>JABFTP020000185.1:107609303-112409303 GCA_013387265.2 Cryptolaemus montrouzieri
ACATTATTTTTCAAAATTCAAAATAACCACTTCATTCTCAAGCGGTTCAGATCTTAGAAAATTACTACAAAACATAAAAACAGATAAACTCGAACAATCTGGTATTTAAAGAATCGAATGTAACCAATGCCCTTCAGCTTATGTAGGTCAAACAGGTAGAAATTTTGAACTGGTTCAAAAAACATATATCATCAGACAAATCCCAATATTTGAGCACAGTTAATCAACAAACCACACAATAAATACCAGGGTTGAAAAAAATTGTTTCATAAGTAATCTTCTTTACATCATCCTTTGTAGATATTTGGCAAATGAAATGGAAGAGTCATCAATTTCATAATGGCAAATGTGTAAATAAATCTGTGTACATTCTATAGTTTATGTTTTGTTGAAGATGACAGCAAAGAAAGCACTGGAGCAAAGAAAAGAAATATTATCTGAATCTCAGAGAAGAGTAAGGGAATCTCAGGTCTCCTTACCATATCATAAGCCGAAACCCAGGAGCCTGAAAGAATTTCTGCAGAATCGTCCAAAACTAGCATCGGCTTTGATTAGTGTTCCTACTGGAAGATCTCCATCTGCAGCCATCAAAATGAGCATAGATGAGCTGGAAATTGTTTCGTGAGTGAATTTTTGGGTATTATTTGAGAAGTTTGGTAAAAAAAATCGAAATATTTCAAATTACTCTGGCAGCAATGATCATTTACTTTCACTTGACTAGAATTTCATCATACTAGGCTAGATTTTTAAATTTTGGAACATGGAATCAAATAAGGAGAAAAAATAGAAACTTCACTACCAGCTAAAGTTTGGCCTGGAGGGGTGTGAATAAAAGAACTTTCTATGCATCATGTGACCAAATTGATCGTGGTGTCATCTATAGAAGTTTATCAAACTTATCAAATAGCCATCTTTATTTAATTATTCGTATTGATTCAATAATAATTAGTTCATTCCATTATTGTACTCATTACTTCAGTAGTATTTGAGTTTACTGTTGTACATTAAATCAACTTTGCCAGGTGTTTTGCGCGAATACGATAAGGGTAATATTTTCTTTGAGTGTATCATACAAGGTGTAATAAAAATAATGTGAATTTTTTTTATTGAAAACAAATGTTACAGAAAATATGAATAAATATTCTTCAAAGTCAATCATTGAAGTCTTCCAACAATTTGTAGCTCTCGTTCATTCGATAAATTAAATAAATTAATTGGTCAAAAATACGCGAATTAAAAGCGGGTTTTGGGATGTTGCATTGCCTTGATCTCTTTCTTTCCCTATTAAATATTCAATTTTTTAGTGAGCTCCCGAAGAGTCATTCGCCCATTTGAACGAACAAGTTTGTTAAAGTCTTCAAAGTTACCACATTTATTATTTCGTGAGCTTCTTTGGTACGTTTTTTAAGTTTGAAACAGAGCTTAATGTTAATGTGCTGTTCAAGATTTATGTTTCACGACGACGGTAAACACAACCTCACTGTAGCAGCTCTAGGAGCAGATTGATAAGACATAACTGCTGATTTTTTCGGATTACTTCATTATTTTATGTTCCAGTTACCGCTTCACTCTTTCGTATGTGTGACTGAATTGCTTGTCTTTGCAAGCGAATATACATACATCACCGAATTTTTTTTCAATCATCATTTTTCTGAATTGCCTTTCTCTGTAGGAGCATATTTAAAGACGTATTCACGTCAGAATTTGCTTACCCTTTGATTAAAATTAACGATTTACGTTATTCAATATTCTAGACGAAGGTTGAAGGAACGAGAAAAGGAAGTCGAAAAATTTTATAAATCAGAAACTGAATCAGAAGACGAAGAAAATCATGATGAATCACCTGTTGAAATTCAAGAAGGAATTCAGAATTCAGGAGTACATCTACGCCAGGAATCATAGAAAGTAAAATTGTAGAGAATAAGGCGAATACAGAAAGTGAATCTAATACAGAACAAAGTATTTGCAGTGAGAAACAGAATTCAGGGAATATATTTGAACCAAAATTGGTTGAAAGTAAAATAAGAGAGAATGAAGAGAATGGAGAAAATGAATCTATTGCAGAACAGAGTATTTGTTCTGAGGAGTCTTGTGAAAAAATGGATACATCGGAAATTGAATCAAATGAAACTGAAACGCTAGAGGAGAAAAATACAAATGAAAATTTACTAGAAGAAACTGAGAATACTGTAAATCTGTATAATTCTGTTGAATCACAGCTTCTAAAACAAAATCGGAGCATTCAAGTTAATGAAATGGATGATCAAATTGAAGCCTATAATCAGCAAACAAAATTAGAAAAAAGTAATGTTGATAGAAGTCTTGAAGAAGTATCTCATTTTGATGATACTGCGAAAATGGATTCTATAAAATACGATAAAAATGCTGGGAACCAAGTAGGAATAACTGAAATAGACGAAATAAAACTAAACGATACAGAACAATTACAGAAAAATGATTCAGGTGAATCCAAGGATACTGGAAAACTAATTATCCTATCTGATGTTGTAGTGAATTTAGCTGAGCCAAGTACTAGTAAACATATGTATAGTTTAGATGATGAGCTATCTCAGTTAGCCTCGGAATCCAATAAAGACTTCTGTGATTACGACTTCAATTTGGATGATATTGAAGATGATTCTCAGGGAGCTGTAATGGAAAACAAAATTGTTTCATGTGAAGGAAAAGAAATCAATGAAAATAACACTAAGAAGCAGAGAAAAATGGAAATGATACAAAAACTGGGAGAATTGAAGCCGAGATTAAGTGGAGGTCCAAATGAAATTATCGATTTGGCAAGTGGTATGTCTATGCCTGATGAAGTGTTTAAGTTGAGAGAGAGGTTTCTCCAACATACCTTTAAACCAGGGAAGAATAAGAATAAAAAGGAAGTGAGGTGAGTGATCTCAATTTTTTTTAAACCAAACATGTTTTATTTATTTACAAAATATTTAGAATTGATTGAATTGTTTTGTAGACTAGTTATGTTAAGGTACTTACTTTAAAGTAAGATTCATATGATGGTCCCCACCATAGCTAGCAATGCCAAGCGTGTCTAGTAGCTACCAGAGGCTTTTGTATTTATATAACCTACCTACATATAATGCTTGTAGGGGAGGAGGGTGGTGATTGACAAGTATGTCAATAAAAATCATTACAAATAGCCAAGCTACACTGAAAGCATTGGCAACTGTACGCATTCATGGTGCAGGAATGTCGTTCAACCCTTGCCAGACTGGGAGAAAGATTGGCTTCCTCTGATTTGAGTCCTGGTACAGTCGAGAAATGAGAAGGATGAGTCATTGGCCTCCCAAAGAACTGCCTTGGTATTCAGTGGACCCGAATGCCCCTGGAGATTGAAAGGGTGCAAAATAACTGGTGGTTGGACCTAAAGGTACAGGAGCATGGGCTGAGTCTCACAGGTTTTAAACACTTGGCTTGCCATCAGTGGATCTTTTACTGAGAAAGCCAAGGCTTGGCTAGAACTCTCCAGACTAGGCCTGAGAGCTCTAAATGATATATTAACGGGGCACTATCGCCTCAGAAACTACCTAAATAAGTTAGGATTGATCGCGAACCCCTGATGCAGACTCTGCCAGGAGGATATAGAATCAATAGAATAAGTGATGTGCTGCGGACAGAATCAGGCTTGAGGAACTTAGATCTAAGAAACTTTAGCTGACTGAGCTTATTAATCTTTTACTTATTCCAGCTGACAGTAAATATAAGCAAGTTGTTATTAAGAACCATTCATTCATATTTTTCATGTCAGTCTCAAGACTTTTCATACATTCATTTTGATTTTCAGCTTTACATATTACTGATGCATCATCTGCAAACATTATGACATCGTTGTTGGTAGTCTGAACTAGATCATTTGTATATATTATGTAGAGCAAAGGTCCTATATAGAACCCTGCGGTACACCGTTTAATACTTGTTTGGAATCAGATCGTATTATATTTCCGTTTTTCCTCTACTTATTGTCTTTTGGGTTCTTTTGGATAGATATGATCCAATGAGCTGTAATGCTACCCTCTTATACCATATTTCTCCAGCTTATTCAGTAATTTCATGGTTGACTCTGTCAAAAGCTTTTGACAGGTCCAGACAGAGGGCCGCTGTAGTATTATTTTGATTTAGTGACCTGATGATAGAAGTAAGTGCTTGATATATTGCATTCAATGTTGACCTTCCTGTCTAAATCCAAACTGTTGTTTCACAAGTATGTTGTTTGCTTCAAAAACTGCATTAATTTGTCAAAATTATACGCTCAAATATTTTATTCACATTGGAAAGCAATGATATTGGCCTATAATTATCAATATTTTCTTTGCTACCTTTTTATAGATGGGTTTCACCATTGCTTCTTTTAATCTTTGTGGATACTTTCCTGTTTGTAGAATCTGGTTTATAATGTGAGTAAGTGGAGTTTTTATAATTGATGCACAATTCTTGAGCACTTTTACTGGTATGTTATCACTTCCAACTGAACTTTTATTTTTAATTGTAAAATATATTGGTACGTTTCTTGCTCTATAAGTGGACTTAAAATATGCTATTGTTGCAGGATTTGATGTTATTGTTGTCCGCATCAATACCACTATTGCTTGTATTTGAACTGATAAAATGGGAATTGAATTGGTTGAGTACAGTTTCTTCATTTTGGTGGGGAAATGAATTGAAAATTATGTCATTATTATTATTCTTTTTGTTTGTGATAGTGTTGACTAACTTCCATGTGGCTTTTGTTTTGTTTTCACTTACTTACTGTGTTATATAGTTCCTATGACTCATCATTTTAGCCTGTTTCACAACCTGCTTCAGTATACTGCAATATCTTTTGTAATAGTCCTGTGATATTATTCCTTCTTGTACTTCTTCCCACATTGATCTTTTTCGGTTACTTGAAATTTTTATCCCTGTTGTTATCCATGTATGTATTGTTCTAGTCATTGAGCACTTCTTCTCTGGAAATATCAGATTCATATACATTTGCATTATCTCTGAGAAACAGTTGTATGCTTCGTCTGGATCCGATCGCCCCAATACACCCTGCCAAGATACATCCTCCAGACTGCTGAAAAACTGCTGCATTTTAGAATCAGTGAAAATCTTTTTTCTAATCCATTTTCTTCCATTGGCAACATTATTACACTCCATTGTTATGAATTGAGCCATATGATCCGACAAAAGTGAGTTTATATTATAGTTATTTCTATATGTTGGAGTGTTGGTAAAGATATTATCAATTAATGTTTTTGTTGTTTGTGTAATTCTTGTTGGTTCGTTTATTGTTTGCTGTAGATCATATGTGCAAAGTATATCTACAAAATTATTTTTAACGTGGCTATCTTCCAATAAGTTGATGTTGAAATCTCCACAGAGTATCACATCATATTTATTAAATTTCATACTTATTTCATAGAGTATTTGATCAATTTTATGAAGAAATACCTGTGCATCGCCCAAACAGGTCCTGTAGACTGTCAAAATTATCATTTTTCTGGTATTACTGATTGCACATGATACCTCTATTTCCTTATCCACACTCAGGTTAGTGATCCATTGGACGTTCTCAAAGTCGGTAATATTATCACGGATTAAAATAGCTGTTCCTCCATGTATAAATTTCTCTTTGCGTAACTTGATATTAACCTGTAGTTGGGAATCTTCAAAATGGAATTTCATCTTCATTCATCCAGTGTTCACTGAAACAAATTACATCTGGGATCTTTGTGAGTGAGTTGATGAAGAGTTCGATTTCGGAAGTTTGTTTTTGATACATTGAATATTCTGATGTAAGATATTCAAGCAGTTACCGGATTCACTTCTCTGTTGAAGTTTCGTCTGATGTGTAGAAAATGGTTGATTACTATCCCTTTCCCCACATATTTTCATTCAGAACTTGTTGTTTGAATCAGTCAGTACATATACCTTGAAGGAGCTTTTGAATCTGTCTTTCTTAGTTTTCATTTTCTCACATTTGCTGCTTATTTTAAATGTTGTGTCTATATATTCCTTAACTTCTTCAGGCTCGATATCTGGATCTAGACCTGATAAAAATAGGCAAGATTGTTGCTCAGCTATTGTTAGACTGAATTTATCCATTGCTCCTTTAATTGGGACTGGCCTTGTTTGTTTAGGATTTCGTTTCTTGACAACTTCTATATATATATATATATATATATATATATATATATATATATATATATATATATATATATATATATATATATATATATATATATATATATTCCACTAGAACATATTTTATATATAAATATTTTCCTCCTTCATATATTTATATTTTGACTATAAATTTCACTTGATGGAGCTTGCAGGCGGAATTTAAGATAAAATGCGCCACAATAGAAGTGGCAATGCTGTCAATCAGTCTACACTCAAATTTTTAATATCTATCTATTTATATATAAGTGTGAGGGTAGTTCCTTCTTTACATTGTTACACGACCGTTTCATTATGAGATATTCAGGTCCATAGAGGTTAGGTTAAGTTACTAATAACGCCTCCACAAATTAGCACCACCATGGCTTTATCACATTCTTCAAATATGACATTACCAACGAAAATCATAATCTTCAAGTAATAATGAAAGTATTATGTTTTGTTTTTATATTTTCTAGATATTTGATTGTCAGTGATGCTTATTCAAAATAGAAGAAAATTTAACTGTTAAATATTATTTCTACTCATTTAATTATTTCTAGAAAGGGGCAAGAAATTTATCATTTTATAGTTAGACACCTTTCAGTAATCAAGAAAGTGTGTTATATCTCGAAATATTCATCAGGAAGTCCCCTCGTACTGAAATATTTACATGTTACAGCATCTTGAGCGTTTGTGATGGTAAAATACAAAAAGAAACTCTAGCATTAAGCGTCGAAGAAGTTGATGAAGAAAGTACCGCTCCTTTAGAAAAACCAGGTGTAAGACTCCAGAAGTTACGTGAAGAATTACAACATCAAATAGCACAGAGGCGTTCGGAATTGTGGAAGGAAAAACAATCGAACAAGAGTGAAAGCAATCAAGAGGACAGACAAGAAGGTAAAATTGGGTGGGAGGTGTTCGTCACTTTTAGATTTATTTTGAAAGTTTTTGGAAATCATCATAATTCGTAGATCGAATGTCTTAGCTTGAAAAATATAGTAATAAAATATATTGATTATATATAAGTATGAAATCCATAACTGAAATGTTTTTCAGATGATAAATCAGATTATGAAATTGATAACATTTTGGATGATGATGAGGAAGAAGAAATAACTGACTCAGAAGAAGAAGATGAAGATCTAGAAGAGAATGACTGCGACATGTCGGAGAAGAAAGAGACTAAATCTGCTTTTGTAGAAGATGAAGCAGAAGAAAGTGATAGAGAGGATGAAGATGAGAATATTGCTTTCAATGAAGATGAAATCGAGAATGAAGATGATATTGAAGAAACCAACGAAGAACCAGAAGAAAATACAAACACTGTTGAAGAGGAGAAAGAAACAGAAAATAGTCCAGATGAAGAATCATCAAAAAAAAAAGTTCTGAAGAGGATTATAAAAGCTTTTGATAATGATGATTCCGATGATGATGAAGTTATGAATCAAAAAAATTCTATGTTTGAGTTGATGCTCAGTAAAAAAGAGAGACCGATTTGTAAGTAGATGAAAATACTTATTAACAACTAAGTGATTGTTTTTTCTTGAAATTTTTTCACACCAATAAGATATTGAATCTCATTTTTTTTCAGCCGATGATAATTTTGTACTTCCGCAGCAACCCCTAAACTATAAAACAATTGAACCTGTGGTAACTCCAAACAAATCTGATGAGGATTTTCTCACTCCAGTTACTTACATGACAGGAATTCGTAATTTGAATGATTCTGGATCGAGGGTATGCAATTCTTGTAGAATATTTCTATCATTAGTGCTATTGATCTTTTCTTTCAGATTATAGCAGAAATTCCACTGGACAAGAATAAGTCATTCACCTCTCATAAAAAATTGTTTGATGAAGAAACAGGATTAAATTCGCAGGTAGATTTACTTGAATCTCTAAATTTTTTTGATGTTCCCCTATCTTTCTTTTGCTCTAAGCTATTCAGTCCATTGAAAAATCAGAATTCAACAAGAGTAATGAGTTGAGCTATTGGTTCAAATTTGTGTTATTCCAAAGAATATTTTTTATTACTAATTGTATAATTATTATTTTTAGATTTTTTTAATAATTTTAACCATAGGTTGCTGGTAGTTTACTTATAAAATGTACCACAAGTATAAAACAATCGCAACCATAAAATAATGGATTTCTCAGTTTTTGCTTCATTACATTATGGACGCATTTCTCCAAATTGTCCTTATCTTAATTTTATCAGAAAATCTATTACAAACTATGGTTTGCTCAGTAAATATAAGAAGTTGATCGACATGCCTTCATCAGACAAATACAAAATTAAAACTAAACTAGGGTACAACAATTATGTGTATAGAAACTCAGCTGCGGTAGTTGTAGTAAGAAGTTTATTGGTACATTTTGCAGAAATTTCATTATTAGAGGCAATGAACATTATCATAGCTTTATCAATGAAGAACTAATTCTAATTACGCGAACTATTTAATTGAAGAAAATCATAATTTCAACCAAAATATTGAAATCTTACATACATGTAATAAAAAACTGGATATTAATTTCTGAGAATCCTTTGAAATCAATAGATATAGTATTTTCATAAATAGTATTGAATTAACATGTAGATTTTGACATTAGTTCCTCTTTACTTAATTTGTTTCTGGTTGACTCATTTAGAAAATAGTTTTGTGAATATAATGTGTAGATCATATATAAATTATTGTACCTTAATTTAGTTTTCATATTGTATTTCTCTGATGAAGGCGCAATATCGTCGTGAGGCGATACGATTATACTAATTAGTGTAAATCAAATTTTCTTCTATTTTTGATGAGATATAATAAATTATATGCTTCTAATAAACATCTTCATTTTTATATGTACATTTCCTTGTAGGGAGAAGATCTAGAGAATTCAATGAATAATTTTAATAATTGAAATAATTGCTTTTCATGCTTATCTTAAGAATGATTGATCAACAAACTCCGATTTTTCTATTCTCTGACATAATAAAAGGAATAATGGCTCCTTACTTGTGATTAATAGTAGAATAAAGTGACTATAAAGTCCATATCGGAGATAGAAATGTTTTACACTCAATTTTCATACTTTCTTGAGTTTTAGACTTCGGATTTACCTACTCAAGAAATCTCTGACAAATGCATGCAAAAGGAAAACACTCAAGAGAATACTCCTGTTTCCCTTGCAAATGAGAGTTCTTCACAACCAAATGGAATTTCCACCCAAGATGTATTAGAAATATGTTCCGGCTCATTTCCCTGCACTTCTAAGTCAGTCTCAAGTCCTGAAATATCTACTCAACAGCTCAAAGAGATTTTTGGTGACGAATCAAATAATGTTAACAAATCCAATAGAGATTTCAACACGCAAGATTTAGCAGATATTTGCTCTGGACAATTTACAGGTAATGAAAATGAAGTGCAGAAAAGGCTCTCTGGTAAATGATCATTTTGTGTGCACTATTTAGAAAATGTGAATTATTTTATTTGGACGCATGTGAGTTGTTTAGAGCAGTGTTCTTATTAAAACGATTGATGAAAAAAAATGTTCATGATATTTTCTTGAAATTTAGTCATAAGTGAAAATGGCTTATAAGAATAGCTAATGGGTTACAAATTTATTAATCCATTTTCTGAGGTAGGATCCACGTGCTTTTTGAGTTTTTGTTTAAGGAACTACTCATACTGGGATATGTGTATGACTTAATCGTGAGGGTGGGTGGCTAAGATTCTCAACACTCTTACTTCTTTATAAATCCTTTGAAGAAAAAATATTAACGC
The DNA here is from genome assembly GCA_013387265.2 of Cryptolaemus montrouzieri. NCBI lineage: Eukaryota > Metazoa > Arthropoda > Insecta > Coleoptera > Coccinellidae > Cryptolaemus > Cryptolaemus montrouzieri. The sequence goes on from JABFTP020000185.1 coordinate 107,619,248, forward strand.
TTTATCACACAGACCCCAGTACTTTTTTAATATCGAATTAGTAAATCATGACACAAGTCTCTGAATGTTAGCTCCTTTGGACATCGAATCGCAGCTCACACAGGAAATTTGTTTATGTTTCTTTGACAAGTATTGGTTCTAAAGATCATACATGATATATTGCTTCTACCAACTAAACATCTCGAACAGTCTATGGAATACCTAATAATATTGTTAAATTGTGTTATAGGCAATGAATGATATTATGATTTATGAAACAAATAGTTGCCAATTTGTTATCAGTGATGTGAATGTATCATCTGATCAGGAGTTTTTTTTATAAGAAAAATAGTTAATTCATACTATTATAGGTGCTCTTTAGACTGTTTTAGGGTGCCTATATAATGAAACCATCTTTTACATGTGTAATATTGGTCTGGTGAACGTCTCCCACTAAGACTACTTCAATTTAGGTACATGATGATTTGATTCAGGCCCTTTTATGAACCATTTTGACTGTCTCAGTCCAGTAGTACAGTACCTTGGTAGTGTTCCAGTTTTGGAGAGCAGAGAGCATGGGATAGTCAGCATAGGTTCTGATGTCATCGGCCAAACAGCTGTTGCCTTTTTGGCAAGGTTTTCTGCTTTCAGATTCCCTTCCATAATCTAATGGGCTGGGTACCAGAGCAGAATAACTGTATATATTTTGATTGAGGAGGTCGTTACTTGATGAAAATCGATATACATATTTTCAATGAAACAAAACTAAAGTATTTAGATTTTCACTATATTAACAAAACTATGACCGGTTTCACCACACTGATGAAGCCACAATGTGGTGAAACCGGTCATAGTTTTGTTAATATAGTGAAAATCTAAATACTTTAGTTTTATTTCATTAAAAAAAAAACAATATATTTTAATGCTGATTTGGATGTAATCCTTGGGTATTTCAGATATCCTAGGGAGTTTTGACTATCAGAGCGTATGTCGATATAAGCGTCTCTGTAGTTCCTGTATAGGTGCCCTGGGGCCGTGGATACCAATGCATGTACCCGTCCCGGTTTTGGAGCCGTCTGTACACCAGGTGGGGCCCATTGGGGTGATGTAGACCAAATTTCTTTTGGTGGAATGAAGACCTTAAAAGGATTTGTCTCCCTTCTGAGAAGATCAGGTCGAAGTTCTCTCATTTTATTGGGGAATGTAGTGTCATCCCTCCTTTCCACATCCTCAATGAGGTCCTTATGTCTGTCTCCTCCACCATAATGTGTAGAGGGGGAGCCCGAGCAGACATCCTATGGAGGCCTTGGGTGTCGATCTCTAGGCTCCCGTGACTGCTGAACACTCTTGCCTTTGGATATTGCCAATTTTATTTCGTTTGGTTTCCTTGTTCAATGCAGGCCACCATACGATGGCTGCATAGGCCAGGAGCGGTCTAATCGCTGTCGTGTATAACCAATATATTATGTTGAGTTTGAGTTCTTATCTGGGCCCAAATAACTTGCGGCACGCCCAGAGTGTGTTTTGCGCCCTTAGCGCTTGTATTTCGATGTGATTGTCCTAATTTAATTAGGTGTCAAGCGTCACACCTAAATATTTCATTTGTTTTACTAGTGTAAGTTTCTCGTTGAATAGAATTATATTATTATTGCCTTGAAAGGTGGTAAGCAACACCGTTGCTTAGTTATTCGCAGAACATTCTGCGCAACTTCACATATGGTGCTGAGGATTTTTCCACAAACAAAAACTACAAGATCGTCGGCAATGATCAACCGCAAAATTGGAAATGTATGCATGATATTGATGCAGCATTATTTTAATTGGTTTTTTATTTCAAATCGTATCTATTAGAGACCAAAAAATCAATTGCATTTCAAATTTATTGTTCTTACCTAAAGATTATTCAATTGAATGTATTTTTCCCTTAAATGAGTATCGTTATTCACATTCCATCTTTCATTATCATCTTCAGGGATATCTCCAGCTGTTAAACAGAATGAGAAGGAAACAGTACTTGATGAAAAAGACGAACATTTGATATCTCAGCTAATTGATGAAGAAGAATTAGAAAGGTTCAAGAAGAGATTTGAATCTCCTTTAGCTTCTAATACTCAGAAAACAATAAATTTCGAACTAGCTGAGGAAGTACAAGGTACTGGGGGTGTTATAGATTCAGATGACGAGGACAATGAGTTGAAATTAAAGAAAAAGAAGAGAAAAAAACTGGCATTTTCAGGTTTGTGAGAAGAGATTCTCTCCAATATCTTCAGCATATTAATTGAAATTGTTTTCTATTTATTATTTCAGATGATGAAGAAAGTTCGGACAATGAACTTGGAGGAGATGAAGAGATTGATCTTCAAGATGATGAGGACTTAGCTAGTAATGTCGAATATGATTCTGAGGAAAATGAAATTGATGCAGAAGAGTACAAAGTGGATCATGAAGAAAGAATGAGAGAACGTATGAAAGCAACGGAATTTTTCGAAAAAGAAGCTGAGCTTTCAGAATCGGAATGGGGAAGTGAAGATGAAGATGAAAGGAATTTGGATGATATGGAGTTTGAAAAGGGAGATGAGGAAAAATTCGATGAGGATGAGTTGAGGAGCGACATAGAAAGGGTACAGATGTGAGTGATCTGCAGAGTTTTTTTATAATTTTTTATAGTGTTTAAGTGCAAATATTATTTCACGACTTATATTGAAAATGTTAGAGAAAGGAGTTGTTGAAGTGAATCAAGATTTGAAAAATTAGCAATTTCCAATAATTAGATCAATTTTTTGCAGCTAACATTTCATGCTTCAATAGAAAACCGTTTTTATGTAACATCCACAGCTGTGGTTCTCTGCTCACCTCAAAACTATATTTTTTAGAACTTATATATTAGTCAATGATCAGTTTAATCTGAACTCAAGTGTGCTTCTTCTGAATATCTCAGTAACCTTCCAATAAATGATTTTATATTTTGTAGTTATTATTTAATATTCAATTTTAATATGTCCTGAAATTTTCATATGTATATATGCTGCTGTCTCTTCTGACATTATACTCGAATATTTTCGAACTTTGATGTGTACAGGAAACAAATGCTAGATGAAGATAACCGTGAGGTGAAATTGCTTCAAGAGCTTCTACTTGAGGATGGTGAACTTCATGGTTCAGGAAGACAAAGACAGTTTAAATGGAAGAATATAGGTATGCTCTTTCATAAAGATTTTATCCAATTATTTGCAAAATTGGTTTTCAATTCACTTCTAAACCTTTCAAAAATTCTTTTGAAATCTTGGTGCTTCAAGATAAATTTCATATTTTTAATCATATAAAAATCTATATTTTAACCCATCATAAGTATGTTCATAATCAACTTACAACATTAAAATTTTCAATGTGAAATTTAATATTTTCAAGCAACACTCATATTAAAAAGTTAGGTTAGAGGAAACGGGGTTTTGAAAAAATTATAAAAATCTTAATTTAACCAAAGAAATTTATTGTTCGAAAACAACGTGTGAAGTTGGTTTCACACTGATTTTTTCGGAATGTGAAAAAATATCATTCATTTTTGTTTTTCTTTAGATGATGCTGGTAACGAGATTGAAGACAAGAAAGATGACGATGGCGATGTCTATCTAGATGAAGATGAAAGTGAAGAACAGTGGAGAAAAATGAGACATGAGAGGGAAATGTTCATGTTAAAAAGACAGTCCCAAGGAGTCGATGAAGAGTGTTTGATAGAAAGTCAAAAATTATCGTTTACTCACAAATCATTGAAAATTAAAAGCCAATCATCAATTTTATCTCAATCATTGTCTGTAGAAGTTGAATCGACTCAAAAAATTAAGCAACCGTTTACTTTGTTGGTAAGTAATACACCCAATCTGTGAAAAACTTTTTCCAATTCAAATTTGTCAATGATATTGCTGATGGATTTATTTTGTGGAATTTATGGAAATATATGGAATATAAATAAAATGAAACATTTTGGATTTCCACAATGTTTATTTTTAATATACACGACCTGTTTCGACATTTACCTCATTTTCATGTGTCTAGAGCTAACAGTTATGGAAAGAATATGCTTACACTACCTATTTTAAATGTTGAGTAGTAGGGAGTGATTCAATTCTCGATAACTATTGTGACTTTTGAAAATTGTGAATTTTAGGTTTTTACAAAGTTTGTGAATTTCCAAATCAAATTCCATCAAATTCAACGTCATCTTTTTATTGCCTTTTTACATTATCCAATGTAATTATGTGATTTGTTGATTTGATATGTTCAGAAACTGTGGATTTGTTATTTGAGGAGAGATGTTCTTTGTACCTAGATTCAAAATTTCGAATCGTTTTCACCTACGTGTGAGCTAATGGACAATCATTGCATTCAATTCTGTATATGCCAGATTGTTCAAATTTATTACTTTTGAATGGTAATTTCTTTTATTGGAACCACTGGAAAAAACATTAGCAAATTACTATTCAATGCCAAACAAAAAACTAATAAATACAATTCACCACTCTCAATAGTCAACTAGAATTGAATCACTCCCCATTACTTAATATTTAAAATAGGCATGATTGGCTTTTTTTTCCATAACTGTTGGCTCTAGATACTTAAAATGCGTAACAGCCGAAACTGGCCGTGTGTATTAAAAATAAAAAATAAACATTGTGGAAAACAGACAAAAGTATCTCATTTTCTTGAATTAGATAAGTACTCCTCGAAACTTCAAAATTTGATTTCTTGATCTATTTTAAGAACATTCAGTGGAAACATGATGCATCTGGAATACTTTGTTTCCGAGGTATAAAATATTCAGCTTGAAATCTTCTAGAACAATAAAGTTTCAATAAAATTATAATTTCGGAACCCTGATTTGTAGATTATTGTAATTTGGCTCATTTCTAGACAGAACCTGAAGCAATTTTAAATACTAGAGTAACTATTTCAACAAGATACATAGCATGGTATTCAATTAGCTTCGACAAACAAGAATCCTATTCCACTGACTATTTTCTGGAATTCGGTTTATTTTTGAATAGCACATAGTTTTTTTATGGAAAAGGTATTTACCATTTGTATATGATGTATATTACAATCTGTATATTGAGATCTAGACTCATCTAAGACCAAATGACTTAAAGTTTGCCGTACGTGCCACACTTGCAATTCGGACTCTTCAGAATATCGCTTGAACATTTTACTATTACTTATTCCAATACAAGATAACACACCAAAAATTACGGAGCAACTAATTCTTAGATTTAACTTCATCCACTAGAACATTTATGAACGAAAGCGTATTATAACAACTGCTGACCATCTGTGGATATAAACAAAAGATGAGAAAACTTTTAGAGAATATGAATGAAACTTTGTTTCAATATCTGCAAGGGATTATCAGGAACTTGATGTAAATTACGTTACAAGCAGAGATTGTATAGCCAAATAATTTTACTCTAAAAGAATTTTAAGTGTTACGTGCTTATATCCAAAAAGTCGTTACTACCGAGATTATTTTGAATGAAATCTATTTCAATGACGCGCTAATGAACCGCTAATTACTAACTATATGCATTTTTTGGAATAATTAAACAATGAACATAAAAAAATGTTTGAATTATATCATTTGAAAGAGCTAACACTGAAGAATTTTTGTTTTACTGGTCTCAATGATATTATATTATATACACACACCTCAAAAGAATCCAGGAATCAATACAAATCCTTAAGTTTTATCATTTCATGGCGAGGAAAGGAGTGTGTTTTGTATTCGTTGATCAAGAACACATCAAAACCAAAAAGTTCGTTTTTATTATTATGGAAAAACGTCGAACAAAACAATTTCAAAGTATTCAGGAATATTCGCCTAACAAAAGCAGAAATTTGCCTTTTTTTCATCACATATCTAGAACGTTATTGAAATGTTCTGTGTATTTTTAATTAAATAAAACTGATAAATTTGATTTTTGTTTGTCAAAACTGCGTTTATGCTCCGATGCCCTAATATTGAAATTTCATATAGTTCTACTATACTATATACTTTTCATCACAACATCCACGAGAGAATTTATAAACACCTGATTTGTTTCCTTTATGAATGTTTGGTTTACAGTTATCGATTCTGGAAGCTATATTCAAATTATGAAATGAGAAGAATGACTTTAAATTCAGATTGGGCTTACCAATATTTGTTAATATATTATATTTTGATTAGTTTGTTCAACACTAGGGAAAACTAATGGATTGCATGTTGAAATTATTTACGAGAAAGTATACTGCCAATCATACTTGAATTATTACTATTATTGACCGCTATTTGTTTTATAATATTGAGCTCTTTCAACAAATTTTTTTCTGATAGTGGTATTTTGAGTGAATGAGTTTATGTATCATACTGTTATGAGCAGCTATGTTGATATGGATGTGCGGAAGAATTGTGAATGGGTATGGGATGGTTTATAGTAAATAGATGAATTGTGACTGTGAATACGTTAATGGGATTCTCAAAATCTCTTTCCAAAGTGAAGTTTATATTAGGGTGAATTGAATTTATGAAGGTACTAAAGGAATGTAGTTGTCTATTTGTACCTGTAAAACAACAGATTCTCATCCACATATCTAAACCAATAAATGCAGTGTTTCAACAACATCAACGGATGGTTATTATTATTATAAATTATTTTCTCAATGTTATCCATGAAAATTTCTGCTAGTAAAGGACTGGTTTATAATGGGATTCACATTATATTCTGCAGTTTGGTTAATCAATTCAATCAGTTTCGACAAACAAAAATATTCTCATTATGCAAATCATCTACTTAAAAACCAGATTTTCAAAAATGATTTTGATATTTTACATAATGAAAATAATGGATTGAAATTAACGCATGGGAAGTATTAGAAATCAATAAAATTCCGGAAATTTACTTCATTTAGATGTGATTGTATGTTAGAATTCTTCTTCCAAATGTGTCCCACACTTGCTCAGTTGGATTAACATCTGGTTATTGGGAAGGCTAATCTAAAATGGTTATTTTATTCTCCTCCGAATACTGCATAATAGTTGCTGCGGTATAAGGTCGAGCATTATTATGCATGAAAATGAAGTCTAGTCATCTTTTAGCCGCCTATTGAATGACACATGGTTGGAGAATCAGCTCCCTATAGTTTAGATATTGTTCCAGCGCAACAAGGTCGGTTCTTCCATCAATACTGATACCACCCCATACCATTACCGACCGCCTTGATAGTCAATTTCTCATGCAGTTTATAGCCTCCACACAATTTGAGATTGTCTCCATATACATGCAGTATGTCTCCTATGAACGTAAACCAAATATGGATGTATCACTGAATAATACAGGGTCCCATTGATCAGCACCTTATTCAAGGTGATTCCTAGCCCAAGCTACTCGGGTTTCGCGATTTCCTCTGGATAATGAAGGATCTCTCAATAGCCATCAGGCATGCGAATTGAATCCATGTATTCAATGATATTTCTGACAGTTTGATTACTCATCTGTACGTTGTGAGCATGTTGAGCAGCAATTGTCTACAAGCGACTGATAGCAAACTCAATGTAGTTGCAACTTTTCTCTGGGTCATCTCTGCTTCCAACATACCAATCGCTCGTAACTATTCTCTGTGAAGATGATGCGTTCCGTAATTAACTCAATACAACACTTTTAACTCGCTCACAACTGAATTGCTAGGCCAAAGAAAGAATTAAAACGTACGCAAACATATGGTCTGCAAGAAAAACTTAAATGCTATCGATCAGAGGATGTCATTCTGATGCAAAAAGTAGTGCAATAATGGACAAAAATTTTCATCGAATTACGATGGCTCTAGGCTTTTAATTCTAGGGAAAATATCATAAAATCTGCTTGACCCTTTGATTTTTTGATATGTACAAAATATGCCAAAAATGATCCTCTTGTTTTAATGATTTCTACAGCTAAATTTTTGATATGGTTGGAATTTTATACAACTCAATAATTGCATTGTATTTTTGTACCTTTTATTTCAATTAATAGAATTGATGCATCACCAAATCATGTCAACACATACGAACAAAATGTTTAATTTGACTAATCAATTACTTTTTGTTATTTTATTTTATTTAACTTAACATTCAGCATTTTTAAATTTAAATCTCTATATGTTTTGAATATCTTTACACCTTTATCAAAATTTACGATTACAATTATTAGTATACTTGGTACATGGAGATTAATAGGATTGATTGAACGTACATTTTATGACTTCTCAAGGATTTTCAGAAAATATAATCTAATTTTTTTTTCAAGAATAAAAGAGGTTCATTCCTGAGTAGAAGTGAGCAGATATTACAGAAATTTGCTGAAGCTAGCAAAATATCTTTAGGCACCAAAAATAGCAACCGAATTGTATTCCAGGCTGTGGATGAGGTGGGTTCTCGAATATTCTCTTGATTTCTCACAAAATATTTGTATACAAAAATAATGAATAATGAATTTTTATAAACTGTTAATTTTTTTTAAGGAAATGAAAAAACGTAAGGCTCCCTCTGAACTGGAATCGGATTCGACACCAGTGGCTTTAAAGAAAATGAGATTGACAGGATTGAGTCCAGCTATGCAAAAAACGAAACCTAAAGCGGGGAAGTCGCTATTTAAAAATTTAATAGACTGATTCAAATAATATTCCTGAAAAAAATGTACATAAACATTCAAATTTCAAATAATACTATTTTTGTATATATTTTAAGGAGATAAATTTGTTTTAATTATTGATATTTTATTTCTTGAGAGTTTGATGACATTTTAGATGCCAAAATTTGAGATGATAAATTAATTATCTCTACTATGCGAATCTTCAATACAAATACAGACAGTAATAATTGATGGAGATCATATCCATTTTGAAATTGTTCATATTTTATTGCTTTTCATTTAAACGTTTTATGTGAACAAAAATTATGAAAAGAAACGTAATGTGCATAATGAAAGAAATTGAAGAACTAGAAGAATTTATGGAACAAAAATTTTTTTCTTCAACTACCTTACTTCTTTAAAATCGTAATATCTAGTGGAGCCCCGCCGCCCCGCGATATTCAATATAATATACTTGGACAATTCGAAGGAAAGTTAACATACAGTTGAACCAAAAAATTAAAATAGTATTCAAATACAATATCAATTATTCGTCTTTTCATTCAATTCAAAGAATATAATAGACATTCAAACATTCAGGAGTTTGCTCATGCTCAGGGTATAATAGCTTTAGGACTTATAATCAGGGTGTCAAAAGAAATTGCGAGCTCGACTGCGAGAAAACACCAAGAGGTAATTTCTCTGAAATGTCTAATTCTTCATGAAATTTACAGCGAAAAAAATGGTATCAATCGTTCAGATTATAATTATTAATACTGACTTGAATTCATGGTGAGTTTATAAGCGATTAAATAACTATGAAGTATACATTTTTATACTTAATATCAAGAGGTTGTTGATTTTTCTAACATACAATAGTTTCTTATCATGATACAAAACTCTTACTGCCGCCAATGTCAAAAATTAAAAGAATATATATTTTATGAGTCAAAATTCGTCAAATTCATTCATAAGTTTATTCTATGGACCTACAGTTTATAGTGTATTATGAACCACTCATCCAGATGTACAATGATAACTACAATCTCATTAGACTATAAGTTATCTGGCCTTCAGAGGTTAAATTTCGCTTATGTATCCAAGCTCAATGTAATTTGTCAAATTTTCATTATGTGTATACATGGGACAACCACATCAACATTCACACTACATCCATATTTTACCTGGGATTCGAACCCGGGCCCGCTGTGTGGGAGGCAGTATCTCTACTGACTCACCCACGGAGGGAGATAAGTTTATATTTAATTAAACTTTGAATCTTAAATAATACGGGGCCGCATTGATAAAGCAGGTAGAGATGAATGAAGTTCCACAGTCGGATCTCCGGAGGAAACAGGCTCCTGGGGGTCATGATTTTGATACGACTAACAACGGTCCTCTTTTGGACGCATGGAGTCCTCTTGAATCTGATGAGAGAAGCCAATTTGTTATTAAGTGTTACAACATAAGAGAACTAGGACACACCAACATGAATGTGAGTGCAGTACACCAGAACCTACAAGATATGCAACCTTATGTCCTAGCTCTAAGGGAAACTCAAATAATGCCAACAACCGACTCTGTTTAAAGACTTCGGTTTGAGGCAGGGTTTTGTGCTTTTGCCAGATCGGATGTCACATTCCAAAGAGGGAATACGTTTGAGAATGACGCTTTCTACCTGGCATGGTTCAAAATCTGTTTATATAACAAAACCACGTTTCTCTGTTGTCTGTAACGATCTTCTAACGATAACAACTACCCTACTAACGCTAGATTGTTTCAGCATCTAGGCGACAAGGTAGACAAGATCCAAATACAGAATCCGTTACCTGAGGTGATCATCATGAGGGGCTTCAACGTCACATCAACTGGCTCCAGACAGCAACTTGACTCAACTTGTCGCCGAAAAATTCCTAACAATATAATTGATTTTCCCAATATTCTCGATCTTTTTCTTGTTTCTGATCCACATGATTTCCGTTTATAGGTCTCAGCACCTTTAGATATTTCCGATCACAACCTCGTTTCTGCTTCTGGTAACTTCGTACAGCCGCGTAAAAAAGATCCATCGTCTTCCAGGAAGATATTGCATTACAAGCAAGACAAGTGGGAGGACCTGCGCGAGTTTTCTCGTCTTTTTTCTTTAATGGCGTCTGTTCCTTAGATTCTGACATCTGTCGCACCTAAAGCAAAATTATATTTTAGATACATCAAACGCAGTGCCACTAAGGATCCCACATGTTCAGTCGATTATGTCTGAAGTAAAATTCAGAGTGTATACGGTAGAGCGCGTTCTTCAACAACTAAACTGTAAGAAAGCAATGGGTCTTGATGGCGTACTACCAACTGTTTTGAAGGAATTTTCTACAGAGTTAGCACCTGTTTTTAATCGTCTGTTTCCGATTTCGTATAATAGCCACACGTTTCCGGAGTGTTGGAAAGTTGCGAGAGTGCAACAGATTCCAAAGGAAGGGAAGAAATGCCTACCCCAAAATTATCGTTCAATTGCATTGTCGCCCAATATGTCGAAATTCATGGAAAGAGTGATAAACGATGAGCTCATAAACATATCTGAGTTACAGGGTATCATCAGTGATCGATAATACGGTTGCCGTAGACAACAATCAACTGGTGACCTCCTTGCATATTACGCATTTGTGAACATCAACAATTGAAAAGCATAAATTTGAGCTTTTTCTTCAGTAGATCGATTCGATGGTGTAACAAGTGAATCTTTTCAGGTTAATGCATGAGTAGTCCATGGCTCCATACTCTCGCCAACTCTTTTTGTTGCAGAATAATGATCTGCTCCACTGCAACGAAAACAGAATATTGGGATTGCGGATTGCGATTATCTGATATCATCTTGGCCACACCCAAGAGCTAAGAATAAAAAAATAGAAAAGTGGCTATGCTAGTACGAAATTGTTACATGTTTAAACAATACAATGCCTTGAAAGTGCAAATATGAAATTTCTTACTGATATGTTGATTAGTATTGCTTTGACAGCTAATCAAATCGGACGAGTTGCTCCTTCTGTTTCGAAACGGAAAAAGTGAATATCGAGGGCTAATAAAACATTACTTTTTACCTAATGAAAGAACCAAAAGCTATCTTGATAAGAACTATGGTAATTCTTCTCGGTCACTTAAGATGATTCATAAATTTAATAATATAAATAGGTATAAATATATGATTAGCACCACAATTTAAGCAGTATCCAAAGAATATTCCTCTAAATGTGAATGTACTTTGGCTTAATCGTCCAGGAGCATTTATCTTAATTCGCTAGCGGTAGTTAATAAAAGAATAGAGGTTTCATGAGGAATAATAGTATGATTATCAACATCTAATAACCGGAAATTATATTTTTAGAAGAGTCATTTCTTAATATACATGAGTTAAAATAGATATCGTTGAAAGATGTGTATTCATACGATCAATATCATTGATGGGCAATAGTTCGCAAAATACTTAAAGTATATCGAATTTCATCAAATAAATATTTTAAGCCTACTTGAGAGTGATACTTAAACTTCCATCCTTTCTCAAGTTAAAAATATTCTCTAAACAAGCCATTTGTTATCATTGATATTTGCTTCAGTGGAAAACTGTGTGTTTCTTGATGGCTTAGGATTAATTTTTGGAAACTGTATACTTAGTAATATATTATGTAACAAATAAATAAATATAACTTTTCTCACAACCTGACCAGTAAAAACTGCAGAAGCACAATAAAGATTATTTTTAATGCCCTTACCTATTCATCCATTGCAACAGCCAAGCTGGTGGATTTACGATACGGATTGCTACTTCATCCACTGTATTCTCCTGACGTGAATCCCAGTGAATTCTCTTTGTTTCCAAACATGAAAGTATGGCTCCGAACACGGAGATTTTCAATAGATTCGGAAGTCAACTTCAAAAGAAAGGCGTATTTCGGATACCTTGGGGAAAAGTACTACAAAAAGGACATCAACAATCTCCAGTATCGCCTAAGCAAGTGTATAACCCTGAAGGAGACTATGTTAAAAAATAAAAGACACCCAGTAGAGAAAAGTGAGTTCTAGTTACGTTTTACCTGTCTTATCAATTCACTCTTGTAGTATTATAATGTTAGTGAAAGATGTACACTGCTCTAAGAAATTAACGCATAAAATCGAAAATTCACATTTATTCAGAAGAAGTTCAGACATATTGAAGAATTATTTTTCCAGTAAGCCACTAGCACTAAGGAACTGTTTTGTTGGCTTCTTAATCTTCTACTGAGAATGTCCCTGACATGTTTGATGGGATTGAGATCTGAACTTACAGGCCATTCCATTAAAGTGATTTCGTGATATTGAAGGCAGTTCCTAACTATATGAGCTTGCTGAGGTCAGGCCTTATCATGCATAAAGAAAAAATTTCATCCATGTTAGCCGAAAGTGATGTTCCTCTAAACTGTCTGTAACGTACCTCTGAGTATTCAGGGTCCCATTATTATGACAAGATTAGTCCGGGCGTTCAAAGAAATTTCTCTCCATACCAATATTGAACCACCACCGGAACCGTTGGTAGGTAAGAAGTTGCATTGAGCATATTTCTCATTTCGACATTTGTACACTAGAGAACGTCAACAGCAATGAAAGAGAACAAAACCTCGACCCACCTGTGAACGCAGCTCTCTCCTAGTCAGTTTCTAATCAATTGACATGTTTCCTGGCAAAATTCAATCGGGCTCTTCGATATGATGTGTTTAGAGTTGGGTTGCGAACTGCGATTCGATGCCTCAAACCAAATTCATTGAGAAATTGTCATATTGTTTTAGTACTAATTTGCAAACCACTCTTCTGTCGAATCTGCATTTGAAGGTGCCTACATGTAGAGAACCGTTGTCTCAACAAGGAAATTCTTAAACAACGGTCATGGATCGCCCTTGTTGGTTGAGGTCGTCCATGCCCAGGTTTCCTTTCTTGATTACCAGCTTCCCTGTACCTGCGGATCATTCGGGGTATAAGTTCAACCTATTAAGTCTCGTTGCATCATTACCGAAAATTTTCAAGAAGAAATAACGTTACTCGTGAAAATTGATCAACTGCTGATATCCATATGTGGTGGTGTCTTGCTGAATATCAAATTATCTTTTCATTTTATTTTCTCATGAGAGGAACATGTGCACCAAGAAAAAACTTATAATAATTTTGTTGACATATCCGAAAAAACAATGTGTTAATTAATACATTAACAATTAACATGTGTTAATAATTAGATGCCTACCACAATAGATTTGAAATATTGAATGTGTGCGTTGATTTTTTATCTAGTGCAAGCATACAACACTCTGGAAATTGATAAAATAGAACTAAAATCAAAAATAATAGCAACCCATAACTATAATTTTCAATATGCAGTTTTTTACATTTTGCTTCAGTTCTTTAATCAAAAAACCGATGTAGTGAAACATGATCATATTTTTCCATCGACAACAAATTTCAATATTCTGTCATTCCCCTAACAAAAATCATGAATCTAAATTGAATTAATAGTCGTATTGGCATTTTATCAAACATGGCATTTCAAACAAAATTATATTTGCAAACAGAAAGCGAACGGTGCACCCGATAAAGAGATGAGCTCTCTAAACCCTAATAAGGACAATCCAAATGGAATTATATACTTCCATTTGAAGAACACTCTTAAATGAAGAAAAGCGGACAAGCGGGAACACAATTTCCGCTCTCGAGTTTTGATTAAATTTATGGAAGATGACAATGCCAGAGGTCTTTAATACCGGAACGGGTCACTCGGCTCCGTTTTCGATGAAAGGACTACGCCGGGAAGCTTTTGCGGTGTCCCGGACTTTTGCTGAGACTTAGCGGGACGTCTTAGTCTGAAATCCGGGATTGGGGTGCAACAAAAATCGCGAAATCCCCCGTTGCGACGGACAAATCGGGGATAAAAGGGTGAGATCCACAAAACATCTGCGATGGGTACCGAAAGAGGAAAGAATTTCATCTGCTCCGCGTTTTTGTTGTGCTTTGAAGGCCATGTATTCTTATTTTTATTTCGATCTGATGCTCTCAGCACATTCACCTATTTTGAACATCATGAAGTGGTTATGTACATTTCAAACTTTATATGTTTGTCGGATTTTAGTCAAATCGGATATCATTTCATTAACAGCACTTCTTTAGAAGAATCTCGTTTGAGGAATACTAAAATACAAAAAATAACCTTGGAAGTATCTTCAATTTTTTCAATTAATTATGAGTTAATGTTCACTCATCGAGCAGGCCTTAGGTTTCAAGTAGGAAATCGTGACAGCTATTTAGTTTGAAGCTTCTGCTTCTAGAAACGGAGCCTCTACACTTTTGATAACATAGAATTTTTTTCAACAGGTTGATAGAGTATCCACAGCTGATTGAACTGCGACTTTTTATTGATAACTAAATACCAACGGAGAAGATTGTTCGATGGATTCAGGGTACTGACCCGTTAATCTAACACACTTATCGACTTGTAAGTTTTAAATGTAGGCTAGACTGGGTACGGTTATTTTATCGGCCATAGTTTTGTATGTTTACCAGTTAGCTGAACAAAAACTAATTTTTCGTATTATTTATATATAACTCTACGTATAAATAATAAAAATTTTATCCCTAAACATAATGGTTTGCTTATACAAGCAAGTTAAATAAAAAGGAAAATGTTACAACCGATCACAACTCAGGGGCGGTTGTGACAGTGCTTGGAGTCGAAAGTGACAGGTTCAATAATACTCTGAAATGGTCTGAAATCACTGTAATTGTAACTCTCTAGCATTAATAA
This sequence comes from Cryptolaemus montrouzieri, assembly GCA_013387265.2. NCBI lineage: Eukaryota > Metazoa > Arthropoda > Insecta > Coleoptera > Coccinellidae > Cryptolaemus > Cryptolaemus montrouzieri. The sequence goes on from JABFTP020000185.1 coordinate 107,634,674, forward strand.
AACATAATACTCCTTTCGAAAGAAAAGGAACAGAAAAAATATTTAACTCCTTCAATTAATAATACACCTTATCGTCTGTAGTTATTACAAACAGTAATTCACTTATCTAAATTGAATAAACCTCTCTTTCCAGATAGAAACTAGCAAAACTTTAGGTTCTTCAAGATTATATATGAAATATTAATAAACGTAGCATTAAAATCTCTAAAATAAAAACCCGACAATGCGTTCTCCAATAAAACAATAAACATCTTTATATTAACGTCAACACCTAAAATCAACGAAATAGGCGTACAAAACCTAAAAAGTATCTAATCGGAGTCATCACAGTTATGACAAATATAATGGCGACTGCCATCTGTGCAGTCTAAATGAGACCAAAGTTCACATTTTCCTAGACATTTGATCCATTCTTCTCCAGATCTAATTTCAGAATACCCGCTAACGCAAATCAGACAAAAATACTTCTCTTCATCTCATGGCAATGATGATGTGTTACTTTTTTTGCCTTACCTTTTCTTCTTCCTTTATTCGTTCCAGTAAGATTTTTCTTTGCCCGCTTAGCCTTCAACTGTTGTTGTTTTGCATCATATTCTTGTCTCACTGTCTCTTTTCAGGCGTGTCGGTATGAATAGTAGACTTTTTGGAACTAGAACCTCTTATTTTTCTTTGGGGGGGCCTTCGGAAAGGGTCGAACACTTTCTGGTGAAAAAACAGGAGCTGTGGTTGAGGTTGAAGCACTTGGCTCTTCAACATTTACTATAAAATTTTGAATTCAAGAATTACTCGATAAAGTTGAAGGCGAGGGTGTTATCTTGTCAGATCTAGAATAGTTCTGTTTAGCGTTAGGGATTGATCCAGCTCTTTTAATGAGCGGTGAAGGGTCAATTTCTTCTGATGAAATCGCTGGCATTTCGTGAACAGCTACAGTATTGTCGTCCAGGATTGACATGCCTATTGCAAAATATGGTGCTACAGGAGTAGTCTCTTTTGTGTCGAGATATGGTCTGCCGGTTACAGAAGATGGTCCTGCTGATTGTTCTCTTGAGTATCGGTATTTGGTCTGTCTGTTTTAAAAGACGGTGCAAAATCAACTTCCTCGAATAGATTTAGATTGTATGGGTGAATACTAGTTTTCGAAAAACCGGCCTGAATATTCCTTTCCGTGACAGCCTGAGATATAGCAGTCTTTACAATAGCAGGTATGCTATAAATTGAGATGGTTTTGCCGGGGTGACTCCGCATCCATCCATCGCAGGCAGTATTGATGGTTTTTTTCAAAGGTCCAAAGACAGACCGGTGAAGCGGCTGCAGCTTGTGCGAGCAGTGAGGCGGGAATGAAAGCAGAGTGTTTTTCTTACAAAAATCGAAAGTGTTGATATGAATGTGCGATTAATGATTGTCTGAAATTAGCAAGAATTTGTGCATTGATGAAGCGTTGAAGAATTTTTGAAATGTTTGGGAAACACCAGAAAAGCTGATCCTACCTGCTCGTCCCTAAGAAAATGATCGTGATAACGAACGCTAGGAAAAATGAAGAAGAGGAAACGCTGTCCCAAGGCATCTACTGCAAATAATACTTTGTCTAACGTCCCCCGTTCAGCTGAAGTAATAGCACCAATTTGCCGTACGCTACGACTTTGTCTGGCCTGTTTGATCGACATTATATACGTCTTGTGGGTCGTAGGTATGTCTATACATAACAACTTGCAGGTTATCGTAAAAAGCTTCTAAATTCATTCTATGGGGGCTCGTTGCTTTTGAAATACTGGTAGCTTGAGCTACTCGAACTGAGAGTGAAGAATTTCTCTTAAAAAATGAACAGAACCATGCCCCGCCGCCATCTCATTCTCAACCCATGTAGTTGATCGTTTTAGATTATATTTATTTGTAAACTCAAATGCTAACTTCCGCACCTCTTTAGGATAGAGTCAGAAATGAATATCAGCGCAACATGTTAAGTATTTTGGAAGCGTTTGCTCTTGTTCTTCCGAAAGCACTTTATTGTGAGCGATGCCCCCTCATGCTAACATTACCAAGGGCATTTCCATTCACATCCGTGAAGCAATATATCTGAACAAGAGATATTCAGCCCGAATTTGGAATGCAAGCTATTTTTTAGCTACAGCCTTCACCATCACACGTCCTAGAATTTAACTGAAATTCACAACGTGCTAAACAAAAAGAAATAATAGAAATACTCAATAGGTATGCCCAAAATTTGCTTTTATTTTGATAGCTCGTCTTCTGAGACTCAACTTATACTTATTCAATATCAAACTAAAAAAAACAATTAAAAACTAAATAAATTGCTGGAAGTGTCCTCCACCTGCACTCTTTCAAATATTCCTGGGGTATTTCTTATCGTATCACAAGAGGTTATTATTCGATTTCTCAATTCTTCTACACTGTTCACTAGAGTGGTATAAACTGAACTTTTGAGATATCCCCATAAGAAAAAGTCTAAAATATTTAAGTCTGGGGACCTAGGAGGACATGGTTGTGGCCCACCTCGACCTATCCATCGGTTGTTGAATGTATTATTCACGAATTCCCTAGCTTCTCCACTGAAATGTGCTGGTGCCCCGTCATGCATGAACCACATTATGTTTCTCACCAAAAGTGGCACATCTTCGAGCAATAAAGGTAACTCCTCCTCAAGAAATTGTCGATAAGCGGGACCGTTTAGTCTGTTAGGCAAAAAAAGTGTTCCAATCAGATAATTTCCAGACATTTAGTGAGAATTGTTCTTGATGATGAGATTCTTCAATGAAATGGGGGTTTTCCTCAGCCGAATTATGATTATTGTGAAAACTTGTGATAGCAGTTCTCGAAAAGTTAGTTACGTCTGTGAACATTATTTCACTATCAAATGAGCATTTTCTCTAATTTCATCTAAGAACCATCGGCAGAAATTTAGTATTGAAGGAAAATCTCGAGGAAGTAGAGTTTGGACGCGTTGATTACGAAACGGGTACAATAAAAAGTAGTGGAGAATCCTCCAAACTAGAACATGTGAACTATTCTATTGATTTTCAATTTTTCTTGTACTCACATGATGATTCGAATCAATACAATACAAAACTGCTTCCTCAATATCTTGAGTTCTCATAGTTTGAGTTGCACATTTAAATGATTATTTGCAGTAAAAGTACCAGTATCACTCAACAACATCAATTAATCCTTCCCTCCTTCTTTCCGCTTCAAAGTTGTTCGTATCACAGACGATTTTGGATGATGATTGTTGTACTTTGTCAGTATAGTTCGGGTCTGCCCTTGAATATCATCCAGTTCTGTCTTAGTCCATCTGATTGATTATTCCAAATGAGTAAAGCAACACTGGAATGGCGTAGGTGTTAATTGCCTTGACTAGATTCCCCGAGTTTAACATTGATTTCAGCACAGTCTTCAGACGCTGACTGTATTCTGAACGAATCTTCTCCTTTGATTGTTTTTGGTCCAGCAATCTGGCTTGTTGGTATCTCCCTCTTTGAATGTTCAGGGTCTTACATTTTTCAATCCTGAATTTCATATGAACATCTGCCGAGAACTTACTGACAGCTTTCAGCAGATCATCCAATTGCTTCTTGTTCGAAGCATATAATTTGATGTCATCCATATACAGCAGGTGGGAGACTGTATGATAATTCCTATCTGTTTTTATCCTAAATCCGTATCCTGTTCTATTGATCATTGAGGACAATGGGGTAATAGCTAAACAGAACCATAGTGGACTCAAAGAGTCTCCCTAAAAAATTCCACGACGTATGGGTATCTCGTCGGTTTTAATTGACTTATTGTTCATGTTGACCTACAGAGACGTGCGCCAGTGTGTCATTGTTGTCTTCAAGAATTCTACCAGGGCTGGATGAATTTTGTATATCTGCAATACTTCAACAAGCCAAGAATGGGCGGTACTATCGAATGCCTTCAGATAATCGAGAAAAGCTGAATGGACATTCCGATTCCCTACGTGTGCCTGTTTCATTATCACAGAATCGATGATGAGTTGTTCCTTGCACCCGTGGTGTTTCTTTCTGCATCCTTCCTGCTCTTCAGCAAATATATTGTTGTCGTCAAGGTGTTAGTATATTCGACTGAATATGCATGAGGTGAGTATTTTGTAGAGTGTTGGCAGGCAAGTGATTGGCCTATATTGAAACGGATCCTGTGTTCTATCGCTCTTAGGTAGCATATATGTTAAGCATTGTGTTAGGAAAGTGGGTGTTTTCTTGGGATGTTGAAGAACATACGTGAGCTGTTTCGCTAGAGCTCCATGGAGCTTATCAAACTTCTTGTACCAGAAGTTGTGGATATTATCTATACCTGTGGCCTTCCAATTGTTGGTCGCTCTAACTACTGTTGTGATTTCTTCCTCCGTTATTCCTTCGAAGTCCATATGTTTGATATCAAGGCGTTGTTTTTCATGCGTGATCCATTCTGCATCATTATTGTGTTCTTTGGGGTTCGACCATATTGATGACCTATAATCGGTCAAGCGCTGTGCGTTAGGCACTTCTCTGTTATTGCTGGTCGCAGTGTTGTTATTTCCCTTATGAAAATTGGCCGCGCTTTGGGGGAACCTTTGGTTTTGATGTTTCCTTTCAGTACAATTGATGTATCTTGAGAGCCTCTTTGCTCTTGCTTGGAGTTTCTGCTACAAAGTCGATATGTTGTTTGTGATCAGGGTGTTTTGTGTTCGTACCAATTTTTCTATGAATTTTGCGTATATGGGATTTCAAGCGCCTTGAGGGCTTTTTGTTTCCTAGGAATTCTGTGAGGCGACCGATCTCAGCTTTAATATTGTCGATATCCTTCTCCAGTCGTTTTTGCCATGGTGGTTTCCTGACGCTTTTTGGCTCAGATCGAATCAGAGTTGTGGAGACTTGTTGTTTGTGTAGTCTAAGAACCGCAACCGCTCCACAGTAAATCAAAGTGTGAATTTTCTTTAAGGAGTTCTGGTCAGTATATTCTTCAAACACTGAGTTTATGCTTGCTAGGATGATATTGGTGTTCTTGTTCGTCTTGAGTTTAGGTAGTTTAGGTCGTTTAGTTGGGTTACTACCAATGAGTTCAGTTATTGCCCTGTTGAGTTCTGATCGTGCTAAATACATAAATTCGTTGTGCTGGTTCGTCTCAGGGGGACGCTCTATGTTGATATTCGTGTCCATGGCTTCGATTTTATTTGTATCACTTTCATTGACGGTAGGTATACCGTTATGAGTATCATCTTCACTTCTGAGCTCCATTATGACCACTACTCGTATGCTTTGCAGCGTTTCTGAAAAAAGTAGCCTGTTTTTAACGATTGTTCTTCGTTGATCCGAAATTCTCTACTCAGATATTATGTAATATTATTATCATTATAAGGTCATTGAATTTGAATATTGATCGTAGATGTCATGCAGTGATTGTCGTAAGTATTGAAAGGTGTTTTGGGACTTTGATTCTTCCAAACTTTTTCTTGTTTTCATTGCTGCTTTTATTTCTATTCCTATGGGTACTATTTTTATTTCGATTGTTATCAAGCCTTCTTCAGTGAGTTACTGGAAAAATAATTCGTCAACATATCTAAACTTTTTCTGAATAAATTTGATCTTTCGATCTTGTGCGTTAATTTCTTGGCGCAGTGTACAATGAATCATCAAAATATTTCAGGAATATTTGAAAGTGTGGAGGAAATATTCTTTCAGCTCCATGGGTTTTCTCTGTACGACGTTGAAAATAAATAGAAATAGAAAGCTATACGGTCTGAAACGGTAATCTTTCTAGTTTTGAATGTGCATTTGACCTTCGATTTGAGTGTTATAAAGGGTGTTGTTTTGGCTTCTAACAAAAAAAAAATTCCTAAGTCCAGCGCTGGTCTAAAAGTGAATGTAACGTTAAAATTTCCTGGTGAATCGATTCAGCAGATTTAAAGTTATGAGGCACGGAAACATCTTCCACTTTACCATAAAACAGTCTGTATACTCGGAGGAAAAACAAAGAGAGAGTCATTTCGACAAACCAAGGATGTCCCCTTTCACTGGTTAAAATATTCTCCTCTCCTGTTGACCATCAATTATATTCATTTCTGTTTTCAGTGAAATCATTTTATAATCGTTGCAAACTAAGTTTCATAACAATTGTATAAATTTTGATACACTAGTCTGGTAAATGGTAAAACCTGTGGAAGTATTAATGAAACAACTGAATTGCAGCACAAGGATGCTCCCTGTTAGGGTTTATAAGCTTTCTATGAATGTTATGGAAACTTTATAGCAAAAATATTATTTTCATTGGGTATTTGAGACACAGAAAACTATTGGATGGGTTTATCTTAGTTGCTTTCACTATGAATCCGAATAACTTCAAAGACCAATTCAAGTGACAACTGGTCCATTCCATGAGTCCCCATCTTACTACAAAACACCATTATTTTATTTGGTCCACAATTTTTCAATAAGCCGACAGTAGCTTCATCGGATTTGCGAATAAAGCAAAGAGGAAAAGGGCCCCCAATCTAATTTCTGATGTGTTCGAAAGATAGTCTTGTAAAATGGATCTAATAATCTTCGCTGGGGACCGGTGCTGTGATGTAAACGCAGACCTCAACTTGTTGAATGTAAATTTATTCATGTTCAAGACAGCAGGAAAACGGCTATTAACTACCAGGAAACCTAAATTTTGAGCGATGTTCCGAATTGAAATCTGCTGTTTGTGTAAGTTTGGATTTCTGTCGTTGTAATATTGTTGAGTGTATTATCAAATATATTTTCATTTCCATTTGAATTTGGGAGGCTTTTACTTGGTAACATTCCATTATCAATAATAAAAACAAGTACTGTGTTTTTATTATATTTTCATTTCATGAATTATCATTTATCTAATGCAAGGAACATTTATAAATATTGAGGATCAATTATCGACAATGATTATGGATATTTAGATATTAGAAACAAATGCTTCCATCATAAAGTTTTCAAGTATCAAGTGTTACGATATATTATATTCAAATTCAATTTATTGTCTTCCTGTTGGTAGCAAACATAATTTTGATTTCGTAAAGCGGTTATGGAGAGCCCACTTTTGAGTAGATATGTGTATGACATATTAAAAGTCATTAGTATGCACATTGAGGGGGGTATTCAAGGTTCTAGAAAGTAGGCAATGTGTTATTAATTGGTTGTGGTCACGTTTCAAAGAAATATGTAGCTTGAAAAGAGGCCATACTTGCCCAAGACCGACTTCACAAGCCGAAAAAGATGGTACCACCACAGTCTTGTAATTGGTTTTCTTGAATGCATACTAGTTTCTATGAAATTCTCTTAAATTGTTGAGATGCCGTTACTATAGGCACGATTCAAACACAAATGGAAACTTTTACCATGGTTTCATTGCCAACAAATGAATTAAATGAATAGATCACTGTTACCGCGATTTCGAACTGTCGTTCATCATCCGACAGTTTGACACACCAAGTACGAAATGATATGAAATATACAGGGTGCTTCAACGAAAACTAAACAGAGGCTATATCTACCAAGATATTAATTTCTGATTAAAACGCAAAAACAAGGGGCATCTTTCGGGGTACAAAACTTGCCTGAAATATCAACCCCCTAAGCGGGGGATGCAATCCTTGAACATTTTGAATAGGGAAGAGGGGTCGAGTGATGACTCAAAAGAAAGGTGATCTCTTTGTCTCCATCGTATTGGACGAATTTCTATTTTTAATTGAAAACTGTATAAGATATCGGGCGAGCAACTGAAAGATAAAGAAGACTATTTCCCTGAGACTATTCAAGTTTCAATAAAAAAAAATGGAACAGATCCATGCTGATCGATGACAGTCATCATCAAATACCATCTTCATCTCGAATTTCAACCCCTAGAGCAGGGGTGACCACCCTTGAAAATTTGGAAGAGGGTAGACAGGTCGAGTGATACCTCGAAAGAAAGGTATTATCTTTGTCTGCATCCCCGTGAACTAATTTTTATTTTTGATTGAAAACTGTAGAAGATACAGAGTGAGCTACTCTAACTCCTATGGAACTCAATGAGAATAGAATTATTGGGAGCAGTCATGAAGGCAGTCGAAATCCTTTACTTGAAAGGTATCACTGGATCGAAATATTACCCCTGCTCTGAGGGTTGAAATTCGAGATGAGGGTGATTTCGGAAGATGACAGCTTTTGATCTAAAATGAATCTATTCCAGTTTTTCGCACTAATACTCCAATAGTCTTTAGGCGATAGTCTTCTCTATTTTTCAGTGGCTCACTCTGTATCTTCTACAGTTTTCAATCAAAAATGAAAATTCTTTCACGGGAATGCAGACAAGGATAGTACCTTTCTTTCGAGTTATCACTCGAAAGAAATTCGAGATGAAGATGGTAATTGATGATGACGGTCATGGATCAGCATGGATCTGTTTCATTTTATCTCACTGAAACTTGAATAGTCTCAGGGAAATAGTCTTCCCTATCTTTCAGTTGCTCACCCAGTATCTTTTACAGTTTTCAATTAGAAATGGAAATTCGTTCAAGACGACGTAGACGAAGATACCACCTTTCTTTTGAGCTATCACTCGACCCATCTTCCCTATTCAAAATGTTCACAACCCCGCTTAGGGGGTTGATATTTCAGGCAAGTTTTGTACCCCAAAAGATGTCCCCCTTGAAACAAAAATATATATTATCCAGTCTCCCATATAATCCTTCATCATACTGTGAATATACAGGGTGCTTCAACGAAAACTAAACAGAGGCTATATCTACCAAGATATTCATTTCTGATCAAAACGCAAAAACAGGTCAATTTTTGTTTCAAGGGGATATCTTTTGGGGTACTAAACATGCCTGAAATATCCTAAGCGGGGTTGCAATCCTTGAAAATTTTGAATAGGGAAGAGGGGTTGAGTGATGACTCAAAAGAAAGGTGATCTCTTTGTCTCCATCGCCTTGGACGAATTTCCATTCTTAATTGAAAACTGTAAAAGATACAGGGTGAGCAACTGAAAGATAAGGAAGACTATTTCCCTGAGACTATTCAAGTTTCAGTGAGGTAAAATGGAACAGATCCATGCTGATCAATGGCAGTCATCGTCAAGTACCATCCTCATCTCGAATTTCAACCCCTGGAGCAGGGGTGACAACCCTTGAAAATTTGGAAGAGGGTAGATGGGTCGAGTGATAACTAGAAAGAAAGGTATTACTTTTGTCTGCCTTCCCGTGAAAGGAATTTTCATTTTTGATTGAAAACTATAGAATATACAGAGTGAGCTACTGAAAAAAAGAGAAGACTATCGCCCCAAGACTATTGGAGTATGAGTGTGAAAAACTGGAATAGATTCATTTAGATCAAAGATGGCAGCCTTTGATCTGAAATGAATCTGTTCCATTTTTCACACTTATACTTGAATAGCTAGGGCGATAGATAGTCTCCTCTATTTTTCAGTACCTCACTCTGTATCTTCTACAGTTTTCAATCAAAAATAAAAATTCGTTCACGGGGATGCAGACAAAGATAATTCCTTTCTTTCTAGGTATCACTCGACCCATCTACCCTCTTCCAAATTCTCAAGGGTGGTCACCCCTGCTCTAGGGGTTGAAATTCGAGATGAGGATGGTACTTGATGATGACTGCCATTAATCAGCATGGATCTGTTCAATTTTACTTCACTGAAACTTGAATAGTCTCAGGGAAATAGTCTTTCCTATCTTTCAGTTGCTCACCCTGTATCTTTTAAAGTTTTCAATTAAAAATAGAAATTCATTCAAAGCGATGTAGACAAAAATACCTGTTTTTATTTTAAGTCATCACTGACCCATTTTCCTATTCAAAATGTTCAAGGGGTTGCAATCCTTGATATTGTTGATATTTCAGGCAAGTTTTGTACCCCAGAAGATGACCCTTTAAACAAAAAATTGAACTGTTTTGCTTTTTTATCAGAAATGAATGTCTTGGTAGATAAAGTCTCTGTTTAGTTTTCGTTGAAGCACCCTGTCTCCTAGAATCAGAGCGGATTTTAGGCCGTTGTTGATTTGATTGAGTAGCCTCAGTATTCTTCATACCACTCTCTCCTACAGAATTTTCTTGTTCTAAAAGTTTATCAAGAGAAACGTTTTCTTCGTCTATTATCAAATTCTCACCTTTTATGTGAGCTTTACGGCCTTCTCCTTCGCCGCTCTCATAAATTTCAGAAGTGAAGATTTTTTTTTGTCTTTGCTTGTCATGCTTCAGAAATTTCTGTTCCGTGTCTGTTTCGATTTTTATCAATTGCTCTTTTAATCCTTATGTCTCCCACACTTAAATGACGATTTCAATTACCATTTCCTACACTTTATCGATGTTAACTTCATTTGAAGATGTTGATGGCGTACTAAAGGAAGACAAATCTTCCACCACATCTAGACCGCTGTTGACGGCACTATACCACTCATATGCACGTGTTTTGGTGAAGCCGATTCACCGTAAGCCTTCTGTAACATTTTCAGTGATTCGGTACACGAAATTACATTTGCAATTCAAAATTTGAGACAATTTCTGCCGTCGAAATTTTTATCCATTGTAAAAATCGCAAAACACACTTGTGAGAAAGAACTGCAAAATCGAGCACTTTAAACAAACCTAAATGACAGATCGTGTTTAGTTTAAACTCCGCGTCAGTATAGAAAACAGTTGTGCCATTCTAGCAACAACAAAATTTTTGACAGTCGTCTTAAGCACATTTTTTTGACGAATGTAAAATTAGTTGATGAAATGTTAATTGTATGTATATAATTTTATTAATTTTACTAATCTATGTAAACACCTTTTTGTAAAGCATGAATTAATCTATCTATGTAAAATTCGAGAAATTAAATTTATATTCGTTACTCAGGGTTGATTGTTTTAAATATTGAGTAACTATTCTTAGGAGAAAATTACTAACCGTACCAATTTCAAAACTTTTCGTGTTGTCCCGTAGATGTAATGCTGGAATACAGTTCGTTTTAAATATAAAATATACTTATGATAATGCTGTTCCTTAGCGTGCAAGAGTAGTCCGAAATGCACTAAAAAAAAATGTCAATGTTCTTCCTTGGCTTTCCTGCTTTCTAGACCTTTTCTCACTGAGTATGTGTGTTGGTGTGCGACATGCTGAAAAGAAATATTCATTTTTTTAGCATGAAATTTCACTTTGTTTTATAAGCCATTAAATTAATGTTGGAATAATGTAATATCAAAATTTTGACTGGTTATTCAAACTTTGTGAAAATAAAAAATAATTGCACGTCATTATTCTAAACACCAACGAATCTTGTGAGTATGCACTCGCTAGTGACAGCTAGTCCAGTCAATAAGTATAAATTCAGGTTGAAAGTTCATGGGTATATTTAAAAGTTCTTTTATCTCTCGATATTATTGAAACTGTCACAAAAGGACTTGGTTTCAAAGGATCAAGAAATGTATAAATTCAATTTTCTTCATATAGCAAATTCCGTGTCACATTCTCAGTTGAATATAATTAAATAGAGCGGAAACGTTCGCACTGAAAGCCACCATGAAAGACATTATCAGTATTTCTTTTCAAGCAGGACGAAGTAACTCCCATATGAATAGAATCCGGCCGAATAAGGAGATTCTCCTCACTTTTCACACCTCTTATATAAAATTCAATTCATATCCAATTTTGTCAATTTTGGCGCACAATAGCTTCTCTAATGGGATAGAAAAGAATCAATTTAAAAATTGTTCTGACTATGTGTGGAGGTTACTCTTCTATTTCGCGAGTTTGAATATTGTTATATGAGAAGAGTCAAGGGAAAATTCGGGTTTTGCAATCAATCTCATGAAATATGAGGAATGCCTTTTTTGTTTTGCATTCTGGGACGTAGAGGATACCATTAATCAACTGTACGTACTAAAAATGAATCTCTATAATTGGTTAATATAAATCCAAAATTTTAGATCTGTTTGCGGTATTTAAGCCACAACAAACTGTCAAAGTTGACAAGTTAGTTTAAATTAAACCATGAGAATTTTCGCGCAATAATTTTCTAGAATTATCAAAGACAATTATATCAACAAGAATATTTAGGCGAGTCAGTTTTTGTTTACGTTACTGAAGCACCACACTAGTCAATAGTTTTCCATTGGTATGGAGAATTTAAGCGCAAAAGGGTTAAAGTGTGATTTCCTAGCGACGTTTGGCATTCGTGGCCGCCGCGACGTCCAGCCGTTGACCACTGATACAATGCTTTTCTTATGGCAGCGATTTCCCGAAAGTAGCGCGTCTGGAAGACGAAACGGCCAGCCGTCGACGGCCGCGTCTTGACTGTTCAAAAACATGTCGGGACGCCGACCATAACCACAGGCATGAGAGTATACATTCTTGCGAAATTATTGTTGTTTGTATCAATATAAGCGAATAGAAAATAATAGTAAACAAATGCAACTTTACATTAATAAAAATGTCAAAAAAATGTCACCTGGTGACGATGAACTTTTAATTGATAATGTGCGTGAATTTGCTAGTATATATGACCACTAACATATAGATTTTAAAGACTTCTAAATTCGGGAGAATATTTGGCGACAAATTGGGGAGAAACGTCATAGAGCGGTAAGTATTTGCTAACCTTATTTACTTACCTAGGTAACCAGTGAAGTAATTTGTTTATATTCCTTTATTAAGTGAATTATTTTAAGTATAATATACTACAAAATGGAAAATATTTAGTAAAATCAGTTTCAACAAGAGTATGTATATATAAATACATACATATCTTAATTCAACTAGACGATCTAAAAACATGATCCTGTTGCCAGTTCAGAGCGCCTTCTTCCTTAAAAAAGTTGGTGACCTTTCCCTTATTTTGAGACCATCCGCATTTGCTAACAATGCTAACTGCATTATATTGTTCGGCAATTCCACATTGAGATCATATTCGAAAAATGGCTTATTACATTTGTTCATATATCCATCTCTTAGTGGGTTGTGCAGGCAACATGTTGCCATGACTAGCCAATCGCACCTTTCTGGATTTATCGCAATTGGAGTGTAATATTTTCGAGAAGTTTGGCACAACAGACCAAATGGCTTTTCTGTGACTCGTCGAGCTCTACATAATTTATAATTATAAATAATTTTCTTTGAGTCAGATTTAGCAGATATCTTGCTGCATGGTTTCATTAGATGTCTATGTAATCTGAGAGCTTCATCACTTACCACCACGTATGGTAGCCTGGTGTTTGAATTTGGTAAGACGTTGTCTGCTGGAATAATTTTCCAGAGTACACTTCTTTGCCCAATTTTGAACAAGAAAATATAGAACTATCTCCCTGTTTCCCATGAGCACCGATATCCACAGATATTAATTTACAGTGTTCATCTACAATTGCGAGCAGAACTATAGAAAAATAATCTTTGTAGTTAAAAAAAAGGGATCCACTTTTCTTAGGACAAAATATGCGGATATGTTCACCATCAATCTTTGCTACATATTTCCATTTATTATAAAATTCAGATGCTGTCTCTTCCATGTTTATCTAATTTGATGGTGGTAGAAATATAGGAGATAAATGCCGACACATTGCTTCTGTTGTTTCTCGAACAATAATTGAAATGTGGCAGGGTAAGATACGAAAAGCAAAGGCGAGGGATCGGAATGTTTCTCCTGCAGCCATAAACCTGAAATACAAATTATAAATTGAAATCCCATCAAAATATTGTAACTCCTATTAGATAGCTAACGAATTTACCAAAATAACACTACTATGCGCTTTTATTAAAATTAATTTTTTTTTCAATCTGGCGAATGCAAATCACGTTGGAAACACTTACTAGACAATTACTTAAAACATAAAAGAAAATTAAAGTCAGGTATAGGAACTGCCGCATCGGTACGACCGACAAAATGACCCTTATTCAGACATTTAGAATTTTTGGAAATTTTAAAATCTGAAAGACGGTAAGCATTTATTATCTTAAATAAAATACTCAAAAACTTATAACTTTTTGGCGTTTCTAACCTGTTATTTATTACTTTCAGTCGCATTTAAGATCAGAGTCCTAGTGATATACGTGAAGAAGTCGCTAATTCGGAAGCTCATGATGAAAATTAATGGGATTCCGCCTCACTTGCCTAATTCACGAAATTCCATGCTAAGATGATGAAACTAAATTCTCAAAATAGCCGCTCGTCGACTCATTCTCGAAGTCCTACTCCAAATACTTCTTCAGCAAAAGCTAAAATGCTTCATTATTTGGAAGAACGCTCTAATGAGCGTATGCGATTAGTATTCCAACTGGTGAATCAGAAGAAAAGGAAGACAACGTAGACTTATTTATGAAAAGCATCGCTCTGACAATAAAGAAGCTACCGTTCAATTTAATATTACAAGCAAAATTATAAATACTCTTGTTACGAATCTCCAAGAATCTTCCGATAGTCAAAGAACTGCGACAGCTCCTCCTGCATCTTATGATAATAGTTATGAATACACTTTAAATCAGGGGTGCTCGAACTTGAACTGCTGGCGATCTACCTCAATATTTTTAGACTAGTTACGATCGACTCTTTGAGGCTGCAGGTATGTGTTATGCAGGGTTGTCGTACACACACGATACACTCTACCTACCTATCTAGGTAGGGTGTACCGTAGCATATATGGATATTAGCTTTACGCACAAAATATACCATTTTAGTCGAGAGCATTCCATTTAAAAAACATAACATTGATATATCTTTGAAACGGAATAAACTCCATATTCGAAAATATTTTCGAAATGTATTCCCTTCACGCCTCTTCGATTCAATTCACAGTTTAGGAGCTACCGAGCAAACACGCATTGAGGTGGCTATTCGGTTTATATTTTATTCTTAAGAATCCATTAATATTATTTTCATTGAAACATTTTCCCCGCATTCTCTATTTTCATCTTGTCCCCTTCGTTTTTTATAGTTTCATCTTCGCTAAAAGAAAATTAATAAGTTGGATTCCCTAGCCGATAAGAATGTGCGGTTTTCAAACATGCTACGACAGTAATCCCGTTTCCTGCTGTCCACTTCCGGTGCAATTAATCTAAATCCGGAAGGACTGCTGATCCACGGAAGCCTTACCGGTGTCTTGGAAATAATTGACTGTGGTCTTCGTCTTATCAACTTTTCGTCTTCCCCACTTGTTATTAGAACGAAGGGATCAATTATTCCATTATGATTTAACTTAAGGGAAGGAATGAGGCTTATGCTTTGCAATATTGGAATTACTTTTTAGACGAGAAAGTAAGTTTTTCTACAACTGATTTTTTTGTTTCATTATAACCTATGATATATAGAGTGCTTCAAAACTGACTCTCAGATTGGTAGACGGTACACGGAAAGATAATTGCATCAGGTACTTCGAACTTCGATGATGAATCATAACAGAAAAGTTGATTTTCATTTATCCAGTTCCTATATAGAAAATTTGTAGACCAAAAGAGAATCGAAAAATAATATGAGTTTGCTATATAAACTATATTCGAAAAATGCTTGATTGAAGAAATATACCACCAATAAATTTTATTAATTCTTACCGAACGACTGCAGATATTTAAATGAAGTTTTATAAGCTTAAACTGCCACACAGGTAGTATGTTTTGCAATGAAAATATTATTTTCAATTTTACCACTACTGTTTGTATTAACACGTAACTGGATACCTTCATCATTAGTACGACACTGTTTTTTCGCATAATAAGAATGAGTTGGATTTTCCACTCAATTTGGGAAAAAAAGCACTCTTTAAACTTTTCTGTACCTCTCAGCATTTGCGAGCAAAAAATTAAAATTAGAATTGAAAGAATTTAATGTTAATTAAACTTCAAGGACAACATATTTAATTAATGGCGTTCAACAACAAAATTAAATTCATAAAAACTTCAAAGAAATTGCTCGAAATGTAGTCCACTCACCTGTATACATTTGCAATAGCGCCGAATCAGTGAACTCATTGTAGTAGATTTTTCATTCGGATTTTGACTTGCTAAATTCTTACAATTAAGTCGTCTCTTGCACGTACTGGCGTAGCGTACATCCAGTGAATTAGGATCCGGTGAGCTGGGTAGCAAAGTCACTGGTACAATGTCCAATTTAACGTTGTGGGTAATTAGTATTTAACTAATCCCTTACAACTACTTCAAAGTGCGGAAGGGGCCCCATCCATTTGTATTCATTTTTCATATCTTGTAAATCTTCAATGTAGTCTTGAAAGTTATTCGTAAGAGATTCAACAAATAATTCTGAGGTTAATCTTGTGGGTAGAAAATGTGGACCACAAACATTGTTGTTAAAAACTTCTAACTGAGCTTCCTCCAGAAACTCATTTTGAAATGATCTTGGTCGAATTTACCGAGGATTTTCGTGTGCCCAAACATGGGTATTATGATATTTCGTTACTCCACATCTAGTAGAAGATGATTCTTTAGTCCAAAGAATTTTACGCAAAAAGTTAGAATTCCTTTCTGTCAAATTTAAAAGCCATTCTAGTTTGTTCTAATGAAGACAGATCATCTGGAATTCTTCTAGTTGGATAGCACCCTAGATATTCACGAACTGCCGCTTCCTCAGTTCATTCAGAAAATCCATAACAAAAATGAATATCTGCGTATTCGTTGTTTCTAAAATGTATTTTCAGAATTATACTTACCATAGGACACTAATAATAACGATAACAATATCAATAATTACCCCTCAGGGGCGCAGGAACATTGTTTCTGAGTATGGGCTTAGCGAACCCGAGGTACCCGAGCTGAACCTGGCAGTAGGTATGAAATGAAACTTATTCAATGATGTACAATCCAAGGAATAAACGGTTGAATGGACATTGTACCACCATAACCTCTTGTCACGTTCAAGATTTAGGAAGAGGGTCTTGTCGGAAAGTGAGTCACAGTCTCCCTTGGTTACCGACGGAAGCAGCGTGATATCGAGTAGGGATACTGCAACACAAAACCAAGTGAGAAACAGCATCAATACCTCCCAACCGACTCTTGATGTTTCAAGGTTGACGCAAGCCATTATGCCTACGACTACGATAGCCGGAAACGCATGAAGTGGACCCCAGAAATGAATTCCTTCATTATGAGTTCCTATTACAAGATTACAAACTTGGAATCGGAAATGACAGCATACAGATACGCGTTACATCTTGCGTTCGTAGAAAAATATCCGGAATTACAGCACATATCCGAGCACAGAATTTCGGATCAACAAGATCAATCGCTGCAAAGCATACGAGAAGAGCATAATGGAACTCAGAAGTGAAGATGATACTCATAACGGTATACCTACCGTCAATGAAAGTGTTACAGATAATATCGAAGTGATGGAAACGAATATCAACATAGAGCGTCCCCCTGAGACGAACCAGCACAACGAATAAATTTATTTAGCACGATCAGAACTCAACAGAGCAATAACTGAACTCAGTGGTAGTAACCCAACTAAACGACCTAAACTGCCCAAGCTCAAGAGGAACAAGAACACCAACATCATCCTAGCAAGCATAAACTAAGTGTGCGAAGAATACACTGACCAGAACTCCTTGGAGAAAATTCACACTTTGATTTACTGTGGAGTGGTAGCGGTTCTTCGACTGCACAAACAACAAGTCTCCACAACTCTGATTCGATTTGAGCCAAAAAGCGTCAGAAAACCACTAAGGCAAAAACGACTGGAGAAGCATATTGACAAGATTAGAGCTGAGGTCGGTCGCCTCACAGAATTCTTGTGAAACAAAAGGCCCTCAAGGCGCTTTGAATTCCATATACACAAAATTCATAAAAAAATTGATACGAACACAAAACACCCCGATCACAAACAACATATCGACGTGTATATGGACACTTTGAAGCAGAAACTCCAAGCAAAAGCAAAGAGGCTCTCAAGATACATCAATTGTACTGAAAGGAAACATCAAAACCAAAGGTTCCGCCAAAGCGCGTCCAATTTTCATAAGGGAAATAACAAAATTGCGACCAACAATAACAGAGAAGTACCTGACGCACAGTGCTTGACCGATTATTGGTCATCACTATTGATGAAGTCCAAAGAACACAATAAAGATACGGAATGGATCATGAACGAAAAACAACGCCTAGATATTAAACATTTGGACTTCGAAGGAATTACGGAGGAAGAAATCACAACAGTATTTAGAGCGACCACCAATTGGAAGGCCACAGGTATAGATAATATTCACAACTTCTGGTACAAGAAAGTTGATAAGCTCCATGGAGCCCTAGCGAAACAGCTCACGTATGTTCTTCAACATTCCAGGAAAACACCCACTTTCCTAATACAAGGCTTAACATATATGCTACCTAAGTGCGATAGAACACAGGATCCGTCTCAATATAGGCCAATCACTTACCTGTCAAAACTCTACAAAATACTCACCTCATGCATATCCAATCGTATATACCAACACCTTGACGACAACAGTATATTAGCAGAGGAGCAGAAAGGATGCAGAAAGAAACACCACGGGTGCAAGGAACAACTCATCATCGATTCTGTGATAATGATACAGGCACACGTAGGGCATCGAAATATTCATTCAGCTTTTCTCGATTATCTGAAGGCATTCGATAGTACCGCCCATTCTTGGATTGTCGTGTTGCAGATATACAAAATTCATCCAAGCCCTGGTAGAATTCTTGAAGACAACAATGACACACTGGCGCACGTCCCTGTGGGTCAACATGAACAACAAGTCGATTAAAACCGACGAGATACCCATACGTCGTGGAATTTTTCAAGAAGACTCTTTGAGTTCACAATGGTTCTGTTTAGCTATGAACCCCTTGTCATCAATGCTCAATAGAAGCAGATAGGAACTATTATACAATCTCCCACCTGCTGTATATGGATTACATCAAATTATATGCTTCGAACAAGGAGCAATTGGATGATCTGCTGAAAACTGTCAGTAAGTTCTCGGCAGATGTTCATATGAAATTCAGGATTGAAAAATGTAAGACCCTGAACATTCAAAGAGGGAAAGTCATAGATGGTGAAACACAACTTCCAAATGGTGATATTATACAGTGCATGAGGTATAGCGAAACATACAAATATCTAGGATACCAACAAGCCAGATTGCTAGACCAAAAACAATCAGAGGAAAAGATTCGTTCAGAATACAGTCAGCGTCTGAAGACTGTGCTGAAATCAATGTTGAACTCGGGGAATCTAGTCAAGGAAATTACCACTTACGCCATTCCAGCGTTCCTTTACTCATTTGGAATAATCAGATGGACTAAGACAGAACTGGATGATATTCAAAGGCAGACCTGAACGATGCTGACAAAATACAACAATCATCATCCAAAATCGTCTGTGATACGAACAACTTTGAAGCGGAACAAAGGAGGACGCGGATTAATAGATGTTGTCAATTTACACACCGAACAGATAAAAAATCTCAGAGAATTTTTCTCTGCAAAAGCTCTCACTTCTGAGCTTCATAGAGTGGTATCGTTGGCTGATAAGGGATAAACACCGCTAAATCTTGCTACTAGAGATGACCTGCTGAATCTACCGTTCCTATCAGATACTGAAAAACAAGAGCAATTGTCAAGAAAGGAATTGCATGGACGACGTCACCATGAGATAATCAACCACACATCGACAAAGAAGCCTCCAACAAATGGTTGATGAAAGGAGAATTATTCGCAGAAGGATTCCTTGTGGCCATTTAAGACCAAGTAATCGCTACAAACAACTACAAAAAATTCATAATTGAGGACGGAACATTACAAACAGATAAGTGCAGAAAATGCAATATAAGATCGGAGACTATAAAGCATATTACGTCCGGCTGCGAACAACTGGCCAATACGGACTATGTTCACAGGCATAATCAAGTGTGCAACATTATCCATCAGAAACTTCCACACAAGTACGGACTTCTGAATACCTTCCAGCCATATAACAAGTATCAATCGACGCCCGTATTGGAAAATTACTCTATCAGATTATACTACGATAGGCTTGTTATCACTGACAGAATGGTGACGAATAATAGGCCGGATATAGTGGTGTATGATAAGAGAGCCAGAACAGCAATGCTGGTGGATGTCGCCATACCGAATAATAACAACGTGCTGAACAAGTTCCAGGAGAAAAAGTCCAAATACACAGACCTTGCTATTGAGATCAAGCAGCTGTGGCACCTCGATAAAATAGATATTGTTCCTGTCATCATATCCTCGACTGGGTTAATACACAAAACCTTGCATGATAGCCTTAAGAAATTAGAATTGATAAGAATACCTATATAGAAATGCAAAAGCTGTAATTCTTAATACATGTAGGATAGTTAGGAAATTTATGTCGAGTATATTGTAATCGAGCATATTCCTTTGATTGCTGAATCTGGGAAATGTAAATTATATCCAGCTAACAGCTGAAATAGTGCAGAAGTCCTCATTATTTAATAATTACAATAAAAAATCTATCAGTTTTGACAGATAAACTTGTTCAATTGTTCTATAAAGATCACTATACTGATTTTTCACTTCTTTCTCTAAAAACAAAATGTATAATAAATGATTTTAATGGATTTTCTGATGGAAATGCGGTAGTTCGTAGTACCGAAAACGCTATCCAACTAGAATAATTGAGGATTTACACTCTGGGGATGCTAAAAAGATAATGAGATTTTTGTTAGTAAATAGAACGGAAAGAATTTCTAATTTTTTGAACAGAATTTGGACAGATGAATCCTCTTTCCTTAAACTTGGAGTAACGAATTATCATAATATAAATGTTAGGGCACACAAAATCCTCAAGAAATTCGATCAAAAAATTGAAATTAACATGAAAATTCTTTTAATTCCAATTTAAATGTTTTACTCGCAAATGCTGAGTCGTACAGAGAAATTAAAAGACTGCTTTATTTCCCAAATTGAATGGAAAATCCAAAACTTGTTTTCGGTGGCGTACCAATTTTTCCATTAAAAATATCTGGTTACATTTTGATACGGACACCACTGGTAAAATAAAATATAATATTTTCATTGCAAAACATATTCCCTGGGCGGTAGTTAAGGCCTACAAATTTCATTCAAATATCGGCAGTCGCTTGGCAACAATTAATAAATTTGTTTTTTCTTACCAAATTTAAACACCCAATATTTCTTTAACGGAGCATTTTTGAATATAGTTCATAGAGCAAACTCATTATTTTTTCAATATAGATGTCAATATGTACATCTAGCTTTTTAATGGAAAGGATTTTCTACTAAATTTGATCATCTGAACCAAACATTTTTATGAACAAGCCTAGGAAAAAACTTGAACTTTATGTATATGTTATGGATATAATAGTTGAAGGTTTAACATCTTCCATATGGTTTGAAAGATCAGTGGATGAACTTACATCTTCAAGTTCCCCTCGGAGATTCTCACCTTGTCGTGGTGAGGGCTTTGTTGATGAACCCAGGAGCTATGCCGGCCGTAATTTATTACTGACAGGGTCACCCATGCCGGAAAGGTCCTGGGGGAGAATTAATTAAGAAGAACCCACTCCGCCCGGCTGTCGTATCGTGGCTTAGGGCTTGCACGGAGTATAACGATGCCAGTTTTAGAGAGGTTTTTAACAGCCTCACCAAACTACTATACCACACCTGTCGGCAACGGTAGGCGGGGGGTGTCGGCTTAACCGCCCAGACTAAGTGCATGGAGAGCACAATAAAAACTCCTCCAAGCCAAGGTGAAACAGCATACGCCGATGGCTGCGTGGCTAGTAGGAGGACTAGTCGATAGTATGCGAACTCCGGATACCAGGCGCCCTCCGGTTTCAATTTTGCCTTACTGCGGTAATGCGGGGCTCTGCCGCAGGTACCGTTATTTCTCCGCTACTTGTGGGAACAAGATGTATAACGAAAACAAAAAAACAAGGGCAGGTCCTGCCCAAAAAGGACCAATTCCAAAAGGCGATGAAGAACCTATGGAGTTGGAACAGGGAAAAATGCCAGACATAGAAACTGAAAACGCCCTACTCGAAAGCAGCTCTGAAGGGGAAAATCCAAGGGCACCCAAAGAGAAGCCGAGGACTAAACTCGGCGGAGCTGCTCGTAAGAGGATGAAATTCCTCATAAAGATGGGGATGACGTCAGAAGAGGCTAGAATTAAAGCCTTACAGCCAATGAATCCCCAAGATAAGGGGATCCGATGGCAGTACGCCAAAAGGAAGAGAGCAAAAACGCCCCAGAAAAGAAGCACCCGTTGCTCCAAAAAATATGCAGGAGGCTTCGTTTAGTCAAGCGGTAGCTGGAATAAAGGTAGGAATCCTGCATAAAAATTTACCGAGTGAACTCTTAACTGGGGACCAAGTTACGTTCCTAGAGGAGTTTATCTTGGATAAAGTGGTAGAGGAGGGATTGAAGGCGGAACTGAAGCCTAAATTCCTTGAGCGCCACAGTAGATCAGGATGGCTCGGACTCACGTGCGCCGATGAGACCACTGAACAGTGGCTGAAAAGCATCGAGTCTCAGTTGAAACCCTGGATCGGTGCTAACCTAAGAGTGGTGAACTCCCAGAACCCAGAACTCCTCATAGGGTACCTACCACGAAGCCAGGACTACTCTAACGAGAAAACCCTGGCACTAATTGAGGCCCAAAATGACCTCACAGCAACTAGATGGAGGATTTTCAGGAAGAATCTTGTAAGAAACTCCCTAGAAGTAACCATTTCGGCAGATATACAATCTGTTGAAAAGCTGAAGAATACTGGCTATCGGGTTAGCTACAGATTCGGAAATATTCAGTTCCGACTCAAGAGCAAACCCGATAAAACAGAGACCTCACCATAGTTAGCCAACCGGAGGGGACGACCTCATCGAAGCAGTTAGAGGGGGGAACTAAGAGCACACTGCTCCAAGGGAACTCCAATACAGCTGCCGGTGGGGAAAGCTCATCCTAATGGCTAACAAATTCGAATGCCTACAGGTCAACCTGCATAATGCAAAGGCTGCTTCAAGCATCCTCTGCAGGTTGGCCACAACAAGGCAAATACGAGTAAGGCTTATTCAAGAGCCCTGGATTAATGGGAGAAGAATTAGAGGTTTCCCAACTAATTCATATGAAATAGCATTACGGCTCCAAGACACAGAAAAACTATTACCTGGTGATCTGAAGGGACACCGGGGATTCTGGGTTACATAGCGCCAGAAATCTTATCACAACCATCGGATATAATGCCGTTTAAGTTTGATTTTCACACACCCTTTGAAGTGGTCATAAAGACCGCACCATCGTAAAGGGAAAAATAAATCAATTAGATCAAAAATCCTCCATTTGGTACACGGACGGATCAAAAACAATTGATGGAACAGGAGCATGCATATATTGACCCAAGTACTCTTCATCAGTGCCTCTGGGCTCTACTCCCACAATCATGCAAGCAGAAACACTTGCTGTTAACCTTTGCTGCCAGGAAGGGGCAAAGATTTACATTTTAACGGACAGTCAGGCAGTGATAAAAGCTCTAAACTCTTACAGTTATCGGAGCATCTCTGTCTGGGAATGCCGTCAACCCTTGAAGCAACTTGCTGAGGGGATCGAACTTTTCCTGTGGTGGGTGCCTGGCCACGAAGGCATACAAGGAAATGAAGCCGCTGACGAACTGGCCAAATCAACTGCTGGAATCCCATCCACCGGACCTGAACCATTCTGCGGTCTAAGTAGGCCGCACAGACGACAGGAACTGGAACGATGAGAAGAATCTAGCAAAAAAGAATACTGGAGGAAAACTCCAGCCAAAGGCAAGCGAAAAAGTTCATTGACTATTCGCCAAAGAAGACAAAACAGCTTCTCGATCTCTCTAGGGACGAGTTGAGGATCATAACAGGCCTCCTTACTGGACACTGCTCACTGAGATAACATCTCAATAAAATGGGCAAATCGGAAACGGCAACATGCAGAATGTGTAAAGAGGGCTATGAAACTGCCGAACATATTCTTTGCAGTTGCATCGCAACTGTCCGTCAAAGACATATACACTTCGGTAGCGACAAACTAGAGCCGCACGAAGTAAAAGCGAAAGCTCCCAGGGAGATTCTCAATTTTGTAAGGGATCTAGACCTACAGGGAAATGAATAAGAAGGGTCACGAACAAAAGATCAATTTGGTCGCAGTTCGGAAAGGCTTGCAAAGCCAATTGACCCTCACGAATGTAATGTACATCTTCAAGTTTTATATACACAACTCGTTCCATTTGACGGAGTCTTCTTCATCTTCTTCTCGCACCTCAATTATGTTTTATGGGGTTCTCTAGAAGAGTATGTGCTTGTTGTCCCATAATTTTCTTTAAATCATGAGATTGTGTAGTATCCGACAGTCCCAAGATGTGTAGATGTTTATTGACTTGGTGCCCTGTTTGTAGACCAACTACCTTCCCAATAGACTTCTTGTATAAAAACAATAACTCTTGTCCTCTTTTTCTGTTTGAAGCACTTCTGTAGGCATTTTTGACTGTCTCAGTACCGAGATGTCGACTCAGCGGTTCAGAATATCCATAGTTTCCCAGTTTTGGAAAAAATAGAGCACTTGGATTCATAGAATGGTCAAGATGGGTTTCGGTCTCATTAGATTCATAGATGTTGCATTTTTTGTCATTGTAAATAATTTTCACCAAGTATTGACAGATAATAATTTGCCAAAAGAAATCGTGATTTTTGTGGTGACAATGATAATGTCAATTTTGTGGGGGTATCTAGGCGTGGAACTAATAATAAAATCTTCTGCAGATGGTCTACGTTTAGATGACAAGAGCATTATTGTAAAAATATATTCATTCTTTTATGTTTCCACGGTTTGAGTTGAACCTCTAAGATAGATTTGAGCTAATGATGAAATAGAACATCACCAAATGCTCGGCTATCGTAAAAACAGATGGCTTGCGCTTATGCTCTTGAAGAAAGTTAAAAGCCGCTTGAAGACAATTTTTTGATCATTGAAAAATGTCCCAATTTGATGAAACTTTTTTTTGAATATCTCATATCAAAATTAGAAGCTGTATGGAAGGATGAAGGTTAGACTGTGTCGGCAATGGAGGCTGTAAAAGAAATCAACCATTTCACAATTCAGCTCAGGAACTGCTCAACCAGTTTTTCCTATTTGATGATCGCAATTGTTGAACTGAAAGATAATAGCACTGATATTGTTGATGAGATTGCTGAAAATTGGGATACAGAATTTCATAAACAAGTCGTAAATATATGGAACAGTGGACTTGCTTTCTTACTAAAGAAGTTAAGAGCTTTTATTGGGTACATTTGAGAAAAGTACCTGCATGGGTTCAGAGGAACTTTGCTGCTGAACTGGGGTTTGATTTTTTTCACAATTGCGATGATAATAATAGTAAATATTTATTGCGTTACGATACACTTTTTCCTAATGAAGAAAATTAAAAAGCTGTGTTCATTCTCATTGTTAACCTGCTAACTGAGGTATAGTCCCGGTTTGAGTTAAAAAATAAATGGTCAGTTTAACGTACTTCATTCCAAAGCTGAAAATTAATAGATTTATCATCTTTTCATCTACAAAACGGTGTTCAGTATTCGATGAAATGATATCAATATCTATGAACATTTTCACAATTATAAAGTATATGCAAATAGCACAAATCAAACTTATTATCCTTGAGCCCAACCCTGCAATCCTCTGTTTCTGTTAAAAACAATCATCGAGGGGAAAGTGAATGAATCATAAAGGTTGAAATAGCTACATGCAAATTGTTGCGTCGTTTCACATCGTTGATGTAGTGACAGATAGACGCCAACGTCCCTCCAGTCTAGGAATGAATGACGCCGCACGCAATGTACGTCTATGGACGTCGAGACGCATTCTCTCGGACGCCCAGACGACGAGGCGCGTAACTTTGAATGACTTCATTCGATCATAATCTTATTATTATTCTAAGAGAAAAATTACAACTTTTTGCTGTAAGGTTATTCACACTTATTCAATGTTTCTTAAAAAAACCGAAATTGCAAACAGATAACATCAACTTCTAAGTCATGGATTTGAATAAATAAAAATTTAGCGTGTAGCACCGTACACGTGATAGAGGCGAAACGTATTTAAACATTAAAAATATTGATGATTTTATATCGGAGAACGATAAGAAAATACAATAAAAGATTCACATGAAAATAATCTATTTGTTCGATATTGACAGTGTTATTGATTTGTCTTCTACTTGTTAGATTTATAATAATGGTTTGTAGTAACTACGAGGAATTTTTGCATGAAAATCTAGAATGAAACAGTTGACAGCTTTTGAAGTTTTTATTGTTATTGTTACTGTTTGCGTGAAAATCACAATGAAGGACCTCCCTCCTTTATGTAGAGGGAAACAGAAAAAGGATAACTTACCCTAAATGTGCGTTGATTGTTGCCTGGTAGACTGCATACAACAATATTATGTTTGTGGAAGAAATAAACAGGGAAGGAAAGAAAAAAGGGTATGAGGAAATATCGTTGTTCACAAAGCTAACGTCCACCTTATGTCAACACACAAAGAAAGTAATCCGGAAATCCATAGGTAATTGTGGTTCACTGCGTGAATATCATAAAACTGATATAAAATAACACTCCAGAACAATAGAATATATTCGGATAGATATCGATGTGATTGATATGCGATATGTAAGAAAACGATATGTTTGCGTACGTATTCGTGCGAGTTGCAGTTACTGAATTTTATGACCTGCTCAATTGATAACTCATCCCGAAATCAAACATGTTGTCCACTCACGTAACATAGCGGGAAAATGCTTTCAATTACACTGTGCTAGTTCAAAATTCTAACACGCGGGATACATACCTAGTAAACCTATATCGGGTACGCTGAATCCAGTGGTAACCACCGTTTTTGAAAGTTAGCTCTAGTTTAGAAGATATTCGCCTTTGAAGTTAGCTTATTTTAGTAGGGTTCGTCGCTTATGACTTCAGTACATTTTATGCTTGTAATTCCCAAACCGTTCGGAATATCGCTTTACTGTCTTCGGCAAAGTTTTTGCTATTGTCATGGCCAACAACTTTTTGAATATACCAACATAGAAAACCTCATTCAATCACCGTTTCTTAACAAAATGTCCAAAAAACTCCATTTCTTTTCCATCTTTTCGTTAATTTTCGTCTAAATAATAGAAAAATCAAGGGAATTTCGCTTTAAAATCTCAAAATAAGAAAAGAAAACACATTTCCTATAGTTAAATCAAAAATTTAAACGCACAATCATGATTTTAACTCAAATTTTTATTCCAATTCCAACAATTTTCAACAAATAAACATATAAATTCATGTTCATTCTTCTTCTTCTCCATCTTCATCTTGCTGTGAATTCCAGCAAATGTCTCCTAATAGAGAATCAAGTTTTTTTCCATTAAACCAGTG
Organism: Cryptolaemus montrouzieri; assembly: GCA_013387265.2. Lineage (NCBI taxonomy): Eukaryota > Metazoa > Arthropoda > Insecta > Coleoptera > Coccinellidae > Cryptolaemus > Cryptolaemus montrouzieri. The sequence continues at coordinate 107,662,089 of JABFTP020000185.1, forward strand.
CTCAAGCCTAGCCGTCACCTGATGAAACCGTTCATCATGCTCATCTGATTCACATGGTGATTGTTCGGCAAACTTGTCTGCATGGTAATGTAAAAAATGAATTTTCAGAGACATTTTTACACCGATGTTACGGAAAGCAACGAGCATATTTTCAACGTGTATGCGCCAGTTTTCGTCACGATGAATTCCAAGTATATTTTCGATGACTTTGACGCAATCCCAAGCAACGAGCTGCAAATTCGACAAACTGTTTTTAAATTGTTGGTCTCTCATCAAGCGTCGAATATCAGTTCCATTGAGTATGCCTGTAATAAAATAATTCGAAAAAATATGTGTTAAATATTGAATAAGTTAGGTTGATTGGTACGTATATAGTTTCACACAAACCTTCTTTTATTTTCATTCCACTCAATCTTGGGAAAATTCGCTTCAACTCATTGAATGCATTGCCTTCAGGATCTAGGTCCTTGATGAAATTTTTAACAATCCCAAGCTTGATATGCAGAGGTGGAAGCAACACTTTTTCGATTGGCACAAGTGGAATTTCAACGACATTTTCTCGACGCAATCTGAACCCTTGTCTCGTAGACCAGCTTTTATTGGCATATTGGTCGTCGGCATATCGAGTATCCCATAAACATATAAAACACATGTTTTTCGTATATCCCGTCTGCATTCCTCTCAAAAGAGTTATCACCTTCAAATCTGCACAAATCTTCCAACGATGGTCTTCGTATTTCACCAAATCAAGGGTTTTTTTCAATGATTCGTAATTTTCTTTCGTTTTTGTGCTTATGGCAAGCGGGACACTGTTTTTTGAGTTTGTGACATGAAGCAAAACCGCCTTGAGACTACTTTTGGACGAATCGATGAAAAGACGCCAGTCTTCTGGTTAATACCAATTCCTTGATATCAGTGCAGTACGCGAATGAATTGTCTTCGATGGATTTGAATAAAGCAGTGAACTGTCTATGACGGCCGATTGCTCCATATACTTTCACATCAGGTGCTAAGACATTATTTTTTTCAATTCCTGAGTCAAAATATCATACCCTACTCTTTCCAATGAGCCATTACCATCAGAAGAATCAGGCTTATCAATATCAACTATAATAGCACTATGATGAATAGAATTATCGAATATGAGAGACCGTCAGAAGGTACACAAACAGAATCATCAATATTGGTATAAACAAGGTCCAAAAATGGTATTTAGGTACTTTATAGATCTGGTTGAAGTTCAAAAATGAAAGAGTATCCACCAAACAATGGCGGATATCCAGTGGCGTACACAGCACAAATTCATTATTAATCTACTTGGCACATGGAATATTATAATCACCACAAACACAAATACTTGCCGATGGCTCCAGTAGCTGCAATTCCTCCAGTGCATGGCAGTGTTTCAGGTAAACGAGCTCCGGTGAATTCGAAGCTATATATACCCCACCAATGAATTGTCCTACGAGAACTCGAACCAATTGCCACAAACAGGTGTTCAACTTAAGGTATCGAATTACGGACCAGAGAACTCCTCAGTATTTTTCTTGTTAACATCAAAATACCTCCTCCCAACCTTTTTGTACTGTTATCTGAACAACGGTCATACCGGAAAATGTCATAGCCAGGAACACAAATTTCTGAATCCAGATGTTCATCACTCAACTAAGTTTCAACAAGAACAATTACATCATAACAGTGGCAGAATGAACATTTTTTCAGATCATTATAACGTGTGCTGATACCCCCAACATTCTGGTAATACACACGCAACCTGTTCTGCAAATGGGGAGAAACTAGTTTTTTTATGGAAAATTATTTTAGGCGATCCGTTGATGAATTTGATAGCAGCATTCTTACCATTTTTATTTACTTTTGCAACTTCCTCCTTCAATTTTCTTGAGTAATTCTGCTCCATTACGGTCATTATACAATTGACACTGCAACTTGGCTTTGCTTCTCTTTCGCAGTAAGTTGAGAACAAAGTTGGGATCAGATGTGATCACCTTCATTTATTTGTATTTGGGAGGCTTTTACTTGGTAAAATTCCATTATCAATAATAAAAAACAAGTACTGTGTTTTAAGGAATTTTACTTAATAATTGCGATTCGTAACGCGTTTCACTACACCGTAGCTTCTTCAGACGAATGATTATGCAGAAAAATGTAAATGAGAATATAACTATAAATGTTCTTGAGTAACTAAAAGCTTATTGGTCGCCTCCTCCTAAGTGGTTATTTATGACAGATATATCCAATAAAATTAAGGAATAGATTGCTCCCGAAAAGATTCAATAGAGGTGAAGGGCTTAAATCTTTGGAAACTTTAGAAATAAATAAATACAAACACTCAGGTAGACTCATCAATGAACAAGTCGATTTAAGCCCTTCACCTCTATTGAATCTTTTCGGGAGCAATCTATTCCTTAATTTTACTGGATATACCTGTCATAAATAACCACTTAGGAGGAGGCGACCAATAAGCTTTTAATTACTCAAGAACATTTATAGTTATATTCTCATTTACATTTTCTGCATAATCATTCGTCTGAAGAAGCTACGGTGTAGTGAAACGCGTTACGAATCGCAATTATTAAGTAAAATTCCTTAAAACACAGTACTTGTTTTTATTACCTTCATTTATATTAATAAATCATAGAGGTTCATTTTTAGTACTGACAATTGATTAATGATATCCTCCATGTCCCTTCTTCTAGTAGAAGGTGGAAACCTTTATAAGCTTGTTAAATCTCAATGAACCTACTTAATCGTTGGAATTCGGCGAGAATTTATGAGAATATTATTGGCCTGAAGCACGTGGTGATGAAGTTAGGTATGTTAGGAAGTGTATGATTTGCCTTACTCATAAATAAAAGTCTGCTGACATTATGGCATCTAATTAGGTAACAAAGTCTTGGGAGATGATCAGCTCAGATCTTGAGGGTCTATTGCCTCGTCCGAAGATAGGGCATAATTATATTCTCATAGTTACAGATTACCTCAGCCAGTTTTGTTGAACTTTTCTATTGAGAAAGCCACACCATCAATAATTTAACTAATACCAGAGGATAATGTCTTCCTCATTTTCGGAGTGCCACGAATTAATATTATTCGCTTATATCGTAATGAATATCGTAAGCTTTTGGAAAATCACAAATCTAAAGCTTAATCTTAATGTCTATGCGCAAGAAAATCATACAGAATGAAAAAATCGTGCTCTCAAATTATTGTTGTCTGTTCATGATGAATATATTCTGCGCCATCCAATATGTAGAAGAAATTTCATACTATCTGATGCAAGTAAATACTTCACCTAAATATTTGTCCCCAATCATAGGATAAGACGTATTCCCAGCATAGGTAGATCGTTACTGATCCGCTCATTGCAATGTTCGCAGAATTCTACACGAAGATCGAAATCATCTTCATTCAGTTCGTGTACGAGTCTGATTTTATATGGATGGAATTTTTACTTTAGAAGAATCCTGAAAACACTTATCCGGCATACTACAGATATTTGCAATAATCTTCTAACACATTGTGTATTCTTCAGGATGGCTATTTTACCAAAAACGTCAACATCAATTCCTTTCTTTCAGGGTTATTTTCGTTGAAAATACGCGAAAATTGCTATAGCACAGTTATACTTTTTTGCAAAATAAATTCACAATTTCAATGTGTTCCAGCAGTGTGTATATCGTTTTCAACTAAATCACCCTAATTTCAGGTAATCGAAACTATAGAAAATATCACCAACGCCAGTTACTTGTGTTTCAACGAATAACCAAAAGAATCTGAATCTATAAGATCTGGAAAAGATTTTTCAAACATGGTTATATTGATAACAAACCGACACATGTCATCAAAATGAATTTTTTTTATGACATTTTGTATTTTTGATTCAAACGGAAAAATATAGCTTCTTTTTCTTCTTATCAGCCTTCTCGCGCACAAATTTGAGCATAGGCCTCCCTCCGCTCTTTCCAATCTTTCCTTTTCTGTGCTGTCGCTATCCAGTTCAGTCCTGCCACCTTTTTTCATCATCATACCACTGCATAATTGGTCTTCCTCTTCCTCTCTTTCCTATCCATGGTCTCCATTTAATGATCTTACTGTTCCATTTTTCATCTCTGATTCTTGCAACATGGCCGGCGTAGTCCCATTTAAGATATGAAATAGTGTATACTATATCTTTTACTTTTGTTCTCTGTCTCATCCACTCGTTTTGCTTTTTTCCCTCAAAGAGATGCCCAGTATTGATCTCTCCATTGATCTTCGCGTTACTTTCAGCTTGTTTATTGACTGTCTCGTGAGGGTCCACGTTTGTGCTCCGTATGTTAGAACCGGGAGCACACACTGGTCAAATATTTTGGTTCTTAGATATTGGTTTTTTTTGTTTTTCAATATATGTGAGAGTTTTCCGAACGCCACCCATCCTAATCGCCTTCTCCTATTGATTTCGTTGTCCTTATTTTGTTTTCCAATCTCTATCTGTTGTCCGAGGTATATATATTCTGTGACATTCTCTATGTGACTACCGTTTATCGTAATATTTTGTTCAAGTTGTGGACTCATTATTTTCGTTTTTCGTAAATTGGCTTTCATACCGATTTTCTTTGACTCCTGTTCTTATTCTGTGAGGATCTTCCGTAGGTCTTCTTCATTTTCAGCGAATAGAACGATGTCGTCCGCTAATCTCAAATGTGACAATCTTTCACCGTTTATGTTTATGCCCAAACCCTCCCACTTCAACCCTTTGAAGTCCTTCCAGAGTGAAAAGTTTGAAGATATTATATCCCCCTGTCTTATACCCCGTTTGATCATTATTTTCTCGGGATCTTCATGTAGTCTGATTGCTGCTATAGCCCAACGTTATATGTTTTTCATTAAATTTTTGTAGCAATGGTCTATACGTGCTTTGTCTAGTTCCTACATGATTGCCTAGTGCTCGATAGAGTCAAAGGCCTTTTCAAAGTCTACGAATGCCATGTAATGGGAGATTATATTCTGTTATTTTTTCTATCAGTATTTTCACAATCAATAAGTGATCGCACGTACTGAAACTCTTCCTGTATGCCTCCTGTTCAATTGGTTGGTAGTATTCTAATTTTTTCTCTATTCTATTTGCCCGTGTAAAAAGTTTGTAAATCTGAGACAATAAAAAGATCGGTCTATAATTTTTCAGAAGTTGTTTATCTCCTTTCTTGAATAGGATAATCATGATGACGTTATACATAGTTGTCTGGTATAGTTTGTTGTTCTAGACATTCGTTGAAAAGATTCTTCAGTTCTGGTACGATTATATCATTAGCTTCCTTATTCATTTCAGCCAAAATACTGTCCTCTCCTGGCGATTTATTATTTTTTAGTGGTTTTAAGGCGAATAGGATTTCTTCTTCATTTATTTTTGGAGTGTCTTCTGATCCAACGTTCAGTACTTTAGTGTCTGTTGATGTTCGAGGTCGTTCGATTTCTGTGTTGTATAGATTTTCATAATATTGTTTTGTCACCTGTATTATCTCATTCCTATTTCTTATCTCTCTGCCACTCTCATCTTTTAGAGCTACTATTTGAAGCTTTTCTTCTGAGACATTTGAGGTTTTTGTTCTTGTCTATAACATTTTCTGCAAATTTTCTGTAATGTTCTTCTAGATCTCTTCTAATCATCGCTCTTTCTTCTTTTCTCGTTTACCTGTATCTGTCTGTTGCATACTGACCTAATCTGTATAGTTATTTGCTTTCCTGTATTTTCTTCTTCTTTTCATCTGAAATTTTATTCTTTCTCTTTCCTTTCTGGCTTGCAACTTCTTCTGATGCTTTTATTAGTGTTGTTGTGATGTTTTGTGACATTTGGTTTACATCAGAAGTTTTCTCAGAATCATTTATGTATCGTATAATTTTTTCCTGGTATAAAATTTTATTTTCACTCAATAATTCTATATCTGATGAGGTCTTTTTGGATTTTCTGTATTCAGTTGGATTGGTTATTTTCTTCGTTATTAAGTTCGCTCGGACAAGTCGGTGATCACTTCCTGTATTGCACAAGTTCAGAGCGAGCTGTTACATCAGTAATACGTTGTTTAGAGGAAGATAATATGAGATCGATTTCGTTTTTCCATCTGGGCGGATCCATGTTCACTTTCTCTGTGGTTTTTTTTTCGAATAATGTATTCATGGCGTATAGTTTCTGTTGTTCCAAAAAGTTGGCAAGCATATGTCCTCTCTCATTTCTGTCTCCAAGTCCGTGCTTTCCAATATATTCTCCATTTTCTCTTTTTGTCGTCTTATTATAGCATTGAAGTCTCCCATTACTATATCTTCTTGGCATTTATTTTCTTTTCTAGCTTTGAAAATTTCCTCGTACATAAGCTCAACTTCTTCGTCTTTTTCTTAAGAGAATGATATCGCTCGCTATCTATTTCTCATCCAGATCAGCCGAATTATTATATTAATGTTTTGAAACAAAATCGAATTGATAGGTCTTACATGAAATGTAAGATGCAGTAAATTGAAATAGATTCGAAAGTGGTTTCACACAACCTCTTTGTTGTATGCAAATTTTCGAGGTGGTGTTTGACAAGGGGAAAAATTTGTCTGGACCAACTGAATCGGTTTTGATCAAGGGTTTCTCTCACACGGAAATCAAACGGATTGAAAAAAACTCGTAATTTTTCCAAACATTTTAGTTGCCAATTCGTCATATGTTATTTTAGTGAGTAAAAAATTACGTGGTCGTAAAGAATCACTTTCTCGAAAAAGTATCTCTCAGGACTCTTTTTTTCAAAAATTTGGGGTGGAAGCTGCCAGTGGTAGGGAAGAACGAACATATAACAAAAATGTCCTCCTCCAATGAAATATGGTTCGTTTTCATAGAAACGCACTGTAAAGTATAATTCTATATCACGAATCATTTTTATTTGATTTGTAATTCATTAGTGGTATCTTGATCTTTTCAAATAATGCTTGAAATGCAATAAATTATTATTACTATAATAATATATACTGTGGAAATCCTCTTTCAATTGTAGCGTATTACTGAAATATTTTTACTCCCCTTTTATAGTCATTATGAGTACATAGCTCATAAATTGAGTAGGAGCACCTAACAAAGGGTGAGTTAAATAAGGGCAGTTTCGAACGCCCTGCTGAAATATCCACGTGTATCCGGAAGAATGGGGAAAATACCTACCGACTGGTGATTCATTTGCTCTACGAAAACTCACGCACCTTAAGTTTCGTATTATTGTTCAGGGCCCTACCCAAAGTTTTTCTTTCATATGAATTTGAACTAGAAAAAATATGAAGGAGAATGGTGCAGAGTGCGAGCACAACAGTTTTATGTTTTGTGACATTCAAGTGATTGAAAATGTAATATTGATACAATCTGATTCAGTCATCTTTGTAAACGATCACAAAACAATTTGTGACTGATTCGGCAAACTTGGAGGAGACATGGCGAAAATTTGTTGAAGATCTGTTACAAACGTTACAAAAGAATTCAAGTTAAATCAATCAATCTCAAAAAGTCGTGTTACTTGGTCTATTATCAACTCATATTAATAAGTACAAAATATAGCAGAATAGAAGTTGGACGTTCAGAGGAAATTAAAAAAAAACTCCTATAATTCATTGGCGTTAAAAATTTAACTCAGAAGACATTTCCTTAGCTGAAATTTACATTAATTGCAATAGTTGAGGAAAAATGCAAATAAATGTTCATAATTTCGATCGATAACTTCTATTCAAACTAATCCTTGAAATCACACGATATTTTGGAAGTTTCGAGGGATTGTTAGAATTGATCCTTTTGAGATATTTCAATTGACAAAAGAAATAAATAAAGGTTTATTTTGAGAAAGAAACAAATAAACGAAAATAAGAGGCTCTTTCCGCATGTAGTAAAAAAATTGAAAATTGTTTCCTCACGGAGTAGGTGTTTTTTTCTCGACCTCAGTAGCTTGTAGTACTTCCTCTTGTCCTGATACAAGCCAGAATATGTCTAGGCATGCTTTGGATTAGGTTTTCGAACTCCTTTGGGGTGATATTCTGCCCCTCTTCTGTGGAGGTTTGGATGAGCTGTTGTGGGGTTCTTGGATTATCCTGGCGCGATATAATTTTCCTTTTGAGATTATCCCATAAATGTTCAATAGAATTTAGGCCTGGAGAGCAAGCTGGTCAGTCCAAAAAAGCGATTCCCCCTGTTTCAAGATAATGTCGCGCGAGGTTGCTGGTATGCGGAGGAGCATTACCTTGCATAAAAGTGAAATTCTCACTGTGGGCACCTCGCAAGAGTCTCACTATGAGCTCCAGCATTAGGTCGCGTAAAAAGAACATTTCGCCAATTGTCAATAATCCAATTTTGGTGCTCGAGACACCAATTAAGTCTGTTAATTTTTTGTTGTCTGGTTAGCTCTGGAACTCTTAAGGGCCTTCTGCTGTATAAGCCCCTTGAACGAAGTCTTTGACGTATCGTTTCGACTGATACACTGATGTCTGTTGCTTCCAGAAAATGCCTTTGGAGTATGGGGTGCGACGCACAAGGGTCTCTTCTTGCAATTTGTCACAAAAAGCGATTTTGTTCTTCAGAAGTGATCTTCCTACGACTTCTTCTAGGTCTGTTTGCAGAGATTGTAGCTCCACGTATCGGGCGTAGGTTTTTGAAATCATCCCCTGTGATACCTCCATTGTGGCCGCTATATCCTTCTGTGTCACCCCTTCTTCAACGAGAGCAATTATTCGACCTCTCTGCACATCGGACAATCCAACGTAAGGCATTTTCAGTTATGATTATAGGCTTTTTTAAAATTTGAAATTCACAGTTTCAAATCTCAGTGAGCCGGCTCGGTGGCGTATGAGATATGATGCTCGTCTCCTACGCAGAGTTACCTGGGTTCGATCCCCACAAAGTCGGTGCGATTTTTCGGATTCTGGAAATCGCTTGAGTGTCCATCTTTCGGAGGAGATGTAAAGCTGTCGGTCCTGTCTAACAGAGATGTGTTGGACATTAAAGATCTCTTCTCTGGACACGAGAGGGGTTCGGCAAAATTCCCGGGTTAGTGAGGTGACAGAATTTCCCGCGTGTCATTAGCCGAAAGGCAGAAATAGAGCACGTTAAAGGAAAAACAAACAAACAAAAATCTCAGTGACTACTGAGTACAATATCCCGAACATGTGGTGATAATTCTACATTTCTTATCATATTATCCAGTTTATTTACAACAAAAAACTTCATTCTTCATAAGTAGTCTAAGATCCATGGTTGAAAGCAATCAATAATGTGAAATATCGAGTGATTCCATATAAATTTGGTTGTGTGTATATGAAAAATGCGAACAAAAAATGCGCTATAATGTTCTTGCTTTTTGATGAGGTTTGACAGTCGAGAGAGATTGTTTGGTATTTCAGAGCTTTTATGAACGTTTATTGATAAACAGAAAAAAGTCTTTCTTTGTTTCAACGACTAAATACACTACGCCAGGAAATTAACGAACAATTTGAACATTTCAAATTTCTTTTTTGGTAGCAATTAATTATTACCACATGTTTTTTTTGGATACGTTCGGACATATGCCAACAAGATTGGTTCTTTTTTCTTGGTGCATATGTTCCTCTCATGAGAAATAAATGAAAGAAATAAATTGAGACTTTGCAAGAAACCACCACATACTGATAACAGTTGATGATCAATTTTTGCGGGTAACGTTTGTACTTCTTCAAAGTTTTAATTTTCGTTCGCGAAACGCGAATCACGAAATTTGACCCCGGCAAAATGTGCTTACATAACCTATATTGGAAAAGGCTTGTGGTGTCTGATTTAACTGTTTCCAGAAAAATTCACATATACAGGGAGACTGGTTATCATGAAAGTAGGCCTGGGCAAGGACGACCTCGAGCAGAAACGGCGATTCATGACTTATTTAAGACTTATGTTAAGACAAGAGTTCGCTACTGCTAGGCACCTTCAAATGCAGCTTTGACAGAAAAGTGGAGTGCAAATTAGCGCGGAAACGATACGACAACGACTCAACAAATTTGGTTTTAGGCCTGGTGTCGACGCTCGAGACCCAATTCAAACCGCAGCACATCGAGGAGCCCGATTCAATTCTGCCAGGAATCATGTCTATTGGTTAGCTGATTGGAAGAGAGCTTTGTTCACAAATGAATCGAGATTTTATCTTTTTCATTGCGATCGACGTTTTCTATTGTGCAGGCGTCAAAATGAGAGATATGACTTTTTACCTACCTATTGTTTTGGTGGAGGTTCAATAATGTGTGGGAAGGAATTTCTTTGAAGGCGACTCTGGGCTTGAAATAGTAAATAATGGAGCCCTGAATGCTCAGAGATATGTTACAGACACTTCAGAAGATCATGTACTATTTGCGGCAAACATGGTTGAAAACTTTCCTATCGTTAGGAACTACCTTCAACATTAGAACAACTTCTGAATAGAAGAATAAGAAGCCAGCAGAACCAGCCAGCTTCCGTGAATGAGTTTCGGAACAGACTGATCGAAATTCAGAAGAAAAAGGATCAGAACGCTATAAGGTCATCGATTTTGAGTATGAATTGTAGATGACATGAAGTAATTTTCGCCAAGGGCGGAAATATCCAGTATTAATACGGTGTTGGTTACTTTATTTCTAAGTTTTTCATTATCAATTTAATCTCAATTTCTATTAGATCCGTTTCCATTTCGTCTGTTTTCAAGCATTCCTTAATGCTGTTGGATTACTGGAAAAATAATTCTTCAACATATATAAACTTCTTCTGAATAAATTTGAATTTTCAATTTTGGCCGTTAATTTCTTGGCGCAGTGTATTTACGTAGTCCAAAATAATTTTATAAATATAACTCAAAAACAAGCTGTTAGACTTATTGGCCCGTGGAGGGTATAGGGTTGATGAACCTTGATATAGATAATGTGAATCTTGCAGGTTAGGATCTCAGTCAGACATTCTACTATGTCAATCAGGACACATTACTTGAGAAATTGGAGTATTTTGGAGAGAAGTTAGATTGTAGGGTGGAATAGACAACGTCAGTCAGCTAAAAGGTCGCCAGAGGAATACCGCATCGATGAATATTGAGATCGAATCCTTCCTGATCAACCTCATTCTTCAGATTAGAACATCTGGCTCGATGACAAAAATTATCGTCGAACAAGGAAGTCAATGCATCATTTGTAGACTTTTAGCCAAAATACTTTCTTGTTGAAATTAAAAAATTTGAAAATTCCGTGGATTAAATGTATAACCTTGGCATCAGCTACGTATAGATTTTTTAAGTTCACTTTTTCCCTAATTGAATCACCCTCGTACATTCTTTCGTAATATTCACTGCAATTTAAATTACATAAAATTATTCGTTTTCTCTTACAACTTGTCTTATCCACAAAGTGTTCGCCATTCCCGTCCAAGCTAACGTACAGGCCACATCAAAGAAAACTACGTCGGCCAGACTTTTCCACTTGTTCACATCCAGTAACGATGCGGTGGACCATCAAGCCGGAAAAACACACAAAACTGCCGTCGTTATACCAAATTGCATCTCAAATTGTGACGTGAAACAAAAGAACAACGCACGGGGCGCTCTGACAACCGGAGATTGTCTTTTGTTTGCTCAGTGGCCGCCGTTAATACAGAGCACACTAGATTTAATAGCACACATGTCCAATGTTTGAATGTTTGATTTTAACATCTGCCCCAATTTCATTGAATTCGAATCTCGTCCTGTTTGTACAGATTGTTTAGTTTGGCTTTTTAGAATTTCATTAATGAATATTCGAATCGTTAGGAGGATTTATAGACAGGTTTTTCCTTTGGTTTTTCTCTTTTGTCTGGAATCATAATGAAGATTACGTATTTTTTTCCTTTATTTTACCGGACCTTCACTTCTGGGGCGAGCGTGGCAGGTTTAGCGTGCATAGAATGTTTATCTATTCTACATATTGTGCTTCCTTCCAATGCTTCTTTGACCCACTTTATATTTTGACAGCATGATATGATAAATGTAGTCTTTTAATATTTTGTAACTCTATTGTTTTATTCGAATGTATAAATAAATAAATGGATAAAGCAATGAACGAGCAAATTGTTTGATTTTTAAGCTATAAGTCTTTATTTTGTCTCAATCGTTAATGAAATAGTATAGTATGAGATGTTAAAAGACATTAATGGCAATGATATATGTTATGCTCAAAACGTATATTAATTAATATTAAATCAAGATATTTTTCAATCAAATATTTCTACTTGCCAGCTTAATGAGTGTGGCATCAGAGAAAAGAATACAACAGACTGGAGAACAATAAACTGACTGAAGGTCATTCAAGAAATGCCATTTCGAAAAACTGAATGCAAAATTCATTATACAGATTTATTATGAAATAATTTTCCGTCGATTTCGCGATGTGAAAAAAAATAATATACAAGACAATAACGCAGTGGATTTGCAATTAGTCATCCTATTGTTCTTACTCATTCCGAACAAAAATATACACCGAATATTCTTACTGAATGAAAATTATCGTAACTTGCAAAATATCGGAACAAAATTCGAAACTTTGAGATATTCAAATGCAGTTAGGTTTCCTATAAATAATACACTAAGTGAAATTCTATACACATAAGCCTCGGCATACATTACGTTGCAAATGGACGTTTATCCTGTGGCGCAAACGAAGAAGTGAAGCAGACCAGCAGGTACAAATGTACGCTTATAGGAGCGATCCCACATCTCCGTTGGGTCGAAATCAACGGTCCAGTAAAGGAAAATCGATTACTTTGGCGTCACCGAACTGTAACGTGCTAAAATCACGCCACAACAGTTTGAATTGAAACACCTGATTCCAGTCACGCCACTGGATAACACTCTGATGAGCGTATTCAGGTTATCGGATGGTATGCTTACCGGCTTCAGAATCTTCGTTTTGCGTTCTTTTCTTTGCAGACCTTCAAGCTAATTAGTTGAACTTGAAAATCCTCTCAAATTGTAGTTAAAATAATTGCATCATATTAAAATTCATATCTTTATCTTGTATTCTGTGTAGTGACCTATAGCAAAATATAGAATAAGTTGAAAGTTCATTTAGCAAAATGCCGCACTTAACCTTGAAAATCTGATTCATAATTTTTCCTTATAGCATTTTTTTATTAACTGTTTGAATGCCTTATAGTAGCTATTAAAAATTCAAATTCTGCTCTATAGAATTACCTTTAATTTCTACAATTTTTTTATAATGGCCTTGATAGATTTCTCATTAATAAACTCCATCAAAATAATTTTTCTTAGTAGAAAACGACTCAGACTACTATATTCAATCATTATTTCCTTCATTTTCTAGTAATTTTCGTTAAATTATCATGTAAATCATGAAATTCTTTCAAATTTTCAAAATGCTTGCCAAACATCTGTAATTTTTGTGAATAGTTTTTATAGATGCTTCCTCGCTTTTTATGTAGCTTCTCTTTCAATTTTAAATAGTTTTTGTAGATGCTTCCTCGCTTTTTATAATCTTTCAATTCTACGACCTAACTGAATAGCTAGCACGAATTTACTTTTTAGAATCTCTGTAACTTTTCCTATTAATTTTAGTCTTTAAATAATACTAGATCCACGTTATTTTGTTACTTCAAATTTCCTGGTGTAGCTGGATGTTACGTTAGATCATCTTGGTGATACATGTCTAATTTGTGAAATTCTGTCCTAGGTGGGGAGTCCTAGGCAGAAATTCCTAGACAGAGTTAGAGACTCTGGAGCTCAAAGGTTGAGATGTAATAACTTTTATCTGGAGTCCAGAAATCCACATCCGAAGCTGAAATAGAGGTTTTCCACCATATGCAGCAGTAAGAACAAGATCGTTTTGGAACTATTTCACCAAGATAAGTCTTATTGACTGTATATAAGAAATAAATAAGCATTTGTGACATTAATTATCATAATTATAATTTATATAATTAAATATCTGAGCTAAACTTCATTGACTTTTCTTCCAAGATTTCAGTGACAATTATTGAATGAGAGTCTCATTGCTCATTTTCCTGGGCTTAACCAGTATATAAGTTAATTTTGTTACAGAACAATCTTACATATATTTTTCGATAAAGTAAATTACATTCTTTCACGAATATTTCGACAATTATTTTATTCTCGTTCATTTTCTGAGTTGATTCAGGATCATAATTGTTATATAGGTTCACTTGAAAGAATGTAAAGGAAACTGGGAAACAAAATTCAGAATTGTCTTAGTACCTAAGCTTCAGCTAGTCATTTAATTGCTCTCATCGCATCTTTGAAGTGCTTGCCAATTTTAGGTTCTCCCTCCGTGGGTAAGTCAGTAGAAGTACTGTCTTATCCGTATCCCAGGTAAGATAAGGATGTAGTAAGAATGTTGGTGTGATTGTCCCACGTATATATATATATATATATATATATATATATATATATATATATATATATATATATATATATATATATATATATATATATATATATATATATATATATATATATATATATATATATATATATATATATATATATATATATATATATATATATATATATATACATTGGAGAGTCTGGACACATAACTGATAGGTTGAGTCCATAACCTCCGAAGGCCAGATAACTTGTAATCCTTAGAGCTGGCAGTTATCATTGCACGTGAGTGGTTCGGAGTCCACTATAAACTGTAGGTCCTTAGAAAAACAAACAAACAAACAATTTTAGGTTATAGTATATACTTTTTCTACATTCTTCAATCACAAAATTTCTTCGCCCTTTAACAGGCGTAAGTCTACCTATGTTCGGGTTCAGAAAAAGTAGATCCACAATAGACCAACTGTTCACGGAAATACAAAACCTTTTCGTGGATTTTCGGCAAGCGTTAGACAGCATAATAAGGGCACAAACATGGAACGCAATGTCGGAGCTCTCTATACTAAAAAAGCTTATTAATATGACAAAACTTTATATGGACTAAACCAAAGCAAAAGTTCGACTGAAAACCTAACCTAGACAGCAGAGTGTGTGCCTAGCCACCAATTTTTTGGAGATAGGGAAATAGTTCGAACTATACTGCTAATAAAATTTGAACTTGACCACAATCTAATGAGATGAAGATAATGGATGAACCACTGAAAAGCTTGAAACAGTCAATAACTCAAAGTTTCTTCAATTTACAAAAAAAATCACAAGCAGACAAATTTATTCAGAAGAAATTTAGATATGTTGAAGATTTATTTCTCCAGTAATCAACCAGTACTAAGGAATGCTTGGTAACAATTAAAATGAAAATGGTACTCATAGCAATTTAGTTAAAACTAAAAATGAAAAATTTAGGAATTTTGGACCAAATCAAAGTTTTCACAAATCCGTTAATTTCGGATATTTCTACCCTTAGCGAGAATTCAGCCATGACATCTGCGATTCATACCCAAAATCAGTGAACTTATAGTTCTGATCCATTTTACTCCTCATTCCTAGTAATACGCTGACTTTGCTTGACGTCGTAATCTTCTTTTGAGAATATTCCAGAATATTCGATGGGATTAAGGTCTACCCTTTATGCAGCCAATTCGATTGAAGTGATTTCGTGACCTTGAAAATATTTCCCAACGATATGAGATTGGTGAGGTCTGACGTTATCATGTACAAACAAAAAGTCCCACCCATGGTTGTTGCAAATGGTACAACATGTCCTACTGAAATGTTTATTACGTTACTCTGAGCATTCAAGGTTCGATTATTTACAATGATCAGATCAGTGCAGAGGTTCAAAAAATGGTTGAACCTCCACCAAAACCATTGTAAAAGGTTGCAGAGGGCATATCTCTCATTACGATGTCTGTAAACTGGAGAACGGGGATCGAGAAATAACAAAGATAAAATCTCGACTGATCTGTAAACAAAACTCTTCCAGTCAGCTTCAAGCCAATTGACATGTTCTATGACACAATTCAATAAAGCTCTTCGATGTGCTATGGTTAGATCTGGGCTTTGAGCTGGAACATGAAGCCCCAAACCAAACATAACCTTTGTTCTGTCGAAGCAGCAATTGAAGGTGCCTAGCTTTAGCGAGCCGTTGACTCAACAAGGGAATTCTGAATAACGGTCATGGATCGCCGTTGTTCTCGATGTTGTTCTTACCCAGGTCTCGTTTCAGGACTAACACTCTCCCTGTTCCTGCGGATTACAAACCTATGCCATTTAAAACCACTACTTCAAATATTGATCTACAACAGACTGTTGTTCCACAAATAAGTACCAAATCATGTCATATATTAAACCAGAATAAATTCAACCAAATATGTACGAGTAAGAAAAATCTTTGTGAACTCTTGATAAATAACAAAGTGCTGAACAAAGCAGTGTAAATAAATTATATTGTGGTGATACCTACGTATTATATAGTTCAAACTGGTCGTTCCATCAATAAGGATACTCACCATACCATCCTGTTATATATTGGCATACTTCCTGCATATCTACCACAATGAAGTGATTCGGACCAAGCAGACAGGCATCCAAAAGAGCAATAGTTCATTCCAGGATAATTTACGTATCTCATTACATCGTTAAAAAACGCAGAACAGTTGTCTAAGTAATTAGAAGGAAATGAAGTGTCTATCTGTTAGAGTAAACGAGCATAAGAAATCAAAAATTCATAATAAATTAACAACTGGATACTCAGAACTTTGTATCAACAGAAATCATTTCTAAGATTTAACAAAAACCCAAATTTTACATTCCAGGTAACAAAAGCAATAGATTTTATTTATTAGAATGTGTAGAAATTTCATCAGCTCACATACATTAGCTACTAATAACTAACGACCAACTTGATTTCAGTTTGTCCCCACCTCTTACATCTATTCCTTGGTATAAAATGAGATTGTAATATTTTAATTTCTTAATTTTTGAACATTGAATAAAACTGGAAACATAGAGGACTCCAGGGTACCGAGGCTAAACGGAAAAGGGGTGGGGTACTTTCTGCTATATCTAGGCGAAAATCGCCCACAATATTCAGTCAGATATAGAACGTTAAATGGTATGGTCCCTGTGGAATGTTTGGTTAGGATTTCTGAAGATTTCAGAATCAAAAATGGTCTCAAGCAAGGCGATGCACTGTCCTCTTTGCTATTAAATATAGTCCTGAAAAAAACCGTACGAGCAGCACAAATAAAAGCGTACTTGCTCACAGCTACGGGTTCCAAACTATTGCTTGCGTATGCAGATGATATAGATCTCGTTGGAAATACAGTGGCCACTATCAAAGGCATCTTCAATAGACAAGAACCAGAAACAAGAAAGGTGGGCTTGAGATTCAACGAGAACACAATGTACATGTGCCTCAACAGACAGGGACGTAGAGATAGGCTAGGACAAAATGTAATAATCGAACCTTTTAATTTCGAAAAAGTGGAGCAATTCAAATACCTTGGAGCTACAATAACAGCAGATAACGCCATGACAGAAGAGACCAAAAGTAGAATCCAATCGGCCAACCGATGCATGTATGCTCTGGAGAAGCTTCTGAAATCCTAAGGTCTATCTAGAATGTCGAAGCTAAAAGTTTATAAATCGATAATAAGACCTATTGTCACCTACGGGTGTGAAACCTGGACACTAACCAAAGAGAATGAGGAAAAGCTTAGACGGTTCGAGCGTAAGATCCTACGGAAAATCTACGACCCCCGCCACGACCCCACTACAGATCAATACCGTACATGAACTAATGCGGAACTAAAAGAGCTATACAGAGACATTTACATCATCCAGGAAATCAAGGCACAGCGGTTGAGGTGAGCAGGTCATGTTCAGAGGATAGGGAACGAAAGGCTTGTGAAGCTAATTTGAGAAGAGATACCACACGGAAGGAGACCACCAGGACGTCCACGATTGCTTTGGCGGATAAAATAAAAGCAGATCTGTCTAAATTAAATATCCCCTTTGATCCAAACCTAATGGAAGATCGCAATAGGTGGAGGAGTATTATGAAGTTAGCCAGGACCCACCCAGGGTAGTAGCGCTTTTTGATGATGATGATGATGAAATCCAGCTATTTGAGATCTATCTCTTCCATCATTGGGAGGAGATACCACACTTGTAATTCAATTTCAACTAATTTGAATAATTCGGCTGGTAGTGAATTTCTTCAAATAGTTCGATGTTAGATTGGAGGGGGACATTTTTGTTTCATGTTTCATTCTCCCCCTATCTAGTCCCTACCCCACGCAGTTTCTCCCCAAATTTTTTGAATAGAGAAAAGGAATCGTGTGTTATTTTCTTGAGAAGGTGATTTCATTCTCTATACAACCACATAATTATTTACTTTCTGAAATAACTTGTAATGAAATAAAATCGAGAATTGTTTAAACAATCTGAGGTTTTCATGAATCCGTTTGTTCTCCGTTTGAGGAAAACATTCGATCAAAATCGATTCGGTTGAATCGGAAAAATTTCTGTTATTTATTAAACGTCTGCGTATTCAATCCCTACCCCTATCAACTACCACCCGAAGAATTCTTGGAATGAAACAGGAGTTGTGATGATGATAGCTCATTAGAAAAGTTATCTGCTTTTCAATATCAGTCTGCTTTTAAAAGAGCCATTTATTAAAAAGTACCACTGCTTGGACTTGAAATTAAATTATTGCCTTGTATTCTGCAGCATTTGTGGTATTATCTACTGACTTGCTTGAACAATTTTAGTTATTTCAACGAATCGGTTGGCATAAAAATGATTTCAGACTTGAGTTGACTCCACAAGAAGAAATCGAGGGGCGTTAAATTGCGTAATCTAGCCAGCTTTTTTTATAGCGCGTCTCTTACTTATCTAACGTTCCAAAAATCTATAGTCCAGATAGTCCTGCATAGCGGCTGTATAATGGGGCGATGCTCCATCATGTTGATACATTACGTTCGGATAAATTTTGATCTCTTTCGAAGGTAACTATAATGAGAGGATCAATCAAATTCTCGAGCATGTTCAAATAGGTTTCGACGTATAAATAAGGGTCCTAGAGTATGGTCTCTCAAAATTTTTAAGTATGATTCTTCTTCTTTACAAAAAGGATTAGCGTCACTCCAGAATTTACAAATATGGCGATTTACCATGCCTTTCAAAAAACTTTTGTCGGAAAAACAATTGCATAAATCTGAATGACAAGCGAAATCATCTTCATTTAGCTCGTGTGCGAGTCTAATTCAATATGGATGGAATTTGTACGTGTGAAGAATCTTGAAAATACTTGTCTGACATACTCCAGATATTTGCAACATTCTCGGCGGTACCAATTCCTTCGTGCTTCACAACTCTGGTAAGATTGCGTTTTTATTAATAACGCATCCAGTTTCCATGAATTTGCTCGTTAACTGAAGAACGTATTTGACCTCAAATTTCTTCCAGGATAATTTCCGTTGAAACTACGCGCAGCTACTATTGATAGGACCAGTTTCCATGAATTTGCTCGTAAACTGAAGAACGTATTTGCCTTAAATTTCTTCCAGGATTATTTTCGTTGAAAAAGCGCGCTCTAGCTTCTATTGATAGGGGAGAACGAAGCATGTAGCAAAAACATACTCCCCTTCCCATTAAAACAAACGACGTGTTTCAGGAAATTCACAGAAAAATCAGAGCTGGCGAGTTATTCAGATTGATTCGTTTTCATTGGAATGCACTGTATTTCTGGGTTCATCTGTATTTGAGACAATTAAGAGATTTATGTATAAAATTCTCCATGTCAGTCAGCATCTTACATAATAGTGTACATATTGACCATAACCTATGAATATCTATCAAGTTTAATAGACACAATATTTTTGTTCTTTGACTAACATGTTATCAGAGAGTTGCATCAAAATAATACTGAAGTGCTTGCGATCTAAGCAAAGCCTTCGATTGAGCAATAAGAGAAATTCTCCTAGATAAACTGCAATTCCACGGAGTTAGAGAAACAGCCTTGGATATGTTTAGATCATATTTGACAGATAGGAAACAAATAGTCACATGGAAGGGGGCTACATATCATGAGGTCGCAGTGGATTTTGGGGTCCCCCAGGGCTCTATTCTGGGGCCTTTGTTGTTTACTATTTACATCAATGACCTGCCTTCGACTATTTATTCTGTTAAGACATACATGTATGCGGACGATACGAACCTTCTAAATGTAGCACCATCATCTGAAGAGCTGAAACTCCAAACAACCCAGTCACTGCCCGAAGCTGAAAATGATTCAATGCGAATGGTCTCAAACTAGACAAGGACAAAACTCAAATCATAAGCTTTGGCACAAACAATAGAGATAGCACTACAGTCAAACTACTCGGAATAACATTTGATGGGGATTTGTCGTTATGTTGTTACATATCATTACTTACAAAGAGATTATCCACAGCCATATTCACAATCAAATGGATGAAGGCAATATCAACAGAGGAAGTATGTAAGCTGACATACTCAAATTTCCACAGTGTCGCTACATATGTGATATTACTGTGGGGATACAGTGCAGACATGAGTAGAGTTCTTCTGAAGCAAAAAGAGGCGGTTAGAATTTTATGTAATGCCTCTTGAACTACAAGCTGCCGAGAGCTCTTCAAATCTCAGCGAATACTGACAGTGACCTCGGTGTTCATACTGGAGTGCTTGAAATATGTCTACGCCACTAAGAACAAGTTCTCAACCAATTCGGAATTCTATTAATATAACATAAGAAAAAAGACTGCCTCTCAATGGAGCATCACAGACTGAAGAAAACTCAGCTTGGAATCAACTACCTGTGTATGAAATTCTTTGACAAACTTCCTGTAAATTCAAAAAACGAAAAAAGACCCAAATTCATCAACCAAATTGAAGAACTTTTATTCAATTGCACTATCTACACACATAAAGAATTCTTACAACTCAAATTTTGAATACATCTGTGATTACTGTTATTTGTTCCTTATATCAAATCTTATTGTTTGATTTGTTGATGTCCAAAATTTTATTGTAATTTAATGTGTGCTGTAAACATTCATTTCATTTTTCTGTATTGGTGGTCTCGTCGAAAAGCTGCTTTCTATTTCTTATATTATTCGCACTGTTTAACTTTTAGTATGTTATACTTAGAAAACATTTTGATCTTTAGAGGGTCGTGACGTCATGACAGAACTTAGTGTTTCAGTAAGTAACTTCAAGACGAATTTTAGCAAATGGAATTTTTGGTTCAAGATTCTGACGTATTGATTTTGATTATTTCTATTAGATATAATGAATATACAGGGTGTTTCAGGTATGCAGTCATTAATTTTCCAGGAGATTCCTCATCTGAAAACATGAAAAAAAATGGCCATAAACATGTGTCTAAAAGTCGTCTGTTCTTAAGAAGTTCTGAAGCTTAGATTATTTTTATACGTTTTCAAGAGATCTAGGTCCGATTTGCAGAAAAGAATTTTCTTTACTCAGCAATATCGAAAAAGGTTGGTATTTGTTTAAGGTCCATGCTACCTTTGACCCCTTCCAAATTCATAGGCTTGTGCGCCATTGGTCTTATCAAAAATATTTATTGAAAAGACTTTTCGATTTTACATTACATTACATTTTTTGTATTCTAAAAATTTTTCGAAATCGCAATCGTTATCGAGTAAAAAATGATTTACATGAGAAGGCACGTTTTTTTAGAATCAACTGAAGTGAGGGTCGAGAATCCGTAATTCGAAGGTGGGAGCGAAATTGTTTTCATAATGTTTTACAAAATCAAGAAAATAGAAGAAATTGAAACACTTGGGTGAAACTCAAAGTATTCTTATTTTAAGAGTGTGTTATAAGAAATTACATATAACTATGACGTAATGGAAAATATTCGGTATTTGACGAAAATAGAAACAACAAACGAAAATACCTTCTGTTTTGAACTAATGAATTAAAAATTAGCACCAGTTACTACACATAGTGTTAGGCGGCGATTCATTGAAGTCAACACCCGATCGAATATGTCTGGCATATTATTATTATCTTACATCCATCCAAAACGCTTGCATGCAATAATGCCCCCAGACGAAACAATCTAGGAGATTCAGATCAGGAGATCGTGCAGGCCAAGCTAAATGATTCCTTACGAGGGAGCACAAAAAACACTCGATTGTCTCATGAGTGCTTTCTTCAGACGACACGGGATCGTTGTGAGAATTTATTATACCCTTTCGTGTAAACCCTACTTCATCTTTAGACAAAATATTCCTACAAAATTCGGCATTTTCACACATTTTTGTAGAAGTCGTTGGCAAAATTCGGATCTTCTGGGTAGATCTTCAGCTTTAAGGGCTTGAATCCTATGGATATGGTACAGGTATAACAGTGGATCATGCAAAACTTTCCAAAGAGTTGAATGTGCTACGCCAACCTTAGTGATAGCCTTCGAGTGCTGATTCTTGAATTATTATGGACTTCATCCAAAATAAGTTCTTCATATATCGGTGTTCAAACTGATCTGGTCCAGAATTTTCCTTGGTTGGTAGAATCCGTCCGGTTTCACGTAACGAAACGTCCATGGAAACGAAAAATTTCTCTGAAAGGAATATTTCTCTTAGGAAAAGCAGCAAGATAAGATAATGGAGCAGAAGACCGAATACTCCATTCGGGCTCTTGCTCCTTAACCAACTGAATAGATGAATTGCAACCAATTCTTGGAAGGTACTCCATTCTGCCTTTTTAAAATATCAAAAACTACACACAACCAAATTTATATGGAATCACCCGATATTTTGAATGTTATCTCAGGGATTTTAAAAATTTCAAGGGATTGTTAAAATTAATCCTTTTTGAGATATTTCGATTGAAAAAAGAAATATATTAAGGTTTATTTTGAGAAAGAAACGAATGACAGAAAATAAAAGACTCATTCCGCACGTAGTAAAAAAATTGAAAATTGTTTTCTCACGGAGTAGGTGTTTTTTTCTCGACCTCAGCAGCTTGTATTACCTCCTTTTGCCCTGATACAAGCCTGAATCCGTCCAGGCGTGCTTTGTATTAGGTTTTCGAACTCCTCTGGGGTGATATTCTGCCACTCTTCTGTGGCGGCTTCGATGAGCTGTTGTGGGGTGTGTGGCGCGATTTAATTTTCCTTTTGAGATTATTGAATAAATCAATATAGGATTTAGGTCTGGGGAGCAAGCTGGCCAGTCCACAATAGCGATTCTCTATATTTTAAGGTAATGTCGACAGAGGTTGCTGATATGCGGAGGAGCATTATCTTGCATAAAAGTGAAATTTTCACCGTGAGCACCTCGCCAGAGTCTCACAATGGGCTCCAGCACTAGGTCTACTCAATTTCTAGCCGTTACACTCGCAGGAAACGAAATCAAATCTGTTTTTCCTCGCAGCATAACGCCATCCCAAAACATCACAGTGCCCCTTTGGTATTTTGGAATTTGTCTTGCTGCTCGGAGTCTGGGTTTGTCTTTCACGACCCCTTAAAACCCGAATCCGGCGGTAATCTGATCGAACACCAATTCTGGTTTCATCCGAAGAAAGAACATTTCGCAATTCTCAATATTCCAATTTTGGTGTTCGGTACACTAATTAAGTCTGTTAATTCTTTGTTGTCTAGTTAACTCTGGAACTCTTCAGGGCCTTTTGCTGTATAAACCCCTTGAACAAAATCCACGTATCGTTTCGACTGATACACTGATGCCTGTTGCTTCCAGAAATTGCCTTTAGTGTATGAGATGCGACGCACTAGGGTCTCTTCTTGCAATTTGGTACAAAAAGCGGTCTTGTTTTTCAGAAGTGATCTTCCTACGACTTCTTCTAGGTCTATTTTGCAGAGATTGTAGGTCCACGTATCGGGCGTAGGTTTTTGAAATCATCCCTGTGATACCCCCATTGTGGCCGCTATATCCCTCTGTGTCACTCCTTCTTCAACGGGAGCAATTATTAGACCCCTCTGCACATCGGACAATCCAACGTAAGGCATTTTCAATTATGATTATAGGATTTTTCAAATTTTGAGATTCACAGTTTCAAATCTCAGTGACGACTGAGTACAATATCCCGAACACGTGGTGTTCATTTCATTTCTTATCATACTATCCAGTTTTTTTGAAACAAAAACTTCATTCTTTACAAGTAGTCAAAGATCCATGGTTAAAAACAATCAATAATGTGAAATACCGAGTGATTCCATATAAATTTGGTTATGTATTATTGACAAGAAACAACTTCAAATATGACAAGTCTCTTGTAAGTTCCTGTGGATATCAGCAATTTAAGGTTTTACTTAAAATTACCCGTAATATGACGGCCTAAAAAGTTACAGGCCATTTGAATTTTCACAAAATAGAGTGAACACTTGGATATTCAAACTCAAAATGAAGTAAAAAAACTTCAAAAGGCTATTTTCTTAGTTTTTTTGAATATCATGAGGACAGTTCCATTTAGAAAACGCGTGTTTTCCCATTTAAATCATTCTTTTACTCGAAAACGGGGCTGCGATTCCGAGAAAAATTTAAAAGACAAGAAAGTTTCAAAATTGAAAAATGTTTTCAATAAATATTCTCAAAAAGACCAGTGGCGCAATACACTATGATCTCCTGTAGAAATGCATACCTGAAACACACAATCACTGAGATTCTTCTCAGGATCTGTTACTACTTTCTGTGCCTATTACAGCGCGTAAGGATATTTCTGATGTTTCAACCATAGCCAGTCAACTCTACGAAAGTTTCAGGGGCTATTTTCATAGTTTCAATGTTAACTTTTCACAATTACTACAAATTACAGCGTAAATCTCGAGAATTCAGACAAATTGATCTAATAATGAATTTTCTCTGCCATCCACCCTTTCAAATTCATTAGAAACAAATCCTACAACAGCGAAAATAGGGTTAGGAAACTCAACATCCGATTTCTGCTCAGAGGATTGGTATGAATAGAAATGATTAGTATCTACAGAAATCTGGCTCAATTGATAAATCGAATTAACACCAAGCATAAGGCTAATGATTCAATTATATAAATTCGAAACTTTATGTAATTTGGGAGATTGTTGCCGAGAATTCGAATCCTTGCTTTATCAGTTTAGTTGATATACCGAATTAGGAACAGCAGGTGAGCACGATTTGCTGTTTAGCGCGAGTTAATTGTTGCTTTAATGACCTAATTATGTTTTTCAGTCCTTTTAATTATCTTTTGAAGAAAACTTTCTTCCTGAATGATTTGGCAGCTCTGATAGTGAAAAAACTGCAAGGAATTATTTATTTATTTATTTATTTATTCTTGGGATACAAACAGGAAACACCAGCAAAGCATCCACGTTTTACAAACATAAAAACATTAATTGCTTATACTATATTACTATAACTAAATATTTATATCGAAAAAAAAAACAAACAACAAGAAAACTAATGATGGTTATTCCTTACAGTATTTTTCAGAAATCTTTTCAAGGAGTACAATGATACCACAAAGAAGTCAATATTATCACAATAATTATAACTCGATCTGAACATTCTAGACATAGGAGAGTTCGAGGAGCTATTTGTGTTGGAAAAGGATGTATTGAATGGGTTGAAATGTCTCCAACTTCTCTGCGGAACACTGAAAGCAACTAGAGACAGTAAATAAGGAGAATCTACTCTTGCATTAACAATTTTATATAAGGTAACAATATATGTAGCGACTCTACGATCTTCGACCGAAAGGACGATGAAATGTGAGCTAGTTACAAACCAAAACAACCCTGACTAACTAATAGATAATTATTTGAATTTGGGAGGCTTTTACTTGATAAAATTCCATTATCAATAATAAAAACGAGTAATGTGTTTTCTGGGATATTTACTTAATAATTATGATTCGTAACGCGTTTCACTACACTGTAGCTTCTTCAGACGAATGAATGTACAGAAAATAAGAATGAGAATATAAATATAAATGTTCTTGAGTAATTAAAAGCTTATTGGGTTGATTCTTCTTAAGTGGTTATTTATGACAGGTATATCCAATAAAATTAAGGAATAGATTGCTCCCCGAAGAGATTCAATAGAGGCGAAGGCCTTAAATCGACTTGTTCATTGATGAGTCTACCTGAGTGTTTGCATTGGTTGATTTCTAAAGTTTCCCAAATATCTACCTTCCATTATTTATTATCTGTATGCAAAATTTCAAACTGTGGGTCGAATGAGTGATTATTTTCTAAGAGATGATTCGCGTAATTTGAATCTGATTTTTTATTTGAAGAACTGCGTTTATGTTCCGATATTCTAATATTAAAATTTCTATGTGTTCAACCAATGTAGAAATTATCACAGTTATTGCAACTCAATCTATAAACACCTGATTCATTGTTTTTACCTGATGTGGTTTTATTATTTTTGTTCATTTGCCTAAATTATTATTAGTTTGGAAAGCTATGTTGAAATTATTGCTACTCAAGAATGATTTCAGTTTCTCACTTGTAATGCCAAAGTAGGTTAAGGTGTTGAATTTTTGTTTCAATTTATCGACAGGGTAAACTTCATTCAATGCGATTCTACTTTGTTTTTTATTTAAAATATTATTTATTAGTTTGGGATTGTAACCATTATTTTTGGCTATTTGTTTAATCAAATTTAATTCTTTGTTGAAATTTTCTGGTGATAACGGGATGTTAATCAATCTATGAATAAAACTGTTGAATGCTGACATTTTATGTTGATACGGATGACACGACGAGTTATGTATTATAATATCTGTATGTGACGGCTTATGGTAAATTGCGAAAACATGTTTTCCATTTTCATTCGAAATTGTTACGTCTAAGAAATTTATCGAGTTATAGCTTTCTATTTCGGTTGTGAATCCAATTTTTGGATGTAATGAATTTATATGATTTTCGAAAATCAAGCAAATAATGATATCGTCTACATAGCGATACCAGTATAAACAATATTTACTGAGTGGATGATTATGAATTAATTTCTCGAAATTATTCATGAATAATTCTGCTAACAAAGGACTTAACGGATTGCCCATAATCATCAACAGGAGGGACGTTGCCAACATATATTTGAAGGTAATCCATACGGAATTATTGTTTAGATTGCACCCTGTTGAGTTTGATATTTTAGATTCTGAATCCAGATACGATGTCAAAATTTTAATTCGAAAAAGTTTCAGCAACAACAGAAACAGTTAAGTTTACTCAAATTCAAAACTTCTCCACCCAAACCTTCAACTGATAAATTTTCAGACCAAAAATTTTTTGACAGATTCACTAATTTAACTGATACCGATTTAGCACAACCATAAAAAGATCTATTAGAAAAAGGATTCAAACATAATTTACATCCAAAACATACTAAAACTAATTTTGAACAGTTAGGTATAGACTCCGAAATCATTCTCAAAAACTTCAAAGATAATATTTTAGCTAAACATCAAACAGCAAAAATCATCAAAGAAGACTTTTCGAAATTATCACCTCATTGCAATTCCGATTATAAAATAATAAAAACAATTCGTGAAAATAGTACCAAGAATGATTTGGTATTCACTAAAGCAGATAAAGGTAACACCGTCATCGCGATTAGTAAAACCGATTATATTTCGAAAACTGAAGAATTCTTAACAGCCGGAAACTATATAACATCAACTAAAAATCCTACCGCAAAATTTCAGAAAGAGGTTAAAAACATAATTTCGACAGGAAAATCATTAATTACAGACCACGAAAAATATAAATTCATTAACTCCAATTCACAATCCCCCGAATTATATTCGTTGATAAAACTTCATAAACCTAATTACCCTATTAGACCTGTTGTTTCTTATGTAACGGCACCTTCTTTCACACTTTCAAAATTCTTTAACGACTTGCTAATAAAACATTGCAATTTTAAATCTAAATAAAATTCATACGAACTAATTGCCAATATCAGAGATACCATTGTACCAACTAATTCCAAATTTTTTTCGCAGATTTTTCTTTATATTAAACAAGTTACACGAAGAAATAATAAATGGGCGATATCAACCCAGATTATGGGGTCCATAATGATTCTAAAACATCTATAGATCATAATCGGCATCACTTGGAAGACTGAACCTAGCCATCGGGGCCCTCTCGGTCAAACAGAGAAGGAATTTGTGGAAATATCGCAGGTTATGTATTTTTTTTTATTATCTCCTTAGTCCCTTTCATGACCTTGCTTGCTATGTGAAATCTTTTCTTAGATTTGTTTAGGCATATAGGAAGTTTGATTGTTGAAACATTTTTCTGCTGTTTTTCTTTTTCCATTGTTTCAGATTCCTGTCCCAAACTCCCTTCCTTGCACCCTTTTTCTGGAAATCATGGAATGCAAGAGAGAATGAATCTTTGGTACTCTTTATGTACACACGACACTAACACATCATAAACAGACAAGCGATTGCTAGTGCAACAGCGACAGGGAAACGAGTTTTTTCCTCAGGTTTTTTCACTCGTTTATTGAATCATATACAAGATAGTATGGTTCCCCTGTTACATTTCCTGAGCTCACACTTGTGTTTTTCTGACAGGCACCAAAATTATAGATATAAGCATTTATTGTAAATACAATTATTCAAATTTTTGTAAATCCTTCCTTTTCAAAAGAATATATATATATATATATATATATATATATATATATATATATATATATATATATATATATATATATATATATATTCCAAACTCGATGTTAAGAATCTATTTCCCAACATTCCTCCGAAAAATACGTACAACTTTAGTTGTAAGTTGAATTATTAGAAAAGAATCACGTCAATACGATCATGAAATCAGATATTCTTTCATTATCAGAAATTTGTTAAGATCAAAATTATTTCCATTTCAGACGGCTTGATTATGGTAGCAGAAATATTCATGAATAATTTAGAAAAATTAATTCATAATCATCCACTCAGTAAATAATGTTTATACTGGTATCGCTATGTAGACGATATCATTAAATTGGATTCACAACCGAAATAGAAAGCAATAATTCGTTACATTTCATAGACGTAACAATTTCGAATGAAAATGGAAAACATGTTTTCGCAATTTACCATAAGCCGTCACATACAGATATTATAATACATAACTCGTCGTGTCATCCGTATCAACATAAAATGTCAGCATTCAACAGTTTTATTCATAGATTGATTAACATTCCGTTATCACCAGAAAATTTCAACAAAGAATTAAATTTGATTAAACAAATAGCCAAAAATAATGGTTACAATCCCAAACTAATAAATAATATTTCAAATAAAAACAAAGTAGAATAGCATTGAATGAAGTTTACCCTGTCGATAAATTGAAACAAAAATTCAACACCTTAACCTACGTTGGCATTACAAGTGAGAAACTGAAATCATTCTTGAGTAACAATAATTTCAACATAGCTTTCCAAACTAATAATAATTTAGGCAAATGAACAAAAATAATAAAACCACATCAGGTAAAAACAAAAAATCAGGTGTTTATAGATTGAATTGCAATAACTGTGATAATTTCTACATTGGTTGAACACATAGAAATTTTAATATTAGAATATCGGAACATTAACGCAGTTTTTCAAATAAAAATCAGATTCAAACGTGTTACGAATCATGATTATTAAATAAAATTCCAAAAACACATTACTTGTTTTATTATTAATAGATAATTAGTCATGGTACAGGATGTATTATCTTATCAAATATACTTTTCTCCAAATATCATGTTATCTTCCCAAAACAGAAGTCTCCTGTGACTGAAAACGACAAGAAGACTTAAGAATTAAGTTCATTTATTATATATAATTGCAAATGAAGCAATTGACAATTTAATGATATCTAGTGTATTGATTTACAACCAAAGTATACTCAACCACTGGATTTTCTCCTTTCAACCTTCTTTATGGACCTTATTTTCATGAACCAAATATTAATAACGATTTAACTGTATATGAAACATACAATGAAAAACGCAAACAAGAAATGATTCCATTTTTAGAAGAAGTTTATCAAAAACTTTCGACACACGAAAAAATCACGAACGGAAAAACAAAATAACCACCACATTTTCTACCTTCAATATCAAATGAGGACATTATTTATAAGAAATCTGATAGGCGAAATAAATCATTACCAAATTACATACCCATTAAAGTGACTATAATATAATTGTAGGAAAATTAAAAACTAACAAACTTACAAAAGTGCATGCCAGAAAAGAGACTCAGAAAGAAACCTTCCTTTCAAGATAGCAACGCTGAAGATGGTGGAGTCGATACAAATAGTTCCACTTCCAAATAAAGGATACTATTTAGAGCATGTTAGTAATAGTTTAGTCTTAAAAAATTATCATACAACGTATATTTCATATAATCTAACTTCCATACAGCTAACCTTAACCCATTTATACACTAACCATATAATAATGAATAATCAATTAACCTTAAGGTACCCAAACAACAAAAAATTGCAATGTCAATTGAATCAAACGACAATCAACTAACTAATGCTTTTAACCACTTGCATAAATTAACTCATTCAAATGTAGATCTAAATCAAAGAAAACGACGTGGCTTAGTAAACTTTTTAGGCTGCCCATTTCAGCAAATGTTGGTATCAATTTGAAACTTCAACATTTACAAGCACCAGAGGAAATGACGAAAGACAAATTCAAACCTGTAACTTATAGTAATTTTGTATCTAAAACCAATCACTATTTCAGTTTTCTCATTATTTTAAGCATTAGTTTAGTTATATGTATTGTCAACTGTATCATTTACAAAAACAGAGTCAGAAACTCAATTTCAAAGAAGATTCTTCAAAAATTAATCAACGAGGACGTTGATGACTCTAAGGGGGAAGAGTTACAAACCAAAATCAAGCCTGACTAACTGATAGATAATTAGTCATGGTATAGGATGTATTATCTTGACAAATATGCTTATCACTAAATATCATGTTATCTTCTCAAAACAGAAGTCTCTTGTGATTGAAAACGACAAGAAGACTTAGAATTAAGTTCATTTATAAAATTAACAATCAATAAACTTTTTAAAAGCAAATTCCAAGACTTTGAAATCATAATTAGCGCAAGAAGTTATAAGCTCTATCAAACAACACATTATACTTGTAAACCAAACTTTTCAAAAACTTATTTTGAACTGACTCAAAGCGAGTCTTATAAAAATTGTACTGCAGGTTCCATACTGATGAGGCAAAGTTCAAACGACCAAATACATAAGCATAGTACGAAGAGAGTAATGTATTTTTATTCTGGAAATTTTAATTTCCTGTTCACAAACCCCAACATTCGAAATGCTGA
Organism: Cryptolaemus montrouzieri; assembly: GCA_013387265.2. NCBI lineage: Eukaryota > Metazoa > Arthropoda > Insecta > Coleoptera > Coccinellidae > Cryptolaemus > Cryptolaemus montrouzieri. Next base: position 107,693,397 of record JABFTP020000185.1, read on the forward strand.
ACCGACGATACTCTCGATATAACGGTTGAAGTGTAGTTTACTATCAATGATGACCCCGAGGTCCGTAGCTTGGTCTTCGCGCTTAAGAGTCTTGCCATTCAACACAAAGTTGATTTAAAATGCATTAAGATTTCTTGTGAAAGTGATAATGAAACATTTATCGGCATTAACGAATAAATTATTCAGCTTACAAAATTCCTCAAATCTAACAAGGTCCGACTGCAGCAGAAAATAATCTCCAAAAATTTGAATTTTTCTGAAAATGTCGTCGGCGTAAAATAAATATTCCGAGTGTTTGAAGCAGTGCCCAACTATATTTATGTATATGATATACAACAACGGGTTCTAGTGACTCCCTTGGGGGACTCCGGAAGTTGCAACAAAGGATTCAGAGGTACAGCCTGCTACAGCAACCCGATGTTCTCGATCCGATAAGTAAGATCTGAACCAGTCCAGAGCGAGACCACCCACCCCGACCTTAGACAACCTAATCCAGAGCAGATTGTGATCCATCTTGTCAACGGCCTTACCGAATTTGTTGTAAACGGAGTGAACCCTAACTCGCTTATCCATACTTTTGGGAATATATTCCACATAGAAAATCAGGTTACCGTCTATGTACCGATTAGAGAAGAAGTCGTGTTGCCTTGTGTCAATAATATTTTTAACAGTGACAAAAAATATTTATAGATGAGGTTTTCGAATATTTTCGCGAATATATTTAACTTACAGATTGGTCGATAATTTTCAACGTCATTTTTATCACCAGATTTATATAACGGGACTATTGTTGCCTTCTTCCACAGATCAGGAAAAATGCCAACACGAAGAGATTAGTTGAATAGCAAGCAAAGCGGAAGTCAAAGACTCGAGGTATTCATGAATTGAAATTAATCTTCTCATACTGCATATGCTATGAAAGATGCAGATTTACCTTGGCCTGTTCGATCGTCTGACCTGAATCTCATTGAACATGTTGTACTTACTTTGCAAAAAGGCAATTAATTAATTTTGAGCTATCCTAGGGCGTATTATATGCTATTGCTGTTGGGAAAAACTTTCTATTCATGCAAAATAATGCCCCTCCTTACACTGTAGCTGCTACGACGGATTTTTTAATCTGTTTGGAATTATGCATTTTCTTGAGTTTTATCTTGGTTTATACAATAGCATTTGCAATACTCAAAACTATATATATATATATATATATATATATATATATATATATATATATATATATATATATATATATATATATATATATATATTATATATATATATATGAATCTCGTTATCTACAAAATTCACAGTTTCAAGGTACAGAACATAAATAGTAGACTACAGATATGACTTCTCTCACCAGAAACCAGAGAAATCTTACTTTGTTTCTTTCAAAGGACAGAGCACAGCATTATCATGGTAACAGATTGAAGAAAATGTAAGCCATATCCAGTGAGCTTTTTTGGTTCTTCGATAGTCTAAAAAATTGTGTAATTTCTTTATCCGAGTGTTATAGATATGAAAGTTTTCATCTGAGCGACAATTGTGTTGTTCTTTATGTGCATATAAAAGACATTCGAAAATGTATGCACATCAAAATATCAAAATATCGAGTTAGCTAACTAAATGTTTGCAATGATCCTTATAATGTAAAACTCCAATGATCCTGATAGCCTTTTTCTGCAATCGAAAGATTTTTTCCCGTTTGGCGCAATTTACCCACAAAGTAATCTCATACTTGAGATACTTGAAACATAGCGTGATAAAGCGAAATTAATTCTTCAGGAGAGATATTGTTTGATAGGCAACTTAACAGGAAAACACTCTTGTTCAATCACTGAGCCAATTGAGCCACATGAACCCTCCACCGTAGCATAAGATCCAAATAAACTCCAAAAACCTAACGGATTCCGCAAAACCCATGCCCCATCTTTTCCTCATTCATGCGCAATCCATTTGAGGAGACCCTCGCAATGCATGAGCCGCTCCGAGTCATTCAGCGCCTCCAAATCCGCCATCTCGGCGCCACCAACAGTAACACTGCTATCTTCCGCAAATAGAATTGATTCTGCCATGTTGAAAAAGCACGGAGAATTGTTTGTCGGTATAAGAAACCGTACCAGCCTCCAAAATCGAGCCCTAAGTGCCTCACACTTGATCCTGAAACAATTTTCCCTTAAAACAAACCATCTGATAACGATTAGACCAGGGGTGCTCAAACTGCTGGCGATCTTCCCCAATATTTTTAGACTACTTACGATCGACTCTGAGAGGCTCCAAGTATGTGTGATGCAGGGTTGTCGTACATACACGATACACCCTACCTACCTACCCACCTAGGTAGGGTGTACCATAGCATTTATAGATATTAGTTTTCCGCACAATATACGTTATTTTAGTCAAGATTTGGGTTAGGTTTAGTTAGGTTCTTCTCCATTTAGTGTGCATGAAAAAACTCATAGTTATTCAAAATTGCGAGTTTATTGCTTGTTACAAAACAAAAGAGTTACATATGGTGCTAAACTTAACTAAGGAGTGACTTTGGATGTTGAAGCGTGACACTGCATGTCGTCAGCATACTTTTCATAAGATGGTACGCAGCCACTGAGTGCTAATCGCAAGCATGATGACATTTGATCGTCAGTAAGTCGATTGCGATATTTTGACTTGATTATCTTCATTTCAGAAAATGCAGACTCGCACAAGTAAGTTGACTTAAACAATGCCGTCAGTTGAAGGGCGGTTTGCCTTAGATTCGGACACCAGAAATTTGTATCAGATGCTGTAGCTTTGAGATGTATATCTGATATAATTTGCACCAACTCAATCTCAACAGAACATGAGTTCATATTAAACTGACTTGCTATTTCAGTAGCTGATTCCTCAATGTTTTTACATGAAAAAGGATAACTCATAAATGATGCTATATTTGCCAATTTACTGTAATCATAAAAACGCATTTCGAATTGTCCAAAAATATTTGATAGTTCAGCCTCATACGTATCATAATTCAACTGAGGAATTCTTGCTTTCAAAGACGGAAAATGTTTAAGATCCTTTCTTTTCAGTTGATCTATCATAAGTTGCAATTTGTTTTTGAATTGGTTTACTGCACTAATCATCTTAATAATAGTTTTTTCTTTACTTTGAAGCCCCAAGTTAATGGTGTTTGAGTGCATTGTGATGTCAGTCAAAAATGCCAAATCAGTCAGCCATTTTTCGTTTTTCAACATCTGAGTGTCATCACTTCTTTCGTCTAGAAAATCTGTTATTTCGGGCAATAATTCTAGAAACCTTTCTAGGAATTTTCCGCGTGTTCGTGTCATTTCGTTTTTCCTGCCTGATTGAATTTCTATACTTGAGCCTAAGAAGATTCCTTCCATTTTTAAAATTATCATTTTTTCGCCACGAATGAGGAAAATCAAGAATTTGGAGACGAGATCGCATCTCCTCAAGTTTCCCCATATACCAATATAAACCACAGTCCTCTTCCCTGGCGGAAATCCCTGTTTCAGGAAAAGAAGCTGAAACAGCTTTCGCAAAAGTCGTCTGAAAATATTCAAAAATATAATCTGCATGCTCCGATCTACCACAAAATTCTAATCTTTTCTATCGAGAGTATCTGCAATCTATTAAAACTTGAAAATGTCAAAACCTAGTCTTAATATCTGGTATACTAAAATTTACATTAAAATCGCCATGGAGAATTATCTTAAGATCATTTTCTACATTATTTAAAATTCCTCGATATTATTCGAAAGTTAGCTCACTATCCCACAAGAATCTCTCATTGACTTATTTTCATGCATCCTTAAGAGGTGTAAAGTTGAAATTTTAAATCAATTTTTACTAAGCTCAAAAATCATTCAATGACATTTTTCTGTTGTAATATTATTTCAAGAAAATTGGTAGAATTTGAATTTTCAATTAATTTGTGGAAGAAAGAGCATGTGATTTTTGTTATGTTTTTGATTTATACACAATATACTTTATCGTTTATAGTAATTTTTCGCCCCTCCATACCAATGTATAATTAACGTACCAAGAAATACCAAATGACCCTACATTTTTGCCATTTTCGAAATCAATCCATAATTATCATTTCTCCTCCAGGATTCAATCTCAAAAATTGTTGATCGCTTTATTTGATTTAATTCATTAAATTTCAACAGATAATTTTAGCATAATTTATTCTGTAAGAGAATTCCCTTCCTATAGAACTGTAGAACAGTATTGTAAATTATCGATTGTCCTCAGGAAAAAAACGTACTTACCTAATTTCACCTCAATTTCCACACACCAGGAGGGTTCCCGTTATGACTCATCCTAACGACGCCAACAGACGTCCTGCTTCAAATCAAACAACGCCAGGTAAATACCTAATACCAGGTCAGGACTGAATTATTCAACGCATTCACAAAAAGATGCTGTTCCTATTTCAAATAAAACAATGAATAAGTTTAAGAATTTTTACCAGAAATTAATTGAATTGTGAAGATTTACACTTTTCAGTAGCCTCCTGAGGTGATTAAGTATGCAATAGGATGATAAGTTATATATAAGTCAACGAGAAGTAATAAGTAAGTAATAAAAATAAATCCTTAGCTTCAGATGCTAAAATTCAGATTATTCCCAAAGCGATTCAATAGGTTCAAGAATTCAAGTATATTTATTCATTGTTGGATGATATTACCTCAGTACTTGTGATTATTAAACTCTGAAATACACACAACCAAATTTATATGGAATCACTCGGCATTTCAAATTATTGATAATTCAAGCATGGAACTTTGACTACTTGTGAAGAATGAAGTTTTTGTTGTAAAAAAACTGGATAGTATGGTAAGAAATGTTGAATTATCACCACATGTTCGGGATATTGTACTCAGTAGTCACTGAGATTTGAAACTGTGATTTCAAAATTTCGAAAAGCCTATAATCATAATTGAAAATGCCTGACGTTGGATTGTCCGATGTGCAGAGGGGTGGAAAAATTGCTCTCTTTGAAGAAGGGTTGATACAGAAGGATATAGCAGCCACAATGGGGGTCACAGGGGTTGATTTCAAAACCAACGCCCGATATGTGGAGCTACAATCTCTGCAAAATAGAAGTCGTAGGAAGATCACTTCTGAAGAAGAAGACCGCTTTTTGTGCTAAATTGCAAGAAGAGACCTTTGTGCGTCGCATCCCATACTCCAAAGGCAATTTCTGGAAGCAACAGGCATCAGTGTATCATTCGAAATGATACGTCAAAAACTTCGTTCAAGGGGTTCATACAGCAGAAGGCCCTTAAGAATTCAAGAGCTAACCAGACAATAAAAAAATAACAGACTTAAACGGTGTATCGAGCACCAAAACTGGAATATTGAGAATTGGCGAAATGTTCTTTTTTCGGATGGGACCAGACTTGGTATTCGGTCAGATGACTCCGAGCAGCAAGACAAATTCCGACATACAAATGGGGAAGTGTGATGTTTTGGAGTGGCATTAAGCTGGGAGGCAAAACAGATTTGATTTCGTTTCCTGCTAGTGTAACAGCTAGAAATTAAGTGGACCTAGTGCTGGAGCCCATAGTGAGACTCTGGCGAGGTGCCCACTGTAAGGATTTAACTTTTATGCAAGATAATGCTCGTCCGCATACCAGCAACCTCGCGCGACATTATCTTGAAACAGAGGAAATCGCTATTTTGGACTGGCCAGCTTGCTCTTCAAACCTAAATCCTATTGAACATTTATGGGATAACCTCAGAAGGAAAATTATATCGCGCCAGGATAATCCAAGAACCCCACAACAGCTCATCTAAGTCGCCACAGAAGAGCGGCAGAATATCACCCCAGAGGAGGTCGAAAACCTAATCCAAAGCATGTCTAGACGGATTCAGGCTTGCATCAGGGCAAGAGGAGGTAATACAAGCTACTGAGGGAGAGAAGAAAACACCTACTCCGTGAGAAAACAATTTTCAAATTTTTTACTACATGCGGAATGAGTTTCTTATTTTCTTTTATCTGTTTCTTCCTTAAAATAAACCTCAATTTATTTCTTCTTCCAATTGAAATATCTCAAAAAACATCAATTCTAACAATCCTTCGAAATTTCCAAAATCCCTGAGGTGATATTCAAAATATCGGGTGATTCCATGCAAATTTGGTTGTGTGTATGTTAAAGAACTACTTTCCAATAACAATGGATTCACCAATGAAAAATTTATTATTTATTGTAGTTGCTTCAGTTCAACAGGTATATACATGACTTACTATTTATGTCGGATTTAGTGTTATTGTTTTTGATTTATTTGCTCAAATTACACTGGTCAATAGTGGTTTTGTTGCCCTTGATATAAGATTTCAGTTATATTTATGCACACAATTCATGAAACTATCAATGGTTTTGTATGATTTGCTCCTGTTTCTCCTGAATCTTTATTTTTATTTTACATTACAAAAATGGAAAATAAGAAATAATATAACAGATACAATTATAAAACAGTTTTGTTTTGAAATATTAAGATACATCGATGTAAATAGAGAAGGAAATGTCGGAAATATGTTATATTTCAATAAAACACGTTTTATAAGATTTTTTTCTACAACACATGTCAACATTTTATCTACTATTGAACATGGGAAATGGGCAATGGGTTCTAGGGTTTTCGGCGTGGCTGATTACAATGAGATGATTAGTAAACACCCATCAGGTTAGGTTCAATGTCATTTGAAGATCAAATCGAGAAATCGCGACCGAAAAACTGAAAAATTAGTAGAAATATAAATCTGCGTTTAGTTTATTGTGCAACCTTTCCTAGTGTTCATTCAAGGTTAGTCATTTCTAATGAATAAAAAAAAAATAAAACAAGTTACTATGTTTTAACTATCACTAATTCATTGATGTAAAGAATAAAAAATTACCTTGGTTGGACCGATTTCGTTCAACCAGTTTTCTTTAGCTTTTTTTTGATAATGGACGTATGTCCGAAACCGGTCCCAACCAATGTAATTTTTTATTCTTTACATCAATAAATTTGTGATAGTTAAAACATAGTAACTTGTTTTATTTCATTATTCATTATGACTATCAACTATCACGTTGTTCAGGCTTAATCGATCAATTACTCATTTCTAAGTCTCTTTGAAGTTTCACAAGGTAAAAGTTTTGGGACCTGTTGAGAATATCTGAAAAATTCACTTATACGATTTTAACGACGCTGAAACCAAATATTGGCTTTCTTAACCTCCATGTTGACCGATTCAAGGTCATTTGATGATCAAATCAAGAGAATTATCATAAAAAATTCTGGAAATATTCTCACGTATGTTTTTGAGGCCGTAAAATACGAATCAGAAAATAGTTTATTCGTGCGATGTTTTATAATGATAACTCGCGGTAATTTCAAGGTTTTTGAAGGTCATTTTGAAATTTTACGGAATAAACATTTTGTGATCAAATTGAAAAGCTTGAAAAAAGTGTTCGTTTTTGCCATATAATCCGAATACAAGTTATGTTGACTTTCATAGCGTCCGGTCCAAGGTCATTTGAATGCCAAATCGAGAGAATCATCACATTCAAATCTGAAAAAAATTCATAATGACTACTAATTAAGGGTCATTTAATTCGTGCAAAGTTTCCTAGTGGTCATTTAAGGATATTTCAAGGTCAAAGTTCTTAGGAATCAGAAAAGTTAAGTGGATTCAGAAACCCTAAGAAAATCCAAATTTTGTTTTCAAAAACGCTGAATCTGAAAGTATGGTCTATTGACCTACATCTCGTCCGGTTTAAGATCATTCGAAGGTCAAATCAAGAGATTATCTAAAAATTGAAGAAAATTTGTACATATGGTTTTAAGATATTCTATTTGTTTTGCATGCCTGAAAATTTGAATTCGCACAGTTGTATAGCTGATGATTCAAATTTGTTTTTCAAATGGTCTTGTTCGGGATGTGATGGAAGTCAAAGAACCTTAGTTTCAGATTCAGCTATCTCAAAAACGAACATGTAAATTTTTCCAGATTTTTCTAACTAAAATAACCTTAACATAAGCTTGAATGGCCACTAGGAAACATCGCACCTATCGGATTCATACTTTTATAAACATACGTATGCACTTTTCTGAGATTTTTTGGGGATGATTCTTCTGATTTGGCCTTCAAATGACCTTGAATGGAAACTCATGGAGGCCAACGGAGCTTTATTTCGAACCCACTAGCCTCAAAAACGTACCAGTGAATTTCTTCAGATTTTTCCAACAGTTCTCAATATATTACCCCTCAAAACAACCTTGCAATAATCGTGAGATAACCTTGAACCACCTCTTGGAAAGGTCGCAATAAACTGAAGACAGATTCATATTCAGCGATCCCAAGAATATATGTGTGCATTTTTCAGATTTTTCTGGTCGTGATTTCTTGATTTGACCTTCGAATGATCTTGAACCTAACGTGATGGATGTTAACTGATCCTCTCATTGCCATCATGTGACCATCCAAACGACCGTCATACTTTTTGTTCATTACTTTCAAGTCTTGGTGGGAGCACACTCCCCATTCCTTACTAAAATTTTCTAAATTATCTGGAAATTTATCTCTCATATTTTTCTAGAATTCTTGAAGTTAGTCAGCATGCTTTGCACAATTTCTTCATAATTTGGTGTTTTATGATTACCTAGAAAACTTTTGACTAACAACCCAAAAATTTTTGCTAGCTTCACTCTAGAGCAATTATAACTATGATAAAATTTGTATCTTTGCCAATTGCTGTAATTGAGGATCACCAAACATTTCATTTTTCAACTTTTCCATAGTCAGTTTAAGAAATTTTCTACGAATGTAATCGCAACAATCTCTTTTATTGTGCAAAGCTTCGACAAATTGTTTTATCATACCTAGCTTGATATGTAAAGGTGAAAGTATGATTTTGTCTCTGGTAACCAACCAATGGCTCCCTTATCAAATTGGCTTTACCGATAATTAAGAAATTTCTCATAGTCCAAACATCTTGTTCCTATGATGTTTCTTTGCTCTACTGATCCACCTACAAAAGACGCAAGGGTATTTTGTGTATCTACTTTGTTGCCCAAGTGAAATATAAGAAGCATAATAGCTTCTACACGAAAATTACTAACAATGAAATGACACAGAGATGCTTGTATGTGTGGGATAGACAAAGAAGAATTTAATCACGTTTCATTTTCAAACCCAGCAATTTGATGAAGTATTCGAATAGAAGAGACTTCCTCGAGTGCCAGCGCATCTGTTCTTCTGTGGGAAAATGTAAAACTTCTGCAGTTCCTAATTAAGCTGGTACTAATCTACACTTGTGGTAGAAAACTGAAATGGAATTGAATACCACCGAGAAATAAAACATTGAATCCCAATTTTAGCACCTTACAATCATTAGCAGTTTTGACTGCTTATGGTCTGAGAAAGGGAGACATGCTACTTGGCAAGGAATCCTTCCTTTCTCCCCACTCTGGGAGGTGGTCGCTGTTAATAACTTCAAGAAACAGGATATATTTCGCACTGACCACCTCCAAGAGTGGGAGGAAAGGAAGGATTCGGATGGCTCGAAAAAAAAAGAGGGATCAAGTAGCGGAGTTTAATTCCGGAGAAATGAGAGGGAATTCTACCTCCCATTAGATAAACATACAATAGTTTTCCAGTCAGAGATCATGGCGATAACACAGTGCGTTCAGGAACTGGAAAAACTGGTGATAAACAATCATATTCGTCTACTCTGGTTTTCAGGACACACCGGGTTCAGAGGAATGAGATTGAGAATAGGCTAGCTTGTCTAGGAGCTTATAGTGTTCCAATGAGGCCAAGGCCGCGGTCAGATCACAGTTTGTGTTTTTGAGGCAAGGTTGGGAGACCGGCTAGCGGAACAACACCACACAACTCCAAGGCAATGCTGGGTACATTACCTAGTGAAACCTGAACAAGGTTGACTCTCGATCTATGGCACGACTCCTGGCACAGATAGTGACGGGGCATGGCGAGTTCAGATATCACATGTGCAAGATAGAATTGGAGAATAATCCTGAGTACACCAATTCATCTGATCATCTTATGTCCGGCATGGATCCGCTTTAGGCATAACCGACTGGGAGCGGAGATGCTTGAAGTGAGTACACTGCCGAAGATACCCCATCTCTCTTTAAGAGACTTCTTTGTAGTAACCGGGAATGTAGATACACGGAACGGGGTCACAAAGAGCCATAGACTAAAATGCCGATATCCATGACGTACCTCTTGATATAATACCTTCAATAAGTTAACTATTTGGTTCTTGTAGTAGCTAGTCTTCATCAAGTAAATTTACAGTCTACGAATTCTATATTTTATGACGTAAGATCAGGCTCTTTGGGTAGAAGCTAGTAGCTGTTTGATAATCCTAAAATAGCTAGAAAAATGTTAAGTCTCTTAAATGTAATAAAAAGGGTCTAGTTATAAATAACTTGTTTGTAAATCTCTTTTATCATTATCAAAAACTACATTCTGATTATTCTATCCTGAGTTATCTATATTATCTACTGTGTTTTGTTATTTGATGAAGTTCCAGGCCTGGGGCATTGCTATACATTATAATATCATATATCCCGACTGTATCTCCATTAGAGTTCGAATTTTAGGATAATTCGATGTACTGAAATGTATCTCTTGTTTGCGAATTCAGAGAAGGGCATGGGATGTTTGGTTTGCTTGTTTAACGACCGCAACAACAACATTAGATTCTCCGAAGGTTTGCGTAGATCTTTTTCACTCATCTTCTCATTAATATATATACAGGGTGGTACACGAAAAACGAATGATTTTGAAAAAATCGTAAAAAACGTAATATTCTTGAAAAACACTCAAAAACATTTGGTTGATTTAGTACTTGTCACTGCGTTAAAAAATAAATGCACAAATTGGAAAATTAAAAATTAATCAGAAAAAGTATAGATTTGTTGAAGAATTATTTTTCCAGTAGTACTCCACCAGCACTAAGTAATGCTTGAGAACAATCCAAATGAAAATGGTACTGATAGACTTTGGAATAAAACTAGTAATGGCAAATGTAAAACTTCTGTAACCAATCAAGGCCCCCAAAAACCTTGTGATGCTGAATATTTCCACCTCTGGCGAAAATTACTGTATGATATCTACGATTTATACTCAAACTCAATAACTTATAGCATTCTAGTCCATTTCGTTTCAAATTTCGATCAACCTGATACGAGCGTCATTCACGGTGGTTTGCTGGTTTTGCTGGCTTCTTTATCTTCGTGATTTCGTAATCTTGATCTAACGATATGAGTTTGGTGAAGTCTGGTGTTATCATGCATAAACAAAGTTTTCACCCATGTTCTCCTAAAATGTATGAAACGTTCCTCTGAACATTCAGGGTTGCATTATTTACGATGACCAGATCAGTGCGGGCGTTTAAAGAAATTCTTCCCCTCATCATTATTGAAGGTTCACCAAAACCAAAGGTAAGTAAAAGTTGCACTGGGCCTATCTTTCATTTCAAAGTCTGTGCACTAGAGAACGTCGATCGCAATAAAAAAACAAAATCTTGTCTCACCTGTAAACAAAACTCTCCAATCAGTTTCTAACCTATTGACCTTTTCCATGGCAAAATTCAATCGGGCTCTTCTATGTGCTGCGGTTATAGCTCGAACAGAACATTTGCAACCCACTGTTCTGTCGAACATTTGAAAGTAGCGAACCGTTGTCTCAAAGTGAAAATTCTCAAATAACGGTCATGGATCGCCGTTGTGGCTCGAGGTCTTCCTTTCATGACTACCAGTCTCCCTGTACTTGCAGATCATTCTGGGAATCGTTGAACGGGATACCCTAAGACTTGGCCTATTTTTGTATAAGCCCAACCTAGTCCTTCTTGCCCAGGTCTCATTTCATGACTACCAGTCTTTCTGTACCTGCAGATCATTCTGGAAACAGTTTTTTGAGATACCCCAAGCATTTTTCCTTTCCTTCTTCTTCAGCTAATTCTGGGGTCAAATTTCGTGATTCGCGTTGCATTATTACGGAAAATTAAAAATTTTCAAGAAGAGCTAACGTTAATCGCAAAAATTGATCAACAAATGCTGTTTTCAATGAGTGGTAGTTTCTTGGAAAATCATAACTTATTTCTATGATTTTATTTCTCATAATTTGAACATATGCGCCAAGAAAAAATATCGAATTTTTTTGACTGATGTCCGAGCATATCCGAAAAAGAATGTGTTAATAATAAGTTAGTACCAGAGTAGTAACTCGAAATGTTGGAATTGAATATTTTTTCCTTAGAGCAGTGTATTTGGAAGTTAAGCATGATTAAACAAATTGATATATTTACTTTTTTTTTGCTTTCAACGAATGAGTTGAATCAATAGATCACTGTTTCTGTGGTTTGTTTTATTTGTATTTATAGAAAATTCAGGATTAACATCGATCAGTCTGGTCGTTCATTATCTGAAATAGTTGAGTTTCTTACTTTTTGGAGAAAATGTAGAACTTTCAATTAACAATACTAGGAAAAGAGTGGCCATTCTGGAAGCAGTGGTAAGGTAATGTTGAATCTCGTTTATTTTTGAGGAATTAAAGTTTGATTTTGAAGGAACGACCATACTGTCCTAAGAAGAAACTATGGCAGTCTGGACTAGATAACTTATAAACTCATGTATAGGATTTTTAGCATTGAATAAGATTGATGATTTCTTTTGAGATTCTGAATACAATTTTAGATTTCAATTTGGAAAGGTTATCTGAAATATTTTCACTGATATGTACGTAATATATTGAAGAAATGAATTTTTCGCATCTAGATATATTTGGCAAAAGCCATTTGCAATTGTTTGTGACTTTCTGATGTGTTCAAAGTATACTCCTTTTTGATAGTTGTTAACTGCATACCTAATGTCTGATTTTTCCGAATCCAAATAACGATATATTCATATATATTTCATCACACTTCGTACTTGGTTTTCATACTGTCCGATGATGAATGAGATTTCGAAACCGCAGTAACAGTGATCTATTAATTTGATTTATTTGTCGTTAGTAAAAACACAGTAAAGAACTCAATTTGTCTTTTAATCATGGTTGATAAAGATTGTGTAAATTTTTGATAGATAGGTATACCCTTGAAACACATAATTATTATCATACGTTGATTATTTAATTTTTTCTTGAATTATTGATTGCTTTTCAGATAAATAACACGTATATTCCTGCTATATTAACGTTGGAGAATAGAAAGTTGCATTATTGGCGTGCTTTGCATTTCTCAAAATTTTATGAATTGAAAGATTCATAAATTATATATCTGAATTTACCGTATACTCCAATATTATGTCATTACAGAAACCTATAATTTAGATAAATTTCTGAGCGAATGTATTTTACAGACAATTAATTAAATATTTACTGTAGGAATTTCTAGGTTATATACAGTATATTACGATTCCCATGAAGACACTGATTTTGAAGTATTTTTTCTCGAATTTGTCCTTCAAGAACTATTCCGAAAATTACTCAGAAACTGTAAGACAAATTCTTTATGTTTTTCATACTCTTCAATTAAGAGGTATGAATGAACTGGAAAGTTTGTTTGTTCCTTTTGCCACTATGTATGACAAAATCTTTCTTAAAATTTATAAGATTATGAACATGAATATCTTTGTTATAACAACGATCTAAAGGCAAGAACACAAGATCATCAACAAAGATCGAAATGTGACATATTGCCAGATTTAGGCATCATTGTAGATTTCAAAATACCTAAAATATATACAAATTATTCAAGACGACCAATTGATAAAGTTAAAATGATATTAATATAATACTCTCACTAGAGGAAGCCAGATGCATTGTTGAATTGTCTTCAATACATGCATGTTACAAGCTTATTACTGCAGAAGGGCTTGGCCATCGGAACTTTGTCTTTTCGGCTGGGTGAAGAGCGTAGAGAGTCCGGTTGTATAGAATGGAACTACTTGCTTCAGAAACTGAGATTCGCAACTACCAATCCAAACCCACTGTTGTTTCGCAGACTACTATGGGAATTATTCATAGACGATTACTGCTATGTTCACAAACCCTATGGAGTTTTCATTTGTAGGAAGTACTGACCCCAGAAATGAAGGCAAAACTTCAATTTTTTCAATTTTTTGTCTTTTTTGGTATGCAACTAATTATTAACACATGTTTTTTTCTGGATATGTCCGGACATATGCCAATTAAATTCTATGTTTTTTATTGATAATTATATATTATCACATATTGATAACAGAAGTTATTGATCAATTTTTGCGAGTAACGTTTGTTCTATTTGAAATTTTTAATTTTCGGTAATAATTCAACGTGAAGTAGTACGGTTAGATAACTTAGGTTGAACTTATATCAGAATAGGCTGAAGGGTTGGGGTGTCCTATTCAACTGATTCAAATGATCCGCAGACACAGGAAGACTGGTGGTCATGGAAGGAGACCTGGACAAGGAAGACCCCGAGTCACAACGATTCATGACGGTTGTTCAAGAATTTTCTTGTTGAGATAACGTGCCGCTACTACTAGGCACCTTCAAATGCAGCTTCCATAAAACAGTGGAGTGGAAATTAGCACTGAAACGTCCCAGGAATTTGGTTTGCGGCCTCGTATTGCAGCTCGTGGCTCAGCTCTAACCGCAACACATCGAAGAGCCGAATTGAATTTTGTCAGGGAATATGTCTGTTAGTTTGAAGCTACAAATGAGTCGAGATTTTGGCTCTTCCATTGAGATCGACGTTCTCTAGTATACAGGCGTCGAAATGCGAGATATGCAAAGTGCAACTTTTCATCTTCCTATAGTTCTGGTGAAGGTTCAATAATGGTGTGGGGAGGAATTTCTTTGAATGGTCGCACTGATCTGGTCATCGTAAATAATGGAACCTTCAATGCTGAGAGGTACGTTAGATACATTTTAGAAGAATATTTGAGGTGAAAAAAGGTAAAAACTTTTTGCTTATGCATGATAACGCTAAATCTCTTCTAGCTCATATCGTTATGAACTAACTTCAAGGTTAGGAAATCACTTCAATGGAGTAGTATGGATGTGGTCTAGACCTCAATCCCATCGAACGTGTCAGAGACATTCTCAACCAATTTAGTTTAAGAACACAGTAAAACTAGGTATGAATTGTAGATGTCATGCAGTAATTCTTGCCAGAGGCAGAAATATCCGGTATTAAAAGTTTTTCTGGGACTATTGGGATTATTAAATTTATTTCAATCAATATGAGTATCATTTTTACTTCGATTGTAATAAAACATTCCTTAGTGCTGGTGGAGAACTGGAAAAATAATTCTTTAACATATCTAAACTTATTCTGAATAAATTTGAATTTTCTATTTTGTGCGTTAATTTTTGGTGAAATCTATATATTTCATGAATGAAGATCAAAATTAATCAGCGTTATTAAGAAATTGGAGGATGACAAAGTTAACAAGTTCGACTTCTCAATTCAACAAGCAGCTATTTAGATTACAAGAGAAGAGCATGACTATTTTTGAACAACTACAAATGAAAGCTATTGATCAAGTGAGGTAAAATATGATTCACAGGGCAACTCCTGAAATGGTACCAACAATTCTCAACAGATAATTCAATTGCAAATCAGTTCTATTTAACCATATATATTATAGAACAATAGTATTCAGCAGTAAGAACAGAATAGTAGTTCGAAGTGTTTGGATATTGTTCCATGTTCCAATTGCTCAATTGTCTATCCAACTGACGATTATTCAGATGAAAACAAGATACCTCAGTTTTCGAAGGTTTAGGGCATAGACATAATCTCAGCAGTCAAAACCTATTTGATAATAGCTATTCGAGAACGAGAAGTGGAAGCAGAATATTTGCGTTTACGTTTCATTCTTCCTAATTCTCTTAAGATCTGCGATTAGTTTTAGAATTGATAAATAAGAAAGAAAAACAGCTATAAGACTTGGTATGATTAATACTGAATGGGTTTTTAAGTTTCTATCCAAAGAAAGAAGAAATCTGATAATATATACAGGGTCCGTCAGCTAAATCTCCCATCCGGCATATCTTCCACAATTTTTGAGCTAAAGAGCTGATTGACACCTCATTTTGTAGATAATTCTGATCTCTTTTGGAATACCTACAGAGTGGTCCGAAATTAACTAGCGACAAGAAATTATTGATGAAATGAAATTATTTTTTCTGATTTTTTTGTTTCACTCTGTATATCAGAAAAATTATCATTTCCGAATACAATATTCAATTCCGCATTTTTTGAGGTATCGCAACACCTGATCAGAGGTAATTTCATCGAAAAAATCGAAAAAAAGGAGGATTATTTTCCTTTGAATTTCATTGGTCTGGTGCAGTTCCATGTTGAATTTTCAAAGTTTTTCTGGTTTTTCTCTCATTTCCATTTCAGATTCAGTAACTTTCTGTCGTTTTACAAACATAAAGATGAAATATTTCCGATTAAATTCGAATATCGTTATCCCGTCGGTTTAATGCTACTGCACCATCGATGATCGTTAGTTCTGTGGTCGCATTGAAGGTGAACTATTTTGACAGTACTCTCATTTTTATAATTTGGCATATGAAAAAAGATTATTCTGACGAGAAACCGAAATATTTCGTGATGGTGCTATTTACAATTTCAGAAAAAATTGAATACCTACTAATTTATGGCGAATGTAATAAAAATGTGCGAATGGCTAGAAGACTCTATGAGCAACAGACCCCCGACAGACGAGTTCCTGACCGAAAAACTTTCAAGAATGTAATTGATAATCTTCGGAAGTATGGATCATTCACGAAACCGAAAAGAAATAGAAACAAACCAGTGAGGGGAAACGCAATCAATGTGAATGAAGTCCTCGCTATAGTAAATGGTAACCCACACGTTTCTACTGTAACAATCAGTGTTGCTACAAATATTTCCGCAGCGTCTGTGAATTCTGGAGGAAAATGGTGATCATGATTACAAAATGGTTTTAATACAAGAACTTTGACTTTCAAAGACGGTTAAACTTCACAAACACAAATGTCTGTGTTGCGGGAAAATATTACAAATTTTTTACTCAGAATACTTTGGAGCGATTAGTGTACCTTTAATGAATGGCAAAATAAACCGCCATAATACCTACTATTGGAGCAATGTTAATCCACATTGGACACGCGAAAGGAACTTTCAAGTCAAATTTAAAGTGAATGTTTGGCTTGGAACATTCAATGGTAGAATTATTGGTTCTCATTTTTTCGAGGGAAACTTGAATAGTGCTATTTATCTTAAATTCTCAGAGAATGATTTGCACCTCTATTTGGAAAATGTGCCTCTGCAAGAGAGAATGGAAATGTGGTTCCATCAAGATGGAGCTCCACCTCACAATGCCCAAATTGTCACAACGTTGTTGAACAATATTTACCAAAATCGATGGATTGGAAATTCAGGACCTCTGAGGTGGCCACCTAGGTCACCAGATCTAAATCCTCTCGATTATTTCGTTTGGGGATATCTCCGAAACTAGGATAACATCGAAGATCTCAAAACCCGAATCGGGAATGGTTGCGCTTCAATCCGCCGGAACACGCTTCTTCGGACTGTCAAAAGATTCAATTTTTGTATCCAAAGGAATGGACACCGGCAATGTAAGTAGTATCCTTAGCGCTATTGCTGTATTCGGAAATGTTGACATTAATTCATTAGCAAAAATGTATTGCAATAGGGTTTGTGGATCATTAGACTGGTTTTCAGTTAAATGCAACTTTAAAGCATTGATTTCATTAAACATATCTATACCGTCAATATCTGCGTCACTACTTGAACTATCTTTTAGCTTCACATTCAAATCTTTACAATGTTTCATTAAATCATCTTTGGAGTAACTAAACAAGTTATTATTGGTGAAAAAGCCAAAAACGTCGGTAAAAGTTTCCAACTCATCGAATCTACGTTTCAAAGAAGTTAAGGTTTGGTCCAGGATCCTAAAAAAAACATCTACCTTGTAATTTGTTTTAGAGTCTAGTAAGACTTCATCACTCTGTTCATACTGAAATTGAGTTGGTTTTCTTCGTGGGCGAACGGTATCTATAGGCGGAAAATCTGCATCTACATTAAGTTCCCGAGCCACAGTGGTAGCTTCTTCTAACACCCTTTCGAAATGCTCATCTGTGCGATATTCGGTGAATTTATGAATCAATTTATTTAACAAATTTATGCAGATTTGAGTATTTATTGTGGGGTTTTGCATCATTTTGCTAATAGCATTAATTTCGTTTAAAATATCAAACCAAATTACAACTAAGCAAATAAATCTATAATTTTGAATATTCAAAGCAAGCGAATGTGCTTTGTGAGTTGTTGTACAATCCCATTCCGACGAATTGTTATCTGATATTTCAAGTAAAGCGTCAAATATTTTTTCGAGGTGATACCGTAAAGGTTTGACTGCATCGATTCTGCTAGACCATCGCGTGGCACTTAATGCCTTTAGTTTTAAATCAGGTAAATGCTTGCAAATTATGGACCACCTTTTGGTAGAAGACGAAAAGAAAACGTAAATTTCTTGAATTAAGTTGAAAAAGTTGACCGTGTCGTGCGTTATATTTGCCGCATCGTTAACGACCAAATTGAGACTATGCGCCGAGCATGGAACGTAAAATGCACGATTATTCATTTTCAATATTTTTTGTAATCCATTGTGTTTTCCACGCATATTAGAACCATTGTCATAACCTTGGCCACGTAAGTTTTTAATATCAAGGTTTAATTGCGAAAATAAATCTAAAACAAAATTTAATAGTCCTTCACCTGTGGAGCTGGTTATCGGACAGATGCCAATAAAACTTTCGCATATTGTAACATTTTTAGTTTCACTGTTTAAAACAACATACCTTAGTATAACTGTAATTTGTTCTGTGTGACTTACATCTGGTGTGCAATCTAATATGATAGAGAAATATTTTGATTCTCTGACTTTGTTCAGGATATAATTTTTTATGGTCGTGCCGAGTAAATCAATGATTTCATTCTGAATCTGATCTCCTAAATAGTGAGTCATGCGAGTTGAATCGAATTTCGAGGCTTGAATTCTGTGAATATGTTCCCGCATAACTGTATCAAAGGATGCTATCATTTCTATTGCTTTGAGAAAATTACCATTATCATGCTCATATAATATTTTGGACGAGCCCCTAAACGCCAGACATTGATGAGATAAAAAATTTTATAACAGCTATGATCCTTTCCAATACATCTTACCATTGTTTTTTTTTCAGATTCTAATAGTCTCAGTTGCATTTGATTTACAGTAGTTTTATTTTTTAACATATGATTTAGTTGGACCCAACATTTTAAATTTTCGCTATGGGAAATGCTTGTTTCGTGTCTTTTTAAGGTAGATGACAGATGTTGCCAATCGGAAAAACCGCTTGAAGCTGACAGACTACTTACAGTTTTACTGAATATTTTACAACAAAAACAATAGACTGAATCTTTTGACGTAGAGTAAACAAGCCATTCTTTGTTAATTTTTTCTCCATTAGGAAGATTTCTAGAGTAATAACTGTTTGCAAATTTTCTTCCATCGATATTAGCAGGAAAATTGTGGTTAGACAGCTGCACGGGACCACGCCTAACCAAAATATTAACAATATCATTAGTCATACTGGCGGGCCACGAACCGGGATCATCACCACAATCTAAACAGCTACTTGATGACGATAAATTGCTTACAGGTTCTTTAGCACTACTTTCTCTTTTTTTAGTTTCACTGGAGTCTCCTTCTGAAGGACTAACATTTTTCTCTTAAGATACCTCCATAACTTCTAGATTTAAAGCTGCGCTTGTTGAAGCTACATCTACGTCAACATTCTCTTGACATTCAGAGTCTTTATTTTCTGGTTTGCTGAAAAATTTCTCAAGAGATCCCGCTAGTTTTTTTTCTCTGTATCTTTCTCTCGTTTTTGCCGTCGAAATTAAGCTCCTGAAATTTTTTTCCTGTTTTGCGGTTCCTGGAATTTTTTTGAAAAAGTTTAGTATACGGTTGTACAAAAGTAACTTAAATCCCAAAAGGGGGTCGATCCTTCCACCTATTATTGCGAACAACCTTTACTAGGGGGTCAACACTGAAATCGCGAAAAAAAATCAGCTTTTCCATACATTTTGTATGGAATAGTTTTTTTTTTCGCGATTTCACCGTTGACCCTATAGTAAAAGTTGTTCGTATTTATGTGTAGAATGACTCCCTTTCGGGATTTAAGTTACTTTTGTTACACCCTGTATAGGTATAATTTTAATATTTTTTTTATAAATCTTCACTCTTAAGTTGTATAACAGAAAAAAATACCCTTTAAATCACAATAATAATCACAATACTACTGCGAAAAAAAATGTTCATACCTACTGCACACAAATGTAATGGAATAACTATTTTTTTTTCGCGACTTCAGAGTTGACTCCATAGTAAAAGTTGTTCGTATTGATTAGATGGAATGTCCCCCTTTCGTTACTTAAGTTACTTTTGTTACACTCTGTATTAATTTTAATACATTTTTTTTAATAAATCTTTACTTTAAGTTTTTCAGTAAAATAACCTTTAAATTTTACATGAATACCTGCTGTTTATATGAATGCGCCCATATGCTGATTAATTAAACAAAGACACTTGCAATTTGAGCCATACTTATGAAAAGGAGTGATAGTTTTCTATTTAATATTAGAGTTCAATTCTTTGACGAGTTCATAATTTCCTTGTTTCTGTGGTCTTTCATTTTCATCTTTATGTTTGTAAAACGACAGAAAGTTACTGAATCTGAAATGAAAATGAGAGAAAACTCGAATTTAATCGGAAATATTTCATCTTTATGTTTGTAAAACGACAGAAAGTTACCAGAAAAACTTTGAAAATTCATCATGGAACTGCACCAGGACAATGAAATTCAAACGAAAAAATCCTCCTTTTTTTTTCGATTTTTCGATGAAATTACCTTTGATCAGGTGTTGCGATACCTCAAAAGATGCGGAATTGAATATTGTATTTGGAAATGATAATAGTTTCGATAAACAGAGTGAGACAAAAAAATTCCGAAAAAATCATTTTATTTCTTCAATAATTTCTTGTCGCTAGTTAATTTCAGACCATCTTGTAGGTATTCCGGAATAGATCAGAATTATCTACAAAATGAGGTATCAATCAGCTCTATAGCTCAAAAATTGTGGAAGATATGCCGGATGGCAGTTTTAGCTGACCCTGTATATTGGATACTGTATGGATATCGAGGTATAGGACCAAAACTAAATGACTTAGCCTACTGTCACTCGCAAACTATGACTATAATTATTGAAAAAAATTACAAGCATAACCAAATTGTTGATATCACTTCTCAAAATACGTTAACACGCGAAATTCATCGCTATATGTATAAAAACATTGAATACTTTCACTCAGGACCAATATTCAACCTTCTGTAGAATGTTGAATACCGTTTCCTAATGGAGCTAGTTTTCCGATCTACTCTTCACGATCATTGTCAATCAGGGCGACATTAGAGGTACAATCTAGTCGGATGTAATAATAGAGCAACAGACTGCAGTTTCAATATTAATAATATAATTATCAATTCAATATTATTAATAATAATCAAGACATGATGTAAATCTGGTTTAACAGCCAAACGAATACTGAAGCGTTGGCTGATACTAGCCACTACATCTAGAAGGCACAGCGTGCAGCGTTGCGGGGAAGAGTCAAACTAGTCTGGCTTTCTTCGTTTGATCTACTTTGTGCTTCCTTTGTTTCTCAGTGGCTATGGTAGTCTTCAATGCCTGTTTGTTGGAGGTTGGCAATGGTATATGTTTATAAATAAGGGTACTTGATATGTTCCAATGAATTGATACGAGTAGGTGGTGGTCTAGCTTGATGTTGAGAAATTGAACTGAGTACTAAACTGTAGTCTGTTGCTCCTATTCATGACATCCGATTAGATTGTACCCCTACTATGTGACCCCGATTGGCAAGGATTGTGAAAAATGGATCGGAAAACAGCCTCCTTCAGGGAGATATATCTAACATTCTACGAAAGATTTATTAGTGCTCGATGAATATACTTCAATGAATTTTGAAAGTTTGGCTTCAGTTTTCATTTATCTCAAAAACGTGCAAATAGGAATTGCAACTAGCATTGTAGAACCCAAATATGCAATGTCGGAAATTTTAAAATATATAAAGTTCATTCTTGCGACAAGCCCCTAAAACATCAATGACAAGGGCGACGTATAAATATAAACTAAATTTGATTAAAATTGTTATTTAAATTTTAATTTTTTACCTTTGTAGCTGAATTATATCTCATCCGGAGCATTTTCTAAATATTGTTTCATATTTTGCTTCTGTTAAAATATTCGATTTCTTAGCTTTATAATTTTTAGAAGATCGTTTCTACAAAGATTTTAGTTTTTTATATTTTGTAATATCGTATTCCACATTTATTGTTGCTTTTAGGATTGGATAAATCTTCCAAGGAGTTGAGGATTTGCATTTTTCTAATAAATCAAAAATGTAAGTTAAACATTTTCATAAAATTTTTCGTATTCATATTTTGATTTTTGCCGCAGCAGGTTATTCATTATATTATTTGCATAATTTGTGAATTCAGGTGGAAGTTTTTAAGTTTTATATCTATAGCACTCGATTTTTACTCATAATCTCATTCAAACAATAATTTTTTGAAGATAATTATTATTAGTTATGTTGACATCTACATCTGACACTGAGGCTGTTTTGTAATTTATGTCAATCAATGATGTTTGGTTCAATTACGGAATATTCATTCCTTATCTAGTTGAACGAAATACGTGAAAAACACTCAAAAATCAAGTGTTTTAGAATAAATATTCAAACTCAAGAGTCAGAATGTTTGAAATCTATTATTAAAAATGAATTCAGAATTATTACATTCAGTGATGGTCGTGGAGAAAAATATTATAAGCATGATTAAATTAAGGATATAGGCCGGAATGGTCATGCAGATTATAGACCTGAAATTTACTCGGGGCCGAGATGGGCCCCAAATCCTTATACCTGAGTCCTGGGCTGAGATGAGCACCACCGACTCAGCCTCCCTACTTATACATCCTCTTTATTCCGAATATATGTATTCACTGTATTTAATGTATTTAGTTTTTGACTCAGTATGAATCTGAAAATGCACAAGTCCGAAATTGCAATAGCAAATTCAAATTGAACTCCTTTGATAGTAAATACATAATAGTGATTAGTTAAATACATCATCATGATAAACTATCAAATAGTATATGCGGAATCAATTCAATGTTTTGAAGTCAATTACTTTAATATGCCAATACCACTGCCATATTCAAACAAAATCATGTAAGATTTGACTTCCTGTATATTACTGTATAAAAGAAACATTTATATGCTTTTCGAAACTTTTCATTTTGGAATCACTAAAAGAATTACCTCTTTAAGTTTTTCCCCGAAATAACACTGTATAAGTATAAACATATAATTTTTGAATTGGAGGAAGAAAAGAATCCATAACTTGTCTGAGCGAATAAATCTCTTTGGTTTATGTAGTTTGAAAAAAATTTTGTTCATTAATTACTTAGTTTCACCAATATAGAAACCTCATAATTATAATAACGTCAATATGAAGAATAATATACCTATACAGGGTATCCCAAGTTGAGTGGCTATTAGACGTATATGGAGAACTAATAATGCTATCGTTCTAAAATTTTGGTAAATGATTCAGCTGGTCCGAAACTCTATTTCTGAAATATTTCCACCTCAATCGCTTTTCCGGTTATACTGGAACTCCGTACTAACTTTGTTTTTTAATATAAAACAGCATGCATATTAATGACTGGTTCGATAACACTTGTTATTCCAATTACAAAAGCACCTAACACATAAGTCCAGCTGGATTTCTTTCATGAAATATCCTAGTTTTACTTGAAAATTATCGATTTTTTGCTTTCTGAAAAAATTGATATATCTCGAGAACTGATTGAGCTACCAAAATGATGAGAGGTCTTTTGCAAACAAGCAACCAATTTTCATACATACCTTGTACCTGAGATTTCAAGTTACTTGTACCTGAGATCTGCTAGCCTACGTCACTCATGTGTGTTCATCAACGATGGAAAACATGGGGAATCTACAGCAATAGCCCTCGACATATCTAAAGCCTTCGATAGGGTTTGGCATGCTATGTTGAATAAACTTGGTGCATATGGGCTTCCCGACAAATTGCGGGGTTGGATAAGTAGCTTTCTTTCAAATAGATCGATACATAATGTGGTCGACGGTATAACGTGTCATTATTTCCAGTTTCAAGCAGGAGTACATCAGGGATCCATTTTTTCGACAACCCTGTTTCTGTTGCAGATAAACGATCTTCTGTCATCTACAGAGAACAAAATCTTCGGTTTTGCAGACGATTTTACCCTGGTTTCGTCTTTCAGTAGTCTGCGGTCGATTACAGCTGCAGAATCTCAGCGTCAGAGATGCCAACAAATTAATAACTTAAACTCAGACTTACAGAAGATATCTGAGTGGGGTCAGTTGAACCTGGTGAGCTTAAACGCGAGCAAGACGCAAGCAACTACATTTTCTATAAAGGTCCCCGCTGGAGAACCTCCTCTAATGATGCAAGGCCAACAAATTGCATCCAAAGATTTGATGCACCTTCTCGAAATAACGGTCAACTCCAGGTTTTGCTGGCATGAACATGTATCAGCAATAGCTAAGTCGGCATCAGCTAAACTTAGTTTTCTTTTCAAAGCCAAGCGATACTTCACGTCATCTCAGCTGTTGCTTCTATATTAGGCGCAGATTCGACCTGCTTTGGAATATTGTTCCCATCTGGGGATCTGCGCCCAAACAATCGTTGCGAATGTTAGATAGTGTGCAAAAATGGGCTATGCGCTTTATCGATCACCCGGAGATCACTCGCGATTTCCAACTACTGGCTCTCAGAAGACAAGTTTCTGACCTCTCTCTGTTTTACAGATAATTCCACGGAAGATGCTCCACGGAGCTGAAAAACCTAGTTCCGGGAAAACTCATGTTTTGCCTCAACACTAGGCTGGCAAGGAGTTCTCGTCATATGGCGGTACACTTAACGACCCCTCGGACCTCTTCATATAAGAATTTCTTTGTTTACAGGACCGCTTCCGACCAACATCTTCCCAACATCCTACAATTTGGCCCTCTTCAAGAAGCGAGTAAACAGCCTACTCAATTCTTCCCAGGCGCCCATTCATGTGGTGTAACAGGTTCACCTATTCCTGGGAAGCACGCATAAAAAAAGTGAAAAAGACCTTACTACTACTACTACTCTCAAAGTATGTTTTCAAATAATATCGCCGCTGCATTGGTTCGGCTCTTTCTTTGATATAAGCCGCCTTTGCCGCGGTTGGTGTTTTTGAGAATGTAAACATACAAAATGTTCAAGTAAAGCATCCTTATTACTCAGTGCATGAAGTTTATTGATAGTGGACGCTTATTAGACGTTTCATCCTTTGGTAAAAGCCACATTACGTATTTTATTTTTTCATTTTTCCATTCGTTACGAAAATTTTGGTAAAGTATTACGTCTCAACTGTTGTCTTCCTGATTTGAAAATTTGAAATTTGTGAACAAGTTTCGATACGAAAAGAAATCAGTGTTGAAAAAAGAAATGCTCGTTTACGCCTTGGATTGTCGTTTGCATCCATATCACACTCATTCGAGTTTAACGAATCAGCTGTACGATCGTTAAAAAATCCGAAAATAAAATAAGATCGTCTTTAGCTTCAATAACACTGTCAGCGAAAATTGTTTGTTATCGAGCAATAGAAAAAATGGACGTGGCGTTGTTATTATGAATCGAAGACCGCAACCAAAAAAGAGTGCCCCTGAGTTATTCAATTATCCGGGAGAAGACAAAGAGTCTTTAAGCACATTTTAAAGAACCTGGTGGTAGTTGTGGTAGTGGAGTATTTCAAGTATCAGAAGGTTGGTTCAATAAATTTAAGGTGCGACAATCATTGAAATAGTTGGAGAAAGTGCATCTGCAGACACTGCTGAAGCAGAAATATATCCAGAACAAATTGGAAAACTAGTAGCTGATGGAGGATACAAAACTGAGCAAGCATTCAATGCAGACAAAACTGCATTGTTTTAGAAGAGAATGACCAAATAAAGCATTCATTTCCAAAAGCGAAAAGTCTGCTCCTGTATTTAAGGGTACAAAGGATAGAGGTACACTGCTGCTTTGTTCAAATGAATCTAGAGATTGTGTCATTAAATCACTGATGCCTTACAGATCGTTAAATCCTCGCGAACTTGAAACTATGCATCCAAATATGAAGTGACATTTTTACCTCCCAATACGTCGTCTTTGCCTATGGACGAAGAAATAATCTAGGCCTCTAAGCTCTATTATATTAGACGAACCTTCAAAATCATATTGAATAATATGGAATTCGGTCCAGTGATAAATGTTATGGAATGCTGGAAGAAATTTGATATAGCAAAATGTATCTTAAACATAAAAGAATTATTGGAAGAACTGAACCCATACAGATTGAAATCATACTGGAAGAAACTGTGGCCTGTTCTGACTGCGGAAAGTAACGTAAAATCTGTGCAAATTCAAACTGCAAATGCAAACATTAGGACGAGATGGGTTCGAACAGATAGAATCAGGTGACATTCATTGCTTGAATCGTAAGATGAAGATTTGACTGAAACCGACTTGGAAGAAATATTAAATTCACAGCCTATTGAAGACGAAGCTTCAACAAGCACTGAAAACGAGACATTTAATTTGAAAAATGTTAGTGAGAGTTTAAGAATGGCAAATGATCTTTGTGATTTGTTTATGAAAATTGTCTATGGAACGAAGTCTTGTTTTCATGAGGAAAATTGCTAATGGCACTGCTGAACATCAGTTTAAATTGAAGAAGCTTAAAAAACTTTCAAGTAAGAGAAAATTATGAAATTCTTTCAACCATTGCGTGAGCCTGAAGATAATAATTAATCAATATTGTCGAAACTTTCAATTAAATTGATTTTTTCATATATCTATTTTTAATTTCCCACCTAGGAACGTATCCCGTATAATCCCACATAAATACCCATTCCAAAAATATACTCCGCGAATAAAGAGCCTTGAACTGTATCTGAACAGTAACCACCCTGTTTCTTGAAAACCCGGAAGCTCTGTTGACTTTTATACACCATTTCTGAAAGGCCTGGAGGTACTTCATTCATTACATTGCCACACTTTCGTCCCGAAACACCCTGTGTATTTACACAATCGGGGATTTTCTGTTCATTTCAAAATAAGCTTCTCGTGTATTTTTTTACAAGGGCCATTTTCCTTTAGGTCATTCATTTTCGAGGTAGTTTCATTCGGTACATTATTTCAGGAAAGTTTCCGGTGGTCGTTCTTTAATCGTAATAAGTGTTACACATCGAAACATATTCTCAGGAAAAATCTGTACGATCTTCTCTTTATTATAGAGCCTGATATTGAAGTTGAAAATAATATTTGCTCTCTGTGAAACTTGAATTTTTGCGAGGGTCGAATGTCTATCCTTTTTCCTCTTCATCTCGCTTATTTTACTTCTCCTTGGTTTGTCCTGGGGTACCACTTGTTGGTTATCCTCCTTCTCTTATGTTATGGTGCATCTATGCTGTTGTTTCTCCTTCCATTGTACTAGGGATATCCTCTTTCCTGTTGTCCTCGGTTGTAGTTCCATTATTTGGTTGATCTCCTTGTTTTCGTGGTCTTCTATCAAGTCGGCTGTCTTCGTCGTTAGTCTTGTGATGATTTCCTCTAGTGCGTCGATTTCCATTTCCTTCCTGAGTTGGTCGTTGCTTATGTACCATGGGGCGTTTGTTGCTGTCCTGAAGATCTTGTTGAGTGCTGATTGTAGTTTCCTCTTCTCGAATCTGTACCCTAGATGGCTATTGGTGAAATGGTCGATATCTTCTTGTAGCCATTTCCTCACTGCTATTTTTGTTCCTGTGGGATGCGTATATTGCCGTGTCGTTTGAGAACTGCGCCATCCTCGAGTGCTTCATCTTCGGTATGTCTGCGATGTGTGGGATGTTAAATAGTATCCCGCTATAATCCCACATAAATTACCATTCCATATGCACGGTTCCTGTGTACGCGACATATATACGAAAAATATACTCAGCGACTAAAGACCCTTAAACTGTATTTGAACAGTAACCACCCTGTATCTCGAAATCCCGGAAGCCCTGATGACTTTCATACACCATTTGTGAAAGGCCTGGAGGTACTCCATCCATTACACACTTTCGTCCCGAAATACCCTGTATATTTACACAATCGGAGAATTTCTGTTTATTGTTTCAAAATAAGCTTCTCGTGTAATTTTTTACAAGGGCCACTTTCCTCCATATCATTCATTTTCGAGATAGTTTCATTCATTTTAGGAAAATTTCCGGTGGCCGTTCTTTAATCGTAATGAGTGTTTCACATCGGAACATATTCTCAGAAAAAATCAGTACAATATTCTCTTTATTATAGAGCCTGATATTGAAGTTGAAAATAATATCTGCATCATTAGTTCAGATAATAGGACCATCGTAGTCCTTTAGACGCTCAACCTATAAGCATTTCCCTAAGGGAAATGCCTCTAAAAACATTCACAGTGGATCATAGCTCACTGCTTAGTCTCTCATCTCGAAGTCCCACGAGAAATTCTGAAATTCCCAAATGAAAACCTCTCTTTCGTGGGAATTCTAATTTCATTACTCCGATTAGGGTTCCAATACCATTGTATCGGCCTCCTCTAACATATCGAAAGGCGGCGTTTATTTACGCAAAGCTCTGTGAAAAATAAGCCAGGCCGCGTGCCTCGCGACACACTCCAAGAATCCCCGGCATGTCACGTGCCGTTTTTCCGTCCCCCGAGTGTTGTAATCTTCGTGGACGATGCTTGACGATGGGGTTCCCACAATTAATTTCGAAGTAATGAGAGTATGTGTGAATTGCGGGGTTGTAAGTGTAATGGTTGAGTAATAGGTGGATGTTTCATGGATTATTCGATGAAAAATGAACGACTAATAGTTAGTTGATGTGACTTTGACGAGGCTGTATATTGAAGGACACGAAAACCAATTGACGAAGAGCGGCTTTTAGCAAGAAAAAAACTAGCAACACTTAAGAATAGATTGATTGATTAAATTATGTTATTCAGATTGTATAAAACTTGACATGAAGTTAACAAAGAGTTGACACAGAAACTTTAGTAGTGACTTATTGTTTACGTATGTGAGGTTGGTAGTAATATTTAGTTACAGAATGTCAATGTCATTTATATATTGTTTACATACTTAAAATTATGATATTCAACGGAAACTGTTAATTGGAGGCAAAATTAATAAAACAGTTGTTTGTTGTTTTCTGTTTTGAAATTATATTTTAAATTCAGATAATAACTTCAGTGAAGAGGTACGCAAATTCCACTCCGAGAAAGAAACAACTAGGGGTGGGGAATTCTGGTGTTGGGGCTCAATTTTCGGCAATTTCAAGGGATCAGATTGATCCTTTAGCAAATGAGTTTCATGATGCTGCTAACTTGTTCCGAGTATTGTTGATTTGATAAATATTTGGAGTAAAGTCAGCATCTTTTTCATTTCAGTGTCATCTCTTCAGCAAGATGATATTTTATCCTGTTTCTCATATTCTGTGCGTAATATAGAGGTTTTACATGAGAATACATCTTAGATTTCTAAGCCCATCCTCAACCCAGACCTGACAATCCGTTCCAGTACTAAAACTTAATGTTTGAATGAAAAATTCAAGGAAAAGGAACAATTTTTTTTATTTACAAAGAAATGTGAAACTGCTCGTTGACATTCATATGTCAAAATAAAAAAAACAATTGAAACTTATGAAATAAACATGTTTTTTCAATAATAATTATTTTCAAAAAAGACTACAATTTTGTTAGAATTTCCGGACAAAGGCGATTCATGCCAGATCAAAAATTAAATTTATAGGGGCTGTGCGGAATGATACATTTCAATTGCCTTCATTATACAATTCTGGTTTTTCTTCGATATTCATCGATACAAACTTATGTATTACTGAGCAGGCAACTATAATATGAACAGTGGTTCGAAGCTTTATGTTTAGCCCTTTAGACGAAAAGGAAAATCGTCTCTTCAAAATACACACCAAAACAACGTTCAATTACATTCCCCGTTGATCTATATGCTACAGTCTTTGCTCTTTCTCTAGCATTTGCTGGAGTTAAAATTAGTGAAAGCAAGTAACTCTAGATGGCATAGCCGTTCTTTTTTATTAAATAATTAGTGTTGTAGTTGTCAACAACAAAATCAGCATATATTCGTGAAGGAATCCTAACCAACAGGAAATAATATTCCTTATCTGCATCGCAGACATTTATTACCAACATCAGAGAGTATTTTAATATGGGTACAATCGACAGCATCTCTGCCCTACAAAGTAAAAACCAAGTAACTCTAAATTTCCAACTCTTCAGCAAGGTTATTTTTATGATGCAAATAAGAGAGATTACGCTTTCTGAAAAAGTGTTTTAACTAGAAGCTTCGAACTTGAACATTTACTACTTCTCAATTCTAGAAATTTACCGAGCGTATTGAAATTATTAATTTCAGTTACTAGATTTCGGATTATCACATACGCACGAAGCTTTTACAAAACATAAAACAAGTAAGTCGAAAAATTCACAACAAAATTCAAGTAAGTCAATTTACATTTGAATATTTTATTGCAGAAACACGTAACAAACAATTAAGTTTTCAGTTATCAAACAGAACACACATGTAACAAATATTGAACATCAAATGAACTTTCAAATAAATACAGAAATAGGTGAAAAGATTATAAAAACTTTGTAACTATAGATCGCCCTCTTCAATTTGAGTTTCTTCCCCACACTGGGCCAAGTCGTCCATGTCAGATACTGGCAGGAGAGATTTCCAGAACAACTGTTTCTTAGCGGGCATATGGGCAGTTAGTTCATTCAAAATCTTTTCTTTTTTTTTCCTTGTTCAGACCCAGGCATGATAATTTGTTGACTGGCAACTGAAGTTTGAATTTTGGTTTTGAAAAATTTGACTTCTGAAACTATCTATTTCGGTTTTGAAGTACAGTGATCTCGAAACGAAGAAAGTCTTCCAAATGGAGAATGAGTGGTTTATTGTACTTACTGGTTTTACTGATTAAATTGACTAAATCATCTAAGTCGAAAATCTCCTTCGACTTATTCCACATTTTTCCGATCAGCCCATCTACCTAACCTAATCTAACCCATCTACCGAGTCACGAGTCAGCCTTCATAAATGAATGGCCAACTTCGAAAAATTTGAAAGTAATAGTCTCTGGTCCCCATTCTTCATTAACTAGAATACAACATGCGGTAAAAAGTGTCCAGTTTTTATTTTGTGCGGCACAATTGTCTGCCTAAAATACAATATTTTTTACATTTTCCCAAAGAGACTTCATGCAATTATAATATGCGCATACAACATCGGAGCAAGTTCTGCCCATAATAGCCTCATGCCATAATAAAACACATTCTGTCCATGATTCTGTCCATGATTCCGACTCAAGCTCGCAAATGTTTCATTGAAATATATCTTTCGGAGAGATGTAAAGCTGACTTATAAAAAGGAATTCAAACAAACAATATTAGTCACCATTTTCGGAATCATTAATATCTTCTGCATATCAACTGCGAATATTTCTTTATCTTCTGGCCATTCTTCGGAAGAATCTGCTTCATATGCTTTTCTTGTTTCAGTATGCCTTTTCTTATGTATTTCATAGTTTCGACAAATTTCACATCACATCATCTCTTTCATTTACGTTTTCATGGTGGACATGATTCTTGTGCAATGGACATGATGGACATTCATCTTGTGATGGTTTAGTAAAGCCAATATTCTCCTGATGAAAAACCTCTCTGTAGGTTTCATATGAATCTTTCTTTTCAAGAGTTTTCTCATTCAAATCTTTCCACATCTTATACACCGAGATGTCGCTTGTAAGATACCGTCTGTTTGGAGCATGTTTCATGTTATAATGTGAAACTACTGGATGATAACTCTCAATATGAGCTTTGATGTTTTTATAATTTTCTTCTGAAATTTCTTTTATCTTTTCACCACGGTTAAGTCCTCTTTCATCTGTAACACACGGAAACTCCAGATTTTTCAGAAACTCTGTTACCATAGCATCAGATGAATGTCCAATTGTGTGCAAAAACATTGTTTTGCATATGGTTTGTGTTTTACTTGTTTTTGAGTCTTTTCCTTCTACATTCATTGTTTCATTCAAATCGATAGCTTTTTCTGAGATTTCTCCATTTGAATTTGTGATTTCTTCAGTATTCTCTCTATTTCTGGCTATTCCCATCGATCTATAACTTTGTGTCTTTCTGCTCCTCGGTGTATTTCAGCAAAATATCATTCTGTGCTGTGATTGGTTTTAAAGGTAAAGTATAAACTACACAGCTCTCCTTGTGGCCAACAGCGTCTTTTTTATAGATCTTGACAGGTATTTTCTTGACGTATTTTCCAATAAAGAGTCTTTTTTCTTCAAAGTTGAGTGAGTTGAAGTAACTAAAAATAATTCTTCTTTGTTCTTCTAAGATATTTCGGGAACAGTTTTTTTTACAACTGTCTCGACATGGTGGAAATAAAATCTTTGTTTCAGTTCGGTTTTTCTTTTGTATAGTCCGAGGTAA
Organism: Cryptolaemus montrouzieri; assembly: GCA_013387265.2. Taxonomy (NCBI): domain Eukaryota; kingdom Metazoa; phylum Arthropoda; class Insecta; order Coleoptera; family Coccinellidae; genus Cryptolaemus; species Cryptolaemus montrouzieri. Next base: position 107,726,174 of record JABFTP020000185.1, read on the forward strand.
CTCTATCTATGTTACAGTGTTAGGTTGTACATTTTCTGTCTTTACTTGATCTCCACCACCTCTGATTTATATTTCTGGTACAGATTCAGGTACATATTCTGCTGGTAACTGGTCTTCTTCAACTTTGATTTCCATTATCTTAACTGAAATATTAGGTTCAGTTTGGTCAGTACTGTTAATTCTTATTAAATTAATCATGTCGCCATGAGTATTTTCTAGTGAATCACGGCATTCCAAACTTTCTTTCAGCTCATGTAGTGTTTCATTTTTTATTCTTTTTGGAAATGAGCTGTGTTCAAATTCGGTTGGTTTCCACAGTATATCACCATGATTTAAATACAAACGGCTTTTTTTGCAGCCTTCGGTATTTGTTTCAGAAGGAACTGCTAATAAATCAACAAGTGTTTTCTTCCGTCTTCCATTTGATGGACTTTGATTTGGGTCCGCATCCGAATCATCCATTGGCGATACAGGTGACAGACTAGATGAAGTTCGACCTGTCGCCGTTTCAAGTGTCATTTTGAGAAGACAATGTCAAAAGTCGAAAGACATACTGCAGAACCACCATACTAATATGATTTAAGTACGCGAAATAAGAAACCATATGATTTCACTCTGCATTCTGATTGGTGTTGGTTATTCAATTCAGAGGGTAAGACGTTATACTTTCTTGGAGGATCTATTCATTGCAAGTAAGTTGACTTATTAATTTTTTGTTCTGTAGTTATTGAATATCTCACTGCGGGTATCTACCTACACCAGAGTCATCCTGTTCAAATAGAGTGAGTAGACATACTAGGTTCTATATTTGGAAATATCAAGATCTTCTGAGAAGTATGTAATATTGATATATTTTAACTATGAAATGAAAAATTACTTGGTATTTCGATTGATATTTTACAATTTATAATCACAAAAGCATTGCCTCCTAACAGTAACTGTTCATAAATTCTCAACGGATTGATATATTTCAAATCTGAAAGGAGCATCTTGTTGACCTTTTTACGAGGAATCCAGTGGTGTGAAAATCTCGAAAACCAAATATTTTGACTCAGTGTTTGTTTTGCAAGGCAGACCTAATACTTTGGGTAAACTACAAATAGTATGCTTGTGCCTTGGCATATACGAAGTTAGTAGCTTCAAAGCCGCCAACTTGTAACATACCTTGGCGATGATCCGACATCCTGAAGATTTATGAATACCTATTACATTACCAAGTAGCTGCTGAAATGATCCTGTTGCAAAGAATCTTAACGCGATGAAAAGTTGAAGCTTGGTAGAAATAGATTGATTTCTTTAATTTGCGTTTTCAAGTGATGAGAAAATAAGTCGAAAATTTCAGTGAAAGTACTTTTGCTCACTCGATATATTAATTTAAAATTATGTCCATCATTTAATAAAAATTGTCTTGTACGCCCAACTGAGTTGACTTATGGTTCCAAATCATTATCATCCCTTAAAGATGACAAGCTGGACTTGGACATTTTCTGAAAATTAAATTGTAATTGAAAGCATGAAGTTCAACGATTAACTACATACAATATAACTTATCTTCTGCATTTGACAATATTCTAATTTCAAAATGTTCTATTAAATTATTTGTAATTGATTGATTATTTGAATGAATATGAATAATATTCAAATTTACATTGATATTTTATACTATACTTAAAAATATCAAAAATGTTATTCACCAAGAAGTTAGTCAAAGGGTTTTCACCAATTAGCTGACAATAGGTTAACATGGACTTAACAAGAAGTTAACAATTCGTTGAGTTTTATGCAAGCCAAAGACTAAGTTATTATTTGTTGAACACATTGCTAGCTGACTTATGTTAACTTCTTGTTATGTGTTTTATGCAACAAGTCAAGTCAAGTAGCTTTTTACTATTGGTCTATAGTTAATTACAATTATGTGCTAGAGACTGCTAAAAAATGTCTGCGGTGACTTTGCTGGGACATCCATTTTCTATTCAAAAAAGTTCTGATGAAGCTGCCGGTTTCGCTAAGCCCAGATTTGCGACTGTGATCCCAAAAATACAAACTTCCAAAATATGAACAACATCAAAGTAGTTATTTCAAGTAACTGATATTAGGAGTCGATTCTACATGTAAACAGTGTTAACATACGCGATATAATTATTTCTCGGATACCAAATATACCTCGCTATCAATGACAGTATACGTTCGACCACCGTTGCCAAGCAGCATAAATAATATTTGATTTCTTACTTACGATCACGGTCTCTTAGAAACCAATACAATTGATTTGCACAAATAATATTTGTGTGATTTTTTCCACCTTTATAAGTTGCTATCTTATTTTGGCATCGCTTCGTTAGGAAACCTAGGCGAGAACGTGAGCATCAACCTATTTGCAATTATAAGTTGATGTACTTCTAATAGTACATGAGATGAGCCGCGAGTTTCAGCAAGGTAAAATATTTGTGGAAAGAATCAACGGAAGATGGTCAGGAGATCTGTCTTTTTTCAGATCTCAAGATTGCTATGGAATGCAGCACCTACACAGGTGAAATCTTTGGCAACATGACAGTTACCAAAGTAAGCTTCATTTATGTTGTCAAAGTGAGGTTATAAAGATGGCTGCTCCGAGAATCAAATAGAAATTCATGAATATAGAAAATAAATTAAAAAATTAATTCAATTATCATACAGCAACAGTCTTACAATCTAAAATTGTATTTCGGACTACCTAGCTTTCAACACTTTTCCATACTGTAGAATTTTTAGCGCCGAATGTTGTATACGAACTGTTTTATAACAATCCCGTCGTATAGACTTTAAAAATTGAGGAAATAGATAGTGTGTAAAACGCATTTTTATTTGAAATTTTATTTCTTGCTAGGTTCCGATAATTTTAGCACTTTGATCAATCGAAAACTTGTTTGTTATTGAATTTATGGGACTGACTTTATAACTTAGATATATTCGACGTTCGAACGATGTTATTTATTTGTCATATGAAATACTGATAGATGAATTAATATTTAGTAACAGTGTTCACTTATTGAGAATTATAAAAATTAAAAATCATGAAAGCATTACAATTCCATATCAAAATTAAAACGAAAAGTGAAGTCAGTTCCCACAACAAAGAAAAGGATCGGAATTTGAGTTCAATCAATTCATAAAAAAATTAATAAATGCAAAAATTATAAAACAATCTACGATTTACAACCTTTAAGCAATACCCAAGCGCCAAAACGTGAAACAAGCAGGACAGTTAATTTAATTTGAATATATAAATTTCGATATTTTTTTCATTGCTGCCCTATTAATAAAGAAAAAGTCAACATCTGTAGAGCAGTTAGAAGGCTGAAGCCTACTATACGTTGGTGAATTCATGGCACTATTTGTGTTCTTCAATGCTAAGTAAAAAATAGACTGTTGATGGAGAGATCGATACGGCACATGAAAAGCTGCAAAATTAAGAATGCTTCATAATTCGTCTTCGAGCTACAAGTACTCCAAAATGTGCAAGTCGAAAAGCGTAATTGTCGGGATTACCTAACGTAAGCGAAAGTTACATTTAGAGCCAAGAAATCTCATAAATCCTTCTGATAGTTTTCGAAGCCTATCAGTATAAACTGAATATTGGGGATTTCAAATAGGTGAAGAAAAGTTTGGTTTACCAGAAATATAGGCAAAATAGGGGGCTAGTATGCTTTTCCTGTTATTGAAATATTTACAATGTCTCGTAACGTAACCCAACATTAGGTTACTAGAATTATCGATATAAACTACATGATCACAAACTTTTCAGTCAAATACCAACTCCAGATATTTTGCTGAGTCTATTCAAGATAATAGAGTGTTATTCAAGGTGTAAGCATGTCTCAAGATATTCCTTCCACGGATATAAGACATTGATCGACATTTTGTTAGATTAAAATTAAGACTGTTATTCTCACAAAAAAAGGATGTTTAATTCAAGCTGCAGAGTTAGACAGTTTCGGGGGTGAATAAATTTCATGAAAATTTCGAGTTCATCGCCAAATATTTATATTTTACTTTTATTTAAAAATCGGGATATATTATTCATATAAATGATGTAGAGTAGGGGTCTCGAATGGGAACCTTGAGGCACCAAGGAACGAGGACACGGAATCATATCCGTTGACAGGAACAAACTGTATCCTGCTCCTCGTCAGGTAGTATAACAACCAGCACAAGATTGAGCCACATACGCCGACCCCGACATATGATTCACTGCCTGAATCCGTCCTACAGAAATTCAACGAAATCGATTAGATTAGTTCCAATTGATCTGCAGCTATGAAATCCATTTTGTTCGGGAATAATCTGCGATCTAACGGTATGAAAAAGATGATAGGGGTAGACATTCAAAAATTTTTTCAGAAATATTCAAACAATTAGAGCAGGCCCAGGTCCTTTGTTCTCACCAACCTCCTGTTGGCTGCCTCCACCTACAGAATGATTGGATTCACTGTATGATTATTAGTGTCAGGCTTGATGTGAGGTTTACATCTAATCTGAAGTATTTGGCAAATAAATCGGCAGTATTTCAACTTAATATTTTTTGGGCTCATAAGTTATGATAAAGATGTTAATCTTTCAAAATCGGTTTTAATGAGCTGTTTAGATCTACTTCGTAGAATTTTCAATTCGAGTTAATGAAATTTTTGTTATTTTTCCATTATTTGTGGACTTTTCACTCCTCTATGGATCGTAAGAGTAGTATATTGGATTCTTTGAAAACACCTCTTTTGGGAATGTGATTATTGATTATGGAATATCATATTTCATGAAATTTTTCAACAACAAACAACAATAAAAAATACTCAGCTGTTTTTCTAGTTTTAGCGAAAACTTTTGATAGTGTTGACCATGACATTTTGTTGGAAAGGCTTGAGAATATGGGTATAAGAGGTAAAACTCTGAAACTTTTCGAATGCTATCTTAAGGGGAGAAAACGAAGAGTTGAAATAAATGGAATCATACGTGATCCTTTCACGCTAAACATGGGTGTTCCTCAAGGGACGTTATTGGGACCAATATTATTTTTAATATTCATCAACAAAATAACTAATTTGGGAATACCAAACTGCGACATTATATCTTATGCAGATGACACGTCAATGATTTTAATGGTGATACATGACGTATATTCGCCTACGGAATTTGGTTTAGCAATTATGCGTGCTTGGCTAGGAGAAAGCAAACTAACTATAAACCCAAAAAACACAAAGTTTCTTACTTTTACAATTTCAACCTGTTCAAGAAAGTATACTCATTCACGCATCAGATTGTCACAAAAAATTTTGCGAGTGCCCTGCAATTACCAAAGAAATACAATTTAAGTACTTAAGCATTTACATCGACCGACATCTGAGATGGGAATCACACGTGCGGTATTTGATTGAGAGACTTAGGGGCCTATTTTATATATTCTATAATCTAAGAGACATCTTAGATAGGAGCAACATGCTCCTGATTTATGACTCATTAGTTGAATCGATCTTGAATTATGGGCTGACTGTGTGGGGTGGTTTGTATGGGAATGTATTGGGCCACTTGGAAATTGTTCAAAAAGCTACACTCAAAATAATTCTTAAAAAAACAAGATATACAGCACGAATAAAATTTTTCGAGAGACTGAGCGTTTAGACATGAGGCAGCTCTATGTCACTCAGTGTTCAGTGCTCCTCTTTTCCATGGAACTCATTTACAAAGAAGTTTATTTTATTTCGAACCGAAATTCTATAACCTTCTCAGCTCAGAACGGAAAAATATTACCATTAAGAACAGAAATCATAGAAAGAAAATGAAAACTTTTGTGGTGGAAGAGTATCATAAATTTCATGAAATTCTTCAAAGTTAAAGATGAAAAAAAAATTAAAACTATTTTAATTGGATAAGGAATGATTGTCGCCTCTGGCACTATGTTATTTTAGGCAAATTCTCAGCAATTTTCAAGCTCAGTGAACAATTTTGTCATATTTAAGTTTTAAGGCAGACCTTATAAGATGGAAGTTTGTTGTATTCGTGTCTTCTTAATTTATTCCTTTTGGTTGATCAGTGAACATACAGGTTCCAAAGCCTAGGTTGCACTGTTCACATAATGCTTCGTAATATTTGATAATTTGAGGGAATTGTTATTAATTTATTAGTGAATTTATAATTAATTAGTGAAATTGTTACTTTCTTACTCTTGTTTTCAGAAAACCGATGATAAAAATATACTTTCAAAATATTATCGTTAAGTATATTATTCTAAGAAACGGCAGATAAAACCTGATTAATTTCACTGTAATTCCAACACTTAAAGTTGTAAATTATCTGATTGTTATTTTTTGAATTGTTTAAAGTTTCCACATCAAGCAGAGACTCTATTGATGTATGGAAGACGTCCTCAGGTACCAACGAGTTATCGCATCTTTTTCATCTTTATTCATCCTAGGAGAATTAGAAAGAATTAAGTCTAAAATTTTATTCTTAGAGTTAGGAATGTTATTGAATTGTAACAATTGGAGAGAAGAAAAGCAATTGATTGAATATTCACATTTGTGATTTAAATTGGAGTATATAAAAAGGAGTGAATATCATCCAAGTTTTAAGACACAGTCGAACAATTGAAATCTCCCAGAATCAAAACGATATAATTATCAAGCCTATTCTTAATTCGAAAATTAGAAGCAAAGTACATACTACAATTGGTATCATCGGCACGCAATTAAACACAAAAGAATTTTTATATTGTTGACTGAGAGTTGAACGCACACATTATCTGCATCACTTTTCAAATCAGGAACATCCAAAGGATTGTGAACGTTGCGAACACCGATAAGAACACCAATCCTATCCAGCTTCGAACTTGCAGAAGTAGATCGATCACGATGGAAAATGGAATATGCGGCCAATTCTAAGACTTCAGTCAGGACACATTACTATTCAACCAAGATTCTGTGATGAAAATTTTATTATGCTTATCAGCATTGGCTTGAAGTGTAAAACTATTTAATTCAGTTATTAATCCCCTAACGTTCTGATAAAATACATTCAATATCTCAGTATCTGTTCTTCCTAATGAAACACCCGATACAAGTCATAAATAGAAATAGGATCAACGTTTACTCACGGAATATGAATTTTTTATTGTTAATCATGTCACAGATTTGTATCGCTAAGGACATTCTTGGAATTTGGTGACATTTACGTGAGGATATATTGGAGAAATCCAACTGATATTGAATTATGGAATCGTACATAGACTAGAGACCAATAACATGAAATATTTTGTAGGAATATTGCACAAAATATCGACCTTCTTAGATAACTGACATTTTCCCACTTCACACATCACATTTCATGGTAATATTTTCAAATCCTTCTCTAAGCTTGGAAAATGAATCTGTCTGTGGTCCTTTAATTTTGAAAATGAACTGTTTTCTTTCTTTGTCTCAAAATGATAAGTATATTTTCTTCTCTCCAGAATGAATAATCTCGAACAGCATACTAGATGCAATAGTTTCTGTTCGATGTGGAAACTTTAAACAATCTAAAAAATAACATGCAGATGATTTACAAGTTTAAGCGAGGAAATTACAGGACAGACTCTATCTGCCGATTCGTGGAACAACATACTTAACGATAATAAATAATGTAAACTATTGTGTTGATGAATTTTGTGAAACATTATATTCCATAATTGATAATCATATTCTCAAATGGGTTGTTCTCTTAAGTATCCTATATACTATTCTTACCAAACCATAGGTCCAATCATGATTATGCTAAGCCCAGGTGCTCGATTCGAATCCAAATTCATATCATAGATATTGTACTTCAGCAAAAAAGTGAAAATTCACGAAGACATACATAGAAGCTGGATGCAGAACCAAAAGATTAAGGCCAGATAACTTGTAATACTGAGAAGGGGCAGATATCATTGCACGGTCTAGGTGAGTCGTTCGGAGTCCACTATAAACTGTTGGTCCATAGAAAAACAACAACAAACTAAGAAACTTTCAACGACTATCTCGAATTCAAAATCCTATACAGGGTATCCCAAGTTAGGTGGCCTATTAGACGTTCATAGAGAACTAATGATGCTATCGTTCTGAAATTTTGGCTGGCCCGAAACTCTATTTCTGAAATATTTTACCTCAATGTCATTTCCGGTTATACGGAAATGCATACTAATTTTGTTATTTAATATAGAACACCCTATATATTGATGACTGGTTCGATAACAATAAGCTTAGCTTGTTTCGTTCATGAAATATCCTAACTTTACTTGAAAATTATCGATTTTTTGCTTTTTGAAAAAATTGATATATCTTGAAAACGGCCTGAACTACCAAAATAGAGAAAAATGTTTTCCAAACGAGAAATCATACGGGACATAACTCATATCCGACTGAATCTCAATCAGTATACAGGTGGCTCTTCTTCCACCCCACATTTTGAAACGAACAAACATCGAAAAATACGTTTTTTCAAATTTTAACCTATATTTTTTTCAATTCATTAAATTCGCTGTAAAAAACTAAATTAAGTTCCCAAACATATCCTGTACCAGAGATTTCAAGTTTTCAAGTTATGGCGAAAAAACGAATTTTATGTACCTACCTAAAGTTGGCAAAGGCGGGTTAGATTCCTGCACGTGCAAAGACAGTTGCCAGAGCATTAACAAATAAGGGTTCTTTTCATTGTCATTGGAATTCCCCAACGAAAATTTGACCCCCTCTAACTCCGAAATGAGTAACAAGTGATAAACTCTATTTTCCTAAACTTTATAATAATTGTTCAAAGTGAGATAAACCTGATGCACAACATGCGAACATCCAACTGCATGAAAGTATTTTGTAGCCATCTTCAATAAGGAAAATACTTACCCTACTTCACGTCTGTAATGAAGCTCGGATCTTGGATATTCGTCAAACATATACAAAATATTAAAACGAATTAAACTCTATTTTCCTAAACTTCATAATAATTGTTCAAAGTGATGACCATTTACTTCAAGATGTAGTTCTACCTGATGCACAACATATACTATGATGTGGCTCGCCTCAGTTCCTCCACATCCAACTGCATGAAAGTATTTTGTAGCCATCTTCAATAAGGAAAATACTTACCCTACTTCACGTCTGTATGATGAAGCTCGGATCTTGGATATTCGTCAAACATATACATTCTCATGTATGATACATTTGTATCGGAATGCATATTTACTAGAGGAGTTTCATTATACCTATAATACCAGACAGGAAAATAAATTTTATGAGACACCTCCTGCAAATAAATCCATTGGCCAGTTAAATTTTTCTTGCGTCAGGCCTAGACTGTTTAATGCTTTGGCATTGTCAATAAGAAATGTTACTGACATGAGGAAGTTCAAATTTGAGCTGAAGAAGATTATCCTTTGTTATAGTAGGAATAAAATTCATCACATCATAGAGTTGACAAATTATTATATTTTTGTTGAATCTGAGTTTTTCTGTTTGAGTTGTGTTTTCACTCTTTATTTTGTTTAGCGTATCAATGTCGGTGTGTTAGGTTTACTTAGGGAGAAAAACTAGATTAGTACACTGCAAACAGTCATATGAGTTTGCAGTTTTCTGTTTATTCAGTTCATTGTCAACAACCTGGTTTTCACAACTCATGTATACACAAAATTGTACAGGAAAATAAACAATATTACTATTATTATTTTTTTTACGATGTTAATTGGATTATCAGATTAGGTTGGAGCGATACTTTCGCCAACATCCTACTCTGCGGTAAGCACCCACCCAACTGTTCGACACGTACACAATATAACCACCTTCTGAGACAAGGTAAGCAATTTTTCAGGCTTTTCGATTCCCAACTTCAGCAGCTCATCCTTAACGTGAATTTCAATAAGTCCGTTACAAGATATCACTATCGGGTGAATCAGTACTTTCTCGACCCGATGAATGTCTTTAATTTCATGGGAAAGGTCAATATACGTAATTTTTTCACTCGTGCTTCATAAATGTTGCTATCTACTGGGATGGTAATATCGATAATATGAAATAGGTTTTTTCTTTTGTCGAAAACAACAATGTCTGGCCGGTTGTGTGCGACTTGGCGGTCGGTAAGTATTATCCTATCCCAATATATTTTGACCTGATCGTTTTCTGAGCATTCTTCGGGTGAGTATTTATACCAAGGTGTTATTTCATTAATTAACTCATATTTTCTACAGAGAGATTGGTGAACGATGCCTGCCACGTCATCGTGTCTCTTTTTAAAGTCTCTTGGTGCCAGATAAGAGCATCCCGAAGAAAGATGTTGAATTGTCTCTGAAGTCGCGTTGCAGAGTCTGCACCGGTCATTAGGTAACTTCTGTTTCATGATATACCGCTGATAATTCCTTTTTGTTATCACTTGATCCTGAATAGCCCCTATGAAACCCTTAGTTTCCACCATTAATTAACCCTGCTTCAGGTAGGCTGTTGAAAACTGTGTGTCAACCGTTTCATTATACATAGCCGCAGCAAAACGACCATGCAGCTCCTTCTGTTTCCAGGTATTTTCAAGTTCTGCGAGATAGTTATCTGTGCCTGCCATTATTCTTCCAGCACTAAGACTCATTGGGGTCATATTGGTGTCGATCCTAACAACTGTTTTATGAAGAGGATTTTCATTGTTCTTAAAGTAAGTATAAAGTTTGTTCACTTCAGCTGTATATGTATTCTCAATATTCCTTAGTCCCCTTCCTCCTCTGTTCCTTGGTAAGTATAATCTACAAACTGAGGAATTGGGATGATGTGCTCTGTACTTAGTAAGGGTCGTTCTGACAATTATGTCAAGGGCTTGAATATCTGTTGTTGACCACCGAACTACACCAAAACTGTAAGATAACATTTTTCCTTCGCATATAATTCAGTTTTGAGAACCTTATGCAGTCTGTGTTTGAAGGCGTTTTCTATTCGCTGTTTCAATACTGATCCATTACAGCAGCCTGATGTATTCCTAAATATTTGTATTGTTCGCCAGGGGGCAACGCTGAGAACTTCGAATAGTCCATTAGAACAATGTGTCTGGATTCTTGAGGTTTTTCTCCTTTGAGAGTGATGTATGCACACTTCTCTACTCCAAAATCAATACAGATAGCAGAACTGAAAGCCCGAACAAGCTTCAACCGACTTTGGAGCTGCTGTTGATTTGCTGCATACAGCTTTAAGTCGTCCATGTACAGTAGGTGGCTCACTTTTATGTGTGGCTCCCGTGACAGGATATATCCATATGAACTGGTTTCCAGCATGTTACTCAATGGATTAATGGCCATACAGAACCAGAGAGGACTTAGGCTGTCACCTTGAAATATCCCTCTAGTCACTTTAATTGGAGCTGTAGTATACTGTATCTCCTCCTTATTATGCACTATCTCAGCTGTTAGCTAGATATAATTTACCTTTCCCAGATTCAGCAACCAAGGGGAATCGGCTCGATTACAATAAACTTGACATAAATTTCCTAACTATCCTACATGTATTAAGAATTACAGCTTTTTGCATTTCTATATAGGTATTCTTATGCAATTCTAATTTCTTAAGGCTATCATGCAGAGTTTTGGGTATTAACCCAGTGGAGGATACGATGACAGGAACACTATCTATTTTCTCGAGGTGCCACATCTGCTTGATCTCAATAGCAAGGTCTGTGTATTTGGACTTTTTCTCCTGGAACTTATTCAGCACGTTGTTATTACTCGGTATGGCGACATCCACCAGCATTGCTGTTTTGGCTCTCTTATCATACACCACTATGTCCGGCCTATTATTCGTCACCATTCTGTCAGTGATAACAGGCCTATCGTAGTATATTCTGATAGAGTCATTTTCCAATACGGGCGCCGGTTGATACTTGTAATATGGCTGGAACGTATTCAGAAGTCCGTACTTGTATGCAAGTTTCTGATGGATAATGATGCAGACCTGATTATGCTTGTGAAGATAGTCCGTATTGGCCAGTTGTTCGCATCCGGACGTAATATGCTGTATAGTCTCCGATCTTATATGGCATTTTCTGCACCTATCTGTTTGTAATGTTCCGTCCTTCATAATAAATTTTTTGTAGTTGTTTGTAGCGATCACTTGGTCTTAGATGGCCATAAGGAATTTCTCTGTTTCCGCGAATAATTCTCTTTTCATCAACCATTTGTTGGAGGCTTCTTTGTCGATGTGTGGTTGATTAATCTCATGGTGATGTCGTCCATGCAATTCCTTTCTTGACCATTACTCTTGTTTTTCAGTATCTGATAGGAATGGTATTATTATTATTATTATTATTATTTATTATCGTGGACTTATGCACGATCTCAGCTGTTAGCTGGATATAATTTACCTTTCCCAGATTCAGCAATTAAAGGGAATAGGCTCGAGTACAATATACTTGACATAAATTTCCTAACTACCCTACATGTATTAAGAATTACAGCTTGTTGCATTTCTATATAGGTATTCTTATGCAATTCTAATTTCTTAAGGCTATCATGCAAAGTTTTGGGTATTAACCCAGTCGAGAATACGATGACAGGAACAATATCTATTTTATCGAGGTGCCACATCTGCTTGATCTCAATAGCAAGGTGTTTGTATTTGGACATTTTCTCCTGGAACTTATTCAGCACGTTGTTATTATTCGGTATGGCGACATCCACTAGCACTGCTGTTCTGGTTCTCTTAGCATACACCACTATGTCGGGCCTATTATTCGTCACCATTCTGTCAGTGATAACAGGCCTATCGTAGTATAATCTGATAGAGTCATTTTCCAATACGGGCGCCGGTTGATACTTGCAATATGGCTCGAAGGTATTCAGAAGTTCGTACTTGTATGCAAGTTTCTGATGGATAATGTTGCACATTTGATTATGCCTGTGAAGATAGTCCGTATTGGCCAGTTGTTCGCATCCGGACGTAATATGCTGTATAGTCTCCGATCTTTTATGGCATTTTCTGCACTTATCTGTTTGTAATGTTCCGTCCTTCATAAAAATTTTTTTGTAGTTGTTTGTAGCGATCTCTTGGTCTTGGATGGCCATAAGGAATCCTTCTGTTTCTGCGAATAATTCTCCTTTCATCAACCATTTGTTGGAGGCTTCTTTGTCGATGTGTGGTTGATTAATCTCATGGTGATGTCGTCCATGCAATTCCTTTCTTGACCATTGCTCTTGTTTTTCAGTATCTGATAGGAATGGTAGATTCAGCAGGTCATCTCTGGTAGCAAGATTTAGAGGTGTATATCCCATATCTGCCAACGATACCACTCTATGGAGGTTAGAAGTGAGAGCTTTTGCTGAGAAGAATTCTCAGCAGAATTCTTTTATCTGTTCGGTGTGTAAATTGACTACATCTATTAATCCGCGTCCTCCTTCTTTCCGCTTCAAAGTTGTTCGTATCACAGACGATTCTGGATGATGGTTGTTGTACTTTGTCAGCATCGTTCGGGTCTGCCTTTGAATATCATCCAGTTCTGTCTTAGTCCATCTGATTATTCCAAATGAGTAAAGCAACGCTGGAATGGCGTAAGTGGTAATTTCCTTGACTAGATTCCCCGAGTTCAACATTGATTTCAGCACAGTCTACATACGCTGATTGTATTCTGAACGAATCTTCTCTTCTTTGATTGTTTTTGGTCTAGCAATCTGGCTTGTTGGTATCCTAGATATTTGAATGTTTCGCCATCCCTCATGCACTGAATAATATCACCGTTTGGAAGTTGTGTTCACCATCTATGACTTCCCCTCTTTGAATGTTCAGGGTCTTACATTTTTCAATCCCGAATTTTATATGAACATCTGCCGAGAACTCACTGACAGTTTTCAGCAAATCATCCAATTGCTTCTTGTTCGAAGCATATAACTTGATGTCATCCATATACAGCAGGTGGGAGACTGTATAATAATTCCTATCTGTTTTTATCCTAAATCTGTATCCTGTTCTATTGAGCATTGAGGACAATGGGTTCATACCTAAACAGAACCATAGTGTACTCAAAGAGTCTCCTTGAGAAATTCCACGACGTATGGGTATCTCGTCGGTTTTAATTGATTTATTGTTCATGTTGACCTGCAGAGACGTGCGCCAGAGTGTCATTGTTGTCTTTAAGAATTCTACCAGGGCTGGGTGAATTTTGTATATCTGCAATACTTCAACAAGCCAAGAATGGGCGGTACTATCGAATGCCTTCAGATAATCGAGAAAAGCTGAGTGAACATTCCGATGCCCTACGTGTGCCTGTTTCATTATCACAGAATCGATGATGAGTTGTTCCTTGCACCCGTGGTGTTTCTTTCTGCATCCTTTCTGCTCCTCTGCTAATATATTGTTGTCGTCAAGGTGTTGGTATATTCGATTGGATATGCATGAGGTGAGTATTTTGTAGAGTGTGGGCAGACAAGTGATTGGCCTATATTGAGACGGATCCTGTGTTCTATTGCTCTTATGTAGCATATATGTTAAGCCTTGCGTTAGGAAGGTGGGTGTTTTCCTGGGATGTTGAAGAACATACGTGAGCTGTTTCGCTAGGACTCCATGGAGCTTATCAAACTTCTTGTACCAGAAGTAGTGGATATTATCTATACATGTGGCCTTCCAACTGTTGGTCGCTCTAACTACAGTTGAGATTTCTTCCTCCGTTATTCCTTCGAAGTCATATGTCTGATATCAAGGCGTTCTTTTTCATTCGTGATCCATTCCGCATCTCTATTGTGTTCTTTGGGGTTCGACCATAGTGATGACCAATAGTCGGTCAAGCACTGTGCGTCAGGTACTTCTCTGTTATTGTTGGTCGCATTTTTGTTATTTCCCTTATGAAAATTGGCCGCGCTTTGGAGGAACCTTTGGTTTTGATATTTCCTTTCAGTACACTTGACGTATCTTGAAAGCCTCTTTGCTTTTGCTTGGAGTTTCTGTTTCAAAGTGTCCATATCATGTCGATGTGTTGTTTGTGATCAGGGTGTTTTGTGTTCGTACCAATTTTCCTATAAATTTTGCGGTTATGTGATTTCAAGCGCCTTGAGGGTTTTCTGTTTCTCAGGAATTCTGTGAGGCGACCGATTTCTGCTCTAATATTATAAATATCCTTTTCCAGTCGTTTTTGCCATAGTGGTTTTCTGACGCTTTTTGGCTCAGCTTGAATCAGAGTTGTGGAGATTTGTTGTTTGTGAAGTCGAAGAACCGCTACTGCTCCACAGTAAATCAAAGTGTGAATCTTCTCCAAGGTGTTCAGGTCGGTATATTCTTCAAACACTGAGTTTACGCTTACTAGGATGATATTGGTGTTCTTGTTCGTCTTGAGTTTGGGCAGTTTAAGTCTTATTATTATTATTATTATACAAATTATATCTTGAACTCATAGGCTCAGAATAAATTTTATCTTTCAGAGTTCCCTAAAGATAAAAATCCATAGGCATTAGGTCAAGTGATCTTGGAGGCCAGAAAGACGGACCGTTTGTTTCAATCCATCTATCCTCATTTGTGCCATGAGCTGCCGCTCAATTCAGTTAGTACCAACAACGCCTTGATTCAGCTACTGATGAAGTGTCAACGAAGCCACTTACTACCGTCCTAAAAATCTCCTTATGAAGTTCACCATTCAAATTTTCATCATACACAAAATAGGAAAATCTGTTGTCCTTCAAAAGTGCAAACACATTAAAATTAAATTTATTTCGAAGATTTGTTTCCCTCGTAATATTAGGATTTTGGTTGGTCCAAAAGTGTGAGTTATTCCGGTTAATAATTAGATGCACATGCAGAAATCTAAGCTTCTTTTGCCAACTCCAGGTAGGTACGTAAAATTCGTTTTTTCTCCAAAACTTGAAATCTCAGGTACAGGGTATATACGGAAAAAAGAGCACTCTGTATACTGACTGAGAGACTCAGTTGGATATGAGTTATGTCCCGCATGGTTTCCTGTTTGCAAAACACCTTTCATTATTTTGGTAGCTCACGCCGTTCTCGAGATAAATCAATATTTTCAAAAAGCAACAAATCGATTCTTTTCAAGTAAAACTAGGTTATTTCATGAACGAAACTTATGTGTTTCGTGTTTTTGTAATTGGAATAACAAGTGTAATCGAACCAGTCATCAATATATAGGGTGTTCTATATTGAATAACAAAGTTGGTATAACTGGAAATGCCATTGATGTGAAAATATTTTAGGAATAGAGTTTCAGACCAGCTGAATCAACTTCCAAAATTTCAGAAAGATAGCATCATTAGTTCTCCATCAACGTCTAATAGACCATTCAACTTGGGATATCCTGTATAGTAGATCTAAACAACTTATTAAAACATATTTTAAAAGATATACATCTTTAAGTCAATCTGAAATAATTTCTGCGCCTAAAAAAACTATTTAGTTCCTTTTCAAATGAAAGGAATGGTCAAATCATTTCTAATGAAATGTAATAGGGAATTTGAGTGCTAGTGGACGAAGACATATGGCAGATTTATTGGCCATATATTTTGGGGATGATTACATCATGCCTGACTCTAAAATAATCACACAGTGAGCACGTTAAAGGAATAACAAACAAACACAAACTCCACAACAATCAAATTACTTGCAATTTCCTCTTTTACTAATAACAAATCGCTAAAATACGATCTATTTCCAGACTATTTGAGTTTTTCATGCATTGTCACTATATGAAAGATGGTAACTAATACGGCGCCCCGTAAGTAAACTAAATTTTTTTGAGAAAGAGAGAATCGGCCAATGAACAGAGACTAAGGGAGGTTTGCAAATACGCCTGATTCACAGATAAAAATGAATTAATTTATGGATATTAATAAATTTCTAGATGAGAGTGCGGCAGTTTTGAACATTCTCCATATTTCATGCCATAATTCCTAAATTTCTCTGATTCACACAGTTTTTTCTTCATTGCTAGCAGCCAATGAAATAATTATGATATTTTGGATCATTCATAAAGTCATAAATAGATATTTCAATTTCGGTGCTGTCTTGTGAATGTTCCATTGTATGTTTTGAACGTGTATTTGTTATTTAATAATAAACAAACATATCGAATTAATTGTATCATTTGAGATCAAATTTCACTCTTCTTCTAATATTAAATCACTTGGTACAGAAACCAACAAATAAAGTTTACGATGTTTCATCAAAGAAATTATAAAATATATAAATCAACCAAATAATAATAAATCGTATCAAACAAAATATAGCGTAATTTCCTTGAAAAATAATATTATTTTGATATTTATCTGCTCAAATACTACACAAATTTAATTTCACTTCAGAATGGACATTTGATGTAACTGCAAAATAGGAACTTCGTTTGATAATACCACGAAAAAAAGAAAACATAAATTGATAACCAAAAACGGGTTGGTGAAGATTTTCCCTATTATTTATCCAAATTAAGCCTATTAAATTTAAATATAAATTTCCACATTCCTGCAGTGCGTGATGTACCAGTAGCTTCATTTGGTGGTGGCAGTACAGTCAAAATATCAGATATGTTAACCCATTTAGCCCTACTGTCATTTTAAAAGGACTGAGGTTGTCAACCTAACTCGTTTCGGATGAAGTACTCGATTCTAGATGGCGCAACCTGTATAGCATGACAAAATAACAAGTGCACTATTCAAGCGAGTTAAGACGCGCAACCGTTGCAGACGTAGAATTTACTTGTGATTAGCAAGTGTTGAAGTGAAGTTTAATTATATTGATCGAGATGTCCAAGACGTGGTAAGTAAATTCTTTCATTTTTGTAGAGAATGATTTCATTTCATCTGATATTGAGAAAAGCAAAACAGATTCCGTAACAATGTCTATTTGATCTTTGTAGCATTTGTATTAAATTCTTATCCTTGCATTCTTTGGCATCTTTTAATGAATTTAATAAATATGATCATTTAGATAGAGGCCCAATTTGCCCTCACCCATATTTCGAGTGGAAGTTTATACATTAGATTATTTTATACAGACCTAATTGGTGAGTTCAATAGAGCCTTGCAAGCGTTAATTCGCTCGCGTATTTTTAATCGAATTCAGTAATTCGTATAGTATTAAAACGTTATATATGCCGAATATTTCCATCTGCATAACCTCACATTTTTTCATACTCCGCTAAATACGAGACAATATAAAAGAAATGTGTCCTTTAAAGAGGACAAGTTAGCTGAAATAATGGCAGAGAGCAAACGAATTGAGAATGAAGTTTCAGAAGAAATAGCAATTTTTTCCTCCTGAGAACGCCAATGATGACAGCAATACAGATGAAGACTCCGGAGATGAGAATACCGTCTTATTGGATAATTTACCGGGAACTCAACTCAAGCTCCTGCAAACTGAAGATGACTGGGATAGCGACGATGATAAACCTCTCTCAGAGTTTGTTGAACGAAGACTAAAACTTCTGAAAACTTTCGATTACAAAGAAAGTGATTTGGACTTGGAAAAGTCGCCTCTGCCGCAATGGACGCCAAAATCATCGCCGGATAACAATCTCTCACCAGCTGCTTCATTCCAGTTATTCTTCGATGAAGAAGTGATCGATCTTATTCCTCATTTGTCAAACACCTTCGCCCAGTAGAAGTGCCGGGAACATCACAAGAAATGAACTACTTTGTTTCATTGGAGTTCTATTGCTTAGTGGCTACGGAAAAAGATGTTCTGGCAGAAAAACAATGAAATGGTATGTGAGCTATATCGCGTGATAGATTCTGTAATAAGCCATTCACTGCAATGATAATACAAACCTAGATTTAAAGGACAAATATTCGAAAATGCAACCACTTTTTGACATTCTGATGTTCGTCGTAGTATAGACCAGTCAATGATACCATATTTTGGACGTCACAGTGGAAAGCAATTCATACGTGGAAAACCTATCAGATGGGGATATAAGTTTTGGATTGGTACTCTCCAACTAGGTTATATAGTTCATTTTGACCCATAACAAGATTCTTCAAGTATGTTGCCAGAAACCAACATATGGGTCTTGGCGCATCAGTAGTTTTACACTGTATAGATATATTGAAAAATATGCCCTTTGAAAGATTCATTTATACGTTGACAATTACTTCACCTCACTTTCGTTGCTCAAAGAATTGAAATTGAGGGGCCTAAAAGCTAATGGAACGCTGAGGGAAAACCGAATCCCCTCATCATCCCTATCTAGTTCAAGTGTACTAAAAAAAAAGATCGAGGTTATTTTGAGTATACTTTGGCGGATGACGAAATTATCACCAAATGGAATGACAACAATATTGTGAATGTAGCGTCAAATGCTCCAACAGTGTTTCCGGTAAATAGAGTAAAGAGGTTTTCCCAATCTGACAAGAAATATATTTATATAGATCAACCAGGCTTGATAACATCTTACAATGAAAATATGGGAGGGGTGGACTGTGGCGATCAAAATCTCAGCGACACTAGAGCTAGCATCAGGAGAAAAATGGTATTTTCCTTTATTTGCTCATTGCATTGACATGGCTGTGCAAAACTCTTGGCGCTTACATAAGGACAGTGGCGGAAAACTCGACCAACTAGGATTCAGAAGATCTATAGCAACTGAACTTTGAGTATCTAACATGAGAATGAAAAAGAGAGGACCTTCAAAAGCTCCTAGAAATTTACACGAGTTTTCACGTTATGACAGACTGGATCATCTCTTTGTTTATAATAACAATCAGTGACGATGAGCAGTATGCCATAAAAAAGCAAATTTTCTCTGCCATAAATGTGATATTTGCTTGTATTCAAAAGATTGTTTTGTTTCTTATCATACTATTTAACGTTTAGATGTTCTTTTGATGAAAATAAAGACTTTGTTTGAAATCGATCGATAGTTTCATATGAATATGCTATTGTACTGCTGTATTTTCAAAAGGACCCATAGTTTCGACCAATAGCAACACTCGAAAATTCAAAAAAATGATGGATTATACATTATAGACTCCTTTCAACCTCAATCCACGAAAAAAGTCCCATTTATGAAAAAACGATAGTTTCAGGGTTATATGGGTTAATGTAAAAAGGTTCTTGCTTTTCAGGAAAGACAGAAATTTTCACAAGGCGGGAATTAAATAAATTTGACCAAACTACCATAACACCTGAAAGTGTAAGAAAACTAGCTTTCGATGGCAAAGTTTTTGGGAAGGACGATAGCTGTTTTTTTAATGCGTTTTTGATGAAGAAAGGAGATTTTTATAAATTTGGCTTTCTCGAAAAGCAAGAGCATTTTAACGTTCCTACTTTTCTAATAGCTCATTTCTGATATTTTGGCCTTACTGTTACCACCGGATGGAGCAGGTGTTACATTTACGCACCACTGCAGGAATCTTGAAATGTAAATTTAAAATTGATAGGTTTAATTTAGGTTCATAGTGAGTAGAATCTTTAGTCACACGTTTTTGGTTATTAATTTCTGTTTACTTTTTTGCGTGCTTTTTTGCGTGGTGTTATGGAACCAAGTTCCTATTAGGGAGTAGCTTCAGAAATGATACATTCATCAAGATGCTTGTTTAGTATTATTCAGAAAATACACGTTGGCAAATATACTATTTCTTTACTTTAAAATACTAAATGAAACTGCCTCAGTCTTTTTCAGGGCTCCCATCTCTAAGGCAGTTTTGAACACTTTCAAGCCTGTAAAAAAAATGAAATATTTATTCATGACTTTATGAATGATTCAAAAGAACATAATTATTTTGTTGTCTTACAACCATGGCTGCTAGTAATGAAGAAAAAACTTTGTAAATTAGAGAAATAAAATATGAAAAATATTTAAAGCTGCTAATTAGAGTATCAAATTTGTCGTTTAAATTTATTGAAATCCATTGATCAATCGATTTTCATTTGTAAATCAGGCGTACTTGCAACCTTTCTCAGTTCTCTGTTCATTGGCCGATTCTCTTTCCATCTTATTGTATTCACGGCGTAGCATTCGCAGAAATATCTAAAATCCCAAATCGCTATGCGTCGTCGCGATGACACGACTCTCTCCCAAAGCGTCGGCGTTGCTTTTTCGGAAAATCCTAAGGTAAATGCAGGTCGCAATATGCATATTTGATACGATTTTAATGTGTCTGGAGTCGTAAGCCTCTTATGTGGCATCCGGGACCATGTTGCACTCGTCCATGAATAAATTATATCAAATATCTATCAGAACACGCTGACAGCAAAGCCGATCAGATTGGCCCTTTGATGTATTTGCTGCCGTTTTAGGCTCAACAGCACATCGTTCCTAGCCATGTCATTTATATCATTATTGTGTGTGTTTTCTTCCAGATTTCTCCCCATGGATATTTGTAAATTTTTCCTTTTCAGTACTTAAATGTCGCACAAAGTTTTGTTCGTTTTCATTTTGTCGACAACTGAAACCATGTTTTCTAGAAAACAAGCTGCATTGTTTGATGCTTACCACGAGGTTAACTGAAACAAAGGAATGTTTAAATGTTCGATTTTTTCGATGTTGTTTATATTCATAAAGATAGCTGCTAACGATTATTTGAATTTGGGAGGCATTTACTTGGTAGAATTCCATTATCAATAATAGAAACAAGTAATGTGTTTTTAGGAATTTTACTTAATTTTTGTGATCTGTAACGCGTTTCACAACACCATAGCTTCTTCAGACGAATGAATGTACAAAAATTATGACAATTGTCATGACATAAATAAGAATGAGAATATAAATACAAGTGTTCTTAAGTAATTGAAAGCTTATTGAGTTTCTTCATCTTAAGTGGTTTAAGGTGCAACTCAAACTATGAGAACTCCAGATATTGAGGAAGCAGTTTTGAATTGTATTGATTTTAATACTCATGTGAGTACAAGAAAAATTGTAATCAGTTGAATATTTCACATGTTCTAGTTTGGAGGATTCTCAACGACTTTTTGTAGTACCCGTTTCATATTCAATGCGTCCAAACTCTACTTCCTCGAGATTTTCCTTCAAGACTGAATTTCTGCCGATGGTTCTTAGGAAAAATTAGAGAAAATGCTCATTTTGATGACCGTGGCCTTCTAGGTCCCCAAACTTACATAGTTTAGACATTTTCTAATGGGGATATCTCAAAAGTTTAGTTTATACCACTCCAGTGAACACTGTAAAAGAATTGAGAAATCGAATAATAACCTTTTATGACACCATAAGAAATACTACAGGAATATTTCAAAGGGTGCGTGATAATATGCGAAGAAGGACAGAGGCCTGTATTCTTGCAGGTGGAGGACACTTCCAGCAGTTTATTTAGTTTTTAATTGTTCTTTTTTTTAGTTTGATTGAATAAGTATAAGTTGAGTCTCAGAAGACGAGATATCAAAATAAAAGCAAATTTTGGGAATACCTATCGAGTACTTCTAATATTTTTTTTATTTAGCGAATAACATACAATTCAAATAATTCCAAATTCAATAATTTCTCACTCGAAAATGGTTGGAGGTACGAGAAAATTACATTTGTCAAAAAGTTTCTAAATTGAACGAAAATGACGAAAACTGGTTGTACGCTGATCAGTGGCGTACTGCAAAAAAATTTGAAAGGGCAAAAGGAGACATGGCCTCGGAAAAGAAAACACCTTGTGAATTTCAGTTAAAATCTAGGACGTGTAGAATGATTGAGGCTGCAAAAAATAGCCTGCATTCCAAATTTGGGCTGAATATCTCAAAAACTGTAGGAGTTTTAAAGAAAAAACTATTTTTTCGGAAATTTCAACACCCTGTAGCTCCGTAACGAAGCTTTTGCGGACCTATGTTTATATGAACTTTTTTCTTAAAATTGCATGTAGATTCACCCCCTTAATCTGTGACAATATTATGCAACACCCTGTATTTATTCAAATTCAAAATGCGTGCAGAAGTGTTTCTGGACTGTACGTTGCAACCGTTGCATTACGAATAATGGAGTTTTTAAGATAGTTTCTATTCATATTTTTACTTTTTTGATATTTACTCACTCATGAGTAGAGACCGGATTTCATGCATTTCTATATTTGCATATTCAAGCTATTCTCAGCGGTAATAGCATATTTTACCTAAGATGTAGTTATGATGCATATTATCAGTACATTTACAATATTTTTCCATTTCGTAGGAAATGCGATAAGTGATAATATCGCGAATTCGACCAAATATAATAGTCGAAATATAAGGGGCATTGAGTTATAATTGTGACTTTGGTCGGATTTGCGATATTATCTTTTTAACTGCATTTCGGAACGCAGGGTCAGTAGTCTTTCGTATTGACAGTTACGATAATAAACTTGAAAGACACAGAACAGCGTCGCACTCTCCTATAGCAAAGTCATTCCATTTAGCACGCATATAAATTGTTACTTGTTCATACTTGTCGTGCGTGCTCAATGATCTGCAGTCTAGTTTTATTTGTTTGTGTGGAATTCGATGCGAACGGGAAAAAAATGTGTCTCCGTGGATAACTGACTTTCCTGGAACATTTACATACTACTGAAATGTCATACGAATTTTCGAGGAAAATATTTCGTGCACAAAATAATTTCAAATAGACCAACATATCAAAACAAGTTTTCACATTCCAGGATTGCAAAATAAAGGTCTACGACAACAACTAATAACTGCGTCTACATTTAGCTCTAAATGCAAACAAAACAACCAATTTAGTATGGATTCAGGTGAAGCATCACTTTCAAGTGATATTCCTCTGCATAAAATTAACAATAATACAAAAAACAATACCTGAAAAAATATTGGTTGAATCAAAATGGATCGGACGAATCAACATTGCGTAAAAACTATATAGCAACAGTTTATCAACATGTTATGGAAGAAATACAGACTAGATTCAAAGAAAACTTCATTTGGAATTCAGCTGACAAAATACGGATAATTGTGGACGTTATATAACGAATTTGATTGTCGGTACATCAAAACTGAACTTCTTCCTCCTATTTGGTGGCTTACAGAGAAGTGGAAAACACAAATTATTCTACAATGGCTGGATTTATAAATGAGGATATGAAAAAATTTCTTCTCAATCAGCTGCAGAAGAAAGAGTATTGATATTTCTGTCATATACTGATCCCTTTATGATCAAGGCAGTCAAGGTCCTTCAAGTATTTTATCCCAATTTGATTCATGTGCTTCGCTCCCAGAGTATATAGACTTGCTGAAGAAGTACGATTTCCGGTTGGGAATGTAAATAAACTGGTTTAATCAACGAAAAAGTTTTATCTTAAGGTATCTGCTAGAAATAAAGCCCACAAAAAAAATTACCAAATTTGCCACTCCCTCTCAAACCAGTTATAACTCGATGAGGAACGTGGATCGCAGCAGTGATGTATTACAATGAACATTTTGAGGCTATTAAAGGTGTAGTAACTGACTGTGACAGTACCGAGGCAATAGCCGTTTATCAGTCTAAGGAAGCATTTAACGATTCTGTAATAAAAAGAACCATAGCCGTAATGGGAACTCTTTTTTCCTACTACCTGAAGGTATTGAAAAGCTTGAAACTCGTGATATGGCATTGACTGAATCTATACAAACAATGAATAAAATCCGCGTAATCAACTCCTCGTAGCCAATGGCATTGTTGCATAACCTTAAAGAAAAGTTTCGAAACATATTGAATAATAACCCAGGTATAGAGAGTTTGTGTTGAACTAACAGTTTCATCAATGGTCGGTAGAAATTTTGCCAGAAACTGTGAGTGCTAATATTGTACCCAGTTACCTCAGTGGATCTTGATCGAACCTTTTCCACTTCTAAATATATTCTTAATGATCGAAGACACAATCTTACCATTGAACATTTGGAAGAATACTTGATTGTTTACGTTTGCGAAAATATTAAATAACTTTAATGTCAAGCATGTATTGTTACTATACTATCATTGCCTATCGAAGGATAATTTACTAATTGTATGCTGATTCTGAAATGAAAAGTTGAAAACTTACTTTTACCATTTTGGAGGTTCCTTAAAATCTTATTACAAGAATTTTTCATGCATATAACAAACATATAATGCGATCTCTACTTATGAGTAATGAATAACTCTAACTATAACTTTTTTTTGTTAGTCCTTATAAGTGGGTTTCACCTTTGTGAGCACATAGAATTGAAAACATTGGAAACATTCACACCAGCATGCTAGATGAAACCGCAGAATGTTCAATTTTCATTTCTGGAAAAGTCCACATTTTCAGGAAAATTTGCATGTTGTATATATTCTTCTCTTCCTATTTTATACAAATTCACCTAGAGTTTATATTAGAAAAAACAGAAGTTTATATTATAATTCGAAAACCATTCATGAAAAAAATATAAGTAGGTTCCTGCATTTGTTTGAAAAAAAAGCCAAAATAATTTTAACCTAACTCTGCATATGCAGAAATCCCGGAAAATCGAGAAGTCAGAAATAACTCGAGAACAAAAGGAAATAACTTCTATCTGTTCTCACCAATGAATTTTCCTCGAATAATGAGGAGGGAAATGGAAGACTCTATTTGCAGTGTTTCAGATTGCTGACGCACTAAAATATTGAAAATGGGATACCCTATACATAAGGCAATGATTTTCTGATTCTTGAATGAAGTTATCAGAAAATTGTGAAGTCAGTTAATTTTCTACACAAGAAATCGTCGTTGAGGGTAAAAGTTATGCGGATACAGTTTGCCAGTTTATGTCACCATTGAAATGAATCTACCTGGTAATATAAGCGACTACTTGATATTTTTGGACGTGTTGTATGACACGTAGCTCTATCTTGTTGAAAGAGCATATGTTTATTCATTTTGTGACCAAAAACAATTGTTAGTCATTTGTCTATATTGTTACCTATCGACTTGAAGTGATCTTTCATGTTCGAAAACAATTAGATCGGTAACTATACCAACTCAAAACTGTAAAAAAAAAATAGTACACTGTTTCGGATTTAATAATTTTACCCTCAATTATTCTGGAATTTTCATCTTACCAGATATGACAATTTTTCTAACTGACGAATCCGCTAGTTCCAGAGGAAAGTCATCATCCCGCCTTACAATTTCTTTTCAATGTATATAAAAGTAATAAGTTTTAGTAACTCTACTTCATTCGCAGAAAGGGTGACTACAAAGCTATTTATCTAGCTATATCCGCCCGTAGGTGGAATTAGCTCCTCAACAGTAATCTTGTGGATCTCGATTAACAGACTTTACATGAAATAATCAACAATATTATCGATTCGTACTTAAAAAATGCAAACATGTGAACTTTCCTTGTACTTTTCAATATATACCATTCAAGAAATTAAACGAAAGAAGAATTATCATAATAAATGGAAAAAGTAAATCCTGAATCGGATTGTAAGAGACAAAATCCAAACAGCTCATAAAGAGAGACTTTACACGTTAGCTGGATTTAATTGAGACAGAATTGAAAAAAAACCGAAAAAGTTTTGGGGTTTCACTTCACATAAAATTAATAATCAAAATCTTTCCAATAATCTAGCCTGAGGGGATAAATCTATGGTTCAAGTGAAGATATCTGCAATCTGTTTGTGGAATTCTTTAAGAGTTATTGTAGTGTACTTCCATCAATAGAAGCAACAATTTCAACCACTGTATCAATGGTAACGTACATAATTTCAATTTTATTCTCTATGCAGCGGTATGTCTCCGATATTGTGGGAAAACGCGTCTGTTGTGCCAATCTTCATAAAAATGTCGTAAATAATTACAGACCTATATCCGAGCTGTGTACTTTTGGTGAAGTGTTTGAATCAATTATTTTCGTCGATTGAGACCAACTGAATAATGTTTCCAGTATTCTTATGTGAATGCCTCGACCAGCGCATTCAAATTGACGTAATAATACGGACTTTCACAAAGACATTCGACAAAATCGATTATGACATTTTGTTATCAGGGCTGCTGGATGTAGGTGTTTTTAGTACTATGCTGCAATGGGTTGAAACTTGTATTAAAGTCAATCCAATTTATTTCTGTTGAAGGGTTCAAGTCTCAATGCTTTGCAAATAGTTTTGGTATACCCCAGGGGCAATTATTTTTTGTCATTTATATAAATCAACAGTTGTTTTGGTGAATGTTAATTTTTACTCTCTGCTAACGTCTTAAAGCACTTTTATGAGATTCGCAGCACACAAAATTTCTTCAAATTGAAGATGAAACAGACTGTCTTACTGAATATTGCCAACAAAACAGTTTGTTTCTAGATGTTAATAAGTAACTAGTAACTTTCCCCAGTAATGAATGGGTCGAATATTCTTCATTCTAATTCATGGTAGCCTGGTAGTAATATTTGATAGTAACCTTATTTTTGATGACCACATAGACCTTACTGTAACCACATGCAGCAAAATCTTGGGTTACATGAGTAGATAATGTAGACCACGGGTGCTCAAACGGTCAATTGCGAGTGCTTTTTGAGTAGATCTCGAGAAGAAAAAAAAAATTTAATAAGTAGGTAACTAAACTACAAGAATTTATTACCTAATACAATAACACTCTGCTAGCGGCAAAAGACGGCTTTATCAAAGGAACATGCGGTACTTGTCAAGGAAAACCCGCGTTTTTCATTCTTTCGCTTTTCTAGAAATTTCGGCCGATATATAAATGTTGCGCCTGCAGGAATTGGAGCCATTCTGAATTGAAACTTGAAGGCAATACTTCGTCGATACAAAGTTTATTATTAAATAGTACAAAATGAGTGCAGCGAAGAAATATGAAACGTATCATTTTAATAACGATTGGGAGGAACAATTTTCTTTTGTATGGTGAAGAATAAGTGCATTTGTCTTATTTGTCGTGCGTCAGTTGCAATGCCCAAGCGTGGTAACTTAGAGAGACATCATAAAACGGTTCATAAAAACTATGAGA
The DNA here is from genome assembly GCA_013387265.2 of Cryptolaemus montrouzieri. Taxonomy (NCBI): domain Eukaryota; kingdom Metazoa; phylum Arthropoda; class Insecta; order Coleoptera; family Coccinellidae; genus Cryptolaemus; species Cryptolaemus montrouzieri. The sequence goes on from JABFTP020000185.1 coordinate 107,754,030, forward strand.
AGAATTTTCCGCCACAGCATGAATTAAGTAAACGAAAAGTACGTGATTTGTAATCTTTTAAAATATCTCATATATTGGCGAAACACAAGAAAACATTCGAAGATGGTTGTCAAGGAAGCATTTATTTAAGCGGGTGAGACTTTATTAGGAGATTTTAAAAATAAAACAGAAATCATGGCTGCTATTAGAGAACTTCAGTTATCTCGTCCGATTGTCACAAGCTGTATTGAAGTCATGAGTCAGGACATGGCAGATAAACTAAAACATGATATCATGAAATGTACATACTTTTCTTTACAGTTCTACGAATCCACCGATATGACAGACACTGCCCAGCTGAGTATTTTTATTTGGATAGTATTCAATGACGTGTTGGCTAAGGAAGAATTTTTAACAATCATTCCTCTGAAGAGGAAGACCTGTGGCGAAGATATATATGACGTTTTCTTCAATTTTGAAAAACTACAAGTTACCAATATAAAAACTAGTTACAACACTAGCAATGACTGGAAACAGAAACGGTTTTGTCGTACTGTGTCGAGCTAATGAAGATTTCCCTTCACTCTTTTCATTCCATTGCATTATACATCAACAAGTTTTGTGTTCAAAAGTTTCAAACACGGAGGAAATCATGGGCATTGCAACAAAAATTGTGAATTCCATCCGTGCACATAGCTTACAACGACGGCTCTTTATTATTATTTATTATCGTGGACTTATGCACTATCTCAGCTGTTAGCTGGATATAATTTACCTTTCCCAGATTCAGCAATCAAAGGGAATAGGCTCGATTACAATATACTTGACATAAATTTCCTAACTATCCTACATGTATTAAGAATTACAGCTTTTTCATTTCTATATAGGTATTCTTATGCAATTCTAATTTCTTAAGACTATCATGCAAAGTTTTGGGTATTAACCCAGTCGAGGATACAATGACAGGAACAATATCTATTTTCTCGAGGTGCCACAACTGCTTGATCTCAATAGCAAGGTCAGTGTATTTGGGCTTTTTCTCCTGGAACTTATTCAGCACCATGTTATTATTCGGTATGGCGACATCCACCAGCATTGCTGTTCTGGCTCTCTTATCATACACCACTATGTCCGGCCTATTATTCGTCACCATTCTGTCAGTGATAACAGGCATCGTAGTATAATCTGATAGAGTCATTTTCCAATACGGGTGCCGGTTGATACTTGTAATATGGCTGGAAGGTGTTCAGAAGTCCGTACTTGTGTGCAAGTTTCTGGTGGATGATGTTGCACACTTGATTATGCCTGTGAAGATAGTCCGTATGGGTCAGTTGTTCGCATCCGGACGTAATATGCTGGATAGTCTCCGATCTTATATGGCATTTTCTGCACTCATTTGTTTATAACGTTCCGTCCTTCATGATAAATTTTTTGTAATTGTTTGTAGCGATCACTTGGTCTTGGATGGCCATAAGGAATCTTTCTGTTTCTGTGAATAATTCTATCTTCATCAACCATTTGTTGGAGGCTTCTTTGTCGATGTGTGGTTGATTAATCTCATGATGATGTAGTCCATGCAATTCCTTTCTTGACCATTGCTCTTGTTTTTCAGTATCTGATAGGAATGGTAGATTCAGAAGGTCATCTCTGGTAGCAAGATTTAGAGGTGTATATCATTTATCAGCCAACGATACCACTCTATGGAGGTCAGAAGTTAGAGCTTTTGCTGTGAAGAATTCTCTGAGATTTTTTATCTGTTCGGTGTGTAAATTGACAATATCTGTTAATCCGCGTCCTCCTTCTTTCCGCTTCAAAGTTGTTCGTATCACAGACGATTTTGGATGATGGTTGTTGTACTTTGTCAGCATCGTTCGGGTCTGCCTTTGAATATCATCCAGTTCTGTCTTCTTCCATCTGATTATTCCAAATGAGTAAAACAACACTGGAATGGCGTAGGTGTTAATTGCCTTGACTAGATTCCCCGAGTTATTATTATTATTATTTAAACAATAGAAAGCGGCCAAATCCGATTAGTCTATTGTATTTCAGCAATTTGAAGTAAACTACTTAACCAATAAACAAACGATAGGGTGAAGCACCTCAGCAGACAAAATAGAATCACGAAGCAGAACACAGTCATAGGAAGGACACACCGTTCAACACCATGCTCAGTTCTTAGTCCAATCTGTTCTTGAATATATGTTTATTAGGAGAGCTTATTGTTGACTCACTCAGGCTATTCCAATCCGCCACCACTCTGTTTGTCAGAAAATGCTTACGAGGGAGCAACTCACACCTTTCTCTGGAGAGTTTTTTCGATTGTCCTCTTAGCTAATAGTTTGTATTGGGCACAAAGAGATGCTGTTGGAAGATAAGGAGTCTGCTGAACATACCGATTTAGTTCTTCACACGGACGTCAGGTGGTTGAGTCGCGGAAAATTCCTAGAAAGGTTTCAAGAATTATTGCTCGAAATAACAGCTTTTCTAGACGAAAGAGTTGAAAAACGAAAAATGACTGACTGATTTGGCATTTTTGACAGACATCACAATGCACTTTAACACCATTAACTTGGAGCTTCAAGGTAACGGAAAACAGTTATTGAGATGATTAGCGTAGCATTCAAAAGTAAATTGCAACTTATGACAAATCAACTGAAAAGAAAGGATCTGAAACATTTTTCGTCTTTAAAAGCAAGGATTCCTCAGTTGATACGTATGAGGCTGAATTATCAAATATTTCGGGACAATTCGAAATGCGTTTTTATGATTGCAGTAAATTGGCAAATAGAGCATCATTTATGAATTATCCTTCTTCATGTAGAAACATTGAGGAATTAGCTACTGAAATAGCAAGTCAGTTTAATATAAACTCATGAGTTGGTGCAGATTATATCAGATATACCTCTTAAAGCTACAGAATCTGATACAAATTTCTGGTGTTTTATATCTGGAGATAATTATACGACTCTAAGGCAAATTGCCCTTCAACTGACGGCAATGTTTGGGTGAACTTACTTGTGCGAGTCTGCATTTTCTGAAATGAGGATAATTAAGTCAAAATATCGCAATCGACTAACTGACGATCATATGTCATCATGCTTGCGATTAGCACTCAGTGTTTACTTACCATCTAATAAAAAGTATGAGGTGGACATGCAGTACCACGCTTCAACATCCAAAGTCACTCCTTAGTTAAGTTTAACACCATACATATCTCTTTTGTTTTATAACAACCAATAAACTCGCAATTTTGAATAACTATGAGTTTTTTCATTGATACTATACAGAAGAACCTAACTAAACCTAACCCAAACCTTGACTAGAATAATGTATATTGTGCGGAAAGCTAACAAACATACTTGCAGCCTCTCAGGGTCGATCGTAAGTAGTCTAAAAACATTGAGGTAGATCGCCAGCAGTTTAAGATTGAGCACCCCTGATGTAGACAATTTATAATTATAAGGCTCTTCTGGCCTTTATTATGCATATGTGTTCGGTCGATTAAACTTTGCGTGATAAGGTGTCGCCAATATAATACCTATATATTTCGGTTATAAACAATCCAGAAAAGATTTGTTAAATTTTTAAGTTATAGATGCAACTCTATTTCGGTGTCGGATGACTCGGAAAAAAACCATCTCAGCTGGCTAAACTTCGAATTGCTATCGCTTGAAAAGTGAAGAAAAATTAACGACATACTTTTGGCGCATAAGATGTTTGGCGACAATTTGCAGTGTGATAATGTTTTGTGGTCTCTATGATCCCAGCAAATTTCTGAGGCAGAGAGGTGTATTCTTTGTTTATTTAAAAAATACCAATAGCAGCCAGAATTCCCTTCTTTGCAGAGTGGTTCAAAACTTGCAATAAGCTGAACCAGATAGACATATTCTTCTGAAGTTAGAATTAGTCTCAAGAAAACTCTTGAAAAGATTTATTTAGACATGTCCTAGAAAAAATTTTTGTGTTAGGGTTGTTGATAAGGATATGTTTAGATATTATTTTTTGTGTGGGTCATAGGTGTATCTGCTGGGTGTGTTCGGCTTCGTTTGCGAGATATAACTTTGTGAGCGGGTCCGTCTGGGGTGCCCAGATCGTTACACCTGTGTTGGACAATGGTATAAATTTACTCATATCTTTTGATTTCCTTCGTATTCAAATAATTTTTATTGTATTATTTTCGGGTATAATTTTAATTATTTTATGAGGTATTGGTATCTAGTGAATACTTTAGTGGATGTTATTCACCTGTTAGTTTCCAATTTTGTCCAAATAAATTAATGAATGAATCCATCCTAATCTGAAAATGATTCTGTTAGAAAAACCATCAACACGTTCTAACATCCAGTTGAAGGAAGTTCTGTGTTTATTATGACTTGTTAACTTCAATTCTCTGATGAAAAATGTTTATAACTTTATAGTTTTGACACATGTCAATAAGAAAACAAATAAATTCAATTCAATTATTAGGAGTATTCATACTTTTTCTACACTGCATGTTGTAAAAACTGCAAAGCTTTGTATATCATTCCACTGAATTCGTCGTACATTGCTTATTTATCTCAAACGCAAAAGAGAATTCTAGTATTCTAATATTCACCCCGCATAAAACATAATTCCTCATTATCACATCCAGACATGGATTCCTTGAGCACATATCGTATCATTCAAAAGTATCCCGCAAAGCAATTATTGCCAGTCACATCGCACGCTACAATAACCCCCTAATCGTTATGTATAATCATTTTTCTCATTACCCGCATCATCAGGGAATACATTCTTGATAACACTCGAATTTTAACACATGCCCCGTTTGACATCCTTCGTTTCCGTATATCAAACAACTATGACCTTTATTTCAACCTTGAATAGGGACCCTGATAGGGTTGAGCAGGTGCTGCTTCTACATTTCAATGGCTCCTTGATATTCGGCGTTCAATAGCAAGGATACCCGCACACCGATGTGTTAATGATCTTCAAGTTAGTAACAATGAATGGACTCATGCTGAGGTAGCGTTGACAATTAATAGAATCTTTGTTTTTGTACACAATACTAGTGATGGATTCGTCTTATTCATGCTTAATTGCCTGGTGGTATATTCACAAGGAAATGTAGGGAGATTTTCAAGATAGATTCGTTATTTTTCATTCATATCTGCTGAGCTGAGAAGCAGTTATCAAAAATTATTTCTTTTGAAATGTTATGCTTTCACATTTTTCAATATTGTTTTTCATTTCATACCATCAAAGCCACGGCGGGAAACAAAAAATACTGAAATAGGACTTCCTCCTGTTCGTCTTTCATTATCATCTATAAAATCCCTAGTTTTTGAATGTTAATTACAAGTGTATTCATTTCAAAAATGTCAAGATGTTATGACTTTTCACTGGATCAAAATTCACAGATGTTGAAAAGATTAGGCTCTAATCTGATTCACGATCTTGGTTCTTCGAGAAAAGATTATAAATCAAGCTTTCATGATTAAAATGATCAATGATAGACCCAGAGGCAATTATATTTGGTTGATCACCGGGTCAAAATTTCACCAAAATAGTATCGTTAATTTCTGCAAAAAATTCCAACTGGTTTCAGGGGTCTATCTTCAAGACGATTAGTGTAAGAAGATATGGTTGAATATCAAATGATGAGATGGTCCTTCTCACAACCCATCTATCGTTTCGAAACAATTAGGTTAGATTTTTTCTAGAAATATATTAAAAACACGCTTTTTGTTGCACCACCAACTTGTTTAGAGGAATAAGTAAACAAGAAAAGGACAACAGGCAACATTATCACAGAAAAAAGAAATTGATAATTTGTAGATCATCAAATTTTCATTTCATTTTCTTAATTGATAATTTGATTTGTTCCTTCAGTGATTAATGAACTAGAGCTCAACTGTAGTTCAAGAAAAATTTTTCACTACCATTTATCGAAATTAATTAAATTCAGGATGAAAATTGGGAAAATGATAAGTTGTTTCAGAACTGTAAGAAATTTAATAAATATGAGTATATATTCTTTAGAAATATATATATATATATATATATATATATATATATATTTGAGAGAGATTCACAAAAATTCGAATAATTGTATATCTTATATATGCTTATATCTATAATTTTGGTGTGTCAGAAAAACACAAGTGTGAGTTCAGGAAATGTAACAGGAGAACCATACTATCTGGTATAAGATTCAATGAACGAGTGAAAAACCTGAGGAAAAAACTCGTTTCCCTGTCGCTATTGCACTAGCAATAGCTTGTCTATTTATGTTATGTTGGTGTCGTGTGTACATAAAGAGTACCAAAGATTTTTCTGCTTAGCCGTTTCATTATCTCGTGCATTCCATGATTTCTAAAAACAAGGGTGAAAGGAAGGGGCTTTGGGACTGGAATCTGTAACAATGGAAAAAGAAAACCAGTAGAAAAATATTTCAACAATCATACTTCTTATATGTCTAAACAAATCTAAGAAATGATTTTACATAGCAAGCAAGGTCATGAAAAGGGCTAAGAAGATAAAAAAAATACATAACCGATATTTCCTCAAATTCCCTCTCTGTTTGACCGAGAGAGCCGATTATGATCTATAGATATTTTAGAATCATTATGGACCCAATAATCTGGGTTGGCATCGCCCATATATTATTTCTTCGTGGAACTTGTTCAATTTGAAGAAAAATTTCTTTTACCGGTAGGGAGAAGAGAATCCCCCTTTGGACAAAAAGGCAAAAGTGAATAACTGATAGGTTAATCAGTCGCTAGTATGAGAACTTTAGACTTATGTTTTTCACTCAAGGAAAAACCGTTTTAAAAACATTTTTTTCAATGAATTTACTCGAGATCATTACCGACTGCTCAGCCACAAAATAACAAGAATATGAACACACAATAAATGAATAAAAATTGATATGTATTCAAGAAACATATTCTTAGATGTGTGTATCCAATCCTAAGGATTCGAGGAACCCTATCGTCTTTAGGCATTGATACTGTTTCGTCAACTAAGGTTATGTGAAGGAAAATCCTCGACTTCCGTTGCTGAAGCATCAGTTGTCGACCATCCTTCTTTTTTGTTCTGAGTATCACATAGTTTGTTTCTTATTTTGGTGAATGTAGATTTCATACCTCTATCTTTGAAGTGTGGATAGAAGTCAGTGAGCATTATGTCCAATTCCTGAATGTCGTTTGAGCTATATCTTTCACATTAGATTCACCTTTCGCGTTTTCCAAAAAATATTTGAGTTGAGTGCCGTTTAGAGGATATTTTTTTGTGGAGTCGTTTATTTGGTCGTTAATAGTCTCAATTATGATTCGTGTTTTTGAACTTCATCTTCTGGGGAAATTTCTTGGGTTTTTTGATGATTTTTTTCATTTTTGAGTTGTCCTCAATTGAATATAGATCAACAGGCATAACCACAGATCTATCTGTTGAACTGTATAGCGAAAGTGGCCGCTTGAAACTTCTTTGGAAATCGTTGCAGGCTGAGACAACTCATTTAGGCTTGGTGATTCTGTGTTTATTGTACACGGTATTCAAAGAATTATTTTCGATTTCTGAATCCTCCGTTATCATAATTCTGTTGGTCGTTGTTTACTAGTGCCTCCTGGGGAAACGGTGGAGGCAGAGGGTCAATTCTTGCAATATGACCTGCCTCCTTACATTGAAAACAAGTACCATTGTCTGATATATAAATCTAGAAGGTGCAGCCATAAATTTCCACTTTCAAGTTTCAGGAAGCTTTTCCACGTCTTCAGGATGGATGTAGACCTGACGCCGAAAAGTTTTAACGTGACCCATGTATATCCCTTCATCACTGAGTTCAGCTCTCATAAATGTGATCGTTGAGGTTCTTCTGATACCAAGTTTGTCTAAACTTTCTTCAATGACTTCGTTAGGTACGATAGGAAACACTTTTAACAGTACAATTCTCTTGTTTCTGGCTAGCCACGATCTTATCGAGAGGTACTGGCCTTGAACAGTGATTTCTTTATCGATTATAAGATCTGCACTCTCTTTTGAATCTACTTTCTACTCATACTCAGATATTTTAAAAAATATGCAGATATTTCTTAAAACAAATACCTAGGGAACTTCGATTTAAAATCAGAAATGATAGCTGGGTCTAGGTGCAATAGAAAAATAAAAGATAGCTACTGTAGTAGCGATATTTCCGAGATTTTGCTGTTGCAAATTCATAAATTACATCGCTAAAATTTATACCGTCAAAAGTTTCTTGTTCAATTTCTAATATTGTTAGCCCAGACAATCTTTCTTGAATCATTGTCGATCTTAAATAATTTTTAATGATTTTTAACTTTGAAAAAGATCGCTCGCCAGAAGCTACAGATACAGGCAATGTCAAAAGAATTCTTAGTGAAATGCTTACGTTTGGAAAGGTGGAGTTTAAATTGTTTTCAAATATATATTGTAAAATACTTAAGGATAAGGGGTCAGTATCATCAGGTAATGAAAACAACTTTAACGCTTTAATTTCGTTAAACAGATCATTGGAGTCTATATCCTTATTATCCTGATCTGTCAGTCGCTCTTCAAGAATAGAACAATGTTTTAAAAGACCGCTGTCACTCAATTTGAATATGTCGCATAAAAAAACCGGAAATATCATATTCATTTAATAAGTCAAATCAGTTTTTTAGAGAGCTTATAGTTTGATCTATAATTTTTAAGAAAAAAATAATTTCAAAGGCGATTTTTGGATCATGAGGGGTCTCATCTCGGTGTTCATGGTCAAACAGTTTTGGTTTAAATTTCCTCCAAACCGTTGGTAATGGTGGAAAGTATTCTTCAATTTCGAGAGAGGATGCTACTTCTTTCGCTTGCACAAGAATTTCTTGAAATGATTGGTCAGATCTATATTGCTGGAAGTGATCAACTAAATTTTTTAGGTAGGTTTGGCATACTTTAATATTAACTGTAGCACTTTGCATTTGTTTGCTGACAATATTTATATGAAATAAAACGTCATGCCAAATAATAATTCCACAAATAAATTGAAAATTTTGTACAGACGTTGAGAGGAACTCCATTTATGTCTTGCATCAATGTGAAAGTATTTATCTTCAGCCACTTCTTTCGCAAACCTTAATTAAATCAACTTATAGGGTCTTTATTGCGTCAATTCTGCTGGACCATCTTGTCTCACTTAGAGGCTTTAAACTTAACCCGGGGATATTTTTTCTCAAAACATACCACCTTTTTATGGATGACGAAAAAAAATTATATAACTCTTGCACAAGATTAAAAAAGGTTATTGTAGCATCTGACACCTTAGAAGCGTCATTTTCTGTTGAGTTGAAAGTATGAGCCACACAAGGTACAAAAAGGGCTTTCGGATTCGCATCAAGTCAAATCTAACCATTTTTCCCCTGTCTTGTAGTTTCAGTTTCTTTTCTCTCGAAACTTCGCACCTGAAGGTCTCTTTCCTTTATCCTGAAAAAATAAATAAATAATTTAGTACTTATGGGAATTAGGAATTAACTTCTAAAGTAATCACAATAATAAGACCATGAGGGTATGGTAGGAAATATTCTTAAAAAGTTAACTAAGTAGCCAATAGTTTTTAACCCTTTATAGGGCAGATTATTTTCAGGTAAGATATGGCCGATTGAAGTTTGCATATTTGAGTAAAAAGCAATTTGTTCGAGTCCTTTCAGCTCAAATCCTTTCAAAAATAAAGGCAAAAAAGATATTAAACTAATTTGATCTTATAGCCCTTAAAAAAAACCAACAAAATGGTAAAATTTCGTGTGTGTTTATACCTAATCCTATTTAATTTCTCAACTTTTATTTTAATATTTTTTTTGGATCCTGGGTTTCGGCGCCCCTAAAGGATAGCGCCCGTGTGCATTGCACACTTTGCACATATGGTTGCGGGAGCCCTGAAGATATACAAAGATAATTTATAACATCGGTCAACACGTTGTAGCCGTGAAATAAGATCCGCTTATCCAGCAGTTCCTCTAGGAAGCAGCTCTTCCAGGAACGTAACCCTCCATCCTTTTGGACGAGTAGAGCAAAACTCGTTCGTCGACTTGTCTGGTGATTGACTGAAAAAATGTGGAACACGCGGAGATTCTTCCTTTTGATTGTTTTCTGGTACTGCATTTCTTCGACGCAATCTTGAACTAATTTTCCAAACGATTACCATAAAAATTATGATATATATGGAGGTGGTCAGATAAAGATGTGTATAAGTTGATTCTTCATTTTCTTCTGAGATCAGTTGGAGTTTCTCGATTCCTTCTGAAGGTAGTACTTACCCAGTAAAATTACTTGAATTTTGAGGGGTTTCTATATTACGATCCCCTGTAGGTATTTTTATTTCGGGTAAAAACAGCGGTACTTGATAAGAGATGCCTTTTGTGTTGGCATAAATGAAATCAACTGTTTGAATGCTTCATTCATAGGGAACTTGGATGAGGAATGTTACCTTGAGAGTTGTGAAATCTTTTCTTCGCAGTTTATACTTATTTTTTCCGGGAAAATTCCAATAAAGTGGCTGTCATCATCCTCTTCTACAAAAGATTTCTTCACTTTTACTGGCACTATTTCGCAGTCAGGATCAGTGGAAGAATGTAGAATCTGAAGAATTGAAAATAGGCAGTCGCGTTGGTCGGTGTCGCTTGCAAGCTTGTTCTCTTCGCAAAGGTAACCAGGGTTGAGATATCTGCATTGTCTGACATCGTATTGAAATAGTTTGCTACTCATTGTGAGGTAGGTATTTTTAGGAAATATAGTTGTAAAGTTTCTGGATAGAATGGAACATATATATGGTAATGGTTGAATTGATCGGGAATATTCAATACGAAAACGATTTTTGTTTTTGAATAGTAAGCTTCGACTTCAATTAGATCATAATAATTGTGAATATTTTTCGTCAGAAAAGATCAATTGATTCTTCGAATTGTTTTCTAAGAGAATCGAAAGAATATGTATTAAATTGATTTTTAAGATAAGACTACGATGAAGAGGGAGTAATTTAGCCAGAGTATTTGAATTTTCTAAATCTTCAAGAATAGATCCGATTGTGTGTGAATTTCATTTGAGCGAAAGTTTCTAAAATAGAAAAATATAGGGTGTTGTCATTTTTGATCTCTCGAATTCTTCTAGAAATTATGTTTTGGTTATGCAAGATTGATGAAAGCGTTTAAGCTTTATCGTAGCGTTCAGCATCATCGGCGTCTAAATTTCCTGAAATAACTTTAATAATATTGCCCAGACCATTGACCAATACACGTTTTTCCCGTTTTCTATCTTCGAATGGATATATGGATTTAAATTTATTCCAAATGTAGTTGATTTGATATTATATATGTTGTTCCGAAGTTTCTGTAAGGTATTCGGTTGTACTGTATCGATTTGAAATTTTGTATTGATTGACAATAATTTTTATATCGTTTCCGATGGGGTACAGATCAACATAATGTAGAAACTTATGAGTTCCGATTTTGACTTTAGTTTCGCCAACCAGAAAGGGGAGGATACCAGGGTTTTTTTAAGATCCACTATTTTGATCTGTTTCAACATGGACCGGTGGGTCATCATCAGCATTAGGTTCCTGCAACAAATTTTGAGGTAATTTTGCTCTCGGTTTCTCGAAATGTTTTTGTGATGAGTACTGCGTTCAGTTTTAATTTCAAGTCCTTCATTTTCTTGTACTTTCTCTTTGATGAAGGGCGCTTTCAGTTTGTTACCGCGAGTTTTAACGTTTTTTCGGAAAACTATCGATTGTTCGTGGTAATCATATGGTTTTTCACGCTCTTCGTTTGCTTTACCTATATATATTTTTTTCTCTCGCTAATTTCGTAAATACAGTTATAAATAAGTTAGGTGCGTTATTTATGATTTTGCATGTATTTGTTTGACAATTTTTTGTCTGCTTCGATTTCGAAAGGGTCTTCGGTGTTCAGATAACCCCTGATAATATAGATTGGTTTTTCTTGTGTTGTTGAATGAATACTAAGGTTGTAACCAAAAATTGAATATGGCATTAAATCGGCAACTTAAATTATGGTTTTTCGATTTTCAAGACTCTCAAATATTTTAGAATGGTTGAATGAAGACGTTCTACTGGTGAATTGCTATTAGAATTATTAGAGGTGGTTGTATGAATTTTGATTTTATGAAGATTGACCAAATCCATAATTGTTGAATTTGGTGCCCGAGTCAGTAATTATTTGTAAAGGTAGTCCATAAAATGAGATGAAGGATATTAATGCTTGAACAATTGCAGAAGCATTAGCATCTATTAATGGAAAGACTTGACCGAATTTTGAAAATTTGTCCAAAATTATTGAGTGTCTGTTTGGAAGAATCAATATGTACTACTTCAAACGGTAGTTTTGGAGTTGGGGTAATTTAAATTCTATCTTAGGTGGTCTTCGATCATATTTTACTATCTGACAAATTTCACAGTTATTCATGTTCAACCTGACGTCGTTTGATAAATGTGGCCAATAATATTTCTGTTTAAGTTGTTCAGTAGCTTCTACTCTATCTCGGTTTTTATCTTATGCCTATAGCAAATAATTTCTTTTTGTCGATCCTCATTCATTTATATTTTCTAACCTTTTATTACACTTCAAAAGCTTGAAAGCAAGGCTTTTGAATGTATGTCTCATGAGATTTGAAAGTTGTTGATATGTTTCATCGTTGCCATAGGTCTATTTCGGTTCACCAAAGTCTGTAAAAAATTAAATGATTGGAGTTAGGTCGTTTTCAAGTATGTAAATGTTCCAAATATTCTTTTTGTTTCGATCTCATAAACATTTTTTATTGGTTTTCCGTCAATCAGTGCAGGAATATGTGCAACTGATTTTGAAAATTATTAATTGGGGATTCCATCGGATTTATTCCTAGAATAGGGTCTTCAGCGTTAGTATCAACGGTTTGCCGTCGTCAGATGAATTTTCCTCTGCTTCGAGAATCTGATCTTCGTTTTCGTTTGGATTTGGGAAGTCGTTTGTGTTATTGGTCATGGAAGCTGTTTCCATATCCCAATTTACCTGTTTTATATAATGCAAGTTTAGTAAATCATACTCCGATGAAGTATTCTCTGCTTCTGTAGAGTGAATCTCAATCCAAGATAAAGAATTGGCGTTAGTATTAGCGTTGCCTTTCTTATAACATATCTCGTAATCATGCTCCCTTGATTTGAGTCTCCAGCGTGTAATTCTAGGATTAAAACGCTCTTTGAGACACATAAGCCACTGAAGGGGTTTATGATCGGTCATTATTTTGAATTTTTTCCCATATGAGTATGGTCGAAAATGTCTAGTGCCATAGATTATTCCCAAAAGTTCTTTTTCGATAGTACTGAAATTTCTTTCACTATCGTTCAACGTGCGTGAAGCATATGTAATTGGACGGTAGTTACCAATTGGTCCTTGAGACAAAACAGCTGCAACTAATACATTACTTGCATCAATAGTCAGAGCAAATTGAATTTCAAAGTTGGGAAACTGTAATATAGGGGCATTCGAAAGAAGAGATCTGCAGTAGTCAAAAGCTTTTTTGGAAAGCATCATCGTGTTTGATTTTTGATTTCGCTTTGAGACATTACGCGAACGGATGGGTTATTTTTGCAAAGTCTTTTATAAACTTGCGACAATAAGCCAGAAGTTCAATAAGTCGTCTGATTTCGTTGACCGTTCTAGGAATCGGATATTCCATGATTGCCTTTATCTTATCGGGGTTAGCTTTGGCACCTTCGGGCGTGACAATATGCCCAAAAAATGCAACCTCTTTTCGTAAAAATTCCATTTTATTGAACTGGATTTAAGAATTTGTTTTATTAAGGCGATGAAATACTCTCTTAAGATTTATCATATATTCTTTTTATAACGTCGAGTAGATAATAATATCGTCCATATATACAAGACAAATATCATTTTGTAAACCCCTTAATACGTCGTCCATCACTCTTTGCAGGGTGCTCAAAGCGTTTTTCAACCCAAAGGGCATTCTTAGATATTCGTAATGCTCATTATCGACAGGGAAAGCTGTTTTCTGAATATCCTCAGGAGCCATTTTTATCTGGTAGAACCCACTAGCTAAATCGAGGATTGAAAAATAGCGACATATTTCTAGTTTGTCGAGAAGTTTAAAAATGTTTGGAAGAGGGTATCTGTATTTACGAAAATCGACCAAGATTCGAAATTTCCTCTAACCGCTAGCATATGCTTTCTTAGTTACCACTCAAATTGGTGATGACCAAGGGGAATTTCTTTGGAGAATGATATTCTGTTTTAGCATGGAATCAATTTGTCTTCGAAATTCGTCCTTGTATATACAAGGATATGTATAGAATTCCGTACATAATGGTGTTTCACCTCGAGTTCTTGTATTATGTTTAATTTTATTAGTGAAAGTCAAATTTTGTCCCTCGATATGAAAAATATCTGAATATTTTTTACACAATTTTTCTATATGGAATTTTTCTTCGTCATTCAAATGGTCGGTACATATATAAGAACATATGTCGTTTTGTAAGTAAGATTCTTCTGGGGTTATATACATATTGAAAATTTCGCAGTGGTCGAGCGGAAAAGAATTTGGTAATACAGAGCCATAAAGTTGAATTTGAGAAGAAGAATCATTAGGGTTTTGAATTTCTACCCTCATATATCCATTTTCACAGGTCGTAAGTGTTTCTTGAAGAAAGCAATTATTTATGTTTTGATGTGATATAAGTACGTCGCCATTATTTGAATCGACAGGAATTTTCATTTTTGTTAAGTAAAAGGATCAAAAAAAGAATAATACTTTTCTTGTGCTTTCGTAATAGTTAATAGGAACATGTGATGTGGCTGTTGACAAAATTGAATGTTTAATATATCTATTTGAGCTTTGAGTTGTTTACGTGTATCTAGGCCTATTAATACATCGAAATATTGATTAAATTTGAAAAGATGAAATTTGAGGTTCGAGCAGGTGCTGAATTCCTTAACTGATGGAATTTCTACACAAAAATCTCATTTGATTGTTGGTAAACAGACTTAACTACGGATGGTTCCTTGAAAATTTTGCCATTGAAATATTTTTGGGCAATTTTGGGGTTCAAAAATGATTTTGTGAAAGAAGTTTCAGTGAGGGATTTTCTATTTGTACATAAGGAAGTTCCTTTTCATCGTAAATAGTGTTAAGGTTAATTATGTTGTATTGTTTTTCAATGAAACCTCCTGAAAATTTTGGTCTTTGACTTAGGCATGCATTGATCTTTATCATAATCTACATCATTCAACTCTTCAGAAATGAACTTCATAGGCTAGTTAGTATATTTCGGAATGGTAAGCAATTGAGAGTATGAGTGAGATGTTTTCGATTGTATCGTTATCGAAATTCGAATGTTGCTTTATTACCGCCGTTATTGTGAACAATATAATTGCGCGCGTATTGTGCTTCGTTGTTTATATACAGGGTGCTTCAGCGAAAACTAAACAGAGGCTATATCTACCAAGATATTCATTTCTGATCAAAACGCAAAAACAGGTCAATTTTTGTTTCAAGGAGGACATCTCTTGGGGTACAATACTTGCCAGAAATATCAACCCCCTAAGCGGGGGTTGCAATCTTTGAACATTTTGAATAGGGAAGATGGGTCGAGTGATGACTCAAAAGTAAGGTGGTATCTTTGTCTACATTGTCTTGAACGAATTTCCATTTTTAATTGAAAACTAAATAAAAAAAATAGGGACGACTTTTTCCCTGAGACTATTCAAGTTTCAGCGAAGTAAAATGGAATAGATCCATGCTGATCAATGGCAGTCATCATCAAGTACCATCCTCATCTCGAATTTGAACCCCTAGAGCAGGGGTGACAACAATTGGAAATTTGAAAGAGGGTAGATGGATCGAGTGATAACTCGAAAGGAAGGTATTATCTTTGTCTGCATTCGCGTGAAAGAATTTTCATTTTTGATTGAAAACTGTAGAAGTTACAGAGTGAGCCACTGAAAAATAGAGAAGACTATCAACCCAGGACTATTGGAGTATTAGTGCGAAAAACTGGAAAAGATTCATTTTGATCAAAGATGACAGCCTTTGATCTGGAATGAATCTGGTTTTTGCACTAATACTTGAATAGCTCAGGGCGATAGATAGTCAGCTCTATTTTTCAGTAGCTCACTCTGTATCTTCTACAGTTTTCAACCAAAAATGAAAATTCATTCACGAGGATGCAGACAAAGATAATACCTTTCTTTCGAGGTATCACTCGACCCATCTACCCTCTTCCAAATTCTCAAGGGTATTCACCCCTGCTCTAGGGGTTGAAATTCGAGATGAGAATGGTATTTGATGATGACTGCCATTGATCAGCATGGATCTGTTCCATTTTACTTCACTGAAACTTGAATATTCTCAGGGAAATAGTCGTCCCTATTTTTCAGTTGCTCACCCTGTTTTCAATTAAAAATGTAAATTCGTTCAAGGCAATTTAGACAAAGATACCACCTTTCTTTTGAGTCATCACTCGACCCATATTCGCAATTCAAAATGTTCGAGGATTGCAACCCCGCTTAGGGGGTTGCTATTTCAGGCAAATTCTGTACCCCAAAAGATGTCCCCCTTGAAACAAAAATTGACCTGTTTTTGCATTTTGATCAGAAATGAATATCTTGGTAGATATAGCCTCTGTTCAGTTTTCGTTGAAGCACCCTGTATAGTAA
Source organism: Cryptolaemus montrouzieri (assembly GCA_013387265.2). Taxonomy (NCBI): domain Eukaryota; kingdom Metazoa; phylum Arthropoda; class Insecta; order Coleoptera; family Coccinellidae; genus Cryptolaemus; species Cryptolaemus montrouzieri. Next base: position 107,770,703 of record JABFTP020000185.1, read on the forward strand.
ACACATGTTAGCATGTGCTCGAACAACTAGTGAAATAATACTTCCAGTAATATTCTGAGTAATATTCTACTGCTTAGTTACATGTTACATTCAAAATTATGATTTTGAAAGTATTCGTTGCTTCTTAGGATTGAAACCTTTGATCACATTTTTGATTTTGAGAAAAGCAAAGGAAATCGTTAGCACTAAGTTAGCCTCTGTTCAGTTTTCGTTGAAGCACCCTGTATTTATGCAACCACTGAGATCAATATTTCATTTGATTCATTGATATTACGGTATTGAGAATACGATATTATCGGCAACGTAGAACATATACATGATATTTTGATAGCAATGAAACCTATTTATGAAGACCTGAGTAAGGATGAGCTTTTGGAACGGTGTGTTGGCGGTTTTACACAAAATAATAATGAAAATATCAATCTGAAAAATTACTCCCAAAATATTTCCGGCTTGTTCTAAAATCGTCCAAATTGCTGCATTTACCGCTGCTTGAACTTCTAACGAAGGACTATCAGCATCATTATTAATTATGCACGGTATGGATTCAAAACTTGGTCCTAATTCCCACGAATTTGATCGAAAAATTGATGGGGACCGTGTGAGCATAGCCGAAAAAAAATCTGCTCGCGAGACTCGGAAAGTCAGGATTCGTCATAAACGAGAGCAAAAGGACGCCCTAGACATTGCAACTACTGCAGCTTCTTTGCTCTATGGCCCAAGAATCAACGATTCAATGTGAGTTGAAAAAAAGTTTTTACCACTATTATTGTCTCTTAAAACTTTGAACGTGTGTTTTTATCGAAACTGTGTTTTCGAAGTCGGTTGTCCAGATTTCTGGAACACTACTCAACCGATCTTAATGATATTTCATACAGGTCTTCAGGATTTAATTTTTAAGATATTGAAAATTTTTTTCAATTACTATTAAAGAGATCTTCACCAAAATGTGCATATTTTATAAAAATATCTGCCAAAACTACATTTTTCACTTTTTCTTTCCTTCGTCCAATACCTAGTTTATGGTGTTATCTAAAACAGATATTTTTTTTATTTCAGATGATCCTGTAAGAAGTTCTCTCGTCAACGCGGAGGTACCTTTTTTCCGAGGGACTACCGTATTGCACAATCTCGATTACAAAATAATTTTAAAAAGTTTCTGGAAAATAAAAAGTAAATTAAAATTCCTATTTGCAAGCACAACCTAAAAACTAAAAAATCGCTAAATGTCTAGGTTTCTCGCATATATATATTACTTAGTTGAATGTTCTATTTTGCAATTGTGGTTTCATGAATAATTAAATCTCAACGGAAGCACGTATAGTAAATTATAATCTCAACTTCAAGTAGCAAAGATTTGGCGGAAAAGCGAGATAAATGGCAAAAATAACCAAAAATTGTTACTACATAATATTTTGCAGTTAAATAATCCTCAGTTGGCTTCAATGTTTGTAGGATAACAGTATTAAGCTTTCTTTATTCTTGCACGCAAGCGCAGAAGCGGGAAAGAGTTTTGAGCACTAGGAAGTAAGATAAATGGCAAAAACATCTCAACATAATCACTGAAAAAATTTTTTGGGGAGAAAGATTTCAAGTTGATATTATGATCGTCGGATATTATAATATTAAATTGTTTTCATTGTTTCCCGCACACACAGACATGTTGAAAATTGAATTCGAATTTTTGGAAGCGCCGCACCATCAGGAAAAATTTGAAAAAATTCGAAGAAATACTTTTCAACAACTGAAACCAAACGCCGTAGAAACTAGACCTGCCCAGACATCCATCAAGCGTAGGGAAGACATTTTCGAAGAAAAGAATGTTTTTGGAGCCTTGAGGAGGCCCAATTATTACGAAAAAATTCTACATATTTTTTGAAGTGATTAACAGTGTTCATGATTTTTCAAGCGATCAGAATCCGAGAAAAAAATGAAATATGAAGAAACATGTTTTCTGATGTTGAGGGAGGGGGCTGTGACAGCAGCTACAAATTAGTAGGAAGGCTTTTCCTTCAATCACCTCAATGATGTTATCGAGGAGAAAAAGGAAAAACAGTTTCCATCGAAATACGATCACAAACCAACCATGATAAGGAACATCATGCGAATGAGCTCCATAGTTCTCAAATATGGTACTTTATTGTTCAAAATAGCCCAATGAAGAAGAAGATATGAATATATTCAGTAAAATGAACAAAAGAATCAAAATATCTTTCGTGCCTTGAGTTCTAACTGTCATCTATCCATTTACTAACCGCCTCGACACTGCTTGATCCCTATGAACTTACTTCGTTCGTTATTGATATCCAGCTAATGTTTGTTACTAGCAATTGAATTATATCAGCCATAGTAGTAATGTTGAGGTTTTGCAGACCTGCGTAGTGTTGTTTATTTCAAGAATGAGTTCGCGAATACAACTCCTTCTATAACACTACTTAGAAATTATTTATTGAATGTGAGCATTTTCAACACTATTCGCGTTGTGGTTAAGATGTTCACGTTTATACATATATAGAGATGAATTATTTAGAACGAAGTTTTAATCAAGAGATTCAATTAATTAAAAAAGAGTTCACTTCATGAGGGGCGAAAAACGATTAAAGGAGAGTTTACAAATGCCAGATACAATTTTAATGAATGGACAGATAATTTATCTAATGAGTCTATGAAATATTCAATTTTAGTATAATCAATCAGTAGAAGGTGAGAGAAGCACACAATAATCAAGCTATTGTATCTATATTGAAGATTCCAAAAGAAAAATAAAACAATTTGGAGAATAATTGATAATGACAACAAGAAAAATAAAAAAATAAAAAATCACTATAATTATATCGATTGTGACACACTAAAAAAATTCAATTCGTAATTGGAGAGAAAATAAATATAACTTTTAGTGTTGAAAACAATGCAGCCACTAAAGGAATAAGAATTCTATGAGAATTTCTAGTCGATCATCATGGTCCCCCACCAAAAACATTCAACGAAATAGAAAAAATAATCCTATATCTGAGAAGCAAAAATACGCCGGACATATATGGAATAACTACCAATACCTATGTTGGCAAGAAAGCAGCCTATCCTATATCAGTGATAGCGAACAAAATATCATATCTAGAAAATAACAAGTTCTTCGATAAATATCAGCATGGATATCGGCGAGGCCGGTCGACAACTACAGCGCTGCTAGGCTCATTAGAGAAGATGTTGGCAGTACATGATTCTAATCCTATACAGCTTATGGCTAGAGTTCTGTCAAAAACCTTCATCTCAGTCAGTAGTAACTTACTGTTACTAAAGTTGGAAGCATATGGCTTAAGAGGTTCCACTTTGGAATTCATGAATCCTTGAAAAATCGAAGACAGCAAATCTTTTAGAATAAGAATCTATCGAGAGAGAAAGTTTTAAATTGTGTTGTGCCCAAGGAATCAATTTAAGGACCTATGATTTTCAATTTACATATTAATGAACTAAAAACTTAAGGATGAAATAATAGTGCTCACCTCTTGGCAGATGATGTTACCTATATATTGAAGGTCCGCACCGGCTCAGCCCTAGAAGATGTAGAGCAACAAATTATCTTTGAACTTGATTCTTGGTTGCGAGCAATAAATTGAAAAACCACGACAAAATCCAACATCTGCATTTTTCATCAAAAGAAAACAAGAATACAACAATGTTCGGCTTAATCATAGACAGCAGAATAAATTGGCAAGCCCACACTCAAGAACTAATGCCATAGTTGTTAGCAGTTATATGCATATTAAGAATTTTTTAAATAGTTAGTACGTATGAGGCAGTTAGAACAGGATAATTTGCTTATTGTCACAGCGTTCTGATATACACACAATCAAATTTATATGGAATCACTCGGTATTTCACATCATTGATTGTTTTTTAATATGGATCTTTGACAAATTGTGAAGAATGAAGTTTTTGCTGTAGAAAAACTAGATAGTATAATAAGAAATTTTGAATTATCACCACATGTTCGGGATATTGTACTCAGTCGTCACTAAGATTTGAAACTGTGAATTTCAAAATTTGCAAAAGCCTATAGTCATAATTGAAAATGCCTTACGTTGGATTGTCCGATGTGCAGAGGGGTCGAATAATTGCTCTCAATGAAGAAATGGTGACACAGGGGATATAGCGGGTATCACAGGGGGTGATTTAAAAAAACTACGCCCGATACGTGAAGCTACAATCTCAGCAAAATAGGCCTAGAAGAAGTCGTAGGAAGATTATTTCTGAAGAACAAGACCGCTGTTTGTGCCAAATTGCAAGAAGAAAACCTAGTGCCTCGCACCCCATACTCCAAAGGCAATTTCTGGAAGCAACATGCATCAATGTATCAGTCGTCAAAACGATACGTCAAAGACTTCGTTCTAGGGGTTTATACAGCAGAAGGCCCTTAAGAGTTCCAGAGCTAACCAGACGACAAAAAGTCAACAGACTTAATTGGTGTATCGAGCACCAAAATTGGAATATTGAGAATTGGCGAAATGTTCTTTTGTTGGATGAGACCAGATTTGGTGTTCGATCAGATGACCGCCGGATTCAGGTTTTAAGGGGTCGTGGAAGACCAGCTAGACTCCGAGCAGCAAGAAAAATTCCGAAAAAGCAAGGGGGCAGTGTGATGTTTTGGGGGTGGCATTATGCTGGGAGATAAAACAGATTTGATTTCGTTTCCTGCGATTGTAACGGCTAGAAATTACGTGGACCTAGTGCTGGAGTCCATAGTGAGAATTACACTTCTACGCAAGATAATGCTCCTCCGCATACCACCAACCTCGCGCGACATTATCTTGAAACAGAGGAAATCGCTATTTTGGATTGACCAGCTTGCTCTCCAGACCTAAATCCTATTGAACATTTATGGGACAACCTCAAAAGAAAAATTAGATCGCCCCAGGATAATCCAAGAACCCCACAATAGCTCATCCAAGCCGCCACAGAAGCTTGGCAGAATATCATCCCAGAGGATGTCGAAAACCTCGTATCACGGCAAGTGGAGGTAATACAAGCTACTGAGGTCGAGAAAAAAAACACCTACTCCGTGAGAAAACAATTTTCAATTCTTTCACTACATGCGGAAAGAGTCTCTTATTTTCTTTTATTTGTTTTTTTCTTAAAATAAACCTTTATTTATTTATTGTTTCAATTGAAATGTCTCAAAAAGGATCAATTTTAACAATCCTCCGAAGTTTTCCAAAATCCCTGAGGTAACATTCAAAATATCGGGTGATTCCAATATAATTTGATTGCGTGTACACAATCCTTCTTTAGGGAACATCGCCTGCAGCATAGAATGTTCTCGCCAAACAAAAATTGTCGTTAGTAGTGCTCTGTGGGATAAGGAAAAGAAACAGTTGTAGTGAAACCTTTGAAAAAATAAAAATATTCACTATTCCGGCAATATACATCTTTGAATGTGTGAAATTTGTTCACAACCATCAAAAGCGATTCTCATAAAATCAACATAAGAATTCGAAATTCCATTTGATATAAAATGCCTAAGTTAAGCCAAGTTTGCATTGAAAATAAAATATACAGTTTGGAAGAATACATGCAAAATATCTTCTGAAATTGTGTTCTGTATCAAAAATAGTTTTCAACAGTTATCTTATATTAACACTCATTTATAATAGTGTATTTTATGTCTTGTTTCTGTATATATGTTTAATTTATTTTATATCTCAACAATGATAAAGTGCGAAATTTATCGCTATATGTGTAACCATATTGAAGATTTTTATTCAGGGAACAATATTCAACCTTCTGTAGTATGTTAAATATCCTTTCCTGTTGGAGCTGGTTTTCCGATCAACCCTTCATAATCGGAGTTTACACAAATAGCGATAATTCTCATGTTATCATTCTCGACATATAATGCACACCTGATTGGCAGCCAGACAAGAATAAGGAGCATGGATTTTTCGACAGTGTGTAGCGTTGTGGTAGATAGTCGAACTTGCATGGCTTCTCGAAGTTTTTCGTTTGATCTAGTCTTTGTTTTCATGGTTTCCTGGTGGCCCTAGTAGTTGCTTCTGTGTCAGTTCGTTGGAGGATGCCAATACGTATACATGTCTTAATGCGCTTCAACGGTTTGAAATGAGTAAGTGCCAGTCTGACGTGGTGTTGTGAATAGCTGTGCAATACTGACGAGGTAAAACGAGACTGAAACTACAGTTTATTCATGACGTCCGATCGGATTTCACAGCTGGCCCTGGTTGACGATGATTATGGAGGGTAGATCGAAAAAGCCAATTGTTTCAGGAGAGGATATTTAACATTGTACTGAAGAATATTGTTCCCCGAATAATAAAAGTCTTCCTAGTATTGAACTTGATTGTTATTTAATTCCAGAATGCCTAACCATGTAAATATTTTTGATGTACAAATAAACCATACTATACTAACTATACTATGCAATATTTAGTATAGTTAGTATAGTGTAGTATGCATAAATATACATGCTATGTAAAATTTGCAAAATATGAAGAATTCCTATTTATCTAGATGTAATTAACGCCGAATAATCCTTGCTTAAAATGCCTCAACCCTTCCTCCTTCCGTATTTTCTAAAACTCACCTGCTTATATCCTCTGTAGAAGTATTTACTGTATCACTATACTATCAGTGAACTCTAACCCCTGAATGTTTTCACGTTAGAACGTGGTGATGTACCAGCTGCTTCGACGTCATTGTGTGCAAACAGATGTCCGTTCTGGAATCGAACGCAGAAATAGGGGCGATTTTGATTGAGCGTAACCCACACTTTATTTCCCGATATGCTTGGATGCTTTGATGATACGGAATTAAGTGTTATGATTTCAGAAGGGAAGGAATGTTTCTGTTCATTTTCATGCGATTCATTTCAATCTACATTGAGGAGTGTGGAAATGTTTGGCATACTAGCTATGTCAAAAAAATTTTATAAAATTTAAGGTGCATAACGTTAAACTGATATTTCCGAAGTTATCATCGATCTTCGAAACATTTATTATATTCAGTGCTGACAAATAGTATACGAATTTTCGACTTCATATGTGCTTTTCCAGATACTTTTTCCATTTGGAAAGACATAACAATAAACAAAATATGTTATTCATATCTCTAGTTATGATCGAAGTTGAATGAAAATTTATGATTTCTTTTGTTCGTTCTTTTTTTTGTTTTCATTCTTCTGAAGTTATTGTTTCGGTAGTTTGTCCAAGTTTGCTAACGTATGAAGTTGAGAAGAAATTAATCACTTCTATCTTATGATATTATGAGTTCATAATACAGTGTGTTAAAATGAAAACGAACCACCCTGAATACTTCGGCTGGTTTGATTTTTTTGTGAATTTCTTGTAACAGGTCGCTTTTTGATTGGAGGGGGTTACATGTTTCGTACTTTTCCTACCAACCTCTTACTTTCAGGTAGCTTTCACCCCAAATTTTTGGATAGGGAGAAGAAGTTGGGTGACCTTTTCGAAAAGGTGATTCCATTCCCTATACGATCTCGTAATTATTTACTTACTAAAATAACATGTGTCGAATTGAAATCGAGAATTGTTTGGAGATATTCCAAGTTTCAATCAAACCGTTCGATCTCCGTTTGAGGAAATCACTTGTTCCAAGTCGATTCCGTTCGTTCAGAATTTTTTTGTTTTCATTTAAACCACCCTGAAAATTTTCCTATGAGAAAAAGGTTTATTTTTATAAAGTTGTTCAATTTACTGCATTCTTTTCAATTCATCGGCCATCGAACATCCCCTTTTACATTTTATATTGATCTCTCAAGTCGATCTGTAGTGGGAAACAGGGAGCTTGTGATATCATTCTCAAAAAAAAAAGCTAGGTTTCTTGCGTTTGAATCAATAATCAAAAAAAATTGCATTTTCTTTCATCTTTCACATCAACTAGATTCAGTTACTTTTGCTTATTCGTTAAAACACAGGTGACTTACGTTGGTTGTATTTTCCATATATATATATATATATATATATATATATATATATATATATATATATATATATATATATATATATATATATATATATATATATATATATCTTTTGAAAAGAGAGGATTTACAAAATTTGAATAATTGTATCTACAATAAATGCTTATATCTATAAATTTGATGTGTCAGAAAAAACACAAGTGTGAGCTCAGGAAATGTAACAGGGGAACCATACTATCTTGTATATGATTCAATAAACGAGTGAAAAAACCTGAGGAAAAAACTCGTTTCCCTGTCGGTATTGCACTAGCAATAGCTTGTCTGTTTATGTTGTGTTGGTGCCGTGTGTACAAAAAGGGTGCCAAAGATTTTTCTGCTTAGCCGCTTCATTCCCTTTTGCATTCCATGATTTCCAAACGAAGACAAGGGTGAAAGGAAGGGGGTTTGGGACAAAAATCTGTAACAATGGAAAAAGGAAAACAGCAGAAAAATATTTCAACAATCGTAGTTCTTATACGTCTAAACAAATCTAAGAAAAGATTTTACATAGGAAGCAAGGTCATGAAAAGGACTAAGGAGATAATAAAAAAATACATAACCTGTGATATTTCCTCAAATTCCATCTCTGTTTGACCGAGAGAGCCCCGATGGCCAGGTTCAGTCAAGTGATGCCGATTATATTATACACTGCAGGAACGTATTGAAATTGTGAGTTTATTTTTCAAAAATAATAACTGTGTCAGAAAGATTGCGCGCGTTTTCAACGAAAACATTTGGAGTCCAAATGTGAGGGATTCATAGAAAATGGATGCGTTATTGATAAAAAACACAATCCCACCAGAGTTGTGAATGAAAAAGGAATTGGTGTAACCGTTTTTAGGTGAAGTTGTTATGATGCAGAATGCACAACCTATGAGGATATTGTCGCAAATATTTTGATTATGCCGGACAAAATTTTGAGGATTCTTCACATTCTTTAAGTACAAATTCCATCTATGTAATATCAGACTCGTACGCGAGCAGAATGAACATGATTTCGATCGTTGTGGTACGAAGATTTCAGTGGGCGAATCCGAATTCGCTTCAAATTGTTTCTTTTTCTGACGAATCGAGTTATAATAGTTGTCTGGAGTGACACTTACCCCCATTTGAAGAGGAAAAAGAATACCCAAAGACCTCAAAAACTTAATGTTTGGACCGGAATTTTATGAGACCATATTGTAGGAACATTATTTCTAATGGACAACTTGTACAGCGAAACCTATTTGAACATGCTTCAGAATTTTATTGATTGACTGAACATAACGTTATATATCAACATGATGGAGCACCGCCGCATTGTACTGCTGCTGTTGGGACTATCTAGACCATAGGCTTCCGCGTCGTTGGATAGGTAGGAGAGGCGCTATAGAATGGTTGACTAGATCGCCCGATCTAACGCCTCTCGATTTCTTCTTTTGGGGTTATCAAAGTCTTCAATCCTTCTTACGCCATCTGAATCGTTGGAAGAATTACGAGGAAGGATTGTTCTAGCACCATAAATGTTCTACCTTCGGAAGAATATTAAATACCCTTCCTTGAAGGAGCTGGTATTCCGATCCACCCTTCATAATCATCGTCAACCAGGGCCACACAGCAGTGGTACAGCTCGGTGAAATTTCATGAAAAGGAGCAATAGACTGCAGTTTCGGTCTCCGTTGACCTCGTCCGGATTGCATACCCATTCACAACATTAGGCCAGACTCCCACCTACTCATTTTAATCCATTGGAGCTTAACAAAACATGCAAATGTTATTGCGTCCATCCACGAAGAAGAGGCCACTCACCATCGCCACTGGGAAAACATGAAAACAAAGGGTGGATAAATATAAAACTTCATGAAGTCACACTAGTTCGACTATTCACCGTAACGCTACACACCGTGTCAGTAAGGAAGGGATCTGTCGGAAGACTGACGCTCCTGATTCATATATGATTTTCAATGGGTATGCAATACTGACGAGGTCGAATGAGATCGAAACTGTAGTCTATTGCTCCTATTCATGACATTTGACCGAGCTGTACCACTGCTGCGTGGCCCTGGTTGACGATGCATATGAAAGGAAGATCGGAAAACCAGCTCCTCCAGGGAAGGGTATTTAATATTCTACGGAAGGTTGAATATTGTTTCTTGAATGAAAGTTGTAATAGATGAGATTGTAGGGTATGATTGGTTGACAACCAGATATGAATAAGGAGCATTAGTCTTTCGACAGATCGCTTCCTTGTTGACACGGTGTGTAGCGTTGCGGTGAATAGTTGAACTAGTGTAACTTCTTTGGGTTTTCTGTTCATCTACCCTTTGTTCTCATGGTTTCCGGGTGGCGATGGTGAGTGGACTCTGTGTCAGTTCGTTGGGAGTGCAACTACATTTACATGTTTTGTTACGTTCCAACTGAAGAGGTCAAATGAGACCGAAACTGCAGACTCCTCCTCCTCGTATTCATGACATTTGACCGAGCGATACCACAGCTGTGTGGCCCTGGTTGACGATGGTAATGAAGTGAAGATCGAAAAACCAGCTCCTTCAGGGAAGGATATTTAACATTCTACGGAAGGTTGAATATTGTTCCCCGGATAAAAATTTTTCACCATAAGTGTGGCAAAATGTTATGCAATCATTCGAATCTCGACTGTTCCAATGCATGGAAGTAAACGGAGGCCACTTTGAAATTTGCTATAAAAATGTACCAGGATTGAAAAACTGAAAACCCAATGATATGTTTCATTTCATAATAGATTTTCATGAGAACAATGGAAATCCTAGCAGTGTTTACTTTTAATTAATGGCACTTCAAAAAGCAGATTGACATTGATGATCAGATAGCCTTTCTAATGAGGTATCACACAAACCTTTTCTCATTATGAATATTTTCCAAGAGGTAGTTTGAAAAAATAAAAATTTGTCCGATTTAAACAAATCAAATTTGTTCGATCGTTTTCCTGAAACCGAGATCGAACAGATTCATGACAACCTGGAATTTTTCCCGATTATTCTCGATTTCAATGCGTCACATGTTATTCAGAACTCCAAATAGGGAAAATTATTAAGATGGACACTCCAAAATGACCTCGTTTTTGTAGGAAAAAAAAGTCGTTAAAAAAAATTATCGAGAAATTTCTATTTTCTCAATATCCCAAATATTTGAATAAAAGATTGAATGAACCACTAAGTAACAGATAAGTTAATTTTTAATTTGAAAACATATTGCAATGGAGAATATTGAAATAATTTGAAAACAAAGCATGTGAGTAACTATAAGAGAAATCAAAATATTGAGGCTTTCAGAAATTTAATAAACGCACTTTCGGTTGAAAACAAACTCGTTTTCACTTTCTTATTGCGAGTTTTTACCAATTTTTTCAACATAACATAGAAATACCAGACTTGATATGGTTCCAAAAGCTCTGTGGTAGTAACATACGCGGAACCTGATAGATCGTTTACTATTTCATGATATCAATCAATGTTCCCTTATTTTCTTTTCCAAATACCGCAATTTTTAAATTCTTGTTGTTTTGAATATTGTTCACTAAAAGAACTCTACGTCTTTTCATTCATGCTTAGTTATTTTGAAATCATTTCAAATTATTAGACACTTAAGTGTTACCACCATTTACAATTGAAATGGTCCAGTTAACCGAACGTGAGCGAATAACTAGATGAGAGATTGGGGTGACAAGGAGAGATTATTTGAAATTTATTCAATGTCTCTAGTGATGAAGTGGCCTCCCAGATTATCCGAACTAACGCCATTAGATTACTTCTCGTGGGGAGATAGAGTATATCGGAAGAAGCCAGAAAATCTCGAAGAGCTTTAACAGAAAATACGGAATGAGATTGCTGCCATAGAACCAGAAATGATCCAAATAACCGCGCTAAGTTTTTACATTCGATTAGCCTTGGAGAATAATCGTTAACATTTTGAACATCAGCTTAAGGGAGATAACTTTTTTCATAGCTTGATGTAAAATCCCACGTAAACTGCTGAATAAGTGGTAAACCATATCTATCCTTAACCAGGATTTACAATACTCTACCTTATTTCAACTGACCGGGTATCACACACAACTCTGCCTTCACTGGTCTTGCACTTTCTTTGACTCTGAACTCAAGGTTAGTAGTCTTATTTGAACATAATCATTTCCATTCTACCGAGATTCGCAACGAAAATGAGGGTTTTCATTTGAAAGATAAAATTTGCGATTGACATGGCCTTCAAGGTCAAGGTCATCATATGATGTTCAGAGGAAATTCATGAAATTTTTAATCGAAAAATTTTTTTTCTTCAATGTTTTTCTTGAACGTTATTCTGTCCTTTCCGTTTTGTTGGCCTTACAGTGACCTTGAATAAGAGGTCAAGGTCAAAAGTCATATTCAAACGTGAAATTTCCTGCTCTCTCGAAACCCGCAATGAAATATGGGGGTTCCTTTTTTAATAATAGAATTTAACCTTAATATGACCTTCACTGTCAAGGTCAGGATCACCTTCGAATTGCCTGGCTAAATTGTTAAAACATTTACCAGAAATATTTTCATTTCCAATTCTTATCTCAAATGTTATCGTGCAGTGTCCATACTTTAATCACATTATACCGGGTGGGGCAACTGAAACGAAAAAAGATTCAATAACTGCTAAACTATTCGTGTCTGAACCAAAAGCAGAAACTGGTCAATTTTTGTCCGAAAGATGACATCTTTTAACTTACGATGATTTTATTTTACTTCAAACCCTAAGCAGGGGTGCACAAGATACAATGTCTTGAATAGGGAAGATTGGTCGAGTGATACCTCATTGAAAATCTCTTTTGATTCTCAACACAAATGTATAATAATTAATAATTACCCCCACGTTCTCTCGGCTTGTCACCATTTAATTGAATTTATGGAACCACTTAGAGAGTCAAATTTATAAAACTGATCCAGTAGATTTGGTGGATTTACGACAACGGATTTTAGTCGAGTGTAATCGTATCACCCCTGAAATGCTACGTAATGTCCGGGAACGTTTCGAGCAAAATCTGAGTTTGGAAGTAGGCGGCGAACACTTTGCACATTTGTTCGATCGGTGCCAAGTTGATCTATAAAATGTATCAGGTAAAATAAATTCAATCGTTTTTTCAATTTTTCAATTTACAGTTTTTTCCATACTCATCAACATGTAGGTAATTATATGAATAAGCTCTATCATTTGAAAACCAAACAAACGTGTTCTGAATCTCCATTCAAAACCAGCAGTCCTCGCAAACACTGTATCGCTCTCTATTAATTCACCCTGTATTTTCATCATGATGCAGATGAAGCAAAAATTTTGTCTATAATATTCTAGAAATTCTAAAACCTTTCTAATGCGTTATTACTCAAACCAACTGATCAATTCGAAGATTTGAGGGGTTGACACCCTCATCTGAGGGGGTGTAGTGGAAGCACCACTGCTTAAAGATATTTTTCCCCAAGATACAACAGTATTTAGACGAATGTTCATTCGAAACCGAACCTGTATCTTCTTCCGAATATGTCAAAACTCAAAAATTATTACACATTTGTGTTGAGGATCAAAGGAGCTTTTTAATGAGGTATCCTTCGACCTATCTTTCCTATTTAAAAAATTGAGTTTTGTGCATCCCTGCTTAGGGGGTTGATGTAAAATAAAATCACCGTGTGTTACAAGATTTCCCCCTTCAGACAAAAATTGACCTGTTTTTGCTTTTTGCCCAGAAACGAATAGTTTAGCAGTTATTGAGTCTTTTTCGTTTTATTTGCCCCACCCGGTATATTTTAGACTATTATTGAATAACAGTGGCGAAATTAGTCCTGAAATCTGCGGGAGAATTAAATGGGAATGAGAGCACACTAGAAAAATGGTCATATATTTAAAAATTCAATTGACGAGGCTTTTACGTGATAGAAATCCATTTTCACAAATACAAGTAAACGATGATTTCTACTAAAATATATTATTAAATGCTCGACGCGTTTCGATACACAGTATCTTTATCAAGAGCGAATGAATACTACAAATATATCTTACTAACAAATTTTTACATTTTTACTAAAGAGGCAATCCACTCAGAGCTATCCGTACTTGAACTAATGTTTAGGAAATAAATTAAATAAGGATGAGTTATTTATGTCTACCTGATCATTAAGAATTTCCGGTGAATACCTAAATCTGTTAATTTCAAGTACTTCCAGAAGGTTGAGTTTATACCGCTATTCTAGAATGTAGGATTTTAAATTCTGAATTGAAAGAGTGACCAATTTCCTAAGATGATTTGAATAATTTGAATCGGTTTTTCCATTGATGAAACTGCGTTTATGTTCATTAAAATTTCTTCCTGTTCAACCTATATGAAAACAATTGCAATCTGCACAATCCAATCTATAAACACCTGATTTATTTTCTTTATTAATTGGAGATTTATAATTCCTGATAAATGAACCTAAATTTGTTGAAGTTTTGAAGGCTATATTTAAATTTGAATTTTTGAGAAGGATTTCACATTATTACTAATATCGCCTATATATATAAACTATTGAATTTCTTGTCTTGATGTTCACCGATTGGATATATATGTTGTAAAGCTAATTTTTGTTTTTCTTATGTAATATGCTGCTAACTAAATTTGAATCATAACCATTATTTGTTGCAATCTATTTTATCAAATTCAATTCTTTGAAATAATAATCATTAGACATCGGTGTGTTCAAGAGTCTATGTATATAGCTGTTAAATGCTGCAACTTGCATCTTAGGAAAATGGTGACTCTTATAATTCAGAATTTAAAATCCTACATTCTGAGAAGAGAGGTATAAAACTCAACCTTCTGGAAGCACTTGAAATTAACAGATTTAGGTATTCACCGGAAATTCTTAATGACCAGGTAGACATTAATAACTCACCCTTATTAAATTTATTTCCTAAACATTAGTTCGGGATAGCTCTGAGTGGATTGCCTCTTTAGTATATATAAAAATTTGTTAGTAAGATATATTTGTAGTATTTATTCGCTCTTGATAAAGGTACTGTGTATCGGAAAGCGTCGAGCATTTAATAATATAGTTTAGTCATAAATTACGAGTGAAACAAAGAGCAATGGAATGATCAAGGATAGGAATTGAAGAATTGACAAAGCAAGAGCTACCAAAATAAGAAACATTACCAAACCCACAGATATAATAGAAAGAGTGAAGATATTGAATTGAAATAGTCATGTCATGTTAAAAGAAGAGCTAACAATGGATGGACTAAAATAATTACAGAATGGTGTTCAGAAGAAATAAGACGATCTTGTGGAAGATCTTTAAGCAGATGGGATAAAAATTTAATCAGTAAGCATTTCTTAATAGGCATACAAACGCCTCAGACAAGGTAAACTGAAAAATGTTACTAATAAAATTAATCAGAATGAAACTGAAGAAGTCACATTTATAAGGATTGAATAGGCTTTATTATTATAAAATTTTATATGTTAGCTATATCCCCAATCAAATTTAGTTCTTTTATATCATTTTAACTTCATTAATTGGAAGTTTGTAGGGTAAGATTTTCGTATTTGATATTTAAGACCGGGGCCTCTTGGCTCATTACTAACTGCTAACGATTTCCTTTGCTTTTCTCAAAATCAAAAATGCGATCAAAGGTTTCAATCATAAGAAGCAACGAATACTTTCAAAACATAATTTTGAATGTAACATGTAACTGACCAGTAGAATATTAGTGAGAATATTACTGGAAGTAACATTTCACTAGTGGTTCGAGCACATGCTAACATGTGTTTACTATACAGAGTGAGTCAAAACTTGCCTGAAATATCTACCCCCTAAGCGGGGGTTGCAATCCTCGAACATTTTGAATAGGGAAGATGGGTCAGTGATAACTCAAAAGAAAGGTGGTATCTTTGTCTACATCGCCTTGAACGAATTTCCATTTTAATTGAAAATTGTTGAAAGATAGGAAGACTATTTCCTGAGACTATTCAAGTTTCAGTGAGGTAAAATGGAACAGATCCATGCTGATCAATGGCAGTCATCATCAAGTACCATCCTTATGTATAATTTCAACCCCTGGAGCAGGGGTGACAACCCTTGGAAATTTGAAAGAGGGTAGATGGGTCGAGTGATAACTCGAAAGAAAGGTATTATCTTTTTCTGTATTCCCGTGAAAGAATTTTTATTTTTGATTGAAAACTGTAGAAGATATAGTGTGAGCTACTTAATAATAGAGAAGACTATCGCCCCATGACTATTGGAGTATTAGTGCGAAAAACTGAAATAGATTCATTTAGATCAAAGATGTCAGCCTTTGATCTGGAATGAATCTGTTCCATTTTTTTGCACTAATACTTGAATAGCTCAGAGCGATAGATAGTCTCCTCTATTTTTCAGTAGCTCACTCTGTATCTTCTACAGTTTTCAATCAAAAATGAAAATTCATCCACGGGGATGCAGACAAAGATAATACCTTTCCTTCGAGGTATCACTCGACCCATCTACCCTCTTCCAAATTTTCAAGGGTGGTCACCCCTGCTCTAGGGGTTGAAATTCAAGATGAGGATGGTACTTGATGATGACTGCCATTGATCAGCATGGATCTGTTCCATTTTACTTCACTGAAACTTGAATAGAATCAGGGAAATAGTCTTCCCTATCTTTCAGTTGCTCACCCTGTATCTTTTACAGTTTTCAATTAAAAATGGAAATTCGTTCAAGGCAATATAGACAAAGATACCACCTTTCTTTTGAGTCATCACTCGACCCATCTTTCCTATTCAAAATGATCAAGGATTGCAATCCCCGCTTAGGGGGTTGATAATTCAGGCAAGTATTGTACCCCGAAAGATGTCCCCCTTGAAACAAAAATTGACTTGTTTTTGCGTTTTGATTAGAAATGAATATCTTGGTAGATATAGCCTCTGTTTAGTTTACGTTGAACACCCTGTTTAAGAGAACAAAGACAATGAGTCTTTATCGAGTATTCACTCTCTCATTCCAGTTGTATATGCAAAAGATCTACCGTATTGACCGAAACCAATTTATTGATCATCAGAGAATTCTGCTGATTTGACAACGTTTTTAGAATATTTTTATTTCAAGAATGATTTTTTGTTCAATTCAGAACGATTACGAACATTATGTTACTTTTCGTTAAATAACGAAATTCCCATAATCATTAACTGAACTTGTTATCGGTTAGTTGTATAAAAAATTTCGCAATCATTATGTCACATCCTGTATATCCTTCAAACTCAAAACCACAATTGATACTTGCCAAATATTATGAACCTGAATTTCTCACGCACGATAGATTTTCACGTTATCTCCAGATTATATGCTTCGAGCATATATAATGAGCACGGGAATCCGAATCGGGGGTGTTCAGTGGCCATATGGCCTCTCAACTATACACCTAATTAGACACATGGTACAGATTCTCTGTTCTACCTCTCAATAATCTCGCTCCAGTTTGACAAGTATTTCTGGGGAACACTATCGCCCCAATATCGGTTCAACGAGCCCAGTTGCATTTTTAGGGGGATGTAGGCGTATCTATGAATATAAAATACCACTTCGTCATGAAGACATTACCATAATTGATTTTAAATAACCTCCTTATGTCTCAGTGTGCGTGAAAATTTCAATTTGTAGCAATTTGTCTGGAAACATTAATTGGCTACTTTTTAGTACGAAAATGATTTTAGTTGATAGTCTATTTTCCACTTGTCCTAGCGTGTGATTCAATAAATATAATAGAAAATTTAAATTATAGAATACTGTAAGAAACAGAATGGAGCATCTTTTGTGAAAAAATCAAGTCCACTAGGAAATGCTGGTTGTCATCACATTTCATATATGACGTCGTTCTTATAGTGAACGAATAAGATGAAAGGCAATGAGCTCCTCCCCTTAGAGATCTTTTTTGAGACAAATTCATTGGCAAAGGCATTTCGGCCATCGTCATCGGTTTTCCAGTTTTTTCGAATATTCTCGAATTTTCGAAATGTCATCAATGGTCAATTATTGGTTGTTATTATACATTATACAAACATAAGGAAAAAAACATTAATAGCGGTCTTCCCCTTCAGAGGAATGATTGTCAAAAATTCTTCCTCAGCCAACATGTCATTGAATACCATCCGAATAAAAATACACAGCTGGGCAGTGTCTCTCATATCGGTGGATTCGTCGAACTGTAAAGAAAAGTATGTACATTTCATGATATCATGTTTTAGTTTATCTGCCATATCCTGACTCATAACTTCAAAACGCCTTGTGACAGTCGAATAAGATAACTGAAGTTCTATAATAGCAGACAAGATATCAAATCACTTACTTTTCGTTTTCTTAATTCCCTCCGTAGCGGAAAATTATTTTCATAGGTATTATGAACCGTTTTATCATGCCTCTCTGAGTTACCACGCTTAGATATTCCAAGTGACGCACGACAAATAAGACAAATGCACTTGTCCTTCATCATGCAAAAGTAAAATTCGTTATTAAAATGATACGTTTTAGATTTCTTCGCTGCACTTATTTTGTAAATTTTAATAATATACTTTGTATAGACGTAGTATTGCTTTCAAGTTACAATTCAGAATGACTCCAATTCCTGCAGGCGCAACATTTATATCGGCGAAATGAACGAAAGTCTTTTCGAATGTTCCCGCAAACGCGCCTTTGCCGCTAGAAATTTCTAGAAAAGCGGTAGTTTAGAATGAAAAATTTTTTCTTCGCGAGCTTTTCTTTGACAAGTACCGCGCGTTCCTTTGATGAAGCCGTCTTTGCCGCTAGCGGAGTGTTATTATATTACGCAATAAATTTCTAGAAAAGCGTAGTTTAGTTACCTACTTATTAAATTTTTTTTTCTTCTCGAGATCTACTCAAAAAGCACTCGCGATCGACAGCTCTAGCACCCCTGGTTTAGATTATACCCTCCAGTCGGAAATCTTATTACAAATGAAATTAGCGCATATAGTTAAGTCAAGACTATCTTGTTTTCATGAAGTGACAAAAGTTGGTTGATTGATTGGATAATTTACCGTGAAGCCCTATTTTAGTAAATAGTCTAGAGGTGAGTAACTTCTATGTTTGATGTTCAAACTACCCCATAGAATGATGGGATATGCATTGGCAATGAACCCAATGACAATATAATGTCAAACCTTATCAAAACAGATAGCTGCAAGCTTAGGGGAAAAATGAAGCATTGGGGAGAACTATATGTAGGAAACTAGTAATCCTACATATTTTAAATTCTCTCACAATAATCTAAGGTGGTAAAATGCGAAAAAGCCTTGAAATATTCGAATTATTTTCTACTGCGAAAAGTAAAATACCCATAGGAGTCCTAAAAAAATTAAAAATAGAGTTCCCAATATTTTTTGTGATGAAAGATCTCTAGAATGACCGGAATTATTTCTAAAAGTGCGATTTTCAATCAAAATTAGTGTGAAATTTTCATAAGCCAACACTTCGGAGGCGTTCTTTTCCGATTGAAGTAATTTCATGGATACAAGAAACTAAACCCGAGAACAAATGTTTCAGAACAAAGGATAGATAATTACAGACTCGGAGCTCTCTAAGTGGAATTTATGATTATAAAACATCCTTCTATTAAAGACCCCAAGTCCTGGCTTAAGTGAATTGAGTATAATAACTGAAATTTCCATGTAATTGTTATAGTCACGTCAGTGTATATTATGTCGGTCAATAAATGATTAAGAGTATTTACTGGAGCTCTTAATTTATTAATTACTTTCTGATATCTGAATATTTATCGACGATAAATATACAAAATAAACAATCAATGTGTGCTTTATCGCAGGGGTGATACGATAATTTATTAGAATTTATGACGTTTCCATACTTACCTATATACGGTTAAGGTACACAACTTCATCATATGAAATAAAATCATGTTGTTGAGGTTCACAGTATCATTATGTGAGCAGACGGTGATGTATTTGAATGCAATATTATTGTGATTTGTCTTTTTTTCCATGTTTTTTACCACCACATCGAAAGAAATGATGGCTTAGCCATTAGACATAGAGGTCGCAACAGATACGGCGAAGCCAAAACCAATTCTTTTTTTATCAACTTTTGATTTCAACGGATGATATGTGGTCGTTCCCATAAGTTAACATTGCTACTGCTATGTGTGGTTGCAGGCTAAGCCAGTGACCACATATCCATTTTCCCCTTGGAGATCTGTTGTTGACCGAAAGACAGAAAATTGCAAGGGTGAATTAGTGTTGAAAAAAAAACTCTGAACCATTTTAATTCTCGAAAGTCTAAAAGCGTTTACAATATTGACAGTGGTAATCAATCTTCATTCATACGAACCAGAAAATAAACGCCAATCTTCTGTTTGGGAATTCCAAGGGGAAGAAAAACCAATGAAATTTATCCGTGGCCGAAGTATCTACAAAAAGATGGTCACAACGTTTGCTTCAAAAACAGGTCATGTAGCAACA
The DNA here is from genome assembly GCA_013387265.2 of Cryptolaemus montrouzieri. Taxonomy (NCBI): domain Eukaryota; kingdom Metazoa; phylum Arthropoda; class Insecta; order Coleoptera; family Coccinellidae; genus Cryptolaemus; species Cryptolaemus montrouzieri. Next base: position 107,791,171 of record JABFTP020000185.1, read on the forward strand.
ATTCCTCTATAAGATCAAAGAACAGCTACTACCGATTGATACACAACCTCAGTTTACCTCAAGTTCTTACTAAGCTTCGAGAAACGTACCCCGAACGACGAATCATGATTCACCAAGACAAAGCAAATTCGCATACAGTCCGGAAGACAATAGAATCTTTAACGCAACATCGAATCGTTACATTATTTTGCGTACAGCCTGAGCCTAAGTCTCAACGATTTTTTTCCTTTCCCAAAATCAAGACTGGACTTCTTGGTCAAAGGTTTCAGTCTTCAGAAGAAGCCGCTTATCCCTTCCAAAGTGCCTATTGGAAAGTAGCAGCAAACGGTTGGAATAACTGCTTTAAGAATTGATTGGAACTAATGCAGAAGTGTATTAACTTTCGCGGAGAATAATGCGAAAAACAATGAAGTCTCTAAACGCTTTGAATTGTCTCATTCTAGCTCTATATTCCAAACTTCACTCGTATTCATCAATCTATAATATGAACAAGATATGGTCCAAATTAATTATTTTGTTAGAAAGAGTATTCCCAAAAAAGTATATGCTAAGTATTGAGTTTTATGGAAAATATTTGGCCATAAAATGACATTAATCCTAAACGCTTACCTATTTGAAGTATAACAATTTTATGGCAGAATATGAAAAAATGAATACGTAGTTGAAGGTTGAAGAATACCTTAAGAACGCCAGTGCAGTTTCCAATGTCGAGAATACTTATTAGAAATTATAAAACAATATGGAAAAGATTTCAAACATTTTATCGGGCCAAAATGCGACCAATTTAATACTATAAGTGGAGAGAAGTAACTATACCATGTACTTATTCGTTTGTAGTATTGAGGATAACTGAAATCACAGCCCCAAACGAAGAAATCAAAAAGAAAGTAAGAAATGAGATAACGTGACCATAAAGTATGGTGGCCTCATTGACACATGCTCCAAACACAATACAGCTGGTTTTAGAAGCAGGGTTTGGTATTGGGAGTGAAGGCAGAAGGTCTGAGAGTTGTAATTTCAAAGAAACGGAAAGAGATAATCGTTCAGCTGACTGTTAGCTGTCAAAATTGAAACTGGAAAAATATGAAACGATTAACTGTTATTTCGGAAAACTGTAGTGCTATGTTATCATAACGAAGCATTTTGGGCATTTTCTTAAATGTCAAGATGAAATGAACAGGTACATGAGTTCACTCTCAAGTCTTATTCTCTCATCGTAAAGGAATTCTTTCAGTTATACTCAGTATATTACATACTAATTCAATATCTTGCATCACCTAAAATAAGAAAATATCAATTATTTCCGAAAAGTTCAATTTACACTACGCCAAGAAATTATGGTACAATTTCAATATTTCAAATTTCTTTTTTGGTAGGCAACGAATTATTATCACATGTTCCCTTTCGTATATGTCCGGACATATGCCACAAAATTAGATGTTTTTTCTTAGCGCACATGTTTCTCTCATGTGAATAAATTGAAAGAAATAAATTGAGATTTGGCAAGGTAGCACCATATTATTGATCAATTTTTGAGTGTAACGTTTGTTGATCTTGAAAATTTTAATTTTTGGTAACAATGCAACGCGAATTATGAAATTCAACCCGGTAGAATGTGCTGAAACAGTGGTGTTAGATAACCTAGGCTGGACATTTGCAGAATATGCAAAAGGCTTGGGGTATCCCATTCAACTGTTTCCAGAATGATCCGCAGATACAGTTGACATGAAACGAGACTTACAGAAACACGATCTCGGCAACAATCCATAACCGTTACTTAAGAATTTATTTGCTTGGCTCGTTAAAATGCAGCTTAGCCAGAACAGCGGAGTGCAAATTAATACTGAAACGATACGTAAATGTTCTCAGGGAATTAGGTGTGACGCCTCTTGTTGCAGCTTTAGGCCCAACTCTAACCGCAGCATATCGAAGAGCCCGATTGAATCTTGCCAGGGGACATGTGAATTGGTTAGAAGCTGACTGGGAGAGATTTTTATTTAGAGATGAGTCTTTGCGATCGATGTTCTCTAATGTACAGACGTCCGAATGAGGGATATGTCTACTTCAGCTTTCTACCTATTTATGTTTTGGTAGAGGTTCAATAATGAAATTTCTTTGATTGCCCGCACTGATGTGGTCATCATGAATATTGCCTCTGAATGCTCAGAGATACGTTACAGACGTTTCAGAAGAACAGGTTATCATACCATTAGACCTTTACCTTTAATATAGCTAACGCAAACACTTCAGTGATGACCAGACCTTAATTCTATCGAATAAGTCTAGAACATCCTGAATTCAAGATTGAGAAGGCAGAGAAATCAGCCAGTTACCTAGAAAAAGGTTCGGAACATACTGATCGAAATTTGGAACGAAATAGATCAGAACGCTATAAGGTCATTGATTTTAAATGAATGAACATGTTATGCAGTTATTTTCGCCAGGAGTACAAATATCCGATATCAACATGCTTTTGGGATTTTTCCCATAAGTTTAACATTTTTCTTTATCAGTTTCATTTCAATTTCTATGAATATCATTTTCATTCCGATTGTTCTCAAGCATTCCTTAGTGCTGGTGAATTACTGGTAAAATAATTTTAGCATATCTGAACTTCTGCATAAAGAATTTTCCATTTTGTGCGTTGATTTCGTAGCACAGTGTATAAATCAATATCAGATTCATTGTAGATTTGAGTTCAACTCAAATGTGAAAACATCACAAATTCATTTCGTGGTGCAATTAATACTTTTAGATTGAGAAAAAGTATCACTTATTTCAAGACCTTTAAGAAGAAATAGTATTGAAAAGCAATAAAATCAATTCTTAACATATCATAGAGAAAATATCAATCAATGAAAGTGTGGTATTCTTTGAAGGTTTATTAGACGAATATGAATTTGAATATTTATATTCGCGTTAATACAGAGCGTTACATAATAGTATGTCACTACTTGAGGAGGTAAATCTATGTGCAATTGTAAGACAAAAGTTCATATAAACATAGGACCGCAAAAGCTTCGTCACGGAGCTATAGGGTGTTGAAATTTCCAGAAAAAATTGTTTTTTTCTTTAAAACTCCTGCAGTTTTTGAGATCATTACACGTCCAAAATTTTAACTTGAATCTACAAGGTGTTTTATTTTGCGGAGCCATGTCTTCTTTTGCCCTTTCAAACTTTTTTTCAATACGCCACTGATCTGCATACAATCAACTTTCGTCATCTTCGTTCAATTTAGAAACTTTTTTGACACTTGTGATTTTTTCGTATCTCCAACCTTTTTCGAGTGAAAAAGTGAGTTTGAATTATTTGAATTGTATGTTATTCGCTGAATAAAAAAAATAAAAGGAATACTCGATAGGTATGCCCAAAATCTGCTTTTATTTTGATAGCTCTTCTGCTGAAACTCAACTTATGCATGTTCAATATCAAACTTAAGAAAAGAACAATTAAAAACTAAATGAATTGCAGGAAGAAACCTCCAGCACCAAGAGTACAGGCCTCTGTTCTTCTTCGCATATTATCACGCACTCTTTGAAATATACCTGGGGTATTTCTTATCATGTCACAAGAGGTTATTATTCGATTTCTCAATTCTTTTACATTGTTCACTAGAGTGGTATAAACTGAACTTTTAAGATATCCCCATAAGAAACAGTCTAAACTATTGAAGTCTGGGGACCTAGGAGGCCATGGTTCTGGCCCACCCCGACCTGTCCATCGGTTGTTGAATGTTTTATTCAAGAATTCCCTAGCTTCTTCACTGAAATGTGCTGGTGCCCCGTCATACATGAACCACATTATGTTCCTCACCAATAGTGGCACATCCTCGAGCAATAAAGTTAACTCCTCCTCAAGAAATTGCCGATAAGCGGGACCGTTTAGTCTGTTAGGCAAAAAAAAATGGCCCAATCAAATAATTTCCAATTATTCCGACCTAGACATTCAGTGAGAATTGTTCTTGATGATGAGATACTTCAATCAAATGGGGGGTTTCCTCAGCCCAATAATGATTATTGTGAAAATTTGTGACAGCAGTTCTCGGAAAGTTAGCTTCGCCTGTGAACATAATTTCACTATCGAAATGAGCATTTTCTCGAATTTTATCTAAGAACCATCGGCAGAAATTCAGTCTTGAAGGAAAATTCCGAGGAAGTAGAGTTGGACGCGTTGAAAATGAAACGGGTACAATAAAAAGTCGTGGAGAATCCTCCAAACTAGAACATGTGAAATATTCAACAGATTTCCAATTTTTCTTGTGCTTTCATGAGGATTCAAATCAATACAATTCAAACCTGCTTCCTCAATTCTCATAGTTTGAGTTGTACCTTTTAAATGATTATTTGCAGTAAAAGTACCAGTTTCCCTCAACCTTCCATGGATATTTGAAAATGTTCGCCTGTCTGGTGTTACTCGATTTGGAAAGCGCACCTGATATGATCGCCCAGCTTCTGTTGTGTTTCCGTCAGCCAACCGTACATGTAATGGATATCAGCCAATTCGGCGTTGATAAAATTAGCCATTTTTTTCTTACAGCAATAACTTCAAAAGTCTGAAAACTAATCGTTAATTTAATAAACAATTCGAGCAGACACTGGTGCATTTTTAGCAACTGTCAAAATAAATAAATAAATGAAAAAAATCAAAGCCTACTAGTAATTTTGTTAATTAGAAGTGCTTTCAATTCAGCGAATGGATACAATCGTTCAATAATTTTTTACTCGAGGACGGTCGGAGATAAGAAAAAATTACAAGTGTCAAAAAAATTTTTAATTGAACGAAGATGACGAAAATTGATTGCACGCTGATCAGTGGCTTACTGCAAAAAAGTTTGAAAGGCAAAAGAAGACATGGCTCTGGAAAAAAACACCTTGCAGATTCTAGTTAAAATTCAGGATAATATAATTATGGATGCTGTAAAAAACAGCTTGCATTCCAAATTTGGGCTAAATATTTGAAAAACTGCAGGAGTTTTGAAGAAAAAAACAATTTTTGCCGGATATTTCAACACCCTGTAGCTCCGTAACGAAGCTTTTGCGAACCTATGTTTATATAAACTTTTTTTTCTTAAAATTGCAAGTGGATTTACCCCCTCAAATTGTGACATACTATTATGTAATACCCTGTATACAGTGTGTTCTATCTCTATATGGACTGATTTTGTCAGAAAAAGCTGAGACACGTCAGATCAGAGGAGGAGCAAATTCTGAGTTCTAAGAATTTATTATCGAAATAATAGTTGTACCAGAGAAACGGCTAGGATTTTTAAAGTGAACCATTCATAGAAACAGGTAGGATATATATTATATTCGTAATATAGATTTGGCCGGATATTTTTCTATGCTCGTTTTCTCATACTTACGTGCAGGCAATTCAACGAGAACAGGGCGACAAAATCACGAGAGCGCAGCTCAAATGATTTATCGAGCAGGTCGAGTTGAATTACCGAAAAGTAAGTATGAGAAAACGAGCTTAGCAAAATATCCTGCCAAATCTGAGCTCGAGTGGTATTTGCTGAGAAAATTCCGCGAATGACAAAACGTACATTATGAATTTTATTGAGAAATGCACACAAACTCAACGAGAAAATCATAAAGCATTCATTACAAACATGTTTAGTTATTATTGGAATGAGCAGTTATTGAAAATGCAATTACTATATACAAATTTTCCACTCCGGGTCGATTCTATATGGGACGATGCCTGAGGAATTATGGAAGATTCAGCATTCGCAGAAATTTTTCGGAGATTTGAAACAAGATTCAAATGATGCTCATTTTTCAGTTTCAGGTAGGGCTTAATAGAGCTGGCCGTAGAGTGTCCGGTTAGTTTGATCAATTCTTGTTCACTGACACCTGCCTCAGATAGGTTCGAAACAGCACTGGATCTATGAGAATGATTTGTGATCTTTTTATTTTTCGTATCAAGTCCAACTTTCTCTGCTGAAATTTTTGTCCATTTGGATATTTCATTTATTCCCAAAGGCATATTTTTGTACCAAACCTTAGAAGTACTTTTCCAAAATTGATTGGAACCCAGAAATAATCGATCACTTGTAATATGATCGAGTCTTTTCGACAATATTTTATAAAACAACCTCACACGACATAAATCTGGGTTTTCCCTATTATTTACTAGCCATTCACTATCACAGCATTTTTTTGAGCCGCCTTGGCAAGTTCGGGAATACTGGGTTATATTCAATATGACCAGTCACTTCTCCGTTATTAAATTCTTCCTCTTTGAAAAAGTGTACCTTGCAAGTTACTGCTTCACAGCCACGCTATGCAAATTCATAAGCAACAATATGGAAAAAATTCTTCAACAAACCTATCGGGGCATTTTCGTCCCAGTACAGAGCCATGCTATCAATTTCAGTTCTTGTTAATGCAACGGAACTTTCTTTGCGCTTTTCCACATCCCCTTGTAACATCTTTCTTCTAGAATTGCGAGCTTCACGAGCCTTTCTAAATGCTGAATCGGTAAAGTGGTTGAAACTCATGTTGAATTTTTCGAAATATATATTCTACATCATTTTCGCAGTTGTGTTCCACATTGTTTTGACAACGTATTCTTTGTAATCTTGTCCATTCATTTGTTTCTTATTGAAACCCCAATCCATTAGAATTTCTGCAATATCTTCAATTGAATGCTGTATATCCAAATCGAACGTTCGTTCCTTGCAGAATATACTGAATTGATTTCAAATCGAGCTGTGCGTTTTTCTTGTATTTTTGGGGATAGAATTCTGTATAGAACTATTTATTTCTGCTTCACTGGTGCTTCCAAAACGAGACATTTTAATTTATATCGGCAGAAACTTTACAACAGGTACTGAAATGGCTGCATTTCGACACATGAGTGGAATTGTCATGAATAAATTTTCAACTACGAGTTCGATGACTGAAAAAAGATGAAGTTCAACTTCGGCCTATACGGAACAAAGCAACTGAAGTGGCAGTGTTGGGCCACCTACAAATGGAAAACACTTCTTCCATCAGGAAATTGTCACGTGTGGCTGGTGTATCAACAGTCTATAGGATCGTGAAACATCATCAACTTCATTCTTATAAAGTTAAACTAGTTCATAAAATAAGCGAAGACGATCCTGATCGTAGCTTGTAATTTTGGTAAATTTAAAGTAAATATATTAATAATAATCCACATAATCTGTATAATACTAGTTTTTCTGATGAAAGGAGCTTTACTCTCAATGGCAGCATACCCACAAACGACTCCGAATTTTCGGGCTGGAATTGTAGAACCTTTATTATTGGAAAGTTTTCTGAATGGAGATACTTTTTTGCAGTTGTTGAAAGAATTGATGAATCCCAGGTCCACAGAAATTTTGGAAAATGATGAAACTCCTTCAGAGAATGAGACACGTTTCAAGCAAGATGGTGCTCCACAAAATTTCGAGGTTCATATGCGACAATATTTGGATGTATATTTCCCAGGTTGGTGGATTGGCAGAAGAGGAGCGGTTGAGTGGCCAACCAGGTCACCTGATTTGAGACTTATAGATTTCTTTTCATTGGGTCGTCTTAAATCGAGAGATTTTGCTACACAATCTGGAAACTTGGAAGATCTGAGAAGAAGTTTTTCAAAATATAAAAAGAGAATTTGAGAATCGTTTGTGTTATTGTATGGGGATAGGAGAAGGTTAGATTTGATTTTTGGCATTAAGGAGCTTAACCCTTTCTACCCTAGATGCCTTGAAGATTTTCATCGATTCAAAGAAATTGAGTTTATAAGATTTATAACAGGAATGAAGAATTTTTAGCTGTTCAAGTTCTGGAAAAGGATGACATTCATTCGGACAATGTGCAGCTGAAGCTGAATCATATTTCTGATGTAGGAATGACCGAAAATGTTCTTTGTATCTAAGCTTGAAAGAGCGTCCTGTTTGACCTATATAAAAGGAATTGCACTCAGAACATGTTAATTGGTATACTCCTGATTTTTCGAATTTATCTGTTTTATCTTTTGTGTCGAAAAGCAGGCCTGACAATTTGCTAACTGGTTTGAATGCAATGTGAACTTTTTTACTATCAGACAAAACTGTCGCAACCTGTTATGACGTCATCCCAAAATAAGTTAGAGACAAATTTTTCGGGCTTTTCTCTCTTGGATTGGGGATATATCATGTTGAATGTGTTGTTGCGTATTTTCCGATTCATTAAACTCTCTATTGTTTTTATATCGAAGCCGTTGTTCTCTGCTATTAACATAATGGTGTTGAATTCTGATTTTCGGTCCATGTCCGATATAGGCAAAGAAATCGCCCTGTGAATCATGGCTTTGAAGGCTGCTATTTTTTGAGAATACGGATGAAATGAATCCATTGGTATGACATTATCCGTGTACGATGGTTTTCTGAAGATATTAATTGATAAACGGTTATTGTTCTCGCGGGTAATTGTTAGATCTAAGAAATTGATTTTGCTATCGACTTCTGTTTCTACTTTGAACTTAATTTTAGGATGAATGTTATTAATGAAATTCAGGAAGATTTCTAGTTGCCTATTCGTTCCAATGAAACAGACTAAAATATCATCAACATATCGATACCAAAATAGAATATGCCTTTTCGTCAAAGGTGACGTCATGATTTTAGTGTTATCCAAATTAGACATGAAAATTTCAGATAGAAGGGGACTGAGGGGTAAACCCATAGCTAAACCATTATTTTGTGAGTATATCTTATTATTGAACTGAAAATAATTTTGGGTCAAGCATAAATCAAACAGAGAAATTAACTCATCTTTATAGACCACGTTGAGATTTCTTGCCCTAGAGTACTTGATATTTAGGAACACATTCTGTTTGCAGATATATTCGAAAACATATTATCTACATCTAATGATAATTATTTAGGGTTGGTGGCTTGAGGAAATTATTTATTTTATTCGATAATTCTAATGAATTTTTATACTATATTGTGAATGAAAATCAGAAATTGATTTGAATTTGGTATTTAGATGCTTAGCAAGTATTTGTGTTGGACTATTGGTATATGAAATCACTGGACGAATGATATTTTCGATTAAAATTTTATCTCTCGAGTTGGTTTGATTTTTATGGTTCTTTAAAATTCTCTTAATTTTTGCCTTTTCAAAATTGCCAGTATTTAAGGCTCTCATTAAAATTTCCGATTCAACGGCTAATGTTTCTAGAGAGTTAGTCTGTATTTTCGGAACAAATTTAGGATCTTTCGATAGAAGATCTGTTTCTTTTTTGTTGAATTGAACATCAGATAAATTAACAACCCTTTGACTTCCCGAAGAATTAACTGTATCTATTATGCGTCACTCAAGTGTGACTGAAAATTTTGAATTGAGTGAAATACTATGTTTAAATTGAGAATTAAAAGACCTCTCCAAAGATATGCCACCCACTTTCACTATCATCAATTTCGAAGTAGGTTTTGCTGAGGGTAGTTGATTTCACATGCTTAGAATGAACTCAGAAGTTAGTCCGCCTCCAATCACAAACTGTCGTGTCTCAGTTCCTTCCGCCAAAATCAAAATCTTGTTCCATGGAACACACTGTACACATTTTAACCAAATTTTTACCAAAATATGGTTCATTGAACGTATTTAATCGAAATGCTCTCACTCATGTTGTTTAGGCTAGCAGAGGTTTTTCCCAAGTTGCATGTAAAATTTGGCAACAATTTATTTCTCGCTTACTTCAGTTAAAATGCTATGGAAAACAACTACATGTATTGTGTGAGAATGCTTTCAGCATAAGTAGGTGTAGGAGGCTGACTTTCTTAGCATACTCACTTCTTCTGTAGCAACGTCAATAGCCATACCTCGTACACAGATGTCCTCCCAAGGTGTATGATAAACTGTGAGAGGTGATTCCCGAAGCAAATCTAAGAAAAACTGGCGAGAACAGCACGGTGCAAATCTCTTCAAATTCGGAGTTGTTCAGCTTTAAAACTTTGATCCTCACGTATCCTGAAATCTCAATTTTCAACATACAAGTGCGATTCTGAGGTGTTATCAGATCTTGTTGTACGGAAGGTGACGTTCATAACCATAGTAAAATGATTCTTAAAAATAATGAGTTACTTTTGATAAATGTCAGAATATCTTTTTCGATAGATATTTGTTGTTTTGAAACCTTGAATTCCTCGAATTGGAACGTCCCAAAATATGTACGACCTAGATGTGACAACATACAAAATGAGGGGAACATAATAGACTGTGTTGACGATAATCCTTCGATAAGAGTCATGGGGCGTGTTTTGAAAAGAGAGAAACTGCATCCTTTCTGGATTCTACAGTAACATGCTCACGATCCTGATTTCATTTCCGTCAATTCATGGTCTGATGAATCATGGTTCAACAAATAAACAATTTCCATAATGATCATTCATGGGTCCTGCAGAATCCAAATGAAGTTAGGCAAAGACGTTCCCAAAGGAGGTACAGTATCAACGTTTGGGGTGATCTTTATATTTTCTTGTCCATTCATATTCTACATAACAGATTGAATGCCTTTACTTACCGAAATTTTCCATGAACACGTTGTTCAATTTGATTGACGATGTTCCTCTAAATTTCATTCGAATATTTATTACCAACATGACGGAACACCTCGACATCGAGGAAGGAAATAGTTGAATGGCTGAATGCATATTTTTTCCAAGAATGAATTGGTAGGGAAGGTCCAATTTCTTGGCTACTACGGCCTCCTGATCTCAACCCCTTAGACCTCTATATGGGGATACATAAAAAACGTCTACAGTATAGTATGGGGATACATGAAACAACACGTCTACAGTGTAGAGATTAAAAGTTTATTATATTCATTATTTCCTTCAATAAATTTTCACTAGTTCGAAACTCATTGTCAAAATTATTTTTCGACCTTTTTGATCCAAATAATTAAAATTAATATGTATTTAATCACCACATAACTGCTCTTGAATCTTCAGTGGTTCTAGCAGCATGTCAGATCTGCATACTTTTCAATCAATGAGGGAATGCATCTTCAATTCGAAAAATTTAAGGTTTCTTAACACTTAATTTGATTGAGGAGGTCGTTACTTGATGAAAATGGATATACATATTTGCAATGAAATAAAACTAAAGTATTTAGATTTTCACTATATTAACTAAACTATGACCGGTTTCACCACACTGTGGCTTCATCAGATAGATACAAACTTATGAACAGAGTTATTCCTTATATATTAGTCTTATTTCCTACTTAATATTACAATAGGTTAGGTTATGTTAGATTTCATTGTATAAAATTTTGAAATTATCATTAAAGTTATGGTTTTCTTCGAGTAAGTGATTAGAATAATGGGAATCTGATTTATGATAATTAAAACTACGTTTGTGCTTCTGAAATTTCTTAAAGTTTTACCAATATAATTTTATTACAATTCCCGCAAGACAGTTTATAAACACCGGATTTATTACTTTTATCAATTTTAGGTTTGCAGTTTTTGATATGTCGGCCTAAAGAATTATCAGTTCGGAATGCTATATTGAAATAATAATGCGAGAGGAATGATTTTAATTTTTGACTAGGATTGCCAATATAAGTTAAGCTGTTGTATTTTGTGTTAGAACTTTTTATACTTGGAAATACTTCATGGATTGCTTTTTGAAATTTTTTGCGTGAAATCATATTCTCAATCATAGTTGGACTGTAACCTTTATTGACAGCTATTCGTTTAATTAAATTTAGCTCTTTTATGAAATTATTTTGTGACAATGGGATATTAATGAGTCTATGTACCATACTATTGTAAGTTGCTAATTTATGTGGATAAGGATGTGTAGATGAACTGTGGATAGTAATATCTGTATGCGATGGCTTATGAAAAATAGATAAATCATGTTTGCCGTTAATTTTAGTAATAATTAAATCCAGAAAGCTTATGGAGTTTTCTGTTTCTATCTCTAACGTGAATTTAATATTATCCTGAATTTTGTTAATGAATGTTTTGAATGTTTTGGCTCAGACCGACATATCAAAACTGCAAATCTAAAATTGATAAAAGTAATAATTCCGGTGTTTATAAACTGTCTTGAGGGGATTATAATAAAATTTATATTGGTAGAACTTTCAGAAATTTCAAAGTTAGATTATCCGAGCACAAACGTAGTTTTAATTATCATCAATCAGATTTCCATTATTCTAATCACTTACTCGAAGAAAACCATAACTTTAATGATAATTTCAAAATTTTACATTTTAATGAAAATAACAGACAAAAACTCAATCTATTGGAAATTAGAGATCAACAAAAACAAGAATTCAGGTAAGTTACTTAATAGTCAATTAGATCTAAATCCTTCTCCTTTACTCAATCTTTTCAATTCATAAAGTAAGCAACTCCGATGGGTTTTCCAACATACCTCTTGTACCTATTGTAATATTAAGTAGGAAATAAGACTAATACATAAGGAATAACTCTGTTCATTAGTTTGTATCTATCCGATGAAGCCATAACTTTAGTTTTATTTCATTGAAAATAAGTTTCTTAACACAATAATTAAAAACAATTATTTATAGAGAAAATATTTTAACATTTATATATCAAAAGTAGCACAACATTCTTGATGATCATTTTACTGTGATTACGAATGTCTCCTTCTGTACAACAAAATATGTTTTACATTCTATCTATGGTAATACCATACTATCGCTCCCGTATGTGATATTAGGACCCGAAGGATGAAATTTTTGATCTTAATACCTCCGAATTCGAAAAGATTCGAACCATGGCTGTTCTCATTAAATTGTTTTAAAATTTCTTCAGGAACCACTAGTTTCCATTTGGGGAAAACGATTGATACAGGCTGATAGAACTTAAGCACCAGAGAAATCAAAGAAATCAGAAAGCAGTATACGATAACTTCAAAGTATAAATTTGCTTTTGGCGCAAAAGTTCCTTCTGATTGCCATGCCACGCAAGCATTCTTAACACTTTGAACGATGTAACATAAATTTGTACTCAATAAAATATAATACGAAATTTATTCGAATGATTAATCTCCTAGAGCCCCTGTATCCAGAAAGAGAATTCTACACTTGATTCCGTGCACCTTATCTTCTCCTCCACATTCAATGAAACACCTGTGAAAATTGTTTTGGTATTTCTTACAGCAGGTCTTACAGATAAGCTCCCCTTGGATTTACTGTCTTACGTGACGTTTACATTGAAAGACCCCTCATATAAAAGAAGGTGTCTCTGAATGGAACTCCTTGTACTTGCTAAGGGATTCTGATAAAATAGGTTCTGCTCCCTATTAAACCGAGCACGCTGCGATAATTTGAACTGGGAATTTATTGATTTTCGATTGATAAGGAACAGAATTTTATGTTATCAGAGAGGAGATATTAAATGCAAAATAACATGAATAGTAGCTTCATGCACTTCACTATAAGGTAGCAGTATATTATTAAATTTTAATGGTGATAAGAAGCGGAAGTTGTAGGGGAACTAGTTCGGAATGGAAAAGAAATATTTTGCAAAGAGAAATTGAATACTTCAATATTATTTGTTTCATAACGAAACGATGTGAAAAATGCATTGAAACGTTTTATGAGCACATAAAATGGCAGAAATTATTGAAATTATTATCAAATTGAAATGATGATCAAAGAGCATTCAGTTTTCTCAAATAATAATAAATAATGAAAACTATTATCGATTTAGAAAATTATTCAAGAAGCAGAATATTATTTTAAAAACTCCTAAAATGGAAATCAGAGTCCGATACAACCAACGAAACAACTACAACAAATTTGTAAGGGTAGTTTATTCAGAGTTGCTTTATATATTACATTAGCTTTGGCCCGCTGCTTCGTACGCGTAGCTGTAGTGGTGAGAAATATACTACTATTTTTATAAAAAGACCTGTTCTGCTTCGAAGGCTGAATTAGTAAAAATTATTTGAATGGTGAAATTGTTGTTAAAGTTGGTATTTTTGAAGAGTGCATTATGTTATTGACCTATTCATATACAATTGTATAGCCATGGGGTGCAAGGATCACCAGACTGATAGCCAAACTTACTCTGGAACACGCAACATAGAACTATCCATGTGAGAAATAGTTACCCTTTATATCTATCCCAGCCACTTCCAATGACTACCTTTGAGATTAATTGATGGTCATGGCGAAACACACTTTTGGAGGAAACAGCAGTCTTTCGAATTCAAATGGATACTCTGATGGCATGGATGGTATTCTAGAGTCCGCGAGCTTTAAAATGAGCCATGTCAATCATCCTTAAGGTTCAATATCGTTATCAGTATTTAACCACTAGAAATGTACAAAACAAAATTCCAAGCTTGCTTTCCAGCAATTCTCGAATTGTGTGTTATGTTTTGCAAGCGAAACAGTTCAACAATAGAAAAGATATATAAGATACCATTTAAGATATAACTGCTCTATTGTACCCAAAACTGCCAGGAGAAAGGGAGATACCATAGACGGCGATTAAATTAATTACAAAAATAGGTTCTATACATTTGTTTATCTCCAAATTATTTGGTCTATCTTGATAGCTAGGTACTTAATTAAAGATAATTCACATGCTATTAATTCAACAATACCTAAATTCAAATTCCTAATCCTATTTATTATTAACGAAATCAAAGTTTATAGATTTTAAGACCAGGTTACTTGCATGGAGATAATCATTAAATCATTAAGATAACTTCCTGAAAATAATAAAACAGGTAATTTATTCAATTATGAAGCTAAACATATAACAATGGTAGATATTTGGCAATTTTGATGATTGATAATATAATAATAATAAATATTGAAGGTTCCCTACTAGTGATTACTTTGCGAAAAAAAAGTTAGTCATCGCCGTCATCGGTGTTCTCATCATCACTGTGTTCATAACAGTTATCTTCACCTAAATGAAAAATTATAGGATCTACATTATCATCATCCACAATATGTTCTTTTTCTGAATTTTGTTCTTCAATTTCTTCAACTTCATCATATTTGGCAACAGTTGCACATTGCGGATCAGCAAATTTTTAAATTTCTAGATTATTAATCTATTCTTACTCGAAAGTGACATTTTTGAGTCAACCCAGTTTTTGACATTTACCCACATTTTTATATTGGGCTTACTTCAGGATGATAGGGGGTAAGCGGAGAACCGAATGCCTATGAGCAGCCAGTAGGGAATCGATAACATATGTCTTAACCGGTGGTTTATACTCCTGAGTTATTTTATATAATTCAAGTTTGATGGCTTGCTGTTCAGAAAATTTACCTTTTTGATTCAACCATTGCTGCATTTCGGCCTTTTTATTCGAAAACACAATTTTTTTTCTGTAGCTACATTGTGGTACGAAGCGTTATCCATTACAACCACAGAATTGGGTAGTAAATTTGATATTAATTTATCTTCTATATCCTTTTTAAAATTTTCCACTTTCACATCATCATGATAGTCCACTGATTTTGCTTCAGATTTGATAGTTAAAAGTGAATCTGGAACGAATCCCTGCTCACTGACAGAGTGAGATATAGCCAACCGAGGACCTTTTCCAATTGTTTATGTAATCCATGAACAGAATTGTCTAACCACTGATGAGAAGTAGTGTGGTTAGAATTGACATATGTTTCATCAATATTAATAATTGGCCGATTTTTTTCTTTTATATATTCTGATCTTTTTAAATAATCTCGTCGTTTTGTCCTAATATCCAGTGATTCAACTAAAATTATCCTGACTTTTGTTCCATCTGTAATCAATAAACTGCTTGCAATTTTATGGTAATTGTAATTGTAATCAAAAATGATTTTTTACATTTACTACCAAACACATTTTCACAATAATTCTTTCACAACTGAATGATTTCACGAGTTCTACATTCACAATGAGAATGAGACGTTACGCTATTGATGAGTTTTAGCTTGCAATAAGCACCGCATAATACGCTGTTCCGAATTTCGAATTTGCACCTCGCATGACCTTCAGGGATCATTTTAGAGCTCGCGGACTCTAGGTATGAATACAGTTACCCATTGAGCATATCTAGTGATTACAAGAGCCTCGACAATGTTGCAGTGAAGCACTTATATCTGCAATCTGAGGCCATTTGATAATTTTGAAGCCTTAATGTTTCTTAATTACATAACTGGTGCTCCAATTTTCAAATGAAGATTATACGATGAGAGATGGAATGCGATCATGATGGTGAACGTACGTATTAGCGTGAAGTCTTTTCATACATGTACCTGACTGATCCAGTGAAGGACGACGAAAGCACCACCATTTGGCTACATGCACTTCGGGATTTTTTCCTGATTGTTTGCTGTTGTTTGACGATTTCAGCTGTATTATTTTCTGGTTGAACCAGTAAGGATAGTGCGCCATTTTGAAAGTACTTTTTACTGAATCAACTGAACTTCAGAAATAGAAAGTTTGCCAGCGAGTTTTCCTGGCTGAAAAATAATGAGTATGCTCGCGATATTTTCGGACTGAGATATGGTATGAATAGGTAAGTAAACATCATAATGACAATTGGAAAGATATCCAGAAGTAGTGAAACGCAGTCTTTTACTGGGTCATCCTCTACTCCAAATTCATCAATCCTCCATTATGATACATTTGTCCGACAGCTACTAATTCCCATAACCACCATAAGTATCAAGGCGTGACATATCTGAGAAATTGTTAGCAGAGGAGCTCTAATTATTGCTGGCACTATCATGAGATAGTATACAATAATGAATCCCAGTGATTCAACACGTGATTCACTATCTCCTCAAGCACTTCCCTTGTCCTGACTTGAGTGTATTGCCCTAAATAGGCAAGTACCATCACCAATGGTCGGTACAACGGTATGAGACACCGTTACACCGTTTATGTTCAAGTTCTCAACAACAAAATACCAGAGAAATATGCATATGTTGAAACTATGAAATAATTTAAAGTTCCAAACCGAGATGCCCATTTTATATTTTTTATTTTTTCCCATGCAAAGTTTAATACCCTTTTGACACCTTGAAAGTTCGAATTTTAAAATATATTGAATTAGAGTTTTACTAAATCATATCAAAGAGTAATTTCACGAAATTCCAAATGGATCAGAAACAAGAAAGTTACATATAAATGATGATACCCTTTTTTACGCCTTTACGAGCTGAATTTCGCAAAACATCTTCTTACTGATCCTATACGTTTCAGAAGGAAGCGACGGTCCAAATATCACCTTCAGTAGTTTTACCTCGGCGTTGATGAATCAATCAGTCACTCAGGGACATGTTAATTTATATAGTAGATTCTATAGAACAGGGATGCTCAAACGGTCGACCGCGAGTGCTTTTTGAGTAGATCTGGAGAAGAAAACAATTTTTAATAATTAAGTAACTGAACTGAAAAAAAATTATTACGTAATAAAATAACACTCTGCTAGCGGCAAAAGGCAGTTTTATCAAAGGAACGCGCGGTACTTGTCAGAGAAAAGCCGCGTTTTTTATTCTTGCTGTTTTTCTAGAAATTTCGGGCGGCGCGTTTGCGGGAACACTTCTTCGAAAATTTTGCAAACAAACACAATGAATAATTTCCGATATCATTTCGATCACTTTGGAATTAAAGCCAAATTAGTCATAAATTATTCATCGTTATCAGAATCATTACTTGAACAAAAGTTATTCCGTTTCACAACAAATAAATTTGATAATTTCATTACCTTTTGAAAAGGTTGTTCTACGATCACATAATTATTTGTTCTGAAAAAATTCCAAGATTTTATCGATGCGTTCGATCTCCGTTTAAGGAAACCACTTGATCAAAATCTGCTGGTTCAGGAACAATTTTCCCTCTCATTTGAACGTTTGCGCATAATCCCCTTACTCGTGTCAACTACCACCCTGAAAATTTCCATATGGGAAAAGGGTTCTGTGATATCTCTTTGGAAGTCTGGTCAATTTACTGCATTCTTTCTTAATTTTATTGACGATTAAGCAACCCTTTTCATTTTATGTTAAGGTCTATCAACTCGATATTGTTCCGAACAGTTAATAATTCTGCTGATCGACAATAGGGAGCGTTTGAATTAATAAATAAAATCGATTTCATTTTGATAACATCAAAATGTCAGTTCGTTATAAATCTGCCCATGTTAGAAAATTTTGACCAGATCTCCAAGATTCAGTTACGTTTGGTTATTTGTTAAAATACAGGTGAATGCGTTGGTAGTATTTTCCACAGTTTTCATAACCATAACGGTGATTTAGGTGAAGGTGGTGTACCCTCTGGAGGAACAAATTGAAATTATGAGTTTACTTTTCCAAACTAATAACTGTGCTAAAGCCAATGCACGCATTTTCAGCGAAAATAATCCTGAAAGAAATTTGGGCACGAATTCGTTCTTGAATAGAGTAGAAATTCCATCCATATAATATTAGACTCGTACAGAAGCTGAATGACGATTATTTCGATCGTCATGTTGAGATCTGCGAAGATTCCAGTGGGTGGATCAATAACATTAATTAACATTATATCTTCAGTGATCTCAGCTGTGGCATGATAGGCATCGCCACCTTCCAGAGTTGAGAATTAAAAAAATTATCTTGTTTTGTGACAGATCGAGTATTTTCGAATGGAATACTGTAGAGTCTGGAGTAACACAAATCTCTATTTAGAGCGGGGGAATACAACTCAAAGAACTCAAAAGCTTAATATATGGCCGGAATTTTGGAAGACCATATTGTAGGACCCTTAGTCATAAATTGGACGGCGAAACCTATATGAACATACTTGATAATTTGATCGATCCTCTTAACAGTTATGATCGAAGGAAATTCAAGTTTATCTGAACATAACGAAATGTATCAACATGATGAAGAGCCGCCCCGTTATGGTACGGTTGTGACGGACAATCAGGAAAATAGATTGCAGGGTCGTTGGATATGCAAGAAAGGCGCTATATAATGGTCGGCTAGATCGCCCGATGTAATGTCTCGCGATTTCTTCTTCTGGGGCTATCTCAAGTCTGAAGTCTATGATACGCCCCCTGAAAACTCAATGATATATTTCATTTCATGATAAATAAATCGTAGAAGTACAAGCAGTATTACTTTCTTATAATGTCACTTCAAAAAGCAGACTGATATTGAAGATCACAGAATACCTTTCTTATTATAAAAATTTCTGGGTGGTAGTTGATAAGGTAAGGCGATGCAAACTCAAACGTTTAAATAAGTAACAAAAATCTTACGATTCAATCACCCTCAAAAAGCTATCGCACGACCTATTTACTCTATTCAAAAATTTTAAATGCAAGTCGCCGAGGGTAGGGAGTTAATAAAGGACAACGAAATATGTAACAAAAAAATCGACCTGTTTCAGGAAATTTATAGAAAAATGAAGCGAAACTAGACGTGTTATTTACAGTGTTTCACTTTCATTGGAACGCACTCTATATGATAAAACACGTTATAGAAGCACAAAATCAGAATTATCATTCTTCCAATGATCTCAATGACTCTTCCGTGCGGAAAGGTCATACAATATATTAACATATTTCCGCAAACCCAGTTGAAAGTTAGTCTTTCCTCTCATCGCATAATCCTAATAAAGACTTCGGAACAATTCAGGCAGATATATCAAAACTGGAAAATCGAAAATTGATCAAGGAAATCTGGTCCTTCTGAATAGAGAAATTTATATCGATAAAACTTTCAGATATTTCATCAATAGTAGGTTATCAGCGCACAAACGCAGTTTCCACGAACAAGATTCTCACTTTGCAAATCCTTCACTAGTCGAAAACCATACTTTTGAAAATAATTTTGATAATTTAGATATTGGAAATCATAAATTTAAACTAAATTTAACCCATTGAGGAGCATTGGAAATCATAGCAATTTTCATAATCCGAGCTTTGGTAATTTTAACTTTCCAGTAATCCGAACAGGCCGAACCAATGGACCAAATCGTAATTCAGAAAACCAAGCTCTTACACCGTTACTATAACAACAATAAATCCTTACGGCATTGAAAAATTTGAATCTCAAAAATATAATGGTTTTTTTGGTTATAGCTTGATAAGCTGTTCAGTTGAAAATTATCCGCAACTCATTGAATCCACTGTTGGGCAAAGAAAACTATGAGCTCTTAACAGACAACGACGACGACATCGACATACCAGTGGCGCGGTGCGCCACTGGTATATATATATATATATATATATATATATATATATATATATATATATATATATATATATATATATATATATATATATATATATATATATATACCAGTGGCGCGGTGCTCTGTAGCTCATACACTCTTGAAGATTTCATTTTTGTTCGAAAGGTATTGTATTTAGAAAGTAAGAATCTACTTCAGCAATTTATTTTGCAGTAAACAGGGTGTCCCAATTTTCTATAAAAAAATCTTGGTTGGTTTTTTCAGATTGGAAGACCACTTTTTTGTTCAAGATTCAAGAGCAGCCTAAACTCTGCTATGATATCTTTAAGTAATAAGTTTTTTTGGTGAGTAGTTTCGTCACAATATTTTTTTTCCATAAAAATTCATGAAAATATGCTCTTACATCATCGCATGCTCCTTCGTCCAGAGAAGATGAATACTTTTTCCTTTCGTTTTCTTATTGCCCAAGGATAGCTTTATTGATGAATTAAAATAGATTACAGGAGTGACTCAAAAAATTATTGAATAATCTAATTTTAAAAATACATCATGATTTTTTCAAATGGAACACCCTGTATTTTATTATTCATGTCAACGCATAGAATATTGTGCTATATTTTTGCAGAAGTAACCTTCTCTTATTTGTTAAAATTTTTGATGAAAATTCTACAAACCGTATCAAACTCATCAACATGCATCATTAGTCGCACACAATTTTTTTTTCTGTAATGATTCAAGTAGTAAAAATGAAACCTAAACAAGATAATTCTTTTAACGAATGATAAAGTCAAGATGATTAAAACGTAAATCGAAGTATGTGTTGACATTTTTCTTTATTTGTGCCTTCTGTCAGGTGTCTGGTCATATCAATCATATTCTGCATTTTACATGGTGAACTTATCAGTGTTTCGTTATTAAATATTGTTAAAGTGAGGTTTTAACCCAATTTTCTCAATTGACTGCCATGAAGTTCTCCAAAGAAGAAATGGTTGATATGATTTTTATTCTGGGTGAGTGTGATAGAAATTTTTTGTTGGCAAGTAGAGTTTATGCACAAAGGTTTCCTGATAAGAGGCATCCTGATGCAATATGCTTTGAAAAACTTCTAATTAAATTTATCGAAACGGGTAATTTGGCTTACAAAAAACATGAAAAACCAAGAACTGCTACAGCTGAAGACAACCAATTATCAGTTTTGTTGACAGTGACAGAGGACCCATTTAAAAACCAAAGAAAGATTTCTCAGTTAACAGATATAAGTCAAACTTCCGTCCAGAGAATCTTGAGAGTGAATGAATTTCATGCATATCATGTAAAGCTGCACCAGGAACTGAACAATCTAGACTATGAAAATCGAATCAATTTTCGCAATTGGGCAAGTGACAAAGTAGAGGAAAATCCAAATATGTTACGCAGAGTGCTTTCCTCGGACGATGCAATTTTCCACAAGAATGGGCTTGTTAACAGGCACAACTTCATGAGACAAATAGATCACCAGCATCGTTGGTCCTTGAATATGTGGGCCGCTATAGTAAATGGATATCTAATTGGGCCGCACTTTTTCGATGGGCAGCTCTATAGTGAAATGTATTTAGATTTTCTACAAAATCATCTATCAATGTCATCAGGTTAGGGAGCATTTGAATCATGTATTTCCAAACAAATGGATAGGACGTGATGGTCCTGTTAGATGGCCAGCTAGGTCTCCGGACCTTACAAGTCTAGATTTTTTCTTGTGGGGTTATATTAAGGGCATCGTTTACTACAACACAGTAGGATATGAGACAGAGAATAGACGACGCATTTCAGTCAGTTACCTTGTAGTTCATCTCACCAAAACCAATCCATTACGTATTTCATACACGACTACCTCAAAATATCGCCATTTCTGTGATCAAGTGTAATGATATACATATATATATATATATATATATATATATATATATATATATATATATATATATATATATATATATATATATATATATATATATATATATATATATATATATATATATAATGTGTGTGTAAACTTGAGACAAGAAGAACTATTGATTTGATTCACGGAAACGGCGAAAGATGTCTCCCAAATGTTGGAATTTTTAACGTTCTCACATCTGTTTGTTATTGTTCGTATCTTTCTCGAAGTCCGATAGCGGGTTCGCCGTGTCGGTCCATAGAGGGCGACTCTCGTACGTAAGTACGAGGTGCGTCTTTCTGGAATCGATAGGGTACCCCGATGTAGCTTGATAGGGTGCTTAGAAGCGATAAGCGACACTGATGAGTTACTAATAAGGGCAACACTGCAGTCTGCCGCTTCGTTTCTCGGCATCCTGCTTAGTTGCACTATTGTGGCTCTTGGAGGATGCGTGCATGGTAGGCAGATTTGGGAACTAGCTTTTGTCAGGAAGAATTATTCATTGATCTACGGATTTTGAATAGTTCTTTTGTCTCAAGTTAACATATGTATATATATATATATATATATATATATATATATATATTCATTAAAAATACTAACCCTGATTCAATAGTTGATGATATAGATGTCATACAATGGGTTGAATATTATGAGAAGAAGAACATAACTGAATGAAGCAGAAGGAGAAAAACAAGTTGAGAAACAAAAACATCAAATTATGAAAAAACAGTACACCGTTTCAATAACTGTTTGGAATGATTCTGCAGAAGGAAGAAAATTAAAAAAAATATATTTTCTAAATCTATGTGCGTAATCTGTTTTAATTAAAATAGGAATAACTTCATGTACAGAAATAACAAAAATTATTTTCATAACAAAATATTCAATATTTATCAGAAGTTGAATCTTGTTTTGTTTTTTCCGATAACATTTTATAATCCATTTTTCGGTAACCCCAACATCCACCAACTAGTTCGTATTACGGAGATTACACTGTAGTCAGTTAACACTTAATTCTCACCATCATTCAATGTTTCAGTCCTTAAAATAAGCATTTTGGTTTTCACATATCAACCTACGTACTTGATTTTTGAATATTCTACGCATAATGACATTTATACACAACGCCAAGAAATTCTAATTTATTCAGATATGTTTAAGATATGCTGAAGAATTATTTTACCACTAAACCACCAGCACTAAGAAATGCTTGAGAACAATCGAAAAGAAAATGGTACTCATAGAAGAAAATCGAAAAGAAAATGGTATTCATAGAAGATTAAATAAAAGTTATAATGAAAAATGTAAAGTTCTCAAAAACCTGTTGATACCGGATATTTCAACCCCCAACGAGAATTACTGCAAGACATCTACGATTCATGCTCAAAATCAAAGACCTTATAGGATTCGGATCCATTTCGTTCCATGTTCCAAACTTCATTGACACTAGCTGACTTGTTTTGCTGGCTTCTTAATCTTCTATTGCCTTTCGGCTAATGACACGCCGGGAAATTCTGTCACCTCACTATCCCGGGAATCTTGCCGAACCTCTCTCGTGTCGAAGGAAGGGATATTTAATGTCCAACACATATCTGTTAGACAGGACCGACAGCTTTACATCTCCTCCGAAAGATGGACACTCAAACGATTTCCAGAATCTGAAAATCGCACCGACTTTGTGGAGATTGAACCCACGTAACTCTGCGCAGGAGACGAGCATCATATTCCCTATGCCACCGAGCCTGTCAATATGTGGTGGTTTCTTGCAAAATCTAAATTTAATTCTTTCATTTTATTTTCCATGAGAGGAACATGTACTCCAAGAAAAAATTTCGAAATTTGTCGGACATATCCGAATGAAGACATTAGTTGTCTAGCAAGAAAGAAAATTGAAATATTAAAATTATGGGTTAATTTCTTGGCACAGTGTATATAAGGCGCAATTTTTCTTCTGAATGTATTATTAACCCAATGTGGCCATACTGTGGTGAAATGCATCATAGGTTTGTGAATATATATTTATTAAATTGAAGAATTTTAAAGATCTAATTATTTTGAATGAAGTGAGATTTATTCTGGTCATGCATCATTTAATTTTTTATTATTTCTTCAATTAGGCCGAACACGGCAAGCCTAAATGTTCGAAAAAATGTTAAAATAATGACAAAGAAGAAGGTATGCTCCACAATGATATTCGAATCTATTTTATCAAATTCTGAATAACCATAGTGAAGAAATATGGACTCAGTTTGATTACGTTTTTATATCAACATTTTATACCCTGAATCAAATCCGAGACGACAAAATTATAACTGATTTCGACCCGGAAATACGACCGATATCTATAATAAACAAAATCTTATTTATGACCCTTGAAAAAACAGAACTATCCCCGTTATCCCTTAGCAACTAATACCAAACTTTCCTAGATAAAAACACAATAGATAATCGAAAGTTCAAATGAAAAAAGAAAGAAAATGGGAATATATAATCAGGGGAACAGTTAGTCGGCCAGGTGTGTTGTCTGCAAGGAACCAAGGGGGCCTTCACGTGCCTTGCAGCTGTCTAGGGTGCAACCCCAACTATTGGGGCACACATGCCGTGACGTATGTGTCACCTATGCCAAGCATTTTTGAGCCTATTGTCTGGTTACTATGCAAATTGCTCGGATATCTAGTGCTACCCGATTAGACCTTATCTTTTCGGCGTGTGCTGTTGGTACGAGCAACAAGAAGAGATGAGATAAAGCTTAGGTATTTTAAGTTCATTGT
Source organism: Cryptolaemus montrouzieri (assembly GCA_013387265.2). Lineage (NCBI taxonomy): Eukaryota > Metazoa > Arthropoda > Insecta > Coleoptera > Coccinellidae > Cryptolaemus > Cryptolaemus montrouzieri. The sequence continues at coordinate 107,816,030 of JABFTP020000185.1, forward strand.
ACTGAATATAAATTAGAAGGTAGTATGGAACAGATGTTACCTTTGATCTCGGATTATGTAATTTGAAAATAGGTGAATATTGCTGGATGCAATAAAGTTAAGATTATAGTCTTCAAAAGAAAAAGATTTGACTGGTACATAGACTTTCAGTATTAATTGAAACATATTTTGTTTGTTTCCTCATTCGTTTATTTAATTAATAAATGAAATAATTTGAATTCAGTTTCTGTTTTAGTTGCATACTATATATGTTTAGAGAGTCGGCAGATATGTCTCATCAAAATTCCGATAAATTTACATATAGATTTCCCTCTTTTGCAATTCAGTTATTTTCATCACAGAATCTTGATGGGAAAAACAAAAATCGGTTAAGTGCGAGTGTTATAAGTTTTTTTTGTAAATTGGTACTCAAAACTCATGGTGTTTACAAAATATGCGGCAATATTTAGAGGGGTGATTGGTGAGGTCATTTATGAAAAAAGTTCCTATAAACAGAGGTTCACTGAACCTACGAAGCTACATGATGTTGAATTTAAATTGAAAGAAACATTGTTTTCGAATAACAGAAAGTACGCCGATGGTTTATCCTAAAATAAGAAAAATGTTTGGATTGCTTGTGCATTGATAAGAAAATACACTCATAACATTTTATCGAACGGCGCACCGTTTTATTTTTCCTATGAAATTTGAGTAATTTCATCACTAAAAACTATCAAGTCGACGTCGAAATACGTACTAAAGAAATTAATGAATATTATTAGTATCAACCATGAAAATCTTATAATTCGAAGATCTATGATATATACCGCCGAGTTCATCATTCTTCTGACTCATTCATATGTGCGGACATCTTATTTTATTGCATAGCTTGTGATATTATCACTTCTAACTTTCACCTTGAAGTGCAATTCTTGTTTTTCCTTAATGTCCCGCGAGGGAGGTGTTGTTATTTGATCACAAATAAATATTTTTTTCTGTTATATAACAGCGAATCAGCTGTTTTTCGGATTTTTTTCTTCACGTGTATTTTAAGACATCGTTTCTTGCGGAATTACATGATTGTACGATAACAGGAATGATTAATATATTTCGAGTTTATACGTTTCCGGTATCCTCAGAAAATGCGAAGTTCATTATAGCAAAATTTTTTTGTGAAACAACTTCGAAAGAGTTTTCCTTTATTTTTTTTCCGTGATATGTTACATTGCTTCTTGCCTAATTTCATGATTCCCGGTAAACGGCAAGCATCCTATAGCCTTTGATTCTCTTGGGTGTGTCAGAATATGCAATAGAATCCTACATAAGCAACCATATTTTCCCATTGTGTTAACTGAAAAGTTTGTTGTTTTCACAGATCCACCAAGTTATTGCAAACCAGAGTATCTGGTAATATCAACTCAATCGATTTAATAAGTGTTTTCCAGAAAAAGCGGATAAGTTCATTATGGCAAAAAAAATGTTTCGACAAATCGACATTTTCGCATTGTTTCCTGTAAAAGTGCTATAAGACATTGGTTCTTGGCATGCTTCTTGGTCAACTATTTGTTTTTTGATTCCTTGAAAGTGGTAAAATATGCCGCAAAATGCAAAATAAACGTCGGTATTTCTCGATTGCATCGACTTGGAAGATTGTATATTCTCAAAGCTCCGAGAGATTGCCGACCTAGTGTTCGGAATCAATTTCAAATCTTTTTTCTCAGGAACACTTAGGTTGAAATTGATAACGAATACTCAGGTCCATAATCTCTTGTTACTGTAAAAAATTAAAAGTTTTAAATCAATACAATTAATTATGTTACATTTTGTGGCATATTCTTAGACTTTCAAGAGAATACAAACTTAAAGGCACTTCCCATTGATTGCAAACACGAAAACTGTTGATTTGTAGTGACATTGCAAAGAAAAGTGCAATAATTAACTTTTTCGCTCTTTTTCAGGATCGCGTGGGAGTATGAAGTTGAAATTAATTAATCATTTCTGTTGGCTTAATAATGAAATTCTACAAAACCTATTACAACGCACGTAAAGCGAAATATTCGAAAACTGTTAACTTTTAGTTACATAACACAAAAAAACTTTATTAGTGATCACATAAAAACTTTTTATTCGTAGGAGAGTATAATGTTTCAAAATACCGCTATTGGAAACTGGAAACTGTGAAATTGGAATAATGATTTTCCCGGTACGATCAATATTAAGTCCCTTAATGATATGTTCCTTGAACTATTCGTCTAAGGTTTTTGTGTTGTAACATACTTCTATAACCATTTAATAATTCGGCTACCCTGTTATATTGCCAGTTCTGAAAAATAAGCCAATAACACTGTCTCCGAGAAAGAACTGTTTGTCTTTTTCATCTTCCATTTCATACACTCTGAATACACGGTTCCTGAAATTTTCCGCGGCAGTAATTTTCATGACGCTACTTTCGTTGCTTCTGTTAACGGTGATGTCAGAGAATACTCGAAATCAGACAACTTCATATTATACAAAATAACTACTAAGCGACCACTGAATTCGCAGTTTTCAAATCGAATCACTGAATTAAATTGAAAGATATTTGATTACTTTTAAGGTTTCCTGATCAACGTTGGTCTATTTGTCGATGTAAGTACAACACACCCGTTTAAAACTTCGATTTTGAATTTGACTTTGATATATTGTTATAACATATTTTTCAATATTATATAATTATTTTGTCTGCCACAGAAAAAATTTGTGTATCATACACGGGAAAAATATTAGATTATAGTTCTCGAACTCGAACAAAGATCTTATAATAATAAATATAGTTAATGAGTACAAAAATAACTATTTTTTCTAGATAGTTGATTGTACATGGTATTTATTATTAAAGACTACAATTTCTCGTTTTGGAACAAATCAACTCATATTCATGTGAGTTGCATTGTGTAATTTCAGCTGTACTTTTAAAAGTTTTTAACATAGTTGTAATATGTCTTCATCGCTCACCAGATGGAGGAGGTTTTAAAAAGATTCAATGTTTCTACTAAAGTTGCTTTATGTGGTGATTTCAATGTTCATTTTAATGATATTGCGGATAGGAATGCTGGTGTATTGTGCGATTTACTCAACTCTTTTGGATACCATTCATTAATTTATGAACCAACTAGGGATCCACATTGTTTGAACAATATTTTTCTGAATTTTTCTCGTGTTTGTTTAAAAGCAGAAGTCTTTGAATGTGAGTTTCAGATCACAGGGCACAGATGGTTAGCTTTGACATTCGTAGGCTAGGTCAACAGAAAGGTACAAGTTCAGGCCACTCACACAACAGGGTTTCAATAATTTTCATTCCAAATTAGAGAACCTAAACTGGGATTTCATACCTGATGATCGGGTCAGTGTTAACGATGTTTTCATGCATTCCATGATAAATTTGTTGAATCGTATGAATAGTCATTTCCTGAGAGGGAGGTTAGGTGCAGCAAGGCAATTCCGGATCAAATTGGTACACACAGGAATTGAGGGATGTTCGTGATCAGCTGAATTTATTTTCAGAGCTTTTTCAAGAAAGGTGATGTAAATTATGTAGCCAATTACAAGCCGATTTTGTGCCTATTTTTTCAAAAATTTTAGAAAAAATTATGTTCAATCAGATTCTGGAGTACTTTAAGATCAATAGTCTGTTTTCCAATGTACAGTATAGTTTTAGGAAGAAGCGCGTACCACTGATGCTGTGATCCAATTTATAAACAATACCGTTGATTGTTTTGAGAAGGGGTTGTACTCGCTGTCCCTGTTTTTGGATTTGTCCAAGGCGTTCGACTCAGTTTCTCATTCAGTTCTTTTGTGGAAGCTGGATCGCTATGATTTTGATGATGACAGTGGGAAACTTGTACGTCCTTTTTTATCACAGAGGTCACAGATAGTGTTCACGAATGGCAGTTGGTCGGATAGAGAGCCTGTTTCCATCGGGGTACCTCAAGGTTCAATTATGGGGCCTTTATTATTTATAATATTTATTAATGATTTTCCTCCTTATCTGGCCAATTGTCTGTGTGTACTATTTGCTTATGACACCACTGTCTCTGTTGGATGTGGATGCCTTGGGGAAGCGGAGGAGATGTTTGGGACGGCACAGTCGATGGCCTTGGAGTGGTTTTCGGGAAATGGCTTGCGCGTAAATGATGACAAGACTGAGCATATGATTTTTGGATGGTGTTGAAAACTCGAGTGTTAAATTTCTGGGTATTTACTTGGATACAAAGCTTACCTGGGATGTTCACTTCGATCAAATGGCCAATAAGCTCAGTAGAAATATCTTTGTCTTGAGAAACCTTGCCACCTCTATGTCTATTCATATTCTAAGGTAGCTAATCATGGTCTTTGCGAATCTCACTTGAAGTATTGCTTAATAGCGTAGGGAAACTGTAGTGAATTTTCCAGAATATTCAGATTACAACGACTTCAATCAGGAGTGTTGACAACCTCAAATATAGAGAATATTGTAAAAACTCTTTTTTCAAGTTGGGAGTTATGATTCTCCCCAGTGCCTTGTATATGCACACGAACATTCGGAAACCCTATAGTTGAATAGTGATCATCATAATTATGACACTAGACAAAAATCAGACATTCATATTCCTTTTCTCAGATCGAGCAAGTCGCAGAATGGACCAAATTACTTGTCACTTAAATTTTATAATAAATTGCCTTCAAGCTTTAGAAATTTGCTTCAAGAGAATTTTAAGGTTGAAATACGAAAAATTTCATTGAAACATCCATATTATGTCTAGTGTTTATATTGTAAGTCTGTGATTTTTACTAGTTTCCTAATTTAAAGAATATTTGAAATGACTTCTTTGTAATTTCTTACTGAAAATGACTTGTGCACATACATACATTGTATTTTGTCACTAAAAAATGAATATTCTAAAAATAAATATTCTATTTTATAATATATAAAAGTTATCCTTCAAGCTACATAAACAAAAAAAGACGATAGGTTCTAATAACACTTACAAATCTATAATTTAATACTTCTTTGCAAAAATTTCAATTTTATTTGAGAAAACTCGTCATTTTCAGTTTCATGAATTTTTAGGACTTGAAGAAGAGCAACAAGAATCCTATACGACCATATTTTTTATTTTCTAATATTTTTTTGTTGTTGAGTCTTTACACCTACAGATTAGTCTATGGTAAATAGTACTGCTTGAGGAGCCAACACCCAAAAACGACAGAATAAAATATATCTTACAAATTCTTCATTTCAGTTTTGGCAAATATCTCAATTGCACTTTATGATAATCTGTTCATCAAGGAATGACCCTTCATTGAAAATCTCCAATGTCATCGGGGTGTTCAACTTATTTTTTCTATTCTACATCAGCTCAAATTACCCTTCAAAGGCACCTGCGTGTCGACCTTCTCAGGAATGTCTTCAAACAGGTCTTTCAGATAAGTTCCCCTAAGATTTTCGGTCTTAAATGACGTCACTATCTATTCAAAGAAACCCTAAGAAGGTTGAAGTTCGTAGACGATACGAGACACGCTCGGTGGACTTTTGTGAAGGGAGCAGATGTCCCACAGTGAAGATTATCGATAACAATAATAATCGTACTGTATGGATTTCCTTTCATGTGTGGATTGGGGGGTTGGGGTCGACACAGTGCTATATGTCCTTTGAATGAATGTGCACGAAATTGGTCAATTCGAAATATATAATGTGTATAGCAAAGAAATTAATAATAATGATTTTTTTGTAAGACTGAAAGACAGAGCAGTTCTCGTTCAATGACTGTGTGGCAGAATCATAGATACGAGGGCCATTTGATAAAACACTGATGTCTTGAATTTTCCGAGCAGTAACTTTAAATGCATGATTCCTGTCCTCAACAATCATCTGATTTGTGTTTTTCAGCAAGCGGCGTCATTTAATTTGTGTTTGATAGCAGAATATCCCGAATCTGAATGAAAATAGTGAACAGTGTGCTGATTAAATACTACATTTTGCGCAAAAACCATCACCGAAACCAAGGAAAGTTTGATAAATGCTATAGGTACTCTGCATCATTAATTTCAATGATTAAGACGTGGATAACTTTTTATACACTTCTTATTTCATTTGGATATGTGAAAACATCGCGATGGTTGCCAAGCGCAATTGCTCAAACTAGACGTTAAACTCCATCCCATGACCCAAAAATGACCATTTCGGTCCTTTACCCATTTTAATGAATCTTAGAAAATACCCATTTTGGTAGAGTTCTACATGTAAGAGAAAAAGGATAATCTTCCCCAATCACAATCACTATTTTCTCATTATTTTTCTGTTCATTGATAGTTTATATATGAAAATCAGATTTCGAAAGTTATTGCCAGTTTCACGTGAAAATAGGAAATATTTGAGAATAATAGTGCTCCAGGTCGGAGTGGAATGTTCAGTAAAAGAGGAAAATTTCTAATTCATAAGTGTTTCAAATATAAAGAATATAACCGTAAATTCACACAGGTGAAACCAAATGGAGGTGCTTAAAATGAATGTTCAATTCTTCCAATAGTTTGTGAATCTAGGGCCGTGTTATAAAGTCTTCGAATAAAAACCGTAGCCACTAACCAGGAGAGCAACATATAATGCCAGGACGAAATATGAGCTCATCTATTATACGGTAGGCAGAGCCAGATATGTATGTGAAAAACTGTCGAAAATCATCAGACAAGAAATTGAACGTTACATATTTAACGACGATTAATCTACAAGAACTAAATCAGAATTCACAATTTTTGTTGTAATGCCCATAATTTCCTCTGTGTTTAAAACTTTTGAACACGAAACTTGTTGATGTATAATGCAATGGAATGCAAAAAATGAAGGAAAATCTTCATTAACTCGAGCCACAAAACGGTTTTTGTTTCCAGTCGTTGATGGTGCTCCATCAGTTGTAATGCACACTAATTTATATATTGGTAGCTTGTAGTTTTTTACAAAACTGAAGAAAACTTCATATATATCTTCGCCACCGCCTTGTGACTGTCGGACGAGATAATTGAAGTTCTCTAATAGCAGACATGATTTCTGTTTTATTTTTAAAATCTCCAAATAAAGTCTCACCCGCTTCAATAAATGCTTCCTTCACAAACTTCCTTCCATCTTCGAATGGTTTCATGTGTTTCGCCAATATATGAGATATTTTAAATGACGCGATCGTAGCAGCTTTTGATTGTTTGGCTGGTCTTGTGAACATGGTTTGTTCTTTTTTCAAACAAAATATCAAATCACGTAATTTCCCTTTTCTTAATTCACTCTGTGGCGGAAAATCCTTTTCATAGTTTTTATGAACCGTTTTATGATGCCTCTCTAAGTTATCACGCTAAGGTATTGCAGCTAACGTACAACAAATAAGACAAATGCGTTTCCTTCACCATACAAAAGAAAAATTCTTCCTCCCAATCGTTGATAAACTTAATTCGGACTCTCCGCCAAGAAAATGAATGGGGAAAAAGTTTTTTGCAAAGTTTAAACGAGATGATATGAGCATCCAATACAATGAACGCAGTGGACGTCCCAAAGAGGCTGTCATCGATGAAAACATTAAAAAAGTATACAAAATTGTTTTGAATAACCTTAAATGAAATTGATAGAGATAGCTTAGACTCTGAAGATATCCAAGGAACGTGTTGGTTTTATTTTAAAACAATGTTTGAACGAACTAAAAATGTATGCGAAATGGGTACCGCGCTTATTGACAACGAGTCGATGATACTGAGCAGTGCTTGAAAAAAAGTAACCGTAATAAAGCCGAGTTTTTTCGTTGATACAGCACAATGGTTGAAACATGGATTCATTACTACACTGCAGGAATCAATCGACAGTTAGCCGAGTGGACTGAACGAAGTGAACTGCATCCAATCATGCAAAAACGCAGCAGTCAGCTGACATAGTTATTGCATCTGTTATCTTGGATGTGCAGAGTATTATATTCATCAATTACCTTAAAAAGGGTCAAACGATAAACAGCGACTACTACAATGAGTTATTGGATCAATTGAAGGACCAAATCATGAAGAAACGACCCCATTTGAATAAACAGAAAGCGTTGTTTCATCAAGACAATACCCCTTGCCACAAGTCAATCGAAACAATGGCCAAATTCTAAGCTGCGAATTATTTCTCCATCCACCTTATTCACCAAATCTTGCACCCAGCGATTTTCTTCTGTTTTCAGACTTTGGCATCGAAAAAATTATTGATCGCTACAATTGCTGTATCTCCCTCGAAGGTGACTATACAGGGTGTTACATATGAGTATGTAACAACGAAGAAACGAAGTTCATATAAACATAGGTCCGCAAAAGCTTCGTTACGGAGGTTGTTGAAATTCCCTGGAAAAATTGATTTTTTCTTCAAAACTCCTGCAGTTTCTGAAATATTTAGCCCAAATTTGGAATGCAAGCTATTTTTTACAGCCTTCATCATAAAACGTCCTAAATTTTAACTAGAATCTATAAGATGTTTTCTTTTCCCAAGCCATGTCTTCTTTTGCCCTTTCAACCTTATTTTCAGTACGCCACTGATCAGTGTACAAACATTTTTGTCATCTTCCTTCAATTTAAAAACTTTTTTGACACTCCGGCCGTTCTCGAGCAAAAATTTATTAAACGATTGTATGCATTCGCTGAATTGAAAGCACTTCTAGATAAAAGAATTACTAGTAGGCTTTGATTTTTTTCATTTATTTATTAATATTGACAGTTGCTAAAGTTGAACCAGTGTCTGCTCGAATTGTAAATTAAATTAACGATTAGTTAACACTTTTGAAGTTATTGCTATAAGAAAATGGCTAATTTTACTAACGCCTAATTGGCTGATATCCATTACATGTACAGTCTGGCTGACGGAAACACAACAGAAGCTAGGCAATTATATCAGGTGCGCTTTCCAAATCGAGTAACACCAGACAGGCGAACATTTTCAAATATCCACAGAAGGTTGAGAGAAACTAGTACTTTTACTGGGAATAATCATTAAAAATGTGCAACTCAAACTTTGAGAACTCCAGATATTGAGGAAGCAGTTTTGAATTGTATTGATTTGAATCCTCATGTGAGTATATGAAAAATTGAAAATCAGTTGAAAATTTCACATGTTCTAGTTTGGAGGATTCTCCACGACTTTTTATTTTACCCGTTTCATATTCAACGCGTTCAAACCTACGTCCTCAAGATTTTCCATCAAGAATTTCCGCCGATGGTTCTTAGATAAAATTAGAGGGAATGCTCATTTTGATAGTGAAATAATGTTCACAGACTATGAGAGAACTCAAGATATTGAGGAAGCAGTTTTGTATTGTATTGATTCGAATCCTCATGTGAGTACAAGAAAATTTGGAAATCTGTTGAATATATCACATGTTCTAGTTTGGAGGATTCTCCATTATACTTTTAATTGTACCCGTTTCATATTCAACGTGTCTAAACTCTACTTCCTCAAGATTTTCCTTCCAGACTGAATTTCTGCCAATGGTACTTAGATAAAATTAGAGAAAATGCTCATTTTGATAATGAAATAATTTTCACAGACGAAGCTAACTTTTCGAGAGCTGCTATCACAAATTTCCACAATAATCATTATGAGGCTGAGGAAAACCCCATTTGATTGAAGAATCTCATCATCAAGAACAACTCTCACTAAATGTCTGGGTCGGAATAATTGAAAATTATTTGATTGGGCCTTTTTTTGCCTAACAGACTAAACAGTCCCGCTTATCCGCAATTTCTTGAAAAGGAGTTACCTTTATTGCTCGAGGATGTGCCACTTTTGGTGATTAACATAATGTGGTTCATGCATGACGGGGCACCAGCACATTTCAGTGGAGAAGCTAGGTAATTCTTGAACAATACATACAACAACCGATGGAAAGGTCGAGGTGGGCCAGAACCATGGCCTCCTAGGTCTCCTGACTTAAATAGTTTAGACTTTTTCTTATGGGGATATCTCAAAAGTTTAGTTCATACCACTCCAGTGTACACTGTAGAAGAATTGAGCAATCGAATAATAACCTCTTGTGACACGATAATAAATACCCCAGGAAGGAAGAGTGCGTGATAATATGCGAAGAAGGACAGATGCCTGTATTCTTGCAGGTGGAGGACACTTCCAGCAATTTACTTAGTTTTTAATTGTTCTTTTTTTAGTTTGATATCGAATAAGTATAAGCTGAGTCTCAGAAGACGAGCCATTAAAATAAAAGTAAACTTTGGGCATCGAGTATTTCTAATATTTTTTTTTTATTTAGCCAAAAACATACAATTCGAATAATTCAAATTCAATAATTTTTCACTCGAAAACGGTTGAGATACGAAAAAATTAAGAGTATCAAAAAAGTTGCTAAATTGAACGGAAATGACGAAAATTGATTGTAAGCTGATCAGTGGCGTACTGCAAAAAAGTTTGAATGGGCAAAAGGAGACGTGGCCTCGGAAAAGAAAACACCTTGTGAATCTCAGTTGAAATCTAGGACGTGTAATGATGCAGGCAGTGAAAAATAGCTTGCATTTCAAATTTGGGCTGAATATCTCAAAAACTGCAGGAGTTTTGAAGAAAAAACCAATTAACAACACTCTGTAGCTCCGTAACGAAGCTTTTGCGGACCTATGTTTATATGAACTTCTTTTCTTAAAATTGCACGTAGATTTACCCCCTCAAGTTGTTACATACTGTTATGTAGCACCCTGTATTGAGTAAACAAATTTACCAAAAAATGTGTTTTACTATGTTAGCCTACGAACTTTTCAGCCCACCTGGTAAGAACAAAACAATGTTTTCATTTATTTTTTTTATTTATACATAGGTTGAGAGCATTTCTTATTAAAGAGGAAAAATTGAAATTCAAATGGAACAATAAAATCGAATATTGTTTTAGTTTGTGAAAAGGGCTTTCAAAAGAAACAAGAAAACCTAATTTCGTTTTCATCTAAAACCTCGAAGAGAATTTAATAATGTTCTTCAAAACAAAAGAAAAACTTTTCTCAGAAATTCTGAAAATAGTCAAAATATTCAAGGTGGCTCGTTTCAGATAAAAATTATTTTTTTTAAGAAATAGATTCGTGAATATCAGTTTTCTCATACACCGTTGAAAGGACGATTCGCAGAGCTTTTAATTGAGTTATTACTCGACCCCTGGATACTGTTTTCGAACAGCAAACATCTCACTTTAAATACGAAAGGCTTATTGAGCTTGACTGGGTCTTGACCGTTCCATTTAATGTTCCTATCTTCGCCTTGTTTTGAAGAATATCTTTTTCTATTCTGAAAGAACTTTTCAAAATCATATCCTTATTCAAAGTGTCATAAATCCATTTCTATAAGCCTTTTCATTTCTGTGCCCCTACTGCAAAGGTATGTTATGATAATTCTTACAGCACGCTTCTATTTTACAAGGACACGTGACTTGCCAACTGGCCGTACGTACCCTAAAGTAGTAAACAACATTTGAACGAAGGGTTTTAAGACCACCCTTCCGAAATTATTATTATGAGTCACACATTGTTATAAACTTGAATAGATGCCATAGCAATAGTCTCCCCATCACCTCCATACAACCAGAAATCGATGACGAACTTCATTCTTAACCCTTTCTCCAGAATTTAAGTTTATTGAAATTTTTATTTTTGTGACCTCCAAAGAATTAATCAATTTGTCTTCAACTACCTAAAAGAAAGTTATTATCGAGATGTTAAGATCACGATCAGTTATAGTTCTTTAGCTTGCACTGTAAATATATGAGAATAAATATATCTGAAATCGATAAACATTGAATAATTTATGAACGAAGTCTTCACACTTCTGTGATCTAGAACCACGAATTTGTGATCGCGGTAGCTTTCGCGTACGCAACTTTTCATAAGTAATTTTTTATGCAGGATTTTCTGCACAAGTTTGATCGAGCTGCCTAGGGCATCAGCAACCTCACGTACCTTTCAATGATCTTGAATAACCTATCATGGATTTTATCCATGATGTCAAACTTCCACTAGCTAACTGAAATCTGCTTCTGTTTCATACACTTCTTCAATCAAAAGTGTTTTTAAACTGCATGGAATCGATTTTGTGCATTTTAATTAAAACTACTTAACATTTTCTTTTGAGGTTTACGTAAGTAAACAGAGGGAAAAGTCTGGTAGGTTTAACGAATGAAACTTGTCACAGGTATCAGGTAATTAAATCGATTTTGGTAATGATGCATTAGGTTATTGACAATTAATAATTAAGTTATGAATATTGGAAGATACAGTGTGTTACACAGAAAAAGTATTTTTGAAAAGAAATAATCGTGATTTAATTATATACAAAATTTATTACTAAAAAAACTACTTCGCTTTTGATTGATAAGGTTTTCTTCTTACTGCACAGAGTGAGCAAATTTCGACGTTTTTGTTCACTAGTTAGGCGAAATATAGTTAGAAAATAATTGATCTTCTTGTCACAGTTCTTTTTTCGAGGAAAACTCATTTATGAAAAAACATTTCGGCTTCGCTATCAGAGTTATTTCGAAGGTTTCAAATTTTCGATATTTCATCAATGTCAATATCTCGATGCTATACAAGCAGTTTTTATGAGTTGAGTGCAGTGGCGTACAAGATTTCATTTAGTTCATTTAGTTCGAGTTATATATGTGGCCTTGATTTCTTAAAACGAAAAATTACTCTTTTATGATTCTGTAGTGTTATTTCGATTCTACAAATTTGATAAATTTAAATATGTACTTCTATCCTCTTCAAGGAGAAATCGAAGAGATTTCTCGAGTCGATAGACGACACTCTTACGTGAAATTGAAATAGGTGAAAACAGATTTTCAATATAAACAACGGTTCCGAAATATTCCATGAAATTGAAGTTGAATGTAAATATGAATATCTCTTAATGCGAAAAGAGACAAATTGGTGAATCAACATATGGATTGAATCTTTTCATATACATTACTCTAAGAAATTATCTCCCCAGTTACATCTTGTCGAATTATTTTTGTGTTTTACTTGTATAAAAAGTTTTTAGAATAACATCTACTTCCAGTAGATTCACAGTTCATTGCCTTCTCCTCATAAAATTCCTTATGTGTTCAATTGGATTTGAATCAGAATCTGCGGAGGCTACCCCATAACATCGATTCGGGCTCATCAATATGATTGTCGTCTATGAAAAGAAAATCTTGACAGATTAGAGGGACATAAAGCAATACATATCCACCTATATTTTGTCTACATTCTGATGACTTGTGAGGGAGCAGTTATTGAACACATGAAAGAAGGTGCATTTAAACATATAACCCTGCAATGTTGCGCTTGGAAAATCGTTCGTTTACACAACTGAAATCTCTCCTGAGTCGATCTCTAGATGAATATTAGGAAATTTGAATGCGGGCTGATTGACAGAAATGACAATGTGAGTCAGTGGTATATTGTGGCACACTCTATGTTATATTTTACCTTTTCGTAAAGGCTATAAGCTTAATACGCTCAGTGCTCAGTTAGCTCCAGTTTGTTAGTTCCAAGTTTTGTAGTCAGCATGAAGATATCTGGATCAATTCTAATTTATTTAGGAGATGTGACGACAATGCCCCATTAATATGGCAATAAGCACTCTCAGGTCTAGCCTGGAGAGTTTAAGACAAGCCTTGAGTCTCGAAGTGGAGAGTCCACTGATGTCTGAGACCTTTGATGCTCGGCCAGTGCTGCCGTACCTTCCAGTCCAACCATCCGCTATGTTCCATCCTTGCGGTCTCCAGGGAATTGCAAGTCTAGGCTTCGTTCCAGATCCAAGTGTGCCGAGAAATTAACACACAATTTCAATGTTTATGATTAATGCATATTAATGCAGTAGACATCAATTTTATTATCTCGGTTAGAAAGTACAGAACCTAATTTGTAGAGGCAGCACCGGAATACGGATGAAATCCACTTTCAGAAATAAATATTAATTAATAAATTAAAAAGCGTGGAAAATCAATACAATGAATTCTATATTTCTCTGTGGATTTAACACATATAGAACAAGGTTCACTTCTCACCAAAATGTGGTGAACTTTGGTGAACATAATAGTATGTCACAACTTGAGGGGGTAAATCTACGTGCAATTATAAGAACATAAGTTTATATAAATATAGGTCCGCAAAAGCTTCGTTACGGACCTACATGGTGTTGATATTTCCGGAAAAATTGTTTTTTTTTCGAAACTAGTGCAGTCGTTGAGATATTCAGCCAAAATTTGGAATGTAAGCTATCTCCAACCGTTTTCGAGTGAAAAATTATTGAATTTGAATTATTTAACTTGTATGGTATTCGCTAAAGAAAAAAAAAATAGAAATACTCGATAGGTACTACTAGGTACCAAAAGACCAACTAAAAACTAAATAAATTGCTGAAAGTGTCCTCCACCTGCAAGAATACAGGCCTCTGTCCTTCTTCCCATATTATCACGCACTCTTTGAAATATTCCTGGGGTATTTCTTATCGTGTCACAAGAGGTTATTATTCGATTTCTCAATTCTTCTACAGTGTTCAATGGAGTGGTATAAACTAAACTTTTGAAATATCTTCATAAGAAAAACTCTAAACTATTTAAGTCTGGGGACCTAGGAGGCCATGGTCCTGGCCCACCCCGACCTATCCATCGGTTGTAGAATATTTTATTCAAGAATTCTCGAAAAGTTAGCTTCGTCTGTGAACATTATTTCACTATCAAAATGAGCATTCCCTCTAATTTTATCTAAGAACCATCGGCGGAAATTCTTGATGGAAAATCTTGAGGACGTAGGTTTGAACGCGTTGAATATGAAACGGGTAAAATAAAAAGTCGTGGAGAATCCTCCAAACTAGAACATGTGAAATTTTCAACTGATTTTCAATTTTGTATATACTCACATGAGGATTCAAATCAATACAATTAAAAACTGCTTCCTCAGTATCTGGAGTTCTCATAGTTTGAGTTGCACCTTTTAAATGATGATTTGCAGTGAGAGTACCAGTTTCCCTAATCCTTCTGTGGATATTTGGAAATGTTCGCCTGTCTGATGTTACTCGATTTGGAAAGCGCACCTGATATAATAGCCTAGCTTCTGTTGTCATTCCGTCAGCCAGACCGTACATGTAATGGATATCAGCCAGTTCGGCGTAAGTAAAATTAGCCATTTTTTCTTACAGCAATAACTTCAAAAGTCTTAAAACTAATCGTTAATTTAATGAACAATTCGAGCAGACACTGGTTCAACTCATGAAACTGTCGAAATGAATAAATAAATGAAAAAATCAAAGCCTACAAGTCATTTTTTAATTGGAAGTTCAACACCCTGTAGCTCCGTAACGAAGCTTTTGCGGACCTATGTTTATATGAACTTTTTTTTTATAAAATTGCACCCCCTCAAGGTGTGACATACTATTATGTAAAACCCTGTATATTTCCGAAGCTGCATCAGAATCATATCCATTTCCAAAATTCACTAACATTTTTCAATCGAAAAGTTCTCAGCTAATGATTTGTAAATCAACAATGATAGTTGAGAAAAGAATTGACACTTATCGTTGTGAGCATTGAATTGGAAATATTGTATTATTTCATGTATTTCATCAGTTTACTTGATAAAACCATAGATATCCAAAGTATTCATATATCTGAAGAAATGTTGAGTTTTGAAAGAATCTGTCAGACATATCATATTTATAAGAAGAGAGAAAAATACCCTTTTTATTCACTTAGAATTCACCCAAGCTATACATTAAAAATAACACAAATTTTCATTCTATTTCGAAAACCACTCAACAAAAAAGATTTTGAATACGACATACTCAAAGAAGTGTCCATTGAATGTCTAAATTCCATGTTCACAACATAAAATGTCAAAGTTTTCCTCAAATTAAATTCAACATGTTGATTTGCAAGTGATTAGCTGAAGTACATATTCCCCTCTAGAGAAATAAAATGAAAGGAATAAATTGAGATTTCGCAAGAAACCACCACCTAATGATAATCGCAGTTGTTGATCGATTTTTACGAGTAATGTTTGCGAATTTGGTTTCGGGCCCCGTGTTGTAGCGCGAGGTCCAGCTCTAACCGCAGCACATGGAATAGCCCCATTGAATTTTGCAAGGGAACATGTCAATTGGATATAAGCTGATTGCGAGAGAGTTTTGTTTACATATGAATCGAGATTTTGTCTCTTTTATTGCGATCGACGTCTCTAGTGTATAGACGTCGAAATGAGTGATATATCCAATCCAACTTGTTTCATAATTATGGTTCTGAGGGAGGTTCAATAATGGTGAAGGGAGGAATTTCTTTGAACAACCGTACTGATCTGGTCATATCTGGTCATCGTAAACAATCTCGAATACTCAGGGGTATGTTACAAACATTTTAGAAGAACATGTTGAGCCATTTGCGGCTCTAACCTAACCAAACCCATATCCTTAGGAAGTACCTTCAACATCACGAAATCACGTCGAGGTGGCAAGGTGACAGGCGGCCTCACTCCCGTCGCCCGGTGTGATACCATCACATCCAGCTATAGGTCCCGTAATTTGGTCACCTGTGTGACTAAGTTTCGGGATCTAGCGGATGGTCCGGTTTCCAGGATAGGAAGGATTGGCAACGAAGCATAATGAGCTCTTCTCGGACAAAATCATCCGGAGTTAAAATATCCCATTCGGATCTCCGAGGGTGACTGCCTCGAGGGGTTCATGATGCGGGTAAGTCGAGCACTCCTCCGGCGAATTCACTAATTCATTCACGTTCTAGAAAAGCAAGCAAACTCTTGATAGCGTTCTGCAATATCAGAAGACTGGGGCATAACAACATGAATGTCGATGGAGTCCTCCATCATCTGAAAAACGCACAACCCCATGTGTTGGCCCTAACTGAAACCCAAATAAGTCAAACAACCAACACAACGTATTTACGTTTCAATGGGCATGAGTTACATACGAGATTTAGGTTTAAAGGGGGCCTCTGTGTTTTCGCCAGATCGGATGTTGCATGCCAGAGACAGAACACGATGGGGGACGATGCTTTCTACCTTGCGTGGTTTAAAATCTGTTTGCAGAATGAAACACTGTTTTTATGCTATCTATATCACTCGCCAAACGATATTCACTTCCCTAAACTGTTTCAGTGTCTAGGTGATAAGGTGGATTGGATTTAAACACATCATCTGGCAGCTGAGATCATTGTACTGGGTGACTTCACCGTTCACAACACCAACTGGCTCCGCCACTCCAATAGAACATATGAAACGGGAAGACAGGCTAAAGCTTTCGTAATCAGCCATAATCTAACGCAGCTAGTCGACGAACCGACAAGAATACCTGATCACCCAACCGACTTCCCGAACACCGTTTATCTCTTTTTGATTTCAGATCCAGATGATTTTGGAGTGGAGGTCTCAGCACCGCTAGGCAACTCAGATCTGCTACTGGAACTACTGTGCTGTCGCTGAAACAAGAACCATGCAGATGCATTTGGCACTATAACCGTGCCAATTGGGATGAGCTGTGTGAATTCTTTTCGTGCTTCCCATTTAATGACGTTTGCTTTTCAGATCCTGACATCAATGTGTGCACTTAATCTGTTACAGAAATCATTCATGCAGGAGTGGATCTCTACATCCCTCATTCCATGAAAAGAACAACAGCACAAAAGCCAAGGTTCAATAAAGATTGCGAAAGAGCCTCTGCAGCCAAGAGCAGAGCTTACAAGTCATGGAAGATAGATCCAACAGAAGAAACAAGAACAACCATCGTACGAATACGGAACGTATGCAACCTGACAACTGCAAGAGCAGAGGCCAACTTCAACGAAGGGGTAACTAATAAACTCCTTGAACAGGCAAGCGGGACTAGACAATTCTGGTCTATGGCGAAGACTGTCAGTGCCATTTTCTGCAAATCTGCATTTCCGCTTCTTGTTAGAGAAAGAGAAAGCCGATCTCTTTGCTCTCTTGTTCTCAAAGAATTCTGTGCTGGATTCATCTATCGCAATACCACCGAAAATTCCACCTACAAATTGTTCCATGGCAGAAATCAAGTTTAGAGTTCGCACTGTGAGACGGGCTCTCGAACAGCTCAACTGCAAGAAGGCAGTCTAGACGAAATACCACCAATCGTACTGAGAAAGTGTGCTTCCGAACTGGCGCCCATTCTTAATCGTCTGTTTCAGATTTCTTATGAAAGCCAGACTTTTCCGAGCAGCTGAAAAATAGCAAGAATTCAACCGATCCCTGAGAAAGGAAAGTCCTTACCCAAAACTACCGCCCTGTTGCCTTTCTTTCTATTATGTCCAAAGTGATGGAGAGAGTCATAAATGATGAGAAGTCATCAAATATCTTGATTTGCAGGGAATTATTAACGATCGTAGGTATGGGTTTCGCAGACAAGGATCAACAGGAGAATCTGCTCGCGTACGTCAGTCATGTTTGTACATCAACGATGGAAAAACATGGGGAATCTAGAGCAATAGCCCTCGACATCTCTAAAGCCTTCGATAGGGTTCGGAATGCAGCCTTGTTGAATAAACTTGCTGCATATGGGCTTTCCAAAAAATTGCGAGATTGGATAAGTAGCTTTCCTTCAAATAGATCAATACAAATTGTGGTCGACGGTATAACATCTGATTTTTTCCAGTTGCAAGCAGGTGTACCTCCGGGATCCATTATTTTATCAACCTTGTTTCTGTTACGGATAAACGATCTTCTGTCATCTACAGAGAACAAGATCTTCGGTTTTGCAGACTATTGTACCCTGGTTTCGTGTGCAAAAACGGGCTGTTCGCCTCATCGACCACCCGGAGATCACCCGCGATCTCCAACCGCTGGCTATCAGATGACAAGTTGCTGACCTTTCTCTGTTTTACAGATACTTCCACGGAAGATGCTCCAAGGAGCTGAAAGACGTTTTTCCGGGAAAACTTATGTTTTGAAGAATTCCTTCGTTTACAGGGCCGGTGAGCTATAGAACTCGCTTCCGTCCAACATATTCCCAACATCCTACAATTCGACACTCTTCAAGAAGCCAGTAAACAGACACCTCAATTCTTCCCAGGCGCCTACTCATGTGGTGTAACACACCATGGTGTGGAGTGGCTTGGCCTTAATTCCATGGAACATGTCTTGGACATTCTCAATAGAAGATTAAGAAGCCAGCAAAACCAGCCTGCTACTGCGAATGAGGTTCAGAATAGACTGATCGAAATTTGGAACGAAATGAATCAGAGTTTTCATTCATTTAGTATGAATCACGCCAGAGGTGGAAACATCCCTTATTAACAGGTTTTGGGAACTTTGGTTTTTTGGAAAAGTTTTTCATTTTTCATTATTAGTGTTATCTCAATTTCCATGAGTACCATTTGGAATGGAATTAGAATTTTCGATTTTGTGCAATAATTTCTTGGCGCAATGTAGTTCAGTGTTTCGTGTAGTTATTATTGAAGTGGATGAATTTAGTGTTAGAAGCAAAAAATTCGAGTTCTGAGATTTGAAGTTTGTTTTCAGTACATTGATTACTTTGTTGAAGGGAATTGGTAGTTGTTGCAGGAGATTGAGTTGTTTTGTACACTCGGATATGTCAGCAAATTAGCGTATTGTCATTTTCTAAGGTAGTTCCGAGACTTTGGATACATAAATTCTGTACAGGATAGGACATCTATTTGAGGAACATCTTTGTAGGAAAGATGAGGTTAATCAGCATTTGTATTCGTTAAAATTTGTTTTCGCTAGCTCGAAAATTTAACGCAGTTAACAAGTCGTCTTGAGATCCCTACATCCATCAATGTGTCCAAGAGGGTGCTGGTGTTTACATTATCGAATACTAGCACATTTAGACGAGAATTCAGAACATCTTTATTATGCGTAGAGGTTTGTCGATGATAGTTTGAGGGTGTCCAAACTATGAATAGAACTATCAAAAATTGGCATTTTGGTAGGTTAGTCTATGTGTTAGCATCTTTTCAAAGGTTGCCTTGATGAATGTGCTGGTATTCAACATTTATAAGGTTCAGTGATAATTTTTTGGAGTAGTGTACCTATTGTCAATTTTTCAATGAGCTCGATTAAGTAATATTACTGAATTGTCTCACTCGAGAGTCTATGTGATTATTTTAAATAGGATGGTGAGATATATCTTCTGTTTCCCTTCACTGTAATGATTTGAAACCCCTTGTGCAGTATGTCAATCAATAACAGGATTAATTAATCATAAACCTTCCATGATTTATAGTGGTGAAAAATCATAAGCAAATCTATTTGAACATATGTTCAAAAATGTAACACAGCGTGTCGATGTGCTCTATTCCGTGACCGATACATTTTTCACCCACATTGCTGAACACCCCCGAAACTAAATGATCTAATAAGTATCTGAAATTATTTCCGGTAGGGTATTTAGAACACGAAAGAATTAATGATTTTCATAAACTTTTAAGGGTCTCTCTTCCTGTTTCCATAAATTCTTAAATTTTATATTGTGGTTATGTATCCTAACCTGAATAAATTTCATATTTGTTTATATACATTAATACTTTTTAAGGAAGAGAAAGTGTTTTTCAATTTTGGATAGATAGAATGGATTAGAACATTTCTACTTGGGAGAAGATTTCGCGTGGAAGTTTCGAATGAAAAGTCTTCACCGACTGAATAAGTGCAAGGTCCTGCACCTTGGCAAAAACAACCCCCATCGGATATACAAAACCTCTGGAACAGCTCTGATCACCACATCGAAGCAAGTTGATCTTGGAGTTATCGGCTCTAATGACCTAAGATGGACTGATCATATTCAAAGTATTTGTAGCAAGGCTTCTAGACTTTCGTTTCTGCTTCAGAGATCTTTCAAAGGTTGTCTCTTATATAAAACTTATATTAGTCCATTATTCGCAGGAATTCGCAGGTCCTGTGTGGTCTCCCATTTACAATTACGAGACGAATTCTCTCGAATCTATTCAGCGGAGGATAACAAGAAATCCGTACGGGCGTCGACGGCCAAGTTATTCCGAACGCCTCAAAATATTCGATCTTCAACCTTTCAATAATAGACGGCTTCGAGGTGATCTTATTATTGTCTAAAGGGCCTTGAATAACAGGTTCGGTGCAGATTTATCTCCACTTCTAACGATCAATCACAACAGACGTCTACGAGGCCACAGACTGAAATTATATCGAGAAAACTTCAAATCCATCCCAAGACAGAATTTTCTTTCCAATCGTGTCTTTACGGCATGGACTGATCTACCACCACATGTAATTTCTTCTACTTCTGTTAATGCTTTCAAGAATGCCTATGAATCATGGATATTATCTGAAACAGGCAACTGAAGATTTCGAAGTACCTACAACATGTTTTTGATAAGCAATTATTGTATTTCATTTGAGTTTACTGTAGGTGGGTTAAATGCTTGATCTACTTGCTTTTGAGAATCTTTTTATTTTGTTCTCACTGCTTTGCAACCTGTTAGACATAATGTATATTATGATTTTTGAGTTATATAGGCATCACGCATCAACTCTAATTTATATTAAATAATAATAATAATAATCATTGCCTAAGGCACATTTAAGAGTTTCATTCACGTTGTGTTCTTTTCTCTGATCACTTAACTTTTCGCACTCACTCATGATTATGCGTTTTATGGTTACTCTCGCTCCGCACTGATCACAGATAAGAGGGTTGACTCCAGATATTAGGAATCCGTGGGTGAACCTGGAATGGCCGCTTCTCAGTCTGCAAATTTTGATCTGGTCGCATCGGTTGTTGGGGAGCAATGACTTTTCCATTGGATCTGGTTTTATCTGCTTCAAGTGGAATTTATTTAACTTCCAGTTGGTTTTCCATAAGCCGCTTGTTTTTCCTTTGATGTTGTTTATGATAGCGGTGTCGATTGGTAGTCTATGGGGTACTAGGTCTTCTACGATAGCTGCCTCTTTTGCTGCGTTATCTGCTTGTTCGTTACATCGATCCCGATATGCCATGGAACGTAGATAAAGTTGCAAGCTTTCCCCTATTCTTTGAGTTGTCGTCTGATGTTTAGAATTTGTAGTGCTATGGGATGCGTTGGATAAAGCTGGTCGAGGGTTTTGAAGGCACTCAGAGGGTCTGTACTTGTGGTGAAAAGAGATTGGGCACTTTGGTCACTGAAAATTTCAAGCAGAGCGTGATGTATTGCTAACAGTTCGCCTGTAAAGACGTTGCTTTGTTGTATCTTATACTTTCTCGTTTGGGCGTGACTGAAAATCCTACATTATTTCTTTGATCACTTGTTGACGCGTCAGTTTATATGAACACTACTTCAGAATTCATTTATTCAATCTGTTTGAAAGTGTTTCTTATCAGTTGATGGTTTACTTCTTTTTGTCTTTTCTGTCTAAACAGAGGCTATATCTACCAAGATATTCATTTCTGATCAAAACGCAAAAACAGGTCAATTTTTGTTTCAAGGGGAAATCTTTTGGGGTACAAAACTTGCCTGAAATATCAACCCCCTAATCGGGGGTTGCAATCCTTGAAAATTTTGAATAGGGAAGATGGGTCGAGTGATGACTCAAAAAAAAGGTAGTATCTTTGTCTACATTGCATTGAACGAATTTCCATTTTTAACTGAAAACTGTAAAATATACAGGGTGAGCAACTGAAAGATAGGGAAGACTACTTCCCTGAGACTATTCAAGTTTCAGTGAGGTAAAATGGAACAGATCCATGCTGATCAATGGCAGTCGTCATCAAGTACCATTCTCATCTCGAATTTCAGCTCTGGAGCAGGGGTGACAACCCTTGAAAAATTTAGAAGTGGGTAGATGGGTCGAGTGAAACTCGAAAGAAAGGTATTATCTTTGTCTGCATTCCCGTGAAAGAATTTTCATTTTCGATTGAAAACTGTAGAAGATACAGAGTGAGCCACTGAAAAATAGAGAAGACAAGTTTTGTACCCCAAAAGATGTCCCCCTTAAAACAAAAATCGACCTGTTTTTGCGTTTTGATCAGAAATGAATATCTTGGTAGATATAGCCTCTGTTTTCAGTGAAGCACCCTGTATTAACAGGTGGCAATATCCACGGAGGAGTAGACGGGTTGCTATTTATTCCTGCAGACTTTTATTTGTATGTTGAGTTCGTCTGCGTGGTTGTTTAATCTGTGATGGAAGGATGGAATGAGATTGGAGTTTTCTTCGAATATTGATTTGAATAAATTATTGAATACTAGGCTGTAATTTGTTTGATGTGGATTGTATACTGTTTTATTGCATATGTTAGAGTTGTGTTCTTGATACGATATTCTAATGGCATTTCATTGAGTAAGGGATTTAAGCTTTGTATTGGAGTGGTTGGGAAGGCTCCGGCAATAATAAATAATATGAGTTTTATGCTCAATGGTTTTTATGACTTTTAGATAGCTATTTCGCGCGCTGATACCGCTGATATAAGACCGTAGTCGATTTTGGACCTTATAATACCCCTGTATATATTTGTTAGGCTGGATATATGTGCCCCCCATTTATAGTGGGAGAGCACTCTCAATATGTTCACTCCCTGAGAGCATTTTTGTTTCTATTGGTGTATGTGTTATTTCTAGTTCAATTTATCGTCGAAACAGACTCCCAGGAATTTGATTTCGTTCTCTTGTTTTATGTGTTTTCTTTTCAGAGTAAGATGGATAAATTCGTTGATGGTGCTTTTCGAGAAAATTATAAATTTTGTCTTTTCGGTTGAAAGTTTGGAGCCAATTTCATTTCTCCAAGTTTCTATATTCGTTATTGACCTTTGAATAAACATTTGTAGCGGTTTTAGATTTTTTCCTGTTGTGAAAATGGCCATGTCATCAGCGTATAGGCTGATTTTCTATTTTGGAAATCACGTTTTGTATTGCTATTGCGAAGAGTGTAGTGCTCAGAACACTACCTTATGGTATTCCGTTTTTTTGACATTTTTTTTCGAAAATGGAGTTATTGATTCGGACTCTGAAGTATCGATCGTTAAGAAAGTTCGTGATAAAATTTATCATGTTTCTTGTTATATTCAAAAATGTCAGTGCTCGTATAATATTGTTTCTATGTCATTTTGTAGGATTGTTCTATATCGAAGAATACGGCTAAGCATGTGGCAAAAGCGTCGTGGATATTATTTTCTAGGGAGATTATATTATCTATAGTGGATCTCTGTTGAGAAAGGAGTAAATTGTGGGCTTCTAAGAACCAAGTTAAACGCTAGTTCATGATTTTTTCGAGGATTTTGTATAATGTGCTAGTCAGTCAGATTGGCCTGTAAGATGAGAAATCAAATTTTGGTTTGATTGGCTTGAGAATAGGGATAACGGTTGCTTCTTGCCAGGAGTGTGGAAATTTGTTGCTTTCATATATGGTGTTGTATAAACTGAGTAGGTATAGTCTAGCGTTCTCGCCGAGGTTTCTCAGAAATATATACGGGATGTTATCAGGCCCTGGTGATGAGTTCTTACTGTTTTCTAGAGCAAAGTTGAGTTCTTTTTGTGTAATAGGTGCATTGAGGGGGCGTTCTATAAGAGTTGTTACTGGAATGAGCGTTTTTTCGCTTATGTCTTAGTATGCAAGAAATTCTGAGTTGTGGTTACTGTCATTTGATTGTTTTTCGTAATACTCGACAAAAAAGTTGGCGATTTCTAAATTTTCTGTTATAATAGAGTCCTTTGTTTTAATAATCGTGATTGTTTTGTTGGTGGGTGATCCTTTTTACTTCGTATTTTGTTCCAAACCTCTCTCGTTGCCGTACTAGTAATAAAAGTGGGTATTATCTCCAATCATACAGAATTTTCTAATTGGCTGCGACACACTGGAATTTCAAAAATTGTACGTTTGATCTAGTCAATCCGTTTCTGTATTCAACAACAACACTTACCAGAATATTGATGTCGCCTAAACGCTACAATAGATTTCTATATAAACACCTCAAAAAAGTCTGGGGAACACTTCTGAATATCGATATATCGTATCCAGAACGATCAATATGAATGATTTTTTTTTAAGAAATGAACACCTGCATCAATTTCTCACCAGATTTTGTAGAGTGTCGCAACAGATTTCAGTTTGTTTTTATAAAAAACTAAAAATGCAGCAGATGCGACGCTGCTTTATAATCATTTCTTGTATTCAGTGTTTGAAATCAGTTAGTTGGCACTTTGTTTCTGTTATAAGCATTAATAAAAGATTCAAGTTTTGTGATTCGACCATGGAAAGGCGACATTTGACTAGAGAAGAGATGTTACGAGCCGTTGGCATGCTCCAAGCTGGGAGCTCACAACGGGAAGTAGCCAGGGTTCTGGGAAGTAGCCCAAGTGTCATAAACCGTTTATGGTCGCGTTTCAATGAAACAGGTAGCGTAGAAGAACGCCATGCAGGTCATTTCAGGATTACTACAGTCGCCCAAGACCGATTTTTTTTGGTTTTATAAGCAAGAAGAGATCGTAGTACCACAGCATCTCAATTAGCTCAAGAGCTATCACGAGTTCATAATGTACAAATTTCCGACCAAACTGTGAGAATCGACTGCACGAAGGTCAACTCCACTCCAGACGTCCTTTAAGAGTTCCACAACTGACCCATGGAAATCGCGCTGCTCGTTTAGCTTGGTGCCAAGAACACGTAAACTGGGATCAAGAGAGGTGGGCCACAATTCTCTTCAGTGATGAATCTAGATTTAGTTATTATTCCGATTCGGGAAGAATTCTAATATGGGGGGAACCTGGAAAGCAAAACCGTCTCCATCATGCTCGAGAAGTTGTTAGACAGGAAGGCGGATCAGTGATGTTTTGGGGAAGTATACGCTTTGGTGGAAGAACTGACCTCGTTTTCATACAGAACAACCTCACGGGAAATTCTTACGCAAATGAGATAGTTTTACCTGTAGTGGTACCGTACCTCCAAACAATGGGTCAAAATCCACTCTTCCAACAAGATAATGGCCCTCCTCATCGTGCAAGAGTTGTCTTGAACGTTCTTGAAGAGAATGATATCGATATTCTACCGTGGCCATCCTGCTCCCCAGATCTGAATCCCAGCGAACATGTGTGGGACACCCTAAAAAGAAATCTCCTGCGTCAAAACGTCTTCCATCATGAACAGGAGCTTCGATAATTGTAGTTATGGCAAGCATGCCAGTAGAAAGAAAAACAACAACAAAAAATCAAGTCCAGTCCAATTTATAAATTAAGCAAAAACATCAGAATCATCTAACCTATTTTTAAAATGTTGGACGACGGGACTTCAACGATCTAATCACTTAGGTCATTCCGAACGTCAAAAATTCTGTTACTTACAAAATGTTGACGCTGTTTCTTCTTGAACACTTCCTTTTTGAGCTTCATATAGTGACCTCGCAAACGAATATCCGTAATTGATGTGAACAGCTCAAATTTGCATAATAATATATAAAATATAAATAATAAATAAATAACTTAAATATGCGAAAAGTGAAAATAAGATGGACCGTCGTACTCCAGCAACGGATCCACATAGGTTTCATTGAGTTTGATGGAGGCACTGAATGAAATCTCTGTGAATGATTCACTGATGAGAAAAAGCAATGAGTTGGCGCGTTTGCACACAACATATACATGGTCCCACCAACACAAATCAGTAGTGACGATCATTCCTGGATCAACGTGCGAAGTTACTGTTTGCAGAGGCGTGCCATATAACTTATAAACAAGCTCAGGGTTGTTTCTACCCATATGCGAAACAACACATTTCGAAGTGTTTAATTTAAGCAGCCATTCATCGCACCAGCGGCCGGCAGAGTTGACGTCTGATTGGAGAACGGGTTGGCGTAAAGCTTTGTGTCATCGGCGTAAAATGCTTTTTTACTCTGTATATGGTATGTCAGATTGCTCACATATAAAACAAAAAGGAAGGGGCCAAGCACTGAGCCCTGCGGCACCACACTGGTTATCTCCCTCTCCTCAGAAAATGTACTTCCAACCCTCACAACGAATATTCTGTTGGTCATATAATCCTCAATCAACAACAGAAGCTTACCTCTGACACCACAATGGTCAATTTTATTAAGAAGTCTTCGTGGCGGTGTGCGATCGAAAGCTCTGTCAAAGTCTAGACAAATCATGTCATTAGGTGCTCCCGAGTCGAGAGTCGTTGACCAATCATTAATACATGAAATAAGATTGGTTAGGGTGGATTTACCCTTGTCGAACCCATGCTGTTCTTCGGGTATTACTCGAGAAAAAGAGTTTTTTCGTCCGCAATGATAGATTCCATCCATTATATTCGATGGTATAGACAAGAGACTTATTGGACGGTAATTGAGGGGATTCAATTTATCTCCATTTTTAAAAACAGGTGTAATTGAAGCGGTTTTCCATGAAGTCGGTAAACAGGAATTTTCGAAGGAAGAGGTAATCATCTCAGACAGCGGGTAACACAAGACATCAGCATTCCTTTTAAGGAGAATTGTTGTTATTCCACCCAGGCCAGGAGATGAAGAGTTCTGAAGTCTGGAGATATATTTTTTAACCTTCTCAGTCGTGAATGATATTTGTGATATACTTTCTTCTACTCTTGGCGAAAGCAATTGAGGGGGATCGCCATCTGCGGGCTCAACAGTAAAAGCCGCAGCAAAAGACTCAGCGAGTGCTTCTATTGATTCATTGTCTGCTGAACATAGAGTTCCGTCAGAGTGACGTAATAAGGGAGTTGACACTTTCGTTTTGAGGCTAGTTGTGTTTATATTGGTGCTTCTGTCAATCAGAGTTGACAATCGAATTTTCCTATTCAGTCTGTCTGAGCGAATAGAAGCCACTAGGAAATTTGAAAACGCTCGATGCGCTGCGAAATCGTCAAAGTTCCTTGATACTCTATACCTTCTTCATAGATTTCTCTTATGTCGAAGTATCTTAATGTGCTCGTCTCTCAGCAACGGCTTCAATGGGTTTCTACGATAAATTTTTAACCTCGAGTTTTTAGCAACACTGGAATTTATAGTGGAAAGGAAGTTCAGCCACATTTCCTTTGGATCATCTGCAGATACCAGGACATTTTGCCAATCTGTTTCAGTAACTTCTTCACTCACTGCATCTAAGTTCGTCACTGTAATCATTGATTTTGAAATTGAAATTGTTGGGACAGAAAGAATTTGTATTTCGGAAGTTATGCCTATAGGTGGATGAATATCGAGATTCGTTACAAGTTGCTCATCGTTGGCGAAAAGAAGGTCGAGAATATAAGGTTCGTTATCGATTCGGAATCGAATAGGCTTTTTTATGAGTTGAAAAAGATTAGAATCGACAAAAAACCGAGCAAAATGACTGGTTGCGGAGTTTGCATCAGGGTCAGGTATCTGAGGTATAAGCCAAGTTAAAGATGAATTTATTCACGTTGTTTTTGTCATGTACGGCTACGTTTTACCTGAAAATGAACATTTCACTATCACTCTTGTTTTTGTTCGGCATTTGTGTTTCCTTCAACAACCTTATGAATTCTTTTCAGATTCTTAAGTTGAATTTCATTCAAATATTTCTCGATCAAATAATCAGTATTATTAAAACTCAATTCTCGGTCTTATAGAATATAAAAGGAAGTTCAATGCTTCTTTATTGCAATTGTGTTCCGATTCAAGCTTTCAACTTTAAGATTTAAAAATCTTGAAGTTTCAAACTTTTGTGATAAAAAGTTTGATTTGACTTGAAATCTGAAAACAAAAGGTTGACTGGATTTCAAGTCAAGGCAAGCCGTGAATCCTAACATATCAGTGTCTTGTAAGTATTGTGGTCCAGTCTTGTTCAAAAGTTTGATATGAAGGATTGCTTATTTGACTCGTTCCAATGATTCAGAAAAATTTCGTAAATTGGCATTCTAATTGATCATTTTGCTACATAATATTAGACCGACAAACTAGCAATTACTACCAGAATTCATATTTCGTAGATTCGAATAGCTTCGAAATATTTCTGTACAATGAATATCCTTTGTAGTTCGCGTCAAATATTTGCCAATAAAGCACGGAATTCGGTATGGAACAACTCAATTTGCTTCGTTATATTACAAGTCATCTGGCAGGAATTTCAACAGCGTGGGGGTGTGATTTACCACAAGCTGAAGGCGCCCTAAGCGGCATCATCAGCTAGATAATTGACCGAATGCTTTATATATTGCTGTGTCTAGGAAACAATGTCGCTACATAGTTTTATTTTTTCTTTTTTTTATGATGAAACAGCGTTTCAAAACTTCTATTTCTAGTTTGGTAAGAGGAGGATAGGACATAGATGCATCAGTGTCCAGATTTCCATTTAGTGCGTAATCGGTCCATAAATTTGTTCCTGTGTCGTATACAGTACGTTCCGATGAAAACGAACCACCGTAAATAACTCGGCTGGTTTTTGTGAATTTTCTAAAATTTTTGATTGGAAGGGGACAATTGTGCTACATGTATCGTTCTCCCCTCCCTCCAACCTATCCCTGGCAGCTTCCACACAAATTTTTCAATAGAGAAAAGAGTTCGTATGATACCTTTTTGTGAAGGTGATTACATTCTCTATGCAATCAAGTAATTATTAAATATCTAAAATAATATGTGACGAATTGAAATCAAAATGGTTTGTGAAGATTCCAGGTTTTCATGAATCCGTTCGATCTCTGTTCGAGAAAACTTTCGATGAAAATCAATTCGGTTGAATCGGAAAACATTTTCTAATATTAAATCTCATTTTGTTTATATAACTATTCATTGTTTTGCATAGGGATTATATTTATATATTTTTTCAATATTCTGTGGGCTTATGCTTTACTGACTACTACTACTACCTCAATAGATCTACAAGAAGTTGAAGATCATCGCTCCTCACATTCTAAGACTTATTTTCCAATATTTTTCATATTCTATATTATACAAGGTGTCCCCCAAGCTCTATGACAGACTTTGAAAGGTGGTTCCTGAAAAAATTATAAGACAAATTAGAGAGAACAGTATAGTATGAATATTTCTAAATTCGAAGGTATTCAACTTCAAAACTTTGATCATCACGGGTGTTACCATAGATGGAATCAAATAACTGTTCAACTACTTTTGATAGATAGATGTCAGAATATCTTTTTCGATTGATAATCTATGTTTATGGTTTTTGTGATGGAAACTGACGACAAGCTGTTGGAATTGGTGAACTACTGTAAAATACAAGACTGGCCCTCGTCGTTGGGTGTGATGCCATCGCTCATCACAATCTATGGGGAAGCCAAGGCAGTAACATCAGAGAAGAAAAGCTGGTCGAATATCTCAACAGTAAAAACCTGACACTTCTAAACGAGGGAAATGAACCAACTTTCGTCACATCGCACAGGAAAGAAGTCCTGGACTTGACTTTATGCAGTGAGCAATTCACCCAAAAAATTCGAAATTGGAGAGTGGCAACAGAAGTAGTTTTCCTCTCCGACCAGCGACACATCTGTTTCGACATCGCAAGTATACCGAGACAACGAACAGTGCCTTACAGGAACCCCAAAAAAACCGATTGGGACCGATATCAGGAACAATTATCGGAAATGGTGGGACCTTCAATTAAGAAACCGAAAAACATCAAGGATCTGGAAACTGCCGTTGAGAAACTGCAAACCAGTATCACCTTGGCGTACAACAACAGTTGCCCTATACAATATAATAGAGGCAAGAAGAAAACCTTATGGTGGACAGCAGAACTCACTGCCATAAGGATGAAAAGCAGACGCCTCCTAAATAAAGCGATGCGCACTAGCACAAAAAGCGATTGGGACAACTACAAGGAAGCCCAAGGAGCATACAGAGGATTGATCAAAAAATCCAAAAAAGAAGCATGACATTCCTACTTCGAGGAAATAGAGGGTGTACCGGAGGCAAACCGTCTTCGTCGCATCCTCTCCGCAGCGGGACCCACAGACATCCAAAGTCTTGATACACCGGAAGGAGTAAAAACACAGGCCAAGGATGAAACACTGAGGCACCTGGCGGAAGTCCACTTCCCGAGTTTCCTCATCGATAACACAGCAATCCAGAAATTCAATGGACATGCTGCCAAAACAAACTGGAACACAACCTCAATGGTAGTTACAGTAGAGAAGGTTCGATGGGCAGTAACTACCTTTCAACCGTATAAAGCACCAGGAGTAGATTGTATATACCCTGCACACTTAATTAAAGGTATGGACCAAACTGTTATGCACTTAATCCACATCTTCAGATCCTGCCTAGCTTTGGGATACATTCCGGACCCCTGGAAAAGGGTCGGGTTGTCTTCATCCCCAAGCCGGGCAAGATCGTACACAAAATAGCCAAAGATTTTATACCAATCAGCCTCACCTCCTTCCTACTGAAGACTATGGAGAGACTGGTAGAAAGATATCTCAGGGAGAACACCCTAGTGGAGCAACCTCCACATATCACTCAACATGCCTACGAGCAAGGTAGATCAGTCGACTCAGCGCTACAATTCGTAGTAGGGTATATCGAGAAAGGACTGGAAAAAGACGAAGTTACTCTAGGAATATTCCAAGATATATCAGGAGCTTTCGACAATACACTATACAAATCAATAGATTAAGCTATCGTAGATAGGAAAGTAAACAAAACCATAGCATGGTGAGTGGAACGTCTGCTGTCGACCAGACGCATCGAGGCTCACCTCGGCGAGTCGACCCTCAATGGGACCGCCTGCAGAGGATGTCCACAGGGGGGAGTTCTATCTCCTCTTCTTTGGAAACTCGTGCTGGATGGGCTACTGGCGGCCCTTGGCGATGCTGGGCACTTTGAGGTGGGTTATGCCGACGACCTCGTCCTCCTTGTTCGTGGGACAATTCTCAGCACCATATGTGAAGTTGCGCAGAACGTTTTGCGAATGACTGAATATCCTCAAAAAAGGAAACTACCGTCCTTCAAGGCACCCATTCTTTTCAACGAGGAACTAACACTAGTAAAATGAGTGAAATAACTAGGTGGGATGCTTGATGCAACTAAATGTGGACAATCACATCGAAAGACAGGCGCAAAGAGCCCAAAACACACTCTGGGCGTCCGGAGACTATTCTGCCCCAGATGGGAACTTAAACCAAAGATAATATACTGGCTATACACAATAGTGATAAGACCGCTCCTGACCTATGCCGCCATCGTATGGTGGCCTGCACTGGAAAAAGGGATAAAATGTAACAAAATCAACAAGATCCAAAGGCAAGCATGTCTGGCAGTCACGGGAGCTTTGGGATCCATACCCACGGCCTCCATGGAGTGTCTGGGCATCTCTCCACTACATATAGTGGTGGAGGTGGTGGCCATGAGGGCCTCTTTGAGACTGTTTGAGGGAGGTATATGGAGGGACAGAAATCCAATCTCTGGACACTCCGCATCCCTGAACAAAATCAGAGAACTCCGACCTGACCTTCTCGCAAGAGGAGATCAAACAAGAGGCACCTACTACTTTGACGAACCCTACAAAGTAGTTATTCCACCAAAAGAAATTTGGATCACACCCCACGCCTTACTCACACCATAGGGACCAACCTGGTTTACGGAGGGGTCAAAAACCGGGATGGGTACAGGCATCGGCGTTCACGGCCTAGGGCAAACATTATGATTGCGCTGGGAGGCAACGTTACCGTAACACACGCAGAAATATTTGCTATTCTCCGGTGCGTACAGGAAAACCTACATAGGTACTATAGAGACGCATACATCTACATACGCTCTGATAGCCAAAACGCACTTAGATATCTTAAAGATACCAAGGTTACATCCAAACTGGTTGACGAATGCAGAACTTCGACAACTCAGTGCTACAACCAGAATCACTCTGCTTTGGTGCCCAGCCCATCAGGGCATCGAAGGAAACGAGATAGCAGACAGCTTAGCTGAAAAGGCAACAGCTGTCAGGCCGATGGGATTAGAACCAATTCTGACCATCACATGGACCCATGTGCTCGCTTTCTTTCGAAACTGGACCACCACCGAGGCCCAAAACTACTGGGCAGGCATCTCGGGACTGAGACAATCAAAAGGGCTCGTGAGAGGGCCGCAATGAAAGAAGAGGGTACATGAACTACTGCCCTCGAATAAAAGTCTGTTGGGATGGTAGTGGGCCTATTGACGGGACACCAACTCAACAAACATCTACACGTCATGAAACTATCGGAAACCACACAATGTAGTGGTTGCCTAGAGAATGACGAAACAACGGAACACATACTCTTCGAATGTACCGCCCATAAGGAAACCAGACTGAATACCTTAGGCATTGACACACTCAGCGCCCGGATGCATTATGATGGGAGGCAAAACAGATTTGATTTCGTTTCTGCAAGTGTAACTGCAAGAAATTATGTGGACCTAGTGCTAGAGCCAATAGTGAGACTCTGGCGAGGTGCCCACGGTGAGTATTACACTTTTATGCAAGATAATGCTCCTCCGCATACCAGCAACCTCACGTGACATTATCTTGAAACAAAGGGAATCGCTATTTTGGACTGGCCACCTTACTCTCCATACCTAAATCCTATTGAACATTTATGGGAAAATCTCAAAAGGAATATTAGATTGCGTCAGGATAATCCAAGAACCCCACAACAGCTAAAACCTAATCCAAAGCATGCCTAGACGGATTCAGGCTTGTATCAGGTCACGAGAAGGTAATACTGACTTCGAGTAAAAAGTACCTACTCCTTGAGAAAACAATTTTCAATTTTTTTAATACATGCGGAAAGAGTCTCTTATTTTCTTTTATTTGTATCTTTCTTAAAGTAAACCTTAATTTATTTTTTTTTCAATTGAAATATTTCAAAAGAATCAATTCGAAATTTCCAAAATCCCTGAGGTAATATTCGAAATATCGGGTGATTCCATATATATTTGGTTGTGTGTATATTTGAGAAGCTTGTAAAAATTCCAATCTGATCGATTGAAAATATACACGATGTTACAAAGTAAAAAAAAAATATTTTATATCTTAACACCACTGAATGCAAAACATTATCTCATTCTTCATTTTCATTCTTTGGTTTTATGTAATAGAGATATCAGGAATGTGTGCCCGTGGCAAATATTCTGTTTCTCCGAAACGAAGTAGGTCATGGCGATTTTGTTTCTGGAATAGTTAGTTTCATAAAAAAATAGCACAGTATTATAAAAACCACATTCCTTCATATTTTTTATTAACGGAGATATAATTTAAAGGCATCAAGGGACACTTTGTAATACGATTGCGTGTCAAGAATTGCAGTCTATGTTTGAACTTGAGCGATGCATTAAGGAGTAATCAATGACACGTGAATAATACGCCGGAATAAAACCGTGAAAAATAAACCATTAATGCATAAATATTCCGATAAATTAAAAAAGCGGATACTAAAACAAATAAAATTATCGAAGATAGCCAGATAGCAAAACGAATCAAATTATGTATATAAAGATGCCACAACAATAATATAATATTTAACATTTCATACAACAAAAGAAAGATTTTCATCTTGAACGAGAGGAAAGCAACTAAAAATTAATAATAATTATCTCAGCCTTGAATATCCCAGACGAAGAATTTCATTTAAGGCCTAATTACAATTACAAAGTAATATCTGTGGCACGCGAAAAACTTAATAACAAATTTCAAATATCTTCCAGGTGAAAAATCAATGCTAAATTAATACACAGTGTAGCACATTGCAGTTAATCAACATTCTTATTAAATAAGGTCACAGTTGGCTGAGTTTCATTATTAAGGGCAGTTCTACCTTGAAGCAGACAGGTAAATACTGACGACGGCGGCAGAGGGCTCGGAGGGAGCAAATAAGGGAGAGTGACGCGTGGCTTATGCACCCTTTAACTTTGACCATATATGAACAAAGAAGTGGCAGCTGGTGGTGTAGTCTGAAGACCCGGTGCATCTAGGGATGCTAGATTAGGGGAATGTTCGGCTCCTTGCACCCTGTTGCTATTCAATGAAAATCGTTTGATGCAACTTTCGAATCTACAATTATTTCCAGCTTTTCAAGTTTGATATGGGGTCGAAAGAATGTAAGGAAGATGATGAATTGAATTAGATGTACCGAGTGTGCAGAACGGATGAAGGGATTATATTTTGCAAATATCGATGTTTTAGTGTGTTTACATCAACTAGAATTACTTCATATTTTTTCTGAAGAAGTTAATAATTTTTATGAACAGAAATATTCTTAGAAATGTTACTTTAAAAATATATCAATGCAAATGAGTACAAAATGTATGATTTTTGAAGAACACTGTGTTTCCAAGACCTCACCGAATGAAACGATAAAGGAGAAAAATCCTATCGGTGGTTACCAATAAAGGCGCATACAGAAATTATGATTAGTTGACTTTGCTTGAATTTTCATACTTTCTTCTGTAATTATATTCTTGAAAAAGAAATAAAACAAAAAGACAATTTTTCAAATATTTCCTTTCTATTGCTAATTATGATGGAAAGTGCGTACGAAACTAGGATTTTTCTGTTTACCTAAACTTTCCGACTTATTTTTGCTATTCTCCTTTTTTCTCCTAGAATCTTTTTCGGAGTCAAAATGTATGAAACTGAAAAGTTATCATCTTCGAGATAGTAAGTTATGACCTTGAGTCCATTCTATATTCCCCTTTCAGTTTATCTTGAATTTCATAATTTCCGGAATATATAACCATTGAATAATATGAATTAACAATATTTAAATAATTGAAAGATGAATTTTGGAATTAAGATGGGACAGTAAACACTTAGTGTTTGATATTGAAAATTCTCTTGGTCCAACTTCAGAGCTGAACGAATTCCATACAACATTTTATCCCCTATTTCTGATTTCAAGCGTTGATTGAGATACCTTTTCCTTTGAGAATAAAATATGCAATTTTGTTAACATATTGTATGCTATCTAAACAGTACATTAGGTACTGTTACTGACAGCTTAGATTGAAGCAATAACAATGTTTAACAATCCCTAACAATATACTGAAATGAAAAATTCTAATAAAAAATGCAATGAATAAAAAATAAGATCAATTCATTCAAATTAATATGTAAATTCCCACCCAAAATCAAAATAATGAAATAATTATCTTTGTACACCGCTGTCAATAAAACAAAATTACATTATAAACTTACATTTCTAAATGAACCTTTACATTCTTCAAAAATATTAAGAACCTTTAACTTTTTTTTAATTTCTGGTAATCTATTAAATGCTTGTGAAGCTTGACATTACCGAGGTATCTAACCTACATACATACATTGTGCTCTGGTGTAATGCTGATGTACATCCCAGGAAAATGTGATTTTGGTATTACATTTTTGTTTTATAAGAATATACGCATTAATCTTCACTGAATTGATCAATTAACTCTCAACTCCATATATAAATCGTCTGATGGCGTAAGGCGATCAAAGGTAAATAAGATTTTCGAGATTTTGTTTTGTAACATTTGAAACTATTAAATGTGGTTTTACTACACATTCTCCAAATCAGAATAAGGTATCTAAAGTGGGATGAAAAGTAAGATGTATACGCATCCGCTTTTGATTGTTTCGACAAATAATTTTCATTTTGACTAATGGCTCTTAACATTGGAATAATTTTAGAGGAATTAAAGCTGTGTATTATGTCGAATTTAATTTTTCATCTAGAATTAAACCAAGCTACTTTATTTTACCAACCATTTCAATTATAACATCGTTCAGTTCTATTACTGAAAAATGTATTACTTTAGTTTTTCGTTTACATAACATAAATTCAATTTTCAACTTATTGTGATTTAGTCAAGTTGCATAGGTTTTGAAGTCGAAGTTTATTAGTATTATTTTCTCCAGTACTGTTACCACTATTAAATAGAGCAGTATCGTCGACAAAGGTATAATATCTGGCCTTTAGTCCAACGAATTTTATGCTAAGAACATATAATGAATATAGAAGAGGTCTGATTATAGAACCTTGCAGTACCCCATACTCATCTGTTTCTAAGTCCCTAATATAATAACATAACTAAACATAGTTCGTTCTATCGAGTAGATATTATTTTGAAGACCATACATTTTTCCTAAATCTCATTGAATCACATTTTTAAATAATTTTTCAATATTTACAACATCAAAGGCTTTCCGTAAATCTATAAATACCACTACCACTACAAGTTATTTTCAAGTTCTGTGCTTATTTTTTGAGAACAAATGACCTACTATACTGAGGGTATTGATAATAAAACCTTATTGGAATCTATTCAAGTTAATATATTTATCTGTAAATGCAATCATTCTTCTGTTCACAGTGAGTTCGATTATTTATAGAAATTGCTTATTACAACAATTGGTCTATAATTACCTATATGATCTTTTCTTCCGGATTTATGCATAGCATCAATCTTACTGACTTTGAGTTCTTGTGGAGGCAAACATCTTATTCACTAGCTTTGTCAGAATAGGTACAATTATCTTCTTTGTACTATTTATGTCCCTCGCAGTTATTCCATCCTGACCTGCCACAGCATTCTGCCTTAATTTTGATGAAATACATTCAATCTCTTGTGCTTTGGTAAACTTAATATAAACAGGGTGTTCCTGATAAGAGTGGAAATAAATTAATGGTAGATTGCCGATATGGAGGGCATCTCGGAACACCTTATATGAATGTTATCAGCAGACTCGTAATAGAATTACAGGCTGTTGTCTGAATTTCTCCGAAATTTCGATCGGCCATATC
Source organism: Cryptolaemus montrouzieri (assembly GCA_013387265.2). Classification (NCBI taxonomy): domain Eukaryota; kingdom Metazoa; phylum Arthropoda; class Insecta; order Coleoptera; family Coccinellidae; genus Cryptolaemus; species Cryptolaemus montrouzieri. Next base: position 107,853,718 of record JABFTP020000185.1, read on the forward strand.
TTCGTTACCAATCCATCAAATTCTATGAAACTTAGCAGGTTTCTTATTCTGCTAAGTATCAATCAAATTTCTAAAAAATCCAGGTCCTGGTTGTCATGAATTGATACGGAGTGCTTCAGGATATAAAACACCCTGCATGAATCATATTGAAAAATTTATCTCATAGTAAAAAACAACAAGAACTGTTGATTCAGAAAAACCAATAAAATAAATCCAAATTTCACAACAATGACAACGATAATTGTCACAACTGTCGTTTTTGGTTTGCAGTGAATTCCCACTGCTTTCGAGAGTATATTTTTCTATTGGATCTCATTTTTAATGAAACCTTAGCAGGGTTAGAGTAGCTGCAATTTTTAGAAGATGATCTTCCTGAGTCACTAAAGATAAACTCATTGCTAAACATTAATCTATGCAGTAGAAGCAAAATGAAGCCTCTCCATACAATGCAGCTATCGTAACAGAATTTTTAATATACAGATTAGATAAAAGCACAATTGGTAATGTCCAGTTAAGCCGCCATCACGTTAATGATTCGACAAGATATGGGAGGCATGTAACCTTATAACGGACATTTTAGGAAAAGTATGTAATAATGATTTAAGTCTATAACACAAACGAGGTTTGTGCCAATACAAGTGGTGAATACTTCGTAAATTCTTAATTACATAGGTCGTTAATCACAGAAAAGAACTATTTTGAGTTGTGGAATATTTTCTTTTTCACATTTTTATGAAATTTGTTCATAAAAATTTTGAAATTTATCAGCTCTTTGGAATCTATGAAACATTAAATAAATAAAAGTACTGAAAACAGCTGAAGGGACAACAAAGAAATAAAATACTGGATAGGTATATAATACAAGCAAGCCGACCCGTTATATACATACAATTGTATACACCCGTAATAAACATTGGAGCTTATAAGAGCTTAGTACATCACTTTCATCCAAATGAAGGCAGCATAAAATGATACGTTTCAGAGATACTAATATCCCTCAGTCTAATGAGCATAAATTATTGCGATGCATATTGCATCCAGTAATGCCTTCGATCTCGATTTGATGAATCTAATGGTCTCGCAGTACAGAAATATATAAATTTTGAGCCAATTTCCATTCCACACAAGAATATGGTTTTGATATATACCATGAAGAGTATCCAGTTTTTTGAAAAGATTCAAATGGAAAATGAATACTTCTGTGGCAAACAGGTCTCTGAAAGAATACTAAAATTAATCTATAATATGTGGTAAAGTATTATTTTGGTTAAAGATTTCTTTCATTTGAGGCTGTTGGAATGTTGGGGTACATTTTCTTCTTTATCAAATGAGATAAATTCAAAATCAAAATGAAGTGTCGAAAATGTATCTACCAAGTCTACAGAACTCAAATTGATATATTGTGGATGATACTTGGCGTGTGTCATGAATTTGTGGTTTAAATTAGTAAGTTTTTTGAACCACAAATTCAAGGAACTCACCATTTTTCATCCGTAATATACCATTTTAAATTCTGTAAACCTGATAGATAAAGTCCACTGACAATTCCACCATGAGGGCGGCTGCAATATGTAGTATTACTTACGAAATCTACCTAATAGTTTAATGCTGGCTTCATGGAAATAGTCTATTTATAATGATGTTTTCATATACACTCGGAGGGAAAATTAGCGGAACACTCGAAAATTTAACCAAATTCGAAGTTCGATATTTTTCCTAATTCTCAACCGATTTAGATGATTTGTTCGGCAAGTTATAGATCAACTCTTCTGCTTTGTAGAAATTATAAGAGAAAACAAAAAAATTTGAAAAAAATTTTATACGGGGGCAAAACTAAAAGTGTTTTTTTGTCAAAAATTCGTAACACCCTGTGGAATTTCGTGGTCCGAGTTGAAACGTACAATATCATGGTCTGTCAAGACACATCTTCCTACAGTAACGCCCTTCTTGTTTCATGCGTTTATCTCTATTTTTGCAAAATATATATTTAATTTCAAGTGGAAAATCACCATTTTGGAGAAATTCCATTGAATCAAGAAATTGTCATTAAAATTCGTCTATCTGTCGTTTGCGATTTTTATGTTCGAATTGCATTAGTTATTGATGACAATTTGGTTAATTTGGTGAAAATTAGGAATTCGTAGGAGATAACAGTCGGTAGGTATTAAAATACACAACCGAATTCTGGGACCATTGATAAAACTTTTCATTTACACATGTGCACACCTTTTTTTATCAAATATGAAATACAACACACGTTTTTTTGTATATGACCACATTTGCACTTGTTTAAAGAATGAGAGTTTTCCATTCTTTGATTTGATACAAATTAGATCGGTTGCGGTGTTTTGTGATTCTTTTACTGTTTACGATTCGAAACGGTATTTTTCATTCAGAATGAGAGATTTACCACCAACCTCAGTAGCAAGGGCAGTTACATTGATCGAGGAAGGGCGCACCTACCGCTCAGTCGGTACCATGTTGGGTGTCTCGACGTCGGTTATCCATCGAATCTACCGACGTTACAGGGAAACTGGATTGTACGTGAGGAGGCGAGGAGAAGGAAGAAATCGGGCAACCCGCGCTATACATGACCGTTTCATCGTCAATCAAACCATAAGAAATCCTCGTCTTACTGCTGTTCAGGCACGTAACCTTTTACAAGCAGTGGATAACATTAACGTCAGTGTGAGGACAGTCAGAAGACGATTAAATGAAGTTGTTCTGAAATCATACGCGCAAGCAAGAGCACCAAGACTCGATAGAGCCCATCGGGTAGCAAGATTGGCGTTTGCTAGGGAGCATGTAGCATGGACAATCAATCAGTGGAGACGAGTTTTATTTAGTGATGAGAGCCGATATTGTGTGAATTTCATGGATGGTAGAGATAGAATATGGAGGCATCGAGGGGAACGGTACAATCAAGCGAACTTCGCAGGAACTGAGCAATACGGTGGAGGGTCAGTTATGATATGGGGTGGCTTCGTACTTGGGAGTACGAACAGAACTGGAGATTATTGGCAATGGATCACTTAATGCCCATCGGTATATAACAGAAATTTTGGAGCCCCATGTTGTGCCTTTTGCTCCTTACATAGGGGAAAATTTCCTTTTTATGCACGCGCGCCCTCATACTGCGCGCATAGTGATAGAATATCTCAATGAAGTTGGGATCACACGAATGGACTGGCCGTCGCGGTCACCGGATTTAAACCCGATCGAACACGTTTGGGACATTCTTGGAAGAAGGGTTCGACAACGGAATCCAGGCAACGTTGAAGAACTGACATTGGCTTTGGTGAAAGAGTGGGACAACATACCTCAACAGATGATAGACAACATCATTGGGAGTATGCGAAATCGTATGCGCGCTGTAATAAGAGCTCGGGGGGGTCATACTCGCTACTAAAATCAAATGTTTTTTTTTGTGGGTCATCATGAACATTTTTCTCAACATGTTCATTTCATTTCACGAGTGTATTGCCAGGATACACACCTGCTCTCAATTTTGGACAGGAATGATAATTATTATAGAGTGTCACACTAAAAAATTCAAAAATAAATGTGCAAAATCAACGATTTTTCCAGTGTACTTCGAGTTCTCCCGGAGCGTGAAATTGGCCAGTCAATTTCAAAAATTTTCATTTCGTTAGATTTCCGCTTCTCTAATTTTGATTTTATTTTTTGGCTAACCTCCGATGTTATGCACCTACGCAAGATTAAAAATAAATTCTTGAAATTTGTGACTTTTCGCGTCAAATTGGATATCTCTTGTAAAAATAGAGATAAATTTATAAAACAAGAAGGGCGTTACTGTAGGAAGATGTGTCTTGACAGACCATGATGTTGTACGTTTCAAATCGGACCACGAAATTCCACAGGGTGTTACGAATTTTTGACAAAAAAACACTTTTAGTTTTGCCCCCGTATAAAATTTTTTTCAAATTTTTTTTGTTTTCTCTTATAATTTCTACAAAGCAGAAGAGTTGATCTATAACTTGCCGAAAAAATCATCTAAACCGTACGAGAATTAGGTAAAATATCGGACTTCGAATTTGGTTAAATTTTCGAGTGTTCCGCTAATTTTGCCTCCGAGTGTAGTTAAACTCCGATGCACAGAAATTGTTATCGATTACAATATATCTTGGCTCTATCAATATATCAATTTTCGGCAGATTTGACATATTTCTTAAAATAGATTCGGCTGTTAATGAAAATGTGTTAATGGTCAAGTAATCACTAGTTTTCACTATTTTCATCAAAATAATAACAATAAACTGTTCATGCAAATCTTATTGTTTTTATCAATTCTCAAAATGTTGTGTGGATATGATTCACTCACTTCCATTACTGCTTGTGTACACGCCACAACCAGGATGAAATATTTATATTTTATCAATTTTATAAGAAAATATTAAAATATAAAAATTCGAATAGTGCAATTTCCCGTAGAAATCGTTACACTTTTGAAAAAATACTTATTTTCGTTTCGTTTCAGCAATAGTATTGTTTCTGCTTTGGAAAATAAATAATAAAGTGATGGACGGTGTGATTGGAATTTAAGAACCTGACCTGCCTTCATTCTATTCAATGTCGAACAAAAGTACATGAAACAGGTTGATAAGAAACTCAAATAACAAGGGGTGGTTCAAAGGAAGTGCCTCCTTTGTGGTGCAAATCTTCAGGTTGGTTTTGAAGTCATCCTCAATTGAACGCCAACTTCCCGTAACGTGTCAGGAAGGGGGGCCCGTTTTGAAAGGAATGCACCTTCATTATAGGGCGTCTTATTACTTCCTTGAGAATTCATCACGTACACGTCATAGCACCTGTTGCTGATATATTTGTTTGAGACATTTAAAATTTAAAGGTGAAGGGTGAGGAAATCGAAATCGTAAAATTAAATTGGTTAAATTGTATATGAAAAATATAAACAAAAATAAAATATATGAAGAATTACATTTAGATGAAACTATCTCAAAAATATTCGGTTTTCAATCATTAACAAAATTCATGAAATGAAATGGGTCGAATTGCCACCATTTTAGTGGCGTAAATGTGTATGTACACTGTGGATAAAAAGTTGGAGAAATTGAAGGCATGTTAGTAAGTTTAACATTCTTATATTAATTTAATTGATTAATCTTTAAATTTTTTCTAGATGATGCATCCAACCGAATAACATAACATTGAAATTTTGATTTACAGATTTACTTTCAATTAGCCATGATATTGAAATTCTGATAAAATCTATTTTTCCGTATATTTGAGGTGTAACGAATGTTAAATGAAATTATTCAAAAATTATTATCTTCAACAAAAGAAAAAAAATAGAAAAACTAACCATGCTCTTTGAAATAAGAAAGCTACAGTCAACTTCCAGGTTGACTGTAAAATTTAAACATGCCATCCAAATTTCAGAGTTCTACGACTATTCAAAATATAATCGAAAATATTCTTATGGACATTAAGTTGAATATTTCATTCTTTTCGACTTGTCCTTGTCTTTTCAATTCTCCTATCATGGTCGGATGATATTTGGTGCTTATCATTGGTACATTTGGCTGCACTTTCGTGAGATATATGTTGAGTATAATGAACTGCACCCAAAACCAACTTGAAGCTGCCATTCCAGATCATCATTCAGGAATGGCTCAGCCTCCAGGACCGTCTACATGAGGGTCGCTGTTGGTTCACAGACGGCTCAAAAACTGCCCAAGATATTGGAGCTGGTGTCTATGGTCGAGGTGCTGCCAAGGAGCAGTCTATCTAATTCAGCGGGGTTGTGACTATTTTTCGAGCAGAAATATTTGCCATTAACCACTGTGCTAACCTTCCGCATGCGGGGGATTGACAGTAGGTCAATAAAAATCATTACGGATATCCAACTTCAACAGAAGATATTGACATCCGACAACTGCAAGTGACTAATGGTGCAGCAATGGTGTTCAACCCTTGACAGACTGGAAGAAAGATATATTCTTCTGATGTGCCTTGGGATTCATTAGATCGGAGCCTATGCTCGGAATTCCTTTCCTTACCTAACCAATGGTTGCCTTGCAGATACGGGAGCACTGGCTGAGCCTCACAACTCTTAGATTGATATTAGTTAAGCTTCTAATCTGACAGCCAAGGCATGGCTTAAAACCTCCAGGCTCCACGTGAGAGTTCTAAATGCCATATTAACGGGGCACTGTTGCCTCAGAAACCACCTAAATTAGTTAGGATTGATCGAGAACCCTTCATGCAGATTATGCGTGGAGGAGATAGAAAACCTCATGTACGAATGCCCAGTTGAGGATAGAATCAGGCTTGAGGAACTTGAATTTAACAAATTCGAAATAGAGTGTACCACAATAGACCACTGGGTCGAAGTGTCAGGGATGTAAATCATCAACGCGCAAATTATTTTAATATATAATAAATTGCACAAAATATTTTGTGATATATACAACAGCGCTACATACCGTACATAATTTAGAACGTCTAATATACGACTTTTTTATTTAGAGAAGAAAGTGAACGAGTTTTGATCATTATGTCAAGAATCGCATGATGTGTCTCATTTTATGTGTTTAATTTATATGTTGTACAGATACAATCTATAAAATTATACTTTTAATCGAAAACTAGACGCCTCATAAAAATTTTGAAGAAATAAAAAAGCTTTAAAATCAGTCAAGGAAATAGGTTAGTATACTGTGAACAACCAGCGGTGTACAACAAAATTCATATAAAATATCACGTAAATTTTGGAAACAAAATGGACCTCCAAATCGTGTAGAACCTAAAATTAACATATTCTTCAAATTTGAGTCAAATAACTTGATAAATAAAAGAGATAATGCCAAGGAATGAAGAACAATCTGAATTTGAACATCCTCTATTGCGAGAACGGAACATCTTTGGACTATGAGAACCATTTTTTATATTTTTAACAGAGTACTTCTTACACTTTACTTTATTACGAGTATTTTGAAAGATGCAGATATAATATCTAACCTCTCCCGAATTGAATATATATTAAAATACCGGAAGTGATTCACAAAATTCGTGGCTGACCAAGCAGGAAACACTTTTCCGATCAAAACCAATAATAGAAAGATATATCGAAAAAATGACCGTTAAAAGCAATTAAGCAGTAAAACATCGTGTAGGGCTTCTCATACCAAACCTCATACACAATTACTTATAGAGGGTGTAAAAACACCATCTGCACGAGAATCCCAACCCCATGATTTAAACCAGACGAAAACCGTTGGAACCGGTGGTCATAGGCGGTCCATATAGACAATCTCTCGCTAATTTACAACCTTGCGGATATGGTTTCACTGTGGAAATTGTATGGAATTTGAAGAAAGAATAATGAACGCAACTAAAGAAGTATATGTATGCCACTGATTAATTATAAACACCTTAAAAAGTTGGGAGAACACCTATGAATATTATTATACTTATTATGTTATAGACAATTAATATAGTTATTATGGTTTATTGAACAAATAATATTGTAATATAAAAATTAATCAAATGTATTCTAAGGTGACCTTAGTGCGCGATCTCTTCCTGTTAGAGGTAACACCTTCAAGGTCTTCTGTAGATGGAATCTATACAACTTATCGCCAACAGTTTTTCGTGAAATATTATAGTTATGCGTTTATTCAACTGATTACGCAATTCTTTGCACCTTATAGTGGGATTCCAGCGAGCGGATTGCTGAAGAAAGCGGTCGTATAGTGTGCAACTGTTTGAACACGATGTGAGTATACCCCGATAGTGTTCCTTTACACTTCCTGTTTCTCTATACCAGGGATACTTAAACGGTCGATGGCGAGTGCTTTTTGAGTAGATCTTGAGAAATAAACTACAAAAGTTTATTACGTAATAAAATAACACTCAACTAGAGACAAAAGGCGGCTTCATCAAAGGAACGCGCGGTATTTGTCACAGAAAAGCCGCGTTTTTTATTACTGTTGCTTTTCTAGGAATTTCGGGCAGCGTGTTTGATGCCGATATAAATGTTGCGCCTGCAGGAATTGGAGTCATTCTGAACTTTAGCTTGAAGGCAATACTACGTAGATACAAATTTTATTATTAAATAGTACAAAATGAGTGCAGCGAAGAAATCTAAAACGTATCATTTTAATAACAATTGGGAGGAAGAATTTTTCTTTTGTATGGTGAAGAATAAGTGCATTTGTCTTATTTTTCGTGCGTCAGTTGCAATACCTGAGCTTGGTAACTTAGAGAAGTATCATAAAACGGCTCATAAAAAACGCCACATAGTGAATTAAGAAAACGGAAAGAAGGTGATTTGATAACTTGTTTAAAAAAAAAGCAAACCATGTTCACAAGACCAGCCGAAAATCAAAATCTGATACGATCGCGTCATTTAAAATATCTCATATATTGGCGAAACACAAGAAACCATTCGAAGATGGATCGGTTGTGGAGGAAGCATTTATTGTAGCGGGTGAGACTTTATTTGGAGATTTTAAAAATAAAACAGAAATCATGTCTGCTATTAGAGAACTTCAGTTATCTCGTCCGACTGCCATAAGGCGTATTGAAGTCATGAGTCAGGACATGGCAGATAACCTTAAACACGATATCATGAAATGTACATACTTTTCTTTACAGTTTTACAGTTCAACGAATCCACCAATATGACACACACTGCCCAGCTGTGTATTTTGATTCGGATGGTATTCAATGACATGTTGGCTAAGGAAGAATTTTGACAATCATTCCTCTGAAGGGAAGACCCGTGGCGAAGATATATATGACGTTTTCTTCAATTTTGTAAAAAACTACAAGCTACCAATATATAAATTAGTGTGCATTACATCCGGTGGAGCACCAGAAATGACTGGAAACGAAAACGGTTTTGTGGCATTTTGTCGAGCTAATGAAGATTTCCCTTAATTTTTTTCATTCCATTGCATTATACATCAAGTTTCATGTTCAAAAGTTTTAAAAACGAAGGAAATTATGGGCATTGCAACAAAAATTGTGGATTCCATACGTGCACGTTGCTTGTAACGGCAGCTCTTTAAGTTGCAGTTGGAAGATAACATCAGCTGAACACACTGATTTAGTTCTTCACACGGACGTCAGGTGGTTGAGTAACGGAAAATTCCTAAAATTCCTAGTTTCAAGAACAATTGCCGGAAATAACAGCTTTTCTAGACAAAGAGATGACGACACTCATGGTCGATGTTGGAAAACGAAAATGAGTGACTGATTTGGCATTTTTGACTGACATCACAATGCACTTAAACATCATTAACTTGGAGCTTCAAGGTAAAGGAAAACTATTATTGAGATGATTAGGGCAGTAAACACATTCAAAAATTGCAACTTATGATAGATCAATTGAAAAGAAAGGATCTGAAACATTTTCCATCTTTGAAAGCAAGGGTTCCTCAGTTGAATTATGAAACGTATGAGGCTGAATTATCAAATATTTTGGGACAATTCGAAATGCGTTTTTATGATTGCAGTAAATTGGCAAATATAGCATCATTTATGAGCTACCCCTTTTCATGTAAAAACATTGAGGAATTAGCTACTGAAATAGCAAGTCAGTTTAATATGAACTCATGTTCTGTTGAAAATGAGTTGGTGCAGATTATATCAGATATACATCTCAAAGCTACAGCATCTGATACAAATTTCTGGTGTTTTATATCTGAAGATAAATATCCGAATCTAAGACAAATCGCCCTTCAGCTGACGGCAATGTTTGGGTCAACTTACTTGTGCGAGTCTGCATTTTCGGAAATGAAGATAATTAAGTCAAAATATCGCAATCGACTAACTGACAATCATATGTCATCATGCTTGCGATTAGAACTCAGTGGTTACGTACCATCCTATGAAAAGTATGCAGTATGAGGACATGCAGTGTCACGCTTTAACATCCAAAGTTTAGCACCATATGTAACTCTTTTGTTTTGTAACAACAAATAAACTCGCAATTTTGAATAACTATGAGTTTTTCATTGATATTATAGAGAAGAACCTAACTAAACCTTACCCAAACCTTGACTAAAACAATGTATATTGTACTTAAAGCTAATATCTATATATGTAGGTAGGTAGGTAGGGTGTATCGTAAATGTACGACAATCATGCATCGCACATACTTGCAGCCTCCGTAGCCCATCGTAAGTAATCTAAAAATATTGAGGTAGATGGCCAGCAGTTCAAGTTTAAGCAACTCTGCTCTAGACCAAGCTATCAATCGCGAAATAACGCGCATCTGTTGTACCCTATTCATCAACACTTATAAGGGTATCTTACAACTAAAGCAGAATAAAAGACATGTGTGCAAAAAAAATGGTAACATGATATGTGGTTGAAGAATGAGAAAGTTCATTAAAAAAAACTAGGTTTATTCTATATGGTGTGTGGAAATCAGAAAGAATTTTCGTAATATCTTTATATTCTTCCACTTGCACTTGGATTACTTCGTTATCAAGCAATGTCATATGCAGCATCTGATCTCCAAGTTTTTTCATAAAAGATGAAAAATGTACCAGGTGTGACGATGTTTCATAATTATCTTCACCTTCCTTCTTTTTGTATACACAGGAGAAACATGTTAATTTCGTCAGTCGATCAATAAGACGGATCTCCAGAGAACATGAATTCCAGCGAGAAGCGAAGTCATGAAAAGGGTGATTCCGCGGGAAGAGTTCGACTTTTATCAAACACAATTACTGCTATGGAATCTTATCAACTAAACGAATATCCTTCCCGCAAAGGCAGTTGAAATTGGGCTAGAGTGAAAAAATAACGATTGTCTGTTTTTTGTCTTGAAGTGGCATAAACAGAATGGATGTGTGATTACACTCGTGCAGAAGAGGTCGCCCCGTTGGAATCTAAAGAAGAGGCAAGTAAGCATATGAGAAATATTCACAATACAACCTTCGATTGTTGGTAAATCGATTATATACCTAAATTTTTTTCGACTTTTGAAGCGCTAGATGTGCACTTCATGAAAAGACGAGAGCTATGTTACCATTCGTTTCATGACGAAAATCAAGTGAATACAGATATGGTACAAGCCTATTTTCAATCTAATGGAAATAGTGCTCGGGCATTTCGTCTTATACGGAAACAATTTCTAGATCCTGATGAACATAAGTGCCGCAAAATTTGCAGGCGCGAGAGAAACTTGCGCAAATAGGTTTATTCATGAAACAGAAAACTTTCAAAAGATTAATGAAGAAAAGGAATTGAATGTCTTGTTGAGTGTAGGAGCGAAATCAGAAACAACTGCCATTTATGCAGAAACCGAGATCTCCGCGACGACTGTTCAATTTAATTTTTGAAAACATAAATACAAGTGTTATGTTTTTTGAAAAGTTCAATTTTTTGAAGAATATGATGATTCGAGTTCTCCAATTTTTCTGCTGATAGAATACAATTAGATTATTTTTTTTTCAGAACTATCAATTGGTCTGATAAGTGTACTTTTCACAACAATCGTCATTTCAATTGAAATAATTTTAGACATTGGAGTTAGCAGAATCCGCATAACAATAATTTACAGCGTAGATTCGGTGTGAACGTCTGGTGCGTATTTGTTTGTTTGTTTTTCCTTTAACGTGCTCTATTTCTGCCTTTCGGCTAATGACACGCCGGGGAATTCTGTTACCTCACCCGGGAATTTTGCCGAACCCCTCTCGTGTCGAGGGAAGGGATCTTTAATGTCCAACACATCTCTGTTAGACAGGACCGACAGCTTTATATCTCCTCCAAAAGATGGACACTCAAGCGATTCCCAGAATCCGAAAAATCGCACCGACTTTGTGGGGATTGAACCCAGGTAGCTCTGCGTAGGAGACGAGCATCATATCCCATACGCCACCGAGCCGGCTTGGTTCGTATTTATTCGAATCGCTTGATCAGACCAGTTTTCATTGAAGAAAACTTGAATCAGAACGATTATAATGAAATTCTTATTTTAATATTACAAAATTTCCCAAATTACACATTTATTTTAATGTTTGAAAACAGCGCAAACTATGCACTTGATTGAAAAACAGAGGAAAGTTACCATTCATTCCTTTAGCAATTATTAACACGAATTATGGCAGATACGGTACCTACCCGCTAATTCTTGCTATTGTTTAATTTTAAGTCTTTTTCATAGCTAAGTACGTCATTCACAATTATGAGATAAGGTATTATTATTATTGTTTAGTTTCGAGTTTTTTCACGGAGAATTAATAAGCATGGAAGACGAAAATCATTCACAATTATGAGATAAGGTATTATTATTTATTGTTTAGTTTCGAGTTTTTTCACGGAGAATTAATAAGCATGGAAGACGAAAATCCACAAGTCAATATAGACAAAAGTTTATTTTAAATCTAACAGAAATAGTGCTCGAGCATTTCGACTCTATTGGGAACAAATTCCAGATCGTTATCAAACAAAGTGCAAAGCGCTGCAGTTTACTTGTAGTCAAAAAAGGATGTGTGTTAACTGCAATACACTTGCGAAAATGGAGATATCTGTTTTTTTATGATAAACGTTGAGAACATTGAAATGAAAAAATATAATAAAATATATCAAAATTTTCTGGTGAAGTGGCGGTGAATTTGATTGTAGGTAACTTCAAAAGTTTTCTCTACAAAAAATATTATATTCAACGCAAAAATATCTGGAAAATAAGGAATTTAACAGTACTATTTGTTTCTATCCATTGATCACCAAAATTATTGTTCAGACAGTCCTCAAAGCTGCGTTGTGAGAAGCAGCACCATCTTATTGGAAGTGGATTTTTGTTCGTTCTTCCGGATGAAGATCATTCACAAAATCTTGTGATGTTCGAATAAGAATATCATTATGATTGTTCTGATTCAAGTGTTCTTAAATGAAAATTGGTCCTACCAAGCGAATCGAATAAAAATAGTGCACCAGACGTTCACACCGACTCTACGTTGAAAATTATTATTCATTATATTATGCGGATTCTGTTGTCTCCAATGTCTAACCAATATTTCTATTGTAATGACAATTGTCGTGAAAAGTACACTCAGACCAAATGATGGTTCTGAAAAAAGAAATTCCTAAATCCATTCTAGAAGTAGGAAAATGCGAAATCTCGAATCGTCTTACACTGTCATGTTCTTCAAGAGCTTGAACTTTTTGAAAAACATAAGGCTTGTACTTATGTTTTTGTAAGACAGATTGAAGAGTCGTCGCGTCGTCTCGGTGTTCCTGCAGAAATTTGTCAAACAAATATTTCTGGAATTTCTTCTACACTCATTCAATTCCGTTTCTTAACATTCCTTTAGAGCAGGAATGCTCAAACTTGAACTGCTGACGATCTACCTCAATATTTTTAGACTACTTACGATCGACTCTGAGAGGCTGCAAGTTGTCGTACATACACGACACACCTACCTACCTACCTACCTAGGTAGGTAGCATATATAGATATTAGCTTTCCTGACAATATACATTATATAGTCAAGGTTTGGGTTAGGTTTAGTTAGGTTCTTTTCTATTATATCAATGAAAAAACTGAGTTTTTCAAAATTGCGAGTTTATTGGTTGTTACAAAACAAAAGATTTATATATGGTGTTAAACTTAACTAAGAAGTGATTTTGGATGTTGAAGCGTGGCAGTGCATGTCCTCAGCATAATTTTCATAAGATGGTACGTATCCACTGAGTGCTAATCGCAAGCAAGATGACATATGATCATCAGTTAGTCGATGCGATATTTTGACTTAATTATCTTCATTTCAGAAAATGCAGACTCGCACAAGTAAGTTGTTACCTTAGATTCGGATATTTATCTTCAGATATAAAACACCAGAAATTCGTATCACATGCTGTAGCTTTGAGACTTGCTATTTCAGTCGCTAATTCCTCAATGTTTCTTCATGAAAAAGGATAACTCATAAATGCCAATTTACTACAATCATAAAAACGCATTTCGAATTGTTCCAAAATATTCGATAATTCAGCCTCATACGTATCATAATTCAACTGAGGAATCCTTGCTTTCAAAGACGGAAAATGTTTCAGATCCTTTTCTTTTCAGTTGATCTATCATAAGTTGTAATTTACTTTTGAATGCGTTTACTGCGCCTAATCATCTCAATAATAGTTTTTCCTTTGCCTTGAGGCTCCAAGTTAATGGTGTTTAAGTGCATTGTAATGTCACTCAAAAATGCCAGATTAGTCAGCCATTTTTCGTTTTTCAACATCTGAGTGTCATCACCTCTTTCGTCTAGAAAAGCTACTGTTTCTGGCAATAATTCTTGAAAACTTTCTAGGAATTTTTCGCGACTCAACCACCTGTCGTCCGTGTGAAGAACTAAATAAGTGTGTTCAGCCGACTCCCTATCTTCCAACTGTAACTTAAAGAGCCGCCGTTGCAAGCTACGTGCACGGATGGAATTCACAATTTTCGTTGCAATGCGTGTTTAAAAGTTTTGAACACAAAACTTGTTGATGTATAATGCAATGGAATGAAAAAAAAATGAAGGGAAATCTTCATTAGCTCGACACAATGCCACAAAACCGTTTTTGTTTCCAGTCATTGCTGGTGCTACATCGGTTGTAATGCACACTAATTTATATATTGATAGCTTGTAGTTTCTTACAAAATTGAAGAAAACGTCATATATATCTTCGCCTTCAGAGGAATGATTGTCAAAAACTCTTCCTCAGCCAACATGTCATTGAATACCATCCGAATAAAAATACACAGCTGGGCAGTGTCTGTCATATTGGTGTATTCGTCGAACTGTAAAGAAAATTATGTACATTTCATGATATCATGTTTTAGTTTATCTGCCATGTCCTGACTTATGACTTCAACATGCCGATAGTCGGTCGAGATAACTGAAGTTCTCTATTAGCAGACATGATTTCTGTTTTATTTTTAAAATCTCCAAATGAAGTCTCACCCGCTACAATAAATGCTTCCTCCACAACCGATCCATCTTCGAATGGTTTCTTGTGTTTCACCAATATATGAGATATTTTAAATGACCCGATCGTAGCAGCTTTTGATTGTTTGGCTGGTCTTGTGAACATGGTTTGTTCTTTTTTCGAACAAGATATCAAATCACGTAATTTTTCTTTTCTTAATTGACTCTGTGGCGGAAAATACTTTTCATTCATAGTTTTTATGAACCGTTTTATGATGCCTGTCTAAGTTACCACGCTTAGGTATTACAACTGACGCACGACAAATAAGACGAATGCACTTATCCTTTACCATACAAAAGAAAAATTTTTCCTCCCAATCCTTATTGAAATGATACGTTTTAGATTTCTTCGCTGCACTCATATTGTACTATTTATTAATAAACTTTGTATAGACGTAGTAATGCCTTCAAGTTACAATTCAGAATGACTTCAATTCCTGCAGGTGCAACATTCATATCGGCGTGAGCGAAAGTCTCGAATGTTCCCGTCAAACGCGCCGCCCGAAATTTCTATAGAAGCGGCAAGAATAAAAAACGCTTTTCTTTGAGATGTACCGCGCGTTCCTTTGATAAAGCCGCCTTTTGCCGCTAGTGTTATTTTATTACGTAATAAATTTCTGTAGTTTTGTTACCTACTTATTAGAATTATTTATCTTTTCGAGATCTACTCAAAAAACACTCGCGATCGATTGTTTGAGCCCCTCTTTAGAGAGTTTTCGATTCTTTGAATGAACCGTATTTGCGTAAGTTTAAGTCTGGAAAACTTGCGGTGCACTGGATCATCACGATCTGGAAATCGTTCCCGATGAAGTAGAAATGCTCGAGCATTATTTCTGTTAGATTGAAAATAGGCTTGTATCATTTCTGTATTCATTTGATTTTTGTCTTTCATACTTATTAACTCTCCCTGAAAAAGACTCTAAACGAAACAAAAAAAAAGTACTGGATAGGTATCATTAGAATCTTTTGTTACGTTTTCCGATTTTTACCCAAAATACGGAATGATGTGATATATCCGAACTGAAATAATAAACAAAACACTTTCAAGGGCGAAAAAGTCAAACAGTAGCCCATTTTACAAATTTTATCGATGAATTGGAAGTGTAAATTTTCTTCTGAAATTTTTCCATAATTTCATTCTTCTCGGAAAATACATCGTTTTAAGTGATGCTTTTTTGCAGAATTTTTTTTTCCAAATTGAATAAGTAATAGAAAATAAATGAAATTTGGCGTTACCATTTAAAAAGCCAAGTAAAGGTCAACTTCCGATATCAATTGTAAAAGTTATAGCTTGGGGCGTTATTACGGTACACCCGATATAAGACACCCAGTATATGTGAGGAGATTATCTGTCATGTTGTGTATACTATGAACTCACTGACAGTGATTTGTATTTTATTGCATCGTTACACATTTTTCGTGCATTCAAAATGATTTTATTTTTTTTGTATTTGTTTTATGATTGATATGATGTCAGTAGAAATCAATTTTATTATCTCAGTTAGAAAGTACTAATCCTAATTAGTAGGCACAGCACCGGAATACGGATGATACCCACTTTGAAGAGTCTGAATTGAAAAGCCTGTATCTGGAAAATCAATAGAACTATAGTGAGCCCACAAGAAACCACCAGATATCGATAACAGCAGTTCTAGATCCATTTTTGTGAGTAATATTTGTTCTTGAAAATGTTAATTCTCGGAATAATGTTATGCGAATCAGGAACTTTAACCCTGGCAGAATGTGCGGAAGCAGTGGAGTTAGATGACCTAGGTTCGACAAGAATAGGCCAAAGGTTTCGGGTATCCCATTTAACTGTTTAACTGATCGGCAGGAACAGCGAGACTGGTAGTTATGAAAGGTTATTTCAGAATTTTCTCGTTGGGACAGGAGTGCAAATTAGTACTGAAACGATACGTCAATAAGCAATTTGGTTTGAGGTCTCGTGTCGCAGATCGAGTCCCAGATCTAATCGCAGCAAATCGAAGAATCCTATTTAAATTTGCTAATTGATTAGAAGCTAACTGGGAAAGAATTTTGTTTATAAGTGAATTTGGTTTTGGTGAAGGTTCTATAATGGTATATGGAGGATTTTCTTAGAACACCTGCACAGATCTGGAACCTTGAATGCTCGGAGGTACATTTTTTAAAGAAAAATGTTGTACCATTTGAGGCAAACATGAGTGAACATTTTTAATGTATGCATGATAACGCTAGATCTCACCATGCTCATATCATTAGGAACTATCTTCAAGATCACGAAATCACTTCAATGGAGTGGCCTGAACGAAATCCAGGCCTCAGTCCCATCGAACATGTCTGAGACATTCTCAATAGAAGATTAAGAAGTCAGCAAAACCAGCCAGATACCGTGAATGAGGTTCAGATCAGACTGCTCGAAATTCGGAATGAAATGGATCTATGCTATAAGGTAATTGATTTTGATTATGAATCGGAGATGTTAGGCAGTAATTCTCGCCAGGGGTTTAAATATCCAGTATTAACAGTTTTTTTGGGACATTGTTCTAAATTCTCTTACATCAATTTTATTTCAATTCGTATGAGTACCATTTTCATTTCAATTGTTCTCAGGCATTCCTTAATGCTATTTGATTACTGGAAAAATGATTCTTCAACATATCTAAACTTATCTTCTGAACAAATTTGAATTTTCGACTTGGTGCGTTAATTTCTTGGCGTAGTGCACATTGTAATATGTTTTTGAATATTAAATCGTCGGTATTCCTGACAGAAAAAAATTGTGTATCAAACTCGAGAAAAATATTAGATTTCTCGAGTACAATACAGCCTCGGTCTAAAATCTAATACGTTTCCATTGTATAGCGAATAATTGTTTTAAACTTTCTATTTATTTATGAATATGTACTCAAACAGACTCTCTATTTAAAAATAAATGAATTATCGTACTTAAACCTAATTCATGCATAAAACAAAAACTTATACGTAAATGTTTTCCGTTTCATCTGCTCTATGTGTGAAATAATTAAAATATATCACACTTTACATATTCGCAGTTCAGTCTAGCAAAATGCGATCCCTCCAGGCCGGTGCATTGTTGAAATAATTTAAAACACCCGTTACTCTTCCAATGTACGCCTCTGCTAGTAAAGTTTTCTAAAAATCAAGCATTGAAAATCCGTTAGGATCTGTTTATGCGGATAACTGAGCATAGAACGAGATTTGGCTCGTGCCAATAGATGTAAGAGTCGAAGGGCACACCAATAAGGGTCCGTTCAAGGCTCCTCCTAGCGCATACTCTCAGAGTTATAGGGGCGGAGGAACTGACGTTATTGGGGAGCTTATATTAGGGTTCCTCTGGCTCGTTCAAACAGTGAAATGTGAAGAACGAAAGTAGTCGCTCGTTGATCCTTGTGAGGCATGCCTCGCATGCAATTTCAACATCATGATATGGAATTCGCTACGTTTCGTAACAGTTACCAACCAACAGTTCTTCAAAGACTCGGCCTCGAGACCCATTTATTATCAAGTACTGCTGTTCACCTCCAACATCATCTACAATATCTCCAATACTCCGAACCTTTGGAATTAACAGCGTATCCATTGGATTTAAGTTTAAAATCACAGGCTCCTATTACACCTCCATGCACACCTTCACCGGGAATAAAACGACATCACTCACCTACTCCAGAATTACCAAGTAAGAAGAAAATAATCCAACCATCTTTCACTCCGAAAAAGAATAAAGCTACAAGAAAATTAAACTTTGATGAAGATAATAGTTCACCAGTATCAGGTACCATAATTCGAGAACTAGGTCCCGATGAAAATTTGGTTGTTCGGAAGGGGGACATCGATCCAGCATTTAACGTTGTTGAAGTTACCGAAGAAGCTAAAGCTGAGATTGCAAAAATTGAAAATCACATCGGCGATTATGTGTGTAGACTTTGCAAGGAATTGTACGAAGATGCTTTTGGTCTAGCACAACATAGGTGTTCAAGAATAGTCCATGTGGAGTACCGGTGCCCTGAATGTGATAAAGTTTTCAACTGTCCGGCTAACTTAGCTTCTCATCGAAGATGGCATAAGCCGAGGATACCTAAAGATTCGAAAACAGAAGAAATTAAAGACGACGACAATTTGGAACAATTCTCTTGTGATGAATGTGGCAAAAGATTTAAAAGAATAGCTTATCTTAGGAAACATCAAACCGTACATCAGATTGAATGACAAAGGCTTGTTCCTGTGAGGCCTATAGCAAGAATGCCTCCAAGGCTTTGGAGACCACCACCATTGCCACCACCTCCATGTAGCCTAATTTCTGAAAGGTATGTGCCGAATTTTACATGGATAAATCATTTTTAATTTTTGTTTTGTAAAATAGTGTCTAATAACACATCTAGTCATTTTCTCTAGTCATTTAGTTTATCTTGTATTTTGAAGTGTAAATGAAATATGTACATTTTGATTCATAGATTCAGTCACGAAAATATAAAATAGAAATTTTTTTTCTTGCGAAATCTAGTCATAGTTCTTAGTTCTTATCACTAGTCACTGTTTTTATCTAGTCATTTTAAGCTAGTCATTTCAAGTCTTTGATGTTTTTAAAAGATTGAAGATATTCTTCATTCGGTAAATACCTTTATATGATCTAGTCATGTATGCAATGAATTTATAGTTATTACTTTTTCTAGTCATTTTAGTTCAAATTCTAGTCATTTTAGTTTAATTATTCTAGACGAGATGTACCTATTTAAATATATATTAAAAGTTTATTAATTATAATATTCTTGAAATAAACCATATAAATTTTCAGAATACCGTCCCAACTATTATGTAAATAATAAATGTAAATATTCATTAGATTTTCGTGACTGAGTTCTAATATTATTTGAATAGTGTTATCTGTTAGATAGTTATATTTATCTTAAAAATGTGATATTACTTAATAAGCATTTATGTAGAATTTTCTCTAGTCAAAATAATTCATCTAGTCACTTCTAGTCCACTATCATTTTCGATTTAATCGCTAGTCATTTACATTACATACCATTAATATCTCCCGCAGATATTGAATAAATATCATTCATTGCATTAATAATTTCAAAAAATTCTGTTGGAATTTTTACTTTGGAAATTTTCAGTTGTTTTTATTGGGCTGTTGAAACCTATCTTATATAGGATGTTAAAACCAATATTTTTGGAATTTTTTCATTGTAAAAATTTTCAGTTGGATTTTTCAAATATTTTTCAATGGGAAAAGAGATTTATTTTCAGTGGATTGTTGAAACCTATGAAGCATAGGATGTTGAAACCATATGAGTAATTTAATTTCGTTTTCTCAGATGGAAAAATACCGAAGTTATTTTTCATGAAATTATTTCAAAATTAACGAACAAGAAAATAAACAAAATTTTAAGTTTAAGAAATCAAAGTGCGGGCAGGACAAAAGTTTGCAATAAGCTTCAAGCGGCAAATTTTCCATACAAAGAAATGTTTTGATTCAAATTGAAATTTATAGAATTAAAAATTATGAAATTCGTGAATTAGGAGCTGCCATAAAAGAAGGGGGGAATTAGTGCCAGTGTTATTATAAGTACCTATATAGATTTAAGAAAATTGAATTGTATCCTGCTTAATTCATAATTTAACACAGTTAAAAGGTTATTTTAATTTTATTATTACCAATCGGTATCTGATAATGAAATGTCTTTTAATCAAAAATATGTTTTCATTCTTAAATGTTTTTATGTCCTCGCATAATTATATTATAAATTGTCGCACAAATTTAGGAATAATTTTAAATTTACTTTCATTTAAGATGTATATTTTTTCTGAAGCGAGTGTTTCTAGTCAAATGTAGTGAGCCACAGGCATATTTAATGGATTGATTTTACTCTGTACTGAGTAGACAACGTAAACCAAATGATCTCGACCTGTGGAGTTAGTGTTTAAAAATTGTATAAAATTGTATATTCTTAACTCATTGTGTTGTTTTTCAATAAAATCTGAAGAGAAAAGTTAGTTTATTTATAGATCCAAAATCAAAACGTAGTAGGACTTTTCAGTTTGTAACTCCTGCCTTATCCAAATACAAAATTTCTTTTTATAATATTGGAACAACCAGTGCCATTATAAATTTCATGATTGGAAAATTAGTTGTTAATTGTTAACCAATTTACGCTTATTAACATTTGCATTGACAAGTTCTTCTCAATTTAAATGCACAAATTAAGCAAAAAAGTTGCATTGAGTTTTGTTTTAAAAATGATTTCTCTCCTCTCAAAATTTTGGGAATAGCTTTTTGTGCGTTAAGAGTGTCAAGTGATAAATTGTCCCTCGTAAGAGATTATCCCGCTCCCAGTGGAGCGAGGTTAAACATTTCAATATTATTAATGACATCGGAAATAAAAACATCAACCAGATTTACATATCAATTGATGATATTTTTTACTGCATAATAAATCAATTAGCTATTATTATGGTCGTGACTTGATAAGTTAGGTAAAAATGAAACAAAAACTCAGTTTTTCTTATTGGGTGTTATTTATTTTTCAACAAAATCAGCAGGGTTATACAATTGCTTAGGCGACGCTGAAGGTATTTGAAGCTCTCTTTATGACAGTATTTCCCAAGTTCTTCGGTCAGGGCAGCAGTCAGAATCGATGGATAAGGTTACATCTGGCACCTTTGTGATATGTTCAGCATACTTCCCGTACGGTTCCCAAACACCTCCTCCGACATAAGAATTACAGGAATTGGTGAATTATTGTGAAACACGTGGCTGGTCATTCGTTATTTGGTGTGACGCTAAGGCTCACCATGTCTTATGTGGAAACCGAAGCAACATCAGGGGAGGGAAGCAAGTCGAATATCTTTATAGCACAAACCTCACACTTCTCTACGAAGGAAACGAATTTTCCTCAAATCGAATAGAAAACAAATTTTCGACTTGATTTTGTGCAGTGGTCAATCCACTCAAAAATTTTAAATTGGATAGTGGCCACACAAGTAGTGTCCCTTTCTGACCATCCGCATATCTGTTGTGACATCACTGATATACCGAAATAACCAAAAGTGCCTTACAGGAAACCCATACCAACCGGAACCGAAATCAGAAATGGTGGAGTCGATAGCTAAAATACTGAGGAACATCAAGAATCTGGAAGTTGCAGTTAAGAAACTCCGAACCAGCATCACCTTGGCATAACATAACAGCTGCCCTGTACAATACAGAAGAGGTAGAAAGAAAATACTACACAGCGTACTAGCATAGAAAGTGGTTGAAACAACTGCAGAGAGGCCCAAAGCATATACAAAGGATCGATTAAAAAAATTCAAAAATTATGCATTGAAATGCTATTGCGAGACAATAGAGGGTGTACCAGAGGTAAATCGTCTTCGAGCATCTTCTCTGTAGCTGGACCGTCCACATTCAAAGTGTGAAGGAAGGAGTAAAAACACAACAAAGGATGAAACACTTAGACATCTCATGACATAACAAGCTAAAAACTGAATAGACATGTTGACCGAATAAACTGCAAAAAAGCCTTGGTTGTAGATGCAGTGGAAAAGGTTCGATGGACAGTAACTAGCTTTCAACCATATAAAGCACCAGGAACAGACGGTATATACTTTGCACACTTTCTAATAAAAGAACTAGACCAAAAAGTTATGCATATAATACACCTCTTCAGATCCTGCAAAGGTTCGGAACACATTCCGAACTCCTGGAAAAAGGTGCAGGTCGTGTTTATAACCAAGCCGGGCAGATTTTACATAAAATCGTCAAAGATTTCAGACCAATCAATTTAACCTCCTTTCTACTGAAGACCATGGAGAGACTAGTCGACAAATGTCCTAGCGGAACGCCCCCTGCACATCGTTCAATATACCTATGAGCAAGATAACTCAGTTAACTGACAACACTCTCTATAAATCAATATACGAAACTATTGCAAATAGAGGAGTAGATAACACCTTAGCAAGGTGGATAGGACGTTTGCCATGCCGACGATCTTGTGCTCCTTGATCGTGGAAAATACCTCAGTATAATACGCGAACACACTAATAATGTTCTTTGATTGACTGAGCAATGGTGCAGAAAGAACGATCTGTCCGCAAATCCCAACAGAACGGACAGTATCACATTCATTCGTAAATGGAAATCACCGTCTTCTGAGGCACCAATTGGATTTAACAAAAAAATTACACTGATAAAGCTTGCTTGATACCAAATTAAATCGGAACCAGAACCTATTATGAGTACCCCATGGGCCTTCATGCTCTCCTCGTTTCAAGACTGGGACACTCCCGAGCTCCTGAACTATTGGGCAGGTATCTCGAGACTGAGACAGTTGAAAAGGCTCATAAAAGAACCCCATTCAGTAAGAGGATACATGATCTACATGCTTCTTAAGAAGTGTATGGGGATGGTAGTTGGCCTCCTAACGGGACACCAACTTAATAAACATCTACATCCCATGAGACTGTCGGAGACCGCATAATGCCATGGTTACCTAGAAAATCATGAAACAACGGAACATACTCCTTGAATGCCCTGCTTATAAGGCGGCCAGATGGGAGACATGAGGCACTGAAAGACCTAGTGCCATAATGCTCTGGGTAGCTCCCTTCAACAGTCTGACAATTTTATTTGAAAAGTATCTGCAAGACTGATAATACCAACATAGCACGGCGAGCACAATCGACCAGCAGGCCTGAGCACTTCCCATAAGAGCCCCATGAATGAAGAAGAAGAAGAAGCCAAGTCGAAAGAATATGGTAGATGAGGTAACAATTCCTATTGTAACTCTACCAGCTTTTTTTGTTGAAGAATGGGCAGGGGTTTCGTCGTGGTTAAAAATAATTTCCTTCTTAACAAGATGTGGCCGTTTTGTTTTGATTTCTTCGTTCAATTGGTCTAACAGTGATGTGTAGTAATCTCCATGTATATTCTTTCAATGTAAATAATGTTCTGTGCGTCCCAGAAGACGGTAGCCATCACCTTGCCGACTAATTGAATTTCCTTGTCTTTTTTGGGAGCCTTGCCACCAGCTTCCATTTACTGATTGGAACGCTGTTGAGTGTCAGACGTAAAAAAATAAATCCACTCTTCACCTAACATAATAAAACGACGCAGAAACTCATCTG
Source organism: Cryptolaemus montrouzieri (assembly GCA_013387265.2). NCBI lineage: Eukaryota > Metazoa > Arthropoda > Insecta > Coleoptera > Coccinellidae > Cryptolaemus > Cryptolaemus montrouzieri. The sequence continues at coordinate 107,877,810 of JABFTP020000185.1, forward strand.
GGTTTAATGCAGAGAGCCGAAAATTAGTCTGGGAAAGATTCATTTTTCACGTTTTGGCCAATTGTCAACAAACACGGCACCTATATTGCCGATAGCTTTCTCATTTACAAATGCTCATACAAGATGTTGAAAACTCGTTCATAAGAAGTATTTAGAGTCTCTGCTATATATATACAATATCGTGGACTTTCCTGATCATTTCCGGAGTTGTTACCTAAATAGGGCGTCCTGGGCAGACGACATCTTCTGTTGCAACGGTACTCAGGAAACCACTTATGAATCATTTTAAGAGATGGAAACTAATCACCATTGTACTATGAGATCTTTTGTTTCCAGTGATGGTTTTTTGCTCTTGATATTCACATTTTTTTCATGTTAATACCCAAGGAGCAATTCGTCCGGTTTCATGGGCTTTTAAATCAATTCTAATCAACTTATAAGTATGAAACTTCATGTTTGCACTTTCAAGTCATCATTGTATTGCCCAAACATGTTATAACCACCTCAATGTTGCACTTAGTTGTGATATAAAACACTCAATGAAAATTATCCGCAAGCCACTAACTTTTATGATAAATGAATCATTCAAAAGAGGTATTTTTCACCATCTGAAACTAGGTTCGTTAGGAATTCTCTCAACAAAAAGAAAATTTTTAGTAAAATGAAAAAAATAATGAAAGAGTGATTGACCTATTCGCTTAGAATAACAAACGACGAATAGACTTCGTGCTTGTTTTGCGATAAAGATCATTATTTTACAATTAATAAGAAAAATATGGAATCATAATATTCTAGGAGTTCGGTAAGTCAAAACTTAACTTAATTTTACTAATACTCGTATTGAATTGAAAATGGAATACGTATTATCTCTGCTAGAGGATTCCAGTATTCTTTTCAAAAGGACATCTAGTAAAGACTATCCGAACTACTGAATATGTTGTTATTACAGATTTCGTATTTGTAAATGTTTGAGATTGATTAAAATAGGGTCACCACTTTAAAGTTTATTGAGTGAATGAACATAGAATTATATAGTTTAATGTTTGCATAAAAGCGCTATTTGACATCCGAATATGAAAGTGTTCAGTTTCCATTCAATAGAAACATTGCAACATCTCGAACAAGTAACATTTACTAATTAAAGCTTGAAACAAATGCTAGATGTTTTTATTTTTGGTCAGAGCAAGCAACTCATAGGGTTCATATTTCGTGCTTACGTATTTATAGCTAATGTGTGCATCTTACAATGCCTAAAAATAGTCAACTTTCATTTACACAGGCAAAGTCCATTTCAAGAGAATATCGAACAAAATTATCCCAACCAGGATTCTTCAACATTACCTAAATTGAACTGAAAACGTTTTCGATTTGATTCGGTCGTGCATGCATACAAAATTTAGTTATAATTATAAGTGGGTAAAGATCCTTTGATTTAAATGGAGAAGTCTTTAGTTGTGTGAGTCACAACGTTTAACCAGAGACAAACGAGAGCATCGTTTAGAACTTTAGCATTTAAAAGAACTATGACAGCGTATTTCGCAACATACAGCCAAAGAAATTAATATTGAACTAATTTTATTCATGATTTTTTTACTTAATTAATCAATCGTATTAGATTATAGGATTATCTGCCAACTAGCTTTAGTTGGCAATCCTAAATGAATCTATAAACTATTTCATAGTTGAACATGTTCGATGTTTACATGGCCAATACTCTACTTATCAAGAATGAAAAAGACTTAAGAAAAAGGTTCTGTGGTTCTACCCTTAAAGTTTAACGGTTTTATTTCTTAACCTTCATATCTCAAAATTTGAAAAAATTAAGTCTAAATAATTAATAACTTTTTCATGATATTATTCATATCTATCATATCATTGTTTACAAATAATGTAGAAAAAATACTATGATACCTTTGTAAGTTTCTCAATAGTGTCAACTGTCCACTTTTTGAATGCAGCAAAAATATTTCGTGTTAGAATCATCTGACAGAGTTTGAAACCAAAGTAAGTAATTCTTTTATCACATTTTATCAACTTATTTGATATATAATTAGTGACTTAATTATTTTTGAACCATTTTTATGGAAATTGCAAAGTCGGCTTATATTTTATAAACAATAATTTTGAATTGACATTGAATTTTGAAGAATTCAAACATGATTTGACTGAGCCAGTTCCTGTCACAATAATTAACTTTGTTTTTTTTTCAGATAGTTCTAGGCCAATATCAAAAATGACGGGACAAAAAAGGTTAGTCAAATAAAAGACACGGCAAAGATAAAAAATATCACAGTACCTTTATGTGACAAAGTTTATTATTAGTAACTTCTATATGAAACTAGAAATGTCACTGTACCTATATGTGACAAAGCTTATTTTTCAGTAACTTCAATATGAAACTGTGATGCAGCAATGCATATACTACAAAAATATTCAAAAAAAAATTAGAAAGGACTAAAAGTAACTTGTAATTATCTCATAGACCCACAAGATCTCCTTTCAAAACTGGAACATCACCAAGGCGTCGAACTATTGGGCAGGCATCACAGAACTGAGACAGTCAAAAAGGCTCATAAACGTCTTTTGTAATATTATAAATATATTGCAAAACTTCATATTTCTATACCTTCATTGCTGAAGACGTGTCATAAGGTCTAAGGTTACTGCAGAGCACCGTTTAACGTAACTTCAGTTTGCTGAAGAACATATCCATTGAAATGAGCATGATTGGGAACCCGTTCAATGGACTAAAACATTGCAGAAACTGTTCCTTTCAGAGGTCACTCTACGATGGTTTGAGAGGGCATATCTTTAAATGCATTTATTGACCTTCATGTATTCATTCACAGCTCTCTTATAAATCACCATTATGTGAACTTGATTTTAGGCGAATATATAGTGCTTTTTGTTCCTTTAATCATTCAAGATTTAATTTTCATGTACGATTATGCAAGACATAATGCTGTAATGGCAACAAAAGACCTTATTGAACTTGGAATCAATGTTATAGGGTGGTCTCTTGGAGTCCCTATCTGAATTCGTTTGAACACTTTGGGATTTCATATGAATGAAAAGACCTTAAACCCACTAAGTTCAATTGGTTGAATTTAGGTGTTCATCAGACCAGGGCTTAATAAGATGGACTGTAATGAGTATGAAAGGTACATGTGAGGAGATAACTTGGAATGTTGCTTTTTTGATTGTTCAATCAATGATTATTTTGATCGAATCCTTCTCCAGAATTCATGTGCTTCTTCTTCCTGCACGACGTTCTTGTAGGCAGCACTCTGGCTATTTGGCCCATTGTGCTTGCCGTGTTGCGTTATCTTGTTATTAGTCTTGCAAAAATTTTTTGATGAAGCTTGCCAGACTGTTGTAGAGGGCCTCTTGGATCATCCTGACGCTGGGTGTTTCAGTGCACAAGGTGTTCAGTCTGGTCACCTTATGAGCAGGACATTTGAAGAGTATGTGTTCCGTTGTTTCGTCATTTTTCAGGCAACCATGGCACTGTGTGGTTTCCGATAGTCTCATGACGTGTAGGTGTTTGTTTATTGAGTTGGTGTCCCGTCAATAGGCCAACTACCATCCCAATAGACTTTTTATCGATGGACAATAGGCCATATTGTGAAAAATCCTAAGCTCTTTTGGTCTTATGTGGGCGAGTTGAGAGATAGCCAAAGGATGCCTCAATCCATGTGTCATGATGAAAAAATCTTAGAAAATAGTTCGGCTATATCTAATGTTTTTTCTGAGTACTTTTCTAGTGTTTAAGAAGATCCGCGTAAACCTGTTCTTTACCAAAGTAGATGTAAATCTTTTTCATCGATTACATTTAACACGAAAGATCTGAATGATGTCAAAGCTAAAATCGAGGGACTGAATGTCATGAAGGGTCCAGGTCCGGACTCCATCCTATCAATTTTTATAAAATCGTGTTCCGCTAGTTTGGCGACTCCACTTCAAATTATTTTCAACAACTCTTTAGTACAAGGTGTCTTTCCAGATAAATGGAAGGCGGCAAAAATCGTACCTATTTTCAAAAGTGGTTAGAAAAATTAAGTAAGTAATTACCGACCTGTCTCTATTCTAAGTTATTTCAGTAAAATTTTTGAAGCAATAGTAACTGATAGATTTTTTCATTCATCCGGTTCCAAGTTGATTCAATCTCAACATGGGTTTTTCAAAGGTAGGTTGGTGCTAACTAATTTAACTCCTTACGTTCATTTCATAAGTAGTAGTTTTGATGATGGTATTCAAGTTGATGCCGTCTACACAGACATGGCTAAGGCCTTTGATAAGGTACATCATGCAACTTTGTTGTGGGTTCTAGGGGACTTTAGTGTGGTGGGGTCCTCACTGAGATGGGTAGAATCGTATCTGTCGTATAGACTGCAGTATGTTGCACTCAATGGCACTCATTCCAGTTTCATTCGTGTCACCTCTGGTGTTCCTCAAAGGTCACATCTGGGTGCCCTTTTATTTTCAATTTACATTAATGATATTTCGGAACGTTTTCTTTGTACAAAACATGATTTATATGCCAACGATCTTAGAGCGTACAGTGCTATTCGGTCCTAAGATGATATTTTGCGGTTTCAGAGTGATCTTGATAGACTTTTCTCTTTTTGTCAAAGTAGGTATCTTCATTTAAATATTGATGAGTGTAAGCATATAAGGTTTACAAAAAATGTCAATGTCTTCGATGCTATTTTTTCTGTTGATGGGCTTGTAATTGGGAGAGTAAACCAAATTAAGGATCTTGGTATATATCTTGATTCTAAGTTGTCCTTTGAGCATCATATTGATCATATAGTTTCTAAGGCTCCCAAAATGTTGGGTTTCGTTCTAAGAATTACTAAAAGTTTCAGTGATCCAAGGTCTTTAAAAATGCTATGTTTCTCGTTGGTGAGGAGTAATTTGGAATATGCTGTATCTGTTTGGTCCCCTCACTATTACAAGTATATTGACAGAATTGAATGAGTCCAGAAAAAGTTTGTCAAAAGTTTCAACTTTAGATTTTTCAGTACTAACCATAATTATCAATTAAGTTTGCGTCATCACAAAATTTTAAGTCTGGAATAGAGGAGATTCCTTTTCGATTCTGTATTTTTTTATCGAATTTTAAATCATTCTTTAAGTTTTCCGCTTGTTAATCATCTCACTTTCAATGTTCTTGTGTATCCTAGTCGTCGAAATGCATTGTTCTATGTTCCGAAGGCCCATACTAGTTTATTTTTTTATTCTGTTTTCTTGCGAATTATGCGTCTGAACAATTGGCATATTGCCAGTATAGATATTTTTCATAATTTATTGCATATCTCATTAGATCTGAATCATCCTCATAGTTTTTAGTTTTCATGATGTCTTGCTTGATTCTATAATCTTTAGTGAGTCTTTTTTTCTCTACTGAATTTTTATGAAAGTTATAATTTTCATTTCGTATGACAGTTTCACCTCTGTTTATTTTTCTGTTATCATTTTTTGTGAACCCCGGCAATTGGGTCTATCCTGTAGGGGTTCCTATGTTTTGTAACAATAAATGAATGAATAAATAAATAAATCAATATACCCTCTTTTTTGTTGTGGCCCTTTAATGAGCCTTTTTGACTGTCTTAGTAGCGAGATGCCTGCCCAATAGTTCAATCTCCTGATCGTATCGTATCGTATATTTGGCAGCATCAGAGATTACATGCTTTGTCATACATAATTAATTAAAATAATAATAAAATAAATTACAAAGACAACATTGAAATGATGAGGTACTCGTTTATATCAGATTGCTGTCCAGACAGAGGGATAGCCCACAAAAACTACACATACAATACTCTTAACTGAATGCAATGAACACATCTCCTCCAAGACTTCATTTCTATTCGATGTGATGAAAGTTGGTTCATTTCATTCGTTGAAAGTGTAAGGTTTGTGCTGAAAAGATATTTGACTAGTTTCTCTCCCCTGATGTTGTTGCCTCGGCTTCCCCATAGAATATGATAAGCGTTGGTATCACACCCAACCACGAGTGGCCAGTCTTGTGTTTTACAGAAGTTCACCAATTCCTGTAGTTCTTCTGTTGGAGGTGGTGTTTGCTAGTCGTAGGGGAATGTAACTCCGACGCAGTGGTGTATGGTGGCACACTCAATCTTAAATTTCACATATAAGCTCCATCATTCTTGTAAAGTGTTAGAAGCTTTTTTGGGTGAGAGTTTAATTAGCTCAATCGGCTCCAGTTTGTTAGATTCAAGTTTCTCAAGTCTGATTCTGTCCTCATCCGAGTACTCGCAATATGTTCCATTGATTCTATCTCCTCGCATAGTCTCCATGGAGGGTTCTCGATTAATCCTAATTTATTTAAGTGATTTCTGAGACGACAGTGTCTCGTTAATATGGCAATTAGAAATCTAGCCTGTACAATTTATGCCAAGCCTTGGTTCTTGCAGTGGTACGTCCACTGATGGCAAGCTGAGAGTGTCTGAGACCTGTGAGACTCAGCCAGTGCTGCTGAATCCCAAGGCAGTACCTCGGGTGGTCAATGAGTTCATATTCGCATTGACCTCAATGTCCTAGTGGCTCGGGATCACATCTGACTTATCATTCAGAGCTTATTTCTTTCTCCCAGTCTGGCAAGTGTTGAACGACATTCCTGCACCATAAATGATATGCAGTTGTCAGATACCAATGCCTTCATGGCTATCTGTAATGATTTTCACTGACCTATTTGTCAATACCCCCACAAGCAGAAGGTTTCCACAGTCATCAATGGCGAATATTTCTGTTTGAAAAACAGTCGCAAACCCGCCAAGACAGATAGATTGTTCCTTGGCAACAATTCGACCATATACACCAGCTCCAAAACCTTGGGTAGTTTTGGAGCCGCCTGTGAAGCAACAGGGACCCTCATGTAGATGGTCTTTGGAGCTGTCCTACTCCTGCACACTAGGAATGATAAAAGATTCAAGGTATATATATCTCAGGCTTCCTTGGAGTAGTTCATTCAGATTACAATGTGGATGTCAGATTAATATGCAAGAATGATGGAATCTTGACAAGGATGAAACTGCTGTCTGTCATTTAATACTTTGATATCCAACTGTTATGCCATCTTTGTGAGATTTGTTGATGATATCACAAGATGTAAAAACTACCCCCTCACTATAATGTTTTAATTGTTAAGTTCATAGTTGAAAAAAATACCACAGTGATTATGAGTTACAGATAAAAGTACTAGTCCATTCTGGGAGATCATTAGGTAATTTTCCGATTATAAAGTTCATAGTTTAAAAATGCCTCGAACTGATTCTTCTCGAAGTAATGAAAGCCAAACATAAAAATTCTACTGATTTTCTTCACGAAAAAATTACATCAATATTGTACCCCTACGTTAAGATGTAAATGTAAATCGCTCAATTAATTTTTTTCTCACATTTTCCGTATTTGACAAAGTTAAGGTGAAACCAGTTCACCTTCATGCAAATTTGTGTAGAGTAATAAAATTTGATAATCAATTTGCTTTTTGAAAATTATTTCTTATTTTATATAATATAGATCCAATAATAGATCGATCTGTTTACAGGTTGGTTGTACTTTTATCAGATTTAAAGCATAGTCTTTTGCCTGGGGAGGAATTATACTACGGAAGACTGTGCTTTTGCGATTTATGTGAACATGGGGAACACACCATATCAAATTCCATAGGTGAGTTAATGTAGAAAAGTATAGTCTAGTATAGTGTGTATTTCCTTCAAATCTCATAAGGGACATCCATTAAATAAAACAAATATTCAAGCATATTATAAACAAGGTGTTAGATTAGATTATATATCATATGAGTGGTGGCTGCTAGGCGGCCACTACGACCCAGTGGTCTATTGTGGCACACTCTGTTCTAAATTTCATCCACGAGCTAAATCCTTCTTGTAAAGGATACGAGTTTTGTGGGTGAAAGCTTAATAAGCTCAATCAGCTTTAGTTTGATAGATCCAAGTTCTTCCATCCTAACTCTGTCCCCAGCTGAGCACTCGTACATAACATGTTCCATTGATTCTGAATCTTCTTCACAGCCTACATGAAGGATCCTCAATCAGTCCTAACTTATTTAGGTGATTTCTGAGGTGCCGCGTTAGTATGGCGGTTAAAACTCTCAGCTCCTACCTAGAGAGTTTAAGCCAGGTCTTGGCCCTCGCAGTCGAAGGACAACTGATGGCACGTGCGCACGTACCCTCAGATCCAACCATCGGTTATTTTCCATCCTTCCAGTCTCCAGGGGAATTCCTAGCCTAGGTTCCGGTTCGATGAATCCTAAGCCTGTTCCTCGAGCGGCCAATGAGTCCGCCTTCTCAATGCCCGAGTGACCGGGTACCCATATTAGACGGAGCCCACCCTTTTCTCCTAATTTGGCAAGGGTGGAGCGACATTCTTGCACCATAAGTGACGTACAGGTATCGGATGCCAATGCCTTCAGTGCAGCTTGGCTATCGGTGATGATTTTTATTGACCTATTTGTTAATCCTCCCGCAAGCAAGATGTGATTTTTATTGACCTATTTGTTAATCCTCCCGCAAGCAAGAGGTGATTTTTATTGACCTATTTGTTAATCCTCCCGCAAGCAAGAGGTGATTTTTATTGACCTATTTGTTAATCCTCCCGCAAGCAAGAGGCACAGTGATCAATGGCGAATATTTCTGCTTGAAAGACAGTCGCAAGCCCGCCAAGACAGATCGACTGTTACTTGGCAGCACCTTGACCGTAGACACCAGCATCAACACCTTTTTCAGTTTTTGAGCCGTCCGTATATCAACAGGGACCCTTAAGTAGACGGTCCTTGGAGCTGGTCCATTCATGTCAATCGAGAATGATGATCTGGAATGGCCGCTCCATCTTGGTTTTAGGTATTGCTATGTCAGACCTCATACTCAGCAACTCGTTGTCTTCGTTGTCACACTAAGGCGCCGGACACGAAGCCGAATTTACCCGTTTCATTTCGGGAATGGTGATGAAATCTGTAGGAAGCCATTCTAGCCACTACTCATATCACCAGATGAAGAGGGACAAGGCCCAATATCAGTTCCATGGCCGCAGTGGATGTAGAGCGAAAAGCTCCACTTATCATCATCCAGGCCGTTCTCTGCAATTTAGAGAGCTTAAGTTGGGATTGCTTCTTAAGACTGCACTCCCACCAAGCAAAGCAGCCGTATGTAATACCTAGTCTCATCATCATCACATATAGCAACTGAAGTTGCTTTGGGGCAAGATCACATTTTTTTCCACAGGTCATTTGACATGCCCATAAGGAATGTCTAACTTTGTGTATTGTGATTAACAGATGTGAGTTCCACGTGAGTTTACTATCAAAGGTAATTCCCAGATATTTTGTTTCCTCCACAACTGTAATAAACTTTCCATCCAGACTCGAGGGAGAAACAAATATTCTTCTTTTCCTGGTGAATGGTACCATACGGGTTTTGTGGGGGTTCATGCAAAGTTTCTCTCCCTCACACCACCCTTGAATAGCTGACATCGCCTCCTGGATTCTGACGGATACATCGCTGTCATCTGCGACAGCCAGAATGATAATATCATCAGCGTACGCTTGTACATAAACAGAGGGGATAATACTCCTCTCTGAGGGCAGCCCCTGCCAGCCACAAAACTGACTACCCCCTTTCAGGGAAGTGTTGATTACTCTGGCATTTAGCATGTTACTAATCCATTCCGCAATAATATTTGGTACACCTCTGGCTCTCGCTGTCCCACAAAGCGAGCTAGTGGGGGCCGCATTAAACGCACCTTCAATGCCCATGAAGGCTGCAGCTGCAGTTTCCTTGCGGTCCAGAGACTGAGTGATCCTCCGACTAGGTTGTTAAGTGCCAGATCGGTTGATTTACCTTTTTTAAAAGGCGTATTGATGTTCACTCAGAGGCCTCATTGCACTAACTTTCCACCTCTCCGCAGAACCTCCGCCAGTACTCCCGTTCTGCCCTCCTAATTTCTTTATTATACGACGTTATAGTAGAACGATAGTGGTCCCATTTGCCGGTATTTTTAGCTCGATTAAATAGTTTCCGAACTTCTCTTCTACGTTTTTCGAGGGCAGGATTTCACCATGAAGCTGTGCCATTCTCAGGCTTTCACCTTAGTGGACAGTTATCGTCATACGCTGACTCGATCGACCGGGTTATCTCCTTACGATCAACGTCTTCACGACTGTTTGTAGGGAGGCCCTATAACCGTCCCAATCAGTGCCCCTTGGGTTTCTGTATTCGACCACTGGTCTGATCCCAGATTCAATAGTAAATTGAATATGTCTGTGGTCAGATCCCGAGGGTTCACTTGACACACCCCACCTCGAGATTTTTCTGCTCAGGGAACTCGAGCAGAACGTAATGTCCAACAGCTCAGCGCGATTTCGCGTTACAGAAGTTGGTTCATCTCCTCTATTCAATAGAATGAGTACGTCTGCCATGAGAAAGTCGAAAAGATTTTCACCTCTCGCGTTGATGTTCGAGCTGCCCCAACCGAGTGGTGTGCATTAGCGTCACACGTAACGCCAAGTTGGCGCATTTTCCTCCTGCAATGACTCACCATGTTACGAATCATCTCAGGAGGACATTCAGCAGAATCTCCCGGGAAATATGCTGAGCAGACCACTAAGTCAAGTCTGTCATGCTATCACAGGACACTCACAAGTACAGAGGTAGTGTCTCTGTAGTAAGTGAATTCAGTAAGTAAAACTTATCGCTAAATATACACGCCATGGTTCTGAATGAATGCCAAATCAAGGTTCTTATTCAATATGCATATACAACAGAGGAAGGAATCAGCCTTAGAATACTTTAAATTAGCCTGAAGGCACCTGATCCCCATCATTTTGATGTCGACGGACGACCACGCGCCTTGCCTGGAGGTGCTTTTTTCACCCCCTTCTGTGACACAGGCTGGCCGTTGGCAGGCTGTTTACCCCTGCTTCCAGCTTTATTTGGGCGTCTTGCCCTGGGAGCTTTGGGTCTTCCTTTGGGAGCTGCAGCCTGAGTCCTTTTGCGACTCAAAGCGCCACCCCCGGTTATGGTAGTGCTAGGCTGCGCTACTAGCTGCTGAGGCGGCGCTATAGTCTCCTCTGCACCACCCACGTCAGCCGCACCACCCTGCGGCACCTTGGGCACACTCCCCTTCAGATCAGCTTTGAAGCCACGCCACACTGTGCTCGTCTACGCACGTAATCTGCAACCACGCAGGGCGAGCGGAATTTCCCAGAAAACTGATCGGTTCCTCCCCCGGAGTGGTCACACTGAATGCCTCAAGGATGGCATCCTGCAGGAACTTAATCTGACCTGCAGTCAGCTGTTCCTCAGGGAATTCAGATGGTATGACATTGACTCTGATCCCCCCTGTGGCATCCTTGTAGGATATTGCCTCTTGTTCTGGCTCTCCAGGCGGTACCTTTTTGGACCTGCTTCGGAGCACTTCCATCAGACCTGAGGCGCTTTTCTGCAGTCGAGGATGCGCCCGAGGGCGATGTTGATCTCATCACCGAGGCCTCCTCTCCGCTCAAATTTGTCTTATTCACCGCCATACTCCATGGAACCGAATATTCGACGCTAGATGCAAGCAGTCTCTTTAACCGCTTTTTGACAGCTCCCCCCAGCCTTTTCTGCTTTCGGTCAGATTTGCTTTGGGGTTAGACTTTCCGTCTCACCTTCGGCAGCTGCTAAGGTGCTAATAGGGCCAGCGGTGCCGCTAGCAGCCACTGCCTCTCCTGTCACCGCTTCAGACTTGGTAGGAATGACGCGCTGTAATAGCTCGCTATCCACCAAGTCTGTCGGTGGTAGGTGGAAGTTGTACCTCCACCTCCATGTCTTCCTCTGTTTGAGGATCGAGGTTAACCCCCTCGCCAGGTTTTGTAATCTTATGGTTCATAAAATTCCCACGAGTTGGACAGAAATAAAAAGTCCACCAGGGCAGTGCTCCCTTACCCTGGCAAGCCAAAATAAAACCGGATGCTGGCTGGTGTCCGGAGTCCGCCAATTCGCGACCCGTCTTTCCCAACGGGCTACCCCCACAAGGAGGGCAGGTTTCTAGGCATAGGAAGTTCCACCATGAACCTGGGGATTTTTGATAAAGTTTACTCCTCTTGGCCCAGGCGTTTAAGCCAAGGCCTCACTCATGGCGGCCGTGAGACATGACCACAGACACCTACATAAATCTGATATTAACGGTCGCTGTGACTAGCATAGCCAGCACAAACGGTCGGCGCCGTAATACCCTTGTGCAGACTCTTAATCACGACACGACCGCAGGGTAAGGAGAAGTTGGTCCGCGGCCAGGTTTTCGAAGGCTGCCAGTTCCAGTTTAAGTGACACAAGGCTCCTTATAGCCTAGCTGACCAATCGTGTCACAAGCGATCATACACTTATTGGTCGTTCCCCTATCCGCCACCTGGGGACGCGCTGGGTTGGTACTTCACTCCAGACCAGAAAACAAGGTGTTACAACATACAACAGATTAAATTTTTTTCCAGTTTGGTTAAATTTCAGATTTCAAATTTATCAGTGAAGTGCTCCTCCAGGTTATGGAGGCGGGCTTTCAGCAGTATATTTTTAATGAGCGGCTACTTTTCAGCACTCAGACGTTTGTAAGTGTTGTTATACGCTTTTACTCCCATGTAAGTGTGAAAGATCTTAAACAGTGTTTTGGCAGCACATATTTTTCTCAATCCCTGGCGTCTGGAGTTTCTGGAATGTTTGTTCTAGTTTTTATGGAAATATGTCAGACAGTCCTGAAGATAGCAACCAGCCAATATGTCATAAGTATAACAAAAAGTCCTCTACAGCTTGTGCTCTGCAGAACTCTAGCCAATAATCTAATTAGCCTTTTTTTATTTTAGGAACACCCTCTCTGCATACCAGCACACCATATATCATTTGGCGTAATACGTGAGAAGTGCTTCTTGATCACGTAGGGAATGTTTTATTCTCCTTATTGAGAAGATGGATACCGATAATCTTCGACACAGAAGATCTACATGTGTCCGTGAGACGTTTCTCTCAATCGCGAATCCCAGTTATTTTACTGTCTCATTCATATGTGTGCTTTTTGTTCAGTTTCCAGAGTTTTATTTCTGTTCAGGGAGAAATTTTTGACCTTGAACTATCTCTGCTTTTTTAACAAATTTTTTTGATTGTAAATGAAGGATATGTATCCTCACAAGGAACACTAATATTGTTGTATCCTTAGCAAATATCATGGTTCTATCTAAGTTGTACATTAGGCGGCAATGTAAATTATGGATAAAATATGTTCTTAGATAGAGTCCTGTGGAACTCCACCCATTATCTCTCTATATATAAATGGAGGACTACATGATTTGATGTGAGTCAAAACATGATTCTAAGAAAGCACACTATATAGCTTGACTAAACAATCAAAATACACCTAGCCATCTATGATCGCCTCTAAAGTCTAAGCTCAGGAAAATAAAAAGAGAAATGGTGAACTGCTTCTAATTCTTAAGATGTCTCAACTTGTCCTTTATCATATAAAGGTTATCAATATGAAAAATACTTTCATAATTTTCGAGTGTACTTGATTATACCTAAACTAATATGATAGTAATTCAAATAATTATGTGAATAGTGGGTAATATACCATGATTCCCCAACTAACATTGCAATAGATATTTTAAAATGAATTCACCTCATGCCTTATGATTCTAGGTATTTCAAAGAAGAAAATGATAAAGAAAAGAATCAGCAATGTTGGTTCATCAAGACATTCAAGAGAAAAGAATCTTCTAGAGAAAATGGTAATCATAAAAAACTATTTCAGATTAAAGGGCAAAAATTCTGAGATGCCTTCAAAATAATATTTTTGTTCGAATGGGTTAGATTAGAATTCGAACAAATAACAATTTTTGTGGCTAACTATAAAAGTTTATGACCTCTCGGATTTTTTTGATGTATAATAATCTTTTCGAATTGTGGAGGCCGTTACTTGATGTAGATTCATGATATAAATGAGATAAAAAACACAAGGTTTAACTTTAATCTACACTTTATTTGAAAAAATTCGATGACGTTTCGCTGACAGCAGCTTTATCAAGAATTCTTGATTTTGTGTTTTTTATCTCATTTGTATAATAATCAGTACCATAAACTCTTAGTACATTATTCTTATATAACATTTGTAGTTTTTGCAATGCTCGCCAACTTTATTAAGCAAAAGTTTGATACCTTCATTTATTGTAATTTTCGTACTGGTACCCGATTTTTTTGAGATACAAATATAGCTCATGACACTCGTGTATAATGTAACTTTCCATAGGTGAAAGCATTTTCAAAGTCAGTTGATTGTATGAAAAGTCTCATAAAAAATACAGAGGCCGCCACGTTTTTCTCCTGTACGCTTCTTTGGCTCCAGCACAAATCAGTTGTGCAGAAGGAGAGTCCACGGTTGAGACTTATTTTCTGCATAAATATCAGGTAGAATAAGCAGCCCGCTAGTCACGTTTTGTGGTTGCAAGCGAGCGGAGCCGCGTGTTTTTTCTAGTTCCTAATAAAGCGGCTGATATCTTTTGTCGAAATATAATTATATCGCTTAGTTGTCCTGTTCCTAGATAACACAGGAAATGTAAGTAAGTGGAGTACTGTTTTTGCTCTCTGCTCCATCTCGGACCAAGCAAAGGGTGTCTCCCACTGTTTTTATTCGAGAGTTCGTCCTCTGTTTCGTTGCAAGGGTGCCTCTTGTGACTAGAAATACAGACTATTCCTATTCTATAAAAGTTGAAAACTAATTGAAACTATTTAGGAGGAATGGAGTCATGACCATGCAAGTACCATTGATAGCACCATCATGTCATTCATCTTAAACCAGCTGTGGCAGTAGTATGTATTGGAATATCAGGAATCCGTTTCTTATATTCCTATCAGGAATCCGTTTTATATATTTCAATGCTCATAAATTTGGCAGATTGATGGTTAGTTTTTTTTTGTTCTTTTTTATTCTCTTCATCGAATATAATGTAGCATTGTGTCTCATAAGTGTACAATTGAAAAGGGAATGTGTCTCCCCAGAACGATTAGTGTATATTTGAAAAATAGAAAACTAGGTTCTTTTACGCTTATGTACAAAATGGTATGATCCTTCTTTCTACAATTAGTGTTTTTCGTAAAATGAGTGTAATTCTTCTAGGTGGAGCAAAAAGTTTTGCAAAAGAAACCATGGAGGTGACAAGAAATATAATGAAAAGAAGGTTTGTAGGAATTTCAACATGTAATGAACAGTGAGCAGTATATTTTAAGGTGACATTCCATTACAGACGATCTACATCATCAATAGGAAATTGTCTCTTAGCTGGGGAAGAACTGTACCTTGGAAAGATATGCAATTGTAAGAAATGTGAAGAAACGGAACAGGTTGATCCCGTTGGTGAGTGTGTGATCTCTTAAACGGCTCTAATCATTTGTATAGAAATTTATTTTTTTCAACATTTTGATTTTCAAGTTTAATTCTTGTACAACATATTACTATTTAATATATAAACTGTTCAGATCTTTTCAATGGAATGTGCACCAAGAACATCGAGCTGGAACAACTCCACAATAATTGTATTGCTTTGTTCTGGACGTGTGTCTAGTCACTGAATTTTTCATCAAAAGTACTACCTAATCAGCACTAGCTAGGCAGTTAACCACAACTACTCATTTGATATGGACTTGACTACTTAAAATCGAATCTCAAATCTTATAATTTTATTCTTCGATTTGATAATAAAAAAAGATTTGTTTAAAACCCCTGTGGCAAAATAAAATTTCACACCTTGAGAGTCCTAAATGAAACAAGCGTTGTATGCTTGGCATTGATCTGAGATAGTTGTAGTAGTACTGGTAGTAAGTAGATTTGGATAGGAGTGTGCCCTAAATGACATTGTCTCCCAGATTGTGACACATTTAGACTTTATCGACAACCTGCGTCATTGTTAAAAGACTGTTACTTAGGCGGATAAGAACTCATTAAGTTAAAACATAAATGGAATTTTTTACTATGTTCCTACTACTAACAAAAAATTAAATTAAAAGATCACTGTTACAGCGGTTTCAAACTCTCGTTCATCGTCGGACAGGATGAAAAACAAGTATAAAGTAACGTGAAATATATATGACTATGTCATTATTTGGATATGGAAAAACCAGATATTAGGACTACATTTAACAACTATTGACAGTTATTATTTGAGTACATCGATAACTTGGGATTTACATAGATCAGTCTGGTCGTTCATTATCTGAAAGTTATCATTAAAAAGTGATTTGAAAATTTTCACTGATTCTAGGTTATTGAGTTTTCTACCCTTTGGGGCAATGTGTAAAATTTTCAATTTATCAATACTAAGAAAAGAGAAGCCATTTTGGATGCAGTGACTAGTTAATATTGAATCTTGTTTATTTTGAAGGAATAAACTTTGATGTTCTTTATTTCTAATTTTGAAGACATGACTAGTCTGGTCTATGTAGAAATCCTTGAATTCTGGACAAGATAACTTATAAAGTCCTGATTTATTCAAGTTCTCAAAAAGAGCGATGACAATTTATTTCATTATATGTTAAAGGGATGAATTTTTCGTATTTGTTGGTATTGGATATATGTGGCTAATAGCTATATGTTATTGTTTTCGTTTCAATATTTTGTCAATTAAGCCACAGTCAGAACCGTTGTTGTGAGCTATAATTTTAATGGTTTCAATTTCTCTTTCAAGCTTTTCCAACGATGAAGATAGCGAAAATAGTCTGGATCATTGAATTCTAAGCCAAAATTTAGGAATACATACGTTTGTGCTTGTAGATTTTTTAAAGATGTTGAAGTTAACAAGTTAGGCAAGTTAGAGTTTAGTACTTTGTTTTATATCCTAGACATGGATATATCTGCCAAAAGAGGGCTTAGTGGAGATCTCATCGCAAGACCGCTTGGTTGTTCATACATCTTTTCATTATATTGAAGATAATTAATCTGTATTAATGCGTAACTTCAAAAGTCTTTCGACGATGAATGAGAGTTTGAAACCGCGGTAAGGAAGATCTATTAATTTAATTTATTTGATGGTAGTAGAAACATTTTCTATTTGAATTTCAATCATGTTTAGTTACCAAATAGTAACGGCTAAATCGTTACAGGGACTTATTAAGTTATTTTATTCCCAATTTGGGGGATCCAAGGCTGATTGTGTTCTCGGCCGGGCATTCGCATAGGACGTGTTCTATTGATTCTCCATGAATAACCTGAATGGAATCAATCCTATTTGTTTGTTTGTTTGTTTGTATCTTTTAACGATGTGCTCAGCAACTTGGCCCATTTACACAGCAGGACCTACAGTTTATAGTGGATTCCGAACCACTCTCCTGGACCGTGCAATGATAACTGCCACCACAAGGATTACAAGTTAACTGGTCTTAGGAAGTTTATGCCCTCTTTAGGCGACTCTTTCAAATTTAGTACATTTTTGTTCAAGGACAGCATCCATAACTTGAACCCATTTTCGAACCAGGCACCTCGGCTAAGCAGTTCCAATATGCTTGCTCACTAACCGTACAGCTACCGAGTTAGTTGAATCAATCCTAATTCAATTTTTGAGTTGACAGTATCCCGCTAACTTGGCAGCTAAAATTCTGAGGTCTAATCTTGAGAGTTCAAACAAGTATTGATCCTGTAAGGCTAAACCAGTGCTCTCGTAACCTTTGCATCCATCCACCGATTGTTCTCCAACCTTAGAGTTTTGACATGGATGTCGAGCACAGGCTGCACCTGCCGGATAGAAAATGAATTATTTTTCTCATTACTCAAGTTGAACGAGTACACCATAAGCGAGGTGCAGTTGACCAGGTACCAATCAAATATTATCGGTTGGAAGACGGTTGCTAGTTTGCCTAGAAACTGTCGTTTGACAGCCTCACGATTTCTGCCTTGTAAACTCATTACAATCAATCTCTTACATTGAAATGTTACCAAAGAACAACAGAAAAGAAGTCGAAAATGTTCAATTTTATTATAACTTTAATAAACCAGAGTTGAGATGAAATCTATTCTGAAACTGATGCAAATAAAACATATAAAATGCTTCTGGATAAGATGGAGCAAGAGTTTGATATTATATTTCCTATCAAAACTATAAAGAGATGAAAAATTGCAGCTCATGGACCACTTTGAGTTAAGGACCTGTAAACACAAACAAATCCTATATTGAAAGAACCTTAAAAGTAGCTAAACTCAGATCAACATCCAAATACATTTTAAATTCGTCAAATAAAATCAAAGCTACCAACACCAACCAACAAGAAGATGATCAAAATGAAACAGGATTGCAAACCTACAAGGAGATGTGTTACAGAACGAACAATACAAATAAACTTTTCATCAAAGTTTGTGAAAACAAAGAGGAGCGTTTCATTGGAAAGAATCTGTTTTATCAAAACGTTTCTGCTAATTCAATGCACGGATTTATTGAAGTTTTAAATATCATCGGGAATCTGAAAAACTAGAAGTCTGTAGGACCTGATGAAATTTCCATTAAGCTCATCAAATTTATGAATAGCATTGCGAAACCATTTAGTCATATTATAAATCTAAGTCTGACCTCACGTATTTTTCCAGAAGATCTGAAGATAACTAAAATTGAAGGGTGACTTTAATAACTATACACCTATAGCAATTCTGCCTAATCTCACCAAAATTTTTAAGCTCGTAATTGTGAAGAGACCAACATCATCTTTTCTGGAAGTGTGAAATCCTGCTGGATTCCCAGTATGAGTTCAGAAATGGAAAATTAACTGTTGCTGCTGTTTATGCAGCTGTTAGTAAAGTAATTTGAGCTTTAAATGATGGAGAAGAAACAGCGACAATATTGATCACCGAAAGTTGATCAGGAAGTTAGAAGCATATGGCATTTGCCTGCCTCAGGCTTATCGAGTCATACCTTTCAAGTAGGTATCAATATGTATGTGAAGCGAATAAAAATGGCGATGAGGTTGTTTCTGCTTAAATTGAGATACTTAGAGGTGTACTGCAAGAGTCCTATTTGATGGCCTCTTCTGAACATCATTTATGCAAATGACATTCCAGAAAAAACAAGGGATTCAATCATCTAGTATGCGATGATACATCCTTGGTTCTCACAGGCCAGAACAACTTTAAGAAAAGGTACAGGACAGTATGCACACATTGGAGACTTGGTTTGTTTTGAACAATTTAAAACTAAACTCATGTAAAACTCAATTTCTGCATTTCGAATATCCTAAGTCTGACAATATCTTTGTATTTTCATATGGAGATATAAAAGTGAAAGAAAATGACGAAGTACTCTTTCTTAGGGTCAGACTTGCTTTGACAGGGCATATCAAATATCTTGCGGGTTCTATTGGTAAATACTGTTATGGCGTCCAAGGCCTATCTTCTCTTGGAAACATTGAAAGTTTTTCTTGGCTACGCAGTATTGGTTGAATCAAGATTGAGATATGGTATTATTTTCTGTGGAAATTCGCAGGAAGTGGAGAGTATTTTCGTCTTAAAGAAGAGATGAATCAGATCGATATTGAATTTTAACTACCGGGACACTTGCACTGTTTCATTTGCTTAGTCTGTACATTTATGAATATTCAATTTTCCCATATAAAACACACGATATAAATCCCAACTTAAAACATACAGATTCAATGATACCTTGAAGAAACGTTAATAAATAATAATAATAAACGATTTTTATTAGCCAATAAATAATAACATAATATTGGCCAATTGGCCATCGACCTAGGTCCTGCAGCCCGTAAAATGTTACATTTAGATATTATTTCCTACTACTGAAATTGAACATAAAGATTTGTTTTCCCAATTTTGATTGTAAAAAAACAAAAACTATAAGTGATTATTTATATGCCCTATTTTAGTGCCCTTGAAGCTGCTCTATAACTTCCAGTAGTGTGTGCGTGGGGTATTTTCGTCGACTTTGTATATGTATATCTCTTCTTCTTATGTGGGGTTGTAGTATTTCCATATTATGTGGTCGTTTTGCAAACTTAATTGAAAGCATCCTTAATCTATCAGTGATGGGTTGAATTTTTGTCACCTTGTAGAGCAGCTGATTTGAAGGGTTGTGGAGTGGATTATCTGGGTGGCGCATCTTGGTAATCGTTCTGAGAGCAGTAGTTTCTGCAGTTCTCAATTGTTTTATTGCTGGATTTCTGCAGTTTAGAAATATAGTGTGGCCATATTCTAGGATTGGCCTGCAAATGCTTTTATAGATTTTAGCAGCTGTTTTTTTGCTTATTCCTTTGTTTTAGGTCAGGCAGCGAAAAAATTTAGCTCTGGTAGTAATTTTTCTTTTACAGAGTTTAGTGTGATAGTTGAAGCTAAGTTTGTTGTCAATATTTATGCCCAAATATTTTGCTGTGACGTTAGGTTTTATGTTGTGCTGGTTGATCGAAATTTGCGGGGAAGCATGAGATGGGGTATGATTAAAAATAATCAGTTGACATTTAACAGGATTTAGCAGTAATTTCCATTTGTTAAGCCAGTTCATAATTTTATCCACCAGGGCTTGTAGCTTCTCCATAACTTGTTTCTTTGTTTTAGCGTGTACTATGAGGGCAGTGTCATCGGCAAACTGTAGAGCATATTCGGCCTTTTCCTGATGGTCGACATTTTCATTTATATCAGTGCAAAAAAGGTTGTATAGTAAAGGCGATAAAGGTGAACCCTGGGGAACTCCTTTTTTAGGTTTGAAGGATTCTGACCTTGCATTCTTGATTTTTACTGCCAAGCTCCTGTCTAATAAAAATTCTCTTATCAGGTGGATTAAGTAGTTGGGCAATTCCAATTTTTTCAACTTGTATAGAAGCCCTTAAGAAACGTTAAATTTTAAGCAATAAATGTTTTCAACAAGTTTCCAGAAGCATTTCGAAAACTCCCATTGAAGACATTTGTGTTGAATTGAGAAATTTTCTTTTAAAGAAAGCCTATCTAATTGATAGTTCGGTAATGGGGATTTTCTGTAGTTCGTGTAAATAAGTATATTGTATTTTATTATATTTCTGTTTGACTTGAACAAATATATTATTTATCTATCTATGATCATATACATCGGCTTCCGACTCGTGGATAATGATATTGATAAGAGATATTCATTGGTACATGTATATTTCTATTTCAGAAAGAATGACAAGCTTTGATGTAACAATTTCTTCAAAATTGGTCATGTATCCTTTTTTCCATCCTTAGGTTCAAAAACAGATAATTTATACCTTCAAACTTTCCAGTATGTAGTGTGAAAAGAGTTCCTCAATCGTTTTTAATTGGGTTAGATTGATGGAATGTTGGGGTACAATTGTAGTTATTCCATGAAAGTTCAAGTCTGGAGGGTTATAATTAGGTATAGATATCTAGAGGGACTGAATAATTATGTTCGTATTTAAAGTGGATTTTGTTTGAATATCGTAAGTTTGGGCGACTTCCCCCAGTTGGCCAATCAAAGTTAACTCCATTATCGGGAGATTCGTTCAGGCGGTTTCTGCTGAAATTAATGATAAATAGCTGTCGGTCGTTCACGTTTGCCGTATTCGCACTTCTCTTGTAGGGCCGTCAGTGTCCCTATTTTTTTTAGCTATACACAAAAATTAAGATAGCAATCTAGACATTTTTAGACCTAATTTTCTCTTATATAATTTAGGTGGGTCTATTTTATATGCTAATTACTTTCCATTTTTCGGAATCATTTTTGATGAATTTTGAATATCTGTTATTATTATTGCAGATAGTATTGAAAAGGCATCAGGATCTGGTACGTCTATTGCAAATCGACATATGGTTCCTCCCAAAGAAAATTTACAAGAAAAAAAAAAATCGCCCGATAAAAGTAACAACTTGGCTTTGCAGTTATTATCTGAACCCGAAACTGATGATCAATTCTCAGATTGGGAGAAAAAACAGGAATTTTTCTGTAATTTACAGAAAAAATTACAATCACACCCGGAAATAGATATCTCTCATAAAAAGGTTAATAGTAATTCAAAAAAGGGATCTATATATTTAAACGGACCAAAGGTTGTATTATTTGAATTGAAGAGTGAGCTGAGTGAAGGAATGATATCACAAAATCTAAAACAAGAAGGTTCCAGAAAAGATCATGATCTGGCAGAATGCAACAAGGATCCTGAGGATGGTGAAAATGTGGAACGAGACTATACTTCAACTGTATTCACAAAAAAATTGCGAGATCGCAAGTTAAACAAAAAATGCATTAAAGGTAAGATAATCGGTCAACATTGACCGCCATTTGTGGTAGTTTGTATCATATAATTCTTTACAATTGTTTAAAATCAAATTCATATTATATCTGATAACTCAAGCTCAGCTTTTTTCGAAATCAAGACATGTGTTCAAAAGCAGCAAGCAAGAATTCATTGTTGACTTATACCGTTTTCGAAGTGCAGTAAATGGAATCAACAGCTCTCGTTGCTGCTTGACTGTCAGTAAATACTTTAAGGGGTAACGCCACTCTAGCGGCTCAAAAACAGTATTGATGCGTGAGAAAAAAATTGAAGAAGTACGTAGGGATTTCTTTTGGAATCGATTTTTGTAAAAGTGCTGCCCTTTTGAGAAAAAAAAAATGCATTCCCGGTCAAAAAATACTCCTTAAATTATGAGATGTGTAAATAATGTAGACATATGTTTTCAAGTTTTTATCAAATAGTATAATGCAATATTGTCTCCTTCAAAATACTTCCCCTGGGGAGCCACACAGCGCTGGGGACGATTCTTCCTATCATCAAAGCATTGCTGGAACTTGAAATCTAGAATAGCCTTCAGCTGGTCGGTTGCAGCTGTTTGGATATTTTCAAGTGTCCCAAAATGAGTTTTCTTGAAGTGGGTTTTTAATTGTCGGGAAGAGGAAAAAGTCACAAGGACTCAAGTCTGGTGAATAAGGAGTCTGAGGAGCCATAGAAATGTTTTTACTGGGTGAAAACCCCAATATTAATATTGCAGTGTGACATGCGCATTGTCGTAATGTCTTTCAAGGACCTCTCAGTAAAAATTATGATTAACTGTTTGGCACAAACTTTTTGTGGACTTCTCTGGCTACCAAAAACACCAATTACCATTCATTTGATCTCTGTCTTGCCCATTCGTGCTTTTTTGGGCTTTGGAGAGATAACAGTGTGACACTTCATGCACTGGTGTTTGGTTTCTGGGTCATACTCAAACACCCAAGACTCAACATCCAGTAATGATTTTCAATCGATCGAAAGGAGTCGAGACTGCTTTCCTTTCTGAGATTATGGCACAAATTGTTCTCATCTCCAATTCATTGATCGAAATCTGATTCAAATTCAAATATTCCGCGATCATTCTAACTGTCGACCGTCGAACTGAACGTATAAGATCCCGAACTCTGTAGACATTTTCATCGGTGTTTGTACTTGAAGACCTTCCGCTTCGTGGTTCATCTTCAATCGACTGCCTTCCTTCTGAAAATGCCTTAAACCACCGAAAAACTTGGGCCCTTGAGAAAACACTTTTTCCTTAGGCCTGCAGAAGTTTTTCAAATGTTTCTAATGCATTGTGTCTAAATTTGAAGCACGAAATTGCTCAAAATTGATTCTACTCAGTTTTAGATCACACAGAAAAAACTGTTTCACTAAAACTAACACTACGTACAAAATAGCGAGTTCAAACGTAAACTGGTAGCACTTGACGCTGCTCAAAGCTTCCCGTGTTTCGCGTTGCCAGATCGGAAGCCATGTTGCCAGACTCATTACTTCATTGACAAACTTCGTATTTTAAAAAAAATTACATTCAATCGAAAAATGGCTACGTACTACCTTTAAGATTATAATTTAAAAGCTTCAGTTGAAATTGTAGTAGATTAGCGCTCGACTTATATTTTCTTCCACATCAAAAAAAGTGATTCTCGAAATTTTCTTTTATCTTCAACCTGCGACGCCTGCTACATACATTAACGATCGTCACTTTTTCTCCTTTCCTTAGTGATTTAATGGGGAAGCTCATTTTAGATAATTTGCCAGCGATCTCGCAAATTCTATGCGACGCCTCAACGCAGAAATTGTAACTATTTGGTCGGATTTTCTTAACCAATCTCAGCATTCTTCCAATGACACTTCATATATATCTATATCTATATATGCAGCAATAACTAATACACCTTTGTCGACATCGATTTTGAAGAACTAGACCATACGTTTGCGATGATGTTTTGAGTGAAGCTGGCTGCCCAAACAACGAATAAGTGAGTCGGCATGACTCAATTCTTCAAAAATTGGCAAAATCGCTTCATAAACTTCTTCTGTCTTTTGTCCAGCTAGTTGGCATAACGAAGAGCTTTAGGTGACGTGAAATCTAGAGGTTCGTTCCTTTTTGCAAGAGAGCTGTAAAGATTCCGCCATCTCCCGATAGCTCATAGGGTATCAAGAAGATAACGGCTCTGCGGTGGATAGGTCCCCCATACAATTGACACAAGACATATTTCATCATCTTTCAGATATAAATAAAGAAATTCTTGATATCCCGTCTAAATAAAATCTTGCATTCCAAATTGCACGTAATTTTCGTTTAACTTAAAATTCTCCTTTGGCAAAGGTGTTTATAAACAAAAAGCTCATTACATAATGATTATTACTTCACGTAGACAGCTAGCTATAGAAAACGGAAATAGTTCTGAGAATATGAAAATCTACTTGTTGAGGTTCTCCATTCCGATGTTTGTGTGAAGCAAAAAACAACCAACTCATCGGTTTCAGGATAAATACTTTATTTTAGATTGAAAACTCATCTTGTTAATGTAATACCTCACTGAGACGTTTAATAGCTTTTTTATGTTGTTTTGGAACATTTCGTAATAAATTGGAAAGCCAATTGTTGTACATTCAAACCTGTAAAACATTTTTCGGGGTTGAGGTTGCAGCAAACGAAAGATTGATTGAAAATTTATTTATTCAGATTGATTGAAAATAATAATGTTATTATAATCTATTCAATAAAGTACTCGTAATGTATGCAGAAATTCAAACCAGAGATGTGTAGAGAATTGTCTCTGGTTCTTTCTTATTTGGGTTGTGGAAAAATAACAGCTACGAAGTATTCTGGAGTGAGCAAGTGTTGTTCGTGATGGTTCTTTGCTTTCAAACATTTTTTGGACAAAAGTTAAAAGACAAAGTCAGAGAGGTTTCAAAAATCTTCTGTAACAAAATCTATGGAACGTATGGTATCGTTTCTTCTCTGCTGTTTTCGTGTGATTTGGCGTGCAATAAGTCGAGAAAATTTTCGAAATTAATACCAAAGTGTGCATAAGTTGAGAATCTTCTATATGAGTCCACTTTGTACCGGAGGTCTGTTGCCTTGTTTGGGGATTTAGCAGTTTTCCAATATCTGGAAACAATTTCAACTTCGGAATTCGTTGCATTAAAACTCATCAGCTGTGTTTGTTGAGATAACGGATGTGCAAAAACTAATCAACGCGTTCATCTGCGAGGTAGGCGAATGACCGCGGAATTTTTAGCTCGCAATCTGAGAAGCTAATTTTCGTACGTACTCTAAAGGTCTCCACACACCGTGAGATCTCAATAGTTATTTCCATTCTGCCGAAATGAGTGACAAATGTCCGGGATGTAAAATGCTTTTGGAGAAGAAGGGCTTTAAAATCAGATGCTTTGGGCCCTGCAGCTGCTGGTTTCATCAGAAATGCGCGGAAATTTCGGAGAGTGATCGCAAGTTGATAGAATCTAAGAAACTTAAATGGGCCTGCAATGGTTGCGGCGAGCCTTCTGATCACGAGGAGGATCCGGAAGATGAAGATAATTCGCCCATGCTGCGTGATGTTATGGATAAGCTGATAAGCATCGAAAATTCAAACAGAGCTCTGTTGAAGCAGTTGAAGCTACAAGAAGCGAAGTGTACCAGGCTAGAAGAAGACCTCATCGATATAAGAAAGGAACATGAAAGTCTGAAGAAGGAAATAGCTTCTCTGTCCAGAGATAAAGGAAAAGCTGACCAGGAACTTCTAAGAAATAACATTATCATTAACGGTCTTCCTAAGGGTGTAGATGCAGGCGCCCTTGAAGAGGCAGTAGTAAAGATTGGAAATATTTTGCAGGTCTCATCAAATTCTCAAGGTTGAATTTCGGAATCTTGAAACGAAGCTGGCGTTAATGAAAGCGAAGAAACAGATACAAATCAAGGTCTCAGATATTGGAGTGGGAAACAACGATGGTTTGCTCTTTATTAATCACGATCTAACCAAAGAAAATAATAAGCTATTCTACGATGCTAGTGTTCAAGAAGAAAAAAAAATTTAAGTTTGCATGGGTGACGGATGGAAAAATATATTTAAGGAAGGACGAGAGCTCACGGATCATTGGGGTTAAATCGGTAACACACTGAGAGATTTGGAGAGTAATTGACTGATAGATGAAGTCACCTCGTCATCCACTGGAGATACATCTTTTTCAATTCATTACCAAAATGTAAGAGGTCTCGATACTAAGATTGATGAATTCTATCCGAGCACCTGTAAGACAGAGTTTGATTCTGTCTGCCTTACTGTGACATGGTTGTCGGAGTCTGTAAGTGACAGTGAACTCTTTTGTAATGACTTTGCTGTTTATCGTTGCGAGCGTGCTTCTAGGAGAGGGGGTGCCTTTTTGTTAGCAGTGAAAAAGTGCTTCGCTTGTGTTCAGTTGAATTTACCTCCTCTTTTGAGCGAAGTGCCTATCATTGAAGCAGTTGCTTGTAAAATTAAGTTGCAGAAATCTCTGCTATTCATTTTTGTATTTTATATTCCGCCATCAACAACTGCCAGTGATTATGTTGTTTTATGTGAGTACTTGTAATTGCTCGAGGTAATTTATGAAGGAAATCTTGTATTGTTGGGCGACTTTAATTTGCCGAAGTTCCACGAGTCATTGATGGGTGCACAAGGATCGAAGAGATCTGTTTGGGAGCTTATGAGGTTTTATGAATTGCGTCAATACAATGGGGTGCGTAATGTTGGCGACGGTATTTTGGACTTGATTTTGTCTAACCTGCCCTGCCGAGTTCACCGCGATATGTCACTTTTTTTGAAGGAAGATAAGTATCACGCGGCTCTGATGTGTCATTTGAACCTGGTCTCGGACAGTTGCGTCAGATTCTCTCGTTGTTCTAATTTTGGGGCTTTCAATTTTCATAAAGTCGATATGGCTACGCTCTATGAAGACTTACTAAGTGAACAATTCATCGTTAGACAGGATTGCCCTGGCAGTATAAACTTTCTGGTGAATGATTTTTATAAAAAACTATACAATGCAATCAGCAAATCATTCCGAGTTTATCGTAAACAAAATAGGAGGTACCCCACATGGTACAATAAAGAGATCATTGATGCTGTTAAGTCTAGGAATCGGATGCACAAAAAGTTTATTAGAACAAGGAACTATCACTATCTCGATTTGTACCGAGAATTGAGAAGGTCAGTTAAAGCTAAGATGAGGTCAGCATATAGGGAGTACTTGGATAGCTCGGAAAAAAGTTTTGAAAAGGAGCCTAACAAATTTTGGTCTTTTGCTCGGAGTAAACGCAAAGCGGATGGACTACCTGGCGTCATGTATTACCAAGGTAAGAGACTGGATAGCCCCCAGAAGATCGTTTCTGCATTCGCTATGTTTTTCGGTAGGGTATATGATGTTGTGAATTCAGATGTCAGTATTGATGGCGTAATCTCGGAGAGTGTAGTTAATTGTCGAGGCTCGAATTCTATTTTTTTCCCTCAATAACCGTACAAGTTATTTTGCGTGTGACTAAAAATATGAAATCTAAAGCTAGTTTTGGGGATGACGGCATACCTTGTTTTATAGTAAAGGATATTATAGGGGCGATTGTAGCTCCGCTATGTTCAATTTTTAATCTGTGCCTGAAGACCAATCAGTTTCCGTCTAAGTGGAGAATCGCGAAAATCTGTCCCATCTTCAAGAGCGGTGACAGGACCGATGTAACGAACTACTGTCCTGTGGCCCTGCTTTACTCCTTTGCAAAGGTTTTTGAGCTTCTATTGCATGAATCTTCAGCATTCCAGCCGAGCCAATCGATTTCGGACCGGCAACATGGTTTTAGGGTCGGTAGATCAACTGTAACGAATCTTGCATGCTTTTCGGAATACGTATCTGAGGATTTGAACCGGGGTGGCCAGGTTGAGACGGTCTTCACTAATTTCTCTAATGCCTTTGATCGCATGAACCATGTTGCTCAAATAAAAAGAATGAAGGAGATAGGGTTAACTCTGAGCCTTCTCAGGTTTTTCTATTCATATTTGAGTAAGCGAAAGCAATATGTTATGTACAATAGATTCAGATCCCAGGATTTTGGAGCCCATTCGGGAGTCCCTCAGGGGTCGGTTTTGAGTCCGTTTCTGTTCACAATTTTCGTAAATGACTTACTTGCGAGGCTAAGCGTTGGGAGCGTAGCCTTTGTGGACAATCTCAAGATTTACACAGAAATAAGATCGAATGAGGACTCTCAGAGTTTTCAAGGAGAGTTGCTAATGATCAGTGGTGTTTAGAAAACAAATTGCCTTTGAACGTCTCTAAGTGCAAGTACATGTCAATGACGCGCAAACAGTCGCCACATTTCTTTCCTTATTCGGTGGCGGGCTCATGGCTTGAACGTGTTTTCTGTTCTCGTGATCTCGGGGTGCTTCTCGACTCGAAATGGGGACCATATAGGTGATGTTGTTCTGCGAGCAAGATAAATGTTGGGTTTTATTCTGAGGAATTCCAAGAGCTTCCGGAACACTACTGTTCTCAGGGTTCTCTATTTCGCTTTCGTTCGGTCTAGATTGGAATATGCCTGTGTTATCTGGGATCCATACTATGTGAAATATAAAATTACATTGGAAAGCGTCCAGGGAACCTTCCTAAGGTACCTGGCATACAAACGGGATGGAGTATATCCTATCCGAGGAATACAGGTTTTCTGTTAACCGATCGTTTTTCTGGGTTGGAGCTTCAAATTAGAAGGAAATATTTGTGCTGCATGTTTTTGTATGGACTTCTGAATAACTCCATCTGTCTGCTTGACAGACTGAAGTTTTTGGTACCGAGGCTCGCTAGCAGAGGCAATGTCACTTTTTATGTCGTTGTAGATGTTACGTATGTTTTCTTCAACGCACCTATCAATCGAAGCTGTCACTATTTCAACAGGGTGGCCTCTTCGATTGATATCAGTCATTCTCAAGCTACATTCAAAAGAAACCTATTAGCAAAACTTAGTTCACGCACTTGAATTGTTTTAATTGTTTGGTGTATATTTCTATTACTTTAGTTTGCATTATCAATGCGTACTGTCTTCATTTCTGATTAATTTTTTAAATCTGTTTTTTTTGTTTTGAGCAAATTTGTCTATACTTGTTCGACTCTGTAATTGGGAGTAATCCTGTTGAGCTTGTATCAATAAATAAATAAAGAGTGAAACTGGGAGTAAAATATGAAAAATGTGGCTTCTTCATTTCTGATTAACTTCTCATGACAGCTGGTTCACAAAATGGTAACAGCAAAAAGACCTAATTGAAGTAAAATGCCTCCTGAAGAAAATTCAGAAAATTGTATTGAAGATGGAAAATACTACTTTTGAATCCCATTCCTGAGCGTGCGTAATAGAGGTTAAAGGTAGGATTTTTCTAGGTTTTCATTTTTATAGAAGATCTTACTTACAAGGCAATGAAGGTGGGTAACAGCATTTTTGCCAAACCAACTCTGAGGTGCGAAATAGGAACTGAAAGATTTGTAAGGAATTTCCTTCAATTTTAAAGCTTGAAACATGAGAAAGCAAGTTTAATTTCTTGATTACAAAGGAAAATATGTAATTCGCTCCATTTTGAAGTTGAAGTCATGCACGACACACTATCGAACCGAATGTGTTCGGCGGTACAATGTGGTTAGGATTGCAGACCATTAACGATAGTTGACATATGCATTAAGCATCTGACATCAAATTACTTATTTATTACTTATTACACTTGAATTTAAGAATTAAAAATCTGAGGGTGATTACTGCTTAATTGCAATTTAGGACGCTGCGATAGCATTCTAGCGTCCTATAAAAGCCACACAGCGCTGGAGACGGCCCTTCCATTCATCATAGCATTGCTGGTACTCGGATACAGGAATTGCTTAAGCTGGTAAGTTACAGCTGTTCATATGTTTTCAAGTGTCTCAAAATGGAATCCCTTGAGGTGGATTTCGATTCTCGGGAAGAGGAAAAGTCATAAGGGCCTCTAGTGGATAAGAGCTGAGGAGCCACTGGAGTGTTTTTACTGGCTAAAAACTCCATTATCGAGATTGCATTGTCACATGGGGCATTGTCGTGATGCAACGCTCAGTTGTTTTTGATTTTTGATCGCACACGATAGACTCTTTTTTTAAGTCTTTCAAGGACATCCCGGTGAAAGTGTTGATTAATCGTTTGGCCCTGAGGCACAAACTCTTTGTGGACGATTTCGTGGCTATCACAAAAACAAATCAGCCTGCATTTGATCTTTAACGTGCTGATTCGTGCTTTTTGGGCCTTGGAGAGGTTGCAGTGTGACACTCTATGTTCTGGCATTTGGTTTCTGGGTCGTACTCAAACAGCCAAGATTAATCACCAATAATGGTCAGTTATAGAAAACTGGGATCATATCCAATAAACACCAAAAGTTCAAGACTCCTTTCTGTGATTCTTTTGGACTTGGGAAAGGCTTTTCGAAACCATTTCTGCACAAATTCTTCTCATCTCTAATTCAATGGTCAAAATCTGATGAACGGAGGTGTTAATAAATTCTAGTTCTCAACTGTCGATCTGGACACACAAGATCCCGGACTGTTGACATTTTCATCGGTGTTTCCACTTGAAGGCCTTCCGCTTTGTGGTTCATATACAATCGACTCTCTTCCTTCTGTAAATGTCATTAACCATCAAAATCTATGCCCTTGATAAAACACTTTCTCCATAGGTTTGCTGAAGTTTTTGAAATGTTTCTGTAGCATCGTGCCATGTTGATAGCACACCGTAGTTCTAAATTGATACCACTCGTTTTTAGAACGCACCAAAATATCTTGTTTCACGAAAACTAACGCGACGGACAAACAAATCACCGTAGTTCAAACTCATATCGACTGACTGACTTATATGAAAAAAATGGCGTTTTAATGTGTGAGCCTGAATTCATCGAATAAACTACAATCATTTGATGATTTTACGCGTCGCAACGAGATAATAGATATAAACTTAGGAAAAAAAATTGTTCACCAACCCGTAAAGTATTAAGCATAGCGCTGGAAGAAGTGTGGAATGCCCTCAACAATGAGGTTGTGTCAGGTTTTATGAAAAACACTATAATAGGTTATTTTCTCTTATTTTTCCAGCTTCCGATAGAGTTCATTCGTTTTTCTAACATGTACCGTGTTAGTAGATGCGCAACGATCTCTGTAATCAACAATCATTTTATCCGAAGTGTTTTGGTTCATCATTGATATTTTAAGCCTAAGTAAATTGGGATATCTTTAAAGTTGATTACACACACATACGTTTTTTTGGAAACAATGTTTATGACGTCATATTTTCGACAAATATTAATAAAAAACAGTCAAATATATCAGAAACTTATGAATAAAATATAAATTGACCTGTTTGAGCTTTTTTTTATAATACTTGAAGACTAACTGTTTGTTAAGGGTAGTCCCAACTCTTTTCCACACCATATAAATAATCCTCAATGAGGAGTCCTCTCTCAACCAAGATTGTGGACCCAAATGCTTCAACAGCAGTGAAAATATATGAAATTGACAGGTTTCATTCTGAACTTGTGTGAGTTTTAGTTTGATACATTTTTAGACATCTATTAGTATTGCAGGTTGTTCGGAGAATGCTAAAGGACCTGGTACCCAAGAGAAAATTTTGGCACAAGAAGGAAATCAATCAGATAAAAATATCAATTTAGGTCAGAAGTTATTGGTGGAACCCATTTTTCAAGAATATTCAGAGAAAGATTTCAAATATTCAAAGGGACAAAAGCATCTGTTACATGAAGCAAAAAGTGTGCTTAATCAAGAAATAAGTTCCCAAAATTTAAAGAAACAAAAACGAAAAGGCGCCGAAAAGAATTCTGATTTGGCAAAGTACAGCAAGGAAACTAAAAATGTCGAAAATGGTGAACGCAGATTGAGAAATTTGCCCAAGCAAAACTATAAATCACTTGATTCAAGACAGAAACTACGAAATCCTATCAATTCTTGCAAAAAGAACGTTCAAGGTAAGTTTATAATTCGATATTAATGAGATATGTTTCTGATCTTGTATAATTTGATTAAGTCTTTGAAAAATTATCAGCCTTTGCAATTTCAGAGTTTTTGTATTTCAAGTATTTTTTGGAGTTTTTTTGATGACTAATGAAAAAATAGTACTTTTCGTTTTTTATTATATGTTTATTGCTATTTCAAGGTTACGTAAAACAAATTTCAAGTAAATCTTCGTAAGTTACACCACTACTCCTACCTCCAAAAAACGAACGCCCCAGGTTTCTACACGATGTTCACTGATTGGCCTATATGAAAAAATGGCTTTTTAATCTGAAAGCCAGAATGCATCAAAGGAGCTACAATCTTTTGAAAATATTGAAAGTTGAATTTTGATAGACTCCTGAAAAATATTTTTAAATGTCATGAAAATAGAAATATTTGAAATTTTCGAATGATTCTAGTTCACTCCGTGCGTCTAGTGAGTGTAGTCTACAAATTCAAATCGAATGGGTGAAGATCTTCTCGAGATAAAATGGAAAACTTAAAAAACACTGTTTTGAAAAAATGCGTTTAAAATTTCAAGTATGGTTACAACTAACAAAATCTTAACTCATCAATCTGGTATGCCTGGTCCGTAGAGCATTTTTTCTCTTCGGCTTGGAAGTCTCTCAATGTGGATTGGTCTGCTTTCATTCTGCTATTTTTCACTTCACTGGTGCGTCGTTTGGAGCATCTGCTTTCTCTGACAGCTGTACCTTCATATCGACATCGAATTTTTGAAATTACTTCACCATTACTAGACATGTTGAGAAATCAATTAATGCAAAAAAATCGATTTTTTGAACCCGTCCCTTTAGAAACCGTCTTACGAAATTGCTTTTTAAGACACTCTATTGATATGAGCGTTACTGTTTGGTAGTTAAGAAAGATTGAATTACAAATGAAATGTTTTTATTACCAACAAATAAATTATCAGATCAGGTTACTGGGATTTCGAACTCGCGTTCATCATCGGAATACTATAAATCTATGTATAAAGTGCTGTGGTATTTATAAATGGGTCCTTATTAAATTCGGAAAAACCAGAGTTATTCTTTGAATATATAAAAAATTTTGGGATTTCGAAAAATCAGTCTAGACTTTCATTATCTGTGAGTTTTCATCAGAAAGTTTTATGAAAATTACAAGTGTTCTATGGATGAGTTTTTTGATTTTTCTATACATGTATAGTGTTAGGGAATGGCTTGGTTTTATACACGTTGTGTTTTACTTATAAAGGTGAACGCTTTGTACTATATAAATATATTGAACTCACTACACTAATATGATGAGATATATAAGTGTAACTAAGTATGCTGTTGTATGCTTGGTTATTGGATAGTACTACAATATTGGTTGGATGAGATGTTATTGTGCAGAGTGATGAACAGGTAATGCTAGTTTTCTCGGTCATTCTGTCCGAGATAGAATTTTATGACCTGTTCACATCTATTCAGGGCGTATAAACCCAAGATTTGTGGTAACATGTAGGATTTTCTAATTATAAATACTAGGATAGCATGACCATTTTGGATGTAGTGATTAGTCAATCTTCTTTATTTCCAATGAATGAAGTTTATCATAATTTATTGCTGAAATAGCAAAATTAACTTCAGTTTCAAGCAAGGACCTATGTATTACAAAGAATTCCATCCACCCACATTCACATAACGTTTTGGCATGTTCTTTTTCATTTATTAGTAGTAAAACCATAAATCAGCTATAATAGAAAGCTGTTAGCATAGAGTCTCCTAAAACAAGTAATAATTTATAGTTATTCAAATCATGATATTACAAGGATGAGTGAGCTATGATATAAACAAAAGAATGATACAGTGAAAAAAAATGATTGTATGTTTCTATTACATTTCAAGGAGATATTTTTTAACTTTTTTCACAAACACTTCATAACTTTTTAGGTCTTTTATTTTTTTGGGTAGGCTGTTAAATGAGAGGATAGCTTGATAGACAGGCGATTGTCTTCTCTTCTCCGTTCTGATGTTACTGTGTGTTAGGTTATTTGCGGCTCTTATATTATAATGATGTACTTCACAGATTGTCCTTAGTATGGTTCTCGATTTTACCAGTTTGTTTCTCAGCATAAAGGCTAGTTTTGAGCTCTCAAGTATTTTAAATTTTTTCAGTGGTTACAAATTAACTCTTTCATAGAGTTCTGAATCATATGGCAGATATATATATATATATATATATATATATATATATATATATATATATATATATATATATATATATATATTATATAAATATTTAATAGCTCGATTCTGCAGCCTTTCGAGTCTTCTGAGATTAGTGGAGCTTGTGTTACCCCAAATGGTTATCAAGTACATGAGGGACGATTGAACATATTAATTGTACAAAAAGTTTCTACACTTCTTTGACAAATAACTGTTAATGCGTTTTATTCCACCAATTAACGAACGTATAGTTCATAATAGTTCCTATAACTCTATCAATATGTAAAGTCCAATCCAGGTTTTCGTTCAAAGTTATTTCAAGGTATTTATATGAATTAACTTTTCAGATTCTTATTGTTTATTATAATTTTGATGGATGCTCGATCTTTTTGTTTTTCTGTGTCACGCACATAAATACGCTTTTGTTTTCATTCAGTATGAGCCCATTTTCTTTGAGCCATTTGTTGAATTTTGACAAATCCCTGTTTACTTTTTCAATTAATTCCTTAAGATCGTCCCCTGAGTAGATAAATGCCGTGTCGTCACAGAACATGTAGGTTTCACCTTCCAAGTTAGCCAGTTTTATTCTCTCTGAATACAGCAAGTACAGTAATGGGCCCAACACGGACCCCTGTACCACTCCCTCACTTAATCCCTGATACTGACCTCTGGTATCCTCAAACATTTTGCATAATTCCCTATCTTCCAAGAAAGTCATCAGCAGTTGGAACGCAGGCCCCCAGATTCCTATTTTTTCTAACCTCCTCATTAAGGCCTTATGTGGAACAGTATCAAAAGCCTTCTGTAAGTCAATAAATACAACGATTATATATTTCCCATCTTCAAGCTTATAGCAAATGTTTTGGACGAAATCCAGGACAACTGTCTCTGTAGAAGACCCTGCTTAAGACCCATATTGGCACTCTGAAATATGTACGAATTCAACTAATCGCTTCTTTAGAACTTTTTCTAAGACTTAGGAGAATATGGATGTTATCGCGATCGGTCTGTAGTTGCCAGGATCCTGTCTACAACCTCCTTTGAATATTGGTATAATTTTTGATTTTTTGCAATTGTCAAGGAACTTTCCGTTTCTTAATGCTGCATTAATTTCATTCAAAAGGGTGGTTTTGATAGTTCTGCAAATTTGTTTTATATCTTTTGCACCTAAGCCATCAGTATCCTCAACAGCAGAATTTTTTAGTGAGCCAATTATGGCGTCCAGTTCTTTTTCATCACATTTTCGAAGATATAGGCTTTTGTCGCTTTCATATGATGATTTATTTTTGTCTCATTCTTTTTCTTCCTTCCCAAGATATTGTTTATGATTTGCCATGTTTTCCTCATATCCTTGCCCGCATTTATCAATTTTTGATTAATGTATTATTCATATTGGACCATTCATTATCGTATTTCATTTTTAGTGTTTTTTGTGTGGTGCATTCTTGCTCGGAAATACCTATTTCAGTTACGAGTTTGTTTAAATCGTCTTTTGGTTGTATTTTCTGACTCAGTAAGTTGTTCATTTTGGTATAGTCGGTCTTTGTTGTTATTTTATTTGTTTTATTCAAGGGCTTGTGTTTATTTAACCGTTACGGTTAGCATTTTGTGGTCGGAGATGGTTATATAATTCAATAACCCATAGAGCATTTTCGTTACAGTTATAATCAGAAGTCTTGAAAAAGAATTGAAACCATCAAAACTATAGCCCACAACAATGACTTATTGTGGCTTCATTGATAAAATAGTGAAACGAAAACAGTTACATATAGCTATTAGACATATATTTAATTAAAAATACCAACAAATACGAAAAATTCACTCCTTTAACATATTTTTAACAAGTAAGTGATAATGTAGTAAACAATCTTAATGATTGAAATCCAAATTTGCATTGCGACCTGAAAATAGTTTGTCAGTTTTATCATTTTACGCTGAAAATCCTATCGTGAATTTAAATAAAGCAGGAGTATATAAGTTGAATCGTCCAGACTACGATAATGTCTACATAGGTCTGAGTGGTCGTTTCTTCGAAATTAGATTACACATCATTCAACTTAATTCATTAAAAATAAACAAGATTCCACTTCGGGATAACCACAGCATCCAAAATGTTCACTATTTTCTTAGTATTGATAATTTGAAAATCCTACGCAGTTGCTGGAGATGTTAATGAATAGTGAAATATTCATTTTTTTTTCAGAAAAAAGCTCCAACCAAATGGTGGACATTGAGAAAAACAAGGATTTATCAAAGAAGAGAGTATCCAAAAAACAACCTCACCAACGTGGCAACGACGACAATGTATTTTTAACCCCTGAAAGAATAAGAAAACCTAAAAAACAGAAAAACACAAACATCGATGGATCTACAACTAGGATCAATTCTCAGGATTTTACGCCAGCATTAACGATTGGTTAGTATTGTGAATTGGTAGTATCTTCTGAAATACACGTCCGTGATAATTTATTGCACATTGCTCTAAGCTTTCAATTCTGGCATGGTTTGCCAGCCAGTTTTGATAAAATATACATTTTGGGTTTTGTATTGTAAATCTATAAACATTTCGGGGCGTCATTGAATTTTTTAAACAGAAGGGCTCTTATGTTTTCATTATAGGATTTAAGGGTAATAGAAACTAAGTATATTGCTACTGAAAAAGCTTAAGCACAGAGGGTTGTGTGTGGTAACATTGTTTAGAAATATACAGTCTTCATTCTGTTTATAATTAGAGTCTAACGCTGCTAGGCTGAATTGCTGGTGTTTTTCGTAACAATATAGTAGGAGACGAGATAGTATCTTGAAGTTATGATACACTACATAAAAAGTAAGACAAAAGTTGAAAGGTACTCAAGAAGCCTTACTTCTTCAGCATTGCAATCGAAAAAAAACTTTAACGTTAGACGATGCTTGTAGTTCTTGATTCTATAGGCTTGAGTAAAAACCAACTCAAGATTGTCCTCACAGGTTCTCATGCATTGTGTAAGGTCAGTACCTAAAATACATATATAACAGAAGGAAAATCCAAGTATAGAAGTATCTAAGTCTAATATTTACTGATAACAGTAGCATTCAGCGTTTCATCGGTTCCCCGATGGCAGCCACACAGTGGGGAGTTGCACTCATGTATTTGTGCATAGCAGTGTCTCCGCCAAGTAGAACGAACGTACAGCAGTAGTATCATTTACTCGAATCGTTTCACGGCGTTTTCGACTCTTTGTAACTTCTTAGCTAGAATAAAGCTAGAAGCCTGAATTCTCAGTTACTGAGAAAATTTACTAATGCTACCTATATTCCCTAATTACATACGAATATACCTTATAATTTACGAACTGTCACCTGTTGAGAATCCTATGATTTTATCACTAATGCAAACACAATTTCAGGGTCACAAATTTCAAATTTCGAATTTAGTTGGTATATGACAAGCAAGGAGAAATTGAAACATCCCGAAATTTCAGTTTCGTTTTCGAAAGTTCTTTTTTTCGGTTAGTAAATTCCTTTGTAATATACTTATTACTAATATAATATATTATGAAATATTAAAATATGCACCGTTTTATTTGCGTTAAAGCAAGTATTTAAATGATATACTTATTGAATCAATATTAATGATTAATGTTAACGTGTGTTAATGCTACACCCTAGTTTACTTCCGTATGATGTACAATTGTTTTCGTACAGAAATTCTGATGGAATGATTTATCTTTCCGATGGAGGACATGTAAAGAGAGTGGGATACGACCTAATCATCATCTAAGTAGCTGATTTTTCTCGAAAGGATATTTGCTATTTACTTAAATTATTTTACTTAAATAAAATTTAACCAAAATTCTGTGAAAATGAAACCAATAGAAAGCAATGAGAGAGATTCCATCAAAACATAAAATATAAAAAGTTTATAATGTCGTAACTTAATTCTTTCACCTCATAAAGTTGTGAAATCTCGAATGAATAGTCGGTTATTTAAGTTTGTATTTACGAAACCATCTCTTCAACAACTTTATTATGAAATGTTATCTAATTAGGTACTTTCTAGCATTTATAGTGACTATCAGAATTAGACATCTTTAGTTCTATAATAAAAATGACTTGGCGATCGGGCGACAACATAATTAATAATTCACAATCTTCATTTTAAAGTCCACTTTTCAGCCTCACTAGGCAATGAAAATTTACATATTCTTACTGTGATTATGTTGCCGTGGGATTGCCCTTATATTCTTTATAGAACTAAATTCCGATAGTCACTATAAATGTTGGTAGTTACTCAACTTCATTAGCTATAAATATAAACATGCTAAAATAGTACTGGCCGTGGACTTTAATATAGATTTTTCAATTAATTCTGAAGAACTTAATATAATAAAAGATGTGTTAGATGTGTTTCTAACCTAACATTTAGAATGATACATGTATTTGAGGAACTGTTAAGAATTAAATCATGTATTGATTATATTTTGATTACGGAAGAACTGTTACAATGGTTAGATATTGAGTTTTGCCCATTGATTTCTTCACCTGTTAAAAAAGAAAAACTATTGAATGTTGTTAAATCTCTGATGAAGGCACTTATCATTATCAATGTGAGCTCCGAGATATTCACTGGAGAATTTTTTATAGTAAAAAACTCACAAAGGTGCATATACTGCATTTTATGATATTACTCTGAAATTGAAAAAAAAACCAAATTAGACCCTATGTACGACTTGCCAATGCAGAATGGGAAAGAATGGTCTAAATTAGTCATTTTGCAAACAATAGACAGTGTTCAAAGGCTGAAGCAAATAGTTTAGGTCTATAAGCAGTATAAATATCAATACATTTGAACTGTAGACCATATTACGAAAAAGAAAAATCAAAGGCCGTTTGGGATATCCTTTGGAACAAAACTAAACCTACAAAAACTGAAATATCGATCGATACGATGCCGATTGCATCTGAATTCAATAAGTTTTTTGCAGACATTGGTTAAGCACCGGAAATTTTCACACCAATGGAAAGCATCGGTCCAGGCCTGGTGCCAAGCAAAAATATAGGCAACACAAAAACATGTTACCTCTTTGAGTAGTCGGCCAAGGATATCAAAGGTTTTATCGCATCACTAAAATCAAAATCTTCTCCAGATATTTACGGTATTTCCAACTTAATAATTAAAAAATTTGAAGATAAACTCGCAATTCCCGTAGCAATATTAATCAATGAATGTTTAAGTGATGAATATTTTCATGATAACCTAGCAAATATTACGATACACAAAAAACAGGGAAAAATAAAATTTGATAATTATAGACCCATAGCTTTGTTGCTTGTGTTATAAAAAAATTTAAACAGTAATAAGGGACCGAATGGCAAATTTCCTTGAAAAAATTCACTTGTTTAGCACCGAATAAAACGGATTAAGATAAAAAAAGAAGTAACTTGACTGCTATACGTGATGCTTTGGAAATAATAATGAGAACAAAGGATGAAAAATTACTTATATTGAATATTGATTTAGCCAAAGCCTTTGTTAACTTGTCGCATGAGGTATTTCTAAAAAAGCTTCGTTTCTATGGTTTTCGAAAAGTGCGTCATTTGTTAACGTCGTAGAGTTCAAATAGTACAGGTGGAAAGTCTCAGATCGGAAGTCCTGAAGTGTTGGGTACCCCAGGGCTGCATTATGGGCCTTCTTCTTTTCGTATTCTGTATTGTGACAACACATCATCAGTAACTGAAGGGTTGAGCAAAGAATAGCTGCAAGTGGGAAAAGAAATAGTAATAAATAAAAGAAAAACATGGTTCTCGATAAACTAACTTGAATTAAAGGAGAAAAAACAGAAGACATCATATTTGGCCCAAGCGAAAAATTCAAATCAGTAAAGTATCTAGGTGTGTGGATTGAATCGAGGTTGGGTTTGACGCCACATACTGAAAACACTTGTGAAAATTATCTAGATCACTTTTTGCATTAAGAAAGATGGTAATTGTTGTTACGCTGGAATCTGCAGAAATCGCATATTTTGTATATTTCCATATAATTATGAAACCCTACTGTGGCTTATATTTATGATGTGTTGAAGTAGGTTCATGCAGGTTAAGATTCATTTGTAAACTAAATTGACGGACATTCATTTCACACATGAAAAAAGAGCAGCTGAATATACCAGTACACAAGTTGAAAGTACCCAGAATTCGTTTTTGTATTGGGGTGTAAAGATGTATAATAAGCAACTAATTAATCTCTCGGAACAAAATCAAGGAAAACTCCAGAAATTGTTAAACGAATTTCTAATAAATGAATCCCCGATGTAGCTTGATAGGATGCTGAGAAGCAATATGCGACACAGATGAGCTCCTAATAAGGGCGAAACTGCAGTCTGCCGCTTCGTTTCTCGGCATCCTGCTTAGTTGCACTATTGTGGCTCTTGGGGGCTCAACGATAGAACACGAGCGAAATAATCCCGCTGGAATAGTGCTCTTTTCCTCTGTTTCCGAGATAAACCTCCCGTCGGTAAATATTTGGTGGGTCAAATATCTTCCGCGATAAACTTCGCGAGGAGTCTACATATGTAAACTTGAGACAAGAAGATTCATTCAAAAATCCGTAGATCAATGAATAATCCCTCCTGACAAGTGCTAGTTTCCAAATCTGCCCGCAATGGACGCAGCCCCAAGCGCCACAATAGTGCAACTAAGGAGGATGCCGAGAAACGAAGCGGCAGATTGCAGTTTCGCCCTTATTAGAGCTCATCAGTGTCGCATATCGCTTCTCAGCATCCTACCGAGCTACATCGCGGTACCCTATCAATTCCAGAAAGGATGCACCTCGTACATACGTATGAGAGTCGCCCTCTATGGACCGACACGGCGAACCCGCTACCGGACTTCGAGAAAGATACGAACAATAACAAACATTCCGTGAATTACATCAACGGTAGAACACGAGCGAAATAATCCCGCTGGAGTTGTGCTTTTTTCCTCTGTTTCCGAGATAAATCTCCCGTCGGTAAATTAATGTGATTCACGGAATGGCGAAAGATGTCTCCGAAATGTTTGGAATTTTTAACGTTTCCACATCTGTTTGTTATTGTTCGTAACTTTCTCGAAGTCCGCTAGCGGGTTCGCCGTGTCGGTCCATAGAGGGTGACTCTCATACGTATGTACGAGGTGCGTCCTTTCTGGAATTAATAGGGTACCCCGATGTAGCTTGATAGGATGCTGAGAAGCGATATGCGACACTGATGAACTCCTAATAAGGGCGAAACTGCAGTCTGCCGCTTCGTTTCTCGGCATCCTGCTTAGTTGCACTATTGTGGCGTTTGTGGGCTGCGTGCATGGCGGGCAGATTTGGGAACTAGCTCTTGTCAGGAGGGATTATTCATTGATCTACGGATTTTTGAATGATTCGTCTTGTCTCAAGTTTATATATATATATATATATATATATATATATATATATATATATATATATATATATATATATAAATTTTTTCATCAGGTTATATATATATATATATATATATATATATATATATATATATATATATATATATATATATATATATAAATCATGAAATGTGTACACATCCATAATAGATGACTTTATAGATTATTGAGAACAATAACAAACAGATGTGAAACGTTAAAATTCCAAACATTTCGAGACATCTTTCGCCATTCCGTGAATCACATTAATTTACCGACGGGAGATTTATCTCGGAAACAGAGGAAAAAAGCACAACTGCAGCGGGATTATTTCGCTCGTGTTCTACCGTTGATGTAATTCACGGAATGTTTGTTATTGTTCGTATCTTTCTCGAAGTCCGGTAGCGGGTTCGCCGTGTCGGTCCATAGAGGGCGACTCTCATACGTATGTACGAGGTGCATCCTTTCTGGAATTGATAGGGTACCGCGATGTAGCTCGGTAGGATGCTGAGAAGCGATATGCGACACTGATGAGCTCCTAATAAGTGCGAAACTGCAATCTGCCGCTTCGTTTCTCGGCATCCTCCTTAGTTGCACTATTGTGGCGCTTGGGGGCTGCGTCCATTGCGGGCAGATTTGGAAACTAGCACTTGTCAGGAGGGATTATTCATTGATCTACGGATTTTTGAATGAATCTTCTTGTCTCAAGTTTACATATGTAGACTCCTCGCGAAGTTTATCGCGGAAGATATTTGACCCACCAAATATTTACCGACGGGAGGTTTATCTCGGAAACAGAGGAAAAGAGCACTATTCCAGCGGGATTATTTCGCTCGTGTTCTATCGTTGAGCCCCCAAGAGCCACAATAGTGCAACTAAGCAGGATGCCGAGAAACGAAACGGCAGACTGCAGTTTCGCCCTTATTAGGAGCTCATCTGTGTCGCATATTGCTTCTCAGCATCCTATCAGGCTACATCGGGGATTCATTTATTAGAAATTCCTTTAACAATTTCTGGAGTTTTCCTTGATTTTGTTCCGAGAGATTAATTAGTTGCTTATTATACATCTTTACACCCCAATACAAAAACGAATTCTGGGTAACTTTCAACTTGTGTACTGGTATATTCAGCTGCTCTTTTTTCGTGTGTGAAATGAATGTCCGTCAATTTAGATTAACAAATGAATCTTAACCAGCATGAACCTACTTCAACACATCTTAAATATAAGCCACAGTAGGGTGTCATAATTATATGGAAATATACAAAATATGCGATTTCTGCAGATTCCAGCGTAACAACAATTACCATCTTTCTTAATTCAAAAAGTGATCTAAATAATTTTCACAAGTATTTTCAGTATGTGGCGTCAAACCCAACCTCAGGTCAATCCACATACCTAGATACTTTACTGATTTGAGTTCTTCGCTTGGTCCGAATATGATGTCTTCTGTTGTTTTCTCCTTTAATTCAAGTTAGTTTATCGGGAACCATATTTTTCTTTTATTTATTACTATTTCTTTTCCCACTTGCAGATATTCTTTGCTCAACCCTTCAGTTACTGATGATGTGTTGTCACAATACAGAATACGAAAAGGGGAAGGCCCATAATGCAGCCCTGGGGTACCCAACACTTCAGGACTTCCGATCTGAGACTTTCCACCTGTACTATTTGAACTCATCACGTATAGCAATCATGTTACTTCTTTTTTTATCTTAATCCGTTTTATGCGGTGCTAAACACGTTAATTTTTTCAAGGAAATTTGCCATTCGGTCCCTTATTACTGTTTAAATTTTTTATAACACAAGCAACAAAGCTATGGGTCTATAATTATCAAATTTTATTCCTCGTTTTTGTGTATCGTAATATTTGATAGGTTATCACGAAAATATTCATCACTTAAACATTCATTAATTATATTGCTACGGAATTGTAAGTTTATCTCCAAATTTTTTAATTAATAAGTTGGAAATATCGTAAATATATTGAGAAGATTTTGATTTTAGTGATGCGATAAAACCTCTGATTTCCTTG
The DNA here is from genome assembly GCA_013387265.2 of Cryptolaemus montrouzieri. Lineage (NCBI taxonomy): Eukaryota > Metazoa > Arthropoda > Insecta > Coleoptera > Coccinellidae > Cryptolaemus > Cryptolaemus montrouzieri. The sequence goes on from JABFTP020000185.1 coordinate 107,921,778, forward strand.
TGGCGCTTGTGGGCTGCGTAAATGGAGGGCAGATTTGGGAACTAGCTCTTGTCAGAAGAGATTATTCATTGATCTACGGATTTTGAATGATTCGTCTTGTCTCAAGTTTACATTTATATATATATATATATATATATATATATATATATATATATATATATATATATATATATATATATATATATATATATATATATATATATATATATATATATATATATATATATATATATATATATATATATATATATATATATATATATATATATATATATATATATATATATATGTCCTCAGTGTTCAGGAATACGATCATTCTTAACATTCTTCTGAGCCGGTGATTCACGCTGTCCCATTCGCGAATAAAACAGCAATATTTTGATATTCTGTGTAACCAAGCAGAAGCCCAAGCAAAAAAGCACTTACTTTAAAATCTCCACATATGTTTCAAATATGTTCCATGTATTTAATTTTTTCTCGAAAAAACTTTAATATCACAACTATGGGCAACCGACACTGAACGACATTTGTTTCTGCTGTATAGCAGCACTGCTTTCAAGATAGTTTTTGAGGAGTCAATGTGACAACCGCCATTGACTCGAATCATATTCAAAATTTAATAAATTCATCACTGCAGGAATGTAATTACAATAAACTAAATTATCTGCTTTAGAAAAGTAAGATTTCATATCATCGTCACGATGTCAGAAATAGGAAATTTTTCTACCAGGAGAAAGTTAATTCTAGTCGTTTAATCTAGACCCCAAAAGTTGAGGCTGTTTATCAGACAAATTCAAATCGCGTACGAAATCGTTCAAATCACTTTGTGTCAATACATGCAGTTCTTTTGAAGTTGACGGTTCATAACATGAGTCACTCTCTTGAGATATCTCATCGTGTTGACTAAGAACAAATTCCGGACTAGGAACAGAATCCTGTCTTCCTGCTTGATTTAAAGTCTTAGGCACGGGCAGTTCGGCACTATGTAGGATTGGTCTGATGACCTATGACAGATTTGGATACGCCTTTAGTTTGAATAAAACAAACATAACAATCTCTTACATGATCTTTTTGTTCCGTCCAAACCATTTGCATACCAAATGGCAAATGTCTAGATTCTTATTTATTTCCAACCTAATAGGAGTGACAGTTTACACAATATATATGTGGAACCCAAGAGTTTTCTTGATTGTGCACGGGGAAAATCCAAAATAGCCTAAATAGCACTTTTCAATGAATGCCTTAAATCTCCGATGCTGAAGTATAAAGGTTAATTCTCCACACACAATATATATGTGGAACCCAAGAGTTTTCTTGATTGTGCACGGGAAAATCCAAAATAGCCTAAATAGCACTTTTCAATTAATGCCTTAAATCTCCGATGCTGAAGTATAAAGGTTAATTCTCCACACACATAACAAAAAGTGTCCGGGTTATTAGAACACTTTTGCGGCATGTTTAAAATGCAACAAACGTAAGTTGAATAAATGCAATCGTTATACAGTCGCCTCAATTAAGTTATTTAAATAAAAACACGTAAATGAGGTCAAATATTGCTGTCACCAAAAACTGGATGTGACTGGAACAAAATAATAATTGTTTTTGAATGAAATGAATGAAAAGGTACATCAAAATAAATAAAAATCATCACTTAGTGTGACAAAAAGTTTTTACCAGTGTTATCTGAGCGATGATGATTGAAATTGTTTAGTTTGCATTGATATTGTTCTTTTTAGCTCTTTTACTTTTTTTTTAAATGTAACACGCAATTTTCCATACAAATTTTTCATGAGTGCATATCAAGTTCTAAATATTTTTAAAGTGATTGTTAATAATTAAGAACCCAAAAATAATAATAAATATATTTATATTCATTATAAAAATTTCTTGTTATAATAGTATGTCACCACTTGAGGGGGTAAATCTACGTGCAATTTTGAGAAAAAATGTTCATATAAACATAGGTCCTCAAAAGCTTCGTTACAGAGCTACAGGGTGTTGAAATTTCCGGAAAAAAAATTGGTTTTTTCTTCAAAACTCCTGCAGTTTTTGAGTTATTCAGCCCTAATTTGGAATGCAAGCTATTTTTCACAGCCTCCATCATTACACGTCCTAGATTTTAACTGAAATTCACAAGGTGTTTTTTTTTTCCGAGGCCATGTCTCCTTTTGACCTTTCAAATTTTTTTGCGGTATGCCACTGATTAGCGTAAAAATCAATTTTCGTCATCTTCGTTCAATTTAGAAACTTTTTTGACACTTGTAATTTTTTTGAATCTCCAACCGTTTTCGAGTGAAAAATTATTGAATTTGAATTATTTGAATTGTATGTTATTCGCTAAATAAAAAGAAAATAATAGAAATAGTCGATAGGTATGCCCAAAATTTGCTTTTATTTTGATAACTCGTCTTCTGAGACTCACTTATACTTATTCAATATCAAACTGAAAAAAGAACAATTAAAAAATAAATAAATAAAGTATCCTCCACCTGCAAGAATATAGGCCTTTGTCCTTCGCATATTATCACTCACTCTTTGAAATATTCCTGGGATATTTCTTATCGTGTCACAAGAGGTTATTATTCGATTTCTCAATTCTTCTACAGTGTTCACTGGAGTGGTATAAACTAAACTTTTGAGATATCTCCGTAAGAAAAAGTCTAAACTATTTAAGTCTAGGGACCTAGACTAGACTAGTCTAGGGTGGGCCATGGTTCTGGCCCACCTCGACCTATCCATCGGTTGTTGAATGTATCATTGAAGAATTCCCTAGGTTCTCCACTAAAATGTGCTGGTTCCCCGTCATGCATGAACCACATTATGTTTCGTACCAAAAGTGGCACATCCTAGAGCAATAAAAGTAACTCCTCAAGAAATTGCGGATAAGCGGGACCGTTTAGTCTGTTTAGCAAAAAAATGGCCCAATCAAACAATTTCCAATCATTCCGACCTAGACATTCAGTGAGAATTGTTCTTGATGATGAGATTCTTCAATCAAATGGGGGTTTTCCTCAGCCCAATAATGATTATTGTGAAAATTTGTGATAGCAGTTCTCGAAAAGTTAGCTTCGTCTTTGAACATTATTTCACAATCAAAATGAGCATTTTCTCTAATTTTATCTAAGAATCATCGGCAGAAATTCAGTCTTGAAGGAAAATCTCGAGGAAGTAGTGTTTGGACGCGTTGAAAATGAAACGGATACAACAACGAGAATCCTCCAAACTAGAACATGTGAAATATTCAACAGATCTCCAATTTTTCTTGTACTCACATGAGGATTCAAATCAATACAATTCAAAACTGCTTCCTCAATATCTGGAGTTCTCATAGTTTGAGTTGCACCTTTTAAATGATTATTTGCAGTAAAAGTACCAGTTTCCCTCAACCTTCTGTGGATATTCGAAAATGTTCGCCTGTCTGGTCTAACTCGATTTGGAAAGCGCACCTGATATAATCAAAAAAACTTCTTTTGTGTTTCCGTCAGCCAGACCGTACTTGTAATGGATATCAGCCAATTCGCCGTTAGTAAAATTAGCCATTTTTTCTTACAGCAATAGCTCCGGAAGAAGAAACACCTTGTAGATTCTAGTTGAAACTTAGGACGTGTAATAATGGAGGCTGTAAAAATAGCTTGCATTCCAACTTTGGGCTGAATATCTCAAAAACCGCAGGAGTTTTGAAGAAAAAATAAATTTTTTTCCCGAAATTTCAACACCCTGTAGCTCCGTAAAGAAGCTTTTGCGGACCTATGTTTATATGAACTTTTTTCATTAAAATTGCACGTGAATTTACCCCCTCAAGTTGTGACATACTATTATGTAAATGGAAAATCCAAAAAATAAAATATACGCTCAAAGGTTACCTAAAACATTGGTTGGTTTTGAATGTCTAGCTTTAAAAGTTTTCGGGGTGTTGCCTTGAACGTTATCCTAGTTACATTAATATTTTTATATCTCAAGATCAAAGCGAGGTACCGCGGTGAACCCATATGTATCGTCAAGCAGATATTGAAACAGAAGTTTCGAAATAGTTTGTTATTTGAGGTCGGACTCGCTGTATATGTCCGACTAGATCCTTCATGCAAATTTTCATGAGACATCGTCTGTGGGCTACCTAGCGGTCAATGTTTCAAATAACATTCACATTTCATCAATATTTTTTTTATTTCTTTCAGGACCTGAAACATTAAAACGCCGTCGAACATTGTATTCCCCGAGTGAATTGAAACTACGTTCTGATGATGCTAAAACGCTTTTTGGAATTCAAGACTGAACCTCTGTTTTTTCATACATGGAATGTTTTTACGTTGAAGCGAATTTCTTGTAAATATTCCTCTTCTTTTCTTTCCTTAGTTCCACTAACCGTTTTTAGGTTTGGATTTGAAATAAACGTTTTAAATTTCGGTATAAGTTGACGAATAAATTTGATGATGGAAAATTTGGGAAAGGCTTTACAAAAAAAATTCTTTGAATTACAAAGAAAAGTAAAAAGAAAAACAAAAAGTTGAATTCATAATTTAGGTATACAGTTACGATAATAATTGGCAATAGGGACATCAGCAGAATCACATTGCCCCTGTGATTCTTCTGATGTCCCTATTGCGAATTATGATATTCCTTTAGATGTTAATGTAATCATTGTTCGTTATATTAGTACTTATCATCATTCGGGCATATATATTATTTAAAAGATCATGTGCAGATTGAACTCAACTCCTTTTTTCTTTCATTCAATTTTTCACCTGATTAAATTGTTCTTTGACAAGTGTAGTTGAATAGAGTTAAATTTTTTGATTGAGGAGGTGGCTACTTGATGAAAATTGATTTTCATATTTTAATTAAATAAAACAATGATGTTCAAATTTCCACTATATTGACGAGTTTCACCACACTGTCGCTTCATCACATGAGTTACATTTAAAAGTATGATGTGCCTTATATATTACATTGGTAAAAGCAGGTACTTTGTTCAATAGGAGGAAAATCTAAACAGGGTTGGTTCTTTTAAGAACTGAATAGATTAAGTAATGGTGACGAGTTTAGGTTCAGATTCAATCTATTATTTTCATTGTGTTAAATATCAAAATTATTGAAAGTATGGGTTTCTTCTAGTAGATGATTTGCATAGTAGGAATCTGATTTTTGTTTGTCAAAACTGCGTTTGTGCTCTGATAACTTTTAATTTGCACCGATATAAATCCTATCACAACTTCCACCTGATTTGTTTCCTTCATGAATTTTAGCTTTACAGTTTTTAATATATCTGCCTAGAGAGTTATCTGTTCTGAAAGCTATGTTCAAATTATGAGATGAGAAGAACGACGTTAAATCTAGATTGGTTTAACCAATATAACTTAACATATCATATTATTGATTGGTCTCTTGTACAATTGGAAAAACCTCATGGATTGAATGTTGAAATAGTTTACGAGAAAGCATAATGTAAATCATACTAAAATTGTAACCATTATTGACAGCTACTTGTTTCATAATATGGAGCTCTTTCAAGAAATTATTTTCTGAAATTGCTATCCTTGTGAGTCTATGTATAATAGTATTATAAGCAGCTACTAAGAGGATGTGCGGAAGAATTGTGAATAGTAATATCTGTATCGGATGGTTTATGGGGAACAGAAAAATCATATCTAGTTAAATCTTATAATGCAGGATTCATAGGCGATTTTCTTTTGTTGTATGCAGTATTTTTCTATCTCTTTTAAAAATATAAAGCTTATTCAGTCAGTTTTCAGGAAAAACCTGAAGTATCAATATCATCCATTCAAGCATGTCAACAATTCATGTTGTTGTCTGGCTGAACATCACAGATTTTTTAGGTCATGCCCAAGACATTGGCTGTTTCTATGGTTTGATTAAATTAATTTAAAATTGAAGTATATAATTTCTTTCAAATATCAAAATCAATTAGATTATTTGTTATATGGTCGAAAGTATTTCATTTAAGAATTTGTTCAACCGCCTGTGTGCTTCTTTTGAGATGCAGAATGAAAATCATCACCACAAAAATTATGAGAAATTTGACATGATAGAATTTTATATGTTCAAAGTGGACATGATTCATCTGAATCATATTTAAATCGGTTTCCTAATAAGCCTAATAAGTGTATTTTTAAAAGAAAACCTTATCAATAGTGGATCGTTCAGAGTACCAAGAAAAAATAAGTATGAAGAGATAAACAAGAAGTAACAATTGAAGTAATAGGACCTGTAAGGGCCGTTCGCTCAATATTCTGAAAGAAAGCAAGTTCATTTCCTGCACATTGCCAGTATCACAGTTCGATTAAATTCCTGCAGTTTGTATTCCAAAAAAAATCTATGAATCTCCGGACCTCTTAGATAATTCATATGGACCGATCGACAGTGATTGGATATTTAATCGCCATAATGAGCATTTTTGCTCTGATAACAATCCACAGCGCCATATTGATGTGCATCATCAAGGAAGAACATATGGCTTTGAAGTGTGCCTTTAAATATAGTCGTGTTTTAGCTTTTTGATGAAAACCTAAATTGTGGTCGTTAAGAAGAAATCGTTCCGATTTCTCCATAAGTTGCCCCTGGAGCAAAGATCGAATACTTTCTTTCAACACGATGGTGTTCCTACTGAACAAGGATCATCACTGAACTCTTAAATTTGAATTCTGTGGTTAATTGGATAGGGATTAGAAGTCCAGTGAGATAGCCACCTCATCTCCCAGAGTTGCGCCTTTAGACTTTCTTCTCGAGTTTATATTGAAGATTACTCCACAAAAGAGCCAGGCACAATTATGAAGAAATGAAACAGAATTCTAGGGATTCACCTTGGCTTTCATCCGCTGTATTGATATTTTCAATGCCTGTCCGAATAGCGAAAATTAGCTTGGGTGGGTTTCACTCTTTCACGTTTTTGTTTTGGTTACTTGTCAGCAAACGTGATATCCATCTTGCCGATAGCTTTCTTACCTGCAGATGCTGATGCAAGTGCTAAAAATTCGTTTATATGGAATGTTTACAGTGTTCGCTATCTCTATTTTCTTTTACTCGGCGATCCTCTTAACCAATGACGTGGACATTCGTGATCATTTCCGTAGTTGTTACCTCATAGAGGCATCTTCTGCCGCATCGAAATTCAGCCAACCACTTATAAATGATTATGATTTTTTTGCGTAAAAAGTAATGTTTTATTAGCGCTAGATATTCATTCTTTTCCATTTTAACATAGAAATAGCAACCCGTCCAGTTGATTGGTTGCTGTCGAATCTATACTGATTAACATAGTACTATGAAATTTCAATTTTGCACATTCAAGGCAAACATGTTATAACTCGTGTACTAGTATCACCTCGTTAATTTTCACGTTACTCATCAATTCGTCCTTTATTATTTGTTGTTTGAAATATAATTAAACGAAGATTTCCACTAAAATATTAATAAATGCTCGACGCGTTTCAATACACAGTATTTTTGTCAAGAGCGAATGAATACTAGTATTTATTCGCTCTTGACAAAGATACCGTGTATCGAAACGTGTCGAGCATTTATTAATATATTTTAGTGGAAATCTTTGTTTGCTTATATTTGAAAATGGATTTCTATCATGTAAGAGCCTCGTCAATTGAATTAATTTCTGCCCTGTTCATTCGGTTTCTATGATGGAACCATTCGAATTAAAAAAGAAATCAGGAGAATAGTTCGAAATTTCATTGAAATTGTGTGGAACATGTCAGGTCAGCTAATAGCGAATATTTTAAAGTTCATTCATATTTAATAAATACATTTTTCATTTCTTTCAGAACTTGATACGTCGAAACGCCGGCGAACGTTGTATTCACCGGGTGAATTTGAATTCACGGATGAAGCTAAAACACTTTTTGGGATTCAAGACTGATTCTTTGTTTATTCTTCGTATGGAGTAATTTCATTTTTAATCTTTTAATTGTTTTGCTGTGTTCGAGTTTTTGATTCGGGATGAACGTTTTTCATATTGATTTACAAATAATACCATTTTGTTTTATTAGTTATGAATTCGTATTTGAGTATTCTTAAACTAAAATGCATTGATTGTAATTAATATAACTTATTTTTCCGTTCAAAATGTTTTGTGAGAATTTTTTGTTATGAGATATTAAAGGTAACCGAAATAAAGAGTATTTTTGTTTTGAATTCGTTTAGACTGCGAGACACTTCATAACTTGCAATATTTTCAGTGGTTTTGTGTTTGTTATAATTATTGTTTAATGATATTTATTCACTTATATTGAACTTGATGTCTATCAACATATGTTTGTTTATCTGCATCGTCATATTGACTGAATAATTGTTGTATGTTGTATTGTCACAGTTGAGTAGTTTTGAGATTGGTACAAAGCCTTGTACCAGATGGACAGATTTCGATGCTTTAGTGCTGTAGCTATCTTGAATATTGTGAATACAAAAAAATGACTTCGCGTTCTCCGTGTTCTTTTTGGGTAAGAAATTGCCACCAGTATAGAACACTTGAAATAGAAAATCTCCAAAAAATGCGATAGTATAAAAATGCAGAAAATCTCATCAAACATACACAATGCTCAACTATAATATACAATCCTTTGTAAACAAAGTGGAACAACTTTGCTTGCACTTGGAAAAACTAAATATAGATTTAATTTGTTATACAAGACTTGGCTGGCAGAAGATCAATTGAAGTTCATTCAATCAAAAAACTATAGCATTAATGATTATTTCTGCAGGCAGACTTTTAAGCATGGATGAGTTCTTATTGCTGCAAGAAAAAATTGCTCTGGTGATGTCGAAGAATACTGCTAAAAACATCTGATTGCTTATAAAAGCTTCATTGATGGCGGATTCCAATACTACAATATTATCTGTAGTGCAGGGGTGCTCAAACGGTCGATCGCAAGTGCTTTTTGAGTAGATCTCGAGAATAAAAATTTTTTAATAAGTAGGTAACTAAACTACAAAAATGTATTACGTAATAAAATAACGCTCTGCTAGCGGCAAAAGGCGGCTTATCAAAGGAACGCGAGGTTTTCGTTACAGAAAAGTCACCTTTTTGTATTCTTGCCGCGTTTCTAGAAATTTCGGGCGGCGCGTTTGACGTTAACATTCGAGACTGTCGTTCACACTGATATAAATGTTGCGCCTGCTGGAATTGGAGTCATTCCAAATTGAAACTTGAAGGCAATACTACGTCGATACAAAGTTTATTATTAAATAGTACAAAATGAGTGCAGCGAAGAAATCTAAAACGTATCATTTTAATCACGATTGGGAAGAAGAATTTTTCTTTTGTATGGTGAAGGATAAGTGCATGTGTCTTATTTGTCGTGCGTCAGCTGCAATACCTAAGCAGGGTAACTTAGGCAGGCATCATAAAACGGTTCATAAAAACTACGAAAAGGATTTTCCGCCACAGAGTGAATCAAGAAAACGAAAAGTACGTGATTTGATATCTTGTTTGAAAAAAAGGACAAACCATGTTCACAAGACCAGCCAAACAATCAAAAGCTGCTACGATCGTGTCATTTAAACTATCTCATATATTGGCGAAACACAAGAAACCATTCGAAGATGAATCGGTTGTAAATGAAGCATTTATTGAAGCGGGCAATACTTTATTTGGAGATTTTGAAAATAAAACAGAAATCATGTCTGCTATTAGAGAACTTCAGTTATCTCGTTCGACTGTCACAAGGCGTATTGAAGTTATGAGTCAGAATATGGCAGATAAACTAAAATGACAAACATGACATCATGAAATGTACATACTTTTCTTTACAGTTCGACGAATCCACCGATATGACAGACACTGCCCACCTGTGTATTTTTATTCGGATGGTATTCAATGACATGTTGGCAATCATTCCTCTGAAGGGGAAGACCCGTAGCGAATATATATATATATATGACGTTTTCTTCTATTTTGTAAAAAATTACAAGCTAACAATATACGAATTAGTGCGTATTACAACCGATGGAGCACCAACAATGACTGGAAACATAAACGGCTTTGTGGCATTGTGTCGAGCTAATGAAAATTTCCCTTCATTTTTTTCATTCCGATGCATTATACATCAACAAGTTTTGTGTTCAAAAGTTTCAAACACGGAGGAAATTATGGGCATTGCAATAAAAATTTTGAATTCTATCCGTGCACGTAACTTGCAACGGCGGCTCTTTAAGTTGCAGTTGGAAGATAGGGAGTCAGCTGAACACACTGAGTTAGTTCTTCACACGGACGTCAGTTAGTTGAGTCGCGGAAAATTCCTAGAAAGGTTTCAAGAATTATTATATATTATTTTATTATTACGTGATGACACTCAGATGTTGAAAAACAAGACATGGCTGACTGATTTGTCATTTTTGACTGACATCACAATTCACAATCTAGTTGAGTTTTGTGAGGATGAATTTTATTTTGTTACAATAAAAATGAGACTTATATACTCCAAAAACTTCAGAATGAAGTAATGAGAATTATTATAGGTTGTAAGAGATTCACGAATGTCAGTTTTAAGTTAGAAAACTTAAGATTATTGAATGTTAGCGATAGATTATTGTTGATGAATTATGTTTTATTTTCAAAATAATATCCAGGTAGTTACCGAAATACTTATCATCAAAGTTGGTTTTGTGAATCAAGTTCATCATTGTAACACCAGAATCGCAAGTAATTTCTTTATTCCCGGGACAACTAAGAGATCTATATAAAGTATTTATTTTTCGGGGTTTGTCTGCATATAATTTGGTACTATTTTATATACAAGCTTCAGGTAATGTCAATAGATTCAGACAACTATGTGTAGAACATATATATCAAAATTTAAAACGAATAGCTTTTAGCTAGTTTAAATGAAAAATAAATGACTAAATAAATATATTTTACATTTGAGAAAATTCATTATGACTTTGAAACCGCTGAACGAAAAGAAATGTTCCGTACGCCTCTGCATTCTACTCGAGAAAGTACCTAATGTCAAAATATTGCTTAAGTAACGTCAATAACAATCGAAGAAATTCCGAAAGTTTGAGAATTTTGAAATAATTCGAAAACCGGAGGAGATGTAACGTATTTTCTTTCGCCTTGAGTTCGTCTCGATACCCATGTATCGAGAAGGGGAGTTTTCCTACTCCAATATCTCACCTAGCTGTCGAACAAAAATATCGAAATTTGACCACCCTGTACACGTTGTTTAAATGTTACAAAATGTACTAAAGTGAAAGTATTTTTTCTTGAGAGTTTCCTAAACTTGTCTACATATGTCAGTTTTTTGTAAACTTCCTCTATTCCTCAGCAGTTCACCAAGCTTTCAGAATTTTAGAGTATGATTTATCAGATTGAATGAATATATTTCATAAAATCATAACGCAGAATTCTAAACGGAAGTTCGAGAGGAAGCGGTTATCACTGTAGTTTCCCATGCCCACGCAACACCTCGTGTAATATCTTTTGACGAACCATTACTATTCTAAGAGATTGGTGTAGTCTGACTCAATAGATAGTTTTCACAGTTTCTGTCAAGGAAGAGCCGATCAATTCTTATGGATTTGAAAAGTCTGAAGCGCAAATAAATATTGCAAGATTGATAAATATTATTGGTCATGTAAAATATACTTTTGAATGGCTAAATATATTAGGGTTTTTTCAGTTATGGAAACAATGCATGAGTTTAAGTGAGACGGAACGTATATATAACTTTTCAAACTACTTATTATGAAGCGTTTTAGTGTACAGAAACTTTGCACCATTTATACCTCCGTAAAATGTTGATCAGTAGAATTTAAACGATGAAGTTTGGGAGGCAGTGAAGATTTAGAAGATAAAAAAATGCATTCACCGGCGAAAATATTGCTGGTGTTCACCAAATTATTCTGAATAACCGTTGAAGATATCAGATACGGAAAAGACTCTGAATATTTCCAAAGAATGTGTTACTGACTAAATATAAATCCTCGAGAAAGATGTCAAAATCGAGTTCGAATGAATATTTCTAAAGATTTATTACTATAGTTTAGTTATAGTAAATTAAGCAATTGCTTTAAAAATAACTTGAACACATGACTATAGATACCCACAAAATAAAAATACAGTAAATGTAGTGGACTTCGATGAGGAAATTTGGTGGCGACTGTTTCTGGGATAGCCATGAAATCATTTGAATCGGTTATGTTTAAACAGGAAAAACCATTACTGAAGCACAATATGCATCTAACTCGACAAGCTGAATGTAGAAATTGCATAAAAATGGTTATATGTATTTACGGAAAGAAAGAATTAGTGTCAACATATGGTATTCACGCTTAAGTCGTTGTCATGACGAAAATCTACGGACTATAATTTGAGTTGTTTCACCGCCCTCCTCATTCGTGAGATCTAGACTTCAATGGCATCTTTTGTTCCCTATAGTCAAATAAAATTTTTTTTCGAATATCTCAACAGGAATATGGTCGAATAGAATAAGCTAGCATTTTTCCAAATGGAGCTCTTATGTCTTTCATGATGTTGAATTTCGTAGTGGAAAATATTAAATCAAAATGTTGCGAGCGTTTAAAAGGTCCATCGATTAATTTTTCATTATATCAATCGATGCACTAGTTTTCGAGATATACCTTAAAAGCCATCGACTATTTCATTTATGTCGTTTAAAATTCTGTAACTTGTTACTTGTTGTAGATGTAGCGCACAGCATACCAAAGGGTACATTTCGAGAAATGTACCATTAACTTGGAGCTTCAAGGTAAAGGAAAAACTATTATTGAGATGATTATAGCAGTAAACGCATTCAAAAGTAAATTGCAACTTATGATAGATCAACTAAAAAGAAAGGACCTGAAACATTTTCCGTCTTTGAAAGCAAGGGTTCCTCAGTTGAATTATAATACGTATGAGGCTACATTATCAAATACTTTGGGACAATTCGAAATGCGTTTTTTGATTGCAGTAAATTGGCAAATATAGCATCATTTATGAGTTATCCTTTTTCATGTAAAAACATTGAGGAATTAGCTACTGAAGCAGGTCAGTTTAATATGAACTCATGTTCTGTTAAAAATGAGTTGTTGCAGATTATATCATGTATCCATCTCAAAGCTACAGCATCTGATACAAATATATTATAATGTTTATGTCAACTTACTTGTGCGAGTCTGCCTTTTTAAAATGAAGATAATTAAGTTAAAATATCAGATTTGACATGCTGACGATCACGAACGTATTGAAAAATTTTCGTGGCATATTAATCTTCAGAAATCTTGAAAATCAGCTGTGTGAAATACTATGAATAGAAAGTGTCAGATTTTCGAGAAATATTCATTCTAGAAAACAGATCGCAGCTATCTTCTTCTGTTTTCGAGTTATTTCAATTATTTCGAATTTCTTGAATTCCTGGGATTTAGGTATATGCCAATATCTTGGTTATTATCAAAGTTACGTGAAAACTATTTTGACATTCTTGGGGTACTTTTTAAGTATAATACATATTGAAAAAAAATTTTAATGGTTTTTTGAATTATGACAAACTTGTGCTTTTTAAAGGTAAACCTATGAATATAAAGTGTCAGATTTTATATATATATATATATATATATATATATATATATATATATATATATATATATATATATATATATATATATATATATATATATATATATATATATATATATATATATATATATATATATATATATATATATTATTATATAACATGCCTGACAAATATCCTCAAGAATGTGAATTTTTCCATAAATGAACATTCCGTGATTTCATCTGATGTGTTGGTGCAAATTTATACATAGCATCCCAAAAGTTTTCAATTCTATGCTCGCAATAATACATGTCAAAATTAGTCCATTAGTCAATTCACATTGTTGTTTCACAAAAAATTTGCTGAAATCTTTTTGATTGAAAAATGTTCGTTAATTTTGAAAACTTTGAAAAATTCGATATATTAGAATGCTACGTTCACAATGGGTTAGATGATTCTGAGGCAGCTTCAGAAAATTATTTTGTTTGTTTTCCCGACATGAGGCAACCTCACAAGTCTATATTCAACAACTGAAAACAATTTCATAAACACTGGTTATTTTAAAGATAATGAAAAAGTTTTGGAATCATTGTTTTTTAAAGTCTTGTAGTATCATAATGAACATCCCGTTTGTGATGCGGACAGTATGAACTAGGTTCACTAGTTGGCCTCTGAAATAAAAATGAATCAAGAGGATTCAGGACAATAGACGTTGGTGGCTTTGCGATAAATCCTTCTCGACCTATCCATCGAATGGAATAGGTCATGTTAAAATCTCTAACTTCCAAGTTGAAATGTGACCATGAACCACATGTTCTGTCCAGTTTCCAGTGGGACCTTTTTCTATAAATTCTGGAGTGTTATTCTTGAAGAAATTCCAAATATCCTTCACCATTTAGACGAGGTAGTAACTCGAATACGTCGAGTTTATTGATGGATTAAGGATTGTCATCGGCTCCAAAGTGTAAATATGTGAATTTCCATCGCCATTTCTCTGAAAGTTCGCACCATGCAGTAGAGCATTGACCGAGCAAAAACAATCATTTTATTCCTGTTGATTTAATGACCAATTCGAAAAATGGGTACTTGCTGGGTAATTTTTTGGGGAAATCGTTTGAAATATTTGCTCGTGGTAAGGGTGAAGTAATCGTTCCTTCATAATTATGTGGATTATACTTTTATATTCATTGAAGTGAATGAATCGAATGAACTTCACTGATTCATTTTTTGCAATCTAACAGAATTACCTCTTTTGTGTACAGCAGCAGTTTGAAAATTCGATATGATTTGATAAAATTTCCTTCAAATTTAGAACGTTATAAGTGTAAAGTGATATAAAGTAAATTTACTTGCATATCTTCACAGTGAGATGTTAACATTTGCCACAATTGGTACAATATTTATCATTTAAGTGATCACAAAAAGCATACAAACATTAGAAAATGACAAAACTAAACATTTAAGGCAAGTAACGTCATAAAATGCTCCGTTTATTAATAACGATTTCACTACTCTTTTGAAGCTTTTTGAAGGTAAATTTCTGATATGGTCGGGTATCCATTTTACCGACATATACAGGGATATCCACCGGGACCGTCCGTTAAAAACTTTTAAGTTCCAATTACAATATCAAGCTGAAATTTTATCCGCGTCCATAACTAGCGATTTCCAATTGAAGTGAAATATTTTCGAAGTGATACCATTTCCGGTTATACCGGAAGTGGGTAATCACTTCGTTATTTCAAATGGCAATTTATCTTTTTTATTATACATCTAGAACCGACATTTGAGCAAGGCATAAAATACCCAAGTTGTTGGCACTTATCTGTCAAAACTTTTGACAGATTTAATTATTTTTGTTATAAACTCGATTTTTGAGGAACATTTAAAAAAATTGTAGCTCGTAGATCTTTTGCACACAGTTTTTGCTTGGGTGGATAGAAGAAGGATCAAGGAATTTTTTAAGCAATCTACACATGTCAAATGTTTATTGCGTTGTTTTGTATGATTTTTTCAATTTGGCCTTTTTCAAACAGCAATAACTCAATTTTTTCAAATGGCACGTGCCAATTTTTATATCGCCATCAGATGAAGCGTCAAATTTCAGATGGAATTGTATCAGCATGTACTATACCCATCTCTTATAGTTCCGAAATAATTTGGGAATAGATTGAATTTTGATGATTTTGCAAGAACTAACAGAGAATGCTTTGAAATATTTGAATCAAGTAGGTGAAGTGGCTACGCTCACCTGACAGGTGCCTTAAATTAATGTACTTGTCACTTCGTTCATTCGAATTTGATATTTCAACAAGAATTGTCGTTATTTCAGATTGAAAATATCCAGAAAATAAAATACATTTGGAATAAAACCACTGGTTATTCAAACGAAAATATATTTAATCTTTTTTTAATTCATTTTAGAATGTCAAAAAGTAGTGGGTAGAAATAGCAGGCAATTCAATAACCAATTTCCAAATTCACCGTCTATGAGTAAAATAAAATTTCGAAGCATTAGAAGCAATTTTTTACAATTCGGATGAATAAAAATTGTAGGAACTAAGCGAAAACCAATCATCGAAGATAATTACATTAATACGAATAAATGATAGCGAACATCATAGGAGAAAACTAATTTACGATCTGAATAAATATTCAATATGGGCCCCATTTTGCTCGATTCACTTGACAGCTCGTATATGAGCATGATGAGTTGCCCTCCTATTTTCCTCAGGACCAATATTACGAAAAGCATTATGAATGCGCTCTGTATTTCTTCTTAACTTCTTACAGGAAAAACATACATTTCACTCTTGATTTTGCCCCATAAATAAAAATCAAGGGGCGTCAGGTCCGGAGAACGCGGAGGCCATAAATTTGGTCCTTGATTACCTCACCATCTATCCTCGAACATTTCTGTTAGCTGCCGATCTACAGCTCGTGTTTTATGTGCTGGTACACCATCCATTTGGTAATAGCAATCCCTCAGAATGTTAAGGGGTAATCCATCTAAGAAATTTGCTAATGTTCCTCTCAAAATTTCCAGGTATCTTTGTCCATTAAGATTTTCCTCATAAACGTGATAAGCCAACAAATCATTCATTAGAATTGCAAAAACTTTTACGCTGAATTTATTTTGGAAATCAATAACCTCAACGAAATGTGGATTTTCTGTGGCCCTAAAATGTCGATTTCTCCTGTTGGTTATTCCACTTTCATTGAACTTGGCTTCATCAGACTATATAATTTTTTGCAAAATTGTCTCATCTTCTTGAAGCCGAATTAATAAATTTTCACAGAAATTTAGCCGCTTGGGAAGGTCAGTTGGTTTCAATTTTTGTAGTCTGATAAAAGAATACGGGTGCATGTTATGTTTCTTAAGGATCCTTTGAATGGAAGTATAACTCAATCCAATATCCATTGATGCTGACTCAATGGACGCATGTGGATTGGCACGAAAATACGCTAACGTATTAATTTGATTGTCGTCGTCTTCGAGAATTGGTTTTCTTCTAGTTTCTATTTATTTTGTTCCTCCAAATTGCAGAAAATTGCTTCTAATCCTTCGAAATTTTGTTTTACTCATAGGCGCCAAATTTGGAAATTGGTTATTGAATTGTCTGCAAGTTCTATCCACCACTTTCTGACATTCGCCATGAATTAAAAAGAGATTAAACATATCCTTGTTTGAATAATCAGCCATTTTATTATCAATCTGGTGTTTCTCAAAAATTTTCACTTCAAAGTACCAACAATTCTTGTTGAAATATCAAATTCGAATGAACGAAGTGACAAGTGAATTCATTTTAGGCACCTGTCAGGTGAGTGTAGCCAGTTCAGCTACTTGATTCAAATATTTCAAAGCATTCTCTGTTAGTTCTTGCAAAATCATCAAAATTCAATATATTCCCAAGTTATTTCGGAACTATAAGAGATGGGTATAGTACATGCTGATACAATTCTATCTGAAATTTAACGCTTCATCTGATGGCGATATAAAAATTGGCACGTGCCATTTGAAAAAATTGAGTTATTGCTGTTTGAAAAAGGTCAAATTGAAAAAATCATACAAAACAACGCAATAAACATTTGACATGTGTAGATTGCTTAAAAAATTCCTTGATCTTATTGTCTGTAGTGCAAAAGATCTACGAGCTTCAATTTTTTTGAATGTTCCTCAAAAATCGAGTTTATAACAAAAATAATTAAATCTGTCAAAAGTTTTGACAGATAAGTGCCAACAACTTGGGTATTTTATGCCTTGCTCAAATGTCGGTTCTAGATGTATAATAAAAAAGGTAGATAGCCATTTCAAATAATAAAGTGATGACCCACTTCCGGTATAACCGGAAATGGTATCACTTCGAAAATATTTCACTTCAATTGGAAATCGCTAGTTATGGCCGCGTATAAAATCTCAGTTTGATATTGTAATTGGAACTCAAAAATCGGACCTGTACTGATTTATATGTCTCGTGGGACAAACATGACGACAGTCGCCGCCCCTGGCGTAGCCATCCCTGTTCTTACGAACGTAAATAAGTGATTCGAGAATATAAAGACTAGGAAAGAATAAAATTTTAAATTTACGAAACGCGAGATTACACCGTTCCTTATAATCTAGACCAGCTATAAGTTTGATCGCTAATCAAATCTGATCAAAAGCTAATCATCAACCTTCCTGTAATAAAAAAGCAGCTGCACTGTTTTCCTTTCATTCACCACGAGCTTATTCTACGTGAATCAGTCCAAAGCTCTCGCTCTGGTGATGGCTCGCTTTCTAATCAAAGCACTTCAGTTTTAGGAAGCCACTCACAATGTAGTATCACCTGTAAAGAGCACTCTAGTTTACCTGTGAAAATTTGGAAAATCGTTTACATAAATCAAAAACAACAATGGTCTGAGCACGGAGCTCTGTGAGACACCCAGTGAGATTAATCTCCTATCAGACCAGTCGTCCTTATATAAAACCAGCTGACATTGATTTGAGAGGTATGAATCAATGAGAGTACAACTAACTCTAGAACAAACTTACGTCTCTATCTTACGCAACCGTATCGAGGGTGCAACATAGTCATAGGCAACTCGCCCTCCTCAAAAGACCTCAAGGTTCGAAATTGGGCTGTAGCTTCAGAATAGTACATTATTTGAGAATGCAGTAGCTTCTTAATACTTTCGAAAATATGAGAATCAGGGAATATGTGACGCAACTGACAAACAAACAAATTGAAATTCCATAATTTCATCAAAATCCGTTGAACGAATATATTTAATTGTCTAAGAATCAGTTAAGGATATTATGGAATCCGCATGGGTATCGTGGTTAGTACCGGAGATATGGCGATTCGAAAATTTGCAACCATTCCGTCCCGATTTGGAAGTTAAGGGTTGAATTAAAAGATTTTTCAAACAAAAATTTTCGAAAATAACATGTCAATGTATAATATGAAAACCGCATAGGTTTATCTTGGTTACTACTGGAAATACGGTGTTTTGAAAATTTTTAACTCTCCTCTAGTCCATCTCGGAAGTTAAGGGTCGACTCCAAAAACTTATTGAAGAAAATGTTTTTGTTTTTATTTTGTGTTTTTGATAATTGCATATGGATAATATGAAAACTGTATACATATATCTTGGTTATTACCTGGGGTTCTCAGGAAATCTAACCGTGAATATATTTTAAGATAGGTAGAAAGATAGATAGATAGATAGATAGGTTTATTTGCTAGAATACAAAAACGATACATATGTATATGCACACGTCAACAATGCAATACATAAATTAATTAATTGTATGTAAATGTATAGTTACACTTACTTAAAAAACATAGAAGAATTAAAATATAATATTGAAAAAGTCGTCTGTTTTGTATAACACTCTATCAATTGTTTCTGTTGCGTGTGTTGTAGTTGTGAATGTCACCATGTATCTCCTTCCATGTTATATTTTGTTGCACAAAGGTTAGACATTCAAGAACAAAGAGGCTAGGTAGCGTTAAAATTTGTAGTTGTTTACAGCAATCCCTATATCCTAGTTTACCAACTATTCTTACAGTCTATGTAATCGAAATATTCTTTCCAGCTCACTGTCTGCCGCAGACTATGAGACCATATTTCAAGTGAGACTCACAAAGAGCGTAATAAGCAGTCTTAAAAACATTTGGTGATACAGAATTTCTCAAATTTCTCAATAGAAAAATATTTTCGGTCAGTTTACCTCCTAGATAATCAATATGGACATTCCAAGTAAGCCCTGTGTCCAAATATATGCCAAGAAATTTTGCACTAAAAGACTCTGTGTGTCTCAGACCAAAGGTCACCTTTTCCGTTTTGCTAGCATTCATACCTAAGCCATTTCCCGAGAACCATTCCAAGGCCTGAACGGTGCATCCTCAATCAGCCCATCCGCCAACGCTAGATCACCACAATCAACAGAAATCATGGAATCATCCGCAAAGAGAAAGGTGAGACAGGTGGACATGTATTCAGGAAAATCATTTATAAAATGAAGAATAGCAATGGGCCCATAATTGAGCCCTGTGGTACTCCGATGTTGATTGGCACCTTGTTTGACCAACTGCTATTTGCATATACTGATTGAAATCTGTTTGATAAAAACGATTTGATACTCATTCTGCCGAAGCCATAACGCTCAAGTTTGGCAACCAGAGCCGAGGGGGAAACACAGTCAAACGCCTTGGTCAGATCTAGAAGCAGGGACAGCGAACACAAGCTCAAAGCACCTAATTGTATTGGTTAGAAAAGCAATTATGGCATCTGCGGTACTTCTACCCTTCTGAAAACAAAGCGATTCCTAGGGAATAGATTATTATCTTCAAAGTATTGTAAAATTTGTTCACTCATAATCTTTTCCAAGACCTTGGAAGAGAATGGACAAGAGATATGGGTCTATAGTTACCAACATTTTCAGTGTCACCCTTCTTAAACACAGGTATTATCTTTAAGATCTTTAAACAATTCGGAAAAATTCCACTCTTTAGGCGTCTATTTATCAAAGTTGTAAGCGGGTAAATAATGAGTTCAACATCTCTTTTCAGCAATACTGTTGACAGACCATAGATGTCTTTCGACTTAGTATTTTTTAGTGAATGAATAGCATCCCTCGCTCTTAAAGGGCCCACGTCGTTAAAGGTGAAATTCAAATTATTAGGAATTTGCTTCAGAAACAAGTTATCTATTTCACTATTTTTACTAGGAATCGAGTCAACTATCTTTTGTGCAATAGATCCAAAATAATCACCAAATTCATCCACCCCTATGTTAGTGCTTATGCTTTTTTTTTAGTATTTGCGCCTAGCATTAATTATTTGCCACATTTTAGCCTGTCTGTTTGAAGAATTCAAAATTTCCCCATCATTTGCAGCTCTTCTTGCTCTATTAATATGAAATTTAAACGTAATCTATTTCTCAAACGCTTCAACTCTTCGGTCTTGTATCTAGAATGTAGTTCAGTAGCCAATTGAAGTTCTTCAGTATACCAATTGATGCCAGTGCTGCACTCGCTACCCCTAGTCTCCCTCACAGGTAAGGCAATGAGGTACGAATCAACGAAATTCTGATGAAACCTTTCAAATGCATCATCGACACTCAATTTGTCATCTCTCACAAAATCCCGGTTCAACTGTTCAATAATTCGATACAAACTATTGAAACCTTTCTCAGTGAGGGTTCTACATTTATATTTATGGTCATGAGATTCACTCGAAATATCCCATCTCACCTGTTGAGCCCTGTGGTCTGGGAATATACAATCCCACACGTCCACATAGCCGTTTGTAAGTTGGAAATTAAAAAATATATTATCTGAACAATTTCCTCCTCTAGTTGGCTGAAAAATTGATTGTTGAAAACCGTATGTATCAAGTAGGTCACATAAAAGTCTGACATTTTCGTCTACAAAGTTGAAATTGACATTAAAGTCTCCACATAAAATACATTTACTTGTAGGATTAAAATTACTGAAAATTTCTTCAATAATACGAAGAAAACAATTGAAATCACCAGCAGATGAACGATACACACATATCACTTCCAACTTATTAAGACGAACTGCAACCACCTCACAATGAAGTTCAACTGAATGGACATTAATTTCATGTAGAACCGTAAAATCAATATCCCTTGTAAAAACAGCAACACCGCCATGTCTCATGGTGGATCGTTCAAAAACAGCTGCAGATGCCAGCCCTCTAACACCAATTCGCTAGCAATAGATTGGTTTAAGAAATGCTCCGACAGGCATAGCATATCAGGACAATTTTGATCCATTAAGTAATCTTCAATTAATTGTGACTTATATCCAATTCCTTGAATATTAAGATGTAAGAAACGAACAAGATGATACACTTATGCGGATTTCATATCATTCTTAGGAATATTATTAAAAAGACGCTTGATTGGAAAGTTTTCTTTTCTTCTTTTCTAGATCACAAAAGTTGAATAATCTTCAGAATTCTATATAGTTTCTCTAAGCTGATTCCCCAGGTGGGAAAACGAAATCTACCTTTGCTTAAACGCTCCGCCAAAAGAGTTTTCTGTATGGTATTTAGTATGAACGCCATAATACGGCAATATTTCATGAAATTCCTAACCAATACCCACAGCAATTGAACATTTTAAAGTTTTTTTCTCGGAAGTTTACCCTGTTTCTCGCAGAATATGTGTTCGAGTTCGAAAATTCATTCACAGTAAAGTAGAAAATCTTTCATCTACATCTATCTTCGATACTCAAAAAATTTATAGGATTGTATCTATAATTCAGGGAATGGTTGTTTAAGAAGCCACCAATTTGCAAATGAATATTTCTCTTCAAATAAAACTCTGCCGAATTGTCATTTTCATTGTAAACTGAAAAATTTTGCAGTTGTTGACAATTTCAAGCCTTTCCGAGATTCATCCTATGTCCTCATAAAACTGTGAACGAGTAGATTTCCAATAATAATAATCACTATATATATTTTCCCTATTCGAAAAATTGAGGGGTAAGTACTGTGGCTGCAAGGGTTAATGTTATAGATAAGCTCCTCATGCTGAAAGATATCTCATGGATCCCCAATTACATGTATTTCATTATACAGCTTGTGATGTCGTAATCTCCTGAAATCTCAACAAAATGATGCCACACCTTATATAACATTTTTACTTTGTTGGCACAGCACTGTTGGGATATCAAACAGGAAATCCAACCAGCCGAGTTATTCAGGGTGGTTCGTTTCATTCGAAACGCACTATATTAATAGTTTGGATTGATCATGATAATGGATTCTTCTGAGATTTCTCTTCTGAATAATCGTTTGTTCTTTCCTCGAAGTTTATTCTTTGAAGGGCATCGCTTTCAATAACCATGATTGATAGAATTTAGTGTGTCGTTCATAATTCACTCGTTAATCTTTTAAGGTGTGAAAATAAGCGCTCTCCACTACAATCGGTTACCCTTAAGAGAAGATATATCCTTGTAAAAACTTCTACATTAGAGAAAGTCTCTTTTACTTGATCGACTTTGGGTTATGGAAGGAAAACATATCTAACTCTTACGATTCATTTGCAATGTTCCAAAGTTCAAGAAATATTCAGAATTCTAGATTTACATTTCAATTAAGAAAAATTTGAGAAAACTTGAAAATTGAACTTTTTATCTGTCTAAACTCTAAACGAATATGTCGGCATTTCGAAGCCGATTGGAGATCGGGGGTCCTGAGCAAGCCACCTCATGGTAAAGACGGAACTGATGATTCATAATGAATGTCAGCTAGTTTATGCTCAGAATATGGAGACATCTTATAAGATGAAGAGCTTTGCATACAATTTATTGAATTGGATGAAAACCAGCAGAAAGTTAGCAGGTATCATATCAAACTAACAATACTTACTAATAAAACTAAGTGACAGCAGCCTATTTG
This sequence comes from Cryptolaemus montrouzieri, assembly GCA_013387265.2. Classification (NCBI taxonomy): domain Eukaryota; kingdom Metazoa; phylum Arthropoda; class Insecta; order Coleoptera; family Coccinellidae; genus Cryptolaemus; species Cryptolaemus montrouzieri. Next base: position 107,945,221 of record JABFTP020000185.1, read on the forward strand.
AATTTTTCCGAATACAAATTTCTTGAAATTTTGGTGGCAGGTGTTAACATAGTTTATTTTTTCACTGAAAAAATATGCAAGATTCGAGACAAACATAAGGGATAAAAAATTTCTATCCTTTTTACAAAAATGGGGCTTGAGAAAATTATATAATGGCAAAATCATACTTTCCAGAATAGGTGGATCTGGAGAAAAATACTAACATAAAAGCCTTTGTAAAACTGAACTGAGGGTTTCTTCAGAATTTTAAGCTGATTGTTTCGTTTCGTTTGTGAAGAAAAATTTAAAAATAGCATTTTTGTCTTTACGTCATGTCTCGAAAAAAGGACCCTTAGAAGTTGTTTGACAAATAATTTTTTTCATTTTAGCTAGGGAATCACCTCCTGAAGTAGGTCTGCACGTGAGTGGTTACATTTGAAAAATTTTGCTGGTAACGTAATATCTTAAAACATGTGAGATTTTCGAAATGAAGGTATATTACAGACTAGAAGAAAATACTACGAAACCTTCTGCTAAGGTAATAAAAAAGTGATAATGAGAATCGAGGGAGTCGCAATCATTTAGTTAAACCACCATTCTTCAACTTTTTGGCGGGAATAAAATTATGAATGATGTGACGTGATAAAAAAATATCTATGTCAATATGTTAGGTTTTATGCGGAGGCATGACGCTAAAATAATACGCACATTGATAAACCTACTCGCTCAATTGATAATTTTGATTCTTCTCCTTGAATCGATTGTGACGAGCAACAGGAAATGGCATATATTTCTAATCATATTATTTTTCATCCGCTGAACATTGAAATTTATATTTTGTTACATCAAATTATTGAATGCTATTTTTATTCTTGATTACTTATACAGTATTTCACGCTTTCACTATTTTTTCTATTCTTAATATGCTGAAAACAAATTTTGGGATATTGAAATATTTTTCTAAAGAAGCTAAAAGTACAGGCTGTCTTAAAATGGTGTAATCAGATTCTTTTGAGGATACAATCTTGTAGTATTTTAATAAAACACTAGAACACCATGTGTACTTTTACATAAAAATTCTACTAAATGTTTCGGTACATGGTTTCCTACGATATATATATATATATATATATATATATATATATATATATATATATATATATATATATATATATATATATATATATATATATATATATATATATATATATATATATATGTTATTGTTTGTTGCTTTCTCGAAGTCCGGTAGCGGGTTAGGATGCTGAGAAACGATATGTGACACTGATGAGCTCCTAATAAAGATGACACTGCAGTCTGCCGCTTCGTTGCACTATTGTGGCTCCTGGGGGCTGCGTGCATGGCGGGCAGATTCGAGAATTAGCTCTTGTCAGGTTAGATTCAGGTTTATTCATTGATCTACGGATTTTTGAATAATTCTTTTTGTCTCAAGATTACATATGTGGACTACTCGCGAAGTTTATCGCGAAAAATATTTGTCTCATCAAATTTTTACCGACAGGAGGTTTTCTCCTGGAAAAAAGAGGCCTAGAGCACCAAATCCAACAGGATTATTTCGCTCGTTTTCAACCGTCGATGTGATTCACGGACTGGCGAAAGATGTCTCTCAAGTATTGGAATTTTTTATCGTTCTCACATCTATTTGTTATTGTTCGTTGCTTTCTCGAAGTCCGGTAGCGGGTTCACCGTCTCGGTCCGAAATATGGCTGTTATTAGATGGCCTTATAATGGAAATTCCACTTAGTCCCCTATTAATAAAAATTTTCATGGATAACTGAGAAACTGCAATACATAAGAACCCTTTAGTTAAACAGTTTTGATATTGATTTCGGTATGTGAATAATATTGTAATTTTTACTGGTACTAAACGTTGGCTCAATATTTCCAAAAACTTTATATATTCAATTTATCTAAAACTAAATTCATTACCAAATTCGAACAGAGCAATTCAATCAATTTTTAGATATAGCTTTTACTTAATTGAATAATAGATATAAATTCTTCATCTTCATCATGAATCATCTTATACGGACATCAAGTTTCATGATATGTAGGATCATTCTGTTAACAATATAACATCAACATAAAATGGCAGCTTTCCACAGTATGATCCATAGATTATTAAATCATCTTTCATCTTCACATAATTTGGATAAAGAACTTCATTAAAAATTGCTTATAATAATGGTTATAATCGAAATATTATAAATGAATTCCTGAACTGGAAACGGAAACTCAAGGCAATGGAATTGGTGCACCCAAAATCTTAAGATCAACACAGATATAGTATCCTCATATACGTTGGGAAATTTAGCCATAATGTTAACATTTACTGGAAGAATTCCGGTTACAGGTCTCATTCCAAACCAATAATGATTCATCCATACATATCGAAAATAATGAAAGTAAAATAGATAAAGGAAAGCAATCCCATGTAACCACGTCGCTGAAACCTATTGGTTATACACACCGGTTATAAGACCCATTGTCACATATGCATCGTTAGTATGGTGGACGAAAACATCAGAAATAACTACGCACAACAAGCTGCAAAAACTGCAGCAGCTTGCGTGCTTGGGCATAACAGGTGCTATGAGAAGCACCCCGACTATTGACCTGGAGGTAATCCTAAATCTCCCTCCTCTTCATATAAAATTGAAAAAGGAGGCGTTGATGGCGGCATTACGGCTCCAAGACACAAAAAAACTATTACCTGGTGATCTGAAGGGACACCTGGGGATTCTGGGTTACATAGCGCCAGAAATCTTATCACAACCATCGGATATAATGACGCTTAAGTTTGATTTTCACACACCCTTCGAAGTGGTCATAGAAGACCGCACCATCATAAAGGAAAAAATAAATCAATTAGACCAAAAATCCTCCATTTGGTACACGGACGGATCAAAAACGATTGATGGAACAGGAGCAGGCATATATGGACCCAAGTACTCTTCATCAGTGCCTCTAGGCTCTACTCCCACAATCATGCAAGGAGAAACACTTGCTGTAAACCTTTGCTGCCAGGAGGGACTGCGAAGGAAACTCAAAAGGACAAAGATTTACATTTTAACGGACAGTCAGGCAGTAATAAAAGCTCTAAACTCTTACAGTTATCGGAGCATCTCTGTCTGGGAATGCCGTCAATCCTTGAAGCAACCTGCTGAGAGGAACAAACTTTTCCTGTGGTGGGTGCCTGGCCACGAAGGCATACAAGGAAATGAAGCCGCTGACGAACTGGCCAAATCAGCTGCTGGAATCCCACCCACCGGACCTGAACCGTTCTGCGGTCTAAGTAAGCCGCACAGACGACAGGAACTGGAACGATGGGAAGAATCTAGCAAAAAATAATACTGGAGGAAAACTCCAGGCCAAAGGCAAGCGAAAAAGTTCATTGACTATTCGTCAAAGAAGATAAAACAGCTTCTCGATCTCTCTAGGGACGAGTTGAGGATCATAACAGGCCTCCTAACTGGACACTGCCCACTGAGATACCATCTCAATAAAATGGGCAAATCGGAAACGGCAACATGCAGAATGTGTAAAGAGGGCGATGAAACTGCCGAACATATTCTTTGCAGTTGAATCGCAACTGTCCGTCAAAGACATATACACTTCGGTAGCGACAAACTAGAGCCGCACGAAGTAAAAGCGAAAGCTCCCAGGGAGATTCTTAATTATGTAAGGGATCTAGACCTACAGGGAAATGAATAAGAAGGGTTACGAACAAAAGATCAATTTGGTTGCAGTTCGGAAAGGCTTGCAAAGCCAATCGACCCTCACGAATGTAATGTAATGTAATAACCACGTCGCTGAAAGAGACATTTGAAACTAAAGCATGTTGTGGTTTACAAAACGCCTTTTAAAGATACAGCAGAGCAGGAACAGCTAACCTCTGCTGCTACCAATTCTGGGAGCATTTCAGGTTGGCTGAGTGACAACAGAATCAACGAAATATAGAGATTTTTCTCCCATTTTATATTTTATTATTTCAGAAATCGTTGTTCCGAAATTACATACAGGGTGTCTATTTTTAAACCTTTTTCTCTCCCAAACAAGGCCAAAAATTATTTTAATGTTCATGTTACACTTTTTAATTTTGAAGGTATTTGTTAAGGTCAATTTTATATTTGTGAATGATCAGAGGCCTAAATGATAAAAACCAATCAGAAAAGAAGCTTACTGACCATTAATAACTGATACAGTCCTCTGACTAAAACTGCGAAACGAATTCATCTTTGTAAACATACGTGTGCTTAAGTTTCCCAAATATAGAAGGAGAACTTTGTTTTAAACCAAGTATTGTAGTTTTTAACCTGATGTACCAGAAATTTATCAAAATTGATGGACTCTTCTGGAAAGAATTAATCCCTATACCTACACAGTGGAATCCAAAAATTGAATAAAATTCATTACATTTTATTGACTACTTTAACTGACAAAAATCTCGGACAGGTCAATTTTTGTTCTAAAAAGAGTTTCATCTGATACTTATATTTCAAAACACCCCATTTCTTCAAGCATTGTCACAGCTCTTTTCTGTTGAATGATTCACGATTTCGTTAACATTCCCGATTTTCATTCTTAACCCCTTAAGTACGGTGATGCACACGTCTGCATCATACGTAAGTGTTTGCTGCGTACAGTGATGCACTTCGTTCGATATACTATGATTCCGATGATGAAAGATCTGGAGTCAATTCGAGTTGGTACAGTTATGAAGGCTCCTAAAATGAGGTTAATTCTATGAACTTAAAATCAAACTCTAATACGTCCCCAGGTCTTGACAAAATACAATATGTAATGGTGGCGAATATACCTAATAATTCTAAATCGATCTTACTGAAAATTTTCAATGAAATAAGAAATTCTGGTTCTATACCAGATGATTGGAAGAACTATATTGTTGTTCCCATACTCAAACCTAACAAGAATCCCTCAAATGCAGACGCATATAGGCCTATCTCTCTGAGTTCCTGTGTATTGAAAAACTTTCGAAAGAATGATTAAGTTCCGCTTGGACTGGTGGCTTGAACATAACAACAAGTTCCCGAATCACCAATTTGGTTTCCGTAAAGGCCATTCAACATATGACAGTATCGCACACCTGATCACAGATATCCAAATCGCCTTTTCAAAGGATGAATCACTTATGGCCTTATTCGCCGATATAATTGGAGCATATGATAAAGTCTTATTGTCCGTTCTACACATGGTTATGATTGAGATTGGTTTGCCTCGAAATTTCACTACGTTCATTCATAATTTATATTCCAATAGAAGAATATTTCTGAGAATTGGTCATGAATTGATTGGTCCAAGATTAACTAACATGGGATTACCCCAAGGCAGTATTTTGTCGCCTCTTTTATATATAATATTATACCACAAGTTGGAGACTACCTTCTCTAACCCAGCAGTGAAAGTTTTGCAATTTGCAGATGATATTTGCATATACTGCTCAAACAAAGATCTGACTGAAGTTCAACAGATCCTAGATACTGCGATCAGAGAATTCAACCAATTCCTGAACACAAATGGTCACGAGATGTCACCTTCTAAGTCATCAGTTTGTACATTCACTAGGAAACGCACCCAACTACCAGATAACTTGAATTTTGGCGAATTGTCACTTCCTCATAAAACTTCTGTGAAATTTTTGGGAATAACATTGGATCGCAAGTTAAGTTGGAAAGATCATATCTTGAACACTCTGAACCATGCAGAAAAGAACATTCAATTACTGAGATTCATCTGTCATAACAAATGGGGAGCCGACCAATTCATCGCCCTTAATTTTTATCGACCATTCGTAAGATCATTTATTGACTATGGTTGTATCTTCTACGGATCAGCAGCAGACACTTGGCTTCAAACGTTCGATACTCAACACAAGGCGCTGAAAACCTGTTTCGGCTATCTCAGAAGCACACCTAATAATATTGTACTCGCAGAATCAAACGAAATGCCTAGCAAACAACGCAGAGATTTACTGACTCTCAACTTTCTCTCGAAAAAACACGGCTTTTCTTCTCCACTTATGGTCAAGATTCACAGCTTATATAATCTAACACTCACATCAAAATATTGGACTATCAAAAAAGATTCACTCTTGATAGCGAATTACGACCTATTCATAGAATATAAGGAAAGGATCACCACATTGGACAAACTAGTCATGTACCAAATGGATTTCTTCAAATTACGAGATGTAGAAAATATTCATGTTCCCATCTACGGAGAAATGACGGCAAATGCCGATTTTCACCGACTGATAGACTCACGCTTCAGAAATTTTCATCACCTGTACACGGACGCCTCCAAACAAGATAATAACGTCGGTTGTGCTATTTTCGATCCCTTACACACCTCTCATTCGCTGTTTCGACTCAGCAATAACTTCTCAATTTTCTCGGCAGAACTTGTAGCTCTTTGTAGAGCATTAGATTACATTCTATCGTACATCGATACATTTTCCTCAAAAAATTTCCTGATAATATCAGATAGCCTGAGCAGCCAGATGAGCTTGAAGAAATTGAAATATAACACCAACTTCAGTCTGACTCATAAAGATATTTTAGAAGCTTTGTCCCGGCTATCTGCATCAGACTGTACAATCGAGTTTCTCTGGGCTAAGGCCCATTCAGGAATAGTGTGCAATGAAAATGTTGATTCCTTGGCCAAAGAAGCGGCATTTCTCGACCCCATCCACCTTCCTTCCGCCATGTACAACGATTTTTTCCCTCTTTAAACACCTCACAACTTCAAGATGGAAAGAAATCTTCAAATCCAACCTAAGCGGACAGTTCTATAAATCAATTCAACCCTCCCCGCCACATTTCTACTGGTTCGATAACCATATTTGATGAAGTAGACAAGTCTGATCCCATTAGGAATTTTAAACGAGATTTTATTCGTACTATCTCTAGAATGAGAAGTGGTCACGCTCTCTTTCCGAAATATCTTCACAGAATGAAATTTAAAGATAACCCTCTTTGCTTATGTGGGGAAATAGGAACTTTAAACCACCTTCTGTTTCAATGAAATAACAATGTTCGACATATTCAATTGCTATGCTTAACCTTGAGTACAATTACCAAACTTCATTAACCATATCAGGCTGAACAGATTTTCGCACTCAACAACCCCAAAGTCTACTGGGAAATATACACATTTTTAAAGAAATCTCATATTAACTTATGAACAAGCACGGGTCGGGTGGATGGGCGGTCTGAGCTCTCAGATGCCCAGGACGAGAGGCTGTGTGTGTATTTAAAAACTTAACAGTCAAAGTTTCACCATTAAATGTATCGTATAAACAATTATCCTTCTGGACTTATGTCTAACGACAGTCCAAACCCGGAAAATCGGGATGGATATGCGCAGATAACTTCTGTGCCTGCCTCGATCTTCCTTCAAATTAAAAAAAAAACTACTGATGAGTAGTTGCTTTTCAGTATGCGAGGGTATTCTGGGATAACTGTTCATGTTATAGATAGTAAATGGAAGCTTCATTCCATTCTCTTGGATTTTATTCCAGCTCATGTCAACATACCGGTAGTTAAACAGCGGAATTATTCTTCAGAGTTTTGCTACCTGATAATCTAAAAAATTTAGTACAACCGATAATACAAATAGCAAATTCACTTTCATCAATTAATTAAATCGCTTAATTTCTGAAATTGATCTCCAAAATAACCACTTTGTGTGATTTGCACACATCCTTACCTTAGGAGCAAGAGATTTCATCAAAATACTTGATTCTTACATGGACAATATTATTGAAAGTAATTCATTTGACACTGATGAAGAGTTTACCATAAATTCGCCACTTACACAAATTCATACTTTAGCCAAAAAATTGAAAAATTCTGAAGATCTACGAAACGAATTTGAAAAATTTTGGAACAGTGTCAGTTAGATGACGATGCCAAAACTTGACTAGATCACCTGCTGGAATTCCATCTTCGAAATGTTGCAGTAGGCTTCGAAGTTTAAAAGGCCATTGAATATACTTTGCGATAATACTGAAACAAGTAATTTGAAATTACTCAAGTTGGCAGACGCAGATTGGCCATTGATAGAGGAAATGTGTAGACACTATAAAATCTTTGATCGATATTAGAAGCGAAATCTACTGTACACTTCCTCTTCTAGTTATTGGCATCAACATGCACGTAGATCGAGAGTGCTTTTTCACTAGATCTCGAGAAGAAAAATTTTTTAATAAATAGGTAACTAAACTACAAAAATTTATTACGTAATAAAATAACACTCTGCTAGCCGCAATGATACGCGCGGTACTTGTCGAAGAAAAGATGCGTTTTTTATTCTTGCCACTTTTCTAGAAATTTCGGGCACATTCGAGACTTTCGTTCACGCCGATATAAATGTTGCGCCTGCAGGAATTGGAGTCATTCTGAATTGTAACTTGAAGGCAATACTACGTCGATACAAAGTTTATTATTAAATAGTACAAAATGAGTGCAGCGAAGAAATCTAAAACGCATGTTTTTAATAAAGATTGGGAGGAAGAATTTTTCTTTTGTATGGTGAAGGATAAGTGCATTTGTCTCATTTGTCGTGCGTCAGTTGCAATACCTAAGCGTGGTAACTTAGGCAGGCATCATAAAACGGTTCATAAAAACTACGAAAAGGATTTTCCGCCACAGAGTGAATCAAGAAAACGAAAAGTACGTGACTTGATATCTTGTTTGAAAAAAGAACAAACTATGTTCACAAGATCAGCCAAAGAATCGAAAGCTGCTACGATCGCGTCATTTAAAATATCTCATATATTGGCGAAACACAAGAAACCATTTGAAGATGGATCGGTTGTGAAGTCTTTATTGAAGCGGGTGAGATTTTATTTGGAGATTTAAAAATAAAACGGAACTCATGCCTGCTATTAGAGAACTTCAGTTATCTCGTCCTACTGCCATAAGGCGTATTGAAGTCATGAGTCAGGACATGGCAGATAACCTTAAACACGATATCATGAAATGTACATACTTTTTTTTACAGTTTTACAGTTCAACGAATCCACCAATATGACAGACACTGCCCAGCTGTGTATTTTTATTCGGATGGTATTCAATGACATGTTGGCTAAGGAAGAATTTTTGACAGTCATTTCTCTGAAGGGGAAGATTCGTGGCGAAGATATATATGACGTTTTCTTCAATTTTGTGAAAAACTACAATCTACCAATATATAAATTAGTGTCCATTACAACCGATGGAGCACCAGCAATGACTGAAAACAAAAACGGTTTCGTGGCATTGTGTCGGGCAAATGAAGATGTCCCTTCTTTCTTTTCATTCCATACAATTATACATTAATAAGTTTTGGGTTCAACAGTTTGAAACACGAAGGAAATTATGGGCATTGCAACAAAAAATGTGAATTTCATCCGTACACGTAGCTTGCATTGGCGGCTATTTAAGTTGCAGTTGGAAGATAGGGAGTCAGCTGAACACACAGTTTTAGTTCTTCACACGGACGTCAGTTGGTTGAGTCGCGGATAATTCCTAGAAAGGTTTCAAGAATTATTGCTCGAAATAACAGCTGATGACACTCAGAAGTTGAAAAACGAAAAATGGCTGACTGATTTGGCATTTTTGACTGACATCACAATGCACTTAAACACCATTAGTTGGAAGCTTCAAGGTAAAGGAAAAACTATTATTGAGATGATTAGCGCAGTAAACGCATTCAAAAGTAAATTGCAACTTATGATATATCAACTGAAAAGAAACGATCTGAAACATTTTCCGTCTTGAAAGCAAGGATTCCTCAGTTGAATTATGATACGTATGAGGCTGAATTATCAAATATTTTGGGACAATTTGGAATGCGTTTTTATGATTGCAATAAATTGGCTAGTGAAGCATCCTTTATGGATTATCCTTTTTCATGTTAAAACATCGAGTAATTAGCTATTGAAATAGCAAGTCAGTTTAATATGAACTCATATTCTGTTGAAAATGAGTTGATGTAGATTATATCAGATATACATCTCAAAGCTACAGCATCTGATACAAATTTCTGGCGTTTTATATCTGAAAATAAATATCTGAATCTAAGGCAAATCGCCCTTCAACTGACGGCAACGTTTGGGTCCACTTACTTGTGCGAGTCTGTATTTTCTGAAATTATGATAATTGTCAAAATATCGCAATCGACTAACTGACGAGCATATGTCATCGTGCTTGCGATTAGCACTCAGTGGTTACATACCATCTTATGAAAAGTATGATGAGGACATGCAGTGCCACGCTTCAACATCCAAAGTCACTCCGTAATTAAGTTTAACACCATATGTAACTCTTTTGTTTTGTAACAACCAATAAACTCGCAATTTTGAATAACTATGAGTTTTTTCATTGATATTATAGAGAAGAACCTAACTAAACCTAACCCAAACCTTGACTAAAATAATATATATTGTACGGAAAGTTAATATCTACATATGGTACGGTACACCCTACCTAGGTATGTTGGTAGGTAGGGTGTATCGTGTATGTACAACCCAGCATCACACATACTTGCAGCCTCTCAGAGTCGATCGTAATTAGTCTAAAAATATTGGGGTAGATCGCCAGCAGTTCAAGTTTGAGCATCTCTGTCGTTGATAATTCAGAAAATTGGGCTACTGAGCTCAACATTCAACCAGAAAAAAGATGATATCGATGAAGGATTAATGCGCAACGAGGGATAGAATCGTTAAACATTATAAACAAAGCAACATGATGTAGGTTGAGGTATTAAAAGTTGAAGCAATTTCTAACTTGGAGAAAATTTATGAAACAAAATATTTTAGGCTAAGCCCAAGGCCACATCTTTTACCAAGAACGTCTGCATCGAAGTAGGGCGAATACAGTGACTTGAGTCGAATCAGTACGAGATAGATCTATTAGGTCTATACAAAAGTCTTTAGTGCCCACACCGAATGATATGTGGCGATATGAGATACATAAATACCTGAGTGACTCCCGTGCAGAAAGCTCGGAAGACAATTTAAAGTAGTGAAAAATCCACGAAGCTATATTTCAAAATTTATATACAATAATATTTAAATTTAATATGGCAAGAGATTTTTTGGCCACTCCTGCAAGTTCGGTTTTTATAGAGAGGCAATTCTCAAGAGCTGCGTTAACCAAGGCTCGAGAGTTTATTTCAGATGTTTTATAGAAAATTGTTTATGTTATTTTTATGTTTCATTTGAAAATATATATTTCACTTTCACTTTTGTTCGTGTTCTGTATTTGTGTTTCCTTCAACAACTTTATTAATTCATCTCAGATTCTTTTAAATCATTTAAATATTTCTCGATTGAATATTCAGTATTATTTAAACATTTATTCTCGCTATTATTGAATATAAGAAGAAGTTCAATGTTTTATTTCAATTGTATTCTGATTCAAGTTTCTTAATTTTCAATTTTCTTAAGTTGACTTGAATTTTGAAAACCAAAGCTTGACTTGAGCCTGACTTGATTCCAGCTAAAGTCAAGTGAAGCAGCTTCATTTTCAAGTCAAGTCGTGAATCCCTAGTTGTACCTTAGTTTAGTTTTCATTTTGTATATGGGTCATTCTTTTACAAACCGAACTCCTTTCTGACCGACACAATATGTCTGATGACGTCTCTGTGTGGTTAAAACAAATACAGTTTCATTTGTTAATTTTAATTCCCACAATTATATCCAAATCTGTTGAACGAAACGGATTTTATCGAATAAAAATAATTTTTTTCTCACCTTTAGGATTGATTATACCAGCAGGAGTGGATTCTACAAAAAATTTTATAGAAAGTTGTGGCATTATTTTCAAGAGATCTATGAGACATCGTGGATAATTTTTTCCGGGACACTCTGTATTCCCGGAAAATTTTATCTGATCATTATTTTGTGAATGTGGTGTAGAATTATAGCATATTTGATATTGTTTATTTACTGAAACTAACAATTGCCTTATAATTTTCAAAGAAAATTCGGTTTATTGTTGTTCGTTAGATTCTTTCGGTGTATGTTTATTTGAAAATATCTAATTCGCTAACTATCAATTCTTTTTAGGATAGTTAATACTCATACGTATTCAAGCGGTGCTTGACGAACTAACCTGCACATTAATTCTTTAGGAATCCCCAAGGGCCATTTCCGAAAACAAGTGCCAGTGATCAAGTGCGAGGGAACAAGTGTGTTCTTAAAGATACCACGAAGGGCTAACCCATGGCCCACCAGATGAACGGAACAGAGGGTATAAATAGAATTGGAAGAAGCAAGACGGACCATTTCCGTGCCGTACTGGACGCGTACAACGCGACGCGACGTGTTCCTTATCTCTAGTTCTTCTTCATCTGTTTTGTTCTTCGCTCGCGGTTGCCGGCACAAGTGACTCGATTGTGAGAGCAGTGCTCTTCAGTGGGACCGCTCAAAAAATTTTGGTGTCACTATGGAGATCCTGAGAAATCGACAGTTTCTTTTGTAAGTAGATATTTTGATTATATTTTCTGTATGGAAATTTATCTCCGCGTTTTTTGGAAAAAACGTGCATGTGATCCGATAAGCCATGAAATTTTTTTTTGTTAATGTGGAACGTTACGAATGTTGATTCATTGCACTCAAATTTATATTATTATAGTTCAAATAAAAAATTGAAAAATAAGTGTTTTCGTTCAAGTGATGTTACTTGGTATTGACTTTGGTGTACTTCTTTTTTTAAACATAATCAATTCAGAGTATTTAAAGTATAAGCTGAGCGATTAAGATAATAAGCATGAATGGTCGGCATCTGTAACAAATTCGCTGAAATATTTTTTGATGTCATAAGTCAGATAATTTGGGTTGAAATATTCTTTCGGTACAATGAGTTCATTTTCGTGAAATTGATTCCAGGAAAGAAATTATTTGTTTAATATTCATCTTGCAACACACTTAACTTTTTATTGCGGATGGTCGAGTAATAAATAATTGATAATTAATCGAAATTAACAATAGTTTTTTTGTGAATAGACTAGCAGTTATCATATATTTTTCTGAGAATGAATGGGAAGTTATTCATTTGTCTTACATTTCAAGTTTGAAGACGTTCTTGATTTTGGAAATCAGTTTCAAAAAACACACACCATAGCACTTTGAATCTTTATGAAATGGATTTAACAAAAATTTTTATTTGAGCCCAAGAAATTGGAAAATGTTTCGGGTCGTTAGTTATGAAATAAATTTACTGACAAATCTAATTATTTTTCTGCTTTTTTATTCGTAATTAATTTATGTCCGTTATGTCGAAGGGGAACATTTTTTTCCGAACCATCCATTGAGCGTGAAATTTTCAATACATATTTTGCTTAAAGCTTAGTTCCGATATTCAAGCAATTTTATACAAATTATCAAATTATTTCGAGTGATTCTTTTATCGAAATTTTTACTTGAGCGTTAGTAGTTAGGAATATAGTTTAAAGTATTGTTTCTTTTATATTTCCGCTTTCATTTCTTATAAAAGGGTTCGTTTTAAGGTTGTTTTGTTTGCTGTATAAAAATTTTTTGTTTGAAGGTTCATTATAATAGAAATTAGATTTTTATTAAGTGAAGAATTGAAAAACTAATTGAAAAGTTTGGAGAACGCTAAAAGTTGGAAATGTTTTCTTTGTTCTATTCTTAGAGTCCCTAAGAGTTTCTCATAGAAAAATTACAAAGAAACGTTAGAAAGGCGAGCCAACTGCAAAAATTATAATTTTCGTATGCACTTTCGATCATGACTGGCAATAGAAATGATATATTGTTTTGGTCGTTATGATTCAGGAAAATTCATCAACAAACAGTTCAGGATAATCACAAAAGAAAGTCGGAAAATTCGAACCGGCTGCAAAAGTTATACTTTTCGATACTCTCTCATCATTATTATCGATAATAATGATATATTTGATTATCATTTGTTTTGTATTCTTCATAATAGGTATATATGAAAAATTATGCAATAATAATAATTCTTGACAGAGAAAGTCGAAGAAATAATACACCTTGTATCTTCGTAAGATAGATTTGATAAAAATGTTTATTTCGATGCTCAAAATAAAGAAAAGCTACTGTAAAGGAAAAACTTGAAATTGTTTTTTACACAAACCATAGACAAACAAGTAATTAAATTTCAAATTCCGAAATAGATGCATTGAAAATTTTCCTAGACCACGTTAATTTCATTTCTAATTTGGCATTCATTAATTCAAAGTTTTAACTAGGATTTTGATTTTGACATTATTGAGTTATCCAATTTTTTAAGGGATATTTGTTGAATGAAATGGGAACAGGTTATATATATATATATATATATATATATATATATATATATATATATATATATATATATATATATATATATATATATATATATATATATATATATATATTCCTAAAATTGTTAATTATATCTCTATATACGTTCACATAGAATGATTGAAATAGCTTAGGTATTATGAAATTGACGTTGAATATTAATCTAACCATCAATGTTCATACAGACGATTAAATATTTTAACACTAATGAAGTGAACTTCATCAATCTTTATTATTTCTCAGAAAAACTGCAGAGTTTCTTCAGATTTTTGCAGAAAGCAATCAGATTTTCGAAGAAAGCAATTGCAGGAATCGAGTCAAAATTGGAAATCTCCTAGCTACAAAAACTGAGATATTCTTATTTTATAAACTTCATATCTATTTTCCGTGAGTTATTGAGCGTTGGACTTTAATAAATACGCCTATTTCCATTCCAATTTTCCTGCTCGAAATCGATTAGTTAGGCAGGTAATCTAACTATTACATAAATTGTTGCATCTTCTCAACTACTTGATATTCTTATTTCCTTGAGTGTACCATGGATCCTGAGGTTTTCTCTCAATTTATCGAATATACTTTCATGGAGTTGTCGCCTTTCTGGAAAACTATACAAATAAGCAGCTTCGACAGCATCAACATCATTACTTTGAATATAACATTCAATCATATCAAACTTTCAAGAATTTTCTTACGGCATGGTCGCTTCGTTATTACAATCGATACTATATCACACAATAGTAGTGAGTTGATGAAAAATACCTCTTGAGTGCACATGTGATATATTTCTCAAAAGAAAAAAATATTGAAGTTGCTTATGGTTCACATTTAAAAACGCAAGTTTGCATTATACCTCAAAACCGCTGGACAAAAAAATCCACAAGTAGTTATATTCCACGTAAAAAAGTTGCCTGTAGAATATTGAAACCATTCTTACATAACTTCAAAAACAATAGAAATATTGGCACTTGATTGCTTTCGCAAATTTCCAAATAACTCGAAAAAGAAAAAAGCTAACTTAATTCTGTTGGCAGCAATAAATTCTTCATGCAAAATGAAAATGGCAAACGCAGTATCAACTCAATTCACAATATTTTACATGGCTTCAGTACCAAAACGTCGAAATCTGTCCACCTGTACATTGAGCGAGTGAAACCACAGGAATACATTATATAAGCATTAACATATCAGTCATACATACGACTTACGATGTGGACAATACTCTTTTGGGAAGCTGTTGCTTAAAATTAGTAATTCCGAACATTTGGTTCCCCCCCTTGTTGTATACATTCAAATTTTCTTAATGCGAGAGTTCAATTCAGTGTTATTATGACTTTTTTCGCACTGGTGCACAAGAAAGTCGATAACATTATCATACTGGGTGGAAGTCCTAGAAAACTATAGTTTTTTTTTAAATATAAAGATTTGCCAATTGTGAAAGCTTGCAGTTGTGATCTATCTATATTCTGATTTTTTATGACATCAGACCTTCCAACGGTTCAGCAATAAAGCTACTAGCAAATAAACAATTTCGCAGTTTAATGTAGACACAAATAAATTTTATGGTTATTATTAAATCGATTTGATCGTTGGAATTCTAATTTTTCAACCTGGTTCATGTGAAATATGTGTAATGTATGAGCCGAAGGTTTATAGGAGAACCGTATAAATATCTGGTATGGGCCGTTACCAAGTATTTATGGTTGCGGTTGGTTATCGCGAATCCATTATCGCCAAAACCTCACTGATGTCTAGACTAGACCTTCGAAGAAATTTGGTAGATTTCATCTTCATTGTACATGGAACTGTCAAAGGGTGTCGAATTAATTACTGTGAAACGAATGAATTTGCAGAAATATCGTTTGCAGAAGCTCGAGGAAATTGTTCGGAATCCGTCGACAGTTTCAGAAGAAGCATATCACTCAACTAGTCCGTAAAATGAATATTCGATGGTGTAACTACTGGAAAATCCATATGATATTTTCGCGAATTATTAACGTCAAAATGATACGTGAGATTAATTGATGAAAAAAATTAATACTTATAATTGGATATATTTGGCTAATAGCTATATTAGCTATATTATATATATTTGTTGCACTATTTGTCAATTAATCCACAATTAAAACCATTGTTGTGAGATATAGTTTTGATGGATTCAATTTCTTTGTCAAGATGAATTGAAGATTCTTAATCTACTTCAGCAATTTATTTTGCAGTAAACAGGGTGTCCCAATTTTCTATAAAAAATCTTGGTGGTTTTTTCAGATTGGAAGACCACTTTTTTGTTCAAGATTCAGGAGCGGCCTAAACTCTGCTATAATGTCTTTGAGTTATAAGTTTTTTTGGTGAGTAGTTTCGTCATAATATTTTTTATCCGTAAAAATTCATGAAGATAGGCTCTCACATCATCGCATGCTCCTTCGGCCAGAGAGGATGAATACCTTTTTCCTTTCGTTTTCTTATTGCCCAAGGATAGCTTCATTGATGAATTGAAATAGATTATCCTCATTTTATACAGTAGTGGCACAAAAAAACTATTGAATATTGTAATTTTAAAAATATCATATCTTGATTTTTTCAAATGAAACACCCTGTATTTTATGATTCATATCCACGCATAAAATAAAGTGCTATATTGTCGCAGAAGTAACCTTATCTGTATCTTCGATCATTTTCGAAATATTCGATTATTTGTAAAAATTTTTGATGAAAATTCTATAAACCGTATCAAACTCATCAACATGCATCTTTATTCGCACAGAAGTTTTTTTCTGTAATGATTCAAGTAGTAAAAAATTGAACCTAAACAAGATAAATCTTTTAACGAATGATAAAATCAAGATGATGCAAACGTAAATCGAGGTATGTGTTGACATTTTTTTTATTTGTGCCTTCTGTCAGGTGTCCGGACATATCATATTCTGCATTTTACATAGTGAACTTATCAGTGTTTCGTTATTGAACATTGTTAAAGTGAGGTTTGAATCCAATTTTCTCAATTGACTGCCATGAAGTTCTCCGAAGAAGAAATGGTTGATATGATTTTTATTCAGGGTGAGTGTGATAAAAATTCTATGTTGGCAAGTAGAGTTTATGCACAAAGGTTTCCTGATAAGAGGCATCCTGATGCAAGATGCTCTGAAAAACTTCTAATTAGATTTATCGAAACGAGTGATATCGCTTACCAAAAACATGAAAAACCAAAACTGCTACAGCTGAAGATAACCAGTTATCAGTTTTGTTGACAGTGATAGAGGACCCATCTAAAAGAAAGAGAGATTTCTCAGTTAACAGATAAAAGTCAAACTTCCGTCCAGAGAATCTTGAAAATTAATAAATTTCATGCATATCTTGTACAGCTTTACCAGGAACTGAACAATCAAGACTATGAAAATCGAATCAATTTTTGCAATTGGGCAAGTGACAAAGTAGCGGAAAATCCAAATATGTTTAGCAGAGTTCTTTTCTCGGACGAAGCAACTTTCCACAAGAATGGGCTTGTTAACAGGCACAACTTTCATTATTACGCCACGGAATCCACACCTCATGAGACAAATAGATCAGCAGCATCGTTTGTCCTTGCATGTATGGGCCGCTATAGTAGATGGATATCTAATTGGGCCGGACTTTTTCGACGGGCATCTCAATAGTGAAATGTGAAATTTAGATTTTCTGCAAAATCAGCTACCAATGTTACTTGTCGATGTACCAGAGCCTATAAGACAAGATTTGTGGTTTCAACAGGATGGAGCAACGGCACATTACTCACATCAGGTTGGGGAGCATTTGAATAATGTATTTCCAAACAAATGGATAGGACGTGGTGGTCCTGTTGGATGGCCAGCTAGGTCTCCGGACCTTACAAGTCGAGATTTTTCTTGTGGGGTTATATTAAGGGCATCGTTTACCAGATTCCTTTCACAATACAGTTGGATATGAGACAGAGAATAGTCGACGCCTTTCAGTCAGTTTAACCACAAATGTTGTCGAGAGTTCAACAGTCTTTCCTAAGAAGGATTGAGTTGTATCTACAAAGAAACGGCAACATTTCGAACATTTATTGAAATAGTTCAACACCTTGTAGATCATATCACCAAAAACCAATCTATTAAGTATTTCATACACGACTTCTTTAAAATATCACCACTTCTCTGATCGAGTATAATGATATGTACTAATAAACTCTTCTTTCGCAACCTCTGATTTTATTATTTTAGTTTATTTTTTTATTTCGAAAATGGTCGAAGATAAGGTTACTTCTGCAAAAATATGGCACAATATTTTATGCGCTGACATGAATAATAAAATACATGATATTCCATTTGAAAAATCAAGATATGATATTTTTAAAATTACAATATTCAATAATTGTTTTGAGTCACTCCTGTATAAAATGAGGAAAATCTATTTCAATTAATCAATAACGCTATCCTTGGGCAATAAGAAAACGAAAGGAAAAAGTATGATGTGAGAGCCTATTTTCATGAGTTTTTACGGAAAAAAAATATTGTGACGAAACTACTCACCAGAAAACTTATTACTTAAAGACATTATAGCAGAGTTTAGGACGCTCTTGAATCTTCAACAAAAAAGTGGTCTTCCAATCTGAAAAAACCACCCAAGATTTTTTTATAGAAAATTGGGACACCCTGTTCACTTCAAAATTAATTGCTGAAGTAGATTTTTATTTCTAAATACAATACCGTTCGAACAAAAATGAAATCTTTAAGATTGTACGAGCTACAGAGCACCGTGCCACTGGTGAATCACCCAGTATATAGTGAATAACTAAGCTGGCTTAATTTGTTAATGGATTTCCTGAAATATTTAGTTTTCGACATTTTTTGTTATATGTTTTTTCCCAAACAACTCCCTATCCTTGGCAGCTTCCAGCACAAATTTTTCAATGAGGAGAAGAGTTCGTGTGGTACATTTTTGAAAAGGTCATTCCATTCTCTATACGGCAACGTGATTATTTGCACTCTAAATGAACATGCGATGAATTGAAATTGAGAAATGCTTGGGAAATTCTAAGCTTTTATTAATAAGCTCGATCTCCATTCGAGGAAAACACTTGTTCGAAATTCTGTTGGATCAGAAAAATATTTCTCTCTCATTTGAAGGTTTGTCCGTTATCCCCCTACCACCCCGAAAATTTCCTTACGAGAAAGTGATTGTGTGATATCTCTTTGAAAGGTTGTTCAAATTTGATGTTAAGTTGTATCAAGTCGATTTTGTTTCGAAGAGTTAATAATTCTGCTGATCTGGAGTAGGAAACAGGGAGCGTAATATATCATTCTCTTTAATAGAAGCTAAATTTCTTTCTTTTGAATCAATAAACAAAAACGATGCTTCTTTTTGATGACTTTTTTCGGTTTGTTATCAATTTTCCCATGTTTGACAAATTTATCCAGATCTGCTTCATTTACTATTCGTTGAAACACAGGTGACTTGCGTTGCTAGTATTTTCAATGGTTTTGATAACCAGAAATAACGGTGATTTAGTTGAAGATGGTGTACACTCTGCAAGAACGCTTTGAATTTCGGAGTTTATTTTTCAAAAATAACTTTGCTTCATCAATGCATATTCGATGAAAATAACAAATTTGGGGCTCAAATACATTCTTGAGGTAAGGAGTAAAATCATGGAAACTGGATGCGTAATTAACAAAAAACAAAATCTCATCAGAGTTGTGAATGGCGAAGGAGTTGGTATGGCTGATTTGATAAAGAATACACAATGCGTGAGGAGTTTGTTGCAAATATCGGGAGTATGCTGGAATAAGCTTTTTAGGATTCTTCTCAAGTATAAATTTCATTAATATAAAATTTGACTCGTATATGAGCTGAATGAAGATGATTTCGATAGTCGTTTAGAGTTCTGCGAATAATTCAGTTTGCGAAATCCGATTCGATCCGAATTTGTTCCAAGATGATTGTTTTTTCTGAATAATTTTTGAATGGCAAGGTGCAGCAGCGCTATAGATGTAGATTACATAGGGTAACCTTTCTAATGAAGTATCATACATCTCCTTCCCCATTATTAACAGTTTCGGGGTGGTAGATGATAGGTATGGGGGTAGATACATAAAGTTTGTAAGTAAAAAGAAAATTTTCCAATTCAACCAATTCGATTTTGAAGTAACCCAACCTAACCTGGAATTTTTCCAAACAATTCTCGACTTCAATTCGTTATATGTTATCTAAGAAAGTAATTAGGTGGTCGAATAGAGAATGAAATCACCTTTTCAAAAAGGTATCACACGACTACTTTTCATCATTCAAAAATATGGGGTAGAAGCTGCCAGGGGTACGGGGTTGATAGGTGGAGAATGAAACATATAACAATCAGAAATCGACCAGTTTCATGAAATTCGCAGAAAAATCAAACCAGTCGAGTTCTTCAGGGTGGTTCTATTTCATTGTAACGTCTTTAAACTCTTTCAATATGATCTACACAACGAAGTTATGGATTTATTACGACGCCCTAAATGAAGACCAGGTATAACTATATACATGGTAGTCCACTGTTTTATAGCAGAACTTTTACAGTTGACAGAACTCTTTAACACGATATTCGCAAATGATTCGTTTTCGAGATACATAGTGTTCTATTGGAAAATAATAATTTTTTGATAATAACTTCTGCAATTCTCGAAATATTGGCCTCGAATTAGAGAGATGGGTCACGATTTCAGTACTACACTATTCAGTATTCAAAATTATTGTCATAAAGTCATAGAGTTAATCTGTGTGAGGCATCCAAGCTTTTAGGTCAGGGGTGTTTAAACGGTCGATCGCGATAGACTGGTCGAAATTTTGGGTGGCGCGTTTGACGGGAACACTCCAGACTTTCGTTCACGCCGATATAAATGTTGCGCCTGCGGGAATTGGGGAATTGGAGTCATTTTGAATTGTTACTTGAAGGCAATACTACAATACTACAATACAAAGTTTGTTATTAATTAGTACAAAATGAGTGCAGCGAAGAACTCTACAACTTATCATTTTAATAACGATTGAGAGGAAGAATTTTTCTTTTGTATGGTGAAGGATAAGTGCATTTGTCTTATTTGTCGTGCGGCAGTTGCAATACCTAAGCGTGGTAACTTAGAGAGGCTTCATAAAACGGTTCATAAAAACTATGAATAGGATTTTCCAACACAGAGTGAATTAAGAAAACGAAAAGTACGTGATTTGATATCTTGTTTGAAAAAGAACAAACCATGTTCACAAGACCAGCCAAACAATCGAAAACTGCTACGATCGCGTCATTTAAAATATTTCATATATTGGCGAAACACAAGAAACCATTCGAAGATGGATCGGTTGTGAAGGAAGCATTTATTGAAGCGGGTAAGACTTTATTTGGAGATTTTAAAAATCAAACAGGAATCATGTCTTCTATTAGAGAACTTCAGTTATCTCGTCTGACTGTCCAAGGCGTATGGAAGTCATGAGTTAGGACATGGCAGATAAACTAAAACATGATATCATGAAATGATCTTTACAGTTCGACGAATTCACCGATATGACAGACACTGCCCAGCAGTGTATTTTTATTCGGATGATATTCAATGACATGTTGGCTAAGGAAGAATTTTTGACAATTATTCCTCTGAAGGGGAGGACCCACGGCTAAGATATATATGAAGTTTTTTTCAATTTTGTAAAAACTACGAGCTACCAATATATAAATTAGTGTGCATTACAACCGATGGAGCACCAGCAATGACTGAAAACAAAAACGGTTTTGTGGCACTGTGTCGAGTTAATGAAGATTTCCCTTCATTTTTCTCATTCCATTGCATTATATATTAACAAGTTTTGTTTTAAACACGGAGGAAATTATGGGAATTACAACAAAAATTGTGAATTCCATCCGTGCACGTAGCTTGGAACGGCGGCTCTTTAAGTTGCAGTTGGAAGATAGGGAGTCAGCTGAACACACTGATTTAGTTCTTCACACGGACGTCAGGTGGTTGAGTCGCGGAAAATCCCTAGAAAGGTTTCAAGAATTATTGCCCGAAATAATAGCTTTTCTAGACGAAAGAAGTGATGACACTCACATGTTGAAGAACGAAAAATGGCTGACTCATTTGGCATTTTTGACTGACATCACAATGCACTTAAACACCATTAACTTGGAGCTTGAAGGTAACGAAAAAACTATTATTGAGATGATTAGAGCAGTAAGCGCATTCAAAAGTAAATTGCAACTTATGATAGAACAACTGGAAAGATTTTCCGTCTTTGTAAGCAAGGAATCCTTAGTTGAATTATGATACGTATGAGGTAACATTATCAAATATTTTGGGACAATTCGAAATAGGTTTTATGATTGCAGTAAATTGGCAAATATAGCATCATTTAAGAGTTATCCTTTTTCATGTAAAAACATTGAGGAATTAGCTACTGAAATAGCAAGTCAGTTTAATATGAATTCATGTTGTGTTGAAAATGAGTTGGTGCAGATTATATCAGATTTACATCTCAAAGCTATAGCGTCTGATACAAATTTCAGGTGTTTTATATCTGAAGATAATCGCTTTCAACTGACGGCAGTGTTTGGGTCAACTTACTTGTGCATTTTCTGAAATGAAGATAATTAAGTCAAAATATCCCAAACGACTAACTGTCATCATGCTTGCGATTAGCACTCGGTGGTTACGTACCATCTTATGAAAAGTATGCTGAGGACATGCAGTGCCACTCTTCATTATCCAAAGTCACTCCTTAGTTAAGTTTAACACCATATGTAGTTCCCTACCTAGGTAGGTAGGTAGGTAGAACGTATCTTGTATGTACGACTACCCTGCATCACACATACTTGCAACCTCTCTGAGTCGATCGTAAGTAGTCTAAAAATATTGAGGTTGATCGCCAGCAGTTCAATTTTGAGCACCCTGTTTTAGGTGAACATGTGATGATGTACATCAAATGGCCAGAGCCTAAATTAACTAAAAATTTGCTTAAAGATTTTTATTGTTGTTTGCAGAATGCGAAAATTTTTTCTACAAACTTAAGAGAAGAAAAAATTGATTTATATTTCTGTATATATCTTTTGTAACACGTAAAAGTTGAACACTCTTTTGAAGCGTTATACACTGGACCATATTAATATATAAAATAATTTGTAAAACAGTTCGCAACTATAATCTTTTGTTTTCGAGTTATTCCAGATATCCCTATTTCCGGGATGTCGGCATAAGTCAATATTATAAAAAATATAAGATGAGGTCATTTTAACAGGATTTCACATAGCTCTTGTATTAAAACATCTAAAATCGGACACCTGTACATAAAAAACTCATTCGGAATCATTCTGCGTTAAAATGCAATCGCATCGAGTGATTTGCAAAAACTTATATTTTTCATGTGTTAATAACATAACAAAATTTCAACAAAAAATTGTTATCAATTTCATATGGAACAAAATAAATATTTAACTTTTATATACGACTGATAGTTGTGGAGATATTCACAAAATTTGTTACAAATATGTTTTTTGCATAACTTTGCGAAGAAGAACAACACAACCCTGCGAATTCGGATTTGAGTTTTTCATACAAACTCTCTGCAGATTATATACTCTACAAAATTTGTGCTTGACAGTGCTAACTTAAATTACCTTTGGCTGAATTATATATCGAAAAAATCAATAGCTCAGGAGATCGGGGCGTCTATGGTGACTCAGAGTGTATATTTGTGTGTGTGTAAAGATAGTTACATAAAATATGATATATGTATATTTTTGTAACTCTATTGAATTGAAAACATCGAAATTGTATGTTTCAATGTATCCAGTGCGAATTCAATGAACTTTTTCTCTTCCAGTCATCAAACTCTATCATTAAAATTCAAGCGTACCGACACGAAATCGGAACGTTTTTTCACCGAGGCTAGAGACAAATCTCGACGACGAAGATCGCATACACATATTCTCCGGTCCCTTAGATTGTAGACCCAATCGTGTCCGAGATCTTCTTTCTCCCTTTTGAATCACCTCGCCGGCAACTGGGTGCCTCGCTAACAAGCGGTGTCTTCGTCTCTGGGAAGCCTCAAGGCTAACCTTTGTCGGTGACCAAATTCTACCAGAGGCTAGTCTTCCACTTGAAGGATGATGGATTTCGTCTTCGGAGTCTCGGAAGAAATATGCATCGATTGACTTTTTACGAGGACGTCTTGAAAATCGAGAGTGCTTCGTTGAATCTCATTTGATTTTCAATTGAAAATTTTATCGTGCTTTTGTTTTTGTATGTGTGTACGTCTGTGCTTATGATTTATTTCTTGCACGAGGTCGACTGAGACGGACGATTCGATACAATAGCAATATTGAGAACGAGTTCGTTGTTAAAAAAAAGGCACATCAAATAGTTATGGACAGAATCTAATTATAATAATGAAAGTTCGACGTACTTAATTAACATTGTGCGGAGCTTTTAATGGCATAACTATGACGCATGATACAAGGATTCACTTTGTACCTCAATAAAAATTAATAACAAGCACTCGTTCAACTGTTTTGAAGTCTTTAAGTCTAATAACTTTTCTTGTTACGGCTTTTCCTTGAAATCATGGATGTCATTTCATTTTGATGGTTCCCATTCTATTATACCATTTCCATTGGAATTGACCCAACTTTTAGCAGCATTTAAATGTTCAAATGAATACCTTAAACTGAGTTTATTGTTACTACCTCTCTACTTTTACTGGTATGGTTACCCCATATTTCGTTCAACGCTCTCTTTTCTTATCTTGTGGTACAGCTTGATTACCTGACGAGTTTATAATTAAAGAATATAATGATATGGATGACATATTTATTTTGTGGCAATCAATTTCAAAATATTGAAGACAAAAAGGACCATTGTCAGTTTTCCATGTATTTGTTAATAATATCGGTCGAAACCAGTCGTGTATCAACAAGTAAACGTGTAAAACTGACAAAAGTGTTTTTTTCTATCATGTTTTAAAGAAATAATCCTAGTTGGAATAATTGAGCTGTTAGAGCTACATTAATTCAGAATATTTGGTACACTGTGTGTTTCACCTTTACCTTTAGGAAGAGAGATTTTAACGAAAAAGAATGTGACAGGTCAATTTTCAATTGCAATGTGAATTTATGATTGGAGTGATTAGACTGGGACTTCGTGAAAAGATTCTTCGATTCTCTCTACCAGGGGTGCTCAAACTTGAACTGCTGGCGATCTATCTCAATATTTTTAGACTATTTACGATCGACTCTGAGAAGGCTGCAAGTGTGTCTGATGCAGGGTTGTCGTATATATAAGATACTCCCTACCTACCTACCTAGGTAGTATGTACCGTATCATATATAGATATAAGCTTTCCGAACAATATACATTATTCAGTCAAGGTTTGGTTTAAGTTCAGTTAGGTTCAGTTAGGTTCTTCTCTATAATATCAATGAAAAAACTCATAGTTATTCTAAATTGCGAGTTTATTGGTTATTACAAAACAAAAGAGTTACATATGGTTAATAGAAAACAAGTACTGTGTTTTAAAATTTTACTTAATAATTGCGATTCGTAACGCGTTTCAGCTTCTTCAGACGAATGAATCGCAATTATTAAGTAAATTCCTTAAAACAGTACTTGTGTTTTATTATTGATAATGGAATTTTACCTCCCAAATTCAATGTTACATATGGTGCTAAACTTAACTAAGTAGTGACATTTCCTCAGCATACTTTTCATAAGATGGTACGTAACCACTGAGTGCTAATCGCAAGCATGTTGACATATGACATATATCATATTTGACATATGATCGTCAGTTAGTCGATTCTGATATTTTGACTTAATTATCTCTATTTTAGAAAATGCAGACTCACACAAGGAAGTTGACCCAAACATTGCCGTCAGTTGAAGGGCGATTTGCCTTAGATTCCGATATTTATCTTCAGATATTAAATACCAGAAATTTGTATCAGATGTTGTAGCTTTGAGATGTATATCTTACATAATCTGCACCAACTCATTTTCAACACAACATGAGTACATATTAAACTGACATGCTATTTCAGTAACTAATTCCTCAATGTTATTACATGAAAAAGGATAACTCATACATGATGCTATATTTGCCAATTTACAGCAATCATAAAAACCTATTTCGAATTGTCTCAAAATATTTGATAATTCAGCCTCATACGTATCATAATTCAACTGAGGAATCCTTGCTTTCAAAGACGGAAAATGTTTCAGATCCTTTCTTTTCAGTTGGTCTATCATAAGTTGCAATTTTCTTTTGGATGCATTTACAGTGCTAATCATCTCAATATTAATTTTTCCTTTACCTTGAAGCTCCAAGTTATTGGTGTTTAAGTGCATTGTGATGTCAGTCAAAAATGCCAAATCAGTCAGCAATTTTTCGTTTTTCAACATCTGAGTATCATCACCTCTTTCGTCAAGAAAAGCTGTCATTTCGGGCATTAATTCTTGAAACCTTTCTAGGAGTTTTCCGCTACTCAACCACCTGACGTCCGTGTGAAGAACTAAATCAGTGTGTTCAGCTGACTCACTATTTTCCAACTACAACTTAAAGAGCCGCCGTTGCAAGCTACGTGCACGGATGGAATTCACAGTTTTGTTGCAATGCCCATAATTCTCTCCGTGTTTAAAACTTTTGAACACAAAACTTGTTGATGTATAATGCAATGGAATGAAAAAGATTAAGGGAAATCTTCATTAGCTCGACACAATGCCACAAAACCGTTTCGGTTTCCAATTACTGCTGGTGCTCCATCGGTTGTAATGCACACTAATTTATATATTGGTAGCTTGTAGTTTTTTAAAAAATTGAAGAAAACGTCATATATATCTTCGCCACGGGTCTTCCCCTTCAGAGGAATGATTGTCAAAAATTCTTCCTTTGCCAACATGTCATTGAATACCATCCGAATAAAAATACACAGCTGGGCAGTGTCTGTCATATCGGTGGATTCGTCGAACTGTAAAGAAAAGTATGTACATTTCATGATATTATGTTTTAGTTCATCTGCCATGTCCTGACTCGTTCCTTTGATAAATCTGCCTTTTACCGCTAACAGAGTGTTATTTTATTACGTAGTAAATTTTTTGTAGTTTAGTTACCTACACATTAAAATTTTTTTCCTTCTCGAGATCTACTCAAAAGCACTCGCGATCGACCGTTTGAGCACCCCTGCTCTATACTGATCGACGTCAATTTTGTCGTATCATTTCATTTAAAATTGTCGGACACTATTTTCAAGTTTTAATAAATATTCGAATTCTGGGTTCTCAAAATATATTATACCAAATCAAAGTTTTTGAATATCAGCAGTTTGAAGAAAATACGATTCTTTAATATGTCGCTGAATATACACTGCGCCAGGAAATGAATGCACAAAATCGAAAATTCATTCAGAAGAAGTTTAGATATGTTGAAGAAGTATTTTTTCAGTAATCCGCCAGCACTAAGGAATGCTTGGGAACAGTCGAAATGAAAATGGCAGTCATAGAAATTGAAATAAAACTAATAATGAAAAATGTACAACTTTTGGAAAAAATCAGTCTACCAAAACCTGTTAATACTGGATATTTCCACATTCAGGATTCCATGATCTGTTAAGTGCCGGTGAAGAAATTCCTTTCCACACCATAATCAACTAACCTCCACCTAAACCATAGATAGCTAAGAGTTGCACTGGGCATATTTCGACGTCTATACGCTAGATAACGTCGATCGCAACTAAAAAGGAAAAATATCTACTCATCTGTAAATAGAACTCTTTTGCAGTGAGCTTCTCAATAATTGTTCCTTGCAAAATTCAATCGAGCTCTTCGATGTCCTGCGGTTAGAGCTGCAACACGAGGTCTCAAACCGAATTCCCTGAGACGTTATCGTATCGATTCAGTGATAATTTATTCTGGCGATGCCTTGCAATAGCGAACCGTTGTCTCAACAAAGAAATTCTTACTAACATTTATAGATCACCATTGTTGCTCGAGGTCGTCCTTGTCTAGGTCTCCTTTCATCACTACCAGTGTCCCTGTACCTACGCATCATTCTGGAAACAGTTAAGTGGGACACCCGAAGCCTTTGGCCTATTCATCCTAGATCACCAAATACCCCTACTTCAGCACATTTTGCTCGGGTCAAATTTCTCGATTCGCATTATATTATTACCGAAATTGTCAAGAAAAACAATTGTTACTCGCAAAAATTGATTAACTCCTGCTTTTATCAATATGTGGTGGCTTCTTGCAAAATCTCAATTTATTTCTTTCTTGTTTTTGTTGACATATGACATATGACATATGACAACTGTCAACAGAATCTATAGAGTTATATTTCTGAATACCAGAATCGTTTCTCCATTTTATTTATAAACTGTTTATCCTTCTATAGTTTTTCCGTATCTTCTACCCTAATCGCAGAAAAAATAAAAAACGATTTTGTATGAAAGTTTTTGAAATGTTCTCTCTTAGGATATGACATTATTCATATATTTATTGACTTTGTTGTTTTATTATTCACTATCTAATTGAAAATTGAAGCTGGGAAGACTCTGTTTTTATATTTAGAAAACAATTTATTCAATAGAGAAACTTTAAGATATTAAAAGAATAATTAACAACAATTACTATGACAAAGGATCACTTCACAAAAATTGTTGGAAGTGTCTTGCGTAAACCCTTTCTTCTTAAAAATTCTCGCACTCTCAAACACTTTAGGAGTAATTCTTATGGTTTCAAATCCATTTATTATTCAATATCGCAGTTCATCTGTAATCACCGGTATTCTATACGTTGAAGACTTGAGATGTACCCATAGGAAGAAATTTAGTCTATTTAGATCAGGGGAGCTAGGGGCCATGGTTGTCTCGTCCTATCAACTCATTTTGATATGTCAAATTATAAGAATGTGCTACGGCGCCATCATGCATTCACCACATTTTATATCTTAGCATAAGAGGTAAGTCTTTAAATAATAAATACAATTCGTGTTGCAAAAAGTGCTTATATGAATTATTGGTGAGAAAGAAAGAATCAATCAAATGATCCTTCCATACTTTTAATGGAAACATTCTTATTATCATCTTTCCATTAATGGCTGTTGGGGAAATTCATGATGAAATTTTTTGAAAAAATAGGATATAAAGGATTGTTTTAAGTCGTTTTTCAGGAACCACCGTTTTTGTTTTAAGCCATAGTTTAGGTACCACCAGTAGAAATTAATTCTTGAATACGAAAAAGAGCGCCTACACCCTTTGAATGTAATACTGATATAGCAGAGAATCATGTAAAATGCGCGAAACAACGTGGTGGGTGATATTCAATAAGAGGATAATTTTTATAGTGTTGGTTCCTGGTTTCTTCAATTTCAATTAAAATTGTTTCTTCGATCTGTACTGTTAATATATGAAGTTTTAAGGGGTGCCCTTTTTCTCTTTTTTCTTTATTAAACATGAAAGAAAGTACGAGAACGTTTGCCTCAGTTCTGACTTTTAGGAAATGGACAAAACCTTACCAGCCGCTGTTTTTTTCATCCAATTACAAGAATAGCTAACGCCTAGTCGTTCCCAATATATTGAGCTGAACTATCTGAAGTAATTTAATTGAGTAAAGAATCTGAAGACCTTCTCAAAGAAATGCTCATTTTATAATGAATGATGCTGAGAGTGGAAGGTTGATTTCACATGCTCCGAATCAACTTTAAACCCAATGGTTATCTCGAATAAAAAATAGGGTGATCAGCATTTTTCAATAAAATCACTGTTCCCTATTCTATTGGTACATGAATAAGAACGACTTGAAAATTTGTAAATTTTAACGAAAATTAAGAAAAAAGGAGTGAATGATATTGAATGAAAATCAAGATTCAATCTGCTCCATTAATGGTATATGGATACAGGGGACTGTATTCAAGCATTTCATCCAAACCACAACACTAAAACATGTGAAAATAGTAATTAGTTATTTCTGAGGAAAGTTCTTATCATGATTTTATTACACCTGAAAACTTCTGCTACATGAGATAATTGAATTAATTATCTGGAAAGTTTAACAGAAAATAAAATTCCAAGGCAGAAATTTGTATTTTAATTGCGTTCTCCGAGAACCAGGGATTATATACCCTTAACTCCCATAAGTCACTAATGTTGAAGAGATTTTATCAGGTCTAACCAAATTTTGTTTTTTTTTCAATTTCCCCACGAAAAAAGTAGACGTTGGAGAAATGAATCGACGAAGAGAAAAGCGGATGGATATTGTAAAATGCATAGATCTGTCTGTGCCTAACAGATTTTCTTTCCCTAGTGAAAATCTCTTTTCTCGAAATTTGCAAAGAAAGAACAGGAACAAAAAAGTTAATCATTCTTTAGAAATGTCGTGAAGACTTTCAGTATCGAGTTACATCCTTTATAAATGTGGGAACAACCCTGGCTGCTGGTCCTAATAATGATGATTTGTTAGTAATTCTCTCCGATTACGAAGACTTCTGTTTTTTCTACCTGGCCCGTGGGTTCGCACCACAAACAAGAGAAAAGAATTTAGGGTTTCTATAAGCACCGGGGTGATATCCATCTTAATAAGCTGATTAGTTCTAGATAAGCTTTTTTATTTCTTTACGTACAAATCTGAAGAATGTTACTTCATACCTTTAACAATCCTTCTTTCTTCATTAAAATCTTTAAGAAATTAGTAGCAGTATATTAGAATTGGAGTTTTCTTGTCTTTTGAGTAAAAATTTGAATATTTTGACTCTTAATAGTCGTACAACTCTGAAATTTATCATGCGATCTCAAGTTGTGCTAAAAAATTTTTGGAGAATATTTTCTTAATTTTTTAAAGACAATCATTATTAGAACAGCTTCATCTAACATTTGTTATATCCAGAATTCAGAGTGCAGAAATCTGAAATAAGTTACTCAAATTCATTTGAAGTATTTCTTTTCTAACGCATCAATAATAATCCTATTTTGAAATAGGGTTCCAATGAGGTGAAAAAGTTGAAATACCGTAGTTTTTGATATTTTAGTTAGTCAAGTTGGAGGGTGATTTTAGGACATCCTGTGTTGTAAACAACTTGAGGGAGTTAACAACAATTTACGATGCCTCCTCTATTCATTAAATAGGAAAAAATCACCAAACGAATTCAAGTAACTTATTTCATTTTTCTAAACCAATATTATGATTCTGAAGAATTTTTGAATATACCAAATGCTCTAATCTAACCTAACCTAATGCTCTAATCTAACCTAACCTAATGCTTTGTCGATAACACAATGGAAATATGATATGTTAATTTAATAATTCCTTTATCTATTTATTAACCTATTTTTAATCAAGATTATGTAATGAAAAGAGAATTGAGAATCTTGAAAATTACGCAAAAGTAAATAGGGTGTCATTCAAAATTTTTTTTCGTGTTTAGGGTAAAATTTTTCAGACAAATTTGCACTCATTTTAAAGCACCTTGATAAATAAACAATTTAGATTTCGTTCCAACTAAATAACTCAAAATGATGATGATCTAGAGCCGGGTTAATCAGTTTGCTACACCCTGTAGATCATTGTTCTAAGCAATCAAGTACAATTCATGATAAATGAGATACCATTGAATGCTCTAACTGCATTAACTTCATTATAAATTAGCTTTTAACTTGCTAATTACATTCTATATTTATTTGTAAACTCACGTCCGCCTCATGATGTAATCATAAAACATTTATTATTTTTTCTATCTTCGATTCAATTATAGTGAAAACAAAGTAGATTGAAATTTCTCAGGATGATTAACCGTCACGTAGATAGGTTCGATTTTTATTATTTATTTTAATTCTTATTGGCAAAATACAAGAGCAGCGCCTTGAAAACAAAATTATTTGTTGGGATATCATAATAATTTTTTCGCTTATACAGGTGATTCGACCTTTTAAGTACTGGAAGAATTCTTCGTATTGTTATTATATTATTTGAATATGTAACGGATATTTAATTTTATTCAAATTCAGTGCAGAATGTGTATGGAAAAACTAATTAACCCATCGGAAACAATGAAAACGTACTCTTTCGTTGAGCCTACAGGCTAAGGTAGATTTCTTTTTATAGTTTGCGGAATCAACTCAGCAGAACTTTATAGACTCTTGCAAATTATTTCACTTTTGTGGTCCAGAAAAGAAGAAAAGAAAACTTTTCAAACAGAGGTCTTTTAAACTAATATCCTCAAGAATAATTTGAAATTCGGATAGGAGTATCTTGGGATTTACCGGTGATTTGGCGATTTGAAAAAATTTCAACACTAACATTTCGATTCGGGAAGCAGGTCGTATCATAAAACCTTTCACATTTATATGAAAACCATACCTATAGGCTTATTTCGGTGACTTGAGAATATTTTTACCTTTGCTGAAACAAGAAATGTGGAAAATAGTAAAATTTCTCTTTTCTCATGAAACTGTGATAATCTTGAAAGCCGAAAATTTTTTTCTGTTCATTGGGGCTATTTTTATGGATCTTAGACTGACGTTCGGCCGTGACCTTTGTATGTATGATGAGTCATTATTTTTAAACAGAAATCATCCAAAATAAGGTTATTAAAATAAAAAAATATTTCATTGAAAAGATATCGAATAATATTAAGATTCCGAGTTCCTTCAAGGAACCCAAAAGTTTTTATTGAGACAGAGCTTGAGGAAATAATTATTTCTTGGTCAAATTCTGCAAAATTGAAAGCTACTCTTTTCGGTTCCGTAGAAAACTGAAAATCACATTGAACAACTGAGGTATATCCCCGAAAACAGAGCCCTAAATAATTTATTCGATAAATCTATCTTAAGGAGGAGTCACAGCTTGAAGTAACTTCATGTACTTAGGAGGCACCTTTATATTCTTTAATAAATCTTCATATCACTTCCAAATTACGGTGGTAGTAATTTTAGAATATTCTAATTCCAAATGATGAATGGCTCTATAAAGTAATAGAAGGAATATCTCATTTCAGTCTTATGTAGTCGTCAGCATTCCCAGAATATTTCGCCACAAGTATAAACAGTGAATGCACCTGTATAGGTGCGATTTGCTTCAGAATCCGGTAGCTTGTGTTTGTGTTAGACAAACAATTTGGCTTCGGTAATGCTGCGACAACGGTATTCTTCAGGACTATTGTTAGATTGTAATCCATAGACTATTATGTGGTAGGGAACAACTGGACAGCATGATGTAGTGCTTGTTAAAATAAAATACACAAAAAGCGACGAAAAATATATGAATTGAAATTTTCTCAATACATATGAATAAATTAAAGTCCTGAATAATTGGAAGAGATCAATTTAAGTTTTCGAAATTGTGCAGATAATAATGAATACGTGAAATATTTTCAATAATTCATAATAAAGAATATGAAAGGCAAAATGAGAGATGATTAGAAAATACTGAATTTTGGGGTTTATCTACCCAGAATTTGTATATTTTTGTTGTTGGGACAATTGGAGTTTATTCTACTCATGATCTTGATATAACCCTTCCTCTTCATCGGTCAGATTGTATGTGATAGTGATTTTCTAGTCCAGAAGAAATTTTTATGTTCAATAAAAAATTTGATCAAGCAGAAATTATCCTCTAGTTTGAAACACCAAAACTTCTGAAGTATCGTTCGACATCCTTGTATTTTCGAAGTGTAACAATTTTTTACACAAAATAACAATGGACATTGGTAATGTGTGAAAATTTATTTTTATAGTTATATGCGAAGGTAAATTAAAAATTTTCACGAATTTTGAATCGCACTGTGAATTTCTGAGGTAAACCTTGTCATGAAGAAACTTCCTTACGAAGCTACATTCATTCTCAATGGTTTTCTTTGATTCATAGCCCTATCGCTTCATTTGTGAAAAATATAGCAGAATTCATACGAACCCCTATAAATTTCCAACGCAGCCAGAATATCATTATTTTTCAAATCAGGTTGCTGTGGAAAATGCGTCTCGATGTAAAAACAACTTTTATGTTACTTTGACGAACATTTGTACATTTGAAACAATCAGTAAATGTTAAAATCAATTGTCGAAGATTTTCTTTTATGGTTGCTTCCGCAGTTGATGCTGTTCGAGCAATATGTCATCATGTGATTGATAGAAGATCACAACATTAAAGCGTTGGTACTTCAAGAAACAGCGTACACAGGTCATAGAAAGGATGATTTGCTAAAGTTGTTGCTGACTGCCTTCCGCCATAGTCCAGAATTGACGACTTCCACTGTTCTGCTTTAAGAGTATATTCGTAACTCTCTCATTGAAATAGATTTACAAATGTTACTGAAACGCACATCTTCAACTGTGTTGGATTTTTCTTCCAGTTCTTATAAGCTCTGTTTTAGTTATTTTTATCGAACCAAGGCTTTTGTGCGAGTGTTTTGTTCGTGGAGTATATAATATAGATTTCCATGCCTGCAAGCATCATTTCGGGGATGGATTCAGTGCAGACATAGATGTCAGGATCCGAAAATCAGACATCATTAGAGAGAAAAGACCACAAGAACTCGTGCAGTTTCTCCCAGTTGACTCGCTTGTGATGCAATATTTTCCTGGAAGGCGTTGTATGTTCATTGCGTAGCAGTACGAATTCACCTTTGGCAGAAACAAGGTTGTAGTCGGAGTTGCTTGAGGGTGCTGATACCTGTAAACGAAAATCAACTGGATCTGAAACAAGAAAGAGATCGAGAGTATTGGAAAAATCGCTGATATAGTCAGAAATCCTCATCGACACGTTGCGTCAAGTTGCGACTCATCGCAAAGACCTCCGATTGCCTTCCTGCAGGTATCAGTAAGCAAGACAACATTGAAGAGTCGTTTGAAAGGAATTGGTCTTCGTGCCAGAAGACTTGGAATGAGCCCAGAATTTAATAGAATACACTGTACGGTGAGTCTTTGACTAGTCACAAAACACCAGCATTCGGGCAATAAAGAATGGGGAAACGTTCTGTTTTCTGACGAACCCAGGTTTTTTTAAAATCTCCAGTAGTGCGTCACAGAATTTATGGTCGAACTAGTGAGCATATGAATCAAGACAATTTCTCTACAAAATTCAATTATGAATACGTGTCCGTTATGGTTAGTTAGAGTTGATAGGTGATCCATGATTGCTGAGAGCTACATACGGCAAGATCTAGGTCCTCAAGTTGTTTCATTCACACATGATATGGGCCAAAACTTCATGCTGATGCATGATAATGCTACACTTCATACCGCAAGAGTAGTGATTGGCTAGATGACTTGAAGTATTGAAAATATACCAGCCGGCAAGGAGCCTTGATCACAGTCCGATTGAGTATGTGTGGGACATGCGAGTTGGCAAGAGTAGACTAAGGGTACATCCGTAGTCTTATCGAAGGTATGCCAAGACGAATTCAAGCCGTGATAAGAACTCAAAGGGGTAACACACGCTACAGAGTGGGTTGATTATTAATTTTCTATTCGTAATCTTTCACTCGTGTAAATAAAAACTTTCGCTAAACCTATTGGCAATCCTGATGAAAACACGGTATCTCTTCCAAGAAATCACACAGCGCTATGATTTTGAGAACGACTGTAGCTTGGTAATGAAGTTTCTTTATGACAAAATTCAGCTCAAAAATTCTACAGGTGGTATATCGTATATCGCTATTTAAAATACGTTTTCACATTGCACCAATGTCAATTATTATTATTTCTTCGTTAAATAATTTGTAACATATCTAAAATTTCAGTGTATCGAACGGTAAGTCAGACAGTTATGGATTTTCAAACTAGATGATAAAATCTACTTGATCGAATTTTTTGCCAGTAAATGTATCAAAGAAAGTTGGGCTAGTCTTCAAAAATAACACCACCTTGATTTTCGAAAAAATAGGTACAGAAATAAACCTTTATTTCATATATAATAGATTCACGAACAGTTAAAATATTGTATTCCTTTAAGATTTTAGTTGTTGAATAAAAAATATGTATAAAATTTAATAATTGATAATCATATTTTTTGATGCAGAACAATTGCTGAAGTTGAATTAGGGCACCTGAAACATCATGTGTTAGTAAAAAACTTCTACCTCTTTGCGGTCGAAAATTGAACCAAGTACAAATATAGTTGAATTTTATTAGACCAGTTGGCTTCCTTCCCCATACAGTTCTCAGAACTTTCACCTTCCTTTACATACCTGTTGCAAATAGCGCCTTTAGTTTATGGCTCGTGGCGAAGGTTATTATAGAAAATTTCCCATTGAAAGAAGATCCATAACAATAGGGATGATAATTGTTTAGGTAAACAATCAGTTTCAGAAGGTCAACATTTGGGGCGTTCGTTCAATATATTGCTTGTATAGGATATAGAATTTTTAGGAGTATATTATTCCCAACAATATTTTCCTTTAATTGTCAACAAGAACGTTCTTCTGTTTTCTCTGTTATTAAGGAGAAAAATGGAATGTTGTTTGCTTAATTGAGAACGGCAGGATTGAGTAGATTAATTTTTATTTTGAAATATTCTGGGTAATTTGAATGAGATTTTTAGCGGAAAAAAATTGAGAAAGCTGAATGAAAAATTGGAAAATTCTGGAAACTGGAAATGGAAATGCAGTAATAATTGGGTAATATATCTTACGATTCTAAAGATTGAAATGCTCAGTTCAAAGGAAAATTCGGAGAAGCTGAGGAAAATAATTACTCTCGATCATAAGTAATTATTAGATTCAGTTTTTTTCTTTCGAGATAACCTCAGAAAAATGATGGGAAAATTTGGAATACTTACAGAGGAAAGTCGAAAAATTCGGGTGAACTATAGGTGTTCGAATAAGTTCTCGCAGTTTTGTTGGGAAAATGCATGCTTTATCCACAGTAATTATTAAAAAATATTTCAGTTAAAGTATTGCCAGTCACTGGTCACAACTTTATCCCCCATATTTCTGGCAGCAAATGAATCCCGCATCAGAGAAACGAAAGGTAGCTATTCACTGGTTCAGCAACATGTGGATGAGCGTTATCGCACAGCAAAATCACTTTTTCGTGACCCTGTTTATAAAATAACCGTTTTTATTTCAGATATTGATTTAAAAATGATGAATAACACCTTGCTGATCCCACCAAGTACAGAGGAGGAACTTAGAACTTGAATATTTGGCTTTGCGCACTATGTGAAGCTTTGGCCGAGTTTACCCCAGGATCTTTTACGCTTATTATTATCATACTGTATCCACTTTTCACATACATTCCATGTATATCCTCTTAACTTATAAGGGACCCAATGTTCTTGCTTTTGACACCGGTCGTCATCAAGTAATTCTTCCAGTTCTTTGTCTTCAAACTTTTTCGGTACACCTGAGCATTCTCTATCCCCAAGATCGAAATCATCGTTAAGGCAAGAAAATTCGCCTCAAATATTCTTTACTAGGCATGAAATTCGACTTTAAAAAACAACATTGTTTACTGCTTGGCTGGCCAACATAGACCAAAGTTCAAGCTCACAGGGAGTAGTTTCATATCTATGCGTTACCATCAGAAATCAGATGCACGTAGTCCTAGTGCAGCCATTTGCTAGAAGGCAGTGAGAACTTATTCTAGGATCGAAAATAAACATCATAAGTAAGAATTACATATTAGGTTAATTTTTCGTTTGTTAGATGGTTGGAAACACCTTCAAGAGAAAATAATTCAAAGTGATAGAGTTGGAAGATACGAACTTTTAGTAAAGTCGAGTTTTGAAACTCTAATCCTTAGATGAAAAATTCTAGAAAAGAAAAAAAGGATAAAAACACCACCCGTCATTGCTCAGACTAAATGAAGGTGATATCAAGTTTCTCTATCATTGGTAGCTTATGATAGAAATATAAATAACGAAGAAAATATATAAGGATTCATTTAAGTGAAATATTCAATGAATATGGATAATGAAGATAAGCGCCGAATTATTGCGAATTCGTCAGAGACGTACCTACGTGGTTGATTGTTTTCATATTCGGTTTAACCTAGAAGGTATGCGGCATCGTGGGTAGATAGATAATAACCTAGTAAAAGTCGGTGAAATTTATTGTTCCTTGATTGAAGTACTCACAATAAAAGAGGAGCTAATATAATAAATAACCTAGCAAGGCTATAAATTTAAATGAACTAATGAAATATTTTATGTTTCTTATGATGTTAATGACTATATCAAAATGTATGACAAAAGACATTTTGAGCCTAGATAACTTAATTTTTGAACAAATCGAAAGTGATTTTAGAAAAAAAATTCGTGGAAATATCTTCGACAAAAAAGAAAAATGAATTCCGATTTATTGAGAATTGAAAAACTCATTCATTCAAAATGATCGATAACTGAATATTGGAAAATTTCAACAACATTAACACTGTAATGACAATTCAATAATTTTCATTCTATGCTCTTTTGAATTGCCATGGTTACCCAAACCCAAATTTGATCTGTTGTGATACTTTTCACAACAATTCTCATCTCAATAGAAATAATTTTGAATATTGGGGCCAGCAGAACATAATGATCGATATTATTTATTATATTAATTAATATTATTTCTTCCAATCACTTTATAAGGCCAGTTCTCATTGTAGATAACTTGAATCAGAATGATTGTAATGAAATTTCCATTCGTACATTACAAGGTTTCCGAAGAAAAATCTTCTTCCAATAAAATAGTGCTGCCCTTCACAACCTTGAATGTGAACTGGCTGAACAATAATTTTTTTAAGTGATCGATTGATATTGACAAATGGTTCAGTTAAGTGGTCATCACGCTCCCTGATTTGATCCCTCCTGATTTTTAGCTCTGGAGTTACCTACACGATAATCTCTTTTTAATTCATGGCGAATGTCAAAAAGTGGTGGATAGAACTTGCAGGCAATTCAATAACCAATTTCCAAATTTGGCGCATATGAGTAAAACCAAATCTCGAAGGATTAGAAGCAATTTTCTGCAATTTGGAAGAACAAAATACATAGAAACTAGAAGAAAACCAATTCTAGAGGACGACGATAATCAAATTAATACGCTTGCGTATTTTCGTGCCAATCCACATTCGTCCATTAAGTCAGCATCAATGGATATTGGATTGAGTTATACTTCCATTCAAAGGATCCTCAAGAAACATAACATGCACCCGTATTCTTTTATCAGACTACAAAAATTGAAACTAACTAACCATCCCAAGCGGCTAAATTTCTGTGAAAATTTATTAATTCGGCTTCAAGAAGATGAGACAATTCTGCAAAAAATTATATGGTCTGATAAAGCCAAGTTCAATGAAAGTGGAATAACCAACAGGAGAAATCGACATTTTTGGGCCGCAAAAATCCACATTTCATTGAGGTTATTGATTTCCAAAATAAATTCAGCGTGAACGTTTTTGCAATTTTAATGAATGATTTGTTGGCTTATCATATTTATGAGGAAAATCTAAATGGACAAAGATACCTGGAAATGTTTCTGATGAATTACCCCTTAACATTCTGAGGGATTGCTATTACCAAATGGATGGTGCACTAGCACATAAAACACGAGCTGTAGATCGGCAGCTAACAGAAATGTTCGAGGATAGATGGTGGGGTAATCAAGGACCAAATTTATGGCCTCCGCGTTCTCCGGATCTGTCGCCCCTTGATTTTTATTTATGGGGCAAAATCAAGGGTGAAGTGTATCTTATTTCTGTAAGAAGTAAAGAAGAGTTACTAGAGCGCATTCATAATGCTTTTCGTAATATTGATCCTGAGGAAACTAGGAGGGCAACTCATCATGTTCGTATACGAGCTGTCAAGTGTATCGAACAAAATGGGGCCCATATTGAACATTTATTCAGATCGTAAATTAGTTTTCTCCTATGATGTTTGCTATTATTTACTCGTATTAATGTAATTATCTTCGATGATTGATTTTCGCTTAGTTCTTACAATTTTTATTCATCCGAATTGTAGAAAATTGCTTCTAATGATTCGAAATTTTATCTTACTTATAGACGGTTAATTTGGAAAGTAGTTATTGAATTGCCTGCAATTTCTATCCACTACTTTTGACATTCTAAAATGAATTAAAAAAGATTAAATATATTCTCGTTCGAATAACCAGTGTTATTTTTGGATATTTTCAATCTGAAATAACGACAATTCTTGTTCAAAGATCAAATTCGAATGATCGAAGTGACAAGTACATTAATTTTAGGCACCTGTCAGGTGAGCGTAGCCAGTTCAGCTACTTGATTCAAACATTTCAAAGCATTCTATGTTAGTTCTAACTAACAGAGAATGTTAGTTCTTGCGAAATCATCAAAATTCAATATATTCCCAAATTATTTCGGAACTATAAGAGATGGGTATAGTATATGCTTATACAATACCACCTGAAATTTGACGCTTCATCTGATGGCGATATAAAAATTGGTACGTGCAATTTGAAAAAATTGAGTTATTGCTGTTTGAGAAAGGCCAAGTTGAAAAAATCATACAAAACAACGCAATAAACATTTGACATGTGTATATTGTTTAAAAAATTCCTTGATCCTTCTTCTATCCACCCAAGCAAAAGCTACAATTTTTTTAAATGTTCCTCAAAAATCGAGTTTTAACGAGAATAATTAGATCTTTCAAAAGTTTTGACAGATAAGTGCCAACAACTTGGGTATTTTATGCCTTGCTCGAATGTCGGTTATAGATGTATAATAAAAAAGGTAGATTGCCATTTGAAATAACAAAGTGATGACCCACTTCCGGTATAACCGGAAATGGTCTCATTCCGAAAAAATTTCACTGCAATTGGAAATCGCTAGTTATGGCCGCGTATAAACTTTCAGCTTGTTATTGTAATTGGAACTCAAAAAGTTTTTAACGGACGGTCCCGGTGGATATCCCTGTATATTGAATGAATAAACGAAAAAAAAAATTAAAATAAGGGCTACCACTTACAACGTTCAAGTGGAGATCCACTTCCGGTATTTGCGGAATTGACAGAGCAATGAAAATGTTTCAGGTTGCAAGAATATCATTCAAAATGCAATTCGGTGTTATTTCATTGAAATCGATCGATAATTGTAGGATCTATACTGTGAGGTGTTTTTCAAGGAACACCCGATTTATTAATAATTAAGGTAATAAACTATCTGTGTATCAAACTTCATTTAAATCGCCTCTGCCATTTTTGCTCAATTAAGAAACATACAAACTCTCATATTTATAATATTGATTGAGTTTCAGCTCTTTGGTGGAGTCTTTCTTCTAATTAAATCATATAATGTTTCAGCTAACGAACCCTGTATTGTCTTGAAGCACTCAAAGTATTCAAAAATGGATAATCAAAATCACTTTGCGAGCAAGGTCACGTCGTATACTGACTGGGATTACCCGTTCATTATCATCACAATAAGAATTTTAATGAAATTGATAGTTTTCAAACGCTACAATCGAGTTCAGACAATTACATTTGCAAAATACAGCTCCTTCAGGCGATCGCATAATTTTTCATTGACGAAAACTTCTTAAATTATATATAATCAATTCATCATTGGCTCGGAAACTATTAGAAGAAATCGATAGGTGTTAATTTTAACTGAGAGATAGTCTCTCGACCCAACGTTGGAGTCTCCAGTGGTTGGTTATAAGGATCAGGTGATAAATTTTGTTATAGGTTATAATTTGCTCGATATCTACAGTTTTTATCTATTTGGGCTATCATAATGCGTTTTATGAACTCCATGTTTCAGTATATTGATTTCGTAGGTAAAGTATACCTACCTATTAAAAATGTATGAGGTAACGAGAAAAGAATGACTTTTAGTCACTTCATAAACGATAAATTGAATCTGCTGTACATTTTTAAATGGTAAGTAAGATAACTATTGAAAGGGATTATACTTTAATTTTCTTTCATTTTAAAGGTTTTCATGTACAGGGTTAGTCTCTATGTGTCGGTCTATATCTCCTAAACTGTTAATTTTTGCAATATGGTTTCTTCACCGTTAGATAGATAGATATTATTATTTGAGTGAGGGCTGCCTATTGTGTCTTTTGTGGCACACTCTGTCCTAAATTTTATCCACGAGCTCCATCCTTCTCGCAAAGGATATGAGTTTCGTAGGTGAGAGCTTAATAAGCTCAGTCAGCTTCAGTCTGCAAGATCCAAGTTCTTCCATCCTGACCCTGTCCCCAGCTGGGCACTCGCACATAACATGTTCCATTGATTCTATATCTTCTTCACATAGCCTACATGAAGGATACTCAATCAATCCTAATTTATTAAGGTGTTTCTTCAGGCAACAGTGCCCTGTTAGTATGGCAATTAAAACTCTCAGTTTCAACCTAGAGAGTTTAAGCCAGGCCTTGGGTTTTGCAGTGGAAGGTCCACTGCTGGCACGTCGAACGTGTCTGGGACCTGGGAGGCTCATCCAATGCTTACG
Source organism: Cryptolaemus montrouzieri (assembly GCA_013387265.2). Lineage (NCBI taxonomy): Eukaryota > Metazoa > Arthropoda > Insecta > Coleoptera > Coccinellidae > Cryptolaemus > Cryptolaemus montrouzieri. Next base: position 107,987,967 of record JABFTP020000185.1, read on the forward strand.
CACCCTCAAGTCCAGCCATCGGTTGTTTTCCATCCTTGCAGTTTCTAGGGGAATTCCGAGCTTAGGCTCCGGTCTTATGAACTCCAGGTTAGTTCCTCGGGTGACCAATGAGTCCGCCTTCTCATTTCCCTTAATGCCTGAGTGACCAGGAACCCATTTTAGAGGGAGCCTGCTCCGCTCTCCTAGTTTGGCAAGGGTGGAGTGACATTCCTGTGCCATAAGTAATGTTATCGGATCCATCTGTGAGGATTTTACTTGACCTATTTGTTAATCCCCCCGCAAGCAAGAGGTTAGCACAGTGGTCAATGGTGAATATTTCTGCTTGAAAGACAGTCGCATGCCCACCAAGACAGATCGACTGTTCCTTGGCGGCACCCCGACCGTGGACACCAGCTCCAATACCTTTTTCAGCTTTTGAGCCATCCGTGTACCAATAGGGACCCTCAAGTAGACGGTCCTTGGAGCTGATCTATTCCTGTCTATCGGGAATGATAATCTGGAATGGCCTCTCCATGTTGGTTTAAGGTGTAGCTATGTCGACCTCATACTCAGCACTTCATTGTCCTCGATTTCAGACTGTAAAAAATATCCTCCTCTTTCTGGTAAATGGTACCATAAGGGTTTTGTAGGGGTTTATGTAAAGTTTCTCTCCTTCACACCACCCCTGAATTGCAGACATGGCCACCTGAAGTCTGTCGGAAACATCGCTATCATCTCCGACAGCCAGAATGACTATATCATCAGCGTATGCTTGTACATAAACATCCTGTGCGCCAATTATTGCTAGAAGGTCATCAACTAGCAGGGACCACAACAGTGGGGATAGAACTCTTGCCTGTCGGCAGCCCCTGCCAGCCACGATAGTGACTACTTCCAGTTTCAGTGAAGTGTTGATCACTCTGACATTTAGCATGTTACTAATCCATTCCGCAATAATGTTTTGTACTCCTCTGGCTGTGGCAGCCCCCCACAGCCAGTGGGGATTTCATTAAACGCACCTTCAATGTCCATGAAGGCTGCAGCTGCAGTCTCCTTGCGGTCCAGAGACTGTGTGATCCTCCCGACTAAGTTGTTAAGTGCCAGATCGGTTGATTTACCTTTTTGATAGGCGTATTGATGTTCACTCAGAGGCCTCAGCGATAACACCTCGGTCCTAATGTATCCATCTAATACCTTCTCCAGGGTTTTCAAAACAAAAGACGTAAGACTAATCGGTCTAAACGACTTAGGTTTTGAGTTCGATTTACCCACCTTGGGGATGCAAACAACCCTGATTCCGTTAGCTGGCCGGGACAACATTTCAGGTACGACTCGACCGGAAGAGCCTAATGAGGTATGGGTAGAGGACATCCACTCTCTGTTGTAACAAGACAGGCATGATGCCATCCTCCAGGAGCTTTGAATGGCTTAGATGAGCGAATCGCCCACCTGATTGCTCCGGGCTTGATGATCGTTCTTTCGTTCTTCCAATCGTCCTTTTGTGGCCCTTTTACAAGGCCCTTCAGAGCGACGGTGTTTCAGCTTTCACTGATATCAAGAAAGCGACAATCTGTGAAGTGTGTTCTCGCAAGAATTTGTAACGTCTCCTTTCCAGAGCCCGTGTAACGCCCATATGGACCCTCCACTATGAACACTATGCAGTCTTGTACTGATGAGGGTACTTTCCACCTCCCTGCAGAACCTGCGCAAGGACTCCCGTTTTGCCCGCCTTATTTCTTTGTTGTATGTATGACGTTAGAGTAGAACGTTACACCGTTACAACCTATATACGTCAAGAATATACTCGGTGTTCTTTCACACAAATTTGTTTTTGACTTACGGTTTTTCAATACCAATACAATATATTTCAAATTTCGTCCATTTTCCAATTACTCATGCTATATGAAAACGAGTTTTATGAAAACTAATTGTATCAAATTGAATTCAACAATTGTTGGACGTTTCGTGAAATTTTGGCCTATACTGCGCTAAGATATTAACGCACCAAATCGAAAACTCAAATGTATTTAGAAGTTTAGATATGTTGAAAAATTATTTTATATATATATATAGGAGTTGCCCATATATCTGTTCATTATACCATTGCCAGGCAATGATTATAATCAAAACATATCCTGGAATAATTATATATTAGGATAACGTTAAATGTTATGAGAATATATCAATCTACCAGAATATATACATACTATAGCATCATCAGACAATGATATCAATGTACCAACGAGTAGTGTCAGAGGCTTTCTCCTCTCTCCTGTTACTCATTAATAGTTTCCTTTGTGTGAAGTGGTGAACGATCGAATAGAATACTGCTCTGAATATAAATATGACAAAATTGTCAGTTAATTATACTACATTTATATAAACAAATAAATAAAATATGAAATGAGATTCTGAGCAGTATAAACTAAAGAAAACCTATGACTCTACCTCATTATTATTTTCGGAAAGAAACCTACGAAGAATATTACAAGATTTGATGACTGTTATCTTTTGTAACTGTTCAAACAAATTTTTCTTCAGACCCAAAATCTCAATACTTTTGTGAAGATTTCTAGGAATAACACCTGTTGTGGAAATAATAATCGGTAGAATAAATATTTTCTTCATTTTCCACATTTTTTAATCTCGTCGCCAAGCATCATATATTAGAAATTTATATATATATATATATATATATGTGTTTATTTTCAGTGAAGTGACTTTTCATAAAATAAAATAAAAATAGTTGTTGCCAAAATAATACAGGTGGTTTATTCACGAATGTCAATGTTAGATACTATTCAAACGTCATCATTTCCTTATTTTTTATTTCAAATGGTTTACTCGCCATTTAGTAAACTCATCTGGAAGATAATTTTTTACTTATCGCACGGTATAAGAGTTTTATAACTTTTCCCTACCGTGTAAGGGAAAAATTGATTTCAATTTTTCATAATGAATTTCATGATAAAACTAGTCAAATCTTAAAGTCGATTTTATACTAAAACTTGATAATTGAAAAAAAGACATTCTTCAATTGTAAACTGACTATTCCTTTTATCAAAATGAAACATTTAATGAATCGAATAATCATTTCTTATCATTTCATGAGCAATTATGGACATTTTCAATACAGAATTAAAATACATAAAAAAGTACATAGCTAATAGGAAAACGATCACTGTTTAGTTCCATACATAATGTGGTCCTTTTTGAATAATTTTTGATATTTTAATGCATCTCTGGGTTCATCCTCCTAACAAAGGCAGTGATAATGCTTTTCATATCCTCAGATATTGCAAGAATTATCTGATACACCTAATATTCATATGTTCTCGTACTAATTCCAGGTATGTGAAATTTGGCGATCTCGGTGGTCAATTTTTTTCTTCCTATTCACTTATCTCTAATTTCTTCTTCTAAAAACTCGTGTCTGTGCCGACAGTCGTACCATAGCACCGTCCATCGGGAACCACATTTGCTATCATATGTTTAAAGGCAAAAACAAGGGAAGTCTCTTCATGTTGGAGTCTTCTGCATTCAATTATAAAATTCTAGACGCTGACCGTTCTAAATTTCTATAAAAAATTTTTGGTGAAATGTGTAATGATAACGATGCAATTTGTCTCTCTTCAAATTTCCAGAAATATTGGTTCAGCTTATTTCTGTCGACTGGGAAACTTTTTGGGGAGTTATCCTCCCGGATAATGAGGATCAAAATTTTATAGGTAAATACGGATCCAAAGATTTAAAGGACCGTTTATTCCATAGGTAAAATCGGTCCAGCGATATAAGCACAAAAAATTGGTTATTAAATGAATTGCACAATTTAAAATATTAAAACAGATATTTTGATAATATTAGATATTAAAAGTGTCTACCAAATAAAGGTTATACAATATTGAAATGCCAACTTATATGTCAATTATTGTCACAATGATAAACATTTACTAAAATGAAAACGACTAATTAATTGACTACTTATAATAACAATCAATAATTTCTGGCATGAATTTTGGCGATTCTTTAAATTTTCACTATGAATCTTATTAGGTAAATGAATACTTTGAATCATGATGTATCTATTTGAAATTTTTCAGTTTTTCAAGAAGAACAAAAATATTAAGATGATTAAGATTAAGAACTCTAAAATGAATAATTAAAATTTTGATGGAGTGATTCACAAGTATTTGTGGTACGGGTTAGGTTAGATTGGGCAGAAAATAATGAATATCCAGTGCTATATTTGTCGGTTAAATAATTTGTGTATTTTGTATTTTGAATTTTTCTGAACCAAGCCTACGAAAGATAGAGTATACAACCGATAATCTTTGCTGATGTCATTCGTAACTATTAACCAGAGATTATGACAGATACACTTACCCGCTGATTCATGTTATTGTTTCGTTTCGAAGCTTTTTCACCAATAAGTAATAATTATGAAAGACGATAATCTAGTGAAAATGATGCAAGTTTATTCTCAATATAACAGAAAAATTGCCCAAGCATATCGACTCTATCTGTAACTGAAAACATCGAAATAAAAAACTCAACTTTCATGAAAAAAAAGAATTATTTAAAATGCCCTCCATTCTGTTGAATATGCAACTGGCATGGAGCAACTGTTGCTTTCAGAATTGCATCTGGAGCAATCTCTAGGCAAGTGGTTCTTATTTTTTCTTTCTACCACGTCCAAATTTTAAGGTGAATTACAATAAACTAATTCAGGAGGGGTTAAATCTGGGGAGCTATATAATTGTTCGGATTCAAGTTTCCTTCAATGAAAAGTTGTCCTATCAAGCGATTCGAATATATGATGCACCCGACGTTCACACCGAATTTACGATGAAAATTATTTTTCGGATTTTGCGGATTTTGCTGAGTTCAGCGTCTAAAATTATTTCTATTAAAATGACGATTCTTGTGAAAAGTACACTCATCAGATCGAAGGATTCTTTTCTATTTACTCTTCTGAAAAAAGACAATTTTGAAAGAATTCTATCAGTTAAAAAAATCAAAATTCGAGACATTCAACAGTATCATATTCTTCAGAGCTTGCACTTTTTGAAGGACATGAGGCTTGTATATATCTCTTCGTAAAGCAGATTGAATAGTTGTTGCTGTTGTTCCAGTTTCTGTAAAAATTTGTCTAACAGATATTTTTACGTTCGCACTCAACAAGACATTCAATTCCGTTTCTTCATTAATCTCCGTTTGAGAATTTTTGGTTTTTTGAATCTCTTCGAGTTTCGAAAACTTGCGGTGCTCTGGTTCATAATTTCGAGGACTATTTCTGTAAAATGGGAAATACGCTTATGTAATGTTTGTGTTCACTTTTCGTCTTCCGTATTTCTTAATTCTCCGTAGAAAGAACTCGAAACAATAACAAGTAGGTACCTATAATCTATGATTGCTCCCTGATTGTCGATGGTATTCCGCCACAGATCATACTTGACGATTCATTAGAAGCATCTGTTACGTTCTGAGTAATTTTGTAACCAAAGTGCGAAATAATGTGTAGAAAAATTTTATTACTTACTCAGTCACCCATTCAATGAATTAGTTGATGAATTGGAGGTGTTAATTTTTTTCTGAAATGTTGCGATAATTCCTTTTCTTGGAAAATAGAGCGTTTTGATTGATACTGGGAGGAGATATTTGAAATGGAATAAGTAACAGAAACAAAGAATGGAAATATGGTGCTACCATTCAAAAAGTCTAAGTGAAGGTTAATTCGGTATTTACGAACATGATAGGCCAATGAAAATGTTTCAGGCCACTAGAATATCATTCAAGATGCAATACGGTTTTTGTGTCATTGAAATCCATCAACAATTGTAGGAGCGATAGCTTTGGTTGTTTTTCACGAAACACCCAATATACACTTTTTTTATTTATAAAAATATTAGAAATATTCACTTCCTGATACTTCAAATGCATCTACATTAGATCAAGATAATTTATCTATGAATTGCTCATTCCAGTTCCCCATTTATAAACTCGTTAGTCTACGGTCTACATTTTACGTTTATAGGGTGCTGTAGTAATCACCTAATATCAATATAACCCTGTGATAATACAAGGGGAATGCTAATGGGGTTCTTTGCCGGATTAACTTTTTCTATGCCGCGGTCGGAGTACTATGAAATAACATAAATTATAAAAGCTCAAACCTCGGAACTGGAGGCATTAAAGGATAAGAAAGAATTCTAAGGGCCAAGAACTATTCAGATATACAAAATGATAGGTGTGCCTCGCTTTATTTATCTAAGAAGAACTTGAAACTTGAATGGATAAATTATATTCGGTCTCGTAAAGAAGTTTATCTAGTCATGAAGAATTCGACGATTTCATAGTGGGAAAAGGCCATTCATTCAAGCACCATCTCATTTCAAGCGTGTAAACTGCAGTGAATCAATTAAATTGATAACTGTTCTGGAGGAAGACATTCTATGGAACACTTGTTCATATAAATGCATAATAGTTTGGTCGAAGGTATGTCTACAAATGTACAGTGATTAATTATAATAATTGGTAGGGCATATACGTTAATTCTAGGAGAGATGGAAGATAAATATTAATTGATTTCGAAGATTGGGGAGGTCGTGACTTGATGAAAATTGATGTACATTTTTCGATAAAATAAAACAATATTGTTCAAATTTTCACTATATTGGAAAACTTACGATGCGTTTCACCACTTCTTCAGATTAGTAGTATATTTAAAAGAATGATGTGAAACCAACTTAACTAAATAAGAAGAAAATCCGAACAGGGTTGCTCTTTTTGAGAACTGAAAAGATTAAGTAAAGGAAATGATTTAGGTCTAACTGACTAATAATTAATTTTCCAGAATTCTTCTGTTTATTGATTTCCAATGCTTCCAATAGGTTGTTTTAATCTATTATTTTCACTATGGAAAATATGATAATTGATATTACAAGTATGGTTTTCTTCTAGTAGATGATTTGCATAGTGAGAATCTGTTTTTATTCAATATTAATTTTATCGCAGGGGAGGTTATAAATACCGGATTTGTTTCCTTTATGAATTTTAGATTTGCAACTTTTAATACAGTGTGTTCCAACGAAAATTTGACCCCCTCTAACTCCGAAATGAGTAACATTAGCGAAAAACACCAAGACACGTCGATTTTTGTTTCGAGGGGAGCATTTTCGAAATAATTGAAACTTCTCAGATCAACCCCTACCCCAGCAACCCTAACTTTGAAATTCATCATAGGAATAAGGGTCGAGTGGCACCTTACTGAAAAGGTCTGTCAATTCTCCACCTTGATTTGTCATTTTAGAATTTTAAATTAACATACAGGGTGTCCCAACCAAGGGTGAAGTTGAATTCCTGGAAATCCCAAATACTAAATGAAATAGATTTATTTTGGCATAATGCAAGCGCAGGTTTATGCTCGGTCAGAAAAACGACCTACACTTGTGAATTTGGAGTTGGTGCAATCAACCCCTATTTCCAGCATCCCCAACTCAAAAATCATTCGATCGATAATAGGTCAAGTGGCACCTCGTTGGAAAGGTACTGCAATTTTCTCTTCGAATTTGGTATTTTCGAAATTCAGAATCATCATACAGGGTGTCTCAAGCAGGAACATTGAAAATCCAAATAACTTTTTCAAACTGGTTCATTTCGGTATACGAGAACATGTTTGATCCGAGAATAGGACTTTCTTGTGTGGTTATAGAATTTTGCAATCAACCCCTTCCATTCAGCATCCCCAACTTGAAAATCATACAAATAATTCAAGTGGCATATCTTCAGAAAGGTTTTTGAATTCCAGAATGATTAAAGCATTTCATTCAGTTCGGCTCTCCATACAGGATGTCGCTTTCGAAAAATTCAATATCGTCATTTGAAATTATCAACTAAAATTAATTCGAAACTGTTAAAAGTATTGGGGTACGATGTGTTGAGCATCAATTACGAAGAAATAAAGCTGATTTCTGCATTGAAAATGTTCACATTTTTTCATTTCCATCTGGCGTGCAGTCATCTGTTATTTCTCATTTTTGCAATGAAATATTATTATTATTCAGATCAGTTCCTCATTATTGTTGTTGTTCGTCAGTTGAAATTAATCTGAAAATGGTTTATTCCACTGAGGAAAGGGTCGAAATTGTATCGACGTATTTTCGAAATAACAGTTGTGCCAAAGAAACGGCAAGGATATTCGATAGGAACCATCCTGAAAGAGAAAGGGGAGTCAGTCACCAGTACGTTAAATACATATTTGGTTGACAAATTCCTAGCTACGGGTTCGGTGGCAAACAAAAAACATGAAGTGGCATGTCCTGTCAGAAATGAGGCAACGGAAGTGGCAGTAGTGGGTCATCTACAAATGGAGAATACTACTTCGATCAGAAAACTATCTCGTCTGACTGGTGTATCAGCTACAACTGTCCATAGAATCGTGAAACATCACAAATTTCACCCCTACAAGGTAAAATTAGTGCATGAAATAAACGAAGATGATCCAGATCGTCGTTTACAGTTTTGTGAAAATCTAAGTGAAAACCTAAACGCTATTCCAAATTTTCTGAATAACATCTGTTTTTCTGATGAAAGCACCTTTATGCTCAGTGGTGAAGTGAATAGACATAATTGTCGATATTGGGACACAGAATCCTCATTGGTTTAGAGAGGCCCACACAAAGGCCTCAGAAGTTGAACGTTTGGGCAGGAATTTTTGGCAATCATCTAGTTGGGACTTTCTTTATTGAGGGTAATCTGAATGGAAATGGCTACCTACAGTTGTTAGAGGAACACATACATCCTAGATTGACAGAAATTTCACAGAACGATCCAACTCTTTCTGAGGACGAAATGCGTTTTCAACAAGACGGTGCTCCTCCGCATTATGATGCTCGGGTGCGCCAATATTTAGACGAAAATTTCCCAGGAAGGTGGATTGGTAGAAGAGGACCTGTTGAGTGGCCAGCCAGGTCACCAGATTTAAATCCCTAGATTTTTTTGTGGGGCCATCTAAAATCTAAAGTTTATGCCACAAGACCAGAAAACCTGGAGGAGCTGCGGATGAGGATTATCACAGAATGCCGACTTTTGACTCCTGAAGTTTTCGCTAATGTGAGAAGAGAGTTCGAAAATCGTCTGTATAACTGTATGGAGGTGGGCGGAGGTCATTTTGAACAATTGTTGTAATAATCAAGTTAGTTTTTGTTTTCAATTGAATACAAGTTCAATAAATCTCGTTTTCCTGTTTAGATGAGCATCCAATCAGTTTCTCCATCATCCCGTCATCCTGATCCTCACGCCAGAAAACCTCGATTGCCAAACTGAAACCAATGCCTCAGTGATTCAGAAAATAGAAAAATCTTTCTGGAACTTTGCCACTCAACCTGTAATCACTTGTATGATTTTTTGAGTTGGGGATGCTGAATGGAAGAGATTGATTGCAAAAATTCCATATTCACGCAAGAGAGTCTTATTCTCGAATCAACCATAAACATGTTCTCGTATTATACCGAAATGAACCAGTTTCAAAAAGTTATTTGGGTTTTCAGTGTTCCTGCTCCGGGACACCCTGTATACTCCAAATTCACAAGTGTAGGTCGTTTTTCTAGACCGAGCATAAACCTGCGCTTGCATTATGCCAAAATAAATCGATTTCATTTAGTATTTGGGATTTGCAGGAATTCAACTTTACCCTCGGTTGGGACACCCTGTATGTTAATTTAAAATTCTAAAAATGACAAATCAGAATGGAGAATTGACAGACCTTTACAGTAAGGTGCCACTCGACCCTTATTCCCTATGATGAATTTCGAAATTAGGATTGCTGGGGGTAGGGGGTTGATCTGACAAGTTTCGAATTATTTCGAAAAATGCTCCCCCTCGGAACAAAAATCGACGTGTCTTGGTGTTTTTCGCTAATGTTACTCATTTCGGAGTTATAGGGGGGGTCAAATTTTCGTTGGAACACACTGTATATCTGCCTAGAGAGAAAGTTATATTCAAATTGTGCGATGAGAAGAATGACTTTAAAATGAGACTGAATTTACAAATACGAGTTAGTATATTATATTTTGATTAGTCGCTTTATCAATGGGAAAAATCTCATGGATTGTATGTTGAAGTATGATGAAAGTTATATGAGCAACAACGGCTTAAGAATGAGTAATCCTCTCAGTCCTTTACTAGCAGAAATTTTCATGAATAACATAAAAGAAATAGCTCATAATTATCCCGCAGTGAAGCACTGCATTTATTGGTTCAGATATGTAGATGACATATTCTGTTGTTTTACAGATACAAATAGACAATTAGATTTCCTTAGTACCTTCATAAATGCTTGTATTGGTAAACTCAGTCTCAATTTCAAGTCATTTTTCTCATCTAAGAATTTGAATATAAATTACAGAAGGGTTAACCCTGGCAGATATATTAAAAACTGTAAACGTAAAATTCATAGAGGAATCAAATCAGGTGTTCATGAACTCTTTCTTGTTGTAATGAAAATTATTTAGGTAGCAAATTTTCTCAATGTTAGTATAGTATAAATGCAGTTTTGACCAACAAAATCTGATTCTCACTATGCAAATCATCTACTAGAAGAAAATCATACTTTTAATAATAATTTTGATATTTTACACAATGAAAATAATAGATTTGAATTGAACCTATATGAAGTATTGAAAATCAATGATCAGAAAAATTCGGTAAATATACTCACCTAACGATCAGTTAGACCTAAATTTATCACTATTACTTCATCTCTGCAGTTTACAAAAGAGGCAACCCTGTTTGGATTTTCCTCCTACACACAACCAAATTTATATGGAATCACTCGGTATTTCACATTATTAATTGTTTTTAACCATGGATCTTTGACTTCTTGTGAAGAATGAATTTTTTGATTTATAAAAACTGGATAGTATGATAAGAAATGTTGAATTATCACCACCTGTTCGAGATATTGTACTCAGTCGTCACTGAGATTTGAAACTTCAAAATTTAAAATAGCCTATAATCATGATTGAGAATGCCTTACGTTGAATTATCCGATGTGCAAAGGGGTGAGACAGAGGGATATATCGGCCACAATGGGGATATCACAGGTTGTGATTTCAAAAACCTACGCCCGATACGTGGAGCTACAATCTCTGCAAAATAGGCCTAAATGAAGTCGTAGAAAGATCACTTCTGAAGAACAAGACCGCTTTTTGTGCCAAATTTCAAGAAGAGATTCTAGTGCGTCGCACTCCATACTCAAAAGGCAATTTCTGGAAGCAACAGGCATCAGTGTATCAGTCGAAACGTACGTCAAAGACTTCGTTCAAGGGCAGAAGGTCCTTGAGAGTTCCAAAGCTATCCAAACAACATAAAATTAACAGCCTTAATTGGTGTATCGAGCACAAAAATTGAAATATTGAGAATTGGCGAAATGTTCGTGGAAGACAAGCTATACTCCGAGCAGCAAGACCAATTCCGAAATAGCAACGGGGCAGTGAGATGTTTTGGGGTGGCATTATGCTGGGAGGCACAACAGATTTGATTTCGTTTCCTGCGAGTGTAGTGGCTAGAAATTACATGCACCTAATACTGGAGCCCATAGTAAGACTCTGGCGAGGTGCCCACGGTGAGAATTTCACTTTCATGCAAGATAATGTTCCTCCTCATACCAGCAACCTCGCGCGACATTATCTTAAAACAGAGGGAATCGCTATTTTGGACTGGCCAGCTTGCTCTCCTGACTTGAATTCTATTGAACATTTATGGGATAATATTAAACGGATTATTAGATCGCTCCAGGATAATCCAAGAACCCCACATCAGCTCATCCAAGCCGCCACAGAAGAGTGGCAAAATATCACCCCAGAGAAGGACGAAAACATAATCCAAAGCATGCCTAGACAGATTCAGGCTTGCATCAGGGCAAGAGGAGGAGCACTTTCTCCGTGGGAAAACAATTTTCAATTTTTTTACTACATGCGGAAAGAGTCTCTCATTTCCTTTTATTTGTTTCTTTCTTAAAATAAACCTTAATTTATTACTTTTTTCACTGGAAATATCTCTAAAAGGATCAATTCCAACAATTCTTTGAAATTTCCGAAATTCCTGAGGTAATATTCAAAACATCGGATGATTCCATATAAATTTCGTTGTGTGTATTTGGTTGAGTAGCTGGGTTTACCACGTAATATATAAGGCACATCATTGTTTTAAATGTACTTTTTTCTGAAGAAGCCACAGTATGGTGAAACGCGACATAAGTTTGTCAATATGGTGAAAATTTGAACAACCTTGTTTTATTCAATCAAAAAATGTGAATTTAAATTGAGTTATACTGAGTGGGCAAATTACATTGTCTTATTATGGTAACTCTTGTTGTGTGCCTAGTTAATATAACCCTAAAGGAAAAAGTATAGTGACGTCAAGTCAAGAAAACAAGGACTTCTCACTTGAACTCTCGTCCCTATACAAATTTTTCTGAAATTCAAAACTAACAGGACCTTGTTTGGTGGAGAGGGTGACTATCATGTTGAAAAAAAAGTTTGATCTTTGTATAGTAGTTGTTCATCAGAGAATAATATTATTATTGATATTTATTCGTATCAACTACCATGATATACGGCCTCTGAAATAGTCGGGAGTATATGGATGTTTTCGAAATACCAATTGTGGAAATTTGGTCAGCGAATGGTAACCTCGCTATTTGGTCCAACCATCTCATTCTTTGTCCCCTAGCTGAGTTCGTTATTGACGGTTTCCCATCAAGTTCTGCTAGTTCGTTGTTCGTTCTTCTTTCCTCCTTAATATCCACTCTCTTACTTCCATACAGGGTGCTTCAACGAAAACAAAACAGATCTACCAAGATATTAATTTCTGATCGAAACGCAAAAAGAGGTCGTTTTTTGTTTTAAGGGGGACATCTTTTGGGGTACAAAACTTGCCTGAAATATTAACCCTTTAAGCGGGGGTTGCAGTCCTCGAACATTTTGAATAGGAAAGATGGGTCGAGTGATGACTCAAAAGAAAGGTGGTATCTTTGTCTACATCGCCTTGATGTAGACAAAGAATTTCCATTTTTAATTGAAAACTGTAAAAGATACAGGGCGAGCAACTGAAAGATAGGGAATACTATTTCCCTGAGACTATTCAAGTTTCAGTGAGGGAAAATGGAACAGATCCATGCTGATCAATGGCAGTCATCATCAAGTACCATCCTCATCTCGAATTTCAACCCCTAGAGCAAGAGTGACCACCCTTGAAAATTTGGAAGAGGGTAGGTGGGTCCAGTGATACCTCGAAAGAAAGGTACTATCTTTGTCTGCATTCCTGGAACGAATTTTCATGTTTGATTGAAAACTGTAGAAGATACAAAGTGAGCTACTGAAATTTTCAATGGTTGTCACCCCTGCTTCAGAGGTTGAAATTCGAGATGAGGATGGTACTTGATGATGACTACCATTGATCAGCATGGATCTGTTCCATTTTACCTCACTGAAACTTGAATAATCTCAGGGAAATAGTATTCTATCTTTCAGTTGCTCGCCCTGTATCTTTACAGTTTTCAATTAAAAATGGAATTTTTGTTCAAGGCGATGTAGACAAAGATTTCTTTTGAGTCATCACTCGACCCATCTTTCCCATTCAAAATGTTCAAGGATTGCAACCCCCGCTTAGGGGGTTGATATTTCAGGCAAGTATTATACCCCAAAAGATGCCCCCTTTTTGCGTTTTCATCAGAAATGAATATCTTGGTAGATATAGCCTCTGTTTAGTTTTCGTTGAAGCACCCTGTATATCTTCCTCAGTACTTTTCTCTCAAAAATCTCTAAAGGGTTATTTTCTTTCTTATTCAGCTTCCATGTCCCGCTGCCGTACAGTACCACTGGTTTTATGATTGTCATATCGATATTCTTTTTAGTATTTCGAGATATATTTTTTGCCCTTAAAATTCTGTGTAAACCACCAATTCGTTTAATTCCTTTTGTAATCTTTTCCTGTATTTCGTTTTCTTCTTCACCATTACTATTTATTGTTATCCCTTAGTACTCATATTTTTGAACTTTATTAAAGTAGTGTTGTTTGCCATCAATTTTGATTTTCAGATTTCTGTTGCAGTCTGTTTCTTCCTCATTACCATATATTTTGTTTACGCTTTCTTTAAATTTAATCCTTTGCTTTTTGCTGCTGATCCCAAATTTTTCAGAGTCTTTACCATATTCGAATTATTTCTTTTTATTATATCAATGTCGTCCACATATTTGAGTTTGAAGGCGGTAAATGGTTCCTTTCGTATTAATCTTTATTTTTCTAACCACTGACTCTAAAACTACATTAAACAAAGATGTTGATAGAGGGTTTTGTTATTATTCGTGGATTAAATTGTGGTACTGGACGCTGTGAATTATCACTGTGAATAATGTAAAAAGAAACAGCCGGCTATCACACAAGTGAATGAGGGACCAATTTCATACGTGCGTCTGCTGTTCAATGAAATCGTTGTAAATTAGAGAACTTGTTTCAATTCTTTTCGACAAAATATCCTTCCATTTATAATACTAGACTATAAAGTATCATAAGATTTGGTGAGGTATCTAATTTTTGTAAATAGGGGAAGACAGTTTCAACCTTGTGATTCCTTGAATTCAATTCAATAGTGTATTCTCTTCTGCATTTATTTCATTCGAAGAACTCGCTCTAGGTTAATCGTCTTTACGAGTGGTACAAGGCCGCTGAAAGAAATTTAAAATACTCCACGTAAAGTGAGAAATGTTCTAACAAGTTAATCACTCTTCAAGCTCATCGGCGTTTCTAAATAATTACATTTCGAAAAGGAGATTCACCTCTCGATAGCTATCTCTCATAATGAAGCGATATAGGAATTTCGTAAACCAGCTTTCGAAGTGGTATTATAACGAAACCACACAAGAGGGAATATCGGCTTTCATGGAAAGTGTTTTTCGAATCATTCATAATTAATTATTGGTTTCACCTAAAGATTAGGATTATGACTGGTCCTGTTTCCCAATTGATTAACGTTAATATAAGGTTTGAGCTTTGATTTATCCCAACCAATTCAAGTGAGTTACCCGTTGAGAATTTTCGAATTATGTGCAAAAATTAGTGTCGACATGTAGTTTTTTTGTTTGAATAATTCGATTTACATTCCAATATTTTTTTCAGACATGAGGACGAAGATATGTCCTCAGTCAAAATTTCTTTGAAAATCTTAACAGGAAACAAATATGGTCGTATAGAAGGAAAAATATTCCTAAAATTGAAAAAGACGACTTGTTTCCGTGAAAAAGAGAGAAAAGAGCCCACAGTCTAAAGTTTTGAATAATGAAGTTGTAGGTATAGAAACAAGATCTCTTTATATTCAGGTATGGTTGAAAAACTGTCGAATATTGTATTTCTTGAGGATTAACATTTTCTATTCTATTTACCATAAATTTTTTCCCACAGCAAACCAAAAAAACTGTTTTATTCTTAGTTAAAGGATGAATGCAAGCTTCATGGATTTAATGATTCTTTGAAAAAACGCTAATATCTCAACAAATATATAGTATAGTAGAGAGCAAAGTTCTATACTAAGTTAAAGATCTTCGATTGGTAGTGGAATGGGAGTAATATGAAACGAGGAAAATGACAGGAAAAAATGGTGCCGGTAATGCATATCCTTTCATACTAACCTAATATAATAGAAAGAAGCATTCTTCTAATGATATAAAATAAGAAGATATTTAAAGAATACACACAACCAAATTTATATGGAATTACCTGATATTTTGAATATAACCTCAGGGATTTTGGAGATTTCGAAGGATTGTAAGAATTGATCATTTTGAGATATTTCAATTGAAAAAAGTAATAAATTAAGGTTTATTTTAAGAAAGAAACAAATAAAAGAAAATAAGAGACTCTTTCCGCATATAGTAAAAAAATTGAAAATTGTTTTCTCACGGAGTAGGTTTTTTTATTGACCTCAGTAGCTTGTATTGCCTACTCTCGCCCTGATACAAGCCTGAATCAGTCTAGGCATGCTTTTTGGATTAGGGTTTCGACCTCCTCTGGGGTGATATTCTGCCACTCTTCTGTGGCGGCTTGGATGAGCTGTTGTGGGGTTCTTGGATTATCCTGGCTCAATCTCATTCTCCTTTCGAGATTATCCCATAAATGTTCAATAGGATTTAAGTCTGGAGATCAAGCTGGTCAGTCCGAAATAGCGATTTCCCCTGTTTCAAGATAATGTCGCGCGAGGTTGCTGGTATGCGGAGAAGCATTATTTTGCATAAAAGTGAAATTCTCACCGAGGGCACCTCGACAGAGTTTCACTATGGGCTTTGGCACTAGGCCCACGTAATTTCTAGCCGTTACACTCTCAGGAAACGAAATCAAATTTATTTTGCCTGCCAGCATAATGCCACCCCAAAACATCACACTGCCCCCTTAGTATTTGGGAATTTGTCTTGGTGCTTGGAGTCTAACTTGTCTTCCACGACCCCTTAAAACCAGAATCCGGTCATCTGATCGAACACCAATTCTGGTCTCATCCGAAAAAAGAACATTACGCCAATTCTCTCGTATTTTGGTGCACGATACACTAATCAAGTCTGTTAATTTTATGTTGACTGGTAAGCTCTGGAACTCTTGATTGCCTTCTGCTGTATACATCCCTTGAACGAAGTCTTGGACGTATTGTTTCGACTGATACATTGATGCCTGTTGCTCCTAGTAATTGGTTTGGAGTATGGGGTCACTTTTTGCAATTTGGCACAAAAAGCGGTCTTGTTCTTCAGAAGTGATCTTCCTACGAATTCTTTTAGGCCTATTTTGCATTCATTGTAAGATGAATGATTCCGCCTCAGCTATTTTTGCTGATTTACATAATCAGTGTTATTTTTCAAAATGCCTTCGATGATCAATTTCAATAACATAATATTCATTCTCTTGGACCGGGAAGCTATGAATGACCTGATCAGTTCTTCTAGGTGATAGTATGTTTGACTGCATAAGCAGAAACATTATAGGCTCAAAAAAAGATTACCATTCCCACAGCTTATAAAATACTGAACTGAAAAAATTCACAAAAGTTTCGGATAAACCATTGGCAGTTGAATTAGTTTGGGTGATGGATAGCAATGAAATTAATAGCGCAATTTTTTCTTTGTAAATAAAATCTAACCCTAATCTCCCAAAGTAGGCACTGTAGTCCGTGAAAAGTTTCAAGCACGAGTTACGTTTAACTATTTCGTTAGATGTGAAAGAAGAAAAATATGACGTGGAGGAAAATGCATTTACACCGATGCCTTCGAATTGGAGCGAAAGAGAACACAATGATACCAAGTTATAATATAAGAATAAGGTTTTGTCGCGCATGTGCGGGTTGTAGATGATGTACAGGGTGCAGCATTTTGGATGTTTTAGTATTGCAGCTATGTGAAATAATGTAAATAGAAAAAAATTACCTTCCCCCATCTCTACTCTCAATTTTCGACGAAAATAAATTGGTTGAAACAGATCGCAATTATCTTCTTTTTTCGAGTTATTTTCGATTTTCCAGAATTTCGGTGTATGGCAGTATCTCTAAATATATATAATATGCATGACAAATTTCCTCAAAAAGAAGAATTCTTTAAATATTCTGTGGTTTCATCTAGTACGCTGGTGGGAATTTATACAAAACACTCCACTTCTAATAAAACAAAATAAAGTTATTCATTACTTATGAGTAACGAAATATCAAAAATAATTAGTAACAGGAAAACAAATTAAAACTATAATTAAAAGTAATTCCATTATTTAAATTTCAAGAATTACAACTTCCAGCAATACTGGTTTGAAAGTTCTTACACATTTCTTGTCTAGTGTAGAAGTGCACCGTCAGTCGAAAGTATACTAACTTTCTTTAAGGCTACGGATTTTCATCCATAAAACCTTCTACTATGTTCTCTTTTAAAATAATAAAGTAATAATAATATAATAATGTTCCCCATGAAGATTTTCGTCAAAAATAACGTAGGCCGAAATAAGCAATCCCCTTGGTGACCAGTAATTTTCAGTATTGCAATTTAGTAATCGGTCACTGGTCACCCTCACTTCATCAGTTCATATGGTATACCGGTAACATTTAGAATTTTCACTTGATTTTTCCTGATACTATGGTTTTCGAGCTATAATGAAAGAATAGTTTTTTAATGTGAACTTGGATGAAATAGGAAGAATATTTCTTACTCTTTCCAAATATTTATTACAAAACAGTATTTTTCAAAAATGTGAATTTTCCGGAAATAAAATTTCTTTGAACATTCTGTGGTTTCATCTAGTATGCTGGTACAAATTTACACAAAATATCCCAAATGTCTTTCATTCTATGCTTACAATAATAAAGCCCTCTTTTAATAAGATCAAACTTGAGTTATTCATTACTGATAATTAAGAAAATGTCAAAATTAATTAGTAGAAAAGACAAATAACAACCATCTTAAATACCTAAAAGTATTTTCATTAGTTAGAATGCAAGAATTGTGAGGTCCAGAAACATCTATGCTTGCATTCTGAATATTGGTTACTGTAGCTGAAGGTTCATGCCAACTCTTTCATATCATAATGGGTTTGTCTATATGGTATATCCTTGACATAGTACCAGAGAAGAAAATATAATGGCGTTCAAGTTGGTGAATGAGCTGAATATCTCACTGGTTCTCTCGTTCCTTACCACTTACAAGTTATCACTGAGAGACTAGTTCGAAGTTATGAAATATTTCTTTTCTAGTGTGGGGACGGACCGTCATGCTGGAAATATACTAACCTTCATTGAACCAAAGGACTTCTATACGAAAAAGAAACCCACGACGGGTTCCCATTCATTATATCATAATAAAGGTCTCTACGATATTTTCGTAAAAAAGACGGTCGTTCATTAACGCGCACCGAAAACTAAAACCGAATTGCCTTTGAACATGAATTGCCTGATGGGTATTGATATCGGACCATTATTGCGATTGAATAATCCATCACTGGTCACCCACACTTCATCAGTCCATATGAATTAGTAGATTTAGGGATTTTCTCTTGACTTCTTGTGATATCAACGGTGAAATTCTAGCCGTCACTCATAATCCTCCTGGCTGGAGAAATTGAAGTTTCATTATCTTATGAGGTTGAAACTCATTTACCTGAAAATTCACGTTTTGGTATCAAACTTCCGCTTCGAGTTGCTCACATGAAATTGGTGGTTTCAGCTCCCAAAATTTCCATCGTAACCTCTCCATAATATTGATTATGATAACTTTGTTTGCTTTGAAAGAACCAGTGTTTATTATATTCTGTTTCAATCGTTGGAATATGGACTTGCGAGGTTGCCTCCTGTCGAACCGGATAATTTTGCTGCATTAGAATCATTCTGGACATTGCATTTTAACATATCGAATTTTTCGAAGTTTTTAAAATTGACAAACATTTTTTCAATCGAAAAGTTTTCAGCTAATTGTTTGTGAAGTAACAATGTGAATTCCGTAATGGATAATTTTTGATATTTATTTTGCGAGTATAGAATAAAATAAGTTTGGGGTCTTGTGTAAATTCACATCAACATGCGAGATGAAACGTTCAAAGGTATTTCTTTTCTAGAAAGTTGGTGAATTTTGAGGAAGGTTTTTAAGGATGTACTCTTCCTATTTTATTTTACTTGGTATACATTTGAAAAAACACAAGTGTATATTATGATTCGAAAACCATTCAAAAGAAAATTTGATAGCAAACGAGATATTGGCATATCCATACATCCAGAATTAAACGAAAACAAAAGCAGAGCTGCGATCAGTTTGAATCAATGAATTTTCCTCGAAAATCGAAGACGGAGATGGTGGTGGGGTTATCTTTCTCTATTTACAGTATTGCACATAGCTGTTGTACTAAAACATCCAAAATGGGATACACTGAACTCAATAAGTACTGACAAACGACATATTTTGTTTCTTTTTCGTTTTGCTGTCATTAACATCTCAATTGAAGAACACATTCATTGATTTGAATGGAAAAACGTAGTCGCGTCTTCAATGAATGAATTAATGTAAAAGTTTGAAAGAGAGAGAATCCATTTGCTTTTTCGACCCTATTGCATTCATATCTTCACGAATATAATACACGCTGTTTTATGTTAACTTTTGTCATGTTTCACTTTGTGCCTCGCTGCGAAATTCAATAAAATTTCTACAACTATCATAATTTGTAGCATTACGTCTGATCTAACGAGAGCTAACATAGGAATTTTCAGCTTGTTAGGCAACTTAAACATGTACAAAAGAACTAACAATTTATATAAAACGCGTAGAGTTAGATTAAAATCTCTTTTAAGTAATAATCTGAAGATTGTTGCTCACAACAGTGCATTACCTGAGCGGGCTTGAAGCATTTATTATAATAAGATTGTAAGTACCTACGTCTCGTAGTAAGTTGAAGAAATATGCAACTTTCCTCTGAAGCTATATAGAATTAAGTTCTCGAATGGTATTATTATGAAAGGTGGCCAAGAGATGGATGGTATTAGATGAGAAGCATTGCAGTGTCTTCAGTAATAATCGCATTTCCTGGCAGAGTAAATATTGCTTCTAATAAAAAGCGAGTATAATTTATTTTGTATTATTAACACGTCTGCTGTAGTGTTGCAATAAATTAAAAATTTTAACGTGACAGAAAAATCTATTTTAATCAATTATACAGGATGTTCTGGAAAGAATATTCATTATTTCACCCGAATGAACGAAAGAATATTTTGCAGTGGCGATTCGTGACCTTAGTGAACGGCAGTTCTGCAGGATTGCTGTTTATGTCAGTAAAATATGAAATTAAATAATCTCCATTCAAATTACTGCGAAGAATCATCACCGAATGCAGACTTTTCACATCTTCAAAATGTTGAAAGAGAATTCGAGAATCGTTTGTATCATTGTATGGAGATAGGAGGTCATTTTGAGCATTTAAATTAATATTTGGCATTTTCAAAGTACAAACTTTCGTTGTGTTTAAACTCTCTGTTCGATAGTAAATGTTCATGAATGGAGAGTTAAAATACCTTTCCAAAGATACGTCACACGACCAACTTTTCCTATATTGAGTTTTGATTAAGGTGCTGCTGAAGGTAGGGGGTTGATTTAAGATACTTTGAATCAACTCAGACATTGGTTCCTCTCCAATCGAAAATTGACGCTTATCAGCTATTTCCGCCATAATCATTCGTGAGATAGAGGTGGTGGAAAATTGTCGTTGAAACTTGACCCGCTTCACAGGATTGAGATGTGTAGGTCGTGCAACACTGACGAAGTCACACGAGACCGCAACTGCAGTTTGTTGCTCAAATTCATGGCATCCAATCGGATTGTTCCAATACTATGTGGCTCTGGCTGCTGATGATAATGAGGAGTGGATCGGAAAACCATCTTCTTTAAGGAAGGATATTTAACACTCTACAGTAGGATGAACATTGCTATCTGCATAAGAATTTTCAATATGTTTATACATATAGCGATAAATTTCGCATGTCATCATTATTGTGGTGTGATGTACACATGGTTTAACAACAGGAAAGACACTGGAACCTTAGCTTATTTTGACAAACTGCATCCAGTTTGTTACGTTGCGGTAGTTAGTCGAACTAGCCTTGGTTCTTAAAGTTCTCTACTTTTGGTTCTCATCGTTTCCTAGTGGCCCTGTTAGTAATCTCTGTGTCAGTTCGTTGGATGTCGCCAATTGTATGTGTATTCATATACATGTACTTGACTCGCTCCAATTGAGATGAGTAGGTGGCAGTCTGGCTTGGTGTTGTGAATGGGTGTGCAACAGACGAGGTCGAACAGGACCGAAACTGCAGTCTGTACTCTGTTGCTCCTATTCATGACATCCGACCGGAATGTTCGACTATTATGTAATTGACGATGATTATGAAGAGTGGATCGGAAAACCAGCTCTTTCAAAGAGGGATATTCAACACTCTACGCAAGGTTGAATATTACTCCCTGAATGTCTGAAACTCCTTTCTAAAATTATCAGAAAGACTACTTCATGAAATATTCGAAGTTAGTTATGAAACACCCTATATAAATGAGTGAATAGAAAAATGGTTTTACTCAGTACAATATATTCATTTATTTATTTGAATCAAAGAGTCTTATTGTAAAATTTTTATATGAGACAAAACACAATCGGAGAAAAGCCGAGTTTATAGAATAGATAAATATTCAAAATATACTGAACCTTACCTTTCACGTATATTAACATATACGAGATAAGTTTTCAAATTTTCACCAAATTAACACTTAGATGGAAAATTGGTTTCTAAAATGTTGTTTAAACCTAAACGAAATTTATTTGGAAAGCAATAAATGTTGCCTAGTCCAGTTCTGAATGTCGAGGCATGCAACATCCGCAAAAGCAGTAACACATTTCGAGATAGCATCGCACATCTCCAATAGATCGGAGAAAGGTTATTAGCATCTGAGTAAACATTGTCAGTCAGTGTCATTCATGCACTAGGAAGCGTTTGCAGGCGGTATAGCATGAAATGCCAAGCGGTCTGCGCTGAGAGATTGAAACTCGTTAATACAAAGTGAGGCCCGCACAATTGCAGAGTACTTACAGGATACTAATTAGAGAATTTCAACTTGTATGACCTTAATGAAGATTAGTTTGCTTCAGGTTATGCAAATCTGTTCTGAGGAGATATTCTAATTGCATTTTGAACTACAGGATTAAAAACGAGCATCTGTTCTTTCTACTATATTCAACACGAAGATTTAGTATATATTGTCTCAAAAAATCTTTTCTTGAATGTTTTACTTATAATCTCTCCAGCTTACGATTCAATACATAAAACGCGTCAATGCAAACTTCTTCACATGAAATTTCATCTAGTATACCCAGAAACTTAGTAGTTCTTTGGTTGCTAATCTTCAAGAAAAAACATTCACATGTTCTCTGAAGAATAGAAGAGATTGCGATGGCCATCTTTTTCGAATGGAATAAGCATTTGTATGCTGTTTGCAAAATGGAACAGCTATTTTAATACCTTTTTCACAACGGCACAGAATGTTTCCTCGTATAGGAGTAATAGCGGATTTTATTGAAAATACATCTTAAAGTACTTTTTTTATTTTTCGTGTTTGGTTCTTGTTTAAATCTTGTCAATACAGAAAAGAGAGGCTTCGATGGCTGTGTCCATTACCATGCTAAAGATATGTCTATCCAATATTCTTTCACACTTGGTCACTCCGACTCGCAAACATTCCAAGTTCTTCACTCTGTACAGGGAGGTTTTTTTCAGGGAAGAGTTCTTATCGAGGTTCCGGATGATAGAGGAGAATCTCTTTCCACTTATGGATGTGGGTCCTGGAGTTAGATAGATCCCACCAAAAACATTTTGTAAGAAACTAGCCAAGTCTCAATGGAGCTGGAGTTTCTCTCTAAAAAGTAATGAAATCTAGACAAAGTCGTGACAAGTCTAAGGTTCCTTACTGCGATTTGTTTGTTATTATAGTTGATGCTGTATGACCCTGCCGTTGAAAGGTACCCATGACCCACTTCACCAATCTGTCCCCAGAACCGCTACCTATTGACGATGGAAAATTGCCACCAATTATTAAACCCTAAATCTGTAGCAAATTTCAGCTCTCTGAGTTTATGGGAAGTACTAGTTCTATTCTGATGATCATGAGTGAGTGAGTGAGTGAGTGAGTGAGTATCATAAATGCGAAACTTTGCTTTCGCTTAACTTCGGAACTAAATGACCTACAGGCTTGAAATTTTGGATTTTAAGTATGTGATTATAACATAGCTTACTGGATGACTGGGTTTTGTTCTTATCTAGAGGTTCTCAAATAGAGGCCTAGTGTTTGCTTCGCGCTCGACTTGGCGCAAACCTAATAGATACTTTCCCTCAAATTTTCAAAAGGAATGCAATGAGTTCAAAAAAAATTTCAGTATTTGCAAAGATTGAAAACGCATCAAAAAAATCAGCGTGAATAAATAAATGAAAAATTACATAACTATACAAAGTGTATTATATATTTTGTATGCACATTTTGTTTCAAAATGAAAAATCAAATTGTAAAGTTCGTCCATTGAGTAAAAGGCAATTTATGATATAATCTATTCACATTACTCAGTAAACTGCGTTTTTTCAAGCGATGATATGGGATACGCAAATCATCCTAGCATCGAGTATTGTGGATGTCTGTCTGCTCTACCATAATCATTTCATTATGGTAGGATTCTAACCTGGCCTCGTATCGACTAAGACATACCAATATATAAGAGGATGGCATGGTGAGTATCCCGTAACTTTTATATACCTCTCCACAACTTGTAGTCCTCAAAACCCCAGACAATAAACTCCGCGCTCTTTTTTGTTACAAAAATATGAAGTGAACATCCGAAGCGGAGGCCCACAAAATAATCCCATAGGGTTACTAAGATGTGGAAATTTGCTTACTATGCGAGTAATGAGTCCTTAAAAGTTACTTTATCTTTCTGATTGTGAAAATTGTACTGGAGACTTATTCTACTAAATTACTATGGACCGACCACGATAGAGAGCTATCTAGTGCGAATCATATTGAGTATTTCGGTTTAAATTCACAGTGATGTAAAGTTGTTCGAAGTAAATACTGTGATTTTCTCTATTCTTCTACTATCTCGTTTCTTTCAACTTACATATTAGCCACCTCAACGGATACATCAGCGTTTTACTTTATTCTGTTGTTATCCTTTCCAGTGCGGAATATAAATCATAGGGATGTTTTGACACCCTCAGGTAGGTAGTTGACTTATAGTATCATAGGCCCTGATACAGATTTATGAGGGGCTCCTGATCTGACTGCCCTGTTTGACCTGTGACTACCCCAGTCATCCACCTGGACTCTATAATGAAGATACATGTATACATGCATAAGTCTATAAATAATTTGGTTTATGCAATCAAAAGCTTTCGTCCAGTCTAAGCAAATAAGAATGGCTTGTTTTCCCCTCGCCAAATGAGTCTAGAATATGACTGAATTATTTCATTCATAAACGTTATTGATAGTTTCTTCTTTCTAAAGCCGTGCTGGTTGTTACACAGAAAGGATATACTGATGAAGCTAAAAATTCGGATTTGTAATGATACCTTCAAAAATTTTCGAAATAGATGCAAGATTGATAAAAGCCGATAATTACCACGATCATCTTTATAGTTTTTCCATAAATTGGTACGACTCTTGCTATTTTTGGGTTTTTGGGAAGACTGCTTCCTCAAAGCATTTATTTATTATCTTACTCGAAGGCATCGATACGTGACATATTGCTGACTTGAGTAAGTTAACTGAAAGCCTATAACAATGTAGTGAGTTTTTCGGCTTCATTACCTTAACCATTGATTCAATTTCTAAGCAAAAGTCATGAAGATTGTTCCCTTTTCACAATTTTCGAATGGCTCTTGATGGAGGACGAAGGAATAAGACCAGAGAACTCAGAGTCTTCGAAGAAAGGGTTGATGGCTTTGTAATTATATGGAAAGTTTTCTATTAATTTCTTTCGGTCCATTTCTCTAGCAACTTGTTTTCGGATATGAGTTGGAGCAATATCTACATTAGGATAGAGCTTAGAGAAGGGTATGCTTCTCAAGCATAATTCTTTCTCATTCTTTTATGGTTATATTTATATTCTTTGCAAACACTGAGGCCTCCAAAATAATATTTTTTCGCCGAGAGAAAATCTGCCAAATACGATATTTTTTGGGATCAAAAGTTCTGGTTTGCGGAAGATATTATTTCTGGTAGTTACTTTGCCTTTGCATTTTAAACATGATTTTTGAAGGATAAGGTACGGTTCAGTGTGACTTTGAGGTATCTATTCATTTTTTATCTTATATGTTTATTTTCTAAACTCAAGAACCTAATTGCTGTACAAAAAACGACTCTTCTAAAAATGAAATATTCACTTAAATGTTGTTTGAAAATTGAAGAACCTGCAGTAATTGAAATTTTCGAAGATTCTACTAAGAATCCTGAAAGCGTTCTTATGTTTTATATGGAGAATGGAATAGTGTAGTGTTTGGAATATATCAAATTTCTGTATATTATTTGAAAACTAGAATATTATATTGGAAATCAAAGTTGTTTGTGGTCTGTTTTCTGCAATTGAAACGAGCATTTAGAATATCCGGTAACGAAACAAATATTTTGTCTGAACTATGACTTCTTATTAGTGTTGAATCTGATCGTTTTTTACATCACCAGATATAAAGAGAATTTTAGATCTTTCTTGCATAAATAGATCCTTTCAATACATTGCGACTGAAAGTAACATCATTGACGTAAAACATAGAGTTGTAAGCTGAGTTAAAATTGAAACTAGAATTTAAATGTTGAAAAAGATAAAAGAGTAAAGGAGTACTACACTGAATCATTGTGAAATGCTTTTGAAGTTTGTCTCAAGAATTTTTCAATCAGTTGAATGTTTAAAGTGCACGATTGTATTCAAAACATTTATAAAATGTTGTAAATTGCATGTTTTGTTTCAATAATTCATCAACTACAAATTCAAATTTATTCGAAAAAAGTTTAGTTGTGTTAAAGAATCATTTTTCTAGTTATCTATCATCACAAGCAATGCAAGAGGATAATCGAAATGAAAGTGGTACTCATAGAAATTGAAAAAAATTAATAATGAAAAATGTAAAACTGGCTGGTTTTGGTGGTTTCTCAATTTTATATTGGGAATGTTCCAGTTATGCTAGATGAGGTCTGGATTTGTGCCGGTCACTCTATTAAAGTGATTTCAAGATTTTGGATCTTATCCATCGGTATGAGATGATATCTGGCGTTATCATGCTTAAACAAAAAGTTTCTACCTATGCATGTCACAAATGGTATATCATGTTTTTCTAAAATGTCAGTAACGTACCTCTGAGCATTCAGGGTTCCATAATTCACGTTGAGCAATTCAGGAAGGGCTTCGAAGCAATTCTTTCTTACACCATTTGTAACGTCCACCAAAACTAGAGATAGGTGATAGATTTCGACGTCTGTAGACTAGGGAACGTGAATCACAATGAAAAAGATAAAATTTCAATTCATCTGTGGACTAAAATCTCTCCCAGTCCGGTTCTAAGCAATTGACGATGTGCGGCGGTTAGAGATGGGCCTCGAGGCCTCAAATCAAATTCCCTGAGACGTTGTCGTATCGCTTCAATGCAAGTTTGCAGTCATCTGTTCTGTCGAAGGTCTATTTAAAGGTGCTCAGCAGTAGAAAACGCTGTTCCAACGAGGATGTTCTTAAAGAACTGTCATGGATCGCCGATATGCGCGCTTTCCAGGAATAGGCGAACCTGTTACGCCATATGAGTGGGCGCCTGGAAAGAATTGAGGTGTCTGTTTACTCGCTTCTTGAAGAGGGCCAAATTGTAGGATGTAGGGAAGATGTTGGACGGAATCGAGTTCCACAGCTCACCGGCCCTGTAAACTAAGGAATTCTTATAGAGAGAGGTTCGAGGGGTCGTTAAATGTACCACCATATGATGAAAACTCCTTGCCAGTCTAGTGTTGTGGTAAAACATGAGTTTTCCCGGAACAAGGTCTTTCAGCTCCTTGGAGCATCTTCCGTGGAAGTATCTGTAGAACAGAGACAGGTCAGCAACTTGTCTTCTGGGAGCCAGCGGTTGGAGATCGCGGGTGCTCTCCTGGTGGTCGATGAGGCGCACAGCCCGTTTTTGCACACTATCCAACATCCGCAATCAATGTTTGGGCGCAGATCCCCATACATGGAACAATATTCTAAAGCAGGTCGAATCTGCGCCTTATATAGAAGCAACAGCTGAGAAAAGAAAACTAAGTTTAGATGATGCCGATTTAGCTATTCCTGATGCATGTTCATGCCAGCAAAACCCGGAGTTGACTGTTATTCTTGCAATGGATTCAATTTGTTGGCCTTGCATTATTAGAGGACATTCTCTAGCGGGGACCTTTCTAGAAAACGTAGTTGTTTGAGTCTTGCTCACCAACTGACCCCACTCAGATATCCTCTGTAAGTCAGAGTTTAAGTTATTAAGTTGTTGACATCTCTGACGCTGAGATTCCGCAGCTGTAATCGGCTGCAGACAACTGAAAGACTTGAATGGGGCACTCCAAGCCTTGGGCCTATTCTTGTATAAATCCTTAATAGGTCATTTCTTGATTTGCGTGGTATTATCATAGACAATTAAAATTTTCAAGAAGAACGAACGTTAAACTCAAGAGTTGATCAACAGCTGCTGTTATGGTGGTTTCTTGGTAAAATTTCAATTTATTTCTTTCATTTTATTTCTCATGGGAGGAACATGTGCGCCAAGAAAAAAAATTGAATATACATTCTGTCAAAAGAGTACCGGAAATTGGTTAATGAAACACAAAATATTTATTTTTCATCCCAATTTATTGTATCGCCTTCAAAATGGCCTCTTCCGAAATAATACATTCACACAAACGAATAATCCAATCATAGAAGCAATTTTCAAACGGTTTTTTCGGAACCGACTTCAGTTCTCGTCGCGAATTCTCTTTTATGTCTTCTATCGATTCAGAACCTGAAACCTGGTACCTGGAATTGGTAATTTGTGTTTTGTAAAAAAGAAAAAGTCGGCCGGGGCCATATCAAGTGAATACGGTCGTTATTTGGTGGTATTTGTTGAGTTTTTGGTCTGAAATTTATTGACAATGAAATGGTGCATTATCGTGCTACAAAATACATGAATTCTCTTTCCACAAATTTGGACTTTTTCCACGAATTTGCTATCCCAAACGCCGCATAACGCTTAGGTTATATTATCTTTACTTTTGATCGTTTTATGAATTTGGGTCGAAATTGATCCGTTCTGGCATGTCTTCAGCGAACTTTACGCGATTCAATTTTTGAAGAAAATTCAGGTCTTTCAAAACTAGTCGAGCGGCAACGCGTTTCATGCCCAAACAATCGTTTAAAATTCTACGAATTGATTTGTGCGACACAGACAGTTCATTGCCTATCTCTGTCAAACTCGAATGACGATTTTCAATTACCATTTCCTTCAGTTCATCGATGTTAACTTCAGTTGAAGATTTTGCTGGCTGACCAAAGCGGGACAAATCTTCCACCATATCTCGGCCGCTTTGAATGCACTGTACCACTCATATGCACCTGTTTTTGATAAAGTCAATTCATCGTGAGCCTTCTGTAAAATTTTCAGCTATTCGGTACACTTCCATTTGCAATACAAAATTTGAGACTAATTCTTCATTCAATATTTTCATCGATTGTAGAAATCGCAAAACACACTTGTGAGAATTGACAAAATCGATCACACTGAACAAACTAAATGGCAGATCCCTCTCAAACACTGCTTCAGTAAATAAAACAGTTGTGCCAACTCAGCAACAAAAAAATTCTGACGTTATAAGCAGATTTTTTTAATAATCAATTCCAGCACTTTTTTAACAGAATGTATCCGAAGATACAAAGTAGTTGTGTACTCACCAAAAAAATTGCAATTATTTGTTAATTTCTTGGCGCAGTGTAGTTATATTCCATACTTTGAAGGCAAGTAAATCAATGTAGGAGATTTTGGTAATATCCCGTACATATGTTAGGTTAGGACTGGGAGAACAATCTGTGGTACTTAGATCTTCAATGTCATCTTAAATACGCCCCTGTAATCCTAAGTTCACTACATCCATGGGCACCAACTTAGAAGCACCGTAAAACAAACGGAGATTAAAATATTCAATTACATAATTATTCAAATAGCAGTATCATGATGCATCTCAAAAGTCGTTAAACAATTGTAAGAAAGTGGCTATTGCTTTCTGAGGTATATTCATTGAGAATGTTATAATAAAACTCCTCAAATTAATCGTATGGGAATAATACAGCTACATGAATGAGATATAATCTCGACGTCTTTTACTAATTGTCTTTCTGTTTTACATGAGTAACATGGACTCAAATAAGAAGAATATTATATTCTCGAATCGGCTTTAATTAATAATTTATAATCGGAATTATGAAGAATGTTTAGGTGTTATTAATGAAGTAAAAATTACAAGAAAATTGAATGTTAAAAGAAAACTTCTTGAGTAGTCTTGAACATGCTTGTGTTGTGAAATTAGAATTTTCTGAGCACAGGACTTTGTCATGGATCTCCCTGTTGCTGTTCCGAAGCATTCTACGATTAAGCTTAGGCCACTTTCTCAGGCAAGTTTCAACAGTATGTATGTCTCACTGAGTGGAATGAACTGGGATTTTGTCAGGGATGAAAGTCTAGACTGCCATAATGCATTTAATATTTTTCAAGATAAATTTATTCATTCTTTTTATCTTCATTCCCTGAGAAGGTCACAAAGGTGATGGACAGCTGTGCTGGGGGTGATTGGTTCAGTAATGGTCTCCGGGAGATGAGAAATCGGCTACATCTGGTTTCTGACATGTATGAGATATATAAGTCGGAAGATCTTAAGTCCTTGCATGATAGGTTGAGGTTCATTTAACACAACGAGATTAACACAGCAAAAATTGATTACATGGATCGTATCGTAGCTAGCTCATCGAACAAATCCAAGGCTTTTTGGAAAATAGTCAATCAACTCAGAAGTAATAATTCAAAGAAAGCTTCTGTTACACTTGGGCCGGAGAAATGTAGTGAGCATTTTGCCTGTATTACAGATGTTATTTCTCGGAATATTCCTTATTTTCATACTGATTTTAAGAATATATGTAAAAAGAGTGGAGTATTTCCGGAATGATTGAAGGTTTCGAGAGTTCTTCCGCCTTACAAGAAGAGAGATGTAGAGAATATTTAAAATTATCGTCCTATATCCCTGGTTCCAGTTTTTTCTAAGTTGATTGAAAGGCTTATGTCTGATCAATTAAGAGCATATTTGGAAATAATAATCTCTTCTCATGGAGCCAGTTTGGCTTCAGGCAGAATAGGGGTACGATGGGAGCCCTGGTTGATTTGGTGAGTGGTATTCTTGACTATTTTGAGCAGGATTTTCATTCTGTAGCGCTTTTTCTATTTTTAACCAGAGCTTCTGATTGTGTCCATCATAATAAACTAATGTGGAATTTGGAAAGGTACGGATTGGGTAGAATGAATTGTGATCTAATTGAATCATTTTTAACTGATAGATATCAGGTTTTGTTTTCAAATGGTAAGTACTCTGATGGAGTGAAGGTCATGACTGGAGTTCCGCAAGGTTCTATCATGGGTCCTATTTTATTTTTAATTTTAATTAATGACTTCCCTGATTATATTGATCATGCGGACAGCACTCTCTTTCCTGATGATACAACTCTTTCTATGGGATTTAAAGATATGTGGAGTCTGAAGCATTTATCGGATAGCTTGCATGAAAGGGCGTTGGTCTGGTTTTCTGTGAACGGGTTGACAATGAATGTCAACTCAGAAACTGTTGCTGAGTTCGAGGGATACTTCTGGTCTTGCCACGGATTTTGCTGGAGACAGTAAGTTTTTTGGGGGTTAGTGTTGATCCGGTTTAGTCGTGGAATGCTCATGTTGAGTGTTTGGCTTCTAAAATAAGTAATGTATATTTTCTTGGACGTCTGGTTTCATTTGTTTCTCCAATGATTCTGAGGATGGTTTATTTTGCGTTAATCGAGTCTTCCCTTAGATATTGTGTGGTAGTGTAGGGTGGTTGTCCTGGGCGTGAAATTACTGTTTCGTCTCCAGATGAGGGCTGTCAGGGTGTTAGGGGTCTGGGCTATAAGGATTGCTGTAGGGGCACCCTTAGGCGGCTTGGAATACTTACCATTCTTTCTTCTCTTTATGTACTTATGTGTCTTGTGTATGTCCACAGCAACTTAGCAACTTTCAAAATAAACTCTGATATTCTTTCTCACAACACAAGAAATAAATTTCATATAAGAAAAGATTTCTTTCGACTCAGTAAATCACAGATAGGTTTTAATTTTCATGCTGTTGATTACTTCAATAGGCTGCATGATTCCATAATATGTCTCAAATCGGACGGTTTCAAGAAAAAGCTCAGGCAGATTCTTGCTCTGGAGGTTTTATACTCAGTTGATGAGTTTTATAATGTCAACTTTTTGTGAATTTTTTATTGTCCACCATTTGAAGGTTTCTATTTTACTTGTATTCAAGTATTTTTATCGTGTATGTGTATTTCAATGTACTTTTATTCTATTTCAATGCCAGTCATGTTTAAATTGATTACATTCATTCTATTACTTTTTATTTTATCTGAGGTTTTATTTATACAAATTCACTTGTTCTTTTTGTCCTTTGATATGTATTGTAATCAACCCACTGACCAGTGCAAATACTTTTATAATATGTGTAAGGCATTAATAAATGAATACTGAATACTGAATACTGAAAACGTCCATACTTTACACAAGAAAACTAAAACCTTAGGTTTAATCTGTTGGAGGCAATGGAAGTCATTTATTAATAATAGTAATAATTTGGTTACTTTTTCCGACAAAACTACGACTTCATTGAAGATTACAAAAATATATTTAATGAGTGCTTTGAGTAAAAATCCAATATTTAACGAGCGAATTTATCTAATTATTTGCTTTGTTTTGTTAGTTTTTCGCCGTTTGTTTCAAGAAACTCGGAAGTGACAAAATCCTAGTAGGCTGCAGTCATTTATGATTATTGGCGATTATTGTTATTTTTGTCTGGCATTTCATACTAGATGGGGAGAAAAGCCTCCTTCTTGACCGCCACAATGCGCTGCTTCTGTATGCAATTTCGGTCTCGTTTGACCTCGTCAGTATTGCACACCCATTCACAACATCAGGTCAAACCGCCACCTACTAATTGGCTATACCTTCTCTGTTGTTTTCATTGGAGACGAAGGTTTAAAAACGGTTTTTTACATTTGACTTACTTTCTGTGGAATCAATTGAAAAAAAGTAGTTCTTTCAAGTCCTCCTGTTTTAAGTGTTGAAACCAGTCTGGAAACTACGTCTCGTTTCGTAAATGCCTGTATTCCATGTTGAATTAAGTAAGGCCATTTATTCGATGAAAATATTTGTATAAAAGAACAGATAATTGGAGGACTGCACGGATTATGTCACTACATCAAAGGTTGATGTGAGTTAAAATACGATAGGAAGAAAACTCGGTATGTAGATTGGATAAGCCTTCGGACCACACCAAACCTCCAACGATCACTTCTAAAGTATAAGCTCAGGAGAATGAAAAGAAATGAGTGAACCATGCGTGATCTTTCATATGATTCGAGAGAATAGGGAGGGAAAAACCTGAGGAAAGATCCGGTCTCCCCCGTCGCTGATCAATCAGTAACACCTAGTCGATGAGTGAGTCTCCAATAAACTTTCAAGCTTCATTCTTCATTCTAACCAGATATTCGATTGGTGATGATACTGCAGCAACCTGAAAAATAAAAGAGAATAACAGCAGAAGATATGGTGTAGGTAATGAATATCCTTTTGTAAAATCGAACATAATCAAAAGAAGAATACTTAGTCTATGTTATTGTGAAGTGGTATTCATCTCCATGGGATCTTGCCAGCTTCGAAACACAATCACCTCTGTCCTCTTACATATCTTCAATGATCCACTCAATAGTCTCTTTCCAATCGGCAGAATCAAACGACCAGGTCCGATTTTCCAGGTGATGATAATTATCTTTAACTGCAGAAATAGAAAAAAAATATGGGTTACAAAGGAAGAGATACCACCTTCCATATTTAATTAACAAATATTGGACCAAAGTTTCATGAAGAAGCCAGGATGAAATCGAAGAAAATTATTATTCAAGGGACAATATTCAACCTTCCGTAGAATTTTAAATATCCTCCCTTGAAGGAGCTAGTCCTCCGATCTACTCTTCATAATCACCGTCAACCCGTGAAACTAGCTCCTTCAAGGGAGGATATTTAACATTCTACGGATGGTTGAATATTGTCCCTTGAATAATAATTTTCTTCGATGTGTCTACACATTGCGAAATCTCGCATATAGTAACTTTTTGTTTTGAGAATCCAGGATGAAATATCAGACACTCAAATAAATTTCATTGCAATTTGACAAATCAGAATAAATATGAGAGATCACTTCGTGAGTTCTCAATTGTTTATAGGAAATTATGTTCACATTGAAAACATGATTTGATAATTTCCAAATTATTAACAATGTTTGACTTATTTGCGGAAAACTTGATACTTTTTTCATGTCAGTTTGTCAATAACTTTTATAACTTGAACAATTGAAGAAAAACGCTCAAGTTTCACAAAATATAATGAATAAAAATATATTTGACATGTTTCGAGTTTCATCCCATTTTCAAAAACCAAGAGGAAATAGAAACATTGCAGTAGTTCTCCAATATGTGCACCATGTATCTAAATACGTTCAAATTTAATATTTTGAGATATTACCGTTGTTTAAGCTTTGATTGGTCATCAAGTTTCTTCTACTTTTCACTCGTATAATTTTTTTCATTAATAATTATGTTTTTATTAATTATATTTTGTGAAACTTTAGCCTATTGTTTTTCTTCCTTCTCAAATTGTTTTGTGAAAATGTTTCATCAAATGATCAAAGTTTTTATGAGCTTTTGAATATATTTTTCTAGACGTCACTTTGAATTCGATGATCTCATATTTTCAGGAGCTTCGTCATTATAAATTTCGAGCATTATAAATTTTGATGGGAACACGATTATCTGTTTTTTTCAAAAGCAAATGAAACAACAATTATTTGTTACTGGTTACATTCGTCAATCATATGAAACCATCTTTAGAAAACCTAAATCACTTTGTTTTATTTGTCATTTGATGGAGTTAGGTTCGATATCAACCACTTGAATAATCTTCCCTACAACCATTAGAGACGTATATCTTTATATCCTATAATTAACAGAATACTGGAGAGATTCTTTTTCTGACCAGCGATGGGGGCATCGTAAGGCTTTCTGTGTGGTCTGTGGTTTTCTTCGGCCGTGTCCCCTGAAAAAACGGTGAAACGGGTAGGTAACGTATACGAAATACTGTAACCAATATTCAAGTATCATCGTGACTTAGCAGCTAATTCTCTGTCAGGAATCTTACTCAAGGTATAAAGACGTATATCGGAAACTTGATACGTAACGAAATTTCACGCTTTTTAACTTTTTCTATAACAGTGTTAATTCAATTGGTGATTAGGATACTGAATCGAGTTTTTCTCAGAAATTTGCGGTAAGTGACGTAGGTCGCGGCACAAAACTTCATGATTTTGAGGTGTGACCACCTGTGAGCTAATTAATTATTTCATTTTATTCATATAGTATCTTTCTTGTGGAACAAATAAAATCTGCTAATTTCACAGAATACCTTATATTATAATTTTGGAAGTTTTTAATGATTAAGACGATTTTTCTGGATATATTAGATTGTTCTACTTACTAGGATCATTGACCAACGGGATCGGGGCTTTCAGTATTCAAATTCATTTTAGCCCACCTTTCAAATGTTGATTTCAGTACATCATCAAGGCGTTTCAAATTTGAGCTGAATAATTCGAAAAGTAAACGAGATATTTATATAAATAAAATGAACCAATTTTGTCTGATTTCCACAATGTTTATTTCTTACACACGACCGTTTTCGAAAGTTACGTCATTTTCAAGTATCTAGAGCTAACAGTTAATAATAATAATAATAATAAATATTGTTTATAGACAGAATGTGTTACCTGTGCCTATTTTGAATATTGAGTTTCACGGAGTGATTCAATTCTAGTTTTCAGTGGTGAGAGTGGTGAATTTTGGATCGGTTGATTGCCAGCTCGTTCACCTGATCT
Organism: Cryptolaemus montrouzieri; assembly: GCA_013387265.2. Taxonomy (NCBI): domain Eukaryota; kingdom Metazoa; phylum Arthropoda; class Insecta; order Coleoptera; family Coccinellidae; genus Cryptolaemus; species Cryptolaemus montrouzieri. Next base: position 108,023,779 of record JABFTP020000185.1, read on the forward strand.
GAAATCAATAGACTTTTCTACTTGGGGATATTTGAGAACGTTGATTTACAGGTCTCCTGTATAAGACGTAGAAGACTTAAGAAACCGTATAATCATTTCTTGTAGAGTCATTCAAGATACTCTTGGGATCTTTAATCGGATACGAAGATCTATGTGTCGACGTCTAAACTCCTATGTAATGGCTGAAGGAGGCCATTTTCAGCACTTACTATGATCGCTTACTTTACATTATGTTTTCATAAAATTGATCAATTTTTCATACAAGAACTGTGACAAATACGGCAAAAATGCTGTAAACGTGTGGTGTTAGTAATGTCGTTTTCCTTTTTTTTGTTCTGTGTTGTACAGTATATGTGTTCGTTCTTTGATGATTTTGTTTGTTACGTTTTCTGGGTAGTCGTTCATCCTTAGAAGGTCTTTTGTGTCCTTTAGTACGTCTTTTCTTAATTGTGGTGAGGTGAGTTTCAGTGCTCTGTCGAGAAAAAAACTGCATCATAAAAGGATATATTGACAGAGCACTGAAACTCACCTCACCACTTACACCACACGATACATAACTATCCCATACATACCTCAACTAACAGAAACCATCAAGAACATCCTCAAACCTTATAACTTCAAAATGGTCTACTCAGCCATGAATTAAATAAGACACGTACATACAAAACTAAAATCCAAAATACCGCACATGGAGGAAACCCACATAGTATACGCTATACCCTGCAAGAACTACGGAAATGTCTACATTACACAAACAGAACAACTCCTCAAAGAACGGCTCAAACCCCACAAATACTCAAAAAACGACAGAACTGCACTAAACGAACACAAAAAACAAGACGAACACGAATTTGACCATGACCAGACAAAAATTCTTGACAAAGAACACAACCGAAAAAAGAGAGAAAAACATACAAAAAAACATAGACAACTCTGTAAATGACCATAAAGACACTAAGCTCCATATACGTAGATCTTCTACAAAACAGGGTACAAGAAAAGAACGTTTCGAAAAGGTTAACAATCACAGTGAATACAGAGAACACGTTATAATACAAACAGATCCCAGAAACACCTGAAAAGTCCACAAAAAAACTGCACCGTAGAAAACTTCAACACACATACCCTCCGAAAACTGACATCTCCAAAACACAAAGTTTCCACAATTATTACAAATAAAAATAAAACAATCATCCAAAGATTACTGGGTAAGATACATTTTAAGAATAATTTAATATGAATCGTAATGTATGTTTTTTAATGTTGTAGATTAAATACTGAAGAAGGAAGAAAAATCCCAAAACGTCTATTTTAGATAGTGTTTAAATATTCTCATAATATAATATAATATATATATATATATATATATATATATATATATATATATATATATATATATATATATATATATATATATATACACAACCAAATTTATATGGAATCACCCGATATTTTGAATATTACCTCAGGGATTTTGGAAATTTGTAAGGATTGTTAGAATTGATCCTTTTGAGATATTTCAATTGAAAAGAGATAGGTTTATTTTAAGAAATAAACAAATAAAAGGAAATAAGAGTAGTAGTAAAAAAATTGAAAATTGTTTTCTCTCGAAGTAGGTGTTTTTTCTCGTCCTCAGTAGCTTGTGTATCATTCTCTTGCACTGATACAAGCCTGAATCCGTCTGGGCATGCTTTGGATTAGGTTTTCGACCTCCTCTGGGGTGATATTCTGTCACTCTTCAGTGGAGGTTTGGATGAGCTGTTGTGGGGATCTTGGATTATCCTGGCGCGATATAATTTTCCTTTTGAGATTATCCCATAAATGTTAAATAGGATTTAGGTCTGGAGAGCAAGCTGGCCAGTCCAAAATAGCGAATCCCTCTGTTTCAAGATAATTTCGCTCGAAGTTGCTGGTATGCGGAGGAGCATTATCTTGTATGAAAGTGAAATTCTCATGTGGGCACCTCGCCAGAGTCTCACTATGGGTTCCATTACTAGGTCCACGTAATTTTCAGTCGTTACACTCGCAGGAAACGAAATCAAACTTGTTCGCCTCCCAACATAATGCCACCCCAAAATATCACACTGCACACTGCCCCCTTAGTATTTGGGAATTTGTCTTGCTACTTGGAGTCTAGCTTGTCTTCCAAGACCCCTTAAAATCCGAATCCGGCGGTCATCTGATCGCACACCAATTCTGGTCTCATTCGATAGAAGAACATTTCTCCAATTCTCAATATTCCAATTTTGGTGCTCGATTCGCAATCAAGTCTGTTAATTTTTTGTTGTCTGGTTAGCTCTGGAACTCTTAAGGGCCTTTTGCTGTATAAACCCCTTGAACGAAGTCTTTGAGGTATCGTTTCGACTGATACGCTGATGCTGTTGCTTTCAGAAATTGCCTTTGGAGTATGGGGTGCGACGTATTAGGGTCTCCTCTTGCAATTTGGCACATAAAGCGGTCTCGTTCTTCAGAACTTATCTTCCTACGACTTAATTCAGGCCTATTTTGCAAAGATTGTAGCTTCACGAATCAGGCGTAGATTTTTGAAATCACCCCTTGTGATACCCCTATCGTGGCTGCTAGATACCTCTGTGTCACCCCTTCTTCCACGAGAGCAATTATTCGACCCTTCTGCACATCGGACAATCCAACGTAAGGCATTTTCAATTATGATTATAGGCTTTTTTAAATTCTGTAATTCAGTTTCAAATCTCAGTGACGACTGAGTACAATGGTGATAATTCAACAGTTCTTATCATACTATCCAGTTTTTTACAACAAATAGAGTAGAGATATTTACCATTTTACTGAAGGCTGAATATTACTCTCTGAATTTTGATCGTTAATAACGAAATGAAGAATAATACCAAATACGTCATATATATTGTAGGCTATAATCTAAAGAGCATGAACAGACTATAATTTTTGTAGTTTGTGAGAATATTTTGATTTTCCCAAATTCTTTATCGGTTAATGCATCATTCGTAATGTTGATTGTAGTCGAAAGTGCATACAAGAATTATGATATCCATAAATTGTCAAAATTTTCGAATACCCTTTTATTTCGATATTATTCGCAGAAATTTAGGAGCTATTACCAACAAAACAATGAAGAAATAATAAAATATGCCGTTCATTTTATAAGTTATATTCGGAATAGTATTTTAACTTTTGGTCTGTCCAAATTCTTCGATTCTTCTTTTCCGAAAATTTTCTCAAGACCTAATTTATATAATGAAAATACAATTAAGCATTACCATCGTTCGAAAAGTGAATTCAAATCTGTGGTTCATACTGTATTTCCACTTTCAGTTTTCCTGAACTTCCTAAGTTTCCGGAAACGATGTTTTTTACAGCAAATGTTCACAATAAAATCCTTGTAAACAGTGAAAATAGTTTCAGATAAAATTTCATAATATTCATAATAATCCCAAAATACATTGCGACTTTCTTAGAGAAAACACATCAAAAGAAAGGTAATTTTTTACTCAGTTCAAGTTGACGACCATGAATTATATTATGTCATTATTGATGGTTTGAAGGTCCAATTAAAAAAAAAACTAGTTAAAAGGCCAACAGTTTCGATTTATATTTTAAATCTTCAGGGCTATAATCGTTTAGTTTTTCGTGTCACCATTACAAATCGATATCATGCACTCGTCCCGTCCTTTAGCAGTGAAATGTATCGTTCGTTCGTTCAAATATTTATTTGTAATGGTGACACGAAAAACTCAACTATTGTAGCCCTGAAGAAGATTTAAAATATAAATCGAAACTGTTGGCCTTTTAATCAAACTAGTTTTTTTTCAATTGAACCTTCAAATCATCAATAATTAAATAATGTAATTTTTTACACTTCTCATGTTTGATGTTTTTGAGATCTGACCACCCCCGGTACATGAGGCAACTTTCTTGTTTTGCTGAATTAACCTCGAGTTGTCATAATTTCACACCCATCACTCAACAGATGTTTCTTCTAGGAAGTCTAGGAAATGGTACATCGTTGTCTGTGTGTGGCATCATTTGCAGTAAAATTAAAAACCATCGGGCATTCATATTTCACTCGCAGGATGTATTTCTACAAAACAACCACTTGAAGGTCTTACAGATGTGAGAAAATACCCCAAGTATTTTATCGTCGTCTATTATGTGACTATTTCTTAACTCGGAGTATATAAGTTTCTCTACGCCTACTACGTGAATTCATTGATAAGAAGTGTATCATGTACATGTGTACACATGTGACGTTAGTCATTACATAATGGTTTAGTTCAAGTTTATGGTCACAGCCCGTCATCTTATGTTGAATTATTAGTTGTCCTGGGATGCGTACCATAAATTGCTGTTTGAATAATTCTTTATGGCGCTTGGAATTATCAATTAAATTATATCCCGCTTGTATATACAGGGTGTTTCTTTTTTTATGTTTAAGTACGGCAGCTATATGAAATATTGCATACACAGAAAATGACTTTCCATCTTCGTCCTCGATCTCCGAGGAGAAATCATTCGTGAAAACAGATCAGATATTTCGTGATTTCGGCTTATGCCAATATCTCTGTTGCTATGAAAGATTTTTTGTTGAATAGTTTAAGTTAGATGAAAACTATTTCGACGTTCTAGGGGAACTTTTGTGAATAGAATGCAGGAAAATATCCAAAATTTGTTGAACGTGCCTGACAAATTTCCTGAAAAATGTGAATTTCTGCAGTTTCATCTAGTATGCTAGTGCGAATTTACATAAATTATCCCAAATGGTTTCAATTCTGTGCACACAACAATGTAGCCTATTTATATGGATACATCTCTACGCTAGATACAATAAATAAGAATAAGAATGCTGATTGTATAAAAAATGCATCGAATAAGTCGAAGGCAATATGGGAGGTAATTCGCAGGGAGATTACTCCAGCAAAACGTGAAAACTTCGTAGAAGTAACCCCTAATGCTTCAGACTTCAATAAGTTTTTCAGGGATGTTGGTGCAAAGGTTGCTAAAGATATTGGTTCTTGTGGCTAAGTCAATTTCTGCTCAACAAAGGATCGAGATAGCCTAAAATCATGTTACTTTTTCGATAGTTCAGAACTCGAGGTCAAAAAATTGATAACTTCATTGAAGCCTAAGGAGGGATATATATATGGTGTAACAAGTAATATTCTTAAGATGTTTGCGGATCAAATTGCTGTTCCGTTAGCAATAATAGTCAATAAATGTTTTAAAGATGGGTACTTCCCGAAGGAGCTCAAATTTTCCAAAATTATTCATCAGCATAAAAAGGGAGACAAGGGAAAATGCGACAACTATCGACCAATTGCCATATTGCCAATGATGTAAAAAATATTTGAAATGGCGGTCAATAATAGAATGGTAGCATTTCTTGATAAGATTAATCTTTTCAACAGCGCCCAACATGGGTACAGGATGAATAGAAGTACAGAAACACAAAGTGTCATTAATTTGATTCTTCAAGCTTTGGACAGAAACGAGAATGTATCAATGTTGAATTTCGACCTTAGCAAGGCATTTGATAGTTTGTCTCATGTAATCTTGCAGAAACTGAGTAACCTGGGAAGACTTCACGGGTTACTGAAATCGTATTTGAGTAATAGAAAGCAGGTGGTACGCGCAAACAATGAAGTATCAGAGAAAATTCTACTGAAGTGTGAAGTTCCTCAAGGATCGATACTGGGACCTTTACTTTTCCTAATGTATGTGAATGATATCTATATACAGAATGCAGCAGGTACTTGTCTTTACTGCGATGATAAATCAGTTATCATAAAGGGTAGTAGTCAGCAAGAAACTGATCAGAAAAACAACAAGTCCGAAACTACAGCTTGATTTTCGAGCAATAAACTGAAACTAAATGAAGATAAAACTGAAGAACTGAGTTTTGGATCAAGAGAAATTATGAAATGAGTTAGATTCTTAGGAGTGTGGGTTGATTCTAGACTTAGTTGGGCAGATCATATTGATAGAATCTGTGGAAAAATTACAAAGTCACTTTTTGTCTTACGAAACTGAGCATACAAGAATCTTCAAAAATAGGCTATTACTCATACTTTCATGCAATTATGTCATATGGTGTACTGGTATGGGGTCTGGCAACAGAATTAAAGAGAATATTGATCATGCAGAAAAAAGCCTTGAGGATTGTTTTTGGATTGAAATCCACGCCGTCTGAAAGAGCTGAAGGATAGCATTTTTTGTGAAAAAATTAAAAATATTCTTATAGAAGGGGCCCACTACACTATTGAAGAGTTCTTGGAAGATTGTTGTTAATTTTTGATTTGTGTAGTTTGACATGTTTGTTTCTGTGAATTGTTTCATACACTTACATGAGTCATGAAACTTTTTGATCTTATACCTATATATATATATATATATATATATATATATATATATATATATATATATATATATATATATATATATATATATATATATATATATATATATATATATATATATATATTCATGTTGTATTTGTTATTGTGAAGCCACAGTGGCAATATTCATTTATGACTTATCATGTAATTAATTGATGATAATTATACTATTCTATTCTAAAGGAAAGTCATGTATCTCTCATGAGTGGGGAAATTTTAAAAATAATTGGTGAAAAAAAACAAATAAATACCTAAATACTCAAAAATATTTTCATTATTCAAAATGCAAGGAGTGCAACGTCCAGAAACACTGCTGCATGCGTTTTGAATTTGAATATTGGTCACCGAAGCTGAACTTCTAAAGTTTTGTTCAAACTCTTCTTTATTATTATGAGTTTGTCTATGTAATAACTACTTGACGTAGTCCTAAAGAAAATAATCGAAAAAGGTTACATCGACAAAACGAAGTGGCCATCTCACTGGTCCTCTTGTTTCCTTTTAGTAATCAACTAAAGATTGGTGTAAAAGTTCTGAGACATTCCTTGTCTGGTGAATATACCAACCTTCTTTGAGCCAAGGGAATTTTACCCGAAAATCCTACGAGTATCTTTTCATTTATTCTATCATAATAAAGTCCCCCTCGAGAAATTCTCGTCGAAAATGAGGTACACCAAGATACGATGGTGGAATTCGTGTTTTTCTCCCGACTTTTCCAGATACCACAGGCAAAATTCTAGCCCTCGGTCATAATCCACTGGCTGTGGAAACTGAGATTTTCTCATCTTATAAGGTTGAAACTTATTCTTTCTGAGGGTTTGCGAAAACCAATATAAGCGACCGTATATTTCGGTTGTGTTGAATATTTTTTCTCAATTTGTATGCCGATACCTATTCCCGTGAAAAGGGTCCCGACTAGACACCCATACAGAAAGACAATGAAGTGATCTTATAAAAATTGCGTTTATCATTGTGAAGTATGCCAACCTAAAAATAACAATCCTTAAAAGAATGAAAAAAATTTCAGTAAATAGTTGAAAAAACATTGGTTCCATCCTTTATGTACTCTGGAATTCAGAAGCGAATATCTACAAATCTCCTCATCGCAAATAAGTCACTGGAAAAGATTCAAATGTCGACGTTAAAATCATTTAAGAAGATAAGTAACTAGCTGGGAGATAGTTTCAAGCTCCATAAATGGTAATCCAAAGGAATAACTCGAACTAAATCTAATGTACTCTTCGCATGATATCACTTCGAATGCCTTTTTGCAATTTGTCAAGTTAAATCGTTAGTAAGCGTGTTTTCCAGTGATACACTTTTGTTGTATCAATAGAATTTATTTGTGGCATTAAGCATGCTTTACTATCGAATAAACATTAGGGGGAATATTTATGTTATTGTTAGATAATGATCAAGGTCAAAGTATTAGGGGAAAGGATCTTTAACGATTTGTTGATAGGGATATTGGAAATTTTCAATGCGTATGATTTTATATGTACATAAAACTGATTGTAAAATAACAGAGTTCATTCAATGCCTTTAGAATGCCATTTATGGTAAAATGGGAAGAATAAAATTTATACGTAATAAAATCTTATACAAAAGGCAAGTTTCGTTCAAAAGATATCGAAACAATTGGAAATTTCAACATTTAGATGGTCCACATTAATAATACATTCGCAAAGTATTGAGATAGTCAAGATTGAATTTGCGATGGCATTTTGATCTAACACCTCCTAAACTCCTGAACTGCCAACCGAGGCGCTACTCATGTTTGAGGAACTTTTACTTCTGAATATTTCTTTTTAGAGTTTCCCCTCATACCCTTTCGGATTTAGGTCTGGATAGCAGGATGGCAAGTGGAGAATGTTGTTCTATTCCAGTGTATTTTCGACAGTTTTGTAACTTGTATATCATGTACTCGATGCAGCTCTTGAATCAAATAGGATGCTGTGCTGGTACGATCTTTTGTAAAATCAAACATCGGGCAGGAGTAATACATCTAGAACGACTTATATGACGTTCTTTCACGCTACCATTTCATGCATACACTACCATAATCGGTTGATAATGCTTGGGCTAATTTTGAGAACGCTGCTTGATGCAGATTCTTTCTGCTTGAACGACTACTCCATCATCGTTTTATAGAATGTTTGTGGTTGCTTTTGAAACGGGAAGGTAGACATCAAACTAAATTATGAGATGATTATTATTATAAAATATTATCCTATCTAGTGTTTTTCAATTTTATTTATTTTCTATTTGACAATAGTGTCGAATTGATGGAACTATTGGATTCATAATTAATTTATAGTATTCATTGTCTATAACACGATATATATATATATATATATATATATATATATATATATATATATATATATATATATATATATATATATATAGGGTGCTTCAACGAAAACTAAACAGAGGCTATATCTACCAAGATATTCATTTCTGATCAAAACGCAAAAACAGGTCAATTTTTGTTTCAAGGGGGACATCTTCTGGGGTACAAAACTTGCCTGAAATATCAACGCCCTAAGCGGGGGTTGTAATCCTTGAACATTTTGAATAGGGAAGATGGGTCGAGTGATATCTCAAAAGAAAAGTGGTATCTTTGTCTACATCGCCTTGAACGAATTTCCATTTCTGATTGAAAACTGTAAAAGATACAGGGTGAGCAACTGAAAGATAGGGAAGACTATTTCCCTGAGACAATTTAAGTTTCAGTGAGGTAAAATGGAACAGATCAATGCTGATCAGTGGCAGTCATCATCAAGTACCATCCTCATTTCGAATTTCAACTCCTGGAGCAGGGGTGACAACCCTTGAAAATTTGGAAGAGGGTAGATGGGTCGAGTGATAACTCGAAAGAAAGGTATTATCTTTGTCTGCAATCCCGTGAAAGAATTTTCATTTTGATTGGAAACTGTAGAAGATACAGAGTGATCCACTGAAAAATAGGAAGGCTATCGCCCCAAGACTATTAGAAGTTCGAAATACTGGATAGATTCATTTAGATCAAAGATGACAGCCATTGATCAACAATGGATCTGTTCCATTTTAGTTCACTGAAACTTGAAAAGTCTCAGGAAATAGTCTTCCTATCTTTCAGTTGCTCACTCTGTATCTTTTACAGTTTTCAATCAGAAATGGAAATTCGTTCAAGGCGATGTAGACAAAGATACCACTTTTCTTTTTGAGATATCACTGACTCATCTTCCTATTCAAAATGTTCATGATTGCAACCCCCGCTTAGGGGTTGATATTTCAGGCAAGTTTTGTACCCCAGAAGATATCCCTTGGAACAAAAATTGACCTATTTTTGCGTTTTGATCAGAAATGAATATCTTGGTAGATATAGCCTCTGTTTAGTTTTCGTTGAAGCACCCTGTATATTTATACACACAACCAAGTTTATATGGAATCACCTGATAATTTGAATATTACCTCAAGGATTTTGGGAATTTCGAAGGATTGTTAGAATTGATCCTTTTGAGATATTTCAATTGTAAAAGAAATAAATTACGGTTTATTTTAAGATTGAAACAAATAAAAGAAAATTCCGCATGTAGTAAAAAATTTAAATTTGTTTTCTCACGGAGTATGTGTTCTTTTCTCGACCTCAGTAGCTTGTCTTACCTCCTCTTGCCCTGATACAAGCCTGAATCTGTCTAGGCATCCTTTGGATTAGGTTTTTGACCTCCTCTAGGGTGATATTCTGCCACTCTTCTGTAGAGGCTTGGATGAGCTGTTGTGGGGTTCTTGGATTATCCTGGCCCGATCTAATTTTCCTCCCATAAATGTTCAATAGGATTTAGGTCTGGAGAGCAACTGGGCCAGTCCAAAATAGCGATTCTCTCTGCTTCAAGATAATGTCGCGCGATGTTGCTGGTATGCGAAGGAGCATTATCTTGCATAAAAGTGGAATTCTTATCTTGGGCACCTCGCCAGAATCTCACTATGGGCTCCAGCACCAGTTCCACGTGATTTCTAGCCGTTACACTCGCAGGAAACGAAATCAAATCTGTTTTGCCTCCCAGCATAGCGCCACCCAAAACATCCCCTGTCCCTCGGTATAGCGGAATTTGTCTCGCTGCTCGGAGTCTAGCTTGTCTTCCACGACCCCTTAAAACGCGAATCCGGCGGTCATCTGATCGAACACCAATTCTGGTTTCATCCGAAAAAGAACATTTCGCCAATTCTCAATATTCCAATTTTGGTGCTCGATACACCAATTAAGTCTGTTAATTTTTTGTTGTCTGGTTAGCTCTGGAACTTGATAAGGGTCTTTTGCTGTATAAACCTCTCGAATGAAGTCTTTGACGTATCGTTTCGACTGATACACTGATGCTGTTGCTTCCGGAAACTGCCTTTGGGGTATGGGGTGCAACGCACAAGGGTCTCTTCTTGCAATTTGGCACAAAAAGCGGTTTTGTTCATCAGAAATGATCTTCCTACGACTCTTCTAGGCCTATTTTGCAGAGATTGTATTTCCACATATCGGGCGTAGGTTTATGAAATCACCCCCTGTGATAACCCTATTGTGGTCGCTATATTCCTCTGTGTCCCCTTTCTTCAACGAGATCAATTATTCGACCACTCTGCACATCGGACAATCCAACGTAAGGCCTTTTCAAATATGATTATAGGCTTTTTCAAATTTTGAAATTCATAGTTTCGAATCTCAGTGACGATTGAGTACAATATCCCGAACATGTGGTGATGATTCAACATTTCTTATCATACTATCTATTTCTATACTTCACAAGTAGTCAAAGATCCATGGTTAAAAACAATCAATAATGTGAAATACCGAGTCATTACATATAAATTTGGTGGTGTGTGTGTAAACGAATACTCGAAATTCGCGAAAATCTTTCGACTTTGATCTGATTGTGATTTATGGTATCGAACAATATACAAGTAGTTTCATTTATAATAGTATAACTTTCGAAATATGCAATAAAGATAATTGGGCAAAGTAGATTTAATTCCACAATATGCTGGTTGAATAAGAGGCAAACCCCGCTCAATGGTTTTCAATATTGACATTCATGAAACTTTCATGAGAATCATTTCATGAAGAAGAAGCACGATTGAAATTAGCTTGCTGAAAAGCTTTATAATGATTTCTAGTAAAATTGAAAAAGAAATGATAATGTGGTCATCGGATCAAAATCATCAGTGCAAAAATATGATCTCAATTTCTGAAAAATTCGTCAAATTCAAGAATTGACTTAATTTCAGGACAAAAGGGAAAAATTCATTTCACATCTTAAAGAGGGAAAATTGATTAATAACCGTATAATGTGGGACATATTCTATGAAGTCGAATTGATTATTGAATGTATTTGAATCTGTTATAGAACTGAAAACTGAAGCTTAAATGAGATGTTCTAGTGAATGAGCGAGAATCCGAGAGATACATATTTCAAATTTTTTTCCCCTTCTAAATCAAGGACAACCAAGATGTTTTTCGTTGAAAATCTTAGGACACGTCATAACCTATTAACAAGCGTGCGAGACCTTTTGGTTTCACATTAACTATTTCCTCAATTTTTTCATTGTTTTTCAAAATTTCATGAAATATCTCATGTACCGGATTTGGAAATTGTTTGGATATTTGTTGGGTATAGATAACTATTCATATTAATCTACGCTGCAATTGAAGAGCTAGAAATCAATTAAGGTATTTACGTATACATATCGTCTTTCTTACCTCACTTCAATAAAAATTTCCAATAATGCTATACCTGGGAATGAATCCTATAAAAAGAAATAAGAACCCATCAGAAATAAAAATAATGTTAAGTCTGGTTACCCGACTTTCCAGCACAAAGAGTTGTATTTATGGGAGCACTTATCCAATAACTTTGTCAGACATTGTTTTTTTTTTCAATTAACTGTTTACGAGCATTTATTTATCTATATATATATATATATATATATATATATATATATATATATATATATATATATATATATATATATATATATATATAAAGGGTTTAATTCCGACGAGTTGCCCATATATCTGTTCATGCAATCAAACTGATTTCATGAAAAATATAAATCCACCACCCGATAATAATAAATACCATTGCCAGGCAATGATTATAATCAAAACACATCCTGGAGTCATTATATATTAGGATTACGTTAAATGTTATGAGAATATATCAATCTACCAGAATATATATATATATATATATATATATATATATATATATATATATATATATATATATATATATATATATATATATATCGAGATAATGCTCCATAATATACTGAGCTTTTCCCTTTTTTTCGTTCAACCTGCTCTATTTCTGCCATTCAGCTAAAGACATGCCGGGGAATTCTGAGGACCCGGGAATTTTGCCGGACCCCTCTCGTGTCGAGGGAAGGAATCTTTAATGTCCAACATTTTAATCTGGGCCGAATTTTGTATCCACCATTACTAGTAAATTGTTAGATCGATTCTCTTCGAATTAGGCACAAGTATTCACAGCATTTGGATAATATTACTGAAAATACATCAAATATTAGCCGTATACAACATATTAGTTTCCTCTTTATGAGTTGAAACAAACAACCTGTATATGCTTTTGATCAATATTCATAATTTGTCTGGACCATGAGATATTCATTCAATTACTAGTATTCACCGCTAAACTGTCACACTTTCTTGAGGAATTTTATAGGGATTCAAACTATTATATCATCTGCAACTAGCAATTAGCAGTTAATTTGGTGTTCACTTCGTACATGTTACAATATTTCTGCAAACTTATGAAATATTTCAGAGCCGTACTGGTAGAATTAGTTTTTTTCTTGTTCATAAAATTTCTTGAATTTTCATATTTTGTTGGAACTGTAGGAGGTCGCTCTATCTATTTGTATTTGCCACTGAACTCCTTTATGATGAATCAAAATGCTATATTATTTGCTTTATATGCGTTGCGAGGCTGTTCAGGATAGAAGATGATCTACTACGTTTGTTGGGCTTTTCATCATACGTTAGCAGTCGAATGAATAGAAACGTGTTGGTAGTCGATTTTCGGATTAAAAAATATTAGAACACAAGAAAAATATTATTCGAATAGAAAACTTCAAGTTCAATATGGAATTGAAAAAAATTTGTTACTTACGTATTAATGAACAATCTAACCATCAAAAATATTGAAACAAAAAGTAATGAAAAACAACGTTAATAAAAAGAAATATCCCATATTTCTATGAAATATGAATGTGATAGCTATTAATTGTGTATTATTTCAACGACAACCTTATGCATCATTACTTCAACTTTTAGGTAGAAATTGTTCTGCCTGTATCCGCAGTGGGCTGAATCTTCTTTTGTTAACGTTGACGCTCAGATTGGCAAGAATAAAATTCCGATAATTTTATGGCATGCAGATGGCAAGACAGCGCCCTATAATTTACCATAGGGGCATTGTGCTTTTCATGGCATTATAATCGTGATGCTGAGATTCTTCTTTATTATGAAAAAAAACAGTTATATCGAATAATTAGTGGTAATGCAATCTTTGAATAATTCACTGTGTTCCTACCTATTCAGAAATGATTGAGTTGACATTTTTCCGCGAATTGAATTTTACAAGAAATATACACAACTGTATTCACATATAATGCATAATCATCAAAACATAAGAAATGAAATTCTTTAGCTATTTTATTCATCTCATGTTGTTGGCAAATGTGAATTTCATCAAGATATACCCCCTACTATTGAATATTTCTCTTTATTGAGTTAAGTTTCATAAACTGAATTGTCGATGCATACGAGGTGTGTGAATAAAGTATTGTGATTGATTTTCTTTCAATTTTTTTGTTCAAATAAATATAATCACTATGCAATATTGTCTTCTTCAAAATCGTTTCCTTGGAAAATCACATAGCTCTGGAGACGGTCTTTCCAATCATCATAGCATTGCTAGAACTCGGATACTGGGCCTTCAGCAGGTCGGTTAGCTTTTAGGATGTTTTCAAGTGTCCCAAAATGAGTTCTCTTGAGGTGATTCTTAATTCTCGTAAAAAGTCACAGGGACCGAAGTCTGAAGAATAAGGAGGCTGGAGAGTCAGGAATGTTCTACTTGATAAAAACTCTATTATTGAGATTATTGAGATGATCCTGTAATTACCGAAAAAATAAATCAGCATGAATTTGATCAATGATATTGATGACATATGTATTTTATGAAAATCCTTTCTTAAATATGAAAGAGAAAAAACACTTTCGTCAGTGTATTTGTATTAACAAATAAACGTGGAGAACTGACTAAATTGCTTTTTCTCTTTCATATTTCTGTGTATTAACACGACCCTTCGGTCATTTTTAATAGTTGAATACAGTATTCGGCACATGAAATGACCGAATGGTCGAAACCGGCCGTGTATTAACAAATAAACGTGGAATACTAACAAAAATGTTTTTCTCGTCTAAATTATGAGTTTGATCTTTGATTTTATCATTCGTGCTTTTCTGGTTGTAGCGTACTACTCCATGCTTTGACGTTCAGTTCCTCGGTCGTACTCAAACACGCAAGACTCATCGCCAGTAATGACACAGAAAACAATGGATCAAGTCAAGAATTCTTTTTACTTTCTGAAATCCTTTTGGTCTTGAGGAAGGTTTTTCGGAACCATTTCCGCAGAAATTTTCTCAGCTTCAAT
This sequence comes from Cryptolaemus montrouzieri, assembly GCA_013387265.2. Lineage (NCBI taxonomy): Eukaryota > Metazoa > Arthropoda > Insecta > Coleoptera > Coccinellidae > Cryptolaemus > Cryptolaemus montrouzieri. The sequence continues at coordinate 108,038,871 of JABFTP020000185.1, forward strand.
TCATAGGTCAAAATATGATGAATAGAGCTGTGATTCAAATTCAACTGTTTCTCCGTGATCATTCTGGCTATCAACTGTCGATCAAAATGCACAAGATCTCGGACACTATTGACATTTTTATCGGTGTTTGCACTTGAAGTCCTTTCGCGTCTTGGTTCTTCTTCAATCGACTCTCTTCCTTCTAAAAATGTCTTAAACTACCGAAAAACGTGGGCCTTCGACAAAAACACTTTCCCAATAGGCTAGACAAAGTTCTTCAAATGTTTCTGTTGCATTGTGTCGCATTTGACTTGATAGCACAGCGTTGTCCAAAATTGATGCCGCTCATGTTTAGAACGCACAAAAAGGAACTGTCTCACGAAAACTAACGATGTGGCTAGATAAATGACTGTAGTGAATTCTTAGATGTCATCCAAGGGGCTTGCAAAAGTTCTAAGATAACTAACGTTTGATTTAGTTTGATGATGGTATGTCACACATATATTGAACCAGCATGAAACCCAAGCCTGGAGAAACCATAGCCCGACGTGACGGTATTGGTTTCTTCAGATACAGATAGATTACACGTGATCATTACTATCTCAAAATCTAGTTACTAATGAGCAATTGCTACTCAGCGACATTTGTGTACGTAAATCGCTAGAAATATGCATCTATATAAATGCCTTGAGCCTGTAACTTTTATCCTCTCTCTCCATTGCATTTTCCAGTAAACCAAAAAAAAATTATTCTATGCTGTAAATTCAAAAATTGTTTCTGGACTGAAACAAAAATTCCTCTTGACTTAAATGAAAAATTAACATACATCATTTTTAACAGACTTATCCGCATTAACTGTTTTTTTAACTCCATATATACAGCATCGAAATAAAATATGCAAAACGATCCTTCTCGGAGCAATCTTTAAATCGAATCATGTATTCTCATTTCCGCGGTTGACCACAAAGCTTGCCATAACTAACGAATAAAAGGAGCCTCCGTCATCGTGACGAGGGAGGTATAAACGAATACCAAAAAGGCGTTTCGACACGTTTTCGGAATTAATTATCATATCATTGGTGATCTTTCAATCACCGAATTCACGTACGGAGCCTCATCCGTGAATTTAATTAAAAATGAGACCATTAAAAATATTTTCGATTGAAAAAGTTGAGCATTTCATCGCTTACAGTCAATTTTTCTTAATGACACATCGATGCATTAGCTGTATTTAATAAATATGTAATAGAAGGGAGTGAGGTAGTATGATTCGTGTAGGGTGTTCTTCATAAAAACTATTACATTCGTATTTCTTTGATTACTGAGCAACGTAAAAGCTCGAAATGTGAAATAGATATGGCTCGATTTCAATGAAATTATGAATATATTGCTCTTTTTGTATCCTAAAATTATCTAAACAATACTATTGAAACAAACTTATAACTAGGCAAAAGAATATATATTACTACATCAAAATAAAGTCAAACATGAAATAGTTATATGAGATTGTAAGGAATGCCACTAATACGGATAATAAAAACAAAAATTGTTAAAATCACTAATTAGCACAACATGGATTTGGATGACGATGAAGATATGGATAATTTCTGCAATGATTATTTCATTAAGGCTGGGTCAGAAATGGGAAATAAGATTTCTATTCCTAGTACTCCTTTAAAACAATGTTTCAGAGCTTCTTAATCTTTATTTCTTGCACCAGTTACAGAAAATGAGATGATCGGTCATGTATCATCTTTGAGGTCCAGTAGTTCACCAGGTTTTGACCAGGTGCTTACTGATGTCATTAAGCAAACTCATTGTAAAATAATGGTTCCCCTTTTGCATATATTTAATTTGATTTTTGAATCGGGAATGGTTCCATCTCATTTCAAAACAGCAATAGTTATTCCTGTCCATAAGTTGGGTGCACTTACAGAGATCGCAAATTATCGACCAATAAGTTTGATAAGCAATTTTCCGAAGATATTTGAAAAATGTTTGAAACAAAAAATGGTTGATTTTTTTGTTGAGAATGGAATTCTTTCTCCTTATCAGTTCGGATTTACTAAGGACCTTGGAACTAGAGATGCGATATACAGACTCACATCGGAAATAGTACAAAATCTTAACTCTAGTAAAAAGTGTATTGCTGTATTTTTTGATCTGGCCAAGGCCTTTGACACAGTTCCGCATCCAGAACTTCTCGAGGTGTTGTTGTTGAAATTTGAGATGTGAATGGTGTTTCGGCCTTTGATCTGGAATGAATCTGTTCCATTTTTTTGCACTATTACTTAAATAGCTCAGGAGATAGAGAGTCTCCTCTTTTTTTCAGTAGCTCACTCTGTATATTCTACAGTTTTCAATCAAAAATGAAAATTCGTTCACGGGGATGCAGACAAGGATAATACCTTTCCTACGAGGTATCACTCGACCCATCTACCCTCTTCCAAATTTTCAAGGGTGGTCACCCCTGCACTAGGGGTTGAAAATCGAGATTAGGATGGTACTTGATGATGACTGCCATTGATCAGCATGGATCTGTTCCATTTTACTTCAGTGAAACTTGAATAGTCTCAGGGAAATAGTCTTCCCTATCTTTCAGTTGCTCACCCTGTATCTTTTACAGTTTTCAATTAAAAATAGAAATTCGTTCATAGCAATGTAGACAAAGATACCACCTTTCTTTTGAGTCATCACTCGACCCATCTTCCCTATTCAAAATGTTCAAGAATTGCAACCTCTCTTCAGTTTTCGTTGAAGCACCCTGTATATATATATATATATATATATATATATATATATATATATATATATATATATATATATATATATATATATATATATAGGAGAAAAAGTGAAATATTATGGTGTATAATTGTTTTTGTAATTGTAGTACCAATGTAATCATAGATATATTACATTAGGAATGTCAACAAAATTTTGAATAAATTATTATTGTTATAATAGTAATTGACCATTTGAATGGAAAATCTTGAAAAGCCCTTCCAGGTACATCGGAAATCAGAACTGCTGCGTGTACAATACTAAGGTAGTCCACTCTAGTCACGTGTGCTTTATCATGTTTACGATTAAACTTTATTGATTATTCTTCTTAAAGCTAAGACAAGAGTTGCAAAAATATAAATATGTTTGTCTATTCAGTACGGTCTATAAGTAGAGTATCCAGTTTTCATTTGAGTAATAATTATTCCTTCCTTTCTTCGAAGATAATGATATAATGCAAACGACTGAATGGGTAGATTTCTCTTAATTTTTCCCTAACTAAACAGAGAAAAGACTGACAGAAGCTACTAACAGTTTTATACAGGGTGTTCCACCTTAAACAAACCATTCTATATTTCTTATCTCGTAGTGAATGGAAAAATTTGACGAAACACGTCGATTGGTTTTGTCTGGGGGACATCTTTTAGAGTAGGCAACCGTGTACCAAAATATTGGGTAGAATAAAAGAAATCTGATCCATTGTGGATCATTTGGGAAACCTGGTCAAAAAACTATAGAAAACCTCAACGAAAAATTGATGCAATTAACACATCAGCATCAATTGACATGGAATAAACTCAATCTTCCAGGAAAATTGAAGAAACACTTAGTGTATCCAAGACCACTGTCCATAGAATACTGAGGAAATATAAATATAAACCATATAAGTAGAAGTTGCTTCAGAATCTGTGCCCAGGGATCCAGAGCGACGACTTGAGTTTAGTCGTTCGTATTTGGAAAACATCACCTAAAATGAAAATTTTTATCGAAAACTTATATTGTCTGATGAATGTTACATCACCGGTCTTGGAATTTTCAATATTCATAAAAATAGATATTGGTCACTGGAGAACAAACATGTAATTCACCCAAGGGGGTGACAAGGCAGGTTTGGTTTTAGCGTGGCTTGCTTTATTGTGGCTTTTGTATTTTCGGAACTCTTACTGCAGAGAGAGATAATTAGCCATAATTGAAGATAATATTTTGTCAGAAATAATGGATGAAGTCCGTTGGCCGAATTCAATATCACATATTTCCAACCTGACGGAGCCCCTGCCCATAATTCGCATATGATGGTGCAATATCTAAATGTGCAAATTCCAGAACGTTCAATCGACAAGATAGAAGATTTACGCATTAACCGAAAGAGGGAATTACGTAATTTACAAGCCAGACACATCATTTCACTAAATGCGCTACGTGGATCCGAAAAATGTGGCAGCAATGAGCCGAACAAAACGGCACCGATTTTGAACAGTTTCCGTGATCTAAAACCAAGATTCTTTTCATTATTATTGTATATTTACTAATTTAAGTGTATTAATATTTTTCTGACAATATGAAACATCGAAATTTATTACTTCATATCTTCCAACATTAGGAAACGATTTTCAAATGTTCCAATTTACAATTGTTCTTTATATTCTTCTTTCAACTTCTGGGAAACGAAATTCTCACCATCAAAACAAAAATGTTATTAATTGTTTTTGAGGAACCTTTTATCTCTTCGGTAAAGTTAATTATCCATAACAATTTATAGAACTTGTATATACTTATGAAGGTTTTAACCAAAATAATTCGATTACGTTAAAAATATACAGAATGTTGTATTAAAAAAATTTCAAGTTCAGTCTATAACTTGAAAACTGTATCCTTTAATAATCCGGTTAAACCACTGAATTCCCCGTAAAAAATCTTTAAGAAGCACTTTACAACATTGCGCCATTTTAGAGGATAACCGAGATACAAGGGGTACTTGAAAATTGAAGCTTTTAAAAATCACTCGGTGTCTCGAAAACCTTGTCTTGTTGACTGCATCTATTATTTCACCAGAAATTAGCACCATTTCGTGGAAACCGCATCCTCATATCTCTATTTAGTTAGGAGTTTCCATTCAAAAACAATGAATTTGGGACACCCTGTACAGAAACAACACATAATATAAAGAATGTCGGTTCAAAATCGGACAATATGGCAACTTTCATTATCGAATATCAATTGTTAGAAAAAGGGTCTTTCTGTTTCAGATGATCAGTGAAATATAATTTATTTTGTGTGAAAATTTTGAAGCTTTCTTCTTTCCACAACGTTATCTGTTCTAGTTTTAATCATAAGTTCTATATATAGTTGTGGTGAATTCATTCGAAAGTTTTTTGCTCTTATCGAGAGCTATCCAAGACAAAAAATCGATTACACGAAAACTCATTATTGTTGCCAGATTTTCTTTACTAAGACACTAACGAGGAACTTGTTGTATCGTCTAAAAATATTTTCCATGGTTACAGCTTTTTCTCGTACGTGATTCATGTGCCATTTGGATAGCACAATCATTGTTCAAAATTCGGCATGGCCCCTTTTGTTACCACTTACGAATTCGACACAGTTCATAAAGCGTTTCGCGGTTGTTAAAACATTTAAAGTCAAAGTCCACTTGATGGCTTCACAGAACAATTTTCGAGGCCTAAACGCGCTTAAAAACAAAAGAAACGAGCTAACGCCGCCGGCACAAAATTCGAGCTTTTGACCGATTGTGATCAAGGAACTTGTGACGGATAGCTGTGCTGAAAAATTCGCAGCAGTTGCCAACATTTCTTATGTAGATGCTTGATGGTGAAAATAAATATTATAAAAGGACATCTAATGTTTCTTGTTTGGATTGCACTAGAAAATTTCATATATTAATTATTAATTCAAGATTAGGAAACGAAGCATTTGATTTGAATAAAAGGATTTATAATTGCCTTGGATTTATCTCTCTCACTACTGACAATTTGTTAATTTACGATTCTATTTATGTCAGTATGTACTTACTAATGCGCCATGTCATTTTCCTCATAAATTTCAAGCGTTGGCTGTAGAAAGCGCAATCGCTGAGTGTAGTGATTTTAAGTTAACTGTTGCAATATGGCTAGTTATTCATTCATTAATCCTTATCTCTTATCTCTGTCACAAACGGCTTTCCAGAGATCATCGAAGAACAGTAGATGTTTTTTTCGAGAGTCCATAGTAGCTCCACCTAGCGTTAATTAATTTTTTTCATCTATTTAAGAATAAACCTATCGATATAAACTAAAATCATCTAATTTGTTCACACTTATTTACTTCATTTGTAACACGTTTTGACAATACTACCTCTGCTCCTTCTGTATGAATAAATTTGTCCAGCAGCATTAAATAATTGTTCGCTGGAAACACTCGTCGGTGGAGCTGATAAGAATTTCGGTGCCACCTTTCTCAAAGACAGAAATGGACAAGAATCCCAGTAAGAATAAATATCTGCATTTCCCTGTAACATAGGCTCTGACAAGTATGCTTGAATAGTTAGCTTAATTTGAGTTAAATATTCACTGTTCTCCCACCAGAGGTATCTATCAAGTTACAACTAGATTTATCATGGGCGTCCCAAAGCCCTTCTAAATTTTCGGAAGACACTATTTTAGATGAATAAGATGGCTGTGCTTCTCCAGAATAACAGTTTTCACTTATTGTATCGCTAACATCGTCCCTACAAATCCTCAAATGGTTTTTTATCTCCAAAGTGGCAATGTCAACATTAGAATTTAGATATGTATTTTTAAATCTTGGATCCGATAAGTTATTAAAGCAGGATGTTCTTTGACTTATGCAAATCGTCGATTCATTGATTCGTGCAACCGTGTTTTCATGTTTCTCATTATTTCGCTTTCATTTTCGTCTCTACTTTGCAGCTTTTCATTTAATAGTGATATCAAAGGAATTGCAGTTTTTTGTTCAAGCTAATATGTTGTTCCATCTAACTTCAATATCTTGAATTAATGAATGTACTGGTAATCCGCATTGATTTTGACATTCAGTCAATTGCTGCGTTTGAAGTGCCCTACTATATGTCTGCAGGTTTTAATGACCTGTTCATGTTCTTCCTCCGAGAACGGTTCATCTTTCACTACCAACTGTAATATGTGTGACTTGATTCAAATTGACCCCGCATGGAGCTGACCATATTTTTTGCATTGTCGCGCAAAAGTAGAAATTGTTTATTACCAATATTCCACTTGTCTATCATTTCTCGTAATTTTTCTTCAATACATAATCCAGTGTGGCCGTTCTCGAGTACTTGAGCTCCCAGTATAACTTTAAGGCGGTTTGGTCCAACAATAAAATAGCCAGTGAGACTTACGAATGATCATGCTTTAGGAGGATTTGTCCATATATCACAAGTTCCACTCATCCACTCACATTTAGTAATCGAATCCTGTACTTATTTGTATCTTTTTCGTAAGTTTGTGGCATTAAAGTGGTTCTGAAATATTTTTCTGATTTCAAATTGTACTTTTGAGGACTATAAGGATTTGTAGAATTGAGTCTTTTGAATGCCTCACTATTTACTAAAGAGTATGGAAACACATCGATAAGTATTAAATCCATGATACTTTTATCAATTCTGGGTGATATTTCATGATGATCTGGCCATTTTGATCATTTTGCTTCTGTGCGTGTGCGATGTCAGGGATTGTGGTCTGCACCAGTTTGCTACCACTGCCACTGTCAACGGTGTTACTGGGTTTTGTGAATCATATCGCTTTAATTTAGCTTCAGATTTGTGGAACCGGCTTTATCCCTCACTGAAGGAGCTAGTTCTCCGATCTGTCACCGTTTTATTATTCCTTGAATAAACTCAGCTACTATTTCCATCAAATCGAAGATTCGCTATTAAGAAGGCCTTAGCTAGCACAAATTAAATTTCGGTGAGTAAGGTAGTTTTAACTCCCAAGATGTTCGCAAGCAAGACATTTTTATGAGGCGCCAAGGATTTGGTTTACTTCCTAGTAGTAGGTTGTGAAATAGATAAAAGTAGAATTAAAAGAAATCACGAAATTCAATCTTAACGATATATTAATTCAATGAGGTAGCCGGTGTTATCCTTTTGTAATCTCAAAATCGTTGTTAAAACAACAAACGAAGATTTTAACTAGATTGAAATCCGCTTAGCTAAATGTTAAAGAACGAACGTGAAAAGAACTAAAAAAGTAAATATATACTCAACATATATTATCCAACAAACGTTATTTTCGCGAATCAAAAACAAAAGAAGAATATTCTAGAAACTACATTAATTCAACAAATATTAGAAAAGGGAAATCATCTGCCCCCTATCGATAATTAATTAATTTATTTGACACTTTTCTAGCCAACAATTCTGAAAATTGAAAAATGGACCATAAGTGGCGAAACGATGACGAGGAATTCGCTCTGTTTTAAGAATTGAACGTGACATCTAAGAAGGATATCCAACGAATATACTTTGCCCTTGTAAAGTAATGCATAAAATTTATAAATCCTAAAATTTTATAATATGCTCGAAATTTCGTGATGAAGAGAAAATTTTTTCTTGGAGTTTTCGGCGAAATGTATATTATGAATTTCACGCACTACTTCACACTGATATTGAAATATATGATTCATTATGAACTATGAGGAAAACCCTCTTTAGGGGACCTCATTTGAAACAGCGTATCTCAATCAGGAAGAATATTTTAACAAATATTCATATACATTTCTGCATAAAATGTTTCTTTGCGATATGTTGTGAGATATATAATAAGGTTTAATGCTGTCAAATATTTTTGGAACAGAAGTCTTTGACTAGATGATATTTCTCAACAAATTCTTTTAGTTATGCATTAATTTACACTGACGTTATGAGCTATTTTCTAATAGAGATTGACACTCAGACTCTAGAAGTAAAATTGGAGTAAGGGCTATATTTCTAGGAAAGAAGAGATGCCTTTTTCAACTTCTATATCAATGCTCTAATTGCCTATAGTTTAGTGAGTACGCTATATTTTTAACTCGGGAATTGCGCCTTCGATCCGAGGGCTTCTTTTTGCCCCACAGTTGAAGAAAAAAAAATTGTTTTTATTTTGATGAACTTCTGATGAAATTCAATAACAGATAAAAATCTTTTATACGTCGTTTTTCGTTTTTTAGTTCCATTTCAAATGAACAAGGGGTGAACTGAAATATGGGACAAAAAGTCTCGGCACTAACAAATAAAGATATGTTTTTCCTCTCAAATTATTAAATTTATTCATCTATAAAATCTCCTTCTACAATGATACAATCTTTCTAACGCTTCCCTAACTTTTTATGCGTTTCTTGTAGAACGATTTATATCAAAATAGGCATAAGTTTCCGCAACAACCTCTTCACCCGAGCTGAATCTCCTTCGTTGGAGCATCTTTTTCAAATCAGGAAAGAGCCAGTAACCGCTGGGTACCACATCTGGAGAACACGGTGAATACGACAATAATTTCAAGCATAAATGTTTGATTTTTGCCATGGTTTTCATTGGCTTAAGGAATGGTGCATTTTCTTGAAGAAACAATGTTTATTTTTGACATATGAGGTCGTTTGCGGTTAATCTCATCACTCAATCGGCAGAACAAGGTTATATGTTAGTCACTGTTAATCGTCTGGCCTTTCTTCAGATAGTTGATGAACAATATGCTATATATATATATATATATATATATATATATATATATATATATATATATATATATATATATATATATATATATATATATATATATATATATATATATATTTATAATTTTGGTGTGTGTCAGAAAAGCACAAGTGTGAGCTCAGGAAATGTAACAGAGGAACCATACTATCTTGTATATGATTCAATAAACGAGTGAAAAAACCTGAGGAAAAAACTCGTTTCCCTGTCGCTATTGCACTAGCAATAGCTTGTCTGTTTATGTTGTGTTAGTGTCGTGTGTACAAAAAGAGTACCAAAAATTTTTCTGCTTAGCCGCTCCATTCTCTCTTGCATTCCATGATTTTCAAACGAAGACAAGGGTGAAATAAAAGGGGTTTGGAACAGGAATCTGTAACAATGGAAAAAGAACACCAGCAGAAAAATATTTCAAAAATCATACTTCTTATATGTCTAAACAAATCTGAGAAAAGATTTCACATAGCAATCAAGGTCATGAAAAGGACTAAGGAGATAATAAAAGAAAATACATAACCTGCGATATTTCCTCAAATTCCATCTCTGTTTGACCGAGAGGGCCCTGATGGCCAGGTTCAGTCTTCCAAGTAATGGCGATTATGATATAGATGTTTTAGAATCATTATGGACCCAATAATCTGGGTTGACATCGCCCATATATTATTTCTTCGTGGAATTTGCTTAATTTTAAGAAAAATTTGGGAAAAAATTTTGACAGTCGTTCGAAAAATATGACATTGCTATACAAAATACAGACGCCATAACCTTGGTAGCCGATTATTGGATTTTTGAGCGGCTTTGGCCCCCTGCTCTTCAATCAGCATATATTCTTTTCGATTCTGGAGTGTAGTGGTGTATCCATGTCAATTCAAAGAATCATTTTAATAGCATTTCAGGAGCTACAAACAACGCTCAGATTCATCAATTCGTTGTTTTTGTTCCAGAGTGATCAAACACGGAATCCACTTCAAAAAACGTTTTTTCATGCCTTAATTTTGATAAAATGTTTCACATATTCGGGATCTCAGATAACTCCTTTTTCCTTTCACATTGCAATCAACCATTTTAAAATAAATTTCGATATTTTCTGGTGTATTTATCTTTTTTAGTCTTCCAGAGCATTTTTCGTCTTCGATGATCGTACGACCACGTTCAAAATCAGCATAATTTCAGCAAATGGTTGTTTTTGACGGAAAATTTTAAGGTAATACTTTTCGAGCGACTACTGAGCTTGTACAATATGTTTACTCATTAAATAGCAGTATTTTATCACGAGACGTAAGTTGTTTCGATTCATTGTTTACAAATTCACAAAAGAAACGTCACCGCGAATTTCTCAAAAACTACTTAAACAATACCGCAATGAATATTTTTGGTGCCATCTATTTGTTAGTGTTATCTATAACGTACATAAGTACCTTATTTTGAATAGGATGAATTTTTTGAATCTGATAAGATTACAAAACTTGAAAAAAAGTATCAGATTTCGAAAAATGAACAGTTCAGGAATCGAAAAAATCTTCAATGATTATTTCGTAATATTAGAAAAATTCAAAACAATTTCGAATAAAGTTGTAAATTTTGCCAGTATAAGAATTATAATTTTTGTATACATTCATGATAATAACTGACAATAGCTTCAATTAGCTAATTCTCTTGTCACCTGTTTTATTGTTCGTTCACTTTCTGTTATGAGAATAATCGAATCGAAAAATAATTATCATTTTCTCGAGAAAAGTCATGGAAATTTTGATAGAAAGTCTACCAGAACAATAATATTTAATAATTTGACTAAAAAAGTATCTGAATGTGTCTGCGCGTATTTGAATATATGGACTTAACACAATAATTACAGAATCTCCACGTTCTACTCTGTACGTTCTTGAGTTGGGTTAAGCGCACCCACTCGCGCATAAAACCTCGGCAGTCACTAGCACATCAAACTCATTCTCGGCCCACTGTTCACTCGACGCGCATTTCCTCACCTGGGAGAGTGAGCCGAGGACCAGCGAGTCGGTAATCAATCCCGTTCGGGAGTTCAACATGTCTACACCTTCAGTGTTCATGTTGTTTCGAAATGGCCACTGTTCAATCGTAAAGAAATCACACCTAGTTCTGCCAAAAGAAACTATAGAAAATGTTTCAATATCAAGAACGGATAATATGAAAAGAATAACAGAAAAATCCAAGAAGGAAAATCAATAATGAAATAAGAATGTGTTGACAAAAGCAGATGAATATAAAAATCTCATCTCAGTAAATGTTCGAAATGACGACCGTTTGCAACTCAACAAAGGAAGATTATTTTGTATATCTTTTGTTCTTATCTTGTCAGATAATTTTCGATGAATTCTACTAAACCTTGAATTTGCATTAACTCATACAAAAAAGTCCTAGAGTATTATATCAGGTGAACTGGCAGTCTGTTCAAGGATTGCCCATCTGTCAATCATTTTTTCTGGGAACATCAAATCGAGATATTCCTTTACATTTCTTGCGTAGTGAGCCTTCATCTTGTCGAAATATAGGATAGGCATTAGGATAAAGACCCGATCATTTTGTTTTTCGAAATTCGGACCAAAAATTTTTAGGCGATTGATTGTGAGCTTCTTGAATTCAATGTGAATTTTATTTGGAGTAATATCAGCAATTTTTTTATTTACTCTATCCTTAACGTAGAATTTTTTTTATGTGAAAATAAAATATCTAAGACGTATTCTTTTGGGACAAATTCCATGATTTATTCCGTATCAAGTTCTAGATGCTGACCAACACTATGCTTACTAGCCCATAAGACGCCCAGCTTGATATTGTCTTCTCCCGTTTTCAGTTGAAATTATAGAAGAGCACAGTTCTTGATTTTTCTTCAAAATTTTCCAAATGGTGTATTGCGAAATCTTATTTGAAAAAAGTGTCGATGATATTATGTTTTTGAAAGATATCCATATTTTTTCATCCTATATAAGGCGTTTTATAGTACAATCTTCAGGAGCTCTTCTATAAAACTATCATTTTTTTTTTCATCAAAAACTCTTAGTTTCCTCATTTCCTCCTACGATTAACACAGACGTAACTTTCTTGTAAAGTTAATATTTCTGATACGTATATCTCTAAGTCATCGGTATTGGGAACTTCTGGTTTCGAACATCTCCTGCAGGGTAGATCCTAAATTTTTTCCGCAAATGCCCAGAGGCAACAATCCCTTCTTTCTGATTTAATTTACCGCTTCATGGGCGTTCCATTTTATTTTTTCACGTGACAGTTGAATAAGGACGATGATAATAAATTTCGCGTAACCTGCCTGTGTCTACCTTCTGTCGTAGTTTTACTACAGAATTATAGGATGGGGTCTTTGACTTCTGCATGTTAATTATAGAGGCAGATTTTGATTGGTACGTCAGTGGTGCAGCACTATTAATCAAAATTGACGAGGTTAATTTAACAGCGTAATGGATTATCGCGAAATATTTTTTATTCTATTATGTTAAGATTCAATAAGTTTTTAGCTTCAGACTGATTTCTTATATAGTGTCATTTCAATGTCATTAAAGTACCTCTAGAACACTTTGTTATTGAGATATGGTTATGCCGCTTTATGTCTTGGAATAAATCGAAAATTTTGGAATTACTACGCTAACATATAGAAGTTAATGCTTTTTTTTTGGTCAAAGAGGAGGAAAATCTTCGAAAAGATGCATCCCGGAAACTAGGCCAATGTTGAATTTTTACAGACGCTTGGATTTCTAGCCCGTAGGCTATAGTCTCCATAGTACAGATATTGAAGATTGCAGAGAAATGAAGAGTGACTTATACCAATGCGCTTACGCGGACGGAGTTGTGTGGGGAGAAGTGAACTAATTAATTAGCTATAGTGGATTTGGTGAAGCTGTACAGTACCACATCTTTACGTGATAGGATGGCCATAGGCGTACCACTCGGATGAGCGTTAAGGAGTTTTTTTAATTATAATCTCCCAATTTGACCTCAAGAAAAGTAATTATTACATAAACACCTCAAAAATGGCTAGGGAACACTTACCAATATCTTTAAAATATGAATTTGATGATTCGAATTTATAAAAATCTTTCGGTTTTTGTTAGGATTTATTGTATATAATGTATTCTCAAGAAAACAATATAATATTTGACTTCTCCAAAGCACCTATTATAAAAAAAAAATTGAAATTTGAAAATGACGAAATTTGGTAAAACACAAAAAAAAATCTTGAACCAATATTTTCGAAACGATATGGAAGCACTTATATTTTTCAGTACCCAAAAGATCCACCTCTGTTATTAATGATACTTTGGCATCGTCGCGGCATGCTCAATATTAAATTGTCTATTAAATTTTGGCCTAAGTCATTCCAAGCCCCCTGAACTGCTAATCGAAGCTCCTGTTCATGATGGAAGACGTTTTGACGTAGGAGATTTCTTTTTAGGGTGTCCCACACATGGTCGATGGGATTCAGATCTGGGGAGCAGGAGAGCCACGGTAGAAGATCGATATCATTCTCTTCAAGAACGTTCAAGACAACTCTTGCACGATGAGGAGGGGCATTACCTTGTTGGAAGAGCGGATTTTGATCCATTGTTTGGAGATACGGTACCACTACAGTTAAAACTATCTCATGTGCGTAAGAATTTCTCGTGAGGTTGTTCTATATGAAAACGAGGTCAGTTCCTCCACCGAGGCGTATACCTCCCCAAAACATCACTGATCCGCCTCCCTGTCTAACAACTTCTTGAGCATGCTGGAGACGGTTTTGCTTTCCAGGTTTCCTCCATTTTCGAAGTCTTCCCGAATCGGGATAATAACTAAATCTAGATTCATCACTGAAGAGAACTGTGGCCCACCTCTCTTGATCCGAGTTTACGTGTTCTTGGCACCAAGCTAAACGAGCAGTGCGATTTCCATGGGTCAGTTGTAGAACTCTTAAATGACGTCTGGAGTGGAGTTGATCTTCGTGCAGTCGATTTCTCACAGTTTGGTTTGGAAATTTATATATTATGAACTCGTGATAGCTCTTGAGCTGATTGGGATGCTGTGGTAGTACGATCTCTTCTGGCTTGTAAAACCAAAAATTGATCTTGGGCGACTCTAGTAATCCTGAAACGACCTGTATGGCGTTCTTCCACGCTACCTGTTTCATTGAAACGCGACCATAAACGGTTTATGACACTTGAGCTACTTCCCAGAACCCTGGATACTTCCCGTTGTGAGCTCCCAGCTTGGAGCATGCCAACGGCTCGTAACATCTCTTCTCTAGTCAAATGTCGTCTTTCCATGGTCGAATCACAAAACTTGAATCTTTTATTTGTGCTTACAACAGAAACAAAGTGCCAACTAACTGATTTCAAACACTGAATACATGAAATGTTCATAAAGCAGCGTCGCATCTGCTGCAATTTTGGTTTTTATCAAAAAAAAACTGAAATCTGTTGCGGCACTCTACATAATTTGGTGAGAAATTGATGCAGATGTTCATATCTTAAAAAAATCATCCATAATGATCATTCTGGATACGATATATCGATATTCAGAGGTGTTCCCTACACTTTTTCGAGGTGTTTAGATATATTTTGAGAAGAGTTCTTGAAGCAGTTTTATCATTTGTATGCATCAGTTAGTAGTTGGTTGAAGTGGTTTGTTCATTTCACAAATAATGGAAGAGTTTTCTAATTTTACCCATATTAAGCGTGTTAAAAATATACCTCTTTCCCAAAGTGAAAAATTAATTATATTGAATGTATGCTTTAAGTCATCAAGGCCATTTACCTTCAATCGAAGAAAATATTAAAATGTGTTCTGAGATGACGGAGCTTCTAAAGGAGAGAAAATCTAAAAATGGATTTATAGTGAAACCTCCAGGAAGGTCCCGAATGGTTATTAATGAAGACTTTAGGAATACTATTCAAAAAACTGTGAATCCTTTCTATTTTCGGAAAGAAATTCCCACTGTGGAAACAATTCACGGGGTGCTCGTAGGAGATCAGGACTTGCCTTTAATATCGAAAAACAAATTGTGCTAAGTTTTGCATGAATTTAATTCCTCATGGAAAAAGTACAACAGAAAGTCAGTTCCCATAGATAAAGGAGAAATCGTCTGTTGTATAAGAAATTATTTAAGAGCAATTAAAAAATATCGTGCTCAAAGTAAGAACATTTTTATCTGGATGAAACTTAGGTTAATCAAGGATACACAGTTCAGTAAACTTGGAATGATAAAAACTTAAAAGATTGTCGACAAGCCTTTCTCCGAAGATTGCCTACAGGATTTCAGGCTCCTTCAGGAACAGGACGATGTATATTAATGACGCATATAGGTAGTGTTAAGGGTTTAGTGGATGAGGGGCTATTATCATTTCGAAGTAAAAGTACGGGATACTATCTTGAGGACATGAAAGCGGATGTTTTCGAAGAATATTTTGAAAAGTTGTTATATTTGATTCCAATAGGATCTGTTATAGTAATTAATAACACAAGCTACCATTCGCGACAGATTGAACTAACGCCTATATCTTCATGGGGTAAAGCAGACATTATCAGATGGCAGACGGATAAAAATATTCCTTTTGAAGAAAATTTGGTGAAAAATTAATTATTATCAATTGTACCTTCACATAAAAAATCATACAAAAAAAGAAGATTGATGAAATGGCAAAAACCGTGAAGTTAGTATATTCCGCCTTCCACCTTGCCACTGCGAATTGAATGAACTGAACTAATATGGACACAGGTAAAGAGCGAAGGGGCTAGAAAGAGCACGAGTTTTAATATAAAAGACTTCGAACTTCATTTCAACCGTGCAACAAAAAGTATTACATCCCAAAACTGGAGAAATTGTATAGACTACTTTATTAAGGAAGAAAATAAAATGCGGGAACTGGATTACATTATTGATGCCACTATAGATCCTGTTAAAGTGAATTTAGGTAATGAAAATAGATCATCAGAAGATGAACTGTAAATATTTTATGGAAATATTGCAGCTTAAAATATACATAGCATTTTGACAAGCGTTATTTTGATTTTTATATTTTAAAATATAGAAAGTAATTGAATTTAGAACTAGACGTTTTATAAAGTCATGAAATTATTAATATACATTGATTCAATTGACGAGGCTTTTAAGTGATAGAAATCCATTTTCACAAATATAAGCGAACGATGATTTCTACTAAAATATATTATTAAATGCTCGACGCGTTTGGATATACAGTATCTTTATCGAGAGCGAATGAATACTACAAATATATCTTACTAACAAATTTTTATATATACTAAAAAAGCAATCCACTCAGAGCTATCCGTACTTGAACTAATATTTAGGAAATAAATTTGATAAGGGTGAGTTATTTATGTCTACCTGATCATTAGGAATCAATAGAAAAATCATAAATCACTTACCCTATTAAATTTTTTCCTAAACATTAGTTCAAGTACGGATAGCTCTGAGTGGATTGCCTCTTTAGTATATATAAAAATTTGTTAGTAAGATATATTCGAGTATTCATTCGCTCTTGACAAAGATACTGTGTATCGAAACGCGTCGAGCATTTAATAATATATTTTAGTAGAGATCATCGGTTACTTATATTTGTAATATACATTGTGTAACATTCTGTTAGGTAATGTTGACACTCATGTGAAAAATTTAGCTTATGTCAACTTTAATATAAAATAAATGTTAATTTCAAAATCTACTAAAATTATTGAGTTATCTGAAATATCGTAAACATTATTCAAATATTTTATATTTTAATGTATAGAATTGAGCGTAAGTTGAGTATGAAATGATTTTTGGTAAACGTAACTATCTAGATCTTCACATTAAATTATTATCGTTTTTAAATACATTAGTACTCAATTGATTCAATTTTATTTTCAAAGAGAACCCTGAAATACATATTCGTCGACGTTACTGACCACAAATTTGAGACGTCTGAAGTAAACATTTTATTTAAAACGAGGACAGCAATATTCGCAAGCAACAAAAAAGACAGAGAAGATCGTAGTCAGGTAGTTGGATTCTTCCTGGAGATTTGTTGAGGAGTTTCTATCAAAGATCCTTCAATAAATTGGTTACCCTTCTTAGACAAAATCATACAAACTACATTTATGTTGAATTTGCCCACATAATGACATTTCTAAGGGATTTGCATTCTTAATGAGCTTTCATTACTCTACGTCTTTACCAAATAGACTATAGGAGCACGATCGAGGAATAATATCTTACCGTTCAGTCTTCCAGTTAACTAATACGGAAATCGTAGTATTTTCGTGTGCTGAAATATGTTCACGCAAGTTGCACACGCTCAGTGTGAGTACCACGAAATCTTTCATAATGTTCCGCAAAACCAAGGTATGTTTAGTGAAGACCGCAACCACTTGAAGAAGGTTCCTTCTAATTGTTGACATATATGTTATATATATATATATATATATATATATATATATATATATATATATATATATATATATATATATATATATATATATATATATATATATATATATATATATATATATATATATATATATATATATATATATATATATATATATATATATATATATATATATATATATATATATATATATATATATATATATATATATATATATATATATATATATATATATATATATATATATATATATATATATATATATATATATATATATATATATATATATATATATATATATAGTATAGCGTAAGTAAATATACTCGAATAGAAGCGTTGAAAGCTTGTAGTTCGTTGGTTTTGTTTTTATTTCGAAAAAGGCATGGAGCGGAGAGAATGCAGCAAGGGCTTTATTTCGGATCACATTGATTTGTTTGTACCAAGTGAGATGTTTATCGAGGTGAATCCCTAAATATTTAACCGAGCGTTTCCATGGAGTTTAGAAATTTTGAATATTGATCTTTTCATGCATATAAATGAAGATTTCGCCAATGGACGATGTATATCTGCGCCGATATCATTCTTCCATTATTCACTAGGACTAACTCAGTTCGACCATGGAAAGAAATGCCCCCCACACCAATACTGAGCACCCTCCGAAGTTTTCGGTTTGCCGGAAATTGCATTGCTGATACCGTTCCCCCAGGTGGTCTGTAAATAGGCATGCGTCTATCATTTGATACTAGACAGAATCTGGACTCGTCGGAAAAGAGAACATTCGACCATTCTGGAATACCCCAATTTGCATGTTCCCTCGCAAACTGAAGTCTTGCAACTCGATGCTCTCTGGTGGGACGCGAGCCGGTAGAAGCCACCCTTGGTCTGATAATATCTTCTCTGAGCCTGTTCCGAACAGTTTGCAATGAAATATGCACATTTCTGGAAAGTGCAAGTTCATTTTGTAGCATTCTAGCCGTATAGTGCCGAACTCTTAGTGCAGTTAAACGAAGCCAACGATCATCAATTAGTGTTGTTATCCGATTTCTTTCCTGTCCGGCCCTTCTTCCATATTCCCCTCTTTCGTGGTACCGATAAATTGCTTTTGAAATAGTGCTCTGGTTAACATTCAACAAGTTAGCCACGTAACGTTGGCTTCGCCCCTCCTCTAGAAGTATTACCATTCTTACCACTTCAGGATCACTCAAATAGCGTCCAGGACGTTCAGCAGCAATTACAATAAATTCAAAGATTCGAAAATCAACAAGAAATACAGACATTTTCATTAATTCAGCGTAAAACTGAGGAGAAATTGAATGAATATTGATAGTCAAATAAACTCATTCTTGTTTCAGACGTGTTTGAGATTATATGAAAACAAATGTTACTACATCGATAAGATTTTTTTCCCTCATATGTCCAAAAACATATGTTGACAAAGAAACTGCGATCGAGTTGCTCAATCGATTGTGGAATTCAGAATACCAGGTGATGTGACAATTTTTGTGGTGTTTGTATATAATTGAGAATATGTATAAAATTGGAGTCACTTTCAAAATTGTCCATATTTTTGATTATAACGTGTTTAAGAGATAATTCGTATGGTAAGAACCATCAATTAAAAAATTATATTACCTGAAGTATTACCTTTTTCATGTTACTGAATTAGTAATTATTTCTAATCAATGTCATCACAACCAATCTCTCTCTCTCTCATTGTCTGATTAATTTACTCGGTCAATAAACCAAAGAAGTTCATGCGCAGATTCTGCTGGTTCGGCGCCGTTTAATTTTCATTTTGCCCCAGGCGCAATTTTTACTTAGCTGAAGGAGCAGGCGTAGTGAGCTGATGGAATCATCGCAAAAAATGTTAATCGTGCCCACAAGACACTCTATATTGAAAGTATATTTGTTTTAGGAAATGTAGAGGGATGAAGGGAATATTTTTCATTAACTAGTTGGAGTGCTTATTTTTATCTTCGTTTGTTCTTGGTACAGTAGTGAGCAAGTCAATTTCTAATTTGTATTCTAATATTAAATTACGAAAATCACGCCTTCGAAACTGTTCTATGTTTTGATCCTTGCATCTTGCCGCCATTTCGAACAAAAAGACATATTCATAAATGAATGTACATTCTACGAGACCATCGACCTTGCGTACCAGTTTGCAATTTCATGTAGTGTCCATGTGGGACAAGGTACATTTGATTTATAATACTCTTGGACCTTACAATCATAAATTATCTCCCTTTATTACGAATGGTCATTTATATTGGCTGGAATGAGTGCCCCTTTGCCCCCGTACAGTCGATGATCCATTCAAAAAATGTGTTCGGTGAGACGGTTTTATGGTTCGCGTGTAGAAAATTGAGTCAGTGAATGCGTATCTCTTCATTAACGATCTTCTTTGTAAATCTCAGACAATGGCCAGTAGTAAGGGACTGTTGAAATATATACAGGCTGTCTCATCGTGAACTGAATCGATCGATATGGATAGGTTTATGAATAAGAAAATATCTGGGAAGTAGGGAATACAATCAAGTCGAGATTGACATCTCGGGAAGAACATTTTCAAGATGTCTGTATTTCCGGTCTTACCAATAATCGATATTGGTTTGTCTGTTTTAAATGGAAATCAAACTTTGTGTAGAATACACTATACCTTGGCTTTCAGAATATTCCCAATCTTCAAAATTCACAGTAGTAAACTAGAAAGTGATAAATTCTTTTTCAGTATAGAAGCAATTTTTCGGTTTCTCCGAAGGAGATTTCATTTTATCAATCGTGGTACATTCCAATCGCAAATGTTCGTACATTTTGCAATATTTGTGGTGTTATTTTCTGAAATGCTCGAACAATCAATTCTTGTAGTTCTTCCAACCATTTGGGTGGTGTATCATAGACTTCAGAAATAGTTCCACAAGAAGAAATCGAGAGGCATTAGATCAGTCGATCTAGCCGGCAATTCTATATCACCTATCCAACAACGTGGAAATCTTGTTCAGAGAGTCCCGCACAACCGCAGTATAATGGAGTTGGTGCTCCATCATGTTAAAATATAACGTTCAGATCAATCGGGTTCTCCTCCGATGATTTATTATTATTTATTTTTTTGGGAAGAAACGCAAAAGTAGTAATGTTCATGGTATAATACCCGTATTCAGAATAATATCCGTACAGATTTCTTGAGTCCAGCAGATAGTATGATAATTACTTTTACCAACATTTTCATGAATGTCCTGCCCCAAAAAATTCGTAATTTATTGTTTCGACAGTTTGAGCCGATGGTAAAATCGCTTCTACTATGGAAGGCATTTTACAGTGTTAACTCGATTTTGTAATATAGTGATCAGATAGACATTGTTATGTATTTCAGTTTGACATTTTTCTATTTTACTTTGTTATAACTATATGTTCATTGTGTTGATGTCTTGCAATCATGTACTGACTTTTGTAAGCATATATTTTATGATTTGACAAATGTGAACCAATGTGGTATAAACATGCAATAATTACTCATTTACTTACTGTAATTCTTATGGGAGGATCAATCAAATTCTCAAGTATGTTCATATAATTTCAAAGTCCAAATTTTCTTGTATAAATAAGCGTCCTACAATATGGACTACTAAAATTCCGGCCTACATCTTTTTGTTTTTGTGGTTTTAAATTTTGATTCTCTCTCTTTAAATGGAGTTTCACTTCAGACTCTGCATTTATAACGATGCACCTAGTCATTCAAAGAAACTGGATTTTTCAGAAACATAATTATTTTGAAGCAAATTCGGATTATTACTGTTCGCAGAACTCTAAACGACGATCGAAATCATCTCCATTCAGCTCGTGTACGGGTCTAATTGTATATGGATGGAATTTGTACTCTCAAAGAATTCTAAAGTACTAGTCCGGCATACTCCAGATCTTGTGACAATTTGATCACATATTGTATATTCTTCAATCAGAACATCCCGACCTATCCCTTCGTCATTCATACCTTCATTGTATATTTTTTCAATAACGCATCCAGCTTCCATGATTTTGCTCATTGACTCAACGTATATGTGACGTGAATTTCTGTAAGGATTATTTTCGTTGAAAATATGCACAGTTGCTTTAGCAACTTTGAAAAATAACCTCACAATGCGTTCCTCCACTTTAGTGTACACTATCTCCAACTAAATTACCGCTATATCAGATAATCAAAACTATGGAAAATACTACCAACGCAAGTCATCTGCTTTAAAACGAATAAGCAATAGTAATCAAATCTAGCAGATCTAGCAGATCTAGAAAAAATTTCAAACATGAAAAGATTGATAACAAATCTTCCTTTTTTTTGGGAAAAGATATCGCACCTTGTTTCCCATTCTAGATCAGAAGAATCAATAACTCTTCGGAACAAAACCGACTTGATAGATGCTAACACAAAATGTCAAGGTTGCTGGATCGTCGATTAATTAGAAAAAATGCAGTAAATTGAATAACCTTTCAATCCTTTCCCATATGGAAATCTTCGGATTGGTAGTTGAAAAGGGTAAGGGAATGATGAGTAAAGGTTCAAATGAGAGAGAAAATTTTTTCTGAATCAACAGAATAGATTTTGATGAAGCGTTTTTGTCAACGGAGACCAAATCCGAGCAATTTTCTTTTTGAATTCGTCACATGTTATTTCAGTGACTAAATAATTACGTGGTTGTATAATGGAATCGCTTTTTTAAAAAAGTATCACAACACCTTTTATCCCTTTTCAAGATTGTGGGGTAGAAGCTAATGGTGATAGGGGAAGAACAGAACATGTAACAATGAAAGTCCTCCACCGATCAAAAATCACCTTGTTTCAGGAAATTTACTGAATAGTCAAACCAGCCGAATTATGAAGGCTGATTCGTTTTCATTGGAGCCCACTGTAAAAATTATTTATGGAAAATATCATGAAGTTGTAGTGATTATTGTTTCTCAGTAAACCGAAATGGAAATGTATCACATATTTTTCTTTCAACTATATAACAAAATTTAAAACTACAATATTCTGCAAAATTAACTGAGACCACTTGGAGTGCAGTTGACAGTCTTCGTTCTTGTTCTAGTCTACAGTTTCGTTGTTCTGTCTGTTGTTCTTGATTTTGATTTTGACTCCAGTGAAAAGATGCAATGTACAATTAAGAACAAGTCATGAACGGTTTGATAGTATACTGTTGAAATTGAGTAATATTATAGAATGCATCGCATTTTTTTGTGTAGTTACTTCTTCAATATAGTTATCAGGAACAAAACTATGGACCGATAACCCACGTAAAATATGAGTGTTGCTATCATTCTACCGAGAAAAAACTATTATCTGGTCTACAAATGTTATTTTTTTTACATGAAATTCCAGGATCCACGCATATGTTGCTGCTGGATTCTGCAGCAACATTCTCAAGATCAAGATTTCATTACCAACATTTTAAGGTCTGATGCTTCGCAAGAGATGATATAAATAGTTAGCATAATGATCATTGATAGGCCCTGCAGAATTCAAATGTTCCACTAGATTTTACTTAGAATATGTATCATCAACATGACTCCACATCAAGGAAAAATAGTTGTTGAATGGCTGAATTATTATTTTCCAAATAGGTTGATTGATAGGGGTGGTCTAATTGCTTGGCCACCACGGTTACCGGATCTCAACCACATAAACTTCTATGTTGGGGGTACATGAAAGAACTCTTTTACAGTTTAGAGTTAACGAATTTCGAGCTGTTGAATGAATATATATATATATATATATATATATATATATATATATATATATATATATATATATATATATATATATATATATATACCATACTATCTTGTATATGATCAATAAACGAGTGAAAAACCTGAGGAAAAACTCGTTTCCTGTCGCTATTGGACTAGCAATAGCTTGTCTGTTTATGTTGTGTTAGTGTCGTGTGTACATAAAGAGTACCAAAGTTTTTTCTGCTTAGCCGCTTCATTCTTGTTACAAGAATGGATAAACAATGTCGCCGAAATAATTATTGGCAATGTCTATCATATTGTTCTGTAGTCACTTCTTCGCAGATGTGAGCTATGGATTCAAGTTAGAGGCGGCAATTCTTATTAAGATTAATATGGTTTACTGATTATTTTCTTCGAAAAATGTTGCGAGTTCGAAACATAATTGTGAACTCAAAATTCTTTTTCGACCTCTTCGATTGAGATAATTTCAATTAATATGTATTTCATAACCACAGAATTACTATTGAATCCTCAGGTATTCTTTAAAAGCTTTTCATGCGTTTCCATCTCAAAACCATAAACATAGATCATATCATCATATTCATTATTAACGAATGAATGGATTTTCCATTCGAAAAATTTAAGGATTTAAAACAATAATTTACTATTGATAAATATATTTAGACTATCTGATCTAAAGAAAGTAACTTGCAATTCTTGATGATCATTTTAATATGGTTACGAATATCCCTTCTGTACAATAAGATATTTCATTCCATCTATTTTAACGTCAAAGAATCACTCTAAAATTTTGAAAATTGTGATTTCAGGACCCATGAGAATAAAATTTTTGAACAAGGAATATCTTTGAATTTCAAAAGATTCGGACCATGAAGTTCTCACAAATTTGCCTTAGAATTTCTTCAGGAACCAGCTTTCAAAGTTCGTCATAGAGCTTGAACGTATTCAAGACTTGAACGTATTCACGAATTTTGAAATTTTCCCTTAGTATACCTTCTTCTTTATCGATGCATTTCCCAGATAGGACAGCCTGTGTAAAGAAACATAATTCTGGAATGATATTTCATGAACAATTTAAATCGAAGTGCAGAGTTTCGACTTAGATTTCACCCCTCTTCTGTACAAGGTTGTCAACGGGTGTCCAAAAGCTCTTCTATTTGATTTATTGAGTTATTGAGTTATTTGAATTATGCAACAATCCTATAGACGTGTAGGATAAATTCCTGATGCAAATCTCAGAAGACTCATGGAGACTATAAGATAAATTATTCATCTATAATTAGTTATGAATGTATTAGAATAATGACGATATTCGAAGTAATGAATGAATGCGTGAGGTTCCATTGATGGAGGATGTAGTGGGATGAGTTGAGTGGGCATTTCGGAAGTCAGATAAATGAAATGTAGCCTTCGAAAAAAGATATGAATGTAATGTAATCTAGAACTTAATATACAACCTGGGTTAAGAGGATTATTAGTTATTTCGTTAAAGTTTCTTGTGTAGGTATTCAAGTTGCCTTTGCTGAGAAATAAAACTGGTCGAACTGAAGAAGTCGACTTCATACAATAATACCGATGTACTTACCAATTTCATTACTTTATAACGACCAAAGGGTGGTTCTGTCGTCTACAATAATGTCCTAGTCGTCGTCAACTTAATGCCCAATAATATCGTTGGATCTTCGATAACTAGTTTTCAGTATCTTTGCGTATTTTTATTATGTCTTTAGATTTGTGGTGTACAAAGATTGATTTGGAGTATGTGAAATCAAGTCCCAATCCTCACATCCTCCTACATAAAATTAATTATAAGGTGTCCTGGAGAGGTTATAGCAATATGTTCTGCTGCTCAACTGATTCGGAGAAAATTTACGGTAGGTATTCTGGTGATGAGATAGAAGAAAAGAGAAATAACGTTGAAGTTTTTCCTGTTTCTTGAAACTCTGTATATGGATAAACTTTGTTCGAATCTCTTTCATTTTGGACATAAAAAAACAGACCATGGGAACGAGTTTCCCGCGTCTACTCTCTCTTTACAAAAAAATTAACTAATAAAGTTTTTTAAATAACGAAAATAGTTTACGGCAAAAGCATTCGCTTCCTTGAGTGGGACAATGTTTGATTGAAGACTATCCAAGGCCTTTATATCATTCTATGGAATTAGGTGAAGATCGTTTTGAGCAATGGCCTTCATCATTTATGTGTTTTCTTTAGCAAAAATTAAGAAAATTAGAGGTGAGTTCATACAGGGTGTCCCCCGAGCTCTATGACAAACTATGAAAGTTGGTTCATGATGAAATTCTAAGATACATTAGTGAGAACGGCATGATCCGAATCTATTCAAATTCGATAATATTCATCCTCTCGGGTCCTGAAATCATAATTTTCAACATTCTAGAGCGATTATGAGGCGTACCATAGATAGAATGAAATATATATCTTGTTGGACAGAAGGTGACTTTCATAACCATAGTAAAGTGTTTAACAAGAATATTGAGTTACTTTGGATTGATAAATATCAGCTTTTTCGACAGATAATTTTGTTTGGAAACCTTAATTTTTTTAATTGAATATGCTTTCCTTTATTAACCCATTAGTGCATGTGAAAAAAAATTTTTGATTTGATTATAATTTTTTCTTGAAATGGATATAATTCTAATATTGTAACATGTTTCTGTCCCCATTTTTAAATTTTCTCTCTCAGTTTAGAAAAAAAGGTGATCCGTTAAAAGGACTATACGCATAAGAGCATTTTTGGTTCAAAAATTCATTTATTTTATTCTAAGAATGAAATATTGAAGATAGTAACACATTTGAATAAACTAAATACGGTAACATTAACATCATATTTTTTGGCATTATTTCTTATGAAAATCGAAAAAACAGTTTTTAGGGTGTAAGCCAATATTGCACTTATCACATATGAACTTCGAATTTTTATGGCACATTTTACATTTCCTGTCACTTTCAGAGTATTTGACCAAATGTTCCACATTATCGAATCTAACATCGTTATTGGCAGTTTCTAACTGATCTGGTCCCATATTTTTCCAGAAAGCTCACGGTTATGCGACGTCTGAATATTAGAAGATTTGCACAGTTTGGATCTTCAGGTCTCAGTTTCTTCATCAAAATCCAGCCATTTACCACACTCACATCGAACAAATAATGGAAAATGGGCTAGTATCATTTTGTATGCCGCATTCTCGATCAGTGAGCAGCTAATCCATCCATCTTATCAACCCCTGCCATGTATTTATTGTAATTTGATACCACTTTTGGTTGGGGAACATTCTGTTTGGATTTGGCTTCTTTGCACCATCGTCTAGCGGTCATCATAGGTTGGTCTTCGAAGTTGGTGGCCATCGTTACCACCTTGTTGTCTTTCCATTGAGCCAGCAGAATTTCCTCGTTCGATAAAAACTGAAAAGATCCTCTTTTTTCTATATTCCATACATTCTTCTCTGGAAAAGGACATCCTTCTAAGCGATTTTGGGTTTATAACCCTTATTCTCTGCTAGTCCTGCTAATCAAATTAGACATAAAACAACATCGCCACCCAAACCAAATTGTTTTTCATTATCAGATTTGCCAGTGTATATTTCGAATGCTAACATATACCCTCCACTTTGACAAAGGGCGCAATTTTTAAAACCAAACCTGATTGGCTTTCCTTTGATATATTGCTTCGCATAATGCTTTCCATAGTATGGTATCATGCTCTCGTCAATCGATAGATGCTCATCTATACCGCCGTGCTCTCGAAAATTATGATTCAATCCGTCAATAAGTGGTCTGAATTTGTGAAGTTTGTCGCAACATTGTTGTTATCATTGAAGTGAATATGACGTAAGAGAAGCTCAAAACGGTTGAGTCTGATCGAGTCCCGAAGTATTGAAGGGATATCATTAGTGGCATTCTAATACATGCGTTTATTAGGGTACTTGGCATATCCACTGAGCGATACGGCTCCAAAGATTACATACAGTTCATCCATAGAAAAATTTAAAGAAATGTTTTTTGTGACCCATACAAATTAGTCTGGTGAACGATATTTTCCATGATTGCCTCCGTGAAAAAAAGTTGTGAGACTTTGCATCGCGAGATAGAGGCACAGGATCACAAGTGGTGTTCATACAATATTTGGGTGTATCCCCCGCCTACTTGTGAATTTTTTTTTCTTCGAACAGTTTTACCTTTCTTCTTCCTAGAAAGCTGTTATAATATAGAAAGTTGTATATTTTCTTCATCATCACTCTCCGATGAATGGGAAAGTGTGGTGGCTTGAGGCTGAAGTCCACTTGTTCTAGCAGAAAGTTGAAAGTTGTTCATGAGTTTCCTCATCTTCACTATTCTCGAAAGAAATTTCGCATCCTTAACCCAGAATACCTCTGGGTAGGTGGTTTATATCGCTAGCTTCTTGGTCTGAAACATCGCTGTATTCTTCAGATTCTGCTGTATTTTGATTGGGAGGTTCAAAATATATTTTCGTTCTTTCATAGAAATCATCGCCCTCTACGATGTCCAAAAGTTGATTCAGAGATAATCTGAAATGGAAAGAGAAATTACTACTGTGCATATCGTCTTTTTAAGCGGATCGCCGAGAACAATTTGCATTAGAAAAAACTTGGTTAGAAAATTGGTGAAAATAGCATCGAAGTTGTAATCAAGAGACTATAATGCGTCGGAGTTTTGCAATAGAGTTCCAAAAGTATTTTTTTTTAAAGTAATTGAATATAACTTACCAGCCATTTTTAGTAGAATATGCACTGGGATCCATGGTCATCAATAAATTCAACACTATCGTATTTCACGTCGTGCCAAAGACATAAATGCTTCTGAAAAAGGTCTAATGAGAAGATGCACGTATTGCCGGCTTCCCACCTCTCTCTGAACATTTACGACATGTATTTATATTGTGATCCTTTTAAAAGAACTGTGTGCACTAATGAGTTAAAGAAGAATATTCAAATATGATGTTTATGGTGTTTGCGATGGAAACGATTCAAGAGCAATTCTGTTGTGAAGAAATACATATTAATTATAATTGTTTCGATCAAAAAGGTCGAAAAATAATTTTAAATTGATATTATGTTTCAAAGGTGTGAAAATTTATTGGAGAAAATAATAGATGAAATAAATGAATAAATTGATGATATTCATTACTAGAGTTGATCAAAATGACCGCCACCAACTTGAATGTACAGTTCACACCAACGAAGAAGTGACTACAGAAAAATATGTTCTTTTATCTGATCGCAATTTGTTATTTTTGCATTGTAGAGGAGGAGTTGTTTTAATGTAATCCCATAAACAGAAGTCTAGCGGGTTGAGATCTAGTGACCGTGGTGGCCAAACAATTGGACTTTCCCTACCAAGCCACCTATTTGAAAAATTCGTTTTTGATCTGTTGTTGATAATATATATTCTAAATGAAATTTAGCGGAACATCATCAATTAAATTGAAAAACATGCTCTGTAGAAAATGTCGATAATTAATGGCATTCAGTTATTCAAAATATGAATGTTCAAGAAGCTATTATTATAAAAGCCACCCAAACATTGATACTGAATCTCTCTTGAAAAATAGTTAATTGATTCCGCCGTTACTACGTGTAGTTAATCAGGAT
Source organism: Cryptolaemus montrouzieri (assembly GCA_013387265.2). Lineage (NCBI taxonomy): Eukaryota > Metazoa > Arthropoda > Insecta > Coleoptera > Coccinellidae > Cryptolaemus > Cryptolaemus montrouzieri. Next base: position 108,068,144 of record JABFTP020000185.1, read on the forward strand.
GATAATAATAAATTAAACTATGTATTTTACTATCACCTGAGATATATTGAAAATGAGGATTGCAATTTCGGTCTCTCGACCATCTTTAGCTGACAACGAGTATTGAACTAATATTGAAAATACTTACATATATAAATAGCTAGATAGTTAATAAGGGTGCAAACAAGAGGTAATTAACTAATTATAATTAAAAGTAGGTATTATTTAAAGATATTGAACAGATACAAATAAGCCGGACGATACTGATCGTTCAGAAGATTATCTCTGGCAGGAGTTTCGATGGATTCAAGAAGTGAATAATTTGAAGTTGATTTATGGGAGGAAATGATGGCCATTTTCGATACAATGTGAAAGTAAATTTGTCGGTTCTTTGGTTATTCTAATCTGATGGATGCTCCTTTTATCTAGTTTTAAATGAACGACTAGTCTAACCTATATAGACGCCTTCACATTGCATACAGGACAACTTGTAAACTTCAGTATTGTCAAATTTCTCAGTCTTGTCTTTACTATTAAAAATTCCGGATATAGTTTCATGTCGGTGTCGAAAGCTACTCTTTCATTCTGTTTTGAAATAAAATTTTCGATCTCTTCACTAAAAGGGCCAAACAATGTTTATGAAATATAGTTATCGGTATTAGATGATTCTATACGCAGGTAAATATGGTATGCTACTTGTATTTATTTTTCTGATCATTCCGTCTGTTATACTGGAGGTATAACCATTCTATTTAGCTATTTCTTTGATAGTTGATGTATCCCTGGACATATTTTCTTCGGATAATGGCAAAGGGAAAGGCCTATGAATCATTGAATTCAATGATTCATAGGGCTTTCTTTCATTAACATATTTTGGCCCTGTCAGTGAAGCGATTACAAGTGTCTTCTCAAAACAGAATAAAAAAGTAGCTTTCAAGAGCTTCATGAAACTGTCCCAGGAGTTTTTTAATAGTAAAGATAAAACTGAAAAATTTGACAATACTGAAGGCTTCTATATAGGTCAGACTGGTGGTTCATTCAAAACTAGATACGAGGAGCATCAATCAGATTACGATAATCAGAGAACCGACGAATCTACTTTCGCTTCACATTGTATCGAAAATGGCCATCATTTTTCACAAATAGATCAACTTCAATTTACTCACAGACTGTGAAAGTGATGAAAGTTAGATTTCTTGGAATCCTTTGAAATTTCAAACTTCAACAATTCCCCATAGTGATAATCTTCTAAACGACCAGTATGGTCCGGCTTAGTCGTCCTTATTCGATATTTTTAAGTAATACCTGATTCATTGGACAACAAAATGTTGGAAATAAAATCTGGATCTAGAGTAAATGTAAGTCGATGCTGCTCGTCCCCTGCATTCAATGTCTGCATTCCCTGTCGATGATGAGAGTACAGTTCCTTTCTTTTCAAGACATTCCACACGACACGTCCGGGCATTTATAACTGATTTGCAATGCGCCGAATACTTATCGAAGGATAATCTTCAACTCAGTTTATAATATTCTCCTCACTTGGTGTGTTGAATTGACGAGGTTGTATATGTTTCGGTGAGTGTTTTCTTTTCTGTGACTTCTACACACGAAGTAAAAACTGTACGAACCGGAGTATGTCTTTGAGGAAATCTTCGAGGTATTATCTAGCAGCTCCTCGTGCGTTCCCATCGCAAAACCATGAACGTAGATTATATCTGCCTATTCTTCAGCACTGAAGGAATACATTTTCAATTCGAGAAATTTAAGAATTCAAAATCATGTTTATTCATCGATAAAGATACTCTGACATTTATTTATGAAAAGTAACTCAACATTCTTGAGTATAACTTTTTACTTTGGTTATGAATGTCACCTTCTGTACAACACGATACGGTATTTCATTCCATCTATGGTTACACCACAGAATCGTTCTCGTATATTGAAAATGATGACTTCAGAACCGGTGAGGATCAAATCTTCATATTCAAAAAGATTAGGACCGTGCTGTTCGCACAAATTTGTTTTATAATTGCTTTAAGAATTTCCTCTGAAAGATTGTCATAAAGCTTGGTGGACACTCTATATGGCCGTTGGATACACTTTTGATGAAATATACACAATTTCACGTTACTAGTGCAATGAAAATAACCAAAATTTTGAAAGGTAGAATTCAAGAGGGTAATTGGTTTCCTAAGTGTAACTAAGAAAATATACTAAAACTGTAATACTACTTTTCTATATGTCAAGAAGCACTTTAATGTCTAGTAAGAAGAAGCATCTACTCCGAAATTAAAATAACTCGTTTACTCGAAGAGAGGAAGCCTATATAAAATCCAGTTGGAATTCGAATGTATATTCTACTGAATTCCATGGCACCGAGTTACAGAAAGTGAATTAAACTCATCCTCCAACAATGGACCCCGTAACCCAGTACGTGAGAATTACTTCCATATATGGTTCACTCACTCCACGGAATCGCGTATGAAATATCGATGTCTAGCGTTGTAGAATGAACCAGTTCTTTTCATTAACTGACCTGACCAGAAGTAAGTTGACGATTCTCTGTGGTCTCTGACTCATCTATCGCTTTTTAACTGGTAGTCTACTCACTATAAATATGACAACTTTGGAAATATACTGCACATACTCTCATCCTCTTAAATACCAGCGTAGACATATTACACTTAATTTCCATACTCTACTCAAATATGTATATTTTTGCAAATTACACGAAGAAATAAAAATACTTTCTCCTATGATTAGTTTTGGTGGCGTCACACGCAAGTAAACTTCATGACGCTCTTCAAGTTATTTCAGATGCAGATGCAAATTATTCCATAATTCCATTCACATTGTTGATTGACAAATGAACTGCGCAAAAAAATCACCGCACAAGTTGTTTCGAATTTCTTTCTTGGTAGGCAACTACATATACACATATTCTTTTCTCGGGTATTTCCGGTTATATGTCAAAAAAATTGATGCTTTTCTTAGTGCCCATATTCCTCTCATGAGAAATAAAATGAAAGAAATAAATTGAGATTTTGCAAGGAACCATACCTTCAAATCAGCTTCGACAGAACAGTGGAGTGCAAATTAGCACTGAAAATTAGCCCGATTGAATATTGCCAGGGAGCATGTCGATTAGTAAGAAGCTGACTGGGAGAGAGTTTTGTTTATAGATGAGTCTAGATTTTGTCTTTTCATTACGACCGCCGTTCTCTAGTATACAGATATCGAAATGAGAGATATGCCCAGTGCAAGTTTTTACCTTGTTTAGGTGGAGGATCAATAACGGTGTGGGAGGAATTTTCTTGAACGCCCGCACTGATCTGATCATCGTGATTAATGGAACCCGGAATGCTCAGAGATTAAGTGAGATTAGGTTGGGTTAGTTTGAATGATAACCCCAGGACCTCACCAGGCTCAGATCGTTAGAAACCACCTTCAAGATCACGAAACCACTTCAGTGAAGTAGCCTGCACGAAGTGAAGACCTAAATCCAATGAAACATATATGGGACATTCTCAATAGAAGATTTAGAGGCCAGCAAAACGAGTCAGCTACCGTAAATGAGGTTCGGAACAGACTGATCGAAATTGGGAACGAAATGGGGCAGAATGCTATAACGTCATTGATTTTGAGTTTATACCGTAGATTCTTTCAAACTAATCAGAAGTTTCAGTGGAAACTTCGATAGCTGCTACTGCGAACCGTTCAGTTTCATGTAGGCAACTCGCAGCAGAAAGTGGGATCCCAAAGGGCGGATTTTCATAATAGATGAGTTCTATAGGCAGAGGCATTATGAGCGATGGTTAGAATATTGCCGTTGGTATCAGAAAATGTCAAGAGAAAATCCCGAAATCTACCAATATACCCTGGACAGATGAAGTGCTAGTAACGGAATATTTAGTCATAATAATGATCATTACTGGTCCGATATCAATACCCTGCGGAAAATAAATGTTCAACAACAAGGCAATTCGGTTTCAATGTTTAGTGCGCGTTAAAGAACCACCGTGTTTTGGCGTACGCCATTTTTTCGTAGAGAACCTTATTACGGTATAATAAATGAAAACATATTCTAGGATTCTTTCTGGTATGAAATTCCTTTGGTTCAATGAGGGTTGGTATATTTCCAGCATGACGGTCTGCCCCCACACTACAAAAGAACTTCGAACTAGTCTTTCAGTGATAATCGGTTAGGAACGAGAGGACCAGTGAAATGGCCAGCTTGTTCACCAAATTAAACGCAGTTTCATTTTCTTCTCTTCGGCTATATCAAGGAGATATTATATAGACAAACTCATAGTAATATGAAAGAATTGAAACAAACATTCAACTTCAGAAACCAATATTAAAAATATTTTCAGAAGTGTTTATGGACGTTGCAATGCTTGCATTTTAAATGATGGAATTACTTTTGAATATTGTAGATGGTTTTTATTTGTTCTTTTTCACTAATTATAATTCACTAATGGGGTATAATTTTTCTCTATTTGCAGTATTTCACACATCTGCGTACTAATGAAAGTGGGAAACACTGTACGTTAATCACTTGAATCAATTCCATATCTTATTCATAAATGGAATCAATTTTTCGCTCAGTATTCCTTTTGAAGTTGAAATTCAAATCTTTTATCGCCTTTCAGTCAAACTTCTTCACCAAATTAATAAGACATTTAATCTTAAACAGAATTAAATATTCGTTCCCTGTGCTAAATATCTGACAATGGATTTGTTTGTTACTCTGAATAAGTTTTTCATTGTTTTCCATTTGTCCTACGTTATATATAATCAATATTGTAAGTCAATTGCCAGCTATTCCATTACCTTAAACGTGCTCTCGATCATTTCTGGAGGTTTCCAGCCACACATAAAAGGTTTTTAATGGGTAATTTCTACTGAAAGATTCACAAAGCCAGTTTGTCAGTAGCGAGAGCTTTTTGCGAGTAAAATTTGATCTTCACTCGAGCGAATCTTTTGTCGCGAGACAAAAAACCGACACAAATCGGGAAATGCTGAGAAGCGCGAACGCGCGAAACAATCTACACTCTCTTTCTGCAATGGTAAATTAGTTTTCAACAGCAAATTTAATGAAAACTTGTTTATATAATGTTGATTTAATTTTCAAAAACTCGGAAAGTATCATTCATGAAACTATTTTGATCCTGCTAGCACAATGGCAGCAAGCCACATAAGTTCAAAGTACCTAAACTTCTGTAACACAATTTATTGCGTAAATTAATCGTCGATTGCAACTCGATATTTAAGTGAAAATAAATAAAACTCACTTTCGATCTCGTTAGATAAATTCTGTCTCTAGACATTTACCAGACATATGACTTAAATAACTTCCAGATTGAGAAACTGGTAGAACTCGAGGAAGTACTGATTAATTTCTCACCTTCCAGGTTCGCGGAAATATAAAAATAACTTCGGTTGTTTACATTTACGTTCGGAAGAAGCTGTGTAGGAGAAATGTGGGTCTCTGGGTTATATCTGTGTTAGTCTGGGAGTAATGACACATAAAATAAACGCTGAATATCATTTGAATATCACATCTTTGAAGGATAATGATACATTTTCTTGAATTTTTGAAATAACTTCGCTAATGCGAAGCAGTTTGGGACATGCTATAGAATAGATCCACAAAGTAGCATAACGAACTTTACTACAGTTCTCGTACACTATTCTTCGAATATAAAACGGAAAATCCATTTCTTGACTTTGATATATATTTTTCCATATATAGAAGTCTCGATTATTACTTCGTGAAACATTTTCACTAAGTTCCATAAGATGAAATATACGTTTCGGCTGGATCGCACTAGTCATTTTCAAGTCGGAGATTCTTCTTCAACTGTGAAGAAGAATCTAAGAATCTCCGACTTGAAAATGGAAACGTACGAGAGTCGCCCTCTATGGACCGACACGTCGAACCCGCTACCGGACTTCGAGAAAGATAAAAACAATAACAAACAGATGTGGAAACGTTGAAAATTCCAACATTTGAGAGATATCTTTCGCCGTTTCGTTAATCACAACAACGGTAGAAAACGATCGAAATAATCCTGCTGAAATAGTGTTCTGAGCCTCTGTTTCCGAGATAAAACCTCCTGTCGGTAAATATTTGATGGGACAAATATCTTCTTGTCGTACATATTTAGACTCCTCGCGAAGTTTATCGTGGAAGATATTTGTCCCATCTAATATTTACCGGTGGGAGGTTTTATCTCGGAAACAGAGGCTCAGAGCACTATTTCAGCGGGATTATTTCGCTCGTTTCTACCGTTGATGTGATTCACGGAACGGCGAAAGATGTCTCCCTAATGTTGGAATTTTTAACGTTTCAACATCTGTTTGTTATTGTTCGTATCTTTCTCGAAGTCCGGTAGCGGGTTCGCCGTGTCGGTCCATAGAGGGCGACTCACGTACGTACGTACGAGGTACGTCCTTTCTGGAATCGATAGGGTACCCCGATGTAACTTGATAGAATGCTGGGAAGCGATATGCGACAATGATGAGCTCCTAATAAGGGCGAAACTGCAGTCTGCCGCTTCTTTTCTCGGCATCCTGCTTAGTTGCACTATTGTGGCTCTTGGGGACTACGTGCATGGTAGGCAGATTTGGGAACTAGCTCTTGTTAGGAAGGATTATTCATTGATCCACGTATTTTTGAATAATTCCTCTTATATATATATATATATATATATATATATATATATATATATATATATATATATATATATATATATATTTGACATATGTTTCGGGTTTCATTCCATCCTCAAAACTAGGAGAAAATTAAAGTATTACAATATCATTTATACCTGAGAAACAGATGAAAGAAGATATAATCTCCTGTTAGATTTTTGAAAAATCTCCTTTTTATGTTCTGCTAAATGAAATGTTGCAGTTTCTTTGTTATTGACAAGAAATGAACATAATTTAAGACTTCAAGATAACAGGCTTTCCAATAAGAGGTTTCATTTTGATATTGAGAAAATACGAGTATTTTTTCAGGGAAATCAATTTATTTTCATTTCATTATTAGGGAAAAAGTATGCCTTTAATAATGGAAAACGATATCTGCCAAATAGTCACCCCAGCTTCGTTTGCAGGACCATATCGTTTTGATGAAATTTTCCAACACCAATTCCCATAATTGCGGCAGTATCGATAACTCCACGAATTTCATCTTTAATGTCTTGGATCGATTGTTTATCTTTCACGTAGCCCTAAAGCAAAAGGTCTAAAGGTGTTAAATCACAAGATCTCGGCGGCCAATTGTGATCACCATTTAGAGAAATAGCACGGTCAGGAAACTTTTCTCTTTCATTGTTTGTGTGGCACGTAGCGCCGACTTGTTGAGAGCAAATGTTGTCCAGATCAATTCCCTCCAATTCCGGCCATAAAAAAACCATTTATCATCGCTCGATAGCGCAATCCATTCATCGAAACATTTTCTCCAGTCTCATTTCAGTAAGTGAGGTCAAATGGCACCGCTAACCCAAAAGCAGCACCAAACAGTGACACGATGAGGATGGAGAGGCTTTTCAACAATAGCTCTTGGGTTTTCCGAGCCCCAAAGGTGACAATTTTGCTTGTTGACGTAGCCACCGAGACGGAAATGGGCCTCATCACTGAAGATGATTTTTCAATGAAAATCCGGATCATTTCGATGTATTTCAAGGACCCAATCAGCAAAGATACGTCGTTGTTGATGATCGACCGGCTGTTATCTGAACTTTATAAGTCTTAAGACCCAAGTCTTTATGCAAAATACGGTGTAATGAAGTTTGTGGAATGCCCAATTCCAAAGAACGAGGAACGGATAAACTCGAGTTTTCTTCAACACTTTGGGCTACAGCAATATTCTCAGTTGTTCTTGTACGTCATTCACAGGTTCGATTCTTCACATAACTAACTTGTCTCAATAACTCGAATTTTTCCACCAGTTCCACTATTGCCAGCCGAGAAGGTGCTTCACGACGACCCAACAATGTTTTAGTTTTGCGAACTGTGGCTGCAAAATTGTCACAATTTTTGTAGTGAATTTTAATGAATTCAATGCATTGTTGAAGCCTGTATCGTTCCGTTTTTATTAATGGCGTAGTTTATACTTGTCAAATGTCCAAAACTGACAGCTTCAAAAGCTACCGAAATAGCTGGCTATTCAAAATGAAACCTCTTATTGGAAAACCCATTAAATCACTAAGTTTGACAAATCGAAACTAAATTTATTGGAGAAATATTTTTTATTGTTTAAAGTATTGCTCCCTTCAACATAAATAAGCAGTACAAACTTGCAGTAATTACAGAATTAGCCCTTAACGCAATCAATTCACTAGAACAACAGAAACATGAAAAACTAATAGAAGAGCTAAAAACTATTTCCCCAATGCTAGATTTATTTCATTTGACGTCATAAATTTGTTTCCATCAACACTGAATAATGTAAGAGTTTTATTTACCACTACTTTTTATATTAGGACAGGTGCTGATAGAATATTAAATCTCTTTTTAAAACTCTCAAATTATTTTACGATACGATCCAATTCACGGTAGAAATTGAAAATATGCACAAAACACGTAATTTCTTCTTGTAATTCGAATAATGAGAACAGAAAATTATCTCGATTTTGTCATTATTCTGAAACCAACATTCACTGATACCCTAATCCATAATAACAGTTTCCATTCGCATAGAATGAAAATATTCGCGTTTCATAGATATGTGCATAGGTTACTCAGGGTTGCCCCTCTACAAAAGAAATTTTGTGAAAGAAATGAGAATTTTGAAAATATTAGCGACAAACTTAAATTAATAGCTAAGAAATCAACACTAACCATTATTATCCCCGATTTACACTACCCTTCAGGTTCACGGAACAATAAAATATCACAGCAAAAATTATTTCTCTCAAATAAATTGAAATATGCCATATATTAAAACGGAATTATTCCGTTTATATTTTTTATACTCGTCTTCTCAAATACTTATGGAACGACCACTTCGACGTATAAAGAGGCAGGACAACCATTACAATATAATTTATATACACCGCTTTTTTCACCTGTATCAGGTCGATATTTGTTATTGGCCAAGATTGAACAATGATTTTTGTTATTCGTACATATTATATTAATACCTTTTTATACATCGAAGTCCATAAGTATTTGAGAAGACGAGTATAAAAATCAATGAGTCATAGCATGTTTTTCAGAACATAGTTTACACAAAAATCTTTTCACAAAACCTAAATTTTACATTCAGGTAACAAAATCCTCAGATTGATTTATTAGAATTCGTATGAATGTTATCAGTGCACAAACATAATCTACCAATAACTAACGAATACCTTGATTCCGTTTGTCCTCATTCATCTCATCTATAATATAATAACATTGTGATATTTTAATTTCCCAGTTGTTGAGAATAGAATAAAACACGAAACATAAGTCAAACATATTTTTATTCGTTATATTTTGAGAAGTATAAGCTTAGTGTGGTTTCTTCAATCGTTTAAATATATTTTTGAATCCACAAATTATATGTTTTCAATAGAAACATTGCCTTCAAAAGGAAAATGTGTCAAAGAAAAAATGTCTTTTCATCCCTTTTACTTCAAAAATTATGGTTCTTAAAATATTTATTGCCGCATTATTCATGTAGAACATAAAGAACCGAAGTGAACAATGAATATTGATGAAGGCATCTGCTTTTGAAATAGTTACATCTATATAAACTATCCGAAAAATAAATAAACTATAAAATTCGTCTGGTGGCTCTGCCATTTAAAAATGGCAATTTGTGAGGTTCATTGCCTCATACCGAATTCTATAACACCACAATTTTAGATGATCCCACAGCACACTCTGTAATTTGTATCGAAACCGTCCACGTCTGGTCGTAAATCATGGCAAATCGACAACCTTCAATTAATGTTGAAACATTCTCAGGACGAAAGGGATTCCACCAAACGTGTAAATGGGTGAGAATTGAATATGCATACATTCAGAAAAACAATAATTTGACCTCGACCGAAATACTAAAATATGAGAAAAAATTATATTTTGGAAAAAAATATAAATAGAATTTTGATTTGCTCTACAATGCTCTGAATAAGTATTTCATGGAGTTATATCTGTTTGAACTCCATATCAAAGGACATTTTAATTTTTCTGCTCCTCATCAAATAATTACACACAATTGATATATGTACGTGCCAAAAATGTTGGAATATTTCGTATTTCTTGGTTCGTTATTTGAATACTGGTATTGATCTATGAAAACATTATTGTGAACGATAAATCAAAGTATAGTATTTATAAATCGGCAACATAACTAAAACCGGATGCCCTTCTTTTCATAAAATTTTCAGAAAATGCGTGAAAATTTTTCCAACAGTGTTCTTCTCAGAAAATATGTAGTGAAAAATATACCTATTAAAGAAGACGTCCAAACCATATTGGAGAAATATATGGCACATAACTCTTTAACGCTTAAAATCCTAAAGAGAATTTAAATGAATCAGGAGTTCATAAGTTATCTTGTCCAGATTGCAATAATTCCAACTTAGGTAGTAGTATCAACAAATCAATTTCTGTTTAAATCAATTGGAGAGCATCAAATAATAATTTCCCAGTTTTGAAAATCACCTCGTATTACGCCTCTTTGCAATAAGATTCGAACTACGTTCCGCTAATTTCTAAAAAGCACCTAATTTTTATAGGTGAATAGTTATAATAAATTAAGATTCGATTATTTGCAATTGTCTCTTTATGGCTCTTTCCTCCAGATCCTCCAAGACTCCCTCTTTCCACTTCCTTCTCGGCCGTCTTCTTCTTTTCCCCATCGATATCTTCTGCCTGTCAAATGTCCCCCACCAACCTACCATTCTTTCATTCTCACTGTATGTCCCAACCACTGCAAAGTCTCTATTTTATGATGCATGATATGACTGATTCATTGAATAGTGCTTATATATTTTCATTTTCCGTCCACTTTCTGTCCTCCAAAAATACTTCTCAAAATCTTTATCTTCCAATTTCAGCTGAATTTTCTTACTATTCCGCGTAAGTTATTGTTAGCCTTAAAATACTCTTAAAATGTTAATTTTTTTTTGACCATAATATGAGCTTACACCTAATCAAACTGTTTAGAGCACCTGGACTTCTATCGTCCTTCGTTTATAACTTGACTATCAACTTTTTCGAATCTCATTCTATCTTCCCTAGTTTGTACTCTAAATTTAACTCTTCTGATATGTGGCATTCCAGACCCATAAATTCACTTTTTTTCTTCATTGGCGTACAGTCCAAATATTTTAGTATTCGTTATTCATTTTTCCGTAATACTTTTCAATTCAGTTTCATTTATTGCCATTAGGATTACGTCATCTGCGAAAGCGAGGCACTGGTGCATTGTATAAAAAAAATCTATCAAATTCACTACCACCTATTATTATTTCCATGACCAAATTGAACACCACCATGTATAAAGGATCTTCCTGCCTCAATCCCCGCTTTACATCAAATTCTTCTCTTTCATTACTGCATATGTGTTTTTCAGCGTCATCATTATTAGTGCTATTACCCTATCAGGCACTTCGAATTCTTTTGACATTCCCATTATCATATTTTTCAAAACCGTATCATAAATGCGATAAACAAAAGATACACTAGCGCTCCATACTCAAGGCATATACATAGATATCTACATAAATATCCGATCCGTGGTTCTTATGTTTTTTCTGAATCCACATCTTTTGAAACCTTTTCTGCATAAATCTCCAGTCTGATTTTTATCAGCCCCTGAAACCTTTTCTGCATGAATTTCCAGTTTGGTTTTATCAGAGTTTATATTATTACAAACTGTAACATCGTCTATCTTGTTAATTGAATGCTATGTATTTCATTCCTTTTTGTATTTCCTCCGTACTTCAAATTCTCTGCTGTTATTCCATTTTCACCAGCACTATTATTATTTTGCCTGACGGTTACTATTTACCCGATTTCCTTTCTTCTTGACTCATCAAGTAATTCCTCATGAGTTGTTTGCGTCTTTACTTCTTTTACGACATTTATATCATCATTTAGCAATGATTCACATTGCCTTTTCTATCTACTGAAGGTTTCTTCTTCACCTCCAATAAATTTCCTTCCTTGTCTTCATAGAATGGTGTGAAGTACTTCTTTGATATGCTCAAATACTTTATGTCTTAATGAAAATTCTTCATCTCTTTCTTTCCCTCACTTCTATTTGCAGTTTCATTCAAAAAATTCGTTCGCATTCCTTAAGAAATATTTCGATAAAAGAAAATATTTATTACAGTACAGTGCATATGTTTGCTGTAAATTCAGTGGATATAAAAATATTGAATAATCTTCTGTATACACATTCTCAACACCCATTAGGTGGTATTCACAGTGTCGATATATTTAGATGGGGATATACAATGTTAATAAAATTATCACATCGTAATGTAAATTTCTTGTCTGTTGATACCAGGCGTTATACGCGTAATGGCATGATATCAAATTTGTTTAACTAACGAGAAATCCTATATTTACCTTCTTGTTAACTGAAAATTTGATTAAATTGAGTTACAGAGGCTCGGAAAAAACCTTGGGGCGTTTATGAGGACGAAAATATCTCAGATTATATTCTTAGGTGTTGTATAAACAAAGGTGGCATAGTTCCTTTGAGTCACTCTTACTTTTTACGACTACGTTATATAATAACAAGCATACACATATTAGCAATATGATGTGCTATTTTCGTTTCCTTTGAGAATGTCATTCAGAAAATTTTACTACGTTATCGCTATTGTAAAACTGTAATAAGAAGTATTTATATGCTTTTGTCGTTATTTAATAGATCATTCAATATTGTTTTGTTACTCACATTTCAAATAGAAAATTTAGAAATTCTATTTCTTTTATTTTTTCTTATAGCCCTAGAAATAGATATTTCTGAATAGCATACAGGATATCTCGCCAGGAGTTTACAGTAGAAATATCTCAGGGTTCAAATGAACTTCATAAATGTATGAAATTTGTTTACAAGGGTTTTCTAGGTAGAACCGGAGGGAAAACTTAACTGTTATTTCAATATTTTTTAGTCCAGATTATGCTTCTTCATTCAATTCCAAGTAATTTTTGTTCATCATACCTTCAGTCTAAATTTCACCATTTTCCAGTAATTAATCTTCTTGAGAATTTCACAATTCCCGCAAAAAAATAGATACTATTCAAAAATACCCTGGAACATCTTCGATCTTATACAGAGTGTTTAAGGAATAAATGCGCAAAATTTTCAACGGCAGATAAAAGATGCTCGAAAAATCAGATAGGCAAAGCGAATGTTTGGTAAGATCATTATATTTATAATGATTTTTGTCAAATTTGGCACATTAATTTTGTGTATATTTACCGATCACCTCGCGTAATGTCAACGACGCTTTTATGTCTGAAATTAATTTCAACTTTCATTATTATGTGGATTAGGGAGACTCGGGAATATTATGCGATCTGTTGAGTACATATGGTTTCGAGCAAACGATATGCCAACACGAGGTGACAATTGCCTAGACAACATTTGCGTCTATTTTCAAATGGAGGAAGTATTCTGGTAGAGATTTCAGGTGATAACGTAGTAAGTTCAACATTCAAATGTATCTATGACGGCAAAGGATTTCAGTTTCAAAATATCAAAAGTAATTCCTCTGTTAAAAAATGGAGATTTTGATGACGTCAATTACCGAATGATTTCCTTGTTTCCTATATTTCAAAATTATTAGAGGAGCTATATTGTAATCAAGTTGTTGGAGGAAGATGAGCACTTCTGATGCTATACTTGAATTTATTTCCAATATCATTAATTGTTTTGAAATGGGACTGACACTGCGTTTGGACTCGATCAAGGCGTTTGATTGCGTCTCTTATTGGCTCTTATTGTTAAACTTGATTGCTATGGGTTTATGGAACAAAGCATTTGCCTTGTAAAGTCTATCAATATGTGTTTGCGCTAGGCAGTCATATAAACAACTCACCAATGTTGAGGTGTCCCAGGACTCAATATTTGGTCCATTATTATTTTTGACCTTTATAAATGATCTTCCAAATTATATAACCGATTTGCTGAGGACACTACAATTTCTGTAACTAGTGACGATCTCGTGGAGGCTCAGGATGCTTTAGAGGGGGCGATCGGATGGTTTGAGAAGAATTGATTGCCTATGAGTGAAGGGTTGACCGAGATGATTGTTTTTGGTCTGAGTCATGTAGAACCGCTGTTCTTAGATATATTTGGATACGAAATTAACCTAGAAGATTTGTATGGGTCAGCTCGCAAGTAAATTTTGCAAGAATATTTTTATTATGATGAATTTGAAAACGACATGATCATCGGTTAGTTTGAAAACTGCCTATTTTGCAGTTTTTTGTGAATCTGTTTTGAGGTATGGTCTGTTCACTTGGGGGCATGGAAGTGAAGTTTAAAGAGTTTGTAAACTCCAGGGGTACATTGTGAGAATAGCTGGTGGACTTCAGTATAAAGATTACTGTAGAGAAACTCTGAAACGTTTGCGGATACTTACGTTAACAAGTCTTTATTCTTCAGAGCCTCATGTATGCTTATTAAAACGTTTCAAATCTTCTATTTCATAGTGATGTAAATCATCATGATACGCGTAATAAAATAACCCTCTGCATACATTTTCTTAGATTACATAAGTCGCAAAGTGGTTCCAATTTGCTCTCATTCAAATATTACGATAAAATGCCAATTTCTGTGGAGTGGTTATTCGAATTTTATTAGAAGATTAGAGTCAAAGAGCAATACAGGATAATGTGCTGTACCATGTGAATTACTTTTTGACTTTTGACTCTATCCTATTGAAATAGGATGAACATAGTTTGGCCTGTGCATATACATTGATTTATATAATGCAATAATAAAATATCTATATATCTTTCGATTGAACAAAGTAATGGAGAACCGTAGTCTCGTGTCTTGTCCTCCTCTCGGTCCTATTCATGAAGGAGAAACTGAATGTTTGATTAGGTTAGATGAAGAGAAAATAACCGATTTATTGAAAGAAAAATATTAATTCAAAGCGGAAATCAGTTGAATTAAGTGCAAGAAAATGGAACTCGGGCAGAGAATGAATAATAAAAACAATATATAGCAAATGATCCAAACATGTTCCAGCCCTGAACCTCAATTGTTCTACTGTCGTATGACGTATAACATAAGGTTAGTTTCTATTCTGTTCTCAATCTTCATTGATTCTTTGAAGTTGTTCTCTATGATTGACATTATGTGATCGGTGTTGTTATCGAATTTATGATAAGTTATGACATTTGTTGAAATCAAAACTTTCAATTTGCTAGAGGAAGTGAGGGAAGAAGAAACCCAGATCGTAGAATCCCCAAATTTTCTTCGATTTTTAATAGGGTTGCATCAACCGAAATTAGAGGAAATAATGTAGTTGGTACGGTAAAACAGAGACCAAGAATTAGTGTTTGTAGAATAACCTCCTCATCAAATGACAGTTGGTACAGACTGGTGAGCATCCACAATTATTCGAGTATCCTTTCTTGCAATTGCAAAAATTTGTATTTAGCAGTTTTCTGAGTCAGGTGAAAGTAATGTCTGGATTATTTGTGAACTATTGGCTATCAATTTTCAGCTCCAATTTCCAGGATCGCGTTCAAGGCCAGCCACACTTTCTCTTGGTTGAACACTCACAGAAAAAGTGTTGAAAACCGAAAGTAGGCAAAATTATTCGTTTTATGTTTTATGTAATTCAAACATCTATCTGTGTCTATCAATTCAATTTTTGTGGAAGCTTCGTACAAAGCAAGAAGAAAGTGAATGCCGTGATGGGAATGACGTTGACTTTATTATCAATTATTACGTGTTTCTATCAGAGTAAATACTGCAGTTTTGACCTTTTTTTCAATTTACGAACGTTATATCGCAGTCAGTTATCGCGTGCATGAGTGCGACATTTTGGATATGCAGCTGAACTGAAGTGAAGTATATATCTTCGTTTAATTTTGAGCCCACCCAGGTTTTATCAAGTTCTTGAAATTTTCTGTACTCCAACAACGATTGTTATATAAGTGATGCTGAAATGTTCTATTTCGATTTCAATAATGCATCAGAATTATCTTCAGCTTGTTTTACAGGATCCTTTAGCAGCTGCGAATTCTTCTGTCTAACTCTAATCAGAACGAGTCCGATGTCAGCTTCAAATGCAAATGCTGAAACTTGGACACTTTACGCTAGAGATGCTACGCTTTTTGCATTCCAGTTGTTTTATCTGTTTCATTACCGCAAAACAACGGTATTTTTTCAAAACAAAAAGAAGAATTATAACCTCGCGTTCTATGCTATACTATATACTATAAATCGAATTAATTAATTGAATAAAAACATCACTTTCAAGTTTCCAAAATATAAAATAAAAATATGCTTGACATCTGTTTCGGGTTTTATCCCATTTTCAGAAACTAAAAGAAAATAGAATTCTATAATGTCATTTATACCTGAGAATCAGATGATAGAAATGGGGACAAACGGCAATCAAGCTGGTCTTTACTTATTGGTAGATTATGTTTGTGAGCTGATGAAATTTCTATGAATTCTAATGAATCTAATCTCTCGATTTTGTTGCCAGAATTTGGGTTTTTGTGAAATCTAAGAAATGATTTTCCCTTATACAATGTTCTGAAAACCCAGTTGTTAATTTATTATGATTTATTGATTTTTTATGCTCGTCTATTCTAATATTGATGGAGCAACCAGTTTGACCTATATAAGAAAGATAATCGTTGCAATATAATTCATTCACACCGTTCTTTTCACCAGTATTAAATCGATCTTTATTATTGACCAAGAGTTAACATAGATTTTTTATTCGTACATATTGTGTTGATTCGAGTATATTTCAATATATGGTATAATTTTGTACTTATTTGTGATACTTTATTGTTAAGTGAACCTGAAGGGTGGCTCAGATCGCAGATAACAATAGCTCGTGTTGTTTTTTAGCTATCAATTTATTTATGATATTATTGTCGTATCCGTTATATAACGCTGATGTTTTCAAAATTTTAATTTCTTTTTCAAAGTTCTTTCATGAAAGGGAACCTTCAGTAATCTATGCACAAATGTATGGAACGCGGATATTTTGATTCGATGCAGATGGGAACCACCATTTATCTGAAAAAATTGAGTATTTTATGTACTTTTGTAATATTTCAATTTCCTATTTGTTTTTAAAAATGGGATAATTAATACTCGAAATATATGTGAAACATGTTTTTATTCATTAGAGTGATTAGCGAGACTTCTGTTTCTATTAACAAATTATAGTATTGGCATCTACCAAATTAATCTGAAATATATTTCTATTCCTTGAACTTGAAGTCAAGGAAAAAATTCTTAGGATAACCAAAACTTTGTTTGTAAGTGTAAGAAGTGTGATCCATTTATTCTTCACCTTTTAAGACTTGTTAAAATTCTAAAGAGAATGTACGAAGCTCATGAATAATCTCATACATTTCTTCAGTGTAATTTTTTTTGTTGTAAAGGCGGCATACCCGCTCTGCACGTGTTTATTTTCCTCCGTTGTTGGACGTAATCACAGAATCGACCAACATAAAATGTAGACATCTATCTACCTTGAAGCGGCAACCTTCCAAGTTCAGAGATGAGATTCAACGTACATGACACTAAATTTTCTGTTATAATGGCCCTTGTAATCACTTTATTACACCTCTATTGATGTTCTGTTTTATTTGCTCATCACCTGCTAAGAAAAAAAGGTAAACTAATTTACCTGCGGCATATTGCCATCTTTATATCAGGTGAACATGAGAATCAACAGGTTTGCGATGTATTTCCTCGCAATGATGCAGTGAAATCGATAGGTAATCTGAATTTGCACCGAGTTTGTTTCAATTTTATGACTTGAACATTTAGAAAGTTTACGAAAGCTGTCACACTCGAAGGGTGAATCTAAAACTACGTGTATATTCGATGTCTATACCTGCGCACCATTCCGAATAATGTTGCGCGAACAGGTTAATTTTTTGAAAAAAAATCATTCGCATTTTCTATTACTATTGTTAAAAATATGAGGTCACTGACATTATTTTTAAATAGCAATCTATGACAGGTGATACATCACTGGAAAGCTTTCGTTTTACTCTTATATTCCTAGGTTTTAATGCGACCCTTGTCAAGCTATTCCCAGTCAAGAAATTACTTGTTTTGTTGACAGCAAAGACATGGGTTTGGTTTTAATATCGAGAACCGGCTCGGTGGCGTAGGGGATATGATGCTCGTCCCCTGCTCAGAGTTACCTGGATTCAACCCCCACAAAGTCGGTGCGATTTTTCGGATTCTGTGAATCGCTTAAGTGTCCATCTTTCGGAGGAGATGTAAAACTGTCTGTTCTGTCTAACAGAGATGTGTTGGACACTAAATATCCCTTCCCTCGACACGAGAGGGGTTCGGCAAAATTTCCAGGTCGGTGAGGTGACAGAATTTCCCGGCATGTCATTAGCCGAAAGGCAGAAATAGAGCACGTTAAAGGATCAAACAACAATATCGAGAACAGATTATATGTGAACTAGAGTGAAAAATGTCAAATAACAATCATGAAAGAAATAAAAATGATATGTCAAACCAGATGTATATGAAGATCTCATTTGAGCCAATCGGTCTAGGAATATCGAAATGGGTCTAGGAATATATTCCTCATGATTATTCCGTGTTCTGGTGGAGTATTTTGTATTTCAAATTTTATGCGGAACTTCAGGCCTTCATAATTTTTGGTGCATCAAAAAACTTTGGATTTCAAGTAGCCACACAAAAAGGAGACAGAGAGGGTTATATCACATTTTCGAGATTGCCATTCAATGCCACTTCGTCGGTCAATCCAGTATTACTTATTCCCGTTTTCTTTTCAAGAGCCTAATAAAACGTCAAGCTAGATATTGTCATCCAACTTCGATAGTTTTTCACATAACAATAAGATTTCCATAAATACCTGTGGGTGTGGTGAAAATAAGCGTGGTACATAAGTTAACAGTAGTCTGTATAGTTTACGGATATACATTCAGATTTTCATTTCGACGAAATACGAGGTGCTATTTAGCATTCGGCAATACAATGAATTTTTTTAAGTGAAACCAAAGTTGGAAACTTCTAAATAGCAGCAAACCACGAGATTTTCATGGAAATCGGTCATCAATCTAGATTTTCAACGCATGATGGTGTTTGAGCTGATTACCAAAACTGCGCTTTTATCAAATTCAAATGAATTTTATGAAAAAATGGAATTTGTATGAAATTGATTAGGAGTCGATTTAGTTTAGGATATGAATTCAAAATTTCCTTCAGGTGATGTACAGCGTGTTGTTCTGGCATTTGACAATAAAATAGGATATTTTCATAAATTTGCCGCAAATGATACAACATGTTCTTCTAAAATGTCTGTAACGTACCTCTGAACATTCAGAGTTCCATTATTTATGATTACCATATCAGTGCAAGCGTTCAAAAAATTTTCTCTCCATACCATTATTGAACCTCCACCAAAACCATATGTAGGTAAAAAGTTACACTAGGCATATCTTTCATTTCGGCGTCTGTACATTAGAGAACACCGATCGCAATAAAAAAGACAAAAATCTTGACTCATTTGTTGTAAACAAAACTCTCTCTTAGTCTGCTTCTAACCAAATGACACATTCTCGGCGAAATTCAATCGGGCCTTTCGATGTTGTGAGGTTAGAGAATGAGCATCGAGCTGCGACACTAGGCCACAAACCAAATTCCCAGAGACGTTGCAGTGCTAATTGCAGCCCACTGTTCTGTTGAAGCTGTGTTTGGACGTGTCTAGCAGTAGCGAATCGTTGTCCCGACAAGGAAATTCTTAAATAACGTCCTATTTCAGGGCTCCCTGTACCTGCGGATCATTCTGGAAACAGTTGAATGGGATACTCCATGCCTTTGGACTACTCTTCTATAAGTCTAACGTAGGTCATCTAACATCACTGCTTCAGCACATTATACCGGTCAACTTTCGTGATTAGCGTTGCATCATTACCGAAAATTAAAATTTTCACAAAGAACAAACGGTACTCGCAGACATTGATCAACAGCTGCTGTTATCAATATGTGGTGGTTTAATAATAATTTTAATTCAATAAATAGACAACGATTCAATGAGTGCTAGAAAGTTTCAACCGAGGTAACTGGTATCACCTCATTCGACATGCCATTCCACATATCGAAACTCCGGTTGGAAAGGAAATGCTCCAGCGACCTGATTGAGTACAAAGACGTCGTGTATCCCTGTGTAGTCATATTTAATGATTCGAAAAGCCAAAATTAAAAACCCTCGAAGATGTCAGCAGTCGCTCACTTCATAGTCGTTCAGGTAAGATGGTCGCAACGCAGTCCGCTGCACCCCCTCTGAAAATTCGATATTGCGTACAAGGACCGCACAACATACAGGACCAACGTATTCTAGAATAGGTCTGACACATATTTAATGTGAACAAATTGAGCTGGCAACTGAAATATATGAAAAAGTTAGGCGGTTAAGATGAATTGTAGTGTTGGTCTTCTGCAAAATGAAGAATCGTGTTTAGACTATGTTAGGTTAGAGGTTATGATAACGTTGCGGACCAAATGCGATGACACGGTTCGAAATGAATTATTTATGCCGATGTTCAACGCTACATATTTTTCTACATTGAGGGGCGGACACCAGTCTGAACACCAGTGGTTGACAGAATTAAGATCGTCCTGCAAGATCTACCATATAATCTCGCGTCATTTGCATTGGACGACTTCCAGCTGTTGACGCTAGCGTAAATCAGTAACAGCTGAAGGACTCAGAACGGATCCCTGAAGTACATCACTCGTTAAAGGCCTCTACGATGAGAACGCTTGCCCTACCCACACTGTAAAAGTTCTGTTGTTCTGATGCCATATAATCTCTGATCCAGCTGTTGAGATCACCCCGAAGTCCAAAAATGTCTGGTCTGAGCAAAAACCTCTCCATAGTAACCCTATCAAAGGTTTTATTAAAGTCTGTCGGCAGCATGAGGTCCAATCACGTAAACATAAAAAAAGGTCGTAACTGTGGATTTTCCCTATACAAACGACATTCGAGAGGCAAAATTGAATTGTTCAACTATAAATATAAACATATTTTTTGTCGATTGAGTTTTAGGAAAAACTCATACTCGGAAAAAGCAAGAAGCTTGCAAGTTGCTAGTCCTACTTTGATTTATTTCTTTATCAAAAGTGAAAAAAAGTTCGTTCTATTCAGATTTCAAAAAACGCTAAATGTTACATTTATATCACCAGAATTCATACCGCCAAATTGTTCCCAAGAATAGATTATTTGAGTTGATTAAGTATTTAATTAGAGTAACTCCATCAGAAGTGGGGTCAAATTTGCCTTGGAACATACAGTATGGAGTCAATGTTTTTTGTCACTTAATTTACAAAATGTAATTTGAATAAATTCAGAAATAATTATTCATAAACCAGTGTTCTTCAATGTTGTCAGTTAACTACTAGTGCAAACGATAATTCCTAGCGTAACCTTCTGTGAAGTCTACGTGAATGTAAACAGATAGCGTGTTACCTGGTGTACCTCTGCGATCAATGGTATTCTCACCTGCAAGCTCTCATGTTCTCCTGTCACTTATATATCAACCTTAAAAGCGAATTCTAACAGGTGTTAATGATTTTTTTAGCTAATTAATTATGTAATTATTACACAAATTCAGCAGGCATCCGTATCGAGTAACCTTGGTGATATCATTGATGTTCCACTGTTCTTGAAGTGCTCCAAAGAACGTAGGGATCAAGGAACTTTATACCTGTTGAGTTGTTTCGCTGATAACTTTGAATATTATGAACGGAGAATGAAAGTGAAACTAGTATAGGTATAATGTGGATATATTCGAATACATATATATGTACATACATACATATATATATACATATATATATATATATTTTTTTTTTCATCATATCATGGGGGTTGTAACATTTAAACCCTCTGGCCGTACGTCCACATGGTCTCACACAAATATCAGAAGGTGTACATATTTGTTTATATTTGAATAAATATGTATAGAGAGAGGGAGAAAGCAATATATATTTATGTATGAAAAATTGAATGAATCAAGATGAACTTTCGATAGTTAATATTTTTCATTTAAAACTTCTACAGTTTTCAATCATTGACTGTTGTTAGTGAAAGACTCATCTACGCTGCTTCGCTTCGTCTTTCTCTGAAAATCAATATATCCTATCCTGGATTTTCTGGAAGCTTTTCCGGGGGCATACATGCTCGGACTTCTGGATTCCTGAGAGATTTTTCCTGGATTATCCCATTCCTGAACCCTTTTCCCCCATTTTCCCCGAACTAGAGCGGTCTATGACCTTGTTTTCCCGAAGGAGCAGGGAGTAGGTAAAGAAAATTGGTCATCTTTCACTAGGATGCCATATAGTAGAGGAGGTATTCAACCCTTTGTACGCTATTGGAGGGAGGGAAATGTATTGATTTTTATTAGGAAAAGGGCGGGGGAAGTCATGCGTACGCTTAATATAGTTTCGATCGATAATGAGTATTATGCGTAAAAATAATTCTCATTCATGAACTGACTAGCCTAGGAAGGGGGAATACTGATATATGTGGTTGAGTATTGTCGTAAATAAATATTCCCCTCGATTCAAATTAGGAATGAAATCTTTTCTTGTAATTAAACATTAACGAAAATGGTTGAACAAGCAATTTATATTATAAATTTTTTTGTTTCGCATTTTTTCTACTAATGAAATAATTTATAGTTTTATTATCCTGCACTACAGTGTGTCCGCGCTAAAGGGCCCATTGAAAGTATATGGGAAACAAGTTTATCGATCAATTACAAATTTTGGCATTATAGAGTGAATGGATACTGATCTACTACTGAAATTGTTTTCAGAAAGATACTACTTAGCCATTTTAAATAGCATGGTGTTCTTTTCAATTTTTTTACTAAGAGGCATCCTTTTTGAAGCATCTTTTGTTAAAATTAGACTTTCTAAAATTAACCACCATTGAGCTTTGAGTTTTTTCATCAAAATAGTCGGAATTATAGTGTCATTTTCTTTGCTCAGTGACTTAGATTTCAGTGATATTATAACTTGTTTTTAGTTTAACAAGAAAAGTGTTATTTTTGAGGCGACGTACTTCTCGGTACTATTTTATTTACAGGGTACTGAAAAATCACTTGTCAACTCAACAAAACTGAATTGCCAAAAAACCAGTACCTATTTTTTTTACTTTACTAGAAGTTTATTTTAAGTTAGTGTTGATTGGAATTCGGTTTCTCGATACCTGAAATGTTCCGTTTTCATTCCATTCGTGATTTCATAAAAACCTGTAGTTCCTTCAGAAAATTATTTGATTAGAACGTGAACTATAGAAATACACCAGTTTCTATGTTAAACAATGTCCTAAGTAAGGTTCTATAAATTTCGGTCTCAGTTTGACGTTGGAAATTAATAAAAAATAGCAATAGAATTGATTTTGTTTGTGTATAATTATATTGTTGAATAATATGGCGAATAAATACTTCAATGAGGATATTATTAATTTATTCTACAATCATGGTCAATGTAAACAATTATAACATTTAACGAAAATTAGACAAAAATAGCCATAATTTTAATTGAATACAGTCTTGGTAAATGAAATACTCAATCGAGAATATTATGAAATTATACTTCGTTCATGGTCAAGTCGGTTATTTTAATGCGACTCCGTACGCATCTGAACGTACTCCTGTTGCAGATCTTGGGATAGAACTTATATTAATTAATAAAATTCTGGACAAAATAATTTTCTCCCCTACAAAT
The DNA here is from genome assembly GCA_013387265.2 of Cryptolaemus montrouzieri. NCBI lineage: Eukaryota > Metazoa > Arthropoda > Insecta > Coleoptera > Coccinellidae > Cryptolaemus > Cryptolaemus montrouzieri. Next base: position 108,092,079 of record JABFTP020000185.1, read on the forward strand.
TCTCATTAATAACATTGATGAATCCTGGAAACGAAGCAGATAGGATTAATTTCTGCGAAATGTTGATGGTTCACAGTCAAGAAAACCCAGACTTCTACTACAAAACATTGAATGGACCGATGAGTCCAAATTTTCTAAAAAAGGTATTTTCATTCGGCATTATTCTCATATCGGGCCGTCGAAAATCCACATTATACACGGGAGCGAAATATCCTACTTCAGTTTATTGTAAAAAGGCCAATATCAATATTCAATTTCTGAAGAAAATTGAAACTACATTTATTTCGAAATTTCTCACGACAGATGGATTAGAAGACTGGGTCCATAGAATTGACCTGTAAGATCTCTGGCTCTAACCCCTTTAGATTTTTATATGAAGGAGTACCTAAAGAACAAAGTTTATAGTTCACCGATAAATTTTTGAGAGGATGTCGACTTAAAAATGAGACATTTCCTTGGCAGTATCGATCCCAATCAAGTGAAAAAGTAAAAGGGCGCTCGCGGATTAAAAAATGTTTGATAAATAATGGTGGACGATTTGAAAATTTGATTTCATTTTCACTGCATTGTTTGTTTACAGTTTTTTTTTGGAATTTTAATTTCGTAAATGTAAGAAATTTTGTTTAATAGTTCATGTAGCCAGAACGACATCTTTATCGTTTGAAAGTAGCTACTCTTTTCAGTTTTTTGTATTTCGTGACACATTCACTTTCGAGTCATAAAGTTGTCAAAAATCAAAAAAGTTTGGCATGAAATGGATCAGAATGCTATAAATAAGATCATTGATTTCTCGCTGGAAATGTCTTGCATGAAAAGGTTTTTCGTGATTTTTTCATATTTTGATTAATATTTTGATTTCAATTCACATGAGTACCATTTTTATTTCGATTGCTCTCAAGCATTCGATTGGTGGTGGAACTGCAGCAATCTGGAGAGAGAAAAGAAGCAGAAAGTCATGTTGTTAGTATTAAATATCCTCTCGTTTTGTTCGTTTGATCAAACCCATTTGTTTTTTTTTATTGGGAGAGCCAAAATATCCTGTTCCGATCTTCCAAGTGATGGTAAATATGTTTAACTACAAAAGCAGCAACACTATGGACCCCAAATGAAAATGTACCATCTCCCAGTTTTCATTAACAAATCGAAAAATTTGGGATAAAATATTTGAAGAAGCAAATTCAAAATTATGTCATTCATATTTTTCGATGAATAATTACCATTTACAATTAATACCATCCAATTACTAATTGCTTTTAGAACGAAATAGGAGCGATAAATTTAGTTTCCTAAAATTTTCGTTATATTCTTTTAATTTTGATCTCAATAATCGAAAAATAATAACTTATTATTTACAAAAAGCTCGCTATATGAGTTTCACCTTCATATCAACGCCTATAACACGATTTTTATCATTATACGTAGTCAAGGCATTTGAGGGGAGGATAAACTCAATGAACTTGCTTCCATTCACAACCTTTCAAGGATTAAATCAGAAATGCGGGGGTATTCGTTGGAGGATTCCATGACATTGGCACAGGCCCAGGGTTGTCGAAATTATCTCGGTTATAAACCTTCTCCCTTTGCCGTTCTCCTGTTAAGCCCAAGTAATAATAACCTGTGTGATGACCCTATACAAGGTTATTTTATTTTCTCCTTTGTTTGAGCAGTTGCGAATGAAAAAAACCTTTTTGCGTTGATGATTATATTGCTAGAATTAAGAAAGTGTTTTTCTAGAGAAATAGAACCGAATTCACTAGTCAAATTAAATATTTATTTATTTCTTTAATTAAATAAAATAATGTTGCTCAGATTTTCTCTATATTCACAAACTCATGATGCGTTGCACTACAGTGTGGCTTTATCAGATGTTTTACATTTGAAAGGAAGGTGACCTCATATATTAATTACATTGGTAAAAGCAGATACTTAGCACTATAGGTGTGAAATCCAAACAGGGTTGCTTTCAGACTCGACAAGAATTAATAATGGTGAATCTGTGTAATTGACTATTGAGAAAGTTTCCGGAATTTTTTTGTTTATTGATTTTCAGTGTTTTTCGATTCGATCCATTTTAATTAATTATTTTCATTATGTAAAATATCAAAACAATCAAAAGTATGGTTTTCTTCTAGTGAGTGATTATTATAATGAGAATTTGATTTTTGTTTGTCGAAATGAGTTTGTGCTCTGATAACCTAATATTGAAATTTTTAAATATTTTGACAAACAAAATCAGACTCTCAGTGTGCAAAGTGTTTTAAGAGGAGAACTCAATATTACGACGCTAGAAGAAATGATTGTCAAGAAAGCAGAAAAATTCTCAGAAACAAATGACGAACACGAAAACGAGGAAATAAGTTAATCCAAACAAAGACAAGGAAAACGGACAAACATATTTCTCTGCTTCAGAAGAAAAGAGGACACGAGGACGAAGAAAACCAGAACAAAAGAATGAGGATAAAAAAATTATCTTCACTCGAGCAGAAACCTCAAAGAGATGCTGGTGACCCAATACCATAGGTAGATAAGAGTAAACCTTCTTAAAACGAGATAATAAAAAGAAAACTGACGAAAGAAAAGATATTCTTCTTCAAAACTAAAAGACCACAGAGTATGCAAATCATTTACTGGAAGAGAATCATACTCTAAGTAATAATTTTGATATTTTATATAATGAGAATAATAGATTAAAATTGGACCTATCGAAAGCATTGGAAATTAAACGAAAACTTGCAGAAATTCATCTAATAGTCAGTTAGACCTAAATTCGTCACCATTAATAAATCTTTTTAGTTCTTTAAGCAACCCTGTCTAAGTTTTCCTCCTATAGAGGTGAGTACTACTTTTTCCGATGAAATATACGAGGGTCATCTTTTCAATGTAATACTTATCTGATGAATATTTGTGAATATAGTGAAAATTTTAACAGCATTACTTTAATTAATTGAAAAATGTATATCGATTTCCATCAAGTAACGAACTTCTGAATCAAAAATTTATTTCTTTAAATGTAATAAGAATTAAATGGAACACTGCCTGATTTCCACAATGTTTATTTTGAATACACACGACCGGTTCACACAGTTACGTCATTTTCAAGTGTTTTTCAAACTAACAGTTATGCAAGAGAATGTGCTAACTGTACCTACTTTAAATATTAAGTAGTTGGGAATGTTTCAATTCTAGTTGACTATTGAGAATGTTGAATTTTAAATTCGATTTATTGTCATCCTTTCATTGCATTTGTGGAAAATTATTGAACGCAAAGAACAAAAACAAATTTCTCAATAATTATATTCTATTATAGACAAACCCGAAAATAGATACGCATGTTTGAGTTACACTGGTCCACATTCTAAAGGCATCAGCAACTTTCCTTACAAATTTCATTTGACTACCTCAATTTTCAGTGGTCCCAACATGAGTAATAAACTATTCAATGCCGAACAGATAACTAAAAACAGTCTGGAATAAACAAAACTGAAAACAATGAACAGCTCACGTAGAACAAACAGGTTGAAATTTTTAATCTAGATTGAAGGAGCATCTCTCCTCAGATAGCAATCTGAATAGATAAATATATTAATCACATAATTACGTTAGGTACTTCAAAAAGTCTCCACTTATGCAAAAATAAGATGACAATGAATCTGTTGGAGAGTTTGGAAATGCAAAACTTTGTAAAAATCCAAAATTCACCATTGTCAATAGTCATCTAGAATTAAACCACTCCTCCACGACTTTACGTTTAAAATAGTTATAGTTTGCTCATTTTTTTCTCAAAGTTGTTAGCTCTAGTCATTTTCTAGTCGTGTATATTAAAAATAAACAAGTCAGACAAAAGTGTTGAATTTTATTTATATCAATATAAATTTCCAGAGAAAACGTCAGCAACAATATCAATTATCATAAAAATATTTTGATTGAATGTAGATAGATTAGTTTCAAAAAATCTTTACAATAAGACCCTATTTTTATATCCTGATTTTTCCACTAAGAGACTAAAATAATGAAATCATAAGCTGTAAAGTCGAAATCATTATTTTTTAAAGTCTAAAGTCTAGAAATATATTATATATATATATATATATATATATATATATATATATATATATATATATATATATATATATATATATACCTCCTTAAATGGAAAAATCACTAAATTTTGAAGGAGATAGCGTCTGTATGGTCAGTTATTTATAAACAAAATAGAATTCTTTCATAATATTTTCCTCAAATATTTTATATCAAAAATTTCGAGAGATATGCTACTCATTTTTCACAATTTTCTTCTTTAGAAGCACTCGTTGAAATAACGACTATCTCAATAGTTCATCATAACTCATATTTGAAAGATGACAGTATACCGCCCTTGTAATAAGATGGGCAGAGCGCAAACAAGTAACAATAAATTAATCTAGCAGTAAATCTGAACGAGCCATTCAGCTTTCACGTTTTCTAGCATATGGAATACAGGAATGCCGTGTAACAAAATAATTTTCTTGATTTACAATTACGCAAATGGCTTTGACTTAATTACTTATTCGTATCAGTGCAATTTGTAGACTGAAATTAAGTTTGATTTTTTCTAAGAAATATCCTGTTTATAAATGTTAATGAACGTTCCGCATATGACTATTTTATTGTTATGGAACGATAAGAAATGAAGCCACAGATCAATAGAAACGTCAATCAATCAAATTGATTGATAATGACTACAGCCTTGTTATTATATCATCCTGCGTAAAATACCTACCCCAAGTTCTCTAATGATGTATCACATGCCACGTACTGTCATCTGGAAAAAGTTGCCGTCATATTTTGACAGATGTCAATAAAAAAGAAATGAGTTCCAAGTCGCCAAATTGTTAGGTTAGATTTCATGCGGTATACTTTGTTTTAGTACTCAAGTATTCTAATCGAATATCCATCATGGATATAGACATTGTGGGACCATTAATTAAAGTATATTTATGATGTCTTTTTTCAGCACTAGCAGTTAAACTCACGTGCTCATTCAGTTAATTGAATACCCCTTCGATGTTGTTGAAATAATCCTGTTTATTTTAAATTAAACTTACTCGCCTATTTCATAGCTTACATAAGCTTAATAACTTGAGTATTAATTATGATTTAATAATTGTTTAACGGTTCATTTGAATGTGAAGGGAACGGCTTTAAAGAAAACTGCGAGCAAAGTTTTAATTCTAGTAAGGTTTTTACATCTTTTACATGAAGATCAAACAATCATGTTTTTTCACTATATTCACAACCTTATGGCGTTTCATCAGTGATTAAGCAGTATGTTCAAAAGGATGATTTTCGTCATATGTTACATTAGTAAAAGCAGGTACTTAAGTCAGTAGGACGGAAATATAAACAGGGTCGATTCTTTCAAGAACTGAAAAAATTTAGTACTGGTAACGAATGTAGGTCTAATTGAGTAAATTCTCGGTATTATTCTGTTTATTGATTTCCAATATTAGGTTTAGTTTCGATACAGTATTTTTTTCTATTTTAGTTTTTCAAAAAGCGTTTATACTCATAAATACCTGATTTGATGAGTTTATGATTAACATTTTTTGATATATCTGCCTAAAGAGTTATCTGATCTTAAAGCTATATATGAATTATGAGAAGAGAAGAATGACCTTAGACTCAATTTACCAGTATAAGTAGTTATAATTCATTTTGATTCCTCCCTTTAATACTAGAAAAACCTCATGATTTGCTTGTTAAAATGGTTTACGAGAAAGCATACTGTTAATCATACTAGAATTATAATCATTATTGACCGCTACTCGTTTTATATTTCTTTCCAGAAATTTTATTCTGACATTGATATCGTGGTGAGTGTGTGTATCATGCTATTACAAGCAGCTATATTGTGTTGATGTGGATGTGCAGACATTACGAATGGTAATATCTGTATGGGATGATTAATGGAAAATTGAAAAATCATGTTTGATCAATTTTGGTTATAGTTGAATCTGAAAGGTTGATGGAATTTTCAGTTTCTATTTTCAAAGTGAATTTCATATAAGAGAGAATTGAATGTATGTAAAGTAATCTAATTGTTCATTTGTACATGTTAAGTGTTTCTTTCTCAATGTTATTCAAGAAAACTCCAGCTAATAAAGAACTGAGGGTATTAGTCTTTATATTGAGAAGATAATTAATAATCATCTGTTATCGAAATACTGCATTTATGGGTATATATTTCCAACTGATCTATCGCCCATTCTGGTGGCAGAAAACGCGCTGTAACCTGCGATAGGGTGGATCCTGAAGGGCCCGCAATATCCATTCTCCTATAAATTTGGATGTCTTCACTTTTGTTCCTACCAGTTGTGTTAGAAAGGTCGCCTTTGGCAGAATTCCGCATTTACACGGTAAAACAAAATCAAATATTATGTGTCCAGAATTCGCATACTGGCGATCAACAAATCGCATAGTACGGATTTAGATTTTTGTGAATAAGAGGGTCCCCTGACACCTCCATACATAGATTCAACCGGGACCGGCCTTTTTGGTCAGTAACTGTGCCCTTACCAGTGGTTATAATGGGGAGATAGAGTACATGTCTGACTATTCTGTCCTCTGGTGCGAAAATGCACCAATTTACAAAGTTACAAGCAATTTGATCCTTCCAGTGTTATTCACTCGACCATTAAAATCTGTATATTACTTTTACCTATGGGTATTTATAAAAAATATCTAGAAATTGAAAATTTAGAGTCAGCCATATAAATCATTAAGAATGGAGAAGTCAGCTTTCAGTCACTGATAAATTTCCTTCGACTATATTTTTTTCACCGAGCCATTAACTAACTGGATCAAGTATCCAGAAGATTAGAACACTGAAATTGATTCGCGTTCTCACTAAATTCGACTTATCGTTGATAAAGAACACAATAGCGGTTACATGATTCATTAAAATATGCGATATTAAAGTCACCACTCAGTATTCGACTCTTCATGTTGTAATAATATGTCCGATTCGAATCAACGATGATCTAGTTCCTGATGGAGGTTTTTACGATTTATTCAATGAATTCTCGAATTTATAGAAGTCTAAGAAATGAAAAAGGTTATACTCGAAAAATTAACATTAATGAAGAACTAATTTGAAAATATAAATAACTGGATTACGATTTATGAAAAAGTTGAAGTATGATGCTTCATTTGTTGGATATTTATTCTGATCGTGGCTCCTTCGCCAATTTGCAGTTGTTGCCAAATTGATTTACATACTTCTTTCTTGTTTCAGATCTCCATTGATGCTTGTGGTATTCATCACTTATTTGAACACAGTATTCAGTAGGCATGTAAGTATTGACCCTTTCATGAGTTTATAAACTGTATTCCAATCAAAATTTCAGCCGTCTAACTCTAAATAGAGTGATGAGGGAAAAATGCTGAAACATTGAAAGATAATCGCGTATTAGCGTATGTGATTTTTGATGAAAACTTTCGTGATGAATTATAATATGAAAATGAATCTTCTTTCAACTTGATGGGGCTCGTTCTCATCAAACTATGGCCGTTGCTGATTTACTTGACTTAAATTTTGGCTATAATTGAATGGGAACTAGGAGGCCTGTAAGATGGCCGGCCGTTCCGTGGATTTGTCGCCGCTGGACTTTTTCCTTTGGTGGTATATTGAGGATCTGTTATATAGAAGAGATAGTTGACATATCAAAGAGTTGAAGCGGAATGTCAGACATCGTTTAGCTTCGGTTATCGATATTTAAATTTCTAATGTGGGTTGGAGTATCCGCAGGCGTTGCGAATTATAAAAGTCATACAATTTTTGATTCTTCATGAAATAACTGCCTTGGTTGTATATGAGATTTATAACTTTTGCAATGAAAAAACTGCATTTGAGGTACTTCTTCATATTTGTTTTATTTTGTTTTTGAAAGGATCTCTTTTTCTGCCGGTTTCATTTCATATTTTTACAAGTTTAAAATTTTTTGTGTATTATTATTGGTAGTATAGACAATAGATAAGAATAGATATCTAAAATGGGGTTTTGTAGTTCAAGTACAGCAAATTTTTGAAATTATCAAATAACTCCAAAAAAGAAAAAGGCTAGCTCATATTTGTTTGCGGCAATAAATTCTTCACGTAAAAGACGATGAAGAAGGGTGTCATTTTTCCCTATTTCGAATATGGCTCATAGTTTCAGTACTGAAACGTCGAAATCTGTCCACCCTGTACACTAATTACCCACAGGTCATAGAATAGATTTCGCAAACTCTAAAAAATCTGTACCAAACATCTCAAGAAAAGCCTGATCAGGAAAACAGTGGAAATTGAAAAAGACGTGCAATAATCCATAGAAACGAAACCCCCGAATTATCAAATACTTGAAAACCAGAAAATCATTATCACAAAAAATCATGAAAGTACCCCCAACATCGAAAAAATGTATTACCTAAAAAAACATTTGGCGGAATAATAGCTTTGGTGTTTCGTTAAATCTTCTGTTTGAATCGTAAGTGGACACTGGCTTCTAGTGTTTTCGGATTGAAGTTTTCAAACCAAAAAATTCTTCATATCGTACTTTCGTTTATACCGAGTTCGATAAGCGCCTGGTAAGGCCTGGAGTTCTGAGAGAAGATTCCCCTACTCTGACATCGTTCACTGGAGTGTAAGCCTTACTTTATAGGCCCGATGTCTGTTTATTGTTGAAGACATCTGTTAGCAGGTTGTTCACCAGACGCAGAACAACGCACAATGACCAATTTATTACAAAAATGCGATGTTTACCACACCATATTAGAAGCAGTAGAAGAGAAATGCTTTGAGCTAAGGGAGAGAATTTTATACGCTACACAAAGTATCTCGTGAACTTACTATTCATTTCAAAAAGAATAATAATAATACCTGAAGTTTTTACATCAAAACTTGATCACTTGCTATTTCTCAATTGAAAGATTCTAAGAGTAACTGAAGTTTAATAACTGAATCATATTTTTCATGTATGTATCAAATAAAAGATAACTTAGTAGGTACTGTCTTTTTGCGGTAACGCCGAATAATTAATTACAAATAATCTAACTATCCTGGAACTTCAGTGAATTAAAATTCTCGAAACAGCTGATGCATCGAAAGTAATAATCTTCGAACATCCATTAGCGGCAGGAAGTTTATAACATAACGAGAAACTTAATTAGGTAGAAACAGTTACCCCGTGAATTACACTGGGTTAGCGTGATACGAACGAGTTTAATTGGACGCCCTGTAGATACTCCCAGCTCAAGGCGTTAAGTTCCTAGGAATAAAGATGTTAATGGTCGTTCCGAGCTAACAGTTATCGTTAACTAAAATTATTTATTTGCGAGTGTTTGCTATGCATAGCGGATATGCAATTTTTACTCATTACTACTATCTGAAACTGTTTAACTTAGATTTTGATAATGCTTCTTTGATGTGAATCAGAATTTGAGACGTATTTCTTCCAATTTCAGCATATAAGACATTACAGAGATAGATTCAAGCGACAGCAAGGTGCCAATTTGTTTCTACCTGACAGTTACGTCGCGGACACTGAGGAACCGGATGAAGGAGTTTGGACGGATTGGTCTTCCCCAAGTTCCTGTTCGAGGACATGTGGAGGAGGAGTCAGTACACAAAGCAGAGAGTGTGGACCAGGTTATACATGTCGTGGGCCAAAATTCAGATATATTTCTTGTAACACACAGGTAAGAGATAATTGTGGTCTCAAGTATATACTAGTGTGAGTATCCATTGTCGATTTGAAGATTCCTTCATCATTTTCATCTAAAATATTGAAATGATGATTATATCTAACATTAATGAATTGGCTAGGTGTACATCAGTTGCTGTTATTTTATTTGTACCTCTTCTCTTTCGTTTCGTTGAACTTTTATAAGTTTACTATATGAATGGACTTCATCCGAAAAAGAAAAAAAATTGAAACAGAAAAAAATTGTGATTATTCGGGCTACATTCATTAATTCACCCTTTATATCGATATTGAAGTTTTGAAAATTTTTCAGTAAAACTGAATGGGCTATAGTCGATTTGGTAAAGCCGTAGAGTAATAGATCTTTAGATTACAGAATGGTCATAGGCGTGCCACTGGGATAAGGGTTAAAGGTTATTATTGAGTATATTCTCCGAATTTAACCCCAAGAGAAGTAATTATTGAATAAATATATATTAAAAAGAGTTCTTGAAGGACTTTTATCATTTGTATGCATCAGGTAGTGGTTGATGAAGGTGTTTTGTTTATTTCACAAATAATGGAAAAGTTTTCTAATTTTACCCCTGTTGAACGTGCTAAAAATATGCCACTTTTCCAAAGTAAAAAATTGATTGTATTGTATGTATACGATGCTTTAAGACCTCAAAACAATTCACCTTCAATCGATGGAAAGGTTATAATGTGTTCTGAGATTACGGGCCCACAATGTACAATCTTCTTAAGCAAAGAAAATAGAAAATATGAAAATGGAGTGAACCCTCTAAACTTCTACAAGAAGGCTCGAATGGTTATTGATTGAGATTTTAGGAATGCCACTCGAAAAACTTTGCATTCTTTTTATTTTCAGAAAGAAATTTCCACTGTGGAAAAATTACACGCTGTGCTCGTAGGTGATCAGGGCTTGCCTTCAATATCAAAAGTATTTTGTGTTAACAAATTATTGATTAACCGAAACTAATTTCACCATTGATAAGACGGCGTTATTGGAGAAAGGATTCAAACACAATATTTATCCTAAACATCATACATCGAATTTTGAACAATTAGCTATAGATACTGAAATTTGCCTCAGAAATGTTGAAATCAATAGCTCCCTGAAGCACCAAACTGCGTTCGTCATTAAGAAAGAATACCTAAAAAAGCTTAATAGGCCAATTAGAGATCACATTTCATTCAAAAATATAAAAGTTAAATCAACATCGAATGACATCATTTTCACAAAAGCAGATAAAGGCAATACAGTTATAACGATAAATAAACAAGATTATATTTCCAAAACATTAGATTTCATTAATGATTCTAATTATTCAGTTATGTCCCGAGATCCAACTAATAAATTCAATAAGGAAGTGAAGACAGTCATTGAGAATTCAAAATCCATAATTACAGATAGCGAAAAATTTAAACTTATCTTAGCGAATCCTTTACCACCTCAACTTAATTCTTTAGTTAAATCGCACAAAAATGGTTATCCAATAAGACCAGTGGTATCATTCACACATGCCCCAGCATTCAAGATTTCCAAATTTTTGATACATATTCTGGAAAATTTTTGTAATTTTAAACCGTCTTCTTCTCTTCGTAATTCAAATGATTTGATAAGAAAAATAGACAATATTGTCATTCCAAGTAATGCAAAGTTTGTCTTTTTTGATGTCAAGAATTTGTTTCCAAGTATTCCACCGAAAGATCCGTATAATAAAATCAATAATTTGTAAACACTAAATATGACGAATCCACGAATTGAATACAACGTTATGGCTTCATTAGATGTTTGCATATCTCAAAATTATTCTTTATTTAACCATTGTTTTTATAAAAGTGATGAAAGACTTATAATGGGAAACCCATTAAGCCCTATTTTAGCAGAAATCTTCATGGATAACATAGAAAAAATTATTCATAAACAGCCGCTTAGTAAACATTTCCTATATTGGTATCAATATGTCGATGGCATTATTGTGTGTTTCACAGGAACAAACAGACAGTTCACTGTATGCGAAAATTTCATCAACAACCTGCACCCAAAAATAAAATTCACTTCTGAAACAGAACAGAACAATTCGATCAATTTTCTAGATCTAACAATAACAAGATCAAATAATAAACACCAGTTTTCAATTTATCATAAGCCTTCTCATACAGTTATCACAATTCATTATACATCGGCACATCCTTACAAACATAAAGTTGCAGCATTTAATAGCTATATACATAGACTCTTGAACACACCGATGTCTAATTATTTCAAAGAATTGAATTTGATAAAACAGATCGCAATAAAAAATAATTAAGATGCAAATTCAGTTAGCAACATATTACATAAGAAAAAACAAAAATTAGCTTTACAACATATATATCCAATCGTTGAACACCAAGACAAGAAATTCAATAGTTAAACATATATACGCTATATTAGCAATAATGTGAAATCCCTTTAAAAATTCAAATTCAAATATAGCGTTCAAAACATCAACAAATTTAGGTTCATTTATCAGGAATTATAAATCTCCAATTAATAAAGAAAATAAATCAGGTATTTATAGATTGGATTGTGCAGATTGCAATTGTTGTTATATAGGTAGAACTGAGAGAAATTTTAATGTTAGAACCTCTGAACATAAACGCAGTTTCATCAATGGAAAAACCGATTCAAATTATTCAAATCATCTTAGGAAAATGGTCACTCTTTCAATTCAGAATTTAAAATCCTACATTCTGAAAATAGAGATATAAAACTCAACATTCTGGAAGTACTTGAAATTAACAGATTTAGGTATTCACCGGAAATTCTTGATGATCAGGTAGACATAAATAACTCCCTCTTATTAAATTTATTTCCTAAACATTAGTTCAAGCACGAATAGCTCTGAGTGGATTGCCTCTTTAGTTTATATAAAAATTTGTTATTAAGATATATTTGTAGTATTCATTCGCTCTTGATAAATATACTGTGTATCGAAACGCGTCGAGCATTTGTATGATATATTTTAGTAGAAATGATCGTTTACTTGTATTTGACTAGAATATTTATGAAGTCATGAAATTATTTATAAACATTACATAAAATTGTGTTAGGTTATGTTAAAACTCATGAGGAAGATTCAGCTTCAGTCTACTATAATATAAAATAAATGATTATTTCCATAATTAATTAAAATTATAGAATTATCTGAAATAACAAGAATTATCATTATATTATTTAACGTATAGAATTAAGCGTGAGTTGAGTATGCATGTTATTCATGAAATGATTATTTTTGGTAAACGTAACTATCTAGATATTCACATTAAATTAATATCGTTTTTAAATATATTAGCGTTCAATTTATTCAATTTTATTTTCGAAGAGAACCCTTAAATACATATTCGTCTACGTTACTCACTATAAATTTAAGACGTCTTAAGTAAACATTTCATTTAAAACGAAGAGCAATATTCGCAAGCAACAAAAAGACAAAGAAGATCGTAATCAGGTAATTTGGTTCTTCCTGGAGATTTGTACGAGGGTTTCTATTAAAGATCCGGCAATAAGTTGGTGCGTGTTCTAGGACAAAATTATAGAAACTACATTTATTTTTGAATTTGTCCACGTACCACATTTCTAAATTTCTAAGGGATATTGGCATACATGAGCTTTTATTACTATACGTCTTTACCAAATAGACTCTAGTCCCCAAAACTAACACGTAACATTGTGTGGTACGAGGGATATCTTTTAAGATTTGCATATGGAGCTACAATTAAACAATTAAAAGCTCTAAAGTCCTTCATTGTACATCAAAGTTTTCTCCGCGAAGATTAATACACTTCTGCATTCGGTCGAACTCATTCTGGAAGCAGTTATTCTACTCGCAATTCTTTGATGCTACATTTAACATGGTGTTTTGGAAGGTTTCAACAGCTTCTTCTGAAGTCTGAAATCTTTGACCATGCAGCCCGTTATTGATTTTGGGAAGAGTACGAAAATCGTTCGGTAGTAACTGTTCTATGATTTTATGACTCAATTGTTGCTACATATCCTGTTTTTGAAACCAATGTTGAGTCCATCTGTTCGGAGACACTTCGACCACGACTGACTTATGTCCGTTTTTTCTCCCCTTAGAACACTGAAACATTAGATTGGCGCTAATCTTCTGGCTCGTATGATTAAATCGAATATCCATCAACACTGACAGTGTCGTAAATGGTTCAAAGTCTTTTCAAAGTTAAAACGGTCCAGAATTTTTTGACACTAATTTTCTCTTGCAGCTCTCTGTTCAGTCAATATTTTGTCACACGCAATTGTTAGTAAAAAAGTTTTTATATTAAGGTCTTTGAAATTCGCAATGATATCGATATGTTGCATGCCGTGTCTTTCTAGATAATCTTACATACAGTATCCACATATTATTGAGTGACCACTGTTTTTCATGCACTGATGATATCAATGGGAAAGTGTTGACTGCTTTGGTGTTTAAATGCCTTGAAGAGCAACCAACTCGCCGAGACATTCGTGTTTAGATAACTGGCTTCGAAAATTGTAGAACATTAATGGTAGAAAATGCTCACGGTTTAATTCCATTTTTGAACTAACTTGTTAACTTTGACAGTTTGTTGTAGGTAAAACACAGCACGTATAGAACTAAAAATTTGGATTTATATTTACAAATCACAGAGGTTCATTTTAGTTCTGTCTGTTGATTACGTGTGTCTTTCATTTTCCAGCATGCAACACATAAAGACATCCCTCGTACCATTGCAGAAAAATCATCGTTAAGAATTAAAACTATATAAAAATAACTGCTTCCAACTTAGATTATATAAAAAAAAATGCAACAACTCCACCCTCAATAAAAAATACCTAAAAGCACAGGATTATTATTTTATCAAAATTTTTGTCTGAATTCAATTAGCTTTCCTCATATTTTTTGCTTTTTCAAGAATAAACACGGATATGAACTTGCTAACTAGACTTTAACTGCTTCTTATTAAAAATTAAACACTTGTGGCCGTTACTTATTTCATTTCAAATGATAGAAGAAAATTTGATTCACAATTATTTACTATACTTATAATTCGTTTCGACGACACTGCGCCTTCAGACAAATAAAAAATGAAAAGTTAATAAACTGAGAAACTTCTGATCAATACTACAGTTCTAGTGTAATCCTCTAACAAATGGATACTATAATATAAATAACGAACATAACATATAACAACATTCTGTTTTGTACCCTAACATCCCAAAACTACCTAAACGTCATTAGGGTTAAAGATATGCATATTATTCATGGCGCATATAGCAATCATAAATCGTTAGAAAGATTTCCTAATGGAACATACTGAGTTTTACTGCTTTTATATGTGTCACAACAGGTATTTCGAAATAGTTCTGAAAGTTACATGGCTCATTTTATTTCCAGTGTGAATGGTCACAGAATTAATTGTCATTATTCTAGAAACTTAAATATTTTTATGATATTATATAATTAGTTTCAACGGCCCTATCTCAACGAAGAGTATTTTGTGTAGGTAGGTAAATGAATATGTAGAAAGAAAAATGGAATATTTTTGTGTACATCGACTTGAATGGTTTTTCAATGTTAGGATAAGGAGGAAGTAGGGATTTTTTCAGTTGCTACTTTCTTTTATTCATAGGCAACCTTACTCAACTGCGCTGAGTAATCTCGGTTCTATCCCCACAAAGTCGGTGCTATATTTCGAAATCTGGAAATCGCTTAAGTGCCCATCTTTCGGAGAAGACGTAAAGGCGTCGGTCCTGTCTAACAGATATGTGTTTGACATTAAAGATCCCTTTCCTCGACACGATAGGGGTTCGGCAGAATTCCCGGGTTAGTGAAGTGACAGAATTCCCTGGCATGTCATTAGCCGAAACGCAGAAATAGAGCACGTTAAAGGAAGAAACAAACGAAAACCTTACTCATCTATAGACCAGTAAGTTCGTTCGTTGTCAAACTTAAACACTTTTTAAAATGGGAAGACGCATGTCAATTTGAGTTTTGTTGTAATATATATGCGAATCATTTCTTTTTTTTATTGTGTATATACTAATGTATGAATCAGTATGAAAGTTACACCAAAATACTCAATCGAAAATCTTCACGAAAAAGTAGAGTTGAACAATGGGCAGCTATTTCAATTTTATAATTTATAATAATATAATTATTAGTTTCTTATACAGGATGTTCGATCTCAAACAAGCCACTGTCGATATTTCTAATTCCGTAATAATTGGAAACACCTGCCGAAACACGTAGAAAGATTTTGACATATATTTGAGGCTCTAACGAGCAAGCCCCTAAGAGTGGACGCTTCAGCCGTCAAAATTGAATTAGGTAAAGGGGTCCAGCGATGCATCATTTGAAAGCTCTTCAAAGTCTTTTAATAAAAGTGTATTAAATAAGTAATTTTGACTAAATTAATTCACAAAATAATTATTTTTTCGCAAACGAGCTACTTTGAAAGATTTCGAGATAGCTACAAAAAGGTAAACTGCATGCAGTAACCAGTAAATTTACTTACCTTAAGGCTTTAGACGATAAAGAAAGTAGGTTCTGTTGTAATGCAATCTGAAAGCCCTTTTTATCGTTTTATTTGAGTAGCAATTTTTTCTCATTTAATGGGAAAAATTCTTTTATTCAGGAAGATATTCAACCTTCCGTTGTTGAATATCTCTCCCTGCAGAAGCTGGATCCTGATTCACTCTTCGTAATCACCTTCTACCATGGCCACATAGTAGTGGATGTCGTGAATAGGAGCAACAAATTGCAGTTCAATTCTAGTTCGACGTTGTGAGTGTTGCATACCCTTTCAAAATATCGATGAAAGCCGCTATCTTCTCGTATCAATTCATTGGAACCTATCAAGTACATGCATATGCATACAGACACAATTGGCGCCCTACAACGAACCGATATAGAAGACAACCAGAGCCTTTGGGAAACGATGAAGACAAATAGAAGATAAAACGAAGAAAACTTCGAGGAGTCTATTGTATTGTATACATATACCTGTAGTTGTCACGTTCCAACGAATTGATACTAGTAGGTTAATTCGTTGAGTTTTGAACATTGTTTCGACTCTTTCCCGAGCACATTGTTAAAAGATGCAAGCAAGCAAGCAAGCAAACATTGTTTCGACTTATTAACACATTATTATTTTTCGTGCAAGGAAGCGCAGCATCCACTTCAAGAACATCTTTCATATGCACAATAGCTATTACAGAATATGTCCAACAGGTTCTTTTGATGTACGATCACTTCCAACAATTTTAGGATTCTTATGTTTTTTTGGGGTATCTGCCTCATTATCGGTGTTTGTAAGACCACGCTCAAGATCTGCAAACTAACGTTCCACAGTTGTGGAACCAATAATGCATCTAGATTTGTCTCGTCGCAAATTTTTACCACAGGAAAATAAAAAAAATTGGCTGGGTATATGACGGAAACATCGAAACTCAATTATGGTTTGACGAGGTTACAAGCTTTGGATTGCCTATGCTTAAGCAATAGAGAAAATTGAGGCCCAAAACAATACGGCCTTGAATAAAATTGCATCTGAAAACAGGAAAGTTTTATGGAAATTGATATCGAAAATAGGAGAAAGATGTTCTTTGAGACAATTCTGAATGTTAATTTGAAAAAGAAACATTAGAACAGGACTTTGATGAAAGTGATGTTGCTTTTTGTTAGAAAAAAACTTTTAAAATGTTTTGCTCTGATGGTCCTATCTCCTAATTTATGAGATTGAGCAAGACACGAATGAACTTTTTCTATCCTGAAAGGCGATAACCAAATTGCTAGAATGAAAACTTGCAATAATACAAAACGTGGATGCTATAAGAATATATTAAATTACTCTTTATGGCTAATACCAAACCATACATAAAAAGTAAAAGCGTTAAACATGTTGAAGTTTTATTTTTTGTTGAATATTTTGAAATTTTTATGTTATTTAAGATTATGACAATTTTATTTTTGTTTTGTTTCATTAAACTTGGGTGTTCAAACCTCCTGGAAGGAGGTGGAAGGAATTTTGGTCGCATTGCATGTTTTTTAGAAACCTTTTTCTAACTTTATGAAGGATGTACATATTTTCCCAATATCTTCTGCTAAAATTTTTGCTATATGTGTATATTGAATATCTATCTTTGAAAGAGCTGCCACATAGTAGTGGTACAGTCTAGTCTGATGTCATGAATAGCAACAGATTAATTTCGATCTCGTTTCACCTCATCAGTGTTGTATACCCATTCACAACATTAACTCAGGGCGCCACCTACTTGTATCACAAGTCATTCAAACGTGTCCAGCACATATATAAATGGTGCCCTCCAATAAACCAACACAAAAGAATACTAGAGCTACTGAAAAACGATGTACACCAACTAGGCCAAACAAAGAAAACTTTACGAAAGCAGAATAGTTTGACTATACACCGTATCGTTGTACACTGTGCCTGTTCGTTACAGTGGTCAAAACCAGCGCCAGTAAATATAGGTAAATACATTGAAGACATTTACTAAGGGAGCAATATACAACCTTCAGTAGAATGTTAAATAACCCTCCCTGATAAGCTGGTTTTTCGATCCACTTTTCATAATCATCGTCAACCAGCATGTTGTGAATAGGTATTCAATACTGACGAGGTTGAACGAGATGGAACTGCAATCTATTCATCAGATCCAACTAGATTGTACCACTGCTATAAGGCCCGGTTTGAGATGATTATGACGAGTGGGTCAGAAAACTAGCTATTTTAGGGAGCGATATTTAAGATTGTAAGAAAGATTTGAATATTGCTCCCTGAATAGAAAGCCTTCAATGTGTTAACATTAAAACTGATTGAGGACTATTATTTTCAGTGATTATAGCTGAATTTATCGTTCAATGTCTAAGGCAATGAATATTCAATATGGAAAAAAATTGTTTTCTATTTCCTTTCATGTGGATAACTGTTGATTCCTCTTCTCCCTTTATGAAAAATATTCCACAAGGATGAATTGAAAAAAGTTTGGGAGTTCGACTGAGTAATTTTATTCAAACTAAATAGGTATGAATAGATTTTGTGATATTAATTAATCGGCAAGTAAGGAAAAAAGAGGAGAATATGGCTTTTTGGGCCAAAGGAATAAGTTCCAAAGTGATGTTTCTCAGATTAATTAGAATTGAAACGAGGAAACGATCTTAGATATCTTCGTGTTAACTTTTAATTGGCTTTTATATGCCTATCGCAACGAAGATTATTCCCAAGTGTGGAATAAATTAAAGTATTCATGGACCTTCGATTAGCTTTTTTGAGCATAATTGAGGTAATTTAAATTAATCAGAATCATCCTCACGAAATCAAGATTTCAAATATGTTGTAAAGTTGGGGACTAAAATCTTCAACATAAAAAAGTAAACACTATTGAAATTAAATATTGAATCTTAATACTAAACGAAATAGGTGCAAACTAATGAGAAACGAATAATATCTCATATAAGTGGTACCACTAGAATCGTTTGTTTGAAAAAATAGAAGATTAGATTGCAATTTTATCCTCGAAATATAGGACATTATAATATTTCGAGCTTTCGGTGTAATCTTTTTCCATAATATAATTTTTCTTTTCAGGATTGTCCAGATCTTTCTGACTTCCGGGCTCAACAGTGTTCAGAGTTTGATAAGGTTCCCTTTGAAGGTGTGAATTATCAGTAAGTTATATTTATTTACAATTCTACTTCCTGAGAGTGAGAAGATTGGTTTGTTTGAATATTGTTAACTTAGTTACTATAGAACGAAAGAATGATTTGAATGCAATTTGGCACAGAGATAGCTCACTCACATGATTAACACATAACTTTTTATCCGGAAAAATGTTTTTATGGGATTGTCAAAAACAAGTTACAGGACATATCTATTTTAAATTCAGTAGGTATCTTGCACTCCTAGAATTGACATATCGGGTGTTCCGTAAAAAACGCCTCAAGCTATAGCTCCAACAATGATTGATTGATTTCAATTAAACACAAACCGAATTGTATCTTGATTGAATGAATTCTAACACCGTAAAATAGTTTTTCATTGGTCTGTCGATATCAGAAGTTGACCTTCACTTGGACTTTCTGCTGGTAACCCCATAATCTATTTTTTTTCGATTACTCATTCAATTTTGAGTACCTACTTCGAAAAAAGTATTACTTAAAACGGTGTATTTTTCGAGAAAAAAGAAATTATCGAAAATTTTCGGAATAAAACTCTCATATTCAATTCGTCGATGTAATTCGTAGAGTGGATTTAAATTTGTGATGAAATTTTTCTGTTCTAGAACGTATTTAGGTGATTATTTCAGTACGGATAACACAGATTATTTTGAAATTTGGAAAAAAGACTTAAAACATAACAGAAGATTCCAATGAATATTCGTAGAGCTATAATAGATGTCATTCGAAATTATTAACGAAAAATTAAGGTAGATTAGAAACCTACTCACTAATTCCACTGTGCTAGTTCAAAATTCTAACTAGCGGGAGACATACCCAGTAAACCTATATCAGGTACGCTGAATCCAGTGGTAATCACCGTTTTTGAAAGTTAGCTCTTGTTTAGGAGATTTGAAGTTAGCTGATTTTAGTAGGGTTCGTCGCTTATGACTTCAGTACATTATATGCTTGTAATTCCCAAACCGTTCGGAATATCGCTTTATTGTCTTCGGCAAAGTTTTAGCTATTCTCTTGGCCAACAACTTTTCTGAATATACCAACATAGAAAAACCTCATTCAAACACCTTTTCTTAACAAAATGTCCAAAAAACTCCATTTCTTTGTCATTTTTTCGTTAATTTTCGTCTAAATAATAGAGAAATCAAGGGAATTTCGCTTTAAAATCTCAAAATAAGAAAAAAACACATTTCCTATAGTTAAATCAAAAAATTTAAACGCACAATCATAATTTTAACTCAAATTTTCATTCCAATTCCAACAATTTTCAACAAATAATCATATTTATTCATTAATTTGATTGAGGAGGTTGATTGAAAAAATATATAATATTCATTGAAAATATATAAATTCATTCATTCTTCTTCATCTTCATCTTGCTGTCAATTCCAGCAAATGTCTACTAATGGAGAATCAAGTTCTTTTCCACTATACCAGTGCTCAAGCCTAGCCGTCACCTGATGAAACCGTTCACCATGCTCATCTGATTCACATGATGATTGTTCGGCAAACTTGTCTGCATGGTAATGTAAAAAATGAATTTTCAGAGACATTTTTACACCGATGTTACGGAAAGCAACGAGCATATTTTCAACGTGTATGCGCCAATTTTCGTCACGATGAATTCCAAGTACATTTTCGATTACTCTTTTGGCGCAATCCCAAGCAACGAGCTGCAAATTCAACAAACTGTTTTTAAATTGTTGGTCTCTCATCAAGCGTCGAATATCAGGTCCACTGAGTATGCCTGTAATAAAATACTTCGAAAAAATATGTGTTAAATATTGAATAAGTTAGGTTAATTGGTACGTATATAGTTTCACACAAACCTTTTATTTTCATTCCACAAAATCTTGGGAAAATTCGCTTTAACTCATTGAATGCATTGCCTTCAGGATCTAGGGCCTTGATGAAATTTTTAACAATCCCAAGCTTGATATGCAGAGGTGGAAGCAACACTTTTAGGACAAGTGGAATTTCAACACTTTTCGATTGAACCCTTGTCACAAGTGGAATTTCAACGACGTTATTCTGCATTCCTCTCAAAAAGACACCTTCAAATCTGCACAATCGATAATTTTATCCAGATCTTTTGAGAAAATTCGGCATGATTTCATTGTGGAGATACATTTGATGGTACATAAACCGATGCAGACGTTTCGCCAATAGTATCAAAAGTAGATGGAATGTACTCTTCTGTCGGACTGGGTCTTTTCGGTAGTGGAATGGATTCCGAATGTGGTAACGGCAACTGAACAAACCGAGTTCCTCTGAGTTCAACTTTACGTTTTTTAGCTCTGTTCAATCCGACAATTTAATTAACACAAGCAAAACAGTCATCTAGATTATGTTCTTGAGGATTTGTCCAAATTACTGGAATGCCAAAAGGCATAGATTGGAATTCACCTGCAATAAAAATAGCTTCAATTGATATAATTTTGAAATAAATGATAAATCATTTCATGACTCTTTTCCATCCACTCACTCTATGACACAACCAGTACAAACGACTTTTGGAGCCCAGTTCACATCTTTGATTACAGTTAGGTTGAAATATTGTGTGTACGATTCCGCAATTTCTTCAGAAATTGAACGCTTACTTGTCATTATAGTAAACTTTCCACAAATGTAGCAAAATTTATTAAATTTACTGCACGAATTCATTTTTGATATTTTTACCAAATATATAACTTGTGTAAACAAAGAAACTTCAACAAGAAATGTCAAATTAAGAAATATCATAACTAAGACTATGAAAATGGCACACAAATACATAGCAAAATACGTAGTAACATCAGTCACAATACTAATAAATATGTATTAACAGTGTCATCTGTGAGAAATTTAAGTTAAAATCATGATTGTGCGTTTAAATTTTTTGATTTAACTATAGGAAATGTGTTTTCTGGTATATTCAGAAAAGTTGTTGGCCATGACAATAGCTAAAACTTTGCCAAAGACAATAAAGCGATATTCCGAACGGTTTGGGAATTACAAGCATATAATGTACTGAAGTCATAAGCGACGAACCCTACTAAAATCAGCTAACTTCAAATCTCCTAAACAAGAGCTAACTCTCAAAAAAACGGTGGTTACCACTGGGTTCAGCGTACCCGATACGGGTTTAGTAGGTATGTATCCCGCGTGTTAGAATTTTGAAGTGTCATTTTCACGCACTGTGTTCTTATTACTGCTTCGTTTCGAGTATTTTTCACGGAGAAATATGAAAGTATGGAAGGCGAAAATACAAATGAATACAGTCATGATCCAAGTTTATTTTCTATCTAACAGAAATGGGGCCCGAGTATCTCTACTTTATTTGGATTATACTCTTTTCGAAATTCCAATCCTCATGTTCCGAAATAAGCGTTGATTCATTTATTTATTCGAATGAAGGAAAATTTGTTACAAAACATCAGATACTGAAGTTTATATGGATATTACAATATAAGACATGAAATGTAATATTTAAGATCTTACTTACAAACATGAAAAAACGAGTACCAGTATTTTTGTAAAAGCCGCCAGAAACAGTGCTAAATAAAAAAAGGTATTCACCCGAATTTCGAAAACGTGCGAAATAGCTGTTGTGTAGATAGGTATTGATGGGTAAAAACTATCGTGGTAGTATGTTTACTAACATCCTCAAGGGTGAGAAATAGGTAGATGAATTTGCATCCTATACTAATATAAATGTTGTTGGGATCTGCATTATATTTAAAACACTCATATCATAATCTAGTTAGTGAACTTCAGTTTATATAAAATCTTGTTTGTCCTTTTTTGTATCCATAACAACGAAAACAATTCATTCAATATAATTCAACAAGCAATACACGTTAGCGTCTTATTCGTAAAATCACGAAATATATCAGAATTATTCATCGAAAAATATAGCGTGTTTAATTAATTTTAGTCACGTGTGAGATTGTATATTCAATACAACCTCAATTATATACAAATGTAAAAGTTTATATGGTTGGATGTTTCTTTTGAATCACTAAAACTGCTGAATGGATCTGGAAGAACTCAAAATAATGAATTTTTAGGGATTATTACAAAATAATGATTTTTAGGGATTATTACAAAAAATGAATTTTTAGGGATTATTACAAATTATATGACAGAAAATATCCACTTGAAGCATGTTAAATCTTGACGAAAAACATAAGTTAGCTTGTCCAAAAATCCATCCTTTAGGGGATTTGAAATAGCGGTTGAGTGTTAGTATGAAAATTGATGATGTGAGAGCCTATTTTCATGAATTTTCACGGAAAAAATTTTGTGACGAAACTACAAACCAAAAAAACTTCCTACTTAAAGACATTATAGCAGAGTTTAGGCCGCTCCTGAATCTTGAACAAATAAGTGGTCTTCCAATCTGAAAAACCCATCCAAGATTTTTTATAGAAAATTGGGACACCCTGTTTACTGCAAAATAAATTGCTGAAGTAGATTCTTACTTTCTAAATACACTACCGTTCGAACAAAAATGAAATCTTCAAGAGTGTACGAGCACCGCGCCACTGGTGAATCACCCAGTATATCGTGTTACCTTTAAAAAGAGTCTACTTCTATAAACTGGAGAAACAAGTGAAGAAACAGATAATCATGCATATGAAATAGCAACTAAATCGGGACGTGATCATAAATTTAGACAAGAAGAAGGAATCAGCGAAATTTAAATTTCTTTAACAAACACTTAATTTTCTCTGCCAACCTTTTGCAGCCTCAAAGGAACACCCATTATTTCTAGCTGAGCATTCTCATACACTTACAAAAAAAAATAAATTGTATATACACCTCACTTTCATATATTTCCTATGTTAGAAATTTTTATGCCCTTTCGATTGGGTTCGTGGATAATATAACGCATTCTATTGTTCGTAATGAGCTCTTTCAAATGTCTGAGATTTGATTGACACGTATTAATGAACTATCAGTCCCATAACAGGATTCCTTTCATAGTTACATTTAAGCTCAGTAGCCTTTTGACTTGTAGTTTATACAGGATGTTATTAGACTATCATCCAGATTAAAAGGAATCCGATTCAAAACTTCAAAGATGGTAAAAAAAACGCTGTCTTTCCACGGAAAAATGTTATGAGATCTCATATACGCCCAAATAATAAATAAAAAAATTTTGATGTAAGATTTACTCCTATTAACATACAGGGTGCCCACGCTAAATGACTCATTAGAATTATCTGGGTAACGGGTTCATCGATCAATTTAAAATTTTCGTGAGTCAAAAGAGTGACTGAAATTTTCTGTTGATAACGGAATATTAATGAATATATGAATAAAAATGTTGAATGATGACATTTTATGTTGATACGGATGACACGACGAGTATGTTTTATAATATCTGTATGTGACGGCTTATGGTAAATTGCGAGAACATGTTTTCCATTTTCATCCGAAATTGTTACTTCTAAGAAATTTATTGAATTATTGCTTTCTATTTCGGTTGTGAATTCAATTTTTGGATGTAATGAATTTATATGATTTTCGAAAATTTTCAACTGTCTATCTGTTCCTGTGAAGCAAATAATGATATCGTCTACATAGCGCTACCAGTATGTAGCATGTACTAAGTGGGTGCTTACGAATTAATTCCTTTAAATTATTCATGAATATTTCTGCTAACAAAAGACTTAACGGATTGCCCATAATCAAGCCGTTTTCACTAGTGTAATGTTCGTTATTGAAATGGAAATAATTTTGATCTAAACAAATTTGTAATAATGAAAGAATATCTGATTTAATGATCGTATTGACATGATTCTTTTCTAATAATTCTTCAACTAAGTAGTACGTATCTTTCGGAGGAATGTTGGGAAATAGATTTTTAACGTTGGAAGAAGTGAGTTTGGAATTAGGTGGTATAATGGTATCTTTGATAATGGCAATTAGTTCGTATGAATTTTCGACCG
The DNA here is from genome assembly GCA_013387265.2 of Cryptolaemus montrouzieri. Taxonomy (NCBI): domain Eukaryota; kingdom Metazoa; phylum Arthropoda; class Insecta; order Coleoptera; family Coccinellidae; genus Cryptolaemus; species Cryptolaemus montrouzieri. The sequence goes on from JABFTP020000185.1 coordinate 108,117,458, forward strand.
AGAATTCAGATTTAAAGTTGTAATATTTTATTAGCAAGTCGTTAAGAAATTTTGAAAGTTTGAGAAAAGGTGCCGTTACATAAAAAAAACAGGTCTAATAGGGTAATTAGGTTTATGAAGTTTTATCAACGAATATAGTTCGGGGGAATGTGGACTGGAGTTAATGAATTTATATTTTTCGTGGTCTGTAATTACTGAATTTGCTGTCGAAATTTCGATATATTCTTAGCAGAAATATTCATGAATAATTCAGAGAAATTAACTCATAACTACCCACTTGTTTGTTAAAGAATTATTAGAAAAGTATCATGTCAATACGATCATTAAATCAAATATTCAGTCATTAATACTAATTTGTTTAGATCAAAATTATTTCCATTTCAATAACAAATATTATACTAGTGAAGACGGCTTGATTATGGGCAATCCTTAAGTCCTTTGTTAGCAGAAATATTCATGAATTATTTAGAGAAATTAATTCATAACCACCCACTTAGTTCATGTTTATACTGGTATCGCTATGTAGACGATATCATTATTTGCTTCATAGATACAGGTATAAAGTTGAAAATTTTCGAAAATCATATAAATTTACTACATTCAAAATTCGAATTCACAACCGAAATAAGAAGATTCAATGAATTTCTCAGACGTAACAATTTCGAATAAAAATGGTAAACATGTTTTCGCAATTTACCATAAGCCGTCACATACAGATATTATAATACATAACTCGTCCTGTCATCCGTATCAACAGTTTTATTCATAGATTAAATAAAATCCCGTTATCACCAAAAATTTCAACAAAGAATTAAATTTAATTAAACAAATAGCTAAAAATAATGGATACAATCCGAAAATAATAAATAATATTTTGAATAAAAACAAAGTCGAATCGCATTGAATGAAGTTTACCCTGTCGATAAATTGAAACAAAAATTCAATACCTTTACCTACGTTTGCATTACAAGTGAGAAATTGAAATCATTCTTGAGTAGCAATAATTTCAACATAGCGTTCCAAACTAATAATAGCTAAGGCAAATTTATAAAAAATAATAAAACCAAATCAGATAAAAATAATAAATCAGGTGTTTATAGATTGAATTGCAATGACTGTAATAATTTCTACATTGGTAGAACACATAGAAATTTCAATATTAGAATATCGGAACATAAACGCAGTTTTTCAAATAAAAAATCAGATTCAAATTACCCGAATCATCTCCTAGAAAAAAGTCACTCGTTCGACCCACAGTTTGAAATTTTGCATAACGTTAATAAATATTGGAAGGTAGATCTTTGGGAAACTTTACAAATCAACAAACACTCAGGTAGACTCATCAATGAACAAGTCGATTTAAGCCCTTCACCTTTATTGAATCACTTGAGGGAGCAATCTCTTTCTTAATTTTATTGGATATACCTGTCAGCAATAACCACTTAAGAAGGAGCAACCTAGTGAGCTTTTAATTACTCAAGAACATTTGTATTTATATTCTCATTCTTATCTATATATAGTTTTAATAATTTCTGTACATCCATTCGTCTGAAGAAGCTACGGTGTAGTGAAACGCGTAACGAATCACAATTATTAAGCAGTTTCAGGAAGTTGAGAGAAAAATCAAACCAGCTGACTTATTCAGGGTGGTTCGTTTTCATTGAAATGCACTGTATGATTAGTTGTACCTTGATGATAATAAGAAATTAAACTATGTATTATACTATCGCAAGAGATTTATTGAACATCAGTATTGCAATTTCGGTCTCTCGACCATTTTAATGACAATAAGTATTGAACTAAATTTTAAAATACATACATATATAAACAGGTAGATACAAAATTAATAAGGGTGCAAACAAATAGGTATTAAACTAATTATGATAAAAGCAGGTATTAATGAAAGATTTCAAATAGGGACGAATAAGCCGGGCCAAAATATATTAGAAAAAAATCTAAATCAATATCTTCGAAGAAAGCAGTCAAAATAGCAGAAACAACCTGGATAAAAGAAAAGGCCAAATTTCTATTTACCAAACGAGAAGTCATACAACATTATTATAAGGATATTCATTCAGAATTAATTTTAAACTGCATCCAATAGAATTCGATTTGTATAATGACAAGGTGTAAAATGATATTAGGAGACTTATTCACGAAAAATTAAAAAATTAATCCAAGAAATTGAAAACCCTAGAAGCACAAAATTCACGTTTTATGAAAAATTCAGATAAAATAGTTATAAATCATTCAGATGTTGATTTATTAACTTCTGAACGTTTGTTAGAGAAAGGGCACAAATTCAACCCCAACATCTCATCCAGAAACATGAAAGATACCTTGGCCGCGGAATCCGCAATTGCACTGAAACAACTTGATGGGACTCATTCAATATCATTCAAAATAGCCGATATTCTAATAAAAAATCACCAAAAACCAAATCGACAAATCACAGATACCGTAACAAATTTAAAACAAAAATTCAAAGCAACGATTTATTAGGTCATTCTCGCTGTTTTTCCATGAAATGTGAATGAATCATTCAAAATATGGCCCATCGCTAGCTACAACTTTTTTCCATTTCTGGCAGAGCTCGAATACCGTGACGGTAGAAGTGTTCGTTTTTGGAGGTTATCCACGAATCAAGCCATTTTTCGAGCTCTTCATATGAGCGGAACTGCTGATCAGCCAGACCATGTGCCATCGAACGGAACAAGTAATAATCAGATGGTGTAATATCTGGGGAATATGGTGTTTCCAAGTAGGTTTTAACGGGTTTGGCAACGTGTGGCCGAGCGTTGTCATGCTGTAGAATTACTTTTTCGTATCTCTGCTCGTATTGTGACCGATTTTCGCGCAGTGCTTTACTCAATCGCATCAATTGAGTTCGATACCGTTCCCCAGTGATGATTTCGTTCGGTTTCAACAGCTCATAATAAATAACACTGATTTGGTCCCACCAAATATACAGTATAACTTTCGCAGCGTGAATATTCGGCCGAGGCGATGACGTAGAAGCATGACTGGGCCGGCCCCAAGATTTTTTTTTTTGGATTGCTGTAATGAATCCATTTTTCATCACTCGTTACGATGCGATGAAGAAAATCCTTTATTTTTTGCCGCTAGAGCAGTTGCTCGCAGGCGAAGAAACGACGCTCAACGTTTCCTGGCTTCAATTCATAAGGAACCCAAGTTCCTTGCTTTGGAATCATTTCCAACACATGCAATCGCTTGGAAATGGCCTGGCGGGTAACTCCTAAGGCTGAAGCAAACTCTTCTTGCGTTTGGCACGGATCCTCATCGATCAGACTCCAATTCAGGGTCTTCGAAGATTTTTGGCTTTCCTTCGCGGAGACGGTGGTCCACATCGAAATCACTGTTTTCGAAGCGATGAAACCGATCCCGGCACTTTGTTTCACTTAGAGCAGCATCACCGTAAACTTTTTGAAGCTCTCTATGAGCTTCAGCCGCCGTTTTCTTCGATTGAAAGAAGAAAATCAACTCTTCCCTCAAATGAATATTATTTGGCACAAAATCAGACATTTTCTCACAACTTAAAGTATATGACGCCTAAACAAAATCACTAATGTGTCACAGTGGTTTGTTTACCATATGTCTAAGCTTTATTCAAGACCTTCTCGATATGTAAAAATTGACCAGCACTTACTGCTGCAGCCATCTATTGACAAACAGCGAGAACTTTGTTGCGCACCTAATGGTTTCAACCAAAGCAGACAAATCAAAGGCCATAGTCACTTTACCGAAATCGTTATATATCAGAAATCACAGACTTTCTTCAAGAAGAGAACATAAGAGAAATACCCAAAGATAGAACCATAAATATCCAAAAAACATTACCAACAGCTTTAAAAGAAATTTCACCGATAATACTGAAAAAAATAGTCAATTCTTTCATAAACATAAATCCCGGACATCCAAAACTTTACGGTCTTATGAAAAATCACAAGACAATGCTCCAATACGTCCAGTAGTATCATTCATGAACAGCCCAGTATTCTTTAAAAAAACTCAATTCAATTAACACAAAAATTGAAACAGATTCGAACCCCAATCAAATCATATTTAATCAGTTTGGATGTAGATAACATTATATTAAAATCTCCAAATCAACATTAGTACATATAGTACGTAGACGATAAACTAGCATGTTTCATATTAACCGCTAGACAACTAGATCAATTTTTAACTAACATCAATAGCATTCATTCCAAAATTAAATTCAACATAGACAGAGAAATCGATAAACCGATTCACTTTTTAGACCTAATAATCACTCATATAAGTAACACACTAAGTTTTGATATATATCGAAATGCCACTTTTACTGATTTTGCACCCTTTATGACTCAACACACCCAAAATCTCATAATTGCGCTGCTGCATTTAATTCAATGATTCATAGGGCTTTCTTTCTGCCATTATTCGAAAAAATTTGTCCAGGGAAGTGTCAACTATTACATAAATAGCTAAGAACAATGGTTATCCCTCAAACATAATGAACAGAATGACCCGAAAAAACAAACACATAAATCATAATATTTACCCACGCATAGAATCAGCTAATACAGATAAATATATTTCAATAACATATTTTGGCCCCATCAGCGAAAAGATTGCAAATTTCATTTCAAATCAGAATAAAAAAGTAACTTTCAAGACCCACATGAAACTCTCCCAGGAATTTTTTAATAGTATAACGTTTCTTAGTTCTTGAAATTATTTGTGTGTTCAAATCAAACATTTCAACGTTACAAAACTCTAACTAGTTTATTTACATGAAGACTGAACAATTATAACACTAAACTAAATGACTGAATTTATATAACACAATCGATACTGCTTAATTTATTTCTATTACTTTGTCCACCTATTCGCGCCCTGTATTCAAACTTTATTCTCTGCGCTTCGCGCTCTCTGCTTATCTACGAGTACGAATTGTTCTAGAACATTTGTGTTACTTCGGCCCTATTCCAGATCTTCCTTCGAGAACCTTCCGGAAACGGCTACACTGATTTCTTCGTAATACGGCGCGCTAAAACCTTTAAATCTTTCTCGAAGTCTCCCGAAAGTGCTCCATACTCGTCAGTCCGCCGGCGGTGACAGGTTCGGCTTCAGGGACGATTGGATATCGTTACAATAGTAAAGAGAAAACCGATAAATTTGACAATACTGGAGTTTACAAACTGTCCTGTATGGATTGTGAAGACATCTATATAGATTAAACTGGTCGTTCATTGAAAACGAGATACAAAAAGCATCAATCAGATTATAATTACCAAGGAACCGACGAATCTACTTTCACTTTACATTGTATCGGAAATGGTCATCATTTTCATAGATCAACTTAGAATTATTCACAGAATACCTAATCTTCGGAACGACCATTATGGCCCGACGTATTGAAAGTGGGGTGTTTTTTTTTCTACTCGTCATACAAATTTGACGTCAAATCTAAACTAGGTTTTTCTTCAGACATGACTTCCCTAACTGTACTTGAAGCCTCCGTAAGGTTTTGGCCAGTCTTACGTTTTCAATCGTGAGAAATTTAATGATAATGCACTGCATATCGCTTGCTCATCGTCATTCCGAATGAAGAGCGTTGCGCACTTGTATACTCAAATTCATTTTCATGAAAGGTAGGACTATAAATGAAAAGAATAGTTTCGTTTCTTTTTCAAGATGTTCAGTTTCTTCAGACCTGGGGGCGATCACCTTAAATCTACTGTTGAACCACATTTGTCACACGCATAGGTATGAGCGTCCTCGCGATGACCTTGAAGCAGAAATTTTGGTTCATATTTGACTCACCCTTGTAATGTATTTTTCGTTTGCATAGATCTTACAATGATTGAATTTAAATTTATTCAAAGAAGAAAAATTATGTGATGTTGGTTATTCAAATTAGTTGAATAAATACCTGGAGAAATTATTACGAGAATATTCCTTTTTGCAGTTTTTCATAATTGCTTGTCTTTTTTCAACAGATGGGTACCCTACACAAAAGCTCCAAACCAATGCGAACTGAACTGCATGCCTATCGGAGAGAGGTTTTATTACAGACATAAACAGCAAGTGGTCGATGGTACGAGATGTAACGATCAGAGTCCAGATGTGTGCGTACAGGGAAAATGTCGGGTAAGTCGTTAAATTCCTGGGTTTAATACTCTCAGGCAATATTAAATTGAAAACCCATTGTACTTTGTCAAGATAGAAGAGATTTCGTGAGGCGGAAAACATCATTGTTTACGAATGACGTTACATTCGTGAACGTGTATTTTGATTTTTAGATTTGTCCTACTAGTAGTACCAAAAGAGAAATATTCAATATATACTGTATGATGTTCAACATACAATCTCGATCAAATTTAAGGAATTATTTCTTATATTAAAAATAGTTTATCTAGATGTATTACATATTGTGACCAAATATGTAATTGATATGTCGCTCTTAAAGCTTGACAAGCGTGTAGCTCCAAACTAGTCATGGTCTAAAATGACCGCACGAACGACGCCGTGACAAATTTCACGTACCTACCTATCCGAGTTACAAAATAATTAAGAGGCCCTCATAATCACCATAATTAGTGACGATGTGCAAACTGCTTTCAAATTTTCAAGGAATATGGACAATGATAAAACATTTATTTTATGAAGTAAAAACAGTGTAAAGAATATACAGGGTACTCTTTTCTCCCCAAACGGGCTAGCTATATATTTCTTATTCGGAAGTGATTGAAAACATTTGGTGAAATACATTGAATGATTTTTTTTTTGGTACAGCTTTCGACGTATATTTGAGATTTTAACAAGTAACACCTGAACAGGGGGCGCTTCAACACCTCAAAATTGAATAGGACAAATGGGTAGTGCGAATTCTCTTCGAAGTATCGTACTAAGATATAGGAGAAAAGTCATTTAGACGAAAAAAAATAATTTTATCATAAATGATCTACTGTGATATTCTAGCTGCATGCATTAACCAGAAAATTCACTTACTTTTAGATTTTAATGATACGAAAAGTAGGTTTTGTTGTAATGTCGTTTGAAACCCATTTTCACAAACTACCCAATTTTAGAAAGAGTTTATTTTGTTTGAATTGTATTTTTCCTCATTTTATGAAAGAATTCTCCCAAACCATGTACAAATGAAAAAAATAAATGTAAGCATTTGTTTCGACTTAATTTTTGTTCTTAGGAACAAGGTGTTTATTTGATAATACTTTGTTCGATCATTTAATGCTTTGAAAGTCAATCATTGAGTTACTACTAATCTGATTCTGAAAATAACTATGGTGTACACATCAAAATTGTACTCGAGTGGCAGCAAAGATATCTAACAAAACCATCTTGAACGTAATTAGTACATAATGGAATTGATATCAAAATTTATTACGCGCGATTCGGTAATGAACAAAATAACGACGTCCGTTGAAATTGTGGATGATGAAGCAACATCTGTGGCGGTATTCGGACATGACCATCTTATTTCGTACACGCAATCTGTACGACAAAATTCTGCAGCTTCCGGCTCTAGCCAATCTAATTTTTTTGAATTTGAGAAACATATAAGTTCCATCCGGACAAAAATGAATAAATTCATTAATTGAATGATGATAATTTGAATCAAAGGAAGGTTTCGATGAGCTTTCGAATATTGTATCCCGTGACCTCTTTGCCCTATTCAGTTTTGAGGAGTTGAAACAACTACTCTTAGGTGGTTACTCGTTAAATCTAATAATAATAATGCATGCAACTTTGCTCTATTGAATTTCATATCTTTTTTGTTATTTCTTATTTAATCTATACCTTGCGGATATGTATAGTTGGAAAATTTAGAGAACATGCCATTCTTTACAAATAATTTTGCGTTACAACCTTCTCTCACACTTCTCCAGCACTCTTCTTCATCAGAACTGATATTTTTTTTTGGTTTTTTCACTCTACATCTTAACAATTTCTACCATTACATGTATAATTGTTATATTTAAGACCATCTGATTGAAGGAATGAAAAACTGCCCCGCTGACAAGTACACTGCGCTGAGAAATTAATGCATAAAATCAAAAATTCAAATTTATTCAGAAGAAGGTTAGATATCTTAGATAATTCCACTCATGTGTCAAAATACACGTTTAAAAACACAGAAATTCGAGTTTGATATCGGATAAATTGCATAGAAATAGGAGGGAAGGTACCAGATTTATGTCCTGTGAGATTGTTTCATAACATAATGTCGAAAAGACCCGATCATATTACAAGTGATAGATTATTTCTGGCTCCCAATCAATTTAGGAAAAACAGTACTTCTGAGGGTTAGTACAAAAATATGCCTTTTGGAATAAATGAAATATCCAAATGGACAAAAATTTCAGCAGAGAAAGTTGGACTGGATATGAAAAATAAAAAGATCATAAATCATTCTCATAGATCCAGTGCTGTTTCGAACCTATCTGAGGCAGGTATCAGTGAACAAGAATTGATCAAACTAACCGGACACTCTACGGCAAGCTCTACTAAGCCCTACCTGCAATTGAACAATGAGCATCATTTGAATCTTGCTTCAAATCTTCAAAAAACTTCCGCGAATGCTGAATCTTCCATAATTCCTCAGGCATCGTCACATATAGAATCGACCCGGAGTGAAAAAATTGTAAATATTAATTGCATTTTCAATACCTGCTCATTCCAATAATAACTAAACATGTTTGTAATGAATGCTTCATGATTTTCTCGTTGAGTTGGTGTGCATTTCTCAATTAAGTTCATTTTGTACTTTTTGTCATTCGCGGAATTTTCTCAGTAAATACCACTCGAGATTTGGCAGGATATTTTTCTCATACTTACGGTAATTCAACTCGATCTGCTCGACAAAATCACGAGAGCATCGCTCGAGTTTTCGTTGAATTGCCTCCACGTAAGTATTCGAAAACGAGCATAGAAAAATATCCCGCCAAATCTAAGCTCTTTTGGTATTACTCACGAATTATTTTTCCAGTAATCCACCAGCACTAAGAACAATCGCAATGAAAATTATACTCATAGAAATTGGAAATAAAACTTATGAGAAGAAATGTAAAACTTTTGGAAAAAATCTCCAAAAACCTGTTAATACTTGAAATTCCCATCTCTGGCGATAATTTCAGCATGACTTCTACGATTCATGCTCAAAATAAATAATCTGATACCACTCTAATCCATCTTGTTTCAAAATTCTATCAGTCTCTTCCGAACCTCATTCACAGTAGCTGGCTGGCTTTACTGGCTTCTGAATGCTCTATATAGAATCTTTAAGACATGTTTGATTGTATTGAGACCTGGACTTTGTACAGGCCACTACAGTGTAGTGATTTCGTTATCTTGAAGGTAGTTTCTAATGATATGCTCGTGGTGAGGTCTGATGTTATCATGCATAAACAAAACTACCCATGTTTGTCGCAACTGGTACAACATGTTCTTCTTAAGTGTCTGTAACGTACCTCTGAGCATTCAGAGTTCCATTCTGTATGATGATCAGATCAGTGCGGGCGTTCAAAGAAATTTCTCCTCAAACCATTATTGAACCTACACAAAACCAAAAAGTAAAAAGTTTCACTGTGTATATCTCTCATTTCAACGTTTTTATATTAGAGAAGGTCGATCGCAATGAAAAAGACAAAATCTCGACTCATCTGTGAACAACTAAACAAAACTATCTGCAGTCAGCTTCTAACCAACTTACATGTTCCTTGGCAAAATTGAATCGGGCTCTTCGAAGTGCTGTAGTTGGAGCTGGGCCTCGTGCTACAACACGGGACCACAAACCAAATTTCCTGAGACGTTATCTTATTGTTTCAGTACTAATTTGCACTCCACTCTACTATCGAAGCTGCATTTAAAGAGGTCTAGCAGTAGGAACTGTTGTCTCAACGAGGAAACTCTCAAATAACGGAAATGGATGTTGTAGCTCAAGGTCGTTCTTTCCCAGGTCTCCTTTCATGACTACCAGTCTCCCTGTATCTGGGGATTATTCTGGAAACAGTTGTATGACACACCCCAAGCCTTTGAACTATTTTTGGTTAAGTCTAACAAACGAAATCTATCACCACTGCTTCATCACATTATCCCGTGGTCAGATTTCGTGATTCGCGTTACCGAAAATCAAAATTTTCAAGAAGAACAAAGAACATTACTCGCAAAAATGGAGCAATCACTTCTGTTATCAATGTGTGGTGATTTCTTGCAAAATCTCTGTTTATTGCTTTCATTTCACTTTTCATGAGAGGAACATGTGCGCCAAGAAGAAGAATCATCTAATTTTATTGGCATATGTCCGTACATTCCCGAAAAAAAGAAATTTTAAATATTGAATATGTGCGTTAATTTCTTGTTGCAGTGTATTTCCTGGTACTCGTCTAACCTTATCTCGTCCGTTATTTATTTATAACTCCTGTTACTTTTTTCTAGCATGTTGGTTGTGATATGATGTTGGGATCTCCAGTGAGAGAAGATAAATGTAGGAAATGCGGCGGAGATGGAAGCACATGCCAAACAATAACTGGGCGTTATGACAAACAGGATTTGCAAGTTGGTAAGATAAAATTGTTTCTGGTAAAAACCTAAGTAATCAGTTGAAAATTGAAAGCGTGTAGAGTGTCTCATCAAGGTAGACTGCAGTTAAGTGTAAACAAAATTTACATCTCTATAAGCTCCAAAGGCTCGAATCTATATATATATATATATATATATATATATATATATATATATATATATATATATATATATATATATATATATATATATATATAGATGTAAATTTTGTTTACACTTAACTGCAGTCTACCTTGATGAGACACTCTACACGCTTTCAATTTGAATTTTTTATTATTCATTTTAATCTAGGAATTAAACATGACCTAATTCCCAAAAGAAAAAATTTCTCAAATATGAACCTGAGATTATTTGTGAAAATGACAAATATAAACTTTATTTTGATAAAACAATTCTTTGCAACAGAGCTGTAAAACACAATAGACCAGATATCATTCTTAATGATAAACAGAATCAAATAACATGTATAATTGATATTGCTATACCCGACACACATAATATACAAAATAAATACAATGAAAAAATTTCCAAATATATGATGCTTGGTGACGAGATTAAAAAATGTGGAAAATGAAGAAAATATTTATTCTACCGATTATTATTTCCACAACAGGTGTTATTCCTAGAAATCTTCACAAAAGTATTGAGATTTTGGGTCTGAAGAAAAATTTGTTTGAACAGTTACAAAAGATAACAGTCACAAATCTTGTAATATTCTTCGTAGGTTTCTTTCCGAAAATAATAATGAGGTAGAGTCATAGGTTTTCTCTTTAGTTTATACTGCTCAGAATCTCATTTCATATTTTATTTATTTGTTTATATAAATGTAATATAATTAACTCACAATTTTGTCATATTTATATTCAGAGCAGTATTCTATTCGATCGTTCTCCACTTCACACAAAGGAAACTATTAATGAGTAACATTCAGTGTTACTTGACTAAGGTCCGTACACTGGATTTTTCGGGAGAAAGCCTCTGACACTACTCGTTGGTACATTGATATCATTGTCTGATGATGCTATAGTATGTATATATTCTGGTAGATTGATATATTCTCATAACATTTAACGTTATCCTAATATATAATTATTCCAGGATATGTTTTGATTATAATCATTGCCTGGCAATGGTATTATTTACCGGGTGGTGGATTTATATTTTTCATGAAATCAGTTTGATATCAACTCGTCGAGGGTAAAACCCTATATATATATATATATATATATATATATATATATATATATATATATATATATATATATATATATATATATATATATATATATATATATATATATATATATATATATATATATATATATATATATATATATATATATATATATATATATATATATTATTTGTGAAAATGACAAATATAAACTTTATTTTGATAAAACAATTCTTTTGCAACAGAGCTGTAAAACACAATAGACCAGATATCATTCTTAATGATAAACAGAATCAAATAACATATATAATTGATATTGCTATACCCGACACACATAATATACAAAATAAATACAATGAAAAAATTTCTAAATATATGATGCTTGGCGACGAGATTAAAAAATGTGGAAAATTAAAAAATTTTATTCTACCGATTATTATTATTCCTAGGAATCTTCACGAAAGTATTGAGATTTTGGGTCTGAAGAAAAATTTGTTTGAACAGTTACAAAAGATAACAGTCATCAAATCTTGTAATATTCTTCGTAGGTTTCTTTCCGAAAAAAATAATGAGGTAGAGTCATAGGTTTTCTCTTTAGTTTATACTGCTCAGAATCTCATTTCATATTTTATTTATTTGTTTATATAAATATAATATAATTAACTGACAATTTCGTCATATTTATATTCAGAGCAGTATTCTATTCGATCGTTCTCCACTTCACACAAAGGAAACTATTAATGAGTAACATTCAGTGTTACTTTACTAAGGTCCGTACACTGGATTTTTCCGGGGAGAAAGCCTCTGACACTACTCGTTGGTATATTGATATCATTGTCTGATGATGAGATAGTATATATATATTCTGGTAGATTGATATATTCTCATAATAATAGGATATTAACGTTATCCTAATATATAATTAGGATATGTTTTGATTATAATCATTGCCTGGCAATGGTATTAATTAACGGGTGGTGGATTTATATTTTTCATGAAATCAGTTTAATTGCATGAACAGTTACATGGGCAACTCGTCGGGGTGAAACCCCTATATATATATATATATATATATATATATATATATATATATATATATATATATATATATATATATATATATATATATATATATATATATATATATATATATATATATTGAATAGCCTATCAGACGTTTATGGAGAACTAACAATGCTATCGTTCTGAAATGTTGGTAGTTGATTCAGCTGATCCAAAACTCTATTTTTAAGATACTTTCACCTCAATGGCACTTCCGGTTATACCGGCAGTGCCTACCATTTTTGTTATTTAACATAGAACACCCTCTATATTGATGACTGGTTCAATAACACTTGTTATTCCAATTACAAACACCCAACACATAAATGCTTGTTTCGTTCATGAAATATCCTTATTTTACTTGAGAATGACCGAATTTTTGTTTTTTCAAAAATTGATATATCTCGATAACAGCGTGAGCTACCAAAATAATGAAAGGTGTTTTGCAAATAAGAAATCTTCTAAAACTACGTTTTTTCAAATTGTAACCCATATTTTCTTTCTATTCATTAGATTCGCCGTAAAAACGAAATGAAGTTCCCCATACACACCCTGTACCTGAGATCTTAAGTTTTCAAGTTATGGTGAAAAAACGTAATTTACATACCTACCTAAAGTTGGCGAAGGCGGCTTAGATTCCTGCCGTGCATAGACAGTTCCCAGAGCATTAACAAATAACTGTCTTTTTGTCATTGAATAATTGATAAATTAAGAGAAAAAAATGCGAAACTGCAGTTGAATTTTCAAAGTCACCTCTAGACATAACAACCTGTGATGTGGCTCGCCTCAGTTCCTCCACATCCAAGTGCATGAAAGCATTTTTCAGTCCATTATGCAAATTATATCTTGAAGTCACAGGTTTAGGATAAATTTTATCTTTCAGCATTTTCCAAAAATAAAAATCTATAGGGGTTAGGTCAGGTGACCTTGGAGGCCACAAAGACCGTTCGTCCGTTCGTTCCTATCCATCTATCTTCAAATATATCAGTTAAAATTCGATAATTTTCATTGGTACAATGAGATGGCGCTCCATCGAATTAGTACTAAACAACGCCTTGATTCAGCTACTGATAAAGTGTCAACAAAGTTACTTACTACCGTTCTCAAAATCTCCATATGAAATTCACCATTTAAAATTTCATCATACACAAAATACGAAAATTTGTTGTCCTTCGTAACTGCAAACACATTGAGACTTAATTTGTTTGGAGGATTTTTTCTATCGTAATATGAGGATTTTGGTTGGCCCAAAGGTGTGAGTTATTCCGTTAAAAACCACCTTATCAGAAAATTTGGCCTCATCCGTCCAGATAATCCTTTTGAGAAAATCGGGATCCTCTTGTGTTCTGAGAAGAAGGATCTCACACTGTTCTAACTGTAGATCGTCAGCTTGTAGAGTTTGGACCAATGAAAATTTATAAGAATGCAGTTTATGATTTTTTAGAATTCTGTGAATACTACTATGAGGTAAATTCAGATCATGATCTGCTATTGCCAATGATGCACAGGGAATAACATCAAAATAAGCTAGAACGGCAATTTTATTGTCTTCATTGTTGATTACAGGCGATGAAAATGATGTCTTATTCTGGACCGTTCCAGTCGAAAGAGAATTTGTAGGAATCTCCTGAATTTTTTAGCTGTCATAGACGGCATATTTGGATATAATTCGTTAAATCTCCTACAAGCTCTACTAACACGTTATCTTTTATTCATTTCGTTAACTGCAAAAAAGATTGAGAAATCAATAAGAGCTCTTGATCAAAAAAAAAAGGAGCTGGACCTGATGAGATACCTTCTCTTTTTGTAAAGTCTTGCCCTGAATTATGTATACCTCTTTCTCTTTTATTTAATGCATCACTCAAAGACGGGGTTTTTCCGGATCGTTGGAAATGCGCTAGTGTGACACCTATTTTAAAGGTGGAGACAAAAGCAAAGTCGAAAATTACAGGTCAATTAGCAAGTTATGTATTTTCGCAAAACTGTTTGAATCATAGATCTACATATATATGTTTTCTCTCGTCAAATTTCAAATTATGCCTGAACAGCATGGATTCTTCAAAAACAGCTAAATCGAAACTAATTTATGTCGAGCAAATTTTGAGTGCTATGGATGAAGGCTTACAAGTGGATGCCGTCTACACCGACTTCGGAAAGGCCTGTGACACAATTTTTCATAATATTCTTGGTTGTCGGGTCGAGTAGGTTGGTGTGGGTGGTTCACTTTTGCGATGGGTCGACTCTTATGTGAGAAATCGACAACAGTACGTTGCTATTGGTGGTGGGTATACATCAGAGACATATTGTTGTACATCTGGGGTCCCCCAAGGATCACACCTTGGTCCTCTCCTGATTCTCATATATGTAAATAATATAAGATATATTTGAAAAAATTGTAACTTTTTGCTATACGCTAACGATCTCAAAATCTATTATAACATCATTGTCACTGTCTGATTGTCCTGTTGTACAGGAGGAGCTCTCGCTTTTTTCAGAGTATTGCAAAACCCATAGCGTTTTCCTAAATTTGAAAAAATGTCAAACTATCACGTTCACTCGAAATTCGAAATCCTTCAATTTTTCTTATCAACTAGGTAACAATTCTTTAATGAAAGTGTCACCAATTCGAGATCTTGGAGTAATCCTGGATTCAAAGTTGGTTTTCGATCAACACATTGATTGCATAGTCAGCTGTTCAAGTAGATTGTTGGGGTACACTCTCCGCCAGTGTCGTATATTCAAAAATATTATATATTCAGTAAACTCAACTTTGCCTCCGTTATATGAAATCCTCAGTATAAAGTTTACATCTCGCGAATTGAAAAACTTCATAATAAATTTTCAAAATATCTGGCTTATTTGTTTAATTTCATGGTGGCGGTGGGGGTTGACTTCTATGCGGAAGCAAGAAAACAATTTCACTTGGTTTCACTTGAGGACTGAAGAAATATGAATGACATCCTAACTCTTCAGAAGGTATTGGCTGGGGAGGATAGTGCACCAACTATTCTGAAAAATATACTCTTCTACTCTACCAATTTTCACTTGAGGAAACATGAGTTGTTCTACATTCCTTTCAAAAGAACTAGCTATTCCAAGCAAGCGCCCTTAACGAGAATGCTACGCATGGGCAATGAATTTAATCGGTCTGTTCACATTTCTTCAAACAACATCGTAAGATCTAAAAATATTCTGAAAGACTTGTTCTTGATGTAGTTTTTTCTTTTTTACTTTTTTTTCAATTATTCATATTTTCTACTTCTATTTACTTAATACCTAATCTTTTTTTCAAATTGTACTCAGTTAATACTGTTTTATGTATTTGAACCTGTTTGTATTCCCGAAACAATAAACCATAAACAGCAATGAACATTCCGTCTCTCATCTCCATGAATGAAATATAAATTAAGTATTTGCTCAGTTGTGTAGCTAGCCATTCTGTTCGAATTAATTCGACAGACAGTAAAAACAAAAGCAAAAGTTTGTTATCTATGCTCTGGGATATGTCTATGCACGTGCAAGAAATATAAGCCTCCTTTGCTAACTTCAGGTAGGTACGTAAAATTCGCTTTTTCGCTATAACTAGAAAACTTGAAATCTCAAGCACAGGAAAACTTCATTTAGTTTCTTATGGCGAATCTAATGAATTAAAAAAAAATGAGTTACAATTTTAAAAAACGTAGTTTTCGAAAAAAGAGCACTCTGTATACTGACGGATATGAGTTAAATCCCGCATGGTTTCTTATTTGCAAAACACTTTTCATTATTTTGGTAGCTCACGCCGTTCCGGAGATATATTAATTTTTCCAAAAAGCAAAATATCGATAATTTTCAAGTAAAACTAGGATATTTTATGAACGCAACAAGGTAGACTTATGTGTTAGGTGTTTTTGTAATTGAAATAACAAGGTTTTTTCGAACCAGTCATCAATATACAGGGTATTCTATATTAAATAACAAAGTTGTAATGCACTTCCGGTATAATCGGAAGTGCCATTGAGGTGAAAATATTTTAGAAATAGAGTTTTGGACCAGCTGAATCAACTACCAAAATTTCAAAACGATAACATTATCAGTTCTCCATAAACGTCTAATAAGCCACTCAACTTGGGATACCCTGTATATATGTTGGACTCGTTATTTTAAATTTTGAAAATAGCACTCAACAATAGGAAACATTACGATTTAGGCGCTCTTGCAGTCATATTCGAAAATTTTCCATTACTCGTCGTGAAATTTTTCTTCGAAAATTATAAATTATCTCTAATAGTATAATTTTCAATGCTCAGTAATCAAATTATACAATTTTTAATTACAGGGTATAATAACATTATATTAATTCCCAGAGGTGCCACAAATATCAACGTACAAGAAATAGAGCCATCGAATAATTATCTCGGTATGTAGTTTTATCGGCTATTAAAATAGTTGAATAATATGATTTTCTCTTCGTAGCTATTAGAAACACATCTGGTCATTATTATCTGAACGGAAACTGGAGAATTGATTTTCCCAGAACTAAGGAGTTCGCTGGATGCGCTTTTAATTATGAAAGATTTCCACAAGGTTTTTCCGCGCCTGATAGAATAACAGCATTAGGACCTACAGATGAGCCACTCATCATTGTTGTAAGTATTGATTTTTACTTCAAGGAGGTGTATGAACATATTTCACTGTCTTATCTTTCTTACAGTTGTTGTATCAGGATACAAATGTGGGCGTGGACTATGAATACAGTGTGCCAACTTTAGTAAGCTCAGGAAATGATTCTGAAATATACGTTTGGTCTTTCGATCCTTTCCTTCCGTGCAGTGTTACGTGTGGTGGAGGTAAGAAATAATTATTGTTTTTGAGTTTCCGAAAAAATGCGTAAAACCAAATGGAATAATTACCCGAAATGATGATTGATAATGCCACGAATAAAATTAACCAAGTATTAGGCTTTCTATTGTATTCAGGTTTAGCCTAAATATAATACAGTGCGAGTAAAAAGTAACAAATAAAATTCATAATCCCTTTCATTTCGGGTTTGGTGAAAAATCCTTCGCAGGCTATTTCTATTAGAATAAATAGGCATGGATGATACTCGTACTAAATTCGTTTTTTCGAAACTCTCGGAGAAACATTCAATTCATTTCGAAAAAGATACTTTCTGAAGACAATTCTGAACATATAAAATCAACACCAATCCTCTACCCTCACCGCCAAGTAAGAATCCGAATTGGGAATTTCGGTTAAATAGTCTGTGATTCTAAAAACGAAAATAACTCTTTTTATTCGTCATACATAGTGTTCGAGAAGAATTCCAGTGATATCCTAAAGTTTATAGAGGATAAATTCCATTTCAACAGACGTAGGTACTTCTGACTCTACCTGTGCGCTCACATACGGACTCCTTATACGAATTTCGGATTTCCATTTCAGATTTGGAAACGTACTCTGCACTGGGCTCACGGAATCCTGTACCTGAGTTTTTTCCGTTAACCGTGTCCGCCCAGATTAAAAAAAATGGATTAAAAGATAGTGAATTTAAGGTGAATAAAATTCACCTTGAATTCACTATCTTTTAATCCATTTTTTTGTTCTGAATCTGCTTGGTATGCAGTTTTCATGTTGGTTTATCTTAACCTATGTTATGGTTTCCATAAGATTAGTTGATCATTTTCTATTGTATGTATATGATTTGGTTATACTTTAATATGCCTTGTTTAAGTGAATAAGAACGAATAGAAGTTTGATGATTCTCGATTGTGGTGATACACGTCGCAGCCGAGGAATTATAAAAAATCACGAAAGATTCCAATCCAATATTAAACACGCACTAGAGAATTCATTCTCCCGTCAAACTCAATAGAAAAAGGGCTATACCATCAAATCAGTTATCTTATACGTTACAACCACTGCAGTGAAACTTCCAAGTTTTCTTATAGACATCATTGAACACCTATGTAGGTAATTTCAGTTGAGAAATTTCAATTAAGAACTATTCAAATCTAATACAAAAGATTCAACATATTGTACCATATATTCAAACTGAAAAACTTGGGAATTCAGGGACCTATTCTCTTCTTGGATAGGAGTATTTCTTAGGAGCAGGAAATATTTTGTCAAAATCAAAAATTCCAAATCTTCGGTCAGATCGGTTACAAGCGGCATTCCTCTGGGACCTCTTTTATTTCTGCTTTACACATCTGATCTTCCATCACTTCTTTCTTCCACTTGATCTATCTTCGCAGATGATACCAAGATCTATAATGTTCCTTCCCTTAGTTCGAACACTCTTCAACAAGACTTAAATGGTCACAACTTTAAACTTTCAAAACTACTCAGCGCCAGAGCTTTCTTCCGAACCGGGTATTCTCCAGATGGAACTCGTTGCTAAACAGTGTCGTTGAAGCTTCTACAATCAACGCTTTCAAGAATCCCCTCGACGAGTGGTTGACCGATTAATAACAAACTCTTTAATAATATTCCATATTGAATCTCACATATTTTTGTTTTCTCTTTCTTATAAAGGAAAAAAATATTTTATATTCATTAATTCATTAAATTAACTATTAGTTATTTTGGTTTTATGCGACAACACTTCCAATATTGTTTTGATTTGTATAATTTTAGAATAGGCACCATTGTTTTTCTTTTATTTTGTATTTGAGTCATAATAATTGCCTTGACTCTTAATAATTGTTTAATAATTATAATATAACGCTAAACTCTTGTCATGGGATGTAGTTAATCTCTACACAAGTGTTCCACCTCACAATCCGTTGAAATTAGTGAACCAAGCTCTGCAGAATAATAATATAAATAATCAGAAACTATTCATCCTTTAGGAGTATGTTTAGAACGAAATCATTTTGAGTACTTTATAGGAGCAACAACGGTTTAATAATATGTAATCCTCTCAGTTCTTTATTAGCCAAAATGTTCGCGGATAACAATGATAAAATAATTCATAATCATCCGCTATCGAAACACTGCATTTATTGATATAGATGTGTGGATGGCATCATCTGTAGTTTCACAGGTACAAATAGACAATTAGATACCTTTAGTATCTTCATAAATTGAATTCACCGTAATATACTTTTGAAATCAAAACTGAGAATTCAATCAACTTTCAAGATTCAACTATAACCAAAATCGACCACAGACATGATTTTTCGATTTTTCATAAACCATCCCATTCAAGTATCACCATTTTTAATTCTTCCGTACATTCATATAACATGAAATAGCTGCTTACAATTTATTGAAAATTGCATTTGATCGAGAAACGTTTCAATTACAATTGTTGAGGGCGCACATGCCAATGTAGAAACATAGTCGTAGTTTCAGAACATTCGCATCAACTTTTGGTTGTCTTGTCCAGGGAAAACAATATCCTTTCGACAGGAGCTTCGTACTTCATTCTTCTATGATAGATTAACATTTGCAACTCATTTCTGGTAAAGTAGATCCCGTTGCTGACTTCAACTCGACAGTTACTATAAGATCACTGCACTTTTTAGTAATGCACTAATGGTTAAATTTATTTAATCTTCGTCTCCCAATCAGTTTATCTCCATAATTTCCAAGCAATTCAGTTTATACTTCTTAGTATTGCGTACGAGTGAGAAGTAACGCTGAGGGCATACATGTTTACGAAACGGAAACGAGGTGGCTTTGTGCCACTTTTTTGAGTTTTCATGTTATTACGAGAATATGTCTGATAAAAATTCAAATTCATGACTGAACACATATGGCTACATGGTTCCCACATGCATCAGGACATATGAAAACATCGAAAAATTTTCACTTTTTGAATAATAAATTTATTTTTATGGCACAATTTCACCCCAGGATCTGGGGTGACAATGTGCCAGAACAGTTCTCTATGAATTAATCATAAAGAGAGCCCAGTGGCAAATTATCGCGTTCATCTTTCAGATAAATAAGGATAAGAGAACTCAGTAAAACTTTCTAGATGGTATGGGAAAAATTTATTTTAAAAAACTCATTACAAAATTGTGAATTTATATTTCATAAGACTTGAAGTTAATTGAGCATGAAATAGGTAATGATGGAATTAATCAAGATCATTCCGGAACTTTGAAGATTTCCCTTTTTGATATATGAACTGGTTCATCAATTTTTCTCTTTATATTCTTATAGCTATACCAAATTGAGTCTACTTTTTCTGGCCACTTCCAATTTTCTCCATACGACAACGTAATCACCAGAACTCACTTCATTTTTTTGTACATTAGTCTCGATAGGTAGCATATCTGTGTCAGAGGCGTCGTTTAGTTGGGGAAAATGACTATCATCGCTTTCTGTATAAGAGATATGCCCTATGGTTTCCTCGTCGCTACCAGATTCGCCTATCAGGTTAATATTAGGTGGCTCATCATTAGTCTGTCCAGAAGAAGTTGAGGGTTGATCAATGCTCATAGGGGTTTCATTGTCATTTTGAGGATTGATGTCAGACGCTGCGATACTCTTTCCTCTTTGCGTTTAGGTTTCTATAAAGCTTTCACTAATCAGAGCTTTCACTTCCGGTAGATCTTCAATAGTATGCATAGGTAATATATTTAAAATTTCCTGCCTGTTTGAAGGAACCATATCACATTTACAACCAGCAAAGAAGAGTGTTTTAAGAGTCCTGAAAATTTATCCTTAGGGACTGTCATGCACCGACTATTGCGAATATTTTTTTTCCTTACGCCAAGCAATTTCACAGGTCTAAAAAATGCAACGTCTAATGGTTGTAACAGGTGGGTGGCGTTAGACAGCAGAGCAATGAAGGACATGTTATTTTCATAGCAAAGATCAATAACTCTACTATTAATATCAGAACTGAAGTTATCACCAATCAGAATTTTTTTCCTTCTTGTTTCTTCAAAATTGGCAGCATTTGGCTGATAAACCAATCTTCGAACCATCCTGATTTGGTTCGGTTGTAGCGGCATTTTTCTGAACCGTTTTCGGTCCAACTTTCCCACATCTTCTCAGATTTATAGACGACATGGACTTGTGTCAATTCACCCCCTGCACTTCCACACATCATTATAGATGTACTGGATTTAGAAGAATTTTTTATATTTTCAGGGTACTCACAGCCTCGTTTGACGAGCACTTTGGAAATCCTTGGTTAGGTTAGGCAAGCTTCGTCGTAATTCCATATGTTCGATGGTGGAACACCTTCGAGTTCTTCTTCTAAGTTATCAAAAAACTGATTTATAGCTTCCGCATCAATTGAAGCCCTGTTGTAAGTTATGTTTCCCGCGGTTCGATTTGATTTCTTGTGCATGTCTCGTAACGAAAGAATCGGCCCATTCCTTTCCAGGAAGATTATTTTTGAATTTTCCAACTGTTTTGCCTTTTTTATCTAAGATACTCTTAACGATGAATCGCAATTCGGTTGTATCCACTGGAAACCCAAAACTGGAAAGGCTGACAATATGCGCCACGACCACAGATTTTTCCTCAACAGAAAAACAGTCTGCCCTCCAATTTTTTTGGAGCTTTTTGCTTCAATTTATTAGTGAAAGTGTTTCGGTGGATCCCGTATTTTTTAGCAGCCGTTCGGATGGAAGTTTTTTGTCTTATCTCTTCTAAGATTAGCTCAAGTGTCTCAGGGCGATAATTGTTATAAGGCCTTGTTCCTGGTTATCTCACGTATCTTCGCGGCATTCTGGAAAGAATGGAAATATCTCAATATCTTAAATTTGTAGAATTTAGTTTTTAGAATATGGGATGACAATGTGCCACCAAGTGGAACAAAGTCCTCCCGCAAATTTGAGTTTCTAACAAAAAATGTTCATAACTCATGAACGAAATTGATATTGAATCTCTATTGAGGTATTATGAAGGTAAATGAATATGTAGTTCATAGTACTAACCTGTATTATACTCTTATTACACCAGACTTTTCGGGACCTGAAATTTTACGGATTTGGCAATAATCGTGAAAATATCGAACTTCATTCATCATTCAAGAGCAACTGCCGATTCAACGGTGGGGGTTGTTTAGTTACAATCAGCGCCACCAGATAGCTCAACAAGTATGCTCATCATGAAGATATGTAGTTGGTGTGGCGGAAATTCATGAGAGGCGCTAAATTCAAATAACATTGAAAAAACACAGTGGCACAATCTCACCTCTGCAGGCACAAAGTAACCCCGTTTCAGTAGCTAAAGTGTTTATAAGATGTTCCCTCGAAACCTTCAAATACGCCTCTCCCTGTTAACTACTATCGGAAAAATAAGGTCCTAATACTCTATTTTCTACTATGCAAGACGAAACATTGGGCTTCTGTGGATGCTCAGTATGTTCACGCATCCAATGTGGATTTTCTTCGGCCAGTATCTGAAAATTTGACGATTGACGTCTCCTTTGAAAGTTAACGTTGCTTTATCAGAATATACAATTCTAAAGAGCTAAATATAAAAATGGAGTATTTTTCACTAAACCCAAAATAAAAGGAATCATGAACTTTATGTGTTACTCTTTACTCCCGCACGGTATAATAAGAAGTATACACTGAATTACTTGAAGATTATGGAGACGAACTGATTGACGAAGACAGATTAGATAAATTTAACCAATAATGCATTACTAAGAAGTGCAGCGATCTTATAACAAATTTCGATAATGATATACTCAAAGAGAAAGTCATCTATATCTAAACAGGGTTGGTTCTTTTAGGAACTGAAGAGAATTTAGTGATGGTTGTGAATTTAGGTATAATTGGCATTTAAGTATATTTCTGGAATTTTTCTGTTTATGCTTTCCATAAGTTCAGTTTCAATATTTCATCATCATTATGTAAAACAGCAAAATTATTATGAAAGGTATGTTTTTCTTTGCATATTGAGAATTTGATTTTTGTTTGTCAAAACTGCGTTTGTGCTCTGATTTGCAAATATCGAAATTTCAATAAGTTCCAACAAAACAATCTTACCAAAAGTTTCAGAAGAGAGTTTATAAACATCTGATTTGTTTTCTTATAAATTTTAGATTTACAATTTTTAAATATACAGGGATATCCACCGGGACCGTCCGTTAAAAACTTTTTGAGTTCCAATTACAATATCAAGCTGAAATTTTATACGCGGCCATAACTAGCGATTTCCAATTGAAGTGAAATATTTTCGAAGTGATACCATTTCCGGTTATACCGTAAGTGAGTCATCACTTTGTTATTTCAAATGGCAATCTATCTTTTTTATTATACATCTAGAACCGACATTTGAGCAAGGCATAAAATACCCAAGTTGTTGGCACTTATCTGTCAAAACTTTCGACAGATTTAATTATTTTTATTATAAACTCGATTTTTGAGGAACATTTAAAAAAATTGTAGCTCGTAGATCTTTTGCATTACAGACACAATTTTTGCTTGGGTAGATAGAAGAAGGATCAAGGAATTTTTTAAGCAGTCTACACATGTCAAATGTTCATTGCGTTGTTTTTTATGATTTTTTCAATTTGACCTTTTTCAAACAGCAATAACTCTATTTTTAAAATTGCACGTTCCAATTTTTATATCGCCATCAGATGAAGCGTCAAATTTCAGATGGAATTGTATCTGAATGTACTATACCCATCTCTTATAGTTCCGAAATAATTTCGGAATATATTGAATTTTGATGATTTTGCAAGAACTAACAGAGAATGCTTTGAAATATTTGAATCAAGTAGCTGAACTGGTGACGCTCACCTGACAGGTGCCTAAAATTAATGTACTTGTCACTTTGTTCATTAGAATTTGATATTTCAACAAGAATTGTTGATAATTTGAAGTGAAAATTTTTGAAAAACACCAGATTTATAATATAATGGCCGATTATTCAAACGAGGATATGTTTAATCTCTTTTTAATTCATGACGAATGTCAAAAAGTGGTGGATAGAACTTGCAGGCAATTCAATAACCAATTTCCAAATTTGGCGCCTATGAGAGTTAATACAAAATTTCGAAGGATTAGAAGCAATTTTCTGCAATTTGGAAGAACAAAATACATGGAAACGAGAAGAAAACCAATTCTCGAGGACGACTATAATCAAATTAATACGCTAGCGTATTTTCGTGCCAATCCACATGCGTCCATTAGGTCAGCATCAATGGATATTGGATTGAGTTATACTTCCATTCAAAGGATCCTTAAGAAACATAACATTCACCCGTATTCTTTATCAGACTACAAAAATTGAAACAACTGACCTTCCCAAGCGGCTAAATTTCTGTGAAAATTTATTAATTCGGCTTCAAGAAGATGAGACAATTCTGCAAAAACTTATATGGTCTGATGAAGCCTAGTTCAATGAAAGTGGAATAACCAACAGGAGAAATCGACCATTTTGGTCCACAGAAAATCCATATTTCATTGAGGTTATTGATTTCCAAAATAAATTCAGCGTGAACGTTTTTGCAATTTTAATGAATGATTTGTTGGCTTATCACATTTATGAGGAAAATCTTAATGGACAAAGATACCTAAAAATGTTGAGAAGAACATTAGCAAATTTTTTAGATGGAGAACCCCTTAACATTCTGAGGGATTGCCACTACCAAATGGATGGTGCACCAGCACATAAAACACGAGCTGTAGATCGGCAGCTGACAGAAATGTTGGAGGATAGATGGTAGGGTAATCAAGGACCAAATTTATGGCCTACGCGTTCTCCGGACCTGACGCCCCTTGATTTTTTTATGGGGCAAAATCAAGAGTAAAGTATATCTTATTCCTGTAAGAAGTAAAGAAGAGGTACTAGAGCGCATTCATAATGCTTTTCGTAATATTGATCCTGAGGAAACTAGGAGGGCAACTCATCATGTTCGTATACGAGCTGTCAAGTGTATCGAGCAAAATGGGGCCCATATTGGACATTTATTCAGATCGTAAATTAGTTTTCTCCTATGATGTTTGCTATCATTTATTCGTATTAATGTAATTATCTTCGATGATTGGTTTTCGCATAGTTCCTAAAATTTTTATTCATCCGAATTGTAGAAAATTGCTTCTAATGCTTCGAAATTTTATTTTACTCATAGACGGTAAATTTGGAAATTGGTTATTGAATTGCCTTCAATTTCTACCCACTACTTTTTGACATTCTAAAATGAATTAAAAAAAGATTAAATATATTTTCGTTTGAATAACCAGTGGTTTTATTCCAAATGTGTTGTATTTTTTGGATATTTTCAATCTGAAATAACGACAATTCTTGTTGAAATATCAAATTCGAATAAACGAAGTGACAAGTACATTAATTTTAGGCACCTGTCAGGTGAGCGTAGCCAGTTCAGCTACTTGATTCAAATATTTCAAAGCATTCTCTGTTAGTTCTTGCAAAACCATCAAAATTCAATATATTCCCAAATTATTTCGGAACTATAAGAGATGGGTATAGTATATGCAGATACAATTCCATCTGAAATTTGACGCTTCATCTGATGGTGATATAAAAATTGGTTTTGAAAAGATTGAGTTATTGCTGTTTGAAAAAGACCAAATTGAAAAATCATACAAAACAACGCAATGAACATTTGACATGTGTAGATTGCTTCAAAAATTCCTTGATCCTTCTTCTATCCACCCAAGCAAAAATTGTGTCTGTAGTGCAAAAGATCTACGAGCTACAATTTTTTTAAATGTTCCTCAAAAATCGAGTTTATAACAAAAATAATTAAATCTGTCAAAAGTTTTGACAGATAAGTGCCAACAACTTGGGTATTTTATGCCTTGCTCAAATGTCGGTTTTAGATGTATAATAAAATAGGTAGATTGCCATTTGAAATGACAAAGTGATGACTCACTTCCAGCATAACCGGAAATGGTATCACTTCGAAAATATTTCACTCCAATTGGAAATCGCTTGTTATGGCCGCGTATGAAATTTCAGTTTGATATTGTAATTGGAACTTAAAAAGTTTTTAACGGACGGTCCCGGAGGATATCCCTGTAAATAGTGAGTGATCCATTCAGAAAGCTATATCGAAATGATGTGATATGAGGAAAGAGTTTAAATTTAGACTGGGTTTACCAATATATATTGATATATTATATTTTTGATTGCCCTCTTCAATACTAGGAAGAACCTCATGAGATTCAAATTGTTTACGAGTAAGCATGTTCTCAATCATACTAAAATTATAACCATCACTGCTCAGCTCATCAAAGAAATTATTTTAAGACATTGATATCGTGATGAGTCTATGTATCATACTGTTGCAACCAGCTGTTTCATGTTATGTGGATGTGCGGAAGAATTGAAATAGTGATTTCTGTATAGGATGGTTTATGGAAAATTGAAAAATCATGTTTGTGGTTGATTTTGATTATAGTTAAATCTGAAAATTCAATCGAACTCTCAGTTTTCATTTCCAATGTGAATTTTGTATTAGGGTGAATCAAATTTATGAAGGTACTAAACAAATCTATTCGTCTAGTTGTACCTATAAAATAACAGATTATGCCATCCACATATCTAATTCAATAAATGTCGTGCTTCGACAGTGCATCATTATGAATTGTTTTTCCAATGTTATGGAAGTTTCAACTGATCGAGGACTACGAAGATTATCCATTGTTAAACCGATGTTGCTCATGCAAATTATCATATATCATTCAAGTTGATATGATTTTGTTCTAAACATACTTCTGAAAGATGCATAAGTTCTGATTGTTCAAAGAGATTCACATTATTGTTCTACAGAGCTTCGTTAACCAATTTCATTGGATTGCGAGGTGGAACACTTAGGTAGAGATTAACTACATCCCATGATCTGAGTTAGGCATTATATGGTATTACAATATGCTGGATTTTTTCTATTCGATCTGAAGAGTTCTTAATTGAAAATTCTGAATTGAAATTATCTAAGTGTTCAGTGAGTGTTCAGTGATGTCTATAAGATAACTTTAGGGAGTTTGTCTGTTGGAGATATAACGTATGGGACAACTGGTTTTATGGCATAACCCTTTTCATTGAATTTGACGAGAAAAGTTTTGGTGATAGCAGATTATTAACTGAAAGTTTGTTTCATTGATTCTTTGGTATTAAAGATTTGACATTCTCTAAGGCGTATGTAATATTGGATTGAAATCTATTAGTATAATCTTTCTTGATTTATTCACAATTTCCGGAAATAACAAAATTATTTGTAAATAATCTGTCTTGGAAAGTGAAACAGAAAATTTCTTTCTACACATAATTTCGGACGCTTGAAATGTCGCCAAGTAAATTTTTTTTTCAGGCGGAAATTTCGTCACATGTTTCGAAGCTCAATTCTCATCCTTATTTTCAGTTTTTTTAATTGGAAACCACGCGCTTTAGACTGATCGATTTTCTCTGCTTCCGAAAATGAAGATTTATTTCGATTCTACTTATACCAGAGAATAGTACATAAGGTTATATGATTTATATCCGCAGGTCTGCAATATAGAAATGTCACGTGTGTAAGTCGTCAAAATCTCAACCCCGTTGACGAACGCCTCTGCGATTCCAATACCAAACCAGCGCTGGTCCAAGAATGTAACATCGAACCCTGCAACGCACAATGGGTACCATACCCTTGGGGAGGATGTTCTGCACCTTGTGGGGGCAAAGGAGAACAAGTTAGAGAAATAACGTGCCAACAGATCAATCGTGGGATATCTACCATCGTCAGGGATGAAGAATGTGCCAATCAACCAAAACCACCTAGTTCTAAACCTTGTTCAAAGAGCGCAATTTGTCCTAAATGGCATACCGGGCCATGGAAACCTGTAGGTATTTATTAATTGAAAGTGAAGCATAGTTTTAATCTCTATTATATTTTTAGTGTGATCATCTATGCGGAGACGGTATTCAGACCAGGAAAGTTAGATGTTTTACGAAGAATGGTACCCGTGTAGAAATTCTCAATGATTCAGACTGCACAGATCCTAGACCTGAATCTGAGATGCCCTGCAACTTAAGACCATGTGAAGGAGTCGACTGGATAGCTACAGAATGGAGTGGGGTAAGTATATAGGGTGTCCAAAATTGCTTGATTCACCAAGAACTGCCACTTTTAACTAGACTAGAAGGTGAACCTCTTCTGATTGATATGTTGCTATTCAGCTATCATTAATATCTTTCCGCTGGTGGTGAGTAGAGTCACATAATGAGAACCGAACGTTACTGATCAGAATTGAACTGTATATGCCTACGTTCTCAAGTGAGAAACTCGAACTTTTTTCTCTTATTCCAGTGCGATAGTAAATGCGGCTTAGCCAATGAGACTAGGAAGGTACACTGTGCTTCAATCAACGGCAAAATCTATCCGGACACAATCTGCGAACCAGAACTCAAGCCCGAATCAGTGAGAAAATGCGAAACAACAAACAGTTGCGATTATCTTTTCTACGCATCGCAATGGAGCGAGGTAATTTAACAATTCGAGATGTTTCTCCGTCAAAGCGGACGTAACTTACATTATCTTATTGTAATGGTGAAGTGGTTTACAGTGCTCTGCCAAATGCGGTCATGGGATCCAGACGAGGACAGTTTTTTGCGGCGCCACTAATGGGAAAACTGTGACGAAAGTTGACGACTCCAAATGCGATAACACGAAAAAATACGAGACATTGAGGAATTGCACTGCAGAGAAGAAATGCGGAGGAGAATGGTTTAGTGGACCATGGAAGGAAGTAAGTTTTCATATTTCAATTCTATATTAACTGCTTATCAATGCGACTCCGTCATGTACGGTTTCACGACGCGAATTTCAAATTTTGCTTACTTACAAATAAGAATGTTACAATATAATCATTGACTTCTCATTGAACTCGAGATTTCCTGTTTTCTCCAACCAATCTGATAGAAGAATTGAGAATTCCCCGTCCCACTACTTTGTTCTGGGGGATTCCCTCATTGCTTCGTTTATTCCTTATGATGATCGCGCTGGTAATCGTGACTAAGTCATGACTTTGGAATTAAAGATGAAGGTGTTGAGAGAATGGTGCAAAAATCGACTGCGAAAATGATTTTTAAAAATCGGAATAAAATTTAACTTTCCATGGAAGGGTAAACAAATATAAGAGCAACACAACTTTCCTGTTCAAGATCCACTTTCTTAGAAAGAATGGAGAAGTTACAGGCAGTCTGTATTAAAGATTTCAATAAGAAGAATTCGCCACTGGGTCAAGATGTCATATGCACAACAGCAAAATTTCTGTTAGAGATGCTAAAAACAGAAGAACATGAAGGACCTTCAACTTCGACTTTTCCTGTCAGCTGAGGCTGATTTCATCGGTTCAAGCAGCGTTCCAATCTTCACAATATTCACATAACAGGTGGACAGATCTCGATCTGTACTGCAACTATGTCAAATATTGTGAATAGAGGAAAATGACTCCCCCATTTAAAAATTAATTAAACATTAAATAATTTCTCTGAATTGTAATTGCAAGAGTAAATTTTCAAACTCTCATATTGAGTGAACAGAACATAATTAAGTTGTTTCAATCATTCCGTGAATTGACAGAAAAGTAGTAGATAAAATTAGGAATAAGTTATACAATTTTCGATTTTTAATTAGAATACGTCCTGTATGAAATAAATTGAGTGCACTTGTGATATATTTTTAAAAGTTTGCAAGTTTGCATTATAACTCAAGAACCTTTGAAGAAAGAAACAATTTCCGAATGTAGTTCGATTCAAAGTGTCAAAGCTATTTTTTTATAACTTCAAAAACATTCAAGATATTGGCATATACTGATATCGAAATTTTCAAACTTTCCTAATAACCCGATAACGGAAGGAGCACCTTGAATCTCTTTGCACTAATGAATTCCTCGGCGAAGAGGGAGTTCATTCTCGTCTATTCAGAATAATTCACATTGGTAATACTAAAACGTCGAAATCTGTCCACCTGTAGGTAGAGTAAGAAAAATGATTGTATATAAACGAATTTGTACAGATAGTGCAATTGTGTGAAAACTATTGTATTCATCACGCATCTCTTCAGAGGCACCTAATATCTTATTTATGAACGTGTTAGAATTTAGAGCTGTCAGGTTTGACACAAAACGTGCGTCCGTTTGTAACAGGAATATATTCATTATTAACTTGAATCGAATGATTTCTGACAAATCTAGTAGTTGTGTGTTTTGTTCATTATTTGACAAAGCAATTTTTTCAGTGTACCAAAAAATGTGGTAGCGGTATAAGGTTGAGAAAAGTGGTTTGCCTGTTGGACAACGAAGTTGTTTCACCATCTGAGTGCGATATAGCGTCAATAATGTTTGCCCAAGAGGACTGCAATACTCACTCTTGTGCTGAAGGTGAAGGTAAGATCTATGAGTATTATTTAATTCCATTCAGTTCAATATATCTTTTCATCATGCCACAATTATATCACCATAGAAGGTGATTTAGACTAGCATATTCATATTACCTTTATCGAGATATTCTCAACATATAAATAGATGGATGCATATTATAAATCACAATATGTTTCTTCTGTACTAAATGTAATTCGTGTGCGGTTTTTTGCTCAACAACTAAACCGAAAAAGACTTAATAACTGCTAAACTATTCGTTTCTGGACAAAAATGAGGAACAGGTAATTTTTGTCTGAAGGGGGACATTTTTTAACGCATCGTGGTTTTATTTTACATCAAAATCTTTTAAATAGAGAAGATGGTTCAAGTAATACCTCATTGGAGAGCTCTTTTGATTCTCAATACAAATGTGTAATAATTTTTGAGTATTGATATATTCGGGAGAAGATACAGATTGGTTCGTCAAAAGACGAGTTATTTTCAGTGATTGCGAAATCTATCGATTTCGAATGAACATTCACCGAAATACTGCTGTATTTTGGGGAAAAATATCTTTAAGCAGTGGTGCTTCTACTACACCCCCTCAGACACCCTTCAGATGAGGGTGTGAACCCCTCAAATCTTCGAATTGATCAGTTAGTCCGAGTTATAGCTTATTGGATAGGTATTTAGAATTATCTGACTACAGTGCGTTTTCAAATCCGATTATATTTCAATGAGGATACAGAGTGGATCATGGGGAAATTCATACACAGTACAAGGGCCTCTTCACAACGAAGCGATGATCGCCCCGTGTCATCGGTTGAATCGCAAAAAATGTTTCCTATAGGTGGACTGATGGTGATGATTTTTGTTTTTTTTTTCCAGATTGCTTGTATCTGATAAATCATTCGAATTAGTTTGTTTGTTTATCTAGCTGATTTTCACACTCACGGGTTGCATCCATACCAGTATAATGGTTTATTCAATAGCTGAAAGAGTAGAAATTATTAAAATTTTTTGTGCAAATAGGGCAGCTGTTATTTTCAAAGAACGCCATGGCGACAAACATATAAGTTTTGGAGTTGGTGGAAAAATTTAGAGGAACTGGGTCTGTTCAGAATAGGGAAAAAGAGCATTTCAAAAGACCCATGCGAAATGAGGAAATGGAAACTGCGTTGCTTGGGCAACTAGTGATTGATACCTCTTTGAGTACAAGAACATTGGAGAGTGAAATTGGTGTGAATCGAAGAACTATTGGACGAGTTTTCAAACAATACAAATTCCATCCGAATAAAATGGAGATGACTTCGACCGCAGAGTGCAATTCTGTGAAATAACAAGTGAGCGAATCGCAAACAATTCCCACTTTCTCTACAATATTTTCTTCTCGGATGACTCTTTTTTTTGAATGGCACTATAAATCGTCATAACTGCCAGTTCTGGTCTGACTCTAATCCCAGAATCTTTCCTTGAGTACATACCCAATATCCTAAAAAGTTGAATGTTTGGGTTGGCATCTATGGGAATTGTCTGATTGGGTCATTTTTCTTACCAGGGAGAAATGTATCTCTAACTACTTGAAGAAATAATCAATCCGGCCATAACTAAATTTTTGGAAAATGATCTTAGCTATTCAGAAGAGGATGTTGTGATTCAGCGGGATGGTGCTAGATCTAGTAGGCTAATCGATAAACGCTCCTCAATCAATCCACCTGTCCTGATACATCGCATTGAGGTCTTGATGAACTCCGAGGGATTGTAGTCGAGTAAAATCGTATAACCCCTGAAATGCTACGTAATTTCTGTAAAATCTGTATTGGTGTTTGGAAGTTGGAGGCGAACACTCTGAACATTTGTTTGATTGATACCGAGTTGACCTATAAAAATGTATCAGGTATAATAAATTCAATTGTTTTCTCGATTTTTCCCTACTCACCAACATGTAGGTAAGTCTATGAATGAGCTCTTTTATTTGAAAACCGCACAAACGTGTTCTGAATCTCCATTCAAAATCACTAGACTTCGCAAACACTGTAACGCTCTCTATCAATTCTCCCTGTATCTTCATCACAATGCAGATGAAGCAAAAATTTTGTCTACAATATTCTAGAAACTCTAAAACCTCTCTAATGAGTTATTACTCAAACTAACTTATCAATTCGAAGATTTGAGGGGTTGACACCCTCTTCTGAGGGGGTGTAGTGGAAGCACCACTGCTTAAAGATATTATTACCCAAAATACAAAAGTATTTCGATGAATGTTCATTCTTAATCGACTGATTTTGTAATCACTGAAAATAACTCGGCTTTTGACGAACCAGCCTGTATCTCCTTCCGAATATGTCAAAACCCAAAAATTATTACATATTTATGTTGAGACTCAATATAGCTTTCCAATGAGGTATCACTCGACCTATCGTCCCTTTTCAAAAATTGAGTTTTGTGCACCCCTGCTTAAAGGGTTGATGTGAAATAAAATCACCGTGTGTTAAAATATGTCCCCCTAGATCGATGCTTATTATAAATCATAATATGTTTCGACTGTACTTCGTGTGCGGTTTTTTTGCTCAACACTTCTTTTTCATACCGGGAGGAGAGGGGGTGTCAACTAAACCGAACAGGTCAATTTTTGTCTGAAGGGGGACATCTTTTAACACATCGTGATTTTATTTTACATCTAAATTTTTTGAATAGGGAAGATGGATCAAGTAATACCTCATTGGAGAGCTCTTTTGATTCTCAATACAAATATGTAGTAATTTTTGAGTATTGATATATTCGGAAGAAGATACAGACTGGTTCGACAAAAGACGAGTTATTTTCAGTGATTGCGAAATCTGTCGATTTCGAATGAACATTCACCGAAATGCTGCTGTATTTTAGGGAAAAATATCTTTAAGCAGTGGTGCTTCTACTACACCCCCTCAGACACCCTTCAGATGAGGGTGTCAACCCCTCAAATCTTCGAATTGATCAGTTAGTCCGAGTTATAGCTCATTGGATAGGTATTTAGAATTATCTGATTACAGTGAACGAACTTTCAAATCCGACTATATTTCAATGAGGATACAGATACCGTTGCATATTTCAAAAGGATTTTCGAATAGACAGGGTGTTCGTTTTCAGAGATTTATATCAAAGATATTTACTTCAAATGAAATCCTTATTTTTTGCACAATTTTCTTATTTCTCATAAAGAAATAATTTGAGTTTTCAAATTTTTTACCTTTTATATTATTATTTTTTCATACATATACCTCTAATTCGGAATCCTGTGAAATTTTTACTTTTCCCAAACTCTTTTTGTACTCCACAGGACTGTCAAAATATGATGATTGTAAACTCTTTCAAGGTACATATTCATTTCTTATTGTCAAAACTTGGAAACATTCGAATCATAATATTTTCTCGTTTCAAATGGCAAATAGTGAATAATTTGGTTGAATCTGAATAAAATTTTCAATACCTATCGAATGGTGTATAGGTTTTATACACACGTCGACAAGAATATCTGTGCGGTTGAGATTCTCATAAGATGCGCGAAGAACAAAAGAGATAGCAAGCGGAGGAAGTAAGATGAATAATACGTTCTATAATGTGATGTCAAATAGCTATCAGTTCGACTAGTTAGACTACAGGAAATTTTCGAGGCAGGGTTTTTTCTAACTGAACCTTCATAATAAGTACTATTGTTTCCTCCTTATAATTCAAATTTTCTAGAATACCTGGAATCTGTAGAATAGGATGAACTATAGTAATTGAAGGTTGATATTCAATAGGGTTTCGAGGCAAAGGATTACTAACTATGTTTTTCCTAAGGACCTAGTATCTTTGTGATACCTCGATGGGTTTACATAGGGTAAACGACATAAAGAAAACAGAAATTTTAAGAGGTACAATCGTATTGCGCTATCGTGAGGACGAATGATTCGGATTTACCTGGTTATCAGTTTAATAATACATTAATATAGCATCGTAGAAACCCCGGAAAAAAGGTACACTAGTCTCAGATACATCGGCGAACTCTCTAACAAAATCAGTAACTACTTTTCCAAATTGAACACAACTACTTCATTCTCAAGCGGCCCCAACTTAAGCAGATTATTATTCAATACCAAACAAAAGAACGATAAATTCAAGCAATCAGGAATTTATCAAATCAAATGGAATGAATGTCAAGTAGCCTATGTCGGACATATAGGGAGAAGTTTTGAAGCTAGATTCAAGGAACATATTTCCTCAGGTAAAAATTCGCCAATATTTGAACACATAAAATCAACTAACCACTCGATATCATTGAACAATCTTAAAATCCTTCATAAAAGTAACAAAGGGAGAGAGATGAATTTGTCGGAAAGTTTGGAGTTTAACAAACTATGTAAAAACCTACAATTTATTACCCTCAACAGCCAACTAGAGCATAATTGATCCCCACTACTCAATATTTAGGATAAATTTCATTTTATACTTGTACTTGCCTACTCATATAGGCATATTGTTATTCACTTGAAAATGACCGTAGGGTCGAAACCGGTCGTGATTATTGAATAAATTGTGGGAAAGTGACAAAAGTGTCTCATTTCGTTTTACTTTAAAAATGAATTTCCATAAAATGAATAAATTATCAATAATATCAATACAGACAAACTGTTGTATTTAAGGTTTTTGATTAATTATTTCAGGCGTAAATAGCTCAACCGTTTCAGAAAAGGAATGTTTCAAAATTCAGTAGATGGAACTCAATTTTTTGAGAGACTATTGAAAAGCCAGAAAATATTTTTCTACGTTTCTAGGGAAATGTTTTCAAGGATCAATAAAAAGTATTAAGGGGTAATTGATCTCCAGATTTGAAATATACACATGGACTGTATTATTATCATGAAATTCTATAAAAATTCACGAACGAAACTGTTGATAACGGTAAAATCGCAGGATAAGAACTATTCCTGCTACAATTGATGACATGAAACGAAAAATTCTTGAAACATCATGAGAGAAACTCATGTTCTAGGTAATGTTCGAAGAAATTTTATTTACCGGCTTGAATAATTTTTTCAGGAAGCAGGTGAACATGTCCAGCAAGTTCATCAAAAATCCTTTTTTAATGGAAAATAGTTATAGAAAACCCATACACCATTGGATAGGTATTGAAATTCTCGGTGGAAATTTTCTGACAATCCTGAGGAGTATGGAAAAAAGATCAAAATTTTACTAAATCTCGAATAATTTAGAAACCATTGGGTTTAGGTATAAAAATTTCTTATGGAACTCACATTACTTCAGTAGGACGATTACGAAAATGTTGAGAAAACGAGACCATTCTATTAAAAGAAAAACATAACTTTGATATAAATATCTGAAACGGAACACACTGTATATTCGAGGACAATTTTGAAACATGAAACGGTTTAATATCAACATATTTTCCCTTTTCGATATGATGTACAAATTCCGAGCTATCACGCTCTGAATGGACACACTGTATAAATAAAATAATTGAGGAATAACTCAGAATAATTAATGGCTCTGATATATAGCCCACCTGAAACCTACAGTAAACAACGACAAATCATTGCTAGACGGTATAAGAATAATTAATGAGAGTATATCGCTTTTGAAAGACCCCTTACTGATTAATCATGAAGCACCTATCAATGCTATAAACATGAAACTACACATATATATTTTCTTATAGTAGGTAAATAGGTTGAAAATTCAAGAAGGTAGAAAAGACCGAATTAAGTTATTCAGCTTGTTGGAGATTGGCATATTGAAGATGAAAAATAGATCGCAATGTTTAAATAACCGTTGTGAAGTTTCAAACATGAACATACCTTTAGTTCACTTACTCCTAGAAATGAACTAATTCGCGACGGAAGATTAGGCGTATTTTGCCTCAGATTTTGAATTTTTTTTTTGCTCACTGATATGTAAAGTTGTAGTGACTATACAGGTGTTTATGAGTTTTTAAATGGGATACCCTACATTTTGCTTCATCTTTGACTTTGTGAGGAAGAATGAAGGTGAGTTTGTTCGAAATTCTCTATACCTATCTTAAATAGTTTTTTAATTAGTTTTCGAGATATTTGACATTTTCGGAAATTTGTGTGCCCTCAATATTGATTTCAAAGCTT
Organism: Cryptolaemus montrouzieri; assembly: GCA_013387265.2. Classification (NCBI taxonomy): domain Eukaryota; kingdom Metazoa; phylum Arthropoda; class Insecta; order Coleoptera; family Coccinellidae; genus Cryptolaemus; species Cryptolaemus montrouzieri. The sequence goes on from JABFTP020000185.1 coordinate 108,154,711, forward strand.
GAGATGTACAACTATTGTGATATCAATTGTTGTTGTTCGAACATATGACACATTTTGTTGATCTATGTTACACAGGATGTTCGAAAACGATTTATGAAGTGAAGCTGATTCAAATCATGATCATTTCACTGTTTTTTCAAATGGCTTACCCTATGTCTAAAGGGTAAAATAAGTGGTATAATTTACATTTCCAATGGTACCTAGGTTTTCTATTCCTATTTTCAACGGTTTCGACGATATTCAAAATTTTAGCTAATTTTTATCCAATTTCAAGAAATATTCGAATTTTTCACTCCAACTTATAGCTGTACAGTTACACTGATTTGTTCCTAGAAGTAAATATAATATTCATTCAGTTTATCAAATTCCATTATCGACTTAATTTCAATGAAGGGTGATGCTCAATATCAGTAAATCTAATCAAGGTAATTAAACAATCGAGATCTCTTCATCGTATTCCTTTTACTCAGTTGATATCTACCTAATCCTAATCATTCTCATGTTACTGTTTAATATTAAGGGCTTAATATACTAGGTATCTACAAATTCCTGGAAAAGATCGATGTTGACACACATTAATACTATAAGGAAAAAATATTATGTCAGCCTTGAACAGAAAAAGTTCCGAATATGTATCAGTTTATGGTGTTCAGAATTTCATTTTTGCACTATCGAAAAATATTGGAAAATTCTAATTTCAAGCAATTTTGCTATTTGATATACATTTCAAAATGAGGACTTATCCAATACAAGAACGAATTTATACGATTTTTGTTATCGGCGAGTGTCAACAAAACTGTTTTTAGCGTCATGAGTTTACTCCGAAAGATACCCTAATCGCAGACATCCACACAGAAATTCCCCGCAAAAACTACTACAAACATTTCGGCAAATCGGCAATTGATCTTATCCAAAAACGAACAGACAAAAGTGGGTGACAGAAGATGAAGAAACGAAATGACAATTGTAGCGACCGTCGTTGAAAATCCAACTACTAGTCAGAGGAAGATTGCCGATGAAACGCGAATTAGTAGAGGAACTGTATCCCGAATCTTGAAAAAACACGGATTCCATCCGTATTATTTTCAAGTCCACCCGGAGCTATCGGAAGGGGATTTAGAACGTCGGCTTGGTTGGATGTCGGAAATGATCGGAAGAAATGAAAATTTTGCAGAAAATATTTTGTTCTCGGATGCATGCACTTTCCGCAACAACTCCATAGTGAACCGCCACAATTTTCATTATTACTATGATCAGAATCGACATATCTTTCGCCAGCCGTACACGCAGCATCCGTGGGCATTTAAACGTAAATATATTTCTTCGTGATCATCTACAAGAATTGTTAGAAGATAATGAATAATCAATGGATCGGCAAAGGGGGATTCCGAAACTGGTCTGCAAGATCGCCTGATGTAACTTGCCTTGACGTTTTCCTATGAGTATATGTGAAGGAAATTGTATTCCGAACACCTCCAATGACAATTAAACACAGGAATGATTTTATCTAATTCGGTTTATCCTCTGAGGCAAGAATCGGTTCAGATAGAAATTGGAGTGAAAAATTGGAATATTTCTTGAAATTTTATAAAAATTTGCTAAACTCTCGGATATCTTTGGAATCGTTAAAAATAGGTATAGGGAACCTAAGTACCATTCAAAATGTTTTAAAATATACTAACTACTCAATCGTTCAGATGTAGGGTATGCCATTTGAAAAACAAAGTGAAATAAGGTTTGAATGAGTCCCAACTTCAAAAATCGTTTTTGAATACAACGTGTAACAGAAATCAACAGAATGTGTCATAAGTTCGGGCAAAAACTATTACTATTACAATAGTTGTACATCTGAAGCTTTGAAATCAATATTGAGGACACATAATGTCCTCAAATTCCAGAAAATGTCAAATACCATATTTCGAAAACTAATTGAGAAGGTATAGAAAATTCTGAACAAACTCACCTTCATTTTTTCAGAAAGTCAAGAATATAGGGTGTCCCTATAACCTTGGTTTGTGACTTTATCATAGAACACCCTGTTTAGTCTGAAATATTTTCAGTTTGAAGTAACTGCAGCACCACATGTTACTGCGCCAAAAATAATTCCAAATCGGACATAAAATATGTCTTACTTCCATCGCGCGAAAGTGGTGAGTCACCCTGTTTGAGTGATGGTACAAATATTTTATATGCATTATAGATAGCATTATTAACAAAATTCGTACCATTAGTATTTACAAAATTTGTAATCTCTCTTTTAGAATCAACAACGCCGATGGATCTCTCGAGTACTTCTAGCGACTACACTACAACAGACATTACTGAAACTACTTCTTCCATCTTCGAGAGTACGACAGAGTTTTCTAGTTCCGGTTCAACAGATAGTAGTACCGAGGTTACTACTGAAAGCAGCACTGTTGTTACTAGTGAAAGTAGCAGCGCAAGTACTAGTGAAAGTAGTACTGAAAGTTCTTCTGAGTCATCAATGCAAGTCACAGCTGGATCTACAACAGAAGGCGAAGATACTTCGACCGCTACTTCAGAAAAACCGTCTGGTAATCAAGATGACTATGAAATTGTCCAGTCTGATACGTGCGATGATGGCGAGTGGGTTGATGCCGAAACATTAGAACCGTTAATGGTATGAAAAATAATATTGATTTGCGATGTAATACCTATCCACTTTTTTAGGGTGATGATCCTTACGTAGTTGCTAGCCCAGAAAAAGATGTATCAAAAGATCCATCACCTGAAGAGGAGGAACTCATGTCAAGTGATCAAGCAGATTCGCCGGTGCCAGTAGGGGTAGATGATATACCGATTTTGAATCCAGAAGTCGGTTCAGGAGATGGCGAGATCAGTTCTTCTTCCTCAATTTCTACCACGGACGATTTCGAAGGATCCGGATTTAGTTCTACTAGTACTGATTCATCTTCGACTACAGATAATACTGAAGAATCGGTTACTAGTACTGGTACAACAAGTGAATTCCTTGAAGTTACTACAGAGGAAAAAGTATATTTCGTAGATTCCGAATCCAAAGTAGGTGTTCCGCTCGAAACAACGGCTCCTCCTGACACTGGTTTAATAACTGAAAGTGGGGTAAGTACTGAAAGTGGAGCTACCACTGAGAGTGGGGCAAGTACTGAGAGCGGAGCAACTACCGAAAGTGGAGCAAGTACCGAAAGTGGAGGAACCACTGAGAGTGGTGCAAGTACTGAAAGTGGGGCAACCACTGAAAGCGGGCCAAGTACTGAAAGTGGAGCAACCACTGAGAGTGGGCCAAGTACTGAAAGCGGAGCAACTACTGAGAGTGAACCAAGTACTGAAAGTGGAGCAACCACTGAGAGTGGGGCAAGTACTGAAAGCGGAGGAACTACAGAGAGTGGTCCTAGCACTGAAAGTGGAGGAACTACTGAAAAGGGAGCAACTACTGAAAGTGGAGCATCTACTGAAAATGGATCAACTACTGAAAGTGGAGTAACTACTGAAAGTGGAGCAACTACTGAAAGTGGAGTAACTACTGAAAGTGGAGCAACTAGTGAAAGTGGAGAAACTACTGAAAGTGGTGCAAGTACTGAAAGTGGAGCAAGTACTGAAAGTGGAGCCACCACTGAGAGTGGACTGAGCACTGAAAGTGGAGCAACTACTGAAAGTGGTCCAACTACGGAGAGTGGTCCAAGTACAGCCAGCGGTCCAATAACTGAGAGTGGACCGACAACTGAAAGCGGGGCAAGTACAGAGAGTGGATCAACAACCGAAAGTGGACCAACAACAGAAAGTGGCCCAACTGAAAGCACAACTGAGTTCACGGGAAGCACAGAAACTTCTTCTGGTTACACTGGAACGACTGAATCCACTATAGATTACACTGGTACTACGGGGTCAAATACAGAATATACTGGTAGTACTGAATCGACCACTGAGTACACCGGAAGTACCGAATCAACCACAGAATATACTGGAAGTACTGAGTCAACCACTGAATATACAGGAAGTACTGAGACGGATCTGTGGAGTTCATGTAAGTTAGTAAGTTTTATAAGTCAATTAGAACAACCAAAATATACTGTGTGGTTAGATAGGTATTTGATGAATTCAAAGTTTGTAGTTCGTTGTACTTTTGGAGAATATTCCTGGTTTAATTTCACACAACTTCAATAATAACAATAATTAATAACATTCTTCTTTGTCTATACTTATGAAGAATATTTTGGAAACTATCCTATCTCGCTACTTCTTCATTATTTACTTGGGAACTGCGGACTTTGAAGCTGCACATGCAATCGGAAACACTTTATTATACGTGATTGCTCATTCCGAAGTTTGATCGAAGTGGACGTTGATCGAATTAATTACCATGTTGATCAAAAAGTTTCGTAAATCTGGAATTTGTTGGATCGTTAAACTCAGAAACTATGATTAAAACAATATTTTTACATTGAATAAGCCCTTTCATCGAAAATTAGCTCTAAATTATACAGCTTATAAGTTTTGTTCTAAATAAACAGATATTTAAATTAATTATGATTCAACGTTCAAAAGGTTCAAAATGGGCTCCATTAACTTATTGACATTACCTTAATCGATGATAATACCATGTTTCATTATTTGTAATATTTCTATCAAATTTTATCATTACTATGATATTCATAGTCTGAAAAACGCAAATTGAGATTAATACTTTGCAGTGTACTAGTCGGAAATCAATATTTTCACATCATCGCATCAAGCTTGAAATTTAGCAAATTTCATTTTCATTACTTCTATCGATATATGGGATTTTTTGTTACAGTTAAATACTAGTATCGTTTATGGTAATCGTATTCTCAGTTTTTATGTGACTGCGTTGGCTAATTTTACTAACGCTGAATTGGCTGATATCCATTACACGTACGGTCTGGCTGACGGAAACTCAACAGAAGCCAGGCGGTTATACCAGGTGCGCTTTCTAAATAGAGTAACACAAGACAGGCGAACATTTTCAAATATTCACAGAATATTGAGGGAAACTGGTACTTTTACTGCAAATAGTCATTTAAAAGGTGCAACTCAAACTATGAGAACTACAGATATTGAGGAAGCAGTTTTGAATTGTATGTATTTGAATCCTCATGCGAGTACAAGAAAAAATGGAAATTCGTTGAATATATCACATGTTCTAGTTTGGAGGATTCTCCACTACTTTTAATTGTACCCGTTTCATATTCAACGCCAAACTCTACTTCCCCAAGATTTTCCTTCAAGACTGAATTTCTGCCGATGGTTCTTAGATAAAATTGGAGAAAATACTCATTGTGATAGTGAAATAATGTTCAGAGACGAAGCTAACTTTTCGGGAACTGCTATCACAAATTTTCACAATAATCATTATTGGGCTGAGGAAAATCTCCATTTGATTGAAGAATGTCATCATCAAGAACAATTGTCACTAAATGTCTGGGTCGGAATAATTGGAAATTATTTGATTGGGCCATTTCTTTGCCTAACAGACTAAACGATCCTGCTTATCGGCAATTTTTTGAGAAGGAGTTACCTTTATTGCTCGAGGATGTGCTACTTTCGGTGAGAAACATAATGTGGTTCATGCATGACGAGGCACCAGCACATTTCAGTGGAGAAGCTAGGAAATTCTTGAATAATACATTCAACAACCGATAGATAGGTCGGGGTGGGCCAGAACCATGGCCTCCTAGGTCCCCAGACTTAAATTGTTTAGACTTTTTCTTATAGGGATATCTCAAAATTTCAGTTTATACCACTCCAGTGAACACTGTAGAAGAATTGTAAAATCGAATAATAACCTCTTGTGACACGATAAGAAATACACCAGGAATATTTCTCAAAGTGTGCGTGATAATATGCGAAGAAGGACAGAGACCTGTATTCTTGCAGGGGGAAGACATTTCCAGCAATTTATTTAGTTTTAAATTGTTCTTATTTTCAGTTTGATATTGAATAAGTATAAGTTGAGTCCAGAAGACGAGCTATCAAAATAAAAGCAAATTTTGGGCATACCTATCGAGTATTTCTATTTTTTTATTTAGCGAATAACATACAAATAATTCAAATTCAATAATTGTTCACTCGAAAACGGTTGGAGATACGAAAAAATTACAAGTGTCGAAAAAGTTTCTAGATTAAACGAAGATGACAAAAATTGATTGTACGCTGATCATACTGGCATACTGCAACAAAAGTTTGAAAGGACAAAAGGAGACACGGTCTCTGAAAAGCAAATATCTTGTTAATTTCAGTTAAAATCTAGGACCTGTTATGATGGAGGCTGTAAAAAATAGCTTGCATGCCAAATTTCGGCTGAATATCTCAAAAACTGCAGGAGGTTCAACACCCTGTAGCTCCGTAACGAAGCTTTTGCGGACCTATGTTTATATGAACTTTTTTTCTCAAAATTGCACGTAGATTTACCCCCTCAAGTTGAGACATACTATTATGTAACACCCTGTAGAACTTACTGAAAATAATAACTAAAGTTTTTTTAAGATAAGTAAATGCATATGTAAGTGTGGCAATGGCTCCAAGGAGTAATGAAAAATAATAGTAATACAAGTGACAATTGTTTAATTGCGAATTAATGAAGTTTTGAGAAATTAATTGAAAATACTTTGGAATCGCGTTATTCATGTCTCATTACAGGGGGCGACATGAATGCACGAAGATATTCCTGGCAAAGTGTACCCTACATTCGTAGAGTGCAGTAGGTATTAAAACATCAATAAGTGTTTCTAATATATTTCACAATTAAATCTGGAAAGAGTTGCATATACAAATTGTTAACAAACTAAATATTTTACATGTCCTTCATTCAACAGAATTACAAAATTGAAAGAAAGTGGACTCCATTTCTTGATTGGTTAGCACTAATTAGAGCATCGAATTTCTTTAGTCCTATAAATAATTTAAACGATCGAAAGAAGATCAAAATGAAGAAATAAACATTTAAAAGGAATTCTTATTCAGGAATATAAAAACAGATCAAGTCAATTTTCACTTCAAGATGATAAGTACTTAATTATTATTGGATATTATACACATAGAAAAATATGGGTACATTTGGTATTAGGTGAACAATAAATTTACTTTAATATGAACAAATCAGCAGAAATAATAAAATCGAATATCTCTTCTTCCAGTAAAAAATATAGAAAATCCTAATTTTATCGTTTTTTATTGATTTTAAATAAAACAACGATATTTAAATCTACACTATATTGGCAACTGTGACTTCATCAGATAAGTAGTATATTTGAAAGGATGAGGTGCCTTATACAGGGTGTTTAAAAAAGACACGGCAATATTTACGGAGGAGATTGCCTACGCCATTTTATCATTTATGAAACAAATTCAAATAAACATAGTCCCGCAACTACTTCGTTACCGATTTACAGGGTGATAAAGTTTAATCGAAACATGCAGATAAATTTAAAAATTTCATAAACCGTTTGACATAAAATTTTAAAATTTAAAATTTTGGGCGTGTAGAAAACTTTCAAAGACGCATAATTTTTAGTACGAAACAATATTTCGGACTCACCAGTGGCGCGCGCATGGGCACAACGTCGGTTATTCTCAAAGAAAAAACTAGGACGCTACTGATTTTTTTCAAAAATAAAAAATATTTTTGAATTTTCCAAATATTTTTCAAGGAAAAAGGCTCTCCTAAGTTTTTGAGTGAAATAATGTTGAAAAGAATAAGAAAAGAAAGTCCATACATTTCAATACGTAGTCTTCGATTAAAAGAACCACCGTAGGATATTTCTTTTTATCATTGAATAATCTATGTTTGAAAATTAAAAGTTGTCTCAAAAAATTACAAAAGCTGTTCAAAGTGAGTTCCTCCAGGACGGATGCAAGATTCCAGTTTTCTGGAATCGTTGATTAGCGAACTCTTTCTATTCTATTTCTTAACTCCTCAATATTTGCTACAAGGGTAGCGATTTCCATACTCTTGAAATCACGAGCTAGCCGACTAAACTTGGCTGGTGCGCCATAGAGCATAAACATCCTGTGGAAGTGTGTGTTCTGAAAACTGGCGGTACACCTTTCCCGTAAGTCTCTCTGGTAGAAATACTGGTCCAATTAGGCAGTCACCGACAATGCTGGTCCAAACGTTCAACGAGAACTTATGTTGAAATCGATCTTCATATGTTTGATGTGGATTTTCTTCACACCACATATGATCAATATGAAAATTCCTTATGGACTTTCTTGAAAAATTTCATCGGTGAAGAGGATCGGCATAAGAAATTAAGGAATTTGAATAAACTTGCGCTGAAGCCATTGACAATACGCAATACGGATAGGAATATCGTTAAGAAAAAATGCTTGTACGCGTCAGCAATTTTTCGAGTGGAGGTATCAGGATCGTCTTAAATTATTGCAAGAACCTCATTTTCCAACTCTACCGTTCTTACTTCCCTTGGCCTTCCTGCTCCTTCATATCGTCTTAATGTGCCTTTTTCATATAGGCGTCGGTGAATGCTTTCAAACGCTTTTCTATCGGGAGCAAAACGGTTTAAAAATCTTTAATGTACAATCGCCGAGCTTCTAATATACACACACCTCAAAAATTGTCGCATCACCTGGTATTCTGAATTCCACAATCAATTAAGCAGCTGGATCGCAGTTTCTTTGTTAACATATGTTTTTGGACATATGAAGGGAAAAAATCTTATCTCTGTAATAACATTTGTTTCCATGTGATCTCAAACACGTCTGAAACAAGAATGAGTTTATTTGACTATCAGTATTCATTCTTTCCTCTTCTGTTTTCACGCTAAATTAATGCAAGTTTTCCTGTGTTTCTTGTTGATTTTCAAATCTTTGAATTTATTGTAATGCTTGCTGAACGTCGTGGACGCTATTTGAGTGATCATGAAGTGGTAAGAATTGTAACACTTCTAGAGGAGGGGCGAAGCCAACATTACGTGGCTAACTTGTTGGATGTTAACCAAGGCACTATTTCAAGAGCAATTAATCGGTACCACGAAACAGGAGAATATGGAAGAAGGACCGCACAGGGAAGAAATCGGATAACAAAACACCAGTTGATGATCGTTGGCTTCGTTTAACTGCAATAAGAGTTTGGCACTGTACGGCTAGAATGCTAAAATATCAACTTGCACTTCCCAGAAATGTGCATATTTCATTGCAAACTGTTGGAAACAGGCTCAGAGAAGACGATATCAGATCAAGGGTGGCTTCTACAGGCCCGCGTCTCACCAGAGAATATGGAGTTGCAAGACTTCAGTTTGCGAAGGAACATGCAAATTCGGGTATCCCTGAATGGTCGAATGTTCTCTTTTGCGACGAGTCCAGGTTCTGTCTAGTATCAAATGATAGACGCATGCCTGTATACAGGCAGCCTGGGGAACGTTATCAGCAATGCAATATCCGGCAAACCAAAAACTTCGGAGGGGGCTCAGTCATGGTGTGGGAGGCATTTCTTTACATGGTCGAACTGAGTTAGTACTAATAAATGATGGAAGTATGACATGGCCAGATACATCGCAGATATCCTTGAACCCCAGGTTGTACCCTTTGGCCCATTGATTGGCGAAAACTTCATTTATATGCATGATAATGCTTGGCCTTGTGCAGCTAGAGCAGTTACAGAATTTCTGCAAAGTGCTGATATTTTAAGATGGCCAGCCAGAAGTCCCGACTTGAATCCCATAGAACATGTTTGGGACAACATGGGGTGGCACATTCAGCAACGTAGGATGCCTCCAACAACTAGAAAATCTGCTTCCTGAAATTTGGAACTCAGTGACTCAAGAGTACATCCAAAATTTGTTTGAGGGGCTTCCGAGACGCATACTGGCAGTATTTAGGGCCCGAGGAGGAAACACTCGATTTTTAAAATGATTAGTTACCATTCGATGCTAGTTGATTGGTCTCTTCGCGAATGTTTGAAGATGGTAGAATTTTTTAATTTTTCATTGACTTGAAAATTGTTGATATTTTCCATCATAAACTCATCTCTTTTGAATGATATCTTCTTATTTTACACTTCTGAAAGTTACCAGGCGACTCTTGAGTGACCAACCTAAAAGTTTATATAGTATTGTCTTCAAATTAGGGTGATGCGACAATTTTTGTGGGGAGTGTATTTTCGGCAGCACGTCCATACATGAAGTGCATGTCGGTCATCTCAGTATTTGAATAGCGATTCATGATAGCCAATTTGAAATTCAAATTCAAATGATTCAAAATTATGGAAAAACAGAAACACTCAAAGGACTCTTATGTTAATCATTGAACACATCCATGACTGAGGATAGAACAGGAATTATCAATGGAATCGTAAGAATTCCTAGAAATCTTTCCAACATTTTTTTGCTCAAAAACTGGGCGTCGTATAAAAATGTCAGCAGAGCCTTTTCTTGAAAAATGATTGCAAAATTCGAAAATAGTTTCCATTTTTGAAATAATCAGTAGCATCGAAGTTTTTTCTTTGAAAATAATCTGCGTTGTACCCACACGCGCGCCACTGGTGAGTCCAAAATATTGTTTCGTATTTAAAGATTAACGTCTTTGAAAGGGTTCGGCACCTTCAAAAATTTTACCTCAATATTTCAAGTGGTTCATGAAAACTTCATATTTAACTGCATCTTTCGATTGAACTTAAAGACCCTGTAAATCGTTTAGGAAGTATTTGCGGACCTATGTTTATACGAGCTTTTTTCATGAAGGTACTTCAGTCTTCTTAACTTCTTAACTCTTATTTAAACATCCTGTATATTACATTGGTAAATGCTGGTACTTAGCTCAATAGGTGGAAAATCCAAACAGGATTGCTTCTTTTAACAATTGAAAAAATTAAGTGATGGTGACGAATTGAGATCTACTATTAAGTTAATTTTTCTGTTTATACTTTCCGCGTTTGTGCTCTGATAATCTCATATCGAAATTTGTGAAAATTCTGCCGATAGAAATTTGATCATAACTTTCACAAGAGAGTTTATAAAAATCTGATGTTTCCTTTATGAATTTTAGATTTACAGTTTTTAATATATTTGCCTAGAAAGATCCGTTCTGAAAACTATATCAAATCATGAGATGAGATAATTGTATTGTGAATGACATCCATTATAATTCTATGAAGATTTCTCTGTTATTTTCAATTGTATTCGACCACAAAGCTCACTTCACGACTCATTAGAATCTTCTATTACGTTTTGAGTATTTTTTCTTCCGAAAATTCGAAACAATGCGAGTTGTCCAAACTGAAATAATGATCAAAACACTTTCTAAGGTATAAAAATTTTTACACTCAACTCAAACACTCTACGAATTACATTGATAAATTAGAAATGTGAGTTTCCTTTCTAAATGTTTCAAAATATTTTTTCTCGAAAAATACCGCCATTTATGTGATACTTTTCGCAGAAGGTACTTATTCGAAATTGAATAAATATGTCTGTCACTTCCGTTATTTCCAAAAGTAACAGGCCAATGTAAATGTCTTAAAGTGTTTGAATATCATTCAAGATGCAATTGTGTTTTTGTTTCATTGAAATTTATCAACAATTGTAGGAGCTATAGCTCAGGGCGTTTTGAAACACCCGATATCTTCGTATGACCATCAGAGCTGCATCGGAGCGTTATAGCGATGTGAAATTGTTTGCGTATGAAGCCTGTCAGGAAATTGCCGAATTTCCTACTTCAAACGTCTCTCAACAAACTCTGCTGAATTGTGAAACCATCACATTGAAATTTATGTTCAACACTTGCAATCAATGAACACTTTCGATTGGAAAGTATATAATTTTTATCTCAATCATATTCATGTGGTTTTATAAAAGTTGATTAGTTATAATGTTTTGAAGAAATCCATGTGAGATATTCATTTAATCTAATATTAACTTTCTGTCGGTTAATCTTCATTAATTTTATATTCAAAATCATGAAAAATGTAAATAAAATAGTGTAACATCCAAATTTAATGGGAATGATAATGACTTGTGTAAATTTAACAAAAAAGAACTACAATAATCCGATAACTTGGGCCGCCACACTATGGTTATTCCTAAAACGTTCTGATCAAGATGAGTAAATTTAGATATATGACCTTTTCAAAGTCCACGATATACCGTTTATGGGATATTGAAAACTTTTGTTTTTTCAACAGCTGGTACAACTACTCCTATTATTGAAGTATTCAGTATAAGGCCAAGAATGTGTAAAAGGAAGAAAAAGAAGAAAGGTTGTGCAGCCTCAAAACATGGGTGCTGCCCAGATAAAATTACACCAGCTAAGGGTCCATTCGACGAAGGTAATGAAAATTTTATTAACTTATTGAGAACGATATATCGATCAAATTATATTACAGGATGTCCTATACCCGAAACTTGCAAGGAAAGTAAATATGGTTGTTGTGATGATGAAGTTTCGCCAGCGCTCGGTGAAAATAAGGAAGGTTGTCCACAAAGTCATTGCGACGAAACTCTATTTGGATGTTGCCCCGACAATAAAACACCTGCAGAAGGCAACGATAATGAAGGATGTCCACCCCCTCCGCCTGCTTGCCTCAAATCCAAATACGGATGTTGTGATGATAACGTCACCGAAGCTAAGGGACCTAAGAAAAAGGGATGTGAAAAACCCACAACGCCAAAACCGAAAGTGGATTGTAGAACCACACCTTATGGGTGCTGTCCTGATAACGTTAGCACAGCTAAAGGGGTTGATTATGAAGGATGCGATATATTCAAACCTAACTGCCAAGAATCGTACTTTAGGTGTTGCCCAGACGGAGTCACATCAGCTAAAGGTCCGAACTACAAGGGATGTAAAATGCCTTGTTCGAATAGTTCTTTCGGATGTTGTCCCGACGGAAGAACCCCAGCGCATGGACGAAGTGGTGAGGGTTGCTGCTTGGTCAATGAGCATGGTTGTTGCCCGGATAACATTACACCAGCAAGAGGACCTCAGCTTGAGGGTTGTGGTTGTGAAAATTCTCCTTATGGTTGTTGTACAGATAATCAAACTGCAGCGAGAGGTCCGAACAAGGAGGGATGCGGTTGCAGGCATTCGGAACATGGTTGTTGCCCAGACGATTTCAATCCAGCAAGTGGGCCGAATTATGAAGGCTGTCATTGTCGTACGTTCCAGTTCGGTTGCTGTCCCGATGGTATTAGCGTTGCTAGAGGACCAAATCAACAAGGTAAGGATGTAATTGAGGTCTTGACGAATGCTTGAATTAAACCATGAAGGTTTTTTGGTCATCTATTTTCGATCTTTCACATTTAGGTTAACTTTTGATGATTATTATTATGTTCATGTTAACATTATTATGTTCAATTAACTTTTTTCATACGGTCTCTAGTAGGCTACAGCATTCATTGATTTTGACATCTGGCACTTCAAATCGTAAGTCTCATCAACGTTAATTAAGGATTGTAGTATGTAGAGAAGTTTTAAATACTCGTTCCAATCTCCATATGATAGTTGGCTGAGATGCAATTTATGTATGGCCTTGTGAATGGAAATGCAAAAGAAGCCAGACGTCGGTACATGAAGCTCTATCCAAATTGAATAATACCTGATTATCATAGGCGCCTTTCGGAAACTTCTGAAAGTAACAGCTAGATGTAGGTGAACCATGTACTGTTTAAACAGCACAGATTGAAAAAGCTGTTCTCAATTAAATAGTAGAAAACCTTGAAAGGATAAATTTCAGCAGGCGGTACCTTGATAGGTTAGCATCAAACCCTAACGTTGAACGTTTCATCCTTTTTACCGAAAAGGTCAATCTTCAAGAAATTCAACTATGAATTTTTGGAATAAATATTTTTTATCATTATTTACAGATGAGAATTTTTATGGCATTTTCATGAGCAATTTTCATTGAAAGTATAGGGTGGTGTAATTGGGGACTATTCGATTGATCGATTGATATCAAATGTGGTACATGCATGATGGCATTTCAGCTCATTTTTATAATTTTGTTCTGGAGTATTTAAATAAAGCATATCAAAATAAATAGATGGGACGACGTAGACTACGGCTAGTAGTTCTTAGGTACCCTTACTTAAATATACTAGATTTTTTCCCATACGGGCATCTCAAGTCTCTACTGTCCAGCCTACCACACCGGTTAGTGAATACAGTCGAGGCGATACCTGTCATGCCACAGCAGTTGGCCGCCCAAGATGATTTATTGTAATTTTTCAGTCGCTTCTTCAAGAGTAAGTTATTGAAAAAAATTTTTATGAAGAGAGTTACATGGCATTGCTAGTTGAAGCATCCGTTAATGAGAGTTTTCCGCGAGCCTAGCTTTCCTTTATAACTGAATTCTTTTCAGGACCAAACCTTTCAATTCTTTAGAACATTCACCATGGAAGTATCTGTAAAAAAGAGAAAGAGCAACAACCTTTGAGCGAGAGGTTTGAGATCATGCGTGATCTCCAGGTGGTCAATGAGGCGTACTGCTTTCTTATTGACACTATCGAACAGATGTGATGAATGCTTGGATATGAGAACAGTACGGTTGCACCTGTGCTTTGTATAAAAGTATTAGCTGTGATGACGTGAAGCAGATTTGGCAAACTCCGGTGTTGGCCGTGATGCCGATTAGGTGCATGTTCGTTTCTGAGGAAATTCGATGTCCTTGTAACATTGTTAGTAAGGTGAATCTGTTAGCTTTTGTTGTGCCATGATATAAATCGAAAATTTTGTGGTCGAAACTTATAAGTAAGATCTGAAAGTTCGACCAGAGTGCTGCTAAAAGTTCAGGCTTCCATTTGTTGTTTAAAATTACTTCACTTTTCAGTCTATTAATGCTGTAAAATTGCAATTTTTGTAAAAGCAGTTAGAATTTTCTGAGGAAACATTTGGTTACACCTGCTATCGATAAAAGAGAGATAACAAGTATTCAATAATAGCAAAAACTAGTGAACGCAGATTTATTATTTTGATGAGAGTTCACTAAAGGTCGCCGTCCACTGCAGGATAAATTGTTGTCGACTATCCGGTTTTGCGTTGTCATTTCGCGCGTTTTCTGAGATGTCACTCTCATGTAGCCGCTGCAAGACGAAACTTGGGAAAACAGGCTACAAGGAACGTTGCAAGGACTGTGATAGGTGGTTTCACAAAAATTGCATATCCATCAGCGATCTAGATTTTGAAAATCTCAAGAAAGACGTTGATCATTGGCTCTGCGAATCATGCTGTGTTGAGGATGTGGATGAGGGTGATCCCACTATGCTCTCAGGTAAGCGACCCAGTAAGCTGACTCTTGGGGACATAATGAATAAACTCAATAAAATGGAGGCAAACTACAATAAACTACTTGATAAACTGGACAGAGCAGCTGCGAAAAACAAATCACTGAAAACCGAACTTTGAGAGTGTAAGCAACAAATGGCTATACTCGATGAGAAACTGGATAGAAATACACAGGATATAGTATCAGAATCTGAAAGTGCCAGTCTCGAAGAAAGGATCCAGCATGACAGAAATGTTATCTCCAAACTTGTTGAGCTCGCGAATATTCGTAAATATGATATCGAGAAGGTGATACGCATTTGGAAAAAAGGTGCAAAGGCACAATCTATCAAGGTAGTGTTTTCGAGTCAGGGGCTTGTTGGAAATAATTGGAGGAATAAGTCACAAATTTTGAATAGGAGCAAAGTTTCTATACAAGATGACAGAACAGATTAATAGCTCTCCTACTTTAGGAAAATGCAGGATGAACTTCAACAGCGGAAGCAGTATGGAGAGAGTGACATCACTATTAAATTCCTGAAGGGCAGCCACACCATTGACAAGATCAAGGATTAGAACAGATCGTCTGAAAATAATACAACAGCCTCAACTACTAAAAAACTGCAAAAAAACTAGTAAGTTCCCCACTAGATATCCTGGTTTACTACCAGAATGTGGGAGGTATGAGAAGCAAACTCAGGGATTTATACTTGTGGCTCGAACAATGCTCATATCATATTGTTGTTCTGACTGAGACTTCGTTGAATGGAGACATTCTCGATTCGAAGTTGTGTTCTTCCAAATACAACGTCTTTCGACTCGACAGATGCGGGGAGACTAGTGAAAAACTCGGTGGGGGTGGTGTCGCTATTCTTGTGTCTTCTCTGGGGGCTAATGTGATTTATCACTCAATTAGAAACGTGAAACAGTTATTCCTTCTAGTTACCTACAATACTTGTGAATTTGTGGTTTGGGGTGTTTCATACTCTCTGGGTCTGCTGAGGACGTATACTCTGCACACGGGTATTCTGTAGAAGAAGTTTCCCTGGCATATTCCAATCTGGAAATGTGTGTCTGTGGAGACTACAATGCTGAGGGAAGTGAGTGGCGTGATGGTGAATTCGTTTTGTGCGATAAGGGGGGTTAGGCATCTACTTTTAGAGGCAGTGCAAACTTTGTCAACTTATCTCAAATTTGTAAAATTACCAATAGGCGTGATGTATATTCAGATCTAGTTTTCGCGCACAATAGCGAAAGTACGTCCAGCCGAGGATTTCTTTCGAGTCGATAGCATTCATCATGCAGCTCTTGAGTTTGATCAGACCATTCCAATATATGTTGAAAAGACTTTAACGTTCTGCGATGTAACTTTTGATTTTGCTAAGGGCAATTACGTTGGCCTCAATGAGTATTTGTCAGCTCGTGATTGATCTGTCAACTCTTATGATATCAACCTTGCCGTTGCCAGATTTTATGATATTCTCTATGAAGGATTTGATTTCTTTATACCTAGAGATTGTAGGAGCAACAGGAAACATCCCACTTGGTTTTCTGGGGAGTTAATTAAAATAATTGGTCGCAAAAAAAGAGCTCACCGTAGATGCAAAAAGTCTGGCAGGGATGAGGACTACAATTACTTCACCATGCTGTGCTCTAGCTCTCGAGGCAGCTTTATTCGAATTACCTCAATAATATGGAGCGCAGGATTCACTCTGACCCTCAATCATTTTGGACATTTGTAAATTCTAAAAATAATTCAATGGAGCTTCCGAGTGTTATGGAGTACAATGGAATAACCAGTAAAGATGGAAAAGTGCTAGTCGACTTATTCACGGATTTCTTCTCTACAGTCTACAGCGAGGATGTAGTGATACCCAATATGATTGATTATGATTTCTCCGTTAAAAGTGATGGCTGCCAAGTTTCACTACGTGAAATTTTGGAGGTTATCGACAACTTGAAACCGGGATTCTCAGCTAGGTGTGATGGTATACCATCCTTTGTTCTGAAGCGGTGTGCCTTTGTACTAGCTTCTCCTCTTAGTAATTTGTGTAATCTTTCTTTGAATCAGGGTGTGTTTCCCGCTTTTTGGAAGCGTAGTTTCGTGTTCCCGTTGTTCAAAAGTGGCTCAAGATCGCTCATTCCGAATTACAGAGGCATTTGTTTGCTGCCTACTATACCTAAAATTTTGTGCTGTTTGGTTTGCAGTTATCTCCCATGGTCTTGTTCCATCACCATAAACGAGCAACACGGGTTTCGAAAGGTCGCTCCCCGATTACCAACCTAGCGCTATACACAAAGGACATAATTGATTGCTTTGAATCTAGATTTCAGCTGGACTGCATATATACTGACTTTTCAAAAGCCTTCGATACGGTGAACCTTAATAAATTGATGAATAAACTAGAGGTCATAGGCTTCTTGTATGGTAGGGTACAGATTGTAAAATATTAAAACCACTATTCCAGAGAAATACTTGTAACATCAGGTGTACCTCAGGGATCACATCTCGGCCCTCTCTTATTTAATATCTTTATCAACGATATAGAGGAGTTTATTTACACTAGATTAATTTCATTTGATGACGATGTCAAGTTGTACTCAGTTGTGAAGCATTCCCGTGATTCAATGAACTTGCAGTCTCAAATTGATAGTTTCCTTTTGTGGGTCGAAATTAATGTTTTTCAGTTAAATATCGATAAGTGCAAGCTAATTACATTTCACAAATCTAGAACCCCAAACTATTACAACTACAAACTTGGGAGCAATAATATCAAGCAGGTGGCTTATGTTCAAGATTTGGGTATCACATTAGATAGCAAGCTGAATTTCAAGGAGCGTATATTATCATCTTCGAAGGCTCTAAAACAGCTGGGTTTTGTCCTACGTCACTCCAGAGAGTTCTCCCCAGGCACCTTGAAATTGCTCTACTGTTCACTTGTGCGATCTGTATTGGGGTACTCTGTTATTTAGTCCCCTTTCTACCTGGGAGACATCGATTCTTTAGAAAATATTCAGAGGAGGTTTCTTCGTCACTTGGCATCCAGATCTCTCATTTGGTCTCCGAACCTTGATCTCGATCTGATAAGAAACATGTTCAATCTCGGTTAATTAGTGCACAGACGTCAGTTATTCCATGTGTGCTTTCTGTATAGGTTGCTGAATGGTAGTGTCGAATGTCCTGATTTGTTGAGTATGGTAGAATTGAATATACTCAAGATGTACTAGACACACACCTATGCTTAGGGTTAGAATGCATAGGAACAATTACGCCAACAACTTTTTTCTGTATCGCACTATCAAACTCGCAAATACAGCGGTGGGTTTGGATTTTTGTTACTTGTCGTTTACTTCATTCAATAGGCATGCCTTTTGTGTGGTCCGGTCGAGATAGGTCGCGATTGATTCAGATGTACGTGTAATTATTTTAGGTTATCTGGATGTCAATAGTTTTGTATGTTAAATGACAATAGGATCAGGATTTAATTTTATTTTTTGTTACTTTTTGCTACAGTGGGAGGTTTCCCGTTTAATCATGTATGTAATTATACTTCATCATGATGAATGAATAAATAAATAAATAAATGATGAGAGGCGGTTCCCCAACAGTGACTTTACTAGAGATCGTTGTTGATTGTTCTCATTAAAATTGACCAAGTTCAACCAGACTCACTCTGATTCTTCTCCAAATCTGAATTTAGTGACATGCTCTGTTGGTATCTTTCTTGGTATGATTCCTCAGCAGTTATGGAATGCTGACTATAAAATGACTATACCAGGGTACAACCCCAAATACTCTATTCTCGGTGTAGTGGAGCAGATCATTAATCAGCAACACAAAAGGAGTTGGTGAAAGTATGGGCCATTTGGTGCTCTTGCTATAACCTGAAAAGATTCACTTGTTGAGAGAAATCTACTAATCGGGGAGCCCATAAGCGATTAGTTTATTCCTCAAGGAATGGTTTCTGGTGTTCACAAATGCCTAACGTTTACAAAGAGGTCACTAATTGATCGTTATCTACGTATTGTCAATCAACGATGAAACCATGTAACGCGAGATATTTTATGAGCTTATCGTTTATGACTCTTTCCATGACTTTCAACATAATGGGATTGAACCCTAATTTTGGTGTAGGCATACAACTCAGAAGCACATTTCATCAAAACAGTTGATGGTGCTCGAAGAGTCTTTTATTAACTCTTTAATTGAAGTAGATTTTCGGAAATTCTTATCGGCTCATCGACAAGTTGCGTCAAGTTGGGACTGATCGCAAACGATTATTTATTATTGTTCATGATCTATTTTCTTAATGTTGTTTAATGAATAAATCGTTCTGTTTTGTATAAAAATAGGGTCATACCAGATTTAATTCAACTAGGTAGTGAATGAAATAATAATAAAATGTCAGAATCAAAAATATCCAATTTATGCCATAGCCTTTCGATGACAATTTCGAGATAAGAACTAATTATAGGTAATCGTTTTTATTTTTATTTCATTCAGGGATGGAAATACGGTTCAACCAAAAAAATCAGGGGGTGAAAATAAGGAATGACTCCTGAGAAAATATCACCCTGCAGATTTTATTGACAGGTTGACATGTGCAGTCATGCAACTCATATTGTGTAACTCTGTCGATGATCTTAAAAAAGAGAGCAGAAAACCTTGCAAGCAATTTTCAGGCAGAAAACGATCACTGCAGTCTAAATTTGTTCTGACTTACATATTGAAAAGTTCACAGTAATTTAAGGATAGCTGACAAATTTCGAGAAACGACACAACTTAGTTTTCAAAAAAAGTGTGGTGGAAATTTATGTGTCGACGATACATTGTATTCAACATAGATGGAGAGACAAGGAGACCTGTTATCAAATTACAAAACTAGAAACATTTTGGATATGGAAGATGTGAAGAAATCATTGAAATTTTGGCAGATTGCATTGAGCACAAACGACACCGAACATAAAAATTTCGACTCATTTAAAAAGCGAGACAAAATTTAGGAGCCACAACAATTGCTAGTAGCTTCAGTAAAAGGGCTGCAAAATGATAAAATACACTTGCGCATGATAGATAGATAAGCAAATTTATTTAAAACATAAGTGTCTACATGCATAAAAAAACAATCAGAATGCAACGTACACAACTCGCGAACACGTTAAAAAAAGAATTTTATATGAAAATACATGTCTTAAATTCTACAATACAAATCTATTCTAAAAAATGTTTCCTGCAATAATTATAAAATTCACTCACAGAGGACTGTTCGTACTCTCAGGAGAAAGCCAAGCTCTGCCTCTTGAAACGTTCAAGACTTATGTCTTTATGTAAAGCTCTCGGTAGCCATTAAACAATTTTATTGTTTAATATTCCGCCTGATGTTAGGACAACGATTGACAATATTTTGGATAGCGATAGGGCGAAATTTGTCTCGAGTTCTTATTTCTTTTATGGTGAAAAAAATATTCGTCTATTTTGCTGCAAAGGTCTGACAGAGACTTGAAATATGCAAACCGATAAGCGTTAATATTGCATTATCATTAAATAAGCCGAGGCAAGAATTTTTGAATCGTTCATCGCAAATAAACCGAAGAGCATTCTGTTCAATAAAGATTCGCTCAACATGAGAACTTCATCCCCGCACCATCACAGACTGGAAATTAGAAAAATAAATATTCTCTAATATGTTTTTACCTACGTAATGTGCATTTAATGTATAGATCTCTGAATGTAACTTTTTGCTTGAAGAATCAATAGAATTGAATCATTTCATATTGCCATCAACTAGGATAACTAAAAGTTCACAAATTGGTCCCAAACGAGTGACAATATTACCAATGCATATTAGGACGAGTGTCTTTGTTTTGCATTGATCAATCTGGAACTGGATGACTTCGGTTTCGTCTTTGCTCAAAACTATTCTATTTTTAATACACCGCTCTTCGATGCTGCATTGGCTGTTCTCGAATAAACAAGATCAGCTCCAGCAACTAAAATCACAAAACTGGTGTCATCTGCAAACTGCAAGTGTCCTTGCTGGGCGCGTCCGCCGGATCATTCATATAAACAATAAATAACAGGGGATCAAAGATACTTTCCTGTGTTGTTCCCGCTCCGACGATAAAAATTCCCTGCCCTATAGATATTTAAAATAATAACACTGTGCTAGTTCAAAATTCTGACACGCGGGATACATACCTAGTAAACCTATATCGGGTACGCTGAATCCAGTGGTAACCACCGTTTTTGAAAGTTAGCTCTTGTTTAGGAGATATTCGCCTTCGAAGTTAGCTGATTTTAGTAGGGTTCGTCGCTATGACTTCAGTACATTATATGCTTGTAATTCCCAAACCGCTCTGAATATCGCTTTACTGCCCTTGGCAAAGTTTTAGCAATTTTCATGGCCAACAACTTTTCTGAATATACCAACATAGAAAAACCTCATTCAAACACCGTTTCTTAACTAAATGTCCAAAAAACTCCATTTCTTTGCCATTTTTTCGTTAATTTTCGTCTAAATAATAGAGAAATCAAGGAATTTCGCTTTAAAATCTCAAAATAAGAAGAGAAAACACATTTCCTATAGTTGAATCAAAAAATTTAAACGCACAATCATGATTTTAACTCAAATTTTCATTCCGATTCCAACAATTTTCAAAAAATAAACATTTCTTCTCCATTTTCATCTTGCTGTGAATTCCAGCAAATGTCTCCTAATAGAAAATCAAGTTTTTTTTCACTATACCAGTGCTCAAGCCTAGCCGTCACCTGATGAAACCGTTCACCATGCTCATCTGATTCACTAGGTGATTGTTCGGCAAACTTGTGTGCATGGTAATGAAAAAAATTAATTTTCGGAGACATTTTCACACCGATGTTACGGAAAGCTACGAGCATATTTTCAACGTGTATGCTCGAGATTTTCGTCACGATGAATTCCAAGTACATTTTCGATGACTTTTTTGACGCAATCTCAAGCAACGAGCTGCAAATTCGATACGTAGTAACATCAGTGACAATACTAATAAATACGTATTAACAGTGTCATCTGTGAGAAATTTGAGTTAAAATCATGATTGTGCGTTTGAATTTTTTGAGTTAACTATAGGAAATGTGTTTTCTTTTCTTATTTTAAGATTTTAGGGCGAAATTCTCTTGATTTTTCCATTATTTAGACGAAAATTAACAAAAAATTGAGTTTTTCGGACATTTAGTTAAGAAACGGTGTTTGAATGAGGTTTTTCTATGTTGGTATATTCAGAAAAGTTGTTGGCCATGAAAATAACTAAAGAGACAGTAAAGCGATATTCCGAACGGTTTGGGAATTACAAGCATATAATGTACTGAAGTCATTAACGACGAACTCTACTAAAATCAGTTAACTTCAAAGGCGAATATCTCTTAAACAAGAGATAACTTTCAAAAACGGTGGTTACCACTGGATTCAGCGTACCCGATATGGGTTCACTAGATATGTCTCCCGCGTGTTAGAATTTTGAAGTGTCATTTTCACGCACTGTGTAATTAGCAATGAAAGCCTGTCTGCCTTTCATGCCGCAAGAACTTAGCTTCTGCAACAAAATATCGTGTACTATCGAAAACCCTCAAAAATCCAAAAATTCTTCAAGAGCAATATCTCCAGATTCCAGGGCCTCTGTAATACTATGTACTAATTTGAAAAGAGCAGTCTCAATATCCCTTCGGCCCACGAAACCGCGTTGTGGTCGAAAGAGCATTTCGAAATTTCGAAGTCTAGAAGCTTATATTTCTTCAAAACTTTTTGAGAAACTGGATTGCAGCAAACTCATGGGGCGATAGTTTGTAAAACTGTCACAGTGGCTTGCACTGTTTTCATTATAACGTTCTTGAGACAATCAGGAAGAATATCTTATAAAAGATTTATTTATAATAAAAGTGAGTGGCTTACATATAGCATCTATCGATAGTTTTACGATTTTAGTTGAGATACTGGCGTGACCATTTCAAGGCTTATTTTTCATAGACATTACAGTGTCATGAACATTCTTTGCAGAAACTTGAAAACTGAATTTTCAAATAATGTTAATAAAGCTCTTTTCGTAGTTTTCATGTGTTTACACACATTAAAACCAGCGTAAATAAAATATTCGTTTAGTTCTTGAATATTTT
This sequence comes from Cryptolaemus montrouzieri, assembly GCA_013387265.2. Taxonomy (NCBI): domain Eukaryota; kingdom Metazoa; phylum Arthropoda; class Insecta; order Coleoptera; family Coccinellidae; genus Cryptolaemus; species Cryptolaemus montrouzieri. The sequence goes on from JABFTP020000185.1 coordinate 108,178,091, forward strand.
TTAAGAAATCCCCTGAAAGAAACTTTCCAGGTCTATTGTTGATGCCATTGCCCCTCAGATTATGGATTATATTCCACACTACTTTTGATCTATTGTCAGAGTTTTTAATTCTATCCCTGATTAGGTGACTTTTCTCCTCAGAAATGGCAATACCATAGCATTTTTAACATTAACATTTTTAACAAGGGGTTAAAAAATCAGGATGAATTTGTGAAACAAATCCTTGTCGATTTAATCTAATAGATCCTTTATTTTCCTAATTTAAGTGGATTTTGAAAACGAACATTCATTCCTGCGATTCGCATCTAGAAATTTTAGAGGAAGTAGATCATCAAAAAGAGAAAAAACAATATTCAAAGGCATTCGAAAGCAAATTCACATCATCGGGAACCCCGCTGAAAATCTGATCCAAACAGGGATCTGAAAGAAGATGATCCATTTATTCTTCAAACCGTCCTCATTAATAGAACGCGACATCTAAAGCTTTGATAGTATTGATGATTTATTTATTTTATGGAAATTCATTTTTGAAAGTAAAACAAAATGAGACACTTTTGTCACATTTCTAGGCAAGTACAAAGACAGAATGAAATTTATCCTAAATATTGAGTAGTGGGGATCCATTATGCTCTAGTTGGCTGTTGAGGGCATAATAAATTGTGGGCTTTTTACATAGTTTGTTAATAATAATCTCCAAACTTTCCAACACAAATCTCTAGTTACTGATTTTGTTACATTTATGAAGGATTTTAAGATTGTTCAATGATATCGAGTGGTTATTTGATTTTATGTCTTCAAATATTGGCGAATTTTTATCTGAGGAAATATGTTCCTTGAATCTAACTTCAAAACTTCTCCTGTTTGTCCGCATCTGTGAAATGTTTCCATTGGAATCGATGTAAATTTTATAAGTGAGTTGGTTATTTGAATTTGTAACGGTTAAGTCGAGGAAATTAATTGCGTTATTATTTTCTAATTCAGAAGTGAAGCTGATGCGGCAATGTATTTTATTCAGGAGATTTAAAAATTGCTGAATTTGTCTGTTTGAACCACGAAAACCAACTAAAATGTCATCTACAAATCTGTGCCAGAAAGTAATGTATTTTTAAGTGAAATATGTGTTTAATATTGAGTAATATAGAGGGCTAAGAGGTGAACCCATTGGAAGACCTGAATTTTGTTTGAAGAATTTAGATTGAAATTGAAAGTAACTTTGAGATAGGCATATTTGAAGAAGCTTACAAAGGCAATAGTATAGTATGCCTCAATGAAGACCAATACGAAGAAATGATGCAGGATGCACTGAAAACAATGGATATCACCGAAATACCAAAATATCCAACCAAACAAAAGAAATCAAAGAAGAGCTAAGTTAGTCAAAAAACCTAGCACACACAGAATGGGAGAAGAGGAAACTGAATCCAATGAATGTTCAAGCTCCAAAAATGTACGGATTGATTAAACTACATAAGGAAGAAAAATCTGCAAGACCTGTAATGTCATATATAAACACACAATCAGGTAAACTAGCAAAATTCTTGAATCAACAATTTCTAGACCTCTCGAATTTTCAAGCACAATACTCTATCTCTAATTCTGTAGATCTCATACATAAACTTTCCAATCTCACAATCTCCCAAGATATTAAGTTAGTCTCTTTGGATGTCAAAAATATGTACCCAAACATTCCATCGAATGAATGTCTTCCCCTTGTTACAGATATCTTATCCGAGTCTAACACACCTCCATATATCACTAATGAATTTAGCAATCTTCTTCAAATATGCCTATCTCAAAGTTACTTTCAATTTCAATCTAAATTCTTCAAAGAAAATTTAGGTCTTCCAGTGGGTTCACCTCTTAGCCCTCAATTAGCTGACATTTTCATGAATAATTTAGAGAAAAACTGAATATTAAACACAGATTTCGCTAAAAACACATTACTTTCTGGTACAGATATGTAGATGACATTTTAGTTGGTTTTCGTGGTTCAAACAGACAAATTCAGCAATTTTTAAATCTCCTGAATAAAATACATTGCCGCATCAGCTTCACTTCTGAATTAGAAAATGATAACGCAATTAATTTCCTCGACTTAACCATTAGAAATTCAAATAACCAACTCACTTATAAAATTTACAGAAAGGAAACATTCACAGACGCATCGATTCCAATGGACTCGTTCAGTCATTTAAGTCACAAACTAGCTGCATATAACTCCATGATTCATAGAGCTTATTCTGTTCCCCTTTCGAAAGAAAATTTTCAAACTGAACTTAATATCATCAGAAAAAATTGCCTCAAATAACAACATACCACAACATTTTCTAAATACAGTCATTAAACGCAAAGAACAACGTATTACCTCCCAATTACTATATAGCATCGTAGAAATCCCAGAAAAAAGATAAACTAGTCTCAGATACACCGAAGAACTTTCTAACAAAATAAGTAACTACTTTTTCAAATGAAATATAACTACTTCATTCTCAAGCGGCCCCAACTTAAGCAGATTATTATTCAATGCCAAACAAAAGAACGATAAATTCAAGCAATCAGGAATTTATCAAATCAAATGCAATGAATGTCAGGTAGCCTATGTCGGACAAACAGGGAGAAGTTTTGAAGCTAGATTCAAGGAACATATTTCCTCAGATAAAATTCGCCAATATTTGAACACATAAAATCAACTAACCACTCGATATCATTGAACAATTTAAAATCCTTCATAAATGTAACAAAGGGAGAGAGATGAATTTGTTGGAAAGTTTGGAGATTAACAAACTATGTAAAAACTCACAATTTATTACCCTCAACAGCCAACTAGAGCATAATGGATCCCCACTACTCGATATTTAGGATAAATTCCATTTTGTACTTGTACTTGCCTACTCATGTATTATATTGTTATTCATTTGAAAATGACCGTAGGGTAGAAACCGGTCGTGATTATTGAATAAATTGTGGAAAAGTGACAAAAGTGCCTCATTTCGTTTTACTTTTTCATCTGAAGCATCTCAGCGAGGACATAAGAAATGAAGGGTCCAGTTCTACTGAGAGTATGTGATATATGCACGATTTAAACGTGGGATATAACACGCCTAGACTCATTGATAGCAATATTTGCACTAAAACTTTTCAATATTGAGACTAATATTAGAGTTTTGCTGCTATTGTGACTTAGAAATCAACATTGAAATCACTGGATATAAAAAAAACTTCGTTATCAACGCATAGTGAATAAAAAATGAATAAATAGTGGTACCTAGATAGCTTGAAACCTCTCAAGAATCAGATCCATGTTAGCCAGAAGAGACTTGTCAGGCCTATACATTGAAATAATTACAAACCTGCAATGATTTAAAACACACTCAGACACACACATATATACCAAGACGAACGAGGTATGTTCTTTCTTCACACTTCACCTCTTGTCGGCAGTTAATAGCACCTCCATGATTCCTGGAATTTCGACAGAATTTTGATATCAGTAATTAGCAACTAAGATTATAAGTTTCTTTGTTTTTCTAATGCTCTGTGGAAATGATGAAATTACCATAATGTTCATGGCTGGACAGTTCAGGTCTATTTAGCGCGAATTACCTAACAGCTAGAGCTTCCTTTTTTTCCAGCAAAAAAATGTGCTTCGAATATTTGGTACAGGAGGATAATAAGGTATTCGCTTATGGAATTCTTTCTGAGACTGAAAGTTTAGAATCAGCAACTAACAAAACGAGTGATAAGGACGAAGATGATGAAAATTCTAACCCAGTTTAGCCCACGTTAATCAAATTAAGCCGGATAGTCACTTGTTTAATATGGAGACAAAAAATGATGCTCTTTATGAAATTGATAAGCTCTTGGTCAAACCCACTGAGAAACTAAGACACAAAAAAAAAATTTTTCTTTTAAGCACATTTTTGATTATGAATATACATTAAATTCATACTACTTGGTTTTGTAACGAATTGTACACACATATTTAAATGATTTTGTACTCAACAAGACTTTTTTGCACTATCGCTCACTGAACTTCATTGTCCTTTCTCTTGATAATTCGAACCGCTCGAGTAAATAGAACCCTCAATAATTCAAATTGTTTTTGTGGTCTCTTGAATTTCAAATTATCAAGAGTCGACTGTATATTGCAGTACCGGTAATAAATATCGAAGATTGAAATTTACAATATGTGTAAAATGTGAATTCCACACTTTATTCAGGCTGTGGTTGCTTGAATACACCTTATGGTTGTTGTACCGATGATGTCACGACTGCCCAAGGACCTGGTAGAGCTGGCTGTGATTGTTCTTCAAGCAAATTCGGATGCTGCTTGGACGGTGTTTCGGATGCAAGAGGTGAAAACTTTGAAGGATGCGAAGAGATTCCAACCAATGCTCAAGGTATGTCCTCATCTCTATTTGTTGAAACATTAGGATTAACTTTTGAATATTACAGAAAGTTGCACTATGGATAAAGAAAGAGGAAGCTGTGGCAACTATACTGTAAAATGGTTCTTCGACAAAGATTATGGTGGTTGCTCAAGGTTTTGGTACGGAGGTTGTGAAGGCAATGGAAATCGCTTCAGATCTAAGGAAGAATGCGATGGAATTTGTGTCAAACCTGAAGGAAGAGGTAATTTCCAACTACAATTACAATTACAATTGAAATCTTAAATGACGTATTTAGATCAAATTGCGATAGATCTATCAAAATTTGTAAATATCTCTTGAATTTGTTTCGTAACTATCAAATATTTTTGTATTTAATAATTTTTAGATCGTTGTAAGCTACCAAAAATATCAGGTCCTTGCGAAGGGTACTACGTGCAATGGTACTATGATTCGGAAAAGAAATATTGCGAACAATTCGTCTATAGTGGATGTCTTGGAAATAACAATAGATTTGAAACGCTGGAAGAATGTAACCAGTTGTGTTCCACAGAGGCATCTTCAGGTACATTTTGATTAGTGATTTATCTCTTGAGATTTGAATGATTCATTCTTTAGATTCTTGTCAGCATCCTATGGAAGAAGGACCATGTAGAGGCAATTTCCCGAGGTGGTTCTTCGAAAAGGAATCGAAAACCTGTAGACAATTCCGTTACGGTGGTTGTAAGGGTAATGGAAACAACTTTGCTAGCGAAGAAGCGTGTTTGCAGAAGTGTGCCAAGCCAGGAGTGAAAAAGGGTCAGTAGTGTTCAAGTTAGTCACAATCTAAATGATATTTCATTTGCCATTCCATTGAATATGATGGTGGAATTCATATCTCAGAAATATTTTATTGAGTCAGAATGTGAGTGGAGCTGTTGAGCTCAGGATAATATAACATTTGGCGTAAATGTATTTTTTTTTAAGTAAAATGAGATGTACCCATCATTTAAAATGAATTGGCAGATAAGCGGTCATCACGATTGGTTGCATGGTTTTGACAGAATGCTTTCAACATATGAAATAGCTCTAACTGAATTGTATTTTCTCTTTAATATCTTCACTTTTGAATGCAAAGTTGATATTTCTCTCTATATTAACAAACTGCTTGTATGGTAGAGTACTGCGATCTTCCTAAGGTAGAAGGTAATTGCACAAGTCAATTGGCGAGATGGCATTCAGATCCCTCTGAAAAACGTTGCAAACCCTTCTACTACTCTGGTTGTAATGGTAACGAGAATAACTTCGTTAGTGAAGAAGCATGCAATGGTGACTGTCCTAAAGAAATTCGTAAGTCACCTACTAGTTCTTTGTACAGTTTACCTTTAACCAAAAGTTGACCAATTAAATAAATATCCATTTTTATATATAGAGAAAGATTCATGTCATTTACCTGCGGAACCTGGAGATTGTGCCACCTACACTGATAGGTTCTACTACGATACTAAGGAAAAAGCTTGTCGTCACTTTTATTATGGGGGTTGTGGAGGAAACGAGAACAATTTCCTCACAGAAGAACAATGCCAGGATAAATGTATTTTGGGTATCACGGAACCTATCACTATGCCACCTCCCACGCAACCACCAACTGGACCATTCTTACCAGGTAAGTAGCTACAACAAGATATTCACGATGCTACTTGTCCAGGAAAGTCCACAAGATTTGTCTTTCTTGTTCAATTTCTGATAGAATGAAAGTGCGAACTTTAATTGGAATAAATTTAATAAAAGGCCAGGAAATATTTTTATGAAAACTCACAAGGCACTTCGATTTCATTTTTAGTGGGTTATTCTTCGCCTTAATGTTTTATTCTTTAATAATTGCGATTCGTAACGCGTTTCACTACACCGTAGACGAATTCGTCTGAAGAAGCTACGGTGTAGTGAAACGCGTTACGAATCGCAATTATTAAGTAAAATTCTAAAACACAGTACTTGTTTTTATTATTGATAATGGAATTTTAGCAAGTAAAAGCCTCCCAAATTCAAATGTTAATGTAGTTTATTTTACCATTATTTACAACTTCATATTATAATTCTAAAAGTATATTTTTAAATGTAAAAGAACATTTATCACCTTGAAATTACTTATAGGCTATATACTATTCGAAAATAAATATTTTCTCTCCTATTTAAAGTAAGTTGTAATTTTCGGTATTTTTAATTACTACATGGAATATGTAGGTCTTTTTTACATGTAATAAATTTCATAGCGTATCAATTACTTTGATAGAATTTCTCAGTGAATTTTTCAAATGGCAGCGTTTATTCTGTCGTGAAATCTTGAAACATACTTTTTTATTACATTGCTCTACGGTGTGATTCTCTTAATCAACAAGAACCTTATCCTCGAAGAATGTAGTTCATTCCATTTTTTCAAACAAAGTACATAGAACTATACTTTCTATTACAAGCTAAGGTTATCATTCAAGGTCTTCTTCCAAACTCTGCAGAACGAATAACTTGTCCTATTCTTATTTTTGGTAGATGAGCTCTCTGACAGCAACTCCAGTTTTTAATCACTTGTCTAAAATTGAATACTAGTGGTCATTACTTGATGTAAATTCGTTCTGAATGATAAATAAAAGAAAGTTTGATTCACCCTTATGTATTCATCACACAGATACAAAAGGAACAACAAAGTACAACAAATTATACAGGGTATAAAATGAATCAGTGCGAAAGATTTCAGGAGGTAATTCCTCAAGCCATTTTATGACGAAAAGTACCCATGTCCGCAAACGCTTCGTGACCGAAATACCGAGAGTTGAAATCTTCAGTTTTTTGTTATGATTGCAACAGTTTTTCAGATACTCAGTTCAAATTCGGCACATAAGTGCCTATTTGAAATCTACATAATCAGATCATGGAAAAAATTATGAAAATTTACAGGGTGGTACTTTTTAGAGATCACGTGTTTCTTCTACACCTACGCAATTTTTTTCAGGTGATTCAAAATTTTTTCTCATAAGTTTTCAATTAATTTTTGATCTATTTTATTTCTTACATTTGTTTCGTATCTATCATAGTTTTTGTGTAAAAATATTGATCAATATCAGGTGTGCGGTGTAAACAATAATCAATAAATGATTCGTTTATCAGTTGGTAAAGATTTCACAAATATTTTTTTAAAATACTCGACAGATGCTACGGGCTGTTAGCCCATTATCAAAAGTAATACAATACTAAATTCAAAATGAGTGGTTTCACTTATGTATAACGGCATTCACAACAGGAGTTAAATTGAAGTCTAATTGGTCGCTGCAAATTGGCTGGTTTTTCCTATGAGCGGACGTAATTTCAATAATCTCCAAGATGTCCATCCTTTTTCTTTATTACCTGGATGCATGAGTTCGATATTCTCGAAATCTATGAAATCATTTTTGTTGATGCAGTGGTCCAAAAACCCCGTAGAATTTTTATTTTGGAGAATAGATCTTTTATGTTCTTCAACTCTCTTCTCGATGCATCTTCCTGTTTGGCCTATATAGAATTTCACATTCACTTCAGTGTATTTTATATACTCCACTTTTATTCAATGATTTTGTTTTATTTTATTATTAACTAATAATGAACCCAAATTCTTTTCATTAGTGCTGATGGTTGATATGATTTCTGTGTAATCTGTTACATATTTTGTTGCTAATATTAGTCCTATAGTTAATTGGAAATTTTCTGTTAGATTTCTCAGAATGTAACGGATAAATGCTCTGCAATAAAAGTTTATGTCATTTTTGTCTTATTAAGGTATCATAGCCGTTGTTCATAGCGATTAATTTTAAAACTGGAACTTCATTCTCAAAATCGACAGCTGACAAAGGAATAGAAAGCTATCTGTGCACAAATGAATGAAAAGCACTCAATTTGACACTCTGGGATTGGGAACTACTGTTGTATTAAAGGCGAGTGAGTCATGAGCCCTACTAGTCGACACGTCCAAGAAGAGCTATCTCACAGTTAGTCTTGCTCAATAGAAGTTGTAGATGATAAAGCTTATGAAGAAGTAGTCTGTGCTAAATATATAAGACATTCTAGATTGACCAAAAACAATAGGGAATTAGCAATTGTTAGATCCATACAAACAAAACTTAAAGACCATAATTTAACCCTTTGTAAAGCTGACAAAGGTAACACTATTACGATTTTAGAAACTGATATGTAGGTATATTGAAAAAACAGAAAGACTATTAATTCCAGAAAATTTATAGAATTATATGTTGATCCTACTAACAAATTCCAAACCCAAGTCGTATCTCCAATTAAAAAGTGTACGAATTTATTGCAAAAGGTGTGTTTAAATTGACTGTTATGAATCCGAAATCTCCAATTTTATATTCATTACTCCAAATTTGCAAGGTAGATTGTCCCATGAGACATATTGTTTCATAACTAAGTGTTCCAGCTACTAAATTATGTAAATATTTGAACACCATACCTTCAAATTGGATACAACACAATCCAATTTACTCAATACAAAACTCTATAGAATTAAACAATCACTTGAGATCTCTAAAATTCCGATAAATGCTAAATTAGTATCCTTTGATATAATTAATTATATCCGTCTACACCCTGCCGTGATGTCAAAGCCTCTCATATAGAAGTAACGATATCAGCTGTAAACCTATGTCTCGAACGAAGTTATTTCAAGTTCAATAATAAAATATATCAACAATTAGATTGTTTACCTATGGGCTCTACATTATCTTCATTATTAGGTGAAATATTTATGACAAATTTAGAAAATAGAATTTTAGTTCCCCAACATCCTAAACAATATTGTATTTTAATGGAAAAGATGTGTAGATTATATCTTCAGTATTGGACTAGCACAGACAGACAACAGACAAATAGTTTCTTATAGTTTTTAAATTCTTTTCATCAATCCATTCGATTCACAATGGAAAATGAAAATAATGAAAAATCTTTGAACTTCTTGGACTGTCGATTTTGAGAATGAAGTTCCAGTTTTAAAATTAATCGCTATGAACAACGGCTATGAACCAAAATCAATTGATACCTCAATAAGACAAAAACGACATAAACTTTTATTGCAGAGCATTTATCCGTTACATACTGAGAAATCTAACAGAAAATTTCCAATTAACTATATTCCTAATATTAGCAACAAAATATGTAACAGATTACACAAAATAATATTAACAGCATCAGCAGTAATAAAGAGAATTTGGGTTCATTATTGGTTAATAATAAAGATAAAACAATTATTGGATAAAAACGAATTATATAAAATACACTGCAGTGAATGTGAGAAATTCTATATAGGCCAAACCGGAAGTTGCATCGAGAAGAGAGTTGAAAACGTAAAAAATATTTATTCTCCAAAATAAAAATTCTATGGGTTTTTTTTTGGAGCACTGCATCAACAAAAATCATTTCATAGATTTCGAGAATATCGAACTCATGCATCCAGGTAATAACGGAAAAATAATTTACATCTTGGAGATTATTGAAATTACGTCCGCTCATAGGAAAAACAAGCCAATTTGCAACGACCAACTAGACTTCGATTTACCTCCTGTTGTGAAAGCTGTTATACATAAGTGAAATCATTCATTTCTAATTTAGTATTGTATTACTCTTGATAAAGGGCTAACAACCCGAAACATATGTCGAGTATTTTTTCTGAAACCTTTGCCAACTGATAAACCAATCATTTATTATACTTTATTATATTATATTTTTTCTCCTGCTTCCCTGATGTTACGAAATTTGCTAACAAAATGAAAATGTTGTCGGTTGTTTTCATCTTCACCTATTCATCATCGATTGTTCATCCGAATTATTCCGTAATTTTTTCATGGTCATAGATGTACTAATATTGCCAAAGAGAATGATTTTGCGAATGGCAAAATCCCCATCTTATAACGAGATTCGTTTGAAATTACTGCTGAGAAGGAAGAAAAATACTCTACGTGACCGATTTCGCGTATGGTTTGTATTCAAAATACAACACAAGGTCACCATATAGCCCGAAAACAGTTGGGTAAAAAAATTTTTCAATGCATCCATAAATGCTATTCAAAAAAGTGCCTAAAAATGTGAAAACCTTTTACTTAATTTGTACTCAAGATATGGCTATCTAATTTGATTGTGGAGATCGTTACTTGATGAAAATCGATATACATATTTTCAATGAAATAAAACTATGGTATTTAGATTTTCACTGTATTAACAAAACTATGACCGGTTTTACTACACTGTGGCTTCATTAGACAGATACAAACTAATTCCTTATATAATATTCTTATTGACAACCCGCAATCACCAAAACTTCACTCCCACGTCAAACTCCATAAAACAGGGTTTCCCAGTAGTTTCCTATTTTCAAGTTCCAATTGCAAAACTTTCACGCTTTCTCATAGACATCATTCAACAGTACGCTAATTTTGAATCCAAATTCTCAATAAAAAAACTCTTCAGTCCTAATAAATAAAATTCAACACACGATACTACCACCGTACTCTAAACTAATGTTATGGGATGTAATAAATCTCTTCCCTAGTGTTCCACCTAGTGATTCAGTGAAACTCATCAACAACGCTCTTCAAATTAATAAAGTCAATCCGGTAATTCAATCAGAAATCTTACACCTTTTAGACATTTGTTCAGAACAAAATTTTTCAAATTTCAATGGAGTAATATATAATAGTAAAAAAGGTTTAATCATGGGTAATCCTCTGAGCCCTCTACTCGCTGAAATTTTTATGGAAAATGTTGAAAAAACTATCCAAGAACATATGTTATTCAAATACTTTATTTATTGGTTTAGATATGTCGACGATATCATTTGTTGTTTCACTGGCACAAACAGACAATTAGAGTAATTCAAAACATTCATTAACAAAATTCACGATAATATTAAATTCACGTTAGAGATAGAAACAGAAAACTACATTAACTTTCTGGATTCAACTATAACTAAAATTAACGGCAAACATGATTTTTCTATTTTTCATAAGCCATCGCATACAGATATTACTATTCACAGCTCATCTACACATCCTTATGCACATAAATTAGCAGTATGGTACATTGACTCATTAATATTCCAATGTCACAAAATAATTTCATAAAAGAGCTAATTATAACTAACTAATAGCAGTCAATAACGGTTACAGTCCTGGTATGATTGAGAACATGATTTCACCCAAAAATGTCAAAAGCAATCCAGGAAGTATTTCCAAGTATAAAAGTTCTAACACAAAATACAACAGCTTAACTTATATTGGTAATCCTAGTCTGAAATTAAAATCATTCCTCTCGCATTATAATTTCAATATAGCATACCGAAATGATAATTCTTTAGGCCAACATCAAAACTGCAAATCTAAAATTGATAAAGGTAATAAATCCGGTGTTTATAAACTGTCTTGCGGGGATTGTAATAAAATTTATATTGGTAGAATTTTCAGAAATTTCAAAATTAGATTATCCGATCACAAATGTAGTTTTAATTACCATAAATCCCATTATTCTAATCACTCAATCGAAGAAAACCATAACTTTAATGATAATTTCAAAATTTTACACAATGAAAATAACAGACAAAAACTCAATCTATTGGAAATTTTAGAGATCCACAAAGAAAAGAATTCAGGTAGGTTACTTGATAGTCAATTAGATCTAAATCCTTCCCCATTACTCAATCTTTTCAATTCATAAAGTTAGCAACTCCGATGGGTTTTCCACCATACCCTTTGTACTTGAACCTAATGTAATATTAAGTAGGAAATAAGAATATTATATAAGGAATAACTCTGTTCATGAGTTTGTATCTATCTGATGAAGCCACAGTGTGGCGAAACCGGTCAAAGTTTTGTTAACACAGTGAAAATTTAAATACCATAGTTTTATTTCATTGAAAATATATGGTTATTTGTTCAAATCCCGGAAAATTCAAAATTCCCTAATAACTCTATCTGTATGTTTCACATAACTGCCCCACCAAACTATCGAATTTGGAACACACTCTACATACAGACATATAATTCCATATTATAGTGATTGATGCAGCTATTAAATTGTAAATTAATAAAAAAAATGCGTCTTAAGAATCAGATTTCAACCACAACAAAAGTTCTCCTTGAAGTTTTCGACAATGGGAAGATTTGGGGTGAGAATATTTTCTTATTAGAGAAAATTTTCAGAATACTGCTTTGCACCAAGTGAAACAGGACCTTGTAGGGCTGCTATGCCAAGATTCTTCTACGACAAAACGAATGGTGAGTGCAAAGGCTTCATTTATGGTGGTTGTCAAGGTAACAGGAACAACTTCAGAGAAGTGGATGAATGTTACCGATACTGTGGAAATGCTCAAGGTGAGTGAAAATATGTTGATTAATTGATTCCTGGTACTGATCCCTTTGCACGCACTTGGTCAATATGAATAATCAAACAGCTAACGTATCAAAGTTCTTCGATTTTATCAATATTTACATTTCAGATATCTGTACCCTTCCTCCAGTTCCTGGAAACTGCCAAGGGCAATATCCTCAATTTTATTATGATCAAACCACGGATAGCTGCAAAGAGTTCACATATGGAGGATGCGGAGGAAATTACAACCGCTTTTCAGATCAGATTAGCTGTGAACAAAGATGCAGGCGATCTCCTCCAATTGTCAACACTGAACCAACCCCACCAACTCCAAGACCAGGTAATATTTTCGATAAAAGAGTTGATTAACAAAGGTGAATTACTTTCATGTTTAAAAGAGAAATATAACGTACTCTAAAGATACCGTAAGTCAGCAAATTTATGATTCTTAGCGCCTCGACCGAGTGAAGCTATGTGCCTTGAGCAGCCAGATCCTGGAAATTGTTCTGGAAACCAAACTGCTTACTTCTTCGATTCAACCACTGGAAGATGCATGCCGTTCTCTTACACGGGTTGCGGTGGAAATCACAATCGATTCCAAAGTGAAGAACAATGTGATAGATTGTGCGGACAATTCGCAGGACAGAGTGAGTTAAATATTTAATACCACTTTGAATTTCTTCATGTATCTCTTCAATAGATGTCTGCGAACAAGAAAAAGACGCTGGACCGTGCAACGCCAACTATTATAAATTTTATTACAACAAGAGATCCAGGAGATGTCTTGAATTTGTCTATGGAGGTTGTGGCGGTAATGGTAATAGGTTTAGTTCAGCGAAAGAGTGTGAATCCGTATGTTTGACTCGATCTGAAACACCAAGGAATGAAACCGATCCAGGTAAGTTTTATTCGACATAAAGTACAATTATTGTAAAGTCATGTTCTTTCTTGTCTTGAAGAATGATACCATAAATTTTTGAATATCAGCATGTAAATCTTTCTTCATTGTGAATAACAGTTCTCATTTATGTCAGAAAACTCGATGGTGTTTGTGAACTTAAATAGACTCCTGAAGTTTGGTGAAGCATCTCCTCATGGATAAATAAGATATATATGTCTATTGTGCAAAAAGTATCCTACCTACCTTTTAGCAACACACTTTGAATAGTTCTTTTGATCTTGAAAACAGCCACGCTCGTTAGGGCTAAATCTGATCTGTTCAAAGGCAGACGTAACTGTAAGACCTCGTGCTTTGTCAAATATTGCAGAACGAGATTCGATTAATATGATGGAGAATTATCGTGATGAAATAGCCTACCACAGCAAGCCTAAAACTAAAGCCGTTTTCTTCTCGCGTATCCTTTTCAGATCTTCGACATAATATTCCTTGCTGATAGTCTAGTCTTCAGGAGCCTATTCCAAGTGCAAAAGAGCAATATAATAGAAAAAAATCAACATTTATTTGACATTGGTCTGAGTTTGGCATCCTTTTTTCGCCCTTGATTCAAATGGAAGTCCCTCTGAGAAGATTGATGTTTGATTTCGGGATTATAACCACGTATTCCCAATTTATCACCCTTTTTATCTTTTTTTTGTCATTCATGACCACTTCCAAGTTGCCTTGAATGATTTCAATGCAACAATTCTTGCCATCCGTCAACAAGTTTGGAATGAAGTTCGACATTTTCAAATGTCTATTTGAAATATTCCTCACACTATTTTTCGATACTCTAAGATCTCATTCAAGGTCTTGTACAGATAATCGGCGATCTTTATTCATTGTACGTCTCACCAGTTCAATGTTGTTGTCTATTTTTTGTTGTTGAACGCCTCCAGCAGCGAGAGTTGCTATCAACAGATGTTCAGCCTTTATTAAACCGTTTACACAACTCTTACCACTTGAATTTTGCCGATTCACTCGTTCGTTCTCTGTCTGTCTTTTTAATTCAAATAGCTTCGGCATAACTCTTTATGAATTTAAAGCAAAATTAAACACAAATTCATTCTTTCTATTTTTCATTCTTCGCAAAAAAAAATACAACGCGATGAACAGACGACTGGGTTCATGAAGATTCAATAGTTACGGGCATTCCCTACAACAGTCCAATGTGCTGGTGCGGAGTTACGAAGATAGGTCTGATATTTTTTAAATGAAGTTGGTGTTACCTTCCAAGGAACTTGGAGGATGCATAATTATATGTGTTTATCTTGCAACTTATATTATTTTCATGATGTGCTCAATACCAGGCAAAACCAATCTTACCCTAACTCATTCACGCATTTTCCCTTCTGCTTCGACTCCTCTTGAGTTGAGAACCAAACTGTTTTTAATTCCGCTGAATTGTTTTCTGGGGAAGTAGATTGGCACCTCCAGTCTCGTGTACGGGTATTGAGCCAAGTTGTACCACGTCTCTGTTCCTTGCCACCCACTCCCAAGATACTAACAATGATTAATTTTAATATATAAATCAGATTCGGAGAAGATTCGTTCAGAGCACAGTCAGCATCTGAGGACTGTGTGGAAGTTAATGTTGAACTTGGAAAATCTAGTCAAAGTAATTAACACCTACGCTATTCCAGTCTTGATTTACTCATTTGGAATAATCTGATGGAATAAGACAGAACTGGATGATATCAAAAGGCAGACCCGAACGATGCTGACAAAGTTTTGGATCATCCAAAATCGTCCGTTATAAGAACTACTTTAAAGTGGAAAGAAGGAGGACGCGGATTGATGGATGTCAACTTACATACCGAACAGATCAGAAACCTCAGAGAATTTTTCTCTTCAGAAGCTCACACTTCTGACCTCCCAGAGTAGTTTCGTTGGCTGATAAGGGATATACACCTCTGAATCTTGCTATTGGGGATGACCTACTGAATCTACTATTCCCATCAGATACTGAAAAACAAGAGCAATGATCAATAAAGGAATTACATGGACGACATCACCATGAGATTAATCAACCACACATCGACAAAGAAGCTTTCAACGAATGGTTGATGAAAGTAGCACTATTCGCGGAAACAGAAGAATTCTTTATGTCCATTCAAGACTACAAAAAACTACAAAAAAAATAAAATTGGACGGAACATTACAAACAGATAGTTGCAGAAAATGCCATATAAGATCGGAGACTATACAGCATATTACGTCCGGCTGCGAACAACTGGCCAATACGGACTATCTTCACAGGCATAATCAATTATGCAACATTATCCATCAGAAACTTGCACACAAGTATGGACTTCTGAGTGCCTTCCAGCCATATTACAAGGATCAACCGGAGCCCGTATTGGAAAATGACTCATCAGATTATACTACGATAGGCCTATTATCACTGACAGAATGGTGACGAATAATAGGCCGGACATAGTGGTATATGAAAGAGAGCCAGAACAGCAATGCTGGTGGATGTCGCCACTCGGAATAATAACAACGTGCTGAGCAAGTTTAAAAATATAAAGTCCAAATACCTTGCTATTTAGATGTGGCACCTCGATAAAACAGATATCGTTCCTGTCATCATTTCTTCGACTGGGTTAATACCCAAAAGTTTGCATGATAGTCTTAAGAAATTAGAATTACTCAAGAATACCTATATAGAAATGCAAAAAGCTGTAATTTTTAATACATCTAGGATAGTGAGAAAATTCATGTCAACTATATTGTAATCGAGCCTATTTCCTTTGATTGCTAAATCTGGGAAAGGTAAATTATATTCAGCTAACAGCTGAGATAGTGCACAAGTGCACGATAATAATAATAATAATTTATTAATGGAAGCCTTGCAGTGGATAAGTAATCACATACTACAATAAGAAGCTTCATTTGGAGATGTATAAATTAGGAAAACAATAATACATAACAATAATCAATGTACACAACACTATACATACATACATATACAACGTAACGGACCTTTTTGAGGTGGATCTGAAGGCTGATATTGCCTGTAAAGAGACAGATCAACATATCTCACAGAATTCACTCCGCCACAAATTCTCGAAAAACGTGATTGACGACCTTAGTTTGTGCGATGGAAGTCAATATTTATAATGTTGTTATATTGAATAGGTGGCAAATCTCTAGATGTGGTAGGTAGAAATGGCCTAGGTCATGTTCATAGCTATTTGCGTAAAAAACAATAGTTTGATAAATTTTCTCTGTATTCGCTCAATCCTACTTGTGTGTGTGGGTGGTATACAGAGGTGACCATACAACAGTACTCTATGATGGGATCAGCAATAGAAACATACAGGATAATAAGTGAACACATATTAGAGAAAGATCTGGTTGATCTAGAAATAAAACCAAGCAGTTTGTTCACGGCGAGGAACTATGGAATCGACATGCAGAGTAAAAGATGACTTCGGGTCTAGAAAAAAATCCAAACCTTTGACGGAACTAACTGTTCCCAACATAAAACTAAGGAGCCGTAGTTGTTCAGAAAATTAAACATGTTTGTACATAGAAATATTCTGATTCAATCCATTATTGTTACCCCATCTATTAAAATAATTTAAATTCTCTTAGACGATAATGTGATCTTCGAACACATTCAAAAATCTTACAATCATCAGCAGAGACCAAAAATTTGTAGTCAAAAAGAAGTTCATTCAGATCTTTAATACATAAAAGAAATAATATTGGACATAGATAGTTAACTTTGCCAACATCGTATGAAACATCAAAGGGATCAGACAAAAAACCATTGCGCGTAACTCGCAAAAAACTATCCGAGAGAAAACACTAATATGATAAAAGGGGGTTATGAATGCTATAAAGACGCTATTACTTAGATAATAAACCTGTAATCAGAGCCTTATAGAATGCTTCTTTAATATCAGTATATATGCTGTCGACCGAGAACTCATACAATTAACATAGTAAACTAGAGAAATTTGTCACAGTGGTCCTCTCAATTCAATTGTATGGTGTGGAAGCATGGACGGTGACGGAAAGACTAATGAAAAAACTGGAGGCATTTGAGCTGTGGGTCTACCGCCGCATTCTACGCATATCATGGATGGAACACATTACCAACGAGGAGGTCCTCCGTAGGCTTGATAAACAGAGATAAATCTTATTTACCGCGAAAAAACGTAAAATGGAATACTTTGGACACATAATGCGTCACGAAAAATATCGCCTCCTCCAGCTTATCATGCAGGGAAACGGACAGCAAGAGAGGCCCTGGTAGACGAAGACATTCCTGGCTGCATAATTTGCGTCAGTGGTATGGGCACAATACCATACAGCTCTTCAGAAGTGTAACAAGATACGAATAGCTATGTTAATCGCCAACGTCCGTACCGGACAAGGCTTCAAGAAGAAGAAGAAGGTCCTCCCTCGCATAAAGCCATGCTGCTCATCAATAATCGCAGACTGAACATGGGAAGACAGTAATTTAGTTAGAATTATAATATAAACTTTTGGAAAAATACAGTTGATTATATTGGTCGATAACTGGCAATCTCAGATTTTGGAGCAGACTTATGAATTGAAACTACGTTAGAACCAGAGTGGGATATCGCCTCTTAGACACATAAATGTTGAAATATAATGCAGCAGCAACAACTTTTAACTGCATTCAAACATAAAACGCGAGGTAATTAGGTCTGGTCCGCAAGTATTCTTGGTCGTAGAGATAATAGTACAAAGATATATATATATATATATATATATATATATATATATATATATATATATATATATATATATATATATATATATGCATTTCACCCACCCATCAGGTCGCCTACAAGCAAAGAGAACAGTTTGGGTATCATGAGCCAGTGTACTTATATCTGAAAACCTCTGCGAAAGACCTGCACACCTGTAAACCTCTAAACAACCCATATCTCATTGGATGTCATGGAATCAGGGATATTACCATCCCTAGAGATATTCTCGATATTTTGAACATTTAAGGTTTTCTTCAAATCTTCCATGGGAAACATAACAAATTGAATGATGCTATTCCTTTTCAATCTAATGTTTTTATTTGCTAATTAAAATAACACAGAACTACATTGATTAAAGCAAGTTTATTTTTCATTATGAATGTTACTAATCTTTTCCACTCACAAATACTGCATGTTTTTGTTCTTAGCCGCTTGTGTTTTGCCTGTTGACCGGGGAACTTGTGATGGTGGTTATAATAAGAGATGGTATTTCGATAACGAGAGAGGAGAGTGCATTGCCTTTATATACAGCGGTTGTGGAGGCAACTTTAATAATTTCAAAACGTTTCAAAGTTGTATCACAACTTGCAAAGACTTCCTTATACAAACAGAACGACGTAAGTTCAGCTCTTGAAAAACTGTGCACTTTATCATAAATTGAGGATTCGCTGATTGTGATTAAATGTTTGTTATCATAGCACCAAGTGAAACTGGTCCCCCCTGCCAATCACAGTTCGAACAGTGTGAAACTCTTACATGTCCCTATGGAATCGAAGCCTACGTCGACGAGAACAATTGTAACAGTTGTCGTTGTCATGATCCCTGCAGACAAGTGGAATGCGCTGAAGGTACTAAATGTGCCATCGACTTGAACACGAACAGGACCAGCAATATGGACCCGAATTTCTTGGCTGTTTGCAGGCAAAGTGAGTAGCACAGTAGCACACAACTTATGTATTTCGTAGTTGATAGTTGACAGTTTGATTCATTCCTCTCACTATAAGTTAAATCCATTTCAAATCAATAAATTAAGGGAGGGCCAAATGTTAATACGAGATATTTATTAACACATGTGAAATATTGGGAGTGGTTTTTGCGTAATGAATCAGAAAATATTCAGGAGGATTCAAATTGTTTTGCAGTCGTTTTCATGAGATAAAAAACACAAGGTTTAACTTTAATCTACACTCTATTTGAAAAAATTCAACGACGTTTCGCTGACACAGCAGCTTTATCAAGAATGAAAAACAGAATGAAGAGTATGGTATTATAAACAAATCGTAGAACAAGTTAGATGAATTACAGGAAAATCCACACCGAGCCATTGTACAGTTAGTATGAAAGGTAATAAAACTAATTAAACAAGTTAAGTAGGGGTGAGTAATTCACATCTACCTGTTCATTCAAAAGCTTGTCCGAATGTTTGTATCTATTTATTTCTAATGCTTCTAGAAGATCTAATTTTGAACTTTTTGATTTTTATGTAATATGTCAAAGTTTTTATTGAATGAATGGTTTTCTTTTATTAGGTGGTTTGAATAATTTGAATCAGATTTATTTTTATCGAAGCTACGTTTATGTTCAGATGTTCTTATGCCAAACTCCTATAGGTCCTACCGATATAAATTTTATCACAAAACCGCAATTGAGTTTATAGATTCCTGATTTACTCGATTTTTCAACACGAGATTTATTATTTTAATATGTTTACCTAAGTTATTAGAAGTTTTGAAAGTTATATTAAGATTTTGTTTGACGAGAAAGGATTTAATATTTGTACTTGCAGAACCGCAGAATGTTAAACATGGGAAATCCTTTGAGTCCACTTTTAGCAGAGATTTTTATGAATAATATTGAACAGAAAATTCAAACACATCCACTCATTTCCAAATTTCTTTATTGGTATAGATATGTTGACGACATCTTAGTATGTTTCATTGGAACTACTCGTCAATTAGACTTATTTCTCAATTTCATTAATTCCATCCATTTGAACATTAAATTCACGATAGAAATTGAACAGAACGATTCCATTAATTTTTGGACTTAAAAATCACTAAACAAAGTAATAATCATGTTTTTCGGTCTTTCGTAAACCAACACATACTGATACAATTATACATAACTACTCATTACATCTAATTCAACACAAAGTTGCAGCTTTAAACAACATGGTACATCGGTTACTCAATTTACCTTTATCAGTAGAAGATTATAATAAAGAGTTAAACATCATCAAACAGATAGCTATTGATAATTCATATAATCCGGATATGATAGATCTAATCATTCGTAAAAACTGTATCAGAAAGCAATAAATGAAGTATATCCTATTCATAAAGACTATAAAATATTCAACAGTTTAACATTCTGCGGTTCTGCAAGTACAAATATTAAATCCTTTCTCGTCAAACAAAATCTTAATATAACTTTCAAAACTTCTAATAACTTAGGTAAACATATTAAAATAATAAATCTCGTGTTGAAAAATCAAGTTAATCAGGAATCTATAAACTCAATTGCGGTTCTTGTGATGAAATTTATATCGGTAGGACCTATAGGAATTTTGGCATAAGAACATCTGAACATAAACGTAGCTTCGATAAAAATAAATCTGATTCAAATTATTCAAACCACTTAATAAAAGAAAACCATTCATTCAATAAAAACTTTGACATATTACATATAAAATCAAAAAGTTTAAAATGAGATCTCCTAGAAGCATTAGAAATAAATAGATACAAACATTCGGACAAGCTTTTGAATGAACAGGTAGATGTGAATTACTCACCCCTACTTAACTTGTTTAATTAGTTTTATTACCTTTCATACTAACTGTACAATGGCTCGGTATGGATTTTCCTGTAATTCATCCAACTTGTTCTACGATTTGTTTATAATACCATACTCTTCATTCTGTTTTTTATTCTTGATAAAGCTGCTGTGTCAGCGAAACGTCGTCGAATTTTTTCAAATAAAGAGTAGATTAAAGTTAAACCTTGTGTTTTTTATCTCATTTATATCATGGATCTACATCAAGTAACGGCCTCCACAATTCAAATACTGTTGTTTTCGATATTCAATGTGTAATATGTAACCTCAACGCTTTCTTATTCTTCATTGTACCTATAATACTTTTGATGGAGACGAAAACATAGGATTCTCATTGAATACTATGCTAGCAAAATAAATTTAATTTTTCACCTAGTAGTAGCTCCTCTTGGTACCTCAAGATTTAATATTGTTTTTCTACTGCTCAGCAAATAAAGAAGGTCACTGCCCCAGACTGGAGCAAGATGAACTCAACTGTGACAGAGAATGTTACACCGATGCTGACTGTACTGTCGAAATGAAGTGTTGTCGTACGGGATGCGGTACAGTTTGTGCTGTGCCAACAGCTAGAGAACCGTCACCAATGGTCACGCAAGCTCTACCAACAGAAGCAACTTGTAAGTCAAACATTAAAATTTACGAAGTTCGATATCTTATTGTTATTCACCTTCCCAGATTATCCCGCCAGAATTGATGAACAAGAGTACAAACCCGAAGTGACTGGTGAAATTGGAAGTCATATCATTTTGAGATGCGCCGTGAAGGGCAATCCTACGCCACATATTTCTTGGAGTAAGGACGGTTTGGAGGTGAGATAATCCTGATTCTTCTCTAGCTAATGATGCGAATTGATGTCCGTACTGATTATTTATTGATTTCATTTCATTAGGGCTACAACGCTTTCATGAATTTATAGGAGAAAAGAAGCTTTGGACTTCTCATCTAAGACATAATTAGTTTCAACTACAAACCTAATTCGCTGGTAGTCAGTTTGCTCATCTATTGAGATATAGCCTTCAAATTAATTTCGAAATTGTTGCATTACTGTAGAATCAGTATGCTTTCTTTTAAAAAGTAGTAAATATCGAAATCTGCTTTATCAAGAAAAGTGGGGAAGCGTTTCTTTGATTTCAAGAGCGTTTTTTTAAATGTAAATGAAGTTGAACTTTCTGATCTTCCTATACGGTAGGTTTCCCATAAAAGAATAAAAAATTTGCCGAATACTTTTGGTGGTTGGTAATTGAAGTCGGATGAGATAGCTTATACAGATCAGACAACAGTTTTCACTGCTTTGATTATTTTCCCATGAGAAATCCATGTTGGAAGCAGTTTTAGTGAAAGATTTTCACGTGATATATGACGAAGCACTTGTATTTTTATTCTATAGCTAAATTGGCACCTTGTTAGGGGGATAGAAACCAAGGAAATTGTGTTCAGAATCAAGAACTTCACCAGAATAGGTTTAGCTATTTTCTCATTATTATTTGAGGTTATTCATTGTATTTATTCGTGAGTCACATTAGATGTGAAAGCACCATCGAGTTTTTCAATGAATCTTATATTCAGGGAGTTCTATCTGAAACGAGATATTTCTTATCTCTTAGTCATTGAAAACATTTGCCAAAACTCGTCGAATGATTTTGTTTAATCTTTTGACATATATTTGAGGCCTTAACGAGCTACCCCTTAAGAGGGGAGCGCTTCAACCGCTCAAAATTAAATAGAGCAAAGGAGTCGAGCGTTTCGTTGTTCGCAGAGATAATCTGAAAGGTCTTTGATGCCTCTTTACGACGTTGTATGTGAAAAGTAATTTTGACCAATCTTTCGCACTTCAGATGTCGCCACAATAAAAAGTCTATAGGATTCAGGTCGGAAGATTGGGCAGGTCACCGAATAGGACCTTTTCTTCCAATCCAACGTCCAGGATACAGCAAATTAAGGTATTGGCAAACTGGTGCGACGTTGTGAGGAGTAGCTCCGTCTTGTTAGGAATTTAACTGTTATCAAGTAGTAGAGGATCATTTTATGATGGATCACTCGCTTTTTCCAACATAAGGAGATAAATTTCGCCGTTTTATTTTCCAGAAATAAACAGGAACATTTATGTGGTCTTCTAAAATTCCTACACAATCATTCAGCATTTTGGGTAGTGAGTGTGGGTTTTTAAAATTCCTCGAAAAACTGAGGATTTATGAGCTCCAAAATCTCCAGTTATTCCGGTTAACTTCTCAAGGAAGTTGAAAAGTGCAATATAACGGGTTGTTATTGATATGCTCTGTCATTTCGCCATACTTTCACTTACGATCAAAATCATCATCATTCAATTCATGTTGTCATCTAATTTTCCACGGATGGAACTTATATTTAAGTGAAATTTTAAAAACGTTTGATCGGCTAACAGCAGGAACTGAAGAAATTTGTCGTAAATATTTCGTAGTTGTCATAAGTTGGGCATGTCCTAATACCGCCACAACAGCTACTTAATCATTCATAATTCTAATGGACACCCTTTTTATCCATGACTGTCTCCGTCCCAATAATTTCGATATCAATTCTATATATATATATATATATATATATATATATATATATATATATATATATATATATATATATATATATATATATATATATATATATATATAATTTTTGCCCTGTTTTCCTATATTTCCTCTATTACTCCATCTCATGTTTGTCGTGGTCTTTCAGTTAGTCTTTCCATAAGTGACAGAATTTTCAAAATCGGTTGTCAGTTTTGAGTTAAATTATAACAAATAAACGAATATTTCATATGTTTATGTTGATTAGCTTGAATAACCAAAAAAGAGCTTATAGTAGATTCCAACTTACAGATTGATGGTGCGAGGTCCAGATACAGAATAAAGCTCGATCAATCTCTTCAAATTATAACATTACATACAACAGACTCAGGTATATACTTATGTACAGCCGACAATAATTTGGGAAATCCTGTACAAAGCCAGATAAGATTGGATGTTGTAGGTGAGTCATTTGGTTTTTCATATTTGTGTTGGATTTGTCTAGTAAAATAGTTGATTGAACAAATAAATAAATATTTTAATGATAGACTCGAGCGATCGTAGGAAAATTCTTTCGGAATTATTCTTCTTTTCAATGTTCATTTAACCGTTAATATTGCAACTGATTCAATGGTTCCACATATTTCTAGCAATTTTTCTTTAATTGTATGAAACAATTATCCAATTCCCACTATTTTCACGTAGTTATGACGCGTTTCACAACACAATGGCTTCATCAGATAAGCAGTACATTTATTTGGAAAATCCAAACAGGGTTGCTTCAAGAACTGAAAAGACTTAGTAATGGTGACGAATTCAGGTCTAACTGACTATCGAGTAAATTTCCGTAATTTTTCTTTTATTGATGTTGATGTTTATTGATGTTCTTCAGTTTTAATCTATTATTTTCATCATGTACAATACCAAAAGTGTGGCTTTCTTCTAGTAAATAATTTGCATAGTGAGAATCTAATTCTGGTTGTCAAAACTGCGTTTAGCTCTAATAACCTAGTGTTGAAATTTCTGAAATTCTACCTATATAAGTTTTACTACAACTTCCATAACGGAGCTTATAAACACATTTGTTTCCTTGATGAGTTTCGGATTTACAGTTATCCGTTCTGAAAGCTATTCTCCAATTATGCAATCAGAGGAAAGATTTTAAATTCATACTGGGTTTACCGATATAAGTTAATATATCATATTTTTTATTGTTCCCTACTACTAGGAAAAAACCTCATGGACTGCAATTTGTTTACGTGAAAGCGTGTTGTCAATCATACTAGAATTACAACCATTATTGATCACTATTTGTTTTATAATATTGAGCTCTTTCAATTATTTTCTGATATTGGTATCGTGCTGGGTCTATGTAACATAATTTTGTAAGCAGCTATTTCATGTTAATGTGAATGTGCGGAAGAATAATAAATGGTGATATAGCTATGGCATCATTTATAGAAAATTGAAAATTCATTTCTGTGGTACATTTTGGTTATTGTTGAATCTGAAATGTTATCGAGTTCTCAGCTTTCATTTCCAGAGTGAACTTTAAATCAGAAACGCAGAATGTTAAACTATTGAATATTTTATAGTTCTGCAAGTACAAATATTAAATCCTTTCTCGTCAAACAAATTCTTAATATAACTTTCAAAACTTCTAATAACTTAGGTAAACATATTAAAATAATAAATCTCGTGTTGAAAAATCAAGTAAATCAGGAATCTATAAACTCAATTGTGGTTCTTGTGATAAAATTTACATCGGTAGGACCTATATGAGTTTTGGCATAAGAACATCTGAACATAAACGTAGGTTCGACAAAAATAAATCTGATTCAAATTAATCAAACCACTTAATAAAAGAAAACCATTCATTCAATAAAAACTTTGACATGTTACATATAAAATCAAAAAGTTTAAAATTAGATCTCCTAGAAGCATTAGAAATAAATAGATACAAACATTCGGACAAGCTTTTGAATGAGCAGGTAGATGTGAATTATTCACCCCTACTTAACTTGTTTAATTAGTTTTTAATTACCTTTCATACTAACTGTACAATGGCTCGGTGTGGATTTTCCTGTTATTCATCCAACTTGTTCTACGATTTGTTTATAATACCATACTGTTCATTCTGTTTGTCATTCTTGATAAAGCTGCTGTGTCAGCGAAACGTCGTCGAATTTTTTCAAGTAAAGTGTAGATTAAAGTTAAACCTTGTGTTTTTTATCTCATTTATATCATGGATCTGCATCAAGTAACGGCCTCCACAATTCAAAAACAGATAACACTCTTGTGAAAGTCATGCGGAATTTCCATGAAAGGCTAATCATGTGTGTTGCCCGCCAGGGCCATCATTTGGACGATATCATTTTTAAAACTTAACTGAAAAAAACTATATTACATAACCTTTCTGTCGAAATAAATTTTTTTTGTAAATATCTCGTACAGTGTGTTTACCAACTCTTTGAAAAATGGGAGTCAGCCGCGCCCCATCCTGTAGTTTAGTACAGTACGTTGAATTTTTTCTATTAGATCTGAAGAGTTTCTGATTGAAAATTTTGGACTGAAATTACATGAATGCTGAATGGAGTAAATAAGATATCGTCAAAGTTTGGTGGTAAAGGTTATAATATGAGACAAGTGGTCTGATGGGATATCCTTTCATGAAATTGAGTTAATGGATTTTAAGGTTAAGCTATCAAATTTATTATGCGATGGATAATTTATGGCTAACTCAGATTCAATTTCAAGTTGGTCGAAACTTCATTGGGAATTATTTGATTCTGAATTGATTTCGAACCCTAGTGAAGAAATGCGATTTGGTCTCTACAAAAATTAGAATCATTGAATCTATGGAAAAACTGGTGGTATAAAATTTGGAAATGCAAACTGACAATTCGGTTAACTTTTTGATTTAGCTGTTACCAAAATTGACCACAGATTCATATGAATTTTCTATTTTACATTAACCATCACATACAAATATTACAATTCATAATTGATCCGCACATCTATATCAACATAAAATAGGTCCTTACAACAGTATATTACGTAGACTCACTATGATACCAATGTCTGAAAATTATTTCTGAAAGAACTCAATATTGTAGAACAAAAAGCGGTTGATAATGGTTATAATTTTAATACGATTGATAGCATGCTTTCTCGTAAAAATTTCAACATGCAATCCATGTTTTCCTAGTATTAAAGAGACCAATTAAAGCTATAATCTTTTACCTTATATTGGTCAACCCAGTCTACATTGAAAGTCTTTCTTATCATAGCATAATTCGAATATAACTTTCAGAACAGATAACTCTCAAGGCAGGTACATGAAAAACTGAAAATCTTAAACTAATAAAGGTGTTTATGAGCTTTTGTGGAAGGTTATATCGATAGTTCTTTTAGACATTTCAATTTTTTTAAGGTTATCAGAGCACAAACGCTATGCAAGCCATTTACTGAAAGAAAACCATACTTTTTTATGATCATTGTGATATTTTATATTATGAAAATAATAGA
This sequence comes from Cryptolaemus montrouzieri, assembly GCA_013387265.2. Classification (NCBI taxonomy): domain Eukaryota; kingdom Metazoa; phylum Arthropoda; class Insecta; order Coleoptera; family Coccinellidae; genus Cryptolaemus; species Cryptolaemus montrouzieri. The sequence continues at coordinate 108,205,446 of JABFTP020000185.1, forward strand.
CCGAAACTGAACCTATGGGAAGAATTGGAAACAATGAACAGAAAAATTGCAGAAACTTACTCAGTAGGTAATTACACCAAAATTCGTCACCATCACTAAATCTTTTTGGTTCTTGAAGCAATACTGTTTGGAGCTAAGTACCCGCTTATCAATGTAATAAGTAAGGCACATTTCCAGTTTAAATTTGAAATGTACTACTTATCTGATGAAGCCAGAGTGTGATGAAACTTATTTTGTAAATATGGGGAATATTTGAACATCACTGTTTTATTTAATTTAAAATGTACATAACTTCTCATCAAGTAACGACCTCGTCTATCAAATTATAAAAATTTTCCAAATATACATTATTTGTTCATCAAAATTTAAAACAGAATTGAAAAAACCTCTCTTTCTACTTTCTAACATATAACACCCAGTATTTTCTAGAGATGAAAAGGTTTTCAATGAATTCGTAATGAATGATTTCTTCAAGATCGTTTGATCTTTTTGGCACGTGATTTAGCAAAGGAAACTATATGTGATGAAGTCAATTTTTCAGGGTTTCCTCATTAAAAAGAAACTCATAGAAATTTTAACTTAATATACAGGAATATTTCAATTTTTCACCAAAAAAAGAAATACTTTTCCTGTCTTCAAGAAAATATTTTAATATCCTTTTATGCACTGTATATATTAGAAAAATTAGAATATTATATATTCACTTCTACTACACTCGGAGGCAAAATTAGCGGAACACTCGAAAATTTAACCAAATTCGAAGTTCGATATTTTTCCTAATTCTCAACCGATTTAGATGACTTGTTCGGCAAGTTATAGATCGACTCTTCTGCTTTGTAGAAATTATAAGAGAAAACAAAAAATATTTGAAAAAAATTTCATACGGGGGCAAAACTAAAAGTGTTTTTTTTGACAAAAATTCGTAACACCCTGTGGAATTTCGTGGTCCGAGTTGAAACGTACAATATCATGGTCTGTCAAGACACATCTTCCTACAGTAACGCCCTTCTTGTTTCATGCGTTTATCTCTATTTTTGCAAAATATATTTAATTTCAAGTGGAAAATCACCATTTTGGAGAAATTCCATTGAATCAAGAAATTGTCATTAAAATTGCATTAGTTATTGATGACAATTTGTCGTTAATTTTTATGTGAAAATTAGGAATTCATAGGAGATAACAGTCGGTAGGTATTAAAATACACAACCGAATTCTGGGACCATTGATAAAACTTTTCATTTACACATGTGCACACCTTTTTTTATAAAATATGAAATACAACACACGTTTTTTTGTATATGACCACATTTGCACTTGTTTAAAGAATGAGAGTTTTCCATTCTTTGATTTGATACAAATTCGATCGGTTGCGGTGTTTTGTGATTCTTTTACTGTTTACGATACGAAACGGAATTTTTCATTCAGAATGAGAGATTTACCATCAACCTCAGTAGCAAGGGCAGTTACATTGATCGAGGAAGGGCGCACCTACCGCTCAGTCGGTATCATGTTGGGTGTCTCGACATCGGTTATCCATCGAATCTACCGACGTTACAGGGAAACTGGATTGTACGTGAGGAGGCGAGGACAAGGAAGAAATCGGACAACCCGCGCTATACATGACCGTTTCATCGTCAATCAAACCATAAGAAATCCTCGTCTTACTGCTGTTCAGGCACGTAACCTTTTACAAGCAGTGGATAACATTAACGTCAGTGTGGGGACAGTCAGAAGACGATTAAATGAAGTTGGTCTGAGATCATACGCGCAAGCAAGAGCACCAAGACTCGATAGAGCCCATCGGGTAGCAAGATTGGCGTTTGCTAGGGAGCATGTAGCATGGACAATCAATCAGTGAAGACGAGTTTTATTTAGTGATGAGAGCCGATATTGTGTGAATTTCGTGGATGGTAGAGATAGAATATGGAGGCATCGAGGGGAACGGTACAATCAAGCGAACCTCGCAGGAACTGAGCAATACGGTGGAGGGTCAGTTATGATATGGGGTGGCATATGCTTGGGAGTACGAACAGAACTGGAGATTATTGGCAATGGATCACTTAATGCCCATCGGTATATAACAGAAATCTTGGAGCCCCATGTTGTGCCTTTTGCTCCTTACATAGAGGAAAATTTCCTTTTTATGCACGATAACGCGCGCCCTCATACTGCGCGCATAGTGATAGAATATCTCAATGAAGTTGGGATCACACGAATAGACTGGCCGTCGCGGTCACCGGATTTAAACCCGATCGAACACGTTTGGGACATCCTTGGAAGAAGGGTTCGACAACGGATTCCAGGCTGAAGAGCTTTGGTGGAAGAGTGGGACAACATACCTCAACAGATGATAGACAACATCATTGGGAGTATGCGAAATCGTATGCGCGCTGTAATAAGAGCTCGGGGGGGTCATACTCGCTACTAAAATCAAATGTTTTTTTGTGGGTCATCATGAACATTTTTCTCAACATGTTCATTTCATTTCACGAGTGTATCGCCAGGATACACACCTGCTCTCAATTTTGGACAGGAATGATAATTATTATAGAGTGTCACACAAAAAAATTCAAAAATAAATGTGCAAAATCAACGATTTTTCCAGTGTACTTCGAGTTCTCCCGAAGTGTGAAATTGGCCAGTGAATTTCAAAAATTTTCATTTCGTTAGATTTCCGCTTCTCTAATTTTGATTTTATTTTTTGGCTAACCTCCGATGTTATGCACCTACACAAGATTAAAAATAAATTCTTGAAATTTGTAACTTTTCGCTTCAAATTGGATATCTCTTGTAAAAATAGAGATAAATGCATAAAACAAGAAGAGCGTTACTGTAGGAAGATGTGTCTTGACAGACCATGATATTGTACGTTTCAACTCGGACCACGAAATTCCACAGGGTGTTACGAATTTTTGACAAAAAAAAACACTTTATGTTTTGCCCCCGTATAAAATTTTTTTTCAAATTTTTATTGTTTTCTCTTATAATTTCTACAAATCAGAAGAGTTGATCTATAACTTGCCGGAAAAATCATCTAAATCGGTTGAGAATTAGGAAAAATATCGGATTTCGAATTTGGTTAAATTTTCGAGTGTTCCGCTAATTTTGCCTCCGAGTGTAGTTTGAATATGAATTTTTATCTAACTTTCGAGAAACTACAGTTTTCAAGAACTATCATGTCGTAGCCAATATCAAATCAAGTAACTTATTTTCGTTTTCATTATTGTATTTTGTTAGTCTAATCTTTGGGTACTGGGTTACTAATAAATTTAATATTTTTGATTTACTAATATATTTTACGTATTTTTTTTTTGCACTAACAGCACCATCAACGAACAGATCTGCGTCTGTACTTTCTGATGAGGAAATAAGTCCTAATGTAGTAGTGTCGCTGAATGCGCCTGCAACCCTTAACTGTTATGCCCTTGGTTTCCCAATTCCAGCAATAACATGGTGGAAAAACGACAGTCTTATTCCCCTCAAAACATCCCAATTTGAAGTACACAAAGACTTCTCATTGCTGATTCACTCTGTACAATTGTCAAATCTTGGTATATACACTTGTCAGGCTTACAACGGTATTGGCAAGGCTGCAAGTTATGCTGTAACTGTGCAAGCTAAAGGACCATATTATGGCAAAGTAAACCCTAGCGATGAGAAATATTTGAAGTATATTATTAACCCTCCTGATACCCCACATGCAAATCCTCCCACGTATAATCCCCCTTATGTTCCAACTCCATATGTTACTCAAATCACAACTAAACTACCTACTACAACTACAGTTGATCCTAATGAGAATGCAATCGTAACTGATAGAAATCCTTCTAGTTACATTGGTAAACTTTTTTACTTATCAATTGCATGCTTCTATCTTATCTTAGCATGATCGTAAATTTTTTATAGCATAACCATAACTCATTAATTGTATGAAGGTTGAATCATGTTATCCATAGTTAATTCACATAACCAGTGTCTTGGTAAATCATAAGGAGTCATGAGATTTAAGATCTTTCATGCCACATTTTTCAACTCCTACAACATCCTGAAAACGATTACAGAAACTGAAAAAAAGATCACACTCTCTTATTTGAATGTTGAAGCTATATCAAAAACTTTCTTGGTATTTCGAAATTTTCTTTTGTTTTTTTAATTCTTTTTTAAGTTCAAAAGTGTTAGTTTCGAGACTTCGGAGACAATTTCCTCTCAGAAACATTGGTCTTTACGGTTATTTTTGCCTTGAAACGATACATGGCTTTTTGTTTCACTACTCCAACTAAATATGAAGGTAAAAGATTTTCAAGTAACATTATTTACATAATAAAACCCACCAGGACACAAGTTTGTGAATTGTCTTTTCTTTGCATGTTCATCTATTCGCCATAATACAATTGCACTCTTATCAGCTTCGTAATCCTTGAAAATGATATCCTAATATTTAACTATTTTCAGTTCCTATCAAGGTCAATCTAACGTCTACAGAAAAGAGATTCCCCGTTGGTGCAGATGTGAAATTAGTTTGTGAATTCCAAGGTTATCCGCCACCGCAACTCTCTTGGTACAAAGATGGAGTACCATTGACTTCATCCGATAGAATAAATATCGAAGTTCATCCAACAGGTTCGTAATTGGATAGAATATTTGATGTATGTATGCTTAAACAATGGTGTTTTTAGGATTTAGTCGACTGGTGATATTCAAGGGAACCAAAGCAGATTCGGGAACTTACGAATGTGAAGCCATTAATCCTTACTCGAGAGGAACCAGTTCTTCTCCGATAACAGTAGAAGGTAAGAATTATTATTTCAGATAAGATTTTTCCAATACAATACTTTATTTCAAATATTCCTCTTATAAATATGGTATGGTAGAATTCGGAATTAAAATTATATCTGTATCGAACTAACGAAGGAGGAACTCCCATTTGCTGTTCAGGCGTCATTCAATAATTGCCTCATTATATCTGTTTCGTAACTATTTCAAAGTAGTCTTTCATATAGTAATTTGCATAACAGACTAATTTTTTTTAAATAAAATAATGATATTTATATTTTCATTACATACTGTTGCTTCTTCAGATAAGTAGTACATTCAAAAGATGATGTGTATTATATATTGGTAAAAGCAAGTACTACTGTCTATAGGAAGAAAATCCAAACAGGGTTGCTTCTTTTAAAATCTGAAAGATCAAGTGAGGAGTTGAGGTACTTCTAGAAGATGGGATTATTATTCAGCAGAGTTTGGTTAATCAATTTCAATGGATCATAAGGTGCAATACTTTGGTAGAGATTAATAGTAGTATATGTTGTATTTCTTCATTCGATCTGAAGACTTCTTGATTGAAGATTTTGGACTGAAAATCATCTATGTTCAATCATGTCTATTAGATAACATGAAAGTTTGATTGCTGGGGCTATAACTTATGATAACTGATCTAATGGGATATCCTTTCTTATTTTTCAAAGAGTTCGACGAGAGACTAATGTTTCGGTAACTGCGGATCCTCTCTGTCCTTCGCTAGCCGAAACTTAAAACAAAAACTTTGAGAAAATGATTCATAATCACCTGCTGTCGAAACACTGTATTTATTGTATCAAATTGTGAATGATATGATCTGTTATTTTACAGGCACAAACAGACAATAAGATTTGTTTGATACCCTCATGAATTCACATTTACATAAAATTCATTTTGTAATTGAAAACTGATTCCATGAACATTTTAGATTTGAGAGAACACCACGTTACCAACGTTAAAAAATAATTTCTTCAAAGAGCTCAATATTATGAAACAAATAGCGGAACATAACGGTTCTGATTCTAGTATTCTCCCTTGTAAATAATTTCAACATAAAATCCATGAAATTTTCCTAATATAAGAGTCAATTTGAAGTAAGTGCCCTCATCACTTAATTTGAATATAGATTTCAGAACGGATAACACTCTAGGAAGGTACAAAAATTGTGAATCTGAAACTCAAAACTCATAAGGGCATAAAGGCGTTAATAAGCTCTCAAAAAATATATATATATATGTAAACTTGAGAAAAGAAGAATTTTTCAAAAATCCGTAGATCAATGAATAATCCTTCCTGACAAGAGCTAGTTCCCAAATCTGCCTGCCATGCACGCAGGCCCCAAGAGCCATTATAGTGCAACTAAGCAGGATGCCGAGAAACGAAGCGCCAGACTGCAGTTTCGCCCTTATTAGGAGCTCATCAGTGTCGCATATCGCTTCTCAGCATCCTTGATAGGATGCTACGGATTTTTGAATAATTCTTCTTGTCTCAAGTTTACATATGTAGACTCCTCGCGAAGTTTATCGCTGAAGATATTTGTCCCATCATACATATATATATATATATATATATATATATATATATATATATATATATATATATATATATATATATATATATATATATATATATATATATATATATATATAATATCAGCTTTTTCAATTTTGCGGTAGGATGAATTTAATTCAGGAGTGCTTATATTGCTTAATTTTTTCTTGAATAAACTAGGATGTTTAAGTTTTCACTATAATCACAGAGTTTTGACACGATCCACCACACCTTGGAATCATCGGATATTTCAGATAGAAGGAAGATGTGCCTTATGTGCCAATGGAGTATACATTGGTAACAGCAGATATTTAGCTTATTTAGAGGAAAACCTAAACAGGGTTATTTTAAGAACCAAAAACATTTAGAAATTGTGACGAATTAAGGTCCAATTGACTATGAAGTTAGTTTCCGCAATTGTTTTATCTATTGATTTCCAATGCTTCTTATAGGTTCAATTTTGATCTATTAATTTCATTATTTCCAATATCAAAAGATTATTAAAGGTATATTCTTCTTCGAGTAAATGATTTGCATAGTAAAAATCTGATTTTTTGTTTGCCTGAAGTAAACGGCATTTGTGTTGTTATAAGCATTTAAAATCAATAGATAAAACAATTGCGGAAACTAACTTCATAGTCAATTGGACCCTAATTCGTCACCATTTCTAAATGTTTTTGATTCCTAAAATAACACTGTTTAGGTTTTCCTCTAATTAAGCTCAATATCTGCTCTTACCAATGTATACTACATTGGCACATAAGGCACATCTTCCTTTTATCTGAAATGATTCCACGGTGTGGTGGATCGTGCCAAAAGTCTTTGGTTATAGTGAAAATTTGAACATCCTAGTTTATTTAAAAAAAAGTAAGAAATATAAGCAATCCTGAATTAAAGTCATCGTACCGCAAAATTAAAAAAAAGCTTTTAATATTTTCATCAAAACTGGCATTGAATAAAGTTTTGCGAACTAATAACAAGTTGAGCATCTACATCGAAAAGAATAAAATTAAATATCTCAAACAGAGTTAGTAGGTGTTTATAACTTGAACTGCAGAAATGCAAATATTATTATATTGATTGGTAAAATCTACAGAAGTTTCAATATTAAAATAAAAGATCGAACACAAACTTTTCTGAATTAGGAAATAGACCTATAGGACATAATAATATAGATAACCTTATCAACGAAAAGAAAAGACAGTCCTCCATACCAAATTTCTTCAAGAAACAAGCTGTAATATGAACTCTATAGATTTGCCTAGATACTTCTTCGTATATTTGGAAATCCTATTCGTTTTACCTTTCAATTATAAATAAGTTACCATCATCTGATGGAGCATATTGTGTACCGAATCGATCTCTAATGTTAGTAATAATCTCTAACCTTATATACTTGTTTTGTTTTATATATATCATCTTTTTTTATGTTACAGGAATTTACGTGCATCCAAGCTGCACAGATAATAAATTTTTCGCCAACTGTGCCCTCATAGTTCAGTCTCGATACTGTAATCACAAATACTACGCAAGATTCTGCTGTAGATCATGTACAGAAGCTGGTTTACTTCCAGTAGATGGTCCCCATTTACAAGGCCTAGACAAATACTCTGCAATACGTAGTAATCTGGTGTAAATTTTAAAAATCTGTTACTAGTCCCATTTTTTGTTTTTAAGCTCTCATAGCCTAAGTAATTTTATTTTAAATTATATCCAATTTGTCGTTTGTATTTAAATATGTACTTAGGATGCCATTAAGTAATCAAATGTAATTAAATGTAGATAAATTATTTTTAGCTGCACATTTTTGTGCCTTTCATTGTGCCTTATGTTATATTTTACAATATATACCTTGTAAATATTAATTAATTGAATATTTTTATAATATGAATTGTGCATATTGCTATTATTCTTCCGAAAATATGTCGAAAACTGTTCGTCCTGCATTTTAATAGATCTTCAATTTTCTTTAAACATTTTTTTGAATATTCAAACCAAATTTTCATCGAATTGAAAAAGTTGGAGAACTCGTTATATTAAATCGAAACTAACCACACTTATCGAGGACGAATGATCACAAAAATTGAATAACTACGCCCCTATATGCTGACCAAGATGGTCAGCTTCAATTTTATCAATTCATGTTATTTGTTGTGGATATGCAACATACGATGTTTGTAAGGGTAGGGAAACGCTCTAATAACATATATGGGCAAATCCATTATTATTTATACAACAAGTGAGTAAAGTAAAATTTAGATTAACTCACGAGTTTCATACACAATTTAAAAAAAAAGCTTTTATTAATCATTATTGTGGAACAATACTTATTTGTTTTAAAAGTTAATTGATTCCGCCGGTACTACGTGATAGTTAAACAGGATGATAAGAAATTAAACTATGTATTATATTAACACAAGAGATTTTAATGAAAATCAGGATTGCCATTTCGGTCTCTCGACCATCTTCAGCTGACAACAAGTATTGAACTAAAGTTGGAAAGACATACATAAAGAAACAGGTAGGTACAAAATTAATGAGGGTGCAAACAAGAGGTAATAAAATAATAATGAAAAAAGCAGGTATTTTTTTAAAATTTCAAATAGGGACGAATAAGTCGGGTCATACTGGTCGTTCAGAAGATTATCAACGAGCAAGCGGAATACTGTTGATCATCTAAACTATGAGGCGGAAAACATCAAAGCCTTCCATGGTAAGCGGCAGCACAACAAAAGATCATTGCTTCTCAAGTATTCTACACTAGACGGTTCTGGATTCCTTCATTTTGCTTATATAAGTGGGTGGATGATCCGAACGTTAGTTCAGTTCGATTTGATATTAATTAATTACCTATCTATTATTTTGTTATTATTACATGATGTCTGGTGCAAAGAAACGAAAAGTAGATGCAGAAGATCGCCACTTTCAAGTGAAATGGACTGGAGAATACTTTTGTATCTTGCACAAAGGTAAGTCTATTTATTTGCTATGTAATAAATCCATTTCAGTAATGAAAGAAGGTATTACTCAAGTAAGCATCTTAAGCTGCACCTACTGACAGGATAAATAAGTGACAAAATCCTAAAATCTTACCGCAAATTCATAAAAACGGCAGCAAATGTTTTATAAACAAAGAACATAACTTCATTATGTTGTGAAAGTTAGTTTTATAGTTTGGCACTCATTAAAACCATTTGCCGAAGAAGAATTTATCAAGAAGTGTATATTAGAAGTTTTCAGTGTTTTGTGTCCTGAAAAGAAAAATAAATTCGAAAAAATCAGTTCAGCGAGAAGAATTGTTGTCTGAGATATAGAAATGTTAGCTAATGATATAAAAACACCATTGAGTGACCGGACGCCTGGTTTTGAATAATGTTTCGTAGCAATAGAAGAGAGCATCGATTTGTCTGACACAACAGCACTGGCTATATTTATTCGAGTTGTTAATGAAAAGCTCACTGTTACTGAAGTGTGAATTTAAATAAAGTTCGAAAAGTTGTCATTAGTTTAGACTAGCCTTGGTCAAAATTAATCTAACTTTCCATGGTCGGCTTACGTAAAGGTTTCATCGAAATTATAAATGAAAAAGCAACTGAATTAGCAAAAAGATGATTTGATTGCCCTTCATTGCATTATCAAACAATAGAACTTTCATTCGACTTCAGAATTGTATGAATGTGGTTGTAAAAACCATCCAAACCATCAGTTCAAGTCGTTTTTGGATGAATTATCTGCCGAATATGACGATATTATTGTGAAGTAAGATAGCTAAGCAAAGGGAAAAGGATGAAACTGTGTTACGAGTTTAGAAATAAGAAAGAACACTTTATGTAAATAAAATTATCTGAATTGAATGATCAAAAACGGGTATATGATTAAGCATTTCTGGAAATCTAACCTTACAGGCTATTTGAATTCAATCTGCAACTCGAAAAATGACAGTTAGTAAGTGAAAGCGTTTCGAGCAAAATACGCTTGTGGGAGGAACAGATTCAGTTACCATTCAACCCACACGTATGAAAATAGTGCTCATGCTTATATGCTGAATTTACTGATGTTGCAATTTTCGAACAGATTTAGCGATTTCAAAACATGGATGACTATTTCCATCTATTTGCTACTCTAACAAAAAGTAATGTACAAAATGCTCCAATACATTTGGAAATGGAGTTGATCGAAATTCAAGAAAACTCACTCCTAAAATCTGAATTGGAAGAAGTGAGTTGTGCGATTTCTACAAGACATGCCTCATTTTCTCAATAATGTGATGTGTCTTCTCAATCGGTTATCACTAAACGAAAGGAACGGTTTGTAGATTTTTTTTTGAAATAGACTCTTTTTCCGATACTTTTCATTGCTGAAGTAATCGAGAAGTAAAAAATGTTTCGTATTGACATGACTAATAAATTTTATAGATGGATTCAAATTTCGCTAACGGTTCGTTTTAATAACCTCAAATTTGCTTTCTTTTCAATAGATATAGCAATTATTGCAAGAGTTTCAAAATCTGTTGTCAACCGTATTAAATTTTTAAAATGGTCAATAAAGCGTCTTTGGAAGCTGACCGTGTAGGAAAATGTTGCAGGAGAAGGATCAGCACCCCTCGTGTCGTTCGAAAACTCAGGAACATCTGTCTCAAAAATCGTAAAAAGAGTGTTGTATGTCCAACTACGATGGTGTACAACGGGGGTATAGAGATTTCGGTGACAATAGTTCGGTCTACCGAAAACTGCTTCTCAACGAGGCTATGAAGAAAAGGAGAAGGCTGCAATAGGGCAGATAACACCGGAATGATGCTGTTGAGGACAGTTGTTGGAATCATATAAATCTAACACTTTTGTACAGTAGAATGAACGGCTATCGATTTTCTTTCATTACATTATATTTTTTATTGTCTCGTGGATAGGCTGATATGGTGTGATTTTTTAGATCAATCAAAAAAGGCATAGGGAGAGTCCATCTTTTAGTCTAATGAGTGTACTTTTCACAACAACCGTCATTTTAATAAAAATAAATTTAGACTTGGAGCCAGTAGAATCCGCATAACATAATGAACAATAATTTTCAGCGCAAATTCGGTGAAAACGTTTGGTGCGCCATTTATTCGAATCGCTTTAAAGGACTAGTTTTCATTGAAGAAAACTTGAATTCGAACATTACAAAATTTCCTCGATGATATACCTTCGGAAGAACAAAGAAAAATCTACTTCCAACAAGATGGTGCTGCATCTCACAAAGCAGTTTTGAATGTGAACTGGCTGAACAATGAATAAACAAATGGTCCTCTTAGGTGGCTAGTCCGCCCGCCAGATTTGACACCTCCTGATTTTTTGGCTCTGGAGTTACCTACAGGTTCGAATTTACTGCACTCCTTCAGAAAATTTGGACTTGTTGAGAGAAAAAGAACCGCCACTCTAGAGATTCGTGCCGTACTCAGGAGATACAGAATGAATGGTATTTTTAACAATTTTTATAAAAAGTTTTTTTTTTAAGTAAATTTTTCATGTTGATGTTTTCTTTAGTTTTTATCGAGTATGGTAAACTTGCAGTGGGTAAGTACCTAACCTGATCTAATTTCTCGCTAATAATCACGAATAACATCCATTATAATTCTATGAAGATTACTCTGTGACTTTCGATGGTATTCCTACTCTTCACGATTCATTATAATTTGCTGTTTCATTTTTAGTCTTTTTTACTCAAAATACGAAGCCATGTTAGTAATTCGAACTGAAACAATGAGCAAAACACTTTATACGACAGGAAAATTTCATCACAAACTCTAACAGTTATACGATCTATGAATTATATCGATGAATTGCAAATGTGACTTTTCTTCCGAAATTTTTGGATAATTTGTTTTTAATAGAGAGTACAGCGTTTTATTTAAATGATACTTTCTGCAGAAAGTACTTAAAATTGAAATCGAAAAAAATTAAAATGTGGGGTTACCATTTGAAAAGTCCAAGTGAAGGTCAAGTTCCGGTATTTCCAGAAGTGACAGACCAATAATCAACAACTGTAGGAGCTTTAGCTAGGGGTATTCTCATAGAACACCCGATATCAGGAATGATAGTAAGCTGAAATATGTTCTATTGGTCGCTGCAAGATTCAACCAGACTACATTCAGTTAGAAACCGAATGCTTCGAAACAGTGCAAACATTGCAGACAGCACAACCCCAAAATCAAATTTACATGAGAGGTAATGAAACAAAAGACGATAGCATAAAAACAAAAGTACACCAGAAATTTCTTTCATTTTCATACCTGGAAAGTACAAAGTGAGTAGACAACGGACCGGGAGATGGCAGACAAAGAAATTCTAACTTTCCAAATGGATTATTATTGAAAAATTCAGTTTAGAATCGAAAATCAGGTTGTTGAAAGATATATCTTTGTAGCTTTCATGTGTTAATCATCTGAGACAGAAAATGTAGAATGATAAAGGTATTCGAAATGAAATGCAGAATTGAATTATTCTCTAACAGAACCAATTTCGACATTAAATACTTTAAACTCTCACTATCATATCAGTTAGCATTCCACCCATGGATATTCAATATTCTTACCATCAATGTACGCTGACAAATTTTCCCAAACATTCATTCACATTTTGTTCTAATTCTAACAAAACTTATCCAAATATCAAGATTACATTAAGACATACACCGATGCTTATAAAATGCAAAACGGAGCTGCAGGGGCCGTAATAGCCAAGAAACAAATAAATGCCTTCTGCCTTCCAAATAACTTCAGTATCTAGAGTGGTGAAATTTCAACGAAATTACAGGCTCTGAAAATATATTCATCATCACTTGGTACAAAAATATTGATCGAGTGCATTGAAAGGTTTTAAGCTCATTAAAGAGAAACTCATCAATCTCTAGGTTTACAGCGACCTCAGCGTCATTTCTGGATTCACACACTAATAGTCAAAAAACATATACAGGAAAAGTGGCATTTGATCTGTAACGCCACAAACACTCACTTCAAGTGTGTAGTACCTAATTTGACAACCAAACTTCTTCAGCCGACCAAAAGAAAAAGAAGAAACAAACCACCTGATATTTGCAAAACTTGAGGTGTCCAAATAACTATAGCACATATATCGCTGAACGCAGTAGATGCGAAATTACTAACCACGAAACTTCACTATCTATCTATATAAACCAAGCGTTAAATTTTTTTAAAAAAATTAAACCATACCAAAAATTATAAAAAACATTTCACCACTTATTACTATGTCTTGCATTTGGTATGTACTGTATTCTCCGCTAATAACTCTAAGTGGTTGATGGGGCTAATTTGAAATGGAAAAAAAAACGCAAAATTTTGTAATACTATCATCCATTTTATTAAAACCCAAATTTATACATCTTTGTTACATACTAATCAAACATGAATGTGAAAAGAACACAAGCAAATTAATTAAGTGATGACTGAAAAATATTTACAATAAGATAACAACACCACTGTAGGGCTGGTCTCAGACCAGCGTGAGACGATAGTATATGAAAAAATAGGGCTCTACAAAAGCGGACCTTCAGAATGTGGTTTCAAGACTAACATATTATTTATGTAACAAGTAACCAGCTAACGGGTTGGTTCTGTTCCCGAAATTTCAGTTAGTAACAATAATATCGATTATTATTAAAGAGCAAGACCAACCCCTTTGGGCTGCTGCGATGACAAACTATATACAAACAAACGTAATGAATGTCAAACGTTTAAATCGTGATAGTAATAGTCATGTATATTGAGCACGACCTTTATGACATTTAACACGATGTAACAGCACATTTACAATCTAGCTAACCTAAGAGTTAAAAGCCTATAAATAATACTAACTCGTTCATTTACATCAACGCTAATGCCTCGCCTTATCCATTCCGATTAACATGCGGAACAGAAGGCGCTAAGGCAACTTGTTAATGGAATGTTTAAACCCATTGCGTTGTCTATCGATCAAAAAATGGCGCAGGGTTGACATAGTAACTCTGCCCAATGTACGACGAGGAGCCACGCGCGAACTTCCAAGCATAACGAAGAGAGTGGGTAAATGCAGTGCCATCTATTCACGCGCGCTAGTACGTACGTTGAGATTGCTTAAGCAACTGATGTACTAAAATTAGCAACAGGATTTGTACAACACCGGGTGAGAGGAAAAGCTTGTGGCGTTTTGTAGAATGCGAACATCACAAGCTTCTTCGTCCACTTTTTTGATGGCAGTGTCATGATGAGTGCCTAATAATAGGTTTCTTGTTCTAACCAGCCTCCTGGGTTACGGCGCAAGTAGAACCTTCTTGTTTCATCGTAGATAAATATGGCCAACATGAATGGAATAGCTGGCAACCACCACACGAACCTAGAAAGAAAATATTCATTTGAGTGGTTAACAAAAGATTATGTTCATTTGAACGATAACATCGTTTACATAAATTATACATTTATATAATTCATGTAAACGATGTTATCGTTGTTTCCAGAGATAGAATTATACAGAGAATTTCAACAGGTATATTCATCGTTCATCATAAACAACAATTTATTGTTTTCATTAATGATGTTTACATGAGTTGTCATAAAATATGAGGTTTGTAAATAAAGTGATGAGACTGGCAACGTCGCTTCCGAGCCGACAACGATTGAAACGAGTGGCTTAGAGCATCGTCAGGTGCACATATGATACACCTCCAGTATGAGTTTGAACTCGCTACGGACAAACAGTAGCGTTAGTTTTCGTGAAACAGTTTTTCTTGTGCATTCTTAAAATGAGTGGCATCAATTTTGAAAAAGGGTGTGCTATCCGATTTTGCTTCAAACTTGGCCACAACGCAGCAGAAACATTCGAAAAACTTCAGCAGGCATATGGGGAAAGTGTTGTATCAAGGGCTCAGGTTTGTCGGTGGCTCAATGCATCTTCAGAAGGAAGAGAGTTGATTGAACATGAACCACGAAGCGGATGGCCTTCAAGTGCAAACACCGATGAATATGTCAACAGTGTCTGGGTTAGATCTTGTTTATTAGGATCAAAAAGAGTCGAAAGAGTCTTTCGAGAGCGAACAAACATCAGAAACAACTGGGTGTTGCATCACGACAATGCGTCACGCCACACTGCAATCTCAATAAAGGAGTTTTTAGCCAAGAAAAACTTTCTTGTGGCTCCTTAGCATCCTTATTCACCAGACTTGAGTCATTGTGACTTTTTCCTTTTCCCGAGAATTGAAAATCATCTCAAGGCAACTCATTTTGGGACACTTGAAAACACACCTCATAATAATAATAATAGGTACAATTTAAAAGGCTTGGCAAGAAACCACACAGTTTAAAGGAAAATTTGACATGAAATAACACTAATACACATTCCCAAGTAACAAAAACAAGAATGGATTGAATTAAGATAACTTTATGTACAATGAATAGATTCAACTTTAAGTAACAAACAAATCTCCGAAAACTTCTCGATCGAATAACCAACATTTTAAAAGAAATTGTTCAATAATTGGTTGGACGTACTACAACTGATCATGCGATAAATAGTTTGATACCTATATAGTAGAAACTTTCTTGGGTACAAGTTAGTCTGTATATAAGCATAAGCATAAGTTCTGAACTGGTGTTATGACTATGTATTGTATCATGCAACGAGTATTCATCACGATGCTTGTGCATGTAACACAAACATGCTAGTATAATGGAAGTAAGAATACCGTAAGAAAAAAAATAGATTTCTGGCTTTCTCTTTGTTTTACAAAGATGGTCGATAAGCTAGTTGCTGCCCTTCAGCAGGAATTCCATGTGTTAAAATGCTACGTAACTTTGCATATTAGAACCTCTCTGACAGCTTATCGGACAGAAGATAATATTTTCTCATTTCTTCAATATCTTTTGACCATGACAGGGAGTTGTCAATGAGAAAACGCAGTATTTTTTTTGATTGCCATTATTCAATTTTTTTGTGGTCACTGATTATTTTTGTCCCTAGTTTTAGTTGCTTCAAACCAGAATTGAACTTTTTTGAATAAGATTTCAGACTTATTTATCAGTTCATCTCTACTTTCCGTTCTCTTAATTGCTTTAGTGTCGTCAGCAAATATACATATTTTACTGGAATTCACATTCAGCTGTAGGTCGTTCATATACAATACAATACAAACGGATCAAGAATGGAGCACTGAGGAACTCATGTATTTACTTTTTCCTGAGAAATCAAAACATTGTTTCATTCAACTAAGTGGAATCTATTTTCTAGAAATGATTCGAGAATCTCATTGCTCCTACTTTTGAATCGTAATTTTTCAATTTTTTCTAAAAGATTTGGGCGATACATACAGTCAAATGTTTTGAGATCCGCTTCCTACTTCTATCTAATGTTTCTAAAAGAAATCCAAGCAGTTCCGTCATTGCTGTCGTGATTGATTTATTTCTTTGAAAACTATACTGTGCATCACTTAGAATTCCTTTTTTTTTCCACAATTTTTTAATATTTTTTTTCGAGAGTTTGGATAAAGTTTCACGCTACACGTGGGTTTTATATGATTTTTCCTTCCTGTTCTTATAAATCAGATGAAAGATTACGTGAGGTTCACCTGTTACTTCAATGCCCTGCACTTATGCTTCAGAGAAGTGGATGAGAAGCTTAGCGTGATTTCGATGATTATCAGTCTTGTTCGTATTAATCATTCAAATTTGCCACAATGACAAAATAATGGAGAATGCTCTGTTTCAAGTTTTGGCTCTTTCTCAAACGAATAAATTTATGAAACAATGCTTTGACACTTGTGCATTTTATAAGCTCCTATTATTGCCAATTTTCGTAGAGAAAAAAGTTAGGCTTGTTGAAATTACTAAGAAATATGCTATATGTTAGCAATAATTAAGAACAAAGGGCCCTGGATTATTACAAAAACAAAGTACAAAATGACATATTGATGAAATGGGCATATAGCATGCTAGTGAAATGTTTCATACTATAAAAACCAACTTACTTCAACGGGAACATACGCAGCCCCTTGTCCATACCAGGGGTGTACGATAGGAATGCAGCAAGAGCAGTTTCAAAGATCAAACCGAAGTTGAGCGCCCAGTTCCTCATGCCTTGATGAATCAAAGAGTTTCGTCTAGTCTTACAGATGATCAAATCGGCCCATTGTACCACAACGATCGATACGAAGAAAGCGGTGTGACAGGTATATTCCAGGGTCTTTCTGTCGCGATAGGTCTAGAAAATATCGATCAATTTTAAAATAATGATATGTAATATTGTAACATGTAGTGAAATATTGTTTCATGAATCCTCTCTAATCAATCGACAGCTTTATTTAACATTTGAATTTGGGAGGCTTTCACTTGGTAAAATTCCATTATCAATAATAAAAAACAAGTACTGTGTTTTAAGGAATTTCACATAATAATTGCGATTCATAACGCGTTTCACTACACAGTAGCTTCTTCAGACGAATGAATGTACAGAAAATAATAATGAGAATATAAATATAAATGTTCCTGTGTAATTAAAAGCTTATTGGGTTGCTTCTTCTTAAGTGGTTATTTATGATAGGTATATCCAATCAAATTAAGGAATAGATTGCTCCCCGAAGAGATTCAATAAAGGTGAAGGCTAAGATCGACTTGTTCATTGATGAGTTTACCTTAGTGTTTGTATTTATTGATTTCTAAAGTTTCCCAAAGATCTACCCTCCAATATTTATTATCTGTATGCAAAATTTCAAACTGTGGGTTGAAAGAGTGATTATTTCCTAAGAGATGATTCGCGTAATTTGAATCTGATTTTTTATTTGAAAAACTGCGTTTATGTTCCGATATTCTAATATTAAAATTTCTATGAGTTCTACCAATGTAGAAATTATCACAGTCATTGCAATTCAATCTATAAACACCTGATTTATTGTTTTTACCTGATTTGGTTTTATTATTTTTATATATTTGCCTAAATTATTATTAGTTTGGAAAGCTATGTTGAAATTATTGCTACTCAAGAATGATTTCAGTTTCTCACTTGTAATGCCAACGTAGGTTAAGGTGTTGAATTTTTGTTTCAATTTATCGACAGGGTAAACTTCATTCAATGCGATTCTACTTTGTTTTTATTTAAAATATTATTTATTTGTTTGGGATTGTAACCATTATTTTGGGCTATTTGTTTAATCAAATTTAATTCTTTGTTGAAATTTTCTGGTGATAACGGGATGTTAATCAATCTATGAATAAAACTATTGAATGCTGACATTTTATGTTGATACGGATGACACGACGAGTTATCTATTATAATATCTGTAGGTGACGGCTTATGGTAAATTGCGAAAACATGTTTTCGATTTTCATTCGAAATTGTTACGTCTAGGAAATTTATCGAATTATTGCTTTCTATTTCTGTTGTGAATCCAATTTTTGGATGTAATGAATTTATATGATTTTCGAAAATTTTTAACTGTCTATTTGTTCCTGTGAAGCAAATAATGATATCGTCTACATAGTGATACCAGTACAAACAATATTTACTGAGTGGATGATTATGAATTAATTTCTCTAAATTATTCATGAATATTTCTGCTAACAAAGGACTAAACGGATTGCCCATAATCAAGCTGTCATCAATAGTATAATATTTGTTATTGAAATGGAAATAATTTTGATCTAAACAAATTTGTAATAATGAAAGAATATCTGATTTAATGATAGTATTGACATGATTCCTTTATAATAATTCTTCAACTAAGTAATACGTATCTTTTGGAGGAATGTTGGGAAATAGATTCTTAACATCGAAAGAAATGAGTTTGGAATTAGGTGGTATAATGGTATCTTTGATATTGGCAATTAGTTCGTATGAATTTTGACCGAAAATTTAGATTTAAAATTGCAATATTTTATTAGCAAGTCGTTGACGAATTTTGATTAAAAATTTTCGAAAATCATATAAATTCATTACATCCAAAAATTCGATTCACAACAGAAATAGAAAGCAATAATTCGATAAATTTCCTAGACGTAACAATTTCGAATGAAAATGGAAAACATGTTTTCGCAATTTACCATAAGCCGTCACATACAGATATTATAATACATAACTCCTCGTGTCATCCGTATCAATATAAAATGTCAGCATTCAATAGTTTTATTCATAGATTGATTAACATCCCGTTATCGCCAGAAAATTTCAACAAAGAATTAAATTTGATTAAACAAATAGCCAAAAATAATGGCTACAATCCCAAACAAATAAATAATATTTTAAATAAAAACAAAGTAGAATCGCATTGAATGAAGTTAACCCTGTCGATAAATTGAAACAAAAATTCAACACCTTAACCTACGTTGGCATTACAAGTGAGAAACTGAAATCATTCTTGAGTAGTAATAATTTCACATAGCTTTCCAAACTAATAATAATTTAGGCAAATATATAAAAATAATAAAACCAAATCAGGTAAAAACAATAAATCAGGTGTTTATAGATTGAATTGCAATGACTGTGATAATTTCTACATTGGTAGAACACATAGAAATTTTAATATTAGAATATCGGAACATAAACGCAGTTTTTCAAATAAAAATCAGATTCAAATTACTCGAATCATCTCTTAGAAAATAATCACTCTTTCGACCCACAGTATGAAATTTTGCATACAGATAATAAATATTGGAAGGTAGATCTTAGGGAAATCAATAAATACAAACACTAAGGTGAACTCATCAATGAACAAGTCGATTTAAGCCCTTCAACTTTATTGAATCTCTTCGCGGAGCAATCTATTCCTTAATTTTATTGGATATACCTGTCATAAATAACCACTTGAGAAGAAGCAACCCAATAAGCTTTCAATTACTCAGGAACATTTATATTTATATTCTCATTTATATTTTCTGTACATTCATTCGTCTGAAGAAGCTACTGTGAATTGAAACGCGTTACGAATCGCTTTATTTAAGCTGGAATAAAAGAAAAAAAAATGCAAATGTCAATTGGTTAACTTTTGGTCCCTTCATTTTGTGATGTATTTTAATAATCGGTTGTTTTTTTTTCAATACTTGAATTGAAGTTGTAAAATCGGATGCTCATCAACAGCAGTAACAAGTGGCATAAATTGCAAATAGCAGTCTTCTGCGCTTCTTATTTTTCACATCTGGTCTCAGCGACTGCTATTTGTCGGCCTAAACAGAAAGCTCCACGGAAAGAGATTTTATTGAAAGAAAAAAAGCATTAACAAATCTGTAGCCTGTTTTGAGACCAAAGATAAATCTACTAAATCGATATTTGTTAGTTACATCTTTCATTTTCCTCCATACAACTCTACTCCTGGCAGCTTCATACCTGAATTTTTGTATAGGGATAAACGGTTTTGTTCTACCTTTATGAAAGGTTCATTCCATTTTGTATACGACCATGTATTTATTAATTTTCCAAAATAACTTGTCACGAATTGAAATCGAGAATTGTTTGGGAAAATTCCAAGATATTATCAGTCCGTTTCGATGAAAATACTTGATCAAAAAAGATTCTCTGGATTCATAGACAATCGATCAACCCTTTACATTTCATGTTAAGAGTTATAGTTGGTTTTGTTTCGAAGAGTGAGTAATTCTACTGATCTGGAATGGGAAATAGGAAGCGTACCATATCATTCTTTCAGAAGAAGACAGATTTCTTCCGTTTGAATCAATGAATGAAAAGGATGTCCCATTTTGTGGCATGTGTCACTTTGTTATCAATCTTCTCATTTCAAGATTTTTCCAGATCTGCTAGATTCAGTTACTTTCATTATTTATTATTTATTATTATTTATTTCAGTGAGCGAATCAATAAAGATTCGAATTTGATCCAAAATGGTTGTTTTTCTGACAAATCTTTTTTCTGAATGGCGAGGTGCTTCGGTATAACTTCAGAGTCTGGAGTGGCACTAATTCCCATTTAATGAGGGAGAATCATACTCGAAAACCACAAAAACTTGATAGCATTTTGCGAGTTCAAACTGTAGGAATTTATAAAGGAAACTTGGACGGCGTAAGCTTTTTGAACATCCTTGAGAATTGATTGATCTTCTCGTAACAGTTATTATCGAAGGAGATACAAATTTATCTGAACATAACGTTATATATCAACATGATGTAGCATTGCCCGATTATGGTGCCGCAGTGCGGGACTATTTGGAGAAAAGATTTCCGGATTGTTAAGATAGACAGGAAAGACGATTTTGAATGTCCAGCTACATCGTCCGATCTTACGCTTTGCGATTTCTTTTTGTGGGGCTATTCGAATCTCGACTGTACCAATGCAAGAAAGCAAATGGGAGTCACTTCGAAAATTTGCGATAGGAATCTACCACGAATACAAAACTGAACTATCAAGGATACGTTTCATTTCATTAGAGATATTTATGAGAATCATAGAAGCCAAACCAGTGTCACTTTTTAATTAATGAGACTGCAAAAAGCATACTGACATTGATGATCAGATAATCTTTCTAATGACACAATTCCTTTCCCATTATAACAATGTTGGGGGTTGCAGTTGATAGAGGTAGGGGGTAGATATGCAACCATTTGTGTAATGAAAAAAAAATTCCGATTCAACCAGATCGATTTTTATCGAATGAAAACAATTCATAACGTTATTTTGGAAAGTAAATAATTACGTGGCCTTATTCAACGTTCAGGGTAGGAGCTCCGAGATGTGGGGGACTGATCGATCTGTTTCAGAAAATTCATTTAAAAATGAAACCAGTCGTGTTATTATTCAGCGTGTTTCGTTTTCATTGGAACGGATTGTATATCGTTATCTTTATAGAAAAAAAAACGCATGCTTACCCATTCCTGACCATAAGAATCAGTCAAATCATTGATGGCCTTCGAGTCCCAATGTTTACGGATTCCAAACAGTTTCATTGGTAAGAATCCATTTTCAGCCATGATCACGAAGTATACAAAGAATCCTGCTGCCGCCTGTATCATACCAATCTGTCCATATGCCATGGATATCAGCCTAGAGACCACAAAAATTATAAGAATTCGTACAGACAGACAAATATTGACAACAGTGGCTTCGGAAAATGAAATATATAAACACATACTTCCGAAACCAATGTGATACTTACACCAATTCCACATACATGCTGTTAACAGTTAATTCCCTAAAATTATCATGCAATATGTACATAAATTGATATTGTTTTACCATTTACGTGGTGTGTTCGTACATATCACATCTATCAGCAGCTGTATAGTGTAGCAATTACATGACACACATGACACAATATTTATTGAATCGTTACTTCTGCTTTGATGTAAGGATGAGGATTATTAGGTTGAAAAGTAAATCCGAAGAAATGTGAAAAAAAAATCTTTCTGAAAAAATGGTTACAGAATTTCGCATATACTGTCATTAAATATAGTATTTTCTATATTGGAATGTGTAGTGGATATAATGAAAATAAATTTTCTACGGCCACTGCTGAACACTTTGGTTTACATGTATGCATTCAGAAACTGTACATTGAGGAAATATATTTCACGATATGATTTCTTGGCACTTGTATTGTGATACTTATGTTCAACTTCAGAGTTTCATGGCATTATCAGTGTTTTTGTGCCAAATCTAAGCTTCAACTAAGGGTATTTTGGTCAAGGTTCCTTTTATATTTTCATGACAGTGTTAAACACTAAATTCCAGAAGTTTCTTGACACTATCAGTGCTTAAATAGTTCACTTGGTATGATGAAAGTACTTCAATATCTATGTATAATATCTTTTCAAAGATATTCACCACTAAATCTAAGCATAATATCGTGATAAGCGCTTCGATAGAACGTTTGTTTTGACGTTTCTACGTTTCACCACTAAGTCAAAGTACTGAAGAATCCAAATATTTATCGAAATAATTTCTGTCATTTAACGCTTGAAGTTGAGGAATACTCTTTGAAACCATATTGTGTGGGGATCAGGTACTCTCCCATTCATGGATAGAGAGCATACAGTATAATAATTATGAATATTTTTTTAAATGAAACAATGTTGTTCAAACTTTTATATTGACAAACTTATGAAGCGTTTCACCACACTATGGGGAGCAGGTCATTAGCTCAATAGGAGGAAAATCCAAACAGGGTTCCTTCTTTTAAGAACTGATTAGATTAAGTGATGGTGACAAATTTAGGTCTAATTGAATATCCTAAATTTTTCTGTTCATTGATTCACAATGCTTGCTATAGTTTCAGTTTCAATCTATTAATTTCATTATGTAAAAAATCAAAATTATATTAAGAAATATGATTTGCACAGTCAGAATCTGATGTGTTTGTCAAAAAAGCGTTTGTGCTTGGTACCAAATATGGAGTTCTGCCGATATAAATTTCATGACAACTTCCACAAGGAAGTGTTCAGACAACCGATTTGTTTTCTTTATTGATTTCAAGTTTATAGTTTTCAATATATCTGCCTAGAGAGTTATCCGTCTGAAAGTTATACTCAAATTATGAAATTTGGAGAATGATTCCAAATTCAGACTGAGTTTACCAATATAAGTTAGTATATTATATTTTTGATTGGTTTAACACTGAGAAAACCCTCATGGAATTGTTCTCGAGAAAGCATACTTTCAATCGTACTAGAATTATTACCATTATTGACCGCTATTTGTTTTCTAATTTTGAGCTTTTTCAGGAAATTATTTCCTGATATTGGTATCATGATGAATGTATGTATCATACTATTATGAGAAGCTATTTATATTGGTGTTTTCGAAGGAATTGTGAAGGAAAATGTCTGTATGGGATGGTTCATGTATGCGGTCAATTTTGGTAATCTCAACATTATCACTTTTCTCCATTCCAGAAAAAGTCATTATTAGACCGTTGTCTCTTATGCAACGTTCATTATTGAAGTTAGTTAATTCATCCGCTGTCGAAACACTGCAATTATTAGTTCAGATATGTGGATGACATAATATGTTGTTTCACTTGTACAACTAGACAATTAACTCTGGAAATGAAAATTGAAAACACCATTCACATTCTGAATTTAGCTATAACCCAAATTGACCAGAATTACGATTTTTCTATTTTTCATAAACCATCCGATAGAGACATTACCATTTACAATTCTTCTGCACATCCACATTAACATAAAATAGCTGCTTATAACATGGCATATTGACTCACCATGATATAAACGCTAGCAAAAATTTCTCCTACTCAATATTACAAAAGAAATAGAGGTCAATATTAGTTATAATTTTAGTATGATTGACAAGACAATATGCTTTCTCGTGAACAATTTCAACATGCATATTAGGTTAGCAAAGCAAAACGGCAGTTTTTACCAACGAAAATGAGGAACTCACTAGAAGAAAACTACACTTTTAATAATAACCTATGGGGAGCATTAGAAATCAATGAACAGAAAAATTCTGAAAATTTTCTAAATAGTCGATTAGACCTACATTCTTAATCTTTACTCAATCCTTTCAGTTATTCGGACATAATAGCTTCATTTAATCAAGAAATTTCAATTTTCATCAAGTAACGACATCCTCAATCAAATGAGTAATATCAATGATTAAAACCTTAATTTCAAAAACTACATTTGGTTGACTTAGATCCTAATATATAAAGTAAATGACCGGTCAAACGTGTTATCTATATTAACACAATAAGTGCGGTGGCAGGTTGAGCTTTAACGATTCTCGTTTTGTTTTCTCAAAATTGTTTCTTCTGGAATTAGTTCATGAACAAATTAATGCTCATTTTCCTTGAATTGTTGCTCTTTTTATAGTGAAAATCTTTCACTACACGTTTTCGATGTTCGCCTCTAGTAATGCATGTATGTAGTAATGTGACTTCAACACATAGCCGACGTCCGCACTCACTGATGTTTGGTTCACATGTTAATACTATTGCTTTTGGTGCCTTTCAATGTAATCTCCACCAAAAGTACATACCGTTTTAGCTTGGTCATAATGATTATGTTGATATGTAAAATTGTTCTGTGATTATATTTATCCACTTCTGCTTTCCACATATATAACGTTATAAATCATACATTTATTTTAACAATTGAAAGTCGACTTTAGTTTCAGAAAAGAAGGGATTCGAAATTTATGTCTTACTTTTGTATGTTTTGATGCAACTACCGCAATCAAGCTTATAAATGTCAGATTTATCCAATTCATTGCATATGGTTATCCTGAAGTATTTTCGGGTCTGAAAGCAATCTTTTCATGAAATTTAGTACTTCACTGTACGTAAGTCCAATTATTGATCGTTGAAACTTTGCCCATTTTGAAGCATAAACTTAATAGCTTTTTCATATTTCCTATTTCGACACATTTAACCTTTTATTAGGATTAACGACGAAACGAATAATGTTTAATTTTTATTTGATTGATGAGGTAGTTACTTGATCAAAATTGACACAAATTTCAATTTGATGAAATAATGCTCTTTAAATCATCACTCAATTGATAAACTTATAATTCAATATTATTCCAAAAAAGCTACTTAATTTGATGTGACGAAAATTCAAGAGGAGTCCAGTTCTTGTTTCTCATAGATTCATATTTCAAATGAAATAATGAAATTACCATTAAAATTATACTTTCTTATAGTAACTGATTTTCATAGTAAGTATCTGATTTTTCATATCAGAAATGCATTTGTTCTTAGATAGCCTAATATTGAAGTTTCCAAAACTTTTACCGGGTGAACAATTCACTTCAAAATCTTCAATACAACTTCAATAAAGCATTGGAAAGTACCTTGCCTGAAAAAGGACAATTTTTTCGTTAAACTGAAAAACTCTTAATCTTACTCAAATCTGAGTCAATTTTCTTGGACGAAGAATGACACTATAATTTTGATAAAAAAGTTATAGCTCAATGGTGAATGATTTCAGATAGCACATATCTTAACAAAAGATGCTTGAAAAAGGATGTCCTTTAAGAAAAAAAAATTTAAAATTACACCATACTATTTGAAATAGGAAAGTTGTAGTTGATGAACGCTATAACCCGAAGTAGTACTTTACAATTTCAAATTGTAGATCAGTATTCATTCAATCTAACGCCGAAATTTGAAATTGATCAAAAAGCCCATTAACCAGATAATTCTAATGGGCCCCTTAGCGCGAACAGTCTGTATTTTCGTTAAGAAATGGAGATCACATCTATCCTGATAGTATATGCGAAATTCTATCAAAAATTTTCAGTGTTTGGTTTTGTGAATATCGCTCA
Source organism: Cryptolaemus montrouzieri (assembly GCA_013387265.2). Lineage (NCBI taxonomy): Eukaryota > Metazoa > Arthropoda > Insecta > Coleoptera > Coccinellidae > Cryptolaemus > Cryptolaemus montrouzieri. The sequence continues at coordinate 108,232,040 of JABFTP020000185.1, forward strand.
TCAAAATGAAAACCGACGATAAATAAATTAAAAGAATCAAAATGAAACATGGTTTGTTAGTGCTCATTGCCAATTTTCAACCATCACAAAATTCAACACAGATATCATCCAGGAGCAAGGGTTACTTAGAAGATCTCATGCACATCATCCGTTGGACCTCTACACATTATCTGCAATCTGAAAACTTTGCTAAAGTACAAAATGTCCCGAAAATTAATACTCCAATTAATTACTCAATTAATTTGGGGGACAGTCTGTACGACAAAAATCTAAAAAATCTAAATTTTAGGCAAACTTCAGTTTAACATAGCAATAAATAACAGGTTTTCTAAACTGCAGTGCTCTCAACTAGGCTCTATACACTTCACAAACTGTACCTCAGCAACGATATTGACTACAGGAAAAACTGTTCTAAATAGTCAAGGAAGATATCAATCCAACATTTCATAAATAGTGCGATTTAAACTATTTTTCTTTTCTAAATGAACTCTTCAATTTCTCATCAAAATAATTACCATTCTGTTGCAAGAATATGAATATATAAGTGAAATCTATGTGATAATTAATTTTAACGAGATTAACAAGAACTAGTGAGTTGCTATCCACTTTTGTCGGAATTTTGTTGAGATAAATTGGGGAAAAATCCATTATTGATTGAAATGCTCAGTATAGATATAGGGAAAATATTGATTTTACCCCCAGAAAAGTAATCATATCAGCCAACGAATGCTACCAATATATTATTAAATAGCTAATCAAAGAATCCTCGAAATTTATCTAATGATTCCAAAATTCCAATTGTGCTGTCTTGGCGAATGATACCAAAAAAATGTCAACTCCTGTGGCATTCTGCTGAGTCAACGATTCTCGAGGAGTGACTGATTCGTCAGTGAACTTTTTTAAGTGGAAATCCAGATATATAATGATGTCCAATTCGATATTTGATTAATTCGTAATTTAGCTCATCTGCATTCAATTAACACTCCACATCTTCACTAGGTTATGTATTTCTTAGCTACTTTTTCGTTAGCCACTTAGAGCTATTTCTAAAATTTGTGAATTAGTTTTTATGGATATTGGGGAAATCCCCAAGGGCTGACACTGTAATCGAGATCTTGATTGAAATTTTACCTATTTTTTCTATTCTAAATTTCACAAGACGTGCTTTGACAATATTTTATTTATATCAAAATGTAACCTCTGAAAAAAAAATATTTTTTGATCTCCATCCATAATTTTGTTGCTTAAATTCTTGCAAACCACCAGAGTAAATCCAAGACACAGAAGGACAAACTCTTCTGGATTAAATCCAAGTTTGAGCCAGGCGAGATATCACTCTGTTCTACATGGTGAACTTCTTGAATTAATTCTATGTTAATATAGTAACCTAATTTCTGTCTTGCTCTAGTCTTATTCAGGGTTAATTTAAAGGTAATTCAGAACTTTCCTGACGAGTCTTCATATGTATGTCAAAAGTACTCCCAGTGTCCAGAATAGGCAGGGCAGAAACAATATCTATTTAGATTTCAATAACCACATTCTTATACGACAAGCAGTGAAAATGTTATTATATTATAATTGCTTCCATAGAAGAAGAAATATTGCCTACATACTATTTGTCGCATGAAAGAAAAACAAATTTGGTTTCAAAATTACTTAGCAAACGACACAAGGTCATGGAGGGAATTTCTCCAGCGTTAGTCAGTCAATCAAAATTGACTGTCACTTCATCAACATACGTCTAAAATGAGTGCTAAAACATTGGTTTAATGTTCGTGAATTATTCAAAAGAATTTGAACTTATTTTTCGAAAAATATTATGTTGTTTACAAAGACGAAGTTAACACTTAATTCTCGAAGAGCTCTGAATGATGAAGAATAAAAACCAATTCAAGCCAAAATCATCAATCTGACCTACAAATATGTGATACCACAATAACATTCTCTTCAGAAATTGATATGGGAGTGTCTCTACTCCCTTGATGTTTTTGGAGAACGCAACTAGTTATGTGTCCCTCCCAAAGCATGATATAAAAGCTAAAGGAATGGAGTAAACCAGTATGTTGCATTACATTGAAGGATTTGAGGAACTTAGTGACAGAACCGATGACATTACTAAACCTTTCTCAAATTGGACATGTATAAACCATCTGGGAAAAAACTGTTAGGAATAATAATATAGAGTGAGATGACATTTTTATGATCTAAAACCTGACCTGGAGGGTGAAACAAGATTTTTGGATTCACAAGTGTTGAGAGATGGACGCGAAACGTACTACGTGATGTTTGAATATGAAAAAGCACGTACAAGAATTGCAAACCTGTGACCAGATGAATATATCCGGACACAAAAAAAGGGAGTAGTATGGAGTACATACGAATATTCACATATATATATATATATATATATATATATATATATATATATATATATATATATATATATATATATATATATATACAGGAGGATAAATCTACGTGCAGGAGTAACAGAGTATTGAGATTTACGGAAAAAATTGGTTTTTCTTAAAAACTCCTGCAGTTTTAGAGATATTCTGCCCATTCTAATTAAAAGAATGACTAGTAGGCTTTGATTTTTTTCATTTATTTATTTATTTTGACAGTTGATAGAGTTGGACCAGTGTCTGCTCGAGTTGTTTATAAATTAACGATTAGTTTTAAGACTTTTGAAGTTATTGCTGTAAGAAAAAATGGCTAATTTTATTAACGCCGAATTGGCTGATATCCATTACGGTCTGGCTGACGAAACACAACAGAAGCTAGGCGATTATATGGGGTGCGCTTTCCAAATCGAGTAACACCAGACAGACTTTTACAGTAAATAATCTTTTAAAAGGTGCAACTCAAACTATGAGAACTCCAGATATGAAGGAAGCAGTTTTGAATTGTATTGATTTGAATCCTCATGTGAGTACAAGAAAAATTGAAAATTAGTTGAATGTTCCACATCTTCTAATTTGGACGATTCTCCACGACTTTTTATTGTACCCGTTTCATATTCAACGTGTTCAAACTCTACTTCCTCGAGATTTTCCTTCAAGACTGAATTTCTGCCGATGGTTCTTAGATAAAATTAGAGAAAATGCTCATTATGATAGTGAAATAATGTTCACTCACGAAGCAAACTGCTATCACAAATTCTCCTAATAATCATTATTGGGCTGAGGCACCAGCACATTTCAGTGGAGAAGCTAGCCAATTCTTGAATAATACATTCAACAACCGATGGATATGTTGGGTTGGGCCAGAACCATGGTCTCTTAGGTCCCCAGAATTAAATAGTTTAGACTCTTCCTTATGGGGATGTCTCAAAAGTTTAGTTCATACCACTCCAGTAAACACTGTAGAAGAATTGAGAAATCGAATAATCACCTCTTATGACACGATAAGAAATATCCCAGGAATATTTCAAAGAGTGCGTGATAATATGCGTATTTTGCAGGTGGAGGACACTTCCAGCAATTTATTTAGTTTTTAATTGTTCTTGTTTTTAGTATGATATTGAATAAGTATAAGTTGAGTCCTCTAACCTAACCTAACCTATCGAGTATTTCTATTATTTTTTTTATTTAGCGATTAACATACAATTCAAATAATTCCAATTCAATAATTTTTCACTCGAAAACGGTTGGAGACGAAAAATTACAGGTGTCAAAAAAAATTCTGAATTGAATAAAGATGACGAAAATTGATTGAACGTTGATCAGTGGCGTCCTGAAAAAAAGTTTGGAAGGGCAAAAGAAGACATGGCTCCGGAAAAGAAAACACCTTGTAGATTTTAGTTAAAATTTAGGCCGTGTAATGATGGTGAAAAATATCTTGCATTCCAAATTTGGGCTGAATATCTCAAAAACTGCAGGAGTTTTGAAAAAAAAACAAATTTTTCCGGATATTTCAACACCTTGTAGCTCCGCAACGAAGCTTTTGCGGACCTATGTTTATATGAAATTTTTTTCATACTATTATGTAACACAGTATACAATACTGAATGCGAAGAAGGGAGGAAACCGCTGAGCAAATTTTTCAAGAGACATGCACACTCTGGCAGCAGACATAATATAAGAGCCGAACGAAAAGAAGAGGAAGTCTTTGTAAAATCATCAAATATACTGGGGGTAACAACTAAAGCAGGGTTATAAACTATAGATCAACTCGCAGTTCAGGAAGGCTCTAAAACCAAAAGATATAGCGAGATACCATAAAGTCAAACTTTCGAATCCTTTGGACCCAACATCAACTCATATACCTGTTCGACAACTAGGAATTTAGCAGCTGCCAAGTATTTTCCCAGATCTGAATAAACAGTACAATAATATAATTCGATAATTTTCCTTCCAGGCAATCATTCTGAAAGCAAAGTTAATCATGTTGGATTCTTCATAACAATTTATCAAACGACCACTTCACTCAAAAGAGTGCTATCAGAATACAAAACCTTGGTTGCATGGCAGCTCATTAACTGAATGTCTCTTGGATATAAGGATCTGAAATCAGCTATAAGCAATGCAGGAAGGTTGGTAGCTTCACTAATAGTGATGATGAGAAATGACTAACTTTTCCTCAACCAAAATTCACCTTACATATAATTAATTTAATTCGGTTTCAGTTCTGTAATATATAATTCTTCGTTTCCTTATATCTCCTATTTACTCCACTTTTATTTATGATGAATGAGTCCACTTAATATGTAAATCTAATATATTACTCTCCATTTCTTTATTTCTCTTATTTACTTCTCTTTTACTTTGAATGAATACTTCTACTATACGTATACTGAGCTTTCAATTCAATCTCCCTGCATTATCCAACACCCCTTTAATTTAAAAACTTCAGCCGAGGTAGAATTGTGGTGCATTTTGAGGCGTAAAAGGCACCGCATTGCGACCCACCTGCGGTTCACAAGATTGTCCCTATAGGGGTCGCGCGGCTGTCGTTTCATTATGTCGGACTCCGGGGCTTCGTAAGCCAGAGAAATAGCAGGCACCTACACAGTGGCCAGCGGCATTTGTTAATAGTGAGAAAACTACATGCACAAGTTGAATAATAGTAAAAAACCTGTCTTAAAATAGTGTGTAGAGGGTTATAGTTAGAGATAGGATCGGGAACACATCTATTTGCGTTCGAAAAGCGGTGCAAGATGAATGAAGTGGTGATGATAGATGTCTACATACTACAGAACAACACACTCCAAAAGCAACATACACAAAGGTCAATAGTATAAGCAATAAGAATATGGCTAAAAATTAAGCATATTTCATAGATATATTAATTTATAATTACGCCATGACGAGTGAGATACCAAAGCTGATATATCAGCTGTCAAGATTGAATCAGATTATTCCTATAATTCGTCTATATGCCATGATTCCAAGTCTAATTGTATATAACAAGGGGTCGTTTCAATATTTCATTTCAAAAAAATTTCCGAATAACTATGGCAGTTATCTAGAGACTTCACAAATTGTTCGAACTAGTAAGTTAACAGGCAACTATACTCAATGTTGAGCAACTAAATTGCAAGGCAACGATTAAAATTAGCGAGAAAATATTCAAATTATCTTCGTAGATCCTAAAGTAACTCAATACTTTTGTTGGCAAATACGTCAGATGTTGGGTAACTATATAAGTTGTCTAGTAACTAAATACTAGATAGGTCCTCGAACTTAGCCTGAGCTATAGGTAGTAGTTGTTTCAAAAATATAACTGTGCTCAGCCATCAGTAGTGAACGTTCTCACTGAATTTTCAAAAATAGAAAAAATTTGTCATAGTATCGAGTTTCGCAGTGATCTACGAATGTCTCTTCTTCGGAAATGGTCGAGAAGATCCACGAAGCGGTAGACTTCGAGAAGCTAGAAGACCTGGTAAGCATTCCAAAAAGTGCGGTACATTCCCATATTTTCTCAAAAGTTGAGCACAAGAAGGCAAGATGGATGCAGCGTTTGCTCACACTTGAGTACAAACAGTCTTGTTGCAGACATTTAAATGGAATGTTTGGCGATATTTAAAAGCAATAAAGTAGGCCTTTTGAATGTTTGCACTATCACTTCGCACCAGAGTCATAAGAACAGTCTAAACGATAAATTAAAAGAGTAGAATCGGCACCAAAGAAGACGAAAACCGGTTCATCTGTAGGCCAGGTTATTACGTCGATTCTTTGGTATGCGCGTGGGACCTGTTTTCTGCCAAAATTTTTGTGTTTTCTTTGTTAGAATAGGTACTTCTGAGACCAACCTCATAAGTTTCCTGATAATTACATAACTGTTGAGAGACTAATTAGAAACCAGTAAAACTGGGTAAATTGACAGATAATGCAAGTTTTCGAGTGAGCAACTTTCAAATAATGGGGTAATAATGAAAATTCTAAATAGGTACCCAAGTCGTCAAGTGAAGGTACATGTACCTATATGGAGTCGAGTGGCTGAGTTAGTTAATTTTACCTAAAGGGTTAAGTTTTCAGGTTAGGTCGACACCTGGTGTCCTAGATAGCGGTCTCCTGGAATCTGAACTGGTCGAAATAATACCATAACTACTACGATACTCACTCCCAAAATTGAAAAAAAATTTTCAAACAGTAAAATGTACTCAATTCAACGGATTTCAATAATTTTGATGGAAATTTTGATGAAAAGGAAATTCCAAAAAAACAGCATTTTCCATTTATCTCCATATGCACTATGCACTAGGGATGAACTATCTTTAACACTTATTACCCTCTAATTTAGAAGAGGGTGACAATTGGGATGGCTAGGACATACAAACAGAATGACAGACGAACGGTTTGCCAAATGTACATACCAGGAAAAATAAAAGGCCAAATAAAAGGGGAAGATCCAGGAATGAAGATATATAGGAAGCCGCCAGAATCAAGAACATTGGGTGGATAGACATCCAAAGGTCTGGCACGAAATAGGAAGTGATGGAAAGACCTAACCAACTCGACTCCACAGTCTTACACCTAACCGTAAAAAGACTTAGGAATAGGTAAGTAAGAAACTTTCGCAAATCTCATTGAAAATTCAAACATTTGAAATTTTTCTATACAAAAAGCATTCGTGTTATATGTCGAAAAAGTGAACTTCTAACAAGAAAAACGGACTCGCAGAGTGTAAGATGCCATAAAGATCTGACTGAAATCAAACAAAATATATGAGTGAGAGTAGGGAGCAATCTGGTATCGCTTAAAATCTTCAAAGCCTAATTTCCTGCTTAATATTTTCACAGGGAACTGTCACCTAATTTTATTTTCAATAACATCTTTAAAGCGAAAATTTTGGAAACTGGGATCACGCCTATTATCATCCTAGAAGAAAACATTTAAGAATAGGTTACTAGGGAACCGTTTACCAATCCTCGAAGGTAATCAGGTCAATTAATTCAATTGATGTTGTAGTGCGATACCAGGAATTATGAGACAACAACTACTTCACCCTTACCACATACCTTACAGGACTAGCCCGCATTTATCGAATTGGTACTAAACGAATGTGATTAGGTGAATCCTTTACTATAATGTAGCAACAGGTCAGTGATATGGTATCATTTAATTTACACTTTTAGGTCGATGAACATTTGATGTAACTGGCTCGGTGGCGTAGAGGATATGATGCTCGTCTCCTGTGCAGAGTTATCTGAATTCAATCCCCACAAAGTCGGTGTGTTTTTCGGATTCTAGGAATCACTTGAGTATCCATTTTTCGGAGGAGATCTACCAGAGATGTGTTGGACATCAAAGATCCCTTTCCTCGACACGAAAGGGGTTCGGCAAAACTCCCGGATTAATGAGGTGACAGAATTCCCCGGCATGTCATTGGCCGAAAGACCGAAGAGCACGTTAAAGGAATAACGAGCAAACAAACAAACATTTGTTTTCATTCAAGCTCGACATGAGCTCCAGTTCTAAGTTAATATTTGGGCAGAATATGTTCGTCAGTTTTTCTTAAGGTCATTTCGGTTGCCACCTCGTCTGAATTGTGAAAGTTATTCGAAATTTGTTGGTAATATCTTTCCAGTTTTTGAAGGAGGTTTCACTGGCAAGACCACATTTCAGTTTAAAAGCATCTCAACATATTGTACCACTAACGATGGTCAGGTCTAATAGGATCTACCTGAGCTGCATCCTAGTTTATGCTGTTCCCATCACAATCAGGGAGACGTTGATGAAACCAAAAATGTATTAGTCTAATGAAACAGAGATAAAGAATCCAAAAAAGCATCAAGGTTGGAAGTTATCTTTAAATTAATTTCATGATTTGGAGCATCTTACAATCTGAATCCGTTTTACTTGTTGGTACATTTTTTCCACATTCGATAAAAATACCATTTTTGGTGTAAAATAGTTGAAGGGATTCGAAATCTCGAATTTACAAAAATTCCTTCCCTCATGCTGCTAAATTCATAAGTTATATCAGGTAATTATACAGGTATTATTACGTTGTGTAGAAGTCGCATAAGTAAGTTGCCAGTAAGTCCTCTGGTAGCTATGAAAATTGCTGTTTTTCACATGAATTATCAGGTAATTCAGTGAGTTGTCAGAAGTCGTCAAGTAAATGAGTAGGTAGCCGATTAACTATGCAAGTTGTCCAGTAATTATGCCAATAACTAAGAGAGTTGTCAGTTAACTACGAAAGTGGGCAGCAATTAAGTTGCATATGTTGTCAGATAACTATACACATTATTGAGTAAATATGAAAATCGCATAGCAATTTAAGTGTCAAACAACAAGCTGGTTTGTCGCGTATACACGTAAATTGCCGAATGGCTAACATAAGAAACACCAAGTAAGTAGTCTTGATTTGCTCAAATAGTTTGTTCGAAGTAGTTTGAGAGGAGAAGTCAGTCATTGATCATAAATCTTGACTGATCTATTGAAAGTATTAAATAAGATACTCTTTTCACTAGAGAAAAATATATACAGATTATCAAAAAATTGGAAGAAACTAGTAAGCGAACTATTTTCAATTAAACACCTCAAAAAAGTCTAGAGAACACTTCTGAATATCGATATATCGTATCCAGAAGGATCAATATGGATGATTTTTTTAAAGAAATAATCACCTGCATCAATTTCTCACCAAATTATGTAGAGTGCCGCAACAGATTTCAGGTTTTTTTTTTTAAAAACTGAAAATGCAGCAGATGCGACGCTGCTTGATAATCATTTCATGTATTCAGTATTTGAAATCAGTTAGTTGGCACTTTGTTTCTGTTGTAAGCACAAATAAAAGATTCAAGTTTTGTGATTCGACCATGGAAAGACGACATTTGACTAGAGAAGAGGTGTTACGAGTCGTTGGAATGCTCCAAGCTGGAAGCTCACAACGGGAAGTAACCAGGGTTCTGGAAAGTAGCCCAAGTATCATAAACCGTTTTTGGTCGCGTTTCAATGAAACAGGTAGCGTAGAAGAACGCCATACAGGTCGTTTCAGGATTACTACAGTCACCCAAAACCGATTTTTGGTTTTACAAGCCAGAAAAGATCGTACTACAACAGCATGTCAATTAGCTCAAGAGCTATCACGAGTTCATAATGTACAAATTTCCGACCAAAATGTGAGAAATCGACTGCACGAAGGTCAACTCCATTCCAGACGTCCTTTAAGAGTTCCACAACTGACCCATGGAAATCGCGATGCTCGTTTAGTTTGGTGCCAAGAATACGTAAACTGGGATCAAGAAAGGTGGGCCACAGTTTTCTTCAGTGATGAATCTAGATTTCGTTATTATCCCGATTCGGGAAGAATTCGAATATGGAGGGAATCTGGAAAGCAAAACCGTCTCCAGCATGCTCCAGAAGTTGTTAGACAGGGAGGCGGATCAGTGATGTTTTGGGGAGGTATACGTCTTGGTGGAAGAACTGACCTCGTTTTCATACAGAACAACCTCACGGGAAATTCTTACACAAATGAGATCTAACCAAACAATGGGTCAAAATCCACTTTTCCAACAAGATAATGACCCTCCTCATCGTGCAAGAGTTGTCTTGAACGTTCTTGATGAGAATTATATCGATCTTCTACCGTGGCCATCCTGCTCCCCAGATCTGAGTTCAGGATTTTTTTGTTTTACCAAATTTCGTCATTTTCAAATTTCAAATTTGCTTTGGAGAATTCAAATATTATTTTGTTTTCTTGAGAATACATTATATACAATACATCGTAACAAAAACCGAAAGATTTCTATAAATTCGAATCATCAAATTCATATTTTAAAGATATTGGTAAGTGTTCCCTAGACTTTTTTGAGGTGTTTATAATTTTGCAAACGTATCTCTAGTTGCAATGGTTTTTAATTTTTGATCAAAATCGCTGAAATGAAATTGAAATACTAAAACGACACTTTGTATACGTCCTTCATATTTCGAAAGGATTCAAATTAGGCCCAAGCTAACCGCCATGTGTCCAGAACATAAAATTCTTTATTGGAATCCAAAGTAAAATCATATTCAAAAGCAAAATAAGCGGAAAAAATAGGGTCAGCAACTGAATTCAATTTAAAGGAAGAAGAAGAGAAGAACAAAAATCAAATAATCAGTATAGGGGAAACAGCAAGTGACACGGGAAAGCAGAAGTTCACGTTCCATCGGTCACATCCAGAGATGCAGCCTTTACAGTCTGGTTCCATTCGAGAATATATAGCAGTTATATTTACGAAACTTTATCACCCTTTCGCTTGGTTCATTACCTTTCGTTGACGAGTTTATCTTTGAAAGGATTTCTGGGACGCCGCTTCATGATATCGGACTCTGCCTCCTCGTATGCCAGGGATATGGCGGGGACCTGAGCTCGGCCAAACAAACACATGTCAAAATAAAAGTATGATAAAATGAACAACCATGATGGGGCAACACAAACATGCCTGCACCGCTCCTTGACTTGTTCGTCTATGTCTATATTCTAACTTAGTTATACCTAGTGTCGCAATATTAAATGGAAATATCATACCTTCTCTGTTGATGTTTTCAAAATAACAACGAAAAGACTCAATTAGCAACTGAAATGGTTTATAATTTCTTAATATGCCGTTTTTGGCTAAGTGATAGGATTCACATCGGAAGTTATAACTCCGTAAAGGCAATTAGATGACAAGTAAAAGTAAATATGAACAAAAAATCATCCCTTATTGAAATGAATTCTGTATTTTGAAGCCAAAAAAATTTTGAAAATAAGAGATTAGGGGCTATAAACCAACTTTTCACAACCGACAATTATGATTTCTGAAAATTGAATTTTTCATGGGATCTTAGGCATAATGACGTCGACCCCGGGAGGATACTTTGTATGTACTTTTGTCTGTTCAAACACTCCATCTGAATCTTCCTACTAGTTAGATAAATTCTCGGATGGTTTCTTTGAAAGCCGGGGTTCGACATTTGTAGAAGTAATCCATCATCTCACATGATTATGTGTAGGCACCCATAGCCAAGCTTGATGCTTATTCCCTATTTTTTTGATGCCTATTTTTTGTCAACCATTTACCAACCCCTGTGCATACATAGGAAATGCCGCAAGTAGCATTCGATCTATTTCCGACCGGTGCATCATTTTTTGATTAACTGTATGATCCCACGTCAATGTCCCGAGCCAATGTCTGCTGGCTACGTTTATAATCTCCGAAAGCTTTAAAAGTTATTCGGTATGACTCATAGTTTTTAACGGCGGCGTGATATTCTCCCGACCCAATATCTGCTGCTTATGCTTGTAATCTCGGATAGCTTTAGAAGTTATTCGGTATGACTCAAACACTTTAACTGCAGCTTGACTTTCAGTTACATTCTTAATTCTTTCTTCAACACACTAAGCACATACCTCAACCTGGTAGGCAGTAGTGACAAAAGTTTAGTTCACAATGTATAATATACCCAAAATCTCATCGCGAAATAAAAAAAAGGTCGTATACAAGAAAAAATGATTAAAAATAACGCTTTACTTTTTATTGGATCTCCAATGTCCTGAATAATATTTGTAGTTTCAGCAGAGCTCGTAAAGAAAAGCTTAAATTATTCAGCTGTAGGTATTCAAAAGGTTTTGTTATCCATCGATATCAACGTTTACCGCAAAAACTATTTCTGCTTTTCAAAATTTCATGTTCTTGTAACTTCTCACTGGCTATAAAAGTAGTCCTCGACAAACAAAAAAAAAACTGTTTTGCGAAATTGAAGGACAATGAAAAATATTCGAAATTTATCAATTCTTCGTAATAATATCCTTGAGTGCTAGCTGTAAGTTTTGACAAACTTTTTCTGTGAAGATTTGTCATTTGAAAATGACAGTTTGGTGAAGTAATGGCATCTATTAACACAGAGCAGAGTTAAAAGTGAAAACGCTTATTGAATAAATGGTTAAGATAAAAACTTTGCCACAATGGATTCCATATTATTGTTGTTCATTGAGTTACATTAAATGAATTCTTATTCTTCTACTTGTTTTTTTAGATATATTGATGTATGTCAAAATTTTAATACCTCAACATTTCGAGAATCCGTATGTAACATTTACAGCGAGTAAGAAGTTAGGAAAGGTGAGTTGGTAAGAAATACTGCAGAAACAAAACATAGTCGAGTTTCACGATTTATCACCAAACATAATACACCGATCAATTAAAAAAAGCCAAGTGAGAATAGGACCGTCGCACTGGGGCTTCCATACAAGCTTATTTTTATATGAACAATTCGTTCTCAATATTTGAGTGTTAAGTTTTTTCCAAAAATGTCCTCAACACGCATTTCTTCATTATTTGTGTAGTAAAAATTAAACACATTCAGTAACCAAAGTCACTTTCTTAGTTAAGTATTGAATGTTTTCATCACTTATACATTGAAACAATCAAATGTGCATCGAAATACATACCAAAGAAAGTAATAAATATTATTGAAGTCCGTGAAATTTTCCGATAATATCAGGTAACTAAAAGATCTCTGATATATAAACCGTCAATCAATACTGCCGAATTTCATATCTGTCTAAATCATCCATGTGCTGACATCGGTGTCGCAAAACTCATGCTTGTTAGATCATTTCCAACCGTAATTTATCGCATGGATTTCGATTATTATGCTTGTAATTTCCTGCCTTGGAATGTAACTTTTGTATGTTCTTAAAGGCGATATAATTTGAAACTTTATTACTATAGAATTCACTACTAAAAACACTATACACCACAAATATTTATGACAAAACTGGAAAATAGTTATTCTAGTTCCACTAACATAACAGCCTAGTTAAAAATGTATTTTAAAAATTTAAGATATGTATATGATATTTTCTATATTTCGATTCCCAAGTGTTTTAATTAATTATTAATTTATTATCTTCCACCAAGTCTTAAGCGAGAATTTCGTATATAGTACCAACTATTCGGTCTCCTAATTCAATAAGGAGCCATTTATAAATACCACGATACTTCATATTTGGCACTCATTTAATGATGAATTAGATCTCCAATCCGCAGTAACCGTGATATGTTGTTCTATTTGGTTATAGTAAAAATTCCGTATTTCAAAGAAGAAATTAGTTGATTTTCAAAGCATTTTGCATATATTGAGAAAAGCCATCCACCGGTCGATATAAAAAACGAATCTATATCATTCAAATACATAAAACTTCATAACTCAATGTTTTCCTCTATCAGCTCCTGGTTTTTTATTTGGATTTTACTCTCATTATTTTTTTTTCATACTTACGAGTTCTTTAGGGAACGAAAGAGTTTACAGATCTACTAGAAAAAAAACAGTATTTTCTAGAGTCTTTCCTTGTATACGACCAAATTTTTTATTTTCTGGTAAGACTTTCGTCGCCCACGCTCAATAATTGGACTTTATTGACTTTTTAGGAGTTACCCTGTAAATTCCAACTACTTTTTCCTACTTTTTTTTAAAGTAAGTATATTAAATATTACCGAAACCCCACGTAGTTCATCGAATCTATTATTTCTAAACAGTTAATCGGGTTGTTGAAATTTGAGTAAATTGATACTAATATTGATTTTATCAAACAGCACTTTCAAATCGAAACATGCTGAAATTCGTCATTTCATTGTTATTTGAAAACTGATGATTCTGTACTTGGAAAATTCGGATCGAGTACCAAATCGAATCCAAAGGCTTAGCATAACAAAAGCAAGCAATAACTTTATTCGATAAAAAAACCTTCACAAAAAGGTTTCGCTTTGTTCCACTATGGACTGGACTAACAGTCGAGCTAGCTGTGCTAAGCAAGGCAAAACTACCCAATTGCGTGAATAAGGATAGGAAATCGTGTTTGTGTGTCTCATGTTTGATAATCGATAACTATTCTAGAGAAAACCTGGAAATATTAAACATACAAATCAATTATGTCCACTACATATTGATTATATCCCACAACTGTTAATCCCATACACGTTGAGAAATGATCTATTTCGTGATACCTCATTATTCCAAATTGTTAGCAAAATAATTTTAATTCGTTAGTAATTAGTAAACGACCACTCTTAAAGTAAATTAAAAAAAAAATAACTGCACCTAGAGTTGACCAGTTTATCGTTAACGGGATTCCTCGGTGGTCTCTTCATGATATCTGATTCTGCTTCTTCATAAGCCAGAGAAATGGCTGGTACCTAGATGATTGTAAGAAGAAATAAAGATTTCAAGTATAAACTGAGATAGAGGAACGATGTTTTACTTTTCGAAGCTAAAATAACTAAAACTATCATGAAAAATTATTGTATTGTAGTATTCTAATGAGAACAGAATTATTCACTAACTCATTTCTGCTATTGAAATGAATCGAATTAACTGCACGTCAAAAAGAACTGATAGAAATGGGCGAATATTATTAAGAAATTCTTCTGTGTTAATTTTTGTGAATGATGAATTTCCTGCCGTTATAAAAATATACCAATAACTATTCCAGATCTTTTTCGAACAGAGTAGGTCCTAAGAAATCATTTCAGTTGAAAGGATGAAGGGACATTTATATTATATACGTCAGCAAACGAAGCTTTTTCCTATTTCGTCCTCCGAAACCAGCTTATACACTGTGACAAAAAAGCATCCGGAAATTCTCATTTAAATTGACCGCGTTGAGTATTTTTAAGTATTTTGAGTTTCTGTATGTTGGTAGAACTGTTGAAACCAGTCGACCTCAGTGGTACTCAGCGACATTTACAATGGAAAAGAGTTTGAACAAAGTGTTTGTCACAAATTTTGTATTTTGAACGAAATTCCGTGTGCTGAATCGTTGTGAATGCTGGAAAAGGCTTATGGAGACTCTGTTTCATCGAAAACCCAAGTGTATGAGTAGTACAAAGCCTTTAAAGATGATCGGGAGATCGTCGAAGATTTGCCTCGTTGCGGACGACATTAGACCTTTTCAATCGACGATGACGTCCAAAAAATCGAGGCAATAGTGCTCGAATATCGTCATGCCAGTGTTAGAGAGATAGCTCGTGGTCTCAACATCTATCGTGAAACCGCTCGTTTGATTTTGGTGAAGCAATTGGGCATGCGGTGCGTCACCGCTCGACTCGTTCCGATAGAGCTAAATTTTCTTCAAAAACAGTAACGTATGCAGGTAGCTGCAGACATGCTGGATTGTGCGAATTCTGATCCCACGTTCATGGGACGGATCATAACTGGTGACGAGACATGGGTCTATGAATACGACACAGTATCTACCCGCTCAAGAATACCACTTTAAGGTTATAACTCAGAAAATTATCAGAAAAGTTTAAGATATCATGTAAGACGATCGCCGGGTCAAGTTGAGAGGGATAGCGAAGACTATAAATATCTTGTATGAATAAGTTTTCAACATCTTGCGAGTGCATTTGTACATTAGGAAACTATCGGCAAAATGGGGGCCGCGTTTGTTGATAACTTATTAAAAACATGAAAAAGTGCAAAGAAACAAAGAACCAAACAATGAGTGAAGGTCGGGAGTGCACCCAAGAGTGCCAAGGTGGTTCCATCGGCCGGCAAAGTGATGATTACGGTCTTCAGGGCATTTATTTTCTTCAGGAAGGGAAGACCAACAATAGGGAGTACTACACATTACTGATGAAACTATTTAAAGAGAAAATCAAATCAATGCTACTAAGGAAGAAAACCCTGTCCCTGACGTTTCCTTCGCCATACCAACAGCTAATCTGGTGGAGTAAAGATATGAAATGCTACCTCATCCACCATATTTTCTTGACCTGGCTCCCGGTGGATCTTCGAAACAAAAGGTATATCGAGAACCTTGGGAATAACTACTACTACAAAGAGGACCTCAAATAGTTTCATCGCCTTAGCTCGTGTATAGTCCTTAAAAGAGATTATGTTGAAAAAAGAGTGACATTCAGTAGAGAAATGTGAGTTCTTCTTTCATTTTATCCCACGTACCAATTCATTATCCCACCAACCAATTCGTTCTTACACTACATAATACTTAAATGAATTCAACTTATAACCTACTAAAATCTAAAAGATCTGGATAGAAAATTATTCTTCCTAATTTTCTCGAAAATTTTAAAGTATTTTTACCGAAAAGTTCTAAACTCATCACTAACTCAGAAGCAATTTTCTCGTCTAAATCTGACTATTCTACAAAATCACAGAGAAGAAGGAATTCATGATATACTTGAGTATGAGGGGGCACTTCTGATGCAGATAACAGAAACAAATCTAGCCCTAAATGTAGATACTCGATAAAAAGCAGTATAAGTATAAGAGATGAAAGATTTGGAAAAATAGCAAAGATTTGAAAAACTGGAAAAATCACGTACCTTTCTTGGTCGCGTCTCTCTTATTTCTGAGAGAACATGAAACACTTCTATCTACATATATATCATATATAAATGCACAAATGTTTTAAAAGTCCGAGCCTACGTGTGTGCAGAAAATCTTATTTTACTGAAAAATTTAATCTACATGCAACTGAATATTGATCTTTTATTTCAAGTACCTTTCGTTTACTAATTTATCGTTATAAGGATCACGGGGGCGACGTTTCATTATGTCGGATTCAGCTTTTTCGTAAGCCAGAGATATGGCAGGAACCTTTACAATCAAACAGTGTCAATCATTTCATCAACAACCAAAATTATCAAAAAAAAGGAATACGCTCATTCCATATCGTTATCATCAATCCCTATTTCCGAATACTTTGTTTTTCCAATGGTATACTTTAGTACTTGAGCAAATTTTTTATTAGTTTCAAGATTTGTGAGCTTAGGTCACCAGCTTTTTCTATCAATAAAATTAAATATTTTCTGATTTTTCTTTCTTCACACTGAATATTCATTATAGAGCCTGCTGCAGATTCATTATTCTACAAAACCTAAAAGTTTCTCCATTTCACCGAAACAGGTAGGGTCGTAGAGTTGAATAAAATTGTACCTTAAATTCATTATAGTATAAAGCTTAGTTTCATATGTTATTGGGGATAATATTAGAGATCACGTCATCCACTACCAGACACGGTTGAAACTCCTGTAATAAATTTTTATTATACTTAAGTTATAGTATAAAAGCTGAGTTTTATATATATTAATTGCGGTACCATCAAAAGATGTTTGCTCAAAAACCATGCGGTTTTGATGGTTCTTACATTCTACCATAAACATTTCAGAAAAATCCAAAACATTATTGAATAATTTATCGGTTTTTTTGCTGGTTTATTGATATGAACATTTTACTGAATAATTTTTAAATTTTCTTTTCAATCATAAATAACTCTATACAATATACCTGAATGATTCTATATCAAAAAATGGTTCATCACATAGTATATGACGAATGACAGATGATGCGGAATAAAATAACATATTTCGTTTCATATTCCTCACGCTCGCACCTATGGCAAAATTTTAATGTGTCTAGCACTATAAAAGAACTATCGAAACACTCTGGCTATTGAGGAAACATCTTTTATGTATTTAGGTACAAATCATTTTAATAACAGGTATAAATAGAATATATTGCATTTCAGAGATGTCTAGCAGGGAGATGCAATCGCTGCACTAGATGATGTGATTTCTAATATCATTCTGAATGAAATATATAAACTGAGCTTCATATTATAACGAATTTGACGTGCAATTGTATATATCTCTACTACCTGTTACCTGCCAATGTTACCACAACCCAAACTTCATAGTCGTGAATCGTTCTCATTTTTTTGTGTTAGGGACATACATGAAGAAACTTTCAGCTCTCATAGAATATGTAGAGGCCTGGCTGTCGCAGACTCATGACCAATACGTTTTTCATACGGAAGGAAAAATTTTCTGAGACAAACTTCAATCCCAGTCTATCAAATAGTTTGGCAGATGATAAACCCTCGAACAGTTTGACAGATAATAATGCCTACTAATGAACAACTAACTAGTGCTTCACACATGTGCATAGAGAAATTGCATTATCCGCCTAAAAGTAAATATTTCGGAAGCTGATAGTATAACGCTACTACACCAATCAAAAGAGCGCCCCAATGATCTTAATAATTTCTCAACAACTCAGAGAAAATATGATTTCTCAATGAAGAAAGTAACAATTTTTGAAAAAGAGATGATCTCGAAAATCAGCTGTCCCATTTTGACGAAACAATGTTCCAAGCAATTTTTTATCGAAAAATTGTAATACCATAAAAATTAAATAATTTTAAGTGTTTACAAATGGCTTTGAAATAATCACGTTTTTCCGGTCAAGTTTGCCACGAATATTTCTTCTAAATTTCATTTTCCATAATGGCGGTTTTGGATATCCATTGATGTCATTTTTACACAAATTTAACTGATACATCTTCCTACAGTATACTTTAAATAAAGACAGATCGATATATAAATGAATCTATATCATCAGAAAGTTGAGAAAAGACTTATCGTAGATGAATAGGTAATAACTCACTCTCAAGAGTAAGTATGAGATACGTTATTATCAGGACAAACCATGAAGGGTTTCAACAAAAGGCACAGTATATCAGAACGAAATTTAATCATGCTCAACATGCGGCAGACAGAAATTCTACCTAGACTAGCAAATTTAGAGGAGCGTGAATTATTTGAGAAATATATTAAGACAAATTTGGAAGGAATATTTCGACAGAAAAAAAAACTGCAGATTAGGTGAGGAATCTCTAGGCTAGCAGATAGAATCAGCTAACAGAGCAGATGCTATTTTCGCTTCGTTATGGCAATCATGACTGGTTGCTGAAAACAGGCCAGTCTCGTTCGCGTTGAAAGAATAAGCAACTATGTGATGGCTACGAAAAAGAGAAGAGGCAGTTGAACACATTCAATACGTCTTTCGTCGTTATCCTTGACTAGAGAGTCTACTTCCAGCAATTAATGTTCAACACTTTGCAACAGCAAAGTAACAACTCTGGACATCATCACCCACATATATTGTTTCAACAATCCCTTCAGAAGTCCTAACTGGACTAAGTCTGTCTCTGTATGTTAAGAAACCGCTACACAAAAAGCAATTATTTCTACTAGCACATGTGTGAAATAAAATAAATTTGACCACTTCTAGCTAACACTTGTCAGAAAAATCATTTTAATAACAGTTTTATAATTTGAAATCAATTTCAGATATCCCCTTTCAATATTATACCATTCAAAAACAATGTAACTCGAAACATATTCTAATACAATAAAATTTAAACTCACCATGTCAGTTCCCAGATCAATGCAAAGAATGGTGACAGTACCGAGTGGTAAAGGAATGTCGCACAAAATGAAAGCAAGGAAAGGAGAAATTTCGGGAATATTTGAGGTTAAGGTGTACGCGATGGATTTTTTCAAGTTGTCGAAAATCAAACGTCCCTCCTCTACTCCAGTTACGATGGATGCGAAGTTGTCATCCAGAAGAATCATGTCGGCAGCTTGTTTGGACACGTCTGAACCAGCTATACCCATAGCAACACCAATATCAGCTTTCTTCAGAGCAGGGGAGTCGTTCACACCATCACCTGAAATAAATTTTCGTTAAAATTAAGTTGCATAATCTAGAATAACTCTTTGAAAATATCGGATTGAATATTGAATAAAGTAGTTGAATCGCTCACCAGTTACTGCTACGATAGCTCCCATTCTCTGGCAACCTTCAACAATGATGAGCTTCTGCTGTGGCGAAGTCCTAGCGAATACAATTTCCGTATGGTATCTCAAAATTTCGTCTAGTTGATCAGAAGACAGATCTCGCAAATCGGAACCATGAATGACAGCTGCCTTTGCTTCTCTCGGGTTAACTTCGGAAACGGGAATGTTCAATCTTTGAGCAATATCTTCGACTGTTTCGTTTCCTTCAGAAATGATTCCTACGGATTTGGCGATAGCCTTAGCTGTGATTGGATGATCTCCTGTTACCATTATGACCTTAATGCCAGCGCTACGACACTTAGCAACGGCATCCGGTACGGCAGCTCTGGGAGGATCAATCATAGACATTAGACCAACGAATCTCAAGCCGTCAATGGGGAAATTAGCGTCGTCGGAATTGAACTTGAATCCAAGAGGAAACTTGTCACTAGGGAGTAGATAGTCGCAGAATCCTAGTACTCTCTCGCCCAAACCTCCCAGTTCCAAGTACGCATTATTGAACGCCTCTTTCATCTCCTCATCAAGGACCTTTTCTTTTCCGCAGATGAAGATTGTGCTGCATCTTTCCAAGATTCTCTCAGGCGCTCCCTTCATGACCATAAGATGACGAGGATCGCTGTTGTCTTCTGTTTCATGGACCGAAACTTGATATTTGTTTGTTGAGTTGAATGGAATTTCGCAAACTTTCTTGTTCTTTCGACGTATTGACATAACGTCTCCAAGAGCCAGTTCCATGCATTTGAGTAGAGCGGCTTCTGAAGCATCACCGTTAACCTCACGTTTCAGAATGGGTACGTTCTCTTGACCGGATTTGAATTCGGCTCTATTACACAGCGTAGCAATTCGGGATAAAGCTTTGAATCCTGGACTTGTTCTATCATATTGTACTCCAGATTGATCTTCTGTGGTATCAGCTTCAATAATTTGGTTGTCGAACCACATGTGAGCAACGGTCATTCGATTTTGAGTTAAGGTACCAGTCTTGTCGGAACATATTGTACTGGTTGATCCTAAGGTTTCTACAGCTTCAAGATTCTTTACTAGGCAATTTTTGGAAGCCATTCTTTTAGCAGTTAGGGTTAAGCATACGGTTACTGTAGCTAGTAGACCTTCTGGGACATTGGCTACGATAATACCAATAAGGAAGATAACGGCATCCAACCAGTGATATCCTAATATAAAAGCGATAATGAAGAAGGTTACTCCTAAGAATACTGCTACACCCGTAATAAGTTGGATGAAATGATGAATTTCTTTGGCAATGGGAGTTTCACCAGTATCCAAACCTGAAGCCAGACCAGCTATTCTACCCATTACAGTATTGTCGCCACAACTTATTACAACACCTTTGGCAGTGCCTTCAACAGCGTTAGTCGAGAAGAAAGCCAGATTCTTAGTTTCCAGCGGGTTTTCGTGGGTAAACTCGGGACTACGGCTCTGGGGTTCCGACTCGCCGGTCAGGGAAGAATTATCTACTTTAAAACCGCGGGATTCGATAATACGGATATCAGCCGGAATCCTATCACCGAATTTCACTTCAACGACATCTCCAAGAACCAAATCTTCTGCTCGAAGAGTCAGTTTTTCCCCTTCCCTAAGTACAGTAGCAAACTGAGGTACCATGTTCTTGAAGGATTCCATGATTTTGGAACTTTTACTCTCTTGGTAATAAGAAAATATACCTGAAAAAAAAGATTCTTAGTCAGTTTTTCAAATCTTTTTATGGAGAATGTTTAGATAATTTTCAGGTTCCAACTATAAATAATTGAATCAGGTCCAGCTAGGATATGTGTAGGTATCATTTAAGCTTGAGTATCTAACTGAAATATGATTAATGTTGACTAAGTAATCTAATTAGAATTTCATGAGAAATATATGAGGAAAAAAGTGTCTAGATAGACTAGAATGAATATTAATATAGGGTGAAGTATCTACTTAAATATATAAGTGTTAGATAAGAGTATTTAGCTGAATTATAAACAGGAGGAAACATGTATCTAAATAAAAAATAGTGTTGGGTAAGGATACAAGTATCTAGTTGAAATTTAACCAATATTAAGTGAGAGGGCAAATACTGGGTTTAAATACAATGAGTATTGTGTAAGTATTTAAGCATCTATGATCATCATCATTAGTATGTAGTTATAGCAGACCTCCGGGAACGAAAACCTCTAACAGTACTGTCCTCCATCTAAACCTTTGGTAATTTCAATCCATGCTTCTCTGCAGATTGGAGACTTACAAAGGTTTTGTTTTCGAAAGATTGTTGTTTCATTTACATATTTCAGTTTACCGGCCAGGTTACACTTAAGATGAAATGTTGTATGACTATTTGGTAGAGCTTAATTCAACATATTTCTGGGCTTTGTAGAAATTATTGAGTGCAACATATGATCGGTTTCCGATCTTGTTTCAAATTCAGATTTAATTTGGTTTTGACTATCAAATTTTGTGTTTCGATTTTTGATAACATGAAGGTGTTCTGTATGCTCTCTATTTCTTCTACAGTGGTTGTCACAATTGCAGGTATATCGTCGGCATAGGTAAACACTTAAAAAACACTAAATAATTCCTATCGAATTAATTTTTGGGTTGAAAACTTTCCTGACAGTGCAATGTACAATAAATATAAATCACCTATTTCTTGGTTTAACACAGTTTCATATATTTCAGATTCTTTTTGATAAATCATTGCCTTGGTATACTCAATTCTCAGAAAGCATTAAACAGTTTCTGTCTCATAATGCTAACAAAAACATTTCTAAAATCAATAAACAGAAGATAAATTCTGACAAGGCATTTCAATCATTTTCAAGTATATGGCACAAAACGTAAATCTGATGTACTATTGACCTTTTACTGGAAAATTCTTTTTGGAAATCATGAATTAGCTCTTCCGTGTATGGTTGCAGTCTTTCAAGGGGAATGAGTATGTGAGTATCTTTTATTTTGAGTTCAATAGAGATACTTCCCCGTAGCAGTTACAATCATGATTGTTTCGTTTCTCATGGATAGGTATAATTTCAGCTTCAGCCCACTCTTTTGGTATAATTTCCTTGTTCCATATCAGATTCATCAGACTTAATACTTCATTCTCAAGCTTTTGAACCATCTTTTCTTATAAATTCGCCCGTTTGTTGTTTGATCCTGGAACTCTATTGTTCTTTAACTTTTTTGTAGCGACTCCAATTCCTGTCTGATTGGCTCCTGATCTCCTGGTTCGGCTGTCATAATCTTCAATTTATTATCAATACTTTCATGCTCAGATTTGAGTAAGTTGTTAAAATACTCGTGGCATATTTCTATGACTTCATTTTCGTCCATAAATGTTTCCATTCTTGTAATTTATGCTTGTTTGTTAGCTTTTGTTTGCTCTAGTTGTTCATTTGACTCTTGGGTACAAATTAGGTATGTTCTTTCTTTCTCAATAATTTAGTATTTTTCATGTCTATTTTGTATTACCTTAGCTGTTTCTTTGCCCCTCTTCTCTGTTCACTTATATTATTAAAAGACTTAGTGTTTTCTTTTTCGAGTTTGCTAGGCCGTCCTATCCGACGGATTTCGATAATTATTTTTTTGAATGAAAGGTACGGACGCGTAGATCTATCACCACGCCTTAGAAATCGCCTAACATTCTCCTTCTTCAAGTTATACTGAAAAGCGGTTTTACCTTGAAATTTCCATATTCTCTTACCTTCCTCTCTATTTATGTTCGTATGTAATGGACTTAAGCGTTTTCTTTTAGTCTAAGAACACTCACCAGAATCTTCTTTTTCGTTAGAGCATTCGTAAACTTAACCTGTACAGACGATTTTCAGAATTCCTATGCGGGTACATGAATTGTGAAAAGTAATAGTAAGAGCTAAATATTGACATTCAACCATAGAAATCACAGAAATATATCTCTATTCATTGAACTTGATTTTCCATATGATTTTCGAATCAAAAATGTTTCATGTTTCATATTTCATATACAACTTCGGCTTCATGATATCGGTATGTGATATCTGATACCTGATGCTGGAGAACATATCACATACTTGTAAGCAAAATGGAAGGTACTCAGATGATGTATAAAAAATTAAAATCACAAAAGCATACTTTATAGATGGACCAGGCGGTACAGGAAAAACATTTTTGTATCGATATTTGATTCAGAGGAAAAATAAATCAGCGTTGCAATTTATATTTGTAGCATGTACTGGAAATTCTGCCATGTTACTTCATCATATTAGTACACTTCAGTCAATTGAAATTGCCACTGAATTGGCATGAGAATTCGGTATCTGGTATGAAAATTTAGAAGAAACCGCCATAACTCATTCTGCTGAGTTGTTCATCCGGAATGAGGTACTCAGGGCCAGCAAACATTCTTCAATGTTTATTAATCGATTATTGAAATATATAATGGGTAATGGTGTATCATTTGGTGGAAAAATCATGATCTTAGGTGGAAATTTCTGTCAACCTTAGCCCATTGTACCTCTTGCTATACTATAGAACTTTTAAAACCACAGTAAGGTGAAATCACAATTATTTAATACGTTGGCATTAATTTTCAATTATGTAGGTGCACGTTTTTAGACTCAATGATGCGTAGGTTCTCTAGTTGTTATTATTTATGTTTTGTATGATTGGGGCTTGTAGAGCTATTTTGTAAAGTTCTACGAAATTTTTGCAGCAATCATTATACCATTTATTTTTTTTCGTTGCCATGCTGAGAGCAGTTGTAATCCTGTTTGTTACAGTTCCTCATTTATTTTCCAAAGTTTTCTTAGTATTATTACTGGTTACTTCTTCTAAGTTGCTATTGGTTTGGTGAATGTATATATTCAAAAATCTTCTTTGAAGCTGTCAGTACTCAGCTGCTCGTTTGTTTGTTCTGAGAGAAGTGTAATTAATTGTAAATGAGCGAGTAAATTCATGTTGGCTGAGAGTGTAACACTCAAGTTGAATTAAAATGAGTATAGAAGTAAACATTCAATATTAACATCACTCTATTTGATATATGAATTTGGATACTTCAGATATATATAGATATTAAACTCACCTGTAACGATAACAACGGCAGCTAACACGATGCCAAGATAAAGATTATCATCATTGGGTTCTTCTACTGTAGTAGCCAAAATGGAATATGCTGTGAAGCAGAGAATAGAACCGATCCACAGTAACAGGGCGAAACCTCCGAATAAGTTCTTACAGAATTTCACCCATTCGGGAGTTGTCTTGGGAGGCGTGAGGGCGTTAGGACCGTCCCTTTCCAAGTTCTCTTTCGCTTTCGCGTGACTGAGGCCCTGAAAAAAAGAAGGAAAGTTCAGGTACTTGTTCTGAATCATTCTGTTTGTGTTTTATGAGTAATAATTGTTATCAGGAATAAAACACATAAATTTAAGTAAGGTTTGTTGGTGGAGAGCTCCCGAGTGTACGAAAGATGGGTCGCACGATCCATATATATTCAAAATGGCGATTCCGCTAAAATCGCAAATTATCGGCCATTGTCGGGGGCAATATACAGTCGACTAGTGCAATTTTCGAGAGTAGGTTTGTACTTACAGATTCACAACAGGGTTTGAGGCCATCTCGATCAAAAAACACGGCTGTTGCTGATATATTTCAACAAATATCTCAAGGGATGGATAACGGTGAATATGTTGTAATGCTCTCTTTTGACCGGACCAAGGCATTCCACTGTCCGATACCAGATTTTGTGTTTCATAAATTGCATCAAATGGGAATCAGAGGTCCCATCAAAAGTTTTTTTCGGTCTTTCCGCAAGGAAAAACTTACAGAAACAGTTGTGGAAATTCACGAAACAATGGGCACCGTTAAATTGCTGAGGTGTTTCTATCGAAGACGAAAGATTAAAAAAATATCTTTTATCAGTGACGCTTTCTATTTGAATGCTTCTGTTATTTACAATTTTCAGTTACATCGTAAATTTCATTTTTAGGTTAGATTTCGTATGAATGAAGTATTCAATTGCTAAAAGCGTAGAAATTATTTTCAATTATGAGGTAAATGTTGATGTACACATGGTACAGCCAGAAGTTTCAAGCGAAGTCATTCAGTCAAAAGTGTGTACAGGTACATCACATTACAGTACAGAATAAGAAAGAAAGGTCAAGGTGATAGAGCTGTAGATGGAATGGCATAAGTTTAAGTGTAAAAAGAATTTGACGTAAATCCTACCAGACGACGAATATGTGCAGTAACTGGTCTATCTTGTTCGTCTATGCGCAAGGTGACTACGCTCTACACTATAAAAACCATTATGTGAGTAAAACAAAGATAACTTCAATCGAAGAATTGAGTTTGGTGAGTAGATGCCAAAAATAATCGATCAAAATCCGAATTTTATAACAAAATATTTGCTTGCACTTTATTTTTAAAGGGTTATGTTAACAAGCAGAATATGTGATTCTGATAAATCACTAGGAAAAAAATTCAATGGAGCTCCTCATCATTATTCTCTTAATGTACGAAACTGTTTGAATTATAGATTTGTCAATCATATGAATGGACTATATTGCAAAAAATAACTTGTGAATATTGGTGATTTGTGGCAACTGATAACTTGGGAATCTAGAAGAATCACTCAGAAAATTTTCATCGCGTACTGGAGGAGTTTGAGTCTCTCATTTCTCATTTGAAATCTTCATTTATTTAAAGTGAAATTTGGTTAAGAAATAGTAAATTTCAATGGTGAATTTGAGAGATAATACGTAACAAAGTTGACAATATACTTAGTTAGGTTAGATTTCTATATTATATATATATATATATATATATATATATATATATATATATATATATATATATATATATATATATATATATATATATTCTTTATTAGTCATCAATATACAAGTTCAGAGTATTCATGACAAGTCACTCAAAAATCGACATTAATAGATTTGAACTTGAATTGAAACGAACACTGTGCGTATAGATTACATCCGAACAAAATGTCAAACATACATCAATATAAAAACAAAACATTCATAATAGGAGTTAAAAACAAAACGATCAGAACATGATATAAATATAGAGACAATCAGAGCGAGGTATCAATACAAAACGGTGAGGATAATATATTAAAAAGACATCTAAACATAAATACAAAAACAATCCGTTATCGGCACAAAAACACTATGAAAGTCTCAAGAATTCATCTACTGAGTAAAGAAAGACAGGTATTCCTGAAATATTCCTTTGCCGTTTTCTCAAACTTATGAACTGAAAACTGTTTCCACTTTGAGTTTATTGTATAATTTCAGATTTAGAGAGTTTTTTGCAGATCTGACCAGTCTGTAGCGTGGGATTACCAAGTCTGTTCTATTTCTAATATTATAATTATGATGATCATTGTTTGTCAATAGACTACCCGAACGAACATGTATCTCTGTGACAGTAGTATACTAGCTGACCCGGCGAAATCTGTTCCGCCTTAGACAATAAATAAGCAGATTTTGGAATTTATTAATTTATTTTATTAGAAAAACTACAAGAAAAAGAATAAATACCTACATTAATCATTCAGTATTATTTCTGTATTTTAGTACATAGGTTTCTCTCCACTTAAGTACCTTGTGATACACAACATGTTTTGTTTTATTATCAGGCGCAAAAACAAACAACGTGGATGGTCTTCCGACCCGTGAACATGCCCAAATAATTGACCAAGGGAAAACATGGATGTTCTAGATTCAAACCACAAAGTTTTAAGGATTGGCTTTGTGATTTGTTGATGGTCATGGCAAATGCAGGACGGACCGGAAATTGAGGTCTCTTAAATTCAAACGGCATATCGGTTGGGATCATCGGAATCCTCGGAATGAGAACTTCCTCACCTTTGAATTTTCCTTTCAGTATCGTCGCGTAAATTACATTGTTCATCAAGTTTCTAACCACCAAACGCACAGTTTTGGGTGGTTTATGTTTTGAAGCATGATTACTACGGAGCCAACCTTTAGGCGTAAATTGTGCGGTGGTAAGCTAGGCACATCCAAGGAGTTCGAAAATTCAATTGGATAGTTGGTGGCTTCATCTTCATTTGTGACGCAGTCAATAGATTTGTATGAATGCATTGTTCCAATGATATTATTTTCAATTATGTATTATTGCTTCCGCGTTTTCAGTTCATCCCACTACACGCAACTTAAAGGATTACGAAATATTTAAGATTCAACATAAATTAAGAAACTGCCAACGAAAAATTAATAGGCAGGACAAGTTCATAAAAGGATTGATTCACTTGGTATAAAATTAGCTCCGTACATTTCCGTTGCGTGCTGCTGGACATTTCGACTAATGACATTTACCACGGAACGAAACGACTATCGTGGGTTGTTTCGTATGAAAAAAAATCAATTAACCGATGGAGAGGGGAGATCTAACCTTTACAAATATTTTTCACTTCACGCGAGAAAAATAACATGTAATTCATTGACGAGGGCGTCCTTGTACGATTGATTAAATAATAAAGGTAATATGAAACCTTATATATAAAGTATCCACAATGCATATAATAGTATCTGAGATGTATTAAGTAAGTATCATATCAAAATAATATTCCAGTAGTTAAGAATGTCAGTATCGTCATATGGTTATCATATAACGTGTGGATATCTAGATAAATAAGAACTTCTTACTGAATTATTTAATAACCATTTTCGAACTCGAGCTAATTAACAACATATCAACATATTCAATAATGGCAAACTTAAAGCCTCATCATTTACACACAGCTAATAGACGCTTTCGACGAACCATCGTCCTGATTGATTGAACGCGCTAGCAGTGGGCGTGTCTAATCTAGAATCCTGTAGAGTACACTGAACGGAATCGAACCTTTGCACTTGTTTAGTGCTTGTTCGCATTTATGTGGATATTGTCAAAAGCATTTAGTGTATTCGTGTTTTGAACATTTTTATCCATTTTATATTTCCAAAATCTATTCTATGATCTTGATCAACAGCATATTGGTTAACTATAGACTTTTCAATACGTTCTTATTTTGAATGTGCAACATGTTCTTTCATCTAGTTCCAATCGATGCTTTAGTTTGTCGAATATACTTCTTCTCACAATCTTATTTATTTAATGCCACTCAATTCCAACACGTTATATTTGTCTTTGGGTTTACCGAGTAAGCTTTTCAAGGTTGAATTTGCATTGTAGGCCAATTTCATGTTGGTATCCTCAAATGTTTTTTCTGATCTCTTGGTGTATGCGAACCGGGAGGCAAAGAAACGAATGATATCTTTCATTCTTCAGGTTCAAGAACATAAAATTTTTTTTTCTTATATTTATGTCAATTAATTATTCGACGACTATCTTTATAACCATTCAAAGTAACTACATTCCTTATGAGAGCTTTCTCTCTTTGAAATTTTTCTTGATTTAGAGATAATGTATTATTATTATCTATGGGCTGTGAACTTACCTTTTTCGTTATTGAAAATGGAATGAGTTGGTCTACAAATCAAATTCTATCTTGTAAATTCTACTTCGAAACCCCAAAGACAAAACTAATGCGTTAAATATTGGCATATATGAAATAAATTGTAAAAAGAAGTATGTTTGACAAACGAAGAAAAGATCAATAATGACTAGATCAAAAGAACATTAAGCACATTCAAAATACGTAAGTCCATAAAAATCTAGCGTTGCTCAATCTTCTGGTAAGGAACATAGAATAGATTTTGAGTATGTAAAATCGATAAAAAAAATGTTGTAAATATTGAACGCTTTCGATAGTATCCATATAATGAAATGTAAACATCCATTAAGCAAGGCCAAAGATCTAATTCCGTTCAGTGTACCCTATAGCTGGTTAGATGAGACTCGCCCACTAATAGCGCCTTCGACCAGGCCGACGGTTCGTCGGAAGCGTCTAGTAGCAAAGATAGATTGAATATAAATCCTAGAGACATGTAGATCCGATTATGCTACAACTAAACCTTTTCCGTTATTGAGCATGCTGATATGTTATGAAATAACTCGAGTTTGAAAATGATAAGAAATTCAGTAACAAATTGTTATTTATCTAGATATCCTCAAGTTATATGATATTTATATGTATCATACAAGGTGGTATCATCTCCTGATGATGCCAATTCAGTTGGCAGTTATCATTCTCACTATCTTCGATTCAATCAGATGCAGCCGTAATTCGTTCTCTATATTGTGTTCATTGTTGCATACTATCTTACATAATATAGGCATAATTGTATTTTAAACGTTAGATGATAGAATATTAGGTGCGCAACAATGTTCTCGCTGTTTGTCAGTAGATGGCTCCAGCAGTAAGTGCTGGTCGATTTCTACATATCTAGAACGTCTTAAACGTTTGGCAAACAAACCACTGTGACACATTAGTGATTTTGTTTTTGCGTCATATACTTTAGATGTCTGATTTTGTGCGAATAATCGTCATTTGCGGAAAGTGTTGATTTTCTTCTTTCATTCGAAGAAAACGGCGGCTGAAGCACATAGAGAGCTCCAAAAGGTTTACGGAGATGCTGCTCTAAGTGAAACAACGTGCCGGGAATTGGTGATTTCGATGTGGACGACCGTCCCCGTGAAGAAAGGCCAAAAATCTTCGAAGACGCTGAATTTGAGGCTTTGCTCGATGAGGATCAGTGCCAAACGCAAGAAGAGTTTGCTTCAGCCTTAGGAGTTATCCAAAAGGCCATTTCCAAGGGATTGCATGCGTTGGAAATGATTCAAAACCAAGGAACTTGGGTTCCTTATGATTCGAAGCCAAGAGACGTTGAGCGTCGTTTTTTCGCCTGTGAACAACTGCTCCAGTGGCAAAAAATAAGGGTTTTCTTCATCGCATCGTAACGGATGATGAAAAATTGATTCATTACAGTAATCCAAAGAAAAAAAATCTTGGGGATTGCTCGGTCATGTTTCTACGTCATCGCCTCGGCCGAATATTCACGCTGCGAGTTATGCTGTGTATTTGGTGGGACCAAGTCGGTGTAATTCTACGCTCGGCCTCACGTTGCCAAACCCGTTAAAACCTACTTGGAAAAGCTCAAAGTTCTGCCCCACCCGCCATATTACCCAGATATTACACCATCCGATTATTACTTGTTGCGTTGGATGACACATGGTCTGGCGGCTGATCAGCAGTTCCGCTCATATGAAGAGCTCGAAAAATGGCTTGATTCGTGAATAGCCTCAAAAGACGAACAGTTCTACCGTCACGGTATTCGAGCTCTGGGGAGAGATGGGAAAAAGTTTTAGCTAGCGATGGGCAATATTTTGAATGATTCATTTGTAATCATTTTTCACAATGAAGTTGTATTTTTATAAAAAAAAAACAGCGAGAACTTAGTTGCGGACCTAATAAAAAAAATGTTATTTTGATGTTTTATCTTTCAGCGGTGGTGAAAGCGTCTACGGATTTCAAAAATGTAAAGAAACGGTTGCATAAAACTACTTGAGCATATCAGAGATATTGATAATGTAGGTTTCCTAATAACAAAAAATATAGTAATTTGCTAGTTTGCATGGTCGAAGAGGTCATAAGGAGGAGAGAGAAAAAAAATCGAGTTCGTCAGATATCCAAAATAGATGTTAAGTGAACCTTAAAAAAGCTTCCATTCTAAAGACTGACCAATCGAAAGTGACGGAAGCTCCAAGCAAATATTCGAAAATGCAAAAAATATTGTTGTACTGAAATACTCGAGCGTGTCAGTATTTTATACAGACGGTTCAGCTTGATGTCCCAGTTGTGGTAGCCAAATATCTCACGGTTTGGAATACTTTGAAATAATGCAGATATTTGAAAATATAATTACAAATAGAACTCAAAAGATATATTTTTTGCAATCTTCAAACGATGAATTATCAAAAGCAATGTGAAGACGGTACGAGAGAGCCAAAAATATATATTAAGTGAATTTGAGAGAGAAACGCGAAGTCGTGAATAGATGCTTCACTCTAGCGCTTTCTCACATTATTTCCTTCAAAATTAGATCGTGCTGGGAAATTTCAAAGCCACATTTTTTTTGCACGTTTGTGATCCTCTCACTTCCACATGTCACGCTCAAATCGTCAGATTTGCACTCATTTCAGCATGTTATTAGCTCATTTTACGTTAATATGACACGCTCGAGTATTTCTGATCAGTTATTCCTCCTCTGTTAAATTGCCGCGCTTGAGTAAATTGCAAAATCCCTTACTGGGCTTTCCTACTTTACGCTAGTAAAGCATTTTTGCCGCGCTACCTTCGCGCTTTCTCGAGTTCAATTTTTTTTTAATCTGGTCCGATCAAGCTAATCAACATACGAGATAGTTATGTGAAGAGTATATTTTATTTTCAATCAAAAAATAATTTTTACTGATAATTTCAGTGAAAAATTCAATGTAGTATAAATGGGCATTATTAGAATAAAAGAGTATCGAAAATGGTACAAAATTGGGTACAAGATCTTAATTTTTGGAACGTCTTCGAAAATATCGATCTCGATGATTCTTGACGGATTTTTGGAAGAGTTTTACTCAGAACGCCTGGTCAAACGAGCACTCAAAACAATAAAATAATTATAATGTAATGAAAGAGGTAAGTTGAAAATAATTTAGATATAATCTAACCTATAAATTTTACGCTGATTAGATAATGACAACATAAAAGTGAAGTAGTTTATTTCAATACATTGCAATTTGTCTACAGTTACTTTTGAATAAAACCGAACGCAGTACAAAGGACATATTACAGTTTTTAATTGACTGACTAAAGTATCTGATTGACATTAATGAGTATGGTAAGTTTGAAAATTGTAGTTTTTCGAGAAAAAGGCGAAAATCATTTTTTTCTGGTCTTCCATTTGTCTCGTTAATCTCAATTCATTACATTTCTTTTGTGCAGTTATCATTTCTAGCATCAAATAATTTCTGTAAGATGTAACGTCGATACATTTGCAAGAATAATATCATTGATATCTTTTTAATGATTTTTCTTGATTTTTCCTTTTTCTTATCTGAAATCAGTTTTTTATATTTTACTATCTGACCATTTGACGGCTTATTCCAAATCATCGGTTGATTGGTTCTTGCACACGCATTCTCAAAATTATTATAAATACAGCGGCTGCATGTTTACAAAGTCCTTTTGCTCCGTTACAACTACATGTACCATTTTCTACCTGCCTGACCTCGTCCGGCTTAAAGAATATATTAAATAACATTTTTATGGAAAGGATAAGGAAAGATCTACTTTTCTCTGTAATTTTATTCTACTACGTAATGTTTATGTTGCTGTCATAATGTAATCAACTAAAATATATAGATTAATAGACAAATTGTAAATTAATATTTTCAACTTACCTCCTTGATTACATTATAATAATTTGAATTATTTTGAGTGCTTGTTTGACAAGGTGTTTCGTGTAAAACTCTTCCAGAAATCCGTCAACAATCATTCAGATCAATAATTTCATATACGTTTGAAACTCAAAAGCTTTTACATAATTAATCATTAATTTTTTCAATGACATTGTTATTAAAAAATACTTTACTAGAATATATCTATCACGATGATGCATAGGAACACAAACTCCTCAGCGTATACCAAATATAGTTGGGATTTCTTTGGTATTTAATTTATTTTTGTATTATTATTTTATATTATTGCATTATGGCAACCATAAAGACCTATCGTTAACCTAAATTCAAGTTTTCTTCGTTGCAGAGTAGTCAAAATCATTTTTCATATTAACCAAAATAAGATCTAGATTGACATATATTGGATAATCCAAAGATTGTAGAATTTTCATTTATTGATTTGAGTTATTGAAGAGTCAAAGCATGAATAAATACATAATCAAAATATAAAATAATACAGGAACCGTTAAGAGTGATTGTAAAGGTATATTAGATGACATACATAAGACACAATAACTCAAATAGAAATGCGTGCGATCTAATTCGAGATACGTAGCACATCAGTTTCGTTAATATCGTCAATGAATTATTTTTGGAATGGGGTTTCCAAGAATATCTGGCAACGACATTTCTATTTTGTCCCAAGAATTGTTTCTAGTAAGCAAGTGATATGAATCAAAACGTAGAGGGGCTAACGATAATGGAGCAACCGATATTACAGTGAGGTTGAATAAAATAAGAAGGTATTTTTTCTGCTTTCGAATATATATATAACATGCCTGAGAAATTTACTCAATTACGAGAAAGTTTTTAGAAATGAAAACTCTTTGAACATTCTGTGGTTTCAACTAGTTCGCTGGTACGAATTCACACAGAACATCCGAAATGTTTTCAAATCCATGCTCACGACTATAAGTGTCAAAATTAACCCATTGTTCAACACGCATTGTTGATTCACGAACTATTAGCTGAAAACTCTTTGATTGAAAATTGTTATTGAATATTGAAGAATTTTACAGAATGCTACGTTCAGAATGGGTATGATTCCCATGTAGCTTCCGATAATTATTCTAATCGTTTTTCTGACAAATGCAACCTCACAAGTCTATACTCCATAGATAGAAACAAAATCTCATGAGCATTGGATTTTCTAAAGAACTCAGAGAAAAGAGTTACAATAAACAAGATGATGAAGATGTTGCGATAGAAGTTATAGGAGCTGTTATTGCAAATCCCATAATTTTGAGGAGGTAATCTAGAGCAGAAAGTGCTATACCAGAATCTAATATTTCGAGAATCCTTAGAAAAGGTGAACTTCAAAATTTGAAGATGAGGAAATATCAGTTTCTACAGCCAGAGAATTATGAGCGACGGCTAGAATGTCACGATAGTATCAGAAAAAGTCAAGAGAAAACCTTCAGTATGTCATATGGCCTGATGAAGTGAAGGTGACCAGTGACGGATTACTCAATCGCAGCACTGGTCCGTCTTCCCCATCGGAATGTGAATGTTCAATACCAACGGCGATTCAGTTTTTATGTTTATGAATTTCATGAATTTCCTTGTCTCAAAGAAGGTTAATATATTTCCTTCACCCAAAACAAACAAGTAATGTCTCAGAACTTTGGAACTAGCCTTTCGGTAATAGCTAGATGAGAACAGGAGGACCAGTGAGAAAGCAACTTTGTTCAGCAGATTTTAGCACGTAAAGTTTTTTTCATCATATAGACAAATCCATAATGATAAAGAAGAATTGAAACATAACTTTAGAAATTGTTTAACTTCAGTGAGCTATATTCAAATTGAAAATGCATGCCAAAGTATTTCTAGACGTTGCAATACTTGTGCTTCTAATAATAAAAATACTTTTGAGTATTTAAGATAGTTTTATGATAAATTAATTGATAATTGCTGAATTAACTATTTATTGTTGATATCATAAGTAATAAATAACTTTTGTTCGTCATGTGGTCTTCAGAATTGTGAGCAGAGAACTAAAAACATTTGGAATGTTTTGTATAAATTTGCATACTAAATGATACCTCAGAATGTTCAAAGAGTTTTCATCAATGAGAAAATTCAGATTTTCGAGGAATTTGTCAGAATTTTAAGTATATTTGGAAAAAGAAAAGTTATTTTTCCATTTATCCAATTTCATCTATAGTTCACATTAAAGAAACCCAAGTTTATGATATAATTCCACAACATTTCAACAAAAAAAATATTTGACTACTTCTTGCATTCTATTAAAAGTGCCTGTAGAATGGCAAAATAGTTGTAGATAAAAACCTACATATTGGCATATGATGAAATCTGGAATAACTCGAAAACAAAATAAGATAGATGAGGACGGGGACAGGGAGCCATTTCTTTTTATTTGCACTATTCCACATAGCTGCTATACAAAACCATTAAAATTTGGACACTTTGAATCAGAAGAACTTCATATTGCATGTATTTCAAGTGATGTAAAACATGTTGATGTACCAAGGTTTCCACATAGGTTTCGTATTGACACATGAGGGTGAAAGTGTATATAACCTTAGAAATTCACTATATTTTCTTCGATAAATAATGATCTTCTAGAATTATTGCGATTTCCAGTCGGGCAATAACCTCACCGCAAGACAGCTTTTATGTTCACAAGTGTGTTCTCATTGGCGTTGGACGGTCGAGAAAACGAATATAATATGGGTCTCTAACTATTCTTCTAATCGTATTTTTTTAAGAACTCGCAAAGAAGAATCATGTCAACAAATTATAATATGTTGATAATGACATCATCAAATATTCAGTTCAGTCAAGTGTGAGAAATGTTTTATTTTTTGTTTTTCGAATCTAACTTGATGAAAACATGAATTCTTAATTCTTTCATATATTTATTAACTGATTTTGAATCCCAGAAAACTACTAGAAAAATATAAAGGGTGCCCTGTACTACTACTCAAAACACAAGTCTCTTGTAAAAATACGAGAAGATCTTTTTCTATTACGTAATAACTTTGCTGTTCATTATAAAGAATATCATAAGAGTATAGAATTGGTACTCTCTGCAGGAGGTTGTATAAAAGATGTTCAGAAATTTTCGTTGAATGATAGGTATGATACATAATATTAGCATTCCCACTAATTCCGGACGCCGAAAGTTACGACACTTTCTACCTTTCCCACAAAGATTATAGCAACATGACTTCATCTAATCAAACAGAAAAACTTCAACTAAGACACTCACTGACTCAAAATTTCATGGTTATTTCAAAAGTAAAATGATTTATTCTTGTTGTAGAACCAACGTATCAACTCATCAATTCCTAATTTTCCGAGTTTGAAAAAATTTTGGGGAATATTCAATCGTCTTCAGGATATGACAGCTTGTTATAGTCGAATGACTATGCAAGAAGCAGAGAATGAAATGTCCGAGGATGATTCTTAAGAAAAAAATGTTTACCTCGATATAAGCTCATCAATTATTCACGGAATATAAAAGCGGAACAGGGTGCGTTGAAAATGAACGTTTTCCAGCATACCATAAATCATTTGGACAGGTTTTCATTCAATAATCATTGCTATTGAGAAGTACGCCCTTTTGAATTCAGCCTTTACAGAAAACTTGCGACATTTACCTCAGCAAATTATATCTGTCGATAGACAAAGGGAACATAGAAGAAGATAAATTGAGGATGACCTAACCGTTACATTTGAATATGTAATTTTTCTTATATGTTTACATAATTTCGTGAAATTAGGCTCAAAATTGTCATGCTCTTCCTCAAAAAGGCAACCTTGAGTTTCCTTGATTTATGGAGAATGCTCGACCAGTTCAGCAATTTCATTTCTCCACTCTCTGATAAAATTTATTTGTTTCTCATTACCAACTGTTAAACATATGACGTCATGGGCGGCCCAAAGTCGACTGTGAGAAGATAGTTTTCCTCAAGCATACCCTTGGATTCGTTTCCAAAGTGAAAAGATATCAAAATTCGATCTCGAAATGAAATTAAAATTTGCTATGCTAATCCTGATTTGGAGTTCTGAACTTATACAATAAATTAAATGTTTCTCGGGTACTTCTAGAGTCAAAATATATAAATTGGGTTGGATAATATGACAGTTCGAAGTGTGTTGGAACATAACAATTACAAATATGAGAAAAAACTGAAAAGACAAATAGTGACTAATAACATTTGCGAAAAGCTATCGGAAATAAAATACTGCGTATTGCAAGACCATAACAACTGGATCGAAACCATATTTAGAAGGATGTACATTCAATTAGAAATAATTTGCATACAATCGAGGAAAAACAGAACGTACCTCATCAAAAAGTGCTAGAGATGTTATTCTTACTCTGAAAAAACTTGAGCTGATAACGTAAGGGGAACTCACGTATAAGAAAATTCAACGTTTAGATGTGCCGCTTGGAGTTCGAGATGAGGCTGTTTGTAAACGAAAACTAATAGTTCATCAAAAAATACAAGCAATTGTGAAATTATCAAATTTTATTTCATGAAAACTATTTCTTATTCTCAATTCTCTTAGTGCATTTCACATAACCCCACCAAAATGAAGTACAAAGGCCCATATCAAGTGACCTAGTTCGTCATTCGGTGATTCCCCGTCGGCCAATGCGTTTTCCTGGAAACATCTCATTAAAGCCAAAGATTAAAGCGGAATTATTGATATTTGATTAGACAAGTGTCAAAAAAGTTTCTAAATTGAACGAGGATGACGAAAATTGATTGCACGCTGATCAGTGGCGTACTGCAAAAAAGTTTGAAAGCGCAAAACAAGACATGGCTCCGAAAAAGAAATTTAGGACGTGTAATGAATGGAGGCTGTAAAAAATAGCTTGCCATTCAAAATTGGGCTGAATATCTCAAAAACTGCAGGAGCTTTGAAGAAAAAAAACAATTTTTTCCGGAGATTTTTCCTGTAGCTTCGTAACGAAGCTTATAAGTTTATATAAACTTTTTTTCTTTGAATTTCATGTAGATTTACCCCCAAAAGTTGTGACATACTATCATGTAACACCCTGTATATTAGTGAACCCGACCCATTGTGATAACAATTCCATTACGTACTGGCGAACGTTATGTTCAAGATGGATTTGGTAAACTACTTGTAGTAACTGGGTACAATTTTGATAATGGTAATAAGGGTTTACCATCTCAACAGGTTGATGCATAACTATTTTCCAAATTTTAACCACATCAGCAGAGTAGTAACTCAATGAATGGTTTACGATGCATCAAATGTTTTTATTTATTTATTTTTCATTTACCAGGTATGTTAATATGGAACCGGAATTTTTATAGGAATACATCTTTATTGTATGAAAATGATACAAAATAGTTCATTCAAAGTATTGCATCGTTTGCAATACATTTTTCCCACCTTTCTGTCAATTTGTGGATACCACGTCAAAAAAACTGTTGCTCTTTAGAAGCAAACCAGTCATTTTCGTAAGAAACGAAGCGTTGCTCAGCAAGTGCGTGTCCCATAGATGCAAATAAGTGATAATCGGACAGAGCCACGTCTGGAGAGTAAGATGCATGCAGAAGTATTTCCCAACTAAACGTCTCAATCGTTTCCTTGACCGGTTTTGCTGTGTGTGATTGTGCATTATCATAAAGCAAAATCACTTTGTGTTGTCTTTTTAGATAACGCAAAGCTCGATTCAAATCGATCATTTGTTGGTGGTAGCGTTCAGTATTAACGGTTTCGCCAGGTTTCAGTAGCTCGTTAGCCATGATCTTTTACGTTTGAGATCCTCGAAATATATCCACTTTTCATCGCCAGTTACAATTCGATGGAGAAATGACTTACTTTTGTACCTGGCGAGAAGCATTTCGAAAATGGTTTTCCGATTGTCCTGCTGTATTTCATTCAGTTCATGTGGAACCCATTTTCCCATCTTCTGGATCTTTCCATTGCTTTCAAACGTATGGAAACGGCTTCTGGTGTCACATTTAATTGATTCTCGCGTTGCTTTTGAGTTTGAGCATCATTCTCATCCAACAATGCTTGCAATTCGTTGTCTTTAAACTTTTTCGGTGGTTTTCTTCGTTCTACATTTCTCATTCAAAGCACTGTGATTTACCAAGAGCATACCCAGCGTAAGCTTCGACGAGCATTCGATGTTGTATCAAACGTGTACTGTTATGACTTGAAAATCTTTCTCTGAAGTCGAATCAATAAAATAGCGCATATAACGCGGTCTGTGGTAACCACATCGACAGCTAGGGCCATCTATGGGCAAATACCTGGTATATATAGTTTGGGAGAATTTTCTTCATCAAATGAAAAAAATTGAAAGTCGAATAAAA
Organism: Cryptolaemus montrouzieri; assembly: GCA_013387265.2. Taxonomy (NCBI): domain Eukaryota; kingdom Metazoa; phylum Arthropoda; class Insecta; order Coleoptera; family Coccinellidae; genus Cryptolaemus; species Cryptolaemus montrouzieri. The sequence continues at coordinate 108,271,850 of JABFTP020000185.1, forward strand.
TACGAAAATCTTTATATTCGCCTCCGCGGGTAAGTCAGTTCATAGATAGGCTTCCAAGCAGATGGTCTGGGTTCGAGTCCCGGATAAGGACTGGGTGTTGTACTTGTCCATGATAGAAAAAATCTATATATGTAATTTAACTTACTGGCAAATTACTTTACGATGTTCCAATAAAAAAATCTTCACAATACTGCTGTAGTTGGTATAAAGGGATGACGAAAGTGAATTTACTGGTTGATGCATGCTGACGCTAAATACCCTTGAAAGGTTTGCCTTCAACAGAAATATCGATTTGTTTTCCTTTTTCTCAATAATCTTGGGAAAAGCCAAAATATTCAAGGTGGCTCGTTCGAGATTTTAAACGAGAAAGATTCAAGTTGAAATTACTTTTTTCATACTTCGTTGTAGAGAGGATTCGAAGAGCTTTCAACTGAGATATAGCTCGATCCCTTTGTCATACTAGACTTTGAGGAGTTGAAGCCTAAACAAAATTATTCGACATGTTTCGGCAAATTTTTCAAATCACTACGGGATTAGAAATACACAACGTAGTTCATTTGTGACTAAACTAGCAGAAGTTCTAATTTGAGAATCTTCATTTTGATCTGATTTTTCACCACAAGTTGTTTGAGTACTTATAGACTATAGTATTGCATTTTCACATCATTGAATTTCCGAAAACTTAGCGTTTCTGCATTTTTTAAATTAACTTACTAGTTAATAAAAAGATATTCCAAAGTTCAATCTCTGTTTAACCTACACGCATCTAGTGTGACTTTACTTTGCTTCAGACATTTTGAATGCGAATCCGACAATAGAACAAAGTATATCTATGCGGGAGGAACTTGGCTTCAATTTTAAATTCCATAGAAAGATTGCTACGCAATCTATGCTTCAAACACTTTAACTACATTAGACACCGTGCCGAAAATTAGCTCATCCAAAGCAAATGAAGTAATTAAAAACAAAAATTTTGAAATATTGATCACAAAACCGATCTTACAGTACCGTATACAGTATTTAATTCTGCAATATATTCATAACAATTGTATTGTTTGGTATATATCTATTTCAATGATATTGAAATGATGCCAAAGCTATTTGATAATGAAAACGATTCAAGGTAAAGATTGTTGTTATTGCATGCAATTCAATAATGATAAACCGCTATTTATGGTTCAGGGAAATCGTTAGATTATTGTTGGCAATCATCTAAAGCTGAGATCGCTGAAGATAGTAATTATAAATATCGTCTACTAGCCATTAATAAGAAATGAATACATACAATCAGAGAATCTTAGCAGCAATTTGAATATGAATATGAAAATGCACAATTAATTTGCCTTGAATTTTGTTTTACTTCGAGTGAAAAGACGTCACCTTGGAAAAAATCTGTAATTGCTACCATTTGGTATGCTCATAGCTGGTTCATCACAAAGATTTGACATAAAAGCTTCAGTGATTAATCAGTCTACTATAAATCGTTTGTGGATTCATTAGACAGTAGTAGCGATGTCAGAGAACAACAGATTGATCCAACTAAAACAATGACTGTAGCACAAGACATATTTCTGAGACTTGATGCTTGAAGAAATCCCAGCCACACGGCGGGACAACTGCATCTGCAGCTCAGATACATCACAACAGAAACGGCCACCATATATCTATGAATAAACAAGCTGTGAGAACCAGATGAGTCTAAGCACTCTATATGCGAGATATCCAGTAAGGGTTCCCAAACTACCAACAGAAATAACAGGACTAAAGTTGTTGAATATATATAATATGGCATTGAATTCAGACCTCTATCGATCTGAAAATTGTAAAACCTGGGAGTAGAAGAGACCTGATTCTTGAAGCATTTTTTCTTTATGCTCGAGTACCTAGAAGACAATGTTAGTAATGTTATGGATTGGTCTGCTCAATCACCTTTCTCAACTCCTATCGTAAACTTGTGGGACATGCCAGATAGTTATTACATCACATTCTATTTCAGACAAGAAATATAATATTTAGGCTAGGAATGGAATGCAATTGATAAAGAAAATATTTTCAAATCCTTCTAAATTTGATGATTCTGACTGATTCTCTGCATAGATTTTCAGCATAGGTAAAGAAGATAAGGAATTTATTTTTATAAAATATCTAAACGCTCGAAACTGATAAATCAACTGAGTTTATAATTTGAAATTTTCACAACTTGGACTGCATGAAAAAATAATGAAAATATATCAATACTGGTCTGATTACTTCAGGTATATCATGTTTCGGAAGTTTTTCAAGGTGCCAAGATTTCAAATCATTCTTGGCCACAACAGATTATGTTGGAAATTCAGATATTTTTAGCCCTGACAGATGAAAATCTTCAATCTTTATGTTCCGCTGAATATTGGACACGATAGTGCGGTAGTGTGGATTCCAAAAATTCTATAAGGATGAAATGACCCGTTAGATGATGTTTCATTCAAATATCAATAAATTTCCATATTGTATGCTAGATAACAATTTTTTATTGGATTATCAATGAAACTTACGAACAAAACCAATATTTGGCGACTATCGCCTTCATACGAAAATTATAACTATTGCATTTTATATGATTCTGACTGTTCCGACTTTTTCATTCCCAAAATCTTTTCCAAGTCCATTGGCTGTATTTTGGTAGTATATTTGAATCTTCCAATTTTCTTTAAATTATCCCGAAAATTCTTCTCTCTTGACTTTTGCAGTCGGACTATTATAAATAATCAGAACTGAAAAAATTATCCAATCAACCAACTGTTGTCGTCACGAGAAGGACTGTACGCCTTTAGCAGGTTTTTTTAGTACATCCCAATTAATCTTTTGAGCTGGGATTGATGAAACAGTTTGTAGATTCACTTCGAATATATGGAAATTGCTTGAAATACTTGATATCAAAGTTTCCATGCCTCTCAGAGGCAACGTTGATGGAAGGTGTTTTTGTTGGGTTAAATATTAGACGGCTTACGGTTGATCCACAATTCATCACAACCATGACAGATCCTCAAAGAAAAGGCTGGATTGCCTTTAAAATGGTCATAGAGAAATTTCAAGGCAATTACAAAGACCTTAACTACAAACAAATCGCCAAAAAAATGTGAAAGCATTTCAAGATTCAGTGAAAAAGTTCATTTCCACCTTGACTACTTTCCAGAAAATTTAGGAGACGTGAGTAAACAGCTCAACAAGATACTGAGGTGATGGAAGAAGATATCAAGGAAGATGGACCGTCTCAATGATAGACTACTGTTGGATGCTTCAGAGGGATCTTCCAGATGCTTCCCACAAGCGGAAATGTACTAAAAGGAGTCTCACTGAGAAAATTTAAGTGCTTATTAATTTACTACTATTTAAGTTTTTTCACGTAATCAGAAATTGAAAAAAAATAGTCTTTAATATTTTATATTAAGATGATAATTTCTTCAACATAGACACCTACCTACATTGTCAGAAAAAGTGACGTTCTATGACGATATGAAAGTCTTCAGATTAAGGATACCCATAATAAGCATAAGAATTACGCAAAACAGCGCTCTCAACTTTTTTTTTGCAGACTTGTATAATTATACAGTATACGATGTAAGAACACAGGAAATGGCCAACCTAAAGACCGTCTGAACTTTTGAAACCAAACTGAAATTCCAGGATTTTTATTTTTACTTTTGTTTTGGGCTATTCGCTACCTGAATTCGAAATTTGAAGTTTGTGTGTACTTTAGAATAAAGATAATTAGTAGTTGCGTTACTAACAAAATCAAAGAATTTGTACTGGGGATAGATCGTGAACTGTAAATCATGATAGTATCTAATTTGGGAATAAACCCAGCTTTAGGAAGTTCTCTACGTTACTAAAAACTCAGGTTTTATCCACAATGAAGTTGTAAGGACAATGCGGTATCACAAGATGTGTTCAGGCACATTATGTCGGAATTTGCAGTTTTCCTATGGATTAATCTTAACCGAACCTAATCAAGACTTGGAACAACAGGAAACAACAATAATAATTGACCTTAATGAAATTGAAAAAATAATTTTACAATCAGAGTTGATTCTTTCCAAATGTACCTCACACTATTTTTAAAGACAGTTTTTAAATGAGATAAAAAACACAAGCTTTAACTTTAATCTACACTTTATTTGAAAAAATTCGACGACGTTTCGCTGACACAGCAGCTTTATCAAGAATGACAAACAGAATGAAGAGTATGGTATTATAAACAAATCGTAGAACAAGTTGGATGAATAACAGGAAAATCCACACCGAGCCATTTTACAGTTAGTATGAAAGGTAATAAAAACTAATTAAACAAGTTAAGTAGGGGTGAGTAATTCACATCTACCTGTTCATTCAAAAGCTTGTCCGAATGTTTGTATCTATTTATTTCTAATGCTTCTAGGAGATCGAATTTTGAACTTTTTGATTTTATATGTAATATGTCAAAGTTTTTATTGAATGAATGGTTTTCTTTCATTAGGTGGTTTGAATAATTTGAATCAGATTTATTTTTATCGAAGCTACGTTTATGTTCAGATGTTCTTATGCCAAAACTCCTATAGGTCCTACCGATATAAATTTTATCACAAGAACCGCAATTGAGTTTATAGATTCCTGATTTACTTGATTTTTCAACACGAGATTTATTATTTTTAATATGTTTACCTAAGTTATTAGAAGTTTTGAAAGTTATATTAAGATTTTGTTTGACGAGAAAGGATTTAATATTTGTACTTGCAGAACCGCAGAATGTTAAACTGTTGAATATTTTATAGTCTTTATGAATAGGATATACTTCATTTATTGCCTTCTGATACAGTTTTTACGAATGATTAGATCTATCATATCCGGATTATATGAATTATTAATGACTATCTGTTTGATGATGTTTAACTCTTTATTATAATCTTCTACTGATAAAGGTAAATTGAGTAACCGATGTACCATGCTGTTTAAAGCTGCAACTTTGTGTTGAATTGGATGTAATGAGTAGTTATGTATAATTGTATCAGTATGTGTTGGTTTACGAAAGACCGAAAAAACATGATTATTATTTTGTTTAGTGATTTTAAGTCCAAAAATTAATGGAATCGTTCTGTTCAATTTCTATCGTGAATTTAATGTTCAAATGGATGGAATTAATGAAATTAAGAAATAAGTCTAATTGACGAGTAGTTCCAATGAAACATACTAAGATGTCGTCAACATATCTATACCAATAAAGAAATTTGGAAATGAGTGGATTTGTATGAATTTTCTGTTCAATATTATTCAAAAAAATCTCTGCTAAAAGTGGACTCGAAGGATTTCCCATGATCAAACCATTTTCACTACTGTAATAGATGTTGTTGAAAGAAAAATAATTTTGTTCAATGCAAACGTCCAACAGATTCAATATTTCTGATTAAATTATGTGGTTAACATGATTCGAATTCAACATGTTTTCGATTAATATTTTGACATCACCTGGAGGAACACTTGGGTATAAATTCTCAACATCAAACGAAAAAAAAAGACAGTTTTTTAGTTTATTTTATAACTTCTAATCTAAATTGTAATAGATAGACATCTATGGTGTATTTTGAGCGGTATTCATTTTGTTCGAGAACCACTGTACAGTGAACCGCTTATGATTTCAATCAACTCGTTGGCTACAATTCACAGAGACTCAATTTTAGATTCTCTTGAAAAGTTAATGTGAATTTAAGAAAAAATGTTACTCACATTTTCAGGATGTGTTTGAAATCTTTGATATAATTCTTCAGGTGAGATCTTATGATAATCGATGTCTAATTCTTGCTTCAGGTCATCTAAATCATCTGCTTTTCTCTGTTTCTTGACCTTCCTTCGCGACTGAAAAAAATAAAATATCATCAGTATTAAACACACTAAGAAATGATATGGTTAATTGTAATCTAAGGAAATATTAGTAAGCAGAAGATAAACGAAAGAAAAATTCTTGGTCCTCATGCGTACTTACATTTTTGGAAATCAGTCTTGTGTGGAATATATGAAAGAATATTCAAGAACGGAAAAATATTTCAATGAATGAAAATTCTGATCTGAAATGAATGGTGATGATGTTTTCTTTCAATGTATCTCGATCTATTCAAATTATAAATGGTTGCTTCCAGTCAGGATAATTCATTTTTATTTCATGTCAATTATTCAGGTTGTTATTCAATTTTCACAGATATGTGAATTAATTTCCCCAAAAACACTAGCTTCAATTCATTTTGTTGCAGACGGAAAATTAGATGAAGGAAACATAAAATCACGTGTGAGACCGACCAGCATGTCGCCCACCTCTTCCACTCTCCTTGGTAGTATTAAATCATGGGATGTGGGGGAATTATCTTGCTAATTTTTTGACACTGACCTGATTTATCTGATTATCAAATTACCACTTAATAGTCTTTATTCTTTTATAAATGTTAAATTTCCGAAGCTGTATATTTAAACAATGTTATAATGGAGTTGTAGAGTAACTTGCTACTGCGTATTTGTTGAATAAACTTTTATCTTTTTTCCTTGATAACCTCAGCAGTCTTAGTAAGAAAGTATAGCTTTCACAATTATAGATCGATTTCAATGATATTCTAATAGTTTAGAACATTTTGGTGTTTCTGTTACTTTTGGCCTTCTTGTAGATTTTATTCTTTTTGTCCTTGCGATTACCCATTCAATTTTGAATAACTTCTATACTTATTAAAAAACTCAATACAAAACAATAACAACAATGACCGCGTACATACCAAATCACTCATAATTTTCGTTTTTCACCGGAAATATAGAATAATTTGAGTGAGTTATCCGAATTGAAATATTAAACGCTTTGTAAGCTTGAAATAAAGTACTAAAACTCGAAGAAACGTCCATTTCTTCGAATTACATTAATGAATGGGAAGTATGAGTTGTCTTGCGAAATTTCTTTCTCGAATAAATATAGTGTTTTGGGCGATACTTACAGAAGACATTCAAAATTGAATGATTAATCCAATAAAAAATAAAAATGGATCACCATTCAAAAAGTCCTAATGAAGGTGAACGAAGCAATTCGTTTTTTATTTCATTTGAATGTTTCAACAATTATTGTAGGGGCTAAAGCTTGAGACATTTTTCACGGAATATCCGATATTACTCCTATTGTTATAACTATGTTATTGAAAATACCGGTGACGGGTGACGATGAACCTAAAAACAATGTTTGAAATCAAAATATAAAACAGTCGAGAAAAAAAAATTACCAAAACGTTTGTTGGGGTTACTTTTAAAAAAAAGTTATCTTTAAACGGTGACCCAACGTGGTTTTTTAAGTAGTAATTGACAAGTTTGAAGTTGGTAAAGAAGTACGTCATGCGATTGAATGAACAAGTAGGATTCTAAATTATTCAATTTATTTTTTATCTGAGCTGATCCCCATTGACATTTTATAGAAAGCGTTTTATAAAAGAAAATATTTCAGCTATTTTTCGATCTGCATAAGCAATGCGTTCAAAAACAGTTAAACTTTTGTTTGAGGCTAAATCAAATAAATCAGTTGATATATATATATATATATATATATATATATATATATATATATATATATATATATATATATATATATATATATATATATATATATATATATATATATAACAAAAAATCGCCCAGATATAACTGCAGCAAATATAACCCAAAATAAAAGTAGTTTACACGGTATTTGTAAAACTTTATCAAATGTGAATGTGCTTTTCAGCGAAATGATGAAAGGTGAAAAGATGTGCAAGAAGAAGAAGAAGAAGGATATTGATTGTTGTAGACCTCCACCACATAAGTGTAAATGAAAACAGGTACCTTGTATCTACCATCCGCTGTTTTGTTGTCATCCACTGTTGGTATGGTTGCGACGCGATACGAATCCGTGCGGCCATGCTGAAAAACAAACGAGCCACTACTGTCTACAAAATAGGACATGCTATGACACTTAGATAAAAAAAACAAATAGAAACGGACTAAAGTCACAAAAATTGACTAAATAAATAAATCAAAGTTCACTGAAACAGAGTTGTAGGCGTTTGATTGATGAATATTAGAGAAACGTCACCGTTGGATACTACTCAATAGTTATTAAGAAGTCATTAGGAGGAGGTTCATTTACCTGCTCACGCAACTGGTATGATTAATGTTTCGGAAATGTACATGGTATGAAAGAAAGTTCATAATTTGGGATGCACAAAATTAATTTTATGATATGGTTCTTCAAGGGCTACGACAGCGTCAACGACCTGAGATGATAAACGTAACTTAATCCGTTTTCGATAAAGAGTTTAGTGATTCACTTCAATTGCTCAATTAGGAATGGTAGGTAGTGGAACCGGTGGTGTTTAAAGAAAAACAATCCTTGAAATTGCCGACGTTTCGGAAAATTATTTTTCCATCTTTAGGGCTATCTCAAATCAGTTCCTCTCGAGTCAACAAACTTTTCGACTATGTCATCGTTCAATTTTATCAACACCTATTTCGGAAAATGAGATTCGAATGTGTTCAATCTCACTTCACAGAACATAAAAACTGTTGTTGAAGTTTGTTGACTTGCGACAGCCCTGAATATGGAAAAATAATTTTCCGAAACGTCGGCAATTTCAAGGATTGTTTTTGTTTAAACACCACCAGTCCCACTACCTACCATTCCTAGTTGATTAATCCATTTTCGTTCCTTTAAGCCCATTAACAAAATTTAGTTCCTCTCTTTTCTCTGAACAATTAAAAACATTCAACTCTCCTTATTTTTTATTTTTCGTCATTCCGTACATTTATTTCTATTAATACTGTTTGAGAAAATTGGGGTGAGAAAAAGCAGAGAGATTTGGGTCGCGATTTCCCATGCATAAAATTTACTTTGAGAATTGGGTATAATTTTTTCATGATGATCAGCGATATCAGAAAATTATGCTATGGTGTCGAAATGGAACTACGAAAGAGCGCCTAGAAAAAAATAACTAAAGCTGGATCTAGATCGCGCGGTGTATATCTGGGAAAAATCCTGTAAAAACAGAAACGCCTTTTTCAGGTAGAAAATTTTTTGAAATATCACTTAATCGAGTCGGAAAGTGACCAGGAAATACTTTTCTTATAATAATAACAATTATTGGAACTTCCTATTACATGAACCACATAGTAAATATAGTAGGACCTCTGGGTCGTTGTGGCCCCTTCCTTGTAATCCCATGCTCGATCTTTACAAGGAGATCTCTAATGGATCGAGGGGGTTATCTTCGGCAGATCACATACTTCTGACATTTTCGCGCCCAGTCGGTTACGCTTGAAGCAGATCCCTGTTTGGCGTGTGGTGATCAAATGAATTGGGGCTTCGACCCAAATTTCACACCACCTGTGCTATCTTGGAAATGTGATATCTGAACTTGCCATGCCCCGTCCTACATGTGCCAGGGGCAGTGTATTAGTTCAAATGCCGTCAAGTGCCAACATTGTCCAAGTTTTACTAGATGCACAACATTTCCTTGGACTGCAGAAACCTCGAGCATTCAACCACGAGTTCCCATGTTGTCCTGCTAGCCCCTAGCCTAGCCTCCAAAACACAGGCTGAGATCCAGACCAAGGGCCCTGGTCCTATTGAATTATTTTTAGCCCCTAGACAGGCCAGCCTATTGGATATGGTTGTTTACCACCAGTTGTTTCAGCGCCTGAACGCACTCCCAGACCTCCTTAGTAATCCTGTAAGCGCCCACAGCTCCCAAAAGAGACCGACTGTCGGAGCAGATCATGATCTACTCATTAGTTGTACCCAGTTCTGCCAGCTTTTGAGCACAGACAACTATCGCCATAATGTCCTACTGAAGAACTGTAATATGTTTATCTAATGGGAGGTAAAACCACCTCCCATTTTTCTGGCATTAAAATCTGCTACCAGATCCCTTTTTGTCTTCGAGCCATCCGTAAACCAGATGTACCCTACACCTGGCAAAGAATCCTTCCTTTCCTCCAACTTTTGTCTGGATGGGATTTTCACCTCGGTCTTATAAACGAAGTGGTCGCTTTCCAACTAATAATTCTGAGATGCAGTGATTCGACCCCTTACAGTAAAGCTAACGCAGTAGAGGTGTTTTTTTAAGCACCCACACTTCTCACCTTTAGTGCCCGAAGCCTCTCTAGTGCCAGATTCACCGTCTGTTTTTTCTCCCTCATTTTCCAGATCATCAAGGCGTAGGTGAGTCTGGGTAGCAGAACAGTTTTAGAGAACCACACCAGTATGTATGGATTCAAGCCCCACGTGCCGCTGAAGGTATTCCTTCATGTCATGAGAGCAGCAAAGCTGCCAGTCCATAGCTCCAGATCTTGAGCCATGTTTAGATTCCTATCCAGTACAACGCCCAAGCGCTACACCGATTCTTGTATGTGGAGTCTAAATCGAAAAACCCTTCTTGTATATCGAAAATTCATTCCGTCGACAGAAACCACAGTCCAAAGTTATACTTTTTCAAGCGTCCTTCGAAAATTAGACACGATGGATTTCTCGGTTCCAGGAAAAGGCTGTAATTCAAGCAAGTTTTCGAGCCGATCGAAAATGTATTCTTGGAGCAAATTCTCGCTATATATCCTGCATCTGAAAATATGTACATTTCTCATAGATATCGGGTTTTTCGAGAAATAAGCGTTTCAATTCGTCTACACCAGGAATATCCACAAGGGAAAATAAGTCGTCGTTTTTCAGCGTTTCCACAGATAAACTGCAGTTTTAAAAGTCCAGTCTTTCCTCCTCCGGTTCATCCAAACTTCAGATATGGTTGACGAAGAGACAGCTGATATCAATCAGTGATTAGAGCATGTAAAAGCACAAAATCTGACATCTATAAAGAGTTAGTTTCGGATGACGCAAAGGAATTTGTAAATACATGGAAACTACATATACGAGGGGGGAAGGTTTCAATAATTTATCTAATCAATTTTTCTAGCAATTTGGTGGATAAACCAATTCAAAATCATCAGAAATCCTGTTTATTTTCTCTGTTATGTTAAGGTTAGAACTTCACAGAGTCTGCTCAAAACTATTTTATATCCACAAATTATTGGAGTTTTCTGCATCCTGCCGATTTTATCATATGATAGATCATATCAGGGGTTAGATTAGAACAAGTAACTTATCAGAAAATTTAGTCATATTCAAACCCATTTTCTGAAATTGCTTACTTACATGTGATCACAAACTTATACTAAATATTACCCAAATAATCAAGGAAAAATGTTTTGTACGATCCATAAGTGGAGCTCCTGTGAATGAATCAGACTAGTCGATAATAACGCCTACTATTTCTGCTTCAGTGAACGACTTGCAAATTTCTATTACAAGAATAATTTTAAAGATATATAATTAAGAGATTTATATATGAAATATTTTCTAATGCGTTCGCACTCAGTTCTATTAGGATAGTAATGCTGAATTGGTTGCCATTTCCTGGTGCTTCCCCAAAAAATTCTAAAGTTGAAGGTCTGATCTACTGTCAAATATTGTTAACGAGAATGAAAATTAAATGTGAACACTTGTCTGTGTTCAGCAGAAGCGTTTCGGGAATTAACTGCAGTGGCAACACAAGGAATGGCTAATGCTGAGTATGAACGCACATTAAAATGACTATTAAAATTCGACTGCTTTATCTAAATTATTGATGTTTCGTTAAAGAGTACACCTTCCAGTTATATAGGGTGTTCTAAATATGAAAACATTAACTTCTACAGATAATTCATCGAAAAATATAGAAAGTTTCTCACATACATATGTTCAAAAGAAAGAATTACAAAGAGTTGAACATTGATTCAATTTTCAAAGGATCTTCGATATATAGTTAAAGCATTTTTTCACTCGGCAACTCATTAATGTCAACAGTTTTGAAAATAATGAAAATATACAGGTATTTTTCTACGGCCATGCTTCTTTTTATCCCAACAAAATCATAGCATGGCGCGAAAATGGTCATTTTAAAAATCTATTTGTTTGATCTGTCTGTTTCAATTGTTCCGAAATCACAGCCCATACAGAGAAGAAATTGTTGACATGAAAATCGAAGCAATTGGAGAACAGATTCAAATTCCACAGTTCGAAGGTGAAAACCCTCGATTACTCATATGTCCAACAAAAAGTGGGAATTTTTTCGAGAAGTTATATTCATTCTCTTTCGATTTCGAATATTCAGTGTGCTCATTTTTAATTTGTAAACACCTGTGAATTGAAACCTAGACATTCGTATATATAATACTTCAGTGCATTTATAAGATTACACATAGGTCGAAAAGTCCCTCCATTAACAAATATATGGTGCCAGAAATATTGAAAACGCCAAATTTCGAAATGAATATGTCAACATTTTATGATTTTTCGCTCAGTATAGACAGTGAGGTTGACGTGACGCTACTTTCGTGAATTGTACGCAATTAATAAAAACGAGTTTCGTGATTATGAATACATTACTTTTGCTGTGTAAAAATACCGTACGAGACCAGGAATGGCTTGAAAAGAGTTACCAGAAAAATTCTGTCGAAAACAACCATTTGCCGATGGCATACTGATTTAAAACGTGGTGGTACGACCAGCGAAGACGCAGGAGTTAGCTGATATATCCTAAAGATATCAAAAGACACCATATCCTACAATTTATACGAAAATAAAGCCGATGAAAAACTTTTTTTCGAAATAAGTACCGCGTTTGCTCACAGTGGAACAAAAACGAAAACGAACTGGTGAATCTGAGCGCTATTTAGAACTTTTGAAACGCGATGAAAAGGATGTTTGCGTCGATATGAGACCATGGATCTACCGACACGCCAGATTCGAATGAAGCATCTGCTAAGTGGAGAGCAAAGTGCAAAATCCGTTCGAAGCGTCCAAAAACCCAACAATCGGCTAGCAAGGTTATGGCGCCTGTATTTTGGGATACGCATGGAATATTATGCAGCGACTACCCGATGAAAGACTAGACGATCAACAGTGACTATTACATATCGACTTGACCAATTGATTGACGAGATTAAGTGCAAACGACCTCATATGGCAAAGAAAAAAATCATTGCTTTATCAAGACAATTCGCCAAACTACAAGTCGGTAAAAACCAGGTCAGAAATCAACGATTACGCTTGGAATTGTAGATACACCCACCCTATTCAGCTGATCAGACACCCAGCTGACTGTTCACTGATTTGAAAAAGATGCTCTATGCAAAGACATTTGGCGTGGGCGAAGAGATTATTGCCGAAACTAAAGCCTAATCTGAGGCCAGAGATAAATTGTTCTACAAGAGAAGCATATAAATTTTAGAGTCCTTGGAATTATAGTATCATTGTTTTGAGGGAATATATAGATGAATAGATTCGATTTTTCAGAGATGCTTGTATCTTTATTGATCGAGTTTTTGGTTTATGCATTATCTCATGTCAATAGGAGGAAATGAAAATAACTGATAGTACTGATATTTTGATTAACAGATCGAATTCATCAAACTAATGAACCACAGTGCTTAACATCCTGATGTTACTGAATTCAACATCCCTCAGACAAAGTACACACGATTCAGATTGGGACATCCTGGAGGCCAACATACAGGACCGTATCGAACAATATATTCGGATGTATTCCAGAGGACCTGCCACAGGCTTTAAATTTACTGAAGAAAACCGTGCAGCTAGACTTCAGGTTGCTCGAAACCTCGTCCATGGGAATGAGCACGATTGGGAAAGTATTCCATAGAATCATGAGTGCACATTCTGTTTGTTCTATAACGTCAATATATGTCAACAAACGATTTGCCCACTGCAACATTGCAGAAACTGCACCTTTCGGCGATGTATCTCAGATTTTGACGTGATTTTCTGCGAATTTGTAAGGCCTATTGCTCCTCTTATCGGTGAAGATTTCCCTTTCAAAAAAGATAATACCATGCCGCATAGTCCGTGGTGGTGACAAATTACCTTGAAGCCGAAATCAATGTTATGAGGTGGCCTCCGCTGAGTCCTGATCTGAACCTTATTGTGCACATAAGGGATTTCATGAAAAGGAGACAACGACATGAATACATTTGCAGCAGATCTGGCAACTCGAGGTCATCTGGTTGAAATTTGGACTTCTACAGACTAGAACTTAATGATGTCGACTTCAGTGGATATGAATCGAATTTGTGAGGCTGTAATAAAGGCATTATTGTTTGAACGATAGATTGTTTTCATCAGATTTATCCCCAGAATAAATTTTCCAAATTTTTTTTCAATATTTTTCTCCTGCTTTTTTCATCCTTAAAATATGTTATTCAAGAAAACCCCAACAAAATTAATTCCCTCAAATAATTCGGAAAAATATCACATGCGCGATAATTTCTTGGAGTACTGTATGTTTATAAGATTTTTTCCATATATTTCGATGAAAAATAATCTGCAGTTGTACGTACCTGAAACACCCTGTATATGAAAAAAATATTTGCAGATTTTCCGACCAGTTTATGTAGGGATAATGTACATTTCGAGAAGAAACTTTTGGTAACTTATCCGTTACGTAATTATTCAATATTTTAAATAAAATGAAATGCACTACTGTATACACCTCGTGAAATAATATGGGATTCAATAATAATAAGATAAACAGTCGATAAATTATAAATATACATAATGCAGTGTTGAAAAATTGACACATTTTTCATTGCTCATGACTAGAATGTGAATTTTAATATGAAATCATGCATAACACAGAGTTAGAGTGGAATGTAATTGTTTATTCTAGTATATAAATATTACATCATTTCATTAGTATATGAATAATGAGATTAGCATTTTCCTAACGTAACTCAAGACTCATTTTATTTGAATCCTCGAAAGTATGGATGTCCCTAGTATAGATATTAACATTAATACGTAATTTCACCGATGAAAATATGTATATTTTCATTTGGTCGAAACTTTCATGGAATGAATATAACAGCTAAAATAGTCACCCCTTATTCTTCTCAAGTTACGTACCATTATTTACATTATATTTTTTTTCTATATCAAAACCTCAATGAAAAAGAACAACCAAAAACACCAGGAATCTATAGGGATTTTCCCTTTTCAACCCCCAATATTACCCCAATTACATCAGTATCTTGCTGAACTCCTCTTTTATCAAAGGAAATAATCTTCATCGAGTCATTTACGACGGGACCAAAGTCTTAATTTCTCAACGAAAGAATAATAACAATTCCAGAATTCAGATGCCCTGGATTTCTAGTCCTATTTATAACATACAATGTTTGAAACGTGTATTTTTCAATAGTCGCAATTTGAAAACACTCCGAAAATATTATTTAAGAACTTGATAAAAATATTTGGGAATTCTATCGATGAAAGCTTTCGTCAAACTTTAAACATACTTTTTGCTTGTCAAAACAAAGATTTTCTGCTTGTATTATACACTATGCACATAATGTTTGAATGAAAATATTTTGTTGAGCGAAATCTTCATTTGTCATGTTTAATATTCATTGGTAAAAAAGAACGATGTCCCACAATAGTATAATAAAAATTAAGAATTTTTAATATCAAGGTGAAATAATAATAAGTTTGAAGAATAAATGGTAAAAGTGACAAAGTTAGAACAAAAATGTTATTTTAAGTATTTTATCAATATCATATCGTCCTACTGCTAAATTCAATAACAGCTTTAGTTCATTATTGCATAGTCTATGCTTTTCTGCAGAATTTGAGCCTATGATCATAGAACTATTTCAGCCAACTACTTATTCCCGGAATTACTGTTACGAAGTTTTCGTCACCATTAGTCACAGCCCCTGCAGAAAACGATGAGCAGCTGACATAGGTTGTTTCATTATTATAAAGCAAATTCCGCCCATATTCGCAATATTCCAGAAAATAAACTTATTTCTTACATTTTGTCTTAGGCACTAAATTGGAATGGAGCTTCCAAATATACCTGAGGCCAAGAAAAACAGTAATTTATAAACAAAATGAGATTGAGTTTTAAATCAGTACTGTATCCCATGGTTTGTTGTTCATAAAGTTTTTTATCAGATTACACTGTTCTCCAGGAAGATACAGGGTGTCTGTGCTAAAGGGCTCATTAAAGTATCTGGGGAACGGGTTTATCGATCAATTTCAAATATTGGCATTAGTAGAAATGAATAGTGATCTACAATTGGCAATTGTTTTCAGAGAGGTACCACTTACGATTATACCAGACATCGACTACAACCCTGCTATTTCAAATGCCAAGTGCACTTTTTAATTTTTTTAAGGACATCCTCTGTCAATCATTTTTATTAAGAGTTCTCCTATATAAAATCAACCACCAATGAGCTTTGTTTTTTTTTTCAAAATTCTCGAAACTATGGTGTCGTCTTCTTTTTCAAAAAACTGACTCAGATTCGATTAAGTTAAACGAGAAAAATGTTATTTCTGAGGGCAAACTCAACTCAAACTCAAAATAATGAAAACAAACTTATCAAAAAACCTTTTTTCCAAATACGAGTACCTACTTTTTTTTACATTATTAGAATCGTCTTTTGAATTAATATCCATTGGTATTGGGTTATCCTTTATCTTAAATGGCTCGTTTTCAATCTATTCGCGATTGTATCAAAAACCTGCAGTTAAATGATTAATCCGTGGAACATAGAAATAGTTTCTATATTCCACAATGTTTCATGTAAGGTGCTATGAATTTCGGCCTAAGTTCGACGTTTGAAAATTATTCAAAAATAGCAATACCACAAACTTTGTTCATTTTTTCCGCAAATAAAAAGTCGAACCTTACGAAAAGTAACCGAATTTACAACCAATTCGAAAAAAATAATTCGGAAAATTACAATCAAATTTTGTCATTTGAGGAAAGTATACAGCGGAAAGGAGTAGCGTTAGTTTCATTACCAACGAGACATTGCAGTTACCGCCTCTGGTTATTTTTATGGCAATCAGTAAGCGTCTGTAGGTCAATCAATTAAATTTTGGACAAAAAGAATTTCCACACCTACAAATTCTCATCAATATATAATAAACTTTTTACAAAACAAAACTAAAATTATATGGACCGATGAGTTCATATATTCGAGAGAAGGTATTTTTAATCGGCATAATTCTCAGATTTGGGTCGTCGAAAATCAACCTCAAACACGGGAGCGAAATTTCCAGCATCGTTTTATATTAAATGTATTCAGTTTAATGCACAGAAACGAACGTCAATATGTTATTCATGAAGAAACTTTAAATGTTGTAAAATAACGAAAAAATTAAACAGCTTGTTTGACGACAGATGGATAGGAAGACTGGTCCATAAAATTGGGCTGCAATATCTCCGGATCTTACCCCTCCAGATTTTTATTTATGGGGGTACCTAAGGAACAAAGTTTATAGCTGGTATGGTAGTAAAATTCGCGGGATGATCACGAATTGAGGGAGGTGCAACTGACAGCATCGATCCCAATCAAGTACAAAACGCAACTATTAATCAAATGCGCTGGCGAATTGAAATATGTTAAGACAACGATGATGGACAATTCGAACATTCAATGTGATTGCATTTCTACTGCAATGTGTATGTTAAAGGTTTCTTCAAATTTTATTTTTCATAATGTTAAAAATTTTGTTTCATGCTTCATGCCGACAAAACAACATATTCATCGTTTGAAATGAGCTAACGCAACTCATTTCAGTTTTCTGTAATTCATAAGTGACAAAATTTGTTCGTAATTTTTTAAATTGTTTTCTGTAAATTGGTTGTAAATTAGAGTACTTTCCTTGAATGTTCTGCAACTTCAATTTATCATTTGTTGACATTCAACATGAATGATAAATGAAAATAGTAGTTATTTGCAATTTTATATACAAAAAAACACAATTCTAGTGTTATTGTTATTTGAAATAATTATCAAACATCAATGTGAGGCTGAAATTTATAAAGCCTTAAATAGAACATTGTGGAACATAGAAACTGGCATCGGAATTAAATATCTGTCTCTATCTATGTTTCAAGGCCTGATGATTTAATTCTCCAAAGGAACTGCGGGTTTTTAATTAAATCGCAAATAAAATGAGAACGTTTTTAGGTATAGAGACCTAATACTAATTTAAAATTCGATTCTAATAAAGTAAAAAAAAATAGGTACTCGTATTTGGTAAAAACGTTTTTTTGACATTTTAGTTTTATTGAGATGAAAAGTGATTTCTGAGCATCCTGTATTAAAAATAGCATCGGAAAATACACTGTTCTCAAAAATAACACTTTTCTCGTTAAGCAACAAAAAGTTATAATCTTTTGCCATAAGGTTTTCCAGAAATTTTAAGGTTTTTGTCCTGTTTTGAGTTCGATGGCACCTACGAAATGAAAAATTGCTCAACTTATTAACTCTATAATGAATTAAAATACTTAATTTTGATTTTCCTGTCCTCACTTCAAACAGTTCCCCCAAAACCAACCCTATCCAGTTATAACTCGTTATAAATCATTCGTAATTCAGTAGAACATACATATGTAGAATGTATGCATCTTAGTTTTATTATATCCCACGTTGTAGGAGTATAAGATAAAGAACGACGTTAATAGGCTAAGGACATAGAATTTCTTCAAGGCCAGCCAGCCGAAATTACTATGGAATTGATACATGTTAGATAGCATTCTGTGCTTTTAATTGAATAAGTGTTTCCTACGAGCATAGAGAAGGAAGTATGTTCAGTGGATAATGAAGTGTATTATTTCCACAATGCCATATTAGTCGAGTCAATATATTCCGATTCAATGTGTCAAAGTCGCACGACTTAGCTGAGTGTTACTATTGGAATAAAAAGGCCAATTAAGAGATATCTAAACACTATTCGATCAAGGGGCATGTTAATATTCAGATACAGTGTTTTTTGGAAAGAACGAATGAAAGAACCACGCAAATTACTGCTTTTATGACATATAAAACCGGAAAAAATACTGTCGTCGAAAATAGATCAATACCAAGCGAGTCTATCGGCCATAAAGATTTTTGGCGCCATACTGGCGGGTAGGAAGGGTTCATTAAACTCGATGTATGCACCCTTCGGGAAGAGAACACTACTGATGCTCAGATTCAGGAAAGCGAGAGTAGGATAAAGTTTTATTATATTCATAGAACTCGATTTGTATGAAAATTAATTTCTTTTTCCAATACTTGATTATAAATTCGATTGCCCAATGGTTTATGTTGGTTGAACCAAAATTGTTGTATATCCATGTTAGAAAAATCTAATCAGGTAGCTCGATTGTCTACTATGCGTAAGGCGATTGAAAACCGCTTCGGCCTGGGGACATGCAAGTGGAGTTTTCAGTTATAAAAAATATTTTTAAAATGTCTTACAATTATCATTCAAGCTTAAGACATAAATTAAAATACATCAATTGAGTTTATTGAAAAACTAAGGACTCAAAAACGAATTCATACCATTCAGTCATTTTTTTCAGTTGAAAATTATTCGATTGGTAAAAATCAGTCCTTAGAACAAAGAAAATATTACAATATTACAAATACAGATGAATTTTCCCAGTAAATTATGAGGAGATAGATAGAATAGAAAATTGCATACAAAACCAATACTAATAAAAAAAATACCAAATTACCTTGGAAAAAGTGATAAGCGATATTTTTTGCAGATCTTTGTTTGTCTACCGTCCAAGGCAAATGCGATTAGGGTGAGTTATCGACCAGTCTCCCCCCATTTCATGACATGGTACGAGGAGACAGAAACAAAGCCTTCAATGGAAACCAATGAAACGACCGATAATCACAATTCTAATCAAGACCGAACATAGAATTTCGTTATGAGGTACAGAGCAAATTTGCTCTTCACTTCGCAATTCAATTAAATGCATTCACTACAACTGCTGTTACTGAATAGAACAGTCTCAATTAATTAAGGGGTATGCATTATTGAGTTTGCCATTGTCTGATAATTCATGCTAATACTCATTATGCTATGTTTGTTCTGTAACTGTTGTACAGATTGCCTCACCGTGAACTAAATCGTTCAATATTGAAAGAAACCATGCATAGAAACAAATCTTCCGAATTTCCGTTTAATGAACAAGAAATTAGTATTTGTTTAATTATTTTGAATGGAATGTAGTTTATATTATTTACTGTTTAGGTATTAGAATTTCAAACCAGCTTTACATATAATGTACTTAGTCAAGTCAACTATTTTTAAAATATTCCAAATTTATGTCAAAAATGGCATCTGCCGACTAAAGAATATTTACTTTTAACGTTATAGAAGCTACGTCCTCTGCATTATTTCTTGGTTTATTAATGTAAAGGATTTAATTCAATAAAAATTTTATAATTCATGAAATTTTAATGAAAAGGTTCTACGAGCTCACAAATGAAAATTACAAAATACTTATTAAACGCCGTCTCAATAAGCATAAAATATAAGGTTAACTTTATATTAGGTTTTCATAGTTCCAGAATTTCAGTATATCCAGATTTTTCCTTCGCTGGAATACCATTTCATCAAGTGTATGAACAAGCTGTGTGTCTTTCTTAAATATCATGACAGCGTGTAGTTAGTGTGAAGAAACATGCCGCCAAAACGAAGGTTATTTGAATTCATTTATTATTTATGGGGAATGTGAGATCATTATGACAAGAATATGTGGCGCATTTGCTACAACAATTTTGTAATAGAATATCCAGTTCAGAAGACAAATAAGAAATAACTATTATTCATTAGCTCAAGCTTTTTTCAGCATATAATTCGTTTCATCATCGATGTGGTGCCGCAAAGCCGGTCCTGTCTGAAATCTGAAACCAACTCCTCACTTCATTTCAAGAATTATACAAGCCTTTTCATGAAGGATCTTTCTATTATCGATATCGCGAATTCAATGCATAAGTCCTCGCTTTGTGAGTTTACAACAAGGGTTCTTCACTTCAACTGATCATCAGGTAAAACTGGTCGAACCTGTTTAATATAGTCGGTCTAACCAGGATTTAATGTAAAAAGAATCAATGATAGGTTAAAAACCAAATAAAGTTTTCTTTCTGAAAACAGCGATAAACAATTAACCTATTCAATAACATCAAATAATTATCAAACTTCAAACTAAGTATGGAGCGGTAAACAAGCAAAAATTCAAAAAAAAGCATGCTTTAGTGAGGACTTTTATATTAAATCTACCTTTAGAAATAGTTACTAATGAAATACCTATTTACAACAATAGATATCGAGTTCTTTTACTAAACAATTTTTGTTCATCACTTTACCTTTATTTTGAACTTCGAAGGTGATTGAATATTATTAAGTTGACTTTCTATAACTGTTTAAACTAAAATCATCTATTCAGTTCGTTCTGCAATCTATTGATAAAGAAGTATCTGACATTTTTCTGGACTCGTAACATATGATGTACGTTGCATATCCACAAAATAGGGCAAACCTTGATAAAATTGTAACAATTTTTTCACAGCTAGGGTATGTGATACCCCTCCTCGTATACGGAAGGCTAATTCTGATGACTCTGGTCAAGATATTCGAACAAACGTTTTAAATTATTGTATTATCACGGTCCTTGATGAGAATGCAAATTAATCTCATATATTGAGGTCGATGTAAACTAAGTTACTACCCATAACATGAATGTATAAGCTGATATTTTGGAGATGATATCAGAGGACATAGATTCTTGAAAGTTCTACATAAATTATGAAGATTTTGAAACATAAATCAATAACTTTTCAGCAATATGCTACACTACCTATTTTGAACAACATATGCAAAATATTTTACATATCCTGGATGTCTTTGGGATTGTAGGACATCCTTTACGTTAACCGGATTCAACATATTGAACTTCTTTATATGAAGGTTTCTCATATATTTGACACAGCATAATTTAGGTTAGCAAGAAGGGCTGTCTAAACCCTTAGAAATATAAGCAGAAAATGAATGTGTGTAACAATCAATATGGTGGTCATTTCGATGAATTAATATTTTATTCGGTTTTTTTCTATGGAGATATGATTGATTCATTCATTCTGATTTAATTGAATTTGTCAGAAATAAACCAAATTCTTTAAAATTTTTGATAATGCTATTTTCTTCAAACTTATTAAAAGTTTGTTTTACTTCAAACATATTGATAAATGATCTATATTAGCAAAGAATAAAAATATTAATCAATGAATTAAGCCAATTGAATTTTTTACATTAGAAGCAATCGTAATTTGTGTCATTCGAATTTCCTTCGACAAAATTAATACAATTTGTTATGGACTTCGAAAAATTCAAAATTAACTTGAAATAGTTGCTTTATACCGAAGCTTTTAACATGTGCCATTTTATAGTTATAATAATACCTACATAATCACAGTAAAACATTTTTTCACAGTAGAAGCAATCGTAATTTATTGCATTCGAATGACCGAAAAATTATTCAATTAATAGATAACTATTTTGAAGGAGGCAATATTGCATTGTGATTATATTCAAATGGAAAATTCAAAACCATCAATCTCATTACTTTATTTACAATATCCCTAATTCGAACTTTTGTGAACATTTTGAAATAATAGTCAGATGGGGCCAACAGTTCTTGAGTGACGAACATTTAGATTTCATTCAAATGGCTTGGAAAACTTAAATGTTGCTACTTTCCACATTTTCCCACATTGATTATGGCGATTATGGATAAAAATACTGATTCCATCTTGTGGATTAACTAATCGAGTTATTTTGGAGAGTATTTTGGAACGAATTAGACCAGACAGTTTTATTTGACTTCGGTGCACCAAAATTCAATTTATATAAAAAGGATCCAATCAGATATATAAGATCCACCTCCATTCGAACTTAGTGAAATTTGTATGAAATATGAAAATTTAATTTGGAATCATCCCCAACACTAATGTTTCATTGCCCTTATTAGTTTCCTTGTGGAATGTATGAATGAAAATAGAATCCATCAAATATTTATTTCACATTGACCTGGAAATCCGTTAGCAATTTAAAATATACTTAAAAATAGAATCGATTCATCATCTAATTAGAGCATCGAGAGCGTTATAACACCTTGAAACATCTTCGAACTTGTACTTCATTATCGATCATCTTGAGCGCTGAGTGATCAAGATACATACGTGCTCATACTACAGGAATATCAAATATTTAATGTCCCTAAAAGTCTATTTAGCTACTTCGAAGTGTTGAAAAGTGTATGATGACAAGAGTTTTTTTTCATTTAGTCGTTCTTGATCATTTTTATCACTCACACATTGATTTGCAGAACTCATCCTGTGTGATTGCGATACCAGTGAATTCTCTTTGATTATAGAACTTAATTAAAAATATCTCAACTGGGAATAATGTGAAAAACTCATGACGTTGTCTCTAGAAGATTTTAATTATCGTGAAATAGAGTGACGATTCCCCACATAATCCAGCCATTCCAAGAAACGAATGACGATGGCAGAAACTGCTATATTTCAGTTGTTGAACATCATCACTATCAGAAGTTTACACGTTCAATTTTTCTATTTTTCTGTATGCTCTGAAATGGTTAGGATCTTCATCCCACAAGACACTTGGCTCAATGCAGAGCCCCGTGGACCTTGATACCAGTTTGCTCTAAAACATGTCCTTTGAAATGAGGACTACTGGGAAAGCTTTGCTATAGAACAAATAAAATCTAGACTCATCCGCCCTTACTTCTCCGAAAGAGAAAGTCGATCTCTTTGCTCTCTTGTTCTCAAAGAATTCTGGGCTAGATTCATCTAACGCAATACCACCGAACATTCCACCTACAAATTCTTCCATTACAGAAATCAAGTTCAGAGTCCGCACTGTGAGACGGGCTCTCGAGCAGCTGAACTGCAAGAAGGCAGTTGGTCTAGATGAAGTACCGCCAATCGTCCTGAGAAAGTGTGCTCCCGAACTGGCACTCATTCTTAACCGTCTGTTTCAGGTTTCTTATGAAAGTTAGAATTTTCCGAGCAACTGAAAAATAGCGAGAAATCAACCAATCCCAAAGAAAGGAAAGAAATGCCTACCTCAAAACTACCGCCCTGTTGCTCTTGTTCCCATTATGTTCAAAGTGATGGAGAGAGTCATAAACGATGAACTCACCAAATATCTTGAGTTGCAGGGAATTATTTACGAGCCTTAGTATGGAGATCTGCTCGCCTAAGTGACTCATGTTTGTACATGTAGTTTTCTTACAAATAGATCAATACAAGTTGTGGTCGACGGTATAACATCTATAACAACATTGTTTCCAGTTCCAGGCAGGAGTACCTCAGGGATCCATTCTTTCGCCAACCTTGTTTCTGTTGTAGATAAACGATCTTCTGTCATCTACAGAGAACAAGATCTTCGGTTTTGCAGACGATTGTACCCTGGTTTCGTCTTTCAGTAGTCTGCGGCCCATTACAGCTGCGAAATCTCAGCGTCAGAGATGTCGACAAATTAATAACCTAAACTCTGACTTACAGAGGATATCTGAGTGGGGTCAGTTGAACCTGGTGAGCTTCAACGCGAGCAAGAAGCAAGCAACTACGTTTTCTAGAAATTTTCTCCGCTGGAGAACCTCCCCTAATGATGCAAAGCAAACAAATCTCATCCGAAGATTCGATAAACCTTCTCGGAATAACAGTCAACTCCGGGTTTTGCTGGCATGAACATGTATCAGTAATAGTTAAGTCGGCATCAGCTAAACTTAGTTTTCTTTTCAGAGCCAAGCGATACTTCACGTCATCTCAGTTGTTGCTTCTACATAAGGCGCACATTCGACCTGCTTTGGAATATTGTACCCATGTACGAGGATCTGCGCCCAAGGATTCGTTGCGGATGTTGGATAGTGTGCAAAAACGGGCTGTGCGCCTCATCGATCACCCGGAGATCACCCGCGATCTCCAAACGCTGGCTCTCAGAAGACAAGTTGCTGACCTTTCTCTGTTTTAGAGATACCTCCACGGAAGATGCTCCAAGGAGCTGAAAGACCTTGTTTCGGGAAAACTCATGTTTTGCCGCAACACCAGGCTGGCAAAGAGTTCTCTTCATATGGGGGTACATTTAACGACCCCTTGTACCTCCCTTTATAAGAATTCTTTCGTTCATAGGGCCAGTGAGCTGCGGAACTCGCTTCCGTCCAACATCTTCCCAACATCCTACAATTTGGTCCTCTTCAAGTAAACAGACACCTCAATTCTTCCCATGCGCCCACTCCTGTGGTGTAACAGGTTCGTCTATTCGTGGGAAGCGCGCATAAAAAAAATCAGTCATGATTTTTTTTTGTTGATTTTATACTATTCATCTTTCCCTATCGTTCAGATAGTTCAAAAAAAATGTGTGAATTGAGTTTTCAAAGTTGAGTAACCAATAACAGGAATACTTTTTGATTGAGCTGATGAAAGGCAACGAAATACTTTTTCGAATACTTGAACACTAGTGGTTGTTACTTGATGCGAATCCATTTCAAATGTAAATAAAAGAAAATTTGATTTACACTTATTTGCTATATTTGCAATACATTTTGACTGAGATACTACAGTTTATATATGACATACAACATTAGATTGAAAGGAGTAAAACTACTTTAGACAAATCCAAATCAAAATTCAATGATGTTTCAACTTAATATCTATTGATTTCAAGGAATCTCAGAAGTTAATAACAAATTTTTGTTACTTGATTGTGAGTTTTAAAATTTTGATTGAAATTATAATTTTCTTCAATTAAAGAATTTTTCTACCCCAGCTAAATTTGTATACATCGGATTTCTTTTCGTTTTTTTCCTATGTTTACTGTGTTTGGATTGACTATTATTGGTTCACAATAAGTGTGATTGAAACTTTATGTTTTTTAAATTATGGCTGACCTTCCCAATGTATATGAGGCTATCACATCTGTGTTGATCTTTAGATTTTGGGTACACCAATTCTATTTCCGTGTTTCGTTAAGTTCAATGCTAATATTTCGATTGCAACCACTTCAAGAACCTATTTGTTCAATAATAAAAAGTTCTCTATTGAAATTACCTGAAGAGAAAGGAACATTTAATAATCTGTGGATCATGCCGTGGAAAACGGCATTATATTGAAGGGAATGAAACGACGTATTATGAATTACGATGTCCGTATGTGACGGTTTATGAAAGATGGGGAAATCATACCTATTATTTAACTTGGTAATAGTTCAATCTGTAAAGTTGATTTAATCGTTTTGTACAAGTTCGGAGGAATTGAATTTATAAACTTTTCGAAAATATTTAGCTAACGCAGTAGTAAAACATATCATGATATCATCCACATACCGAAACCAATATAAAAAATATTTAGATAAAGGGATGTAAGGTATTGTAGTTTTTAAGTTATCCATGAAAATTTCTGCTAATAGGGGGCTGAGTGGACCTTCCTTCGGTATGTAGTAGCTAGAAGTCGTAAGACGTTTATTGGTAGAACATACAGAAATATCAATATTAGAGTCAATGAACAGAATCAATATCAATTCTAGATTCGCGAACCATTTGATTGAAGAAAATCATCATTTCAATCGAAATATTGAAATCTTGAATTCATTTCATAAGGAACTTGATAGTAATTGTTGGAACTTCCCTGAAATCAATAGATATAAACTTTTCAACAAATTATTGAATGAACAGGTAGGTATTTTTTCGGCTGAGTGATTTCAATAATAGTTGTGTGAATTTACCTAAGGTAGTTTCACTCACTTTTAATACAATGTTGCGGTTTATATATAAATTGTTGTACCTCAGTTTCGTCTTCATTTTGTATTTGCTCGATGGAGGTGCAGTTTCGTCGAAGCGCAACACAAACATATTAAATAAGTGTAAATCGATTTTTCTTCTATTTTTCATTCTTTAATTACAATAATTGATCAAATAATCAAAACATACCGCCTGTTTGAGCTCAGCTCGGAGCTATGCTTATTTTGAAGAATTTGAAATAAGATTTTTTGCTGCATGTTTCAGCAGTGACAGGAGATCCGAATGGAAAGATCGTCAAGTTGGCAGAACTCACCAAAAAAAAAATTATGTACAAGACATATAAAAAAATAATATCATGCGCATTCATCAGTTCGTAATTAGTTAATTACATATTTATGTATAATACAATAATAATTCGTCTTATTAAAACTTCGTTTATTTTATATACATTCGTCAAAAAGAAATTATATTGATTGTAAGTACCACAATATCAAAAGTGAGTGGAAATAAGCAACCTGAAATGGTTCACCATTTCCTCTAGGAAAACTTCATCATCCGCATCAGAAAACAAACGAGCCTAGATGCATTAGAAATACACAGAAATCCTGCTCAACGATATCCGTTGCACGGCTATCGTTGAACGATCTTCGCAATAGTCGCCGAGAGGAAAACGTATGTTTAGACGTGTAAATGAAACGATTGACAGAAACCATTTCTATCGGCGGTGGATCTCTGAGGTTTGGAAGGTTTCGGAGGCCTTCATGTGCGGAATCACGGCACTCCCATAAACTATCAATATGTGAACGAAATATTAGGAGAATATGTAGTACCTTTTGCCCCTCTAATCGATGACAATTTTCTTTTATATGAAGGATAATGAAGCCAAAATCGATGTTCTGAGGCGGCCTCCGCAGTGCCCTGATCTGAATCCTATTGAGAACATATGGCATTCCATGAAAGGGAGACATAGAACCATGAAGACTTCAAGCGACTAGGTCTTAATAAGACCAATCTTACGTAGGAACCGAAGATGAGGAAGATATTGATAGAAGTGTTGTTTTATTTTTTTTCGTAGACTTTTCTTCTTACTCCCACTTCTTATATCTTCAATACATGATATACAAGAAACGCACGAAAACAATGAATGCTCTCAAATAATTCTTTAGAGTAGTGATTTTTCCACAACAATTTACATTTACATCTGGTAGTCATCAATTCATGTTACTGAGCTGATTACTGAAGGTTAAGGTTTAACTCCTCAAGAGTTAACAGTAAGAGTTAACTATTATAGGCACATTAGATTCTCCTACTTGTAGTAGTGGTTTAACTTTGAAATTATTGAAAAAGATATATTTTTGAAAATGTAAAAACAATGAAGGATGATCCGTTTGAAGGTAACGTATTATCTCCAATCGAAATAAATACAATAATAAGAATACTAAACTAACTTTTGAATGAGAATTTTTTTTAAATAGAAGTAAGGTATTTGGACACAAATGGCCAAGCCTGTATATACCCACTTCGAATTGATGAAATTAATGCGAGTTGGCCCTGATTGCGAATGGCACTTCCGTATATCGTATACAATAGCAATTTATAATGCGATAAGATGAGTAACTTGAACATTTTTAGAATATAGAAGTGATAATATCAGAAGTAAATAAAATAAAATGTATGACATCATGAGTCATGGACTTGGATAAAATAATTCTTTTGAGAAATATATCACATATGAATAAAAACTATAGAACATTTTTCAGAAAAATTATTTCCAATATTCAACTCAATTTAATGGAATTCCCAAAAACAGAAACGGGTAAACGTAAAACTGTAATTAAAGGTTAATTATATTAAAACTATTCCCAGTACAATTCGAAACTTGCTGGGAAACTTCATCACCTTTAACCCACTTTCGTGAAATTTCCATTTTCAAGAAAATCTATATATAAC
This sequence comes from Cryptolaemus montrouzieri, assembly GCA_013387265.2. Classification (NCBI taxonomy): domain Eukaryota; kingdom Metazoa; phylum Arthropoda; class Insecta; order Coleoptera; family Coccinellidae; genus Cryptolaemus; species Cryptolaemus montrouzieri. The sequence goes on from JABFTP020000185.1 coordinate 108,300,532, forward strand.
CAAAATGGCGCCCACGAAAAAACTGAACTACATCGCATGCGCAAAAAAGTTGCCCCTTTGATATTGAAATTATGTAATAGCTACTAGGACCCAACCCCCAAAATCCGGTGAAAATGTTCTATATTATCTTATAATCTAAAAGTGTGAGTTATAATATAATAATGAAAATTTTAAGATACAAGGTGACACAATTTTCAATATTCGAGGCCCGACTCATGCCAGAAAATTTTGATTATCTACAACTATAATTTTCAGTTAATAGTTACAATTTGAAAAATCAAAAGAAACAAAATTATATTTGGAAAATTCAACGGTAGAGCATTATAATGAAGTACTAAAGATACAGTTGAAGATAAAAACTTTACGTTCTAAGTTAATCACATTATTATCAAGTTTCATCAACAATTTTGAAAAGAAGATAATATGTTTTTCTAACTGGTTGCAAGGGTTTTGTTCACATGAAACAACAGATTTCGAAGAAAAATTTTTAAAAAGTGTATGTATCATTAAAAATGTGAATGAATCATTAACGAAATCAACCACCTATTCGACCCTTTAGGTTATAAGAAAATTGTGCAAGGTTATTCGAAACTGTAAGAGGGTGCGCTAGGCCTATAGAGGCCTTTCCAGCATAAATCGATATAGGGCACACAGACTTTCGAGGATCTACTAAACTACGTATTACCGCACGCGAAAATCGTATGCGGTAAAGTATTCTAAAGACATTTCAGACACCTACCTCCCCCATAATGAAGACAAGTCGGTAATCCGGGGGCCAGGTGGTGTTAAATCAAGAACTTCATGTGACGGAAGAACTAGCTCACACAGAACGTTCGCGACGGACGGTCGGGAGCAGACTGGCACAGGCGTCTAGGTCTGCGCCGTGGTACGGTGCGGCACGTATCGAACCTTGACGTCACACTGCGGACCGACGCGCCGCGACGATGGGGCGGCGTTAAAAACCTGCCCCAAGTCAGCCGCCGGATCCGGTGGTTATCTCCTGTACGATTTTCATGAAACCAGAGCATGTACAGTGTTGCCGCTTGTAAGAGAATCATCACAAGATGTTGGGGGTTGGAATATCTGAATGATGTAACATACTAACATAATAAGGTATGCGTGGCATCGTGGAGAAAACGCAGCAGATATTGTCGGCATATATTCAATAGAATGAATACCTTCCTAATATTAAAGAGATTTTAGCACGATATTCCACAAAAATCGACGAATTTCTTTCTATGAAAAATATGAAATTTACGGTCACAAATGAAATACAATATGCAATCTTCTGAAGATTTCACATTGTACTGTTTTTATTGAAAAGGATGTCTACCGGAAGCCCACTTCATTTACAGATAATTTTACCATTTTATGTTACAGCTGATAACTTTGTTATTTGAAGGGATAGAAGGTGTCGAAGAAAAAATTATAAGGATCAAATAAGCCTGCTTTTACATACAATTGTTTTTCTATAGAAATAACTATAGATGAGCTATGTAATACAATTTAGATTTAGGCATCTGAAATGTACAAAATAAACAACAAAGTAAAAAAAATGGTACACTGTATTGGTGACCATTAGAGAATATTCTTAATGTCTGCATAACCAAAGGCATTTGGCTGAACGGTTTAAAATCAGCGGTAATTTTACCCATTTTCAAATCTCCGATCAATACAATGGATTACATTGTATTGATACAAATGATGCACACGCAAATACTGTCTAATATTGGCATTTGCGTTCCAATGAAAAGGAACCGCCCTGAATAACTCGACATGTTTGACTTTTTTTTGAGTCGGGAAAAGGGGCTGTACAATACCATTTTGAACAGTGATTCGTCTATACGACTATGTAATTATTTATTCTTTAAAATTTCGAGAATCATTTGCAAAATTCCAGGTTTTGGGGAATCCATTCGATCTCCGTTTGAGAATAGCATTCGATCGAAATCGATTATGCTGAATCAAAAAAATTTTACTCATTTAAACGTTTATGTTTCCATCCCCTTTGCCAATCAGTTACTCACCCGAAAACTTTTATAATGAAAAAAGGGTTGTGTGATACCTGATTAGAAAGATTATCTGATCCTCAAAATCAGTCTGCTTTTTTGAAGTGCCATTAATTAAAAAATAACACTGCTTAGACCGCTATGATTCTCATAAAAATCTATTATGAAAAGGTACATATTATTGAGTTGTCAGTTTTTGATCGTGGTATATTCCTATCGCAGATGTTCGAAGTGACACTCATTTACTTGAAATCATTGGTAAATCATGATTCAAATGATTGCCTAGTATTCTGCAATATTCGTGGTGTTATCTGCTGACATTCTTGATGAATCCTTCCTCATAATTCTTCCAACGATGCGGGTGGAGTAAATACACTTCAGACTTGAGATAGCCCCACAAGAAGAAATCGAGAGGCGTAATATCGATCGATCTAGCCGGCCATTCTGGAGCTCCTTTCCTACCTATCCAACGACTTGTCCAGATAGTTACGAACAGCGGCAGCACAATGGGGCGGTGTTCTATCTTGTTAATACATAACGTTGAATTTGGATACCCTTGCTAATAACGAAGTGAGGATCAATCAGAATCTCCAGCATATTCAAATAGGTTTTGCTGTTTCAGTTTTACTGTATAAATAAGGTTCCTACCATATGGTCTCCCGAAATTCCGGTCCAAAGATAAAATTTTTGTGATCTCTGAATATGATTATTTCTCTTTAACTAAGAATTAGTGCCACTCCCATATCTACAGTTATGGAGATGCACCACGCCATTACGAAGAACACACGATTAGCTAAAACGAACAAATATTTTGTAGCATACTCGGATCGTTATTCATATGCCCACTAAAATGTTCGCTAAACTCTTAAACAACGATCGAAATCATCTTCGTTCAGTTCGTGCACGAGAATAATTTTATATGGATGGAACGTGTACTTGTGATGAATCCTGAACATTCTAGTACAGCATACTCCAGATATTTGCGACATTCTTCTCACAGATTGTGTATTCTTTCTATCCAAAATGACCATACCAATTCCTTCGTTACTCGTAACTCTTGTGGGATTGAAGGGATTGTGTTTTTTTGTTAATAACGCATCCAGTTCCAATGAATTTGCTCGTTAACTCGAGAACGTATTTGTTTCTCAAATTTCTTTCAGGGTTATTCTCTTTCACAGTGCGTGCAATTGCTCTAGCAGTTATTATTTTTGAAAAATAAATGACAATTTCAAAGCTTTCCAGCAATGTGAACACGATCTTCAACTAAATTTCCGTGATTTCAGGTTATCAAAACTATGACTTACTAACAATGCAAGTCCCCTGTGTTTTAATGTAAAACCAAGAGTAACTGAATCTAGCAAGTCTGGAAAAATTTTTCAAACATGGGAATATTGACAACAAACCGACACATGCCGTCAAAATGAAATATCGTTTTCATTCATTGAGTCAAACGGAAGAAATCTAGCTTTTTCTTAAGAGAATGATATCGCAAACTCTCTGTTTCGCAATCCAGATCAGCAGAATTATTAACTTTTGATGCAAAATTGACTTAATCGATCATAAAATGTAAAGATTATAAATGGGAGAAAATTTGATTAACACTTAAGTACTATGTTTGTAACGATAATCGTTAGTTATCATTTTGCTCCGAGCGTCTGTGATTTGTTGATTTTGGTTTTCCTTATCATTCACATAGTTCAAGTAACAGAGTTGGCATACAACGATCAATTCTGAAATGCATTTTGATTAAATACTTGCACAATAGTGGCCGTTACTTAGTGCAAATACATTTCAAATGAAAATAAAAGAAAATTTCATTTATACTCATTTACTATATTTGCAAACGCGTTTCTAAGTCACAGCGTCTTCATCAGGCAGATGCAAAATAAAAACTAAACTACTTAAGGTATAAAAATTTATATATGATCTACAACATTGGATTGAGAGTGAGTTAAACTACCCTAGGTAATTCACAGAACTATTATCTAAAAGACTCCGTCAGAAACAAATCGACTTGTTCCAGGAAATTCACAAAGAAATTGAACCAGCCGAGTTATTCAGGGTGGTTCGTTTTCATTGAAACGCACTGTATATGATCATATCATCTCGGATAAAGACCTATTATTCCTTTCTTGATCTAGCTCTAATCGCAGGAACTATTTTGAATGTAAAATATTTTTCCCAAATCTTTCGTAAAAGTTTTGGTACAACATTTGTTAATTAGATATGGAAATGGTTCTCCTTCTTTCTTTCTTTCAGGACCCTCCCGATCGGTAAGAAACAATATTGTGTTGATGTTTTCGATCATTGAAAATTTTCAGAGGATAAAAGTGATGGTGTTTTCAAACTGAAAGGTTCTCATGTAGCAGAAGTATTGAAATATGAGCTGCAGCTGACAATCAACATCGTGAGAAAAAGAATGTAGCTGGTTTTTCATTATTTGATTATCGTATTAGTCCTATATATGGATTTGCTACCCACGTTAGGTTTTATTCTTTTAATTATGTTCGGTAGGTACGAAAGAATATTTATAAGTTACAACATATGTTTCTGCTGTTTTCTCTTTTATTCTTCATTCCACATTCATCTTACTACTAATCGAAAAACTGGTGTCAACAATTCTGATTACACCTTGTATTCATAAGTTCCTCACAAATTAGTTATTGGGGATGTAACATCGGCGTAGGAGACAGCATTTGTTTTCCCTGTTCTCATAATCATCATATATTCTGGTTCATCCGTTTCTTTAATTTTCCTGAGCTTACACATCAGGAGCGATCATAGGAACTTGATTTGTTTTAAACGTATATCCATTCCACATACTGTGCTTCCTTCGATCGAGTTCTGACTAACATCAAAATTTGACACTATGGCATTATCCATGCAGTTCTCCAATTTTTTCTGTTACTTCCGTTTTCAATCGAATAATTTCATTGGGAAGTCGTTCCTTGATGACAATTGATATACATTTTCAATTAAATAAAACTATTATGTTCAAAGTTTTACTATATTGACAAAGCTATGACGCCTTTCACCACACTGTGGCTTATGGAGATAAGTAGTACATTTAAAAGAATGAAGTGCCTTATATATTACATTGGTAACAGCAGGTACTCAGCTAAGCAGGAGGAAAATCCAGAGTTGCTTCTTTCAATAACTGACTGACTATCACTAAATTTCTGAAATTTTTCTATTCATTGATTTCTAATGCTTCCCATAGGTTCAGTTTCAATCTTTTAAGTTCATTATGTAAAAACCAAAATTATTATTCATATAGTAGATAATTCTCACTATAATCTGGTTTTCGTTTGTCAAAACTGCGTTTATGCTCAGATATCCTAATATTGAAATTCCTAAAATTCTACCGATATAAATTTTATTACAACTTCCACAAGAGAGTTAATGTTTCCTTTACGAATTTTACATTCACAGTTCTTAATATACCTGCCTAGAGTTTTCCGTTCTGAAAACTTTAGTTAAATTATGAGATAAGGAGAATGACTCCAAACTTAGACTGGGTTTACCGATTTAAGTTAATATATTATATTATCGTCTTTGAAACTTGGAATAAAGATTGCATGTTGAAATTGTTCACGAGAAATCATACTGTCAATCATACTAGAATTATAAATATTCGTTTTATAATATTGAGCTCTTTCAAGGAATTATTTTCTGACGTTGGTATCTTGATGAATCTATATATCATATTGTTATAAGCAATTATTTTAAGTTAATGTGGATGTGAAGACTTATGAATGGTAGTTTCTATATGTATATTTTGATTGTTCGGTATAGTATTAAGTATTTGGCATTCTTTAAAGCGTGTTTAATATTGAATTGAAATTCATTAGTAGGATAGGATTTTCAATTCAATGATAAGAGAGAATGCAAAATCTCTAATACCGAACAATCAAAATACAGATTCAGACGTAAATACGCATTCACTAAAACTATATTCTCTCGTTAAACTCCTTAAAAGAGGCTATCCTATCAGACTAGTTGTCTCATATGTTGCAGCTCCAGCAGCCAAACTTTCACGTTTTCTTGATATCTAAATATAGTAATTTCAGTAATTTTGAGAATTCTTCAGATCTAATAGAAAAATTTAGCATACAATACTACCATATAATGCTAAACTTTTATTATAATATAATATAAATAAATGATACACTTTTGTCTGATTTCCACAATGTTTATTTTGATACACAACCGGTTTCGACAGTCATGTAATTTTTAAGGTTATGGAGATATCCTAAGGAATGACGCAACTGTCCACGCCGGTCGTGTGTATCAAAACAAACATTGTAGAAATCCGACATTGTATCATTTTATTTATATTGAGATGAATTTCCATAAAAATGCATCAACAATATCATTAATTAACAAAACTTTTGTCATGGGATGTAGTTAATCTCTACTCTAGTGTTCCACCTCACGTTTCATTGAAATTGATTAACCAAACCCTGAAAAATAATCATGTGAATCCCATTATACAATCAGAACTAAGGAATCTTTTAGAAGTATGTTTAGAACAAAATTATTTCAACTTCAGTGTTTAAAATTACTTGAGCAACATTGGCCTTATAATTGGTAATCCTCTCATGGATAAAATTTTATGAAAATAATTCATAATCATCTGCTGTCGAAACACTGAAAACTAATGTTAAAGGAAGCGATCATAGTAAGTACTCAAAATTGTCTCCTTCAGCCATTAGACAGGAGTCTGAACGTCGACACATAGATTTTCGTATACGAGTGAAGATCCTCAAGAAGAAAAGTCTATTGGATTCAGATCAGGTCAACGAGCTGACCAAAATTTGGGTCCGCCTCTGCCTATCCAGCGATCTGGATATGTTTCGTTCAAATGTTGACGTGCTCTTACAAAAAAAAGAGCAGGAGCGTGATCGTGCATGTACCACATCCCGCCCTGTCACCTTAAGGACTTAGGGATCGAGTACATCTGGTAACTCTTCGCTTAGAAACTGAGTATATGAATCTAGAAGGAAGAAAATGTGAACCAATTAGGTGATCTTCAATCATTCCAATCCACACAATCAAAGAAAATTGTTCCTGGTAATGAGTTTCAACGAAAGCATGAGGATTTTCTTCCACCCATATGTGGTTGCTGTAATTATTCATACTGGCATCTCTCGAAAAACTCTCTTGGTCCGTGAATGAAATATGTCCCGGCCATTCAGGTTGTTCTCTAGCATCCAAAGCGAAAATGCAAGACGGATAGAAAAATCAGAAGGTACCAGTGCCTGGACTCGTACATGATATAGATATAACAGCTGTTCTTTTAAGATGCCAAATACCGTCATATGATTAACATGTAGCTGTAAAGGAATCTTTTTAGTATTGGTGTCGGGTTGCTCGTCAATTAAATTGTCATGCTTCTAAGGAATTACCGTTAGAGAGGCGGTAGACGAAATGCATATCGACCATTTCTTCGTTTGAATGAACCTACATCTGAATGAAAATTTGAAAGAATTACTGCAACTACTGCCTATCAGCGAAATATCGACGAAAGTGAATTAATAACAATTAATTTAGAGTTTTCAGTAAAAGAGATTCATATGACAGCTATCAACTAGTGAAAATAATCACCGAACGATTATTATGTTTCCACCGTACACATGAAATTGATCAATTATTTGCGCAAAAACAGTGGCAGATATGGACAAACTGCAGGATATAAAAAGATGAACAAATAATTGAAAATTTATAGAAAAATGTTCAAATTGCCCAGGGCGTACTGAAAAAAAAGTGTGGGGTGCAAAGGACACGTGACCTCTAAAAAGTACGTTCCTGTAGATTTTCATAAGTGTTTCTGAGATCTGATTATGTCGGTTTTAAAAGGCAGAAATGTACCGAATTTGAACTGAGTATCTGTATAACTGTAGTAATCATAAGAAAAACAGAAATCTGAGGATTGTGTTGAAGACTTCAACACCCTGTATTTCGACAACGAAGCGTTATTTTTCATGCGCGCCAAATTGTAGGATGTTGGGAAGATGTTGAACGGAAGCGAGTTCCACAGCTCACCAGCCCTGTAAACGAAGGAATTCTTATAGAGAGAGGTTCGAGGGGTCGTTAAATGTACCACCATAGGATGAAAACTCCTTGCAGCCTAGTGTTGCGGCAAAACATGAGTTCTCCCGAAACAAGGTCTTTCAGCTCCTTGGAACATCTTCCGTGGAAGTACCTGTAAAACAGAGGGAGGTCAGCAACTTGTCTTCTGAGAGCCAGCGGTTGGAGATAATCTCCGAGTGGTCGATGAGGCGCACAGCCTATTTTTGCACACTATCCGGCATCCACAATGAATTTTTGGGCGCAGATCCCCATACATGGGAAGAATATTCCAAAGCAAGTCGAATCTGCGCCTTATATAGAAACAACAGCTGAGATGACGTGAAGTATCACTTGGCTCTGAAAAGAAAACTAGGTTTAGATGATGCCGACTTAGCTTGTGCTGATACATGTTCATGCCAGCAAAACCCAGAGTTGACCGTTATTGCAAGAAGGTGCATCAAATCTTTGGATGCAATTTGTTGGCCTTGCATCATTAGAGGTTCTCCAGCGGGGACCTTTCTGAAAAACTTAGTTGCTTGCGTCTTGCTCGCGTTGAAGCTCACCAGGTTTAACTGACCTCACTCAGATATTCTCTGTAAGTCAAAGTTTAAGTTATTAATTTGTTAACATATCCGACGCTGAGATTCTGCAGCTGTAATCGGCCGCAGACTACTGAAAGACGAAACCAGGGTACAATCGTCTGCAAAACCGAAGATCTTGTTCTTTGTAAATGACATAAGATCGTTTATCTGCAACAGAAACGAGGTTGGCGAAATAATGGATCCCTGAGGTACTCCTACTTGCAACCGGAAACAATCAAATGCAATACCGTCGAGCACAACTTGTGTTGATCTATTTGAAAGAAAGCTACTTATCCAACCTCGCAATTTTTCGGGAAGCTCATATGCAGCAAGTTTATTCAATAAGGCTGCATGCCAAACCCTATCGAAGGCTTTAGAGATGTCGAGGGCTAGTGCTCTAGATTCCCGTGCTTTTCCATCGTTGATGTACAAACATGAGTGACGTAGGCGAGCAGATCTTCTGTCGCTCTTTGCCTGCGAAAACCATACTGACGGTCGTTAATAGTTCCCTGCAACTCAAGATATTTGATGAGTTCATCATCATTTATGACTTTCGACATAATGGGAAGAAGTGCAACAGGGCGGTAGTTGTGAGGTAGGGACTTCTTTCCGTTCTTTGGGATAGGTTGAATTCTCGCTATTTTCCTGCTGCTCGGAAATGTCAGGCTTTTATAAGAAATCTGAAACAGACGGTTACGAATGGATGGCCAGTTCGGGAACACGCCTTCTTAGGACAATTGGCGGTATTTCGTCTAGACCAACTGCCTCCTTGCAGTTCAGCTAGTCGAGAGCCCGTCTCACAGTGCGGACTCTGAACTTGATTTCTACCATGGAAGAATTTGTAGGTGGAATGTTAGGAAACGCAGATTTGCACTGACAGTCTTCGCCATAGACCAGAATTGTCTAGTCCCGCTTGCCTGTTCAAGGAGTTTATTAGTTACCCCTTCGTTGAAATTGGCCTTTGCTCTTGCAGTTGTCAGGTTGCATACGTTCCGCATTCGTATGAAGGCTGTTCTTGTTAACTCTGTTGGATTTATCTTCCATGACAGGTAAGCTTTACTCTGGGCTGCAGAGGCTCTTTCGCAGTCTTTGTTGAACCATGGCTTTTATGAGGTTGTTCTTTTCATGGAATGAGGGATGTAGAGGTCCATTCCTGCATGAATGATTTCTGTAACAGATTAAGTGCACACATGGATGTCAGGATCTGAAAGGCAAACATCACTGAATGGGAAACACGAAAAGAATTCACGCAGCTCATCCTAATTAGCACGGTTATAGTGCCGAATACGTCTGGGTGGTTTAGGTTCTCGGTTCAGCGGCAGCACAATGGTTCCAGTAGCAGATATAAGGTTGTGGTCTGAGTTGCATAGCGGTGCCGAGACCTTCACTCCAAAATCATCTGGATCTGAGATCAAAAAGAGATCCAAGATGTTTGTGAAGTCGGTTGGGTGATCAGGTATACGGACATATCTTTATGGAAACTTTCTGCCATAAAATGACTTGAGGTATCACCTCATGAAACCCATACTTTTAATAATAATTTTGATATTTACATTATTTAATAGATTGAAACTGAACCTATCGGAACCATTGGAAATTGATTGAAAATTTCTTATTATTATTATTTAGCTAAGTACCTGCTTTCACAATGTAATATATAAGGCATATCATTCTTTTAAATGTACTACCTATCTGAAGAAGCAACACTGTGGTGAAACGCGTCATAACTTAGTCAATATAGTGAAAATTTGAATATCATTGCTGTATTTAATTAGAGAATACATTAGAATAAATAAATAAATTACTTGAGTAATGTTTTATGAAACAAAATAAACTTCAAAAGAGCTTTTTAATTTAATTAATAAACAATGCCATTACCGTGGACAACGATGACCAATAATCCGAGACAGAATGGGAGACACGAAATAGGGAAGTATCGAAAGCCATGTCGCAACTGTTGACGATGTTCAAGTACCTCGTTTCAGGGGATTTTATTTTCCAGAAGATGGTTTTCCTGCGGGGAAAACTATTTTTATTCCGTGCATGAAAGACTTGATGTCTCGTTACAGAAACGCTTCACGGCAAAGTAGATAATTTGTAAATAAAACTGGAATAGCAAAACACATATTTCTTTCACACGACAGGAAATGCAAACAAAATTGAATTTATTCATGTGAGGTTACAAGTTCATGCCTTCGTGAAACTGGTTAACGAATACACAAAAGGTACAACGTGGCCTGGATGTTATAACTGCTTGCCAGAGAGACCAAAAAAGTTGCATGTGCTCTGAACGCTTGCTTGAATCTTTTTACATAAATGATGTATGTATGTACTGATTTGAAAATTTCTACGGAAAATTATTATTATTGTTATTATTATTACTATGAAGCAAATGAAATATCGGATTTATTTTTGGAAAAAAATAAGTTCTAGTTTACGATTACTCCAGTTTAGGTTTCTCCTCGGAATGAGAAGTAACGAGATGAAAATTCGTGCAAACCATTTTTTCGACATTTTGAATGTTTTTCAAAACCTTTATTCTATTCAGTGTTTCCGCGCTAAAATGCTCATAATAAATATGTGGGGAAAGACTTCATCGATCAGTTTCAAGCTTTGGGATCAAAATATATGGATAACAATCTACAACTTGCGAGTGGTTTCAGGGCGGTGCCACTTCCGACCATATCGGATTTGGACTACAACTTTGCTATTTCAGATGGCATGGTGTATTCGAATTTATTTTTCCATCAAAAGGCATTTTTTTTTCTATCAAAAGGCATCTTTTTTCAAGTATCTTTTCCTAAGATTTCTTCCATCTATATTTAACCACCATTTGGGTATGATTTTTCTCATCAGAATTCTCGTAATCATACTGTCACTTTCTTTTCAGTTTTACGAGGAAAGTGTTGTTTTTAGGACAATTTGGTTAGGTGGTTACCGTTCTGGAAACGGTCCTTGATGATAGATAGGGAGCTGTTATTTCAGTACTAGGTCGAGAGGTGGATCTATGGGAACTAAATTGTAAGCATAACATGACATCTACGATTTATACCCAAAATCAATGACCCTATTAAATTCTGATCAATTTCGTTCATAATTTCGATCAGTCTACTTCGAACCTCACTCATGATAGCTGACTTGTCTTTCTGGTTTCTTAATCTTTTATTGAGAATATCCCAGACATGTTCGATGCAATTAATGTTTAAACTTTGTGTAGGCCACTCCAATGAATTGATTTCTTAATCTTGGAGGTAGTTCCTAATAATATAAGCTTGGTGAGGTCAGATTATATAATGCATAAACAAAAAGTTTTCACCCATGTTTGCCGCAAACGGTACAGGTTCTTATAAAATGTCTGTAACGTACCTCTGAGCATTGCGCCCCATTACTTACAATGATCAGATCAGTGCGGGCATTCGAAGAAATTCCTTCCCACATCATCAACCATAGGTATGAAAATACTTGCATTGGGTATATTTCAGTTCGACGTCTGTACACTAGATAACGTCGATCACAATGAAAAAAGATTAAATCTCGACTCATCTGTAAACAGAACTCTCTCCCATTTACCTTCTAACCAATTGGCTAAACTCAATCAAGCTATTCGATATGCTACGGTTAGAGCTGGGCCTCGAGCTGTGACACTAGGCAATAAACCTAATTCTCTGAGATGTTGTATCGTTTCAGTGATTCCACTCCACTATTCTGTCGAGGCTGCATTCGAGGTTGCCTAGCAATAGCGAACCGTTATCCTAACAAGGAAATTCTTATTTCTCATGAGAAGCACAAGTGCGCCAAAAAAAAACATTTAATTTTCTCGGAATATATCCATACCGAAAAATAAATATGTGTTGATAATTAGTTGCTTACCAAAAGAAAAATTGAAATATTGAAATTGTGCGTTAATTTCATGGCACAGTGTAGTTCTTATAATTCCTTTCCAAAATGTGTAGTTCGAACAAACCTAATATAAATTATTTCAATCGAAATTTCAAGTGTCGACATACTACTCTAATAATACGTAAATATTTGTAAAACACGTGTTTTCTACCTCTATTGAGACGCCATAAGATCAGGTGCATGATGGCAAGCTATTCTGTAACGATTGCCAAAAAGCACACCGTCAATGAGTAAGAAAAGCATCACTACTGGATCTACGTATAGCTGAGGCAAACGTCATATGATGCCGTGTTTTATTAGGAACAACATTACGTGTGAAGAGTAGGTCTAGAGATTAATGATCTAAGTTATAAATATAATCCCAATTCCTGTCTAGGATTGAAGAGCCGTCGCAGCTTGGGTTGATATCGATAGTTTGAGATAACTGACCTGTTCTAGAAAGTAGGCCATTTGGATACGCAACATCAAAAGGATTTTCGCAAATTGATTGTTTCGTTCATAAGTATCATAAGAGGTTCATAAGTATCATAAGAGGTTCATATGTATCATAAACCACTTATAGCTTAACATACTGCCTATCAAAGGCTAAAGATTTGGAAAATTTTCCCAAATAAAGATGAAGTACCTCTTTAGCGATTAGGACTCGCACCCCAACAGTAAGAGCTTGAAGGTAAATCAATAGTTACAAATATATCAAATGAGTCCGATCCCTGAAAAATTTCTGATTATCTGAATATATCGACAATCAGAAGCACCTTATATCCGTTATAAAATATCTGCTGACATTCTTAGGAACAGTGTATGTTTAATTGTTTCAACTAGTCATTTCGTATGACTTTCGATGGTTATACTAATAATTTCCTATCGTGGTATGCTGTGAATCATTTCTTCTTGCAGAATTGCATGATTCGAAGACAATAGGAATGAATACTTACTTTCAATTTTATGCGCCTACGCAATTCTGGCAAAACGAAACTAAATTCATTACCGCAATTTTCTGTGGTGCAATTACACACCTACATTTTTCCTTTACTTTGGATAAACGAAATTGCTTCTTGCAAAACCGATAGATTCTAGGTAAAAGGAAAATATTCTATAACTTTTACTCTTTCGTTTATTGAAACAAATTTTCTTTCACGATGCAACCACAAATTTTCATCCAGACAAGAGTGGAAGAAAAGAAAGATTCCTTGTCAGGTGGTGGGTATATCTGATACACGGATAACTCAAAGACCAAAGAGGGATCAGGTAGCGGAGTTTAGTGCTAAAAAATGGGAGAGGTTCCTACCTCCCAATAGATAAACATACAAAAGTTTCCAGTCGGATATCATGGAAATACTTAGCTGAGCTCGAATCACGATCTGCTCCGAAAGTCGAGCTGCTCTGGGAGCCCTGCGCTCACACAGGATCACTTTTGAGGTGGTTGGGTGGTTCAGGCACTGAAACAACTCTATCCGTTTCCTCTGGGTTTCGCGTCACACTGGGATCAGAAGAAATGAGATTGCGGATACGCTGGTCTTTCTAGGGTCTTAAAAATACTCTAATGTGCCCATGGACCGCACCTAGTCGACTGCTCGAGGTTGTCATTAGTCTAAGGTAATGCTGGGTACATCACCCAATAAATTTTGGACAAGGGTGGCACTTGAAGGCAGTCGAACTAACGCACAGATAGTGACGACGCAGAGAAATTTCAGATATCACCTGCGCAAGATAGGACTAGTGAATAAACCTAGTGCATATTGTCTGACATTGAGGCTAAAACATCAATTCATTTGATCGCCAGATGTCCGAAATGGCTCCGCCATTGGCTTGAACAACTGGGGAGGAAATGCTGAAAGTGAGTGACCTTCAGAAGATCCTCCCTCGATCTATTAGAGACATCTTTGTGAGGATCGAGCAAGGGATGTAATTACAAGAGAGGGGGCACAAAGAGTCATAGGCCCAGATGTCGATATCCATAACAGACCCCTTGATATAATTCCTACTATAAGTTAATTATTTGGTTCTTGTAGTAGGTATTTCCAATGATTATCAACCACAAATATACAGTTTTCGGATTTTTCCATGCAACCGTGCTGAAAGACGCCGAAGTACCTATAAGTTGACTGCACAGCAGAATGGACAAAAACGGCCCTTTTTCCGATGGCATTAACTGAAAAGATTAATTTTCTCGCAGAGCAAAGGTATTAAGACTTGAGTATCTGGTATCAATTTCAAATCGATACCTTGATGCGTTTCTTAGAAAGAGTTGAATACGTTCATTATTGTAGAAACATTTTTTTCGGAATGTAACTACAACTTTGCAATTTACGAATTTTTCCTATATCTGCACTAAAAGACACTTCTTCACGCCAAATTTCATATTTCCAGGTCAACGGGAAGCCGGTTTTCATTTTCATAACAGTGTCAAAATATGCTGCAAAATACAATATGAACGACCGTATCTTTGAACTGTATTGGCTTAGAAGTTTGATGTTTTTACCAGACATTGCCGACCGTAATCGGTATCAATTTCGAATTCATATCTACACGTCTTCCTTAGAGAAGTGATAAACATACAGGCGAACGGTCATATCGATATCGAAGTGATCCTATAAGAGTTCCTTTAGTACTTTAGGAGTAAGGAACCCTGAAAATAAGAACATTCCATAATTGAGGATTTTTATTCTCAAAATAGAAGTGACAAAGTGGAAAAAAATTGTTACGACACCAAAAACAATAACGTGATGTAATATTTCAATTAATGCTACCGAATCATCAAAGTTTATCTTTCTATATTTTGAAATTGCTATAGGTTGAGAGAGAGAGGGAGAGAGATTGGGGAGCTCAATTATCAAATTCGAATCGAGTACCGACGTAGATCGCTTCAAACAGTGGCTGGTGTTTTACATCTACTTCCTAGCAGGCTTATGGACAGAACGATGGGATTTCAGGCCCACTTTTGAATGAGTACTATATAAATTGGAGTACAGTGATCACAAGAATCAATGCAACCGTATTGAAAACACAGTACTCGGCAAATTCCGTCTACGGATGCAATATTATAACAACGTAATGAAAATGGACTTCACTTGGCGAACATTATTTTCCAGACTTTTCACGAGAGTCAGCCTGTATATGACATATTGTTGAATTTACTTTCTCTGAATTATCTTCACAATGGGTGAAAATGTTTTAGAAACGCCATTGTGTTAAAAATTTGTGATGAAGCAGCAAGCCTAGAACAGTTTTGAAAAATACCTTGGCTAGAGATGAAATAGAATTATCCTTCAAATCTTCGAAGCGAAGCTTGCAGGAAATATTCCCTTCGTATCCTACGAGTCCATACTATTATATTGAACTCGGAGTTCTATATAAGAATGAGTATAAAAGAGGTTTTGAATTGACAATCCGTCCCGAATGAAAGGCATATAAAAAGAAAGATGCAGTTTGATTCAGGAAGCGGGCGGCTTTATATTGCTAGAGCGGGGAATAAATAGATGAATATATTTTGGGAAAATGTAACTCTCGTCGTATCGTGACATTTCTCAGTTTATTTTTGGTAATTTATCAATACGTTCTTTATCTTGAATATTGAATTTTATATGAGAACTTGCGCTTTTGTGAGTTATTCATGGATAGCCAGAAGATTGAGATGTAATTCCATATTATTTATGGTTATGTTTTGGAAAAAATTAGTCGGACATAAATTGATTTATGATACAATCATAGATGATGGAAACGCTACAAATTTTTTCCCAGACACTGTATGGATCTAGTCGTTTCTATTTAAGTTGAGCATTATTAAAGCACAAATGGAAATTTTAACTACCAACAAATAAATTAAATTGATTGTCATGAAATTATTCATAAACATTGTTTAACATTCTGTTAGGTAATGTTAAAACTCATTTGGAAAATGTAGCTCAAGTCCACTTTAATATAAAGTGATCGTCATTTCCATAATTTGCTACAATTATTAAGTTATCTGAAACATTATATACAGCATTTAATTATTATGTAGGTTAACGTATAGAATTGAGTGTAAGTTGAGTATGCATGAAATTCATGAAATAATTATTCCTGTTAAATGTAACTATCTAGATATTCACACTAAATTATTAGCACTTTTAAATACATTAGTGTTCGTCCACGTTGCTGACTACAAATTTTAGACGTATCAAGTGAATATTTTATTTAAAAAATATATTGGCAACATTCGCAAGCAACAAAAATGACGCAGAAGACTTTATTCAGGTAGTTGGGTTCTCCATACGAGTGTATCAGAGATCTGGCAATAAATTGGTGCCTGCTCCAACACACAATCATAGAAACTACATTCAGTTTTAAATTTGCCCACGTTCCACATTCCTAAGGGATTTGCATAATTAATGAGCTTTTATAACTCTACATCTTTACCAAATAGACTATAATTGTTTTCGTTTTACTATTTTGTCGAGAAAGTTACGATCAAAACCGTTGTTTGTTCAAAAATTTATATCAAGACCTTCAGAATTTTTTTCCATCACAGGAGCATAACGAACTAGACAAAATCGAATTCAAATTATATGTTAATTCACTATTCAGTTGTTCGAAAAAATCAATTTTTTCTGGCTTCATTAATGCTCTTGGCTTAAACCTGAACCCGAACAAACGAACAAAAGAAGCACCAACCAAAAAAATTAATCTTCATAATCGAAAAATTATGATTATTTCAGTTTGAACATTCCAACATCCTCTATCAACGCCTGGAAAGTTTTTCTTGATAACATTGCCAAACACGAACAAATCAAAATAATAATCAAACATTTCAAGCTTTCAATACGGTTCCAGGGCAAATATTACGATTGACTTAGAAGGCCATATCACACTATGGCACGCCGAAATATATGCTTTTCTCAAATGCTTGAAGGAAAAACTTCAAGACCTACAGCGACCCATCTACATATCCTATGATAGCCAAAACGCCCTGGGATAGTAGAAACACCCAAGGGTCACATTAAAACTAGATGACGAATGCAAAGAACACTACGACAAATTAGTAGATCAAACTGTGTTACTCTACTATCTGCCCAGCTCATCAAGTTATCAAAGGAAATGATAAAACAGACAGATTAGCCAAAAACACAACAGTTGTTAGGTAGAGGGGATAAGAAGCTATTCCAACTATTCCATGGACCACACACTCTCCTTTTTCAAAAACTGGAAGAGCTTCGCGACTGAGACAGTCAAAGAGGCTCATAAAAGGGTCTCAATCAAGAAAGAGGGTACATGAACTACTGTCATTTGACAAGAAGTCTATAAGTATGAGTATGGCAGTTGATTATCAAAGGTGTACCAACTCAATGAACATCTATACATCATAAGAATATAGGAGACCACACAATAACTTGGTTGCCTAGAAAATGATGAAAGCACGTAACTTACACATTTTGAATGTCCCGCTCATAAGGCGACCACATTGGAGACATTAGACACGAAACACCTAGTGATCCAGGAGACCCCTACAACAGTCTCGTAAATTTTATTGAAAAGTTTCTGATAACACCTACATAATAAACTAAATCCTAAATCTCCCTCCTCTTCTTATAAAATTAAAAAAGGAGGCGTTGATGGCGGCATTACGGCTCCAAGACACAAAAAAACTACTACCTGGTGCTCTGAAGGGACACTTGGGGATTCTGGGTTACATAGCGCCAGAAATCTTATTTCAACCATCGGATATAATGCCGCTTAATTTTGATTTTCACACATCCTTCGAAGTGGCTATAGAAGACCGCACCATCGTAAAGGGAAAAATAGATGAATTAGACCAAAAATCCTCCATTTGGTGCACGGACGGATCAAAAACGATTTACGGTTCAGGAGCAGCATATATGGACCCAAGTACTCGTCATCAGTGCCTCTGAGCTCTGCTCCCACAATCATGCAAGCAGAAACACTTGCTGTAAACCTCTGCTGCCAGGAGGGACTACGAAGGAAACTCAAGAGTGCAAGGATTAACATTTTAACGGACAGTCAGGCAGTGATAAAAGCTCTAAACTCTTACAGTTATCGGAGCATCTCTGTCTGGGAATGCCGTCAATCCTTGAAGCAACTTGCTGAGGGGAACAAACTATTCCTGTGGTGGGTACCTGGCCACGAAGGCATACAAGGAAATGAAGCCGCTGACGAACTGGCCAAATCAGCTGCTGGAATCCCACCCATCGGACCTGAGGTCTAAGTAAACCGCACAGACGACAGGAACTGGAACGATGGGAAGAATCTAGCAACAAAAAATACTGGAGGAAAACTCCAGGCCAAAGGCAAGCGAAAAAGTTCGTTGACTATTCGCCAAAGAAAACAAAACAGCTTCTCGATCTCCCTAGGGACGAGCTGAGGACCATAACAGGCCTCCTTACTGGACACTGCCCACTGAGATACCATCTCAATGAGATGGGCAAATCGGAAACGGCAACATGCAGAATGTGTTAAGAGGGCTTTGAATCTGCCGAACATATTCTTTGCAGTTGCATCGCAACTGTCCGTCAAAGACATATACACTTCGGTAGCGACAAACTAGAGCTGCACGAAGTAAAAGCGAAAGCTTCCATGGGGATTCTTAATTTTGTAAGGGATTTAGACATATAGGGAAATGAATAAGAAGGGTTACGAACAAAAGACCGATTTGGTCGCAGTTAGGAAAGGCTTGCAAAGCCAAACGACCCCTACGAATGTAATGTAACATAATACTGAAGACTTTTATTCAGGAAGCAATATTCAACCTTTCGTAGAATGTTAAATATCCCAACCTGAAGGAGCTGGCTATCTGATCCACTCTTATTAATCATCGTCAACCAGAGCCACACAGTAGTGGTACAGTCCAGTTGGTTGTCATATATAAGAGCAACAATCTGCAGTTTCGGTCTCGTTTGACCTTGCTAGTGTTGCACACCCATTCACAACACCAGGCCAGACTGTCACCTACTCATTTCAATCCGCTGGAGCACCAAGTTCATGTATGTGTATACATATACAATCGGCACCCTCCAATAAATTAACAAAGAGGTTACTATGAGCGCCACCGGGAAATGACAAATTAATAGATTAGATCAAATAGAAAATCTCAAGAAGCCATACTATTCGGACTATCTACCGCGTCGCTATATACTGTGTCTGCAGGATGCTATTTGTCGAAAAGCTAACGCCCCAGTGCTTGTCTGCCTGTAAATTAATTAATACCATATTCAACAATTTATGGAAGGTTAGACATTGTTTCATCTTCAATGCTTTCACACATTAGCAATAAATTTAGCATATTATCATTATTGAAATATAACTAACTCAATACGCCAAGCACAATCGGCCAAAAGGCCTGAGTGTTGCCCATAAGAGCGCCGTGCATGAAGAAAAATAAAAATTATACTGAATTGATCCTAAAATCTAGATTTTAGGTTTCTCGAAATTTTTCAGCTTCTTTAGTTCTGCTATCCATAAAAGCCACGGCCATCTTAAGTTAACATGGACCGTATCAGAATCAGCAAAATACGAAGAAATTTAAGAGGGCACTGATGGGATTAGGCAGTATACTATAGATTGAACGTTTGAAAAAGCGCTAGTGTGTGTTAAAAATGAGATAAAAACACAAGGTTTAACTTTAATCTACACTTTATTTGAAAAAATTCGACGACGTTTCGCTGACACAGCAGCTTTATCAAGAATGAAAAATAGAATGAAGAGTATGGTATTATAAACAAATCGTAGAACAAGTTGGATGAATAACAGGAAAATCCACACCGAGCCATTGTACAGTTAGTATGAAAGGTAATAAAACTAATTAAACAAGTTAAGTAGGGTGAGTAATTCAAATCTACCTGTTCATTCAAAAGCTTGTCCGAATGTTTGTATCTATTTATTTCTAATGCTTCTAGGAGATCTAATTTTGAACTTTTGATTTTATATGTAATATGTCAAAGTTTTTATTGAATGAATGGTTTTCTTTTATTAGGTGGTTTGAATAATTTGAATCAGATTTATTTTTATCGAAGCTACGTTTATGTTCAGATGTTCTTATGCCAAAACTCCTATAGGTCCTACCGATATAAATTTTATCACAAGAACCGCAATTGAGTTTATAGATTCCTGATTTACTTGATTTTTCAACACGAGATTTATTATTTTTAATATGTTTACCTAAGTTATTAGAAGTTTTGAAAGCTATATTAAGATTTTGTTTGACGAGAAAGGATTTAATATTTGTACTTGCAGAACCGCAGAATGTTAAACTGTTGAATATTTTATAATCTTTATGAATAGGATATACTTCATTTATTGCTTTCTGATAGAGTTTTTACGAATGATTAGATCTATCATATCCGGATTATATGAATTATTAATGGCTATCTGTTTGATGATGTTTAACTCTTTATTATAATCTTCTACTGATAAAGGTAAATTGAGTAACCGATGTACCATGCTGTTTAAAGCTGCAATTTTGTGTTGAATTGGATGTAATGAGTAGTTATGTATAATTGTATCAGTATGTGTTGGTTTACGAAAGACCGAAAAAACATGATTATTATTTTGTTTAGTGATTTTAAGTCCAAAAATTTATGGAATCGTTCTGTTCAATTTCTATCGTGAATTTAATGTTCAAATGGATGGAATTAATGAAATTAACAAATAAGTCTAATTGACGAGTAGTTCCAATGAAACATACTAAGATGTCGTCAACATATCTATACCAATAAAGAAATTTGGAAATGAGTGGATGTGTATGAATTTTCTGTTCAATATTATTCATAAAAATCTCTGCTAAAAGTGGACTCAAAGGATTTCCCATGATCAAACCATTTTCACTACTGTAATAGATGTTGTTGAAAGAAAATAATTTTGTTCAATGCAAACGTCCAACAGATTCAATATTTCTGATTTGATTATGTGGTTAACATGATTCGAATTCAACATGTTTTCGATTAATATTTTGACATCACCTGGAGGAACACTTGGGTATAAATTCTCAACATCAAACGAAATAAGTTTTGCGTTAGGTGGTAGGTTAACGTTTTTTATGTTATTTATCAATTCGAAAGAATTTTTTATAGAAAATTTTGATTTGAATGAACAATAATTTTTAATGATATCTATAAGGTAGTGCGACAATTTCACGGCTGGGGCTGTAACGTAAGATACGACTGGTCTAACAGGGTTATTTACTTTATGCAATTTAATGAGTGAATACAGTTGAGGTGGTTGAGGGTTTGGTAAAATTAATTTGTATTTATCTATTGCTTTAATTAAAGATTTTGCGTCATTTATTGCAATTTTAATATTTTTCTGGAATTTAATAGTTGGATCTTTGTTTAAAATTGTATAGTTTCCGGACGAAATGAAATTTAGAGTTTTAAATAGGTAGTCATTTTTATTTAACGCAATAACAGTATTACCCTTATCTGCTTTTGTAAAAATAACTTCATTTAGTTGAGATTTTTGTTTGATGGCCTTTAAAATATAACCTAACCTAACGCAAAACTTATTTCGTTTGATGTTGAGAATTTATACCCAAGTGTTCCTCCAGGTGATGTCAAAATATTAATCGAAAACATGTTGAATTCGAATCATGTTAACCACATAATCAAATCAGAAATATTGAATCTGTTGGACGTTTGCATTGAACAAAATTATTTTTCTTTCAACAACATCTATTACAGTAGTGAAAATGGTTTGATCATGGAAATCCTTTGAGTCCACTTTTAGCAGAGATTTTTATGAATAATATTGAACAGAAAATTCATACACATCCACTCATTTCCAAATTTCTTTATTGGTATAGATATGTTGACGACATCTTAGTATGTTTCATTGGAACTACTCGTCAATTAGACTTATTTGTTAATTTCATTAATTCCATCCATTTGAACATTAAATTCACGATAGAAATTGAACAGAACGATTCCATAAATTTTTGGACTTAAAAATCACTAAACAAAATAATAATCATGTTTTTTCGGTCTTTCGTAAACCAACACATACTGATACAATTATACATAACTACTCATTACATCCAATTCAACACAAAATTGCAGCTTTAAACAGCATGGTACATCGGTTACTCAATTTACCTTTATCAGTAGAAGATTATAATAAAGAGTTAAACACCATCAAACAGATAGCCATTAATAATTCATATAATCCGGATATGATAGATATAATCATTCGTAAAAACTCTATCAGAAAGCAATAAATGAAGTATATCCTATTCATAAAGACTATAAAATATTCAACAGTTTAACATTCTGCGGTTCTGCAAGTACAAATATTAAATCCTTTCTCGTCAAACAAAATCTTAATATAGCTTTCAAAACTTCTAATAACTTAGGTAAACATATTAAAAATAATAAATCTCGTGTTGAAAAATCAAGTAAATCAGGAATCTATAAACTCAATTGCGGTTCTTGTGATAAAATTTATATCGGTAGGACCTATAGGAGTTTTGGCATAAGAACATCTGAACATAAACGTAGCTTCGATAAAAATAAATCTGATTCAAATTATTCAAACCACCTAATAAAAGAAAACCATTCATTCAATAAAAACTTTGACATATTACATATAAAATCAAAAAGTTTAAAATTAGATCTCCTAGAAGCATTAGAAATAAATAGATACAAACATTCGGACAAGCTTTCGAATGAACAGGTAGATTTGAATTACTCACCCCTACTTAACTTGTTTAATTAGTTTTTATTACCTTTCATACTAACTGTACAATGGCTCGGTGTGGATTTTCCTGTTATTCATCCAACTTGTTCTACGATTTGTTTATAATACCATACTCTTCATTCTATTTTTCATTCTTGATAAAGCTGCTGTGTCAGCGAAACGTCGTCGAATTTTTTCAAATAAAGTGTAGATTAAAGTTAAACCTTGTGTTTTTATCTCATTTATATCATGGATCTACATCAAGTAACGGCCTCCACAATTCAAATCTAGTGTGTGTTACTTCTGAAAAAACTAGATTTGTATATTTGGATTGGGTAAAATCTCTCGCGAAGTGTTATTTACTGATTAATGTAGTATTTTGTGATATGAGACGGTATAGAATGATTTATTACTATTGCTGGAATCCCTCGAAATACATAACATACAATACGGATTAATCGTCTTAGGATTTCTGTTTTTGAAGAAGCTTTGAAGGCCAAACAGTTCGAATATAATGAAGTATTAGATTTAATATGACTTGTTTTATTTTACTAGCATCCAATGAGGAAAACTTCCAGTTACTGAAAAAAATTAAGTATTTATCTGGAAATTAATATTGCTTCTTTTTCCATGCATATTTTCTCTAACAAATTACTATGCGATTCAACGTAAAGCGAATCAGCTCAATCAATTATATGCGTAGTACGAAAAAGCGTCACTTAAAAAATTCAATGCTCCAAATCTGAACATCAAAATTAACCTTCAGCATAGTCCCTCGTGGACAGAAACGAATGTACCACTCCGGAACATGGTAAGAAAAACAAATTTCGCTCATAATGAAATATAAATGAGCTCCAGCATGAGATTACGGCCTCCGTTTCAATTTGGAGAAGTTCGTGTTGCTCCTGATAGTCCAAGGCTTTCGTTTCTAGTAGACACATCTCGGAGTTTTAACGTTAATAATTTTTTACACCCGGCAGGAATAGCTCCGTTACGTAATATTTATAGGGTAAAGCAACTGAATTAAATTTCTCGGGCGTTTCCAGCGCACGACTGTATGAAATATGGAATGGAAATGTGGCTTTTATTTCTTCGTAATTCTTTCAACTTGAGTAAAACTGAAAATCTTACACGCAACCTGAAAATTTTGAGGGAGTTCTCTGTGAAAATATTTCAAGAATCGAATAAAAAAAACTAACATATTATCAACATTCTACCCCTTTCGATTCTACCGGAAGTAGACCCCAACTCTCATTTTAATTAGAAACATCCATTTTCATTACAAATTATGATTCTCCAGCCAATTTTTTTTCAATTTTGAGTGATTTTCATGAAGCATACTCCTGATATAAATCATCTTAATTTCACCATTTTCCAGTAATTAATCATTTCAGGAATCTCACAAACGAGTATCAAAAAGTAGATACATTACGAAAATATCCGTTAGAGAGTTTTGATTTTAAATTTCTATATTAGCAAATGTCGAAAGCTCTTAATTTTTTTTGAACTGTCAAAATTATTGATGTTGATTGTTGAAATGGCAATAGTTGGTCACACGAGTGAAAACTTTTCAAATCTTATGATTATTCAATTACTAATGACGAATGTCATAAAAACTTACCCACAACTCGCGAAATTGTCGCCCTTTTCTTGATAACTTTATTTGGCCATATCAAACATACCCCTAGTGTAATTTTCGATAATATTGTAGTTCACAAGCACAACCCTGAAAACCTCGTGGTCAAATTTTTATAAAGTTCGTCTGATCCATTTCTTAGATATTCCTTAGAAACTCCCGGCGGAATATGTTTAGTTTAGAATTTAAAAGGTTTATGGAGAATGGGTTAAGTTATTTATAAATATGAATATATATATATATATATATATATATATATATATATATATATATATTTATTTATTTATTTATATACAGTGTGCTTCAACGAAAACTAAACAGTCGCTATATCTACCAAGATATTCATTTCTGATCAAAACCCAAAAACAGGTCAATTTTTGTTTCAAGGGGGACATCTTTTGGGGTACAATACTTGCCTGAAATATCAACCCCCTAAGCGAGTTGAAATCCTTGAACATTTTGAATAGGGAAGATGGGTCGATTGATGACTCAAAGAAAGGTGGTATCTTTGTCTACAGCGCCTTGAACGAATTTCCATTTTAATTGAAAACTGTAAAACATACAGCGTAAGCAACTGAAAGATAGGAAGACTATTTACCTGACATGTTTTA
The DNA here is from genome assembly GCA_013387265.2 of Cryptolaemus montrouzieri. Classification (NCBI taxonomy): domain Eukaryota; kingdom Metazoa; phylum Arthropoda; class Insecta; order Coleoptera; family Coccinellidae; genus Cryptolaemus; species Cryptolaemus montrouzieri. The sequence goes on from JABFTP020000185.1 coordinate 108,326,000, forward strand.
ACCAGAAAAAAAATATTCAGAGTATTTTATATACTATATAACGTTTCACTTTGCAATAATCATGATAATTCGGTAATGAAATAATTACTATTTTTGATGAATAATATGCACCTATCATGAAGATGATAATCCCAACTATATTTCATCTCAACCATAATACATAATAATAATAACATAATACATAATAATAATAACAAATGTCTTCATCAGCATTTCGGGAATAACATTTCACAATGCTGCACATCGTCAATAATGAAAAGTTGCAATTTCTTTTTTTTTCGGTTACGGAAGGTGAGATTATATCAACCATTAGACTACTTAAATCAAAAAAAGTACTGGTATTGATTGTATTTCTTCAAAAATTTTGAAGTGTATAGCTGAGCAGATTGCTCCCCATTTGTCTTTCATTCTAAATCTCTATCTCTACAAGTAAGTTTCCAACTGCACTTAAGGTATCAACTGTTATTCCAGTATTCAAAAGGAACGACACCAGTAATATTGCCAATTATAGACCTATATCTATTTTGAGTGTGTTTTCTAAAGTGTTTGAGAGGATTGTTCTTGATCGGATGATGGACTTCATAAATAAGTTCAAGCTTGTGACAGACTGTCAACGTGGTTATAGGCAAGGCAGATCTACGCAGTCAGCTGCGATTTCTTTCGTAGATCATGTTTATAAAAGCCTGGATGAGGGGCTATATGTAGCAGGCCTGTTTTTGATCTTTCCAGAGCGTTTGATACCCTCAACTTAAATTTCATTCTGAATAAACTGTACAACTTAGGATTTAGAGGTGTTTTTCTGGAATGGATAAAAGTTACCTGTCAGACAGAGTTTTCGGGTTAAGGTACAGGACAGTTGGTCCAGTGATTACAATGTAAACTTGGGGGTTCCTCAGGGGTCCGTGCTGGGACCTTTGTTGTTTCTTCTTTTCATTAATGATCTACAAGATCATATTATAGTAGAGATATTAATGCTAATCATTATTTTTGTTGATGACACTTCATTTGGTGTCACAGCGCGGAGTCCTGAGGAGCTGGCAAGTGCTTGTAAAAAGATTGTTAACTCTTTCAACTGTTGGTGTCATGATAATTCTCTAATTTTAAATGTTGGTAAAACTGAATGTTTGTTCTTTGGTTTGAGAAATGCTGATGAGAGACATCTGATTGTGGACAGTGCTTTAACATCTAAATCATGCACAAAATTTCATTCACATGGTCAGAACAGGTTGAGCATGTGTGTAGGAAATTGAATAAAGCTTATTTTGCTTTATGTAAAATAAAAGATTCGCTGCCAGTTACGTCCCTGATGACAGTGTATTACAGTCTTGTTCATAGTCATTTGTCTTATAATGTTGTATTATGGGGGAATTCAGTGGATGTAAATAGGGTTCTCATTCTTCAGAAACGAATTCTGAGAATGATGTTCAATATAAACCCCAGAATGTCATGTAAACCTGTTTTCATTGAGAATGCCATTTTGACATTTCCATGTGTGTATATTTATAGATGTTTAGTGTATTTAAAGGATAATGAGGCTAACTTTTCGAAACTCTCTATGTATCACGATTATGCAACTAGAAGTCAGTCAACTCTTCTCTTGCCCAAACATCGTACTTCAAAATTTGAGAACTCTCCAACATACCAGAGTATCAAATTCTTCAATACTTTACCTCACCATCTGAGAGTTAAGCCTACAAAAGTGTTCAAATCTGTTCTTAAGTTTTTTCTTCTGAGAAAGGCATATTATTCTATTAAAGAATTTATGGAGGATGATACTCTCTCATGACATGTCCTATATACCGATGTATCTTGTTGGATAAATAAATATTATTATTATTATTATTAATACAGAAACACCACGTATCACTTATGGCTCTGTAGTGATTTGGTGGAACAAAAGCCAACAGCCAATTGCCAACCAAATCACACACCGTTACAAAGGAAAGTTTTCCAATTTATTACAGGGACATTTTGTACAACTACAACCATAGGCATGGAAGCCCTCGATCATCATTTCCTCCTAATAGTACTGGAGAGCGAGACGAAATGGATTGCCTATACATTACATCAAACGGCCATACACTTTTCGAAGATTATAATAATGAAAAGATCAGCACGGCTGACTGCTATACTATCACACAACATCCTGGCTACCCCATCATGAATCATGCCCAAATTAACGGATCGAGATTGGCACTTCTGAGCCCAGAGCACATTCCAGGTAGAACTGAGAGACCACCAAGGCAACATTAAGATATTAACTGTTCGTCTAAGAGCTCTTGTTCTAGTTTCAAATTGCTACAATTCAAAAACGATATAAAACGATATCAGATTACTCTAGACAGCTTGTGCCATACAAAAACGTTCGTTAAAGGTGCATTGAAGCTTAATACCATCTTACAAGAATTGGGAAAACAAAACAAGAAAATTCTTGTAGACATTCTTGCGAATCACTGCAGACTAAAGGCACATATACAGAGAATTTACCTGGCTGATGAGGATAAATACAGATTAGCTCGTGAATGATCAACAACTTTGACCCTGGTATTATGGAGAGCAATTATTCGCAAAAAGCAGTGTATCACTTTGAAATCAAACAATATCTACTACACTATATTATGGAGGATGTCTTCAACACTTGGATAGTACCAGTACACGTGAGATATTCTTGAAATCAAATTCAGCTCCCTGTCCGTGACTATCACAAATAGATTCTCTTTACGAGACAGTTACTTGGATGGATGGTTAGGTTAGATTCAATTCACGTTTCGTATTTTATTTTTTTCATTAATACATTACCTTTTCAACGCAGTTCTATAAACTGCATGAAAGAATTAATATTTTGAGGAAATATTCATGACGGTATCTACTTTTATAATAGAGTTATTGAGATATCAACAAAATCCTGATTCCCCATAAAAATTCTTCACTAAACCTTTTATTTTTTTCATCAAAACGTTCTGCAAACAAATTTTCAATTATTTGAAAAAGAATAATAGTGTATTAAAAGTTGTCAATGATCAAATAGAGGAATTCTTATTTTTCCTGAGAAAAGCCAATTTTGAGTGTGAAAACAAAGGGCCTTCCTCGAAAAAACGATGCATTAATCTCATTGTTCGTAAACCAAAAGTTTTCAAAAGCTATCAACTGTTCTATTTCAGTTTCATATGCAAAACCTGAAAGAAATCTCCTGTAATGGCTGCATCTGAGCAGATAAAGCCGCTATGCGGTTTTGAGCCAATGTCGTCTATCATAATCTTTCAGTACAGCGTCTGTCACCTACTTAGTTGGTTCCCTAAAATCTCGTAGAGATTGGAAATGACACTTTGTGAACATTGAAGCTCCGCCCGCTTGTTTTTGATACCTGCCAGTCCGTATCCTTCTAAGGGCTCCTTTTCTATTACCTACGATCAACTTACACTTACGTTGAAACATTATGAAAAATGAAAATACACGTTACGACAAGAACGCACAGATATAGTCACAACATCATCCATCAAACATTAGAAATAGCTTAACTTCCTCAAATGCGTTTACCTTGATTACGACTTCTTCAAAAACTTCGTATTGCTAAACCTATATTTTTTGAAAATTCAAGTCACATCAGAAACGCCATGTCTCGGAACGCAGTCTTTCTTTCTATATCAGAAATGTTAAAGAGAATCAAAATAGTGGTTTTAGATAATATCTATCGAAATACCGCTCACAAGATTTTCAGAAATTGTTTTCTAATTAATTACCTACCAACATTATGGTGAATGCATCATCATTTTTAGTGTTAATGATTAATGCCGTTTATGTAGTATTATTGGTAAGTTTTCTCTTAGTTGGGTCAAAAATACGATTCGTAAGAGTAGGTACTTGAAATGACAGCGTAGATAAATATGACTAGTTATCTATACCTCGAAATTATCCAAACATCTTCGAAATCAGTAGCAAATAATAGTAATTGATGAATTGAATATATAAAACCACAAAGAGCCTTTCTACTTTTCTAGGGACATCACATCAGCAGCCCTTGGTTAATAATCTGATTCCCGACACCCGCAATCGCTCCATTTTATTTTTCTTACTACGCAACAGTGATAACAAGAAGCCACAGAAACGTAAAATTTTTGTGATAATTAATGTAACGTATTACATACTATCAAAATAGCCCCTTTCAAAATAATACATTTACCCCAACGAGTAATCCAATCATCAACACAATTTTCAAACGCTTTTTCCGAAATCGACCTCAGTTCTCGCAGCGAATTCTCTTTTACTTCTTTTATCAATTCAAAACGGGTATCTCGAAATGTTATTTTGGGTCTTGTAAAAGGAAAAAACTCGGTTGGAGCCATATCAGGTAAATATGGTGGTTGTTCGATGGTATTTGTTGAGTTTTTGGTCAGAAATTCATTCACAATGGTGCATTATCGTGGTGCAAAATCTATGGTTTTTCTTTCCGCAAATATGTTTTTTTCAACGAATTTGCTCTCTCGAACGGCGTATAACGCTCGGGTAATATTCTTTATTTACCGTCTGACCTTCTGCCAAGAATTCCGAGTGGACAACACCTCAATAATCAAAGAAAACAGTTGACATTACCTAAACTATTGATCGACGTGGTTTTTTCGTTTTCGGTTCAGTTAGAAGGCGCCATTACGAAGCTTGTTGAATGGTTTGCATGTCAAACTCATAAAACCATGTCCACCAGCTGTTTAAATGCGTTTTATGAACGTGAAATTTCAGGTCCCTCGGAACTTGTCGAGCGGCAACGCATTTCATGCCTAAACAATCGTTCATAATGGTACGCATTGATTCTTGAGACACAAAAAGTCCATTGCCTATCTCTCTCAAACTTAAATGACGATTTACAATTATCATTTCCTTCACAAATCTTCCACCACATCTGGGCCGGTGTTGAATACACTGTACCTCTCATATGCAAGTGTTTTTAATGAAGTCGATTCACCGTAAGCCTTCTGCAATATTTTCAGCGATTCGATACACGAAATTCCATTTACAATACAAAATTTGGGACAAATTATTTGTTCGATATTTTTATCCATAGTAAAAATCGCAAAATATACTTGTGAGAACCGACAGAATCAAGGCCTGTAAACAAACTAAAAGACAGATCGCGTTCAAACTCCACGTTAGAAAAGAAAACCGTTGGGTCAACAAATATGAACTTATACTAATAATTTTGTAGTTTGCAAGTTTTATGGAAGATACTCGAATAGCCCGAACAGGTTGATTTTGTTTTCATTTTCTCATCTTCTGATAACTCGTAATTGCTCTTTTGATTACAACTGTCAAATATATAAGGTCATCAATATTTTGGCAATATATGGACGTGTAATAGATCACTGAAAAGTTCTGTATATTTTATATAAGTTTTGTAAGATTCTGTCCAGTCTTCAAAATGACGACCGTCCAGTTGTGAAATCCCTTCTGAATTTGATTCCAGTGAAGAAATCACTCTTCCTTGTGCCGTCCAGAAAAGATAATATGAATATGGTTTTATTATCTTCAATTTTTTAATGTTTCAACACTTGACTTAGCCAAATTTTGGATAAGATTTCTATGAAAACTACAATTGCCTACGTAATATGTGTCATTCTTTCTAAAATGCCGATTATTTTCTCCGAACTAACTTTACGTCAACTTGCACAGAATATTACCAATTAAGAAAAGCCATTATGTCCCAACAAAATACGAATAGAATCGAGAGTTGCCCAGGTGTGGAGGAAAATGAGATTTCTATCAAATTAGCGTACCCTCTGAACTAAAACCGCAATATGACGGAGTGAGAATTACAAATGCTGAACCACTTCAATCCAATTTCTTATCGGATATTATTCGAGCGCCCCGATATCCTGTCCAAATTGACGTTTCAGGGGGAAAGAGGAGGAGGTGGAGGAAATGGATGGAAAGCTTTCAAGCGCTAGTTTCTGTCGAAAATTTCAGGCTCTGGCCGCATCAATACTTTCCACCATCCGGCTAAAATTGTATAACTTTTCACAGGTTTTTGCCAAGTTTGAGAATCGTCATAAATTACTGAAGTAGGACCTCTATATGTCGATGTAACTGATGACTTAGGAAAGTCGTTAGTAAAAAGATTGCATAACATAAATACTATTCTGAAATCCGAGGTTCTTCCGAGTTCATGAACATTTTTAGTAAGAACTGTATAGAGCGTTCCATTAATAATTGGGACTATTTCAATAGTATTTTCAAGAAGAAAAATTGACAATATTACCATGAGTGAGACAAGAAACATTAGTGTTTTGCCAATGAAGGAGAAAATAAGATCACTGGGGTCAAGCAGTATCAGCGCGGTATGCATCTGGATAGATAAGCAACGGTTCAAGGCGCGAGAGATATTTCAATTTTTTTGTAGGTTTACTGAATACATTTATATCTTCTCTGTTTGCCATTTTTCGAACAATACCATTAATGCTTACGAGAGCTTCTCTGGTGAATTTTGCTGCCTGAAAATAGGGCTCATTCGCATGACGTTTCATATTAAGACTGATTTGTGATCGTATTGTGATCGAAGTTATTGAAAGTTGGTACTATGTATACCATTATTTCATGCTTACGAACAGAGCATAATCTTAGTCTGGTGAATTTTGCTGCCTGAAAATAGGGCTCATTCGCATGACGTTTCATATTAAGACTGATTTGTGATCGTATTGTGATCGAAGTTATTGAAAGTTGGTACTATGTAGCTTATATACTAGTAAGAGTGTGTATATACGCGAAAAAGACACCTATATTTCAAAAAAACAATAAGTTCTCTTATTGTACATGTAACAGATATAATTATGTAGATTTTTACATAATGATGAAAACATTAGTCCAACTGGCTTTTCTTAAGACCTTCTTCCAAAGTACCTCTTATTAATAGCAGGGGCCATTATCTTTCTTCCTGTATTACGAAATCAATCGTGCGAAACTGGCGAAAATTAAAAATGAAGAGAAAGATGCATGAAAGATCGCTAGATCAACAGGAGAATTTGAATGTGAAGGTTTATCGTTGTTAATAATGTAGGAAATTCCCTAAAACTAAATTGGCGGAGTGAACAATACGCAGGTAATATTTTTCAATTTCATTCCACAAATTTTGCTTTCAATGGGATCTTCTAGTCTACTCATTAGCTATGAAACAAGATGACAAGAATTGGCGGTGAAATTTTGAAAACACTTCACGTTACATAAGAGAGAAGAAAACATGACTAGCGACGTATACACAACGATACAAAGGAGAGATTCTGGAGTATGGGAGTGAGCATGACTATGACTATATTCTCATTTTTTTAACGAGTTTTGCTTTTATAACGTGTGTTGCAAGCGCATTTTTTCATATTGTATAACATTAGCACAGTATAAATCAATATTTAATATGTTTCTTCAGTTGTTAATTTAAGAATTATAACGAGAACGAAATTATGGCGAGAACAGTCTAACGTTATATAAATAGTGGAACTGTTCTTCATCATTCTGCTCACGATCAATGCCCTCTAGCAATCCGACACTATTGTTTTGTATTGACAATGTTTCAATGATGTTATCCTTTTGTAATATACTAAGTTATATTTTCAGGAAACTACAACTCAAAAAAGGTTAGGTCTATATAAGATCATTAATACGAAATTAAACTGCACATCAAATAGCCTACTGTGTCAAAAATACTTCACAACTAACAGAAGAGCTAAGAACATTAAATATTCCCCCTAATGCTTGATTAATTTCATTTGACGTTGTAAATTCTAACCCATCAACACCGAACTCAAAAACACCGAACTCAAAAACAACCAATTACGATAAGTACCATGCACAATTCACAAACAACTAGAAGGTCTTATCTTTTGAGTACAAATTTTCATTGTTAATATTGATAATAAAATTTCTATTCATGTTTCATGTGAATTAAGTTCTTCACTGCAAAATATATGCTGATGATATATTTTGTAGTTGATAGACAATTAAATCTCTTCTTGAAATTCTTTACTTCATTTCACGATACGATCCAATTCACTAAGGAAATTGATGAAATGCATAAAACATTTCAATTTCTCAGATTATAAAATTATGAGAACAAATAATCATCTTGAATTTAACATTCGACATTCATGCATAAATTTCTGCATAGATTACTCATGGTTCCCCGTTCGCGAAAAAACTTTGAATTTTGTAACATTAGTGTCAAGTAAAGGATACGACAATAATATAGTAGACGAATTATTACCTGGAAATCAACAAATATTTTTATTATTCTCGATTTACCCCACCCTTCTGGTTCAGGAAACAATAAAATAACACAGCAACAATTATGTCCCATAAAAAGTACGAAATTATTCCATATATCAAAACAGAATAAAATCAAAACAATATGTACGAATAAGAAAAATCTATGTTCAATCTTGGCCAATAACAAAAATCGACTTGATACCAGTGAAAAAAGTGGTGTATATAAATTATATTATGATTGTCATGCTTTTAAATAGATCAATTTGGTTATTGAATCAATATTAGAGAATACGAGCATAAAAGATTAATAATAAATTAACAACTGGTTTTTCTGAACATTGTCTGAACGAAAATCAGTTCTCAAATTTCATAAATATCCAAATTTTATATTTGAATAACAAAAATTGAGGTTAGATATATTACAATTCGTAGAAATTTCATCAGCTCAAAAACATTATCTACCAAGAACTAACTACCAGCTTGATTACCATTTGTCCCCACTTCTCCCATCTGTTTCTAGGTCAAATGTATATTTATTCATTAGATTTTGTGAAAATAAAACCTAATGTTCTTCTCTATTGTTCAATTATCTGGTAAACATGTTTCAAAAAATGATTTGCGAGACTTCTATCTAAATCGAAATATTACAGTAGCTGCGAAATTCTCCGTCCACTGAGTATCAATATCGAAAAGAACAAATAAAAAAGTAAATATATAGAAATAAATCTTCATAAACCCCAATTTGCAATATTTGTGTATTGCTGTCATAAGTAACCATTATAAAACAGTATTCAATAAGTGTCAAAATACGGGTTACTGCGGAATAACGACTATTAAATTTATTATTCACCTAGCAATTTTGAGACGATAAATTTTCATTTAAACAATCCTAATTTATGTGCGAGAATAATTTCTGGTTGAGTTAGGAAAGGTTATGGAAATAAATTATAACAGGAAATATGCGAGGAAACTTTCACGTCCAGGAAATAAATCAACAGAAAAAATACAGAGGTCATATTCTGGGAGTCTCGAACTCTTCTGATTAACCCGCTTCTCATGTTAGAGAAATAAATTTTAGTTGAAAATACTGAATATCTCGCATTTGCCAGCCATGTATTTGAAGGTACAAAATTATAGTTTGAATTATACTTTGTTGGGAAATATTTTTCAAAAGTATCAATATTGTTCACATTCATAGTACCTATAAAGACTGGATATATTCATTTGCTCAATAGATAATTTAGAATAAGGGATCAATAACTTTGGATCTGATAGATTTCATCAAAATAATGCCTCGACTTCATATACATGTTTCTTAGGATCCACCCCTGCTGATTGAAAAAAATTGTTTTTATTCCATGAAATCTATTTCGTTCAACAGATTCTGATGATACTTTGAAATAATTTGATTGAGGAGGTAGTTACTTGAAAATCGATATACATATTTTCAATGAAATAAAACTATACTATTTAGATTTTCACTATATTAACAAAATTATGACCAGTTTCACCACACAGTGGCTTCATCAAGACTAGGATTAATTATATGAGTCAAGCTGTTGTATTTTGTGTTAGAATTTTTATACTTGGAAATACTTCCTGGATTGCTTTTTGAAATTTTTGCGTGAAATCATGTTTTCAATCATAGTTGGATTGTAATCGTTATTGACTGCTATTTGTTAGTTATATTTAGCTCTTTTATGAAATTATTTTGTGACATTAGGATATTAATGAGTCTATGTACCATACTATTGTAAGCTGCTAATTTATGTGGATAAGGATGTGTAGATGAGCTGTGAATAGTAATATCTGTATACGATGGCTTATGAAAAATAGAAAATCATGTTTGCCGTTAATTTTAGTAATAGTTAAATCCAAAAAAATAATGGAGTTTTCTGTTTCTATCTCTAACGTGAATTTAATATTATCGTGAATTTTGTTAATGAATGTTTTGAATGACTCTAATTGTCTTTTTGTGCCAGTGAAATAACAAATGATATCGTCGACATATCTAAACTAATAAATAAAGTGTTTGAATAACGGATGTTCTTGGATAGTCATTTCAATATTATCCATGCAAATTTCAGCGAGCAGAAGGCTCAGAGGATTACCCATGATTAAACCTTTCTTACTATTACATAAAACTCCATTGAAGTTAAAATAATTTTGTTGCAAACAAATTTCTAAAAGGTGTAAGATTTCTGATTGAATTATCGGATTGACTTTATTAATTTGAAAAGCGTTGTTGATGAGTTTCACTGTATCACTAGGTGGAACAATAGGGAAGAGATTTACTACATCCCATGTCATAATTTTAGCGTTCGGTGGTAGTATCGTGTGCTGAATTTTATTTATTAGGACTGAAAATTTTTCATTGAGAATTTAGGTCCATAATTAGCGTACTGTTGAATGATGTCCATGAGAAAGCGTGAAAGCTTTGCAGCTGGAGCTTGAAAATATGAAACTACTGGTTTAATGGGATGCCCTATTTTATGGAGTTTGACGAGGGAGTAAAGTTTTGGTTATTGCGGGTTGTCAATGAAAAGTTTGTATTTTTGGTTGGTAGGTATTATAGACTTGGCATATTCTAAAGCGTTTTTTTACTATGGATTGAAGTTTATTAGTTGGATCTTTATCAATTTCTTCATAACAACCTGATTCATTGAAATTTTGGGGTTTCAATAAATAATCTGCTTTATTTAAGGCCATGACTGTATGACCTTTGTCTGCTTTGTCTTCAGTTTTATATATTTCGGAAATACTTCGTTCTTCAAACAACTGGATAGGAACCAGATATTTTGTGTGTTGGTCGCACATCTTAGAATTAGCTTGTAATACCAATTGAGCAAAAAGCTTGTCTCAGCTTCTTTCAATAATTTGATTGAGGAGGTCGTTACTTGATGAAAATCGATATACATATTTTCAATGAAATAAAACTATAGTATTTAGATTTTCATTATATTAACTAAACTATGACCGGTTTCACCTCACTGTGGTTTCATCACAATGGAGTATTATATAAAAGTAAAAAGGGTTTGATCATGGGTAATCCTCTTAGCCCTCTCCTCGCTGAAATTTTTATGGATAATATTGAAAAAACTATCCAAGAACATCCGTTATTCAAACACTTTATTTAATGGTCTAGATATGTCGACAATATCATTTGTTGTTTCACTGACACAAACAGAGAATTAGAGTCATTCAAAACATTCTTCAACAAAACTCACGATAATATTAAATTCACGTTAGAGATAAAAACAGAAAACTCCATTAACTTTCTGGATTTAAGTATTACTAAAATTAACGGCAAACATGATCTTCTATTTTCATAAGCCATCGTATACAGATATTACTATTCACAGCTCATCTACACATCCTTATCCACATAAATTAGCAGCTTACAATAGTATGGTACATAGACTCATCAATATCCTAATGTCACAAAATAATTTTATAAAAGAGCTAAATATAATTAAACAAATAGCAGTCAATAACGGTTACAATCCAACTATGATTGAAAACATGATTGCACGCAAAAAATTTCAGAAAGCAATCCAGGAAGCATTTTCAAGTATAAAAAATTCTAACACAAGAGATAATAGCTTAACTTATGTTGGTAAACCTAGTCTGAAATTAAAATTATTCCTCTCGCATTATAATTTCAATATAGCATTCCGAACTGATAATTCTTTAGGCCGACATATCAAAAACTGCAAATCTAAAATCGATAAAGGTAATAAATCCGGTGTTTATAAACTGTCTTGCGGGGATTGTAATAAAATTTATATTGGTAGAACTTTCAGAAATTTCAGAGTTAGATTATCCGAGCACAAACGTAGTTTTAATCACCATAAATCAGATTCCCATTATTCTAATTACTTACTCGAAGAAAAACATAACTTTAACGATAATTTCAAAATTTTACACAATGAAAATAATATACAAAAACTCAATCTATTGGAAATTTCAGAGATCAACAAATAAAATAATTCAGGTAGGTTACTTAATAGTCAATTAGATCCAAATCCTTTTCCTTTATTCAATCTTTTCAATTCATAAAATAAGCAACTCCGATGGGTTTTCCAACATACCCTTGTACTCGTACCTATTGTAATATTAAGTAGGAAATAAGACTAATACATAAGGAATAACTCTGTTCATTAGTTTGTATCTATCTGATGAAGCCACAGTGTGGTGAAACCAGTCATAGTTTTGTTAATATAGTGAAAATCTAAATACTAAAGTTTTATTTCATTGAAAAAGGACTTTGAAACTTTCGATAACTAGTAAAACTCTCTAATACAGCGTTAGTCTTGATTTACACTACTCAGCCATTAATCCTCTGCATAACTGTGTCTTTAGCTCCCCCAAACCAACTTCTTTGCGTTATCGGTATGTCTTCCTTCTTCTCCTCTTGACACGAATATATCGACATTAGCTACACGAACAAAATGTTAATTGGGCTCTAAGCACCAAATTCCATTTTTCTAGCCAATGGTGATGTTCTTTCGTAAATGAACTAGACAGTCTGTATTCAGTAGCTTAGTGTCTAGTTATGGCACGTAGAAAAGAATTTCACCTAACTATAAGGTTACTATAATGATCTTTTTGAACCACTATATGACATGGACGTCCATTTCTAAGACTTTGGGAAACTGTAATTATTCCCAAGAATCAATTCAACAGTCCACTTGTCACGTCTTGGCCACCAAATTCTTTAGCAATAACCCGAATTGCACTTTTCTTGCGGCAATTCATAGTTTCCTTCTATTTTTATTGAATTTATAGAATTATTGTAATGTTTAGATGACATGTGAGGACCAATCATTAAGTTAGTGAAAAAATTGAAGTTGAAATAAAGTTCATGTAAGAGTAACTTTGCATACAACCTAGAGAAGTATGAGGTATTTTGTCAAGAACTCGATGAATGCAAAATAAATACAGTAATATGAAAAACATGTGAACCATACTATTGCACTTAAATACCCATAGTTTCTGACATTCCTATCTTTGTCGGCAGTGTACAAATGAAAACTTGTTAAAAATGGACGTCTCGATCTCCATCTCTTCCATATTTCTCAATATAAACCATTCATAGATTCATCCAGAAATTCTTTCTATCATATATGTTCTTTCATTCATATATGATGATCATATGTGCCACCTTCGGCTCCTTGCACCCCGAGGCAGAATAAAACGATGCAAATTTTTCCTAGAATAATATTTCTCCATTTTCTGCCATAGGATTTATGTAGAATGTCAGAAGGGTAGTGTCATTCAGGTTTTATATTACCAGACGAAAAGTTTCAAAGAAATTTGGAACAAGGAATGTATTTCCGATGAATAATTGATGTTAAGCTTTGAAGTAAGAAAATGTTCCAGAAAATAATCGAAACACTGCATCTCGAGATATAATCCCTGCTTACTTCTTCAGTCTGAGCAATTTCCAGCCTCTGGGTATATTAATTTGCTGCAGCAGACGGGGTTTGATAGGCAGTAACTCGAAATTGTTTTTCCCTTAGGGAATTCGAAACTGAATGATAATGGAAAATCAGGGTATTTTTCAATACCTTCAAGAAACAGATTTCGGTCTGCTAAGATATCATATCAAAGACATTATGTTTTCTTGGTTTTATTCAGACGAAAACGCAGCTAATTATTCAGTCCTGAATTCAAAAAGTTATTTCGGAATGTTCCATATTCAGTATCACATAATTTGAATATTTTACACTGTCCACGTTCTAGGAACTAAAACAGGAGCAATTAATGTAAGAAAAATAAAACATTTGATTGTCTTTAAGAGTTTCCATTCATAAATAAGTAAAAGTTTCTCCTTTATTAAAAGTTTCTATTTGCAACAAAGATTTACCACAGGTTTCTATTCAGTGAATATAATTTACACAAATGAAGTCAAGATCTTTTTTTGGAACAATTTTTCAAAATATTTTCAGTATATTTTGAAACTTATTAAAACAAGAATAAGTTCATACTCCTACGTTGATAGAAGAATTTGAACGTAGTCAAACCCGTAGATAGATAGATATTAAAATTGAGTGTGGGCGGATTTACAGCCCTGCCACTGCGACTCAGTGACTTATTGTGCCACACTCTATCCTAAATTTCATCTACAAACTCCATCAATCTTGTTGAGGAATGAGCTTTGTAGGTGAAATCTTAATAAGCTCAGTCACCTCCAGTTTGTTAGATCCAAGTTCCTCTCTAGCCTAGCTGGACATTCCCACATGACGTGTTCTATTGATTCTTCACTTCCTCACATAATCTGCATCCTAACTTATTTCTCAGGCGACAGTGCCTCGTTAATATGGCAAATAGAACTCCCAAAAATCTAACCTGGAGTGCTTAACCCAAGCCCTGACTCTAGCTTTGGAACGTCCATTGATGGCAAGACAATAGTGCCCGAGACATGTGAGGTTCAGTCAGTGCTCCTGTAACTTCAGGTCCATCCTAACGGTTTCCAGGGGAATTTGGTCCGGTGATTACCAAGGCTGTTCCTCGAGACTCCAATGAGTTATCCTTCTCTTTGCATTCAATGCCCGAGTGGCCCGAGATCTACATCGAACGGGCCCTACTTATTTCACCAAGTTTGGCGAGGATTGCACGACATTCCTGCACAATAAGTGATGTGAAGTTGACGGATGCCAATGCTTCAGTGGAATTTGACTATCCATGATGATTTTCATAGACCTACTTGTTGAACTCCCCGCAAGCAGGAGATAAGCACAGTGGTTAGTGGGGAATATTTATGCTTGAAAACGGTTGCAAGCCCGCATAAACAGAAAGACAGTTCTATAGCAGCACCTTGACCACATACACCAGCTCTAGCGCCTTGGACAATTTTGGAGCCGTCTGTGGACGAGGATCGTCAAGAAGACTATCCTCGGAACTAGCCCATTCCTCTCTACTATGAATGATGATCTGGAATGGCAGCCCATGTTGATTTTGGGTATTTCTATGTTACACTTCATACTCAGCAACTCGTTGTTCCTAATTTCAGGGACATATAATGGAATCTGTGAGAAGCCAGTCTAGCTGCTCTTCTAATCACCAGGTGAAAATGCGCAAGACTTAGTATGAAATCCATTGCTGCAGTAGGTGTAAAGCGAAATGCTCCAGTTATCATCATGTAGGTCGTTCTTTGGAATTTAGAGAGCTGGAGTTGGGATTGTTTTTCAAGGCTGCAGTCCCACCAAGCAATACAGCTATATGTGATACGTGGTCTCACCACCATTGCGTATAACCACTGCAGTTGCTTTGGGGCAAGTCTCAACTTATTTCTACAGGTCATTTGACATGCGTTTGAGGAATGTCTAGTCTTGTGTATTATATTTTCCAGTTGTGCATTTCATGCAAGCTTACAGTCCGAAGTAACCACCAGATGTTTTGTTCTCTCCACAACCGGGATAAACACTCTACTCGGATACGAATATCCTCCTTTTTCTAGTGAATGGCATAAGGGTTTTTGTGGAGGTTTATATCAAATTTAACACCTGCATACCATCTCTGGATAATAGCCTCCTGAAGAACGTCAAGTGCGCAGATTTTTCATCAACCAGAAAGGACCACAATAAGGGGGATAATACTATTATCTGAAGGCAGCCCTTGCCAGTATCGAAACTTCTCCTTTCCAGAAAGTGTTGATTTTTGTCATTTAGCATGTTGGTAATACATTCTGCAATAATATTTGGTACTCGGCCGGATTAGGTGCACCTTTTTTGTCCATGAAGGCTGCAGCAGCAGTCTCCTTGTGGTCAAGAGGCTGAGTGATCCTACCGACTAGATTCTTGAGTGCCAGATCGGTGGATTTATCTTTCTGAAAGATAATCACTCAGAATGAGACTTATCCGTCTAAACGATATAAACGGAGTACAATTTACCCACTTTAAGGATGTTTACAATCCTAACCTTCCGCCAGCTGGTCCGAACAACATCACAGGCCAGTCAAACTCGTATTAAAGACGAAGTGCACTCTGCATGCTCATCTCAGATAACCACGTGAAGGAATCTATGATGTGAACAATAGAAGCAAAACTGAAAATGAGATGGCAGTACAATTCAGCAGAGGGTTGGCATTTGTTTCGAAATTTGTATGGATTTGATTTTTATTCCCATAAAATATTATAAAGCCAAAACCCTATGGTCAACATGGTAGGTAAGATTCAAGTTTAAGAGGTTTTGTAAAAGACCACCCTGTAAAAGCACATAATTCTTTCAAGATCTACTACTTGTCTGAAGAACCCACAGTGTAGTGAACGCGTCAAGTTTGTCAATATTGTCAAATACTAGAGAACCCAAAATAAAATATGTTGTATTCAATTGAAAAATGTATAACACTTCGTGAGTAAATTCAATAAATTTCAGTTTGTTTTTTAATGCTACATAAAATGACACTTAATCGATTAGACATACAAATTCTTTTCATAATTGTTGAATGTGTTTATTCAATACTCAACTTTCAATTAAATATTTCAAATTTGTTTAACGCTTTTTCAAACTAACTTGTAAAAATTCAGAATTTTCTCTTGAGTTAAATCCAAACATGACCCCCATTCTCATGACTTCTAGAGTAATTTTTCTTGGATATCAAGATCATAACAGAGGAGAAATCCCATTCATAAGGTTAGGGTTCAGGATTCGTAAATATTTGTTCAAGAAAGCAATCTTTCACAAGCGAAATTTTCCGTTCTTATCACGATTCGGGTATATATCTATACTTTACTATGAAAAATCGAACTCAAGTCAACTATGCCATCTTTCGGTTCGTTTCTCTATAACTGCGAAGAACCAGGAAATTTCAACATTAGACTCGATGTATGTGATCCCGATACGGATTTCTATAATGAAGTTCAATACCATTTATCAGTTGGAACATGTCATAAATTTCAAAATTTAGTAATAGTTAATGTTCCTATAGACTACACTACACTATTACTAAGAAACTAAAGCACAAAATTGAAAATTTGTTCTGCAGAAGTTTAGAGTTGAAGAATTATTTTTCCAGTAACACTGAGGAATACTTGAAAGCAATCAAAATGAAAATGGTTCTCATAGAAATTGGAATGAAACGACTAATAAAAATTGTAAAACTTTCGTAAAACAAGCCCCAATAACCTTTCAATACTAGATATTTACACCCCTGGTGAGAATGACTGCATAACATCTACGAACCATACTCAAAATCAAATTTTATGAGTCTGTTCCGAATCTCATTTACGTCAGTTGTTTGGTTTTGCTAGCTTCTTAATGTTGTATTGAGAATATCCCAGACAAGTTCGATGGGATTAAGATCTGGACTTCGTGCAGGCCAGTCCATTGAAGTCGTTTCAAAGAAAGTTCCAAACGATATGAGTTTGGTGAGGTCTGGCATTATCATGCATGAACAAATAGTTTGCCGCAAACGGTACAAAATGTTCTTCTTAAATATCTGTAACGTATCTCTGAGCCTTCATGGTTCTATTATTTATGATGACCAATCAGCGCGGGCGTTCAAACAAATTCTCCTCAACACCATTATTAAATCTCTACCAAAACCATAGGTAGGTAGGAAGTTGCACTGGGCATTACCCTCATTTCGACTTAGAATACGTCGATCGTAATGAAAAAGAGAAAAACTCATCTCATCTGTAAACAACCCCCCCCCCCCCACACACACACACAAAAATAAACTTCTACCCAATTGAAATGTTCCCTGACAATATTCAATTGGGCACTTCGATGGGCTGTGGTTAGAGCAGGGCTTAGAGCTGTGTCAATAGGCCTCAAACCAAGTTCCCTGAAACGTTATCGTATCGTTTCAGTACTGAATTGCACTCCACTGCTCTGTCGAAGCTGCATTTAAACGAGCCTAGCAGTCGCGTTGTCCAAACGAGGAAATTCTTAAATAACGGCCATGGATCGCTGGTATTGCTGAAGGTCGTTCTTGCTCAGGTCTCCTTTCATCACTACCAATCTCCCTGTGCCTGCGGATCATTCTGTAAACAGAATGGGACACCTGAAGCCTTCAGCCTATGTATAGGTCTAACCTGAGTCCACTAACACCACTGCTTCAGCACATTCTGCGGAGTCAAATTTCATGTTTTGCGTTGCATTACCGAAAATTAAAAGTTTCCGGAAGAACAAACGATTTTCGTAAAAACTAATCAACAACTGCTGTTTTCAATATGTGGTGGTTTCTATCAAAATTTCAATTTATTTTTTATTTCTCATGAGAGCAACATGTGCGCCAAGAAACAAACATCAAATTTTGTTGGCATATGTCAGGACACAAACTCGATTTTTGAGGAACATTTAAAAAAATTATAGCTCGTAGATCTTTTGCACTACAGACACAATTTTTGCTTGGGTGGATAGAAGAAGGATCAAGGAATTTTTTAAGCAGTCTACACATGACAAATGTTTATTGCGTTGTTTTGTATGATTTTTTCAATTTGGTCTTTTTCAAATAGCAATAACTCAATTTTTTCAAATGGCACGTGCCAATTTTTATATCGCCATCAGATGGAATTGTATCAGCATGTACTATACCCATCTCTTATAGTTCCGAAATAATTTGGGAATATGTTGAATATTTTGATGATTTTGCAAGAACTAACATAGAATGCTTTGAAATATTTGAATCGAGTAGCTGAACTGGCTACGCTCACCTTACAGGTGCCTAAAATTAATGTACTTGTCACTTCGTTCATTCGAATTTGATATTTCAACAAGAATTGTTGAGAATTTGAAGTGAAAATTCTGAAAAACTTCAGATTGATAATAAAATGGCTGATTACTCAAACGAGGATATGTTTAATCCCTTTTTAATTCATGGCGAATGCCAAAAAGTGGTGGTGAACTTGCAGGCAATTCAATAACCAATTTCCAAATTTGGCGCCTATTAGTAAAACAAAATTTCGAACGATTAGAACCAATATTTTGCAATTTGGAGGAACAAAATATATAGAAACTAGAAGAAAACCAATTTTTCAGGACGACGACAATCAAATTAATACGCTAGCGTATTTTCGTGCCAATCCACATGCGTCCATTAAGTCAGCATCAATGGATATTGGATTGAGTTATACTTCCATTCAAAGGATCCATAAGAAACATAACATGCACCCGTATTCTTTTATCAGACTACAAAAATTGAAACCAACTGACCTTCCCAAGCGGCTAAATTTCTGTGAAAATTTATTAATTCGGCTTCAAGAAGATCAGACAATTCTGCAAAAAATTATATGATCTGATGAAGCCAAGTTCAATGAAAGTGGAATAACCAACAGGAGAAATCGACATTTTTGGGCCCAGAAAATTCACATTTCATTGAGGTTCTTGATTTCCAAAATAAATTCAGCGTGAACGTTTCTGCAATTTTAACGAATGATTTGTTGGCTTATTACATTTATGAGGAAAATCTTAATGGACGAAGATACCTGGAAATTATGAGAGGAACATTAGCAAATTTTTTAGATGGACTAACCCTTAACATTCTGAAGGATCGCTATTACCAAATGGATGGTGCACCAGCACATAAAACGCGAGCTGTAGATCGGCAGCTAACAGAAATGTTCGAGGATAGATGGTGGGGTAATCAAGGACCAAATTTATGGCCTCCGCGTTCTCCGGACCTGACGCCCCTTGATTTTTATTCATGGGGCAAATTCAAGACTGAAGTGTATCTTATTCCTGTAAGAAGTAAAGAAGAGTTACTAGAGCGCATTCATAATGCTTTTCGTAATATTGATCCTGAGGAAACTAGGAGGGCAACTCATCATGTTCATATACGAGCTGTCAAGCCTATCGGGCAAAATGGGGCCCATATTGAACATTTATTCAGATCGTAAATTAGTTTTCTCCTATGATGTTTGCTATCATATATTCGTATTAATGTAATTATCTTCGATGATTGGTTTTCGCTTAGTTCCTACAATTTTTATTCATCCGAATTGTAGAAAATTGCTTCTAATGCTTCGAAATTTTATTTTACTCATAGACGGTGAATTTGGAAATTGGTTATGGAATTGCCTGCAATTTCTACCCACTACTTTTTGACATTCTAAAATTAATTAAAAAAAGATCAAATATATTTTCGTTTGAATAACCAGTGGTTTTATTCCAAATGTGTTGCATTTTTTGGATGTTTTCAATCTGAAATAACGACAATTCTTGTTGAAATATCAAATTCGAATGAACGAAGTGACAAATACATTAATTTTAGGCACCTGTCAGGTGAGCGTAGCCAGTTCAGCTACTTGATTCAAATATTTCAAAGCATTCTCTGTTAGTTTTTGCAAAATCATCAAAATTCAATATATTCCCAAATTATTTCGGAACTATAAGAAATGGGTATAGTACATGCTTATACAATTCCATCTGAAATTTGACGCTTCATCTGATGGCGATATAAAAATTGGCACGTGTGATTTGAAAAAATTGAGTTATTGCTGTTTGAAAAAGGGCAAATTGAAAAAATCATACAAAACAAGGCAATAAACATTTGACATGTGTACACTGCTTAAAAAATTCCTTGATCCTTCTTCTATCCATCCAAGCAAAAAATGTGTCTGTAGTGCAAAAGATTTACGAGTTACAATTCTTTTAATTGTTCCTCGAAAATCGAGTTTATAACAAAAATAATTAAATCTGTCAAAAGTTTTGACAGATAAGTGCCAACAACTTGGGGTATTTTATGCCTTGCTCAAATGTCGGTTCTAGATGTATAATAAAAAAGATAGATTGCCATTTGAAATAACAAAGTGATGACTCACTTCCGGTATAACCGGAAAGGGTATCACTTCGAAAATATTTCACTTCAATTGGAAATCGCTAGTTATGGCCGCGTATAAAATTTCAGCTTGATATTGTAATTGGAACTTAAAAAGTTTTTAATGGACGGTCCCGGTGGGTATCCCTGTATAATGAATACGAAAATTGATTTTTACCAAATAGATGTGTGTTTTACTATGTTAGCCTACGGCCTAACCGTAAGCTACAAAAATCATAACATTATTTCATAAAGCAAATGATTAATGTAGTAGGAATTTGGAATCGAAATTGCAATTTTTGTGAAAACGACTGGTCTGGTTAATTTAGTCCTATTATTTTGAGGAAGTGTGTTGAAAAGTAATTTTCAAGAAATAAAAATAGCCTTATTATAGCTAATTCCACCACCAATTCTGTAACAATATTGTGACAACAAAGAAGTCTCTGCCATTTCCAAAAGGACTGTAGCTCCACAAGGAGAATAAATTGATAACTGGCAAATTATTGAAAGATTCTGCATGATATTTGCATTATGGTATCAAACTTTGATATATTACAGTACATTATACTGTAACACTTCCTTCAATAAGTGCAACCTTGAAAGCTCATGATAAACACAAGAAAAGCTTTAGAACTTTCGGTCACTTCCATGTCATCAATCATCTTTCAGTCGCTTCTAATTAGTAAGCTCATTATTCCTCGACACGTTGAGTAATATTAAACATAATTAGAGCAAAGATGGGAGTAGGCCCATAGTGATGAGAAATAAACTACGAAGTAAAACTTGTTAACCAAATTGTAGAATACGGAATAATGCCCTCAGGGTCTCCATTTAATTTTCTGAGAACAATCTGGCTATACAGCGGCGTAATGAGGAACATTATGATGAATATTAAATATAGCACATCCACAATGTTCAGCTTTGAAAGCTACATGGATACGAACGTCGACATGAAAGGCAAATAATATGAAAATGAGATTGCTATATGAGTACATCAAATACATAGCAGCTTCATTCGAATTGCCCAAACATTCACATGTAATTTTTACAAGCACATTGTAGAAATAATGGTCAGCATAAGTAACCCACATTTGTTTAACCTGTTATTACATCAAATTAAGAAATTCATTTTAGGGTTCTCTTTTATTATTTTTTATTTATTCATCATATGTATTCACTGATTGACAATTATGAAGATTTAAAATCACAAAGGCATCACAATTTAAATAGAAGCAGAAACTAATAACAATAAAAAAAAATAAAAAGTAAAAGCAGTTCCCACAACAGAAAAATCCAAGCGTCACAAAGGTGAAAAAAGCAGGGAATAGTAAAAAAAGAACATGGTAAAACAAAATGAATTCAATTTGAATATATAAATTCGGATATTGTTTCCATTACTGCGCTATTATTAGAGAAAAAAACAACATCAGTATTAGACGAGTTAGAAGATTGAAGCTTACGATACATTGATGAATTCGTGACATTATTTGTGTTCCTCAATTGTGAGTTAAAAATATATTGTTGAAGGAGAGATCGGTTCCGCACATACATGAAAAATTACAGAATCGAGTTGATTGTCAAGAAGTCTATGTATGAACAAAATGTACGTAATTCTTCTACTACCTACGAGACTTAGTGCTTCAAAAGTCGTAATATAAACTGCTTATTGGGAATTCCAAACTGGTGAAGTTTAGTTTACCAGAAATATAGATAAAGTAGAGGGCCAAAATGCTTTTCTGTTCTTGAAATATTTGAAATGTCACTTCAGGTAACCCAACATAGTCAACATGACCACTGAAAACGAGTTTTGAATCAAATCCCACCCCGGGTTTTTTATATTGTCGATTCTAGTGATAAAAGCTGTAAGGATGTTTTAACCGTTCTCTCCACGGGTTTAAGATATTACTCGACATTTAGATTCAAATAAAGGCTGTGATTCTCACAAAAAAAGATGAAATTCATTTCGAATTGGTGGAATTCAGCCAGTTTTTTTCCAAAGATCTTTATTTATACATTCAGTCGACGTTTCGGCACAATATTTTGCTTCTTCAGGACTAAGGTATATACAGTCCTGAAGAAGGCAAAATATTGTGCCGAAACGTCGACTGAATGTATAATTAAAGATCTTTGGGAAAAACTTGAAGAAAAAATTTATATAAATAATAAATAGAAGGGTTCCCAAATAGGAACCCTGAGGTACATCAGAGAAGGAGAAAGACTGGGAATTATATTCGAGGAGAGAGACAAATTGTCTCCTGCTCATCAGGTAGTACTGGAACCAACTCAACTTTGAGCCATACAAGCCGACCAGAGCAGGAAAGATAATGAGGTAATCAAGATTAATTTTATCGAAAGCTTTACTGAAGTCAGTGTATACAACATCAACCTGCACGCACTGCTCGAATCCATCCTGCATCCATTGAACGAAATCAATTCGGTAAGTTTCAATTGAAATCCATGTTGTTCGATAAGAATATACGACCTTAAGCTATAAAAAAATGAGGGTCAACGAATTTTTTTCAAAAACATCTAGTTTTCTTATGGAGCGATAGTTCGAAACCAAACTTGTTAATACCCTTGAATATGCATGACAGCTTTCAACAGTCTGGATACAGACTGTATTTTAGCAATTCATTTTGAATATTAGTAAGTGGTATACTGGAGGAGATAAGCAAGAATTAACACAGAAAGGAGGAATCAAGCAGGCCGAACTTCTTTGTCCATATCCAACCTACTGAGGGCTCCTTCCCCCTCATCAACAAAAAACTGCAAGTTATTCAACTGGCGTAGAATATTTGAATCAAGAAGGCTAAAATTCAATTATGCTTGATGTACACATCCCCAGAGTATTTCGAAAATGAATCAGCAATATCTCGTCTCCATACATCATGTATATAAGGAATTACTAATTTTCATCTGAAATGAAACTGAATAGTTTTAGATTTAGTAATTATTTCAGGTTGAATTAAAGATTTGCATCTTTCAAAATCGGTTTTGATAAGTTGTTAAGATCTAGTGAATAGTATTTTGAATTCGAAGTATTCATTGAAATTATTTTGATTTTTCCATTTTTTGTAGATTCTTCTCTTCCGCTTCTCTACCTTCACGGTTTCGTGAGTGTAGTACATTGGATATTTATGAGAACACCTCCTTTTGGGAATGTTATTATCAATTATAGGAAATAGTATTTCATGAAATTTATCATCGCAATGATTTAGAGTATGTTATTACAAGAAACGGCAGATCACACAACGATAATTGTAGTACTTTATTGGTGTTCCTTTCTGATCAGATCAGATCAGGTAGAAGGCTTCCAATTAATACGTGGTCAAAAGGTGTCAAAGATATGCATCCCTATTGATCCTTTCTAGTCATTTGTTGTTACGATAACCTGATTATGAACCTCATTCGGCAAAAACGTAGTTTTATGGAATCAATATTCACGAAAATATGGTAGAGGAAGTATCAGAAAATTCATTGTATTTGAGAGAAACAACGGAAGAGATTTTCCCAAACTCACGTCATTTTCAATAAGTGCACTTTCAAATAATATTTCAATCTCAAAAGCGATTTCTGTAATGGCCCTATCACCATCGATAAGCTCGCGAACGAGCACATGTTCAAACCCTTTAGCCTGATCCGAATTCGACCCTAACTTTCTCCTTTTCAGGCAACTATTGCATCAATCTTCGCAGAATTCGGAACATTATATCTGTTTTAATGCTTCATAACTTAAAAGGAAAAAACGAAATCCTTATTAGATCGCCCTCATGTTCGTCCGTCTATATTTTCCAGTGGTTTCTCTGATTCGTAGAGGATTAGGTCCTGGGATCCTGGTCGTATTTTTGTCCCGAAATTCTCGGCATTGATTCTATTTCATTTCAGAATTCACCCGATGGGTAAAAAATTCTAATATAACTCAAAATTGATATTTTGTCAGATATTTTGTACACTCTCTTATCCAGAGGTTCTCAAATAAGGGAGTAAAGAATGGTACGGCAGTACCAGTAGAACGCAGAATTTTCGTCATGCGGTAAGCTATAATCACATACTTGAAATCTAAAATTTCAAGTCTGTAGGCCATTTAGTTCCGAAGTTAAGCGATAGCAAAGTTTCGCATTTATGACACTCATTCACTCACTCACTCACTCATGATCATCAGAATTGAACTAGTATTCCCCTAGTACTGCTGAATATATCGAAAGATAATCGCAAAGAGCACAAAACACACAAAACACACTCTGTAATTGCTACAAGTTATTTGTGCCCATATGAGGACCCAAATCAAACATAATATTTTTGTTATACACGACGATCCTGACCTATGCGGCTATAGTATGGTGGCCTGCACTGAGCAGAAAAACCAAACGGAATAAAATGAGTAGGACCAAAAGATAAGCATGTCTATCAGTCACGGGAGCCTTGAGATGTCTGATCGGCCATGCTCCACTACACATAATGGTGGAGGAGGCGGCATGAGGACTTCATTGAGGCTGTGAGGAGGAGACATGTGGAGGGACAGAAATCTGATTTCTTTTCACTCTACATCCCTCAATAAAATTAGTGAACTCCGATAACAAGAGGAGATCAAATGAGAGCCACTTATTATTTTGACGAACCCTTGAAAGTCGCCAATCCACCAAAATAAATTCGGTCTACTTTCCTTGCCTTACTTACCCCATAGGACTCCACCTGATATATAGACGGTTCCAACACCGGGATAGTTACAAACATCGGCATCCACGACCCCAGGGTGAACATTAAGATTGCTCTAGGAGACCATGTCACCGTAACACACGTAGAAATATATTCTATTCTCAGATGCGTGCAGAGAAACTTACAGAAAAACTACAGAAATGCTTGCATTTACATATGCTCTGATAGCCAAAATGCCCTAGGATATCTGAAAGATCCCAGGATTATATACAAATTAGTTGACAAATGCGAAGAAGAATTACAACTTAGTACCACAAACAGAGTTCATTTGTTCTGGTACCCAGCCCATCAGGGTATCGAAAGGAATGACAAAACAGACAGCCTTGCCAAAGAGGCAACAGCTATTAAACCGATGGAACCAGAACCTATTCTGACTACAGCATACACCCATATGTTTTCATTCTTCCAAAACTGGAACACTACCGGCGTCCTGAGCTATTGGGCAAGCATATCGGGACTGAGATAGTCGAAAAGGCTCACAACAGGGCTCCAATCGAAGAAGAGGGTGTTGTGCTTTGATAAAAAGTCTATTGGGATGGTAGTTGACCAATTAACGGGACACAAACATTTAAACGTCATGAGACTGTCAGAAAGCACATGGTGCAGTGGTTGCCTAGAAAATGATGAAACAACGAAACATATACACGTCGAATGTCTCGCTCATAAGGTGATCAGATTGGATACATTAGGCACTGGAAGACCTAGTGCCCAAATGATCCAGGAGCCCCCCTACAATTGTCTCGCAAATTTCATGGAAAAGTTTTTGCAAGACTGATAACAGCAACACAGCACGGCAAACACAATGGACGGTTCCATCAATATAGTTTCCTAATAAATTAACAATTGGGTCTTCGTGTATGTACGAAAATCATTTCTCCAATTTCACAAAAACCAAATGTTACATTCAGGTAACAAAGGCAAGGGATAACAGTTATTAGCATACGTAGAAATTTCATGATTCACAAACATTACCTCCCAATAACTAACGACAAACTTGATTTTTAATATTTTAATCTTCTTTTTTTGTAAATAAAATAAGACCGGAAACAAATTTTTATTCGTTATATTTCGTAAAACTTAAACATAGTTCTTTTTCCTTCAATTATTCCTTAAAGAGAAACCTTTCTAAGTTCTATAATACCAACCGTCTCTTTCGTTGTTCTAGAATAAAAACCAGATCTCTGAGAGATCTCTCAAAACTTTTTATTCTTCGCACTAGGTGAGAGATGTAAAAGAGCAAAGTCTGAAGTTAACTAGTATAGTTTCGGGAAGTTTCCATTAGATCGAGACACTGAATTCGTTTCAAACTAGTTAAGCCCAAAGGAAATGTAAGAATAGGTTTGGGTCAATCAAATTATCGGAAAAAGGAAAGGAAATGGACGGTAGAATATTCAACCTCTGGAAACGGACATCTCTTCTTTTAATTAAAAATCTTTATTATTCCTGGTATATTCAAGCTTCGGCAAAAAGAACCGAGCAGTATTGAATGTGTGAATATGGCTCATTCTTCTTGAATCAATTCAATTAAACGCGTACAAAGTAGTGATCATTTTCATATGGAGTTAGTCAAAGGGGTCATGTAAATTTTCTGTCTGTTTATCGTATAGGTGAATTCGGTCCTGCCTTATAAACATAAGAATGTTGGTTGAATGAAAAGAACAAATTGAAAGATTTACACAGATTAATTGATAATGATAGATATTAAAATTGGCGACTGAATAAAAATTATACAATATTAAAATGGCAGCATCTTTTTTATCATAACCACAAAGAAATTATAAACATTCAATTGAATGAAAACGACTATTTGACTCATTACAATAACCAGCAATCATTTTTCAAATTAATTCTTTAAATCTTTGTCATCAATCTTTATGTTGAATAAAGACTTTGAATCTTGATGTAGGTATCTTTCCGTTTTTCAAAGAAAGCATTGATTTGTATTTGTGGTACGGGTAAGTGTTGCCGAACTTTCGGTCATACTTCGGGGGGAAATAACGAATTTTCACTGATATAATTGTCAGTTAAATAATTAGCGAATTTTCCAACTCTTTGAAAAGAAAAACAATTTTCTACTTTAGTAAATTCGAAAATTCAAGTGCCAACATCATTTGTAGCCACGATCAAATTTCACTCATTTTGATTTTATAATCTTCAATAAAACCGAATTTTTGAATATTTCTGAACTGAGCCTGCAAACGATGAAATCTACAACAGATGATCTTTGCTGCAGGCCAAACGTGTTCAATCGTCTTGTGAATGCAAATTTCAAAATCTACAACGACAGAAATATTCTTCTGTATGTTTGCATAATCATATTATCAAAGAAAACAATTTCTTATGTATCTGCTTGCTTATTTGGTAACAAACAATATAATATTCGTACGTAATGTGAAAAATTGGCAAAAGAAACTAGGATAATTGTCAAAAGAGCCATCCAAAAGTTACAGAAGTATTATATTGTCCTCTTTACTCGACAAAAACTCCTCGTCCCTGCCCATTGGAACGTCTATTTTGCCAAGCGTAGGAAAGGTTTCCCTCTTACCTGTTCCTAGCGGTGACAGTAATTTCTATCGAGGGTTAGATAAATTTCTTCTGATATAACGTGATATAACACTAGATTTAGTAATCGAAGAAAGCATCTCATTTTGGAAAAATCCTCGAATTACTTTGGCTGGCTTTTCGGATAAATTGTCAATCGCTTTTATCTTCCATGCTGAACTCGTAATTTGGTGGTTCAAAAATTGTAATTCGGAGGCTTGGCAATGTTCTGAGATGTCTGGTCACTGCTATATTGGTATCTACTGATCCCAAAGAATGAATGTCTTACATTTTAGATCCATAGATTAGTCTATTATAGGAGGGCGTGAATACAAAACTGATTCTAATTGGACCTTCATAGAATATCCATTCCATATATTTGCTTTCAAGAAGAAACTTTACAGGGGATTATTCAATTCCTAAAATTTCTAACCCTTAAAGCCTAAAACTACGTTTCTAGGACACATAACATAATCTCATTGAAGTTCATTCGATGGATTATTTCATTCTCAAGAAGATAATTATATAGGTTGAAGTACCAGAAAAACTTGAGAGAGATACATGACAATGGTGACAATTAGACATGAACCCTTAAGGTCGCTACATGCCAGGATCGAATTTAGCACTACTCAGCCGAAGTAAGATATGAACTCAGTTTATATTTTCAACAAAATGCCTTTGGAAATTTTCTAATTTAGTTTTACCAAAGTAATCATTTTTCATTCGAAAGATAAATTTCATGAATCAACACATAATTACAGTCGATACATTAATCAAAAGTTCGTTGGTTAACCAATGAAATATGTATCAGGCAAATTTTAGAAGATCTTTAACAAAGTATGAATAAAATAACAGATGTTAATCTACACGGCCTTTCTAAGTTGTAAATTTAATAAGCATACTGTATCTAAAAAATGAATAGTAAAGAAATCAAGGTTTACAAAAAGGAAAATTCATGTTTGAATATAAAATTCAGTATTAAAAGTTCAAAAGAAAAAAAAACAGAAGAACTGAGGAAAATTCTAATAGAAGATGTGCACGATACTTATTGTCACATTGGGAGAACCCTGATGATAGGAGGATGGATTGATAAGTTTCCGGTCTGATCAAGAAAAACAACGTTTTTAAATTTTTTTTTATTTATTTTCTTTTTTTCTTAAGGCTGATACATTTCTCATAGCGGTGTTCTAGTCTAGTAATGCCATCTCTATAGGCTGATTCGTCAAGTTCCTCAAAATACCCATTTACAGCTTCGATTACTTCTACATTGCCGCAAATCTCTTACCGCCAAGCCATGTTTTTAGGTAAGCAAACAGATAATAGTCACTTGGGGCTAGGTCTGGAGAGTAGGGAGGGTGCGGCATCAATTCGAACTTCAGATCATTGATTTTAGCCATGGCAACGTGCGAAGAATGCGCTGGTGCGTTATCGTGATGAAACAAGTTTTTTCTTCCCTAAATGAGGTCGTTTAATTTACACCTCGTGGCTAAAATGTTGCAACAAGTAGTACTGACCAGTGATAGTTTTACCCTTTTCAAGGTAATCTATGCATATAATACCTCTTGCATCCCAAAAAACAGTAGCCATAACCTTGTTTGCCGATATAATTGTTTTTGCCTTCTTTGGACTTGGTTCCCCTGTTCCAATCCACCGTTTAGACTGTTGTTTGGTTTCAGGAGTGTAGTGGTGAACCCAGGTTTCGTCAATAGTAACGAATCGACGCAAAAATTCGCTTGGATTATGCTTGTACAGCGCCAAGTTGGCGGTAGAAATGGTTTTTCGAATCAATTTTCAGTAAAAGCGGCACACATCTTGCACAGAGCTTTCCCATATGCAAATGTTCGTGAAAATATTTTGCACACGTTCATATGACATCTTACAGGTCTCAGCTATCTCACGCACTTTTGATCTGCGGTCTTTCAGCACTATTTTATGAATTTTTTCGATCATATCTGGGGTTGTGATCTCAACGGGGCTTCCTGAGCGTGGCATATCAGAGGTGCTCTCACGACTCATTTTAAACTCGGAAACCCACTGCTCAACGGTTGAATACGACAGGGAGGATGTCCCCAGTGTTGAATCAATCTCTTCTTTAATTTCCTTCGGCGTTAACCCCTTCAAATAAAAGTATTTGATGACAGCACGCTTTTCCAATTTTTTGCATTTTCACAAACAACACAGATGCGTCTTGTTCGTCGTGCTTTCAAACGTAAACTATCATGGCGATCGGGCTGAAACTATACCTACAAGCTATCTAAGGATGGTACAGTAGAAAGCCACCTCCGAAGTAGGCCTAATGGCACCATCTCTTGGTTAGGCCGGAGACTTATCAATGTAGCCTCGTATATAAAATAACACCCATCTACACAGTAAAAAATATTAATGAAATTGTTGATTTAGATTCATTTTTTGACATTTCATTTCGATATAAACAAAATGAAACATTTAAGTCTGATTTCCATGTTTATTTTCAACACATACCTACCGATTTCGACTGTAACATCATTTTCAAGTGTCTAGAGATAACAGTTATGAGGGAGAATATGCACTATACCTAATTCGGATGTTTTTTCTAAATTAAATTTAAGTGCTTCGATTGCAAAGATCATTAGCATTCATATTGTTGAAATATCAAATTCGAATGAACGAAGTGACAAGTACATTAATTTTAGGCACCTGTCAGGTGAGCGTAGCCAGTTCAGCTACTTGATTAAAATATTTCAAAGCATTCTCTGTTAGTTCTTGCAAAATCAGCAAAATTCAATATATTCCCAAATTATTTCGGAACTATTAGAGATGGTATATTACATGCTTATACAATTCCATCTGAAATTTGACGCTTCATCTGATGGCGGTATAAAAATTGGCACGTGCAATTTGAAAAAATTGAGTTATTGCTGTTTGAAAAAGGCCGAATTGAAAAAAACCATACAAAACAACGCAATAAACATTTGACATGTGTAGATTGCTTAAAAAATTCCTTGATCCTTCTCCTATCCACCCAAGCAAAAATTGTGTCTGTGGTGCAAAAGATCTACGAGCTACAATTTTTTTAAATTTTCCTCAAAAATCGAGTTTATAACAAAAATAATTAAATCTGTCGAAAGTTTTGACAGATAAGTGCCAACAACTTGGGTATTTAATGCCTTGCTCAAATGCCGGTTGTAGATGTATAATAAAAAAGGTAGATTGCCATTTGAAATAACAAAGTGATGACCCACTTCCGGTATAACTGGAAATGGTATCACTTCGAAAATATTTCACTCCACTTGGAAATCGCTAGTTATGGCTGCGTATAAAATTTCAGCTTGATGTTTTAATTGGAACTCAAAAAGTTTTTAACGGTTGGTCCCGATGGATATCCCTGTATAATAGGACATAGGCCGAACAAACAACTCCATTGATTTTCTGAATTAAATAATAATTAAATATTTGGAGATGTACATTTCAAGAAAGGGTGTGATGAACACTATAAGCACTGAGCATAGTACCAATTAATTTCATGAGAGAATTCAGGTATTTTTTTCGTCGCCTAATAAAAACGGGGATAAATTAACTGGGAATTCCTGCGTTCACTAGATAAGAATTCAATAGGCATTGGAGAAATTCCTGGGAATTCTCATACATTCTGATAATCCCCAGAAGTTCTTAAGAATTCTAAGTCTCAGAATTTTTGACTTATTCGAATAATCTGAGAGTCTGAATCTTTCAAATCAATAAACATTTTAACAGGAGCATGAATATTTAGGTAAATTATTATCTCTCTCATTAAAAAATAAATGATTGGCAGCGGCAGCTAGTTAATAGGAAGCTATTTAGCTGCAGCACCAGTTATATTTGAATATTTTTACATTTAAAAGATAATCACAAACAAAAATTAAAGTAAACATAATACCGACGTCCTATTGCAAAATTATTAGTATTCTATTCTATTCTGAAAATGTCTCATGCCCTGTGACTTCAAGAAATCATCGGAATAACGGGTCTCCAACACTTCATAGCCAATAGGGATGTTTATAATAGCGTTGACTCTCGACAGCTACCAATCAGCAGTAGATACATGTTGCAAATATAAATCGTCCATACTGTGCCTTATACCTTACGTAAACCAACGGAGGTAAACAATGTCTGCCATCTTCAATGACCAGAGCTCTCTACTGAAGTGGAATTAAGGTACAATAAATAAACTAATTGATCTTTATGGTAAGTAGGTCATAGAAATTGTTTCTTTTTCCAGGAACAAGTTAGGAAATAAATGTGAAAAATTGTGTTAAGTAGTATTTCTTACGATTGCTAAATAAAGCAGTAGTTACTGTAAACTTTTCTCTAAAGAAAATTCCACACTGGAAAACTGATGCTTCAAATTGATTTGAATTTTACAAATATATTATTACTTCAATATTTCGAATGTATTCTGCAATTGTTGAATTTTTTGTGAAGAAGAAAGGGGAACAGTGTCGCAATTATTTTTGGTTTTTCCAAAAAGAATACTGAACTCTATGCTCTTTCCAAGCATAATTTTTGAACGGATAAAGAACACATGCATTTTAAAAATATTCTTCTTCACATGATATCATATTATTATATATGATGCTTCATAATTGGGAAAAATTTTTTTCTTCATGTCCCACCTGCAAATCTTGAAACTTATAGAGAAAGAAAATTTTTGAACATAATGCGAGCCCCTAATTATAATTTTAACCCACTGCTAATCGTTTTTGAATTTTATCCATTTAAATAACATTAATAAATGCTTTTTTATACGTTTTTCGTTCCGCTCACCCAGGAAAAAATATATTCGGAATTTTGAAGGATGGATTCTTATTAGAGGTATGATTTGCTACAAAAAAAACCATTGTGTCGAGTTTGTACCTCTGACAGGTTCGGCGAAAAATGTCTTTTGAGCTGAATTTTCGTAAAAATAGGAGAAGTGGAATTAGAGTACAATAAATAAACTAATTGATCTTTATGATAATTAGGTCATAGAAATTGTTTCTTTTTCCAGGAACAAGTTAGGAAATAAATGTGAAAAATTGTGTTAAGTAGTATTTCTTACGATTGCTAAATAAAGCAGTAGGTACTATAAACTTTTCTCTAAAGAAAATTCCACAGTAGAAAACTGATGCTTCAAATTGATTTGAGTTCTACAAATATATTATTACTTCAATATTTCGAATGTATTCTGAAATTGTTGAATTTTTGTGAAGAAGAAAGGGAACAGTGTCGCAATTATTTTTGGTTTTTCCAAAAGAATACTGAACTCTAAGCTCTTTCCAAGCATAATTTTTGAACGGATAATGAACACATGCATTTTAAAAATATTCTTCTTCACATGATATCATATTATAGATGATGCTTCATAATTGGGAAATAATTTTTTCTTCATGTCCCACCTGAAAATCTTGAAACTTTTAGAAAAGGAAAATTTTTGAACATAATGCGAGCCCCTAATTATAATTTCAACCCACTGCTAATCGTTTTCGAATTTTATCCATTTAAATAACATAATAAATGCTTTTTTATACGTTCTTCGTTCCGCTCACCCAGGAAAAAATATATTCGGAATTTTGAAGGATGGATTCTTATTAGAAGTATGATTTGCTACAAAAAGAACCATTGTGTCGAGTTTGTAACTCTGACAGGTTCGGCGAAAAATGTCTTTTGAGCTGAATTTTCGTAAAAATAGGAGAAGTGGAATTAGAGTACAATAAATAAACTAATTGATCTTTATGGTAATTAGGTCATAGAAATTGTTTCTTTTCCAGGAGCAAGTTAGGAAATAAATGTGAAAATTGTGTTAAGTAGTATTTCTTACGATTGATAAATAAAGCAGTAGGTACTATAAACTTTTCTCTAAAGAAAATTCCACAGTAGAAAACTGATGCTTCAAATTGATTTGAATTTTACAAATATATTATTACTTCAATATTTCGAATGTATTCTGAAATTGTTGAATTTTTGTGAAGAAGAAAGGGAACAGTGTCGCAATTATTGTTGGTTTTTCCAAAAGAATACTGAACTCTAAGCTCTTTCCAAGCATAATTTTGAACGGATAATGAACACATTTATTTAAAATATTCTTCTTCACATGATATCATATTATATATGATGCTTTATAATTGGGAAAAATTTTTTCATGTCCCCTGAAAATCTTGAAACTTATAGAGAAAGAAAATTTTTAACATAATGCGAGCCCTTAATTATAATTTTAACCCACTGCTAATCGTTTTTGAATTTTATCCATTTAAATAACATTAATAAATGCTTTTTTATACGTTTTTCGTTCCGCTCACCCAGGAAAAAATATATTCGGAACTTTGGAGGATGGATTCTTGTTAGAGGTATGATTTGCTACAAAAAAAACCATTGTGTCGAGTTTGTAACTCTGACAGGTTCGGTGAAAAATGTCTTTTGAGCTGAATTTTCGTAAAAATAGCAGTAAATCGTATTTATCTGCTCAACTATCGAAGATAGAAGATATTATAAATTATGAATTATGATAGAAAAATATGTACATGACAAATTTATAGGGGCTTA
The DNA here is from genome assembly GCA_013387265.2 of Cryptolaemus montrouzieri. Lineage (NCBI taxonomy): Eukaryota > Metazoa > Arthropoda > Insecta > Coleoptera > Coccinellidae > Cryptolaemus > Cryptolaemus montrouzieri. The sequence continues at coordinate 108,360,798 of JABFTP020000185.1, forward strand.
CCCCTTCAATTTTGTCATTAGTTATATTTTTGTAGCTTTTGTGGTTTAGCAGTTAAAGCCTCTTAAAACATAAAATTAACGATAAAATATATTATTGACGTCAGTAACAATTAATTTTCTGAATCTAGGTTGAGCAGTTTGTTTTTATTGTATTTTTTGAAATATTATGGCAGCAAAAATTTTTTAAATCAGTAATATTACAGCTATTACTACTTCTAGGAATTCATAATATCTTCTATCTTCGATAGTTGATGAGATGCATACGATTTACTGCTATTTTTACGAAAATTCAGCTCTAAAGACATTTTTCGCCGAACCTGTCAGAGTTACCAACTCGAGACAATGGGCTTTTTTGTAGCAAATCATACCTCTAACAAGAATCCATCCGTCAAAATTCCGAATATATTTTTTTCTGGGTGAGCGGAATGAAAAACATAAAAAAGAATTTATTGATGTTATTTCAATGGATAAAAATCAAAAACGATTAGCAGTGGGTTAAAATTATAATTAAGGGCTCGCATTATGTTCAAAAATTTTCTTTGTCTATAAGTTTCAAGATTTTTAGGTGGGACATGAAGAAAAAAAATTTTTCCCAATTATGAAGCACCCTAATATGAAATATCTTTCTACTCCACCCATTTGAACAAACATTCTAGAATTTCGGGTATCATAGCCCTCCATTCTAAAGGATCAAGAGCTGGGGCAGCGAATTTCATTGCTCTCCAGCTATGCTGTTGCGAAGGAGAAAACGTATTCGTGACCTCATTTTCAGCGAGGTCGATCAATAGCATGCGACCACCCCCGGGATATTCATGGACCTGTCTAACGCGGCATCCACCCGCCACCGCCGTCGCCATGCCAGGATTCAGCTCCCGGTTCGACAGAGATGGCGAGAGCCGGCCCGGAGAGAACATGGGGTTGGCACAACGTGGAGAAAAACAGGCTCACAAAATGAAGGAGAAAAGTAAGAAAGTAAGGAAATAAAAATCGGGGTTTCGCGTAGATCTAACAATACAATAGAAAAAGCATAATTATTTCGATTTCCTATGGGAAAATATTGGATTTCTCAGTCTACGACATTTGGATGTTGGTATTGATGAATGTAAGACGCGGCATGACATTTTTGAATGAATAGTTGAATAGTTAAATTCATGTATTTGTGTTATGCTAGATTTATGAGCACTATGAACTTATTGGAAGAAACTAATCTTCATTGCTCAATCATTATCATTGCTCAGTTGTAGATTATTATATTGTGGGTAATACAAGCGAATTTTCGTCAAACGTTTTCTGGACACAATAATTCCAGATCCATTTAGTTCAGAAATAGTTCAAATAAATTTTGAAAACTGAAAACCAATTTCTTTGGTTCGAAATACTGTTTTATCAAATTTTCAGAACAAACAAAATTTAGCTTCCTAGCCTTCTAGATCAATAATTAAAAATTTTTGAAATTCAAATGAAAACACACACGACACAAATGTAAAGATATTTAGTATTTCGTGGTATTAATTGCTGAAAAATATCAAAATTATGAACAATAAATATAATAAGTATAAAAAGTCTAAATTATAAACAAAAATGCCCTTCTTCCAGAAAAATAAACCATATGCCACTTCTTCCAGAAAAAATAAATTGATCCAAATTTTCTATTTTTTTATTTATGACAAATGATATAAAACAGAAAAAATCGGAATGCAGGATGTCAAACTTTGAACAAACACTTTTTCATTGGTATCTATAAGACGGGCTTGCCAATTAGTGAAAATATGGCAGTGCTGATTGTTGTTTTGATAGTTATTTTTGTCATTGTTATTTTTAGAATATGTCAGGACATATACCAAAAAAGTTTGATGTTTTTTCTTGGAGTACATGATCCTTTTATGAGGAAAAAAATGAAAAGAAATTGAAAATTTTAATTTTCGGCAGTATGTTCTGAAGCAGTGGTGTTAGATGACCTAGGTTGGGCTTATACAAGAATAGGCCAAAGGCTTGTGGTGTCCCATTCAACCGTTTCAGAATGATCCGCAAGTACAGAGAGACTGGTAGTCATGAAAGAAGACCTCGCCCAAGAACGGCTTTCCATGACCGTTATTTAAGCATTTCCTGGTTGTTAAAACGGTTCGCTAGAGCACCTTTAAATGCTGCCTCGGCAAAACAGTGGGATGTAAATTAGTATGGAAACGATACGAGGTCTCAGGAAATTTGGTTTGAGGCCTCGTATCTCAGCTTGAGGTCTAGCTTTAACCGCATCACATCGAAGAGCCCGATTGAATTTTCCAAGGGAACATGTCAATTGAGATATATGTCCAGTGCAACTTTTCACCTGCCTAGAATCTCCAAACAACTTTTTGTTTATGCATGATAACACCAGACCTCACCAAACTCATACTATTAAGAATTACCTTTAAGATCACGAAATCACTTGGATTAAGTGGCCTGTACGAAGTCCAAACTTCAATCCCATCGAAAATATCTGGGATTTGTCAATATGAGATTAAGACTCCAGAAAAACCAGCCAGTTACAGTGAATAAGGTTCGGAACAGGCTGAGTGAAATGTGAAACAAAATGAACAGAATGCTATCTGATATGAGGTAAGATTTTCAGGAAATTTTTCTCCAGAAGTTTTACATTTTTCATTATTAGTTTTATTTCAATTTCTAAGTGTACTATTTTCATTTCGATTATTCTCAAGCATTTCTCAGTGCTGGTAGATTACTGGACAAATAATTCTTCAACATATCTGAACTTCTTCTGAATGAATTCGAATTTTAGCTTTTGTGCGTTAATTTTTTGGCACAGAGTCAATCATTATTGTGACCTCCTGTTGACTAAGAGTACGATCTAATGAATTAAATTGACAAAATTCTTTACAAAGTTATTCTATTATTTTCGGAATCAGCAAATATTCCGTTAATTTCTTTGGTATCTTGCTACGCTTTGCGTGCAGTTAATTAAAATCATCAGACGTCGGAAAATTGTTAAAATAAATTGTGTTGAATTTTTTCCAGTGAAAACTTTTGCTCTAACGAATTAAAAAAATTTAAATATTCATCATTTCCACAATAGGAAGATAGATTTAGGCTGTGTGGCAGCTCCATCACTGCTACCGAGTGGTCTATAGTGGCAGACTCCACTTAGATTTCAGCTCCATTCTTCTCGAAAAGATTGGAAGCTTGGAGGATGAAAGATTAATGAGCTCTTTTAGCATCAGAGAAATACAAGTTTCTCAAGCCGAATCTTGTTTCCAACCGAGCATTCGCACATAGCGTTTCCCATTGATTCTTCATCCTATAGTCTTCATGAAGGGCTCTCTTAAACTTAACTTATTAAAGTGAATTCTCAGGTGAGAATTCCTCGTTGATACGGCAGTTAAAAATCTCAGGTCTACTCGTGAGACTTCAAGTCTAGCCTTGGAAGCTTCACTGATGGCAAAGCAAGCATCCACATCAGGCGTAGCTGGTTATTCTCTAGTAATCTGACGAATGCAAAGCGGCATTCCTGCGTCATTGTTTGAATCGCCACTTATGATCTTTTGGGTCATACATAGAAAAAGGAAGATCAATTCTCTTGAATTTGAATACTTTCTAGGAAACTTTCTAATTTTCCTTTCCACAATGGGAAGATAGATTTGGGCTGTGTGGCAGCTCCATCACTGCTACCGAGTGGTCTATAGTGGCAGACTCCAATTAGATTTCAGCTCTATCCTTCTCGAAAAGATTGGAAGCTTGATGGATGGAAGCTAACGAGTTCTTTTAGCATCAGTTTATGAAATACAAGTTTCTCAAGCTGATTCTTGTTTCCAACCGAGCATTCGCGCATGGCGTTCGTTTCCTTTTGATTCTTCAACCTTCTCCCATAGTCTTCATGAAGGTCTCTCGATTAAACTCAACTTATTAAAGTGAATTCTCAGGCGACAATTTCCGTTAATATGTCAGTTAAAAACCTCAGGTCTAGTCGTGAGAGTTCAAGCCAAGCCTTGGAAGCCTCACTGATAGCAAACAAAACAAGCGTCCACATCAGACGTAGCTAGTTATCCTCTTGTAATCTGACAAATCTAAAGCAGCACTCCTGCGACATAAGTGACGAGCAGTTGTCCGATGCCATTGTCTCCATTGCTACTTAACTTGAATAACTCATTTCTACTTTAGGACAGAATATTTCCACCCGTTCCCAAGATATGCGCATACTAACAGTATTTCATTTTTACTTGTAGTACGAATAGTGCTTCAATTAAATTTTTTTAGTACAAATTTTTCATTATTGAGCGAAATTCGTTTTTGTGCATCATCGTAGTTGATTTACTACTAGATAAAATTGAATCTGATATAGTTTGAAGAGTCATCACATGACCAAAGCGACTGTGGCCCCTCCAATACAAAGTAAACTCGACGTATTACAGAGAATTTAACTTTTCTGTACTGATGAGTACATAAAACTGTTCAAATTCATGTGATCTACTCCCCCTTAAAAGGAGATATTAGTTCTAACCGAATTGCCGAAATTGCTTGGAGGCAAAATGGCTTTCAGACATTCTCGAGACAACCTTCATTAAAGCGGTTCAAGTATACTTCAAAGCGCTGATGGTAATCACGTTCTCTCATCCCTTGAAGTACACTGAAATACACACACCGAAACTTGATTGGTGGAATTTGGATCGGGCACGTGAAAGCAATTAATGCTGTCGGCAATATCGCGAAAATTGGAAGTAATAAAGGTCGAAGGATTAAAGAGTTTTCTGTAATTGGAGTCACGCGCTACCGATGAGAACTTCGCGAGGAAAAACCTTCGTATCGAAAAATATTGAATGAAATTCATGATAAAAGTCATTAATCGTATCGATGAAGCAAATATTATCACTGCGAAGAACTCAGTGAGTCAGAAATGTAATCAGAGAAAACGGATTGTTTATTGAGCATTGATTAAGTTTCCGAATTATACCGTTTTATTCGTTTTTTTAACTTAGTTTGTTCGAAATAAACTGAATTGTTGAATTATAATTATGAAAAATTCTATCCGATCCGTGTCAAAATAATATGCACACAGAACTTGATGTGTAAATATATATGTTAAAGATTTGAAGGGGTTGCTTCCTCAAGGCATTTTAAGACATAAAATTCCTATAAACCAGTGATCGCCAACCCGTCAATCGCAAGCTACTGGAAGCTAGCGAAGACAATTTTGGTAGCTCACAACATAATTTTTATGAATCACAGAATTTTCCATAAATTTCGGAAGAAATTCTCATAATAAAATTAAACATGCTGAATCTGCTAAAATTTATCACAACATCAATGTTCGAGAACTTCGAGGATAATCTGGGTTGCTTTGGAAGGGATAAATATGCACAACTTGGTGAAATCGCGCTGAGTTTAAAACTGAACGGCATAATCAACGGCCAGACGTAGGGTTAATGAAGAGCAGAGAGCAATAATAATATGGCAAACAGCAGCAAGGAAGTGAAGAATTATAATTTCCATTCCGAATGGGCTCATCAATATTTCTTCACAGAAGCTAAAGGTAACTATCTATGATTAGTATGTAATACTACAGTTGCTAAAAAGGAAATATTGAGGAGATATTATGAAACATTGAAATTATGAAAGATCATTCCTATTAATTACATTCTATCAACATGAAGAAGAAACAATTGTGAAGGGAACAAATTGGACAGCAGTCAATTTGTTTTGAAAAACAGATGATAAAGGACTGCAAGCTTTATACCGTGTTTCCGGATAATTGCGCAAAAGATGACGACAAGGAAATGATAAACCAACCGTTTTCAGAAGCTGGAGATTTTTTATTCGACAACTTCAGAAATGAAAACGAGATAGTTTTAGCTATAAGATCTATGCAAATTTCAGCTAATACAGTGGTGAGAAGAGTGGAAATAATGGGCAATGATATTTTTTCACAATTAAGAACTGACTTTTTCACCCAACTCGATGAATCGTTAGATGCGGTTGACAAAGAAATAATTTTGTTTATTTTACTGAAGGGACATATTACTACACAGGAATTACTCTCAAATTTCAAATTTTTTTATCGATTGCGCTCCAGATATGGTGGGTTGTGATAAGGGTCTTGAGGCGTTGTGTCGTAAAGGTGAAAGGTTTCAATATTTTCTCTGTTTCCATCGCATTATCCATCAACCAGCCTTATGTGGAAATTTTCCAAAACATGGTCTACAAAGGTTTGAATTTTTCTCGTTCTCACATCTTTTTGTTATTTTCACTTCATGTCATATTTTTCTAACGACTGTCAAAATTTTTTCGCAAATTTTTCTTTATATTAAATAAGTTCCACGAAGAAATAATATATGGGCGATGCCAACCCAGATTATTGGGTCCATAATGATTCTAAAACAGCTATAGATCATAATCGGCATCACTTGGAAGACTGAACCTGGCCATCGGGGCTCTCTCGGTCAAACAGAGATGGAATTTGAGGAAATATCGCAGGTTATGTATTTTTTATTATCTCCTTAGTCCTTTTCATGACCTTGCTTGCTATGTAAAGTATTTTCTTAGATTTGTTTAGACATATAAGAAGTTTGATTGTTGAAATATTTTTCTGCTGTTTTTCTTTTTCCATTGTTACAGATTCCTGTCCCAAACCCCCTTCCTTTCACCTTTGTTTTGGAAATCATGGAATGCAAGAGAGAATGAAGCGGCTAAGCAGAAAAATCTTTGGTACTCTTTATGTGCACACGACACTAACACAACATAAACAGACAAGCTATTGCTAGTGCAATAGCGACAGGGAAACGAGTTTTTTCCTCAAGTTTTTTCACTCGTTTATTAAATCATATACAAGATAATATGGTTACATTTCCTGAGCTCACACTTGTGTTTTTTCTGACACACACCAAAATAATAGATATAAACATTTATTGTAAATACAATTATTCAAATTTTGTAAATCCTCTCCTTTCAAAAGAATATATATATATATATATATATATATATATATATATATATATATATCATATATATACAGCGGAATCAATTAACTATTGAAACTACTGATAGATGTTGGCCGGTTATTGGAAATCTCAGACCAGACTTATGAATTGGAGGTACGTTATAAAGTTTCCAAAGAGAAGGACATCGCCCCTTACGACACACCCACAGATTGAAAATATAATACAACGGCTCAACAAGGTTGTAAGTGCATTCGAACAGAAACGCAAGGAAATCATGACCAGTCTGCAAGTAATTTTGGATAGTAAAGTTTCAAAAATTTTATCATACGATATATCAATAGTACAAAAATCATCACCTATCTTGATGAAAATGCGCAAAATCTCTTAGAACAATAATTATGTTAGTCATCAGAAATCAATATAACAGCTGCCTACTAGATAAATAAGTCACAGTACGGTTATTATGTTTCTAGCATATCCATTGCATTAATCAATTTTTCACACGTAAACGGTGACAGACACGAAACAGAACATTGTTACTTTTTCTAATTGGCATAGGCGTACTCAAAAAAGTTCAAGGGGCAGAAGAACACGAGACCCCAAGAAAAATATTGCCATGTAGATTTTCATATCCACTTCAGTGGTTCAATGGGTACCCTAAAGAGGCATCTTAGTTCCGAAATCGGAGCCAGAAAGAAAGATCTAACGAAAAAAATCTGAAAAATGTAACAACCGGTAGATCGGTTACGAATCCTTTGCGGGAATATATTTACAGGAACTTTTCGTCATACAGTAGAAACTCGTTCATCCGGCCCTCAGTTATATAGATTCGCGATTATCCGGACTACATACCGCGACCAATTTATATGTACCTACAAGTCGAATCAACGTGTCGGAACTTGCATATCCCGCCCGCGCCGTGTGGGATCGCTTCTCCGCGCGTTTCGTTATTGTTTCACTTCGTTTGCAATTGTGACTCCGCTCCACGTCTACATATTTAAACATGTCAAAGCGTAAGAGACTGGTGTTATCGCTTGAAGACAAAATAAATGTCATTGATTCATTAAAAAAAGGAGAAACTGGCCGTAAGTTAGCTGATAAGTAGGTTCATCCACGATAAGTGATATTAAGAAGAATACCGATTCAATTTTGTTGTACACCTGCAAATTAGATAGTGAAGACGGGAGTAAAAATCGGAAAATGATGAAGAGACCGAAATATGAAATTTTAGAAGAAGCTCTGTATTGTTGGTTTTTAAAAAACGATCAACTGGGGTACCGATATCTGGACCTTTGCTCTGTGAAAAAGCAATTACAGTTAAATAAAAAATTAGGCGGCGATGAATCGTTTGTGGCAAGAAACGGATGGTTGTACAGATTTAAATCACGTCATGGAATTCGTGAATTGGAAATACAAGGTGAAAAATGTCAGCTAATGTAGATGCAGCATTTCAGGAAGAAATTGAATGAAAATAACTATGACTTGGATTTTGTTTATAATGCTGATAAAAATGGATTAAACTGGAAGTCGTTACCTTCAAAATATTTAGCTTCTAGGAGAGAGAATTCAGCTCCAGGATATAAAACAAGCAAAGAGCGAGTAACAATATTAGTTTGCGCTAATGCTCTTCATAGGAAGATCAAAGAAACCCAGATGTTTCAAAATTATCAGGGTACCCTTAATTTATAAAAATCAAAAAAGCGCATGGATGAAATCAAATATTCATTGACTGGTATGACAACACTTTTATCCCTGAAATAAAAAGAAGACAAAACGAAATTGGCAAAGAAGGAAATGTACTACTTTTACTAGATAATCCCATCCTTCAGCTGAACTGTTAGAGAGGGAAATGGAGAGTTTGAAGTAAAATTTTTGCCTCCTAATGTGACATCCTTGCTACAACCAATGGATCAAAGTGTTATTGAAACATTGAAGCGACTTTATAGAAAACTAGTTCTACGTAGGTTGTTATCTCTTGAAGAAGATAATGTAGAAGTCGTTTTATCATTTTTTAAGGAAATTAATTTGAAGGATTGTTGTTACATGGTTGTAGATGCATGGGATTTGATTGAAAGGAAGACTTTCAACAAGGCTTGGAATAGAGTACTTAATCGGGAGAATGATGATTCAATAACCAATACGGATGATTCTATTTTGGAGGATATAAATGAGGTAATGGCAAAGCTACAAATATGTCAGGATTGTGATGATGATGATATGAAAGAGTGGGTCACTTGTGACAGTAATGATCAAGGCTTTCAGATTATGTCTGATAACGAAATCGTAGAAAACATATTGCAGATGAATGAACGGCAGGAAATGCAAGAAGATGAAACAGAAGGAAATATAGACGTGGAAAATGATACAGGACTATTTCATGATGTAGCATTTCATGCCCTCGAAACAGCTCTCAAGTGATACTGTGAGTTTACTTCAGCTGAAACGAATTCGTGATATAGCAGCAATGAAGAGAAACAGTTTTTTACGTCAAATGACAATACCCTATTACTTTAAACCAAATTAAACTTCTTACCTACTTATTTCATGATAGCCAAATACATATTGTAAACAAATTATTCGTATATACGTACCCAAATATTTTATTTCATGATTAATGCTGCAGTAGTTTAGTATTATATATATCTAGTCTAAGAAAATATGTATGTACATACATAAATAAGTGTTAATTTCTTAATGAACATTGATTTTCGTTGATATCTATTTGTTATTTTCAATAAACACATAACATTATTCTCCATACATTCGATTATTCGTATTTCCGATTATCCGAATGCCTATCGACAAAAATTAGTCCGGTTAATCGAGTTTCTACTGTACAATGTTTTGAGTTGAAATCTTTCGCGCTCTTTTATTCACACTCTGTATACAAGAAATTCGCTTATTCCACTACATTTCAATCACCCTCACTCATTGCTATAAAGATATTCGCCAATGTCGAAATTGTCACATGAAACGTCTTGATGATGATAAATTGAACGTCTCATCGTATCCCTTATCAAGAAACAATCTTTATTCTTCAGACTATTCACTTCCTCTGTCTGAATAGAAAACAAATTCAATTTATCCCCCCCCCCACGAAATCAACTTCCGTTTCCAATTCTTGGAATCGGTGCCTCGCAAACAAAATCCGACCGAGGTATTAACTTACTGTATTTCTGAATTCAATCTGTTCCCCGCTACAGATTTATCGATATGAAATCTCCCAGGAAAGACATTTCAGATTACCTCCGTAAACAAAATCGAAATGTTTTCTTCCGAAATTGCTATTGCCTACACACTGTTTAATATCTTCGAACTATTTTTTGCCAAATTGAAGAAAGCATTCCTGCTGATTTCCAATTTCATTGAAATGACATTCTGGTTGTATACAGAGTGTATTTTTGGAATGAATAACATTGAGCATGGAAGGTTTCTTCCTTCTAGTAGATGATTTGCTAATCCTAATTTTCTTATAACGCTAGAAAAACGTATGTAATTCCAGGTAAAACATACCCGACAGAAAATAAAAATCGACGTGCCTCGTGAAATTTCATGAAATATTTGCTGACGTTTTGATGCATTTTTCATTATAAAAACCACACTACCCTTTCCCCGGTGCGCAAAGAGCTATATTCACGAAAGTCGTGATCAAATCATTATTCAACTTTACGATGAAATTTCAATCACTAATGAAAAATTCTATTAAATCTTCATTCAGCAATCATCTTTTTGTCTGGCTGACCATTGTGATTCATCACCTAGATCTCTGTTCCTGCTTCGTGGTTCCAGATCGTGTAGGCGAGCCCTAACTAATACATCCTCCCGTTCGCGTTCTTTGTGTAGGCCACGCTAAACTCGTCTAGCCCTGAACACTTTCATTACAACATATGAATGCACCAATTCCGCTTGTTCGACGATGGTAATTGATGCGTCCTTTAATTGTAATTCCTACAACAGCGCAACAATGGTCACCGGCCCTACCTAAATTTTAATTCATAAATTTCCTACGATTTCCAGTTACATAAGGACGTACTCAAGGTTATCCGTCCGTCAGGAATTAATAGATCAATTCACTTTGAGTCCCCTATATTTCTAGTTGAATCCAATTATCTAATGGTTTCGAAGTAGGGAGGAGAAGGGTTTGATTTTCACTTGATTTCTTCAGATTTTTGTACATTATAGATAAAAAGTACACATCCTATAGTGTTGCACTGTTAATGTAATGCGTTTTCGATGTCAACAGAGGCCTATTTTATTTTGAAATATTTCAGTATGTACGCTTTTATTTCTTAGTTCGTCTTGTATGTTCATCATTTTTTAATCTACGCTACAAGTGAAATTTAAATGGTATTAAATCAGGACTTCTTGTTGGAAATGATATCACACCGAAGTAGCTGATCCATCCATCATGAAAGTGCCACTCTTTTGAGATCCACTTTGTATGGTAATCTGCATATACACACAACCAAATTTATATGGAACCACTCGGTATTTCACATTATTGTTGTTTTCTTTAACGTGTTCTATTTCTGCCTTTCGGCTAATGACACGCCGGGGAATTCTGTCACCTCACTAACCCAGGAATTTTGCCGAACCCCTCTCGTGTCGAGGGAAGGGGTCTTTTATGTCCAACACATATCTGCTAGACAGGACCGACAGCTTTACATCTCCTCCGAAAGATGGACACTCAAGCGATTACCAGAATCCGCAAAATCGCACTGACTTTGTGAGGATTGAACCCAGTTGACTCTGCGCAGGAGACGAGCATCATATCTCCTACGCCACCGAGCCGGCATTTCACATTATTGATTGTTTTTAACCATGGATCTTTGACTAATTCTGAAGAATGAAGTTTTTTTTTGTTGTGAAAAAACTGGATTATATGATAAGAAATGTTGCATTATCACCACATGTTCGGGATATTGTACTCAGTCGTCACTGAGATTCGATAATGTGAATTTCAAAATTCAAAAAAGCCTATAATCATAATTGAAAATGCCTTACGTTGGATTGTCCGATGTGCAGAGGGGTCGAATAATTGCTCTCGTTGAATAAGGGATGACAGAGGGATATAGGGGCCAAAATGGGAGTATCACAGGGGGTGATTTCGAAAACCTACGCCCAATACGTGGACCTACAATCTCTGAAATTAAGCCTAGAAGAAGTCGTAGGAAGATTACTGCTGAAGAACAAGACCGCTTTTTGTGCCGAATTGCAGGGAGAGACTCTAGTGCCTCGCACCCCATACTCCAAAGGCAATTTTTGGAAGCAACAGGCATCAGTATATCAGTCGAAACGATATGTCAAAGACTTCATTCAAGGGGTTTATAAGGCAGGAGGCCCTTAAGAGTTCCAGAGCTAACCAGACAACAAAAAATTAACAGACTTAATCGGTGTATCGAGCACTAAAGTTGGAATATAGAGAATTGGCGAAATGTTTTTTCGGATTAGACCAGAATTGGTGTTCGATCAGATGACCGCTGGATTAGGGTTTGAAGGGGTCGTGGAAGACAAGCTAAAGCAGCTCCGAGTAGCAAGATAAATTCCGAAACACCAAGGGGGCAGTGTGATGCAGTGAGTGTAACAGCCAGAAATTACGTGGACCTAATGCTGGAGCCTATAATGAGACTTTGGCGAGGTACCTAAGATGAGAATTTCACTTTTATGCAAGATAATGCTCCTCCACATACCAGCAACCTCGCGCGTCATTATCTTGAAACGCTATTTTGTACTGGCCAGCTTGCTCTCCAGACCTAAATCCTATTAAACATCTAAGAGATAATTTCGAAAGGAATTAGATCGCGATAAGATAATCCAATAACCCTACAACAGCTCATCCAAGCCGCCACAGCAGAGTGGCACAATATCACCCCAGAGAAGGTCGAAAACCTAATCTCTTATTTTCGTTTATTTGTTTCTTTCTTAAGATTAACCTTAATTTATTTCATTTTTCAATTGAAATATCTCAAAAAGGATCAATTCAATTCTAACAATCGTTCGAAATTTCCAAAATCCATGAGATAATAATGGGGTGATTCCATATAAATTTGGTTGTGTGTATAAGACGGTTTTGATTAGCCAGTTGACAAATTCAAACGTTCATTGTGAACGCACCTTTGAATCGAATATCGACCAGTAAATGTCAAAATAATTAATAATAATATATAAATATAAATCAACAAAGTTTATAAAAGATTAGAATTGACTACCGAAATTCAATCAGTGGTCGAAAATTTAAGAGCGTTAACGCCAGTCCCAGTCAACAAGCAATTCATGATCTGATGAAAAAATTTGAGTGGGCATATTCTGTACCAATAAGACTACGTATAGCCGAAGTGTGGAGAATATTGTTACATAGAGGCATCCGTTGCAAACAAACTAAGCCAGACCAAAGTATGGCGAAGGTTCTTGGCCTATACTCTTACATTACCCTTACTGACTCTAGGACTAAGGCCACTTGATCATATGAAGGTGTACATTCCCGAATTGGCTATGATGAAAAAAATGAAAAATTTCATCGTAAAATTATGTTTAGCGATCAGGCGCTGTTAAACAACTTCGTCAATTATCAAAATTGCGTTACTGCAGGTGAGAACGCTCATGTGCTTCATAAAATACCACTTCATCCGCAAAAAAATCACTGTATTCATGCATGTGGCGTAATTGGGCAATTTTTTTCTTGTGAGAATGACCATTCGGTTATGGTAAATTGTATTCGCTACAGACATGTTGGAAAGTTATTTCTTCGAGTATTTGCATGAATTCGACATCAGTGCTGTTTCAACAAAATCGCGCCATAAGCCAAACCGTGGGTGTAGCAATCGAGTTATTGAGGTCTTAGTTCATCGTAATCGTATGATTTAACACCTCTAGAATTTTTTTGCGAGGCTACATTAAATGATTGGTCTATGCCAATAAGGATTTCTTGCCTAGTGAAGGGTACATTTGGTACACGGATGACTCGAAGACCAAAGAGAGATCAGGTTTTACTGCAGAAGAAATGGAGTTGCCAGCTCCCATTAAATAAACATACAACGATTTTTCAGTCGAGATTACGATCTGCTCTAACATTTGGGCTGCTCTGGATGCCCTGGATGCATACAAAATTACAACTAAGGTGATCTGGGAGTGTGTTCGGGCACTGGAACAACTGGCGGTAAACAACCATATCCATCTCCTCTGGGTTTCGGGTCACACCTGGATCAGGAGAAATGATATTTCGTATAAGCTGTCCTGTCTAAAAGCTAAAATCGGCTCTAATAAGAGCAGCGTCCGCAGTCGGGATCTTAGCCTGTGTTTTTAATGAAGGCTGGGAAGTGATTAGCGGAAAAACATAGTAACACAAGGTTGAATGCTTGAGGTTGGGTACATCTCCTAGTAAAATCTGTACCAGGTTGATCCTTGAAAGCAGTCGAACTAATGCACAACCACTAGCACCGAAACTGGCGGGGCATGCTATGTTCAAAGGTCAAAACACCAATTATTTGACCACCACATGGACATGGATCCACCTTGGGAACCGACTAGGTGCGGAAATGCTGGGAGTGAGTGATCTGCCAAAGATAACCCCTCGCTATATCAGAGGCATTTTCGTAAGGATTGAGCAGGGGATGTAGTTACAAGAACGGGGATCACAAAGAGCCCTAGGCCCTTTGACCCCTTGATACAATCCCTACTATTAGTTAACAATTTAATTCTTGTAGTAGGAAATTACGATTATTATTGTCAATAAGCGGGCGACATCAGATAGTTAGCTCAGAGCTAATATTGAAGGAGAAATAGCGGTCATGTGTAGGTTCACCGTATCAACCCTTCCAAACGTTCCCGAGGTAGTCATATGCAGTGCGGCGAAGTACTGAAAGGTACAAGCAATTTGATGGTTAATGCGGTTTTTGGCCGTTAATTCAGTAGAAAATTTTGTTCGCTTTTGATCAATCTTCAGTTATATGCAGCAAAATGCATTTTTCATTGTGCACGTTTGAGAGGCACTGAATAAGTTCAAGCACGATGAATCGCATGGACTGAAATTGTACTCGGGGTTTGTTGGAATCGCAGAGCACGATTCAAACATTCGAATTTCGAACAGAAGGACTTTGGGGTCTAGCTAATCTGGGCAGCACATCGTTCGCGAGGTCTAAATCAACTACTCGGAGGTTTTTTGGGTTACTGAATATGGATTGGGCATCAAGTAGGTACTTGGGGGAACGATACTGTCGTAATCTAGGTCGTTTCAGAGGAGGACGTGCACAGAATTCGCGAACTACTGTCAAATTGACATTTCGTAGTTTTTAAGCACCTATTTGGCTAATTGTATTTACGTTGTATCCGGATGAGATTGGTACGAAAGAAAAACTGAGAAATTTTACAGAAAAGCAAGAATTTTGGTTTAAATATCGCTATATTAGGTGTTCCGTGGAGGGCCCAAGCAATAGTTCCAAAAATTGTCGATTGATTTCAATGAAATAAAAGCCGAACTGGATCTTAATTGATATTCTAACAGCCTGAAACTTTTTGATTGGTCTATCACTTCCGAAAACATAACGGAAATCGACTTTCATTTGGATTTTCTAAATGGTAAACCCATATTTCCATTTTTTCGATGACTTATTCAATTTGGAGTACGTTCTGCGAAAAGAGTATCACCTGAATCACTGTTTTATATTTGAATTGATTTACGTCTTCCATACTCATTGATTCTGCGTGAAAAAGAATCGAAACGAAACAATAACGAGAATTAGCGGTAGTTGCCGAATCTGTAATAAGTACTCGTTAGTAGTTACAAATTACATCCGTTATAAGTCTTCTAAGATTGCTCTGTACTTTTCAATGGTATTCTGCCGCAGGGCTTGCTTGACGATTCATTAAAATTTCTGTTAAGTTTCGAGTCTTCAAACCCAAACCGTCTCCTATTATTTGAAATTACATCAACGATTTGGAAATGTGAGTTTTCTTCCGAAATTTCGCAATATTTTCTTTTTTCTCGGAAACTACAGCGTTTAAGAGAAACTTTTTCAGCAGAAGGTACTCAAAATTGAGTAAGTAATCGAAACGAAAAGAAAATATGAGATAACCATTTATAAATTCCAAGTGGTCAACTTCCGGTATATCCAGAAGTGACAGACCAATGAAAATATATTTCACGCTGTTAGAATATCATTCAAGATGCAAATTCGTCTTTGTTTCATTGAAATTGATCAACAATCATAGTAGCTATAGCTTGGGGCGTTTTTCACAAATGTTGTGTTGACCCCTGTTATCAATAATGTCTGACAATGACAATTTGATGTCTCTGAAGCTCCGGACAGTTCAAAGAAATAGATGAGAAAAAAAATTCTTAAATATATTTGAAAGATCAATATTTGCTCTTACATGTAGGTATTGAAAACTAAGAGAGTGAAGAAAAGGTCATAGATACAAGGCTAGCTTTCAACTATTCTTGTTCTCACGACGATGGTAGCAATAGCTAAAGAGCATGCTACAGTTATAAATATATGTCTGTTTTCTCTAGCGTTGAACTCTACTTCACATAAGGAAGTATACCTAAAATATTTCTGAAGCTAAATTTCTTAATGAGCAGTTATCGATTTCAATAATTGAATCCCAACGTTTAAACGTTACTGGACAATGAAAGATATTCCTATTGAATCAATTTAATAACTGAACCGTACAGCCGATTATGGAGAATTAATAAACTCCCCGAACTTCCATTGTATTTGTAAAGATCATTCTACGATTAACAGATAATTTTCAACAGATAAAAAGTTCATTTGTTAATCGGGACCTTAAACGTTTAAAACGTTAACGAAGTCCCTCAATTTCAATTTCAATTGGTTGTTTTCGTTGGTTACAAGTTAATCTACCATTTAAGATTTCATGGCTCGATTATGCAAAGGATCTATATCATCCAAATAACATTTTCGAGCATTCCTTATTCGGTATTTCACTTAATTGAAACGCTCTTTCAATTTAGTGAACATGTAAATTGGACTGGAGTTATCCTAGTAATCCGGACCCGGTTGGTTCGCTAAGATGCTAATAGCAGAGGCTGTATTTTTATGGTCCATAACTTATCTTGGTGCAGATATCTTCATTAGGTGAAAATAGGATTTTCAGGAATATAAAACTAAGTCTTCTGTTCAGAGAACCGTTTTCAGTAAAATAAAAAGAAAAATAGGATGCATTCCTAAATGAAAAACTCCTAAGTTTAAATCTTGTTTGTTTACCTTTCAATTTTCTTTTTCATCTATTTAAGATATTTCCTCGTTTCTTCTCGAACTCTTTGCTCTTTCCTGTTTCATATTTCACAAGTTTGTTATCCGCTCAACTCAGCAGTACACTAAAGAAATTTTCATTTCAAAAAGATCAACGGCACGCGATGTTCAGAAATGGTCACGCATCCAAGTACAGAGCTCGTCGATACTTCACTTTAATGATCGAACAACTAGTATTATTCAGCATACTATGCTCAATAATTAATAGATAGCGAAGTAGTGACGAGAAATTTGGAACTTCAACTTTAGTACCGAGTGCCCTCGGCAAGTCCAGCGGCATGCAAAGCCGTAGTATCATTTTATTGAAGCCATTCGCAGTACTATTGACTGCAATGAGTTTGACTCTTTTGTGTGCCACCTATCGTCAAAAACAACTGGATCTTGCATTACAATGATACGCCATGCCACAATGCAATTTCAATTCTGGAGTTTTCAGCCAGTAAAAATATTAATGTGGCTTCTCAGCCTCCTCATCACAAGACTTGAATCCTTGTGACTTTTTCCTTTTCACTAGAAATAAAAATCACTAAGAAACTCATTTTGAGACACAATTTCAGTATCCGAGTTTCAGCAATGCTATGATAATTAGAAAGACCGTCTACAGAGAGGTGTGTCTATTTCGGAAGAGACAATATTGTATTATGTAACGTGCACTACTGCATTTTACATCTTCTCAATCTCACTTCAATTCCTACCTTTCAGTTTTTCACTTCAATCAAACTATACCGTGGTGTCAATCCTAGTATTCTATATTTCTTTATCCCTTCCAATTTTCTATGATTCTGTCAATTGAATTGATTCATTTTTATAGTCATATAACCTCAAGAAGGCGTTTTAATATTTAATTTCGTAATTTTTGAAAGTTTAGAAAGTAGAAATATCTACAGAGAATAAAGGAAATGAACTTTGAGTAGTGGATTGCTAGTTTACCCGTAATAAATTCGGAGTAAATAATTTTATCTTTTGAGTCCACGTTGATGATGCCCTAACATTATTGTTATTTACTTTTTTTGTTGTTCTCTTGTTTTTTTTCATTTCACCTCCAATTTGCCACGTTCTGTTTAATTTATTGTAAATTAAAATATTGTCATTTTTTTCAAATGAAGTGTAATTACACAGAACGGGTACATTGATATTCCTAGGTTAGAATTCCTAGACCTACGACGTCTACTTCACCCCCATCAGTTTGTTGGATAAATCTTTGATTTTTGTGTTTGTCAATTAAGAGTACCTTCTACCTTATTGTGAATGATTTATACAGAGTGTCTACTATAAAAGGTGCCAAACTTCAATAGGTGATAGTACAAGTCATTTTCAGCCAAAAAGTCCCATAACATCTTTTCGAAAAGTTGATAATTATCGAGTTATTTAACACTTCTTGATTTTACGAAATGTTTCGCTTCTCTCTATAAAAACAAGAATATCTCTGTTACTCTTACAGCTACATCAAATCTAACCATACCATAGGAAAGAGCATCGAATTTGCTATAATAGGTAAGTAGTAATGGTAAAATAATTTTGTATACCGGGTGTTGTAAAAGGCTAAATGAAAAAATTGTGAAATGAACAAAATTAGTGGTATTTTCTTGTTAGCTGTACCACTGAAGACTGATCGATAAGTAGCTGGTTTTTTTTGGTGAAAACTACTACATTTAACTGGCTTTCAAATGGTATATCAACTTTTGAGCTAACTATTTTTTTCCAGCAATATCATGGGTAAGAGTAAGAACATTAAATTCTCTTATCCTTCGATCACAAATGAGCTAGTTTCACTGGAGCGTCTAAATAATTCCACAAATGACTTTTCAATAATAATAAGCGATAAATAAATACCATATCTGGATATTGAATGTTTGAGAAACTAAGAATAATTAATTTTTCTCGGATTAGAAGAAGAAAATTAAAAAAAAGAATCGTAAAAGAATAAATCACAGAAGGCTTGTATTACGTGATTTTAAAACAAATAAAAATATTAAGAATTTGACAGGAACTGTCATTCAATGAGTTAATGAATTTGAGCTTATATTTTCCTCTCTTACAGTTCCATGCCTAGTTTCTCAAATATTGAATATCGAGATATGTTAGTTGTTTATGACTTCGCGAATGGAAATTCCCGTGCAGAGATGCGGGAGTATACATTGCGCTTTCCAAACAGATACCAACCTTGCAGAAAGACATTTGTTGAAGTGCTTAAGCGCTCCGGTGAAACTGGTTCATTCAGTGGTTAAAGAATTAGAGAAGGGGGTGGAAATGCTCAGCAATGGAGACAAGCACCTGCAATATTGAGGCTGTTCACGAGGACCCTACAACAAGTACTCGGAAAATTGGTGCTACATTGAGACTTCATTATACCTATTGCCAGTGGATAGTGAGGTTAGGTTAGGTTGCAATTTTGTAGTTTGTTGCAATTTTGTAGGTGGTACATGAATAAATTACAGGATTGGGGATCAGATAAAATTCTATGGACGGATGAGGCAACTTTTACTAAAGTTGGTATAATAACGCTCTCAGCACGAGATTAGAGTAAATGTGTGGTTGGGGTTAAGGGGGGGGGGTCAGCTCGTCGGGCCAGTTATGCTTCCCGATCGTCTCAATTCAAACGAATTTTTAAATCTATCAAATAACGAAATAGTGAACGTTCTGGAAGAAATACCTATTGCTACTCGGCATCATCTTTGGTTTCAAATGGACGGCTGCCCGGCTCATCATTCTAGAATGGTCCAGAACTGGATGACTGATAGATTTGCAGAGAAATGGATAGGTCGATTCCGGCCGGTGAGATGGCTACCCAGAAGCCCTGATCTTACGCCGCTTGATTTTTATGTGTGGGGCTCATTAAAGACAAATGTTTATAGACGTTTAATACTCGAGAAGAATTAATTGAAAAGATTCGAATCTGTTGCAACGAAATGAGTCAAAAACACATTGAACTTCAAAGAGTAGTTGATACTTTAAGAAAAAGATGTGTTAAGTGCATTCAAGAAAGAGGAAGACATTTTGAACACCTGTTATAGTTAGTACCCATCTTATAATGAATTCAATGCTCTTTCCGTTGGTAGAGTCAGATTTGATGTAGCAGTAAAAGTAACAGAGATATTCTTGTTTTTATAGAGAGAAGCAAAAGATTTCGTAATAACCCGATAATTATCAACCTTTCGAAAAAATGTTATGGGACATTTTTTGTTGCAAATGACTTGTAGTATCATCTACTGAAGTTTGGCACCTTTTATAGTAAACACCCTGTATATAATGGGCATCTAAATAAGAACCATTTAAATTTCAACCCTGGACTCTAAGATAAGCGCTCCATACTTCAGGGTACTTGTGACTCTGCCAAGCAGCTGGATCATGTTTTAAAAGCTTCAATATCTTTATAATTATATTTGAATAAAAAATTTAAAGAAAATCATCATCTTTGCGTTATTTACACAGTATGGTACCAGCAAATGCGAAAAATCCCTTCAACATATTTTGGACAGATAAGTGAGAATGTTGCGAATAACATTTTCAAATTGTAATTTAAAATTGTATTCAGACCTGAAAGAAATTGACATTACCATTACTTAATGTTATAGTCCGATACAGAATAATAAATCAGGCGTATTAACTCATCTTATCCAGACTGCAATAATTTCTACAGGTCAGATGGACGTTCCTTCAGAGTTAGATATAAAGAACATCAAACTTCATTCATCAAAAATAAACAAAATTCAACATTACCTAACCTCTAAATCTAAAATCGCCACTCGTTTTCTAGTATTGATAAATTGAAACTCGTACATACTGCCACAAAGGATAGAAAAATAAAATACCTAGAATGAATTTCAAATTTTCTGTTTTCAAATAATAGTTTCTAATATCTTTTCAATAGTTTATGAATTATATATATATATATATATATATATATATATATATATATATATATATATATATATATATATATATATATATATATATATATATATATATATATATATTAAGTGCGCAACTAAGTTCTCGCTATTTGTCAATAGTTTGTCAATAGATGGCTAAGGTAAACAAACCACTGCGACACATTGGTGATTTTATTTTAGCGTCATTCGAAAAATGTCTAATTTTGTGCCAAATAATCTTAATTCGCGAAAACGTTGATTTTCTTCTTACATTCGGCAGCTGAAGCTCATAGAGAGCTCGAAAAAGTTTACGGAGATGCTGCTCTAAGTCTAAGGCCAAAAATCTTTGAAGACGCTGAATGGAGACATTGCTCGATCAGGATCCGTGCTAAACGCAAGAAGAGTTTGCTTCAGCCTTAGGAGTTACCCGCCAGACCATTTCCAAGCGATTGTATGCGTTGGGAATGATTCAAAAGCAAGAAACTTGGGTTTCTTATGATTTGAAGTCAAGAGACGTTGAGCGTCGTTTTTTCGCCTGTGAATAACTGCTCCAGCGGCAAAAAAGAAAGGGTTTTCTTCATCGCATCGTAACGGGTGATGAAAAATTGATTAATTACAGCAATCCAAAGAAAAAAGAATCTTGGCGACTGCCCCGTTATCGCAGCGGCCGAATAATCACGCTGCGAAAGTTATCCTGTGTATTTGGTGGGACCAAGTAGGTGTTATTTATTATGAGCTGTTGAAACCGATCGAAACCATCACTGGGGAACGGTACCGAGCTCAATTGATGCGATTGAGTAAAGCACTGCGCGAAAAACGGCCACGATACGAGCAGAGATACGAAACAGTAATTCTGCAGCATGACAACGCTCGGCCTCACGTTGCCAAACCCGTTAAAACCTGTTTGAAAACGCTTAAATGGAAAGTCCTACCCCACCCGCCATTTTCCCCGTATATTGCACCATCCGATTATTACTTGTTCCGTTCGATGGCACATGGTCTGGCTGATTAGCAGTTCGTGGATAACCTCAAAAGACGAACGCTTCTACCGTAATCGAGCTCTGCCAGAAAGATGGAAAAAAGTTGTAGCTAGCAATGAGCAATATTTTGAATGATTCATTTGTAATCATTTTTCACAATAAAGTTGCGGACCTAATAACATGTCACTCTATACTTGGTTTTCAAACTGTACAATGATGAAGGAAAGTTCGAAACCGCGGCAAGAGTGATCTATCAATCCAATTCATAGTAGAAACATTGAAAATCCATTTGTGTTTTAATCATGTTCAACTACCAAATAGTGAAAATCTATGGAATGCCTTCTTTGTCACCACAGGTAAGAAAATTATCTTGCAGATTTGAATTAAATCATTATTTTTCGGTGCAAAAACTACACGCGAATACTGACCATAGGCGAATCATGAATCAGTTTCTAAATGCAGCTATAGACAAGGAAAGTTTGGAGAAATAGAAGCAAGCTACACAGTGATATGAATGTGACTCATGTTATTGTCACTGAATTGTGTTAATTATAATGTCCTTCAACATTTTCTCGAAAATAATTTCCTTCAACCATGTTTTTCTTCTCTTATGATACCTAACACCTTCTGTTCAATACAGAGTACAGTCCTGTACATAATCTCACGAATATATCAATGGTCGCACACCTGATTTATTACAATTCTGGTAAGTCCATTTATTAATTTATCAACCCATCTGCTCAATAATTTCTATGAATCCGAATCTTGAGTGATGCACAAGATAAATCCTTTATGATTGTTTACTTAACCTATCGTAAACTGACCCTCTGAACATGGGGTGTACTATGTATTCAAAAGAAATCGGTCTTTCATTAGAATTCATCTGAGTTATTACGTTACATCGCATAAAATGTGAAATAGAGCCCTTCAGAATGTATTTATTGTTAATGCCTTGTCCCTAACTCAATTCGGAGGAAAACCAGAACTGTCGAAAAGTAGAAAATTATCAACAATTCTTGCCGACCAATGAGATGTTATCACTATCCCAACTTTTGTGTAATGGCCAATAATTTGTATTTAAAAATATCTTCCCACTCTTTGGGAAGCCACTCTATTTTGTTCAAAACCATTTACCCAGTTTTTGTATAACCAGTATTTCGTATTATTTAAATAAACTAAGGTATGTTAAAGTGTTCAACGATCTTTTCAAGTCCTACAATTCATATCTAGTGTAGGCAAAAAATAGTCGCATACTCCGCGAGTCTCAGACACCTACGTCTCTCGCGTCATATTTTCACCGACCTATTGTGTTTTTTCTTTCACGAAATATACCAAGAGTGTCAACAAAACAGAAACATCTACGATTCCTTAATTGGCCTAGTAGGAGTTCACGAGACGTACAAGTTTAAGGAACACCTTCTAACAAAGATTTTGCAACTCCCTAATCTCCAAACGTTGAAAAATACGGCTTTAGAATTCAGATTGTATGTCAGCCGCTGCAGTTTACATTTGCCGGTATTTTACTCCCCTCTGGACATATAACGAAGGATTTTTAGCACGCTCGTAAAATATATAATCTATAATAATCATTCGTAACCCCAGTTCAGGATAATAACGTGAACGTCCAGTCCGCCAACCCAAGTTAAACGCAATTAATTTTTCTGACCATTCCAAAATCTTCAGTACGTTCAGAATCCAGATGATAAGTATATTCGTGAAATACTCTGTGGAAATAAAATGAATCTTTTCACGTATATTTTCAATGAAAACCTCCAGGGGAACGATGAATTTCCATAATTGGCTTTGAAGCTAGATTTGAAGCCATATACTTTCCCAAATATCAAAGCGCCTGATGGCTGAGATTCCTTTTATACGTGGTTTCGAAGTTTTATGATCTAGTTTATAAAGAGTTCGATTGTGGGGAAACTTGCAACGTTTTAACCTATATATTTTACGATGTATCTTGTACATATAAGTAGCAGGTATGTGGGAAGCAGAAGGACTTTTTTGTTGCTTTGATTTGTGATCTCCTTATAATTTGATTGAGGAGGTCGTTACTTGATGAAAATCGATATACATATTTTCAATGAAATAAAACTAAAGTATTTAGATGTTCACTATATCAAAAAAACTATGACCGGTTTCACCACACTGTGGCTTCATCAGATAGATACAAACTAATGAACAGAGTTATTCCTTATATATTAGTCTTATTTCCTACTTAATATTACAATAGGTACAAGAGGTATGTTGGAAAACCCATCGGAGTTGCTTACTTTATGAATTGAAAAGATTGAGTAAAGGAGGAGGATTTAGATCTAATTGACTATTAAGTAACCTACCTGAATTTCCAACTAATAAATTTCAATTCATAGTAAAAAACGCTTTAGTGTATGCCAAGTCTATAATACCTACCAACCAAAAATATAAACTTTTCATTGACAACCCGCAATCACCAAAACTTTACTCCCTCGTCAAACTCCATAAAACATGGAATCACATTAGACCAGTAGTTTCATATTTTCAAGCTCCAGCTGCAAAACTTTCACGCTTTCTCATAGACATCATTCGACAGTACGCTAATTTTGAACCTAAATTCTCAATGAAAAACTCTTCAGTCCTAACAAATAAAATTCAGCACACGATACTACCACCGAACGCTAAACTTATGTCACCTAGTGATACAGAGAAACTCATCAAGAACGCCCTTCAAATTAATAAAGTCAATCCGATAATTCAATCAGAAATCTTACACCTTTCAGAAATTTGTTTAGAACAAAATTATTTTATCTTCAATGGAGTATTATATAATAGTAAAAAGGGTTTAATCATGGGTAATCCTCTGAGCCCTCTGCTCGCTGAAATTTTCAAGGATAAGATTGAAAAAACTATCCAAGAACATCCGTTATTCAAACACTTTATTTATTGGTTTAGATATGTTGAAGATATCATCTGTTGTTTCACTGGCACAAACAGACAATTAGAGTCATTCAAAACATTCATTAACAAAATTCACGATAATATTAAATTCACGTTAGAGATAGAAACAGAAAACTCCATTAACTTTCTGGATATAACTATTACTAAAATTAACGGCAAACATGATTTTTTTATTTTTCATAAGCCATCGCATACAGATATTACTATTCACAGCTCATCTACACATCCTTATCCACATAAATTAGCAGCTTACAATAGTATGGTACACAGACTCATTAATATCCCAATGTCACAAAATAATTACATAAAAGAGCTAAATATAATTAAACAAATAGCAGTCAATAACGGTTACAGTCCAACTATGATTGAGAACATGATTTCACGCAAAAAATTTCAAAATGCAATCCAGGAAGTATTTCCAAGTATAAAAAGTTCTAACACAAAATACAACAGCTTAACTTATATTGGTAATCCTATTCTAAAATTAAAATCATTCTTCTCGCATTATAATTTCAATATAGCATTCCGAAATGATAATTCTTTTTAGTTTTATTTCATTGAAAATATGTAATCTCTCTAGGCCGACATATCAAAAACTGCAAATATAAAACTGATAAAAATAATAAATCTGGTGTTTATGAACTGTCTTGCGGGGATTGTAATAAAATTTATATTGGTAGAACTTTCAGAAATTTCAAAGTTAGATTATCCGAACACAAACGTAGTTTGTATGATATAATAACTGAATAGATTTATCGTAGTTAATACTAGAGATATGGCAATTTGAAAATTTTCAACACTCCTTCCCGATTCGGAAGGTTAGGATCGTAATTTTTCAAACAGAAGTTTTTGATAAGATATCTCAGGATAATATGAAAACTGTATAAGCTCTTCTTAGTTATTCACCGGAGATATGGCGATTTGAAAAATCTCATTTCCTCCTCCCCCATTCGGAAGTTATGAGTCTTATCAGAAAACATATTGGACAAAAATCTTTTAATAATGAGTAGAATCAAAAGAGTTTTCAACCAAAAAATTTTGATAATGAAAAATATGAAAGATAAAAAACACTTCTGTGATTTTTCCAAGTTTATTTCTTAATACACGACTGGTTTCGACCCTTCGGTCATTTTCAAGTGCTTCAAGTTCAAAACCGCCATAACAGTGATCTATCAATTTAATTTATTTGTTGGTACTGAAAACATAGTAAACATTCCATTTGTTTTTATCTAATGAAGCTCCAGTATAGCTAAACTGCTAACTTTCTCTTCCTTCAAGAAATAATGGAATAGATTGTTAATTCCTACAAATGTATTTACGGCCTTTTTCAATGAAAATGACAAAAATACTTCTCAGAACTGGTAACGATTAAGAATTCAGGTAATAACTTGATTAAATAGAACGATTCCAACTAATTCAACCCAAATAGTTGATTGATTCTGCCGTTACAACGTGATAGTTAATCATAATGATAATAAGAAAATTAAACTATGTACTATAGTCCAGGGGTCTCCAAACTTTGAAGCCTTAGGGCCATAATATTTTTTTCGGTACGTTCCAAGAGCCAAAACAATTTTAATTTTTCTGCCCACCTAAGCAAACATAGGCGTTTTGCATTTCAATACCTATTGATGGTGTATTCATTATATTGTGACAAGTAGGGACTTCTAGTGGCGAGTAGTAAAACTATGCAGGTACTATCTATTTCGGCTACCCACTAACTACTAACAGGTGGCATGTATGAGAATTTCCGCATTGGTTTGAGAAAGTTCTGGTTCTGACTAGTTTTTTCGATCACTTATAGATAGTAGTAGGTAGTAATTGCATAGGTATAGAAAGGCTAGCGGCGCCATTGCGAGTCAGTTTGCGTGGAAAAGCGAAGGAAGCGAAAATGTCTATTGTGAAATAAAGTAACACCCATGCATAAATAAAAGTATTTTGATTAGACTTTGTTTGATTTATAGTATGGAAAATAAGCGAAAAATAAACAGTGAATGCATAACGTTCCAAGATAAATGGAAATTTCAGAGTTTCGTGATTGAGGGCAATAATTAGGCGCTATGTCTAATTTGTAATGAAACCATAGCTGTCCTCAAAGAATATAGTATTAAACGTCACTATCAATCGAAACATCTTCAAAATTACACTAAATATAGAGAAAGTTTGCAGACGGAAAAATTTGAAACTGAACCTCGGACTGAAATTGCAGCAGTTTTTGTTTAACAAAGCAAATGCTGAGCAAGAGTCTGCAACTGGTGCCAGCTTTCATGTGGCTCTTGATATTGCAAAACGTGGAAAACCATTCAGCGATGGAGAAATGATAAAAGACTGCTTGATTGCAGTAGCGGAAGAAATATGCCACGAAAAGGTAAATTTATTGAAAGATGTCAGTTTGTCAGGAGGGTGCAAGACATCGCAGAAAATATATCATCTCAACTGTCTGACAAAAATGGACATCTTGAGTGGTTTTCTACAGCTTTGGATGAGTCAACGGATGTGTCAGGATATATGAAGAACTGCTTAATATTGATAGTATTTACGGCACGACAACTGGGGCAGATATTTTTGAGGAGTTGAAAATGCCATTAATAAAAACAACCTTCGATGGAAAAACTTAAAATGTATCAACACCGATGGAGGTAAAAATATGTGTGGAAAAAAGAAAGGAGTGGTCGCACTTGTGTCAAAGGCTGTAGAAAATGATGATGGTTCAAAACCATTAGTCTTACATTGTATCATTCATCATCAGTCGTTGTGCGGAAAATATTTGATTTGTCTGTAGTTCTAAACCAGTCATATCAGTTGTTAACTTCATTAGATCCACAGGACTGAATCACCGACAATTCCGCGAGTTTATTGATGAGATTGGAGAAAATGACTTGCCGTATCATACTACCGTACGCTGGCTTAGTTGCGGAAAAGTCCTTGAGCGTTTTTTTGAACTTCGAGCAGAGATCGAAATTTTTTTGTGCCGATTTAGGAAATACTGAATGGCATTCTATGTTGATTTGACAAATTATATGAGCGAACTAAATTTGAGATTGCAGCATCTCCCTGATTTATACACCAATATCAAAACGTTCAGGCAGAAAATAATACATTTGAATTGTGGGGGCCGTTACTTGATGTAGATCCATTATATAAATGAGATAAAAACACAAGGTTTAACTTTAATCTACACTTTATTTGAAAAAATTCGACGACGTTTCGCTGACACAGCAGCTTTATCAAGAATGAAAAATAGAATGAAGAGTATGGTATTATAAACAAATCGTAGAACAAGTTGGATGAATAACAGGAAAATCCACACCGAGTACAGTTAGTATGAGAGGTAATAAAACTAATTAAACAAGTTAAGTAGGGTGAGTAATTCAAATCTACCTGTTCATTCAAAAGCTTGTCCGAATGTTTGTATTTATTTATTTCTAATGCTTCTAGGAGATCTAATTTTGAACTTTTTGATTTTATATGTAATATGTCAAAGTTTTCATTGAATGAATGGTTTTCTTTCATTAGGTGGTTTGAATAATTTGAATCAGATTTATTTTTATCGAAGCTACGTTTATGTTCAGATGTTCTTATGCCAAAACTCCTATAGGTCCTACCGATATAAATTTTATCACAAGAACCGCAATTGAGTTTATAGATTCCTGATTTACTTGATTTTTCAACACGAGATTTATTATTTTGAAATGTTTACCTAAGTTATTAGAAGTTTTGAAAGCTATATTAAGATTTTGTTTGACGAGAAAGGATTTGATATTTGTACTTGCAGAACCGCAGAATGTTAAACTGTTGAATATTTCATAGTCTTTATGAATAGGATATACTTCATTTATTGCTTTCTGATAGAATTTTTACGAATGATTAGATCTATCATATTCGGATTATATGAATTATTAATGGCTATCTGTTTGATGATGTTTAACTCTTTAATATAATCTTCTACTGATAAAGGTAAATTGAGTAACCGATGTACCATGCTGTTTAAAGCTGCAACTTTGTGTTGAATTGGATGTAATGAGTAGTTATGTATAATTGTATCAGTATGTGTTGGTTTACGAAAGACCGAAAAACATGATTATTATTTTGTTTAGTGATTTTAAGTCCAAAAATTTATGGAATCGTTCTGTTCAATTTCTATCGTGAATTTAATGTTCAAATGGATGGAATTAATGAAATTAACAAATAAGTCTAATTGACGAGTAGTTCCAATGAAACATACTAAGATGTCGTTAACATATCTATACCAATAAAGAAATTTGGAAATGAGTGGATGTGTATGAATTTTCTGTTCAATATTATTCATAAAAATCTCTGCTAAAGTGGACTCAAAGGATTTCCCATGATCAAACCATTTTCACTACTGTAATAGATGTTGTTGAAAGAAAAATAATTTTGTTCAATGCAAACGTCCAACAGATTCAATATTTCTGATTTAATTATGTGGTTAACATGATTCGAATTCAACATGTTTTCGATTAATATTTTGACATCACCTGGAGGAACACTTGGGTATAAATTCTCAACATCAAACGAAATAAGTTTTGCGTTAGGTGGTAGGTTAACGTTTTTTATGTTATTTATCAATTCGAAAGAATTTTTATAGAAAATTTTGATTTGAATGAACAATAATTTTAATTATATCTATAAGGTAATGCGACAATTTCACGGCTGGGGCTGTAACGTAAGATACGACTGGTCTAACGGGGTTATTTACTTTATGCAATTTAATTAGTGAATACAGTTGAGGTGGTTGAGGGTTTGGTAAAATTAATTTATATTTATCTATTGCTTTAATTAAAGATTTTGCGTCATTTATTGCAATTTTAATATTTTTCTGGAATTTATTAGTTGGATCTTTGTTTAAAATTGTATAGTTTCGGACGAAATGAAATTCAGAGTTTTAAATAGGTAGTCATTTTATTTAACGCAATAACAGTATTACCCTTATCTGCTTTTGTAAAATAACTTCATTTAGTTGAGATTTTTGTTTGATGGCCTTTAAAATATTTTGTTCTTTACTCGGTTTAAAGTCAGCTAATGATTCATTTTTATAATGTTAGATGCTAAATATTTAAGGTGAGTGTTATTAGGAATATTTTTCAGAGAAATTTCAGTATCTATGCCAAGTTCCTCTAAATCAGATTTTATCTTGTTTGATTTAATATTGTGTTTGAAACCTTTCTCCAAGAGATTTGTTTCATCAGTTGTGAAATTAGTATCAGAAAGGTTAACGAATCTATCAAAAAATTGATGGTCAGAAAATTTAGTTTTACGTGGAGTAGGTTTCGGTTTTCGTGACACGAGAAACTTTAATTTGCGGTATTGGATGGTATATTTATTATGTATTATTGATCTAATTTTGAATCTATTATTGTAATCTAATGAATCGAATTCAAGTGGATGAAGTCTGTACAATAACTCGGTATGAATTACCTTGAGATAAATATTGTAGATGTCTCGCTTGTGGAACAAAATCTTGCATTCTGATTTGATCCATATCTTCTGTCCAGAGATAACTGCTCTTCGAGCTGCATAACTGTTGTTGTTGGTCTTGAGTTTGATATATTTAGGACACACTTCACTCTTCAAACACGTGGTTAAAACCACAGGTTTTGGGATGTTATAGCATTTTAAGTAACAACTTAAAATACCAAAGGGCCAAAAAGCTTGTATTCGCTTTCTTCAACATTTGAATTGTGGGGCCGTTACTTGATGTAGATCCATTATATAAATGAGATAAAAACACAAGGTTTAACTTTAATCTACACTTTATTTGAAAAAATTCGACGACGTTTCGCTGACACAGCAGCTTTATCAAGAATGAAAAATAGAATGAAGAGTATGGTATTATAAACAAACCGTAGAACAAGTTGGATGAATAACAGGAAAATCCACACCGAGCCATTGTACAGTTAGTATGAGAGGTAATAAAACTAATTAAACAAGTTAAGTAGGGTGAGTAATTCAAATCTACCTGTTCATTCAAAAGCTTGTCCGAATGTTTGTATTTATTTATTTCTAATGCTTCCAGGAGATCTAATTTTGAACTTTTGATTTTATATGTAATATGTCAAAGTTTTCATTGAATGAATGGTTTTCTTTTATTAGGTGGTTTGAATAATTTGAATCAGATTTATTTTATCGAAGCTACGTTTATGTTCAGATGTTCTTATGCCAAAACTCCTATAGGTCCTACCGATATAAATTTTATCACAAGAACCGCAATTGAGTTTATAGATTCCTGATTTACTTGATTTTTCAACACGAGATTTATTATTTTTAATATGTTTACCTAAGTTATTAGAAGTTTTGAAAGCTATATTAAGATTTTGTTTGACGAGAAAGGATTTGATATTTGTACTTGCAGAACCGCAGAATGTTAAACTGTTGAATATTTTATAGTCTTTATGAATAGGATATACTTCATTTATTGCTTTCTGATAGAATTTTTACGAATGATTAGATCTATCATATTCGGATTATATGAATTATTAATGGCTATCTGTTTGATGATGTTTAACTCTTTAATATAATCTTCTACTGATAAAGGTAAATTGAGTAACCGATGTACCATGCTGTTTAAAGCTGCAACTTTGTTTTGAATTGGATGTAATGAGTAGTTATGTATAATTGTATCAGTATGTGTTGGTTTACGAAAGACCGAAAAAACATGATTATTATTTTGTTTAGTGATTTTAAGTCCAAAAATTTATGGAATCGTTCTGTTCAATTTCTATCGTGAATTTAATGTTCAAATGGATGAAATTAATGAAATTAACAAATAAGTCTAATTGACGAGTAGTTCAATGAAACATACTAAGATGTCGCCAACATATCTATACCAATAAAGAAATTTGGAAATGAGTGGATGTGTATGAATTTTCTGTTCAATATTATTCATAAAAATCTCTGCTAAAAGTGGACTTAAAGGATTTCCCATGATCAAACCATTTTCACTACTGTAATAGATGTTGTTGAAAGAAAAATAATTTTGTTCAATGCAAACGTCCAACAGATTCAATATTTCTGATTTAATTATGTGGTTAACATGATTCGAATTCAACATGTTTTCGATTAATATTTTGACATCACCTGGAGGAACACTTGGGTATAAATTCTCAACATCAAACGAAATAAGTTTTGCGTTAGGTGGAAGGTTAACGTTTTTATGTTATTTATCAATTCGAAAGAATTTTTCATAGAAAATTTTGATTTGAATGAACAATAATTTTAATTATATCTATAAGGTAATGCGACAATTTCACGGCTGGGGCTGTAACGTAAGATACGACTGGTCTAACGGGGTTATTTACTTTATGCAATTTAATTAGTTTCTTTATTGGTATAGATATGTTGACGACATCTTAGTATGTTTCATTGGAACTACTCGTCAATTAGACTTATTTGTTAATTTCATTAATTCCATCCATTTGAACATTAAATTCACGATAGAAATTGAACAGAACGATTCCATCAATTTTTGGACTTAAAATCACTAAACAAAATAATAATCATGTTTTTCGGTCTTTCGTAAACCAACACATACTGATACAATTATACATAACTACTCATTACATCCAATTCAACACAAAGTTGCAGCTTTAAACAGCATGGTACATCGGTTACTCAATTTACCTTTATCAGTAGAAGATTATATTAAAGAGTTAAACATCATCAAACAGATAGCCATTAATAATTCATATAATCCGAATATGATAGATCTAATCATTCGTAAAAATTCTATCAGAAAGCAATAAATGAAGTATATCCTATTCATAAAGACTATAAAATATTCAACAGTTTAACATTCTGCGGTTCTGCAAGTACAAATATCAAATCCTTTCTCGTCAAACAAAATCTTAATATAGCTTTCAAAACTTCTAATAACTTAGGTAAACATATTAAAATAATAAATCTCGTGTTGAAAAATCAAGTAAATCAGAATCTATAAACTCAATTGCGGTTCTTGTGATAAAATTTATATCGGTAGGACCTATAGGAGTTTTGGCATAAGAACATCTGAACATAAACGTAGCTTCGATAAAATAAATCTGATTCAAATTATTCAAACCACCTAATAAAAGAAAACCATTCATTCAATGAAAACTTTGACATATTACATATAAAATCAAAAGTTCAAAATTAGATCTCCTAGAAGCATTAGAAATAAATAAATACAAACATTCGGACAAGCTTTTGAATGAACAGGTAGATTTGAATTACTCACCCTACTTAACTTGTTTAATTAGTTTTTATTACCTCTCATACTAACTGTACAATGGCTCGGTGTGGATTTTCCTGTTATTCATCCAACTTGTTCTACGATTTGTTTATAATACCATACTCTTCATTCTATTTTTCATTCTTGATAAAGCTGCTGTGTCAG
The DNA here is from genome assembly GCA_013387265.2 of Cryptolaemus montrouzieri. NCBI lineage: Eukaryota > Metazoa > Arthropoda > Insecta > Coleoptera > Coccinellidae > Cryptolaemus > Cryptolaemus montrouzieri. The sequence continues at coordinate 108,394,179 of JABFTP020000185.1, forward strand.
CGAAACGTCGTCGAATTTTTCAAATAAAGTGTAGATTAAAGTTAAACCTTGTGTTTTTATCTCATTTATATAATGGATCTACATCAAGTAACGGCCCCACAATTCAAATGTTGAAGAAAGCGAATACAAGCTTTTGGCCCTTTGGTATTTTAAGTTGTTACTTAAAATGCTATAACATCCCAAAACCTGTGGTTTTAACCACGTGTTTGAAGAGTGAAGTGTGTCCTAAATATATCAAACTCAAGACCAACAACAACAGTTATGCAGCTCGAAGAGCAGTTATCTCTGGACAGAAGATATGGATCAAATCAGAATGCAAGATTTTGTTCCACAAGCGAGACATCTACAATATTTATCTCAAGGTAATTCATACCGAGTTATTGTACAGACTTCATCCACTTGAATTCGATTCATTAGATTACAATAATAGATTCAAAATTAGATCAATAATACATAATAAATATACCATCCAATACCGCAAATTAAAGTTTCTCGTGTCACGAAACCGAAACCTACTCCACGTAAAACTAAATTTTCTGACCATCAATTTTTGATAGATTCGTTAACCTTTCTGATACTAATTTCACAACTGATGAAACAAATCTCTTGGAGAAAGGTTTCAAACACAATATTAAATCAAACAAGATAAAATCTGATTTAGAGGAACTTGGCATAGATACTGAAATTTCTCTGAAAAATATTCCTAATAACACTCACCTTAAATATTTAGCATCTAACATTATAAAAATGAATCATTAGCTGACTTTAAACCGAGTAAAGAACAAAATATTTTAAAGGCCATCAAACAAAAATCTCAACTAAATGAAGTTATTTTTACAAAAGCAGATAAGGGTAATACTGTTATTGCGTTAAATAAAAATGACTACCTATTTAAAACTCTGAATTTCATTTCGTCCGAAACTATACAATTTTAAACAAAGATCCAACTAATAAATTCCAGAAAATATTAAAATTGCAATAAATGACGCAAAATCTTTAATTAAGTTTTACCTTGCAGGAAATAAAACTGAATATTTATCATTCTGTGTCTTCATTTTCTTCCATTCAACTTATCACAGCAATAGTAACAATAGTAAAACATAGGCTGTCGTGGGCAATATCGATGATACTAGTCTTAAGCTGTCGCGTGCCGGATTGATGGCACTGGTGGGTTAGGTTAGGTTAGATTATATTATACTATCACAAGAGATTTATTGAAAATCTGGATTGCAATTTCGGTTTCTCGACCATCTTCAGCTGATAGCAAGTTAAACTCAATTGTTTTCCGCTGAAGATGATCGAGAGACCGAAATTGAAATCATGATTTTCAATGAATTGTGATAGTATAACACTAGTTTAATTTTCTCATTATCATCACAATTCTACCCACATAAAAATTACTACAATCGAACGAGTGATTATCTATTCATTTAATGTTGCTAGAATAAAATTTATTTATTGCTTGGTTTATTTTGAGTATAGATAAACTGGCCTTGAACTATTAGTGTATATATTTTAGATATTTCGAAAGTAATGCTGAAAGGGTTCAAGGTAGGACACGTGTACGTCAATAAGTATTTGTTGACATTGGTTGAATATAGAATATTTCATTCATGAAATAGTTCTCATTAGGGTATTCTCAAAACAATATATTACCTCTATAAAAAGAGGAATATTGAAAACCAATAATCGAATACAGCGCATGAGTGTGAGAACCGTTTAGAATGGCCAACTAATAACGATATAAAATACCTTATGAAAAGGTTGTTTTTTGAATAAATTTTGGTCAATTGTACCGGGGGCACAGATTTCGACGTTTTAGTACTGCAGCTATCTGAAATAATGTGAATAGAGGTAAATGATCCCGCCTCACCAGTGTTATTTTTGGGTAAGAAATTCATTGGAGCAAACAGCTTTTTTCGTTTTCGAGTTACTTGGAAAACTCGAAAATTTTGAAATCAGTCGAGTGCCGTATCTCTATTGCTTTGGAAGTTATACTAGAATGGTTTTGACGTAACACAGGCACTTTTACGTAGAATCGAACGACGTGAGGAATTTCTTCTTGTCCAACGGTTTTGGATTTATAATGCAAACTTGCGTTTTTCTAAATGTGAACCATAGGCAACTTTTGTTTTGTTGAAGAATTCTTTTCAAGAATATATAACATATGCGCCCAATTTTTTCATCCTGGACGTGTGTTGATGAAAAACCGAAAATTGTATAAGCTTTTCCTAATTTTATCTAACAACTCTATGTCCATTCACATGTTCTGTGTACTCATTGTGAAGTTCGAAAATTAATTCTTGCAATAACATTCCAGGTAAATAATTCAATATTTTTTCATGTAGTTCAAGTAATTGTGTGAATTTACTATCGTACTACAGCAGTTTTCGAATTAAAATGCAAACATGCTATTTTCTTGATACGAACTATAGGCAATTTTACTATTCCTGGTCCTTCCTCTTTAAATTTCAACCCATGTATTCAACTTTCGCATTCACTACCCATTCTTAGGAAAAACGTGAAACTGTCTCAATTTCATCAATTCTGTGCATATCCATCAACGTTTCATGTTGTTTTTTTATTACATTTTTTGTGAACACTCTGAATGATATAAAGGATGTTACATAATGGTCACAACTTGAGGGGGTAAATCTACGTGCAATTTTAAGAAAAAATTCATATAAACATAGGTCCGCAAAATGCTTCGTTACGGAGCTACAGGGTGTTGAAATTCCGGAATTTCTTCAAAACTCCTGCAGTTTTTGAGATATTCAGCCCAAATTTGGAATGCAAGCTATTTTTTACAGCTTACATCATTACACGTCCTAGATTTTAACTAGAATCTACAAGATGTTCTCTTTTCCGGAGCCATGTCTTCTTTTGCCCTGTCAAACTTTTTTGCAGTACGCCATTGATCAGCGTACAATCAACTTTCGTCATCTTCGTTCAATTTAGAAACTTTTTTGACAATTGTAATTTTTCCGTATCTCCGACCGTTCTCGAGCAAAAAATTATTAAACGATTGTATGCATTCGCTGAATTGAAAGCCCTTCTAATTAAAAAAATGACTAGTAGGCTTTGATTTTTTTCATTTATTTATTTATTTTAACATTTGCTGAATTTGAACCAATTCCTGCTCGCATTGTTTATTAAATTAACGATTAGTTTTAAGACTTGAAGTTATTGCTGTAAGAAAAAATGGCTAATTTTACTAACGCCAAATTAGCTGATATCCATTACATGTATGGTCTGGCTGACGGAAACACAACAGAAGCTAGGCGACGATTATATCAGGTGCGCTTTCCAAATCGAGTAACACCAGACAGGCGAACATTTTCAAATATTCACAGAAGGTTGAGGTAAACTGGTACTTTTACTGCAAATAATTATTTGAAAGGTGGAACTCAAACTATGAGAACTCCAGATATTGAGGATGCCGTTTTTAATTGTATTGATTTGAATCCTCATGTGAGTACAAGAAAAATTGGAAATCAGTTGAATATTTCACATGTTGTAGTTTGGAGGATTCTCCACGACTTTTCATTGTACCCGTTTCATATTCAACGCGTCCAAACTCTACTTCCTCGAGATTTTCCTTCAAGACTGAGTTTCTGCCGATGGTTCTTAGATAAAATTAGAGAAATGCTCATTTTGATAGTGAAATAATGTTCACAGACCAAGCTAACTTTTCGAGAACTGCTATCACAAATTTTCGCAATAATCATTATTGGTCTGAGGAAAACCCTCATTCGATTGAAGAATCTCACCATCAAGAACAATTCTCACTAAATGTCTGGGACGGATTAATTGGAAATTATTTGATTGGGCCTTTTTTTTTGCCTTACAGACTAAACGGTCCCGCTTATCGGCAATTTCTTGAGGTGGAGTTACCTTTATTGCTCGAGGACATGCCACTTTCGGTGCCACATCCTCGGATGAAATTAAATGAAATGAAAATTGAAATGAAGATTTAATGTAGGCTGATCAGTGGCATCCTGGAAAATAGTTTGAAAGGGCAAAAGGAAACATGGCCTCGGAAAAGAAAACACCTCGTGAATTTCAGTTAAAATCTAGGACGTGTAATGATGGAGGCTGTAAAAAATAGCTTGCATTCCAAATTTGGGCTGAATATCTCAAAACTGCAGGAGTAACAAAGCTTTTGCGGACCTATGTTTATATAAACATTTTTTGTTAAAATTGGCATACTATTATGTAACACCTTGTATTATCAATGCAACATCCATACACTTATTTTGATGTTATTCTGGTACCTGAAGCAATAGTATTCTGTAGTTCTAATCACAGATTCAAGAAGAAGATGTTTGTCAACCTCTAAGACCACAAGTAATTGCTATGATCTAAGTTCAATCAAATCATGAAAAATATGATTTTGGACAGAACTGTCCAATCTGTGGCTTTCAGTCAGAGAGCAACATAAATCATTAATATGATATGCTCCGAAATTGAGACGATTTGAGGTTTTCCTGAAAAGGGTTAGTAAAAGGAAAATTTTATAGTTTATGAAAATTGATTATGTGTTATACATGGTTTAAGATGTTCTATTTCAAATGAGCCACCCTGTATCTTTCTTTTCTCGTAGTGATTGGAAAAATTTTCCGAAACATCGAGTGATTTTGTTTGTTTGCGGTTTTATCGAGCAATCCTCTAAGAGGTATCACATTAACCTCTCAAAATTGAATAGGGCAAAGAGGTCGGGCAATACCTCCTTTGAATTCTCTCTACAACAGTGTAAACCCAACACCAAAGAAATTTACTTAAATACGTTTCATTCAAAAAACTGAAATAATAATGAGGAAACTCTTATTAAGTGTGAAAGCGAACCAAGAAAACCTGTACGACAAATTTCTACAGAAACCGGGGAACGTAAGCGACGACTTTCCGTTGTTTCACGAAAACATAAATACAAGCCTTTTGTTTCTCGATAATTTCAAGCTCTTGAAGACCATTTCTATACCGATAGAATGTATTTAGATCATTATTTATTCAGAACCACCATTTGGTCTGATGAGTGTTCTTTAACAATCTTCATTTCAATAGAAATAATTTTAGGCATTGGAGCCAGCAGAATCCGTAAAACATAATGAACAATAATGTTCAGCGTAGATTCGGTGTGAAAATTTGGTGCGCGATTCATCTGAATCGCTTGATAGGACCAGTTTTCAGTGAAGGAATCTTAACTCAGAACAATTATAATGAAATTCTCATTCAAACATGACAAGATTTCCCCGATGATCTTTCTCAAGCGGAGAAAATCTACATCCCACACAATCGTGGTGCTCCTCAAAACGTAGCTTTGAATGTGAACAGGATGAACAATAATTTTGGTGATCAATGGATAGGACTGAATGTCCTGTTAGGTGGCCAACTCGCTTCCCAGACTTGACTCCTCCTGATTTTTCGCTCTGGATCGAGTTTACCACACTCCACTAGAAAATTTGGAAATATTGAAAGAAAGAATAAGAACCGCTTGTTCAGAAACTCCTTCAGATGACTTTCTGAATGCAATATTCAAGAGATACCATTGGTTTATTGAACAGCATGGAGGGCATTATCAACAATTATCATAAAAACTTTTTTGATATAACTTGAGTGATTTATTTCGATGTTTTCAGTTTGTTCAAACAAATGTCTCTATTTTGTCAAGTTTCGAGTACGGTAAATTTTCAGTGCTCTAGTTCATGATGATCAAGAAATCGTTGCTAATAGGATTTCTCGCTTATTTGTTTTTTTTTTTCGGAAAATACAGCGTTTCGAGTGATACTTTTTCAGAAGTAGGTACTCAAAATTGAATGAGTCATTACGGAGCCCTCGATATGCTTCATTATTTTTGTGTTAATATAATTCATGAAAAATTGATTAAAATTCAAAATTCAATTTTTTGAAGGGAGTCAGGTTTCTGTTATTATTGCTGAGCTATACATATTATACTTATATCCTTCACAGTAATTTTTTCACCCAATGTTAGTAGTTGAATACTCAACATATGTATGTCTACTAAGTGGTTTTCACTTAGTAGTTGGCATCACCTGAGTCTAAGATGCTGTTTCGTCCCATGCACTACACAATATGTTTCATATATCCTGTTTGAAAATTTGTAGATGCTATTGAATACCCTCATTTGATCTTTGTGGTTACAACTTGTGCCTTTGTCAATGAGATGGGGTCTAATGGAAATTATTTCTAGTGTGTTATTCTCGCAATAACTCATCGTTTTATGAATTTATTCCAATCGTGGAAATAATATCAATCAGATTGTTAGATAGGCATTCATTGTGATAAACGAGTGCAATTCTGACAGTATTGAAAACAGCACTTCAATTAGCGGGCAGAAACTATAGCATAATCCTAAGAATAGACTGGACTAAACACGACGTGTGGGTACTATTACAGAAGCAGTCCCACACCCTTCAAAATGAGGTACCGCTATACCCCTTTCCTATTACAATTATGGGGATGAAAGCCAGTCAAAAAGATACGAGCTGTAAAAGCGAAAAATTAGTCCCCGTTTCCATTTATTCATTTAAAGGACGATAAATTTGGATGAAAAATTATATCCGGTGAAATCAGGTAGAAAATTTTAATACAAGGGGTTAGTAAATATTCATCACTGTGATAATGAAAATTTGAAATCAATAATTCATTGTTTCTATAGTGCAAACCATTTGTTTGAAATCATGCAGAATAGATGATAGAGAAGCCAAACTAAAATTCAAATTAGACAGGTATTATAAAATAGCTGAATTTACTTGATCATTATCGTTTTCCATGTCTGCCATTGTACCAATCCACCTTTTCGTCACCCCACTCACAACAGACGTTGACCGTTGGCCGAATCGACTCGTAAAATTCCGAAATTTTTGCAACAGACGTAGCAAAAGTGTTCGGGAGAGACACCGTATTGAAACTGACCCACGACGATCTGCGACTATCTAACTATGAGCCCTAAATTATCTAGCCTGGTATTAAACTATTGTCGCTCTTTCGAATTGTTAAGAGACAATTTGTAAAAATTATTCCAGTTCAAGACGTAGTTAATTCAATAATTTGATAGGAAGTCGTTGAAATTTTTGGTTCATTGAATAGCTTTCAGTGGAAAACTTTTTATGAAGTAATTGTGAATGTTAAAATTTGTTGGAAGTATGTACGAGGTTTGATCAAAAAACCTAGGAAAAATATCTGAATTTCACCGAACTATCGGCGTTTGATTGAAATTTCGTGCTCTTTTGGCAGTTTCGCCAAGGCAATGGCTGTGGTGGATGTGCTTACTTAGGAATTTTCATTTTCCAGAGCATGATTGATTCTAAAGTCATGCTCCTTACCCTTTCAATCAAAACATGAGGAAGTATACTTTCCAAAAGTCCATAAGGGAACAATGGCTATCCCAGTATTTAAGAAGGGTGACGCAGCTAATTTTGAAAATTACCAGCCAATATCTGTTTTGAGTGGTGTTTCAAAGAACTTTGAAACTTACATGACTTGCGCAAGCACAGAAAACTTTGAATAACATGAGGACACTTCTTGCAAACCGAAAACTCCCTGTTCTACTATACGGATGTGAGAGCTGGACCATTGATGCAACCACAGAAAAGAGAATCGATGCATTCGAAATGTACTCCTACAGGCGAATGCTGCGAATATCTTGGACGGCACATGAGACAAACATAGAGGGTATCCGCCATATGGGTAAACATAAAGAACTCCTCACGACAGTCAAGGAGAAAAAGCTGCAGTACCTAGGACATATCATGAGAGGCGAACGATATGAGATTCACCGCCTGATAATAGAAGGAAAACTGTCAGTCGGACGTAGACAAAATTCATGGCTGAGAGACTTACGAAGATTGTTCGGACAGACATCTATAAAGATTTACAGAGCTGCGGTTTCCCGCACAACAATAGCCATTCGGATCGCCAACCTTCGTAGGGAGACGGCGTCCTAAGAAGAAGATAGTTAAATCTAAAAAGTTAATAGAATTTGCAGTTTCCATTTTGAAAGTGAACTGCTACATATTACGGTGAATTGAATTTAACATCCGCTGTCAAAACACTGCATTTATTGCCTTAGATATGTGGATAAAATAATCTGTTGATTCACAGGTGCAAATAGACAATTGAGGATATATAGACTCACCTGATACCAATATCAAAAAATGATTTCTTGAGTACGCTCAATATTATAAAATAAATAGCGGCCAATAACGGTTATAATTCTAGTATGATTGACAATATTCCAAGTATCAAAAAGACCAATCAAAATATAATATATAAACTTATATTGGTAAACCCAGTCTAAATTGAAAGTCATTCTTCTCATCTCATAATTTGGACATAGTTTTCAGAACGGATAATCTCCAGGCAAATCCAAAATTCAAAATGCAAGAAACAAATCAAGTGTTTATAAATTCTCTTGTGGAAGTTGTGATAAAATTCATATAGTTTCCAATATTATGTTATCAGAGCACAAACTCACTCACTCACTATGGAAATCAGTTTCTAGAAGAAAACCATACTTTCAATAACAATTTTAATATCTTTCATAATGAAAATAATAGATTGAAACTGAACCTATGGGAATCATTGGAAATCAATAAATAGAAAAACTTCAGAAACATACTTAATAGACCAAAATTCGTCATCATTACTGAATTTTTTCGGTTCTTAAAAGAAACAACCTTGTTTGGATTTTCCTACTATTGAGCTAAATACCCGCTCTTACCAAAGTGATATATAAGGCACATCATTCTTTCGAATGAACTACTTAACTTATAAAGCCGCAGTGTAGTGAAACGCGTTATAAGTTTGTAAATATAGTGATTATTTTATTCAATAGAAAATTGAATTCTATAAACAATGTATATCAATTTTCATCAAGTAACGACCTCAATCAAATTATTCTGTATATTAATATTTATTATTCGTCAAATTTTGGGGGTGCCACAAGGGGTATCCAGTTATTATTGGTGCTAGAGGGTAAGAATTTTTACGACTCTTGGCTTCTTTTTCGTGACAAAAGTAAGCCGTGAAAACACTAATAACGTCAGAAACCAAAAGTACTGAGTGTGAAGAAATTGATCGGAGCTTCTACCATTGTCTACCATGAATGAGACATTTTTTATTTTATTAGGTAAGGAAGGTGACAGCTTGCGTGAGCTTCAATGATCACCATTTCAACTGAACTACTACTGGGAATGTCGATTCACTCGGAAAAAATCGAATCGTGCCCACTAGAATCGATTATCGACGCAAAAGTTGATTTTCAACCTAATTTTAACCAATTTTAAAATCGATTGATTCTTCCGAAAAGTATAGTTCTGTCAAAATTTTTGATGAAAAGTGTTTTTAAATAATCAATTGATATATATATTCAACTGACTGTTCGCTTTTGTATTCGAAAATCTGTGTCAAATACCACATACTGGATAACGAATAACGGCTTCAAAAAATATTTCTAAGAAATTATTTCTTGACATAGCTCACAAATTAAATCTGCCATTATAACGTCGTCTCTGGTCGCAATACAGTTCAAAAAAGAATTTTAATAATTACCAATTAAGAATCTTTGAGAAGGTTTAAAATAGAAATTAAATCAATGATTTGTTGATGGATTTATTTTATGGAAAAACTTTTAATATAAATAAAATGAAACATTTTTGTCTAATTTCCACAATGTTTATTTTCAATACACAAGACATAAGGTTTCGACAGTTACGCCATTTTCAGTGTCTAGAGCTTCTTTATGAAAAAGAATGTGCTATGATTACCTATTTCAAATATCGAATAGTGGGGAGCGATTCAATTCGAGTTGACTTTTGAGAGAGGTAAATCTTGGGTTTTTACAAAGTTTATTGATTTCCAAAATATTCAACAGATTCAATGTCATCCCTCATATTGCTAGATTCAAAATTTCGACTTTTTTGTTTCAATTACTATATTCCATTTTGGAAATACCAGAAAATGAATACGTATGTCTAACTTTCTTTGGCCTTTGTATAATAAGACTAGCAATTATCTTTCCTGCTTTAATTTAACAACCTCCTTTTTCAGCGGTCCCAACATAAGCAAATTACTATTCAATGCTGAACAAAAAAAATTCAAACACTCTCGAATATATAGAATTGAATGCAATGAATGGTTGTCCAGGACAAGAAGGTTGAAAGTTCGAATGAAGATTCAAGGAAAATCTCTCCTCAGATAACAAATCCTCAGTTTTTGATCATATTAAATCTACAAATCACATAATTACATTAGATAATTAGAAAATTCTCCATAAATGCAATAAACGGATGACAATGAATCTGTTGGAAAGTTTGTAAAAATACAAAATTCACGACACTCAATAGTCAACTAGAATTAAATCACTCCCCACTACTCAACATTTAACATATGTATAGTTAGCATATTGTTTCTCATAACTGTTACCTCAAGACATTTTATTTATATTAATAAATTGAATTTTATACTTGAGTTATGTAGTAATTTAAATTCTTCTCACACAAAACCTAAACGAATCAAATTGCAAGATCACTTCTTCTTTATGATTGTAGTGGGAATCGATTCGAAAGGTTAATTAATCGATTTCAGGTGTTTATCAATGAATGCAGTATTTCAAGTCGATATACCCTATTGATAACTTCAATCGAAAAATCGGTTTCTCAATTCCAAATCGACATGCCAAACTACTATAACAATATAGCTAGTAATCAGGAATCAGGACAACAAATTATAATTGATTGTTTTAACAGCCTCCTTAGAGGCTTCCAAAAATTGCCTTAGCGCACGGTATTTCACGTGCACATGGCGGGGTATTGGTATAAGTTTTCAACTAGCAATAATCGCACCTCGGATAAACCTCATCGGTTACGATACTGCCACTGCGCAAAGCTAAAGTTACTCATAATTTGAAATAAGTCATTCTCATAAGAAAAGACGAATTGAGGAACACATAGAAAGTACAGACATCTGACGGAGGAATGTTAAAATTTTTTGATAGCTTAATATTTGTGAGAATGTGAATACAAGGGGAAATCAAGAAACCAAACTGAGCGGTTAAGCCAGGTAGAAAACTGTACACAATAACGAACGAATAGAGAGCCACTCATCGTCACTTTCTAAATACAATGAAGTTATGTTCTCTGTTGAATTTCATTATCGTTCGCCTAAGAAATGCTGGCGTTGTGGCACCGTATGAAAAAATCGATTGGTTAATTAATGATTGATCTCTTTTTCCAATATGAATCGATTTTATAAGAAATAATAAAAGAACAGAAAACTGCTTTTCTATATAATTCAACAGAAAGAGATTGGTAGTAACGATTATCAAAATAATAAAAAGAATGAACTCGAAAGAAAACAAATCTCTCTTTAAAGTTTGATTTCAAACAATAAGAAAACTAAAATGAATTATTGCAATAAATTCAATATTTGATCAGAATAAAAGTAGAATTAAACGATAAGTATAGGTAATAAACTAAACGATACTCTTCAAGTCTCAAACTAACAATACTACACTACATTGTGTCAAATAATTCTTCTAATTATTTGTACAGTTTATATTGAAAAATGAGTGGTATACTATTTGGCCGTTTTGTCTTCTTCTTGATGAAAAAGGAATAAAATACAAAGATTAGTTTGCTCTTTTATTCAAAAGCTTTAGTAGCAATAATGTGATACTCAAACCAAAAATAATTGCAGCAGATTACGAACAATCTTAGATTATACAATGGCTTCAATTTGGATTGTGGCAACATTAACGGGTTGTCGATATCTAAGTCAACCATTATTTCATAAATTACAAAACGTTTAAGTAAACAATATAACAACGAGAAAAGTGAAAAGGCAGAAATAACAAATGGTTACAGTATGTTTTGTTTTTATAACCATAACATACTGTATCCATTGATTATTTGTGCTTTTTCACTTTTTCGTTGTCATATTGTTTATTTGAACCAAGATTTTGCAATTTATGAAACAATGATTGGCCTAGATATCAATAACCCATTATTGTTGCCGTAATCCAAATTAAACTATTGCATTATGTATGATTGTTCATAATCAGCTACAATTATTTTGGTTTGTGTATCAAATTATTGCTACTATAGTTTTGAATAAAAGAGAAAACAAATCTTCGAATTTGATTTCTCTTCATCAGGAAGAAGACAAAACGGCAAAGGAATATACTATCCATTTTCTCAATATGAACTATACAAATGAATAAAATTTTCAACAAATTTTATTTTACTCAGAGCTGTTATTGTTTCCTTCAAATTATATAGCAAAGGCAAATTATGTTTGAAAATTCTCTCAATAAATCTTCTATTGTTTTGCGTTTTACTATTAGATATAATCTGTCGATTTGTTGTACCATGTTTTCGTCTTTCAAAACACTTGTGTAAATCACATTTTCATATCCAACTAGCAAATTGTTGGTAATTCAGTTTTTGAATGAAAATGTCCACAACTTTTCATCACTTTTAATTTTTTTCCAGAGGAAACTGTAGTTTCTAATAACAGTAGCGGCTTCCCTCGTTCACTCAAACACGCAAGAACCGCCATAGTTACCCAAAAAGACAAAGATAGATTATTTTCAGTGAATGCAAATATTTCTACGTATTTTTAGTGAAATTATCGCTGAAAAAACCTATTAATGAGTTATAGAATGTTAATGAAGGGATTAAGAGATAACTTTTGGTGCGCAATTCACTCACGAAATAATATGGAGATTTAAATACAAATTAAGCTATTTAGTGTGCAATTTACACAACGTCCTTATGAGTTACACATTTTAATCTGATACATTTCTCATAGCGGTGTTCTAGTCTAGTAATGCCATCTCTATAGGCTGATTCGTCAAGTTCCTCAAAATACCTATTTACAGCTTGGATTACTTCTTCATTGCCCGCAAATCTCTTACCGCCAAGCCATGTTTTGAGGTTAGGAAACAGATAATAGTCACTCGGAGCTAGGTCTGGAGAGTAGGGAGGGTGCGGCGTCAATTCGAAATTCAGATCATAGATTTTAGCCATGGTAACGTACGAAGAATTCGCTGGTGCGTTATCGTGACGAAACAATTTTTTTTACTTCGCCAAATGAGGTTGTTTAATTTTCACCCCGTGGCTGAAACGTCTGCGTAGTATTGACCATTGATAGTTTTACCCTTTTCAAAGTAATCAATGTATATAATGCCTCTTGCATCCCAAAAACAGTAGCCATAACCTTGTTTGCCGATAAAATTGTTTTTGCCCTCTTTGGAGTTGGTTCCCCTGTTCCAATCCACTGTTTAGACTGTTGTTTGATTTCAGGAGTGTAGTGATGTACCCAAGTTTCGTCAACAGTAACGAATCGACGCAAAAATTCGTTTGGATTATGCTTATACAGAGCCAAATTGGCGGTAGAAATTGTTTTTCGAATCAATTTTTGGTCGACTGTTAGTAAATGCGGCACCTATCTTGCACAGAGCTTTTCCATATGCAAATGTTGGTGCAAAATATTCTGCACACGTTCATATGACATCTTACAGGTCTGAGCTATCTCACGCACTTTTGATCTGCGGTCTTCCAGCACTATTTTATGAATTTTTTCGATCATATCTGGAGTTGTGATCTCAACAGGGCGTCCTAAGCGTGGCTCATCAGAGGTGCTCACAAGACCCATTTTCAACTCGGAAACCCACTGCTTAACGGTTGAATATGATGGGGGGATGTCCCCATCATATGATGATGAATCAATCTCTTCTTCAACTTCCTTTGGCGTTAACCCCTTCAAATGAAAGTATTTGATGACAGCACACTTTTCCAATGTTTCCATTTTCACAAACAACACAGAGGTGTCTGGTTCAGCGTGCTCTCAAACGTAAACTAACATGGCGATTGGGCTGAAACTATACCTACAAACTATCTAAGGATGGTACTGTAGAAAGCCACCTCCGCAGTACGTCTAGTGGCGCCTCGTATAGGTATGTTATGGTGAACTATATGAGAAAGTTATTTTGCGGTTGCTTATTATGTCTCATGAAATCATGAGGTATATAGAATATTGTCTTAAATTCACAGGTTCGTTAAGAAAATAAAATTATGTTTGGCTTGCAATTCAACTACGGTATTAAAGATCTGAACTAACCGGTCAGTAATTTACGCGCGACGTAATCGATATAGAAAAAAAATCAATCAAGGAAACGGATCACAAAAAAAAATAACCGATAAATATGAAAACCGATTATTTCTTCACATTCTTCACAAACCACAACTTCTAACCAATGGTCCTATCTATAATTTTTTTTGCAAGAATATTTCATATCTGATATAGTACGCTCTCTACTGTGGATGACCCAGTATAGAATTTTGTCATCACAAACATAAAAAATAAGGAAATGCAATTGGAGAAAGCTTCATCGGAAGAACTATTCGTTTGCGTGTTCAAATAGCGAACTACACATCGTCATTCCAATGCTTTTATCTAAAAAGCTTCATCGTTGCAAACGAACCAAGCGAAGTACACTTTGTAAGATAAAGTAAATTGGAAATTTTCCGCTGCATTGGCTCTGCTTTTAAATCACATGAATTTGTTATGTTGACTTTTCGTATCAGAACAAACTATCTAATAAATTTCCACAGGAAACTCCTTTCCACAGAAAACTGAGGGGGTTTTTGGTCTTCCAAGTTTTATTTATATACCCATCTTTTAGCACGTTTTTGCTTGTAATTTAACGAAGATCACAATGCACACATTGCAAACCAAATTACGTCGAGTTTAAGGGAACTACCCAATATCAAATACTTTCAAATAGAAATGAAAGGATGATATTTGTAGGGTTCAATAATGTATTTTGAAGAACTTGATTAATTAATGATTGATCAATGTGTGAATGGTGAAAAATTGAATAAGAAAGTAGCTGAATGACTTTAATTTCCAATTCTAGCTAATAATGCTATTAAATATACAATGAAAATATACGTTTTGAGGACTGATTTTCAGAAAACTGACACTCGAAAACAGCGAGAACAAATCATTCATACAGCGCGTTTCAATGAAAATCTCGACTGGTTTGATTTTTCTGTGAATTGTCTGAAACGGTTTTTGATTGGAGAGGGACATTTTTTGTTACTTATTTCATTGAAGTTTCCACCCCAAATTTCAAAAAAGGGAAAAAATTGGCGTGTGATAGCTTTTGGAAAGGTAATTAGATTCTCTATACGATCACGATATTATTTACTTTCTGAAATAATATGAAGTATTTAAATCGAGAATTGTTTGGAAAAATCAAAAATTTTCATCAATCCGTTCGATTCTATTGATTCAGAAAAATTTTTCTCTCATTCGAATGTTTGCCCATTATCAAATCTAACCTACCCCGGTCAACTACCACCAATTAACTTGCTTTTGTAGTATTTTCCATATTTTTGATAACCTGAAATAACGGTAATTTAATTGAAGATGCTGTATACACTGTAGGAAAGCATTGAAATTGTGAGTTTATTTTCAAAAAATAACTGCTAGAGCAACTACGCGCATTTTGAACGAATATAACACCTGGAAATTCGGGACACAAATACGTCCTTGAGTTACTTGAGCAAATTCATAGAAACTGGATGAGTTATATAAAAATGAATATTTATATATACAATCCCAATAAATAAATTATCTCAGAGTTGTGAATGACGATCATTTAAAATGGAATTCGCAACGCCTGACAACACTTCTGCATGGGTTTTCCTAACGTTTGAGGATGAAATGTTATTCGTGCCATGAACGCTCCACATATCCGCTTTTTCTTATCAAGTGATCACCAAAATTCCAGTCCAGCAGTTGGGACACGGTACATTTCTGGTGTTGCTGTGCACCATCATGCTGAAAATATATATTTCCTTTTAGCTCTTATGACAATTCATCTAAATATTCTTCCACTAAATTCTCATCTTCAATACGATGGTTAATTTCGCCAATGAGGTTGTCGTCAAAAATAGTGTATGACACGATTATCGAACAAAGCGCAACACACATCAAAACCGTATCGCCCTCGGCAACTGTCAGTGGGGATCAAAAGTGCCTATTGAACATTCCGTCCCTTGTAATGAGAATCGCATCGGTCCATATAGGGCGTCGATAAAATTCAGGGTTTTCTTATAATTTCTTAAGGTCAGGACAAAGAAATTGCGATTTTATCATCCTGTAGGGACTGAATTTATTCTCTTTGAGAATTTCGAGAGCTCTTGACTTCGAAATGCCAGTTTCAATTGTCATTTGGCGGTTGATATTTCAGGTTGGGCTGTAACTGCGTCAACGATAGCAATTTCTCTATCTCCAATTTCACATTTCACTTGTTGGGCTTTGAAAAAACCTCCAGCGATTAAACTGTCATTCAGTCTTTTGAAAATAGACTAATGCGGCTATCTCCTCTCAGGGAATCTATCGATATGAGATTCTTCCGCAACATCCAAATCAATCTCTTTCTGTATATAACATTCCAACATCTCATACTTTTTGTAATTTTGGAATTGAAAAGCCATAACGATTAAGTTATAAGTAGAAATTATCGAAGCAGATAGAGAAGAACGACATAAACTTATGGCATAAATATTTGGTTTCACAGAATTTTAAGGCTTTTGATTGATTATTGCATTAGTTTCAAAAACAGAATTGAATGAATCCACATTAATAAGATTGAATACTTGAATTGTGAATATCAGCGATATTCCAAGTGGATAGAAATGAATTTTCTATTTTTTGATGAAAGAGGCTGATGTCGAACGAATTAATGAGGCGTTACATAATAGTATGTCACAACTTGAGGAAATAAATCTACGTGCAATTTTAAACAGTTCATATAAACATTGGTCTGCAAAAGCTTCGTTACGGAGCTACAGATTGTTGAAATTTCCGGAAAAAATTGGTTTCTTCTTCAAAACTCCTGCAGTTTTTGAGATATTCAGCCCAAATTTGGAATGCAAGCTATTTTTTACAGCCTCCATCGTTACACATTCTAAATTCTAACTAGAATCTACAATGTATTTTCTTTTCCGGAGCAATGTCTTATTTTGCCCTTTCAAACTTTTTGCAGTACGCCACTGATAGGCGTACAATCAATTTTCGTCTTCGTTTAATTTAGAAACTTTTTTGACACTTGTAATTTTTTCGTATCCCCGACCGTTCTCGAGCAAAAAATTATTAAACGATTGTATTATGCATTCGCTGAATTGAAAGCACTTCTAATTAAAAAAATGACTAGTAGGCTTTGATTTTTTTCATTTATTTATTCCTTATGACAATTGCTAAAGTTGAACCAGTGTCTGCTCGAATTGTTTATTAAATTAATGATTAGTTTTAAGACTTTTGAAGTTATTGCTATAAGAAAAAATGGCTAATTTTATTAACGCCGAATTGGCTGATATCCATTACATATACGGTCTTGGCTGAAGGAAACACAACAGAAGCTAGGCGATCATATCAGGTGCTCTTTCCAAATCGAGTAACACCGGACAGGCGAACATTTTCAAATATTCACAGAAGGTTAAGGTAAACTGTATTGATTTGAATCCTCATGCGAGTACAAGAAAATTTGGAAATCAGTTCAGTTCCAAACTCTACCTTCTTGAGATTTTCCTTTGAGGCTGAATTTTTGCCGATAGTTCTTAGATGAAACTAGAGAAAATGCTCATTTCGATAGTGACATAATGCTCACAGGCGAAGCTAACTTTTTGAGAACTGCTATCACAAATTTTCACAATAATCATTATTGGGCTGAGGAAAACCCCAATTTGAATGAAGAATCTCATCATCAAGAACAATTCTCACTAAATGTCTGGGTTGGAATAATTAGCAATTTTTTGCCTAACAGACTAAACGGTCGCGCTTATCGGCAATTTATTGAGGAGTTACCTTTATTGCTCGAGGATGTGCCACTTTTGGTGAGAAACATAATATGGTTCATGCATGACGGGGCACCGGCACATTTCAGTGGAGAAGCTAGAGAATTCTTGAATAATACATTCAATAACCGATAGATTGGTCGGGGTGGGCCAGAACCATGGCATCCTAGATCCCCAGACTTAAATAGTTTTGACTTTTTCTTATGGGGATATCTCAAAAGTTTAGTTTATACTACTCCAGAGAACACTGTAGAAGAATTGAGAAATCGAATAATAACCTCTTGTGACACTATAAGAAATACCCAAGGAAGATTTCGGAGAGTGCGTGATAATATGCGAAGAAGGACAGAGGCCTGTACTCTTGCAGATGGAGTACACTTCCAGCAATTTGTTTAGTTTTTAATTGTTATTTTTTCAGTTTGATATTGAATGAGTATAAGTACAGTCTCAGAAGACGAGGTATCAAAATAAAAACAAATTTTGGGCATATCTATCGAGTATTTCTTTTATTTTTTTATTCCGAGAATAACATACATTTCAAATAATTCAAATTCAATCATTTTTCACTCGAAAACGGTTGGAGATACGAAAAAATTACAAGTGTCAAAACAGTTTCTGAATTGAACGAAGATGACTTGATTGTACCCTGATCAGTGGCGAACTGCAAAAAAGTTTGAAGGGGCAAAAAGAGACATGGCCTCGGAAAAGAAAACACCAGATTTCAGTTGAATTCTGTAGTGATGGAGGCTGTAAAAATAGCTTGCATTCCAAATTTGGGCCGAATATCTCAAAAACAAGAGTTTTGAAGAAAAAAACAATTTTTTCCGAAAATCTCATGTAGCTCCGTAACGAAGCTTTTACCGACCTATGTTTATATGAAATTTTTTTCTTAAAATTGCACGTAGATTCACCCCCACAAGTTGTGACATACTATTATGTAACATCTTGTATAGTTCGTATTTGGGAAAACATAAATTTGCTTCATAACTCAGAAACAGATCAGTATAAAATATTCAGGAACACGCCCTTGCATTCTTCTCGAAAAAGCGCCTGTTGAAGGTGAAATATTTATTTCCTTACATTCTAACAGAAAAAATACCGGGAATGAAACTCAAAATATTTATTTTTCATAAAAATTTAAGTTATCGCCTTCAAAGTAGACCCCTTCACCATAAAACATTTACGCCAACGAATAATCCAATCATCAAAACAATATTCAAACTTTTCTTCTATCGATTCAAGAAAAAAGTCGGCCAGAGCTGAATCAGATGAATACGGAGGTTGTTCGATGGTATTTGTTGAGTTTCTGGTCAGAAATTCATTCACAATGATACCCTTATGAGATGACGAAATTTCTCATAAGGGTATCAGTGCAAAATCCATGAGTTTTCTTTCAACAAATCTAGTCTAGGTTTTCTGGCAAGTTCGGGATGGTTAGATAAATTCAAGCTTAGACATAGAATTCGTTTCTTGAAGGTTTGTGGTGAAAAACTTTCCAGTGATATTTCCGCTGTGATACAATTTAAGGATTGTTGAACAGATGGAATTAGTCAAGAAACAGGTGTATAATGCTGATGAATCGGCCATTTTTTAGAGAAATTTACCAGACACAACTTGGGTTAATTAATGGGAAAAATTAGCACCAGGTCGAAAAGTGTCAAAAGATCGCTTAACATTCATGCCATGCTGCAACACGGCTGGAACTCACCAATTACTTGGTCTTGGGAAAAGCCGCAAATCCACGAGCATTCAAAAACGAAAGTTCATTATTATTTAATGAATGGTTTAAAACATCTTTTATCCCCGAGGTGAAGAATTTTTTCACTAAGATTAACAAGCCCTCTAAGGCTCTGTTGTTGGTAGATAATGCACCATCGCACTGAGCAAGACGTTAAAACTCATCCAAACTTCAGAGTTATGTTTTTGCCACCCAACACCCTATGGATCAGAATTTAATTCAAAACATTTAAGTGTCGTATAGAAAATGTCTTCTTAATCATATCGTTTCGCATGAAGGTGAAGAGATAACTTCCATTTTGAAGCAGTATAATTTGAAAGATGCCGTAAACAATCTTGCCCAATCTTGGAAAGTCATTACTTTAAAAAATATTAGAATAAGTTGGAATGCATTTTGGCATGACACTACAGAAGTAGAAGAATCAGATGATGAAAATATTCCACTCTCAGAGCTTCAGAAGAAACTTCGTTCAATTAATGAAAATGATTTGAAATATATTGCCGAATCATTAACGGAAATCGATCCAGAAAATGACTTAACCATTGAGAACATTACCAACTGGGCTGTGGGAGACAAAGAGTTTGTTATGATTTGACTGAAAAAGAGCTTATACAGGATGCTTTAGGAAGGAATATTGAAAACGTCAAGGAATCTTCTGACTCAGAGGATGGTTTAAATAGTATGGTAAAAGTGAAACATGCAGATACTTTCAATGCGTTCTCCCTGATTATCAGTTGGGCCGAACAGAAAAACTTTCCTATAGAAGACGTATTGCTCCTGAAAAGGCTCATGGAAAAATCAGTTCAGATGGCAGCATCGAGAAAGGTTCAGAGTGAAATCGATGGATATTTTAAACGTCATAAGGAATAGCATGTTGTTTATGTACACTAGCTTATATACAAATTCTATATTTCCTATGACGAAAGATTATACTGAATGGAAATTCTAAAATTTAATTATATTTTATAATAGAAACTATTTTTTGTTCAACTTTTCGATATTTTTATAATAAACTCGGCTTTAACAGATTCTGGGTTGTTTCTATTTTGAAAATTAAACAAATTCAAGTTAGTTTAGAAATTCGGGCATTTTGATTGTCCGGGCATGCGCCAAAACGATATCTGCCCGGTGAAGTTGTACTGTAGTGTTAATTTTTAATTTATGGCAATTTATGGCACAAAAGAGGACTGATATTGATCAGATAACCTTTTCTATTAGGTATCAAACATCCCTTTTCTTATTATTTTTCGAATTATCAGGGTGGTAGTTGATAGGGGTGCGGGTAGATATGCAAACGTATAAGTAACAAAAATTTTTCCGATTCAACCAAATCGATTTTGATCGAAGGTTTTCCTCGAATGGAGATCAAACGGATATATGAAAACCTAGAATTATAGCAAAAAACTCGCGATATCAATTCTTCACCTGTTATTTTAGAAAGTAAATAATTACGTGGTGGTATAGATAATGGAAGCACCATTCAAGATGGTATCCTACGATAAAATTTAGGCAAGAAGCTACCAAAGTTAGGGAATTGATAGGAGTAGAACGAAACATGTATCCCTCTTATAAAAAATCGACCTGTTTTCGGATATTCATTTTTATTGGGACGCACTCTACATCTACAAAATTGTAGAAAATCCAGGGTACGCGAGTTACACTCGTCGGATTTTATACAGAATTACCACTCACTAAGTGATCTATATTCTAGATCCGAAAATCCTTTTTACGTCGCATTTTCTAGCATGAATAATCGTCTCAAATGAATCATAATGGACACAACTAAGTAGCTTTAATTTCGTAATTTCCGGTAGTCCGGTTTCGACTACCGTAGACTAGAAACTGTCAAAAAAAACGTACATTCATCTGCTGGCTTGGTAGCTCCAAGTACTTACGTACTTAAAATCTCATACCGGCAGGATAATTTCGCAAAAGGGAGACATCCGCCCGCCCCCTCTTTACGTCATCAAGGTCTAATTCGCCGCTCATCATGTACTTAATTCATTGAGCTCCTCATGTTGTGACTCATTTTCTATTTAAATTATGTATGTATGTCGTTTGATAGGAAGATCATGTGACTATTTGCACTGAATGATACCTATAAAATTATTGCATTACCTACCACGTTTTCCGCATTGTGGTATCAGTAATCGATATAGATTAGATAATGGAGATTGTTTACTAGACACCGGAAGTTTTCGTTTGACTGGATATCGAGATATGCTTCTGTTTCGATTAAGTCATTACGATTTTTAAGTAAATAAATTCTATACTGTGTGACCCTTCAGTGCGTATTTGATCAATAGCTCTGAAACTGTACATGTGTCCCAAATCCGTTGTTCTTGAATGGTAACTTCTAAACTAATTAAGATATGAGGATGCGGTTTCCACGAAATGCTGCTACTTTTTGATGAAACAATACATGAAGTCAACTAAACGTTCATAGTACCCTTCGTTTTCGAGATATAGGGTGATTTTCAACATCTTCAAAATTATCATGTACTCGTATCTCGGGTATCCTTCAACATAGCGCAACTAACAGAATTTTTTACGGGAATCCAGTGGTGTAACCATATTTTTCTCTAAGTGGTACAGCTATCCAAACTTGTAGTTTCTTCAATTAGTTGATTGATTCCGCCGTTATTACGTGATAGTTTATCATGATTTAACTATGTATTATACTATCACAAGAGATTTATTGAAAATCAGGATTGCAAATAGCATATCATAACATTTACCCACGTATAGAATCAACTGATACAGATAAGTATATTTCATTAACATATTTTGGCTCTATCAGCCAAATATTGCAAACGTCATTTCAAAACCGCATAAAAGTATGCTTTCTAGGCCTACCTGAAACTCTCCCAGGAATATTTCAAAAATTAAACTGATAGATTTGACAATACTGGAGTTTACAAGTTGTCCTGTATGGATTGTGAAGGCGTCTAATCGTCTATATAGGTCAGACTGGTCGTTCATTCAAAACTAGATACGAAGAGCATCAGTCAGATAATAATTCAATACAGAAAAAGAAGTGGTTTCCAAAAAAAAAAAATTAGCGAATTAACAAATGTGGAGAACTATCCATTACACTACTACTTCGATCGATTTTTCCCGGCCGCCTTTCCAAAAATTGATAAAGAATCTTACTTATAACATCAAAATAGTATTTTTTGACTTCCACCAGAATTAAACCTATAAGTGTTATATATACTTTGGGGGGAGTGGCATAAAGCAGGTAGGATAACGTTAAATGTTGAAAACTAACAGTTTTTGGGCTATAATCATGAACGTCGATTTAATTCTCAGAATGGATCTCAAACTTCGAAACCAAATAATGAGTATGACCATATTTCATTGATATTAATTATTTATTATCGAAAATTAAAAATACTTAAAATACTAGCTTTGACGTACAAGGGGGTGTGAAGCGAGTGAGCCGTTAGGGCAAAGCAAATAAGTAAAATAGATTTGAAAATAAAAAAAAAATGAAGTAATTCGACTATTATCGGTTATTTTAATTTTTCGAGTTACTAAACTCATTATTTACTCATTGTGAATCAGTCTTAATTTATAATGTCTTATTCTTGACATAAATCACAAAAGTAAGATCCTCCTCTTGAGTAATTAGTGCCCGTTTAATGAGACCACTCATGACAATCTCCACATTGGATCCAATTCACTAAAGGTGGGTCTTCAGAAGGTTCACCACAAACAAAAAAAACCAACAGATACCCGCTTTGCGCAAAAGCACATTCCTTCCTCAAAGAACAATAACCTCAGATAAAAAAAGAAGAAAATCCGGAATCAACATAGTGTTTCATGGGTGGAGAGTACCAAAATAATTTAGTAGTATTCGGAAGGAAAATAATAAGCTGTTTGTCGACTGGTCACTTTTTCAAGACATTCCCCGACTATTTCCTTTTTCGTCTCATTACGTTTAAATGATCCGCCAGCGAAGCATTGGGTCTGATTCAAATTCGGTAGGGTTCGGGTACTCACGAAACATTTACATTAATTAGCGCATGCGCTCAACGCAGCACATTACCTACCCGCTTTGGGCCAGAAGGTTTTAACGAATACAATTCGATTACGACAAAATAATTTGACCACATGATGATAATAAGAAATTAAAGTATGTATAATACTAACACAAGAAATTGAAAATCAGTACTGAACTAAAGTTGAAAATACGGTCGACAAAATTAAGGAGGTGAAAACAAAAGGTAATAAACTAGTTTGGTAAAAGCAGGTCTTATTTAAAGATATCAAATGTGATACTGGTCGTTCAGAAGATTATCTCTATGGGGGTTTGTTATCTTTGGATGGATTCCAAGAAATCTGAATTGCGTCCTTTAATTGTGTGAATAATTTGATCTATAGGTGGAAATGATGGTCATTTTCGATACAATGTGAAGTGAAAGTAGATTCGTCGGATCTCTGCTATAATAATTGGGACCTTAGTCGCTTTGGTATAATTATTGTCTGTCAAATTTCTATAACTAAAATAACATTCTGTTTCGTTGCTCGAAAATATGGAATGAAATTTCCACTTCAGGGAAAAATATGACATTCTCAACTGTTTTATGAGTTTTTATAGGTAGATTGAAGAAAAATCTTATCAATTATGGATCATTTGAGAAATCTTGATGAAATTAACACATAAGCACCAATTGAGATGGAACGAACTCAATCTTCCAGAAAAATTGAAGAAACATTCAACATATCCGAGACCTCTGTCCATAGACTATCGAGAAAACATTAATATAAGCCTTACTCGATTTTTAAGCGATAATTAATCAATTAATAAAATTTCTGATTTGATGGTGAAATATTCGCTTCCCAGTATTTGATAAAAAATATAAAAAACAATTGAAAACTATTGAAACATTTGAAAACCTCTTCCTTATGTTGAAAAAATGAAAATGACAAAGTTTCATCTTTCATATTATCAGGAACTTTTCTACATTTTCACAAATATTAATACAATCTTATTGAATTGACTAGTAAATATATGATAATAGTGAAATTAATATCAGTTTTAGATCACAGAAATTATGCTACTATGCAACTGCTCAATAATTCAGGTTTCTGATTTATTTATTTCATATATTAAATAGGTTGACAATCAATACAATTCAGATGTCAGTGTAGCGATGAAAGTAAGATCAATGGAATAAATATAAAATTCAAGCTGTTCATATGAGAAATTTAGAGTTTCTTAGGTTCATTATAGCATATGTGTACTAGATCTTGTTTTTACGTATTTCAATATGTTCAGACATAGGCAGCAAAATTTCATCTCTAGATTATGGGGCGACTTCTTTCAAACAAAACAATTTTACTTCTCACTGCAGGTTAATATTCCGGAGCTCACTATTATATAGGATTATTGAGAAACTAAATGAGTTGTTGAAAATAAATAAGTTCTGCCAAAATCCACGATTCTGTTTTTCATAATTCAAAATTAACCAGGTCAGGAGACCTATAAGGCCATGCTAGGATTCTGGTATTAAATTGTTTTTACAACCCAAAGTGATATTCTTTCTGGTAATTTTTTGGCCATGTTTGAAGGACAGTCGAGGGTAAAACGGAGCTATATGGAAACCAATCATAGTTGAGTAGTTGTCAAACATCTGAAATATTTTCTAACATTGCAGCGGTAATTTCACTGAGGCTCTCTCATAGCAATTGGATCATCTACCTATATCTGTTCATCGTGAAAATTCATTATAGAGTTTTTTGACAATCCAGTTTCGTCCGTGAATGGAATTTCGCTTCCGATAAAAGAACTTCACGATAAGTTCATAATGTTCATTGACAAAAGTTTATTGTGGAAACGAAATCCCAACGATGTAAAGTTTGGACACGTTGCATGTGATTAGAATATTGTTAATAATCATGAAATAAGGTATTTCACAACTATTTTCGTGTTTATTTCGAATTTGTTCGCTGAAATGTAAAATAGCTTCTCGGATACTCAGCGTTCTTTTTTCTGCCCGTCTATTCGGTACAACAGTATCTGATTAAACTGTAGATTGATGAAAATGATGGTGTACAAGTTCTCTTGGTATCGCCGTGTGATGCGTTGTCGCATGATATACGTGCCATTCATGAAATTTGTTATCTGTCCCAGAATTTCAGCTTTGTAGACTCATATATTATTAATGATCAATGAATCAAATTATCAAATATATGAGTATTTCCTTCCTTTTTAATTTTTCTAATTTTATTACTTTCTTGCTCGCTATAAACAGCACATTTATTTTCCTTGGGGTTGATGCCCATTCAGAAGAATTAAGAGGTACAAAAACAAAAAACATATTAATTAAACAGAGAATCGAATCACTGCATTTGCCACTGTTCAATATTGACTATGCAGAAAAGATTTTTTTGAGACAAGTACTCATCAATTTGATTAATGATAAATTTGTGATTATAACATATATACTGATTGTATATTTGTTGTTTACTGATTACTGTACCTATCTACCGATAACCTCGATCTCGAGTCAACGACTGATTGGTCAACAACGATGTTTGGTAGTTAGTAGAACCCTGCAAACTTCTAGAGGAGTAGGTAGAAAACAACAATTTTCTCTATAATAATTGGAGCTCATCAAGGAATTTATCTATTTGGCAGCTAATACCGAAACTTGTTGGCATTAAAATGTTTTAACTATCACTAAGTCTTCTACAAAGCTAGAAAACGAAAATACTTGTTTTGCGGAAAGTTGCCAAGAGATTGAATTACTACTATTCCACGTAAAACTTATAAAAATTTCTCCAATTTTTTTTAAACTTTTTCAATTTCAGTTGAACGCAGAAATGTAGTATAAGTAACACCCAATGACTCATTTGCAAGTAGAGATCACTTGCTGCATTCACATTTTCATTACACTCTATAAAGTAGTTGAAATTATCATATTTATCCTGAAGACAAAATTTTCATTCGCGGACATATTTTCGAATAACGAAACACATCCTGTTATTTTAGTTAAAGAAATCTGACAGACGATAATTATTCCGAATTAATAATCACGACTTAATTAATATCGAAAAATGAATGATTTCCGAAAAAAAGTCAAATGAAGAAACAATTATCCATAACCCTCTACTGATTCCATGACTTTTTCTCGGCCGCCTTACCAAAAATTGATGAAAAATTCTATTTGTAGCATTTTTCGTCTTCCAAAAAAAATTGAACCCCTCAGAGTGATATATACTTATGAAGCTTTTAACGAATAGAATTCAATTACGTGGGAATATATATGGTTTTCCTTGAAAAAACTAAAAATTTAGCCTATCACCTGAAATTTGTACCTTTAAAAGAATCTGGTTACACCCCTTGATTCCCTGTAAAAATTCTCTCAGATCCACCTTCGACCATTTCGGCATGTTAAAGGATAACCGCAATACGAAAGGTGCTTGAAAATTGAAGATTCCGAAAATTACCCTGTATCTCGAAAACGAAAGGGCGATGAAAGTTTAGTTGACTACATCTAGTATCTAATCAGAAATTACCACCACCCCGTAGAAACCGCATCCTCCTATTTCTATTAGTTTAGAAGTTACTATTCAAGGACAACGAACTTGGGGTACCCTGCACATTGTATCCAAAAGGTGTGAAGGGAAGGTAGGTACATCCAAAACCGTTGCATATTTCAAAATTATTTTCGGATATTCAAGGTGTTCTTTCAGAGATTCATATCCAGGTTATTATTATTTTTTTAATACAATGCCCTATTGTTCACATAGTTTTCGGAACTCTTATACTAAAATATGAGTTTTCTGAACAATTATACCTAGACCCAACGATTTTTGAATTATTCGAGATTTTGTCAAACTCTTCCTCATTAGGATTTGTCAGAAAATTTCCACCAAGACACTTAAAAAACACAGCTTTTGTACAAAGGAAAGCGGATGATAAATAAATTAAAAATTGAAATTGGGAAAAACTCAAATCACATTATAATATGATATCATCATATCAAAATATCACATTATTTCAATTAATTGCTTGAATCTAAATAAGAGATACAACACAAACGAAGAAATTTTATCAGAAGGTAAGAAAGAGAGGAACGAAATGTGCTTTTTCCATAAAACTACCCAATTATCAGTTCTAGTCCATATTTTATTCTACTCTGTATTTTGTTGGTATTCCGCTGTTTCACCATACTCCGCTAGGATTGAAACAAGAACTAGGTTTTGACAACGGAAAGATAAAGATGAGAGGTGGCATGAAAAAAATTGATTGATTTTTTAAGTGAATTATATCTCATGGGAACACCGTTGAAGTTTATGTAACTTCGAACCGTTATTCTTTTCGATTTAGTATTATACTTATTTTATCAGGAAATTTATGGTTCCGTTGAGAGAAAATCGCAAATAGATTTTATATAAATAAAAGGACATTATTTCCTCCATTGGTTTTTCAAAACATTGTATGAATGAAAAGTTAGATTTCACATTCAGGTAAAAAAAGCAAGAGATTAGATTTATTAGAATTCGTACATATTTCACCACCTTGCTAACACACTTTGCCAATAACTAACAACCAGTTTGATTTCCGATGGTCCCCACTTCTATCTTATGTTTCGTAGGTATATATCTTATGTTTCGTAGGTATAGATGACATTGTAATATTTAAATTTCCTCTTAAATTTTTAAAATGGGATAGAACCAGAAACTTTTGCCAAACATACGTTTATTCATTATATTTTGAGGAACTTAAGCCTAGTGTTTTTTCTTCAATTGTTTAATCATTTTGTAAAAATGTGCCAATTCAGGTTAGAGATAATGAGAATATCGAAGAAACTCACTTTCATCCATTTTAGAAGTCAAAGATAGAAAGAAATAAAGTAAAATGACTAAAATGTACTCAAGTACTAATTTAATTTAGAAGAATGCTTCGATTCATTAAAACAAACGGAATACTAACTTAAAACAGAACCCAGAACATATCCTCAATTTGAAAGAGACGAATCTTCTATTTGTTTATTAAATCAGCCCCCTTAGAGGCTTCCAAAAATTGCCTTAGCGCACGGTATTTCACGTGCACATGGCGGGGTATTGGTATAAGTTTTCAACTAGCAATAATCGCACCTCGGATAAACCTCATCGGTTACGATACTGCCACTGCGCAAAGCTGACAACAATGGTTATACCCAACCAATATATATTCAGTCAATTCGAATCTAGCTGGCACAGAAATACATTAGGCGTCACCTGGTGAATTCTCGTCAAACGTAATATGCATACGCTAGTAACGAAGGCAACTGTAAACAGCTATACGAACGATAAAATGCAGAACGTTGGAGCTTGCTAGACGAAACGTTAGGGGGATACAGTAAACCTTGCTGGTTCAGTAATTGGGTGATAGCCGTGAATGTGATATATTATTTTATCATGGAGGTTTGCTCTTGGATTGTGATAGTCGAAAATATATATATATATATATATATATATATATATATATATATATATATATATATATATATATATATATATATATATATATATATATATATATATATATATATATATAAAATGAAAAAGTTTCTAAATAAATGAGGCAAGCCGACGAGATCAGAAATGTTAAAATTATTATTCTATAAGAAAATGAAATAAATTATTATTCTATAACTAAGGTTATTCCTAGGATTCATCACAAAAATATTAAGGTTTTAAGAAAATTTATTTGAACACTCATCAAATCTTGAATACTCTTCGTAGGTTTCTTTCCGATAGAGATAATGAGGTAGGCTCATAGGTTATCTTTCAAGTTAATACTATTCAGAATCTTATTTTATATTTCTTTTATTTGTATACAAGAATGTCACATAGTTTGCTGAAAATTTCATCACTTATATTCTGAGCAGTATGTGATTCATTCATTTATCACTTCACACAAAAAATGTACTATCATGCAGTGTTACTTGACTAAGGTCCGTAAGATTGATAACATTTAAAGTTATCCTAATTTATCATTCCAGGATATAGGATATGTTTTCATCATGATCATTTGACAATAGTATCATATATATATATATATATATATATATATATATATATATATATATATATATATATATATATATATTATATATATATATATATATATATATATATATATATATATATATATTTGATGTGTTACTGGTTTCATTCCGTGGTCCAATTTGATTGTAGCGACGTTTCGACAAGTTGTCGTAACTGATGTTATCAGATCAGTTACGCTCGAGATATCGTCTACCGAACGCCTGAAGATGACATGGGACAACTTGTCGAAACGTCGCCACAATCAAAATGGACCACGGAATAAAATCTGTAACACATCAAATCATAGATACTTCCGTGAAATTTTAAAATTCAACATATATATGTATATATGTATACAGGGTGGCCCAGCGAAAACTTAACACCTCGATTTTCCGGTTTTAAAATTAAAATATGGAGGATTGCTTGGGCCCATCGAATTTTGATTCGAGGGGGAACAACTTTTCCGATCTTTTCATCTCCGCAACTTCAATCCCCTACCGGGGGTGAGCGCAACCCCCTGATTTTGAATAGGGATGAGGGGTGTTGCGATACCTCATTTTGAAGATCTTATCGAGTACTATCTGACCATAAATTTTCGCTTCAAAATTTTCATCGTTAACGAAATGGCAGCTAAAAAAGTGGAAGACTACTTACTTTTGTGATTAGTTCAATAAGTGCTGAAAATGGGCACCATTCACGACCCCATATACATAAAACGCATTGTAATCTGTGATGACACATGGGTTTATAAAATATGAATAAGATTTGAAAAGGTGCCTCCCAACTGGACCGAAACCGAAAAAACCACGTTCTTGCCAGAATACGGTTAGTAAAGAATATTACCTGTGCGTTATGCGGAGTTTGAGATAGCAAGTCGAAAAAGTTCAGATTTGTGGAAAGAAAACTGATGGATTTTTCACCACGCTAATCTTACAAGGCTATTATTGTGAATGAATTTTCTGAACATAAACTCAACAAATACCATCGAACAACCTCCATATTCACCTGATATGTCTCCGGACGACGTTTTTCTTTTTCCAGTCTCAAATTACCACACCGTTCTAAAACGATAGAAGACAAAAGAGAATTTGCGGCAAGAACTGAAGTCGATTCTGGTAAAGGGATTGGAAAATGTTTTGATGATTGGATTAGTCGTTGGCGTAAATGTATTATTTCAGAAGGGGCCTACTTTGAAGACGATACAATGAATTTGGATGAAAAATAAATATTTTGTGTTTGATTGACCAATTCCTGGTACTTTTTCGACAGAATGTACTCACTCGAAATCTCACAATTAGTGCATATAAAAAAATGTAAGTTAAGTAATATAAGTGAATACCACTTCAAAATCAAAATTTTATCGCAGATGTCAACCTATTTACGGTATCGATTACATCCCAAGAAAATATTCCAATAAAAAAAAGCATTAAACCCCAAAAAAGTTTGCAAATCGAGGTCACCTGCAAAATCGACACCGACACTCATAAAACGGAAAATAAAAATTGTCCCCGTTCTTTGTTTGAAATGATTTATGGAAGTTGGATACAAGCCCGCGAATGTTGGTATTCTATAAAGTGGAGACTGTGAACAGTTTTACTACAATACGCACGCACATTGACCGGCGCCTGGAAGGCTGGTCCTGATAGATGATGCCAGAAATGGTGGCGACATCGTCATCGATCAAAACAGAATAGCTACACCGTTCCATAATGTATTACGCTAGAAAATACAAGCCCATTAGTGGATGAAAAATACCATGACGTAGCGTGCAATGAAGAAGAGATTTCAACATTCACAAAGCTCGCGTCCTAAACCAGAGGACTAAATTAATATTTTTTGCAATATTATCCGATTAAATCATTAATTATCCTGGCATACAATTCAGTGGAGAGAAAATATTCGATAATGATAAAATTTTAAGTTGGATTTGGACATTCAATGATTCAATGAGCTGTTTTTACTTTTACAGTCTTATATTATAAATAAAATACAATGAAATGTAGAATAAATAAGATCTTCGAAAGTGTTATTAAAATGCTATCAGAAATTGTTCCACGATTCTTATCCATACCAGATTTAATTGCGGAAGAGCGACAAGAATGTACTTCAGAATTTGCGAAGTGAATTTGGTACTTCTAATAATAAAGAAATGATAGAAACTGTTTGAAATATACTAACAATTGGTTTTGGTTGGGATACCATGTTGTCGGAAATTAAAACAATTATTTCTCTATTATTATTGTTATGGACGACCAAAAAAAGTTATTCTTGGTAATTGAAGATTGAAGGATGGTCCTTATACAATAATGTTGAGCAATGAAGATAATGAGCCATAATCAAAAATCTTCAACAACAAATTCTTCATTCATAAATATTTTTAGATCACGGTGTATTTCTCACAGATCTCAATGTATTCCAGTCTGAGAATTTAGCGAAGATGAAGAATAGCCAACATTTCTTCAATAAAAAAAATTTTTGGCTCTGAAAAATTTTACGATGATGTATATTTTTTTTCTTTTCGAAAATTTACTGAGGGAAGCAGATATCATCAAATTCGGTTGAAGAGGTTTCGCCATTAGAAAATTTAATGAAGACAGATGAAATCTAAGCGAATATGGAAGATGCAAATATATGATTTCTTAATTTTTTTTTACTTTTTCAAGAAGTCAAATTAAACAATAGAAAAACAATCGCAGGAAAAAATTCTGAAGTTTTGGAAATAATTTTGAACGGATCATCAAATTTGGGTTAATGTGTGTCAAGATTCCTCGAGGGTGAGGGAGGAGAACTTAAATAAAGGAGCAGAGTTCAGGGATATCTTTTCCAGTTTTTCGCTGATTCCTCTGAAACTTTAACTCCTGCAGAAAAATACTTCATATAGAAAATTAAAGCTGATAAAATTCTCTACAGAAATGGTCGTATGCATTTTTGTCCTTACTTACCATTTCCGTAATGTAAACTTTACAAGTTTGGATACAAAATCAATTTCAAATTCCAAGACTCCCACGATAACCTTGAGGAAATGAGACGAAACTGGTGATCCATACATGATCTCTTATATGATTCAAGAAAACAAGGTGAAGAAAATGAGAAAAAACTTTGTCCTGACCGTCGATGTTACATCAGTAACAGCTAGCCTGTAAATGTGTTGTCAACAAAAAGAGGAATCAGAATGATTGTGTTGCATTCTTCATTTTAATCAGGACCAGCATAAAATAAACAGCATAAAGCATCCTGTCAGTAATACTAAATGCATAAATCTAACCAAACAAGAACTGAGCTTGATATCATATATTCAAAACCATCTGGATATCGAGATATAGGACAGTCCGAGACTAAATGGCTTATAGTTTCCTCAGCTTCACCATACTCGCATTCTAAAAGAACTCCACTTGAAAGATATGATATAATAATACCCATGACCTGTTCTCAAATGATATTGGGTACACCAAAATGAAAAATTTTATGTTGAAAGCATTTACTAAATTATTGGGTTTTAAGGTTATATGCTAGAAAGGATAAAATGCATTGAAAATACGTTTTTTCGAATCATTACCATGTTAAGTCTAGGAGTTCAACATTGATATTCGATGGTATACAAAAAATAAGGGTTTAAGGACTTAGTTATTAAATTTTGAGGTTATATATTGACAAAAGACGAAGAATGCTTTGAAATTCGAATTTCTTCAGAAAATAGCGAAGTAAACACTGATGACGAAAAATAACATTTATTGACAACTATCTTTTGAAGCCACGTACTTTAAAAGGCGAAAAATTGTTCAAAAATATGATTTGTTCAAGTTTTGAATAGGATCCGGTCCAAAAATGGTATTTCTACCGATGTAATTTGAAAGAGGAAAAAACACAAAAATACTTCATTAAAGAAATTTAGTTAATTCTTTAAGGCTGCTTAACGATGAAGAATATCTGAAAAAAATTCAGGCTGTTTTCTGACCCAAAGAACCAGGTTTATGAATTCTTTCAGATTTTTTGACACAGTAACGATCAGAAATTTTTTTTTTTCGAAAAAACTCGTTTTTACGATAGAAGACCAAGGAAGCAGAATATTTTTTTATGTACTTTCGAAGGCCCAATTCTAGAGAAATTCTAGGCGAATGTGATGTTTACTATCTTATCTCGCTATAACCTTTCTCAATTACTGTATTTCATTATAGAAAACCATATAAAATAAATACGCATATTTGATCAAAGACTGTTACGGATAGAGAAATATAAAAGACTCTATGAATGATCAATTTATAAGTGGCTAATTTATGTGTAATGTGGTTAAACGAATCTACTGGGATTGTTGAGTTTGTAAACGTTTCTTCTTTTTATATATGTTGTAGATGAGATTATTGTAGAGTTTACTGATAGCTATGTCTAGGACATTTAATGAATTGTTGCGTTTAAAGTCAGCAGTGAAAGTAATTTCATTATCCATTTTATTTTGAAAATGTAAAATCTGGTCTATTTGTCTGCCTTGTGAACCACAAGAATTTGTTATTCATTATAGATTTTTCAAGATTGTTCATTAAAGTGTCATTTATTAAGTCCGATTCTCATGGGGAGTTTCTTTTAGAAAACTATTTATTCGAATCAGAAATAATTTTGTGGCAAACAGATTACAAAAGCTATCTATAATGTGAGGTGAACTGTTATCTTGGTAACAGATTTCTTTTAATAGAGGCGAACATTCATATCAACAGAAACAAATTCAAGATTCAAATTGATAACTGTCGAAGTGTATAGATCAGGTCTACAGAATTTGAGAAATGTATTGCGGATGAAAGTTGGTGAGTTTCATGAATTTGTGGTTTAAGAAACTTGCTAATTGACCAGCAGGTATGTTCATGTAAGATACAACTGGCCTGGCAGGGTTTTTCTGTTTGTGTAGTTTGATCCAACATTATATTTTTGAGGCTTGAGGGTTCATTGGAATAAATTTCTTCTTGTTCCATTTTCAATATAATGAATAATTCGTTAGCTCTAGACATTCGAAAATGACGTAACTGTCAAAACCGGTCGTGTGTATTGAAATTAAACATTTGGAAATGACGTAACTGTCGAAACCGGTCATGTGTATTGAAAATAAACATTTGGAAATCAGACAAAAGTGTTTCATTTCATTTAAATTTTATTTGATAAGCAAATTT
Organism: Cryptolaemus montrouzieri; assembly: GCA_013387265.2. Classification (NCBI taxonomy): domain Eukaryota; kingdom Metazoa; phylum Arthropoda; class Insecta; order Coleoptera; family Coccinellidae; genus Cryptolaemus; species Cryptolaemus montrouzieri. The sequence continues at coordinate 108,429,005 of JABFTP020000185.1, forward strand.
TCATCCAGAAAAGTAACATAATATTGAAATTTTTTTGTTATTAAATTTTTCTGCTCTGAAGACCAAACACCATCAAAGAGATTGAAGACATTCATTACCCAATTTTCCAATCAAAAATGTCTACCTCTGAAAATATAACGAATATGGATAATAGCAATGCAAATCAGCGTCAATTTGATGAATGATTTTATATTCCGAAAAGAGCTTTATTTGGCATGTGCGAATCGCGATGACAATTATATCGATTTAGAGAAATAGAGCAATCTGGGAGGAGGAAGAGAAGGGATGTCGCCGCTCCTTTACCAAAACTAGAACGTAAACTGTAATGGCAGGATCCGAATAACATCCTTATTGGAGACCGGGCAAACATACGATTGTGTAATAGTAGATCAGGAGACATTTTCGAGAAGAAAAAGACTTAATCAGATATCTGGTTCACTCGCAATGGACGGATAAAATCAATAATATATTTCGTGAGTTTGGGAAATTTCGCCGAATTTTTCTCTTTCCTTCTTCAATCATCATGGTTTTGAATTTTTTTAATTCAAGCGCTTATAATATACAAATATTTTAATTTTTTTCACTCCCATAGAACAAAATTATGAAGCATAAACATATACGTGGACTGTTCAAAAGTTGGATTTCATTTTCACTGAAAAATCTCAATTCATTCTACCATAATCATAATACAATTGTGGCAATGCTTTTTCTTATCTTGGTAGCACCTCTGAAATTCACTTTCTGGATATATTCAATAGGTACTAGTGAAATAGGTACCGTTTGAAAGATTAGAGCTTTCTTGGTAACGTATAAAATATACGGTGTGCCAATTAAAAAATGGAAAGACCAACCTCTTTAATATGTTTTCGAACATTCTGTGTACTTCGAAGAGCAAATATGCTGAAATACTCATTGATGAGATATTTTTAAGGAAGCTCATCGTGAAACTAGCGAGTGAGTGGCTTATTTGAGTAAAAAAACGATTGAAAAAAGTACTCGAATTTCAGAATATGACGAATATTTCAAAGACCATTCAAGTTAGATATTGGGAATGTTGAAGGAACTCATCATTATTTCTCTTGAGGAATTCCAACATGGAGTGGAATATGGGCGTGTCATTCAAAAGACGTAATTTTGATACTTAATTATCGAACTCCCTGTATAGCCCAAAAAGTTTTTTACTTAGAGTACATAAAACTGCACAAGAAATTTGTCGTTTTCCTTGCCGAATCATCTGCGACAAATAAGGTGAATCACCCTGTACAGGTATCCCATTTCCAATATTTTAGTACGACAGTTATATGAAACACTGCAAATAGAGAAGAATGACCTTTCCAGCTCCGTACACGATTTTCGAAGAAAACATATCGGAGCTAGCTTCTTTTGTTTTCGAGTGTTTTATGTTAAATAATGTTGGAATTATAAAATAAACTTGAGTTTTCTTAAAAGTAAACGAGAGATGAATTTGGATAAAATAGGAACAGCTTTTTTCTCTTTTCAAACATATATAACATGTCTGACGAATTCCTCAAAAAAGTGAATTTTTCCAGAAACGAAGTTTTGGGAGCTGTTACTGCAAATCAATCAATGTCATATATGCAACTTTAAGAATAGACTGAGATATCAAAAATCGGTTTCGCGAATCCGAAAAAAATAAGTTTCAACCTTATCAGATGAAGAAATCTCGGGTGCTACAGCCAGAACAATATAATTGACGACTAGAATTTCACCGATGGTATCCAGAATGACCAGAAAAATTCCGAATTTTTCCAGTTCACCATATGGACTGATGAAATGAGGGTGACCAGTGACAGATTATTCAATCACAATAATGAATATTACTGATCTGATTGCAATCCTTGCCGGGAAGTGAATGTTTTACACAAAGGGCGATTTGCTTTCAATGTTTGGTGCGCGCAAATGAACCACCGTGTTTTAGTGTACGTCATTATTGACGAAAATCTGCGTGGGGAACTTTATTGTGAATAGTTGATGGTTTTTTTGATGAAATGCTCTTGACTAAAAGGACGTCAGTATATTTCCAGCATGACGGTGTGTCCCCACACTAGACAAGAAATGTTTCAATACTTTTAAACCTTAAACCTTAGGCGATAACTGGGCTATGTCAAGATATATATTATATAAGCAAACCCATAACGAAGATATGAAACAAAACATTAGAAAATTGTTCAGTTTCAATGATTAACATTATCTGAACATTGCAATGAAAATACATGAAGAGAATGAGTGTGAATCGAACTTTTAAAGATTTATTTAACAATCAAAATATCAGATACATTTTCACATTCCCCAGAAGTAAATGATAAAAATATCATAAATTGGGTGATGCAAATGCATTTAACCTTCTGGAAGACATGCGCCTTCCTCAAACAGTCTGAAAACGCTGTGTCGTCGAAACGAGTTAGAAATGAAGAGAATGAGTGTGAATCGAACTTTTTTCATTTATCAATCAAAATATCAGAATTACTTCCCCAGAAGGGAAGAGATGGCGAAAAATCGACATTACTTAGGCATTTGAAATAAAGAGATGCACATTTGAAATGAGACCACAGGCGGTGGTCTATTGGAAGGTCTGAACTTGTTCTCAAATAATCATAATAAACTTCACATGGTAAATGCATACTGCTTCACGAAAATTTTTTGTTCAAATGCATTGCTCCAAAATGGACAACATGTAAACTCACTCGATAGAAGAGTTGAAAAATGTATCTTAGTTTTAAATTTGAAGAACAACGTTACACAACTCAATATTCGTGTGTTCCTTTTGCATTTTATAGTGAATGTCTAACTTTTGTCAGTGCTTCTGACAGACGGTGATCACTTATAAAAAAATATGTTGGAAAATCATCGACAATGATATTCAATTTTGTTTCCACCAAAAACTTTATCTGCCAAACTTAACGACAAATGGAATTGAAAAAACTTTGGAACGGCGCAAGTCGAATAAGAAAAAGTTATAAATATGTGAAGTAAAGAATGCAAAACCATATTTTTCGAAAATTTACTCGGTGTGCAACTTCTTCATCTATATCGAGACACCCTATAGGAAATATTTTCATGGAATTTTTCAAGACACGTCAATTTTTCTTTTATGTGACATATGTTTTGCAGTTCTCTCCGTTTTTTTTTCTTGGGTAAGGAAGGTGATGGCTTGAGATGTCATTCATCTCAATCACAACTCATTGAAAAGTTCTTAGCAAGGAAAATGTATCAAACTATTCCGTTTTACTATTATTACATTTTATCATATAAGTTCTAAGATATTTATGAAAAATAAAATTGACACATTAATCGTTTCGAGATTACTTCTCAGCATAGTTCTACTCGACAATATATATCTTATCGTCTATAGCAAAACAATTTAAGACATTTTTCATTGATTCTTTCAGGTATATGTCGAACCTTTTCTCTGATATAGGTGGATAATTTCAAAGCGTAATATCGTTTAATTTGATCTTATCTCCCAGTGAATTTATAAATGCGTTTAGTGTGTGCTAAAGTTGTTAAACTCTCATTTAAATAATGCATCTAACAGAATCTCATAAGATAGAAATAAATATGGATGCTGATTCGTAATGGTAAAAGGACCAAAACTGAAGCTAAATTTATTGGATTATTTCAAGAAACGCATCATTATTAACTTCCAATCATAGAAGATCCTATAAGCAAAATTTAGGCTGAGTACCTACATAAGGACATGTAAGGCATACACCTGCTATTGACAACGACTCTAAACTGAATGAATATTCTGCTGATCATTCTGAAGAATGAAAATTATTCAAGACTCAAAAATGCACCCTTTCAAAATGGAATTTATACAGGAGTTATTTGAGGATTCAGATATGATGGATTCTGACGATCAAAACAACATATTGGTCCAACAAAACATTCACTAGATTATAGATAGTCATACTCAGTATAATACAGTAAGTGTTGCCCACATGTTAACACAACTATTGATTTCGTATTATAAGATAATGGTGTAAGATAATGTTTAGAGTAAATAGTCCATTACATTGGAAAGAGCTTTTCACGGATGTTAAGACATAACATGCAAAAAAAAACCTTTCGGCAGAACCTACAGGCAAAGGTAGATTTCGTTTTACAGTATGCGGAATCTACTTAGTGAAACCATATAAACTTATAAATTATTTAACTTTTGTGGTCTTGAGAAGAAGAAAAGAAGATTTTTCAAACAAGAGTCTTTCATAATATTATTCTTATGGATGATATGAAATCTTGTATCTTATTCAGATTTGAAACACAGGTCATAGACGAGCTGCACGACGAAACCCTCGGAAGGAAACCGGTAAAAACAAATTCTGGCAATATTTTTTTCAAAATTTACAGTACGAACTGCATGAAATGCCATTTTATACCTGAATGGAAATCTCTTCAAACCAAATCTAACTAATCTAACCGAACCTCAAACCTAATTTAAATTTTTAATTTTGAATTGAATAGGTTAGTAGGATAGGTGTTAGGTAAAATTAGGTTGAGCATATTTCAATATTTACTATTTTAAAGGACCCTAAATTTTTCCTGCTTGTTGTATTATTCCCAGTGCAATTGAGTTAAATTTTCATTAAATTGCTGAATTTATTTTTGAACGTGACGAACACAATACTCTATGCCAATTTTTACCTAAACTTCCTTAAAGTATGCCGATGGGCCATCTAATCTCAATGACTTTATTATCTCTTGTACCTACTCAGTAGACGAAATAGAACCTTTTTTTTCGTGCATTTCGTTTTCCATTTTGTCGTGCAGTTCATACATAGCCCCTTGGGTCCAAAATTGACCGTCGTGCAGTTCGACAACTCCGAAATTATATGTACTAAATAACTTAAAACGGACTTAAAACGAAAACTGAGATGTCATTTCATAAAAAATATTGCCCAACCTTTTACTTTTTACACTCTGAATATTGCTTTAATTTATTGAACATAAATATGGATTTCCATCTGTATCAGGCTCATCACTTTAGAGTGATAATAATTTAACAATACTTCCATTCAAACCGCTGGATATCTATTTCAATATTCCATGTTTTGAGTACGATAGATAAAATTTTCATATCTTTATACGACAGCTGAACCGTTTCACAGATACGCCAAACGAGTAACACCCATATTCGTTGTGATATTTACAGAGGATGTGAAAAATAAATTTCTGTACGTACGATAAACCGCTTGGTGTTGAAACATTAAGCGAGCTCTATCACCACCGAAATTACCAGAATAACGGTTTTCTTCATAAAATTCATCTAGTAAATGTTCGTAAACGATTGCATTTGATATATAGTAAATGTTCCAGCTTTGAAATCATTTTATAGTCTATTCGGCAGACATGAAAAGACGGCTCTAATCAGGCAATTACTTCAATACTTAACACTACAGAAAAGGTAGTAAGCATTGAAGAAATTCATTTGAATGTGGAACCAATCCCAAGTACCTGTTCTGAAAATGTCACGTCCGCAAACTTCGCAACAGATCTTTTTCACATGTCAAGTGCCAATTTCAATTCGAATCGCCTCAGTTTAATCGAGAAGAACCTCAGAATGGATCATCTTAATGAAGAAGAAAGAAATCTCTAATTCAAATATGCCATGAATATAACGATATCTTTCAGTTAGAAGGAGATCCTTACACATACCGATATCGTTATGCATCAAATACCTACCACTTCAGACACTCCCATCAATGTCAAAGCATACAGATATCCGGAAGTGCATAAACAAGAAGTAGAAAAGCAAATAGGCCAAATGTTGGAACAAGATGTCATCGAACCTTCGACATCACCATGGAATGCACCGGTTTTAGTCGTTCCCAAAAAACCTTCCATTACGGGGGAACGAAGATGGCGCCTGGTTATTGACTATCGCCGTTTAAATAACATCAGCATCGGGGATGCTTATCCATTACCTAACATCAACGAGATATTAGACCAACTTGGTCACTCCAAGTACTTTTCCACTGTGGATTTAGCTTCAGGTTTCCACCAAATAAAGATGGACCCCAAGGATGCCGAGAAAACGGGATTCTCTGTACCATCTGGACACTACCAATTCAAAAGAATGCCATTTGGTTTAAAAAACAGTCCATCAACTTTTCAAAGACTGATGAACACCGTATTAGCAGGAGTAAATAATTATCGTTGTTTCGCATACATCGATGATATTGTGATACACGCTGGAGATCTCGAGACACACAACAAACGTCTACGAGAAGTATTTGAGCCGGTATAACCTGAAAATTCAACCGGGCGAGTTCTTGCGTAAGGAAGTTACTTAGGGCACTTGATCACTAAGGACGGAGTCAAACCCGACCCTAAAAGGTTAGTGCTATTGCAGACTATCCGCAAATCAAGAACGTGAAGGACATACGAGCATTTTGGGTTTAGCAGGATATTATCGACGTTTCATTCCAAATTTTAGCAAGTTGTCACAACCTTTAACCAAACTTCTAAAAAGGACTGGACGAGTCAACAGCAGGAGGCATTCGAACCTTACAAACTATCCTCACCACCGAACCGCTACTGCAATATCCGCGATTCGAAGAAGTATTCAACCTGTCTACAGACGCCAGTAATTTCGCTATAGGAGCCGTACTGTCGCAAGGTGAAATAGGAAAAGGCGCATCGCTTATGCTAGTCGAACGCTGAAACAAGGCGGAATCGAATTATAGTACAATCGAAAAGGAATTGCTCGCTATAATATGGTCAGTCAAACATTTTCGACTGGTAGGAAATTCAAGATTTTACTGATCATCGTCCCTTACTTGGTTATTCAACTCTAAAGACCCCAGTTCTCGCCTCGTTCGTTGGAGACTACTTAGAGGAATACGACTATGACATTGAATACCGCCCAGGTATTAGAAATCATTTGAGCGTATAGAAGCTCTACAAATTCAGCCAATATAAATCTTCTGAATCAACCTTATCAACTAACCCTTCATATAGCGAATTCTTTAAAGCCAATGCAACATCGATAATAACATACGAACACCTCATCGAGCACAACGAATCACAAATACTATAGGTAATTATGTAACCTGTATCCCAGAGGACCTTCAGATAGTCGATAAACCCTCCATGGAATTATTTAATAAATTCAATCACAAAGAAAAATTACAAACACTGGAACTCAAAATTGTAAAATTCTACCAAGAAGATAATATAACCGTATTCTATTTGATACATAAGAAATATCATTGGGACCAAGGTGAATATGAAACTTTATTTAACCTTCTGGTGAAACTCAAGAATATATTAACTCAAGAAAATATTACTTCAATCAAAATCCCCAGATTAAGAACGGATTCGACCAATTTCACCATAACAAGGTCAGGTCCATGCTGAGATTCCTATTCAGGAATACAGGCATAGAAATCAATATTTATCATGATGTTCTTATCAATCCTGATCCTGGTTTAATTCCGAAATACTCAAAGAAAATCATTCCAACCCCACATCAGGACACTCTGATTCCATCGAACTTACCAAAGAATAAAACAAAAATACAAATGGAAGGATATGAAGCAACAAATAAGCTTTTCATAAAAACCCTGCGAATCCTGCCAGGAAAATAAACTTGTCCGCAAACGTAACAAAGAGCCAATGCAAATCACTACTACTTCTCAAAAGCCATTCGAGAGAATTGCGCTTGATATAGTAGGCCCATTGCCACTCACTAGCTCAGGGAATAAATTCATTCTCACTTTACAAGATGATCTAACAAAGTTCACACAGGCATCTATACTGAATCACGAAGCGATCACGATCGCAGACGTCTTCGTACATAGATTCGTGTGTAACTTTGGAATTCCAGAATCTATACTGACAGACCAAGGTCGAGATTTCCTTTCTAACCTATTCCAAGAAGTATCGAAGCTTTTCAAAATAAAGAAGCTACAAACCACCGCATATCACCCCCAGACAAACGGAGCGCTGGAAAGAGTGCACTCCACACTCACAGATTACCCCAAACATTATATCAAAATGGACCAAACTGATTGGGACAATTGGTTAGATTTCAACATTCTCATATAACTCGACAGTCCATATATCAACAAAGTTCACACCGTTTGAATTAATTTTTGAAATAAACCCACAATTCCATCGCAATTGTGCCAAGAACCTGCGTTTAAATATAATGATGATTATCTCGATAATTTAACTTTAAAACTCCAAAGAGCAACGCGATAGCTCGCGAGAACTTGATCCAGTCCAAAAATGTGAATAAAACTAACTACGACAAAAGGTGCAGAAACACCAATTACAAGGTAGGAGACATTGTCTACTTAGAAAATAAACGATCTTTCCCAAATAGATCACCTAAGCTCACACCCAACTACACAGGTCCATATAAGATTGTGGAAAGGAATTTCCGTGAATTCTACAATTCTAATAAAAAGAAGAAAGTTAAGGTTCACAACGACCGACTGAAACCTGGCTTTATTGTTTCAGACTAATATCCTGGTTCAGATCGGATCGACTCAGTTAAACATCTCAACTATAAACCCTTCTCCAGGGATCTATTATGATCATGTGAGCACGATAAATTTCTGTCATGGAAACTGGTGGCCCACATCAATTTGAAAACTTTTCAGGATAAAATATCGCTTATAGAAGTGAATTTAAAGAAAACGGTAGCACTGTGTCAACAAAGCCATTTTAGTATTTTATCATTATGCAACACTTTCTTCTGGTTATGGAACAACTTCTGCCAATGGTAAAGGAAAAAGAGCAACTCCTCACTGATTTGTCTAATTCCGAGCGTAAAAAGCGAATCATTAATGGAATCGGATCAATTTTCAAAACTCTATTTGGAACTTTAGATCAAGATGACGCCGAGTATTATGGTGAAGCAATACATATAGAAAACTACTGATCAACACATTGTTTCCTCCTTAAAGAGCAAGTACAAATAGTTGACAGTACGATCAGAAATTTTAACTCTTCAATTACAAAACGTAGAAAAAATAATCAAATTTTCGAAACTAACTTTAACATATTATATAACCTGACTAAAGAAAATTCAGATAACTTCTTTATGCTAGAACTGAAGCAATTAATAGAAGAAAGATTTTCTCTTATGACCTTAGTGACCAGTGAACTCAACAACGAGTACACGAATCTCATTAATGCAATTTTGTTTGCAAAGACAAACCAATTTGGTAATCACTCCTAGCCAGTATTTAATAGAATTAAGTAAGACACTACCTAACTTACCTATATCTACTTCTTACGCACTACCTCTCAAGGAAGAGAATGTATTACCACTTTTATCCTTAGTACATATTAATTTTCATTTTTCAAATAACAAAATAATATTCTGTCATCAATACCCTGATAATAAGTCAAGTAAAATTTGATTTATATAAACTTATCCCAATTCCGACGGTTGACAAAACGAACCACCATATTTTTATATTACCTCATTTCGACTATTTGGCTATTCCGGAGCCTAAAACCACATACTTTTGAAACCCTAGATGCCTGTAAAGAGGTAGAACCAAATCGGATGATTTGTATGATCCAACTTCCGATATTCTCAGTCTATACAAGGCCAATTTGCGAAACGGAAATCCTCGCATTTCCAGCGCATATTCCTAAGTCTTATGATTTTAGAGTAGGAAATTCACAACTGAAATGTGGCACCCCTTTCTCAAGGTAAATATGGTTATATGTTTTACCGCGACCGATAATCTTAACTCTTTCATGTCAGCATTTTAACTCCGAAGATCACAAACTCAAAGGAACAGGAATTCTTTCTATTAATTCAGATTGTAAAGTTTACACGAGCACTACGGTATTGTCATCTGCCAAACAACTAGTGAAACAAAGCGAATTCAAATCAATCCTCCCAAATTTCGACATAACGGAAGACGAATGTTGTAACAATAATAAACTTAAAAGAAACACGACTAAGCTTTTTATTTTAGTCCGTCGCACAGTTTCATGTTAGATAGAGACAGTTTGAACGTAGCAAGTCACAAACTAGAAACTTTGAATACACACCTACATGATTTAGAAGAAGAAGTTAGCTTGCGTATATTATATTGAGCTTTTTAAATTACTAGGAATTTTCTTATTAGTAAACTGTATCGTCGATGTCGACGATCTAAAGGCCACGAACATGAGAACAATTGTATATCAAATTGCATAACTTTTAATTATTGTCGAAAGAAGGAGTAATCAAGAAACATTACCTGTAACTTATGTATCAAACGAACGCGCATCGTCGGTAGAAGTAGAAATGACAGAACAAAAACTTAGACGAAGCGAAAGATTGTCAAATCTAAAAACAAATTTAGATTAATATTTAATATCTTTATCATCTAATGTACTGATAAAATCTGTTTTATGTTTGACGAACGATGTTCTATGTAACCACCTTTGTATTTTAGTCAGTAGTGTACCAGTAAAATTAAACTCTCTAGTTTTAATACATACCTGTATATAAATTTTGTTATTGTATATCATCATGTAATTTAGTACTTACCTTTAGTATTAATTAATCTATTATTTCCACACTTTATATTAACTTTAAATTCTATCGTCACATTTTCTTTCTCTCATATTTTTTTCTTGAAAATTTTTCGCAAAATTTTCATTTAAGGGATGGTGTAATGTACCTACCCCAAAATCAACTGTTACGCCTATGTTATAATACAAAATCTCATGTATCAAAGTTCGAACTCTCCGAATTATTCTTCATAATACTATAGGTAATTATGTAACCTGTATCCCAGAGGACCTTCAGATAGTCGATAAACCCTCCATGGAATTATTTAATAAATTCAATCACAAAGAAAAATTACAAACACTGGAACTCAAAATTGGAGACATAAAATTCTACCAAGAAGATAATATAACCGTATTCTATTTGATACATAAGAAATATCATTGGGACCAAGGTGAATATGAAACTTTATTTAACCTTCTGGTGAAACTCAAGAATATATTAACTCAAGAAAATATTACTCAATCAAAATCCCCAGATTAAGCAACGGATTCGACCAATTTCACCATAACAAGGTCAGGTCCATGCTGAGATTCCTATTCAGGAATACAGGCATAGAAATCAATATTTATCATGATGTTCTTATCAATCCTGATCCTGGTTTAATTCCCGAAATACTCAAAGAAAATCATTCCAACCCCACATCAGGACACTCTGGATTCCATCGAACTTACCAAAGAATAAAACAAAAATACAAATGGAAGGATATGAAGCAACAAATTAAGCTTTTCATAAAAACCTGCGAATCCTGCCAGGAAAATAAACTTGTCCGCAAACGTAACAAAGAGCCAATGCAAATCACTACTACTTCTCAAAAGCCATTCGAGAGAATTGCGCTTGATATAATAGGCCCATTGCCACTCACTAGCTCAGGGAATAAATTCATTCTCACTTTACAAGATGATCTAACAAAGTTCACACAGGCATACGCTATACTGAATCACGAAGCGATCACGATCGCAGACGTCTTCGTACATAGATTCGTGTGTAACTTTGGAATTCCAGAATCTATACTGACAGACCAAGGTCGAGATTTCCTTTCTAACCTATTCCAAGAAGTATCGAAGCTTTTCAAAATAAAGAAGCTACAAACCACCGCATATCACCCCCAGACAAACGGAGCGCTGGAAAGAGTGCTCCCACACTCACAGATTACCTCAAACATTATATCAAAATGGACCAAACTGATTGGGACAATTGGTTAGATTTCGCAACATTCTCATATAACTCGACAGTCCATATATCAACAAAGTTCACACCGTTTGAATTAATTTTTGGAAATAAACCCACAATTCCATCGCAATTGTGCCAAGAACCTGCGTTTAAATATACGTATGATGATTATCTCGATAATTTAACTTTAAAACTCCAAAAGAGCAACGCGATAGCTCGCGAGAACTTGATCCAGTCCAAAAATGTGAATAAAACTAACTACGACAAAAGGTGCAGAAACACCAATTACAAGGTAGGAGACATTGTCTACTTAGAAAATAAACGATCTTTCCCAAATAGATCACCTAAGCTCACACCCAACTACACAGGTCCATATAAGATTGTGGAAAGGAATTCCCCCGTGAATTCTACAATTCTAATAAAAAAGAAGAAAGTTAAGGTTCACAACGACCGACTGAAACCTGGCTTTATTGTTTCAGACTAATATCCTGGGTTCAGATCGGATCGACTCAGTTAAACATCTCAACTATAAACCCTTCTCCAGGGATCTATTATGATCATGTGAGCACGATAAATTTCTGCGAGACATCATGGAAACTGGTGGCCCACATCAATTTGAAAACTTTTCAGGATAAAATATCGCTTATAGAAGTGAATTTAAAGAAAACGGTAGCACTGTGTCAACAAAGCCATTTTAGTATTTTATCATTATGCAACACTTCTCTTCTGGTTATGGAACAACTTCTGCCAATGGTAAAGGAAAAAGCAACTCCTCACTGACTTGTCTAATTCCGAGCGTAAAAAGCGCGGAATCATTAATGGAATCGGATCAATTTTCAAAACTCTATTTGGAACTTTAGATCAAGATGACGCCGAGTATTATGGTGAAGCAATACATAAGGTAGAAACTACTGATCAACACATTGTTTCCCTCCTTAAAGAGCAAGTACAAATAGTTGACAGTACGATCAGAAATTTTAACTCTTCAATTACAAACGTAGAAAAAAATAATCAAATTTTCGAAACTAACTTTAACATATTATATAACCTGACTAAAGAAAATTCAGATAACTTCTTTATGCTAGAACTGAAGCAATTAATAGAAGAAAGATTTTCTCTTATGACCTTAGTGACCAGTGAACTCAACAACGAGTACACGAATCTCATTAATGCAATTTTGTTTGCAAAGACAAACCAATTACACCCAATGGTAATCACTCCTAGCCAGTATTTAATAGAATTAAGTAAGACACTAACTACCTTACCTATATCTACTTCTTACGCACTACCCTCTCAAGGAAGAGAATGTATTACCACTTTTATCCTTAGTACATATTAATTTTCATTTTTCAAATAACAAAATAATATTCGTCATCAATACCCCGATAATAAGTCAAGTAAAATTTGATTTATATAAACTTATCCCAATTCCGACGGTTGACAAAACGAACCACCATATTTTTATATTACCTCATTTCGACTATTTGGCTATTTCGGAGCCTAAAACCACATATAGTTCTTTTGAAACCCTAGATGCCTGTAAAGAGGTAGAACCAAATCGGATGATTTGTATGATCCAACTTCCGATATTCTCAGTCTATACAAGGCCAATTTGCGAAACGGAAATCCTCGCATTTCCAGCGCATATTCCTAAGTCTTATGCGATTTTAGGTAGGGAAATTCACAACTGAAATGTGGCACCCCTTTCTCAAGGTAACACATGGTTATATGTTTTACCGCGACCGATAATCTTAACTCTTTCATGTCAGCATTTTAACTCCGAAGATCACAAACTCAAAGGAACAGGAATTCTTTCTATTAATTCAGATTGTAAAGTTTACACGAGCACTACGGTATTGTCATCTGCCAAACAACTAGTGAAACAAAGCGAATTCAAATCAATCCTCCCAAATTTCGACATAACGGAAGACGAATGTTGTAACAATAATAAACTTAAAAGAAACACGACTAAGCTTTATTTTAGTCCGTCGCACAGTTTCATGTTAGATAGAGACAGTTTGAACGTAGCAAGTCACAAACTAGAAACTTTGAAACACACCTACATGATTTAGAAGAAGAAGTTAGCTTGCCTCTTTCAATAATACAAAACTCATACTTTGCCTATATTGTGATGAGCATTTTTAAATTACTAGGAATTTTCTTATTATATAAACTGTATCGTCGATGTCGACGATCTAAAGGCCACGAACATGAGAACAATTGTATATCAAATTGCATAACTTTTAATTATTGTCGTGAAGAAGGAGTAATCAAGAAACATTACCTGTAACTTATGTATCAAACGAACGCGCATCGTCGGTAGAAGTAGAAATGACAGAACAAAAACTTAGACGAAGCGAAAGATTGTCAAATCTAAAACAAATTTAGATTAATATTTAATATCTTTATCATCTAATGTACTGATAAAATCTGTTTCATGTTTGACGAACGATGTTCTATGTAACCACCTTGTATTTTAGTCAGTAGTGTACCAGTAAAATTAAACTCTCTAGTTTTAATACATACCTGTATATAAAATTTGTTATTGTATATCATCATGTAATTTAGTACTTACCTTTAGTATTAATTAATCTATTATTTCCACACTTTATATTAACTTTAAATTCTATCGTCACATTTTTCTTTCTCTCATATTTCTTTTCTTGAAAATTTTTCGCAAAATTTTCATTTAAGGGGGATGGTGTAATGTACCTACCCCAAAATCAACTGTTACGCCTATGTTATAATACAAAATCTCATGTATCAAAGTTCGAACTCTCCGAATTATTCTTCATAATTATGGAAAGAACCAACTATCTCGTTTCTAGCTAACATCCGCAGATATGCTTCACAAACCAAAACTATCCTATTCTAAACAGTCTTGTTTAATAATTGATTCACCCACAAAAGAAATGTCAATAACTTCCAAACTCATTATTTAATTTTCTCGTCGATAATTCGAAGTAATCTAGTTTAGAAATTCTTTTCCGTTTGTTTAGAGTAAACAGACGTGATTTCGATTGTCATGAATCTTTGACATTTCGACGTAACGCCTATGCCCGAAAAGGCACGTCTTATGATATAAAACCAGATAGTTGTGTTCAATCGGCAGTTCGAGTTTGGCTACAAAAGTGAAATGTTATAGCTATTATGTGAAAATATATATATAAATCCAAGAGTTCAGTGTATAATTAGAAGATCAACCCGACCCATTACATATAAACCGCTAGATATCTATTTCAATATTCCATGTTTTGAGTACGATAGATAAAATTTTCATATCTTTATACGACAGCTGAACCGTTTCACAGATACGCCAAACGAGTGACACCCATATTCGTTGTGATATTTACAGAGGATGTGAAGAATAAATTTCTGTACGTACGATAAACCGCTTGGTGTTGAAACATTAAGCGAGCTCTATCACCACCGAAATTACCAGAATAACGGTTCTCTTCATAAAATTCATCCAGTAAATGTTCGTAAACGATTGCATTTGATATATAGTAAATTTAATCCAGCTTTGAAATCATTTTATAGTCTATTCGGCAGACATGAAAAGATAGTTCAGTTGATTTTTTGTTGGAAGATCTCACTGAATTACTAAATATGTTCGAAGGATGATTGTTACATGGAACTGCTATTGACCCATATTCGTTGTGATATTTACAGAGGATGTGAAAATAAATTTCTGTACGTACGATAAACCGCTTGGTGTTGAAACATTAAGCGAGCTCTATCACCACCGAAATTACCAGAATAACGGTTCTCTTCATAAAATTCATCTAGTAAATGTTCGTAAACGATTGCATTTGATATATAGTAAATGTAATCCAGCTTTGAAATCATTTTATAGTCTATTCGGCAGACATGAAAAGATAGTTCAGTTGATTTTTTTGTTGGAAGATCTCACTGAATTACTAAATATGTTCGAAGGATGATTGTTACATGGAACTGCTATTGAAAAATGAATATCAGTTTCATAAAGTACAAAACCTCAATACGTATTAAAATTTCATAACAATCACAGAAAACCTTAAAAGAATCGCCCTCATACCAGAAAGAACGCATGAGACGAAACTAAGCAAGATAAAAACTCAGGACCATTTTAACTTTGGAAAGTCTGAAAGCGTTCGCAACATTACCAGTAGTGATTAGTCTTGGATTTAATCATACGAGCCAGAAAATAAGCGCCACCCTTCTGTTTCGGTGTTCCAAGGGGAAGAAAAACCGACAAAAGTCATCAGTGGCCAAAGAGATGGTCGAAACGTTCGTTTCAAAGACATATCATGCAGGAACAAATCCTTCACAAGATCGAAGAACAGTTACTGCCGATTCTTACACAAACATTTGTTCACCGCGAAACATTAGTAAGCAAATCCCGAACGGCGAATCATCTTTCACCAAGACAATGCAAGTTTACACACAGCCAGGAAAACAATTGAATATTTGTCACAAGAAAACATCGAATCGTTACATCATCCTCCATACAATCCGGATATAAATCCCAATGCTTTTTTTACTTTTCCCAAAATAAAGAACGGACTGCGTGGCTAAAGGTCTTCAGAAGAAGCTGTTGATGCTTTCCAAAAGGGCATTTTGAATGTAACAGGAAAGGATTAGAATAACTGCTTCTAGAATTGGTTTGGAAGAATGCAGAAGTGTATCAATTTACGCGGAGAATACTTTGAAAAACAATAATGTCTTTAAAAGCTTTCAATTGTTTATTGTTTGCTCTATATACAAAACTCAGAAGATATCCCTCGTAGCATCTACAAGAAAATGAGCAAGAAGCCACATCTGAGGCATGAAAGAAAAGCAGGCATCGAAGACAAATAAAGGGAGACCTGTTCGTAGAAACTCCAGAGAACCAGTTCGGAAAGAAATTACAGCAATGGACATAAGGATTATAATGAAAAACTGGAAAACTTTACAGAAAGAAGAAAAAGCAATAAAGTAGAAAACTCCTGAAAATAGGAGATCGAAGAGAAACTAGCACTATGTAATGGAACCCATAATAACAAAATACTGGATAATGTAAATAGGACGTTACATGCGTAGTGATACCCATAAAGCCAAATACAAAGAACAAAATTAAGATAAGGGCCATTATAAAGCCACACAGCATAAAGTGGGGCTTGGGTGCATTTTGGTATATATGTAATGAATGGACTGATAAGGCATCAAGTAGGGATCAAAACAACGAAAGAGAGTACAATGGTACAATGGAAAAAAATGAAACGAGTAAATAACAAAAGCATATAATGAAAAAGAAAGGTGACTCCGTTACCCACACTCAGAACAAATCAACGAAATGAGGTTGATGCTTCTACCAAGTTAAAAGGTCGAATAAGAACTTTAATTTAAACACTTCTAAAACAATAGCAAAACTAGATGAAAAGGTGCAAGGAGTGATATTCTGATACTCAACAGAAGCGCTGCTTGGATAATGATTAGATCCCACCCTTGTCACGTGTCCTTTATCGGCAGGATGACCATTTCACCTGAATTTCGAATTTCTCTCCGATTTTATAAATACAAAATAATGTTCTGATATAATAATAAAGATATTCAATTTACCAATCTCAAAACATAAACGACCTTAATTTTCTTGGTTAATCTAAATTGATCCTAGCTCTATCCACAACGAATTTATAAGTGTGCAGAGTGATACCTCTAGGTAAAAATTCCAGATATATCAAAACAGCAGCTCCTCAGTTTCTTCACCTTCAACCAACTTATTAGGATTAAATAGAGAAATACTCAGGCTATAACTGCAAGTTGATTTATGGATTCTCTTCTACAAAAAATTATTGTTTTACCGTATTTAATTAAAAACAAAATTCTATTATGTAAGACTGACATACGTAATTGTAATTTCAAATTTTGAGCACATATAATGTAGTAAATCACATCAGAAAACAAGATAATTACATTGCGTAATTAGCAGTTGAACCATTCCATAAGTGAAAATGAATGTACAAAATAATTCCAAATTTCCTTTGGGAGATGTTATCTCCATCGTAACGTCAAAAGAAGATCACGATAGTCAGTACACCACGTCTGTAGTGCCCTACTGTACCTATTTAGTCGCTTCGAGCGACATCTGTGTATGGTAGAAAGAAGCACGAAGCTAATCTCCTACTTATGCTACATGAAAGCTCAGAGAGTAATATCCAATATGATCGGAAGGAGAAATCTGCATACTTTGCAGATTTTTCTGGATCCTTATATATATTTGCATAAAAAACTGGTTCATAGCCAGACTGTTAAGTAGATAGTAAATCGAACCGTGCAAATAAACAAGTTATTCAATTCTACTGACGTTAAAAATTTTATAACTTTCATCGATGCAAGCAGATCCATACTTGTTAATTTCACAAAAACTTGATTATATATTTATATTGTATTTCGTAATCAGTGTTTTCCAATGTAACACTTTTTACAGTCAAGAATGGAAAATGATTTATGTAATACATAAATTGTCTTCAAACGAATATGGATATATCACTATTCTCAAATCAAATTTTCTCTCGTCGAATTCCTTCTCATGAACGGAAATTTCAAAACCATTAAGTTTTTTGATCATCTTAGATTTCGAATGAGCTTTATGTTTTAATACTGAAAGAAACAAACAGTGCATTGCTCTGACCATCTAGATTTCTTATGTCAGATAATTACATAAATATATGTAATCTTCATTCTTATAATCACCTCGAGCAGTTAAAAACTCTTTCAGACAGTGATAACTCAATATACAATATATCGAACAAATATTAAGTATTAAAATAATACTTTAAGTTGAATTTGTTGAGGACTCAATTCGGTTATTTGGTTTTAAAGAATTATCGCGAATGATTCTATTTCTATTATATTATAATCTTATATTTTATATGAAGAATATGTAGATGACTCTAGTCTCAAATTGAAATCTTGTTAGAACTCTGAAATCCTATTGGAACTTTTGACATCGATTCGAAATACCAATGAAAGGTATGTCAAATATGAACTTCGAATATTATATTGCTACACCTGCCATAGGACTCCTGCTAATAAACACAATTAATATAGGTGATTCATAATCTCATTCCACATTCTTTGCATGTCTATACACAGATATTAATCTACAACACTGCGATAATGCCGAGACAAAATAAATGCTTAAAAAGCAATTATTAATTATAAACAACACTACACGAATGAAGCAGCAAATCAAACAAAATAATCACTTTCCCTTGGAAACATAAAAATACTTAAATACAAGTTCAAAAACATGTAAAACATTTTTAGGTTAAGTTGGATGTCATAACAACAACCTGTCACCCGGAATTCCATAGTATTCCCAAACATTCCTATACAATGATATCTTGGATATCTACTAGATATTCCAGTTTCTAATCGAAATATCAATGTCTTATTCATAATTTGAAAAAACAAAAATAGGCGTGGCATTACTCCTACAAAAATATTTGAGAAGCTTTTATCTTATCGCTGATAAGAGCCGTAAAAAATGTATCAATTTGCCTCTAATAACACTGCATTATTTCATAAATCACTCATTCATTTAGAAATTCAACAGAAAATAGATAAGAACTTACCTCATCATTCAGCTTACCCTTCGATGCCATTTTACAAACAACTGATTAATTAAGTTGGATTGGAAGCTCGGGATGACGTACACAGGTGCCGATGTTTCACGAGGTGTGCAGTGGATACCAGATTAGGTAAATAGGTATACCTAATCGTAGTTATTATATATATAAAGAGAGAAAACTGAAGGGAAAGTTTACAAAATGCATTTGAATATATTTGGGCTAGGAAATCGTTTAGTTAGATTCCGTATAAATCTTTTGTATAAGGTAGGTAGAAATAGTTAAAATAGGGAAGAAATTTGTTCCAAAATAACATCTTGCATATCCATAATCTCCTAAAAGGCGAATAATTCTGAACAGTTATAAGTTCCAATCTGGCGAATATAATGTTGATTTTTTTGATTTAAAATTAACTTAGTATAGCGATTTAGATTATTATAATAGTTATACTAGATATATCATCGGCCGGTAACTTGCTGCTATAACTGTACAATTTCATTTGCAATATTTATGCAACCAGACATACTAACTCTTGGCAGTTATTTTTCCGCAACTAACCATACACCATAACGTACAGATAGTTGAAGCTCGTCTCAGTACTAAGTAACTCTCCAAATAGAAGTTGAAATATTCTCTTCAGATATGAAGAAAGTTACAGTGTAGTTGAAAGGTTTCTATCGAAATCATGTCCATATGCTTTTGCTATTGTGTTTGCGACTTTCATCGTTATCTTTGCATACTTTTGTAGGTTTCAGCGATGATTTTTGCCGTTTTCTTGGTGTTTAATGCGTGAGTCTAAGTGTAACTGGGAGAGACCAAAAGTTGAGGATGCCAATAACCAACCCTTCCTGTTGTCTCAGACTGTTTCAATGGCATTTTACATATACTCCTGACTACAAGACTGAGAATCAGTATGTCTATTGTAGTTGCGCGACATATTATCTGAAAGAATTTAGATTTGGGTAATAACCAACCTATTTAGCACTGAAGGATACATACCTTTTTTATAAAAACCGAAATGTCCAAATTCCCTACGTCGTTTCGTCCACTTTTCTGGCATGCCGTTTTGTACAATGTAAATAACAACAAAAATTATTTGTAATTTCCACAAAAATATGATATTTATATTAAAACGAACATATTTTGTTGAACAATACACCCATGCAACGATTCACATGTCACAATTGACGAAAATTAATGTGAAACCAAAATTATCGAAAAATCCAAAAATATTGAAAATTTTTGGGTAACAGGGTTAGATTCTTCTTCAGTAATTGCACCTAAACGACTAAGCGAAAATCATTTTGAACTCTACAGGTTTGACAACATCCTCGACTTATAGTTTTGCGATGCGATATAGTAGCCCCTAGCCCGCCAATTAGAAATAAATTATGTGTGTCATTCTGTCCATATATGTCTTTTTGTACATACAAAATGGTGGTGCAAAATTATTGTTATGAGCATTTATTTTGTTAGAATTTTGCAATAACTGTACCGACTAATACTAATAATAAGTATTCATTTTTATGCTAATTATATTATATATAGATTATAAATGATATGATTGTAAAAATATTCATTTTGTTATAACTCACGAGATTTGTTCCCATAAACAGAAGCAAAGGGTTGTTGCCTGTCGTTAATTTCCATAAGGCAATTATCATATGTCATATGTGTTATATATTCGATAACACGAGAAATTTATTGCTATATATGTAAACATATTGAAGACTTTTATTCAGAGGGAAATATTCAACCGTCTGTAGAATCTTGAACATCCCTCCTTGATGGAGCTGGTTTCCCGACCCGACTCTTCATAATCATCGCCTACCAGGGCCACATAGTACTAGTACAATCTATTCGGATTTTATAAATAGAAGCAACTGTCAGCAGTTTCTTCCTCGTTTGATCTCATCCCCATATAATTTTAGCATATACATGGATTTTCGCATAAATATATCAATTTTTGCAAAAATATATGGAACAATTTGAAAACATTGAAAATTATAGTTATATTTAACGTACTCAGTCATACATCATATATTTCTAGGTTTAATCAAATAATTCAATAATCCTAACTTTCGTGCAAAATGTTTCGGGGAATTCAGGTAATAAACCTTCTGTATTTTCGCATTTCTCTGTTTCAGTGTGTTAACTTTCTACATGCCCCAAAGAAATTTTACATATTTCAGATTTTATAAGGTCATTCTTCAAGATAAATGTAAATGATTAACGCAGAAGATTTGAGGCCATAACGAAGTGACCGTGGTTAAGATTTATCGTTGCTTTAAAGAAGTATTTTTCACTTCATTGATGAATTGGTGAAAAGCTTAGATATTCCAACTCTTTTCAACAATCACTTCGCAAAAATTGTAAAGGCAAACGATATAATTTCGACAATATAAACATTGTAGCTTTTATAGACAGCTAACTTCTCATTTTATTGGTTCTATGTTCTTACATTTTGCCAGTATAGTTTTTGTTATCTATTGTGTGTTTTGGATTCTTTGAAATTAATTTATTATGACCTAACAAATCAAATCATCTTCATTATTAAAACAGTCACTTTTGATATATTAACAACCATGCTGCCTTTGTCCATTTTTCAGAAGATAACTACTGAATAACAATGATTTTGGAGATGTAGTTCCTACAGAACGATTTCTTATTGCAGAGAAAGCGTTGAAACGGATTTTCAATGTTAATAAAACTGTTTGTTAAACTGTCATTACCAACATTTACCTGTTCTTAGTGAGTGGCAGAGCCAGTGGAACAAGTCAAACACAAAACTTCATCCAGTGCAGCCTGTCCTTAAACCCTGTAAACTACCCTCGATGTGCAGAAAGAATAAAATCATCTTAAGGAGACTAACAATATGCCACACGCGCCTTACTCACGGTTAGCTGATGGAGTCAGAAAACCCTCCAGAATGCGAAGTCTGTAACAGTCGTCTTCAGTAGAACATATTTTGATAGACTGCAACAAATACAGAGGTGCCAGATCACAACACAACCTCAATAGAAACCTAAAAGAATTACTCAACTCCGAATATCAGGTTTCTAATTTGTTTGAATTCCTGAAAAACACAAACTTGTATAACCTCATTTGACATGATAATCTCTGTTTTATTTTACAATACTTTTCTATTGTTTCTATATAATTATTGTTTACATGAATGTATAATTTCATCCTGTCAATGACCATAGCCGTTGAGACACGTAAATTTCCTAAATAAATGAATAAATAGAAATTAGCAATTTAATCCTCATTGAAGAATTCACACAATTATGTTCTATGTTCATTCATAATTGTGAAAAATTATTGACTAGAGGAAGTCGTTGCAAAATAAATTAAAAGCATGAATTTCAAGAAACGGTACGTATATTACAGATATCCCTACCGGCTAAAAGAATGATAAAAGTGTTTGAATAATAAAAAAATCATGAATATTAGGTACAGGAAGGAACAATAAATATATGAGAGATTTAAGTTTAGGGTAAGTGTTTGCTTGGGCAGAAGTTTATTTAGAATTGAACACGTTCAGTTACAAGAAAATGAATACCAGATACAAGAATAGCGTATACAAAGTACTCACAAAATGTTGAAGAAGTTTTTCAAAATTAAAATTAAAATATGGATAAATGTTTAGATGGAATTATATTAAGTAAAATGAATGAAATTTGCAATTTTAATCCTTTAATCCATATATTTAATTCAGTTCTATTAATTTCTGACACCAATACATATTATGTATATTCAATGCATTTCGAAACTTCTATCCACAAATAGGAGATTTTAAATTATTCTTGTACCTTCGTTATTTTCCATTTATATTTAAACTTTTATTACAGTATAGATACTTCTGTTTTATGCAGTATACCATCGGTAATTCTCTCATACTTACATGAAAATTGCATAATGTTTCTTGTTTAATATTTTGAAAAATTTTATTGTTGAAATTTTCGAAAGCGTTCAATCAGGATTGCAACAGAAATTTTTTAATGTTAATACAAAGGAATAAGTTATGGCTATTTCAATCTGATTACCACGTTGCTTGATATGAGTTTGACAACAATGTGCTGTTGAAATTGACCTGTTTCTGTGCTTATCAACTTACTATTAGAAATATTCCACAAAGTCGGTGCGATTTTTCGGATTCTGGGAATTGCTTGAGTGTCTATCTTTCGGAGGAGATGTAGAGCCGTCGGTCCTTTATAACATAGATGTGTTGGACATTGAAGAGCCCTTCCCTCGACACGAGAGGGGTTCGGCAAAATTCCCGGGTTAGTGAGGTGACAGAATTTTCCGGGGTGCCATTAGCAGAATTAGAGCACGTTAAAGAAAAAACAAAACACATCAGAAATATTAATGTCAGAATGATGACTGTTTTCTTAATGTTTCGATTTTCACGAGCAAATTAGGTTTTTCTAATTGAAACAGTTCTTTTCGTGACTATATCTTCTTTCATAATCGTAAAAGTCAAATTTATTCATCCATGACAAAAAGAATAGTTTAATCTTAGATGGCAATCTTGTAGGACAGTTTTTTTGCACTTCACGGGGTACTAAGGTCAAAATTACCCGTCTTGCTGTCTACATCAATCTGATAAATTTTCTTTCTCTATAACTGGCGAGCCTAGAGACTGAAATATTTTAAATGTCAGGATGTGACACTCAAATAATACATATTCTGTTGTTATACCCTCTTAGTCGGTTAACTTGGTGGATTCCGATTATACGTAGTTTATGAAGATAGCATTGTTCTGTGCAACCAATAATGTCTTTCATTTCTCTTCTTCTCAATGAGCGCAAATGCGAAGTTAG
Source organism: Cryptolaemus montrouzieri (assembly GCA_013387265.2). NCBI lineage: Eukaryota > Metazoa > Arthropoda > Insecta > Coleoptera > Coccinellidae > Cryptolaemus > Cryptolaemus montrouzieri. The sequence continues at coordinate 108,453,139 of JABFTP020000185.1, forward strand.
CAACTCAGAAGGCTATATAACTATTTTTTAAACTGTTGTCTTTTGAAAAGTTGGTTGCCAAGTTTGAAATTTCTTTTTTGCCACCATCTGCAGTACGCTTTCAAAAAAAATTCAGCGAGCATATTGCGGTACTACTATCGGTGCCTCAGATCCATTTCTTCATTACCTAGCTAGTTTAAGTGTTCTCGTACCCACGTAATAATAATACTATTGTCTCGAACTGAACATTTATGCTTGCAATCCAGAACTACTTTCAAAGTTATCGAGTGCGATTGAGTGCTGCAAATTTACTTTCTGAAGGTATAAAAATAGACTTATAGCATTCCAGATTTCTACTTTCCTAGTCTTACATACTTCAGCTTGGTAAACACTAGAAGATAAAATGCCTATAATTATGCTTAATATTCAGGAAGTACCATTTGAATTCCATCAGTTGACTATCTGGAAAGGAAGCTTGAAGTCGAACTCTGGTATCATAATCAGACTGCATAAGCATGCAGTATTCCACTATAAAAAACCTGATGCTGGAGTGATCCACGAAGATGCTTACAGGGTCCTGCCAGCTCCAATTTATACATGTAAATTCTAGCCTACTCAGACTATTTATCACACTTAATACACTGGAATAATTAGTCTTTGTGCTATTTAAATTTTGCAGTGGTATGATTCACTATTGAGAACTCATACAAAAGTCCTATCAAATTTAGAGTAAAATGAAACGAATAATGAAATTCAAAATTGTTGAACAAGGATCGATCTTCATTCAAGTTTTATCTCGTATTATGATTTATGAATTTACATACTAAGGAAAATGAACAGTTTTAAGTTACAGTTTTCATCAAATAAGCATAGAATTTTCAGGGCTTTTTGAATTCAGATGAAATTTGTGTCACCACGCAGATTGAAAATGTTGAACAACAAATGGAGCAAATTTGATTTGAGTTAACCAATAATCAATCAAGATTTGATCCATTGGTTTTCATCTTTTATCAGTTTTGATCATTCAAGGTGAGCCAGGGTTGAGCCGTTATACTTAAATGAGCTATATAGGGAATTGGATTTCAACTTGAAAAAAAAAGTCATAAACAATTAGCCGAGAGTGTTTCTTAAGAGTGAGACACCCTGCGAAGATGGCGTCAAAAAAGTTGCTTTTAGTAGGAATTTGAGAACCCTTTATTCTTCAAATTTAACTCATCATTATGACGGCATATTTTATATAGTAAACTGTGCATTGAAAATAATGGTGAAAATTTTTAGCAATGTGAATTTCTGAAAATAAAATTCTTCTCTCTCCTTTTCTCAATAAATTCGTCAAATATAAACTGAAACCTTCATTAATTGCTGTCGAACTACTACTACATCTTTTAAGGTAGATTTGGTGAGAAACCTACTGCAACCATCCCTATGGTTGAATTTCAATAAGTTTCTTGATTCGACCCGATTAGAGGGGGGATGAAATTTTCAATCTGATAATCAACAAGATAAACCTATGCGGTTTTCATATTATCCTTTGGTTTTCATTATCAGACACTCTAGTTTAAAATATTAAATTAAAATTGATACAACCCTTAACTTCGGAATCGAGACGTAGGGGTTAAAAATTTTCAAATCGTCATATCCACGCTAATAACCAAGATACAGTTATGAGGATTTCATATTATTCTTAGGAATATTATTAAAAAGACCTTCATTTGAAAATAAGTGTTCTTTTCTTCTATTCTAAACCAAAAAGTTATACAATTCACAAAAGTCTATATAGTTTTTAGGTGAAATGAATATGAAAATCCAAAAACTTACAGGTAATAATCAATAATGAAATGATATGAACGCATACTAGCTGGTGCCACCGTTGATTTTATTCAACTCGCGCAGCTATCAAACTGAATTCCCTAAATTTGAAGGAACTACCTAAAATGGTTTTAAAAAATAATAAGATAATAAATAAGAATAACTTCCTCACCGGATTCTTTGAAGTATCGTACGATCTGATGATGATAATAAATTAAAACTCTTAATAAACTATTTACCGTACGATCATTTATTTAGGAATACATTTTTATTCAACTTATTTTACTCAAAATACATACGCATTATTTTCGTATGACGGTTCAACTCCTGTGTAGTAATATTTACATCATATTCAACTATTTATGGTTTAATTAATTTCAACCCAAGTCTATGGAATAAAGAAAAGAATTGTTTGCTGAATGAATGCAAACTTTATACTTTCTATCTGTTTTTCATGTTTTTTCAGTTGGAGGAGTACATATTCAACTGCGAGATTCGCCAACTGAATGCAATATTATATTAATTTTGCATGATATATCTTGTATACAAGAAAACAAAAAGGGTTTGAGCCTATTTATTATTAAAAAAATTAAAAACAGTTACAATGTGAATTACATAAAAATCTTCTTCATCAAGAGGTACATATGTTGGTCCACTTCGAAGCTGTGTAGATTGTTAGCATCTCCTTGTAGCCTCATCAAAAGTCCTCCAAAAGAAACATACGCAGCTCTGTAAAAAAAAAGAGTATTTTAGATGCATGTACATTCCAGTCATTTATAGTGGTTTATCAATATATAATTTTAAAATTATAGTGAAAAGATATTTAGTAACACTCAATTGCTGATTTTGTGATACATACAAGGGCAGTATGGATAGTGGTCGTGATTTATTTTAGCACAACCAGCTAACCACACTGCCATCGTAGATATTACTTGATTCGATGATAAACATCGATTCTGAAATATCAGATAGAAATATGTTCCAAACATGTTGAAAAATTTGAAACATTGAAAATTTTTGAGGCCTGCTAATTTTTAAATAAGCCAAGTTAAAACGTTCGAAAACTTGCATATCAGTTATTTTATAAAAATGCTCTCGTAGATCAATTACTTACTTAATGCAACTGCACATCGTCATCCAAGGACGATTGAAGGAGATGATATGATAATTACGTGTCTTGCTTTTGTCAAACCCATGTATTCGAATCCCGTCATAGGAACGCAGCGATACTAGGTAAACTAATTTATTTAAACATCTCTTTTTACGGATTACGGTAATTGAAATCACAGTTTGCTTCAACTTTTGCGGTGAAAATCTATTTGAAGATAAAAATAACTTTGGAATTGTTAGAAAAATGAGTTGGTACTGGTATTCCATAGGCAAAATATTTTTATGTGTGGTACGAATATTTCAGTCATGGTTGTGAATCCGTTGAACATAAGCAAGAGAATTGAAGTTGAGCTAGGCTATGCAAAGTTGGTGATTCGAAAAAGATTTTAAAAATGTCAATGTTTCAATACGATAAATAAATCCCTGGATCAAGACATCAAACAACAACAACCTTTTAACCATCATTAGTTCTCATCGATCATAAACAATTCATAGAAACTCACACTTTCTGTTTTAATCAGATAGGAAAATTAATTTTCAAGAAGTAATGGCCTCTTCAAAACATTTGCTATTCTCTATTCAATTGTCGAATGATTTAAAAGCAAACAAAACTGAGTTTATTATTATCATGATGACTAGTTTTAGAAGAGGCCATTGTGGGTGAAAAATATAAAAGTAAATGACAGAATCGAAACTGTAATGTTCAATTATAACTCGATTCAGACCAATCAAGAAGGTAATAGTGCCTGCGTGGGATAATTTTCAGAGAGGTGAAACTTTATAACAGAACTCCGATTTATATATTTTCGTATTCGAGTGGAAATTAATCTGTTTATAAACATTGCCAAGTAAGTTTCAAATTGAACTCTTCTTCCGCATAAATGAGGTCCAGAAGGCGCACTCACATTCAAGATGTGTAATAGAAACATTTAGAAAATGATTTCGCATACGATTGAACATCGCTTTCAAATTATTTAAATTATTTCATGAAAGTGAGTGCTTTATGTGAAAAAAACTTTTAGGAAATTGAGTGATTTTGTGGTTCTATCGTAAGGTGTATAAGGTTCAAACACTAGTAGTAAAACTACTGACCGTTATCAGTTCGAATGAATAACAAGTTGTTGAGAGAATTTTCAAAACAAATGGTGAAATGATATAAATGAACTACGAAAATCCTATTCTATACGGCCGTACAATCCTTATTTATTTCAAACAACTTGAGTATGAAGTAAAGAAGTAATCAGCGACGTTTACTACATCGAATAAAAGGAGTCACATAGTAACAAATCAGATAGATTCGGTGGCTACTGAATAGTATTTGCGCTGTTTTTTCTTTGAAGCCTTATCAAAATACTTTCAAGATATGCAGCTTAAAATCCATTTCTGGCTAAAATTTAATGCAACTATGATTAATAAAACATCGAAACAAAAACGCGTACAGAAATAAAACAGCGTAACTTCAAGTTATCTCACTCAACTTTGAAAATAATGATAATGACAGTTACAATCTCACAAAAAAGGAAACTACAATCCGATGACACACTCTGATGATTCCTGCAAGTTTCAGGTTTCATTTAATTTTTTATGAATTCCCAACATACAACTTTCAATTCAACTCTTCACATTACATAAAAGAATATTGAACCACCAAAATAATTTAGCGCATCCACCAAATCTCACAATATTCAGACAGCAACCGAACGAAATACACAATGCTTTCCGAGATTATAACTATTTTTACAGTCCACTAAAAATGAATCGATAAAGAAAACCAATTTTCCAACTTTAATTGAATCGAGAGCAAAGTGAAATATGGTTGGTGTACTTAAATTTGACTTGCAAATTCTATGAAAAATTGTTTTTCATTGATGATGTCGTCGTTCCTTGTTACAGTTGTTTTTGTTCACTCTTCGATGAACGCAAAAAACTTACTGTAAGGGGCAAAGGGTCACGTACAAATTAAATCTTAAAGTAATCAATGAATTTATGGTAGAATTGTAGGTTTTGACATGCTGATCATTTTTTCTATTCTAACCTAACCCAATTTCAAGCAAACCCTAAAACAAAATAAATTAATTGAACATTTTTAGTTTTTTTTCTGTTGAGAATTGTTGAATCACATTAGGATCGATCATTTCACAACATTCAAGCACATAATAATGCTCTTTTTATATGTTCTGGGAGCAAGTAAATTTAGAATATTCCAAAATATAACATTATCTAGGAAGGAGATTAACCTCTTTTCCTAATTGGTAGGGTGATGTTTAAGAGTACAGGTTCTGTATCTTCGTTCATTTGATTCCATCTACATACTTTTAAAAAGGTATGGAAATTGCAAAGTGCACAAACAGATTAAACAAAGTAGATGTTCCATATATTTAGACTAGTTATAAAGTTTATCAATCCCCCCTCCTCGCGTGAAGAGCATACGATATACGACGATCAGAAAAAGATATATACTCGATCGACCTCTAGAAAAATATTAGGTCCGCAACTAAGGTGTCGCTGTTTTTTATGAAAATACGAGTTTATTGTGAAAGATGATTACGAATGAATCATTCAAGATATTGCCCATTTCTAGCTACAACTTTTTCCCATCTTTTTGGCAGAGCTCGAATACCGTGACGGTAGAAGTGTTTGTCTTTTGAGGCTATCCACGAGGAAGCCATTTTTCGACCTCTTCATAAGAGCGAAACTGCTGATTAGTCAGACCATGTGCCATCGAACGGAACAAGTTATAGCGTTTCCAAGTAGGTTTTAACGGGTTTGGCAACGTAAGGTCGAGCGTTGTCATGCTGTAGAATTACTTTTTCGTGTCTGTGCTCGTATTGTGGCTGTTTTTCGCGCAGTTCTTTTGTCAATCGCATCAATTGGAATCGATACCTTTCTCCAGTGATGATTTCGTTCGGTTTCAACTGCTTATAATAAATAACACCGACTTGGTCCCACCAAATACACAGCATAACTTTCGCAGCGGGAATAATCGGACGAGGCGATGACGTAGAAGCATGACCGGACAGTCCCGAAGATTTTTTCTTCTTTGGATTGCTGTAATGAATCCATTTTTCATCACCCGTTGCGATGCGATGAAGAAAACTCTTTTTTTTTTTGCCGCTGGAGCAGTTGTTCACAGGCGAAAAAACGACGCTCAACGTCTCTTGGCTTCAAATCATAAGGAACCCAAGTTCCTCAACTCCTCAGGCTGAAGAAAACTCTTATTGAGAGCAATGCCTCCAATTCAGCGTCTTCGAAGATTTTTCGCCTTCCTTCACGGGGACGATCGTCCACATCGAAATCACCGTTTTTGAAGCGAACGAACCAATCCCGGCAAGCACTTAGAGCTTCAATCTTCGAATGAAAGAAGAAAATCAACCCTTCTCGCAAATGACGATTATTTGGCACAAAATCAGAAATTTTCTCACAACTAAAAGTATATAACGCAAAAACAAAATCACTAATGTGTCGCAGTGGTTCAAGACGTTCTTGACATTCAAAAATCGACCAGCTCTTACTGCTGGAGCCATTTATTGACAAACAGCGAGAACTTAATTGCGCACCTAATAATAAAAATGCCTATAGTGATAGTCTTCCACTCTGACAATGCCTGTGAGGTTTAACGTCCGAATTAACTCTTTTATATCAGTATAAGTCTCATAAAAATAAACTTGCAATGGGAAACTGAATTCAAAACATTTGGGATGTTTTGTGTTTAACGCTATTACAGAAATTAGAGCAAATTCTGACTGTTTACTTTTCTGCTACCGCACATTCATAAATAGTAGAAAGTTTCATGAAGACTTTGTTATAAAAATTATTCAATAAAGTTTCTTATATTTTGTTTTACTCTATATATACAAAATTCTGTGGGACAGATTGACCAGAGTCTATACATGCAAGAATCAGCAGATTAGATTAGATATATAGACAGGTTTAAGAAGATACAAAATCCGAAAATTTGTCAAAACATAGATGGCGCCCTGTATCTTGAAAACCAGTCAATTTTGTTCACAAAAGCATCAAGCATAAAAAACAGAAAACTACAAAATATTAGACTAAAAGCCTGCATTAATCTTGCGAGATAGTTTTTGTTCTCGTTTTCAGCTACAGTTTCAATTGAAAAAAAAATAAATTAAGGTTTATTTTAAGAATGAAACAAATAAAAGAAAATAAGAGACTCTTTCCGCATGTAGTAAAAAAATTGAAAATTGTTTTCTCACGGAGTAGGTGTTTTTTCTCGTCCTCAGTAGCTTGTATTGCCTTCTCTTGCCCTGATACAAGCCTGAATCCGTCTACGCATGCTTTGGATTAGGAAAATGACACTCCCTTCACGTGTTCATTATGCATAAGGAATTGCCGCAAGTAGATTCAAGTAAGCTTTTTTTCGTTTTCAAGTTATTTGGAAATTACGAAAATTGTCGAAATTAGTCGGGTGCCAATATATCGATTGTTTTTCAAATTATGTAAAAATGGTTTTGACTTAATTCTGAAGGAACTCTTTTGTAGAACTGACCTACGTGCAGTTTTGAGTTATAATGTAAACTTGCGTTTTTTTAAATGTAAATCATGGGTAACTTTGATATTGTTAAATGAAGTTCTTCTATCTTTTCAAAAGCATACCACATGTGCACCCAATTCTTTCATTGTGAACGTGTCTCAATGAAAAACCGACAAAATATAATTTTATTAAGTAAATCAATGTCCATTCACAGAGTCTACATGGAATGATTTCAATAGCTTGAGTAAGTTCTGCGCTCTCATTATGACAATTCGAAATTAATTCTTGCAATGACAATTCAGATAAATTATTTAACGTTTCTTCATCAAGTTACAACTTTTGTGTGAATTTAGTATCGTTTGTTAGAAAGCATAAAACGGTGCCGAAACATTAAATAATTCATCTGAATTGCCATTGTCAATTTCAAGAACTGTCTACTTAAGCTATTTTCATCAGTCCATGCCAATTCTGAAACAGAAACAAGTCCTGGAGGAAGAAATTGAGTGGACATGTGATATAATTTTAAAAAGGAAAAAGAGAACTCTATTCAACGAAATCGAAGTACATATTAAAAAATACGCAATTTAGCGTGAAAAAGTGACTGTAGAATTATGTTAAATCCATTTTTACATAACTGCAAAAACAACGGAGATATTGGCACATGGCCTATTCCGCAAAAAAGAACACGGGGAAGAGGGGGTCATCCTCTTCTACTCACAATATTTTACATAGCCTGCATACTAGTACAACAAAACCTGTTCACCCTATACACTCCTCTTAGAAAATATCGCACCATACTTTTTTCGTTTTTTTCTTGCATAATACGTTCAGAGGATGAAAGTAGAAAGAAAATAATGCATCTACGAAAGAATTTAATGAAATGAATGAATTCTAATGAAAATAACCATTGGTTTAAAAATATGACATTCTAAGCTATCCATACTGAGTGTTTTCGCATCAGAGCCATATAAACACATCGCAACTTCGATACATATTCATTAAGTTCCATCTTATCAAGGCTTGGTCTGTTTAAGTCCAAAGTACAACCAGAAGTATTTCAAGATATTCTGCAGGTGGTTTCATGGCTCGTTGTCCGCTTTTTATGAAATCACATTTGCTCAATCGGGTTCACATCAGGATTTCGCGAAGGCCGCCTCATAATATATATTCCGGCTTCGTCATGGTAATTCCTCACCACTACGGAACTATGCGGTCTCGCATTATCATTCATGAAAGAAAATCTTGCCAATTATAGGCACAAAAGGCACTAGATACAGCCGAAATGAACAGTTTCTGGAATGTTTTGAACAGTTTTTGGAATCATTTGTTTACATGTTTAAACATTTTTCTGTAACCGTAGTTGATAAATCAACAAAATTTCGATCAACATGGTCCCAATCGTGCTCATTCATGGTGTTATCGAGCAGACTTGCTAGATGGTGTTATCGAGTAGGCTTACAAGGTTTTGCACAATGAGCTCAGGGCCTGTGAGGGGTCTTGTGGGGTGAAGATTGTGTTCTGCGAGATGTTTATTAACCGTTTCAGTACTAATAAGAACGGAAAGCGTGATGGGGAGTTAACATTGTTTCTGCTTTGCCTGGATCGTTTTGCATGATCATTCGTAATTTGAAGGATGAGTTCTGCAAAACAATGTATAGCTTGATAAAAATTATCAAAAACGATTAAATGAAATAAAAGAAAGTACAGGAATTTTCAGAGGTGGTACGATAATGACTTGAGTGGTATATATTAATCTTCGATAATAGCTCTTTGTTAATTAAGTCGAGGGCATTAATAAGTACCTATACTAAATACTTTGGTTTGAGGTAAAATTTGAATTTCGAAGATGTAAATTTACCATCAGAGTATTAACAATGTCTCACTTAGGTTATGAAGACATGTCGACCGTACTGCAAATCACGATGAAGAAACTATTCATAACATATAAAGGATTATTATGACATCGAAAAAGATATGTGTGGAATAAAATTCAAACAGTCTTTCTCGCTCAGAATCAGCGAGATAAAACACATGTGTAGTCCGTAGTAAGAACATGCTGAATTCGACTCTTTTCGATATTTTTGATTTTTCGCTTTATTGAAATTCATATCTCTACTTTCTTAAGCTCTTATTCAAGTTTGAAAAACTTTTGGCACCCTGGTTCTTTACGCTCTGAAAATCGTGCTAGATAGAGTCGAAATGCTTGAGCACTATTTCTGTTAGATTTCGTTAGAAAGTCATCAATGTGAACATGACACATCATAAATGGGAAAACTGAATAAGATCAAAAGAATAAAAATATGCGGATATCAAAAGTCCAAGTAAAGGTCAACTTCCGGTGTTTCCGGAACCTGTTCCAGACTGTTAGAATATTATTAGGGATGCAATTCGGTTTTTGTTTGCTTTTAATATTCAGCTTTTTGAATGGTTATCAGAGAAGTAATCTTATTTTCTATTTTCCTCTCGGCTTTCGAAGAGCATTCCACTGATTCTTCAGATCGATCAAACAGGAAGAGTTCACAAGGAGTTAAATGAAGTGTAATTGATGACCACCCAATAGTATTTGTCTTTTTTTTGGATGAAAACTCGTAGATTGATTGCTGTATTCGATATTTCAATGACGTCTGGGCTCTTTTAAAGTTATGCTCGGAGACCATTCTAGTGTCAATATTCCAAAGTTTGTAACATTCGCCTTATATACTCCGGAAAATGAAAAGGTCGGATCAGAATGGAATGAGAACTCACTTTTCTCTATGAATATTTATTCTTTAATATAGTCTTATTTTTGGTCTACATACTTGCTGAGATGTTGGAGGTGATGCCCTCTTAAAATGGCATTTTCCAAGAACCCCGAAATTTTGTTGCGAAGATGACTTCTAAATCTGTTGAAAATCTCTGTCCTCCGATTGATAGTATCACATTTGGAAATAAATAAAAATTGATGGGATCCAGATCAGGAGAATTTGGTGGATGCAGTAGCTCCACCAGGGGCATAATCGTGGTGAAACATGATTTTCTTATTAGCAAGTCGTGGTCACTTTGTGTCGATTTTCTGAGCAATTGGTCTAACAGTAGTAGTACTACTGCACCTTGCCGACCAATGGGCCAACTTGGTTTTTTGGTTGCATTGTCACCGGCCTCCACCCATTGTTTGGATTGCTGCCTCGCCTCAGAAGCGTAGAAATTAATCCATGTTTCATATTCCGTAATAAAACGGCGCAGGCACTTATTTGGGTTTCGTTCAAACAATCGAATATTAGCCTGAGAAAGTTTCACTCTTTCAAGTTTTTGGTCGATTGTCAACAAAAGCGGCATTCATCTTGCCGATTCCTTTTCTTTTGCAAATGCTGATGCAAGATGTAAAAAACTCATATGAGACGTTCAAAGTCTTCGCCTTTTCTTTCACTTCACTTGGCAATCATCTAACACAATATTATGGACAATCTTGATAATTTTTGGTGTAGATACATCAATGGCATAAGTCCCAGGCAGGTGGCATCTACCGTGCTTATCAACTTACTTACTAGCTTAGTAAACCTTTCATGAATCATTTTAAATGATAAAGAAGAAAAAAGAAAAAATCATTATACTTGTCAAGTATGATATTCAATCATTCACATTTCAATACACAATGAGAACTCGTCTGGTTCGGCTCGGTATGAAATTTCATTTAAGGTAATGTATTGTTCAAATATGTTTTTACTTGTGTATTGGTATCACCTCTTCATTCATGTTTACCTGAATCAATTCGTTCTAGTAGAAATTCTAAATATCTTGTATTTAGTCAGAGTCAAAAAGTATTCCTCGAATGTTTAGTGTTTAGTGCCAATATTTAAGATGACAAAGCAAAAGCAAATAACCAAAGTGATATATTATGGATGTATAAACTTTGCATAAGAAATGAAATATATTGTCTTATGAAAATTTGCGTGTCTGTGTGCAGAATGCAACAGAAATAGGGTCGTAATTGCCATCATTATCCATGAAATCGTCGAGTGAGTCGAAGATGCACATTAGCACATAACGCTTCATTACATTGTAAACATAAATCTGAATAAATTTGACCTTTGCGCTGCCGTGCCGGCAATCGTGCCACAAAAGTACCACATAATATTTTACAACGACGTTAAATTTGAATTAAAATTCATCGAGGCGCATTTTATTACTCGTATGTTTAAGCCAAGTCGCTAGCAGCCAATGCTGTCACAAAATCGTTATGGCGAAGTCCGCTAAGTAGGTGTAGTCATGGTCCAAATTCGAATGTACGTCGGAGATATTTGGCAACTTTTCAATTGGAACAACAATATTGAGACCCTTTCATATGTATGTCTAGAATGTATCGCAGCAGATACGAACTTGGTTAGACTTATGATTTGTTTCCGAGCTAATTCGTCTGATGGTTTTGATAAAAAAAGAATATTCCGAAAACTTTCCTATTTAAAAACTACTAACATGCGGGTGTAATAGTAATGAATTGAACAGAGTTAAGTAAATTTGATGTTTACTAGGGCTATCTAAATAACTATAAAAGCTAGAAGAAAATAAATTTGGGCAACTTTTTCGAGGAAATAAGGGTGGTGAACACTGAAATCTAACCTTCTCAGGTAGTTTAATTACATTATTGATATCTTCAGTCAAGCTAGAGTTTCGAAGCAGAAATTACCTAAAAGTATTATTCGTATAAAGTTTACTCGCTTAGACCGGTGTTCGGTTTGACAGTTATGACATAATAAAGTTGAATTTTCCTCTATATGAACCTCCCTTTTCCAATTTACGTTCGAATTCATAATTTTTTCTCATTTCAAAATTATATAACAACAAAGAAATTACGTTTAGTCCGGTCAATTAAGACAACTGAACTAAGAGAAATTCTGACAGAGCCAAAACTCCCCATCGATCCCATGTAAAGATACTTTTTTTTTGGGTTTTCCTTGGAAACGGTACAGTTTCATGAAAAAAGTACCTCAGACCAAAATAGTAGATCTCAAAGTTATCTTGAGAAACGGTGCTTATGATTCTTTCCCTAAGAGCCACTATTCCTGAGATATCGCGATTGAAAGAGTCAGGTTCTACATGATGTGCACATAAATGCCACGTACACACACCCGATATCTTGAATATTACCTCAGGGATTTTGGAAATTTGGAAGGATTGTTGAAACTGATCCTTTTTGAGATATTTCAATTGAAAAAAGAAATAAATTAAGGTTTATTTTAAGGAAGAAACAAATAAAAGAAAATAAGAGACTTTCCGCATGTGGTTGAAAAATTAAAAATTGTTTTCTCACGGAGTAGGTGTTTTTTTCTTGACCTCAGTAGCTTGTATTACCTTATCTTGCCCTGATACAAGCCTGAGTTCGTCTAGGCATGCTTTGAATTAGGTTTTCGACCTCCTCTGGAGTGATATGCTGCCACTTTTCTGTGGCGGCTTGGATGAGCTGTTGTGGGATTATTGGATTATCCTGGCGCGATATAATTTTTCTCTTGAGATTATCCAATAAATGTACAATAGGATTCATATCTGGAGAGCAATTTGGACAGTCCAAAATAGTGATTCCCTCTGTTTCAAGATAACGTAGCGCGAGGTTGCTGGTATGCGGAGGAGCATTATCTCGCATAAAAGTGTAATTATCACAGTGGACACCTAGCCAGAGTCTCACTATGGGCTCCAGCACTAGGTCCATGTAATTTCTAGCCATTACACTCGCAGGAAACGAAATCAAATCTGTTTTGCCTTCCAGCATAATGCCACCCATAAATATTACACTGCCTCCTTGGTATTTTAGAATTCGTTTTGCTGCTCGGAGTCTAGCTTGTCTTCCACGATCCTTTAAAATGCGAATTCTTGGGTCATCTGATCGAACACCAATTCTGGTCTCATTCGAAAAAGAACATTTCGCCAATTCTCAATATTCCAATTTTGGTGCTCGATACACCAATTAAGTCTGTTAATTTTTTGTTGTCTGGCTTTGAAACTCTTGAGGGGCCTTCTGTTCGAACGAAGTGTTTGACGTATCGTTTCGATTGATACACTGATGCTTGTTGCTTCCAGAAATTGCCTTTGGAATATAGGGTCTCTTCTTGCAATTTGACACAAAAAGCGGTCTTGTTCTTCAGAAGTGATCTTCCTGCGACCTCTTCTATTTTGCAGAGATTATAGCTCCACGTATCGAGCCTAGTTTTTTGAAATTACCCACTGTGATACCCCCATTGTGGACAGCTATATCCCTCTGTGTCACCCCTTCTTCAACGAGAGCAATTATTCGACCCCTCTGCACGTCGAACAATCCAACGTGAGGATTTTCAATTATGATTATAGGCATTTTTGAATTTTGAAATTCAAATTCACAGTTTCAAATCTCAGTGACGACTGAGTACAATATGCTGAACATGTGGTGATAATTCAACATTTCCTATCATACTATCCAGTTTTTTTACAACAAAAAACTTCATTCTTCACAAGAAGTCAAAGATCCATGGTTGAAAACATTCAATAATGTGAAATATCGAGTCATTCCATATAAATTTGGTTGTGTGTATATACATACATATTCAGGTTCTTGAGCAAGCAAGAATGCCTATTTGTTTCCACTATATCAAGCTGTACGAGATCGAAAAGAAACCCTCAACGTTGTTCGTGAATAATATGTTCAACATTTACGTAGACATTATGGTCATACAGTGACAATAGTATTTGATGGCTTTAGTGACACGACAAAGAATATTAAAGTTACAGAACAACATCGTCGAACTATTAAAACATCCTTGTATTCCAACATTATCTATGAATACATTGCATGTTAACTGACAAATGAAAATATTGCATTGAAACAAGCTCAGGATGACGCAGATATTTTCATAACTGAAACAGTAATAAAAAATGTTATACAACAAACAAAAGAATTGTAGTTGGTGAAGAAGTTGATTTGTTGGTACTATTGACTGCAAGTAAACCAACTGATAAAATTATTCACTTTCTGAAACCTGAAAAGACTTCAGCGAACAGAAATATATTCTTCGAAAAGTTTATCGGCTTATTTGAAATGCCAAAACTATATTTTATTTTTACATGCGATAACCGGCTGCGATACTATATCAGCAAGGTTGGGAACATCAGTATCAAAAGCATTTCAAAGAATTATTTAACTGACAGCGTAAAAGTATTTACAGAAATTAATTCTTCACTTCAAAAGGAATTCGCTTTCTTCTTGGTGTTTATGGAGCTTCAACAAAATTGATCGCATATTTAAGTAGATATTTAGCATATGTTAAAAAACGAAACAAAAATCAAGTACAACTATCTTGTCTTCCTGGAACATTGGTGTCTACCATTCAACACTTGTATCGAGTATACTATAAGTTCAAATAGGGCAAGGCAATCAACTTAACCCTGAAGATTGAATTTGGGAATTACTTACTTCCTTTGCTACAGAAAAACTTCTAAACACTTTTTCTTGTAAGTGCAAAAAAGGTTTTAGAGCTAAATGTGGCCGTAGAAAAGTAGGATTAGAGCGTGTATCAATTGCCAAGGACAATCTTGCTTAAATGCCCAATTAAATACAACAGAGGAAAATTCATGTGATTTTGATAAGGGGACAACTGATTCAATTTATGAACATTTAGCAAGAGAAAGGAGAAGAAGAAATCGAAAAAGACATGATCGTTGAAGTTGAATGTGAATCAGATTGCAATATCAAAAGAAATCGAAACGACAGTTGAACTCAATAACCAATATCAATAATCTTCATGTAGTTAAAAGAATATTCTTCCAGAAAATTACGTCATAGCGGTTCGTGGAAAAGGACTACTGGGGAAACCACATTTGAAATAGTGAGCCGGGTGCACTACCTCACAGGTGGTGTAGAAATATGTGCACATAACGTAGAACATGACTCTTCACGTCACAATCCTCATATCTCCGGAATGGCGGCTCTTAGAGAAAGAATCATGAAGACCATCTTTATAGATAATTTCTAGATCTGCAACTTTGATCTGGGATATTTCTTAGATAAAACTTACCGTTTCCAAGAAAAACCCAAAAACTTTTTGTTCCTCGACCTTAAACTTTCTTAGCACACATGGAATCGATGGGGAATTTTGACACTTTGGTAAACCCATGGTCTTACTTACATGGTCATTACTGTCGGAAATTTTATTATTTGATCACTACTGTTATGTTACGCAAGACAAGTTGACTAATTACAATATAGATTGAGGATCGAAGTCTATCGATGCTACATGTGCGAACTACGTGTTTCTCGGACTTAATTCCTAATTCTAAAATAATAAATTTGATGAATGTAGCCTGTTAATATCAGTTATGATACTTTTTTTTTATGGTTACTGAAATCCTGAGTGAACATCGCATTTGGTTCACCGTGGACACAGAGGGGACAAGTGTTTTCGGAAAAGTCATAAAAGTGTAATTTAACACCAAAAAAAAAATGGCTGATCATATTGGATACAGTCAGTCAAGTAAGAGCGTGGTCGTGTTTATTTGTAAAAAAATTCATTTGATGGAACTACATATTAATATATACATTGTATATATCATCCGACATCTCCGAGACATGCTTTCTACTGATTTGACGGCGTATTCTAGTGGCAACTATCTCCAGATCCAACGGATTTCGAAAGACAACTACTTCGAAGTGTGTGTGCGTCTTCCACGAAACTTCTGTTTGATATGTGTCCACACATTTTCAATACGGTTTGCATCGGGCGACTGCAACGGCCAATCCAATGTAACGATGCCAGAGTCTTCCATTCAGTACAGAGCTTGCTGCGGTGTTTAGGATCGTTGTCCTCCTGCAGAATCTTAATTTTTTTCTGGTGAACTTTCGTTTGGCAGATGGTAGTAAAGCCTTTTTGTAGATTTTTATCATTTTCTCGGCATTTAGGTTTGTCAGTTAAGAGATGCAAAGTGCCGAATCCCTGCTTTGAAAAGCAGCCCCAAAGATGCACCTTTCTTCCGTGTTTTATGGCTCGCTGAACAAGTCTATTGGAGCAAGTTGACTAGGCTCGCATGAGAACACAACGTGCCATATAGAACATTCATCAGTAAAAATTACATTTTCAAAATTTCTATCATTATTCTCATACGCCCAAGCGAGTCGCTTTGTCACATGTTTTTCAGTCTATAAAGGTTTCTTCATTGTGTTGCGCCATTTCAGGTCTTGGGTACGAATGAGGTTCGGATAGTTTCGTAGGATATATCTCAACCTTTTGCCTTCAATTTTGCTTGTCCTTGCCGCAGTGATAAAGCAGGATTCCACGAAAACAGATTCACTATTCTTTTCTCATCTTTTTGGTCCACTTTTCCTATCGTGTCACATTCTGGTAAATCATGGACATTTTTAGCCGCTTTATATACCTTCGACTTTCTCATATATTTACCTGCCGCTTATTGCGACATTTTGGGACCTTTCGGGTGGGTGCAAAGGAACACAACCTCGTAGCGGGACACCTACTTAGCACTCATCGTGTTTAACGTGATGCTCTTTCAAAAGATTAACGACAACTGTATCTTTGTTGACAATACATCAAGGACCCCTCTATCGGCTCGCGAAGAAATTAAAGCGAAATCTTTTATTACTTGCCAGTGAAGTCGACCACGTTCTTACTTGGCTGACTGTAAGTCAGTGTATATGCTTTATTCATCAAAAACAACTTTACGTTTTATGACAAGTCAATGCTTAGAATTAATTAAACTTAGAACTAATAAAATCATAAAATCAAAGTCTCACTATTAAACGTCCATAC
This sequence comes from Cryptolaemus montrouzieri, assembly GCA_013387265.2. NCBI lineage: Eukaryota > Metazoa > Arthropoda > Insecta > Coleoptera > Coccinellidae > Cryptolaemus > Cryptolaemus montrouzieri. The sequence goes on from JABFTP020000185.1 coordinate 108,470,293, forward strand.
AGCTTTTCGGAGACGGAGGCAAACGAAATTTTTTTTTATTATTTTAGCAATCTCTTCAGTTTATCGGTACAGTCCTTCAAGTACGCTGGCACAAAACTTTTGTATTTATTTTTAGAAGCATTTGAGTTAATTCCATCAAATTTGGCACATCCACTATCACCATTGTGAGGAAATTTTGTACGGTACTGATAATCAGTGAAATCAGGGCAGCAACAACAGGTATGCCTTAATTACATACAAATACAAGGTGTCCGCGCAAAAAGAAACATTTGAAGTATCTGGGGAACGCGTTTATGGATCCATTTCAAATTTTGGAGATAGAGTAAATGGATACTGTTCTACAATTATTTTCAAAGCGGTACCACTTGCGGTTACACCCCACACCGATTGCTATTTCAGATGGAATGGTTTACTTAATAATTTTCTTCATTGAAGGATTCCTTTTCACGAATCTTTTAAGATTTGTCCTATCTAAAATTAACCAACATTGAGTTCTGATTTTCTTTATCAAAATTTTTGGAATTATAGTGTTCTTTGTTCGATAAAATTGACTCAGATTTGAGTAAGATTATAACATTTTTAGTTTTTCCTGCTAGTTAACGTGAAAAGTGTATATACATATCTTGGGAAGGTCCTATAATTCTCTATTCAAAAACACATCCCTCATGAACATTTAAAAAAAGTCCAAACATAACGAAAGTTTGTATTCCAACGAAAATATGCAACCCCCTCTATGTCGAGGAAGACTGATTGTAACGGGAAAAACTGAGACACAACAATTTTTGATTGGAGGGGGACCAATTTGTGAGTTGGCTGGGAGCATGTGAATTCAACCCCTACCCTCAACAGCGCCTAAGTCGAAATTGATTATAGGGAAAGTGAGTGGAGTGGCATATCTTTGCGAAGATCTTTCAACTCTTTATTCAAAAATAGTATCTTTATGAACAATTAATATCATACAGACAGTTCAAACGCAACGAAAATTTATATCATTGTTTATTCACCAATTATATATTTCGCCATGATGGTTGGTACAAAAATATTTTGATTTTTTCTAAATTCCTGAAATGATCGTTAATACATCATATTTTAAAAGTAAAAAAGACAAAAATAAAATAAATTAAATATTTTTATATTTTGAAGGTAATAATCAAATTAATTTCTAATTGAAGACCCAAAACAGTTTTGTTTTCTGTACGTCCTTTGACATTGGATATCTGATAACAAAACAAGTTTCCCAATAAATGAAACAAATAAGAATCAGAGACAATTTATTAAGGAAATGAGAAATACATTCACACAATAAATATAAAATTGTTCAAATAAAATTAACAAAATATAACAAATAAATGAATCTATCTAATATACTTCAGAGACATATTGAACAGTTACCAGAATTCAACGGAAGGCTGAACCTAATTTGTTCATAGGTTGAATTTATTGCGAATATGCACAAATAAAACTCAATTCTCAACAGAATTTTCATATTGTGTCAAATAAAAATTCAGGAAAATTCCTTTTTTATATGCAGCAATTGAATGAGATATATCATGAATGCAATGATGAAAATAATACTCGATTATTAAAAATTACTGACTAATACAGAGTTGAATACGTAAGGAATGTGAGTTTCATTTTAGAAGTTTTTGGGTTAAGAAATTATTCCACTCAATTTATTATATGAATTTTAAATATGATTGTAATAACTGAAATCATCTGGAAGCTCTCCTATAGAAATTCCACATATATGTAAGGTCCTTTCCCATTCTCAATTCACTGGATATTCCAGGAACCCATTTCATCAGTTTTTTATAGCGAACGTACAAATCTTACATCGAGATATCATTGTAATCAAAAAGTTTTAACTTATAAAGCCGTGTGGCATTTAGAGCTTCAAATAATATTGTATAATACCTTTTTTTGTTATATTTAAAATCTATTATGTTCATTTCCTGTGAATTTAAGAGTCATACTTCGCATCAAATTTAGTGTTACAGATAGACTTAATCTTGTATATGCTAGAAAAGATGTAAGTAGGAGCCAAAAAATAAGAGGCAATCTTCTATTTGGGTGTTCCAAGGGGAAGAAAAACAGATAAAAGTCATCCGTGGCTGAAGTGTCACAACGTTCGTCTCAAAAACAGGTAGCTACGATTCCTTAACAATATCAATAACAGTTACTGCTGTTCGGTACACAATCAATTTGTTTACCGAAAGTCGTTAGTAAGAAACCAACCCCGAACGGCGAATCATCCTTCACCAAGACAATGCAAGTTGGCACACAGCCCGGAAAACAATTGATATTTAACTCAAGAAAACATCGAATTATAACATCATCTTGCATATAGTCCGGACCTAAATTCCAACAATTTTTTACTTGTCCTAAAATCAAGGACGCAAGACATAGTCAAAGGTTTCAGTCATCAGACTAAGCTGATGATGCCTTCCAAAAGGCCATTTTGAATATAGCAGCAATTGGAATATGCTTTCAGAATTGGTTCGAACATATGAAGAACTGTATGCATCTTCTCGAATAATACTTCCCAGTTTTTTAATTTCTACCTCTATATACAAAACTTAAAAGACATCCCTCGTATATATGTATAAGACATGTATATAATAGAAAGAGGTGAGAATTGCAAAGATTCGTGCTGATGTAAAAATATTTGTGGACGCTCACATCGCTAACGCAGGCTAAACCTTATAAGATAGTTCAAACTGATGTACAAATTGAATATCTTGAAACCATAGGCAACCATAGGAAGAATTTTCATCTATCACATTTAATAAAAAATAGAGGTTATTTTAAAACAATACATCATTAATTCCACTGTGCTAGTTCAAAATTCTAACACGCGGGAGACATATCTAGTAAACCTGTATCGGGTACGCTGAATCCAGTGGTGACCACCGTTTTTGAAATTTAGCTCTTGTTTAGGAGATATTCGCCTTTGAAGTTAGCTGATTTTAGTAGGGTTCGTCGTTTATGACTCCAGTATATTATATGCTTGTAATTCCCAAACCTTTCGAATATCGCTTTACTGTCTTTGGCAAAGTTTTAGCTATTCTCATGGCCAACAACTTTCCTGAATATACCAACATAGAAAAATCTCATTCAAACACTGTTTCTTAACAAAATGTCCAAAAAACTCCATTTCTTTGCCATTTTTTCGTTAATTTTCGTCTAAATAATAGAAAAATCAAGTGTCATTTTCACGCACTGTGTTCTTATTCAATGAAATGCATCCGATTTACACTGAATGTAGATAAAACTTGCCATTATTATTACACATTTCTGAACCTCTCGCAACCAAACAGGCGACAAGAATATAGACTGAAAATAAAAGTATTCCAAGAACTTTTTTTAAAACCAAGACGTTATAATGAAAACTAAGGACGGCTCTGTGCCAATACTGAAACCTGTAATATGAAAACGTATTGAGTTTTACATAAAGCTCTTGACAATAGGTAGGTCATGAACGATGGAATTACTTTGAAGAGGATATTATCGAATCCCATGAATTAACTACACATACTTGATGTTATGAATAAATTCCTGAAACTTTTCGATAAACCTGGCATTTTCAATTAGTAACTTTTCCGTAATTAAGAGAATTATATGAATCGCTTTGGAACCCACAATTGGGCTAATTCAACGTTGCGATTACAATCTCACGCGTGTCTGCACAAATCAGTGGTCCTTTTGAAATACAATAATTCCAGTGAATATTTATTCGGAATGAAATTAATCAGTTTAGTTCCAATAACGAAATTGTATATTTGAAAACATGGTACATCAATAAGGAATAATTACTTTTTTAATTCGTTTTTCATGCACACCTGTGAAACAAATATTTATTTTTCAACACTTATTATGTTGTTGCACATTATTATACATTCATTGTTTTCTTTTGATTTGAATCCATGCGGTTTCGCAGTAAAATAAATGGCATATTGTTTCATAGCACTGCAATTTTTATGTTTCAAGGAATAATATTTACAAGTGTATTTCATAATTGGCCTATTGGAAGATAGACATCAGTCACTTGATATTCTCAAAGCCGATTTACCAACTGAGATCTCTTTCTCAAACCATTTATATATCAATATTCTTTATGCACAACTATTTGATGGAATATAATTTTTCTTGGTCCTATCTGCAAGATGATAGGGGAGATGAATGTTCAATAACCGGAAACCTCTACAACTTTGCTATTTCGAATGGCATTGTGTACTTTTCAAGTTTTTTATTGAAGGGTATCCTTCTTCTAGCATCTTCCATTAAGATGTCATATCTAAAATTAACCTCCATTAAGGTATGATTTCTTCAATAAAAGTTTTCGGAAGTATAGTTTCATCTTATTTGCTCTAAAAAATTTATTTACATTTGCGTAAGACTATAACTTTCTTTCAGTTCAACATGAAAGTGTTATTTTTTGGGGAATCAACTTTCAAATGCTATTTTATGTACAGGATGCACTTTTTAACTCCATAAAACTAAATTGTCATTTTGAATATGCAGCAATTGGAATATGCTTTCAGAATTGGTTCGAACATATGCAGAAGTTGATGCATCTTCTCGAATAATACTTCCCAGTTGTTTAATTTCTACATCTATATGCAAAACTTAAAAGACATCCATCGTATATATGTATAAGACATGTATATAATAGAAAGAGGTGAGAACTGCAAAGATTCGTGCTGATGTAAAAATATTTGTAGGCGCTCACATCGCTAACGCAGGCTAAACCTTATAAGATAGTTCAAACTGATGTACAAATTGAATATCTTGAAACCATAGGCAACCATAGGAAGAATTTTCATCTATCACATTTAATAAAAAATAGAGGTTATTTTAAAACAATACATCATTTATTCCACTGGGGAATCAACTTTCAGATGCTATTTTATGTACAGGATGCACTTTTTAACTCCATAAAACTAAATTGTCACAAAATGTTTTTTCAAATACGAGTATCTATTTTTTGACTTTAGAACCATATTTTTAATTAGTACTGATCAGTATTAGCCTTCTCGATTTTTATATTTTATCACAAACTTTTAGTTCCTTCGGAAAATCATTAGGCTGTGAATCATAGAAAGAGATAGATTCCGATGCCAGTTTCAATATTTCACAATGTTTTATGAATTTGGACCTCAATTCGAAAATTGTTTAAAAATTTTTTTTCCTTGAATAAAATGGCAAATGAATACTCAATCGTGGATCTCATGAATTATTTATCATTCATGGTCAATGTCAACAAATAACAAGTCGAAATTATAGAACATTTAACGAAAAATACCCGAATTACAACCAATTTGCTGAAAAATTAGAAAATTAACTTATGAAATATAACAAACTTAAATGAGTAGCGTTCGCTTCAAACGATAAGGATGTCGTTTGGGCAACACGAATCATGAAACAGAATTTGTAACATTAATGGAAAATATAAATAAAAAAGGGATACCTGAGGTGTGCAATGGGCCAGATCACTATCTTATTGGTACCAACATGAAAAACGTTCGTTTAATGGGAGATTGTCCAGGAATTCCGAAACAAATGTAGCTAAATATTTTACACCGTTCAATTTTTTTTTATAAATTGAATATTGACATTGGTTTTTGTTCATCAAACCGAATGCGTTAGAGCTAAAACGATATTGGAACTTTCTCTTCAGTGTTTGATGTGTGGATTTTTGACGACCCAGATATGAGAATCGGTCCATATATTTTGTGAGAAGTTTAGGTTTTCTTGAAAATGAAGCATCAGCAGAAATTAATCCTAGCCACTGCGTCTCCTGGATTCATGGATGATTTTATTCCAAAATTTCATTGATTGATGTACGCGCTATCCCCAACTCTGCAACAGCAGTACGTACATACGCATACGAACTGGCGTGAAAGTTAACCAAAGACGGTAACTGCAATGTCTTCATTGTTGGTAATAATTCTATCCCTTCCCGCTGTCTGTTTTCCATAAGTGACAAAATTTGATTGAGGATTTTTCCATTTTTTTTCTGCGAATTGGTCGTAAATTCGGGTACTTTTCCTTACATGTTCTGCGAATTCGACCTCTTATTTGTTGGCATTGACCATGAGTGAAGAATTAATTCATAATTACCCTTCTGAGTATTTATTTGCCATTTCATTTAACAACAAAAAACGATGCACCAAAGTAAGTGTTATTACCATTTTCAATAATTTCCAAACGTCACACTGAAGTCAAAATTCATAGAACCTTACAAAGATTATTGTGGAGCATACATATTCGCATCGAAATTAAATCCACTCTCTCTGTTTATGTTTCACAGCTTAATGATTTGATTGATATCTACAGATTATAGATAAAATCAAGAATAAAATGAAAACAAGCCATTTGAGATATAGGGAACGCTAATACCAGTCGATACTAATGTAAAATATGGTTCAAACAATGCAGAAATAGGTACTCGAATTTCGAAAATTTGGCTTTATTGAGTAGATAGGTGATTTTTGAGCATCCTGTATATAACGAAAAGGGCCATGACGATTTCGTTTCCGGAATATTTAGTTTCACAAAAATGTGGCACCTAAAACTACAGGCCTATCTCTCATTTTAAGGAAGCCATATAAACGTATCAAGAAAGTACAGTTTACCTATCAGCATTAGTCTCTCTATAAACATCTATTATCAGCTTCACAAATGTGAATAGTACATTGCCAGTGGATCGGCATACTTCCCGAGAATTACCCAACTTTCAACGAATTTCAGTAGATTCATTTTAAGCATATTTGGATGCTCTGAGTAAAGTGTTCTTGGTGGATTGGTTAAAGATGTGAGAATCCGGTACGAATGCTGATCTGGCTACGAATGATTGTGAGCAAAGCTCGGAGCATTGCTTGGTGAGAATAGGCACTCATTTTACATTATTCGAAAGAAAACTGAATTTAAATTAATAAATAATCATTTTTATACTTTTTTGACGTGATCAAAACCGAAAGGGGGAGATGCTATTTACATAAATCGTCTGAATAATTTTGAATTTTCGATTTTCTCGTTGAATTCTTGACGCAGAGTACTTGAATCGATAACAAACCATTTCAATACTCGTAAACCTATTGATCTTAATCTAGAAGCAGCAATCGGATCGTAGAAGCTTCAGAATATTATCAACAGAGGCATTATTGCCAAGTATTGCTGTTCGTATTTTCTGTTGCTTCCCCAATTGTCTGCTATTCATACGTTGAATGAATATTACGAGGATGATAACTTATGTTTCTTATACCAGAAGAACTGCGCGTAATGATTTATTTACAGGAATCGTTTTCATTCGTCGGATTTGGAAGCAAAACTATTTTATAACTTTTTGATTTTCTACTTACTCCCTTGATAAAGTTGAATTTATAAACTATTTGTGATGGGCCAATGATGTTGATAATATATTAGTTTATTTGACCTTTAATCTATATAGACTATTCATTCATGCCAACATACCCTCAGCTATGAGGTATTTACCCTACTATTCTAGTACTCGTAAATTGCTTAGACTTAACATTCCAGGTGAAATCGATAAGCATTCATTTAACATCAACATTCACTTAATAACAGCATAAAGCCGAGTGCACGCAATGGGCTGTCGTACCAGATAGTGCATTTACAGAATTGCAGAATTTTTTAACAGTGTAAACGCGCATCTGGCACGAAGCCCACTGCATCCCGAGAAAAATCCGGCAACACTGGACCTCCCCCATCGAACATCGACTACTACCGCCATACAGCAAGATGTCAATATTTCCCAGGCAAGCAACCTAAAACTAACATCGATAGTTATGAACTGACCAGTGCGCTATTATCACAAGGAATACAGAAAGAAAAATCCGATCGATCGATTCTTATTCGATTAAATTTCATAATTGGCTACCACGAATTCAATTTCCTGGTGTATTTGTTTCTAAACCCATATACAACCTATCTAGCAGCAAGCCAATTTCTGTTAGAGTTTCACCCATCACATTTTATTCTGATCGCAGCATATCGATCCGTGAGTTTCCATAAAATAGTTCAGTATAAGAATTTTCTTCAACTGCTACTCAATAAATTGTTTCGACAACTTTGTTATTAGTTGCTAGACCTTTCAACGTACAATTTACCCATTAATAGCTGGGTATTCCAAGTTTCTTTAAATATAATAATATAAGATGCCTTATACATCTTGGGGCACATTTTTTATTATCTAAACTGGATAATCTTGAATGGAAGTTGCATTGAGAATCATAGAAACTCCAACAGAAATTGTATATGTAGCAAAAACTGGAAATTCGCAAAATGGGAGCTACAACCAAGAGTCCAAAGTTCATCTGATTTCATAAGATACCTATCCCTCCAATGAATCGAAGTTCAAGATCGTCCAAAGCGATGTATTTCAGCGTAGGTTTTCAAGCAAAACAATTCATGGAGGAAGAACATGATGCTGCCTAGAAGAACATCCAAGTCTTTTTCTTCACGCTGCAATGATCTTCTATATACCGAACTTCATATTTCTATTCAAAGTCTGGAATGACCATCTTCTCTCCATGGTATGAAGAATGAAGACTACACACTTGATAACATGCCGTGTGACTTTGTTTACTTCTAAAATTTGACGAATAGACGGCAGTCAGTGTGTACAGTTTACATTATTTTACATTGACAAAATTCAGAATCTTCTTTGGAGTTTCTGCTTTCATTTCGTTAGGTTATAGTCTTCCGCTGCCGAAGGTGACATATTTGTCATGAGCAATTGCCATGCAACTGTAGAGAATATTGTGTTCTCGTTTCTAACTTGCCCCCTTTGCTGATATGATATAGCAAATAGTTGAATATTTGATAAACTTTTTCGCTTGATCCTAATCTGGAATATTTCTCCTGAGTTTTTATATGCGAACGGTTCAAAACACGTTGAGCAGATATAGAGCCAACTCATCAGTGATTTTCTTATCTACTATATCTTCCGTCCAGGCATTCACTAAAAATAGTGTTTATTTTCCCTAGCAAATCGCTTAGGGATTATGCTCAAGAGTTTATATATATTTACCACTAGATTCCACACAAAGTGGTTATCATGATAATGTTTTGTTAGAGCATTTTAACACAACATAAGAAGGTTCTTCAAAGCTATAAGGCCACCTTAAATGGTTTATGTACTTTTTTGCCTAGGTTTTCAAACAAATTAATTCATGGAGAAAGGACATGATACTGTCTAGAATAACATTCAACAAGTCTTTTTCCTGAATGGATCTTCTTCAGATTTTATTCAGAATTTTAAAGGACTTTTATCGTTTTTTGTGGTATAAAGACGCATACTCAGTGAAGCAGCCAGTATGTACACCTAGAGCGTTTCCAAATCACGTCCAGAGTTGATTTATTTTTCATAACTCTGCTTTAATTATTGCCCAGTAGATACATTTCTTTTATAAAACTGAGAACTGCTTCGGAGTGTTTGCTTTCATTTCGTTCGGCTCTAGTATTCCGCTGCCGAAGTGTACATATCTATGAGCTCAGCTGTTTCATCATTCTCATTGCACTTTTTGCTGATATAGTATAACGAGTTATGTGGTTCATTCGAACCGCAGAACCGTTCACGAGCCATAGGGGTGGATTTAGCAGATGATCTAGAGAAGTTCATCAGTGATTTCCATATCTTCAATACCTTCGTGGCAGGTACCCACCAGAGGGCATGCTTTTCCAAAAACAAATCGCCTAGGGTGTCTGTATATATCTACCAATTGATTCTACATAAAGTGGTTATCAGTGTATTGTCAGAGCATTTTAACTGTTTTTCTCGCAAACAGAACTATCAGAATATAGCCATACTTCTCCCTGATTTATGCTCTTCCATGTTGACAGCGACCCATCTTGGAATTTCACCAACCGAAATTCACAACACCTACATTTCGAAAACATTGATTAAGGTAGGTGTCATAAAAATATAATTTCTTCCACTCTAATCCATTTTAAAGTGCGATTCCAAACTACTGGTTGAATAAGAAAATTTCTTTCAATTCTGCAAGTCAATAATATGGAGAGAAATTGTGACTGAGACATCTTGGTTCCTTGTCTTCTGTTCCGAATCATTTATTAAACTGATTGGCCACAATCCATTGAAAGAACTTTTTGGCGCAAGGTAGTACAAACATTTGGAACTCGGAGATATAAGATGAAGATAAGGTTTAATTCTTTTTCAGCGTCCACTAGTCAATGGGGCTTTGAATTTAAAATATCTCGCCTATTTACAATTTCCTCAAAACCTTTGTTTCAAATGAACAGATCTGTTTGGTTTTACTATTAACTTTTCTGTTGAGTTTATTCATATTGTATCAGATCTCCGAAATTGTTACGTCATGGAAATAAATGATTTTTCATGATTATCTCTAATCACATAAATAATTCAAATTTTATCTATCTAATATTCCTTGTGATCCATAAAAGACATCGAAGAAAAAATAGAGAAGAGCGAGCAGTTCTCAGTATCATACTAAACATATCATCAAGATATTTGGAACAAAATTCCTAGTTGCAATACCATGAGGAATGCTCGCTTAATGACGTAAAAAAGCATATCTCACAATCAAATAAATAAGTACGAGCATTCAAAGCAGAGACAAAGCATTCCAGGAGAAGCAAAACTGAATGTACGCTCCATTGGAATATCAGCCATTCAATTTTGTATCTTCTAGTAAAAAGCCAAGCTACATATAAAAACATGCAATGTACAAATCATGCCAAACAAAATGAATATACATCTCGTATAAATCATGCTATTTATCGAAACGCTAAAAATAGAACAAAATTAACTGTTTCCGTGATTCATGTAATCAGAATTTGGTATTTTCATTAATCGAGGGATTACCACATTTTCAATTGAAAGCACTATATATAGATCAATGAATAATCTAGTAGTTTTTCCCGATCGACCGTATCAAATAATTACCCTTTCAAAACGGACACGTATGGAGATTATTGGAATTGAAACATACAGGTTGACACGCGGAAAATAAGTGGCCTTGTTCATTAAAATGCTAATTTAACCCAAAAAAAAATTATTATTGGAAAAATGATTCAATAGATTATATGAAACAAATGATGTTTGTTTTCTTCAACGCATTGTTGTAGTAATAGCAGCTATAATCACATATTTTCAGCTGTCTGGGATTACAAGTGTTGACGGATTTCGACGTTTTAGTACTGCAGCTAAGTGAAATACAGTGAATAGAGTAAAAAGACCATCTTGCCCCGTGATCTTTTCGAATGAGGAATTCATTGCTGTAAACAGTTTTAAGTTTTTTTTGAGTGCATCGGTTGTTGTTTTTGTTGTGATCGCTTTTTCGTTTTTTATTTATTTATTTATTTATTCAAGTACAATATAAGGAATGTCTACAGCCGAAGCCAAAATGACATTCACTAGATGAATATTAGTTACATAGAATCTAGTAATCTAAAAAAAGTATTATATAAGACATTAATAGTGAGTTGTATTCACAGAAAGAATGAAAAATAAATACAAAATGAATATTACAAAAACGAACGATTGAATGAATTTGATAATAGTCAGTAAAGAGCAAGCGTAATGTTCTCTTCAAAGAGGCCAATGTGACCCCAAACAAATTGATACTCCTATGCGTGTTGCAGACACGTAGCATCCTATCGATAGGGGAGTTCTGTGCCCTATTCGTTTTTCTAAAAGTTATAGAGAAGAGGTCGTGGTGCCTCAAAGATTTCATAGGAACATTTAAAGTAACCATGTGGAAGATCTCAGGTACCTGAAGTACGCAGTTCAATATTTTAAACAAAACCAAAATATCAGATATAGATCTACGATTTTCAAGTGACAATAAATTGAAATATTTACGGGCAGGAGCGTAGTTGTGTTTCAGGATAACAAAGTTAGTTTTGAAGCATATGAAACGTATGAATATGTCCTGAATGCGTTCAAGTCGGTTGGAATAACAATCATAACGAGGGTTCCAAATACATGAGGCAAAATTTAATTTACTGTAGATGTAAGCATAATACAAAGTGATAAGTGATTTTACATATTTAAATTCCTTACTTTTCCTGAAAATATAACCCATCATTCGACTTGAACTATTTGCTATGCGATCTATGTGTGCATCGAAGAGCAACTTCGAATCGACAAAGACACCCTGATCAAAAGCCGTGGACACACGTCGCAACAATGAATTTCCAATTGAGTACTGAAAAGTGATAGGGGAATGGTTTCTAGTAAAAGTTATCGTGAAACATTTATTAAAATTAAAAAATAATTGGTTTTCTCTACAGTACTCAACCAAGTTATTCAAATCTAGTTAAAGACCAAGGCAGTCCCTTAAGAATCTGGAATGCCGGAAACATTTATTTATGTCAAGAAAAAAAGGAGAGGACCGAGATGAGTTCCCTGCGGTACCCCAGAAGTACTAATGAAAGATTCATATTTAAAACCATTTAAACTAACGAAATGTGACCTATTCAGAAGGAAGATACGATTGGATCCACTCAAGCAACCCACCACTTACACCTGCTTCGGCTAGTCTAAAAATGAGAATATCGAAACTTATTTTGTCGAAGGCTTTAGAAAAATCTGTGTAGCATCAGTCTGATTCTGAGAATCTATTGCACTCTGCAGGTACTCACTATAAATGTTCAAATTAGTTTTCAGAGTCCACTTTTGAAAATTTGGAAAACGGCAGACTCCTTCCACTTTTTGGGAGATGCACCGATCAGAGACTGATTGAACAAAATATGCAGTGGTTTACTTAATTTGTGAGCGCAATTTTTGAGAAAAATTGGTGGAATGCTGTCTGGACCGGAACCCTTCGACACGTCAAGGGATACGAGAACCTCTCGGACCTCTTCCTCTTCTATGTGAATATTTGATAGTACATCATTATTGCAGTTTTTAACAGTTACACTACGACTACGCTACTGACTTGCAGGAACATATACACTCTCGAAATAACGGGCAAAAAGATTGCATATCTCTTTTCCATCTGATGAAGAAATATCCCCATACCTCATTTCATTAGGTAGTTTAGAGCCGCCCCGTTCCAGAGACACATATTTCCAGAATGATTTGCTGTTCGTTGGCAGTTCCCGCTCAATGTTAGAGGTGAATTTATTCAAATCAAGTTCAATAAGTTCCTTCGTATGAGCACGAAGCTGTTTGAATATATTGAGATCATTGAAATTTTTACTGATTTTCCATTTTTTATGAAATTTTTGCTTTTCTCTTATTGTAGCAAAAGTATTTATCGAAATATGAAGGAAAACACTTAGTGACTTTTTCTTAGGAACAACAGAACTGACTATGTCATTGATTCTCTCATAAAAAATATCCAGATTTTCATCAATTCCCTTAAAGCTGCTGTTGAGCGGAAACTCCTAATTCACCAGCGATAATGAAACATAAACAGCTTCATAATTCGCATTTCTAAAATCGTAATAAAAATTTTGAATTTTCGAATTTTTCATCATCTTCTCTTTAGACAAGGCAACTATAAAATCCAGTATGGGATGATGTGTGTCCTCGTTTACAAACGGATGAGCACTTTTATGTATATTCGAGACAATTTCTTTATTACACAAGACTAAGTCAAGAATTTTATCGTTACTATTCTTCACATGATTGTATTGATTCAGTTCGACAAATGCAAGTGTATCTAATATATCTGAATATTTATTTCGAAAATGTATCACCTAATCACTCAACTTTTTCATCCAGGACTTATTTTCTTGAAAAACTGAAAATTGTATAACTTTTCCCAAGTTACTTTAAGTCCATTCACAATTTACTAGGAATGATTGAAAGAGCTAAAGTATATTCTGTACTTTCATTTTGATAGTTCGAAAATTCATTCTTACAATGATAATTCAAATAAATTATTTAATGTTTTTCATCAAATTACAAATTTTGTGTGAATATAGTATCGTTTGTAATAACTGAACGATCATGCCGTACAAAGTAAAATTAACATGAAATATTCATGTTAAAACAGAAAACTTACGAGATACGCTATCATATGAACGAACTATAATGAAAATCATCAATGTAGGTATTCAAATGTATTGCCATTATTCTCTTTCATAACGGTCGGAAGATAACCCGACAAGCATTCGAAATTTGAATATTGGTAATCGAAGCAAGACAATGCCTAAAATTTTGCTTCAATTCGGAAATCTTTTGACTAGCACTTCAATATAACACATCTGTGATATCTCAATGAAAATAGTTCAGCGGCGACAAATCTTACTGGCTCCCTAGTTCTAATCCAATTATTGCCAAAATTTAAGTCGAGTAAATAAATACGTTTTCATACGCTAATACCGATTATTATTCAATGTACACCATACATTGAACCTATACCGGCCTTGACGTTGAATATTAATATGGCGATGTGGGTTCACTTCATTACAATTTTCGGCTTTCATAAAAACACGTCTTGAATGAAAAAATTGAGTGCACATGTGATGTATTTTTGAGGAGTAAAATGAACGTATTCAACGAAATCAAACAAGGTTCAAATTGAAAAAAAACGCGAGTTTGCATTATAACTCAGAAACCGTTCGACTAAAATATTGTTCGATCCTAGGTAAAAAAATGCCTGTCATACCATTCATTCATAATGATAATAAGGTTCCGAAAATTTCTTAAATTCCCAGATAATTCAAAAAAGCGAAAGCTAGCATGAATATGTTTACGGCAATGAAGTTCTCAAGTAAAAATAACATGTTGAAGGACTCAGTGGCATTTTCTTCTATTCACAATATTTCATATAGCTGCAGTACTAAAACGTCGAACTCTGTCCATCCTGCATTGCTCAGGTGTAATTACAATTTTGTCTCAGAACGTTTGGAGCGGTGATACCAAAGACCCAGTTTACACCAAACGGCCCACCTTTAGGGCGAGGCAGCGATCTTTTTATAATTGCTATGGATTTTTTCCGCCCAATATCCACAATTTTATTCATTTTCCCTCCGGCGAAGCAAACTAGACTTCTAAGAAAAACTTCTCTCAACCTATCGGTGACCTCTGTACTGCAAGCCTTACCTTTGTATATTATTCAATTACACTTCTTTTCAGGCTTTCGTACCTGGAGAGAAAAAAAACCCTTACAGGATCACTTGGTTCTTCTTCTATCTGACTGTAAAGATACTTTCGTCTGGAACATGTGAAGATTGATGTTGAAATTGGAAGGGGACATAAAAAGTTATTGGTTGCGGTGTCGATATCCACCCCTTGATGTAATTCCTACCGTAAGTTAACCATTTGGTTATTGTATTAGGAAATTCGAATTATTATAGTGTTTTTAGAATGAAAGAAGAAGATACCTTCAGCAGGTAAATTGGAAGTGAAGAACTCAAATGAAACTTTTTACTATCTGACTGAACAATTTTTCATTCGATCCTGCAATGAAATAAATTAACCGCAATGCATCCGCCATTTTTTCGGCAATTATCCTCGCATCCGCTTATACATTGGAACCACTCGCTACTGCAACTGCTAAGTCACATTAGTAAATTACAATTTCCACGTGAGGTTCGTTTTATGTAACTATAAAAATGGGGAATTCATTATGCACAAAAATGTTGGGTAAGTACTAATCAAGTAGAGCTTCAGCAATCCAATGACGTAACGAAAACTATTTTATGGCCGACGACATTGCGCCTTCATCAGACAAATACTGAATGAGAACTAAAGGTAGAACAATTCATTTATGATCTACAACATTGGATATAAATGGAGTAAAACTACTTTAGGTAAATTCACAGAACTATTTTTTTAGATGAATGAAAGATTTCGAAATTTTGGATGAAATTATCATTTTTCTCAATTTAATATACCAGTAATTCAAATTAGTTTTTTTTACTGATGAAATTTCTGGTAGGGCTAGATTATACCAATATCTTACCACAATTATCGCAACTAAGTCTGAATACATTCATTTCTTTCCTTTATCTATTTTATTTTTATTATTTTTGATATGTTTGGATATACAGTAGAACCTCTTTAATCCGAACACACTATAATCCGCACATCGAGTAAAACGAAACGAAACTTTGAAATCACCCACCTCTATAATCTGTACAATATATTTTTTACCTCAATAATCAGATCGCCGTCAATAATTTCATCGATTGAAAGTGTCCGAACTTGCAATATCTGGTCTGAATACTCGCTTCTCTTGTGCAGATTGGATTCTCTTCTCACATTCAGCGCCAGATATCCGTACTAATCATGTCGCGTCGACAAAAAACGTTAACATTGCAGTAAAAATGCAAAATTTTGAAAGAATTAGATAATGGAAAAAGTGTTTCTGATTTGGCCAGTATACACTCAATTGGAAAATCTACAGTATGCGATATAAAGAAAAAAAGAAAATCAATTGAGAATTTTATATCTTCTTTTGATTCTGGTCCTGGAAAATGGCGTACGCTCAGAACTAGTAAAAATCCGAATGTTGAAAATGCTCTATATACTTGGTTCTTACAAGAACGATCTCGATAGGCACCTTTATCTGGTAATCTCATATGTGAGAAAGCAAGATTTTTTACACCAGTATAATAGGTAGAGGAGATTTCAAGGCAAGTCAAGGATGGTTGGAAAAATTCAAAAAAAAGACATGGAATTCGACAACTTACCGTATCAGGAGAGAAATTGTTTTGGGACGTTAGTGCGGTAGAAACATTTGAAAATAGATTTCTTCAAAAAATACGGGAGATGGATCAAGTGCCAGATCAAGTTTACAACGCAGATGAAAGTGGGTTATTTTGGGGAATTCTTACAAACAAAACACGAGCCCATGCTGCTGAAAATTCAGCTGCAGGTCAGAAGATGAGTACGGACCGTATTGCATTCATGCCATGCTCTAATCTCATAAAATGAAATTGTTGGTCATCGGAAAAACCAACAAACATTCAAGAACTGCTCCAATTTGCCTGTTTATTATAAAAGTAAAAAAAGGGTGGGTAACTAGAGAACTTTTTTATGAATGGTTCCACAAACAATATTCCTGATGTTAAAAATAAAGTGAACGAGATGAAATTGCCACAAAAAGCTCTGCTCTTATTATATAATGCTCCTGGACATCTAAGAGAAGAGGAATTAATCGGTTAGGACCGAAATATTCAGGTCATTTCTCTACCTCCTAATTGTACTCCATTATTGCAACCTCTGGATCAACATGTAATACAGAATGTGAAATTGCATTATCGAAAATCTTTGCTACTGAATATTGTGGGACACGAAGACAATAACGTTTCGCAGTTACTGAAGCAATTAGACCTCAAACGTGTGGTGTTTTCTCTTGAAAGGGCCTGGTCATCTGTGTTCCAAGAGTTAATTCAGAAAACATGGAAGAATTTATGGCCCACAAAAGATGATGATTATGACGCAGGAGATCTATTGCCTCTTTCACGGTTGAATGAAAACATTTTGCTAGAGAAAGAAGAGAAAAATCGCGATCTACGCATGATGACAGATGTGCTAACAAATGTATCTGGTCAAAAATTAACTACTGAAGACATTGAAGAATGGGTTGTAGGAGATAATGAGAATTATCTCTCTGAAGCTGAAGTAATCAACAACATACAGTATGCAGAAGAACTTGAAGAAGGCGATGTCACCATGATTTCAGTGAAACATAAAGAAGCTCTTTTGTGCTTCAAAAAATGTTTGGAAAGGTGCACATAAAATGATACCCCTCAGCACCAAATATTATTATTGAATAAATTGAGAGAGGAAGCTGCAAATTCTCATCTTCGTTCGTTGAAACAGAAAACGATCCAAGACTTCTTCAGAACCTAAAAAATGATGTGTGAAATGTATCACTTTCTCAAGAATATCTAGTTAAATTTTCATGTTCTTCTGTGAATCAGAATAATTTTGAGTTTTTCAATGAATATTTTACTTTTTTCTAAATATTTCACGTTTTCGATAAATATTTCACGTTTGCAATAAATATTTCACGTTTTTCAGCTCTGTCCTTTCTTTACTATTCCATTTCAATTACCTCGATAATCCGAATATTTCAGTAATTCGAACAAGCCCTGGTCCCATATGATTCGGATTAGAAAGGTTGTACTGTATTATTAATTGGTTCAGAATAAGATATTTAATTAGAACTTTTCCATTAAATGTTTTGAGAAAAAGCATGTAAGGCTACTATATTTGTTTTGGTTAGATTCTTTATGTTAAGTCAATTGGTATACTTAAAATCTAAAGATTATAGCAAATATAGTAGCCTCACATACATTGGGAAAGTTAGCCATAATTTAAAACATTTAGTGGAAAAGTTTCAATTACATACCGAACCAATATTAATCTAACGAAACACATCAGAAATAATGAAAGTAAAATATATAAAGAAAAGAAATGTGTTGTAGATCATATGTGAATCGTTTTACCGTATGTTAGTTTTCATATTCTCTTTGTGTCATAAAGGTGCAGTGTAAGTTTAAATCAAATTTTCTTTCATTTATCACTCGAAATCGATTTGCATCATGTAACGGTCACTAGTGTTCAATTTTTAAAATTGCACTATTCCATTTCTGAAATGAGTTTTATAATCTCGTAAAATTATTCGAAAATCATATCAATTTCGATGTATATTCATCCTCGAATTTTACTACATGCTATCTTATAGCTACATCATGCATCAGTCCAGCTAAACGCAAAAAAACATGCAAAATATACTTGCTCTTATTATATTCATTACCGAGTCATTGAACAATTTAATGATTCAGGTGCCACACCATAATGATCTGCCATTGTGTAGGAAACGCTCAGCAAGTGGGTGTGTTCACAAAGTATCGAATTAAAAGAATCATTCATTATACACAAGGTATTGGATTACGTTTATAACAATCGACGCTGAAAAAGCACTCTGTTCGGTGTTGATTCGAATTTTAAGTTACATATTTGCTAATGATACAAGCATGTTATGGAAAGAACGATTATCAGGTACTAGAATTCCCATCACATCTGTCGGAAAAGACTGAAACGGTGGATACCGTGCCATAGTCATGTAATACACGATATTATTTCTTGATTTAACAAGGAGAAATTTTAATCAACTATATCTGAGGGCCGAAGGTTATTGAATTACTTCCCATCATATTCTAAAAGGAATATAAGACTCACTTTACACCGTTCAGAGTTTGCTTGAGAGATGGATTTGTGCTAGATATCTATTGATATGTTAGCACATATGGATGATTTAGATAGATCTATAACACGGCGATATCGATTGGCGTTATAACAGATATCCTTCAGTTATCAGATTTTATCGGAATTTAAGGATTGCCACCAATATTGAATGATTTTTTTGGTATGTAATTTGACGCATACTTGATTCTTTCAATGTATATGTTGTGAATATGTTGCTCAAGTTATAAAATAATTGAATGGACGATTTTGGTACATACAAGATTCCATGGAGCACTCTGTGTCGGTCTGTTAGAGTCTCGAAGTAGAGACATTTATTGATTCAAAATAAATCGTGACGAAGACTCAAAATAAACTTGATAATTCTTTATGGATATTTCAGAAAGCTGATGGTGTTATCACCGAAAAAGCGGTCGCGTCAATAGACGGACAATTTGACTAATCCTGAAAAATTACTAAGAAATCAATACATATAGGGTGTCCTATTTCTGATGTTTTAGTTTAGTTGTTAAAATTAATTCATTATTCAACTCACGTTGTTGATTTACAAATCATTGGCTGTGATTTTTGATGGAAAAATGTTCATGAATGTTGAAGATTAAATTCGACAGGTTAGTGCTACATTCAAACTGGGTTTAATTCTGACATAGCTTAAGAACATTAGTCTGTTCTCTTTCTTGACAAGAGGAAACCTCACAAGTCTATATTCCCAAAATTCAATGGGAGTCTCATTAATACTGGTTCTTCCAAAGCACTCAGAGAAATAAGTCAATGAAAAAGATACAATGGATAATTTGGGAGCTGTTACTGCGAATTCCTCTATTTCTCATAAGATGAGAAAATTTCAGTGTCTACAACCAGGGGATTATTAGCGAAGGCTAGAACTTTCTGATGTTACCAGAAAAAGACAAAAGGAAAAACAAAATTCTACCAGAAATATACCATATGTACTAATGAAGTGAGGATGACCAGCGACGGCTTATACAATGAGAATAATGAACATTTCTGGTCAGATTTTATTCCGAATCGAGAAGTGAATGTACAGAACCAAGGGTGATGGTTTTAATGTTTGGTGCGCGTTAATGAACCGCCGTGTTTTGACGAAAATCTTCGTGCTGAACTTTATTATGAAAAAATGAATAAGAATATAGTGGAGGGTGTTTGGGTGAGAATCACTTGGCTCCAATAATTGTAGTATATTTTCAGCATGAAGTTCTTGAATATTTAAACAAGTCTTTCGGTGATGACTGTAAGAAAACGAGAGTACCAGTGGAATGGCAACCTCTTTCACCAGGTTCAACACTTTATGACTATGTAATGGATCTATTAAATACACAAATCCATAATGAAATAGAAGAGTTGAAACAAAACTTTTGAAATTGTTTAGTTTCAGTCAATTGTTTCAGATTCAAATTCAAATTTCATGCAGAACTGTTTCTGGACGTTGCAATTCATGCATTTTATATAATGGAATTACTTTTGAGTATTTAAGATTTTAATTTGTAGTTTTGTTACTAATAATTATATTTCCCATGAGTAATTAATGGCTTTCGTTTGTGCTCATTATAAATGGTCTAAATTATTGTGAGCAATTGAAAACATTTGGAAAATTTGTTGTAAATTCACACCAACATACTAGATGAAATTACAGAATGTTCAGAGAAATTCCATTTCAGGAAAAATTCACGTTTGAAAGAAATTTGTCAGACATATATATATATATATATATATATATATATATATATATATATATATATATATATATATATATAGCTTCAACGAAAACTAAACAGAGGCTATATCTACCAAGATATTCATTTCTGATCAAAACGCAAAAACAGGTCAATTTTTGTTTCAAGGGCGACATCTTTTGGGGTACAAAACTTGCCAGAAATGCAATCAAAAATGAAAATTCGTTCACGGGGATGCAGACAAAGATAATACCTTTCTTTCGAGGTATCACTCAACCCATCTACCCTATTCCAAATTTTCAAGGGTGGTCACCCCTGTTCTAGGGGTTGAAATTCGAGATGAGGATGGTACTCGATGATGACTGCCCTTGATCAGCATGGATCTATTCCATTTTACCTCACTGAAACTTGAATAGTCTCAAAGAAATATTCTTCCCTATCTTTCAGTTGCTCACCCTGTATCTTTTACAGTTTTCAATTAATCGTTCCAGGCGATGTAGACAAAGATACCACCTTTCATTTGAGTCATCACTCGACCCATCTTCCCTATTCAAAATGTTCAAGGATTACAACCCCCGCTTAGGGGGTTGACATTTCAGGCAAGTATTGTACCCCAAAAGATGTCAAAGATGTCCCCCTTGAAACAAAAATTGACCTGTTTTTGCGTTTTGATCAGAAATGAATATCTTGGTAGATATAGCCTCTGTTTAGTTTTCGTTGAAGCACCCTGTATATATATATATATATATATATATATATATATATATATATATATATATATATATATATATATATATATATATATATATATTCGGTAAGTAAATACTCTTCCCTCTTATTTTAAATTCACTTATGGTGAGAAAAGAAGTTTATATTATAATTCGAAAACCATGCAAAAAAACGAATTTTCGAATATGTTCCTGCATTCTACTCAAAAAAGTGTCCGTAGTTTTCAGCTACCTTTGATATCAACCGAGATATTGCCATTTCCGAAAACCCGGAAAACCTAGAAATTCGGACTAACTCGAAAACAGAAGAGGATAGCTAAGATCGGTTTCCACCAATGAATTTTCCTCGAAAATCGAGGAGGGATGTGGGGCGTTAATTTTTTGCAGTATTTCACATAGTTAACGAACTAAAACATCGAAAGCCGGCTCGGTGGCGTAGGGGATATGATGCTCGTCTACTGCGCGGATTTACCTGGGTTCAATACCCACAAAGTCGGTGAGATTTCTCACTTGAGTGTCCATCTTTCAGAGGAGATGTGAAGTTGTCGGTGCTGTCTAACAGAGATGTGTTGGACATTAAAGATCCCTCCCTCGACACGAGAGGGGTTCGGCAAAATTTCCGGGTTAGTGAGGTGACAGAATTCCCCGGCGTGTCATTAGAATCGAAAATGGGATACCAGGTGCTGTTGCTGTTGACGAAACTTCAATACGATTTCGAAGCCAAGTGCCGAAGTAAGAAGTAAAGGAATGCCAGTTACGATGAAAATGAGTCAATGTTGATATGTTTTTATAACTCCAAGAAAGTAATCATTTTATCTTCATTTTAAAAAAAGAGGAATGCTTGTAGAATACAAATTGATATATTAGGTCAAAAGGACACTTTTTTGTACGAACTCATTTCAAATAAAAAAAATTGTTAATTTTTCAACTAATCCTCTGTTCATTTTGGAATTGGAATACTCATACTTTTTGTATTTGAATTTTCATAACTTAATATGAGCAACTAGTGGGACTTTTGAACGAGAATTCAAAGAAAGTCATCAATTTAAATAATTGTGTAATATTACAACACCCATCGAAATTCATTGATGAGCTTCGATGAATCAAAGAGACAAGTTTGACGGCCACTCGATCTTGACCAGTCCAAATGCATCATGACTTGACAATGAAAGAATATAACGGCAAGTATTATAATTTGAGCACAAGAATTTTATAGCTCTTCTAATATACGGGTCAAAGGACCATTTACGGAAACCAAACATTTCTGAGAAAACTCGATTCAAAATTGAATTTCCTTATCATGGTGACCAACCCCTCATTCACCGGAGATTTTCTCTTGTCTCTCTTGGGCGTGACGGTAGAGTGGAGAATTCTAAGCAATTCGATAGCTAAACTTAACAAAACGCAGCTTCAAAAGAAATATAAATTTC
Organism: Cryptolaemus montrouzieri; assembly: GCA_013387265.2. NCBI lineage: Eukaryota > Metazoa > Arthropoda > Insecta > Coleoptera > Coccinellidae > Cryptolaemus > Cryptolaemus montrouzieri. The sequence goes on from JABFTP020000185.1 coordinate 108,493,319, forward strand.
CTATTTGACAGATGACTCATTCAGGAATTGTAGCTGTTTCCAAATATTTGTGTCTAGAAATTCAGTTACGTCAAAGAATGTATGATGCGACAATTACGATATCAACAAGATTGCTTACCATATATCTGATACGCTTTATTACCTTCACCAAATATATGTAAGCGTATAATTTAATTAGTGCAATTCCGATTTAGGATCTCGGCCAAAAATAATCTGCGGGAGTTTCGTATTTCCATGAAATATTGCGGGTTGGTGTCGATGGATAATTATTCTGGCACTTATTTGTAATTATCATGAATTGAATAATTAGGAAATGGCGAGTAGATTGACCAAGAACAATTAGCAGAGGATTTTTCAATTATATAGTATTTCATAATACATTACTGATCGCGATGATACGGGGGTAACCCCAAAAATAATCTATGAAACCGGAATATACCTTTGGTTCTATTTATGGAAGAAATTTCTGTTTTTCAGAGTACCATTTCACCAAATGATATGAAAGCTGAATGAGAGTCTCCTCTGAGAGAGTCTTCTTCTTCGTTTGCAACAGTAAAATACTGGGTAGTAAAGTTTAAACGAGACTGAACGCTGCCAAGCCGATCATTAAACTGGTCGACCAAACGAAGTGACCACTGCGGAAATGGAGAAGATGATTCAAAAAGCGTTATTGGATGACTGTCGACTGAAAGTGTACGAGACTTACCCATAATACATTGTCACTACACTCCGCTAAGAAATTAACGCAGCATTCCAATATTTTAGATTTCTACTTTGTTAGGCAACTAATTATTAACACACTTTTTTCTGGGATAGGTCAGGACATATGCCAACAAAACTCGATATTTTTTCCTCTTGAGAAATGAAATGAAATAAATAAATTAAGATTTTGCAAAAAACCACCACATATTACTAACAGCAGTTGCTGATAAATTTTTGCGAGTAACCTTCTTCTTGAAAATTTTAATTTTCGGCAATAATACAGCGCGAATAACGAAATTGGACCCTAACAGAACGTACTGAAACTATGATGTTAAGTACCTAGGTTTGATCTTAAAAAACGAAACAATGGCTTGGGGTGCTACATTCAACTGTTTCCATAATGATCCACGAATATATGGAGCTTGGAAGTCATGTAAGGAAACTTGGGCAAGAACGACATCGAGTAACAAGGGCGATTCTATGACCGTTATTCAAGAGTTTTCTCGTTGAGACAACAGTCTGGTACAGCTAGTTACCTTCAAATGCAGCTTCGACAGAACAGTGGAAAGCAAATATGCACAGAAATTATATGACAATGTCTCAGGAGATTTGGTTTGAACCCTCTTGTTGCAGCTCAAGGCTAAGTTCTAATCGCAGCTTATCGAAGACCCAAACTGAAAACTATCAGGGAACATCAATTGGTTTGAAGCTGACTGGGAAAGAGTTTTGTTTACATATAAGTCGATATTTAGCCTTTTTTATTGCGATCGACGTTCTCTAGTGTACAGACGTTCAGATGACAGATATGCCCTGTGCAACCTTTACCTTACCTACAGTCCTGGTGGAGGTTCAATAACGTGGTGTCGAGAGTGATTTCTTTAAACATCCGCACTGATTTGAGCATAGTCAATTATAGAAACCTCAAAGCTCAGAGGTACGTAACACGCATTGTAGAAGAACATATCGTTGAAAATTACTTTCAAGATCACGAAATCACTTGAACGACCTGCACGAAGTCCAGACCTCAATCCTATCGAACATGTCTGGGACGTTCTGAATACGTTAAGAATCCAGCAAATTCAGCCAGCTATCGTGTAAGAAGTTCGGAACAGACTGATCGAAATGGATCTGAATGTTATAAGGTCATTGATTTTCAGTATGAATCGTAGATATTATGCAGTCATTCTCGCCAGGGGAGAAAATATTCGGTATTAACAGGTTTTCGGGGACTCTGATTTCTTCAAAATTTTAACATCCTTCATTATTAGTTCTATTTCAATTTCTATTAGTACCATTTTCATTTCGATTGTTCTTAAGCATTCCCGCTGGTGGATTACTGAAAAAATAATTCTTCAACATATCTGAACTTTTTCTGAATAATTGACTCTTCGGTTTTGTGAGTTAATTTCTTAGCGCTGTGTATTTCAAGAAATGAGGTATGTAGAGTATTGTCTCAAAATTTGAACAAACAATTTTAGGTATGCAAATTGGGTGCCGTAAAATTTTACAGCAATAAAGCACTTTTTGTGCCGTTTTATAACCATGGATATAACCTGGGACCAGAATTTTATACTTGCATCATAACAGTCAAAACAATAGACGAATAGGCTCCAAAGAAGGCGAAGACCATATGCAGGTAAGATCATAGTGACGGGTTTTGGAATGTGCGTGAATTGATTATCTAGAATGTCCAGAATAATGCAAGTGTCCAATTAGAGAAATAACAGCTTGAGAATGATGAGAGTTACATATAGCTAGGAAAAATAACAACAAAAAATGACCATGGCTGACGAAGTAAGAAGAATGCAGCTCTCAAAGTTTGCTTCTGGTAAATTAAAACATGTTTTCACATGTTCACTATCTGAAGATAGTGAACACGATCACGATCACGATCAGTGCATACTCTCGATGCTCACACACAACGCAGAAACACAAAAGTTATTCAAGAATCAAAGAGCACGCGAAAGATTGATACTGACCAAATTGAAATGAAGAAGTTAAAAAGAGTTACTGAATTGAAATGAAATTAATGTTCGACAGTCGAGACTTACATCCAGCAAAAGACTGAAATGAATAGTATGATCAAAACAGTAGCCCAGGATATAGGAAAATAGCCTTGCTTAAGTATATCATAAAGATGAAATGTATCGAAATTAGCATCTATAAATTAAAGTTGATCTTCCACTAATGAGCTTCTACAAAATTCGTCAAATCAACAGTCGTTTGAATACGAATATCTGATAATAAAATCATCGTGCCTCTATAACTGAATTACTTAATGATGTGCAGATACGGTCAGTCAAAATCTAATTCAATATGAATTGAACAGTGCTGACGCTTCCAAATGCATTCGATTATAAATTAACTTCGAATGTATATTTCACAACACCGTAGCTGATTTGCATAATTATACGGATTTTTTGTACGTGAGCGAACGAAACTAAAGCAGAAATAGAATCGGAGATAAGCCCCGTGAATGAATTTGAGTGAATTAACAGCATGACATCATTTGCGATAAGAGGAAAGAGTTCGTAGAAAATAAATAAGCATTGATAAGTTCATGAAAGTAGTGAAATTTTATAGTGATTTGAAAAGGAAAATAATTGATTTTTTCCATGTGCCACCTTATACTGATTGGAGCTTATGCTTATCGGTATAAAGAAAAGCCAAATAGATTTCTTAATCCTTAATAAAATTTCCTCAAAAATAGAATATTGTTCGATATTTATTTTTACTAATATACCAGAAAATTAAATTTTGTTTCTTCAAATATGGAAGGGAAATGAAGCTATAACCGCTAGGTTAAATTTTTATAACTCCGACATTTTGATTTTGCTGTCAAAAGGTTTATAAACATTGCCTCTTCAACATTTCAACAGATTTATTATCTACGGGGTTCATTAATAAACTGATGATACTGGCACCGTTGATTTCGATCCGGCAACACGTGAGACGCGAGCCTTTGAGCAGCGTCAGGTGCACATGTGATACGCCACCAGTATAAGTTTGAACCCGATACAGTCATATGTTTGTCCGTAGCGTTAGTTTTCATGAATTCCACTTGTAGGTTCTAGCAATGAGTGGTATCAATTTTGAACAACGGTGTGGTATCAAACTTTGCTTCAAACTTGAAAATAATGCAATAAAAACATTCAAAAAACTTCGGAAGGCCTGTGGAGGTTTTGTGTGTTTTGTCCAGGGCCAAGGTTTTTTTGGTGATTCAAGGCAATTCAGATGAATTAGAATCACACCTCCGTTCATCAGAGTATGACCAATGAATTGAGGTGAGAAAAATTTGTGCAAGAATAGTTCCGTGCTCCAGCAAAAAGGATCTCAGAAGGAAAGGAGTCTTGACTTTTCGGTATAGATTTAAAATGACCCCCGTTATCATGAACGTGTCTTAACTGGTGACGAGTATTAAGTAGATATTTGAGTACGACCCAAAAACCAAGAGCATGAAGTGGCACACTGCTGCTTTTCCAAGGCCGAAAAAAGCACGACCGAGCCAGTCGAAGATCAAATGCATGCAAATGTTTCTTCGAAAGCCACGGAATTGTCCACAAAGAGTTTGTGCCTCAAGGTCAATCGGTCAATCAACACTTTCACCGAGTGGTCCTTGAAAGACTTCGAAAAAGTCTTTTTGTGCGAACAAACAACAAAAACTCCTGGGTGTTGCATCACGACAATACACCACGTCACACTACAATCTATAGAGTTTTTACTCAGAAGGCTTCTCAGCCTCTTTATTCACCAGACTTGAGTCCTCGTGACTCTTTCCTCTACCCAAGAATTGAAAATCACCTCGAGGGATCTCATTTCGGGATAGTTGAAAACTTCCTAGTAGCCGAGTTTCAACAATGCCTGATTGGAAGGACCGACTTCAGCCCTCTGTGGCTTCTAAGAGAACTATTTTCAAGGGGACAATATTGTTTTGTAATTATATTTGAAAATAAAAGAAAAATCAGTCTCGTTACTTTGTTGACACACCTCGCATTAGAACTAACACCCACAGTTTTTAGCTATAACAATATTTACTCTTCTTTCGAAATAAATTGTACAACCTCATTATGTTAGAATAATTGATCCATCTATCAGTCGTCAGAAAAAGTTTATTTAAGATTTCATAATTTTCATATGTTTATACCGAAATAGAAATGAATACAACCCCTATCCTACAGAACAAAATTTGTTCAGGCTAATCTACGTTCTGCAAATTCGAGCTCTGTATTCTTCAAACGGTTTTTCTCCTTTGAAAGTCGGAAAAACCAGAAATCAAGTGTTTAGAAAACCTGAACTAGAACTTTTCCGAATTTACCTGTATCATTGAAATAGAAATAACGAGAGGAACGAACTCAAGAAGAGAATATCCCCCATTTATTAGCAGAATATTTCAAATGTTTCCCAACGAAGGGGAATGGCATCCACATGTCACAAAAAGCCTTAGTGAGATTACAGATATGAATTGCGGATATCACACATAGAAGGATAAGCGGCCTTCATTAGTCATTGCGGTTCTGGAAACAATGGCGCAATGGATTCGTGATCACTACGGGTCAAAATTTCGGAAGACAAACGACTGAAACAGTTAATATTTTCATCAACTTCAAATTCGGGATTAACAATGCTCAGTGTGTTCCAATTTCGATGTTTTAGTATGGCAGCTTTGTGAAATGACCTTCCCACCTCCGTGCTCGATTTTCGGAGAAAATTTATTGGTGGAGGCAGATCGTTTTCCAGTTATACGTGATTTCTCTATTTTCCGAGACTTCGGCATATGCCAATATCTCGGTTGCTATTAAAGTATATACAGGGATATACACCGGGACCGTCCGTTAAAAACTTTTTTAGTTCCAATTACAATATCAAGCTGAAATTTTATACGCGGCCATAACTAGCGATTTCCAATTGAAGTGAAATATTTTCGAAGTGATACCATTTCCGGTTATACCGCAAGTGGGTCATCACTTTGTTATTTCAAATGGAAATCTACCTTTTTTATTATACATCTAGAACCGACATTTGAGCAAGGCACAAAATACCCAAGTTGTTAGCACTTATCTGTCAAAACTTTTGACAGATTTAATTATTTTTGTTATAAACTCGATTTTTGAGGAACATTTAAAAAAATTGTAGCTCGTAGATCTTTTGCACTACAGATACAATTTTTGTGGGTGGTTAGAAGAAGGATCAAGGAATTTTTAAGAAGTCTACACATGTCAAATATTTATTGTATGATTTTTCAATTTGGCCTTCTTCAAACAGCAATAACTCAATTTTTTCAAATGGCACGTGCCAATTTTTATATCGCCATCAGATGAAGCGTCAAATTTCCGATGGAATTGTATCAGCATGTACTATACCCATCCCTTATAGTTCCGAAATAATATATTATATTTTGATGATTTTGCAAGAACTAACAGAGAATGCTTTGAAATATTTGAATCAGGTAGCTGAACTGGCTAGGCTCACCTGACAGGTGCCTAAAGTTAATGTACTTGTCACTTCATTCGAATTTGATATTTCAAAAAGAATTGTCGTTATTTCAGATTGAAAATATCCAAAAAATACAACACATTTGGAATAAAACCACTGGTTATTCAAACGAAAATATATTTAATCTTTTTTTAATTCATTTTAGAATGTCAAAAAGTAGTGGGTTGAAATTGCAGGCAATTCAATAACCAATTTCCAAATTCACCGCACACTACATAAAACCAAAGAATAATCGAAGAATTCTCATTTCCGGGAAAAATACATTTTTGAGGCAAGTGTGGTCATTCAACAAAAAAAAGTTTGGAACAGCTCCCAGCATCGAAAATGTGACCCTAGAATGCCCAAATACTTCTCCCTAACTTAAATAGAAACCGAAATATCGGTACATGCCGAAATCCCGGAAAATCCAGAGTAACTCGAAAACAAAAGAAGATAGCTGTGATCTGTTTTTGCTAATGAAATTACTACTAAATCATCGAAAATGGGACACCTATTGTACATAAAACACATCCGACTGTTAGTGGAATAACAACTTATGAAGTAAGATTTAAACAGAAAATACAAAATATGAAAAAACGACACGTTTTGGCAACACCGCACCTTTATTAAGTAGTACGTCGTGCGATTGATAAAACAAGTAGAGTTACAAGTCATTTTTGTAATTTTGGTTGATATGAAATCCTATAAAGTAGAACTTATTCGGTCTGGAAAATAAAAACAAAAAAGATATTTGAATCTACTTGAATTGTTTTCTCGAGACCAAAAACAGAATATTCAAGAGCCAGTATGATGATATGACTATCATTCAGTGCGCAGGTATGACTTTGATTTCCCGAAGGTAATATTGATATTATTATTTGTGTAAATATTTGAAATAGCATCGGCATATTAGACTTCAAGCAAACGTAAAATTATAATCAGAATGAGGAATAATCTCCTTGGTAATTATATTTAGTGTTTTTCTGTGACTCCTGTAGACTCAAATTTCGGAACAATCTACAATTGAAAAGTTAACAAACATTTAGAAACATTTTCTGCAGTAAAATAAGCCAAAAGAAAGAATTAGTAGAAATCTAGGGTTTTTAGTTTTATCAATTGTCAGTACTGCATATTTAGTGACTTTACGTAACATTCATTGTGGTTCAATAAGAAACCTTTGACAGGTAAATCAGTACTGTCATTGAAAAAACGAACACTTCTTTCAACAAAATATATTATCCATTTCGAAAATTTAACCCCTTCGTTCCTGTAAGAATCACAGAATTCTTCACACCTAATAATAACCAAGGATCGATCTCCTCGATACACACTTTAATCCACACCTTATCTACAATCTACCCACTCAAACCGTGAAAAACAACACAAAAAATAAAAACTTTGAGAATCACATTTAAAGAAAAACGCAACCAACTTGATCAATTAAAACGCACTTAGTCACCACGAGGTTCACCATGGAGCTGTGGGAAGTTCGTACAACAGACTTCTGCGAAGATGAGACGAGTATTAACAGCTGAGCGGACCGAATCCAAAGATAAAATCCGGGCACGATCCCAAAATAACACATCACCTTCCTATACTGCCTGCATTATGCAAGCGTGCTTCTGCCAACATTACCCGATATTATTAGAGACACTAATATGCGGTTACGAGTCGACCGACATTTTTTTCCGACAAATGTAACCTTGCAGACAGATCGGGATTATTTGACGTTCGGAAAATGGCACAATAGCACGACTTATCACAATTGGGACGTGCAGGATTCGAAAAATAGTTGCAACTTATTTGCGGTGAAAAATTATAAGTACACACAGAGTAAACGATTGTTTTGTTGAACAATTTCATTGAAATATACCCTTCATTTCAATGAAATGTAGACTTTAATAACAGACGGTTTCAGTCTTTTACATGTTTCAAAATTTTATAATATGAATCATCGAACAAACTGCTTCATTTTTGTCAAGAAGACAAAATCTTACACGGTTCTGGTGTCAAATAATGAACCAAATCCATTAATTAGAGGTTTAGTGTTTGAAAGCAACTGACCGATTCTAACACAGGAAATTGAATATTTCAGTAAAAAAATAAATACAACTTGCTTTAATTTGTGATGAGCAGTTACTATTTAACCACGATAGATCGCAAGAAGATATCGCACATAATGGGCTATATGCGCTGCTGGAGTACCTAGAAGTTGATGAACAGCTAAGTGGTACCCATATCGGCTCCTAACCATTTTAATGATTCTTGGAAAATACCTATCTCGGCCCATATTTCCACAGATATAAGGTAAGGGATAATCTCATCCAATCATAACTTTTTCATTAATTTACTTTTCATTAGTAGTTAGAAATATAACAAAAATTGAAAACAAAATGCAGGAATATTATATAATGAGAAAAAGATGATATATATTAATACTGCACCAAGTTCGAGTGAAATAATCAGTTGAAGAGGAAAAATTTCGTGTCGCAAATATAAAAAACATAATCGTAAATTAGCATCAGGGGAAACTAAATGGATGTGCGTTAAAGATAAATGTCCAGCATTTCAGTTGGTGAATCTGGGAGCAGTAAAACGATTGAAAGCCATAGCCACCAACCCGAAGAGCAACATATGCTGTAACGACAAAATATGAGTTCGTATCTTAAACGAAAGGGAAAGCAAAATGACAAAAAAGTGCCAAACTCAAGCTGAAATTACATGTTTATTAACGAATGATTCATAGTGCGTGAGGAAAAATACTTATTAAGAACGCCGTAAACTGCTAACAGCTTTACCAAAATGTATCCAAGAAGCTCATGAAGCATTAGATAGACTCAACCTCAGAACCAACAAAATCGATGAATTTTCAGAGAATTGGGTAATTTTTTTCATCTGATCAGAATCTAACATTTTCATGCGACTCCAAAATTACTTATATGGACGGTACATTCTCACACTGGTTTATTAAACAACTGTTCAGTTCAGTATCCATGGATTTTCCAACGGTCAGTACATTCCTTTGATTTTCTTTTCTGTTAAAAGACAATCACATATGATATGTACTTACCATAAATCTAAAACCACTGTTCAAGCTCCTACTGTTTAATATTGTATTATCTCCAGCAGAAGTGATGACTGATTCTGATATTGATATTCACCATGCCTCGCAAAATACATAAATTACATAGTGTAGGTTTCATTTTACACAAGCTGGATAAGGCCAAATTCATAAATTAGGTTTGACTACTTGGCAACTGGATACGATATTGTTTTCGGCTTTAATTGTTGAAATCCATGCATTCCATTCTCATTTCAATAATTTTATGTATTGTACACAACTCTACCTTTTTACTTTTGTCAACGTTACTCTCAGCGTTCAATCCGAGACTTATGTGAGATGTTATAGTAAATAAATGCTTATGAAAATAATGCTTTATCCAGAACGGATTATTTTAGAATTGTTTTCATTTCAGTTCTATGTTGTGATATTGTATTGTCCCCTCATTTAAGATTTCAAAATGGAACATAATAATAAATATCACTAATATTCTGAGACGTGTGTTCTTTCCTGTACCTACAATTGGAAAAATATTATAAACATGTGTAAACTAAGGGTAGGGGGCTGACATAGACATTCAGATTGCACACTTGCAATTGACTTCGAGTCGAGATGGGCATCTTCCAAATCCTCATACCAGGGTCCTGGGCCGAGATGGGCACCACCGGAACTGAAAAGGAAAGCAGAAGAATAGGAATGTACAGTGATGGGATATGCGTACGATCCGATGATTATCATCACATGGTTTAACACCTTAATCGAAATCCCAAAATGAGTTATAGTGGTAGAAGACTGGTGACAATGGACTAGACTAGGCGATCATCCAAGAAAATACCGAAGTTATAATCTTCAGAACACGTTATAAGTGGAGTTATGAAGATAGTCTGACTCTATTGGGGAAATGCTGAAACAAACAACGTAAGAATCACACATCAAACCCCGAAAATCACACTCCAGAAGAGGTGCAAACTGAGGCATAGGTGATACGTGTGGCCTGACACTGTAAACTGCAGTGTAGAAAAAGTAACAATCCCTAAGCCATGACTATGCGGTTTGGTAAGGTAGAACAAACAGGAATGCGACCTAGAGGATGCTCACAAATCAAAGTGTTGATGCCCAAGAAAGTAACTGTAGCAGCTAGATCAACACCGACGACTGCTCCTTGGAACTATATTCCTTAAGAATAACATTTATATGGATAAAGACAAATAAGTACAAACATTCTCATCTCCTCTAATTGCACGACCAAACAGACAATATCGTCAAGTCAAGAAGTGTTAAGCTCATTTGGATACCTTAACACAGAGGGATCGGACGAAGAGGATCAAGAATTTCTTTCGACTGTGGAAAAGAAAATGAACATACAGCATGGATGGAAGCAGGAAGCTGCAAACAGCTCAATACCTTCATAATCTGGAGCACCTCTGGTGCTCATCAGTAGGTTTGCTGCGGTTGGGCAAAGAGTCAAAATTTAAGAAAAATCAATTAACTTCATCACCAAAATCACGTGTACAATAAAAACACATCCAACAGATGTTAAGACTTTGCTCCTACGTAAATAGGCCCAAATTTTGCGCGGAATTCACTTGTTGGATAAGAAAAATATCATGTTCCATAAGTTCGTTGGAGATAATGGAAATGGAATATTTTATTCAGACTTATATAAGTATATTATAATTACTGAGAGTGAGATACATTTTTGAAATTATGATGTCAAAACTTAGGCCAAGTCTATTTAGTTGAAGCCCATTCACACGGAATGATCAACGTTCACATTGTTCGGATTGATAGAAGCATTTTTTCGTTGCAAAGGAAAAAAAATGAGCTGTAGTTACCCGAACAGAAATCGTATTTCAATGAAATTAATATGCCCCATTACTTAAATTGAAAGGAGTAATTAATAGTAACAATTTTTTCCATGACTCCTTTTAAATATATGTCGGCAACCACTTTTTTTTCATGGTACTATATGGAGTGCATCACTGCTAAAATAAATTTTTATTCAGTAAGATGCCAGATTTTTGTGGGATTCTGTCGTGCCGTTTCGAAATGGCAACCGTTTAATTGTTGAATTAAATGTGGTCCTTGCAAAGAAATCTTTCTTGCTTGTTAGAAAACTTATACTAAAAATATGGTTTAAATACCAAGAACGGATATGGGAAGAATAAAAGAAGAATACAACAAAGACCAATTCATAATCAATAAACGATGATGTTAACAAGGGAATAATGAAGATGATGTCATATTTCTAACAGGTGTCATCGGAATATAAAATATATTCTACCAGAAGGCGAGAAAAATAAAAAAAAAATCGACCTACTCCAGCGTTCCTCATAAAACTTAATTAGAGTAGGTTCATGTTTCCTTCTCATTGTATGTACAGGTTTCCCTTAGATATAGAGAAAAATTATCCCATCCCCGTCCTTGATTTTCCAGGAAAATTTATTGCTGTAAACGGGACGCACTGATCTTCTTTTGTTTTCGAGTTATTACGGATTTCTGGATTTTCCTAGATTTCGGCATATACCAATCAATATCTCGGATTGTATCAAAGTTAGCTCAGCTTTTGACATTCTATGGAAAATTTTCTCAGTAGAATGCAGGGACGTTTTTGAAAATTTTCTTGTTGAATTATAACATAAACCTGTAATTTTTAAAAACACCATAACTGAATTTGGATACAATAGGAAAAGTATTTTATTTTACATAACAACAAAGTGAAATTCTCCAGAAATGAAAATTCTTTGAATATTTTGCGGTTTCATCGAGTATACTCGTCGGAAAACATCCCAAGTACTTTCAATTTTATACCCACAACTATATATGAATATGAATCCATTATTCAATCCACATTGTGGTTTCACACATAATTATCTGAACATTTTTTGATTGAAAAATGTTCGCGAAGTATAGAAGCTTTCAAAAATTCTATATGACAGAATGGGTACGATTCTGATGTAGCTTTAGGAAATCATTCTGTTCTCGACAGGATGCAACCTCTTAAGTCGATATTCAAAAAAATTTAAACTGAATCTCATAAACACTGATTCTTTCAAAGCACTCAGTGAAAAAATTCACAATAAAGAAGATAATGAAGAAGTAAGAATGAAAATTTTGGGAACTGTTATTGCGAATCTGTCAAATTCATGTGGGAACCTAAAGCAGAAAATGCGATACCAAAATCTAAGGTTATTAGCTGAGGTGCCTGGCTCGAATGGATGTTGTCCTTGAACAAACAAGTGAATTTGACAAGAATATACATAGAGTTTGGGCACATGGTCTAACGACTAAACCCATAAAAACCATCAGAGGCCAGATAACTTGTAATCCAAAGTGGTGGCAGTTATCATTGCACGGTCTAGGTGAGTGGTACGGAGTCCACTATAAACTGTAGGTTCCTAGAGATACAAACATACAACCAAAATCTAAGGTTATACGAATTCTCAGAAAAATGAGTTACAAGCTTATAACATGAGGGAATCTCAGTCTCTACACCCAGGAGATTAGAGAGGACCAGTGTTCGCCTAATTTAACTCGTTAACGTTTGATTTCTTTCCTGGGACTGTGTCAAGGATTCATTATATGAACAAATCTCTAATGATATAGGAGCGTTAAAACGAAACTTCAGACATCGGATTACTTCAGTGAGTAATATTAAAATTTGAAATGCAAACGAAGTATTTATGACCGTTTCAATTTTTTCATTTTCAATGGAACTACTTTTAATTATTTAGGATAGTTTTGGATTTTCCTTAATGATTATTTTCCATATTTACTTACTCATGGGTAATAAATAACTTCCGTTTGTTCTTATTATGAGTGGGCTTCGCTGTTGTGAGCATAGATTGTTGTTTTTGTAAATATGCGGCAGCATACATATTATGAAACCACAGAATGTTAAAATAATTTTATTTCTGAAATAAGTATAATGTTAAAATAATTTTATATTCTCATAAATAAGTCACATTTTATAATCATTGCCTGGCAATGGTAAGAAATTTATCAGATTGCATGATATATATATATATATATATATATATATATATATATATATATATATATATTGAAGGAGAAAAATACTCATTTTCTAAATTCACAAGTTTACACTTGTAACAACACAAGATTACATTATAACTCAAAACCATTTAGCAAAGGACAATAATGGAAAGGGTCTCTGCATTCTACTCAAAAACTGCTCGTAGAATTTGAAAAGAGTTACCTTACCTAATTCATATAGCAACCAAGATATTGGCATATGTCGAAATCTAGGAAAATCCGGAATACCTGAAAAACTCGAAAACGAAAGAAGATAACCGAGATCTGTTTTCATCTATAAATTTTCCTCGAAAATCGAGGAAGTATTTCACATTGCTGCCGTACAAAAACATGGAAAACGGTATATCCTGTACATACTCTTTGTACTACCACAATAGTAACGTTACATTATTCCCCGATTTCCAGACATCAAGTCTATGTGCTTTCAAGAATTGTCCCCGTTCCCCACGAGAAATTCCTAACTAATATCGAATTATTCGTGAACAATCTTGCTGTAGAATATAATTCTGCATTTCATTTACTTACTCTTCGATCGTCCAAAAAATTTCGTCTAATTTAAATCCTCAGGTCTATCTACTTTGTAATGCACCAACTCGTGATAGTATTGGCAACATTGCTAATTGCACTTCAAATTTTTGGCAACTGGTGCTCATCGTGTACAACATTGGTTTCACAAGATGTGCATAAAAGTCGGGGAGTAGAGGTTTCCATGACACATTTAGTGACCTCTATTTGAAAAAAATATCGAAATTGAGGAAAACAACAGTAAATGAAAAAACCTAACCTTTACGTGTTTGTCTCATTAACTATGGTAACCATCAAAAATTGTGATGAAATTGTTCGTTGTACGGCGTACGTTCGAAAATTTTCAAACTAGTTCTTTAGTGTACGCAATAATGTATTGTATATGTATATCGCGGTGGGTAGTAACTAGGTTTGATAAGAAAATAAGGTGAATTATTTTATTACCAAAGCGAAAATTTACATAAAATGTGACACAATATTCGAGAAGAGAATTAAGAGTGCTTTTCGAATTCAACCCAATTTTCTTACAGAGATTTTTCTGTTGGTTGGTGTTGAGGATGGGTAGTTGATTTCATATGCCTAAAATAAACTTGAAAAAAACCTAGTCTATCTAGATTTAGGAGGGGGGGTTTCGAATTTTCGAACGCAGTATATAGATTTATTTCGTTATTCTTTATTTCATTATTTCGGATGTATCAAACTTACAAATTGTATTGAGAATATTCTTTTCCCACGTTCATAACATCGTGCTGATTTTTCTGCTAAAGCATAATTGTATCTTGCCAATATCAAAACTATTAGAAACTTTCAGGAAAAGGGTTAGTGAATGGTAATTTTAATTAACTATTAACCTTATTATTATATCATTGAGACTATTCAAAATTACCATTTTCAATTAAGAACTCATCCGACCTGATAGAAAAAAATTCAACATACCTACTACCTTTAAAGTAAAACGAAATGAGACACTTTTGTCACTTTTCCACAATTTATTCAATAATCACGACCGGTTTCGACCCTACGGTGATTTTCAAGTGAATATAATACATTATAAGTGAGTTGGTTATTTGAATTTGTAATGGTTAAGTCGAGGAAATAAACTGAGTTATTATTTTCTAATTCAGAAGTGAAGCTGATGCGGCAATGTATTTTATTCAGGAAATTTAAAAATTGCTGAATTTGTCTGTTTGAACCACGAAAACCAACTAAAATGTCATTCGGGTACATCGAAAGTGACTAACTTAATATCTTAGGAGATTGTGAGATTTGAAAGTTTGTGTATGAGATCTACAGATTTAGAGATAATGTATGGTGCTTGAAAATTCGGGAGGTCTAGAAATTTTTGATTCAAGAATTTTTCTAGTTTACCTGATGGTGTGTTTATATATGACACTACAGGTCTTGCAGATTTCTCTTCCTTATGTAGTTTAATCAATCCGTACATTTTTGGAGCTTGAACATTCATTGGAATCAGTTTCCCCTTCTCCCATTGTGTATGTGCTAGGTGTTTTGACAAACTTAGCTCTTCTTTGTTGTTTATTACCCTCAACAGCCAACTAGAGCATAATGGATCCCTACTACTCAATAATTAGGATAAATCTCATTCAGTACTTGTACTTGCCTACTCATGTATTATACTGTTATTCACTTGAAAATGACCGTAGGGTCGTAACCGGTCGTGATTATTGAATAAAGTGTGGAAAAGTGACAGAAGTGTGTTATTTCGTTTTACTTTAGGAATGAATTTCCATAAAATAAATAAATCATCATCACTATCAAATACCTACCATATAATGCTTAACTTATGATATGGGACGTTGATAATCCACCCCACAATCCTTATTTGAGTGTTCCACCCCTCGATCAATTGAGATTGATTAATCAAGCTCTGCAGGATGATAATGCAAACCCCATTGAGAAATCATAAAGTATTTTAGAAGTATGTTTAGGGCATGATCTGTTATTTCACAGTTACAGACGATTAGATCCATTTAATACCTTCATAAATTCAATTCACCGTAATATAAACTTTACTTTTGAAATGGAAACTTTTCAGATTCAACTATAACCAAAATTTACCACAGACATGTTTTTTATTTTCCATTTACCACCATATACAGTATTACATTTCATAATTCTTCTGCTCATTAATATCAACATAAAATAGCTGCTTATAACAGTACGATACATGGACCATGATAATAATATCAGAAAATTATTTCTTGAAAGAGATCGAATTTATAAAGCCAATAGCGATCAATAATGGTGATAATTCTAGTATGATTGACCGCATGTTTTCTTGTGAACAATTTCAACATGCAATCCATGAGGTTATCCCTAGTATTAAAGATACTAATCAAAATATATACTAACTTATAATGGCGAAATTGTGATAACATTTATATGGGTAGAACTATTAAAATTTCAGCATCACTGCTCAAACGCAGTTTAGATAAACAAAATCAGATTCTCACTATACTAATCATTTACTGAGAAATCCATACTTTTAATAACAATTTTGATATTTTATATAATGAAGATGATAGATTGAAACTGAACCGAAATCGGTAAGAAGAGAAATTCCGGAAACTTACTAAACTTAATAGTCGGTTAGAGCTGAATTCGTCATCGTCACTAAATCTTTTCAGTTCTTAAAGCAACCCAGTATTGATTTAACTCTTATTGAGCTAATTCCTTGCTTTTACCAATATAATATATAAAGTACATCTTCATTTTATATGTACTACTTATAGTAGCAGTGAGTGAAGCAGCTCATAAATTTGTAAAATCTGAACAGCATTGTTTTATTTAATTTAAGAAAATTGAAAATATACATTGATATTTTGCCTGTTAACTCTTCACTGTTCATTGCTTCAAAAAATCTTTAATAATGCAAAAACATAAGCAATTTCGAATGACTTGAATGATCAACACACCCTAGAGATTCAACGTCTCGAACAAATTTATTTAGAATAATTGACCATTAGCATCTGAAGTTTTCAAGTAACTTCTTTCAGATCACGATTAAATGAACATAGATTTTGTGAGGGTTCCATTTTATACGGAATATAAAGAATGAAATATAATCTACATTAGCCCAACCTCCATTCTCGAAACATAAGTACCAATAATAAAACAATTGAAAAAAAACACTAGGCCTGTTTCAAACAAAAATATGTTTGACATATATTTCGAGTTTCATCCCATTTTCAAAAACTAAGAGGAAATCAAAATATTACAATATCATTTATACCCAAGAAACATATGAGTGAAGTGGGGACGGGACAAATGGAAATTAAGCTGGTCGTCGTTAGTTATTGGTAGATTGTTAGTGAGTAGATGCTTTTGTTACCTGAATGTAAAACTTGGGATTCAGTGAAACCTAAGGAATGATTTTCGTTTACATAATGTTCTGAAAACCAGTTGTTTATTTATTATGCATAATTAATTGTGTATGCTCGTCTACTCCAATATTGATGGAACGACCAGTTTGACCTATATAAAAAGCAGTACAATCATTATAGAACAAAATATAATTTATATTCGCCGATTCTTTCACCTATATCAAGCCAATCTCTGTTACTGACCAAAACTAACATAGATTTTTCTTATTGGTACATATTGCATTGATTTTATTGTTTTAATATATGCCATAATTTAGGACTTATAATTAATGCTTCGATGTTTTATTGTTTCGTGAACCTAAAGGGTAGAGTAAATTGAGAATAATGATAATTTGTGTTATTTTTTAGATATTGATTTTTCTATGTTGTTATTGTCGAATATTATTTGACGCTAATGTCTTCAAAATCTAATTTCTTTTTTCTTCAAAGTTTTTTCGTATGAGGGGAACCGTGAGTAATCTTTGCACAGATGTATGAACCGCGGACATTTTGATTTTATGCAGATGGGAACTACGAATATGGATTAAGATATCAGTGAATGATCCTTTTCGATGAATGCCAACTTCAAGATAATTATCTGTTCTCATGATTGGAATATTAAAGAACTAAGTGTTTTATGCATATTCCAAATTTTCATTGTGAATTGGATCAAACCGTAACAATAATTCATGAATTTTCAGAAGAGATTTGATTGTCTATCAGTACTTGTCCAAATACAAAACATATCTCCTCCAGTATATAACTTCTTCAATTAAAATATCACTTGAACAGATAGGTTTATTCTCATGAAGTCATATTGGTAATGTTCCGCTCTTAAGAGGAGAACCATCTAGTCATTCGTAGTATTTGAAATAACTCTGCTTCAAACTTTTACTAACAGCATCAATTGAGGAGACAATGTTGCATTTTTTTCCACGACCATCACTGAATGTGAAAATTCTGAAATAATTTTTAATAATAGCATTCAATCATGTATTTTCATGGATTTCCATTCTAGAACTAGATACGGAATGAATATTCTTCGAAAAAGTTATTGTTTAATTAAGATTATGAGTGAAAAATTTGAGTACATTAAATATAGAACTTAGAAAATATTCTACCTGAAATTACAAATTATGCAAATAATAAAATCTGCTGTCGCAAAAATCAAAATATGAATATAAAAACTTTTATGCAATGTTCCGAGATTGGCAACAAGAAAAGAAAACGAACTCCCTTTCAGAAAATGTTTTACTTGCATTTTATGGTCCTCAAGTCCTCAACTCTATGAAACATTTATTCATTCCTGGGAGCAACAATTTAGGCGAGATGCGATATCGATATTGCAAAATATAAAAAATCGAAATCTTTGTTAAAACGATCTTCTGAGAATTATATACTAAGATATCGAAAGTTTTCACAGAAGAGAATATCAAACAATATTCAAAAAGTATTCCGGACGAGATATATTTAGCTACAAAAGTGAAAAATTTTAATTTAAATAACAAATTTAATCAAATTTAGTTAATATTTGTAGGAAGCCCATACCATTTGAGTTTTAGGGGCTTGTCGCAAGAATGAACTTTATAACAATACAATTTCCGACATTACAGATTTGGGTTTCACAATGCTAATTGCAATTCCTAAAACAAAAACTTAGATGGTTTACAATCAAGAGTGATTTTTATATCGTAAAAAATTATTGGGCTCTAAAACCTTGTAATACTCGCTCTGATAACTTTTTCATTAATTCCCAAAAAATAAATGTACAAATACAAGTAAACGATGATTTCTACTAAAATATATTATTGAATGCTCGACACGTTTCGATACACAGTATCTTTGTCAAGAGCGAATGAATACTACAAATATATCTTACTAACATTTTTTTTATATATACTAAACAGGCAATCCACTCAGAGCTATCCGTAATTGAACTAATATTAAGAAAATAAATTTAATAAGGGTGAGTTATTTATGTCCATCTGATCATTAAGAATTTCCGGTGAATACCTAAATCTGTAAATTTCAAGTACTTCCAGAAGTTTGAGTTTTATACCTCTATTCTCAGAATGTAGGATTTTAAATTCTGAATTGAAAGAGTGACTGATTTGAATAATTTGGATCGTTTTTCCATTGATGAAACTGCGTTTATGTTCAGAGATTCTAACATTAATTAACAATTGCAATCTGCACAATCCAATCTATAAACACCTGATTTATTTTCTTTATTAATTGGAGATTTATGATTCCTGATAAATAAACCTAAATTTGTTGATGTTTTGAACGTTATATTTAAATTTGAATTTTAAGAAGGATTTCACATTATTGCTAATATTGCCTAAATATGCCTATTAAACTTCTCGTCTTGGTGTTCACCAATTGGATATATATGTTGTAAAGTTAATTTTTGTTTTTTCATATATAATTTGCTGCTAACTAAATTTGCATCATAACCATTATTTATTGCCATTTGTTTTATCAAATTCAATTCTTTAAAATAATTATCTTTAGACATCGGTGTGCTCAAGAGTCTATGTATATAGATATTAAATGCTGCAACTTTTTGTTGGTAAGGATGTGCTGTTGTATAATGAATTGTGATATCTGTATGAGACGGCTTATGATGAATTGAAAACTGGTGTTTGTTATTTGATGTTGTTATTGTTGGGTCTAGAAAATTTATCGAATTGTTTTGTTCTATTTCTGTCTGTTTGTTCCTGTGAAACACACAATTATGTCATCGACATATCGATACCAATATAGGAAATGTTTACTAAGTGGGTGTTTATGAATAGTTTTTTCTATGTTATCCATGAAGATTTCTGCTAAAAGAGGGCTTAAGGGGTTTCCCATTATAAGTCCCTCATCACTTTTATGAAAACAATCGTTAAACAGAAAATAATTGTGAGATATGCAAACATCTAATAAAGCCATAATGTCGTATTTAATTTGTGCATTCGTCATTTTGTGTTAACAAATTATTGATTAGATTATACGGATCTTTCGGGGGAATACTTGAAACAAATTGTTGACATCAACAGAGAATAACTTTGCATTGCTTGGAATGTCAATATTTTCTATTTTTCTTATCAAATCATTTGAATTACGAATAGAGAAAGACGGTTTAAAATTACAAAATTTTTCCAGAATATGTATTAGAAATTCGGAAATCTTGAATGTTAGGGTTGTGATGCAAATTTAGTTAGCAGCATATTATATAAGAAAAAACAAAAATAGCTTTACATCACATATATCCAATCGGTGAACACCAAGACAAGAAATTCAATAATTCAACATATATAGGCAATATAAGCAATAATGTGAAACCCTTCTTAAAAATTCAAATTTAAATATAGCGTTCAAAACATCAACACATTTAGGTTTTTTATCAGGAATTATAAATCTCCAATTGATAAAGAAAATAACTCAGGTGTTTATAGATTGGATTGTGCAGATTGCAATTGTTTTTATATAGGTAGAACAGAAAGAAATTTTAATGTTAGAATCTCTGAACATAAACGCAGTTTCATCAACGGAAAAACCGATTAAATTTATTCAAATCATCTTAGGGAAAACAGTCACTCTTTCAATTCAGGATTTAAAATCCTACATTCAGAGAATAGAGGTATAAAACTCAATCTTCTGGAAGTACTTGAAATTAACAGATTTAGGTATTCAACGGAAATTCTTGATGTTCAGGTAGACATAAATAACTCACCCTTATTAAATTTATTTCCTAAACATTAGTTCAAATATGGATAGCTCTGAGTGGATTGCCTCTTTAGTGTTTATAAAAAAAATTTGTTAGTAAGATATATTTGTAGTATTCATTCGCTCTTGACAAAGATACTGTGTATCGAAACGCGTCGAGCATTTAATAATATATTTTAGTAGAAATCATCGTTTACTTGTATTTGTGAAAATGGATTTCTATCACGTAAAAGTCAATTGAAAAATAAATGTACACGGTAAGTGAGTGGAATAAATAAACGTTGTAAACGCAGGTGCGGATATTAAAACACTATAAAGACATGGAGGTTGGAAATGTTCTCAAGTAACAGAAGGATACATAAAAACTTCTCTGCAAAATCGAAAGAATATTACAAATCAATTAGTTTCGTTAATTAATGGAGCTAATTCGGTAGCAATCGTACTCTCACCTTCCAGTTTTTCATGTTACACGATTGTTCAATCTACTTCAAATAAGCAGTCCGTTTTGAAAAATATAACAGAAAATATGCACCAATTTTCAATTTCAATAATTGTTCAAATAATACAAATATTTATAAAATGTATACAAATGTCTCAATTAATAACTTCTTTTATTGTTTCTCACATTTAATTTATTTGTTTTTGATTTATACTTCGCGGTCGTGGAGAAAATACAGTCTGTTACTCGGCAAGAATGAAAAAAATCTATACTTATGGTTTTCCACTCTAATCGAATTTTTCATTCTAGCCTAGTTACAGAATATACTATTATGTAATTGGTTCTTAATAATACTTATCACTTCTCTCCTATGTTTCTTAGGTATAAATGAAATTGTAATATTTGAATTTTATCATAGTTTTGACAATGGGATGAAGCCCGAAACATGTGTAAAACACATTTTATTCATTCAATATTTATGCATATTAAGCCTAGTGTGTGTGTTCTTCTATTGTTCAATTATTCAACTTATTATTTTGATTAGTGCATTCAACTTTTTCCTTGTGGTTCAATAACAAATTAAATTACTTTTCGAACAATATTTTAGTATCCTATAACTAAACTTCATGGTTTCTCACTTTACTAAAGGTAATAGAAATTAATATTACCAATTTTTTAAATCAAGACACTCTAGTCGATATGTCGAGATAAAAAACTGTAGAATAGCATTGTTGCTCTTTATTGATACGTCAATACTAATTTAAGATTTCCTGTATTTTTCTCAGATAAACCCCAATTCTTTACAATTCATCATGAAAGTTTATTGTGCCAAATAAAGAATAAACATGATTTTGGCGATTGTTGAGTGCTTGGAAATTTGATTCTCAGCTTCA
The DNA here is from genome assembly GCA_013387265.2 of Cryptolaemus montrouzieri. NCBI lineage: Eukaryota > Metazoa > Arthropoda > Insecta > Coleoptera > Coccinellidae > Cryptolaemus > Cryptolaemus montrouzieri. The sequence continues at coordinate 108,515,564 of JABFTP020000185.1, forward strand.
ATAGTTTATGCACGGGAAAACCCAGGCCGAAATCTTCCCTGGAAGAAGCATTCGGAAAATTCATAGAATCTTTCAAAAATACAACGAATATGAGTTTGCAGAGCTAATGTCGGTAGTGGAAAATCCTCAAACCGTAGAAAAATTGTTACTGAAACTTACATCAGCCAAACTCGTACTTTTAGGTACTCAAGAAACAAAATCACCACTCGCATTATTTTCAAATACACCAGAGCTTGTTGGAAACAATTTCCAATCCCACCTAGATTTTTGTTTATGGGGATCAGGAAAAACTGAATAGCTGAAATTCTTGTTTTTGTGCTCTTCACAGATGCATTATAAAATGAACAATTTTAGTTATTATGACAATGAAAATCCTTGTGTTCACACTGTTCATCGTCAAGATTGATGAAGCTACAATGTATGGGGGGTATAGTTGATGAGGAAGTTGTTGGAATCAACATTTTCAACGGATATTTGAATGGTCAGAGCTGTTTCTAAAAGAGATCATCACTACCACACTACACCTGCTTAATTTAGACGCGATATGAGCACCTATCTAAACGGATTGTTTGCTTATAAATGAAAAGGAAAAATGGGCAGTAAAACTGGCCAACTAGATCACTTGGCCTCAAATTCTTCTTTTAAGGACAAGTGAAGAGAAGTTCACATTAATTATACAAGACATGTAGACTAATATGAAAAGGTTTGAACAGCTAGACCAGTGCATCGAACAAGATGGACGACAATCTGAGCAAATGTTAATTTCCTTAGTTGGTAAAAATCGGTTTGACTGAGACAGTCTGAAACTCGTGACCTTATTACTTGGAAATATGTAAGAGTCGTACCTTTGTTTCACATCTTTTAAGAGTATATTCAATTCCATATGAATCAATAATTTGTAGTAATTTCTTCTGAATATGGATACATATTGAGCCTCCTCAATTCGATAAAACGAAAACGGTACTAAATCCATCTGAATGAATGAACAACTTTATACGAGGCAAATTGATTATGGAGAATATTTTTCTCAACACGGTTGTTCGCATATATTCAAGTGGTATTCTAGTTCCGAACATAAATTGCAAAATATTGCCGTTATTTCCGTAATACATACAGGCAAAAGCTCGGTGGAAACGGGAAATATAATAAAAATAGAAATCCACATGAAATATGTGAATATACTGCTGCTGTCCTCTCTGGAGAAATATATTCATAGATGCATATTATTCCAATCTGAAAGCCCACGTATGGTCCAATTTTGTCGTTGAAACTTTCCACGAGCAGTGGCAATGAAGAAATGATAGAGATATACTGAGATACCACCAGCTGTGTTCACTAGATAAATACACAGAAAACACAGGGTGGTCCCCAGCACATCACAATCTCCATAACCTCCTCTTGCTCTTCTGATTTACGATGATTTTGCATGTCGACTTATGACGATGAATTTGCTGCGATACGAAGATCGTTCAATCGTTCCTCAGAAAATCCACAAGATGTCACCTGTAGCATTGAAATACTTTGGATAGCTATGAATGTCCCAGTTGTATCCACTTCATACTTTCATTTTTATTGTTGAACAAAACGTTGCATTTATTGGAAAAAAAGAAACGAGTTTCTAGCAGCGATGAAGCACGTTTGGTTGAGTTGGATGAGATTATAACATTCATTCCTGTGTTTGATGTTTGAAAGTCGTTGCGATTGAGTAAATGTTTCTAACATATCTTTAGAGAAAATCAACTGATCCTCTCTTAGAATTCACTGGCTACTATCACCATCATCCAGGCATCGTAGCCTAGTCATATTAGGGGTTTCATTTCGGAATGAAAGACAATAAGCTGTAAATTGGTATACACCTTTGTTTCGTCGTTCTCAAACTTTTATCAAAAGTCACAAATGCTACCGTGTCCGCGATAATGAAGGTCAAAAGTCATAAAAAACGTTTTTTCGCGAATATCTCGCTTCCTATTGCTTAATGATATTTGCACGCATCATGAAAGTTGTACAGCATAAAATTCTCTACAACTTTAGTTTGAACTTTTTCTTCATACGATCAACCGTTTTTAGGGTAGAGCCTGAAGTGTTCGTAGTATATTTGACCTAATGCAAGGTCAAGCGTGAGTTACGGTTATCAGTACGTTATACATAGTCAATTATTTACTAAAAAAATTATAATTCTTAAATGATACCCATTATTCATGTACTAACTAGCTGACTCGGCGAACTCTGTTCCGTCTTAAAGGCAATAAATAAGCAGATTTTGGAATAAATTCTTTTTATTAGAAAAAATACAAAAAAAAATTAAGTACCTACATTAATCATTCATTATTATTTCTATATTTTAGTACATAGGTTGCTCTTCACTTAAGTACTTTGTGTTTTATTATCAAAAAACAAACAACGCAGATGATATAATTGACCATGGGAAAAACATGGATGTTCTAGATTCAAACCACAAACTTTTAAGGATTGGCCTTGTGATTTGTTGATGGTCATGGCAAATGCAAGATTGATCGGAAATTGAAGTCTTTCAATGATCTAACCTAACCTAATCTCACCTTTGAATTTTCCCTTCAGTATCGTCGCGTAAATTATATTGTTCATCAATTTTCTAACCGCCAAACGCGTCCCGTTGCACAGTTTTGGTTGGTTTATGTTTCGAAGCATGATTACTACGGAGCCAACCTTAGGCGTTAATTGTGCGGTGGTAAGCCAGGCATATCCAAGGAGTTTCAATTGGATAGTTGGTAGCTTCATATTCATTTATGACACAGTCAATAGATTTGAATGAATGCATTGTTTTAATGATCTTAATTTGAATTATGTAGTTCAGGTCATCTACATTTTTATTCCTAGCCGCTAAAATTGCTCGCTCACTCAACCATTCAATATTTTTGTAGTTGTAGAAGCAATTGCAACCGCTATGTTGGATCTCGCACGAACAGTGGCTAAAACTATTGACTTGAGGAATGTCTTATCAGTTCCACCAGGGGCATCTAGGAAATATAAACCACCATTTTCATCATCGATTGCCTTCATCAAAGTATCATAAACTTCCTTTTTTCCCTTTTTTTTTCAAATTGTCATCCAAACGTCCAAGTCACACGGAAACGCTATCGAACGGGATAAACAGTATCCTATGTCCGTCTCCTAGCTCTAAGCTACCTACCCACCAATTTTCAGCTATATATGTACATCCGTTCTTGACTTCTTGAGTGTAACTAACACGACTTTCTTTTATATATATAGATTATTACTTATTTATATATATATATATTAAAATGAGGAACTGAATTATTTCTTTTTAACTATTTAACTATAGTATATTGTTGATTCTGGATTATATATTTTTTTATATTTTAAATTAAGAAGACAGTAAAGAAATAAAATATGAGTTTAAATGCTATAAGCATTTTTGTTGATATTAATTTGAGTAAAATTGTGAATGGAAGCTAGTTATATTCTTCTTCTTCGTCGTCTTCTTGTCGTCGCTCAAAAATGTTCATTCATTGTTATCATCCTCATTTTCGGCCATAATCATCTCCAAACGTTCCAGAATTTCAGGATCGTATGTGCTTTTTTCATCGGGATCATTTTGATATAGTGGAGCGTTGAGGCAAGCTAGTCTATTGTACTGGCCACAAGCTAAAGAACATAGTACCGCCGATTTTCTGCATCCACAGCGAGAACCGCAACCATTTTTTGCATTTGCAAAATATTATGTTTAGTAGTTCGGCTGGTGATGGAGACAATAACGTTCTTATGGGCTCCAGGATTTCATTTTCAAGCATCCAGTCCCATTCTTGAGGTTCTTCCATAACCACCTTTAAATTAGATAGTAGACATGATTTATATGAGCTGCTAAACTTGTTGGTGGAAGTGTTGACAATTGTAAAGGTTTATTTAGTTTATAGTTTGATGATATATAATTTGATGAATTGTGTGTAGCGAAAATGATCAATGTTGTTCTCAGATTTTGGAGCATTATATAATGCCAACAAGATGCGCACTCCATTTTCAAGTAATGTTTGTACGGGGCAGTTTTTTGTTTAAATACTTCCACCTGTTTATTTTTCTCTGATGGTGTAGCAACAGTTTTTTTTCTTTTATAAATATCGCAGAAGTCGTGTCACAGCCACTAAATGTGTGTAAAAATAAAATGTGGTTTTTAGTACCAGGATATTGGTCAAAACTTTTACAAGAATATATTTATGTTAACATTTCCTTTGCCAACTTTTTCAAAGAAAATTTCCTGTTGATGTGATTGAGTACGTCCAATTAAAATAACGAACAAAATCATTATCCTTTCCTATGATGACGGCAGTCTTTCGATGTTCGGATAAGGCAATAGCCGTGTCCATGATGAGTACATCAGAATCATCTCTGGCTTGTTTTGTTGTGATATTAACAGTTTTAATTGTTTCAGCAAGCACAATTAGACCGATTTTTTGAAATTTTTTCTTGACTGATTGGCACAATCATTATTTAGTTAAAAAAAACTTTATATGATTCTGAAAGTGCAGCAGTTCTTCTTTGTTGTTTCATTGCTTCAATATTTTTTCTATAGTCCGAATATCCATCAAATACAACAAAAATTGTTGAGCTATATTGTGTTTGTAAACATTTAATAGAATTATCTAAACTAATGGAGAAAGTATCATCTTTGCTCCATACGATGCGATGGAGAAAAAATCCACCATAGATCATGTATGTTACATCATTTTCATCAAGATCGATTCGACAGGTATCATATTGTCATATAATGTCGCTTTCATAAGCGTGTGCATTCGAGAGAATGATACTACGTTTCCCTGAGGTGTTATCTGTTTAATTTGCTAGTTTCGTTATACAGAGATAAGAAGTAGAGATAAAAAACGTAAACACTGTTTCTATAAAACATATATACCGATTATAAAGCAAATTACCACTTCATTATAATTGCTAATACATATCAACATGAATGAATGACGTACAACCTGAATACAGATCATTTAAAACAGTTGTGCGAGGTGTACATTTTCATTATTCTCGAAAGCTAGAAACTTTAATATAATAATGTATGCTGATTTTCGATAGTATTTTGTTCCGAGTTTACAATGTCTTGTACTTATGTCCTGAATATTGATTGTTACTAATAGACTTTTGGCTGTATCTTGTAAATATTGTATACAGGGTGCTTCAACGAAAACTAAACAGAGGCTATATCTACCAAGATATCTGATCAAAACGCAAAAACAGGTCAATTTTTGTTTCAAGGGGGGCATCTTTTGGGGTACAAAACTTGCCTCAAATATCAACCCCCTAATCGGGGGTTGCAATCCTTGAACATTTTGAATAGAGAAGATGGGTCGAATGATGACTCAAAAGAAAGGTGGTAGCTTTGTCTACATCGCCTTGAACGAATTTCCATTTTTAATTGAAAACTGTAAGAGATACATTGTGAGCAACTGAAATATAGGGAAGACTATTTCTCTGAGACTATTCAAGTTTCAGTGAAGTAAAATGGAACAGATCCATGCTGATCAATGGCAGTCATCAAGTACCATCCTCATCTCGAATTTCAACCCCTAGAGCATTCTCATTGAGTTCCATAGGAGTTAGAGTAGCTCACTCTGTATCTTCTACAGTTTTCAATCAAAAATGAAAAAGAGTGGTCACCCCTGCTTTAGGGGTTGCAATTTGAGATGAGTATGGTACTTGATGATGACTGCCATTGATCAGCAGGGATTTGTTCCATTTTACTTCACTGAAACTTGAATAGTCTCAAGGAAATAGTCTTCCCTATCTTTCAGTTGCTCACCCTGTATCTTTTACAGTTTTCAATTAAAAATGGAAATTCGTTCAAGGTGATGTAGAGAAAGATACCACCTTTCTTTTGAGTCAGCACTCGACCCATCTTTCCTATTCAAAATGTTGAAGGATTGCAACCCCCGCTTAGGGGTTGATATTTCAGGCAAGTTTTGTATCCCAAAAGATGTCCCCCTTGAAACAAAAATTGACCTGTTTTTTGTGTTTTAATCAGAAATAAATATCTTGGTAGATATAGCCTCTGTTTAGTTTTCGTTGAAGCACCCTGTATATTCATCAGTTGTATAACATAAGTCAACGAACTGTCGAAACGTGCGTTATTATGAAGGCATGAATTTCTAGACCTACGTCATAAATATTTTCAGTATAATTCCTTCATGTGCATTATTTTCGAATGCTAACTGACATTAAAAGGCATTCGTTATTCTATATCGTCTGGCTAGTTGCATCCTTTTAAGTAATCTTCATTGGATTTAACAACTGGCCCTACACTTTTTCCAGTTTTGGAAGCAGTCCTGGTACTCGCAAAGCGTTACTTCGCATTTGACTTTGTTAACCCCTCTTTAGACGCACCCTTCAATCTTGTAAACAGCCTAGAGTCAAAGGGAGCTGTATCAAAACATGTGGAAATGTCGTGTTCTTCACGTTCGCCAAACCTTAGTACATTAGATTTTAACGTTTGTAGATATATTTGAAGGATATGTTTACAGAACTGCTTCAGAAAGAAGAAAAGACCTAACGGATAGAATTGTATGCATGTAACTAATAACAAACAAAAACGAAATTTAATAGCTGCTGCACGATGACATTCTACCACATGTCGTCTGAATTATTCATTCAACTAAAGTGGTCACATTTCGAAGAATTTAACAATTCATTGAAAGATATTTGTTTTTATTTTGATTGCTAATGTTTGTGTTTGAATGGTAATTGGGCTTTGTTTCTAAGTACTACTCGAACCAATCTATTGTGGCGCCATCTCATAGAAATTTACGGAACTTATCAAACAACCCTCGTACCAAATTGAAGACCTTACTTTGTATTTGTTCCACATCCCAATTCCTCTAATAGACAAACTGTTCACAGGAAACGTAGAAAATTAGGTCATTCAGTTTGAAATTATAGGTTCGTTCCAACAAACACTAGAATTAGTTCCGAATTCGACGAAGTTTATTGTACATTGAAATTTGATGAGTTAATTTGAATTTGCGCAAACTCCGTCCGTTTTCTGAACTGATTCGAGTGTTTGTTGCCACAAACTTTATGTCTCTGTTAGTGGAAGTTTGCATAATTTACTTCAATTTCAACGAGGTGGACTACATGAATGATGGGGGCTTCATTATGGGTAATTCTCCGAGTCGTTTATTAGCCGCAACCTTTTTGAATAATTCGGTGTATACTATTGAGGGCATGCTCCGAGCAAAGAAATTTCCTTTGGTTCCTGATGTCTGGATGATATATTTTAGTATGCTCGTCAGGTAGTTATATAAGATGTTGCGGCTAGAATCCAGGGGAAGATTTCCTAGCTTTCATCATGAAAAAAAGTACATATGAGCATATTTTTCCTGTAAGGGGGATATTCTTCCTCAAAGGCGGCACTATACGTCGGGCTATCCTCGTCATTTTCGAAATCGTTTATACTGAAGTTATGGTACACTTGATAATTGTTCAAGAACATGATTCAGAAATTTCATTCAGGGGTCTACCACACTACAGAGGTTGAGATGAAAAACTTCTATTTTAGATCAATAGAGCAATTCCAGTCGAGAAAACAACAAATTTCTGAAATTATTGAATTCCCGTCTTGGGAATATAGAATTCCCAAGACGGCATCCTGACAATAACGTAAAGAATCATTGAATTTTATTGAGGCTCAGAGTTTTACATTCTCCATTATTAATTTTATTTCATTTTGATTGTTCTAGCACCATAGATGGATTACTCGAAAAATAACTTTTCAACATAACTCGTGAATAAATTTGAATTTTCGATTTTTTGCGTTAATTTCTTTGCGCAGTGTATTTTTGTAATTTTTTCGAAACACCAGTTCCTACATGCCATTGGGTGGACTTATTAGCAAAGCCTCTGATAAGTACAGTCTGGAAAACATTTTCAATTAACTGTTCGAATATTTTGCTACAGCGCGAAGTTCATTGAGCGTTTATTTTGAAATATTCTCATTTTCCATTGCATAACAAAGCAAAACACTTAATTCTTTGTAACGAAAACTATTTTCTCTATGAGACAAATAAGATGAAAATTCGAAATTCCTGCAGAAACAGATGGAACTATTTATTTTGTCTAAGAAGTGTACTTAAAAAAAGAATTGCGACAATTTCATCAATTTTGGGAGTCCGAAAACTATTTTGAGATGATCAAATTCTTCTCGGTCACTTTTTCTTGTAATGTTCCTTTCTCGATAAAGGTTGTACCCAGAATCAATTACCTACAACATTTTCACGTGAATTCAAGAAACTATAACATCTTTCCCCAACTTTAAACCGTGGTGAGGAAATATTTTCGTTATAAATTCGTGTAAAATACCAGTAATCGAATTTCGAAACAATTAAATAAATAGAGAAGAATATGCAGAGAGAATGAAACTGGATTATTTATAATTCACTTCGGACTGATCTATGTAATTAAGTTTTAATATTTTGATTTTTTGAAATAAAAAACAAATTGAAATTTGTTCCTACAGAACTATCTGTCAAAATATGACAACCGATTTTCGAAAACATATTCTATTCAAAATTTTATATATCACAAAAAAGTTACAATTATTTCACCTTGAATGAATGTACTTTTTGGTGTACCTGGGGCCATATTCACAGCAAGTTGCAATATACGAAACAACGTTCATTTACCAAAAATAAAACCCAAACAAAAAAATCGGTTTTTCCAATATATCTCTAAATGTAATGCACCGATTTGAGCACAATAAAAATGAATCGCTAAATCTTTTCAACACTTACAACTTCATTTTTAACATTTTTCCCTAAGAGCTGTTATTTTTGCAAAAACTTGTTATTTCCAATTTCATAAATCTTTTCGGTTGCGAAGGATATCAGAGATACACTGGAGAGAAACGGTATTTTCCCAGAATTTTTCTTCTTACGACCCAAACTCTTGTTTTCTGTTAAGAATTTTGGGAAATTATACATTAGGCCGTTACCTATTGATTGCACAACGATGTTCCTATCGAAATATCCCGAAAATTCTATTGATTTCTTCAGAACGACGGTTACAATGAACGGATTACTGATAAAATTATTTTAATCTCTATCACACCAAAAGAGCAGAACACCTAAAAATCTCAGTAAATATTGATTTTTTCGATTCTACACAAAAGTTGCGAAGAAAAAAATTATTCAAAATTGACCTGGAAGTTGACTTTTGATATCTTGATAAAGTCTTGGAGGTCAACTCCGAGACCTCAAATGGTGACACTCATTTCTGACGTCATATTTTCTGAAAGATCACGAAATTTTACGTTCAAAACCATATCCACACTCGATACCCCAAGCTCATAAGAAGGTGAGAGATTCTCAAAGTGCCTGATACTAGTATTATGTTCAGAAATATCGTAATTAATTCCGCAATTACGATATTTGATGAAATGTTTTCAAAACCGACCTCAGAGATGGCCTTGATCATTTTGAGTTTACTTATGAAACTTAAATGGAAACACCCACTTTTGTCCTCATATTGGAAAGATCATGAAATTTTACGTTCAAAACCATATTCATACTTGATATACCAAGGTCATTGCAAGGTCATACAAATGATCGTCAAGTGGCAATGATATGATACTGTTATGTACAGAACATTGGTATTATAAACATACGTTCCTTCCAAATGACTCGGAGAAAAGTTTCATGGATAGTGAATGTCAGTACAGAATTTTTTATGCATGTCATTTTTCGATTAATCCGTGAGTATGGAAGTTAGTTAGATATTTCTGTACAATAGTACTTCTACCAGAATCGCCCATTGTGATCTTCTAATGACCTTGGGATATCAAGTATGGATATGATTTTCAACGTAAGATTTTCCGATATTTCCGAAAATCAGAGTGTTCCATATAAGTTCTCGAAGTTCCCCATCTCAATGGGGAATTCAGTTATCTCAAAAATATAAGGCTCCTATTAGTATTTTTGTCTATATCTTTCAAAGAAAATGGAAGACAATTTCGACTATGCCAATGTAATCTACTCAGAATAGTGTCTCAATAATGTGAAAATATCTATCAGACGTATATTTAATAACTACTGAGATAAAAATTGGAAAAATTGTCAATGGTTCAATAACCACAGATGTTCGAGAAAATTTATTTAGCTGTTTCAAAAAAAAATATATATTCAAGGGCTGTGAAAGCCTCATCTCTCTAGCTACTATGAAAACTGCCCTAAGTGATCTCCAAAACCAGACATATAGTGACAGTAAGGTTTATTGATGGAAATTCGATTAGTTGAATCTGCCCAGTGTTGTCTGTTTGACGGTGTGCTGTCATCCTTTATGCTGTGCTTACTGAAAATAGTGGCGATGTTATGCCAAGTACCAAATTTCATATTTATATCTAATTCATATGCTTTATTTTCAATAACTTCTCTTTATACCATTGTAGGTCTTCAATTCCATCATTTTCACCTTGGATGGCTGTTAACAACCAGATCAATAGAAAACATCATAGTTAAATGGCAGTATGATCGATTCAGAGCTTTTCAAGTATATATGAACGTGTATGAGGACAAAACCAAATCAGGTTTACCTGCCAGTTATACCAGAACGTGTATGCCGGTATTAGCAAATAACTAAGAATGCTTTCATTGATTTATTTCACTTAATTAAAGAATGTCATCAAAAACGCAGAACCATGAATTGATATTATCATCTTAGACCTTTCCATCCTGTCAAAATAAATTATCAAAATTCTGGAACTAATCTAATATGAAACGATAATTATCTAGGTGGATTACATTTTTTTTCTTCGTTACGCAAAAGGAAATACCAGAATTGATTTATTACATTATCGAACGACGAGGAGCGGCTAACTCACGAACGAAAAAAAATTAAAACCAGTATCGACCGAAATCCGAAGGTCGCTTCGGATGGGTGCGTGATCGAAACTGACCTTAAAAATACAATTAGTTATTGTATCTCTCGATGTACCTACGTAAGCTGTTGCTCAATTCTGGCAATAGTTTTTAACGGAAGTCATTGTTTAGTTGATCTTTCAATATTAATGAGATTTTACAAGTGTAGATGTACTAGCCTATTTAACACATTAGCTTCATTAGGAAGGCCAGTCGAATGAAATTAAACAAATTAACAGCCTGATGGTCAAGAACACTCAACAGTATATATATATATATATATATATATATATATATATATATATATATATATATATATATATATATATATATATATATATATATATTAATTTCAATCGACTGGCCTTTTCCGGGGAGAAAGCCTCTGACACTACTCGTTGGTACATTGATGTCATTGTCTGATGATACTATAGTTTGTATATCTTCTGGTAAATTGATATATTCTCATAACATTTAACGTTATCCTAATATATAATTATTACAGGATATGTTTTGATTATAATCATAGCCTGGCAATGGTATTAATTACCGGGTGGTGGATTTATATTTTTCATGAAATCAGTTATCAGTTTGATTGAATGACCAGATATATGGGCAACTCGTCGGGGTTAAACCCTTATATATATATATATATATATATATATATATATATATATATATATATATATATATATATAAACTGGGTGATTCACCAGTGGCGCGGTGCTCTGTAACTCGTACACTCTTGAAGATTTCATTTTTGTTCGAACGGTATTGTATTGAGAAAGTGAAAATCTACTTCAGCAATTTGTTTCGAAATAAACAGGGTGTCCCAATTTTCTATAAAAAAATCTTGGGAGGTTTTTTCAGATTGGAAGACCACTTTTTTGTTGAAGATTCGAGACCGTCCTAAACTCTGCTATAATATCTTTAAGTAATAAGTTTTTTTGGTGAGTTTTTTCGTCACAACATTTTTTTACTTAAAAATTCATGAAAATAGGCTCTCACATCATCGCATGCTCCTTCGGCCAGAGAGGATTTCGTTTTCTTATTGCCCAAGGATAGCTTTATTGATGAATCGAAATAGATTATCCTCATTTTATACAGGAGTGACTCAAAAAATTATTGAATATTGTACTTTTAAAATAATAAAAATCAAGTACTGTGTTTTAATGGAATTTTACTTAACAATTGCGATTCGTATCTGTTAATTTTTGTTGTCAGTTCAGTTCTGAAACTCTTAAGGGCCTTCTGCTGTATGAACCCCTTGAACGAAGTCTTTGACGTATCGTTTCGACTGATACACTGATGCCTGTTGCTTCCAGAAATTGCCTTTGGAGTATGGGGTGCGACGCACTAGGGTCTCTTTTTGCAATTTGGCACAAGAAGCGTTCTTCAGAAGTGATCTTCCTACATTTTCTTGTAGGAATATTTTGCAGAGATTGTAGCTCCACGTATCGAGCGTAGGTTTTCGAAATCACCCCCTGTGATACCCCCATTGTGGCAGCTATACCCCTCTGTGTCACCCCTTCGTCAACAAGAGGAATTATTCGACACCTCTGCATATCGGTCAATCCAACGTAAGGCATTTTCAATTATGATTATAGGCTTTCTTAAATTTTGAAATTTAGCAAAAACCTAAGAATACGTTCATTATTTTATTTCACTTTCAACTTCCTTAATAATAATTGACATTGTCAAATGATGCAAGTACTAAAACAATAGGATTAGATGGACAATACTTTAAAATAACCGCCAACAGATATCGAAATCAATCATCTGTACTCAGAATGTCATACACTGAACGAAGTCACACGAACAGGTAGAAATTATGGACTTCACAAAAACACAAGTAAAACAATTATCACCTACAAGGAAAATATCACTGAGCGAGTATAGAACGAGTTACACCATACATTTTACCTGGAAAATATGATCAATCAAAACAAAAAGGGCAGGTAACCAATAAAGTTTGGACAATGAAGACAACCCCAGCATCGAGGCATAGAAGCTATTCCATAGCATTTTACAAAAAAGCCAGGCCTACCAACCTAAAAGCCTGGTTTGGAAAAACATGAACACAATTTTTCCGGACTGCAGCCAATAAAGTCATTATTCGCTAACGCTTGGGCTGGACAAGTACCCTGAGATGAAAAGATTCTGAATGTTCTAAATAAGCAGCTTATACAGAGTACTGAAAACGATCTCAGTATTGCATAACGGCAATCAATTTGAACATTCTTATTAATATTAATATATCTGACAATTCTCTTTTTCTTAAGAGTTGTCTAATATTTAGTTCAATTCGTTTTGTTTTTTTTGTTGTTTTCGAGTTGTTCAATTCCAATAAATAATATACTTCGAATATTGCATCTTCAGAATTCAAATGAAAGAATAACCAGTGTTGGGGGGGGGGGAATATGTGTGCGGTTTATCAAAACGATATATCGTTTGTTTTGACCAGATTCGAATCTATTATGAAAACACGAAATTGCATTAGTTAGTTTCCACTGAATAGCTTTCAGCCTTTTACCAACTCTAGTCAATTTATCCCATGATAAATAGAAGCAAAATTTTATTCCTTTTAAAAATTTCTATTTTTGAATAAATAATGCTTACCATGTTTTATACTTTTGAAATGGAAAAAAATTAGGCAATTTGAGTAAACAATGAAAAAATATTGGTTCTATTCGAAAAACTACAACTTTGTCATACATATCAAACCAAACCCTGAAAAAATACTCCCTTCATCGCAATTTACATAACAAAGAGCCTGTAGAATATTTTTGTTCTAGAGCTGTTGCTCCAATAATACCGAAGAATTCAACGCATCACGAAAATTATAAAAAATTAATTTCCGTTAGTCTATTAATTTGAACAGAATGCACTTTTCACCTTTCCTGTTCGCTAAAAATGAGCTCGAAAACGAAAACTGATTTTTCTAGCTCTAACGGTTACGAGATGGTTTCAGTATACATCGAATTCGGGCATCTTTTACTTTAATTTTATAGTTTTATTGTATTTATATGTAAAAACAATTACTCATGGATGAACAATAGAACCATATAACTAACAGAAAACAAAGTAAAACCTCAAATATACACGCCTTCATCAAACATTCCCAGTGGAAACTATTTCGACCAACAGAATAAATTGCACATAACGACTCGATGGCGAAACTGAAATTTCAAAATTTGATTGCCTATAAAGTTTTACGTCCTATCAATTTGGAAACCAAATAAAACGTTCCGTATTTTTCAAAATAAAAGCGAAAAATTACGATACCCGGTTACTACGCGATATTTAACAAAACGGACGTTTCATTCGCCATAATTCTTCTTTCACAATTCGTCTCACTTATAGGTAACATAAACACGCAATTACGGAAAAGCTGCAATCTGCCGCCTTCGAAACGGTTTTATATGCAACAATTATAATATGAATAGCAGCTACTGAATGTTTATGCCAATTTACAAAAAAAAAAATAGTTACCACTTAATTTCTTTTTGTTTCGATTACTTATTCAATTCTGAGTACCTTCTGTGGAAAAATTATCACTTAATTCGATGGATTTTTAGAGGAAAAAGAATGTCTCGAAGACCATCGGAAGATCACTCACATTTCCAATTCATCGATGTAATTCCTAGAATGGTCGAATGCCCGACTTTGTGATAGAAATTTTCTTATCTTCTATTATACAGCTTTGTCACAATATTCGTATTTTGAGTAAAGACTCAAAACGTGAAAAAATCGTTAAGTAGAGCCTGTGGCGGAATATCATTGAAAATCACTAAGCAATTTTCAGAGTTATAATGGGCGTCATTCGCAAATATTAACGAGAAATTATGAGAGATGAGGTACTTACCCTCTGATTCTTGTTACTATTTCGTTTCGAGTCTTTTTCACGTTTAATGCGTACGAAAGACGAAAATCAATTCAATACAGACATGATGATAATAAGAAATTAAACTATGTATGACATCAAGTACGAAACTAAACTTGCAAATATATACATACATGAACAGGAGGAAACAAAATTAATAAGGGTGCAAACAAGAGGTAATAAATTGATTATGATGAAACCAGGCATAATTCAAAGACATCAAATATGGACGAATAGGCCGGGGCATACTGCTCGTTTAGAAGAATATCTCTATGGGGAGTTTGTTGGAAAATTTCGATGGATTCTGAGAAATCTAACTTTCATCATTTAGGGATTCTGTGAACAATTTGAAGTTGATATATGGGTGAAAAATGATGGCCATTTTCGATAGAATGTGAAGTGAAAATGGATTCGTTGGTTCTCTGGTTATTATAATCTGATTGATGCTCTTTGTATCTAGTTGTGAATGAACAACCAGTCTGACCTATATAAACGCGCTCACTATCCAAACAGGAAAACTTGTGAACTCCAGTATTGTCAAATTTACCAGTTTTATCTTAACTATTGAAAAATTCTTGGCACAGTTTCATGTGGATTTTGAAAGGTACTTTTTCATGCTGTTTTGAAATGGCATTTGGATTCTTTACGCTGACAAGGCCAAAATATGTTAATGAACCTATTTATTTGTATTAGTTGATTTTATACATGGTTAAATATTCCGTTTATTATATTTGAGGTGTAAATATTGCTCTTAGCTATTGATTTAATAGTTGAAACTTCCCTGGACATATTTTCTTCTGATAACTGCAGAGAGAAAGCCCTATGAATTGATGCATTATACGCAGCGTATTTATGAGACTTTGGGTGAGTGGAGTCATGAGGGATGCAAATATCAGTAAAGGTGGGTTTTCGATATATATCAAAACTGAGTGTGTTATCTTTAAGACTGATTGTTAGGTCTAAAAAGTGAATGTGATTGTCGCCTTATCTCTATGATATGAATTTAACTTTGGGATGAATGCTATTGATGTAAGTTAAAAATTGATCTGGTTGTTCTTCCTCCTAACTAGATGTTGAGAATTCTGAATTGTATTGAAAACGCATACAATAATTGTATTGTGAAAGAAAACAATATGAAGCCGCCATATTAAATTTTGCAGGAGTTCATTCAATTTTGTATTCAAAACAGTGTATACCAGTGAGTCAAAGAGGGCAATTGTCACGAACCCGAGTAAACTTTGTCATGAGAGAAATTGTTGGTCATTGCAGTCGCGATTTTTCAGTTGAAATCACTCCAGCAATAATGAAAGAAAAATACGTCAGCGAAATCTGAACATATGAAGAATATTTCAAATCGAATTTCAAATTGATAATAAAAATCTTCTACTTACAGTCGACTGGATGGCTCGTTCGCAGCTTCATCTCCCTCTATCCTATACACCTTTCCTGACATGACATATTCAAAACTATCAGCTCTTGAACCTTCTGTTTCTAATCCCTGGGGATTCCATTCGGCTCCGTCAGCATAGCCATCTTCTCTGAGTGTTGTAGCTAGGACAAGTCGAAATTTGTCTCCTGAAACAATATAGAGCAATTATTGATGAACGAAGTTTCTACTATGTGGTAGTCATAGTTTATTGCTAATATTGAAATGTTGTTGCTGTCATTATATCAGTGAATAGACACATCAGAAAAATCTAAGGGTCAAGAAAAAGATTCATTTCTTAACCAAGTATTACCATACGACAATGAAAATTATAATTGTATTAACATAGTGAAATTATTAAAAAACCAACTGGAAATATGCCATTGACGAACATGAACATTTTGGAAATAATCAAATATGTAGGAGACATACGTAGAGAAAGTTTTAGCGTTTATAACATAACGAAAATCTGGCCATCGTGGGCTCTTGCTCTATATTCAAGATATATTAAAGACAAGTATGCTTTCCTCAAGTTAAAGTATCAGCTAAAGAACATGTTAATTTCAAGTTTAAGCATGCTAATGCTACTGATATGGTAGTATTGTATCTTTAGTTATTTTGATCATTTAGCTATCGAGTAGATAAATATGTAGCTGCAAAACTGAACTACCTCTCTGGTTCAAGTTTGCATAGTTTTTCGAAATGGTTTCAAGAAGGGAACAAACTTAAGGACTTATATACTTTTATCGGATTAGAAAAATGACAGTTACTATACTGAACATCACCGAGGTTTTAATGAAAGTTATTAGTTTTATATTATGTTATTTTCTAGCAAAAACTCGTACCTATTTCTGTTATTCTGAAAATAACTTCTATTGAATAAGCTCCAATAACTTTTCTATTTTACTTGAAAAAAAAGGGGAATAAAAAACGCAGGCTTGTCACGAGAGCAATTAGTTGCTTTTCCTTATCTAAAGAAGACCACGCAAGGGAAGGTCGATAATTCTAAAAGAAACGAATCGCGTGGGTTACGATCTAAATCGATGCGGTTAAACGCGAAGAGTGCCAAGATACTGATATGTCTTGCTGCATCGTTGCCAGATTTACTGTCATGAAATGCAACAAAACAGAATGACTTTTCTATAGATGTCGAGAGCCCTGTTACGATTCCGGAAATAAATCAGAGCGAAAAAAGTTCGTGGGAAAAATATGAAAATCGTAATAACTCCAAACAATTTTTACCCGAAAAAAAGTGTGCGACCGGAGGGTAAAGTTGCTTTTTCTCAAATCCGAATGTAATACGAAATGGAAAAACTGCTTCTCCAGTATTTTTTCAATGTGAAGTACGGAATTAAGTGGTTCATTAATTATATTAGGAAGAATATACCAATGTAATAATGTGAAAATAATTGAGATTAAATTTTGTAGAAATATTACGAACACACTGCATGAACTTCAATACAGCAAATTTGTGTGATAGAAAGGATAGATAGAAAATTTTCTTTATAATTGAAGTCCCACATCTAACAATAAATAAACAATGTATTCAAGCTTGATATTTTCATTTGGGGTTATACAAATAGTAAGTTATATTGATGCCTTATTTATTTTATGGAAATTCATTCTCAACGAGTATGAAGTAAAATATATTTTATACTTTCCACAATTTTATTTCATTCCATTTTCAAGTGGTCAATTACAGGAAACTTACTTATATAGGTACTAACCTAATTACAAATTTAGTAGTGGAGAGGTATTGATGTCTAGCTGACTATTAAGAGAGATTTCACTTGGGTTTTCAGAAAGTTTATTGATTTCCAAACAATCCAACAGATTCGTTTTCTGTCCTTTGTCGCAATTATGAAGAACTTTGATATTATCTAATGATATGGAATGTTTTGTGGTTTTTATATGTTTACATATTGGAGAAGTATGATCAAAGGATAAGTGTTCTTTATATCTGGTTTAGAAATTTCTACCAGGCTGCCAAACATAAGCTACCGTATACAACTGATGAATATACAGGGTGCTTCAACGAAAACTAAACAGAGGCTATATATATCAAGATATTCATTTCTGATCAAAACGCAAAAACAGGTCAATTTTTGTTTCAAGGGGGACATTTTTTGGGGTACAAAACTTGCCTGAAATATGAACCCCCTAAGCGGGGGTTGAAATCCTTGAACATTTTGAATAGGGAATATGGGTCGAGTGATGACTCAAAAGAAAGGTGGTATCTTTGTCTACATTGCCTTGAACGAATATCCATTTTTAATTGAAAACTGTAAGAGATACAGGGTGAGCAACTGAAAGATAGGGAAGACTATTTCCCTGAGACTATTCAAGTTTCAATGAGGTAAAATGGAACAGATCTATGATCAATGGCAGTCATCATCAAGTACCATCATCATCTCGAATTTCAACCCCTGGAGCAGGGGTGACAACCCTTGAAAATTTGGAAGAGGGTAGATAGGTCGAGTGATAACTCGAAAGAAAGGCATTATCTTTGTCTACATTCCCGTGAAAGAATTTTCATTTTTGATTCAAAACTGTAGAAGATACAGAGTGAGCCACTGAAAAATAGAGAAGACTATCGCCCCAAGACTATTGGAGTATTAGTGCGAAAAACTGAAATAGATTCATTTTAGATCGAAAGCTGTCATCTTCCAAAATCACCCTCATCTCGAATTTCAACCCCTAGAGCAGGGGTAATATTTCGATCCAGTAATACCTTTCAAGTAAAGGATTTTTAAGTAGCTCACTCTGTATCTTCTACAGTTTTCAATCAAAAATGAAAATTCGTTCACGGGGATGCAGACAAAGATAATACCTTTCTTTCGAGGTATCACTCGACCCATCTACCCTCTTCCAAATTTTTAAGGATGGTCACCCCTGCTTTAGGGGTTGCAATTCGAGATGAGTATGGTACTTGATGATGACTGCCATTGATCAGCAGGGATCTGTTCCATTTTACTTCACTGAAACTTGAATAGTCTCAGGGAAATAGTCTACCCTATCTTTCAGTTGCCCACCCTGTATCTTTTACAGTTTTCAATTAAAAATGAAAATTCGTTCACGGCGACGTAGACAAAGATACCACCTTTCTTTTGAGTCATCAATCGACCCATCTTCCTTATTCAAAATGTTCAAGGATTGCAACCCCCGCTTAGGGGGTTGATATTTCAGGCAAGTTTTGTACCCCAAAAGATGTCCTCCTTGAAACAAAAATTGACCTATTTTTGCGTTTTGATCAGAAATTAATATCTTAGTAGATATAGCCTCTGTTTATTTTTCGTTGAAGCAACCTGTATATTCATCAGTTGTATAACATAAGTTAACGTACTGTCGAAACGTGCGTTATTATGAAGGCATGAATTTCTAGATAACATCATAAATAGTTTTAAGTATAATTCCTTCATGTGCATTATTTTCGAATGCTAACTGACATTAAAGGGCATTCTGGTTATGTTATTCTATGTCGTCTGGCTAGTTGCATCCTTTTAAGTAATCTTCATTGGATTTAACAACTGGACCTACACTTTCTCCAGTTTTGGAAGCAGTCCAGGTACTCGCAAAGCGTTCGTCGCATTTGGCTTTGTTAAGCCCTCTTTAGATGCACCCTTCGATCTTGTAAACAGCCTAGAGTCAAAGGGAGCTGTATCAAAACATGTAGGAATGTCGTGTTCTTCGCGTTCCCCAAACCTTAGTACATTAGATTTTTACGTTTGTGGATATATTTGAAGGATATGTTTACAGAACTGCTTCAGAAAGAAGAAAAGCTCTAACGGATAGAATTGTATGCATGTAACTAATAACAAACGAAAACAAAATTTAATAGCTGCTGGACGATGACATTCTACCACACGTCGTCTGAATTATTTATTCAACTAAACAGGTCACATTTTGAACAATTTAACAATTCATTGAAAGAGTGCACTAGGAAATATAGTCTTAAATTCAAAATTATACTAGTTACTTTTTCTGTATTGGAAGGAGTTAGATAAAACTTATAGTTTGATTATAGTAATTGATCATTTGTTATTCCTTTTTACGTTTAACATTTAATATTGGTAAAGTATTTAAACATAACAATGGCCATTTGATTTGTACATTTTATGAGTTTGTTGAGTTTTGAAGTACTTTCGTAAATTTTTGAAACTTGAAACAATGTATCTGAAATTGAGCAGCATATCCTACCCTCCGTCATCACCACCTGACAACCCGGTAAGTCAATCGCAACATTTTGCCCCATTTCCGATTTCCATCTATCCGGCTTCGGATATTTAGCTTTCCGCAGGCGCCGTCGCCGGAGGCTTATATCGAGCGGTTCTCGCATCAGCTGACTGCTGTGGACGCTCGTCCTCCGACATCACGGTCGCCCTTGCCCGTGTCCTATGTCACGTATATCTACCGCACCGTCGAATGAAAGGGCAGGGTCGCGTTAGGAAGTTATATCGAATGAAGGGCTAGGACGAAATGTTTACACATTCAGTTGGGAGATCGAATTCTATGTTAATGGAGCTAACGTTAGCACGCTATTTGTTCATAAATTTCTTTTCACTAACAACTTGCGAGTTTGATGATAACTGTTAAGCTACCTAAATGTACATATAATTAGCAAATAAAACCTTATTGTTAGATTAAGAGTTATCTCGCGAATACATTTCAAATTTGACATATTTGCTTACCTTTACTTAGCAATGCTAACTGTACGATTTTTTACCCTTCCTCCTTCTCTAACTCCAGAGAGATTCCAGCAAAACACAGCCAAAATAGATAAAGTTTTAATCGAAAGTAATGTTGATTGATTCATTCTGTGAAAATCCATCTTGAATTGGTAAATGATTCATTATATTTCGTCAAATTTTCACTATTTATTGTTTAGGTACACGACTAGTTTCGAATATTATTTCATTTACAAGTGTTTATACGTTAAGTTAGATTTCGAACCTGTAATGTAGTATACACACTTGAATTTGAAGGCATATTCGAAACTAGTCGTGTACCTGCACAGGTAGGTCAAAATACACTCTACACAAAAACCATTTACATTTAAAAGAAGCTACATAAAAAGCGAGGAAGCATCTACAAAAACTATTTACAAGAAATTACAGGAGGCAAAATTAGCGGAACACTCCAAAATTTAACCAAATTCGAAGTTCGATATTTTTCCTAATTCTCAACCGATTTAGATGATTTGTTCGGCAAGTTAGAGATCAACTCTTCTGCTTTGTAGAAATTATAAGAGAGAACGAAGAAAATTTTATACGGGGGCAAAACTAAAAGTGTTTTTTTTGTCAAAAATTCGTAACACCCTGTGGAATTTCGTGGTCCGAGTTGAAACGTACAATATCATGGTCTGTCAAGACACATCTTCCTATAGTAACGCCCTTCTTGTTTCATGCGTTTATCTCTAATTTTGCAAAATATATTTAATTTCAAGTGGAAAATCACCATTTTGGAGAAATTCCATTGAATCAAGAAATTGTCATTAAAATTCGTCTATCGATTTGGCGTGTCGAAATTGTCGTTTGCGATTTTTATGTTCGAATTGCATTAGTTATTGATGACAATTTGGTTAATTTGGTAAAAATTAGGAATTCATAGGAGATAACAGTCGGTAGGTATTAAAATACACAACCGAATTCTGGGACCATTGATAAAACTTTTCATTTACACATGTGCACACCTTTTTTTATCAAATATGAAATACAACACAAGTTTTTTTGTATATGACCACATTTGCACTTGTTTAAAGAATGAGAGTTTTCCATTCGTTGATTTGATACTAATTCGATCGGTTGCGGTGCTTTGTGATTCTTTTACTGTTTACGATTCGAAACGGTGTTTTTCATTCAGAATGAGAGATTTACCACCAACCTCGGTAGCAAGGCAGTTACATCGATCGAGGAAGGGCGCACCTACCGCTCAGTCGGTACCATGTTGGGTGTCTCGACGTCGGTTATCCATCGAATCTACCGACGTTACAGGGAAACTGGATTGTACGTGAGGAGGCGAGGACAAGGAAGAAATCGGGCAACCCGCGCTATACATGACCGTGATCGTCAATCAAACCATAAGAAATCCTCGTTCAGGCACGTAACCTTTTACAAGCAGTGGATAACATTAACGTCAGTGTGAGGACAGTCAGAAGACGATTAAATGAAGTTGGTCTGAGATCATACGCGCAAGCAAGAGCACCAAGACTCGATAGAGCCCTTTGGGTAGCAAGATTGGCGTTTGCTAGGGAGCATGTAGCATGGACAATCAATCAGTGGAGACGAGTTTTATTTAGTGATGAGAGCCGATATTGTGTGAATTTCGTGGATGGTAGAGATAGAATATGGAGGCATCGAGGGGAACGGTACAATCAAGCGAACTTCGCAGGAACTGAGCAATACGGTGGAGGGTCAGTTATGATATGGGGTGGCATATGCTTGGGAGTACGAACAGAACTGGAGATTATTGGCAATGGATCACTTAATGCCCATCGGTATATAACAGAAATCTTGGAGCCCCATGTTGTGCCTTTTGCTCCTTACATAGGGGAAAATTTCCTTTTTATGAACGATAACGCGCGCCCTCATACTGCGCGCATAGTGTTATAATATCTCAATGAAGTTAGGATCACACGAATGGACTGGCCGTCGCGGTCATCAGATTTAAACCCGATCGAACACGTTTGGGACATTCTTGGAAGAAGGGTTCGACAACGGAATCCAGGCAACGTTGAAGAGCTGACATTGGCTTTGGAGGAAGAGTGGGACAACATACCTCAACAGATGATAGACAACATCATTGGGAGTATGCAAAATCGTATGCGCGCTGTAATAAGAGCTCGGGGGGGTCATACTCGCTACTAAAAATCAAATGTTTTTTTTTGTGGGTCATCATAAACATTTTTCTCAACATGTTCACTTCATTTCACGAGTGTATCGCCAGGATACACACCTGCTCTCAATTTTGGACAGGAATGATAATTATTAAAGAGTGTCACACAAAAAAATTCAAAAATAAATGTGCAAAATTAACGATTTTTCCAGTGTACTTAGAGTTATCCCGGAGTGTGAAATTGGCCAGTGAATTTCAAAAATTTTCATTTCGTTAGATTTCCGCTTCTCTAATTTTGATTTTATTTTTTGGCTAACCTCCGATGTTATGCACCTACGCAAGATTAAAAATAAATTCTTGAAATTTGTGACTTTTCGCTTCAAATTGGATATCTCTTGTAAAAATAGAGATAAATGCATAAAACAAGAAGGGCGTTACTGTAGGAAGATGTGTCTTGACAGACCATGATATTGTACGTTTCAACTCGGACCACGAAATTCCACAGGGTGTTACGAATTTTTGACAAAAAAAAACACTTTTAGTTTTGCCCCCGTATAAAATTTTTTTCAATTTTTTTTTGTTTTCTCTTATAATTTCTACAAAGCAGAAGAGTTGATCTATAACTTGCCGAAAAAATCATCTAAATCGGTTGAGAATTAGGAAAAATATCGGAGTTTGGTTAAATTTTCGAGTGTTCCGCTAATTTTGCCTCCGAGTGTAGTAAAAATTTGATTAAATAAAGTGTATCATTTCCCCATTCCAGTTTCAATTCGACCATTTTTTAGATTGATTCGGGGTATCTGAAACCAACTTCCACCTTCACCATCCCTCAACTAAAAAATCATTTTAGGAAAAATGGATTTAGTCGATCTTGAAACGTTAATTCAATTCTCTACTCAAATAGGTTATTTCAAAATTCTCAACTCAATTGATTCGGATCAATTTGGGAGAATGGAAGTAGTACAGTATGTAACGTGCTAAAATCACGTCACAACAATTTGAATTAAAACACCTGATTCCAATAAACCCTCCATCTGTGTCACGCCACTGGCTGAAAATCTGAAGCGCATAATCAGGCTATCGGATGGTATGCTTACCGGCTTCTCAATCTTCTAGTAGTTGAAATAACTGAATTATATTAAAATTCTCTATATATCTTTATCTTGTATACTGTGTAGTGAAAGTTCATCTAGCACTTAACCTTGCAAATCTGATTTTTAATTTTTCGTTACAGCATTTTTCCTATTAACTGCTTGAATGCCTTATAGTAGCTATTGAAATTCAAATTCTGCTCTACAGAATTTGTTTTTTCCTCACGATGGATTTCATAATTGCATTCCTTTAATTTCTACAATTTTTTTTATAATGACCTTGATAGATTTCTCATTAATAAACTCGATTGAAATGTTTTTCCTGAGTAGAAAACGACAACCTAACCTAGCTCAAACGCCAATATTCCTTCATTTTCAAGTAATTTTCGTGAAATTATAATGTAAATCATGAAAGTCCTCAATTGTCAAAATGGTTGCCAAACATCTGTAATTTCTTGTAAATAGTTTTTGTAGATGCTTCCTCGCTTTTTATGTAGCTTCTCTTTTAAATGTAAATGGTTTTTGTGTAGATGCTGCCTCGCTTTTTATGTAACTTATCTTTTAATTCTATGACCTACCTGAACAGCTATCTTGGGTTTACTTTTTAGAATCTCTGTAACTTTTCTTATTAATTTTTATCTTCAAATATTGCTAGACTCACATTATTTTGTTACTTTAAATTCCCTAGTGAAGCTGGCTGTTGCGTTAGAGCATAGAATATCTTGGTGATACATGTCTAATTTGTGAAATTCAGTCCTAGGTGGTGACTCGTATGGGGGACATCTTTAAGGGTACAAAACTTGCCTGAAATATCAACACCCTAAGAGAGGGTTGCAATCCTTGAACATTTTCAATATGGAAGATGGGTCGAGTGATGACTCAAAAGAAAGGTGGTACCTTTGTCTACATCGCCTTGAACGAATTTCCATTTTTAATTGAAAACTGTGAAAGATAAATGGTGAGCAACTGAAAGACAGGGAAGACTATTTCGCTGAGACTATTCAAGTTTCAGTGAGGTAAAATGGAACAGAGTGAGCCACTGAAGAATAGAGAAGACTCGCCCTAAGACTATTGGAGTATTAGTGCGAAAAACTGGAATAGATTAATTTAGATCAAAGATGATAGCCTTTGATCTGGAATGAATCTGTTCCACTTTTTTGCACTAATACTTGAATAGCTCAGGGCGATAGATAGTCTCCTCTTTTTTCAGTAGCTCACTCTCTATCTGCTATAGTTTTCAATCAAAAATGAAAATTCGTTCACGGGAATGCAGACAAAGATAATACCTTTCTTCCGAGGTATCACTCGAACCATCTACCATCTTCCAAATTTTCAAAGGTGGTCACCCCTGCTCTAGGGGTTGAAATTCGAGATGAGAATGGTACTTGATGATGACTGCCTTTGATCAGCATGGATCTGTTCCATTTTACTTCACTGAAACTTGAATAGTCTCAGGGAAATAGTCTTCCCTATCTTTCAGTTGCTCACCCTGTATCTTTTACAGTTTTCAATTAAAAATGGAAATTCGTTCAAGGCGATGTAGACAAAGATACCACCTTTCTTTTGAGTCATCACTCGACCCATCTTCCATATTCAAAATGTTCAAGGATTGCAACCCCCACTTAGGGGGTTAATATTTCAGGCAAGTTTTGTATCCCAAAAGAGATGTCCCCCTTGAAACAAAAATTGACCTGTTTTTGCGTTTTGATCAGCAATGAATATCTTGGTAGATATAGCCTCTGTTTAGTTTTCGTTGAAAACTAACTATATATATATATATATATATATATATATATATATATATATATATATATATATATATATATATATATATATATATATATATATATATATATATATATATATATATATATACATACATATATACTTATCGTACTAACTCTTTAGTCGAAATAATTCTAGATCTCATATTCATTTTGATCACACAGTTTTCCGTTTTCTTAAATAAATGTTCGGCTGCCGCAATCAATTTGTTATATACTGATGCTGAATGAGGTATTGACATTCGAGTGTAGGAATTGTGGGAAACGGGAAATATTGAGTATGTATGTACTTAGAATATTCAACAACCGATTCTAATGTGCTTCTATGTTTTCGAATACGAAATAACTTTAAAGGGAAATGTACACATTATGTGTATATGCCCTTGAAAAGTTTGAGAATACTGAAATGAGTGAAATAAATTGAGACTTTGCAAAAAACCATCACTTAGTGATAATAGCATTTGTTACGAGTAACGTTTTTTTGTTCTTGAAAATTCTGATTTTCCGTAAAAATGCAGCACGTTTCACGAAATTTGACAACGGCAGAATCCTCAGCTTTGACCGCAGCACATCAAAGAGTTCGATTGAATTTTGCCAGGGGATATGAAGAGTTTCGTTTATAGATGAGTCGAGATTTTGTCTCTTTCATTGTAATCAATGTTCTCTAGTGTACAGACGTCGAAATGAGGTTCAATAATGTGGGGAGGAAAACCTTTGAACGTCCGCACTGATCTGATCATCGTAAATGAAGGAATGTTCAAAGATACCTTGCAGAGATTTCAGAAGATCATGTTGTACCATTTGCGACAAGCATGGCTGAAAACGTCTCGTTCATGCATGATAACGCCAGCACTCACCAAGATCATATCGTTAAGAACTACCTTCAATATTAGGAAACCACTTGGAGTGGCCTGCACGAAGTCCAGACCTCAATCGCATAGAACATGTCTGGGACATTCTCCATAGAAGATTAGGAAGCCAGCAAAACCATTCAGTTACCGTGAAGGAAATTTGGAACAGACTGATCGAAATGGATCAAAATGCTATAAGGTTATTGATTTTGAGTATGAATCGTAGATGTTTGGTCAGGGGTGGAAATGAAATGTCCGGTATTAACAGGTTTTTGGGACTTTCATTTTTTCCAAAAGCTTTACATTTTTCAATATTAGTTTCATTTCAATTTCTTCCATTTTCATTTCGATTATTCTCAAGCATTACTTAGTGCTTGTGGATTAGTGGAAAGATAATTTTGGACATATCAAAACATCTTCTGAATAAATTTGAATTTTCTATTTTGTGCGTTAATTTCTTGGCGTAGTTAAAATATAAAAACAAAAATGTGTGTGACGAACAAGCTCATTCCAACAAAATAAACAGTTTTCCTGTAAAAGAAAAGATTTTGGACATACGACATTTGCAAATTGATGTAACAATATTTGGCTTTGTTCTTCATTATCAAGGGAATGTTCTCGGAGAAAAAAACAGAATGAATACAAAAAACGGAGTTGGATGGATTGCAAAAATCACAAACTCCTCCTAAATGCCTGAGCAGAACAAAAGACCAGGAAAAAATCGAAATTGATACAAAGAAGTCGAAAAATTTGAACTGTAAAAAAACATAATCATCAAAATAATCTAACCTAGCGAACAATCTGGTTTGATGATTCAGCTAGATGAATAACTCTTCACGAAAACATTGTTTGCTTTTAATAATAATTTGATTAAATTTCAAGATACAGTATAGCGATTGTAAAGTACTGAACGGAACGAATTTCTGGGGTTTATTTTTGGAACAAAAAAAAAAGTTATAAATATCAATTCAGTAAGCCTGAACAGGCTACTATTTAAAATTTGATGCCAAGAAAGATACAGCTGACGGTCGCTCGTAAAGTTTTTATTCCAATTAATTCACATCGTGTCCTACTCATGATGAAGTAGTGTCGAAGGAACTTGATCATCAAGCTGATACGGAAGGAAGTTGCGAGAAGCTCAATGGCAGGAATACTCGTTTAAGTGCTCCTTAATTTTGTTAATTTGGATTACTAAGAACCACTTCAAACCACTCTGCGAAATAATTGACTTCGAAGATGATTTCGGTATTTCTGAAGAAGTATCTGCTCACATTTAATTCTACACTGTGCTACTCTGTAAATGTATGATAGTTTCAGTAGGTACATATAATATTGTATTATGAATGCCGAAATTCAAAATTGAATAAATAAGAAAATTTGTATTATACATATTCATATCAATTTCATGAAACAATAGCGCTTTTTCTGTTTTAATCAGGGAATTGAAAAAAACTTTCGAATGTAATAAAAACTCTCGAGGTTGGCAGATTTCAGGTTTCTTAGTTCTCATGAATCTTTGAAATTGATACATTAAAACATGTTTATCAATTTATAGATTTTTTCTCGCAAAAAAAAATAGTAAAGTTCGTAGAGAGCAATTCCAAAAACCTGTAGACGCTTAAAAATTCTATCGACACAGTTCTTTTCAATTCGAACAGCGCAATACTTTTTGAGATATAGAAAAACGGTCTCAAGCCTACTATTTTAGTTTTTATCATATTGCCATATATATAATATGGCTACATCGACATCGGGGTAACCTAACAATTCCAGAAAGGACGTATCTCGTACATACGTTCGAGAGTCGCCCTCTATGGACCGAAACGGTGAACCCGCTACCGGAGAAAGATACGAACAATAACGAACAGCTGTGAGAACGTTAAAAATTCCAATACTTGAGAAACATCTTTCGCCGATTTGTGAATCACATCAACGGTTCAAAACGGGTGAAATAATTCCGTTGGATTTTGTTCTCTGTGCCTCTTGTTCCAGGATAAAACCTCATGTCGGTAAATATTTGATGAGACAAATATCTTGGTTATTACCGGAGTATGGCGATTGGAAAATTTAAACCCCCCGGTTTTGACTCTTTACATAAATACAAGTTCCATCCCTGCCGAATTAAATCTATTCATGAATCGAATGATGACGATTTGAATCGCAGATTTGCGGAATTATTTCCGAGCGTATCAACAATAACCTTGTGCAACGTTTGCTATTATGGCGATTGCACATTTTCACTTTATAGAGAGGTTAAGCGGCATAACTGTAGATTTTAGAGTGATACAAATCCTCATGTATTTCGACAAACCCACATTCCATATCCGGAAAAGCTGAATAATTGGGTAGGAAATTTGGGAGACCACCTAATTGTGAATCTATTTAATATTGTTGTAGTTTGTTAAAAGGATTTTCAGAAGATATTGAAACAAAACCAACTTTTCATATCTAAAACAACAAAGGAAATAAATTTACTAGTGAATGCACGCAGGCGCTAACTACCCTCGAGAGGTTTCCTCTTGGAAACATAATTTTATTCGTTTTCTCTCTTTTCAATAATCTTGAAAATATCCAAAATATTCAAGAGGGCTCGTTCGAAATGAGAAATGATTTTGCGAAAATAATTCGTCAAAATTACTATTCTCATACACCTTCGTGAAGAGGCATCGAACAGCATACAAATTAGGTATCGCACGACATTTTAGTCCTATCTAATTTAGAGGAGTTGTGTCCTCTCATTGGGGGTTACTCGTTAAAGAATCAAATATACGCCAAAAAATGTCCCCCAAAATCATTCGACGTGTTTCGGCAAAAAAATCGCGGAATACGAACAAAAGAGAGTGGCCCGTTAAAAATGGAACACCCTGTAGAATACAATCACTAGAATCAAACTTCGCCAATTTTGTAAATGTAACGGGTTTATATTTGAGTTAAACACTTTTTTTTCCATGCTACCCTGTTAATACCAATTTGCGAAAAAAACATTCCTAATTAGCCAAGTCGTATGCGAATGATACACATACCAACGAATAGCTTCATTTATGAATAAGGTAAATTTACTGCAAAAATTTCTTCTCAATTCCGAATTATTGCAGTGACAAAATTACAAGCGCCAAGCCATTTAGCACTGGCGCATCCGCCACAGTGCACTGATCTTATCTATTGACGTGAATGTCTGACGTTTTTGCCTTCCGTTTATTTATTGTTACAATATTGCATCTGAATAAAGAATCAGCTCCTAACCTTCGTCAAGAATAATATCATACAATTTTTCAGTAAGGTGAAGATCTGCCCAGTAATTTAACAGACTTTGGTGATTCGATGCTGTTCAGTGACTCGAAACGAGTAATTTCGTAAGGATAGTTATGCAGCAGTGTCTGTGTGCTTTCTCGTTAGGAAATCGAAATATTAATACCTACTTCCGACAGTACTTGCATATAATGATCATACTATTGTATTTTCATCCATTATTCATATTAGTCAATATAATATAATATAACAGACAAACTGTTGCTAGTGCAATAGCGACAGGAAAACGAGTTATTTCCTCAGATTTTTTCATTCGTTTATTGAATCATATACAAGATAGTATGGTTCCCCTGTTACATTTCCTGAGCTTACACTTTTGTTTTTCAGACACACACCAAAATTATAGATATAAGCACTTATTGTAAATACAATTATTAAAATTTTTGTAAATTCTCTCTTTTCAAAGTATATATATATATATATATATATATATATATATATATATATATATATATATATATATATATATATATATATATATATATATATATATATATATATATATATATATATATATATATATATATATATATATATATATATATATATATATCAATATTAATTAAGACTGTAGATGAATATTGCTGGCAATGTACGTACATTCTTGTTTATATGTAAATATAGAGTGATTACAACAGTGACAAAACCTCGCCTTGCCTCCTTTTCATGCTCATCATCATTATTGTCTCGCCTCTATCTCGACTATTTTTTGTTGTAGTTTCAAGGTTGAATAAAACTACTACTACAACTAAAAGTAAATTTGAATTTTTCATTCGAATAACTACATATTAGTTCCCCGCTCGTTACAAACAATAATGGATCTCAATCGTTTTCGCGATTGAAAAAGTTAAAACAAGGAAGAAAATTGTATACAATCACATATTGAGTGGGATACAGTAAAATAAAACGGGTGTTTTGGCCTTAAACACCGCCTCGCCTAGTTCGAACGAGGGATAAAATCAGACTCTTCGTCTTTGTTTTCGTATACGAAACCCAAGACGAAACGAGATTACCTCATCAACTTGGTCAAAAACTGTGAAAGATAAATCCCTTTGAAAAATATTTTTCAGAACGTTGGGCAATTTCTAACCAAAGAAACGTTTCGGATCTCTGTTTTCATTCAAACCAACAAAAAATTGTTCAACTATACCACATGTAAGTGAAACTAGGGCCACCACTGTAACTTTTTTCTATTTAGAATATTTTGATGAAATTTGGGAATCGGATAGAAGACAACATTTTGAATTTGATAACATTAATATGTTTGATTTTTCGTTTCTGGTTATGCCGGGAACGATACCAACTTTCGATTTTGAATGGGTCACCCTGTATTTTTTTGCTTATTTTAATTGTTCATCTTATTCTACGACCTTTTGACATATTTAAACAAAACACAATCTTTTTTTTTACAATTTTCATCTTTCGTTCTAGAAGCCCATGAACAGTGACCATTGGCTTAACTCGACATCTCCTATCACGAAAATACAAGAAGGTATCTAAAAATACAGGGTGTCCCATTTGAAAATCGGAAGTTGGTATCGTTTCCGGCATAACCGGAAAATAAATGCTATAATATTCAAAATGTTGTCTCCTATTCGATTCCAAAATTTCATCAAAATATTCTAAATAGAAAAAGAGTTACAGGGGTGGCCCTAGTTTCAGTTACACCCGGTATGATATCATTTTTTTCCCTGGAGCTTTTTGCATCTAAAACTTATACGATAAAGCCATAAAGATATTTGAATGTTGTTAGAAATTTTCGAAATAAAGAAAAAATTATAATTTTTCATCCCTACAGAATATGCCTATTTTAACTTCTTCAATATTTCACTAAATTTTCCTCCAGAACTTCCGTTATTTTTCAATCGAATGAAACCAAAGGAACAACGCATGAACGCATCGACTTTCCTACCGTCAAGTATGATCTAGAGTGAATACAAAAATTGCGACTTTCGTATTATCCTAATTTTTCTACATTTTCAATTGTAACAATATTGTGAACAAATTAGCCTAATATGTCGTCTCAATAATGAGTAATGATCGAGTATATACAGAGGTTATAATTTTTGCACTATGTTTGAAATTTCTTGGTGTCGATACCTCTTTTATCGCCATAATGAAAAAAATAAAAAAAAGCATTTCCATTATTTGAACTGAGTTATGGTCATAACTTCAAAACAGTTTTTTTTTAATTTTTATTGAATTGAAAAATTTTTCTGACAAATTCTTCCCAGTTTTGTATCCTTGAATAGTACATTTCAAACTTTTCATTCATTTCTTCATCATAAATAATTTCGGAGAGGAAAAAGATTACACCATGTAGAGATTAAAATAATTATTCTTGTCTGCTTTTGTCTACACAGGCCCAACTTCCACCTTAGCGAACGGCTTAGACTGCCAATAATTCATTGATTGATCGAATTAATTATTTATTCCACAATTAATCCAATTATTATGTATTCATGAAAGCGAGTTAGACTTAATTCAACAATGCTACGCTCGATTACTCCTCATGCAAACAAGCTGTCGTACCGTGTAAAATTTCGCGTCATTTCCCACTTCACGATTACTTGAAGTAATGGATCAACGAATCAACCAATTCGCTGTAACGAATTACATGAAGGGCGACCAGTTGCTATGGTCTCGTCCGAAAACAATGCAAAGGTATTGGACGAAGGAATAAGATAGAAATTAGACCTTGATCAGAAATTTCCTATTGCGTTTCTAGTTATTCCGTTATCAGATTTATAGTTGGAAAAATATACCTGATACTGTTATTCCCTGTGTTTTTCGACAGAACAATGAAAAAATCTGCCAAGTACGAAAGAGACTCGCGCATAAAAAGATCCGTAGAAACTTGTAGGTATATGAATAGTTCATTCTCACTTTTTCCGAGTATGACTGACATGAATAATAACTGTATTCAAAATCACAACAATTTCGACTAAAGTTCACGATTACAAAGCTCGCAGAGGTTTCACAATCTGTGACGAGATTGAATTAAACTATATTGAATTGAACGAAACCATCCACTACAATTACTTTCAACGATCAACAAAAATGAAATTAGAAATTTACAAAATACTTGAATATAAATATATTTAATTAATACAAGGAATAACTTTACATGATGCAAAGAGTGAGCTTAAGGTATAAATTATTTTTATTATCTATCTTGATGAAGGATCTTCCATCGGAAGGTTTCATTTTAAATTTGCCGCCATTTCTGAACTGTCAACATAGAACTGTCATTGCATGGTGATTTGACAAGTTAAAACTAGGAGAATTTCAATCATGGAAAGATCTACTCTCACACAACGCACCGAAATAGTTAAAATTCACTACAAAACCGGTGAAAATTTCGCGAACACAGTTCGAAAAGTTCGTACTGCTTTTGGTCATCCTCAAGCACCTACTCGCTCATCTGTAGTGAATTTAATCCACAAATTTGAACGTTGCGGACAAGATAGTGATGTGCAGCATCGAACACGTGTTCATCTGGCCAGGTTAGCTGGAAATATCGCCGCTGTAGGTGATAGTGAGGCTGAAAAGTCAACAATTTCGAGACGATCACATGATTTGGGCATTTCCCAACCATTTTGCACCGTATTTGGTATCTTGATCTGCACTCCATCCCTATAAAGTGCAGTTAACACAAGAATTGGCCAATTGGCCACGAGGAACGCCGTATATTTGCTAATTGGGCGCTGCAAATGCATAGTTGAGATCCTGCTTTTTTGAACCGAATTATTGTGTGATGAGGCTCATTTTCACCTGTCTGGGTATGTCAATAAATAAAACTGCCGCATTCGGGGAACTGAAAACACAAAAGAAATACTCGAACAGCCTCTTCCTCCAAGACGAGTAACTGTTTAGTGCGGTTTTTGGTCGAGAGGTGTTATCGAGACCTCTTTTCGAAAATAAGGCTGGCGCAACCGTTGCAGTGAATGGGAACCGTTACAGAGCGATATTAACTGACTTTTTTCTGGCCCGAAACGGATGCCCGTGTCTCACAGCTGGTGAAACAATGGCTCTTTTGCAACAACAATTTTCTGAACGTATGATTTCTAGTGAATTGGTCCCTTCGATCATGCGATTTAACACCATTAGACTCTTTTCTTTGGGGCTATGCCAAAGATCAGGTTTACACTAATGCTCTAGCAACGATTGGGTCACACAGACAATATTTAAGCTGTTATATGCGAAATACCACCCCAATCATGCGAAAATGTAATGAAAAATTCCCCACCAATAATGACCATTTGTAAAAAGGACCGAGGTGGAGACTTGCCACTTATCGTGTCTCATTATTAACCTCAGAGTTTTTACTTTGCATTGAAATGGAAATATCACCACTTTT
Organism: Cryptolaemus montrouzieri; assembly: GCA_013387265.2. Classification (NCBI taxonomy): domain Eukaryota; kingdom Metazoa; phylum Arthropoda; class Insecta; order Coleoptera; family Coccinellidae; genus Cryptolaemus; species Cryptolaemus montrouzieri. The sequence continues at coordinate 108,550,003 of JABFTP020000185.1, forward strand.
CTCGAAAAAAAGCGTTTTATTATCAATTGAAAATGAAACCTGCCTCTATAATGTCTATTTTATTTATGTACCCAATTTGTTTTTAATTTTTTTGTTAGTGATATTTTCATTTCAACTGAAAGTTTATTTAAAGTTCTAGGCCTTAAATGATAATATGTTCTGTGACACTTTGCTTTTTTTACTTATAGTATAGGAAAGGAACTCTGACTGTACCATGTGCTACCACCATGAGATACCATTTCATGATTATGAATATCATTTATAAATGTATTGAATTAAAGACAAAAATAGTTGTCGCAGCTATTTATATTCATATGTGCATGGTATTTTCAATGAAGCATTTTCAACCGGAATAAGTAATGATATATCTTTCTGGGAGAGGTAATGCCTACAGCAAAAGGAATATACTTAGTTTTTGTAGAATTTATTGAAATGAGTGTTTCTCCATCCATATTGATGATCACAAATATCAACTCGACTAATCTCTCGAGATTCTTCCAGTTTTCTCCAGAATAGGAAACAGTAGTATAATCAAGGAATCTGATAATGTATCCATTTGATGGTGCACAGAATGAGTTATTTAAGTTTAAGGCAAACAACAAGGGCCAAAACAGTTTCCTGTGGGACTCCACACTCAATACCACACATTTCACTGAAGACTTTTCCATTTACCTTCACTCGTTGCTGACCTATCAGAAAGGTAGCTCTGCAGTAATTGCAATTTTTTCAAATTCAACAATCCTACTAAAATACTAAGATCTACAGTATCGAACACCTTTGCTCAACCAATTAAAATGCACAGGTAACTTTACCCTCACTGGAAGCTCTATAAATCTTCTCAGTTAAATCTGCGATAGCATCCTGTGTAGATTTCTATTCCTGAATCAGTACTGTTGTTCGACAGAATGATGTTTATTCATGAAAACTAATAATCTATTTTCAATAACCTTTCCATCAATCTTGGACAAAGGTGAGATATCGTTCTATAATTGTCACATTTTTCTTTAGCACCACCCTTCTGGAGTGGACTGACCACCGCACGACTTTGAATGCAGCAGAAAAAATAATCGTTTTCAAATTTATATTCACCATATGGGTGATCGGCACCACTAACGTCGATATTCGGCCTTAAGAATCTCAGCAGATAATTTATCGATTCCACAACTTTTTTCTTTTTTGAGTTATATATCACTGAAAAACAGTCCTCAAAACGTATATTTAGATTATTTGTGTATCTAGTAACAGTTTCAACCATAATTGCAAATTATTATGTTTTTATTTATTAATATTATGTTCACCCGAGTTAACCAACGATCCAAGAGATTTGTGACAATTTCAACTCAAAACCTGAAGCTGTTCAGAGAAAATAGGCTTGACCGAGAGACCGACAGAGGGACAACGAAGGAATTCTATAAGAGTTCCGTTTCTTCTTTCGGGCATAGAATCCTCACAAAAGCAGAAGTTATTGTTGTCCTATCGTCAGATTCAGAAAATTAGCATAAATTTGACCACGCGTTTAACCAAGAATGACTACAAAGTTGTTTGACTTGTCTCGATACCGGAAAAAACATTTGTTTTTCAAAGATTGATTTTTACAACCCAATGCGAAAATTTTGAATCATGTTTTACCATCTTCCGGCAAAATTTTTCGCCCTTCAGTTTCGACGAACCGCTATGTCACTCCGAGTGGCTATAACTCGATCTTTGAAAAATATTTTTTATTTTGTTATGAAGGAACGGATTGTTTTCAATCATATTTAATCAGATCAATAATAATAAATAATAAGAGCTCTTCAGATTCCACTAAAAACTCACTGAAGGTGTGAATCACGATTATTAAGTATAGTTTGCAGTAGTACTCTGTACTATGAATAGTTTAGTGTTCGGAAAGAAGAATATTTTGCCCTTGAGAGTTTGAGAGCAGCAATTCGTCAACAACACTGGACAAGAAACTCTTGCTACTATAGCACAAAACATTAAAATATGCTTATCTTCGATCAAAAACCAGACAAATCCTTGCCAATAGCATCCGAGTTTTCCGGATTTGACTTCTATAGAATACTATGTGATCAACTTGGGAATGTTTTCAAGAGTAACTGAGACAGCTTTGCGTACCAGAATTAATTTGAGGGGCTAATATTGATTTAGATGAACAAATTTGCTATTTACAGAAGTTATAACAGTCTTCGAGATTCTGTGAAATATTAACAGGTGAATCAAAATCCTTCACCAACTCAGAGCTGCATTTGATGAAATTGAGCGAAACATACTTGAATTGGTTATATTAGTACTCTTTGTGGATGTTTTAGCAAATAATCTTTCATGAAGAATACTTTTGAAACATGAAAATATTGATGTTTTATGCAATTTATAAATTCGACAAATTTTTAAGGTAATAAAGTTGGAAAGTTGAGTAAAATTCTGAATCATTAACGCTTTTTGTGTAACATTTGGACCTTACATAATTAACACTTTTCAGTCACGAGAAGCGAGTTACGAACGGACGTACAAAAAGTGACGGAGTTAATAAATAATACCCTTCAGAACATTGTAATTTTATGAGAGGAAACATAAAATGCATGGAATACGAAGACAAAAAAAATGTTTGGAAATACAACTTCATTATAAAAGAAACTTTGAATTAAAAATAAATAGTATTCGAGTTGCGTTTTTCATAAATGAAATATTTTCCTTTTTCAGTATAGAATATTTAAGGCAATCATGAAAACTACGCTCTTTCGGATAAAATAATTATCACCCGAGAAACCTTTTCAGACTTTCTTATCAAGAAAATATTTCTTCATTCATTTTGAGAGAAGAACAGTATCGGATTCATATGGGCTGAATAAGCTATGATAATTGAATCATTGAATTAACTATAACAAGTTAAACGCGCATTTGATGATGCCTCATTGGTCGTACTTGGTTGAGTTCTCCTTAAGGAACAACACTTCAAACAAATTTTCGCGTAAGTTATGAAGAAATATATACAATTTTGTTTCGGATATACCCGGACATATGCCAGCAAAATTCGATGTTTTTTCTAGGTGCACATGTTCTTTTCATGGGAATGAAATTCAAGAACTGAATTGAAATTTAAAAAAAAACACCACATATTGATTACACAGTTGTTGATCAATTTTGGCGTGGAACATTTGTTCTTCTGGAAATTTTCGATTCAATTTCGATCAAATTTAATATGACTAAGGCAGAATGAGCTGAAGTAGTGATGAGTTTGGCTGGACTTATACGAAAAAAGGCCAAAGGGTTAGGTTAGGTTAGGTTAGGTAAAAAGGGGCCTAGTAGTCATAAATAAATAAAATAAAAATATTTATTTCCACTGACTAATCGTATGGGATAGTGTCAACATAATTTACAAAAACATATACAGAATGTAAAACACGAAACAATCGAAAATCTTCAGGAAACAACACAATCATCTCTCTCTGAAGTACTCGCTGATAGAATAAAACGCTCTTACAAGAAAAAACTCCTGGTCTGCAATTTAAAACATATCAAATTTTCAATATCTCTTATATGTTAAGGCAACGCGGTAAATATTTTTATACTTCGAATTTTCGGTCCGCTTTGTACTTGTGATAGTCTAGTGAATGGAACATATAAGTCCGAGAATGATCGAGTCGAGTAACTGTTGACATCACCGCACACCCTGTAGGAAGAAATATTCCGTTTCACATGCACGCAGCAGTTATAAAGATACAAAGAAGACAGCGTCAAAAAGTTGCTTTTGAAGAATGGACGGCAAGATGTGAGTCTGGACAAACCGAATACAGATCTTATGATTCTATTTTGTATTTTGAAAACCTTGTCCGTATCTGTGCTGTTGCTCCAATACATGATCCCATAGTTAAGAGTGCTCTGAACAGTATAAAGATAAAAAGTCTTCAAAACATGCAGATCGACACACTTTCTCAATTGATATAAAGCAAAGTTTTTTTGCTCTAGCGAGTTACAAAGTTGTGGGATGTGGTCTTTCCATAACGAATGACTATCTATTGTAACTCCTAAGAACTTAACAGACGATGAGGGTTCAACAGTGTTATTGCCTGAACGAATAGTTGGGGTGAATACTGGCTCGACTCCAATTGGAGAAAAAACAATCATGTCAGTCTTGTTCTCATTGAGAGGTAGGTCGTTATTATTGCATCAATGAGACATTTTATCGAAGCACCTGTTAGCTTGGACCTCCATCACATTAGGGTCTTCATCAGATACCAATACAGAAGTGTGATCAGCATATAAAAGTGTCCTCGAGCCGCAATCATCAAGGAAATCAATCAGATCGTTTATGAATACGACAAAAAGCATTGGACCTAACGTGCTGCCCTGCGGTACCCCATACTCATCAAAGGAGACCTAGGCAAGGACGATTTCGAGCGACAATGACTGTTATCTAAATATTTCCTGCTTGAGACAACGGTAGTTTACTAGTATGCACCTTCGACAGAACAGTCGGGTACGAATTAGCATCGAAACGATACAACAACGTCTAAGGAATTTGGTTTGAGGCCTCATGCCGCAGCTCTAGGTCGAGCTCTAACCGCAACACATCGAAGAGCCGGATTGAATTATGCCAGGGAACATGTCAATTGTTTATAATCTGACTGGAAGAGAGTTTTATTTATAGATTATTCGAGATTTTGTCTTTTGCATTGCGATCAACGGTCTTTAGTGTACGGTCGTCAAATGAGAGATACCCCAGTGCAACTTTTTACCTACCTATGGTTTTGGTAGAGATTCAATAATGGAATGGCAAGGAATTTCTTTGAACGCCCGCACTGATCTGGTCATCATAAATAGTGGAACCCTGAATACTCAGAGATACTAAGCACTGAATGCTCAGAGTACGTTACAGACATTTTAGAAGAACGTGTTGTACCGTTCGAGGCAAACATGAGTGAAAACGTTTTGTTTATTCATGATAACGCCAGACATCACTAAGCTCATATCGTTAGGAGCTTCCTTCAAGATCACGAAATCTCTTCAATGAAGTGACTTAAACGAAGCCCAGATCTCAAGCCTTTTGAACATTTCTGGGAAATTCTCAAAAAAAATTAGGAAGCCAGCAAAACCAGCCGAGGTATCATGAATGATCTTTGAAATAGACCGATCGAAAATTGGAACGAAATGGATCAGAATGCTATAAGCTCATGGATTATGAGTATACATCATAAATTTCATCCAGTAATTCTCCTCGGAGATCGAAATATCCGGTAATAGCAGGTTTCTGGGGACTCCAAGAGTTTAACATTTTTCATTATTAGTTCTATTTCAATTTCTATGAGTACAATTTTCATTCTGATTGTTCTCAAATATTCATTAGTGGAGTTGCACTACAAGAAATTATTTCCTCAACATAACTTAATTCAATTTAAATTTGAATTTGCTATTTGATGCGTGTAATTGTCAGCAGATGCAGTTCATTTTTCCTTTCATTATCTCCAATGATAATTTATTATTAATCAGGGTTATGGAGGACAACAAAATGAATCTTCGTTCGCGAAAAATATGTTTTGATATTTTGAATGCTTCAAGTTTTTCTTGGATTATGAGTTTTATAATGTAAATTTGAGCCCCATCAAATATCATATTATATTGCAGCGCGACTTATCGCATATCTGGAGGAAGTAGATAGTGGAACAGAAATATATCAACATATCCTCTTACGGTATCTTCTGTTTATTTACCTGTTGCACCGACCTTACTTAATTGAAATATATTGATATGTTTTTTCTACAGGGATATCCACCGGGACCATCCGTTAAAAACTTTTTGAGTTCCAATTACAATATCAAGTTGAAATTTTATACGCGGCTATAACTAGCGATTTCCAATTAAACTGAAATATTTTCGAAGTGATACCATTTCCGGTTATACCGGAAGTGGGGCATCACTTTGTTATTTCAAATGGCAATCTACCATTTTTATTATACATCTAGAACCGACATTTGAGCAAGGCATAAAATACCCTAGTTGTTGGGACTTATCTATCAAAACTTTTGACAGATTTAATTATTTTTGTTATAAACTCGATTTTTGAGGAACATTTAAAAAATTATAGCTCATAGATCTTTTGCACTACAGACACAATTTTTGCTTGGGTGGATAGAAGAAGGATCAAGGAATTTTTTAAGTAGTCTACACATGTCAAATGTTTATTGCGTTGTTTTGTATGATTTTTTCAATTTGGCCTTTTTCAAACAGCAATAACTCAATTTTTTCAAATGGCACGTGCCAATTTTTTTATCGCCATCAGATGAAGCGTCAAATTTCAGATGGAATTGTATCAGCATGTACTAAACCCATCTCCTATAGTTCCGAAATAATTTGGGAATATATTGAATTTTGATGATTTTGCAAGAACTAACAGGATGCTTTGAAATATTTGAATCAAGTAGCTGAACAGGCAACGCTCACCTGACAGGTGCCTAAAATTAATGTACTTGTCACTTCGTTCATTCGAATTTGATATTTCAACAAGAATTGTTTGCAATTTGAAGTGAAAATTTTTGAAACACACCAGATTGATAATAAAATGGTTGATTATTCAAACGAGGATATGTTTAATCTCTTTTCAATTCATGGTGAATGTCGAAAAGTGGTGGATAAAACTTGCAGGCAATTCAATAACCAATTTCCAAATATGGCGCCTATGAGTAAAACAAAATTTCGAAGGATTAGAAGCAATTTTCTGCAATTTGGAGGAACAAAATACCTAGAAACTAGAAGAAAACTAATTCTCGAGGACGACGACAATCAAATTTATACGCTAGCGTATTTTCGTGCCAATCCACATGCGTCCATTAAGTCAGCATCAATGGATATTGGATTGAGTTATACTTATACATTCAAAGAATACTCAAGAAACATAACATGCACCCGTATTCTTTTATCAGACTACAAAACTTGAAACCAACTGACCTTCCCAAGCGGCTAAATTTCTGTGAAAATTTATTAATTCAGCTTCAAGAGGATGAGACAATTCTGCAAAAAATTATATGGTCTGATGAAGGCAAGTTCACAGAAAATCCACATTTCATTGAGGATATTAATTTCCAAAATGAATTCAGCGTGAACGTTTTTGCAATTTTAATGAATGATTTGTTGGCTTATCACATTTATGAGGAAAATCTTAATGGACAAAGATACCTGGAAATTTTGAGAGGAACATTAGCAAATTTTTTAGATGGATTACCCCTTAACATTCTAAGGGGTTCCTATTACCAAATGGATGGTGCACCTGCACATAAAACACGAGCTGTAGATCGGCAGCTAACAGAAATGTTCGAGGATAGATGATGGGGTAATCAAGGACCAAATTTATGGCCTCCGCGTTCTCCGGACCTGGCGCCCCTTGATTTATATTCATGGGGCAAAATCAAGAGTGAAGTGTATCTAATTCCTGTAAGGAGTAAAGAAGAGTTACTAGAGCGCATTCATAATGCTTTTCGTAATATTGATCCTGAGGAACCTAGTAGGGCAACTCATCATGTTCGTGTATCGAGCAAAATGGAGCCTATATTGAACATTTATTCAGATCGTAAATTAGTTTTTGTTTGCTATCATTTATTCGTATTACTGTAATTATCTTCGATGATTGGTTTTCGCTTAGTTCCTACAATTTTTATTCATCCGAATTGTAGAAAATTGCTTCTAATGCGTCGAAATTTTATTTTACTCATAGACGGTAAATTTGTAAATCGGTTATTGAATTGCCTGCAATTTCTACCCACTACTTTTTGACATTCTAAAATGAATTAAAAAAAGATTAAATTTATTTTTGTTTGAATAACCAGTGGTTTCATTCCAAAAACGTTGTATTTTTTGGATATTTTCAATCTGAAATAACGACAATTCTTGTTGAAATATCGAATTCGAATGAACGAAGTGACAAGTGCATTAATTTTAGGCACCTGTCAGGTGAGCGTAGCTAGTTCAGCTACTTGATTCAAATATTTCAGAGCATTCTCTGTTAGTTCTTGCAAAATCATCAAAATTCAATATATTCCCAAATTATTTCGGAACTATAAGAGATGGGTATAGTACATGCTGATACAATTCCATCTGAAATTGGACGCTTCATCTGATGGCGATATAAAAATTGGCACGTACAATTTGAAAAAATTGAGTTATTGCTGTTTGAAAAAGGCCAAATTGAAAAAATTATACAAAACAACGCAATAAACATTTGAAATGTGTAGATTGCTGAAAAGATTCCTTGATTCTTCTTCTATCCACCCAAGCAAAAATTGTCTCAGTAGTGCAAAAGATCTACGAGCTACAATTCTTTTAAATTTTCCTCAGTTTATAACAAAAATAATTAAATCTGTCAAAAGTTTCGACAGATAAGTGCCAACAACTTGGGTATTTTTCGCCTTGCTCAAATGTCGGTTCTAGATGTATAATAAAAAGGTAATTGCCATTTGAAATGACAAAGTGATGACCCACTTCCGGTATAATTGGAAAGGGTATCACTTCGAAAATATTTCACTCCGATTGGAAATCGCTAGTTATGGCCGCGTATAAAATTCAGCTTGGTATTGTAATTGGAACTTAAAAAGTTTTTAACGGACGGTCCCGGTGGATATCCCTGTATAGTAAGTACCACTCAAAGTTAGCAATCAAAAGAGTTACACTACCTAGATACTTGGAGGTCGTAAACTAATTGAAATAAACTATCTTCATAGTAGGTAGATAATCCTTCTACGTTCTCATTTTCATAATGAACAGAGAACGTTATCACTGCATAGTACTGTGGTTGCTGCAGACTGTAATCTAACTCCTCTGAAGTTGACAGTACAACAGGTTCATCTTGGACAAAGAAATTAAAAAAAGAAAGCTGAATCCAAAAAAACTCGCATGGAAAACATCCCAAAGAATTGGAAAGTGATTAAATGGCTGAAATCGCTTCTTATGGATCGTTAATATCACAGAATTACTAGCTTGAACAGAAGGCGCAATAGCGATCCTAGTTCAAATTTTCCTTACAAAGAAGACATTGAGAAGAATAATGGTAATTCAAGCCTTGGGTTTTTCTTCTTCAAAAACAATTTTTTCCTATATCATCATCTAGCTTAGTCATTGCCTCATATTATTTGGAATTACATAATACAGTCGCAAATGTTCATCATAATTTATCACTAAAATATGACCTCATTCTAAGAGACAGAATTATTACAAGTATAAGCCTGACAAAGTTTGTGAAAATGGTAAATACAAATTTCATTGACAGAGCAATTCTTTGAAATCAAATATAAAAGTAAATTTGATTCACACTTACTATATTTGTAACGGGTTTCGACGACACTGCGTCTTCATCAGACAAAGCATGAAGCATAGCAGTACATGACAATAAACTAAATATCATACTTATAGATGAACTGAACCAAATAATATACATAATTGAAATTGAGATACCCGAAACGCATAAAATGCAAAGTGAATATAGCATATAGCAGTTTTTAATATATGAAACTGACCGACGAGATTGAAAAATAGAATATTAGATCTGAAGAAAATTTACGTAAACAGTTGCAAAAGATCATCGAATTTTGTAATATTCTTCGCAGATTTATTCCCTAAAAATATTGAGGAAAATTTATAGGTTTTCTTTCTAGTAAATATTGCTCAGAATCTTAATTCAAATTCTAATTATCTTTATTGATGAATTAGATATAATTTGTTGGAAATTTCATCATATATTTCGTAGCAGTATTTGATTCGATCATTTAACACAAGAAAAATGTTGTTATTGCATTCAGTGTTTACATTTATTGAGGTCCGTACACTCAATTTTTCCTAGGAGAAAGCTCTGACACTACTCGTTGATACATCGTTGATACTCGTTGATGCATGCGCTGATAGTTTGTGTATATTCTGATTTATAGATTTATAACGCATTCCAGTACTTATAGAAATGAAAGATATAAAGCTGGTCATACTGATTTGGATTTCACATATAGTCAGGAATTAGATTCTCAAACGTTCAATCAGAAGGAACTGAAGCATCTGAAACTTTGACATCTCGTTTAAGAGACTTTACATAAGGCTTGAGAAAAGAATCAGTATCCATATTTTCCTGGAAAAAAGAATCCAGCTTTTTTTTTCATGAGTTCGGAGAAGGTATCCACCAAATAATAGGCGGTCTCCCATACACTGTAGCAAGAGGAGTATTGTGTGTCGAAACACGATGATTTTAGACTTTTTGCCAGGGGGCATTATTCAACATTACGTTAAATAACAAATATCCTCCAATGAAGGAGCCAGTTTTCCGATATACTCATCATAATCATAATCGACCAGGACCACAATGGTGGTATAATCTAATCGGTTGTCATGAATGGGAGTACCAGACTCCAGTTTCGTTCTCGATTGACCTCGTCAGTGATGCATAGCCATTCGTAATATCAGGCCACATTGTCACCTACTTGTACCAATTCATTGCAAGGTACAGAGTATATGCATATGTATACATATTTGCGTGGCGCCCACCGACGAACCGACTCAAAAATCAACTAGGGCCACCTGAGAAACGATAAAAACAAAAAGTAGATAAATTTAACGTTTTACCTAATATTGAGATATGAAAATGATTTAAGACGAGGGTGAAGTTGCTTCCCATCATACGAGTCGAAAAATGTGATTCATCCCTTCTCATACATTACATTGTTTGTGAAATATTGATAAGTAAGATAAGTCTGGCAAACACACTAGCTGAGACAAGAAGCAACATCACGATATGATTTACAGTAAAAAGTAATGAGATGTTAAGGGCAGCATTAAAATGATGCAATCTCCACTATTCCGATTACTTTCGACGTGTATGCATGGCAGGCATTCATGATGCACTACGTCATGAAAAGCGAGGAAATAGTGAGAGAAACATTCTCTGTTGATCGTTAAAGCCAAATTTCTACGACTTTCCGAGACTTATAATCTGATCAAATTTTTCACAAACGTTGAAATATGTCATCAGCGATTTTGGCGACCCTATCATAATAATGCATCATTAACTCTAGTTTGAGCAGCTCGAAATTTGAGTTACCGCCATCTAACAAATACAGCACCAACATTCATACACGGTGAAGAGCGACAAGACTACTTACATTTAAACAATCATATATAACCACACAGTTGAAGGATATTGCATGCGATTGGATTAAATTCTTGACTGTGAGACATGCACCTACAATTATGAATACAACACTGTGTAGTTCGCAGACAATGGGTCGAAAAACAGGAACTGAATCATAAATGCTCTTCTTAGAGATGAGTCTAAATTTTGACTGTGATTAGACATGTGAAGATTTGGAGTGAACCAGGCAGTGTTAACCAATTTCAGGAACCAGTGACTTACTTCGATGAATATTACATTTGTGTTTGGAGTGGAATAAGAGTTTTCCGCACTTGACTAATCGACAAAACAGAAACCGAATAATTGATCCCTTTCGTGATGCTGATGTAGGCAAAATAATTTCGGTCGATGACAATGACTACATCTCGCTGCTCTCATAATTAATGCGTATTTTCGATATTGGTGAACCCAAAATTTGATGGTTGACATGGATATTTCTGCAAGTAAGGGACTAAGAAGTGATCCCATAGCTAAACCATTTTGTTGTATATAAATTGAGTTATTGAATTGAGAAAAGCTTCTTTAATACTAAATAAAACAAAACGATGATGTTCATGGACAATATTTTTTTCTATTTTCCATAAACCATTTCATACAGGTGTTACCCTTCACACCCATTAATATAAAATAGCAGCCAAAGTGAACTTTATATTATCATGAATTGAATTTATCATCCGCTGTTGAAACACTGCATTTATTGGTTCATATATGTGGATAAAATAATCTGTTATTCTACAGTACCAATGAATGATCAGATTTCTTGAGTACCTTTATAAATTCAATTCACTCTAATATCAAGTTCACTTTGGAAATACAAACTGCGACTTTCATCAACTTTTTAGATTTAACTTTAATCAGAATTGGCCACAGACATGATTTTTTCCATATTCCATAAACAGTCGCATACACGTCACTATTCATAATACTTTCGCACATCCACATCAACATAAATTAGCTGGTTGTAACAATATGATGCATCGACTCGCAACGATACCAATGTCAGTAAATAATTTCTTGAAAGAGCTCAATATTATACAAGAAAAAGTTGTCAATAATTATTATAATTCTAGTATGATTGTCAGTATGCTCTCTCGTAAACAATTTCAACATGTAATCCATGAGATTTTTCCTAGTATTAAAGAGACTAATTAAAAATATAATATATTAACTTATATTGTTAAACCCTGTCTAAATTTGAAAAAATTCTTCTAATCTCATAATTTCAATATTGCTTACAAAACGGATAACTCTCTAGGCAGGTATATTAAAAACTGTAGATCTAAAATTCATTAAGGATACGAATCCGGTGTTCATAAACTCTCTTGTGGAAGTTGTAATGAAATTATTATCGGTAGAACTTTCAGAAATTTCAATATTGAGTTATCAGAGCACAATCGCTGTTTCAACAAACTAATCATCAGAGTCTCACTATTCAAATCATCTCCCAGAAAAAACCAATCTTCTGATAATGATTTTGATATTTTACATAATGAGAATAATAGATTCACAATGAACCTATAGCAAGCATTGGAAATCAATAAACAAAAAAATTCCAGGAATTTTCTTTATATTCAATTAGAACTAAAATCGTTACCATTACTTAATATTTTCATTTCTGAAAAGAAGCAACCCTGTTTGAATTTTTCTCCTATTGAGCTAAGTATCTGCTTTTACCGAGGTGATACACACACCACAAAAATTGTCGTATCACCTGGTATTCTGAATTCCACAATCGATTAAGCAGCTCGATCGCGGTTCTTTGTCAACATATGTTTTTGGACATATGAAGGGAAAAATCTTATCTATACAGTAACATATGTTTCCATATGATCTCAAACACGTCTGAAACAAGAATGAGTTTATTTGGCTATCAGTATTCATTCAATTTCTCTTCAGTTTTCACGCTAAATCAATGCAAGTTTTCTGTGTTCCTTGTTGATTTTCGATTTGAAGTTTGCAGGATTTCTGATACAAGCTGCATATTTGAATACATTCACTATATCAACTGATATCAATTTTGCAGTTGGAGTTATAAGAATGGATTTGATTTGATAGCTTTTTGAAATTTTTGATTGTGTTTGATCGAAGATGAATACTTATTTGCCAATTTGCGGGATCTGGTTATAAATTATTAAAATTCGTTATAAATTCCTATTCAGATGGATTCTGAAGTAATCTTAGCGATTTTAGTGAAAAGCAGAGTGACATATTTCTACAAAATAGAAATTGGAAAGCGAAGGTTGGGCGCACCCATATGGTGATTGTTTATCAGTTTTAAAGGAATTATTTTCAAGCCAGTACGTGATACCAAAACATGAAATATTGTATTTTAGATTAATTGTAAAAGAGAGTTGGGATATTATATAAATAATAGATATAAACTTCATCAGGAGATAGTGTAATTGTTCACTGGTTTTATAATATGTATTTATTTCAATAACACTTGTCCGACCTTTACAAGAGAAAACTTCTGCAGGTGTAGATGAAAATTATCAAAATTGATCTAGCAGAATTGCTAACGCTATTAGATGGAATTTTTCACGTTTAAAAGTTGGTGGTTCGAGACACTCACTGAAATTTTGCTATATTATTGTTGGAAAGTTCCTATCATGAGGTTTGAAGAATATTTAAGTTTAACTATATGGAAAAATAACCCAGATATTATCATAGAAAATGTTAATTAATTTCTAAATATAGAATTTTTGACGATTACATCAGGGGACGTATATAAAAAGTTGGTGTACCTATTACGTCAAAGAAATAATCGACGTCGGCATTGCATTAAATCCATAAACGTATGATATCTATTGTTCAGCCATTACCTTACTTATATCTTCATTTATATCGATCCATCGCGGCAAAAAAAACTGCCGAAAACATAGAAGATGTCACCAGAACAACGTTACACATAACATCGTGAAAAACACAAAACTACTACAACATAAAGAACGGAGCACGACGGAGAAAAACACGTCCTAAGCAATATGCACAGTTACCTAAATCGCCAAACAAAAATATTTACGTACACATATTTCATGCTGCGCGGTCAGTCTTGTTACTAAGCAGCGCTCGAGTTTGAATCGCCACCGCATGAAACCGGCGACCTTGGCGATATTTAAAAAAGCAATTGGGGGTCACCTTGCCATGGATGCACGAAGAATTCGAAACTGCAAAGGGAATCGAAGAAGACCGTGAATATGGCTATCACCGAACACCAACACCTGTGCGATCCATCTACAAGAATATCCGACTGTTACGTCAATACGCACAAAGATGTCCCTGCGACCTACTAGCCCCTAAGAAGTACGTTCTAGACGTCAAATGAAAAGCGTGGAATTGAAAGGTCTCCGTCGCCGTCGAGACGTCCCTCTTCGAAGCCTATCGATTTATGTCAACCTTATTCTTGACGAAGGATATTCGTCGTCTTTCTGGCCCCCACATGAGCTTTAATGTAGTAGAGTTGAAAAGACGTCGAGCGATATCGATAATGTTACGCAACAACTTCTCGGGGGCCCAGCTAGGCGCAATGCGACGCGCGTGCGCCATCATTAGCCCAGCCTTGGCAATGAACTTGATATTCACGTGAGGGTCGGGGGTGCGCGGAGGGCCCCCTTTCCTCATTCCGTATCCCACTCGATTCGCGGCGTTCACTAGGACGGAGAAACGCGAAACACGGTCGATACTTAAAAGTTCCGGCGCTGCGCTAAATTGTACACCGTGACGATTCGGTTGCGGAAAGATCGTCGACGTAATCTCGTTATAGCTGAATTGAAAGATCTATGCTTGTATATCGATTTTTCGCCAGGATGGAAAATAAAATCCAGAAAACTTTCAATTCTGATACGTTTGTGTTCCAATTCTGTGAATATTGGCGTTAAAAGTTATTCATGATCCAATGCGATTCAAACTAGTCTAAGAAAAATTATAATTTTACTAGCCACAAGTGCTGACAATTGAATTAACGCTTAACTCAAATTGTGAGCATGTGTTAAAATTACTTGTTTGAAGAGAGATTTTTTTCTTGAACCGAACTTCATTATTACAATGTTTTCTAGTGAAAGACAGGTTTTAATTCAAAAGAAATTTAAATGGTCGAGAAATTAGAATAAGAAACAAAAAATGAGAATAACTTAGGCTCGCATATCAATGATTCAAGTCAAAACAAACAAAAACTGTAAACTGAATGGAATTCTAACATATCTGATGAGAAATGTGGCCCAAAAAAAAGATCCACACAAAGAACGTGCAAGTCATTATAGAACAATAGAAAGTTCAACGATTTTCCATTTTTTTTATCCTTTTGAATTTTTTTTTCTCGTAATAATAACTATAGGATAGCTCCTTCCTTCCTCTTCTGCCTCGTATCATCCTCAAATAATGTATGTATAAACATTTTTTCTTCAAAGTTATCATCGCTTATATCACTATTTTCCCCATTGAGCAATTTCATGCATGCCTCCTCAAAATCTGCATCCAACACACACACACTTTCTCACGAAATGCTAATACCACTGAAAAGTTGTTAATGATGTACAGGGGTATACCATTTTCGATGTTTTAGTACCACAGCGCAAGAAGTGATGTTCTGTGGTCTGAATGACAACTGGCGCTTCTTCGAATCCGGCCCGAAGAGTGTGAAATAGGTGACCACATAGAAGCAGGGAACCAGACTTCATCTGGAAATGAAGCTACTGGAACAACTTTACAACTCACTTCTATGTACAGTCTTTCAGAAAAATACCGGGAATCGATTATTTAAAAAATCTGTTTAACCCATTGCCGCCCACCGTACACATGCGGGTACACCAAGAATAATCACGATTTTTTTGTGTTAGCCAACAAATCAGTGAAGAGGTATTTTTACAGTATAGATATAAGTACGGAATTGATTAAGTTGATACTTTTTGATTGATGAGGGTAGACTTTGATTTCTTAAGTGTTCAACTGGGAGTGTGCACGGTAAGATAATTTGTTGTTATTTTTAGTTATCGAACATAATTTATTGCGAAAAGTTCTGAAACAATAGTTTACATACTATATTATTATTATATATAGTTAAAAACTGAAACTAAGTAATTTGATTCGTAAAAAATAACTTATTTTGCTACTGTTCCTGACCAGGTGAAATGGGCAGATGTATATAATTTTATATATTTTTTAGAAATAAGAAAATGGCTCACAGACAAAGCTTTTCGCTACTAAACCACTATTTCCAATCAGAAGAGGAAGTTGAGTGCATAATTGCTGAAGCATACTACTTTCTGATTGTTCCGCCCGACCCTGGTGCAAAAATTGACGAAAAGGAGGGTTCAGAAGATGATCTTGTGACACAGGCATTGCCAAGAGATGTTTCTGGAACTGTAGAAATAATACGACGTAGAAGAATATCATCGGATGGTGATAGCAGTGATGATGAGCCGCTTTCGACATATGCCTCAACCTCAAAACGGCCTTGTATGTCTGAGACTGCTATTGTAGCCTCAGGCAATCCTATTTGGCGGAAAACCGTACCAATTTACTCTACTCCGCATAGCGTTATTCTATTGAAAAACGATTGAACAATCTGACTAATGATATATAATACTGTAGTCGAGTAATACTCTTCCAGAAGCTTTTTGACCAACAAATGTGTAATTTGATAGTGGAACAGTCTTTTGTATGTGGGACAAAACAATAGGCATGGCTTTCAATTTGACATAGAAAGTTTGAAAGATTTTCTAGCGATACTTCTGATATCAGGCTATCACAAATTGCCTACAGAACGTGCGTATTGGTCTTTGGACGAAGATCTAAGCGTGCCACTCATTTCAGACTGTATGTCGAGAAACCGCTACATGGAGATAAAACAAAATAAACATTTTGTTGACGATACATTGATAGCTTCATCTGATGACAGGATGTATAAGGTAAGGCCCTTGTTTGATATTTTACAGAACTCCTGTCAGTGAGGAGTATTCCATGAGAATTTGTCTGTTGACGAATCTATGATCAAATACTATGGCCATCATGCCAAACAGTTCATTATGGGAAAACCAGTGCGCTTTGGATATCGAAACTGGGCCGAGACTAGTTCTGATGGTTATAACTACGCATTCGATATATAGTGGAAAGTCAACCAAAGCATCTACTGACCCCTTGGGATTAGGGTGGTAAAGTCTTTTCTGCAAAAAATGCACACAAATCCAAAAGAACATATCGTTTACTTCGATAATTTTTTCACGAGCTATAATTTGTTGAGTGACTTACGAATGGAGCATCGGGGACACTTAGAGAAAATAGGACAAAAAAATGCTCACTAGATACAGTGACGGAAATGAAAAAGAAACCTCGAGCTGCTTATGACTATCGCTTTGATAAAACCAATGAAATACTTTTTGTGCGATGGAAGGACAACAATGTTTGCACTATTGGCACTAACTTTGACAGCGTAGAACCATTTGCTAAAGTTGAACGTTGGTGTTCAGTAAGAAAAGAGGAAGCGGACTTCAATATGCCGCTAGCATTTCAGAATTACAATAGAGGGATGGGCGGTGTGGCTCAAATGGACAATCCATCCATTGAATTATTAGATTGCTGGCTGATGATAAATGTCAATGGCATTCTTGGTCCTTTGCCCCAATAAAAAAAAAGAATTTCACTTAGGCACACGGAACATCGGAGGTTGGAAAAACCTAACCACAACACAATTTAGACTATTCTGGGCCTATTCGAGGTGTACTGGATAGGCGAAGGATTTTTGCGTACCAGCAATAATAACTTCATTTACTTCTCATCAAACAATGAAGAAACTTTTGCTGAAGTAGCTATATTGGTGACTTTCCGGATCCAAAACTTGGTTACTGACCTAGAAACAATCAGTGATCCTATAATAAGAAGGTATATGACTAAACAAGAAACCAAGAGTAGAAAACACAATTTTGGATGATCACATCAGAAACATAGTTGGCAAATAAGGAAAAGGCGAAATTCGAGAGGTGATAGGTTAATACAATTTGTTATTGACGATGAATTCACAATAATTAATACCTCGAATTATATTCAAAGGTTGTAAACATGCAAAAGCCCACCCGATAAATTTTGAAATCAAATCGATTATATAATGATGAAAACTACATGGAGGTCTTCAGTATCGAGTTGTTAAACTAAGAAAGCCACAGAAATGATAGACAAGTCTTGGAATTATTGTATCATTGTAGGAGGAAAGTATATAGATGAAACAATTCGAATTTTGAGAAAAAATTTAAATGGTTAGTCCGGAGACTTTTTGACCTGTGTTATGTAGGTATATAATATTCAAATTCAATGTAATGGGGGGTGCAGATTTTGACATTTGAGATTTATGTCTGAAATATAAATTTTTCTAAGTAACTTGATATCTTTTTCGCAGATAAAATAGATTTCTGAAAGGACGCATAAATATTTGACAACAAATAAATATGTCAAACCTTTTTCATTACTGACATTGTTCCACACTTTTATAGTCTAAAACACGCGATAATTTGAATATTATGCATATATTTTGTTAATACGAAACAACTATTTGAATAAGCTCTTTTATTTGAGGCAACGGTTTACCGTATCGACGGGATGAACATCGTTCATTGTTCAATGCTTGCCAGGTACGAAACATTCGAAAAATTTGTAAGGGGAAATGTTCCTTCTCTTATTTTGTTTTATTTTTGGAATCTTCCAATGTTTTTAATTGTTATTTTCTATTTTAGACTGAGACAGTTCCAACTACGACTCGGTCTAGCCGTTCTTGAGTTATAAGTGTTCGAACTTGTTTTATACTGGCTGATTCACAAGTGGCGCGGTGCTCTGTAGCTCGTACACTCTTGAAGATATCATTTTTGTTCGAACGGTATAGTATTTAGAAGGTAAGAATCTACTTCAGCAATTTATTTTGCAGTAAACAGGCTGTCCCAATTTTCTATGAAAAAATCTTGGGTGGTTTTTTCAGATTGGAAGACCACTTTTTTGTTCAAGATTCAGGAGCGGTCTAAACTCTGCTATATTGTCTTTAAGTAATAAGTTTTTTTGGTGGGTAGTTTCGTCACAATTTTTTTTCCGTAAAAATTCATGAAAATAGGCTCTCACATCATCGCATGCTCCTTCGGCCAGAGAGGATGAATATTTTTTCCTTTCGTTTTCTTATTGTTCAAGGATAGCTTCATTGATGAATTGAAATAGATTATCCTCATTTTATACAGGAGTGACTCAAAAAATCATTGAATATTGTAATTTGAAAAATACCATATCTTGATTTTTTCAAATGACACCTGTATTTTATTATTCATGTCAACGCATAAAATATTGTGTATATTTTTGCAGAAGTAACCTTATCTTTATCTTTGATCATTTTCGAAATATTCGATTATTTGTAAAATTTTTGTGAAAATTCTACACAGTGCATTTTACATGGTCAACTTATCAGTGTTTCGTTAGTAAACATTGTTAAAGTGAGGTTTTAACCCAATCTTCTCAATTGACTGCCATGAAGTTCTCCATAGAAGAAATGGTTGATATGATTTTTATTCTGGGCGAGTGTGATAGAAATTCTTTGTTGGCAAGTAGAGTTTATGCACAAAGGTTTCCTGATAACAGGCAAACTGATGCAAGATGCTTTGAAAAACTTCTAATTAGATTTATCGAAACGGGTAATATCGCTTACAAAAAACATGAAAAACCAAAAACTGCTACAGCTGAAGACAGTTATCAGTTATCAGTTTTGTTGACAGTGACAGAGGACCCATATAAAAGCCAAGGAGGGATTTCTCAGTTAACAGATGTAAGTCAAACTTCCGTCCAGAGAATCTTGAAAGTGAATAAATTTCATGCATGCACCAGGAACTGAACAATCAAGACTATGAAAATCGAATCAATTTTTGCAATTGGGCTAGTGACAAAGTAGCGGAAAATCCAAATATGTTTAGCAGAGTTCTTTTCTCGGACGAGGCAACTTTCCACAAGAATAGGCTTGTTAACAGGAACAACTTTCATTATTACGCCTTGGAAAATCCACACCTCATGAGACAAATAGATCACCAGCATCGTTGGTCCTTTAATGTATGGGCCGCTATAGTAGCTGGATATCTAATTGGGCCGCAATTTTTCGACGGACATCTCAATAGTGAAATCTATTTAGATTTTCTGCAAAATCATCAACCAATGATGGGGCACTGTTACATTACTCACATCAGGTTAGGGAGCGTTTGAATCATGTATTTCCAAACAAATGGATAGGACGTGGTGGTTCTGTTAGATGGCCAGCTAGGTCTCCGGACCTTACAAGTCTAGATTTTTTCTTGTGGGGTTATATTAAGGGCATCGTTTACCAGATTCCTTCTACAACATAGTTGGATATGAGACAGAGAAAAGTCGACGCCTTTCAGTCAGTTAATCCGCAAATGTTGTCGAGAGTTCAACGGTCTTTCCTCAGAAGGATTGAGTTGTATCTACAAAGAAACGGGCAACATTTCAAACACTTATTGAAATAGTTCAACAGGTTGTAGATCATCTCACCAAAAACCAATCTATTACGTATTTCGTACAAGACTACCTTAAAATATCTCCATTTCTCTGATAAAGTATAATGATATGTACTAATAACTTCTTCTTTGGCAACTTCTGATTTTATTATTTTAGTTTATTTTTTTATTTCGAAAATGTTCGAAGATAAAGATAAGGTTACTTCTGCAAAAATATGGCACAATATTTTATCCGTTGACATGAATAATAAAATACAGGATGTTCCATTTGAAAAAATCAAGATATGATATTTTAAAATTACAATATTCAATAATTTTTTTGAGTCACTCCTCTATGAAATGAGGATAATCTATTTCAATTCATCATCCTTGGGCAATAAGAAAACGAAAGGAAAAAAGTATTCATCCTCTCTCGCCGAAGGAGCATGCGATGATGTAAGAGCCTATTTTCATGAATTTTTACGAAAAAAAATATATTGTGACGAAACTACTCACCAAAAAAACTTATTACTTTAAGACATTATAGCAGAGTTTAGGACGCTCTCGAATCCTCAACAAAAAAGTGGTCTTTCAATTTGAAAAACCTCCCAAGATTTTTTTTATAGAAAATTGGGACACCCTGTTTACTTCAAAATAAATTGCTGCAGTAAATATTTACTTTCTAAATATAATACCTTTCGGACGAAAATCCTACAGAGCACCGCGCAACTGGTGCATCACCCAGTATATTACTAGCTGACTCGTCGTGCGTAGTAATTTTGCGAAAATCTACATGAGAAATTATATTTGAATCGGTTTTATTGAAATCAGATTTATTTAAATTTTTTTCGATTCTTTTTATTTATTCGAGAGGTTGTGGATAAACAATATTTCTTTTTTTTACCTTCTAGTGCGTTCATGAACAAATCAGACGGTTTTCCATTATATCGCGTGAGCCGGCCACGTATATTTGCCCATGTGAGAAGCAAGTGTCTCCTAGGTCTAGTCTGCACTTGCATGTATTGTCCTTGCGCTTTATTGATGGTCATTGCGAATGCCAGGCGTACTGGAACTGTAATCGCTTGAATTCGAATGACATGTCTGTTCACTGAAATCTATCAAACTCACAATGAACTTCACAAAATATTTATTTGAAGAAATTTCGTCGCCGATGTTCACACAACAACATATGTCCAAAGTTTCATCACGATCGGTCGAGCAGTTTTGAAATGCATAGGAACATACACACAGACATTCATTTCTATATACATTAAAGATTAAACTACACTTCATAATTTTCTGATTTGTCGTTCGATATCCTTGAATTTTGAATGTTACAAATTGTTTAGCGCAGAATATTAATTGACATAGGTAATATATGAAAATGCACTTCGAATAGTGATATATACCCTCGTAAAATCCAGTGTCTTTTCACGAATATCGAATCGCCCTGTAGTATTTCTGAGCTGAATTTATGTCATGAAGATACACTTCATTACAAAGCTATAAACCACCCCTATTTATGAAAAATATACCAGAATTCATGCGAAGCCCCATAAATTTTCAACGCAGCGAGAATACCATCATTTTTCAAATCTGGGTGCTATGGAAAATGCGACTCGATGTTAGAAGAACTTATGTCATTCTAACGAAAACTGGAACATTCGAACGAATTACTAAATGTTAGAACCGATCGTTTAAAATTTTTAACTATGGTTCTCTCAGCAATTGATGCTGCTGGAGCAGTACAATTAATAATTGATGGAAGATCCCAAATTTATACTACTAGATAAATTGGTGCTTCAAGTAGCAGTATACAAAAAGCATGGGAGCATTTTCCAAGAGATTGGTGAATTTACAAGGAGAAGAAGAACCGAAGACAGAAAGCGGCAGCTCGCGATGATACTTTTTTAAAGCTTGGTGTTTTGAGAGTACCGTTGTACTGGAAAGAAACAGGTTAAAGGAAGTGTGGCAAGTATCAGTAAGTGACGCAACAGTAAGGTAGCGTTTGAGGAGAATTGGCTTTCGTGCCGGAAGCCCTACACGGGTCCATAATTGAATCCTGGTTTTGCCTTAAGTATTCAAATGGGCGTCTCAGAATTTACCAACCAATTGGTGAACTAGTGAGCAGTAAATTTGATGGACTTGAAATATTGAGTATAGACAGAGCGGTACAGAAGCCCTGATATCAATCCGATTGAGTACGTGTCGGAGACAATAGGTAGTGGGTTACGAAAGCGCGTCCCTGCTCCGCAGAATATCAATGCAGTAGGTTGGACTATGCAATATGAATGGGCAGGAATAGACCAAAGGTATATCCGTGATCTTATGGAAGGTATACCAAGACGCATTCAAGCCGTGATAAGATTTCGGATTAAGTGGATGTTTATTCAATAACTTTCTGTTCGTATTCTTTCACTTGTTTAACACTTAATTTCTTCCATAAAGAACTTTTGCTACACCAGCTGTCAACACTAATGAAAAAACTGTATCCCATACAAAAATCAGCTAGCGCCATGAATCAAGAGTACGTCATTGAGAATGAATGTAGGTTTGTAACTTCATGACACAATTCAGCTCTGAAATTCTGCAAGGCGATTCAAAATTCATGAAAAGAAAATTTTGGTTTATCCTCTTATATAAACACCTCAAAAAAGTCTAGGGAACACTTACCAATATCTTTAAAATAAGAATTTGATGATTCGAATTTATAGAAATCTTTCGGTTTTTGTTAGGATGTATTGTATATAATGTATTCTCAAGAAAACAAAATAATATTTGACTTCTCCAAAGCACCTATTATAAAAGAAAATTTGAAATTTGAAAATGGCGAAATTTGGTAAAACACAAAAAAAAATCCTGAACTAATATTTTCGAAACGATATGGAAGCACTTATATTTTTCAGTACCCAGAAGGTCCACCTCTGTTATTAATGACACTTTGGCATCGTCGCAGCATGCTCAATATTAAATTGTCTATTACATTTTGGCCTGAGTCATTCCAAGCCCCCTGAACTGCTAATCAAAGCTCCTGTTCATAATGGAAGACGTTCTGACGCGAGAGATTTCTTTTTAGGGTGTCCCACACATGCTCGATGGGATTCAGATCTAGGGAGCAGGATGGCCACGGTAGAAGATCGATATCATTCTCTTCAAGAACGTTCAAGACAACTCTTGCACGATGAAGAGTGGATTTTGACCCATTGTTTGGAGATACGGCACCACTACAGGTAAAATATCTCATTTGCGTAAAAATTTCCCGTGAGGTTGTTCTGTATGAAAACCAGGTCAGTTCTTCCACCAAGGCGTATACCTCCCCAAAACATCACTGTTCCGCCTCCCTGTCCAACAACTTCTCGAGCATGCTGGAGACGGTTTTGCTTTCCAGGTTCCCTCCATATTCGAATTCTTCCCGAATCGGGATAGTAACTAAATCTAGATTCATCACTGAAGAGACTTGTAGCCCACCTCTCTTGATCCCAGTTTACGTGTTCTTGGCAGCAAGCTAAACGAGCAGCGCAATTTCCATGGGTCGGTTGTGGAACTCTTAAAGGACGTCTGGAGTGGAGTTGACCTTCGTGCAGTCGATTTCTCACAGTTTGGTCGGAAATTTGTACATTAAGAACTCGTGATAGCTCTTGAGCTAATTGAGATGCTGTGGTAGTACGATCTCTTCTGACTTGTAAAACAAAAAATCGGTCTTGGGCGACTGTAGTAATCCTGAAACGACCTGTATGGCGTTCTTCTACGCTACCTGTTTCATTGAAACGCGACCATAAACGGTTTATGACAATTGGGCTACTTCTCAGAACCCTGGATACTTCCCGTTGTGAGCTCCCAGCTTGAAGCATGCCAACGGCTCGTTACATCTCTTCTCTAGTCAAATGTCGTCTTTCCATGGTCGAATCACAAAACTTGAATCTTTTATTTGTGCTTACAACAGAAACAAAGTGCCAACTAACTGATTTCAAACACTGAATACATGAAATGATTATTAGCAGCTTCGCATCTGCTGCATTTTTAGTTTTTTATAAAAAAAACTGAAATCTGTTGCGGCACTCTACATAATTTGGTGAGAAATTGATGCAGGTGTTCATTTCTTTGAAAAAATCATCCATATTGATCGTTCTGGATACGATATATCGATATTACGAAGTGTTCCCTAGACTTTTTTGAGGTGTTTAGTTATTAAAAATCTATTTTCACATTTTATGTCAATATTATTCTAATTATCAACAAATACATATCGCTGATGTTTTTGAGATCATCACCAACCATTGCACTGATTTGAACTTGTGAACTTGACTACACCAGATGGCTTAATAGTCTGCAGACGGCCCCGGCACATATCGATGAACATATTCGGTCTAAATGACATAATAAAAGTACCCTAGCTGTAACGACTTCAGAACATGATACAGAACTTAGGTATACAAGTAAAGAACATAACGCATATACATTTTATGAGGTAATATAAATACACATGCTTAATGTGATAATTCCAGATCCCAAGTTCAAGTTCGAGTTCTATTTATGTTCATCTTTGAGAAAACTGGCTATTTCGACGTCGACAACGCGATCAGGACGAACGTGCATTCATGCAGTTCACCAGCGTACGCGATGTTTTTATGTATTGCAGGAAAACTGGGTTCGTGTGTCACAAACATTTAAGTGTTTCCTAATTGACAAAATTAGTTAACTATTTTGTGGTTCAACGTGTAAGGTCATACGAAATAAACAAAAAGAAAGCAATATAAATCTCTCGACAATATTTCTCATAGCAACGCGTTCATAAGGTGTAATAAATTCCCAAGGATAATTATGCAATAACGCGTTAATCATCAAATAATCTTCCGAAAGGAAATGGTTCTCGTTATTGATATAGAAAATCGACGCCTACGAGATTGGGAAACAAGGATGCAGATTCAATATCTTCGAATTAAATGAATGACTGCAGTTTCGTACCTATTATGAACTCCGTTGGATCTCATCCGTCATTAATATTATACTAGTAAATTTGAGAAAGCACTTGGAGAAAATGTTTTTTTCTGAGAATTCATCCCCCGATTTGTTTTTGTTTATGATATATAATGGTCAGATAACAGAAGCCATATAATTCACGGTTGACAAGAATTCTAAAGAGTTCCCTAGGTTGTAAAAGTTTTGTTTTTCATCTGATTTTCATGTTTGCCTTATTCCAAGAAATGAACGATTAAAAGGGCTCGATTTCACATGTCGTGCCATGTAATATGATAACCCGAACAAATTAAATGAAAGGAAGATTCCTTTTCATTACATAGTTGGTAGTTGGTCCAAGTCCGAAGTGAAGATGTAAATTTGTTCTTTCTTCAATTCAATCATAGGCGTAACATACGAGTGCTGGGTAGGTACATTACAGATAAAGTATTTGCAATTAAAAATATTTACATAATTTCATGTGGATGGAGTGATTGCTTCTGCAGACAGAATTCAGTTAAGAATCAAATATTTCTGTTCTAATTTAATAGATATTGAATTACTTCAAGGCATGAGAATAAGTAGAGCAAATAAAAGTTCAATTGTGGTTCAGAATTATGATCATAAGGATACAATTATAAATTAATTTAATGTGACCTTGTCTTCAAAAGCCAAGTTTCTTATATTCTATTGAGACACGAATTAAATTGTGAAGATTTGACTTTTGAGAAAAATACAATACACCTTGTCGGAATCTTATGTCATGTTTATGTATGCAATTCGATACATATGTAAAATATTATTAGAGTATTTCTGTCAATATCATTACTAGATACTCATACCAGAATCACAGAACCTTGAATATGTGTGTAAATTGTATTTCCAATTATCTTCTTATTTTGAAAGCTTCGAATGATAACAAATTTACATATATTCGAAGTGATTACAGTTTTGTTTCAATTTCGATTCTGATATAAGAAGTAATAATTGTCTATTCAAAATGTTTGAGAAAAATATCCTGGTGTACAAAACGGCTGTGTGCGAAGTCGTAAGGAAAAAAATTATCTATCAGGTCAATAGCAATTAGTATAAATATGTTCGAACCAAATTTATTCTACAGATATATTGTGTTCCATCAGGAGCAATAACCTTTAATCCTTAATGATCAAATTATACAGGGTCTTACATAATAGTATGTCATAACTTGAGTGGCTTCGTTACGGAGCTACAGGGTGTTGAAATTTCCGGAAAAAAATGTTTTTTTCTTCAGAACTCCTGCAATTTTTGAGATTGGGAATGCAAGCTATTTTTTACAGCCTCCATCATTACACCTCCTAGATTTCAACTAGAATCTACAAGGTGTTCTCTTTTCCGTAGCCATGTCTTCTTTTGCCCTTTCCAACTTTTTTGCAGTACGCCACTGATCAGCGTACAATCAATTTTCGTCAGAAACTTTTTTGACTCTTGTAATTTTTCGTATCTCCAACCGTTCTCGAGAAAAAAATTATTAAACGATTGTATGCATTCGCTGAACTGAAAGCACTTCTAATTAAAAAAATGACTAGTAGGCTTTGATTTTCTTCATTTATTTATTTATTTTGACAGTTACTAAAATTGAACCAGTGTCTGCTGGAATTGTTTATTAAATTAAAGATTAGTTTTAAAATTTCTGAAGTTACTGCTGTAAGAAAAAATGGCTTATTCACTAACGCCGAATTGGCTAATATCCATTACGGTCTGGCTGACGGCAATATAACAGAAGCTAGGCGATTATATCAGGTGCGCTTTCCAAATCGAGTAACACCAGACAAGCGAATATTTTCAAATATCCACAGAAGGTTGGGGGAAACTGGTACTTTTACTGCAAACATCGGTATTGTAACATCTTTCTTCTGAGAACAAGAAATTCAGTCGAAACAAATGTTTTCACTTATTTTTTCCTTGTATTAAGATTGGGAGAATTTCCTTCATTAACAATAAAAACATTTTTCGTTAGTTTTTGTTCATAAAAAGGGCTTTCAAAAAACATTACAAGAAAACCTACTTTTCTCTTCGTCTAAAACCTCAAGGTGAGAAAATTTAAAAAAATGATTTTTACGAATACAATTACTTTTTTACTCGCTTTCAAATGAGGTATTACTCGTCCCCTTTGACCTATTAAGATTAAGGGGTTGACGTGCCCCCTCTTAGGTTAGATTGCTCGTTAAGGTCTTGAAGATTGTCAATAGATATCCTCGAAATAAAATCATTTCACGTGTTTCGGCATACTTTTCTCGTCACTACGGATTAAAAATATACGGGTGGCTCGTTCGAAATGGAACACCCTGTATGTGCAATCCGCCGGGTTGAACAACTTCATTTATAATACTTAAAATTGAACTAATTCGTACATATTTATCAAATAAAATGTACAATTACATGCTATTCCACCTAGCGTAACGAATTCATAAATATGATACTCATTGATGAGAGCAATTCAATATTCGTTCATGGGAAATCAGTTCTTAATCATCATATTTTGGTTCAATGGAAATAGCTTTTATGTATATTTAAATATTTTCATGAAATTTTAAATTTCTGTTTGAAGTTGAATAAATGCATTGTTTTTCGGTAAGATTCTGAAAACATTTCTTGGAGACTGAACTGGCGAACGTTCACTAAGACATTTTATTATAATATTAATGACGGATGAAATTACAACACGCCCTTTCGAGAATGAATTCTTATCCAGATGGTGATATTATCACACAAAATGATGCGTCTAAATAAACTCATCATATTCAAACTGAGTAACAATTATATTCGTTCCAAATTGAAATAATTTCAGCAATGACCAACCTTCATTGGGTTATTCGAAAACTGTGTATATGATATCGTCCAACACTCGTTGCTAATCAGACCATTTTACTCAATATTAAATTCAACCATAATCACTTATAATAACGTCCTATTCAAGTTTGCAACTGTGCTAATAATAATAATAATTTATTTCCGTAGAGTGTACAAAGAAAGGTGAAACTATGGAAAAGATCAAACACACTAAATAAACTAAAATAAATGAGTATTCAGGTATAAAAGTATACTGCACAATCTCATAAAACACTAAAACTATAGAACAAATCAAACAATTAAAGAAAGAATTCAATCATACTATAGTAACACATTTCAATTAAGTAGGCCTTCAGTTTCTTCTTGAAAACATTGAAGCGTAGAGTGCTTTTAATAACCTCACTCAATCTATTGAAAATCTTTATGCCAAGAATATAGGTGATCTACCTATCCTAAATTTACATCTAGGAATCACCAGATTACTATTATTGCGTGTACCATATTGGTGTTTATTTTGCAAAAAATGTTGTTGATTTTCATAAACGAAAGTACACGAATGAACAGGAAGATTTTGATAATGATTCCCTTTTACTTAATCCGTTTCCGGCTGAATCATTTAGAAAATAGTTCCGTGAATTGCAGTTCTACTCACTTTTTATCCAATGTGAATTAAATATGAATTGTTGTACTCTAGTTAAATTTCAATTTTTTATTCGGCTGATGAAGGCGCTATGTCGCAGAAGGACGTTAGAAATATAGTAATTATTAAGTGAAGATTAAATTTATTTAGCATTTGAAATGGATTTACATCAAGCAACGGCCGCTAGTATTAAAAATACTACTCCTTTCTCGTGTTTCGGAAGATTTGCTATGAAGAATTGATATAACCCCGAAAGTGGGATGAAATACAGTAACGCTTCAAGAAAAGCGTTAGTCTTCCAAGAAGAAGAAATGAATTTTTTGTTTTTATACCAACGTGCCAAACATTAATTATCCCTCGCGCTAAAAAACGATTAGAATACTTTGAAGGGGGTATTCCCTTCCAGAGTTGAGCGTTGTTTACGAAGGCCTTTTAAATCCCCGTTGACCTAAATACCATTCCCTTCCGACCTCTAACCTTTCAACGCTCGCACAGAGTCGGCGATGTTTCGGATGGGTGTAGTATCGAATAAGTGACAGCTTATTGGGGTTTCTGCTGGCAGCGTGCCTTGAACAGACGATGAGAAATGACGAAAATGATCAAATACGGCCCCTGGATGTTGAAATCGAGATTTATTAATAGTTTGAGCAAGCTGCTGTATTGATTTCCAATATATCAGAGCACCTTTTTTATATTAATTTTTCAACCAATCAATTTTTGGCTATTTTCCAAAGGGCAGTAGGAACGGTTGATCAGGGCGCCCTCCACATTTTGGCAAACGTCTATCGATGTCACTTATAAATACGAAGAGTAATCAACTGAAATTATGTTATCAAATTTTTCATTAGGAAAATTTTCTTAGTATGCGTACAATTTGTAGAAATCAACATTTTGCAAATACTGAATATTTCAAAGGCATTGACAGCAATATGAAAATAGAAGAGAAAATTAACTGTGAAATAACGCAGAACAATATGTAAATCACAAATCTTATGGACAGAACTTATTCCTTTTTCCTATCTCAATACCCGATAAACACATGAAATTTATACCTTTATGTGTTAACACATTGAAGACTTTTATTTAGGGAACAATATTGAACCTCCGTAGAATGCCGACGATCCCCCTCTGTATGAGCTGATTTTCCAATCCACCCATCATAATCATCGTCAAATAGTAGTGGTACAATCAAGTCGGATGTCATAAAATGCACATTGCGTTTTCGGTCTCGTTTGAACTCGTCAGTGTTGCACACCTATCACAACATCAAGCCAGACCGCCATATACTCGTATCAATTCATTGGTAGGTTTCGAGTACATGTATACAGGGTTAGACAAAAGTACCGGAACGGTTCATTATTTTAGTTATTTACCGAGTGATTTTTTGAAAATTGGTATTCCTAGTTTGCTTAACATAAAGAATTCAGTGTTGATATTTTGTGCTGGCTAGTGTTTCCGGTGTAACCGGAAATGATCAACAAATGTGAATTTCAAATGTAACACCCACATGTTCATTTATTTTTATATTCAGAGAAAAACTTTTTCAGAAACAATCAATAAAAACATTTTTTCAATGTCGAGCTCAAAAAATCAATAAAAAAATATTCATATATATATATATATATATATATATATATATATATATATATATATATATATATATATATATATATATATATATATATATATATATATATATATATATATATATATGAATTATTAAGAAATCAAATTGTGCTAGCCATAACAGCTTTATTTCCAAATTTAAATAATCCGTTAACCCCAGCTGATAGTGAATGGTTCCAATAAGATGGAGCTCTCCCACACTTTGCGGTAGATGTTCGAAATCTGGATGAAGTTTTTCCAAAAAGATGAATCGGTAGAAGAGGTCCTATAGAGTGGCCCCCGCGGTCACCTGATCTATCGCCTCTGGACTTCTTTTTATGGAGCCACTTGAAATGTAGAGTTTATAGAGAATGACCTGCCAATCTAGATGAGTTAAGGCGTCGCATAACAGAAGAAATCAACTCGATACCCCACAATTTCTGCAAAATTCTTTTAGAAATCTCAGTGATCGATTGAGTTATTGTTAGGAGGTGAATGGAACTCATTTTCAACACTTGCTATAGTTTCAATAAAAAAACTTTTCTCGTTCGTGCAAAAATCAGAACTAAATAAATTGTCAACCTGTCACGTTGATTATAACTTCCAGAGTAATTTGATTTAGGTGATAATAATTATGGTTATTTTGATTTTTTTTATGAACACGACATTGGAGGAAAAGGGAAAAGCATTTTTCTTGATTTAGGCCAACGGGAAAGGAATGTGGTTGATGATGATTATGAAAAGTGAATCGGACGTAAGACAGCAATATTCAACCATTTTTGGAATGTTAAATATCCCTCACAGCGAGTTCTCTATCTAAAATGGTCTTTGTTGACAATGATTATAATGCGTAAATCTACTGATCGTAATACTTATCGTCAACCTTCCGTAGAATGTTGAATATCCTTCACTGCAGGAATAAGTTTTTCGATCTACTCATCATGATAATCAGAGCCACAAAAGTAGTGGTAGAAACTGCAGTCTTTTGCTCATATTCATGTTATCCGACTGGATTGTACCACTACTTATGTGGCCCTGATTGACGATAATTATGTATATCGAAGAACTAACTCCTTCAGTGCCGGCTCGGTGGCGTATGAGATATGATGCTCGTCTCCTACGCAGAGTTACCTGGGTTCAATCCGCAAAAGTCGGTGCGATTTTTCGGATTCTGGGAATCGCTTGAGTGTCCATCTTTCGGAGATGTAAAGCTGTCGGTCCTGTCTAACAGAGATGTGTTGGACATTAAAGATCCCTTCCCTCGACACGAGAGGGGTTCGGCAAAATTCCCGGGTTAGTGAGGTGACAGAATTCCCCGGCGTGTCATTAGCCGAAAGGCAGAAACAGAGCACGTTAAAGGAAAAACAAACAAACAAACAACTCCTTCAGTGACGTAAATCAACGAAAAATCACTGAGAGCAACCATACAGCACTAAATAATGACTTCTGCAAAACAAATTATGGGTAACCATAATACAAAAAAACAGCTTAATACAATAGAAGCAAGAAAGGAAAGAAATCTTTTGCTGTGCATAACTTAGCTCGTATTGTAAAAGCATATCATAGCAAAGGCGACAAAAGCGATTATTAAAACGTTTGGTGCTTTGACAACATGAATTCAGTATATTTATAAGCTACTACGATAATTTATAGGAGTTGTGTCAATAATGAGAGCGAGTTCAACGCTACTGATGGGATTCTTTTGAACTCTTCAGTGAACAGAACTGATTTCCAGTCCTAGCAGTTAAAAATGGTGTTTCTGTTCCAAAAATATGTGTGACAGTTCATTAAATCCGGAATAATATCTAGACGTGCACAAAAAAAAATTGTAGAAGTTATACACCATTATTTATTCAGTTTTTCGTCAATATCACAGAAACTATTAACTTCCAAAAAATTGAAAAGAGGGATTCTTGAAGAAGAGGCAATTTCCTATAAAATCTCTATTATTAATAATTAGGGATTCACGGCTTCACTTGAGAATCAAGATGCATGACTTGATTCGAAATCAAGCTTGTAAATTCAAGCTTCTTGAATCGCAAAACTTGGGAGCTTGAACCAGAACACAATTGCCTTAAAACACTGAGCTTCCTCTTATATTCAATTTGAGCGAGAATAAACGTAATAATCTGAATAGAATTCAGAAAGTTGTTAAAGGAAACACAAACACATAACAAGAACAAGAGTGAAAGTGGAATGTATATTTTCTAATAGAATAAGCCATAGCATCACAAGAACATGAATGAATTTTCTATAAAACAACTGAAAAAACACCTGTGAGGATAAAACAATTGAATTAAACTGCTGTGAAAATAAAGGAAATAGCTACATTGAAACTTACGTTGAAAATAATTAGAGTAAGCGAAACTAGATTCCCACTTCATCAGCTAGTTAATAGTTCGATGTTTTTGAACCAAGATATTCTTTTTATGGATTTATATATTTTTTTATATATTTATATATTTTTTATATACGAGTTTCAGGTACACCCCTGACTCGCGGTTCTGGGATAATCACCGTTCAATATCGATTCTCGGAAAGGGTTCTACTGAATATCGCTAAATGTAGTAAACCTTAATCGATAGATTATTATATTTAGCCGCTAGGTGACATAAACTTTCTGTTTTCTATATATTTTCACAAGGAATATTGAGTTTTCAACGAATGATAGGCAAAATCACTGAAAGAATGATTTTATTTGAATGTATTCTTGTTTATTTAAGAATCTATTGTAGGCTGTAGACGACATTAATATTATGTTGTGTGTTGTTGTTGAATACAGAAATTCTTTACATTTCTGAAATGAATTTATCGTAATTTCCCCGCAGAGTTTTTTGTATCTACTTACGGCAACAAGCGACCAGCAAGTGAACTTAACTTTATGCTCTTACAAGTATCAAACTTTCAATCAACTTGAAAAACTTGAGACCAAGTCAAAATATTTGGGTTGCAAAATCAAGTTAAACCTTCCATTTTTCAAATGCTTCAATTTTGAGTCAAGTCAAGCTTCTCAAAATATGTTCTATCTGCTTGGCTTGATGAAACCCTATAATCATGTTAATTAAACGCTGAAAATAGACGTTCGTTTGTCAGTTTCACGTTGCGCGCACGGCATCGAAAGTAGGTACGTCACACTAAATAATTTTTTTAAGGTATTGAATATTAACAGCAGTTGTTGATCAATTTCTGCTGGTAACATTTGTTTAGCCGGCTCGGTGCAGTAGGGGATATGATGCTCGTCTCCTGCGCAGAGTTACCTGGGTTCAATCCCCACAAAGTCGGTGTGATTTTTCGGACTCTGGGAATCGCTTGAGTGTCCATCTTTCGGAGGAGATGTAAAGCTGTCGGCCCTGTCTAACAGATATGTGTTGGACATTAAAGATCCCTTCCCTCGACACGAGAGGAGTTCGGAGAAATTCCTGGGTTAGTGAGGTGACAGAATTCCCCGGCTTGTCATTAGCCGAAAGGCAGAAATAGAGCACGTTAAAGGAAAAGCAAAGCAAGCAAACTTTTCTTCTTCAAATTTTAATATTCTGTGATGAAGCAACTCGATTCATGAAATTTAACCTGGGGAGAATGTGTTGAAGCAGTGATGTTAGATGACCTAGGTTGAACTTAAATAAGAATAGGCCAGAGGCTTGGAGTGTCCTATTCTACCGTTTCCAGAATGATCTGCAGGTACAGGGAGACTGTAGAGAAGGAGATTTGGGCAAGAACGAACTATAGCAATAACGGTTATCGATGACCATTATTTAAGAAATTCCTCGTTGAGACAGTGCGCTACTACTAGGCATCTTCAAATGCAACGGCAAAAGTTCTGAGTGCAAATTAACTGAAACGATTCGACAACTGCCAGGAACATGTCGATTGTTCAGAAGCAAATTGGAGATGAGTTTTATTTACAAATGAACCGTGATTTTGTCGGGATATGCCCAGTGCAACATTTTACCTACTTATGATTTTGATGATGGTTTAATAATGGTGTGGGAAAGAATTTCGTCGAACGCCCGCACTGACCTGGTCGTCGTAAATAATGGAACCTTTAATGCTCAGAGGTACGTTATAGACATTTCAGAAAAAAATATTGTATTATTTGCAGAAACTTGTTCATGCATGATAACGCTAGACGGTACAAAGTTCATATTGTAGGAGCTACGTTCAACATTACTTCTATGGAGTGGCCTGCACGAAGTCCTGACCTCAGTCTCATCAAAGGTGTCTGGACATTCTCGATAGAAGATTGAGAAACCAGCAAAACCAGCTAGCTACCAAGAAATGCTCTGGGGTCATTGATTTTGAGTATGAATCGTAAATTTCATGCAGTAATTCTCGCTAGGAGTGATAATACAGGTTCAACGCTTCAACGAAAACTGAACAGAGGCTATATCTACCAAGATATTCATTTCTGATCAAAACGCAAAAACATGTCAATTTTTGTTTCAAGAGGGACATCTATTGGGGTACAAAACTTGCCTGAAATATCAACCACCTAAGCGGGGGTTGCAATCCTTGAACATTTTGAATAGGAGAGATGGGTCGGGTGATGACTCAAAAGAAAGAAGGTATTTTTGTCTACATCGCCTCGAACGAATTTCCATTTTTAATTGAAAACTGTAAAAGATACAGGGAGAGCAACTGAAAGATAGGGAAGACTATTTCCCTGAGACTATTCAAGTTTCAGTGAAGTAAAATGGAACAGATTCATGCTGATCAATGGCAGTCATCATCAAGTACCATTCTCATCTCGAATTTCAACCCCTAAAGCAGGGGTGACCACCCTTGAAAATTTGGAAGAGGGTAGATGGGTCGAGTGATACCTCGAAAGAAAGGTATTATCTTTGTTTGCATCCCCGTGAACGAATTTTCAGTTTTGATTGAAAACTGTAGAAGATACAGAGTGAGCTACTGAAAAATAGAGGAGCTATTCAAGTATTAGTGCAAAAAAATGGAACAGATTAATTCCAGCTCAAAGGCTGTCATCTTCCGAAACACCATTCACATCTCAAATTTCAACTGTTCCATTTTTTTGCACTAATACTTGAATAGCTCAGGACGATAGATAGTCTTCACTATTTTTCAGTAGCTCACTCTGTATCAGTTTTCAATCAAAAATGAAAATTCGTTCACGGGGATGCAGACAAAGATAATACCTTTCTTTCGAGGTATCACTCGACCATCTACCCTCTTCCAAATTTTCAAGGGTGGTCACCTCTGTTCTAGGGGTTGAAATTCGAGATGAGGATGCTACTTGATGATGACTGTCATTGATCAGCATGGATATGTTCCATTTTACTTCACTGAAACTTGAATAGTCTCAGGGAAATAGTCTTCCCTATCTTTCAGTTGCTCACTCTGTAAATTTTAGTTTTCAATTAAAAATGGAAATTCGTTCAAGGCGATGTAGACAAAGATACAACCTTTCTTTTGAGTCATCACTCGACCCATCTTCCCTATTCAAAATGTTCAAGGATTGCAACCCCCGCTCAGGGGGTTGATATTTCAGGCAAGTTTTGTACCCCAAAAGATGTCCCCCTTGAAACAAAAACAGACCTGTTTTTGCGTTTTGATCAGAAATGAATATGTTGGTTATAGCATCTGTTTAGTTTTCGTTGAAGCACCCTGTATTATTAACAGGTTTTCGGAGACTTTGGTTTTGTCCAAAAGTTTCACATTCTGATTTTTAATTTCATTTCAGTTTCAATAAGTACCATTTTCATTTCGATTGTTGCCATGCAACCCTTAGAGCTGTAGATTACTGAAAAAACAATTATTCAACATATCTGAACTCCTTCTGAGTACATTTGAATTTCTGATTTTGATGTTAATTTTTTCGCCCAGTCTATTTATTTAAATTCTTCTTGGTTTACAATGAAAACGAGAAGTCATGAAAATTGTGATAATTAACAACAGACTAGGTTAGAATTCTTTGAAATATTCACAGTACACCATATTTTTCAAATTTTAAAATTAATATTTAAAACCTTTGAAAAATTATTCAATGCGACGTAGTAGCTCTTGACGCAGTGACGCTACCTATGTTTAGCGTTAAATTAAAATTATAAACGACGAGTTCCGAAGTTGGGAGTTTTTCATTGAAAAAATTTGTTTCTTCGAGAATATTTCTTTTAATTTCTATTTCTTGAACATTAATAGTTTCTGAGATATTGGTAAAATCGATACATTTTCTTCATCTTCAATTGTTCATAACTCTTGTTTTTTTTATTTGATAATATACGCTTCAGACACATTTTTCTAGGCATCATTTCAGATTCAAAGAGTTATCAAGCATATTCTTAGAAGCACTATCACCATTTTGTACTTGTCTACTAAACTAATAGAAATTTCACCAACTCAGTCTCCAGACAATGTATATGCATATAATATCGATCCGATTATTTCAATTTTAGACTGACAGTCCCATTTATTCATACGTTTACCAATTCACTTCGAAGCTAATTCATTTTCGTTCATGTCGTCCATTTCAAATGTCAAGTTTTTCTTTGCTGCGACGCACAATAAAATTTAATACAATAATCTGCTACGACCAACCGACGGTTCATAATGGTAATAAACGATATTTCATAATTTCACTATATGCCGTTTCTCTTCACGGTTCGATGGGCCTTGAAAATATTGAATACTTTTAGGTCAGTGGATGGGACAATATATGATGGGAATGACGGTGTCTGATTGTACGAGGAATGTTTTTGAAGTTTTATTAGATATAACAGACGTCACTGAACAAAGTAAACTTGACCTAATTCCAAAGCTTCAGTGCGATACGTGTAGTATTTTAGCTTCAAGGAATATTTTTATGAAGATAATGTGATGATTCTCTCAAGAAAAATTCTATCTGTCTGTAAAAAATATTTCTTCCGTTAGATACTGCATCTGTTGGCCAAATAACTGATAGCAGAGTTGGTGATGTCTAGTGTCGAAAACTATAGACCGTTATTACACCTGAAATCTGTACAATGTGTTCACGATCATTTGTGGTGAAGAATCTTTGTTATACAATAGTTCCAAAACTAAAATCCATTTCCAGTGTGGCTGTTAAACGATGCACACTGCTGGAAAAATATTTTTTCATCAGATATCCTTAGTTCATTTTCATTACAATTTCTAAAAAATGAATAGTTCATTGAAAATCATTTTATATTTTCGACTGAATTGTATAATGAAGCAGTAATTACAACCAGACGACCAGTATTATAAAAACATTTTCTATAAGTAACCATTTCATCAATCTCCAGAAAGATATATTTTTGGTTTATTTTTCAGAACGCTGAAAACTTATCAAAACAACCATGTATTTTTCTCGTTGGATATGACTAAGCATTACAATATTTATATCGATTTATTTAAAAATTAAAACACTTTAAGTGTCTTTTGGTATTTCTGGTGATTATTTTATCATTGTAACTGAAATACCTTATAAACTATTGAAGATATGGACTGGAAGTATTTTTAGTGTTCATCAAAAATGGAATAAGTAGGTCAAGATTGAAACCAATTATTTTTAACTTCTTTTGGCTATTGTTTAGAAAACAAATTGAGATAAATGAGAGATACGACAAAATCACACCATGTATTTTTCATTTTCTTCAAAAATGGATTAAGTTGAGATTTTAACGAAACATCTTCCCCTATTTTTTACTCGGACACGCGACTCATTCGACGCCGACTGATATACAAATGTACATACATGTATGTATGTACTTGTACTATCTAAGTGTGGCGAGTTTCCTTCTACAGTTGCATTTTGCATTTCAATCTCGCCGGTGGTGTGCATTATGGCTCCAACCAAGAGAAATCATAAAACGCTCACACTGCCGGAGAAATCGAAAATAATAGATTTTATTGATGATGGAATGAGTACTCGTCGAATAGCAGCAAAGTTCACTATTCCAAAATCAACAGTGTTTCACATAAAAAGAACAAGGACAAAGTAAGGAGATTTATATCCAAATCGTATCAAGAAACTGGTAGGAATTAGGGATGCACCGAGCAAGAGTTTTCACGAACTTCGGCTGGCCCAACCGGACCCTCGGTGCATCCCTAGTAGGAATAGTATTTGAAACTTTTATCGAATTTATTCTATCCAAGGTGTTTTTATAAGAAAAAGGAAAATTATTATAGAAGCTGAGAATCCTGATGTTGAAATCGCATTGTATAACTGGTTTCTTCAACGATTCAACGCACACGTACCAATTTCGTCAGACAAATTGAGAGCAGAAGCCAAACAGTTTTATGAACAAATCACAGGAAAAAAAGATTTTCTGGCAAGTTCCGGATGGTTAGATTAATTCAAGCTTAGACATGGAATTCGTTTCGTGAAAGTTTGTGGTGAAAAACTTTCCAGTGATGTTTCCGCTGTGATACCATTCAAGGAAAAATTTCTATCGGTTGTTGAAGAGATGGAATTAAGCAAAGAACAGGCGTATAATGCTGATGAATCGGCCATTTTTTGGAGATGTTTACCAGACACATATTGGGTTCATCAAGGAGAAAAATTAGCACCAGGTCGAAAAGTGTCAAAAGACCGCTTAACATTCATGCCATGCTGCAACGCGGCTGGAACTCACCAATTATTTTTACTAGTCTTGGCAAAAGCGGCAAATCCACAAGCATTCAAAAACGAAGGTTCACTACCAGTTGTCTACAAAGCATCTACCAAAGGGTGGATGACCAGACCATTAATTAATGAATGGTTTAAAACATCTTTCATCCCCGAGGTGGAGAATTTTTAACTAAGATTACCAAGCTCTCTAAAGCTCTGTTGTTGGTAGACAATCGCACCATCGCACCCACCTGAGGAAAAGGTTATTACTGATCCAAACTTCAGAGTTATGTTTTTGCCACCCGACTGTACTGCCGTCCTCCAACCTATGGAGCAGAATTTAATTCAAAACATTGAAGTGTCGTATAGAAAATGCTTTCTTAATCATATCATTTCGCATGAAGGTGAAAAGTTAAATTCCATTTTGAAGCTGTATAATTTGAAAGATGCCGTGAACAAGCTTGCCCAATCTTCGAAAGCCATTACTTCAAAAGTATTAGAAAAAGTTGGACAGCATTGTGGCATGACACTACAGAAGTAGAAGAATCAGATGATGAAAATATTCCACTCTCAGAGCTTCAGAAGAAACTTCGTCCAATGCAATCAAACTGATTTCATGAAAATATATAAATTCACCACCAGGTAATTAATACCATTGCCCGGCAATGATAATAATCAAAACATATCCTGGAATAATTATATATTAGGATAACGTTAAATGTTATGAGAATATATCAATCTACCAGAATATATACATACTATAGCATCATCAGACAATGATATCAATGTACCAACGAGTAGTGTCAGAGGCTTTCTCCCCGGAAAAATCCAGTGTACGGACCTTAGTCAAGTAACACTGAATGTTACTTATTAATAGCTTCCTTTGTGTGAAGTGGTGAACGATCGAATAGAATACTGCTCTGAATATAAATATGACAAAATTGTCAGTTAATTATATTACATTTATATAAACAAATAAATAAAATATGTAATGAGATTCTGAGCAGTATAAAATAAAGAGAAACCTATGACTCTACCTCATTATTTTTTCGGAAAGAAACCTACGAAGAATATTACAAGATTTGATGACTGTTATCTTTTGTAACTGTTCAAACAAATTTTTCTTCAGACCCAAAATCTCAATACTTTTGTGAAGATTTCTATAATATATACCTATATATATAAATATATAATATATATATATATATATATATATATATATATATATATATATATATATATATATATATATGGCGTTCAGTTTATTAGGCGTTTAGTATATTAGATGTTTAGATATAAAAGGCGATCTTAATGGGCTCACTGGTAGTATATTGAATACAATATATCAAAATTTTAAAATAGAAGATAATCAATAAATACCACTTATATTCTTAGACGCATTTTCTTTCCTGAACTTTATTGGAAAAATATAATCATGAATAAATTAAGAATATGGGCCGCGAAGGATATACAGATTATATAACTGAGATTAACTTCAGGCAGGGATGGGCACTTTATAAATCCTTATACCTGGATCCTGGGCCGAGATGGGCACCACCGAAAATGACACTATCTTCATAATTCTTCCCGAATGACGTATCATCCTACAAGTTCGTACACAACACGCAAGAAAATTGAATTTTATCACATCGAAACGTCGACCAGTCCAGAGTTACGAATTGTTTCAAACGAAGTCCACAATGCAAAACTTCAAATGACAACAGAAATTAAAGACCAGGTAAGAATTGCGGACAATGTACAAGATTCGTGCCATCGAGAATTACATCCATGGCTTTCCCCAAATACCTATATATGAATTTTAAGATGAGTGTTAATAAGAACGAATCAATTAACTTGAAACTTAACAAATATAATTCGTATTCTACAACTACCAATAATAAATATTATATTGTCGAGGATATAGAGATAATTACCATTTAGTTCTGCTCCGAATTAAATGGTTCGTTCGATCCGAATTACTCGGCCATTTTGTGATAATTAGAAATGTAGAGCAAAGGCCTTTATAGTCCTATTATCTTTTCATTTGAATGATTAGTGGATAGATCGATAATTCCCATTTAAATTGTGCACTAATGATTCCAGCATTGTTGGAATGTTTTACAATTTTACGGGAATGTGAAACAAAGAGTGAAAAATTTTATTTTTATCTCATCGGATAATCAGTTTACATGAATGGTATTTCGCCTTAAACGA
Organism: Cryptolaemus montrouzieri; assembly: GCA_013387265.2. NCBI lineage: Eukaryota > Metazoa > Arthropoda > Insecta > Coleoptera > Coccinellidae > Cryptolaemus > Cryptolaemus montrouzieri. The sequence continues at coordinate 108,591,429 of JABFTP020000185.1, forward strand.
ACCACCCTATATATTATTCTTATCACGTAGTGATTCTAAAAATTTTGCCATAATCATTTTCAGAATTGCAATTACATCAGCAAAGTAGTCACTCAATAATTGATTTACAATGTATCAAATGATGAACAAATTTTATTTTTATCTCATCGGATAATCAGTTTACATGAATGGTATTTCGCCTTAAACGAACCACCCTACATATTATTCTTATCACGTAGTGATTCTAAAAATTTTGCCATAATCATTTTCAGAATTGCAATTACATCAGCAAAGTAGTCACTCAATAACTGATTTACAATGTATCAAATGATGAACAAACGTATCGCTGAAAAATCTACAGGTATGCCAGTTAACCTCTCCATGAAGAAGAAATAGTATATGGTACACGTAAGAAAAGCAAACTCTTGCCGATCCAAATCATCAGCAGTCAATTCATGAATTAATTAAATTTTGTACGGATGGAACTTGTATTACTACAAAATTCTGAAAACGTTAAAATGGTTAACACCAGAAGCTGCAGAAATTTGTCGTTCAATTTTTGTTTTTGACATAAGTTGGACATGTCCCAATACCGTCATAGCTACTACTTCATCATTAACAATTTCAATGGGCACCCTATTTGAATTTATTACTGAATTCGTCTAAGTAGATTTTGATATCAATTCCATTTCGTACGTTATGTTCAAGATGGTGATGGTGTTTAGTCTATGAAAATGAATTTGAATGATCAGAGAATAGAAGTGTTTGAGATGCGAGTTCCGTTGTGGTCTTACCATACTCCGAACGATCAAGACGCTTAAACGAAGTCGTCATATCCAGTGACTAGTGACATCAAACTGAATGAATGAAAGTGCGCGAGATGGGTAAGGCTACAGCCTTACAGCATCTCAACTAAATGGGTGCATCATATTAAGATATGATAAAGCTTTCGGCGCAATGTATACCGCCATTATTCACACTCGATTAGAAGCTTTACCGTGTGACCTCTTCAAAGTATTACTTGGACAAGCTCAGCTGCGATCCAAATACTAGCGCTATTTTGTAACCGTGGACGAAACATGGATACTACACAAAGCACCAGAAACCAAGGCTATCGGTAAAGTCATGAGCACATTCTTTGAGATGCACGCAGTGTCATTCTTATTGATTATCTCAGAAATGGTACAACGTTGAAAAATATTCAGAGCTTTTGTTTAGATTAGATTTTGGCTGAAAAACAACTCTACCTGATGATTATCAAGAAGTAGTCACATTAATCTTATTTTTATCTGCGATTATTTCCTGCTTTCTAGCCTGTAGAAATGACTCCGTGGTAAGAGATTTGGGCCAAATGACGAGGTTAGCATTTACTTATTGAACTCGCCTTGTACGTTATAGCTCCCCATGTTGGATCAGGTCTTATAACCGCAAAGTATAACAATTATATTTCACTACACAAAAGGTGTACCCCAAAATTTCATACTTTCATTATTCTTCAACTCTAAACAATATAACACATAATCGATACTGTAAACATGAATATTCAAGACCATTCTTCACATCAAAAATGAAAGTTATATTTTATTGATAATGATATAAACGTGAACGTGTCGCTTTTATTAATATTCGGAAAATGTTGCGAAAACACCATATTTCTTTTGTTTACTGGCGAATTTTCATTACTATGAAATCTTACTCCACGAAATAACAGAGCGAAAGGTTTACTAACATTAAAAGTGAACGAAAAATATAAGAACGTCGACGCGAAAACATGTTGAAATTTCAGATCTAATTCCTTAATAATGGAAAACTCGAATGGGAAAGGTCAAAGTTGAAGGAGAAAATTTATTCTGGGCGTTTAAGCTTTTAGTCTAATAAATATAATTAGATACCAAAGTACTCACCTTATTCAAATCACAGACACTACTTAATGAGAATATGCAGCTAGATTTCATGATTTTTGGTTAAACTGACAAGAGTACAGCGAACAGCAACCGTGAACAGCTGACTGCAACGTCCTGAGCATCTCGATTGGAATCATCAGTGCGCATATTCTGCGGATTGTCGGAAATTTCCCCATGACAGGATGCATCAGTTTTATTTTAAAGCGACCCTTAGACGTTCAGTATTATAAGTTTCTACAATTATCTGGACTTTTAGGACATCCCCATCTATTCCGAATGAACTTATATGTATGTCAAATTATATGCAGTGTGTATCAGTTGAATTGAATAAATCAATGAGATGAATTGGGATGTGTTCGAAAAATGCGAATACGTCGATCACTATTTTTATTTGTGCCAACAAAAACTTTTTATACAGGGTGTGTCATATAATATATGTGTATGTGTGTAATAATATAATGAGAACTTGTATGGGTGAAATTTGCGTTTCTTCAAAATATTGTGTACAGATGACTTCAACATTCCCAAATCTCCAGCAGCAATACGTGTAGACGAATTTGGATGAGCTTATCTCCAGCGATATTTTCTATCCGATGACTCAGGAAAGTACCCACCACTATGACATTGAGTTGTGGGGTCATAACTCGGGAATACGTAGGATTCTGTTCAAACAGAAGGAGGCTCTTGGAGAAATATGAGGTATTCCCAGAACAATTAGCTGAAGAGACCTTTTTTAATCCTAATGTTGTGACAGTCTATGTCCGTATCTGCCTCAAGTATGTACACAACAAAACTCTGAAGACGAATTCTTTCTGAATGGGGATTTTCACAACTACAGTACCAAGAACAGGGACCCGATCTCCTCATCCCGTCATCGCATTGGAAGAACGAAAATCGCACACAATTACCACAGAGATTAAAGATCCTAATACATGAATTTAAAATTATTTTATGTTAGTTTAATCTACAATGAATATGAAGTTGAATACATTTTATACTCTCCACAATTTTAATTTTACAAACACGACCAGTTTCGACCGTCAGGTCATTTTCAAGTGGTCAACTACAGGAAATGAACTTACTTCTATAGATGTAAGCCTGATTTTTTAATTAATAGCAAGCTAATAAGGATGATTTCACTTGGGTTGTTACAAGGTTAAGTGATTTCCAAACATTCCAACCGATGCATTTTCTTTCCTTTGTCGAATGAATTTGGATATTATCTAATGTAATTGAATGTTTTTTGGTTTCTATATGTTTATTACTGTCAGAAGATAAATGTTCTTTGAATCTGGTTTCGAAATTTCTACCTGTCTGCCCATCTTTGGTTACCGTACCATTGCAAGCAATTTTGTGAACTCCTGATTTTTTCGAATTTGCTCAAGTTCAGACCACTTGAATAAGAAGGTAGTTATGTTATTTTAAATTTAGAAAATAGTTGTTCAAATTATTGCAGAGAGGACCAGCGTAGTTGAAAATAGCGTATTTTTTCAAGGAAGTTTCTTTTATGGAATATAATAATTGTGTTATTTGATGTTTTTCTTTACGTTGGATAATTTTGTCGATAAAAATCGGGGGGATCTTTTTTATTTGAAGCAATTTTTCTATTAGTATTTATTTCAATTTTGAAGTCTGTTTCGGTATGAGTGGAATGGAGAAAGCCCTATGGATTATTGAATTATAAGCTGCTAGTTTGTGATTCAAGTGATTGAATGAGTTCATGGGAGTAGTTGAGTCTGAGAATGTTTCTTTTTTGTAGGTGTAATAAATGGAATTGTTAATCAATTTTGTTATTGCCAGATATGAAAAATTTATTGAGTTATTAATTTCTATTTCACTGTAAACTTAATGTTGATATGAACTTCATTCAGGAATTGCAGAAATTTATCCATTTGTCTGTTTGAGCCCTGGAAACCTACCAAAATATCATCTGCATATCGGTACCAGAACGCTATATGTTTTTTTCGCTATTGGCTATTTAATATTACTCTTCTATCTGAGTTAACTAGAAATATTTGCTAAAAGGGGACTAAAACGTGATCCTATGGGAAGTCCTGATGTTTGTTGGTAAAATTTTGAATGAAATTGTGAATGATTATGAGATAGTCAGGTTTTTGGAAGGTTACTCATTAGCAACATGTGGCAGCGTTTTATTTTTGTTAAATATTTCTCTGACTATCGGAGGGCATTCAAGTGTTGGAATATTTGGATACATGTTCTTTATATGAAATGAAACTAATTTAAGATTTTATGTATTTTCGAACCTAGAAAGTTTTTGTACAAGATAAATGGAGTTCAAATTCTTTGCTTCAGTTCGATTGATCATGAGGTTGACATCACGGATCATTTTCCAGTAATGTTGAAATATGTCCGTCTGAGATAATTAAAATGAACAATAGCAATGAAAAATAAAAGGAAATTTCCGTAAATTCATAAATTATGACGAAATAAAAACTTGAAACTGTTGACTTGGGAGGAGGTCTTGAAACCTTCGGATCTAAATGCTTCAACTGACTCGTTCATTCGTATTCTGAAGGAATGTACAGTCGCACACGAAAAAAGTGAAAATCAACAAGTCGAACATTAAAAGAAGTGACTGGATTACGAGAGGAATCATCAACTCGGTCAACTATAAAAACGAACTCTACAGAAAAATCAAACGCGATCCAAATAATGTCATACTTGCCAGCAATTACAGGAATTATAAAAACAGATTAGATCAACTTATCAAATCTGCCAAAAGTAACTTTTAAAAGAAAAAAGTTGAATCTTGTGTAAATGATCCAGCTAAACTTTGGTAATTGATTAACAAAAAAAATTGAGTGATCTAAACATAGAATCTTTGAAAATGGATTCAGGTGATGAGGAAACAGATAAGTTGGAAATGGCCAAGTCCTTTAATAGTTTTTTCACAAACGTAGGTACCAAATTAGCTAAAATTATTGAAAGGAAAAATAAGGTTGATATTTTCATAGAGACTAATCCATGGTCAATTTTTCTGGAGTCCGCGACAGAAAACGAAATCTTGAAAATTATTCAGTCTTTGAAGCCAAAAAAATCCGGCGGATTTGGACTGCATGGCGACCGACACCTTGGAGAGAATCGGAGTAAATATTGTGGAGCCAATTAGGTTTAGAGTAAATAAATCAGTAGAGGTGGGCGTGTTTCCAACTTCTCTCAAGACTGCACTTGTGCCATTGTTTAAAGCGGCGAATATACAGATGATGACCAATTACAGGCCAATATCGTTACTATCGAATTTGTCTAAAATTATAGAGAAGGTAATACATGCAAGGACCCTAGCTTTAATAGGTAGCTCGGGGATATTATCAAGTAAGCAATTTGGATTCAGGAAGGAGAGATCGACCCAAGATGCTTATCATACCTAACATCTAAAATTTATGAAAGTTTAGCCTTTCAAAACCCTGTTTGGCTATTTTCATAGACTTGGCTAAAGCGTTTGATAGCGTTAGTCATAAAAAGCTATTAGAAGTATTGGAGCTTGTAGGTGTTCGCGGCCATGCTCTGAGTTGCTTCTCGAATTATCTGGTTGAAAGACGTTGGAAGTGGTTGGAGTGGGGGACTGTGTCAGCCCAAGTATGTCTCTAAGTTATGGAGTTCCGCAGAGGACGGTTCTGGGACCCCTGCTGTTCATAATCTATATAAACTCTATTTTTTCTCTGAAAACAAAAGTGGATATTAGCTTTACTGATGACACGGCCCTCTTCTACTCGGGTGACTTGTGGACGGAAACTAAAAAAGATGTAGAAAAAGATTTCTCGGCATTGGAAGAGTACTTTGATGGCATGCTACTGACCATTAACATTGACAAAACCAAATGTGTTCCTTTTGCTAACTGTAAGGCAAATCTTCCATCATAGAAAGTTGGTTGCGCGTCAGAAATATAATACTTGGGGGGTTTACATTGACTGCCACTTGAGATGGGACGCTCATGTGCAACACGTTACTAAAAAATCGAGATATATAGCACCAAAGTTTCAACAATTGAAAACATTCTGTGATGCACGCATTTTGAGGAAAGCCTATTATGCGCTTGCTCTTCCGCATTTGACATTTGGACTTTTATCTTGGGGTGGTGTTACAAACTTTCACATGAAGAAAATAGAAATTGATCAGAAATGGATATTACAAACTTTATTAGGGAAACCTTATTCATATCCTTCAGACACCCTATATCGGTATGCGAAATTGTTGGATTTTAGACAGTTATTTTTCAAGTCTCTAGCCATGTATCAGCGAAAAAACATTCAGCAGGCTACAACGAATTCACATTCATATGGTACACGAATGAGGGGTAAACTTTAGAGGGTGCCTTTTGCAAATAAGACGGTGGGTCAAAGACCTTTCATCTTCTTGGCGCCGAAAATATACAATATTTTGCCATTTTTCATTAAGGACGCCAAAATTCAATCAAGATTTTCGAAGCTGATTGACGCTTTTAAGTAAAACACGATCATTCGTCAATCAGGCTGTAGACATAAAAAACACTTGCGTTCACACCTAAAATCATTCGTGATGGTCTTAATTATAGCAGATAGAAAAATCAGATATAATTTTTTCATTTTATTTATTTAGGAAAATTTTTAAAATTGGATTTAATTATGTTTTTTCAAAAACTCCCTCATACGAAATAATATTTATTTTAATAGTTGTATTACATTCGAGATGGTAGAGTTTATTTTTCGCATTTATTTTGTTCATTAATTTATATTGTAATGTCCTGAGAACTATCTTGTATGTCAATATCGATGTGCTACATCGATATCGACATCACATTCGATGTAATTTTTTTGGAATTGTGAGAATAAACATATTTATTTTATTTTTAATTGGTGTCTTTGGAACGGAGTTTTGTGAGATCGATAAATTTCTGATTTAACTTAATTTACCTGAAAGTGTATTTATATATGATACTCATGGTCTATCGGATTTTTTTCTATGTGCAACTTTATTAGTCCGTATAAGATTGGGAATTGAGCATTCATTGGAATCGGTCAATCTGGCAATAACAAATCGACTGACAATTTCATTTATAACATCTACAGAAAAGAAAGCTCCACAGACTCAACTATTCCCATGGACTCATCAAATCACTTAAATCACAAACTAGCAGCGTATAATTCAATGATCCAAAGGGCCTTTTCCATTCCATTATCACCGACAGACTTCAAAATTGAAATAAATACTATCAGAAAAATTTCCTTGAATAACAAAATTCCGCCGATTCTTAAAGACAAAATTATCCAACCTAATGAAAAACAGCAAATAACCTATTATTATGTTCCAAAAAAGAACGCTGGTCCTCACTTCAATAATTTGAGCAACTATTTTCTAAATTTAAAATAACCACATTTTTCTCAAGTGGTCGAAATTGAGCAAATTATTATCCAATGCTAAACATAAAATAGACGAATTTTAAAAAATCGGGAGTTTAGAACATTGCTTACCATGACTGTACGGTAGCTTACTTTGGGCAGACACCTAGGAATTTCCATAGCAGATTGAAAGAACATTAATCCTGCGACAGTAATTCACTAATATGTGAACAAAAACCACAAAATTTTCAATAAAATTAGATAATATAAAATTTTCATAATTGCGAAAGAGGAAAGAAAATGAGTCTGTTGGAATGTTTTTAAATCCCTCAACTCTGTAAAAACCCAAGTGAGTTCCCCCTTAATAGACTGCTAAATATTAATACCTCTCCACAACTCAATATCAATTGAAGCTAGTATCTATATAAGCAAGTTGATTTCCACTTGAAAATGACTTCACGGTCGAAACCAGTCGTGTTTGTAAAAATATAATTGTGGAAAGTATAAATTATATTTTACTTCATCTTCGTTGAAAATGAATTCCATTAAATAAGTCATCAATATTACTCATTGATGTAATCTATTTTATGTTATATATTGTGTAGGTAGTAGTGCTTGTAGTATTCCATTTTGGAGTATTAATTATTTATCATATGTTAGTCCTAATTATAAAATTGATTAGCGTCCAACTGACATGCTATTTTTTTGATGGTGTAATAAATTGATTAACTGAAATATTCATACAAAATTTCTTTAAAATCCGTTCAATGGTGTTTTGTTAAGAATAAATTAGCTTGAATAAAAATTACTGAAATGCCTAGTGCATATATATATCCTCTACTCTTTCATTTTTCATGCATTCTCAAATAATAGCTATAAGAGTACCCTTCCTCAGCACTTTGAACAGATTCCTCTTTAAAAAAAAACTTCCATGAGTGGTTTCCGGCATAGTCTGCCTAATTCATTTATTTCCAATTTAGGGCTGTATAAAGGTTTCGTTGCAATCTGATATTTAGCAGACAGTGTGTTCCGAGGATGAGAATTAGATTTGAAACCGTCACACCACGCCCTCCTTCAATTTACCGAAACGGACTTTGGGACGCTGTAGTAATAACCCATCGAAAGCTTTTGTGAAAGATTAAATGATATTAACTTTTGTCCCTTTGAACTATTCCCTGCTAGATATAATGCACTTGTGTTTGAGCTTTTCTAATGGCAAATACCTCCGGAACGCAATGGCGGCCGACGTTCTACTCATTCGGAAAATTCAGTTTCTACGAGGACGGTTTGAATTTTCGCGCAGTTACTTCAAATGCAACAGTGCTGCCGTCAACTGTAATCTATCAGTGGGCAACTTCCTAATTTTGAGCAAGCTACGTCGTGAAGTCGGTGTTTGATAGTTTTTCAAAGCTGACAACCTCGTGAATTTTCACGAAAATGAAAAAAGTGAATTTCGTGTGCTGATTAAGCATTACTTGTTACGTAAAAAATCCGTCACTGAAACTAAGGAAAGACTTGATAAATACTACGGGGACTCGGCACCATCTATTTCAATGGTTAAGGAGAGGTTTACAGAATTCCGTTGTGGTCGTACCAGCACTAGTGACGCCGAACGTTCAGATAGTCCAAAAGAAATGATTACGCCGGAAATCGTCGATAAAATCCATGAAATGATATTGGACAATCGGAGAATGAAAGTGCATGCGTTGGCTTATGCTGTACGTATCTCAGCTGAACGGGTACATTATATTTTACACAAATATTTGGACATGAAAAAACTCTTCGCGAGATCACATCAAAAGAGTGTTTAGAGAGGTTCAGCCGCAATCCGAACGAGTTTTTGCTCCGTTTTGTTACTGTGGACGAAACATGGATCCATTCATCAATACGCCAGAGATCAAGACACAATCGAAACAGTGGGTTGCTCGTGGTGAACGTGGACCAAAGAAGGCCAAACAGAGTCTTTCAGCTAACAAGGTTATGGCCACAGTTTTTTGGGATGCACGCGTTGTCATTCACATCGATTACCTCGAGAAAAGTGAAACGATCACCGGCGAATATTATTCAAAGCTTTTGAACAGATTCGGCGTTGATTTAAAGCAAAAACGGCAGCATTTTGGGAAGAAGAAAGTGTTGCTCCATCAAGACGTGTGCACACTTTACGATGGACAAAGTCCACGAATTGGCATGTTCTCCAGATTTACCGGAAATGGATGGGCGGTAAGAGATTTGATTCGAATGAACAAGTCATTACCGAAAGAAGCGCATATTTTGAGAGCCTTCAGAAAACCTATAATTTGGAGCGAATAAAAAAATTTGAGAAACGCTGAACTGAATGTATCGAGCTAAAAGGAGATTAAGTAGAAAAATAAAATGGTTATTTGCCGAAAAGTCACTGACTTATCAAACCGCCCTCGTATTTGAATCAAAATTATTATCACTTTGGAAACTTTTTTGTTTCTTGTCACCATTTTCGTGTAAAGAATAAATAAATATCAAGTATAAGGAGGAAACATTACAGTACTATGGTTTTTTACCAAATGGGCGGCTGTCATATTGATTTCTAATGACAACTCATAATCTTTGTTAATTTACATTCCTTAATTTTCGCTGAAACACAGCGACAGTTTTGAAATATTTTTCGCGCATTTTCAACAGGATGGATGTTGAATTTAATGCCAAAATGATTTAGTGAAAAAAATCACCATTAAAGTGCGAAATAAATGACAAAAAGTAAACTACACGCCATATAAATTAAATTATATCACATAAAAATTAAATTCGACATTACAAAATTAAAGTTTGAGTATTATTATGAAAACTGCTCTCAAGGTCACAGAAGTAATAATCCAAATACACAGCACAAAAATTGTTGCATCACTTGGTATTTTGAATTCCACAATCGATTAAGCAGCTCGATCGCAGTTTCTTTGTCAACATATGTTTTTGGACATATCAGGGGGAAAAACTCTTATCTATGTAGTAACATTTGTTTCCATATGATCTCAAACACGTCTGAAACAAGAATGAGTTTATTTGACTATCAGTATTCATTAAATTTCTCTTCAGTTCTCACGCTAAATAAATGCAAGTTTTCTGTGTTTCTTGTTGATACTCGAATCTTTGAATTACTGTAATCGCTGCTGAACGTCCTGGACGCTATTTTAGTGATCATGAAGTGATAAGAATTGTAACATTTCTAGAGGAGGGGCGAAGCCAACGTTACGTGGCTAACTTGTTGAATGTTAACTAAAGCATAATTTCAAGAGCAATTAATCAGTACCACGAAACAGGGGAATATGGAAAAAGGGCCGGACAGGGAAGAAATCGTAGAACAACACCAGTTGATGATCGTTGGCTTCGTTTAACTGAACTAAGAGTTGGGCACTGTACGGCTAGAATGCTACAAAATGAACTTGCACTTTCCAGAAATGTGCATATTTCATTGCAAACTATTAGGAACTGGCTCAGAGAAGACGATATCAGACCAAGAGTGGCTTCTACTGGCCCGCGTCACACCAGGTAGCATCGAGTTGCAAGACTTCAGTACGCGAGGGAACATGCAAATTGGGGTATTCCAGAATGGTCGAATGTTCTCTTTACTACGGGTCCAGGTTCTGTCTAGTATCAAATGATAGACCCATGCCTGTATACAGACGACCTGGGGAACGGTATAAGCAATGCAAAATCCGGCAAACCGAAAACTTCGGGGGGGCTCAGTATAGGTGTGGGAGGCGTTTCTTTCCATGGTCGAACAGAGTTAGTTCTAGTGACTAATGGAAGAATGGCAGCGGCCAGATACATCGCAGATATCCTTGTGCCCTTTGGCCCTTGATTGGCGAAAACTTAATTTATATGCATGATAATGCTCGGCCTCTTGCAACTAGAGTAGTTACAGAATTTCTGAAAAATGCCGAAATTTATATTTAAAGATGGCAAGCTAGAAGTCCCGTGGCAAATTCAGCAACGTAGGATGCCTTGTAGAACACTCCAACAACTAGAAAATCTGCTTCCTGAAATTTGGAACTCGGTTACTCAAGAGTACATCCAAAATTTGTTTGAGGGGCTTCCGAGATATATACTGGCAGTAATTAGGTCCCGGGGAGGAAACACTGGATTTTAAAAGTGATTAGTAACCATTCGATGCTAGTTGATTGGTCTCTTCGCAAATGTTTGAAGATGGTAGAATTTTTTAATTTTTCATTGACTCGAAAAATGGTCGATATTTTCTATCATTAACTCATGTCTTTTGATCTTCTGATTTTACACTTCTGAAGTTACCAAGCGACTCTTGAATGACCAACCTAAAAGTTTATATAGTATTGTCGTAAAAGTAGGGTGATGCGACAATTTTTGTGGGGAGTGTATTTCTGAGAAGTGATCTGGTTGTGATGAAAGGTTGATGTGACAAGTAAGACTCATATCTTCATTAAATTATTAAAAATAGTTTTCACATCACTCTGTATATTTATAAGAATTTATACCAAGTTTTTCCCATATAAAAATACAAACTGAATACGGACATCAATGACAATGGATGGACTGAGGTGCAATTCTAGGAACGATTCAAGGATATGAAGTTTACAGAATATATCAAGGTTGACAAAACCGCATCTCGAACTAACGCTGCTTTGTTATATAGCGATTGGATCGATTTCCAGGAATGAATATTTAATGTGTGCTCATAATGAAATAGTATTGCTCGGCGTATTATTGGATATATTCTACACGAATAGAGAAATAGGGAAACTCAACCATCGATCCGAAGGAGGTGTAAAGATTTTACATAGTTTATTGGCGAAGTCTTCACTCGATAGTGTTAGTGGATCCTTTGATCGGTAATGAAACAAATACCATGTCTTAACTATCACTTTTTCATTAAGAATGAAAATTTATTATTTTCAGTTAATTTCAAAATTCATCATAAACGTGATAAACAAAACTTATATAATTTTATGGCGTTATTTAATTAGATTTATACAGAGTGTTTCATTCAAAAGTGGACAAACTCAAATAGGAAAAGTTTGATGAAACAATCCACCTGATGAAGTGGAAGTATGAAATAGATCCACTGTAAAAGGTTGGAAAATAAAACCAAAAATCATATTCAAACTATTATGTGGGACCACTTAATATTACAATCATGCAAATCAGCAAAGACTATATTAAGTATGTTAATGTTATACATCTCAGCTTGATATTTGCCTACGATTCTTACCATCAAAATTTATTTTTGGAACTATTGTTTTAATGTTGGCATCAGAACTTTAATGACATCTGAATACTCAGACATTCTTCTGGATCATCTCAATTTGCACAAAAGGTAATTATTGTGAGTTCCTTCTATTTATATCTCTTTGTTACTGTTCCACAAGAAATTTCATTACCGCTGTTGAATGTATAACAGGTATTCCTCATTGATTTGAAGTTGAAAGTTCCTCTTCTATAGGTGTCTGATAGTGTATGTAGAAGTAGCATACGAAGTTTCATTTTGTACAACCACAACTTTCAATCTAAGATTTATGAAAGTCACAAGAAACATTGCTGCTAGTTATGTGAATCATATTTTGGTGAAAATTTAACTACTACTTGAAGAATGCTGTGTATATCTGAAAATTTTATTAGAGCTACTTTATGATTTCTTGATGTAGTTGTTCTGTAAGTATTTCACACAATTGTGTAAAATCTGTATGTCCATTATGTAATATAAAATATGAAGTTGTTTTTATGCAATGTTTTCCTCTCATTTTTCACAAGAACATGAATTGAATAAAAGTATAAATGAAGAATAGAAAATTCAAATATGAGGTATGTTTACAGATTTCTATATACTCAGTCTAGACATTTCCAATGTTTCTCAGATTCAGAATATGAAAATTGGAGGTATAGGCAGAAAATTAGAAGATGTGGATGAGACATGACTAGAATTCAAACGAAAAGTACTTATTACAGTGGCAGAGATGTGTGGAATATAAGTAAGAGATAGTTCTAGCAAGTAAAACACCATGGAAGCTGTTTGTTCTTTCTGGTGAGCAAATTGGGTGAATTTTGGCCAATTTGAATTTATATGAAAAAGTTATGTATAGGCCAATCACATAAGATGAAATTTCTAAATATTCAATACTGTTTAATTATTTCATTACTAATTTCTAGCCTTTGTCTTCTGGATACCTTCGAGAAGTTTAATTCGAAAAGAACTTTCATTTTCTATTTCATTAATATACTAGAGAAGTAACTCTTTCATCTTGCTGTTTCAAGTGCATAGTTGTTGCTCATTTCGGTTTAGAAATTTATCATTAATGAATCTTATACGATTTTTATACAATCTTATTTTAATCATAACAGTTAAGTACAAATTGAAAATTTGAAACTATAGATCTGCCTATATCGATCATCCTGTATCTATTATTTTGAACAAAAAATTTGGGATATTGCGAATAATTATTTGAGTTCTGGCTGATTGATTTTCTATGCCTAAAGGGTGATTGCCCAATTTGTTTTTTTGAGTCGCTGTTTGAACTTCTTTGATTTTATCTCAAGCTAGCTCAATTGGAGGAAGTTTCATCGACGAGCCACTCGCCTCGCTAATCCTGACACTCGGTAATTCGGTGAACGATGTAATCCGGACAGGCCAGAGGATCGCATGGTGGTATGTTCACGGGGGTAGGTGCAGGCTGCAACGTGTCAATCATTTGTTTATAGTTTAGTCATTCAACAGTTTTATATTTATCACCTTGCAGTGTTAGTTAATTTAACGCGCGTTCGCTGACAAAATGGCTCCACCGCGTGAACATTCTACATTATCAATAAAAGACAAATTGCCTATTATAGAAATGTTAGTAAAAAGTAACAACTATGCTTCCATTGAAAGTTTGAAGTAGGAAGATCCACTGTAGGCGATATATAAACAAAATAGGTAAAATCTTGAAGTTAGTTAGCGAAACAGAACGTGCTCGAAAAAGCTATATATTGATTAATTTGCTATCGGACCATTTCAACAAGAGTTTCAGTAAGTTATTATTATCTAACACAGGAATAAGTATACAACACCGATGAAACTAGTTTATATCTAGCGGATTCATCCAAATCGATGACCCGCAATGATACAGTTTTCTTTTGGGTAATTGCTGGAAGGATGTGAAATGCATTCCTATTTGGAAAATCATAAAAGAATTTGCACCCTGCATTTGACACTGATGATACATTTGAACCAGAAAATCATATAACTTTAACTGAGCATTTTAATAGGTTGAGGGAGCCCAATTATCCTCAAATAAGTGAGACAGAAGCTAGCGAATGGGCTGCTTGTGTTGTGGACAGAGAGTTACAAAATTATGAAGTGTTAACTGATGAGGAAATTGTTCAAGTGGCACTGTGTGAGGGAGACGAGCGAGATGATGATAACAGTGTTTGCATTGTCACCTTTAAAAAAGTTGGAAATTCCGAGGCAGTGGAACCTTTAAGAATGGGGTGCAGATAACCAATTTGATAGCCACGAAGTTATGTTCCTCCATAAACCGTGCATTTGAAATAAAGTACGAAAATTATTAGCAGAAGCATATTAAACACGTTCAGTTTTTTTCATGTTAAGAGCGCAAAGTACTAATTCATTTTCCTCGATAATTCAACAATTACTATGTGTTAATTATAGCTTCTTCATTATTAATGAAAAATATATACCCAGTAATTTTCAAAATTTATAATTAACATAATAAACAGCATTTATATAGTTTTAGGGCGTAATTTTATTAGGTTTATACAGGGTGGGGTTAAGTCAAAAGTGGACCAACTAAAACGGAAGAAAGGTTGATAAATTCCATCAAAAAATCAACCGCTATAGGGGGTCTACAGTATTCGGTTTATTAGTTATGACGTCTCGAAGTTAGATCATCAACTTGAAAATATTATTTTAACCCATTCCAGCCATGTTCCAAAAATTGAACTTTGCATAATTCAACTATTAACTCGTAGATTATCCAAATTTAACGGCTTTCCGTTATTCATAGAATATCGGCAATTATACACAAGCTACTGCAGCGCAAGAAGGATCATTTGGAACGAGAGGTAGAAGAATTCCATCACTATATACTATTTGTGATTTTCCTACATTTAACAAGTGAATAAAAGCGATTGCCTGAAAGGATCGTATTGAACTGTATTTCATACTGGTATTCGTATCTAAAATGATTCATTACTCCATAGAAAAAATATTTTTGTATTTCACAACATAGATATGATATGTGGAATGTGTTCCAAATTTGGAACATGGCCTCTAATGGATCAGAACGGAGCTATGGATGTAACATTTTATGGTAAAAACCAATGTTCAGCGATGAGTTTGAATCGATTGTTGGACAAATTGGAACATGAAGAACAATTCGATTATGCAGATATTTATATAAATCCGCCAATATGTAGATGAAGATGAATCTATGGTACCTTACTATAGCTATCACAGTTGTAAGCAGTGGATCCAAGGTAAACCCATTAGATATGGGTTCAAATTCTGGTCTCTCAATTCATCAAATGGCTATTTAATAAATGCTGAACCATATCTGGAAAAAGGGACAGGGTTTGATGGCCTAAGACTTGGGGCTTCAGTTGTTCTAATTTTTGCAAGGAAGTGCAACTTCTTTTACTCCTTTTGAGGAAAATGACGAATATGCGATATGGATGCAGTGGAACGATAAGAAAAAATCGAATTGAGAATTATACTCTCGATTAAGAATCAATGAAAAGAGGTTCTGTAGATTCTTTTATCAATTTTAATCCAAGTATTATTATTATGCAGTGGAAAGACAATGTTACAGTGCAAATAGCATCCAATTGTTATGGAGTAGCCCCTACAAAAGATGCAAAGAGGTATTCATCGGCAGCCAAAAAATTTTTAACCGTCAAAAGCCATATGCAGTTGATCTATCGCGTAAAACTGAAAAGCTATAAGTGGTATGACAAGTCTTTAGCCATCTGCTGTCAGCATCTCTTGCTAATGCCTGACTAATTCATCGAATACAGATGAAAAAACAGAAACCTTCAACTATCAGTGAAAATTCAGTGGAAAAACCACTTTCTTGGCTTTATACGAAACGTAGCCATTACTTATGTACTTCTCAATACGAAAAAAACGACTATGGGCCAACCGAAACAGAGAGATGTGGCATTCCAGAATGTTCCTGAAGCAGTTTCACATAACAGGAATGTTTTACATTATCCAAGTTCGGTAAAACAAAACAGATGCAAAAAGTTCAAGTAAAACGCATCATTTGGCTGCGGTATTTCCGCATAAATCTACATCCTTGGCTGTTTTAAGAATTATCATGATCAAATTGAGTAATAGTTTCAGTTTCGGTATGTCTACATTCAGATAAAAAAGTTTTCGATATGTTCTATCAAATATTTAATTCGTCCCAAATGCGGCAATGTTCCATTTATGGAACTTTTTTCAAACACCTGCTGCTATGGCAATTTCAGAAAAAAAAAAAATTTTATTATGTTTCTCTGTGTTTTAACTCATATCATCACAAATTAAAGAGAAAAAAGAATTTCAAAAAGTTGGCATCGAATGGGTTAAGATACCATTGCTGGCTAATAACTTATGGAATCAGAAAAAATGATTCACTGTGGCACAGAACGTTTTTTCACCTTTTGAGACCAAATAATCCATCGTGGAACTAATTCAAGCGGAAGATGGAAAATATCATCTGGATAAATTACATTTTCTAATTTGAAATTGGGAGGCCTTTACATGATAAAATTCCATTATCAATAATCAATAATAAAAACAAGTAATGTGTCTACTAGACAGTTAAAAAAATAAGCCGTCACATACAGATATGATAATACATAACTCGTCGTGTCATCCGTATCAACATAAAATAACAGCATTCAATAGTTTTGTTCATAGATTGATTAACATCACCAGAAAATTTCAACAAAAATTAAATTTGATTAAACAAATATTCAAGAATAATGGTTACAATCCCAAACTAATAAATAATATTTTAAATAAAAACAAAGTAGAATCGCATTGAATGAAGTTTACCCTGTCGATAAATTGAACCAAAAATTCAACACCTTAACTTACGTTGGCATTACAAGTGAGAAACTGAAATCATTCTTGAGTAGCAATAATTTCAACATAGCTTTCCAAACTAATAATAATTCAGGCAAATATATAAAAATAATAAAACCAAATCAGGTAAAAACAATAAATCAGATGTTTATAGATTGAATTGCAATGACTGTGAACGGTGTAGTGAAACGCGTTACGAATCATAATTATTAAGTAAAATTCCAAAATAACACATTACTTGTTTTTCGTCTGATTAGTTTTCTAATTTTTAAAATTCAAAAACACATTACTTGAGAAGAATCCCAATGCCTGTTTTCTGTGATTGAAATGATAAACGGTTTGTATTATCGGCGATATCTCGTTTCAACCAATCCATTCCTTCACATACTATTATAACGAAATGTTATAGCCCATGTTAACAAGGAAAAATTATAGAACACAAATTGTTGATTCATTTTCTAGGAGCACTTTCCTGTATTTATGGCGACAAAAGGAATTTTTTGATCTAAGCTTTAGGAGTAAAGTTTTTCAGGTGTTAGCTGCCCTGACTATGTGTTCTCTGCACCATTGTCAATTGCTTTTGTGCTCAGAATTGTCACCACTATAACACAATATAATTCAAATTTCTACTGCTCTCTCGATATTTCTGATTCAAAACTGATTATTATTTTGGACATCTCAAAATGCCACGTTTAAATGACTTTCCAAATCATCACATTGCAGAAATGTATTATTAGTATGGGCTTCATGATTGAAGTGCTCGAGATGCTTCAGCTCCTTACATTGACGCATTTCCAAAAAGCCAAACCAAATCGGAGAAATTTTCAAGAACTGCATGGATACCATTATGAGTATGGCATACGAGGTATTCCACGTAGAGATCGTCGACGAATTATTAGAAATGATGATGATGATGTCTACAATGCACAACGACGACAAAATAGATCTCGAAAGTGGTGACGCCAAAAAGCCTGAGATAATACATACATTTTATAATAATACAAAGTATGGCGTGGACATTTTCGACAAAATGTGTCGTCAATACGACGTAACGCGTAATAGTCGTAGATAGCCTCTTACATTATTTTATAGTTTTATAAATATGACTGCCAAAGATGGTCTGGTTATATATCAATTGAAGAATCCTCAAATTAAATCTATTCGGCGCAAATATCTACAGGAAGTGGGGTTGGAACTTGTGAAGCCGCTTATTACAAGACGCATTTCACAAGAACATATACCTAGACCTATAAAATTGAAGGCCAGACTTCATCTGGGTCTACAAGAATATCGGCAAATACTAAATACCAGATGGAAAAGAGCGGTCTGATTTTTGTTCTAGAGCCCGAAAAAAAAAGTGAAATAGACGTGTTTGTCCAGACCATCAAGTTATGGTATGTCCCAACTGTGACGATAATATGATTGAATAGAGATGTTACATACATCTGAATTGTTGAATTATAATATTCTTGTATATATAAACTTCATGGGTTTTGATTTAGTCTACATGTGTTGATTGTTCAGAAGTTTTCTTTGTTGAACAATTTATAATAAATACTATTGTTACTTTTTATTTTAGTTTTTGGTAGGAAATAGAGTTGATTTTAAATATTACTACTTGTTTTTATAATTTAGAAAAGTTTTATTTCTAAAAATGCATTTTGGAATGGGTGACACATGTAGGTACCCCTCGCGAGCATTCATGGACTATTACGAGGTGCGAGCACTGTAGTTTTAAATAAATTCTCTCGATTGTTAATCCCACGATGGATTATTTGGTCTCAAGAGAAAGACACATTCTGACTCATATGAACATTTTTTTCTGATGCATAACTCAAGTTTTTACTAAGCAATGTGATCTGATCGATTCAAGTTGATGACTTCATAACTTTGAGATGTCATAACTGATACACTAGACCCCAATATGCTAGTGATAAGTAAAAGAAACTGATCACATTTTGTTCCCATTGTGTTTGTTCACTTTTGAACGAAACACCCTGTATCTGAGAACAGAAATCAAAAAAAGGTTAGACCATTTACTCAGACATTTCTTGTTGTCTTCAAGTGGGCATACAATTTTTCCTTACTCAATACTCTGCAATAACTTTGAATCGATAAATAAAAATAAATTTGCTTTGCATTTATTAACATATATTTGTAACGCGATTCGACGACACTTCGCCTTTATCAGACGAATACAAAGTTTCTTGACAGCAGATTCAGATCGTTGGATAGGTAGGAAAAGCGCTATAGAATGGCCGGTTAAATCGCCTAATCTAACCTGAAAATTTTCCAAACAATTGTGGATTTCGATTTGTCTAAAATGAATTAAATAGTTTCGTGGTCGTATAGAGAATGGGATCACCTTTTCAAAAAGTATCACAACAACCATTTTTCCTATTCAAAATGTTGGGGTGAAGCTGCCAGGGGTAGGGGGTTGATACGGGGAGAACGAAACATGTAAATATCCCTCTTCAATCAAAATCGATCATTTTCGTAAAATTTACGGAATATTCAAATCAGGTGAATAATTTAAAGTGGTTGGTTTTCCTTGGAACGAACTGTATAATCCGCCTGTACTTTTGCTGTCAACAAGCTAGATGGACCGAATCTTTCGGTGAAATATAGAGAAAACGCACGACTTCCCAGGAATAAAAGCACATAATTCACCGTAGTTGAAACGTGTTTACAGTCCACAAATTCGATTCTTCTTCGAAAGCGAACAGATACAGACAATACAGACCCGTAATTCGAGCTTTCGAAATTAATTTTCTTCGTTAATTTCGTTCGTATTCAGCAGAACTTAATTATTGCTTACTTCATTACTCTCTCTGAGTTGGAAATTCGAGAGTTGCCAAGTAAATAAGCGAAGTACCTGCTTGATTTTACACACAACCAAATTTATATGGAATCACTTGGTATTTCACATTATTGAATGTTTTTAACCATGGATCTTTGACTACTTGTGAAGAATGAAGTTCTTGTTTTAAAAAAACTGGATAGTATGATAAGAAATGTCGAATTGTCACCACATGCCTTACGTTGGATAGTCCGATGTGCAGAGGGGTCGAATAATTGCTCTCGTTGAAGAAGGGGTGGAACAGAAGGATGTAGGGGCCACAATGGGGGTATCACAGGGGGTAATTTCATAAACCTACGTCCGATACGTGAAGCTACAATCTGTACAAAATAGGCCTAGAAGAAGTCGTAGACAGCTTTTTGAGCCAAATTGCAAAAAGAGACCCTAGTGCGTCGCACCCCATACCCCAAAGGCAATTTATTGAATCAACAGGCATCAGTGTATCAGTCGAAACAATACGTCAAAGACTTCGTTCAAGGAGTTTATACAGCAGAAGTCCTCAAGAGTTCCAGAGCTAACCTGACAAAAAAAATTAACAGACTTAATTGGTGTATCGAGCACCAAAATTGGAATATTGAGAATTGGCGTAATATTCTTTTTTCAGATGAGACCAGAATTGGTGTTCGATCAGTTAACCGCCAGATTCGGGTTTTAAATGGTCGTCGAAGACAAGATAGACTCCGAGCTGCAAGACAAATTCTGAAATACCAAGGGGGCAGTGTAGTGTTTTGGGGTGGATTTCGTTTCCTGCGAGTGTTACGGCTTGTAATTACGTGGACTTAGTTGTGGGCCCCATAATGAGACTCTGGCGAGGTGCCCACGGTGAGAATTTCACTTTTATGCAAGATAATGCTCCTCCGCATACCAGCAACCTCGCTAGATATTATCTTGAAACAGAGGAAATCGCTATTTCGGACTGGCCAGCCTGCTCTCCAGACCTAAATCCTATTGAACATTTATGGGATAATCTCAAAAGTAAAATAAGATCGCGCCAGGATAATTCAAGAACTACACAACAGCTCATCTAAGCCGCCACAGAAGAGTGGCAGAATATCACCCCAGAGGAGGTCGAAAACCTAATCCAAAGCATGCCTAGACGAACTCAGGCTTGTATCAGGGCAAGATGAGGTAATACAAGCTACTGGGGTCGAGAAAAAACACCTACTCCGTGAGAAAACAACTTTCAATTTTTTCACTACATGCGGAAAGAATCTCTTATTTTCTTTTATTTGTTTCTTTCTTGAAATAAACTTTAATTCATTTCTTTTTCAATTGAAATATCTCAAAAAGGATCAATTCGAGAGACGCTGCTTATGTGGACTGGGACTCAATACTTCAAGTGGAAAGCATTGACGATAAGACAAGTTTTCTGAATGATGCCATCAAATCAATCTTTGACGTGCATGCTCCATTAAAAACAATTACTTTGAGAAGACCTTCGCATCCCTATATTACACATAATATAAGGAAATGATAAAACTAAAGAATAGACCCTATAAACTATATACGCAGATTGGGTCTACTGATCATTGAGCGTATTAGAGAGATATGAAAACTACTTAGTTGGGGCTATACGCAGAGAGAAGAAAGCTTATATAGAATATCAAGTTAAAGGTGAGCAGAATGACTCTAGGCAATTGTGGGCATCCCTGAAAAGGCTAAATATTCATAATACCGGAGATGCTGCGGTAATACCTGAGATGATTGCTGCTGAGGAGCTTAATAACTTCTATATAGATTCAGTGCCAATTTCAGATGTTGATGAGTAGCTAGTTCAGCTCTACCCAACAAATCCTAATATTCCGGAGGAATGAGTTTCTCTGGGGTAGATGGGCAGCTTGTGGAGAAAACATTTGCAACTATTAAGTCCACAGCTACGCGATGCGATGGGTTGAACTTGAAAATGTGAAAACTGATACCTTGCTGTATTACGCACCTCAAACATATTATCAATGTTTCTTCATCTTCTTGTGCCCCTAATATGGAAGAGAGCCAACATCAGACTTATTCCTAAAGTGACTCAACCTTCAAAACCCGCTGATCTACGCCTTATTAGTATCCTACCAATTGCGTCCAAGGTCCATAAATAAATATGTGCTACCACCAATTCAAATCAGGGTTTAGGGCAGCTTACAGTCCTGGCACGGCCTTGAAGGTTACTGGTGACCTTGTTAGAGCCATAGATGATTCTCAGGTGGCTCTTCTGATATTGTTGGCTACAGTTAGGCGTTTGATATCATGAATCACAGACTTGCCATTGCAAAGCTGCATTTTTGTTTCCTACATCCTGCGGTGATTAACTGGTTTTTCAATTATCTGTCTGAGAGAACTCAATATGTAAGGTTGGCTAGTTTATCATCGAGTATTCGCAGTGTCAGCCAGGGGTGCCTCAGGGGAATTTTTTGGGGCCAATGTTGTTTTCGGTGTACACCGCGGAAATTGCTGGCTCGGTTAGCCACTATGCAGTGCATCAGAATGCGGATGATCCTCAGTTGTATAAGGCATTTTATCCCTCTGATATAAATTCTGCTATCAGCTCGATAAACTGTGACCTGAATGCGATAGGAAACTGGTCTCGGGATAATGGACTTCTGTTGAATCCATGCAAGACTGTGATCCTATGTGTGGGTAATAAATCATTGCTTGTAAAAGCAATAAGACAGGTCAGTGTGATTGTCATCCTGAATGGCTCTATATTAAAATTGAGTGACAATCTGGGTGTACTATTTGATGGTGAGCTAAACTATGAAGATCACATAAAGAACATGCTAAGGGCTGTATACATAAAGTTCAGGATGATCTACAGCTACAAATCGTTCCTGTGCAGTGCTATTAAGTGGATACTAACTTCTGCATTGATTATGAGTCCATTCAGTTATTGTAGTGCCGTTTATTTTTCATTTGCTACTGGAGTGTCGCGGTCAGAGGTTGCAAAACCGATACTTGCGTTACTTTTATGATATTGGGCATCGCGAACATATAACACCCCACTATATCACTCTTGGGTTGTTGAAGTGTGAATATGTGTTTCTTTGTCAGTGCGCTTTGATTGTCTTTAAGGTCTTGAAGTTCTCTTAGCATTTCTACTTGAGTGAGATGATCGTGAGAAGAAACAATGTCACAATGGAAATGTCAGGCATAACCCATCTTTTATCTATTCCCTTACACAGAACTGCTAAATTCGAGAATAGTTTTGAGTATGTCTCTGCCACAATTTTCAATATGTATTCTGAAGTTTTCCATGGCTGTGATACAGCATTGTCTCTCAAAAGGTGCGTCAAAAGAAATCTGCTTGAACTACAGGCAAAAACTGTGTATGGTCTTCATGTCAACCATATATTTTGTCTACCTTTGTGTTTAAGCTTCTTGTTTTGTGTTTGATTTTTAATTGTTGTTTAGTTTTATGTACCTATTTGTATTTGAATTTCAAGAACAGCTCTAGCTAAACTCTGTTCCATTTGTATTTGGTGTGTTGTATGTATTTTTATCCTCTGATGCAATAAACATTATTATTATTACTCCCTAATTTTACGATGAAACTTTTTGCTGAAAATCTTGAAAAGAAACTTTTACGTGGCCGTTGACGCTCAGTAAACTTTTTACAAATATAGCATCGATGAGTACTTTAAGTATCATTTATGATGGTGTTTTGAACAATCCTACCAACTTTGAGCTGGGCGCGGATTTTGGTACCTTCGGATGTCTGAATTGACCGGATTATATCCAAATTTTCAATCAAAATCACTGGAAGTCGTTCAATTCTGCTTATTTTGCCATGTTACAAATTAAAAATCGGTTTCAATTGTTCCGAGTCACATCCAGAAAATTGAAAATTTCGAATGTTTTCAAGACAGTTATTATCATCTTATCATTGTCCTCAATGAAAAATTGAAATTGTGATTCAGCAAAAAATTCGTGAAGTACTTACCTAATTCCATGGGATACAGCCAGGAATTAATGTCCAATATCAGATCCATTTTGAAAGATTCACTTTCGCAATGCAACCGACTAACTGCAAAAAAAGAAAACAAACAGTTAGGAATAAACATGACTTCTATTATTCTCGATTCGTAATTCGAAAAATAAACAAAACTACGGCTGGCTTTATTACGTATCTGTTAGATGTAGCATTTGGGGATTGAAACTCCATTTCAGTTTTATAAGATAAGAGGTTATTCCGAGAATATAGCATTTCAACAAACTGACAGACATTTACTCAGAAATGTAATAGGTGAGATTTATATGCACGCCATTTCTGTCATCACTTATGATATACAGCACGTCAAAAAACCTAATAATTAAATAAAATGAACATAAACTTAGGCAGAATTCACAGTGGACAAAAATATACAGTAATTGAAATATTAAAAAAAAAGCGTAAGTACCTCTTTAACTGTATTTGGTCTATCAACATACCAAGGAAATTGATAAATATCATTAGCGACAACCCAATTCTTCGATGAATTCCGATATCACGAAGATTTCGGATATACGGAGATCTGTCACCAAATGTCTGCTTGCACGTTTGTAGAAATCGTGTTTGTTTAATTCTTTCAACACATATTTTATCGCATGGCTTTCGATCATACTTATAATTTGAAGAATACGAATGAGTTCATTATCACCTCTTATTTATGAAGCCAATACAAATTAACAGTATCTGTATTTCTTTATTTCTTTTCACTTTTAAAAAACGACATTGCTTGATACAAAATTTCATAATTCATAAATCTAGACACAAACAGCCGTACTTTCCGGTTGCATAAACTTGAAAGTTTCTTGATATTTTCGCAAATAGAAGGGATTGCAGACCTGACTAGTATCAATTTCAAGTCGATCCCTTCACGTTCTTCTTGGGGAAAGGTGAATACGTTAATTACAGCCGAAATTTTTTCTTGTGATATAACTACAAACTTACAGTTATGGGATTTTTTGTTTATAATTATACTACAAAACACTACTATTTGTCAAATTTCATGTTTTTGAATCGATAGAAAGTGCCCAATAGGTAATCATTCTTTCGACAGCTTCAAAATATTCCGCAAAATGCACAAAAATGGCCATATGGTGGATTGCATTTTCTTAGAAGTTAGATTCTTTTAACATGTAACAAGAGATTGCCGACCTGAGTAATCAGTATCAATATCAACTCTATATATACACCTATTCCTGAGAAAAGAGTCTTGACAGAAAGATAGACGAACAGACAGGGGTGCTCAAACGGTCTTTCGCGGGTGCTTTTTGAGTAGATCTCGAGAAGAAAAAAATTAAATAAGTAGGTAACTAAACTACAAAAAATTATTACGTAATAAAATAACACTCTGCTAGCGGCAAAAAGGCGACTTTATATAAGGAACGCGCGGTACTTGTCATATAAAAGCCGCGTTTTTTATTCTTGCCGCTTTTCTAGAAATTTCGGTCGGTGCGTTTGACGGGAACATTCAAGACTTTCGTTCACGCCTATATAAATGTTGCGCCTCCGGAATTGGATTCATTCTGAATTGTAACTTGAAGGCAATACTACGTTTATTATTAAATAATACAAAATGAGTGCAGTGAAGAAATCTAAAACGTATCATTTTAATAACGTTTAGGACGAAGAATTTTTCTTTTGTATGGTGAAGGATAAGTGCATATGTCTTATCTGTCGTGCGTCAGTTGCAATACCTAAGAGTGGTAACTTAGAGAGGCATCATAAAACGGTTTATAAAATCTATGAAAAGGATTTTTCGCCGCAGAGTGACCTAAGAAAACGAAAAGTAGGTGATTTGATATCTTGTTTGAAAAAAGAACAAACCATGTTCACAAGACCAGCCAAACAATCGAAAGCTGCTACGATCGCGTCATTGAAAATATCTCATATATTGGCGAAACACAAGAAACCTTCCGAAGATGGATCGGTTGTGAAGGAAGTATTTATTGAAGCGGGTGAGACTTCATTTGGAGATTTTAAAAATAAAACAGAAATCGTGTCTGCTATTAGAGAACTTCAGTTATCTCATCCGACTTCCGACAAGGCGTATTGAAGTCATGATCCACGACATGGCAGATGAACTAAAACATGATATCATCAAATGTACATACTTTACTTTACAGTTCGACGAATTCACCGATATGACAGACACTACCCAGCTGTGTATTTTTATTCGGATGGTATTCAATGACATGTTGGCTAAGGAAAAATTTTTGACAAGCATTCCTCTGAAGGGGAAGATATATATGACGTTTTTTTCAATTTTGTAAAAAACTACAAGCTACCAATATATAAATTAGTGCGCTTTACAACCGATGAAGCACTAGCAATGACTGGAAACAAAAACGGTTTAGTGGCATTGTGTCGAGCTAATGAAGATTTCC
The DNA here is from genome assembly GCA_013387265.2 of Cryptolaemus montrouzieri. Lineage (NCBI taxonomy): Eukaryota > Metazoa > Arthropoda > Insecta > Coleoptera > Coccinellidae > Cryptolaemus > Cryptolaemus montrouzieri. The sequence continues at coordinate 108,617,937 of JABFTP020000185.1, forward strand.
CTTAATTTTTTTCATTCCATTGCATTATATACATCAACGAGTTTTGTGTTCAAGAGTTTTAAACACGGAAGAAATTATGGGCAATGCAAGAAAAATTGTGAATTCCATCCATGCACGTAGCTTGCAACGACGGCTCTTTGAGTTGCAGTTGGATGATAGGGAGTCAGCTAAACACACTGATTTAGTTCTTCACACGGACGGCAGGTGGTTGAGTGGAAAATTCCTGGAAAGGTTTCAAGAATTATTGCCCGAAATAATAGCTGTTCTAGACGAAAGAAGTGATGACACTCAGATGTTGAAAAACGAAAAATGACTGATATGGCATTTTTGACTTAAACACCATTAACTTGGAGCTTCAAGGTTAAGGAAAAACTATTATTGAGATGATTAGCGCAGTAAACGCATTCAAAAGTAAGTTGCAGCTTAAGACAGATCAACTAAAAAGAAAGGATCTGAAAAATTTTCCGTCTTTTTAAGCAAGGATTCCTCAGTTGAATTATGAAACGTATGAGGCTAAATTATCAAATATTTTGAGACAATTCGAAATGCGTTTTTATGATTGCAGTAAATTGGCAACTATAGCATCATTTATGAGTTATCCTTTTTCATGTAAGAACATTGCGGAATTAGCTACTGAAATAGCAAGTCAGTTCAATATGAACTCATGTTCTGTTGAAAATGAGTTGGTGCAGATTAAATCAGATATACATCTCAAAGCTACAGAATCTGATACAAATTTCTGGTGTTTTATATTTGAATATAAATATCCGAATATAAGGCAAATCGCCTCTCAACTGACGGCAATGTTTGGGTCAACTTACTTGTGCGAGTCTGCATTTTCTGAAATGAAGATAATCAAGTCAAAATATCGCAATCGACCAACTGACGATCATATGTCATCATGCTTGCGATGAGCACTCAGTGGTTACGTACCATCCCAAGTATGCTGACGACATCCAGTGCCACGCTTCAACATCCAAAGTCCCTCCTTAGTTAAGTTTAACACCATATGTAATTCTGTTGTATTGTAACAACCAATAAACTCGCAACTTTGAATAACTATGAGTTTTTTCATTGATATTATAGCGAAGAACCTAACTAAACCTAACCCAAACCTTGACTGAAATAATGTATATTGTGCGGAAAGCTAATATGTATATATATGCTACGGTACACCTTACCTAGGTAGGTAGGGTGTATCGTGTATGTACGACAACTCTGCATAACACATACTTGCAGCCTCTCAGAGTCGATCGTAAGTAGTCTAAAAATATTGAGGTAGATCGCCAGCAATTCAAGTTTGAGCACCCTTGCTATAAGGGTTCCTTTTTAACATTATGAGTACAAAACCTTAAGCATGAAGAGAGCCAAATTTTCGAAACACTCAAATAAATAACCCAAACTTTCGTTTACCATTCTAAATAATCTGTGTGACCTCAGACCTCAATGACAGGTTGACAGCGCCTTTGCATGCTTTCTGGTAAATAATAAATTCGATTTGCAAATTGGCCAATATTATTGGTAAAAGCACTTCCAGTTGTTGAATAGGTATTGGCCTCGGTTAATGTTCCTTGAGGCTCCTCTGTGAAGCATGTCTCAAGCATGCTCGATTGGATTAAGATCGGGGTATCTTGTAGGAAGGGGAAAGAGTTAATTCCTGCAGTTTCTAGAGCATTCATCACATTATGGGATCTACGAGGTCTAGCACTGTCGTCGACAAAAACAAAATTATCACCTAAGGTACCATGAAAATAAGTTTCATATAATCGAATTTATGAGCACCAGTTTGGCGCAGTTTGGGCGCAATAAATATTAGTTTTGGCGCCGATTAATAACTGTAGATGAAACTTGAAAACACCATTATACCAGAAACACCATTATGCCAGAACCAAATATGCAGTCCAAGCAGTGGACTGCGAAGAGGGAATCGGTTCCAAAAAAGGCAAAAAACTGTTTTTTCGTCTGAGGAAGTGATGGCGACTGTTTCTTGGGATAGTCAAGGACTGATTTCAATCGATTATCTTCAAAAAGGAACTCGACTTGGCACCTCTCCGGTTGCCAAGTCGAGAATACACGACTTGCGGTGTGAACTGCCTTACTCACCAGATCTAGCCCAAGCGAATTATTTTTGTTACTCACTGAAAATTACGCTCGGAGTCCAGAGGTTTTCGTTAAGTGAAGAAGCAATCACCTTCGTGAACCACTATTTTGCAGAGAAGAATGCCAAGTACTATTTAGACGGGTCACAGAGATGGGAACATCGCTGGGAAAAGAGTGTAGAGTTACAACGAGACTGTATTGAAAAATAAAGAAATATTCAGAAAAAATTTCCTTTCGTAGTTTGAAAACTTTTCAGACCACCCTCGTAAGTACATATTCGTCAATGACCAAGCTTCTCTAGCATCCGAACATTATTTCAGAGAAAACTATCGAGTATTAAAATACAGATCAACTACTGCTTGCAAATGGAGAGATTAATTTGTTTTTCCACTTCTCCAACTTGTCACTTTCATTTTTCGATGCTATTCCGATAGCCGCCCACATTCCGGGAATAAATGTATGCATATTGCGAACAAACGTCTTGACATTGAACTTGTTCACACTCCGTTGCATATAAACTGCAGTTGTTCGAACTTATTGATGGTATGCGCTTCGCGACTAGCGCCTGGGCTATTGGAAATGGTCTGCCAGCTTCTATATTGTAAATAGAATGATTGAATCTTGCAGTACAACACCAACATATATCTAAGAAATACCGAACTTTCGAACATCAAACAAAAAAAGATATTTTGTTTGAAGTTAAAGCGAGGTTTATGAGAATTTATTGCCTGAATGAGAGAATGTATTTTCTCTTCATTATTCATCTTATTGCCTCCATTTTTCTTCATTTCATTCAACTTGTTGAAGCTTTAGGCGATAGAAAATAAATTGTTTTCGATGGAATATAATTTATTCTTAGTTAATATACAGGTGGCACATCGAGACTTTCCACACACGTTAATAATTAATTGTACTTCGATGGATGGATTTATTTCGTTTGATTTCAGGCAAGAGTAGAGTGTCACATAATTTTTGAAGGAAATGAATTGTCTTCCTTATGATACATCGCCCCCGTTTTTGGATTCGTTCATTTTGAAGAGAAAAATGTTTAAAACAGATTACTCTTGCCGGTAACTTACGATTTTTTAAGGTATAGGTAGTCTGGCTTTTCGGCAATATAAATGAAACACTATATGATGTTTGTCGTGCTGACTAGTTTCGAGCTTTAATACAAACTCATCTTCAGAGCTGAAATAGATAGCAGCTTTTTCAATTTTGTAACGAGAGTCGGACAGGATACCCACCTTACGACAAAAATTTAAGAAACCAAACAGTTGTATGTTTTGCATAATCAAAAACATTATTGAAATGCTTAGTCGATAAAAGGTTCAAAAATCTAACGATACAACACATTAAAATTCAATTGAAAAGGGTTCAAAACGACAAATCAAAATATTTGAGACTGATACAGAAAGCCTATCATAACTTATTGCACACTGAAGAAAGTAAGGTTATCTCACAGAGTCTAGTAGTACTGGCAGGTTTTTCTTCTTCAATCCCGAACAAATCTTAATCCATAATTTCAAATTTTGGCATCAGAGTTAATGGATACTACTTAATTGTTTTTAGAGCAGCACCTATTCCGGCAATACCGAACAACGATTACAACTTTGCTAGGTATTTCAAGTGGCATGGTATACTTTTTAATTTTTTCACTAAGTGCTTTCATCAAAGATATTTTATTAAGATTAGTCCTATCTTAAATCAATCACCATTGAGCTAACATTTTTTAATTTAATTTTCGGAATTATAGTATCATCTTCTCTACCAAAAAAATCACTCAGATTTGAGTAAGATTATAACTTTTTCAGTTCGAAAGTGTTGATTTCGAACGTAACGAACATTCCGATGCTATTTTATATACAGAATGCTCAAAAATCACTTATCAAATCAATAAAACTAAATTGCCAAAACACCATTTTTCATTTCATATACCCATGTTTTTATACTTTATTCGAACGATATTTCGAATAAGTACTGATTGTTAGGCTTTCCTATATTCTAAATTGTCTCATTTTCATTTTATTTGCGTTTTTATTGAAAACCTGCAGTTCTTTCGGAAAATGAAATCATTAGGCCGTGGAACGTAGAAACAGACAGAGTGGATCAACTTCCGTTTCCAGTTTCTATATTCCACAATGTTCTATGTAAGGTTCTATGAATTTCGGCCTCTGCGTAACGTTTGGAAATAATTTAAAAATAGCAGTGAAACTAATTTTATCGCAGTAATGATAAGATGCGAAATTTATCGCTGTATGCGGAAACGCATTGAAGACTTGTTCAGAGAACAATATTCAATATTCCGTAGAATGTTGAATATACCTCTTTGAAGAAGCTAACTTTGATCGGGTATAGTTTTTTGCTAAATAAAATGGTAACTGAATACTCAAAGGAGAATTACGAATTTATTCATCATTAGTAGTAAATGTTAACAAATAATAAGTCGAAATTGAAGAATATTTAACGTTTTGGGGATAGCAGGTGCATAAATGATTAATAATATTTTGAACAAAAATAATTTCCACCCTTACAAATTCTCATTAATATAATCAACGAATTCATAGGTTAGGATTGATTTCTGCGAAATGCTGATGGTTCACATTCAAGATAACCTAGACCTCCTACAAAACATCAAATGGACCAATGAGTCCAAATTATCTGGTCCGTCGAAGATCCACATCAAACACGAAAGCGAAATATCATCGTTTTAGCTTTGATGTATTCTGTTTCATGTACGAAACAAAAAAATAAAATTTCTAAAGAAAATTCAAATGGTGTGAAATATTTAGAGATTTTAAGTACACACCTCAGGTATCGAAAAAATTAACCAGATAATTTGACGACAGATGGATAAGAAGACTGGGTACGTGGAATTGGCCTGCAAGATTTCCGTACCTTCAGATTTTTATCTCGCGATAAATTCGCGAGAGCACCTCAAATTAAAAGTGAGATGTGCTTTCGACAGCATCGATCCCAATCAACTGCAAAAAGCAACTATTAATGAAATGCGCTCGCATATTGAAAAATGTATAGAAAATAATGGTGGACGATTTGAACATTCAATTCGATCTCATTTTTACCACGTTACCATGTTTTCGCGATTAAAAAAGAATTATTTTCATAAATTATTGTAAATTGTTAATGTTGAAATTTTGTTTCATGATTCATGTCGGCAAAACGAATCTCTGTCGTTTGAGGTGAGCTAAAGTTATTCATTTAGGTTTTCTGTATTTCATGTCACACAATTTGATTATAATTTCTCTAAACTGTTTTATGTAAATTCAGGTACTTTTCGTTAAATGTTCTGCAGGTTGGACTTATTATTTGTTGACATTGACCATGAATCATACATAAATTCGTTCGAGTATTTATTTGCGATATTATCTAACAAAAAAAACTATAAATAAACAAATTGGGTGTTATTGCTACTTTCAAATAATTACCGTCAAACTGAGGCCGAAGTTCATAGAATCTTACATAGAATATTCTTTCCATCATTCAATCATATAGCTCAAGCCATATGACATGAGATTTTGAAATAGACTGAACGCCATGTTAAAATTTTATTAGTTTGACTTTTCTAATACTTTTAAAAAGAAAAACTGATTGTCTGATTCTGCTTGATAATTGAAAAAAATCATCAAGATTTAAGTAAATCTTATGCAGTACATATTTCATTAGTATATTTTTAGTTTTTCCTGAACCTATGCCCAGAAAAAAGTTTCAATGTTTCCTCAGGAACAAAGCACACTGCAGTAAGTTATTTTTTTTCTTCAAAAAACAAAAGGAATTGACAATTCACGATATTGAACAGCATAAACAAAACTCAAGTTAACTTCACACAAAAATTACAAAGTTTTCAAACGATTTTCACGTTTTAAGTGAAACGGAACGTGGCAAATGAAAATTTTGAAAGAAATAATCTATATCTGATATTCTTCAGTTTCTAGCTACTCATAATTAAGGATATTGTTTTTCAGTTTATAGTTGCTATCATACAAAATCAACGACGAAATTGGGTCAATCAATAATTACAATTCAATGAGATCGAAAAAAAGATTGCAATACAGGAAATTCTCAAGCACGACGCAATAAAAGCCCAGAAAATACAACTTCCAACTCAACACACGAAAAGGATAATCATCATAATAGATTAAATGTATGTAACCTTCGAACGAAAACGGTAAAATGGGTGCATCTGTTTCTATTTATAGGTCATCAGGCCAAGATTGCATCATCCATTTCGGAATGATTTATTCCAAAAATTCCACGAAATTAAAATAATGGCGAATTTCGAGAACATTCCGTAGCATATTTCCTACCGAAGATCCAGTTTTTACACACAAAAACAAATATTTCGAATTCATCAACACTTCGAATAATACTTTTAGTTTTACTCACAAAACTTTCACCATTTTCTCTAGCGTCGCAATAGGGTCGATATAAACCGTGTCGTCGCATTGCAATGTCATTGTCAAGTTTCTCGTTGATCATTGCATCTAAACACTAACTTCTCTATGCCGATCTATGGTTTACTGATGTGAATTGGACCAGAGAGCAGCGCACCAGCTACTGACGAACCTCTGAACGCTGGAATACGCGAACTAGTCACAGCAACCGCGGCATTATTTTGCTGGGAAATTTCCATGACCTACACCAACTACGGAGTATGTTGTGCGCGACAACGCCAAGGAGAAACGATTGGGTGTGCCCGCGAAGAACTTTCCGGCCAATCGGAGTGTCGAACTATCACCCTACGTAATTCGAATATCAATATGGCGCCGAAGGGTAGCCAAGAATCACCCTTACATGGATGTCCGAACAACTTTGCGATATTTAATTAATGGACGCTACTACGTGATACTTAATCATACAAAATTCAATAAAATTCGTCATTTACTGAAGCAACGTAGAACCAAACTAATAAATATTCTTTATCCAGCAACCGAATGAATAGTTATCAGATATCACTATATGTCTATATGTTTCTTGAAATAATAAAAATGTATTCGGGTTTCATTTGTGGAAACAGATTTCAGCTTTTTTTAGTTTTCGAGTTATTTCGGAGTTCTGGATTTCCATATGTGACGATATCTCGAATCCTATTCAAGTTAGGTAAAAATTATTTTCACATTCTAGAGGCCCTTATTTTAAGTAGAATACAGGGACGTATTCGAAAAATTTATTCGCCGATTGTTTTCAGAGTTATGAGACAACTTGTTTGTTTTTCAAATACGAACTATAGAGGGTTTTGGAATCCATAGAGAGAATCATTTTTTTCTATCCAAATATATTACATACTATCTCAATTCCTTCAACTGATGCCTTTTTCATAAAATAATCGAAAATTCATATCTATCCACTCTGAACATGGCAGATAATTAGAATTATATGGGAGAAGAGGTTCGTCTGTGTGCGTCAAAGATCCCGTTTATTCAATTCTGTGTTCACTTCTTAGAGCATAGAGTTTTTTTGTTGTGAAATTTAATTATGGACTTATCTCATGAATTCCAAAGCATTTTCATCATTCCAAATAAGAAAATGCAACGCCTGATCAACATTTGTGCATGCGTTTCCTATATGAATGTTACTCACATTCTCTAAACAAATCCTGAAATTTTGTTTAAGCTGTTATTCGTTTTTTTTTTATATAATAAATTCTCAACATGCTCCCAGAGGAAAATATCTGGGGAAGTCAGAACAGAGGAACGGGCTGGCCATTTCACAGGCCCTCTAGTTCCTATCCAGTGGAATTTTAGTAACGACCAGTAACGAAAATTAAGTCGTCGTCAGTTATCACCAGGCTGGAGAAATTACAGTTTTCTCTTCCTGTGGGGTTTGAATTTATTCTCCTCAACAATTCTGAGAGAGCTCGACTTCAAAATAGCAATTTTAATTGCATTTTGACGGCTAGAAATTTCAGGTTAGGCTGCAACTGCTCCTGAAACATCGACAATAATCTCTATCTTCAATTTCATGTTTTACTCTGTTGTGGTTTGAAAGAAGCTCCACCAATTAAATTGTTCTACAGTCTTTTGAAAATAAGATTTATGGTGCTCTTTCCTCTCAGGGAATCTATTGAAATCAGATGCTTCCGCAGCATCCAAATCATACCCATTCTGTATATTCCAACTGTTGCAATTGAAAGAACCACACCCTGCTTGATGAGTCTGCCATAAACATAGGTGGACGTCCCCCAACAGTAACATCTCATATCGTAATTTCGGAATTGAAGAACCATAACGATTGAGTTTGAGTAAAAATTTTCGAAGTAGATGAGGAAGGATGACATAAACTTATGACAAACCATTGTTTTCACAGAATCTGCTATTAATATAATATTGCAATTTTTTCAAACACCGAATTGAATGGATCCAAATCAATAGGAGTGATTGTTGTTGAAATAGTGTCATGACAATTATGGCAATTAGAATTAATAAGTGACATTGAATAATAGTAAAGTACTCACAGAAACTGAGATTTGCATTCCTAGGTTATTAACTAACATTTTTTGTGATGAGTTTCTACACATTGAAATGATCTCATTTAGCCAAAAATCTCCATTTAGACCATGCACGTTTTGACAACGAGAAATCTTTCTCTGACAAGTGCTATGCCTCTCACTATGAAAGCCGTCATCAAGTGATTGATATAAAATTGCGGTAAGGAAACCATGGTGTTATTGTGGTCTGGTGGTCTACTAATATTTTGTCAACTTCTACTAAGTTTGCGTACACACAGTTCAATCTGTCTAGATCTTTCTTGAAATTCATCGCAGCAGGTTTTTGACAGAGTCTCACTATTTCTATCAATCTCCTACTCCATACGCTGCTTTCAGTGTTCAAGATGGTAACATTATCATAATTGAGGTGATGCCCTAATTCATTTTCGAGAAGAAACCTTAGTAAAAGGATAACCTCACACAAGAGTTATTCAATAAAAGACATCACCTCAATTATGATAATGTTACCCTCTTGGACACTGAAAGCAAGGTATGGAGTAGGAGATTGGGTTATAGTACCCAACAGCTAATACATGTCCGTGAATTGCGTGTAAAACGTTATACCACAGATTCTTCAGCTCAAAATAAGTCGATTTGTGCCAACTTACCTATATGAAAAGTTTCTTCGTTTGGCAGCTAGAGGTCGCCAAATTCAACGATTTTTTTTTTATTTTTCAAATAATTCGAAAAGCGCTCGATCGATAGACAGCATATTTGGTATGCGTAGGCGGGTGCGTTATTCACGTCTTTTAGTGATCCACTCTATGACCTTGACGTTTTACAAGTGTCCCTAAAAACTCGAACGTGTTTTTAATCAACCAAAGTTAAACCTGTCTGCATTTGAGCAAAACTGTTTTAGACATAGACGATATTTGTACAACGAAATCGTTTTTCACAATAACTAGTTAAAAAAATGTAAACAGGTTGGCCAGTTGGAAACTAAATACGAAAAAACAAATCACTCCAGAATAACGACTAATTAGTTTACACCCGAAATTTCATTCAACTATAGTAAATGTTCAAAAATCCACCATTTTACTGAATACAGGAGTTAATCCTCCTTAAGAAATTAAATTGGACCCTTGGCATTACCTTAGGGTCATTTTTGAAGGAATTGGCCGCATTTAAAATTCTCATATGTAACTCTTCTCTGGTGTCAATTGGGAAAGAGTAAACTCTAGATTTTGAAGCACCCCAAAGAAAGAAGTCGCACGGTGTCAAGTTGGGAGATCGTGCTGGCCAACTTGCAGGAGCATAAACCACATTTCTGCACGCAGTAATACTGGAATATCGTCCAACAAATCCAGAAAATTTTCTGGCAAAAAATTGAAATATGCCTCTCCTTTTAATCGATCTGGAATCCCTACCGGACCAATAAGGAAATTGTCAATACCTGAAATCCATACGTTAATTTTGAATTGATTCTGATGATGTGTACTTGTAAAAACATGTGGATTTTCGACACTGTACACGTGTTCATTGAGGAGGTTAGTGATGCCAGACCTAATAAAAGTGCATTCGTCAGTAAATAGAATATTCCTACTAAAGCGGAGATCCTGAGTTCTCTTCTCTTGGATAATTCGGCAGTAAGTTAGGCGATTCTCAGGATCGTTGGAAAGTAATTCCTGAACTTTCTGAATGTGATAGGGATGAATTATTTATTTCTTTAAGACATCATGAATTATTGTTTTAGGAACGATCAACTGCAAACCTAAACGCCGCATGCTTAATTGTGGATTTTCCTCAACCATGTCGAAAATTTGTTCTTCGCGTTCTACCGTCCTTACTGTTCGTTGTCGTCATCCATCCAAATTCCTGGGCTTAAAGCAATCATTTTCGCGGAGGCAACACTCCAAATATTCAAACGTTTGGTGGTTCGGATCTATGCGATCTGGAAATCTTTCAGAATATACTCAAGCGCTTTCACGTCCATTGCCTTGACAAAATCCGTAGACCATAACCATATCAACCTTTCAGTGTTACTGTACATCTCTGTGCCTAATAGTGATAAAAAAATCACCAAAATACCTAGTTAAGAACTTCAGTTGACACTACTGTGTCAACAATTGGTTGTCAAGCATAATAAAATGACAATCTGCCAGACTATAGAAAAAAATCCAAAGCCAACATGGTCAAATGTGATATTTTTGACTTGCTAGGTGGTTGAAGAAATGAAATCATGACATTAAAAATCTTTTTTTGTGATTGAACTGCTCATGTATCAAAATTTCTCAAGAGACAAAAAAGTTTGATAATTAGCCTAGCTCCTCAATCTGAAACAGTTTTGCTCAAACGCAGACAGATGAGAAATTATGGTTGATTAAAAACACGTTCGAGTTTTTTAGGGACACTTGTAAAACGTCAAGGTCATTGAGGGGATTACTAAAAAACGTGAATAACGCACCCGATTACGCATACTAAATATGGTTTCTATCGATCGAATCCTTCTCGAGTTATTTCAAAAATAAGGAAAAAACTTAGGGTTTGTCGACCTCTAGCGGTCAAAGGAACAAAGTTTTCATAAAGGTAAGTTGGCCTAAATCGACTTATTTCAAGCTGAAGAATCTGTGGTATAACACAGTACACGCAATTCACGGACATCCTGTATAAATAAATAAGCAGGTAAAGTGAGTATTTATTTTATTTTTCATTCGCAATACAGTGTTATCTTTGAATGCATCTATTTTACAAACTGTTGGTTATCTCGATATCAAACGAAAAACATTTTCTTCAGAACATTCCACCCTTCCGGTTTAGAATGATACGCCTCTTGTGATTATAAAGTTTTTTTAACCTGATTCCTCTAGTTTTTCATGGCGTGTAATTCAAAGTAATCACTCGGGCAAAATATAATAGATAAGCCAACCATAGCGACCATTCTTTTAGACATTGATCCTTGAACTTGAAGTATACAATATCAGATTCCACGACATGCGATGTTATTAAAATTCTTGACAAGACTTGACCTTACTCATTACAATATGGCTTAACAAACTCGTTTTGTTTTCCTCCAATATTTTATACTGTCATTTCAAGAGAGAAACTTAAAGAGCGATCTAAGTAAGCACATTATTTCCCAAGTACACATTTGGATTGCAATTTAAATTTACGTCAGCAAATTGAGATAATCCAAATGTTTCATCGAGTACACTATTCAGATTTGTTGACATAGGAATGATGAATATTTCATTCAATTTCTAGTACGAGTTCAATAAAATCACTAAGAGAGAAATGACAGAAATAAACTAAAACTCTAATGGAAGTTTTAATATATCTAATTCCTAAAATGACCGAAGAAATTTTCATTTCAAAATGACGAACACAAAATGTCGAATGCTATTTTGCAAATATTGGTTTGTCACTACTGGGAATCTATGTAAGTGGGTTTTCAATAGCATTGTTTCCAAAAATGATATCTAAATGTTAATTCAAAGCGGATACGAAAGGATGGCGATACTTCACATAAATTTGTTTAAATTTCTGGAAAACTCTATAAAGGAACTTTCGATGTCATTAATTTCAAAAATGACCTAAAGATATTCAATTCAAAATGGATAAAAAATGATTTTTTATGATAAATTGGTTTTAACTGCAGCAAAGAGCTATTATGATGTTTTCGAAGTCACTGATTTGAAATTATTCAGAAAACCCATATCGGCAGAACCTAAAGGGAGCGAGGGTCTAATCAGAAAAAATTATCCAACAGAATCCTTTGAAAACCATGGTGCATTAGGGTTTTTTCCAGAAATATGACAATTTGAAAATTTTCAACCCCTCCTTCCCTATTCGGAATTTTCAAACAAAAGTTTCGAAGAGAAAACTTTTGTGATAATGATATGCCTACAAATGATATGAAAACCGTATAGACTCCATTCACTAAACGGAGAAAGTATTTTCAGAATTCATCAAGTATCCAAATATCCTCAAGAATGTTCTTGGAATGAGATATTTGAAAATAAATTGTACAATCTACTCTGCGCCAAGAAATTTACGCACAATTCCAATACTTCGAATTTCTTTTTCAGTAGGCAAATAATTATTAACACATGCTTTTTTAGGGATATGTCTGGACCTATGACAAAAATCGATGTTTTTTTAATACACATGTTTCCCTCAGAAGAAATAACATGAAAGAAATAAATTGAGATTTTGCAAGAAACCACCACATATTGATAACAGCAGTTGTTGATGAAATTTCACGAGTAACGTTTGTTCTTCTTGAAAATTTCAAATTTCGGTTATAATTGCTAATGCAGCCCGAATCACGAAAATTGGCCCCGGCAGGATGTGCTGAAGAAGTAGTGTTAGACTAGTGTTCACCTCGATTGGACACAACAATAGGCCAAAGATTTCGAGTGTCCTATTCAACTATTTCCAGAATGACCCACAGGTATAGGGTAACTGGTAGTTGAGAAAGGGGACCTGCGCAAGAAGGAACTCGAAGACTATCCATAACCGTTATTTAAAAAATTCCTCGTTAATACAAAAGTTCGCTACTGCTGGACACCTTCAAATTAGGCCTCGTGTCTGTACGTTACAGACATTTTAGAAGAACATGTTGTACCATTTGAGGTGAACATATGCGAAAACTATTTCTTTATGCCTGATAAGACTACACCTCACCAAGCTCATATCGTTAGAAAACACTTAAAGATCACGAAATTACTTCAATGCCCTGCAGGAAGTCCAGACCTCAATCCCACAGAACACATTTTCCATAGAAGATTGAGACGACAGAAAAACCAGCCAACTACCTTGAATGAAGTTCGTAACAGACTGATCGAAATTTGGAACGAAATAGATCAGAATCCTATAAGGTCATTGATTGTGAGTATTAATCGTAGATTCATATTCAATTCACCAAAGATGGAAATATCCGTTATTAATAGATTTTTGGGACGTTTGATTTTTCTCAAAACTTTTTCATTATTAGTTTTATTTCAATCTCTCTTAGTACCATTTTCAATTCGATTGTTCTAAAGCATTTTTTAGTGCTGAATGATTACGGGAAAAATAATTCTTCAACATATCAACAGAATGAATTTGAAATTTCAATTTTGTGCGTCAATTTCTTGGCGCAGTGCAAATTGATTTAGGAATGTTTCGGTATCATTTTGTCATATTTCAATGGTATCACAATTGTAAGAGACACGACGCAGTAGCAGGCTCGTTATCAAAACGTGAGCTTATAGCCGCATTCTGTTGAAATCCAGATCGGTAAGCTCACCCAATTTTCAACATGAAACGTTCAGAAATTCAGCCGGTTTATTCAGGCTCCTCGAAAAAATGGTGTCCAATCCCAAACTTGAAAATATTGCACCAGAGAATCACTTTTGGGACTACAGAGGGTTCCTTGGAGTTGTCGCTAGTTATTCTCTGTCCGATAGTGAGAATTACGCTTATTTAGTGCTCCTATGAGATGAAAGCAGATTTGTGTGAACAAATTTGACTTTGCGGGGATTCGCTCCTACATCTTTCATGTGGTTCTGGTGGTCAGGGGGCATCTAAACTTTTGAACGATAATCACCTCATAGGAGTGAAATTATAAATCGTCCTCACAGGGCGGTTAGAAAGGCTGATGTAAGCTTATCTCACTTTAGGGTGTTCTACCGTTAACAACAAATAATCGAATTACAGCGAAGGCGAAAATTTGAAATTATAACATACATACTGCTACCGCCCTCAGGTTCTTAACCCCACAAAGGTGTTTTCATATAGCCAAAACAGTGAAAATTTAACTGAAATGAAAATTATTCATTTTCACAGTGAAGAGAAGGTTGAGATAACTAAACTGTGCTCACATAAAAAGCTCTAATTCGTTGCAAGAATTTCTTGACCTCAGAATTTAAGATTTTCTTTATAGATATGGGAAAATAAAACATAGTATCTCCATTTCTCGTTATGCCCATATAAAATAAATTCACCTTCTATTCCAGAAGTTTACCCGTACTGACACGTAATATGGTTATATTATTCTCATCTCGTATGTTTTCATTTCCAGACTGCATGGCAACAGTCTCATATTTATTTGTAGAATGTATTAAGATGTTTCATGTCGTCATACAAATTTCCTGATGCTCATATAGTTCCAATAGACCATGTAAACGTACACACGTTACTTTGTGACGCTCATTATCTAATTTGTGTCAACCTGACGACACGGTGAAAAACACTTCGCGAGCTTCTATAAATAAGTCTTCTGTATATAATGATTACTTGAGAATCTTAGAACAAAAAATCATGAGTATATTATGTAATAGAGTAGCTCATCGATAACCTTCAACTTAGATTTATTGCACTGAAAATGAATCAATGAAATTTTGAAATTTCAACGGAGGAATATTTTTCATGTTTTTGCACCTCTTCACTTCAGGCTCCTTCGACAAGGTGTTTTCACCATTATAATCTTAATCAGGAAGGGGAATTTCACCCTAACGTTGCTTGACTCCTATGACCGTAGGCATACACTCATTAACATTGAGCTATTTTCGTAACCAAGAAAGCTATTTGACATCTTTTCAAGTATGGTGTAGTTTAAATGTGATACTGAAACACAGTACGGATATTGATGTTTATATATACAGATAATAGTCATTATAGAATGAAAAATAAGGTAGTTTATCATCCAGTCTAAACAATGCCAAATTGGAATCGTAAAGGAAAATTGGGAAAATACATCGCACAATGAAAATAGCCTAGGAAACCTCCCACGTATTTCGCGTCCTCCTGTTCTCCTTATCAAGAATTCCCCCACGGAATTGAATGGCGAAAGGACACAAGGGCATTCTCGTTTCCCACGCACAAGTGCGGTTTCCATGACTACCCGGTTATGTGTCAGAGAGTCAGGGAATCAGGAATTTGTAATCGTCTCGTCCCTAGCTTTTCCTGGCTTATTTCCTCGAATTCCCGGTTAGAAATTGCGCGCGTAGCCGCGTTGCCTTTGACTGACATCGATATCCATCCATAACTCTAGTTATTCTGGAGGCTAGTTGGATGGCGTTTGAAATAATTCACTGGGAGAAACAAATATTTTTGTGAGAGTTGATATTACCCCATGGCGAAGAGTAATAAAAACGAAATATTCATATACATACATAAATTTATATATATATATATATATATATATATATATATATATATATATATATATATATATATATATATATATATATATATATATATATATATATATATATATATATATATATATATATATATATATATATATATATATATATATAATCTAAATACTTTAGTTTTATTTCATTGTAAATATGGATATCGATTTTCATCAAGTAACGACCTCCTCAATCAAATTATTATTATAATTTGTTACAGTACCTGTGGGTTTCATTTTGTTATATATATATATATATATATATATATATATATATATATATATATATATATATATATATATATATATATATATATAGGACGAAACTGGATTTTTACATTTCTTAATTTTTCCAGTTTCGTCCTCAAGTATCCTTTCAAAAAATCATCTATTGGTAGATCTACATCCATAGCACGAAAGAGGAAAAGATTGGAATAAGGCTGATTTCAATAAAACTGATTCAATATAATTTCTCATATCAAGTTTTCTTAAATTATATTCCTCCTAAATGGCAGCAACGCGTGACGCTTCAGCTAGTCTACTGTAAAACAAGAAATGTATTTCATTCAATCTATGGTAACACCACACATTTACTTTCCTATGTTGAATTATGATGGACCCGTGAGGTTCGGATTTATGAAGCTGAATATCTCCAAATTTAAAAAGATTCGGGCCATGCTGTTTTCACTAATTTGTCTCAGAATTCCTTCAGGAACCACCTCTCAAAGTTTGTCGTAGACTTTGGGGGATACCCTGTTTTCGGTTGACGTGGCTCTTAGTAATTCGTATTTGTTTCAAAACATGAAAATATGGCTCGGAGAACGGAAATATTCAACAGTCACAGAAGTCGTCTACCAAACAAACGTATTGCGAGTATTTCGGTATAAACTTCTACAAAGTAGACATCAAAAATCACCAACATGAGCTAAGCAAGTGCGTAACCCTAAAAGGAGATTATGATCAGAAATAAATGACTCAGTAGAAAAATGGGAGTTCTTATTTCATTATTATTTCACCTAGCAATTCACCCAAGTATAGTAGAATTTTAATTAGTTTGGGTTGTTCTCTGGCCTTTCTGTTACTCAAATTCTATCCTGAACTTTTAGATCCCCCGATTAGCGTCAAAATTTCATACTTACACTTCGAGAAGTTCATTATGCAAATTTTACGCTGATGATTCTGATTTATGGTTATTCTGTATGTTAAATCTCGTAGGGTACAAGATGATTGGTAATTTGTATAATCATTGAATCTACAACTTTTTCTTTTCAGACCTTAGTTAAATTAAATCGGTTAGCCAGTAGAAAAAAGCAATTAAGGGCTTAAGTGCGTTTTACGAAAGTATTCTCGGTTAGTTTATTTTTTAACCAACTTGTTAACTGGGACAATTCAATGTAGGCACAATTCTAGAAGAATCCCCCTGAAAAGTTGGGTATAAATTATGAAATGATGAAGGTTGATTTTTGGTACTGGCGTTTTATCAGAGGCGTCCTCGTTAAGTTCATAGATATTTTTCATAGGATTATGGTAACTCGTCCAGTGATTGTAACCATATTTCCAGTTCAGATACTTCACCGACTTCTACTTAGAATGTCAAGACACACTTAAATCCAATCAAAGATATGGTTGGAAATAAAAAGGTATTGGATAGAAATGAAAAATACTGAATTAAATAAAATATATCCACACTATGAAAAATTGACTATCGTTTTCACAAAAAAAAAACAAATTAGTTTCCAAACAACCTAATACATCCGAGTAATGAAAACTAAATTCAGCAGATAAAAACGTTCGTACATCACCAAAAAAACAGTATAATGGCCATAGCCATAGTCGATCCAAGCTCAATAGTTAAAGAACCATTATGCGTCAACCTTGACTCGAAGGAGAATCGAAATTACATAATAGGGGCCCCGGTTATTTCAACTTCGCGCCCAATTATTTAAGCAAAAGTTCAAGGCTCACCGGCAACAACTGGGCAAGATGAATCACCGAAGTGTATAGTTGATTGTTGATTTGGTTATAACGAATCGTTGGAAATATTCGAGAGGATTATTGACCTCGTTGTTTGTGCTAGGACAAGAGTAATCACGGAGGTGGTAGTTAAAGGTTCGGATATCGTGACTGAGATTTTATCCTACGATAACCATAAAAAATTATGATAATGTAATTTTTGTATCTTACCATTATGCTTACCATGAAGCGCTGAAAATTACTCTGAAAATATAACAAGAGTTTGGCAGAAAAAGTTGATTATCAATTGCTGAAAAACATAATGAAAACCACTACGGCATATGAACATGAATTTGTGGGCAGGAAATGCAGTTTGTCGATAGAGATCAAAGATTCAAAGAATTTGGAATGGTTTCCTTAACCCCAGCACATAAACGTAAAAGATTTGTATTTTTTCTTATTGAAAGCAGAATGAGCTATAATAATCGTTGCATATGTGTCAGGAAGACTAGCAAGAAACCAAAGAATTGACTAATTAGCAGGCTTATCATCACGAAGGTACCTCTGTAATGATTTGTGGTGGCATTTTCTATGGTTGTAGATCAAATCTCTACCATTGTGAACATGAATGCAGTAATATGCCGGATTTTCGACAGCTGTAGGCGAAGGTTGTGCATTTTCGGATGATGACGCACTTCCTGTTAACATTACAATAGAAGCACAAGAAATCATGGAATGAAGTACCTACAATCTCCAGCGAGATCTCCTTCCAATAGATTCATTGTCATTCCTATATTGCATTTGTAGAGAGTGTTTAAATTATGAGATTTGTAGATTTAATATGTTCCAAAACTGCGGATTTGTTGTCTGAGGAAGATGTTCTCTGAATCAAGTTTCCAAATTTCGTGTGTGTTCCTTGTAAGCTGTTGGGCATTCACTACATACAATTCTGTATAATCCAGACTGTTCAAATTCCTTACTTTTTGGTAGGCATTGAATAGTCATTTGCTTATGGTGGGACTACTGGAAAAGGAGGTTGTTGTATGAAATTTGGGAAGATAGTTGCAGATGTTATTAGAGAGGGGGCCAATGCAGGTTTGACATGCGTACTCAATCTGGTTTTTCTACAAAGGAATACAGTAATGGAAAAATTTGATTTTTTCTTTGTATTTATGTGGGAGATTGGAATATTATCATTTGATGCAATTTTCTTAATGATATTGATTTCCGTATTAAAGTCTGTTATGAATAGGGCAATGGAAAGGGATGAATCATTGAATTAATAAAACTGTAAATGTATCTTTTCTAGGGGTTGCGAGTGCAGCACTGGCATCAATTGGTATACTGAAGAACTTCAGAGTCTCAAAAGATCCACTTCAATTGTCTACTGAACTACATTCTAGATACAAGACCGAAGAGTTGAAGCGTTTGAGAAATAGATTACGTTTAAATTATCGAGTTTTATTAATAGACGAAGAAGAGCTGCAAATAATAGGGAAATCTTGAATTCTTTAAACAGACAGGCTAAAATGTGGCAAATAATATAATAATGTAATAATGCTAGGCGCAATATACTGTTACCGTGTCCACTACGGTATCTCACCATAGATCGCTCTAGGCCCCTCCGAATAAGCGTGTTACCGTGTTAACAACGCTTCCATAATCACAGATTTCGACCAGGCTAGACACAGAGCGTACTCTGGGCCTACCTGGACCGAGGGTTTAAATATCCGTGTATTTCGGAGACTCCCGGCTCTTTGTCTTCAACGACCTCTTCGAATTCACACTGTCTCAGAAAACCGGCTGCAGCACGCGTTGCCACGAGCCGGCTTTCCGTACTCACGCCATATTGCCAAACCGCCGTTGTTTACCGAGGAACCACGTGTTTTTATTTCATTTTAATTCTACGTTTACAAAGAGTGTTTGTGCTAACCATCAGTGTTTCCATCGTGTGTGTGACCCAATCTCGGTATAGCAATACCAAAAAACACATAGGGGTGGATGAATTTGGTGATAATTCTGGATCTATTGAAGAAAAGATAGTTGACTCGATTCCTAGTAGTAATACTGAAATACTGAAGCAAATTCCTAATAATTTGAATTGACGTGAGCCCTATAAGGGTGAGGGATGCTATTCATTCACTAAAAAACACCAAGTCCAAAGACATCTATGGTCTTTCAACAGTATTGCTGAAAAGAAATGTTGAACTCATTATTTACCCACTTACAACTTTGATAAATAGATGCCTAAAGAGTGGAATTTTTCCGAATTGTTTGAAGATCTCAAAGATAATACCTGTGTTTAAGAAGAGTGACACTGAAAGTATTGGTAACTACAGACCCATATCTCTTGTCCAAATCTTTTCCAAGGTCTTGGAAAAGATCATGAGTGAACAAATTTTACAATACTTTCAGAAGTGGTAGAAGTACCGCAGATGCCATAATTGCTTTTGTAACCAATACAATTAGGTGGTTTGAGCTTGGGTTGTATTCTCTGTCCCTGTTTCTAGATCTGACCAAGGCGTTTGACTGTGTTTCCCCCTCGGCTCTGGTGGCCAAACTTGAGTGCTATGGCTTTGGCAGAATGAAAATCAATCTTATCGAATCGTTTTTATCAAACAGATTTCAATCAGTCTATGCAAATGGCAGTTGGTCAAACAAGGTACCAATCAACATCGGAGTACCACAGGGCTAAATTATGGGCCTATTGCTATTCCTCATTTTTAGAAATGATTTTCCTGAATACATGGCCAACTGCCTCGCCATTCTCTTTTCGATGGTTCCACGATTTCTGTTGATTGATCTGGCGTTGGCGGATGGGCTGATTGAGGATGCACAGTCCAGGGCCATGGAATGGTTCTCGGGAAATGGCTCAGGTATGAATGCTAGCAAAACGGAAAAGGTGACCTTTTGTCTAAGACGCACAGAGTCTTCTAGTGCAGAATTTCTTGGCATATATTCGGACACAGGGCTTACCTGGAATGTCCATATTGATTATCTAGCAGATAAACTGACCAAAAATATTTTCGTATTGAGAAATTTGAGAAAGTCTGTATCACCTAATGTTTTGAAGACTGCTTATTACGCTCTGTGAGTCTCACTTGAAATATAGTCTCATAGTCTGGGGCACACCCAGTGAGCTGGAAGGAATATTTCGATTACAGAGAAGGGTTGTAAGAAAATTTGGTAGAAAATATAGGGATTGCTGTAAACAAAAATTTAAACAACTAGAAACTTTAACGCTACCTAGCCTCTTTGTTCTTGAATACTTTGTCCACCAAAATATAACATGGATGGAGAGACATAGTGACATTCACAACTACAACACAACAGAAACAATATCTATACTCAATATTACAGACTAAGTATGTAAGTAAGTAGGTCGCAGGATGGTCTGGGTTTTCTGTCACATACATTTTTTAACCATCTACCTGCTTCTATTAAACCACTTCCGTCTAAAAACATTAAAAATTCTGTGAAGAAAATACTGATCGATAGAGTGTTATACAAAACAGATGACTTTTTCAATGTTAAATTTTAATTCTTCTATGTTTTTATTAAGTAAGTGTAACGATACATTTACATACAATCATTTCATTTATGTATTTATTTATTGCATTGTTGACGTGTGCATATACATATGTATCGTTTTTTTTGTATTCTAGCACGAATAAACCTCTTTATCTATTTATCTAGTTTAGTGAAACTTATGTCAAGGAAATTTATTGAATTATTGCGTTCAATTCCAGCAATGAAGATAATTTTATTATGCATTTTTTCAGAAAATGTAAAACCGGTCTATTCACCTGTTTGAGCCTCGAAAACAACATATCACCAAAGTATGTGTACCAAAAAATATTATGTTTTTGTGCTAACCTATTATTCATTATAGATTTTTAAAGATTGCTCCTAAAAATTTCTGCTAATAAGGGACTGAATGGGGTGGTGGTGAGTGTTGGGTTTTTTATTTGAAACATTTTGATTTACATTGGAAATAATTTTGTCACGAACAGTACTCTAAAAGAAACCTTGCCAGGCCAGTTGTCTCCTACACAAAACACCTAGAAGTAAATAAGCAAATTTCTTAAACCACAAATTCATGCAACCCACCAACTCGAATCGGCTATACACCATTTCAAATTTTGAAGATCTGATAGAGAAACTTTCGGTACTTAAAAATTTTAATTTTAAATTTGTCTCCTTTTATAATATAAAACATATGACCCAAACATTCCAACAGATGAATGTACGCCTCCAATGAAAGGAATCTTTAACCAAAATTACACATCACACATTATTCATGAATTTTGTGATCTTTTAGAGACCTGGTTGTCACAACAGTATTTCCGGTTTGAATCAAATTTCTTCGAACAAAACTCAGGAATCCCCATGGGATCCCCACTCAGCCTTTCATTAGCAGATGTTTTTATCTTGAAAAAATTATAATGAATAATAAGTTAGCACAAAGATATATTATTTGTTGGTACAGATACGTTGATGATGTTCATGTGGGCTTTCAAGGCTCAAAAAATTAAATAGAACAGTATTTACATTTTCTAAATAGAATAACTTTCACTGCTGATATTGTACATAACAATTCAATAAGTTTCCTTGACAAAACCATCACTTAACTCTCAATAATAGTCTCATCTACAACATATATAGAAACTTCCACAAAATCCATAATTCCATGGATTCTTTTATCCAGACTACAGAAATTATCCGCTTATAATTCAATAATTCATGGAGCCTTTCTATTCTCCTATCCATAACAGTCATTAATACGGCAATCGATATCATTAAGAAGATTGCATTAAATAATAATATTCCAGACTTCCACATAAACATTAGCAGCAAACGTAGAAAAGAAACAAAAATTTCTCACTTAAATTAAATTAAAATTCCACTACATAAAAAGCAGAAAATAAATACGCATGTCTGACTAACATTGGCCCTCTCTCTAATAGCATCAGCAATCATCTTTCCAAATTTATTTCAACAACCTCCTTTTCCAGTGGTCTTAACATAGGAAAATTACTATTCAATGCAAACAGAAAACTAATGAATTCAAATAATCTGGAATATACAGAATTGAATGCAGTTAAGGCATAGCTTACGTAGGATATACTCAGATGAAGATTCAAATAACACATCTCCTCAGATAACACATCCGCAATTTTCGAACATTTCAAATCTACAAATCACATTAGATTATTTTAAGATAAAATTCTCCACAAATGCAATAAACGGATGACAATCAATCTCTTGGATTTTTTGGAAACTAACAAACTTTGTAAAAGCCCAAAATCCACCACAATAGTCAACATTTGGTAGACTTTTCTGTCAGGTATGTACCAACCAGTATTTGTTAGTAATAATTATAAATCAGTTCAAGCTGAAACAGGACTATAGCAATGTTCTATAATGGGTCCTGTTTTATTTTTGGTTTTCATCAATGACCTTTCTGATTATCTGAAAGAATCAGTTGGCCTTGTGAGGGTTCTATCTTAATGATGTGGCTATGAATGTTGACAAAACCCAGCAACTCACGTTCAGTTGGAGGAATACCTCCCATCATCAGTGACACAAGTAGTGTAAAATTTTTGAAAGTACATTCTGATTTCTGATTCTGTATCATGGAATACTCAAGCCGATATGCTATCTAGTGTGGTTGAAGCGCTTTGGTTTCTCGTTTTCTTCGATGGACACTGTTCTTCTCGCTTATTGAATCATCTTTTAGGTACCATATTGTTGTTTGGGGGAACCATATCAAACGTAATTTAATTTTTACACTGCAGATCAGTGCAGTTAAAGAACATGGAATATTGACTTTTCCATGTCTATATTCTTGAATTTCTTGTGTTAGTCCATAACAACACTGGCGTCTTCGAATCTGGCTCATATTTCTACTCTTAGAATACTGGATGTAGCAAGCTATTGAAAAAGGAGTTTCTAAGAGTAGAATAGAGTAGAGCGCAGAATGGGTTTAATTTCCATGCTGTCAGCTTTCTTAATAAAATTCCTAAAAATTTTTAATTTCTCAAACCAAAGAATCTGAATATTGTACTGAAAAGTATTCTAATTAAAGTAAACTTTACTCAACCCATGATTTTTTGAAATAAATTTGTTATAGTTAATCCTATTTGACATGTCTTCATATTTATTCATGTTCTTGTTATTGTATAAGTACAATGAATTGATGAACGGTAATTGTATATACATAATTTTAATAATCTTACGGATCTGTGTAAACACCTTCGTATAAAGCAGGGGTGCTCAAACAGTCGATCGTAATAATCTTTGTAGATTTTTTCTGACGGAAGATGACACTACTCATCATCTAGTTCTTCATAAAGAAATACGATCATGAATTTGCATTCAATGTTACTGATGACTAAGGTCTATATCGACGGTGCTCAGACGGTCGATCGCGATAGACCAGTCGATCGTGAGTGCTTTTCGAGTAGATCTCGAGAAGAAAAAAATTTTAATAAGTAGGTAACTAAACTACAACAATTTATTACGTAATAAAATAACAATTTACTAGTGGCAAAAGGCTGCTTTATCAGACGAACGCTCGGTACTTGTCAAAGAAAAGCCGCGTTTTTTACTCTTGCCGCTTTTCTAGAAATTTCGGTCGGTGCGTTTGACGGAAACATTCGAGACTTTCGTTCACGCCGATATAAATGTTGCGCCTGCAGGAATTTAAGTTATTCTGAATTGTACCTTGAAGGCAATACTACGTCGATACAAAGTTTATTATTAAATAGTACAAAATGCGTGCAGGGAAGAAATATAAAATGTATCATTTTAATAACGATCGGGAGGAAGAATTTTTCTTTTGTATGGTGCATTTGTCTTATTTGTCGTGCGTCAGTTGCAATACCTAAGGGTGATAATTTATAGAGGCATCATGAAACGGTTCATGAAAACTATGAAAAGAATTTTACGTCACAGAGTGAATTAAGAAAACCAAAAGTACGTGATTTGATATCTTGTTTGAAAAAAGAACAAACCATGTTCACAAGACCAGCCAAACAAATCAAAAGCTGCTTCGATCGCGTCATTTGAAATATCTCATATATTCGCGAAACACAAGAAACCATTCGAAGATGGATCGGTTGCGAAGGAAGTATTTATTGAAGCGGGTGAGACTTTATTTGGAGATTTTAAAAATAAAACAGAAATGGTGTCTGCTATTACATACTGAAGTTCTCTCGTCCGACTGTCACAAGGCGTATTGAAGTCATGAGACAGGACATGACAGATTAACTAAAACATGATATCATGAAGTGTACATACCTTTCTTTACAGTTCGACGAATCCACCGATATGACAGACACTGCCCAGCTATGTATTTTTATTCGGATGGTATTCAATGACATGTTGGCTAAGGAAGAATTTTTGACAATCATTCCTCTGAACCTGAAGACCTGTGGCGAAGATATATATGACGTTTTCTTCAATTTTGTAAAAAACTACAAGCTACTAATATATAAATTAGTGTGCATTACAACCGATGGAGCACCAGCAATGACTGGAAACAAAAACGGTTTCGTGCCATTGTGTCGAGATAATGAATATTTCCCTTCATTTTTTTTCATTCCATTGCATTATACATCAACAAGTTTTGTGTTCAAAAGTTTTAAACACGGAGAAAATTACGAGCATTGCAACAAAAATTATGAATTCCATCCGTGCACGTAGCTTGCAACGGCGGCTCTTTAAGTTGTAGTTGGAAGATAGGGAGTCAGCTTAACAAACTGATTTAGTTCTTCACACGGACGTGTTGAGTCGCAGAAAATACCTAGAAAGGTTTCAAGAATTATTGCCCGGAATAACGGATTTTCTAGAAGAAAGAGGTGATGACACTCAGATGTTGAAAAACGAAAAATGGCTGACTGATTTGGCATTTCTGACTGACATCACAATGCACTTGAACACCATCAATTTGAAGCTTCAAGGTGAAGGAAAAACTATTATTGAAATGATTAGAGCAGTACACGCATTCAAAAGTAAATTGCAACTTATGATAGATCAACTGAATAGAAAAGACCTGAAACATTTTCCGTCCTTGAAAGCAAGGATTCCTCACTTGAATTATGATACGTATAAGGCTGAATTATCACATATTTTGGGACAATTCGAAATGCGTTTTTATCATTGCAGTAAATTGGCAAATATAGCATCATTTATGAGTTATCCTTTTTCATATAAAAACATTGAGGAATTAGCTACTGAAATAACAAGTCAGTTTAATATGAACTCATGTTCTGTTGAGAATGAGTTGGTGCAGATTATATCAGATATACATCTCAAAGATATAGCGTCTGATACAAATTTCTGGTGTTTTATATCTGAAGATAAATAAACGAATCTAAGGCAAATCGCCTTTCAACTGACGGCAATGTTTGGGTCAACTCACTTTTGCGAGTCTGCATTTTCTGAAATGAAGATGATCGAGTCAAAATATCGCAATCGACTAACGGACGATCATATGTCATCATGCTTGCGATTAGCTCCAGTGGTTACGTACCATCTTATGAAAGGTATGCTGAGGACATGCAGTGCCACGCTTCAACATCCAAAGTCACTCCGTAATTAAGTTTAACACCATATGTAACTCTTTTGTTTTGTAACAACCAATAAACTCGCAATTTTGAATGACTATGAATTTTTTCATTGATATTATAGAAACGAACCTAACTAAATCTAACCCAAACCTTGACTAGAATAATGTATATTGTGGGGAAAGCTGATATCTATATATGTTACGGTACACCCTACCTAGGTAGGTAGGTAGGGTGTATCGTGTATGTACGACAACTCTGCATCACACATACTTGCAGTTTCTCAGAGTCGATCGTAAGTAGTCTAAAAATATTGGGGTAGATCGCCAGCAGTTCAAGTTTGAGCACCCCTGGTATAAAGCATCAATAGGTATATCTATCTGAATTGAATGATCTGACACAACCTACAATAGCAAATTTCACAAGCAAGTCAGAAATTAGCCAGGATATTTATTCAATGAACGACTTCAATAACTGTGTCAGAGTTGATGTTTCGAATAATTTAAATCTATATACTCTTAATCGATCGTCAAGTATTCTACTTCAGAAAATTTTCAAGGCCTTTATGATATAATTCCTTCACTCCAGCAACCACCACAAAGGAGACTGTAAACATCTAAGCTGTTTTTTACCTTTGCGAATCTTGGATTCATTGTTTATTCTCAAGCATTTACATAATTAGCGTCCGGTTTCATAGTTGTGGTTTATGAAATTTATCCATCCCACTAGTTCGACTAGTCGGGCAAGAGGTAAGATAAAATGGTAATCAACGAAATTTTCCCCAATACCTTCGAAATATACTTCATAATATAAAGGTTTATTAAAAAAATATAAAAACATTTTCAGAACTATCGTTTGATATTTGTTTAATAGAAAATATGAATACCCATTTCAATATATTTCCATTCGAAAATCTTATGAATACTGGTGAATCTAGAGAAGGACGCTCAACTGAGACTGGGGTGTATAGACGCAAAAGAGGAAAAGGAGTAATTATCACCCAGTGTATTCTCAAGAATATTCTTCAGAACGAGAATGTAACCCACCTTCTCTTAGGAAAAATACTTTTAGGCCACAACTCTATCTGGAGGATCTACTAGTGCATTGTTTCGCGAGAAATAATTCTGTGTCCATATGTCATTTTCAAGTCGAAACTTTTGGATATGGACCTGTACATGAAGCACTCATCATGTGTCGAAACGCCAGCATCTTTTTTGATTGAAATTTCGACGTTTCGATGCTCATTTCCATCATCGGCGCAGTTTTTCAGTGAGTTTCTGAATACCGACCTGGGAATTATTTGAAATTGACAGATTTTTTATGCTACTAACTTCATTCATCGTATTATCGTCTCTAATATTTTTTTCGCAAAAAATATCCAGAATTCTAGCCACGTGCCTTGTTATCGCAGTTCTGATGGTTCTTGCAGGAATCGACCTTTTTCCCTGACGAATTTATGCAGCAGAGTTTCAATGTTTTGTTGCATATTTGCATAGAGTCTAATTTTACAGATATCCACATAAAAATAGACTAGGAAATTGTGATCGGAGTCATCGGATAAAACTCTGGTTGCCAATCAATTCTTTCAGGAATAATTCATTGAATAAATCTGCTACAATTTTTCGATTGTGTGGAGGAGCACCATCTTACTACCACCAAAAGGGTGCGTGAAAATGAAGTTGAAAAAATAATTTTTTTGTTCAAAATACCTCTTAGTCTTGAGATTTCCTTCGTGCTGCCTTGGATTTTTTCTGTCCAAAAATGATCACTGTCAGTTAAAAATTCCAGCCGTTGTAAAACAACACTCATCGGACCAAATAACTTTCTTCAAAATATTGTCACCTTTCGAATTTTCATTTGTAGCCTCTCACAAAATGCTACCATCCTCTCGGGATCTGCGAGTCTCAGAGCATGCTATAAATGTCCGTTAGAAGGTTTATATGAAAGTGATCTTTAGAGTTCTCCAAACTTGCATACATGGTACATTGAGTTCATTTGCAAACCAACCAACGACCGAGCATTCTTATTAACCTATGAAAAAGCGAAGTACAACATTCAGAATGTTCTACTCTTCTTCAGGATTTATACGTCTTCCATATTTTCCTCTGGGTTTCTTGAAAGTACCAATCTATCGAACGGGCAAATAAGGTCTCATGAGAATGATCTTGGTTTGTATATTCCTTTCGTAGCGTTGCGCTGATAGTATGTCACAAAAGTCTTGGGAAAAAATTCGAATAAATAAATTAATTACTGAAAGAACAACTTTATTGAATTGATTATATCATTAGGATTTCACCTCATATCTAAACTCTATAAAATCGTATTCAAAGGATTGATAGGGGCCCGTTCTGCTCAATGGCGCGCAATTTTCTCCGAACACCTCCCAACACCAGTCTTCGGATGACATCCACATCGATTTCTGGTATCTTCTGAAAGATTCTTTGTCTCAAGCCTTCTTCGTTTTGGGCTTTCCATCCATTGTCATAGACTTTCCTTGTCAGTAAACCCCAAAATCTTCGATTGGTCTTGCTTGTGGAACGTTTGGGGGGTTGTCTCCACGAAGTACAAATGGGATGTTATTAGCCTCTAACCAATCTCTCGTAACTCGCGCATGATGGGAAGACGCCAAGTTTGGCCAAAACATTATTTCGTCATCAGCGTGATAGGTATTGATGAAACAATTTTGGGAGATCTTCCAGAATATAGATTTGCATCAACAGCTTCGCCTCTCACATGCCCTAGATATGGTCTTGAAACCCAAGCTTCAGAAATAGCACACCAAACCAAAACCTTGTCGTCAAATTTTTCCTTTGTTTTGAATTTCACTTCGTTTCCTGTTTCTACGGATTTCATTCAGAGCCTTCGGTCGACCACCTTTTGGCAAATTCAAGCATAATATTCTTTGCTCACATTCACTTATTACGCGATAAATAGTTATCTTAGAAATATTCTGACCACGAAAAATGTTGATGAATTCACGCATAGGAACTAGCCCAACTAAATTGTAGATACTTCTTCGAAGTTCTAATTTGTAATCCACGAATTGCGGGAACTATGCATGAAAAAACTTTTTCCCAAGACTTTCGTGACATTCGTTGAATTCGCAGCATGTACCTCTTTCCAATGGCAGAAAACACTATTTTCATCAATGAAATACCTATCAATTGATTAATTTAATTATCGACGCAAAGGAAGAAATAAACACCGCACCAAGAAATTCACGCACACACAAAATTGAGATGTACAAATTTACCCAGGAGAAGTTGAAATTTGTTGATGAATTTTTTTTCTAGCTATCCACCAGCACTAGGGAATGCTGGAGAACAATCAAAGTGAAAATGGAACCCGTAGAAATTTAAATAAGAGTAATAATGAAAATTGTAAAACTTTTGGACAAAATAATAGTGTCCGAAAACCTGTTAATATCATCCTGGCGAGAAGTACTGCATGACATAAACACCTCAAAAAAGTCTAGGGAACACTTATCTTTAAAATATGAATTTGATGATTCGAATGTATAGAAATCTTTCGGTTTTGTTAGGATGTATATAATGTATTCTCAAGAAAACAGAATAATATTTGACTTCTCCAAAGCACATATTATAAAAAAGAATTTGAAATTTGAAAATGACGAAATTTGGTAAAACACAAAAAAAAATCCTGAACTAATATTTTCGAAACGATATGGAAGCACTTATATTTTTCAGTACCCAGAAGGTCCACCTCTGTTATTAATGACACTTTGGCATCGTCGCGGCATGCTCAAAATTAAATTATCTATTACATTTTGGCCAAGCCCCCTGAACTGCTAATCGAAGCTCCTGTTCATGATGGAAGACGTTTTGACGCAGGGGATCTCTTTTTAGGGTGTCCCACACATGCTCGATGAGATTCATTCCTGGGGAGCAGGATGGCCACGGTAGAAGATCGATATCATTCTCTTCAAGATCGTTCAAGACAACTCTTGCACGATGAGGAGGGGCATTATCTTGATGGAAGAGTTGATTTTGACCCATTGTTTGGAGATACGGTTCTACTACAGGTGAAACTATCTCATTTGCGTGGGAATTTCCCGTGAGGTTGTTCTGTATGAAAACGAGGTCAGTTCTTCCACCAAGGCGTATACCTCCCCAAAACATCACTGATTCGCCTCCCTGTCTAACAACTTCTCGAGCATGCTGGACACGGTTTTGCTTTTCAGGTTCCCTCCATATTCAAATTCTTCCCGAATCGGGATAATAACTAAATCTAGATTCATCACTGAAAAGAACTGTGGCCCACCTCTCTTGATCCCAGTTTATGTGTTCTTGGCACCAAGCTAAACGAGCAGAGCGATTTCCATGGGTCAGTTGTGGAACTCTTAAAGGACGTCTGGAGTGGAGTTGACCTTCGTGTAGTCGATTTCTCACAGTTTGGTCGAAAATTTGTACATTATGAACTCGTGATAGCTCTTGAGCTAATTGAGATGCTGTGGTAGTACGATCTCTTCTGGCTTGTAGAACCAAAAATCGGTCTTGGGCGCCTGTAGTAATCCTGAAACGACCTGTATGGCGTTCTTCTACGCTACCTGTTTCATTGAAACGCGACCATAAACGGTTTATGACGCATGGGCTACTTCCCAGAACCCTGTATACTTCCCGTTGTGAGCTCCCAGCTTGGAGCATGCCAACGGCTCGTAACATCTCTTCTCTAGTCAAATGTCGTCTTTCCAAGGTCGAATCACAAAATTTGAATCTTTTATTTGTACTTACAACAGAAACAAAGTGCCAACTAACTGATTTCAAACACTGAATACATGAAATGATTATTAAGCAGTGTCACATCTGCTGCATTTTCAGTTTTTTATAAAAAAAAACTGAAATCTGTTGCGGCACTCTACATAATTTGGTGAGAAATTGATGGAGGTGGTCATTTCTTAAAAAAATCATCCCTATTGATCGTTCTGGATACGATATACCGATATTCAGAAGTGTTCCCTAGACTTTTTTGAGGTGTTTATACGATTCATACTAGAAATCAATGACCTCATAGCGTCCTAATCCATTTCGTTCCAAATTTTAATCAGTATGTTCCTAGCCCATTGAAGCTAACTGGTTTTGCTGTTTTCTTAATCATCTATTGAGAATGTTCGAGACATGTTTAATGGCATTAGGGTCTTGACTTCGTGCAGGCCCCTCTATTGAAGTGATTTTGTGATCCTTAAGGTAATCTCTAAGGATATGAGCTTGATGAGATCTGGCATTATCATGCATAAACGAAAAGTTTTCACCCATTTTTGCCGCAAATGGAACATGCTTTTCTAAAATGTCTGTAACTTACCTCAGACGATGCAGGATTTCATTATTTATGATCAGTTCAGGTGTTCCAAGAAATTCCTTCCCACACTAAAACCATATGTAGATGAAAAGTTTCACTGAGCAACTTCTTTGCACTAGAGAACGTCGAGCGCAATGAAAAATACAAAATTTTGATTTATCGGTTAACAAAACTCCTCCCAATCAGCTTCCATCCAATTCACATGTTCCTTGGCAAAATTCAATCGGGCTACGACACGAGAACTCAAACCAAATTCCCTGAAACGTTGTCGTATCGTTTCAGGGCTAGTTTGCGCAACTGTTCTGTCGAAGCGTTATTTGAAGGTTCCCAGCAGTATCTAACCGTAGTCACAACGAGGAAATTCTTAAATAACGATCATGGATCGAACTTGTTATTAGAGTTATCCTTTTAGACTACTAGCCTCCCTGCAGCTGCGGGTCATTCTGGGAAAAATTGAAACACCCCAAGTCTTTGGTCTTCTTGAATAAGTACAACCTAGGTCATCTCATACCAGTGATTCTCCACATTCTGCCAAGGACAAATTTCGTGATTCGCGTTGCATTATTACCAAAAATTAAAATTTTCAAAGGAGCAAACGTACTCGCAAAAATTGATCAACAACTGCTGTTATCTATCTATTATATCTTTTTTTTTATTTTTATTATTATTTTATGTCATAATTCCAAAACGAATGTCAAAATTTTTCGCAAATTTTTCTATAAATTACTCAAGATCCACGAAGAAATTATGGGCGATGTCAACCCAAATTATTGGGTTCATAATGAATCTAGAACATCTATAGATCATAATCGGCATCAATTAGAAAACCGAACCTGACCATCGAGGCTCTCTCGGTCAATCAGAGAGGCAATTGTTTTGTTGAGTTTTGAATATTTTTCCAAGGATAAATGCGATTATACTTCAAAATTGGCAAGCAAGAACAAGGTGGAAGTGATTATGCTTCAGGAGACTCACACTGCGACAAAAGAACATCTCCGCGAAAAATGAAATATCGCAGGTTGTGCACTTTTTGATTATCTCCTTCGTCCTATTTATGGCCTTGCTTGCTATGAAAAATCTTCATCATTTCCTCAGATTTAAGTGAGTTTAGACGTATAAGAGTTAGGTATATTTGATGAAATATTTTTCTGCTGTTTTTTTTCCATTGTTACAGATTTTTCCTGTCCTAATCCCTTCCTTTTCACCCTTGTCTTCTGGAAATCATGGAGTGCAAGATGAGAATGAGAGAATGAAGCTGCTAAGCAGAAAAATTTTTTGGTACTCTTTTTGCTTTTGCTAGTGCAATAGCGACAGGGAAACGAGTTTTTTCCACAGGTTTTTTCACTCGTTTATTGAATCATACGGAAGATAGTATAGTTCCCCTGTTACATTTCCTGTGTTCACACTTTAGGGGCAATCGTAAGAGGCATGATGCGAGTTTAGATGCCAGATTTAGGAACAGGCATTGTCTGTTTTTTCTTCTGGTATTCTATTTATTCGCTTGTTTTTTAGGATTGTGTTTTTCTGACACACCAAAATTATAGATATAAGCATTTATTGTAAATAATTATTCGAATTTTTGTAAATCCTCTCTTTTCAAAAGAATATATATATATATATATATATATATATATATATATATATATATATATATATATATATATATATATATATATATATATATATATATATATATAAAATATCGAAATTTGTTGGCATATGTCCGGACAAATCCGAAAAAGCATATGTTAATAATTAATTGGCTACCGAAAAACAAATATAAAATATTGAAATGGAGCATAAATTTCTTGGCGCAGTATAGTTTCAAACAAACTGATTCTGTGTTTTTGTCAATTTGAACCACAGAACATAAGAATTGATCGTGAATGCACAACACCTCTTCAATGATAAATTAATTGAGTGATAGCTATTCCATGTTGAAGTATTTTCTGCTATTGAAAAGAAAGACATGCTGCGATTTCATCTAGAAAAAGAACAGAACATTCTTAATGCTGTAAGTCGTAATAGGGATATCTGCGAAATATGCTCTTCGCAAACATACTCCAAAACATTGAAATTGCAGCAATTTTGTCAGAGAAATCAGGTCGATTCTTGCAAGGACTATCTCAAGAACAATAACGAACGGAGTTCTTATTGCTTTGAATCTAATTTAAATATCTAAAAGATCGAATTCTATTGAATGTAACCGATAAACCAACTCTGAATGTAATACCTTCACAAAGACGTTGTATTTGTTGCGTTAGCTTCACTTCCTTACGACTCATTGATACTGATTAACCAAGCTCTGCAGAATAATTATATGAATCACATTACACAATCACATCTTGAATCTTTTAGAAGTATGTTCAGAACAAAATTATTTTAACTTCGCTAATGAAATTTACATAGCAACAACGGCTCAAAAATTAATAATCCTCTTATTTCTTTACTAGCAGAAATTTTCATGGAAGCATTTGGAAAATAATTCGAAACATTGCATTTATTGGTTTAGATATGTGGATGACATTATCTATAGTTTTAGAGGTACGAATAGGCAATTAGATTTCTTTAGTACCTAGTTCACTTTGGAAATGGAAATTGAGGATTCTTGTAACTTTTCAGTTAATAGAACATTAACCAAAATTGATCACAGACATGATGTTTTTATGTTCCATAAATCATCCTACCATTTACAATTCTTCTGCACATCCACATCAACATAAAGTGGATGATTTCAATAGTAAGATAATTGGGCTCACCACGATACCAATGTCAGAAACTAATTTCTGGAAAGAGCTCAATACTATAAAACAAATAGCGGTCAATAATGGTTATATTTCTAGTATGATTGACAGTATGCTTTCTTGTAAACTAATTCAAGAAGCAATCCAAGAGGTTTTACATACTGGTGAAGAGACTTATCAAAAATATAATATTTCAATTCAATTCAATACTTTGAATATATATTTCAGAAGGGATAAATCTCTTGGCAGATATATTGAAAACTGAGAACGTAAAATTGACAAAGGAAACGAGTCAGTTGTTCATTTACTGTCGTGAAAGTTATGATGAAATTTATATCGGTAGAACTTTTAAAATTTTCAATATTGGGATATTGGAGCATCAACGCAGTAATGAAAAACAAAAATCAAATTATCGCCATGCAAATCATCTACTAGGAGAAAACCATAGTTTTCATAGTAATTTCAATATCTTACATAATGAAAATGATAGGTTGAAATTGAACTTATGGGAATCAATAAAGAGAAAAATTCCGGAAATTTGATTAGTGGTCAATTAGATCTGAATTCGTCACCATTACTTAATCTATTCAGTTATTAAATGAACTTACCCTGTTTGGATTTCGCTAAGTACCTGCTTTTACCTATGTAATATATAAGGCACATCATCATTTTAAAGAAGCCACAGTATCGGGAAACGTGTAAAAATAGTGGAAATTTGAACATCGTTGTTTAATTTGATCAAAAAATAAAGTAACGACCTCCTCAATCGAATTTTCTTGACAGACTAATTCGCCTTCGTATATAGAATTATTTCAAAAGCTTTGGATTGGAACTCATTCGCCCTTTTTTCGATTTAAAACCGACAACTTCATTCATATTCTTTATTGCAAGGAATAAGGTAAATAACAACAGAACATAGAAAGTGGAAAATAATTCCCCTATCAATTCTCCTGAGAACTTCCCCATTTTCCCCCATGACTAATCCGGCGATTATTTATTCGTAATCTAGTTATCCATGAAAAACAATCATAAATAGAATGAAATAACATTGTTTCCATGCAGAACTAAAATAAATCGGGTATGCAAGCAATAATTTAGTCAATATTCGCGTTTGATTCACCGACGATCTTCGAAGTCACGCGGTTGATGTATGACTCATTTACGAGGATGTTAACAAACATAATGTGGAAAACAATAAGTCATCAATCGTTTGGACTAATCATAGAAAAACATTGTTCTGTCATACGGGCTTTATAGACTTCTTATACTCCGTTAGATTATGAAAACCGTTAGAGCAATGACTAAATTACAATGTTAGGCTTGACACCACCTGAAACGTGTAAAGATACGGGTACTATCGATTTGAAAAAAGTTACTATGTTCAGAGCAGCCAAATGACCGTGGACAAAATCAGTTAATTCTGAGAGATTTTTGCCGATTTTCAAATACTGTTGACCTTTACATGACTTGCTGTAGGAGTGAAATGGTAGAAATCGCCGTCGCATAACGATATACCTCCATGCGATTGCTCCAGGTTGTTCCATATCAAACGAGCAACCCTGCATATTTCATATCCCTAGTGATTGGGAAGATTTGCCGGAACACGTCGAATGATTTTATTTGGGCAATATCTTCTGAAGAATATTAAACGCTTTAACGAGCACCCCTCAAGTCAGTGCACTTCGACCCCTCATAATTGAATGGGACAAAGGGTTAGTCCTTGTGTGCATGAACCTGTAAATTTAATTACGTTGAGACTTACTTTTAGATGATAAAGAAAGTAGGATTTTTTGTCATAACTTTTGAACACAATCATGAAAAAATTTCATTGTTTTATTTAAATTACATTTTTTAAATTGCTCGTTCAATGAGGAAAATTCACCCAACCTATGTATAAATAAAAAAATGAGTGAAATCATTTGTTTTGTCTCGATTTTTATTCTCAGATGCAAGGTATTTATCTGATAATACGATTGTTTGATTGAAAATGCATTGTGAATAAATTATTGAGTAACTGCTCTGCTTATGTCGTTGAAATTTTAAAATAACTATGGTGTACACCTTACAATAACATATTAAGCTGATAACCCTGTATTACTAGCATCAAAATAGTGCCCGAGGGGCTTCCTGGATATTTAACCAAAACCATCTCGAACATAACGTTCGCCACAAGTAGGCAATGGATTTGATATCAAAATTCATTGAGACGGGTTCAGTAATGGCTGGAAAAAGGGCGCCCATTGGAATTACGAACGATGAAGCAAGTTGAGGCAAACGCGAAATCTGTATAACAAAATTGAATTACTTGCTGATGATTTGGATCGTAGGACAGAGTTTTCATGATAAAACAATAAAACCTTTTTAAGATTGTTGTAGTTCGTTGAAAGGACTTTCACAAGACAGACCTACTTTCCTTATCTCAAACCTTGCACTGTGTAAGTTTACTGGTCGATGCAAGCATACGTTAGCTACTCTCGAAAGGTTTCCTTCAAAACAAAAATTAATTTGGTTTCTTTCTTCAATCATCTTAAAAGTTGAAATTAAAAAATCAATGTAACTTTGGTATCCTTAATTGAAACTTATTGAAATTGGGATCATTTTTAAACAGTATCCGAAGCAACTTGAAGGTATTGAATTACTCCTTCAAAAAACTTATACAATGCTTTTTCTGGGTAGAGTATTTTGTACTTCTTTCGAATGATGCAAATTTCAGGAGTTTTCTGTTTTCGAATGTTATTCCATAATAAGTAGCTCATCGATATTCGTCGTATATTTTGAGGCATTCAGAGACACAATTCTTGAAAACTGTTTCATTTTCGAACATTGCAGTAATGTATATATATCTAACTTCTATTGGTTATTCTAAAGCTAGGTTCGCCACTTTTTTATGAACAATTTTGTCGTTTCGTCTTCTAAAAAATTCAGTTAACAATGAAGAGGTAGCAGAATGTGGAAATGTTTTATACAAAAATCATCTAATGAGACATTGTCACTTGGGTTTACCAATATTGATTTGTCTAACATTAGTGAGTTAGTTTAAATAGAATTTTTTTCGATTCACTTAGCCCATAAGTTTTTATCGAATCTGTTTAATTGTGCTTAAATAGGAGGTTTCATTAAATCAATTGAATGAAAATGCTATATTTCACGACTGCAGAAATGATGAATATAGATTGTATGGAAAACCCATGAGTATCGTCTTCATGCATAACCGTATCTGAATCGTAGACATCACAATCACAACAGGTTTAACCAGGCTTCTTCAGAGCCTACATGAACATGTTTTTTTGAAAGAAGTTTTGATACTAGATGAAAGTGCAAACTTCTAACACTCGAATTTGAAGTTGGTGCCCTAAATATTATTGAATCATACCCTAAGACAAGTCATAGGAAAAATGCAGCGGAATCAAATACTATTGGAAGGCATTGAAATAACACCAATTATACGCTTACCTTTTACAGAGGTTCCAAGCTCACTTACCAAGAGATGTTGAACAAAGAATGAGATTATCTCAATGGTTGCACCGAATGAATACCGATAATCCTTTTTTCTCAGAAATTCATTTTGGGAAAAAACAAGGTTCTCAAGATATGAAATTCAAAATTTTTAGGACAGCTTTGTATGAGCTGAAGAAGATCCACATTCAGTTACAAAAACTAGACACCAATATCAATTTTCTCTTAACATTTGAATGGGTATTATCGATGAACATTTAATTGGGCCTCAATTCCTCCTATAAGTTACTAATGAGTGATATTTTCCATTTTCAACGGGAAGAATTGCCTCTTCAACTTGAACAGACAAGTCATATGTTACATTTACGATAGCGACCCAGTACTCTCCAACTTAAATATGAGAAGGTATCTAAATCCTACCTAAGAAACGGATAGATTGGAAGAGATGGAATTCATCTTTGACCGCCTAGATCCCCAGATTTAAATCCTGGTTATATAGGATATCTGAAAGTTCACTCTACCCCAGTATAAGATATTGAAGACCTGGAAATCGCATAATTGCATAATTAATGTTGAGAGAATAATCCAATCATATTACATCGCTATAGAGGCTGAATGATACGTTAAATAAATGCATGAATTATATCACGAGGCACAATATTTCCGCTTTCTACATACAAAGATGTGTTTCATTGGAGTTGCAATGTTTATATATATATATATATATATATTTTAGAATGATACTCATCATACCTTAGTATTTGGTAATGATGCAGAAAACTTTCTAGTGCCTTCCTACTTCCTACGCTAAATGGAAAATATAGCAAGTTAGCATCAGTTATTCAATCAGTTTTACCTTAACTTCACTATACTAACCTCATCTTTGCAATCCCGATTCACGCCACTGTGAAAAAATATTTACACAAAATGAGTAGTTTTAATTTGTTTACAAATTTAGTGCAGTGGGATGTGTATGCACAAGTTAAAAATATATCGAGGTCGTCGGTGATTTATTTCATCGAACGAGATGATACAACAGCAGCGGATACTTAACACAGTGAGCTTATGTACTTCGGAAAGGTATTCAGAATCAATCGCTTATAATAGTTTTTCGTGGAAATATATAAAAAGTTTTCCATCCACGGTCGTATTTTCTATTTGACATTTCAATTGTATTTTAGATGAATTTTTTATATTGTCTCTCATAACTTATAAACCCATGAGCAAAAGGAAAGGTGATATTTCGATTTTTCTAATTGATGATATTCGTTTATTTCAGGCGAATTACATCTAAAAGAACAATATAATGAAATTCCTTCTTTCTAGTGAGCAGCTCGGTTAAAGTATTTACTACGCTATCTAGCCATAGATAACTGTAGGTCCTTCCGACCAAGCCTGTTACCGTGTTCACCAAGCTTTCTAATCACAGATCGCCCAGTAGGCCCCTTCTGACCAAGCTAAGCACAGAACGTAGTCTGTGCCTACCTGGACCGAGGGTTCAAATATCCGTGAATTTCTGAGACTTGCCCAAACCAGGCACTGTAGAACTTAGCAGACGTAAGAATTCATGAAATAACGGAAAATGCACGAGCAATAATGAAAACGGAGCACTACACTACACATCTACACCCGACTAAACGCGTTCGGGGAAGAAAAAGGAATACTCACGGAGCACCAAATTGGATTTAAAGGACGACAATACACCAACTAGCTAGAATCACGGAGGACATCAAGGATAAACAAAACATATCAACACCGAGAGGAGCTTTTTGGGACATAGAGAAAGCATTCGACAAAGTTTGGCATGAAGGACTAATATACAAGATGAAAACCACAGGATACCCAGCGAAACTTACCAACATCAAAATGTCGTATCTACAGAACAGAAGATTCATAACCAGGATACAGGACCAGAAGTCAACAGCGAAGAGGAAAGAAGCCGGCTTACCCCAAGGATCAGTACTAGGACCACTACTATTCAACATATACATCGCAGACATACCGAAGATGAAGCACTCGAAGATGGTGCAGTTCGCAGACGACACGGCAATAAACGTATCCCACAGGAACAAAGCAGCAGTGACAAGAAGATAGCGACCAACTACCAATCAAGATGGAGGATCAAAACAAGAAGACAGTAGCAATGTACATCGGAAAGGACATCTGATCGCCATAGAAGGACAACAAATCGAATGGAAGAAGAAAGCAAAATATCTCGGCGTAATTCTGGACGACCAACTGAACTACAAGAGGCACATCGAGGAAACAAAGAAAAACAAGAGCAATACACTATACCCTGAAGAGCAAACTCACATTGGAGAACAAAATCACGATAATCAAGGCAATATCATCCCAGGAATAACATACGCAGGACAAATTTGGCATCTAGAAGATGGATTCGAGAAAAGGAAACTACAATCAGCATTCAACAAAATCGCCAGGACAGCAACAAACGCCCCATGGTACATAAGCAACGACCAACTGAGGAAGGAAATGGAAAGACCACGAAAACAAGGAGATTAACCAAATAATGGAACTACAACGGAGGACAACAGGAAAGAGGACATCCCTAGTACAATGGAAGAGGAAGCAACAGTCCAGCATAGATGCACCATAACATAAAGAAGGGGGATAAGCAACCAGTAGGACCCCAGGACAAACCAAGGAGATGTAAAATAAACGAGATGAAGAGGAAAAAGGATTCGACCCTCACAACAATTCAAGGATCACAGAGAGACTTGTCCCCTGTTCCTTCACCGACCTCTTCGAGTTCTTATTGTTTCCGTAGATCGTCTGCAGCACGCGTTGCCACGAGTCGATTCTACGGACCCACGCATCAACGATATTACTAAACCTCCATTGTCTACCAGCGAATCACGTGTTTTATTTAATCATACATTTTCGTTTATAACGACCGTTTGTGTGACCCCATCCTGATAGCAGTACACATGCTCATAGTCGAGGCATAAGAGAACAAAAGTAGGCCTTCAAACCACCCGCTGCGGGCACCAGGTACTTCGCAGGCTCTCTCCGATCTAGTTTCATGTTCAGCGACCTCGAAAAACCACAAGTAACAGATTTGGAATTATATTTACGATTCTTGAGCGATTTTCAAATTTTTTATGTATTAATGCAATTTGGGATTTCTTCATGATTACCTTAGTTCACAAAGTTTCTAGAGATACTCACGAATCTAACGCACCAAACTGCATTACCAGGTTGACTGAATACAGATGCCATTACTAAGGTTAAATGCATATGATATTCAGTTGGTACTAACCTTAACAAGACATGAGTAAAAAGTTTACAGCTCTCCGACTGTTGGTTCGCGAGATATTGCATTAAAAGTGAATCAACTTTGTTATTATTGGAAAAATGGATGAAAGAGAATTCCGTTGATTGAATATTACATTTTGATGAAAAAAAAATATAGTTGAAGCCAAAGGATCGATGAACATTATTCGGACACTGCGCCAGGAAAATCAACGGTGGAAAAGTGATTTGCAAAGTTTATACGAGGAGATATGAGCATCCAATACGATGAACGCAGTGGACGTCCCAAAGAGGCTTTTCATCGATGAAAACATTGAGAAAATGCACAAAATTATTTTGAATTATCCAAAAATGAAATCGATCGAGATAGCTGAGACCTCGATTATCTTAAAAAGGTTAGATTGGTTCAACTGAAGGACCAAACCATGAAAAAACGGCTCCATTTGAGAAAAAAGACAGTGCTGTTTCATTAAGACAATGCACCTTGCCACAAATCATTCAAAACAAGGGCGAAATTGTACGAATTAGGCTTCGAATTACTTCCCCATTAACCTTATTCACCAGATCTTGCCTGGCGCCTTTTTTCTGTTTTCAGACTTGAAAAGAATGCTCGCTGAAAAAAATTCAAGATTAATGAACAGGTAATTCTACCAACAAAATGTGTTTAACTAAGTCAGGCTACGAACTTTTCATCCCACCTGTTAAAATTCGTCTCAACGCGCAAAAATCGATAGTTAATTCCTTTAATGCCTCGACTATCATTAGTAGCACAAAAGCATGCTACTAATGACCTAGAGCTACTATACATGTGTACTAGAAATAAGCATGCTCTCTACTCATTCTCAGCATGTCCAAAAATCATACGTCGTTCGATTTTCGAGCAAGCTACCAGCAGTGGTGATCTTGAGAAGCGAGAAGGTAATAATCCTTTTACCTGATCTATTATACATACTCAATATTTCCCGTTTCCCACAATTCCCACACTCGAATGTCAATACCTCATTCAGCATCAGTATACAGGGATATCCAACGGGACCGTCCGTTAAAAACTTTTTGAGTTCCAATTACAATATCAAGCTGAAATTTTATACGCGGCCATAACTAGCGATTTCCAATTGAAGTGAAATATTTTCGAAGTGATACCATTTCCGGTTATACCTGAAGTGGGTCATCTTTTGTTATTTCAAATGGCAATCTACCTTTTTTATTATACATCTAGAACCGACATTTGAGCAAGGCATAAAATACCCAAGTTGTTGGCACTTATCTGTCAAAACTTTTGACAGATTTGATTATTTTTATTATAAACTCGATTTTTGAGGAACATTTAAAAAAATTGTAGCTCGTAGATCTTTTGCACTACTGACACAATTTTTGTGGGGTGGGTGGATAGAAGAAGGATCAAGGAATTTTTTGAGGAGTCTACACATGTCAAATGTTCATTGCGGTGTTTTGTATGATTTTCTCGATTTGGCCTTTTTCAAACAGCAATAACTCAATTTTTTCAAATGGCACGTGCCAATTTTTATATCACCATCAGATGAAGCGTCAAATTTCAGATGGAATTGTATAAGCATGTACTATACCCATCTCTTATAGTTCCGAAATAATTTGGGAATATATTGAATATTCATGATTTTGCAAGAACTAACAGAGACTGCTTTGAAATATTTGAATCAAGTAGCTGAACTGGCTACGCTCACCTGACAGGTGCCTAAAATTAATGTACTTGTCACTTCGTTCATTCGAATTTGATATTTCAACAAGAATTGTCGTTATTTCAGATTGAAAATATCCAAAAAATACAACACATTTGGAATAAAACCACTGATTATTCAAACGAAAATATATTCAATCTTTTTTTAATTCATTTTAGAATGTCAAATAGTAGTGGGTAGAAATTGCAGGCAATTCAATAACCAATTTCCAGAAGCATCAGAAGCAATTTTCTACTATTCGGATGAATAAAAATTGTAGGAACTAAGCGAAAACCAATCATCGAAGATAATTACATTAATACGCATAAATGATAGCAAACATCATAGGAGAAAACTAATTTACGATCTGAATAAATGTTCAATATGGGTCCTATTTTGCTCGATACACTTGACAGCTTGTATACGAACATGATGAGTTGCCCTCCTAGTTTCCTCAGGCTCAATATTACGAAAAGCATTATGAATGCGCTCTAGTAACTCTTCTCGTCTTCTTACAGGAATAAGATACACTTCACTCTTGACTTTGCCCCATAAATAAAAATCGAGGGGCGTCAGGCCCGGAGAACGCGGAGGCCATAAATTTGGTCCTTGATTATCCCATCATCGATCCTCGAACATTTCTGTTAGCTGCCGATCTACAGCTCGTGTTTTATGTGCTGGTGCACCATAGATTTGGTAATAGCAATCCCCCAGCATGTTAAGGGGTAATCCATCAGAAAAATTTGCTATTGTTCCTTTCAAAATTTCCTGGTATCTTTGTCCATTAAGATTTTCCTCATAAATGTGATAAGCCAACAAATCATTCATTAAAATTGCAAAAACGTTCACGCTGAATTTATTTTGGAAATCAATAACCTCAATGAAATGTGGACTTTCTATGGCCCAAAAATATCGATTTCTCCTGTTGGTAGTTCCACTTTCATTGAACTTGGCTTCATCAGACCATATGCAGAATTCTCTTCTTCTTCTTCTTGAAGCCGAATTAATACATTTTCACAGAAATTTAGCCGCTTGGGAAGGTCAGTTGGTTTCAATTTTTGTAGTCTGATAAAAGAATACGGGTGCATGTTATGTTTCTTAAGGATCCTTTGAATGGAAGTATAACTCAATCCAATATCCATTGATGCTGACTTAATGAACGCATGTGGATTGGCACGAAAATACGCTAGCGTATTAATTTGATTGTCGTCGTCCTCGAGAATTGGCTTTTTTCTAGTTTCTATGTATTTTGTTCCTCTAAATTGCAGAAAATTGCTTCTAATCCTTCGAAATTTTGTTTTACCCATAGGCGCCAAATTTGGAAATTGGTTATTGAATTGCCTGCAAGTTCTATCCACCACTTTTTGACATTCGACATGAATTAAAAAGAGATCAAACATATACTCGTTTGAATGATCAGCCATTTTATATCAATCTGGTGTTTTTCAAAAATGTTCACTTCAAATTACCAACAATTCTTGTTGAAATATCCAATTCGAATGAACGAAGTGACAAGTACATTAATTTTATGCTACTTGATTCAAATATTTCAAAGCATTCTCTGTTAGTTCTTGCAAAATCATGAAAATTCAATATATTCCCAAATTATTTCGGAACTATAAGAGATGGGTATAGTACATGCTGATACAATTCCATCTGAAATTTGACGCGTCATCTGATGGTGATATAAAAATTGGCACGTGCCATTTGAAAAAATTGAGTTATTGCTGTTTGAAAAAGACCAAATTGAAAAATTCATACAAAATAACGCAATAAACATTTGACATGTGATCCTTCTTCTATCCACCAAAGCAAACATTGTGTCTGTAGTGCAAAAGATCTACGAGCTACAATTTTTTAAATGTTCCTCAAAAATCGAGTTTATAACAAAAATAATCAAATCTGTCAAAAGTTTTGACAGATAAGTGCCAACAACTTGGGTATTTTATACCTTGCTCAAATCTCGGTTAGAGATGTATAATAGAAAAGGTAGATTGCCATTTGAAATAACAAAGTGATGACCCACTTCCGGTATAACCG
Source organism: Cryptolaemus montrouzieri (assembly GCA_013387265.2). Classification (NCBI taxonomy): domain Eukaryota; kingdom Metazoa; phylum Arthropoda; class Insecta; order Coleoptera; family Coccinellidae; genus Cryptolaemus; species Cryptolaemus montrouzieri. The sequence continues at coordinate 108,662,705 of JABFTP020000185.1, forward strand.
GAAATGGTATCACTTCGAAAATATTTCATTTCAATTGGAAATCGCTAGTTATGGCCGCGTATAAAATTTCAGCTTGATATTGTAATTGGAACTCAAAAAGTTTTTAACGGACGGTCCCTGTGGATATCCCTATATAACAAATTGCGGCAGCCAAAAATTTATATAAGAAAACGGAAAATTGTGTGATCAAAAGAGTATGAGGTCTAGAATTTTTCGACTAAAGAGTTAGTACGATAAATATATATATATATATATATATATATATATATATATATATATATATATATATATATATATATATATATATATATATATATATATATATATATATATATATATATATATATATATCTAGTCAAATTGCCGTGGAAATTTTCTCAGGAAGGCAATCAAAATGGGGGAATAGAAACAAACTGAAAAAACTTAATTCTCCGAAATACGAGAAATTGTTTTCATTCTAGTAACCGGGTTGTTTCGATTTCCACCGGTTTCGATAAACATCTTTTCATTCGTATTTCATCGTGAAATTCTATTTCGATTGGACTAATTTCGTCTTATGTTCCACAGAATAGCTGAATGTCGTATTCCGATTTGTAGGCGAACACACCCTCTTACATTCCTTTGTTACGAATGCTCCAAACTCTGATGAGTTCATGTAGACCGACAAAATTAACAAATCACGCTATGCGAATCGCTCTGAATCGTGAACAATAAAGTGAAAGTGCCAAAATAGAAGTTCGCCCACTACTTTATTCCTAACAAGAACTAGTTATTCGAACCAAATGAGATGAATTTTCGCCGATCCAAGCACTGCCCCTCCCAAATTCGTAAATCAGGAAGTCTCATTTTGATTAGTTAGAATGAATCGGTATTGTCGTGATTGAAGAAATTCTTGGAATTGAAGCGTTCTTGCTTGTGTATGCGGGTTGTTCGCGGAGTAACTTCAAACTGAGAGAAATAATTATCAATTTATTTCGACGTTGGATTATTAATTCGATAGGGAGTATGAGACTGTAGCTAGAATAGCTCGGTACAAAACTCATTTTTTCCTTTCTTAACTCGAAAAATCCGTTAAGTGCAAGAACGACTCCCACACCGAGGGTTCCGTGGGAGTCTGATGGAACACGAATAGTTACAATGTAGTTATTGAATAAGTTGATGAATATTTAAAAAAGGCAACTCTGAGATTCCTGATGAATTTCGATTCCTGAACGATTTATGATACGTAGGTTGCCTTTTAAATTTTGCGCCTGATAAAAAAACAAGTAGCTAAGGGAAAAAATTAGCCTTATTGTTTTGCCAAAAATATTCTCCATCAAAATTCACTTGTGCTTAAACCCATATTCGAAACACTTTTGCCACTCCGAATGAGATATCCCAAAACATGGTGTTGGAAGCCTTCAACTTCGTCTTCTGCCGTCGAAAATCATTGCGCAAGTAGTTTTTTCTTGATGTGCACAAACGAGAAAAAGTCGTTAGGAGCCAAATCGGGACTATAAGGTGGGTGGCCTATTAATTCAATGTTTTGGGTGTTCAAATACTCCATTGTGTGCGCTGATGTGTGTGAGCCTGCAATGTCATGATGCAGAAAATGTTAGTTCTTCGATTTGATTTCCTCAACTCATCGACCACTTTCGGCAGACAAATGGTTGTATACCACTCAGAATTGACCGTTCTACGTTGTTCTAATGCTGTGGTGGCGACATGTCCGGTTTTCCTGAAAAAACAGGCGAGCTTTTGCTTCGAAGTGCTTCCTAACCGAACAACTTTGTTGTTTACTTTCGGGCTCGTAATCATATATCCAAGATTCGTCGCTTGTAACTATTCAATAAACGTCTTTTGAACAACTGCTGTCGAATTTTTTCAACATTGCTTTTCACCAAACGACACAAGCCTTCTTTTAAGTAATTGTTAAGTTATATGGAATCCTTCTTCTGTTAAAATGTATGGGATCCAACGCGAACAAATCTTTTTGACAGCCAAATGTTCATGCAATATTGAATGTACGCTGGTGAAACTAATGTTTAGGGTTGTCTCAATCTCATGGTAAGTCACATGGCGATCATCGTGTATAATTTCGCGCACTGCATCGATGGTTTATGGAACAACTCACTTTGCACGACCTTCAAGAAGTTCGTCACTGAGTGAAACACACGGATGGAATTCGTTGTACCAGCTACAGAGTTGCTACACAGTGGCTACCACAGTGGTTAAGTGTAGAGCTTCATCACTCAAAGTCGAAGCAAGTTGTTCGCAGGACTGTTGTTGAGTTAATTAATTCACGTCGAAAATAGTAAAAATTCATCGCACGGGGTCACTCAACTTGGGATACCCTGTAATTCGATACAAGAACACTACACTACACTGTTTTTTTGCAAAGTGGCTATTTAATATTGCTGTTCTTCCTAAGTTATCCATGAATATATCATTTGAAAAGGGACTAAGAGGTGATCATTTGGCAAGTCCTGATGTTTGTTGGTATAATTCTGATTGAAATAGAAAATAATTTTGAGATAGGCAAGCTTTTAGAAAATTAGGTACTCATCAGCAACGTGTGGCTGCGTCTTATTTTTGTTAAATGTTTCTCTAACTATCGGAGGGCATTCATCTATTGGAATATTTGGATTCATGACCTTTATATCAAATGAAACTAATTTAAGATTTTGTGTGTTTTCGAGCCTAGAAAGTTTTTGTACAAGATCAATATTTCAAGAATTTTCAAAACAGCACTGATCATACCCATTTTCAAAACAGGAGATAGGGCAATTCCTTCAAACTACCGGCCAATTTCGATTGTTTCAGTGCTCGGAAAGGTTTTCGAAAGGATTTTCAAGACCAGAATTACCAGCTTCCTGGACAAGTTCAAATTAATATCATGGAAATAAGGAGTCAACTGAGGACGCAATGAAACATTTACTCCGAAAAATTTACGAAACAATGGATGCTGGTGTGCTGTGTCTATGCATTTTTGTTGACCTCACTAAGGCTTTTCACACTGTCTCCCATGATGAATTGCTCAAAACGCTTGAAAACAATGGATTCATAGGAAACGCCTTGAAACTCATGAAAAACTACTTGAATGAGAGGGAGAGCACATTGTTGTGTTGGACGGAGTTCGCAGTTCGAGGGGATGTGTTAACTTTGGTGTCCCACAGGGTACTGTACTGGGGCCTTTGTTGTTCTGCATCTACATTGATGACATGTTCGACTTACCTATTGAAGGGAACGCAGTACCTTTTGCCGATGATACGGCAATTTTCTATAGAGGGGATTCTTGGTCATCATTGCGCGGTATTGCAGAAAGAGATTTTAGTTTATTCCTGAACTCTTTCCGGAAACGAATGCTTACATTCAATCCAGAGATAACAATTTTTGTGACTTTCACTAGCTACTCAAGCAATCTCCCAAACTACAATCAGCTCAATATACATATCAATGAAGAAGAAGTTGCTATTAAAAGAAAGAATACTATAAAATATCTTGGTATCATGATCGAATGCCACTTGAGATGGAATCATCATATTGATTTTATTGTTGAGAAACTAAGGGGAGTTTTACCTCTGATAAAAGTCTGCAAAGGGTTCTACGAGATAATTGAACTGCGCACATTATATTTTTCACTTGTTCAGTCAATTTTAACTTACGAAATTGTAGTTCGAGGAGGCGTTGAGAATATAAATCTGAAGAAACTGGAGGATATGCAGAAGCGTTTCATCAAAATCATTATGGGCAACGAATTCACTTACCCGAAGAATGAATCATTCGCGGAATCTAAGTTTTTTGATTTGAGGCAGCTTTTTTGCCGAATACTTTTCTTTCAATGCAAGGAAAACAACTCTCGAGGAATTGTAATCCATTGGCGTTGTCCTGAGACAAGAGGACTGAATAATTGTTATATACCCAGAATGTATAAAACCGTCGGACAAAGAAGTTTTTTATACCTGTCCCCAAGATCCTTCAATCAGTTACCACCTGATATTAAGTTGTCAGGTTCCTACAATATATTCTGGTGGAAAGTACAGAATTGGTAGATATCGGTAGCCCGGGACACTGCTTCCATGTTGATAGACTTGAAGAATAATTAATCTTTCTCAATGTTAGAAATAATCGGTGTGGTGTATGTATTGTTAGGAAAGAACCATGCACAAGGATTATCCTTTCTATGAATAGATGAACTAGATCGCACTATGAACAAAACAAAACTCACTAGTACGTCAAAGTGTAAGTACGTTTAGGTTGAGAAATGTCAAAATACACGACGCAGCTGTCGAATGAGAGCTGTCAATAGTAAAAGTACCAGAGGCAACCTACGTAGTCTCAATAGCCGTATATTCATCTAAATCGTCAAATATCTACTGAAATTCGTAGAAACCTTGTTTGTTTAATTGTTTCAACTCGTAATGTATCAGAAATTGAGCACCAATGACGCTTACTTGAAATGAATATATTTCAAATGATTAATAAAACGAAATCTGATTGACTATATTTGTGAGGACATTAGGCCTATCAAATGAAAACTGAACTAAGGTACAACAATTTATATATACAACCTTGGATTGAATGTGGATAAAACCATGGTTAGGTTAGTTATATTAGGTTAGGTTATGTAGGTTACGTAAAGATATCCAAATCAAGATCAACAGGACCGCGAACCTGATAAAAGGGTTCATAACCGATAACAGGTTGGAGGTTGCGGTTCAAAAGACCGAGGGGGGATTATTGAAGGGACCGAGGTCAGCGGGCGAACCGCGGATAACACTCTGGTGATAGGAATTTATAGCGGAAAACGAGGTCAATTACCTAGGGATAGTGCTGGACAAGGGTCTACCTTTCGGGAAACACGTCGAGTTGGCAGCAGATAAGATGAAGGCGAAAACTCTTCTTATCAGCGCTCTTACTCTTACCAAGATAGTGCCAAAAGTCAAGGGAACGTCGACGTTCAATAGAAGGCTATCAGGTGCAGTAGCGCACAGTGTAGGGCTGTATGGAGCGCCAATATGGAATGGAGCACTAAGGATCGGGAAACATCGAACCCGTATTGTTTCGGTAAAGATAGCAATCCTCCTGAGGCAGTGTAGCGCGTACCGGACACTGTCGGCTGAGGCAGCCCAGGTTATCTCAGGCACGCTACCAATAGAGCTAATGGCTAAAGAGAGGAAAAACTTTCGAGAGTCCCGTGGAGCATCAGTCAGAGTTCAATAGGCAATTCAGGGAGAAGATACATAACAAGTGGCAGCAGAAATGGTAGGTGCATAAGGGAGCGGCGTAGATTAGGAGGCTTATTCCAGATGTGCGAATAAGGTACAGCTATTCAGACTACTTGTTCAGGCAGTTCCTGTTTGAGCACGGGTCATTTGAAGTATTCCACCAAAGAATCGGCAAAACTGGAGACGATGGGTGCAGGACGTGTGGCGTGTTGAATCGCGTGCAACGCATAGTGTCAAGCTGTAGTAGATGGGTCACTGGAAGAGGAAAGCTGAAGGATATCTTTGGTGGTGTCAGGGAGTGCCACGAAATGGTCTCCGAAATGCTCCAGGATGAGCGGATATAGGCGGAGGGTTTCAGTGTGATAACCAACGTGATGGAAAGGAAGGAGATAGAGGACCGAGAACATCGGAAGGAGAATGCATTGTAGATGAGATCCTCCTCGTAGCAGTGGGAAGTCCATATCGGTCTAGTTCTGTTACGGGCGAATACGGATACCTCAGGCAGGAGAGAGGAGGTTAGGTTTAGTGGGTGTGAGTGCCACACTCCTCACGACATTGCACTGCCCGCCACGGGGGTGGTTTCATAGAGATTTCCGCTTCCTCTTGGGCGAAAAAAAGGTTAGGTTGAACGGTTTAAGTCGAGTTACGTAGATTGGGTTAGTTGTGTTTCATTATGATAGGTTAGGTTAGGTTGCGCTTTGCTATAGAACGTGGCTGTGTCAGGTTAGCTTCGGAGATCTAACCTGAACAGTAGTGAGTTATGAATTTCTCATTGAAGTCTGATTATCCTAACAGTTCCAAACTATTACCCAAAATCACAGGTTAGAGTATTTACTTATAAATCTGCTTCTTCTGAAAATCTTTTCTTCTTTATTTTGGATAAATTTGACAATCTGACAACTCTGATAAATTATCAATATACCTTTCAATTCATAACAAAATTCACCGAGTTCTATGGAAACTTAAAGATGGATGACTATTTGTTTCTGTAATTTTATGAGTGGAATAAATAACATATATTTTCTATAATTTGTGAATTAGAATATGTTGTTTTCATGTTTTTTATTCTCATATGACTTAAAATTGATATCATTTTGAATTAACTCGAAGTACATGTTCGTTTAGCGACTTCATTACACATGTTTACGGAAATATTTGAGAATTTTCTCATTGAACTGTTGATTCGCCGAAAAAACGATAATCATTTTCGACTTCAAGGTGTCTTTTTACTCTAAGAAAAAAACTTAAAAATATTAAAATTAGTGTTCTGCCGTATACGGAACCGCTACCGAAAGGTCTGAAAGCTATAACATTGTCAGTGGTGATGAATTTTAGATTTATTCATAGGAACCAGAAAATGAGCGCCAATCTTCGGTTTGGGTGTTCCAAGAGGAAGCAAAACCGGCAAGTCATCCGTGGCCGAATTGTCTCCAAAAAGATGGTCGCAACGTTTGTTTTGAAAACAGGTCATGTAGCAACTCCTCTACAAAATCGAAGAACAATCACTGCCGATTGGAACACAACTATTTGTTCACCGCAAGTCCCCGAGACAATGCAAGTTCCAAAGCCCGGAAAGCAATTGAATATTAAACGAAGAAACATCAAATTATGCAGGCCGAACCTAATTTACAATTTTTTTACTTTCCCAAAATCAAGAACGGGCTGCGTGGTCAAAGGTTTAAGTCTGGATAAAAACACTATTAATAACTTCCAAAACGTCATTTAAAATGTGACAGCAAACGATTAGAATAACTGCTTCCAGAATTGAATCAATTCAGAAGTATATTTATCTTCGCGGAGAACACTTAACAATAATAAAAACAATAAAGTCTTCAAAAGTTCTCAGTTGTTTCATTCTAGCTCAATATGCGGAACATAAAAGCCTACCTTGTAGTAGCAGGTAGGTTTCCACGATACAGTTGTGGAAAGATCTAGAAACCATCATTACGAACCGGACCGTTTAGACTATTCCAAATCAGAATTTTCGAAGAATTCATGTGGAAAAATATGAAATAGCTCAATATCACTATATGTGTGAACACTCTGAAGTATTTTATTATAATCATCGTTAACCAGGATTTCATAGTAGTGGTACCATCTAGTCTGCAGTTTCGGTTTCGTTTGACCTCGTCGTCGTCATTGTTGCATACCCATTCACAACACCAAGCCATATCGCCACCAACTAGTATCAATTCGTTGAAACGTATCAAGTACATGAAAAATATGAAAACCTGCAGAGAGGATGTCTGTATGTACTACTTGAATACATACAAAATAAACCAGACCGATAAATGAATGAGATTGTTATCAATTAGGGCTTCTAATAATACCTAAAGCAATAATTCAACTACTTTTATTCCCTACAAATCACTTCAGAATAACACACATATTCCCTCAAACAATCAGGGTCTGCCAAAAGCTTATTTCCACGCTGTTAACTATAGTCTTAAATTTGCTTATTCCACGTTTCGCCTGCTCTTATATACCACCAGTTCAGAGAGATATTTTTTTTTCTTCAATAGGCCTTAGATATTCCTAGACCCCATTATTTAATGGTATATAATTGGAAGTTTTTCTTTATAGAGGAAGAAGACAATTCTGCCAGAATAGTTACACATGGGTTGAAGACACATATCTATAACAAGGCTTGTTGTCAACAGGTATTAGGTCCGCAACAAAGTTCTCGCTGTTTTTTTTATTAAAATCAACTTTATTGTGAAAAATGAATACAAATGAATCATTCAAAATATTGCCCATCGCTAGATACAACTCTTCCCATCTTTCTGGCAGAGCTCGAATACCGTGACGGTAGAAGTGTTCTTCTTTTGATGCTATCCACGAATCAAGCCATTTTTCGAGCTGTTCATATGAGCTGATATGAGTAAAAATTGGATGGTGCATTATCTGGGGAACATGGCGAGTGGGGTAGGACTTCCCATTTGAGCGTTTCCAAGTAGGTTTTAACGGGTTTGGCAACGTGAGGCCGAGCGTTGTCAATGAAGAATTAATTTCTCGTGCCTATGCTCGTATTGTGGCCGTTTTTCGCGCAAAGCTTTATTCAATCGCATCAATTGAGTTCGATACCGTTCCCCAGTGATGGTTTCGTTCGGTTTCAACAGCTCATAATAAATAACACCGACTTGGTCCCACCAAATACACAGCATAACTTTCGCAGCGTGAATATTCGGCCGAGGCGATGACGTAGAAGCATGACCGGGAAAACGCCAAGATTTTTTTTTCTTTGGATTGCTGTAATGAATCCATTTTTCATCACACGTTACGATGCGATGAAGAAAACCCTTTCTCTTTGCCGCTATAGCATCTGTTGACAGGCGAAAAAACGACGCTCAACGTCTGTTGGCTTCAAATCATAAGGAACCCAAGTTTCACGCTTTTGAATCATTCCCAATGCATGCAATCGCCTGGAAATGGCATGGCGGGTAACTCCTAAGGCTGAAGCAAACTCTTCTTGCGTTTCGGATCCTCATCGAGCAATGCCTCCAATTCAGCGTCTTCGAAGATTTTTGGCCTTCTTTCACGGGGACGTTTGTCCACATCGAAATCACCGTTTTTGAAGCGACGGAACCAATCCCGACACGTTGTTTCACCTAGAGCAGCATCTCCGTAAACTTTTTGGAGCTCTCTATGAGCTTCAGCCGCAAATGACGATTATTTGGCACAAAATCAGACATTTTCTTATAACTAAAAGTATATGACGCAAAAACAAAATCACTAATGTGTCACAGTGGTTTATTTACCATATATCTAAGCTTTGTTCAAGACGTTCTTGATATGTAAAAATCGACCAGCACTTACTGCTCGAGCCATCTATTGACAAACAGCGAGAACTTAGTTGCGCAACTAATACAATAACACGTCATTTGGAGGATTGCTTCACCTAAAAAAAAAAGGTGAAATTACTGGCTAAAATAATTTATGAGCATTTTTTTCCATGGCGCCTGTTTCTATAGTCTATCACGATAATTATGAAACAAACTTACATAATAATATGTTTTATATATTATTAAGTGAAATAATAAACCTTTTCTTTTTGTTTTTACTTTAAATACATTTAAAAAAATGATAATGTGGTGGCAACGATTATATTTAAAATTATCATTCACAAAAACATGTGAAATATGTCAGCTCTTGAGATCGGAGAACAGGAGAAACGGTTCTGGGATATTTTTTCTTTAGAACCACTGAAATTGAAATTGCAAGAAATTTTTCGTCTCCTTAGATTAACATTTCTCACCCAAAAGATCACACCTTAAGTTGATTAAAATGTCGGTATTCATTGATAATTCATCTCAAACATGAGTATTGGGTAATAACAAAATAATCCTGACGCTCGTTAAATTACGCATTGTTAACATGCTCAACATCATTTTGAAAATACAAATACAGATAAAAAGTTAAATCAACTTTTTTTCAATTTTCACCTTATTATTTAAAAAGTTGCTGATGTTAATGTTTCTGACATACGAGTTGAACATCTCACTTCACTAGAACACAGATTATTTGTTTTGTTATTAAAAATTTGAATATATATATTTTTTTCTATAGTTTTTAACCAGTATTTTGCACTTTTATGGATTGAATTTCAATAAGAAAAGCTTTTAGAGGGTTTCAGGGGTTTTTAGAAGAATGATAAATTCTTCGACATCTCAGCCCGAATATGTTCAATGTAATTAATATCTCGAAAACGTGCTGACCATTGTATTCTTTGAATTCCGTGCAAATTTAACGCATTATGCATAAGAGCTGCGCGATGCAGTTGTCGACTGAAACGTAATTGTCACACAGCATCACCTAAGAGGACAATTATTGGTTTAATGACAATATCGCAATATCGAGCAGCATTCATTGTTGACATTCTGCAGAACCATCAAATCTGCGTAGCGTACTGAACCCAATCCACTCCAATTACGGATGAAGTTTCCGTATGTTTTCTATTCATTTGGGACAGTATCAAACCAACCGTAAGCAACCTTCTTCTCACTGTTTGGTAAGATGTGGTCGTCTCGTTTACATTTTTGAAGGTATTACCATTCATCACTCTGATAAAAAATCAAACGCGCAAATATATCAGTCGACCTTTCGAGTTGAACATCTTGAAGATTCAAGAAAATTTCCAAATAAAAAAAATTTCAGACATAAATAACTCAAGCTTAGAAAATTTCGATCTGCTCAAATCAGACATGTTATTTCGATTAGGTCGCTATTTTTCCAATTACATTAACATGTTCAATGCATTAATAAAATATAAATATTTTATCCTGATTTTCACGTGAGTGCAAACACCTACAACAGCGCGAGACATCACGACCCAACAAATAATTCTAAATTTGATTAAAACAATACGATTTGTCTGAACGTTTTGCTATTAATATAAAAGGTGCTTCAACAAAAACTGAACAGAGGCTATATCTACCAAGATATTCATTTCTGATCAAAACGCAAAATTAGGTCAATTTTTGTTTCAAGGAGGGCATCTTTTGGGGTACAAAACTTGCCTGAAATATCAACCCCCTAAGCGGGGGTCGCAATACTTGAACATTTTGAATAGGGAAGATGGGTCGAGTGATGACTCGAAAGAAAGGTGGTATCTTTGTCTACATCGCCTTGAACGAATTTTCATTTTTAATTGAAAACTGTGAAAGATACAGGGTGAGTAACTGATAGATAGGGAAGACTATTTCCCTGAGACTATTCAGGTTTCAGTGAAGTGAAATGGAACAGATCCATGCTGATCAATGGCAGTCAACATCAAGTACCATTCTCATCTCGAATTTCAAGCCCTAGAGCAGGGGTGACCACCCTTGAAAATTTGGAAGAGGGTAGATGGGTCGAGTGATACCTCAAAAGAAATGTATTATCTTTGTCTGCATCCCCGTGAACGATTTTTCACTTTTGATTGAAAACTGTAGAAGATACAGAGTGAGCTACTGAAAACTCAAGAGACATCTACCCGCTTCCAAATTTCCAAGGGTTGTCACCATTGCTCCAGGGGTTGAAATTCGAGATGAGGATGGTACTTGATGATGACTGCCATTGATCAGCATGGATCTGTTCCATTTTACCTCACTGAAACTTGAACAGTCTCAGGGAAATAGTATTCCCTATCTTTCAGTTGCTTACCCTGTATCTTTTACAGTTTTCAATTAAAAATGGAAATTCGTTCAAGGCAATGTAGACAAAGATACCACCTTTTTTTCGAGTCATCACTCCACCCATCTTCCCTATTCAAAATGTTCAAGGATTGCAACCCCCGCTTAAGGGGTTGATATTTCAGGCAAGTTTTGTACCCCAAAATATGTCCACCTTGAAACAAAAATTGACCTGTTTTTGCGTTTTGATCAGAAATGAATATCTTGGTAGATATAGCCTCTGTTTAGTTTTCGTTGAAGCACCCTGTATAGAAAACTCTTGAATATATTGATATATTCAATATATATCATATATATCATGGATATATTGATGGAACGAAAACAATTTTCAAGCGATATCAATTTCTGAATTTAAATTTGTGGAAACCATCTTGACTGACTATTTGCATAAAAACATTATTCAACTATTGTTGTTTGTGTCACACGAATGTTTGAATATTTTGATAATTATTTCATTTACGTTCATTTACTCAGTTGATTCAATATCACAATTTTCATTAGGTTAGGTTAGATTTCACAATTGTCATATAGGTTAGGTTAGGTTAGTTAATTCAATATTACAATTGTCATATATGTTAGGTTAGTTTTCTAACCTAACAGAATCTAAAGGAAACGAAAAAATGTTTCAATATCTAAGCTCTCACGTAGGAACTTCATTGCTGTCATCACATCTCTGAAAAATTTTAATTTTGTTCTTTATCTCTCATAAATTCTACGATCAAGGATTTTCTTCGCCTTTCAACTCCTTATCGGTTGGCGATGGAATTGAGTTGATGAGCAATCTCGTTTCAACCATATTATAGGCAATGAATCTATAAACTAATATTACATTAAGTTTTCCATGTCATTTGGCATTTGATATAACAATGTATCTCAATGACCATAACATATAAATATGAACATCTAGCAATTAATTGACTAATAATTTATGATAGATATATAAATAAATAAAAATAAATAGTATTCGCATCAAAATGATGTTTACATATTGATATAAATTTTTCTATATTCATGTTTATCTCTTCTAGTATGTCGAAACCATGGTTTTTGTATTTTCTGATTGCTCTAGCAGATCCGCTAACAGTTGTTTTGCTTTTTTGATTGTTAGAATTTAACACAACGACACCGCACAATACTTGAACAACTTCGAATTCAATTTTTAATCCAGAGCAGATTACGCTTAGCTAAAAATTTGATAGCGTTTGCACGAATAGAACGTTGACAAAACTCGACGTTTTAGCAGATAATTTCAAAACAAAATTCATTGAGTGGCATTTCAACTAAATATCTAATATTTTTTAGATATGATGAAATCGAATCAAAAAACCATCTGCAATCTTATTGTTGAGGACTGTATATAATTCTAACATAGAAAACATCAAAGTTCCTTCGTATCTTTATACATACATACAGGAATTTATTTTGATGATTTGATTGAGGAGGTCATTACTTGATGAGAATTTATCTATATTTTTCAATTTAATGAAGAATTGCAAGAAATTCATCGAAATCCAAAACATTTAAACAATAGTTTATTCGTTTCAAACCAAATAAGTTCGACAATATAAACTTAAGATCTATCAAGTCAAAGACTGAATTAGAAAATAACGTATTTACCATGCCAGATGAGCTTACAATGATAAAGCTTTAAACAAGATAGATTATTTACTGAAAATGAAAAATGTCATTGAACCTCAAAAACTTTTGGAACAAATGATTTCAACTTCCACCCTATTTGATTCACTTTAGAAACTCTTTAGATTTAACGATGAGCAAAATTGGCCGCACAAAAAAGCTGCTTATAACAGTTTGATACGTCGACTCAGCACCAACCATTGGCATAAAAAAGCTTCTTAAAAGAGCTCAATATAATAAAACAAATAGCAGTCAATAATGGTTATCCTTGTATGATTGATTACATGGATTCACGTTAAAACTTCAGGCTATTTATTCATGGGGCAGTAGATATTTAAGAAATAAACCAAAAATGTAACATAACTTATATCGGTGAACCCAGTCACACTTTGAATCGTTTCCTTTGATCTCATTGAACTTAATATAGCTTCCTGAACGGATAACCTTTAGACACACATACCAAAAACTGTAAATTTAAAATTGATGAAGAAATCAAATCTGGTGTTTATAAACTCTCTTGTGGAAGTTATAATTAAATTTATATCGAGAGAACTTCCGGAAACTTCCAATATTATCAAAGACCAACGCAGTTTTGACAAACAAAATCAGATTCCCACCATGCAAATCATTTATTAGAAGATTCTCATTTTTCAATGATAATTTTGATGTTTTACATGATGGAAATAGTAGATTGAAACTGGATCTATTGAAAGCATTGGAAATCTACAAACAGTTAAGTTCTTAAAATAAGCAACCCTATTCATATTTCCTCAAATGATTTGGATTAATTTACATCAAGCTTTCGTTACAGAAACTAGGTTTTCATTAGAGAATTTAGATTCTTAATGAACATTCAACATATCACTAGGTAGACTATTTTATCTATTTTAAACATGGATTTCGGTCTCGTTATTTTAATATTTCGATTCAGATTGAAATTTTCAATAAAATAACTAGGATGGATACAAAAATAATTTGCGTTTCCTCAAAATTTAAACCCTTCAAGATTTTCTGCTCAGGCCGTAAATTGGAGTTAAATATTAATGATTATATTTTGTTTTCAGACGTACTTAACATTTAAACAGTGAATGAAAATTCTGGTTACTTAGTTGCCTAGTTCAACCTTGACAGTGGCATTGAGCACTCGTGATGTAGAATAGAACCACGTCAACAATTACTAGAACCGACTCACCGTTCCTAGGCCGAAAAATTCTGAATTTCGAAATGACTAAAATAAACAGTGGCAATAATATCTACCATACCGCCGAAACAAACTTTTGACGAAATTTAACGAAATATAAAAAAAATTTTTCTGTGAATTCCAGAAAAGGTGTGACATACGTTCTATTGTTAACATATTGCTATATTTTCAAGATATATGATATATTTGTTGATATTTATTAATCAAAAATACACGCCATATCAGTTTCATAATTATTTATGTGTGGAATCAGATTAGAAAGATGAAAATATCGACGTGCAACACAAAAGTCAGATGATCCGCGGTACGCCCACACAGAAACCATCATTATTATGTTGACCAATGACATAACCGCTTTCAAGGTATAATCAGTATAATTGCTTCCATTGAAAAACAATCATGGAATGGTTCTGATCAAAATCCACTGCACACTAAGATAACATTGCAGTCTATTGAAAACTTCCGGAATAATATTTCGAATTATATACGACCGTCATCGGGGAACTTTGAACGTTGCCAATTTCAAAAACATACGCGTCCACGCTATTATTTTCGATTATTCGTCGTGAAAAAACGACGAAACGCCTCGATAAACATTAAACTTGAAAACTCACCTTGACATTGACATTCGAAACACGCGAAAAACACGTCGATCTGCATCCCATCGTCGGATCGGAATAGTCTTTGAATGGAAATTCTTCATTTCCGATTTGTGGCCGGTCCAAATCACGGAAAAACACCTTGAAATCACCGCATACTTGACGTTTTGAACAGATGGAACAAAATGTTGGCCGATGACGGTAATTCGGCATGGCGGGACAGGGGTGGGGAGCGCAGGGGGCCGCGAGTGGGCGCGGGGGGGCCCGGGCATTTCGAATGCGCAATTTCCCCACCACGGCGGAGGCTCTCTGCCACCGCCGCCGTGGCGTTTCGTTTCGTTGTTTAGGTTCTCCGTCAGCATGCAAGAGGCTTCGGGAGAACGATGGGCACGAGAGTTTGAGGACCACACCGCGGGAAAAATCCATAAGCGTGCGTGCATTGTTGCGCAACATTGGGATCATTGAGAATGGGACGAGCATTAACGGTGAATGTCATTTCCTTCATAATGTGAATGCAAATAATTCTAATAGTAATAATTCGTAAAATGCATTCAATGGTAATGACTATAAATCTTCTGGCAAGATATTCATGTTTAGCTAATTACACACTAGTTTTGTCAAACTGATTACAGATTAGGGAACAAAAAGTTGAGAAGGCTTGTGAATCAGTTCAACCGATAAAGTATGGTTATAAATTCAAACATTGAACTTCGCAAACGCACAGATTGCAAGACAAAATATTCTTGTACGTCGTTCGCATTAACGTATCTATCGGTCAATATGGACAAAGCATCGAAACAGTGCAGACATCTCTTGTGATATTTTGCAACAAAGTGCTGAAAATATTCAGGAAATGACATTGAGAACGACCTCTCACACGTTCAATGTCTGAAGATATAAAAATTTCTTAGTTTGTATATTTCCACCATGGCAACTGCTGAAAACATGCAATCTTTCCCCAATTTTTGCCTTCAGATTCTCAGTGGCTGATGTACATGATGCTTTTATAATGGTTTTTCTGTTTGAAGATAACATGATTATCTCATGAAACAGTTACCATCACGAAAAAACCGTTTTTGCTTTATTTGAAGCCGATTCCTCTTTCGGGATTCACTGATTTGGGTGTTTTCGTTTCACGCAAACAATAGTGCATTCAAGTTTGGTTATTTATACAGCGAGAAGTCGATTACCGACATTTCACCACGTTCTTGTGGGGTCTGCAGTAGCTTACAACTATACCTCGATTATAGTTCCTTGGACAAGTGCAGCTTTTGAAAGAAATCGATTATCGTGTCCAAAGAAATGTTCCTTTGTCGATTGTACTCCAGCGGTGATATTGCCGGAATCTTCGAACCTAAACAATTTTACTCACTATTGAGTTTCCTGAGACGATGTGTTTTCCGTCTCACTCGCTTTCAATCAGAGTTAGCGTTTGCTCTCATCAGCCAAATCGATACATGCTTTCCGTAGTACTAGTAATAGGATAGTATGCTTCGATATAGGGTGTACCTTTGATGAATCCTTCCATAATTTCTGTGCCATAATGATCCAGCCAAAATAAGTTTGAGGTCTTTTGGTACATCATCATGCTCCCAGCAGTTTGAAGTGGGATACCTGAACAAGATTCTGGTTGGCGTTACTCGAGTAGCTCTGACAACTCGGTCCCCAGAGGAGGGGATTGTTCACTACAAATCTATCTAGATTAATTCAGTAGTTGAATGACAATTTTGAAGTATAGCAATGAAATTATCAGCTCCCATTGCTGCTGACTTCGAATATTTTAATGTTACCGTGACGGAACCGCCGTGCTTAGCAGTTGAGATGGGATTCAAATGCTATGAAGCCCTGCCTGGAATATAATCGCATATAAGCTCAGTGATTTGTACCATATAATCTGCTCTTGTTCCCGTACCTTGACGAGTTTTGAAACCATCCATAAACTGGCTCAGATCGGTCTCGGCTAGGCCCAATATTCCTTTCGAAGGATCGTTAATCGGCTAGTTGAATTAAACGTGACGCCTGAAAGCACAGCTACAATGCTGTGAAATACTAATTGACCAAGGGGAAGAAGATGGAAGTTCATGACAATGTTTGGAGTAGTACGGAATGTTCTATCAATGACATGGAGATCTTGCAGTTTTGTTGGCCCATTGTCTGCTGGCTCTTTCTCTTTGGCAATACAAAGCCATACGTGATCTGTGGTTTAATGGTTATATGCAAAGCCAGTCTATCTACTTTAGGTTGACATCCCATGTTTTCCCACAGATGAGTTTGCAGGTCTAGATAGATAGATAGATATTATCTTTGAGTGAGGGCTGCCTAGCAGCCCGGCCACTGCGACCCAGTGGTCTATTGTGGCACACTCTGTTCTGAATTTCATCCACGAGCTCCATCCTTCTCGTAAAGCTCAGCCAGATTCAGTTTGCAAGATCCGTTCTTCCAGCCAGACCCTGTCCCCTGCTGGACACTCGCACATGTTCCATTGATTCTGTATCTTCTCCACATAGCCTACATGGAGGATCCTCAACCAATCCTAATTCGTTTAGGTGTTTCCTGAGGCGACAGTGCCCCATTAATATGGCAGTTAAGACTCTCAGTTCCAACCTAGAGAGTTTAAGCCAGGCTTTTGTAGTGAAAGATCCACTGATGGCACGTTGAGCGTGTCTGAGTCCTGGGAGGCTCATCCAATACTCAAGTACCAGCCATCGAATGTTTTCCATCCTTGCAGTTTCCAGGGGAATTCCGAGATTAGGCTCCGGTCTTATGAACTCCAGGTTAGTTCCTCGAGCGGCCAATGAGTCCACCTTCTCATTCCCCTCAAAGCCCGAGTGGCCAGGAACCCATATTAGATGGAGCCTGCTCTCCTAGTTTGGCAAGGGTAGAGCGACATTCCTGCAAGTGAAGTACAGGTACCGGATGCCAATGCTTTCAGTGCAGCTTGGCTATCGGTGAGGATTTTAATTGACCTATTTGTTGATCCTCCCGCAAGCAAGAGGTTAGCACAGTGGTCAATGGCGAATATTTCTGCTTGAAAGACAGTCGCATGCCCACCAAGACAGATCGACTGTTCATTGGCGGCACCTCGACCGTAGACACCAGCTCCAACACCTTTCGCAGTCTTTGAGCCATCCGTATACCAACAGGGACCCTCAAATAGACGGTCCTTGGAGCTGATCCATTCCTGTATATCGGGAATGATGATCTGGAATGGCCCCTCCATGTTGGTTTTAGGTGTTGCTATGTTTGACCTCATACTCAGCACTTCATTGTCCTCAATTTTAGACTGTAGGGCGCCAGGCACAAAGCCGAAGTTACCCGCTTCATTACGGGAAAGATGATGGAATCTGTAGAAAGTCATTCTAACAACTCCTTTTATCACAAGATGAAGAGAGGCAAGGCTTAGGCCTTGCCCTCCAGTTCCATGGCCGCAGTGGGTGTAGAGCGAAAGGCTCCTGTAATCATCATGCAGGCTGTTCTCTGTAATTTAGAGAGCTTGATTTGGCATTGCTTCTTGAGACTCCACTTCCACCAAGCAATGCAGCCGTACGTAATACGCGGTCTAACCACCATCACATATAGCCACTGGAGTTGCTTTGGGGCAAGACCCCACTTTTTTCCACAGGTCCTTTGACATGCCCATAGGGAATGTCTAGCCTTGTGTATTGTGTTTTCCAGGTGCGAATTCCACGTGAATTTACTATCCAGGGTCATCCCTAGATATTTCGCTTCTTCCACAACCGGAATGAACATCCCGCCTAGGGTCGGGGGAAACAAATATCCTCCTCTTCCTGGTAAACGGTACCATTAGGGTTTTGTAGGGGTTTATGCTAAGTTTCTCTACTTCACACCACCCCTGAATTGCAGACATAGCCTCCTGTAGTCTGTCGGAAACATCGCTATCATCTCCGACAGCCAGAATGACTATATCATCAGCGTATGCTTGTACATAAACATCCAGTGCGCCAATTATTGCCAGAAGGTCATCAACTAGCAGAGACCACAGCAGAGGGGATAGTACTCCTCCCTGTGGGCAGTCCCTGCCAGCCACAAAAGTGACTACAAACTGCAGGTCTAGCTCTGTGATTCTTTCTCTGAGTGAACGTTCCAGCTATCGAATTCGTGAATTCGATAGTTTTGCCTTTGGATATTTTGTGGTTTTAACCCATCCAGCTTCATTTTTCTGGTGAAAGGGATACTATAATGTTTTGAGAAGTTCACAGATATATTTGCCCTAATGCTGGAGGACGTTGGACGTTATTGTCTCCAATTTTCATCATACTTGATCATCCAAAGATGCTTGAATTTCAACGGTCCACAGTAATATGATTTCAAGTTACATTTACATAAATTTATTGCTTCCAAATAGCGCCGTTGAAGCGTTGAAATGTTGATTCAAAAATTCTAACGTGCGTAAACGGGGTACCCAACTTGAGTTGCTCGAATCTTGATTCAGTACGTGGTGAACATGTTCTTTAGATATTTTCATAGCCTTTGCTGTCCTTCTCTCTTCAACGCTACCGACATTTAGCACCATTTGTTCAACTTTGGTTATTGAACGAACTTCTTGAAGTTTATTCTCTCATAAGCGGGTACGGTCACGTTTTGATTAATTCAACTCATCTTTGATTTGCGTAGGTGTATAGCCTTTCAATGAGAAATATTTAATAACAACTCGGTAGTAGTGTGCTTTATTTCTAGGTGAATTGTGTAAACCTATTCCGCACTTCAAATTCTTCTAATTGTCTTGTGTTGTGTGTTTGCTAGAATTACCTTAGAGCTTGGTTATCGATAAGAGTATCAGTGGCAAAATTGAAAAAATTCGTCTGACGATAGTTCGTAAACCAAAAGACTCAATAGTAATTTTGAAATATAGTTATTTTTAGTATGTTACCGAAAATTCGAGGTTCCAAACCGAAGTTACAGCAGGTCGAAATTACCGTGAAATGCTTCGAGAAAATGACAGTACAGTGGTGCGTTCTACTTGATTTGGCGCGACAATACCGTGCTTCTAGATAGGTCTGACGTACTAAAATTTTGAAATTCATACACTCTATACTCTTAAATAGTTTATTGCAAATTGCTTGAAATTAAACTCCGAAAAGTGAAAATTGATTTATAACGGAAAATAAGTCCTCCGCAAGAGGTATCAAAGCAAAACTAGTATTATATTTAGAGATAAAAGGTCACACCGTGAAAGATCCTGGATCCGAAAACTTAATGACGTAGCTCAGATTTAAATATTTTTGGGTCAGTGTGCAATAAGTTGGACGTGATCAATTTGCTGTAACTGAAACCACCGTGTATTCCTTCCTGTTTTAAATAAATTTCATTCATATTACATTGAACTAGTTATGATGTAAGATAAAATCAGTTTTAATAGAAAATTACAGAGTTAATTGAAAACACACCGGATTTGATTAAAATTATTTGCTTTAGCGATGAGTGCACTTTTTACCTCCAAGGTTATGTCAATATACATAACTGTCGTGCTGAGGTGATGCAAATCCGCTTTCAATTATACTCTGGAAACTGTTTGGGTCAGACTTTGTATTATCAAGGGAAAATCTTGATAGAGCACAGCTAGATGAAGGAGAGAAAAACGACAACGTGTTTTTGGACGAGAATAAACAGGGTGTTTCAGGTATGCAGCATTTAATTTCTACAGGAGAATCCCCATCAAAAAATATGAAAAATACCCTTAAGCATATGTCCAAATGTCTCCCGTTCTCAAGGTTCGTTGAAGTTCAGATTTTTTTCACGTTATTGTTGAATACTCTTGTTGTTTCCAAGGGATCTAACTACAACTTGCTGAAAATGAATTTTTTTTACTCATCAATTCATCAGATGAGTTCAATAGAGGCGACAATATACAGGGTGATATTATTTACAGAGTCATCCTACCTATGACATTATCAAAATCATAATGTAGTGCGCTCGAATAAAAGAATAGGACAAAGATCCAGCAAATATCTGGCACCACGAGTATATTCGCGTATACCAGTAGACTTGCGAATCTTGAAAAACTACAATTGTTTCAAAAAGAAAGTGGAACTTTGGATTCTTTGTGCCGGAAGAACAGAAATAGACAACTTAATTAATCAGCGGATAAACGAAAGTGCCTAGTTTAAATACTGAAAAAAAAAGAGAGGGAAAAAATATCTAAAATGTGAGAAAAAAAAAACCTAAATTGTGACTTAAATACCCTAAATTGTGACTAAAATACCGGATTTGACTAAAGCCCGATTGTGAAATAAAAATAAATAAACCCATTCAAGAAACATAGTGACTTTCTGTTTCGTAATTACGCGCTGTGAAACTAACTTTACTTTCAAATAGAAAAAAAACATTCCACGCAAATGAAGTTATTATAAATTTAAATTTAACAAAATATACCTATCTCAAAGGCGAACAGGCGAGACATTCTTCGGAATGATTGAACCTCTGCTTTTTCATTGTTTATTACTCTGTATGTATGAAATCTAAATTGTAATAAACTTTATTTATTATCGTGGACTTATGCACTATCTCAGCTGTTAGCTGGATATAATTTACCTTTCCCAGATTCAGCAATCAAAGGGAATAGGCTCAATTACAATATACTTGACATAAATTTCCTAACTATCCTACATGTATTAAGAATTACAGCTTTTTGCATTTCTATATATGTATTCTTATGCAATTCTAATTTCTTAAGACTATCATGCAAAGTTTTGGGTATTAACCCAGTCGAGGATACGATGACAGGAACAATATCTATTTTCTCGAGGTGCCACATCTGCTTGATCTCAATAGCAAGGTCAGTGTATTTGGACTTTTTCTCCTGGAACTTATTCAGCAGGTTGTTATTATTCGGTATAGCGACATCCACCAACATTGCTGTTCTGGCTCTCTTATCATACACCACTATGTCCGGCCTATTATTCGTCACCATTCTGTCAGTGATAACAGGCCTATCGTAGTATAATCTCATAGAGTCATTTTCCGATACGGGTGCCGGTTGATACTTGTAATATGGCTGGAAGGTGTTCAGAAGTCCGTACTTGTGTGCAAGTTTCTGGTGGATAATGTTGCACACTTGATTATACCTGTGAAGATACTCCGTATTGGCCAGTTGTTCCCATCCGGACGTACTATGCTGTATAGTCTCCGATCTTATATGGCATTTTCTGATCTTATCTGTTTGTAATGTTCCTTCTTTCATAATAAATTTTTTGTAATTGTTTGTAGCGATCACTTGGTCTTGGATGGCCATAAGGAATCCTTCTGTTTCTGCGAATAATTCTCCTTTCATCAACCATTTGTTGGAGGCTTGTTTGTCGATGTGTGGTTGATTAATCTCATGGTGATGTCGTCCATGCAATTCCTTTCTTGACCATTGCTCTTGTTTTTCAGTATCTGATAGGAATGGTAGATTCAGAAGGTCATCTCTGGTAGCAAGATTTAGAGGTGTATATCCTTTATCAGCCAACGATACCACTCTATGGAGGTCAGAAGTGAGAGCTTTTGCTGAGAAGAATTTTCTGAGATTTTTTTATACATAAACTTTATTATTATTATTATTTGTCCTTTTAGGAATATTAATTGAGAAGATATTTCAGTTTTATAACTGTCCTTTGAAATTGTTTCTAAATCGCAACCTTGAACGATTCACATAAGATTGCACCCGTTTTTGAGTGAACTCAAGTGACAGTCGATAATCCGTTATACGAATCAGGGAACGAAACTGTGCCATGGTTTTACAAAAACTAGGAAAAAAGCCTTTTGAAGTAGTTTCTACGTCATTTTCAGTTTGAATATCCGTATATTTATTTTATTTAGTGGACATTCAAATGACCTGTAACTTTTTGGGCCATCATATTATGGGTACTTTTAAGTAAAACCTAATCTAGCTGGTATCCTCAGTACAATTCAGGAGACCTTTCATAATTGAAGTTGATCTTTGTTAATGATACATAGTTTTTGGTATCTTGAAAAGTGAAAATGGAGCACTCCTTTCAAGAATTGGCTGATATTCATCTATTCTAGGGCTGATCAGATGGTAATGCAGCTGAAGCACGAAGACTCTTTCTTGCAGTTTTGCCTAACAGAAATGTTCTTTCATGGAATGGAACTTTCGAACAGTCTAGAAAAATTCTGGACCAGATCTGTTCGTCAGGACACCGATAAATGAAGAATTTATTCGGATGAAGTCCATTATAATTGAAGAATCAGCAGTCGAGGGCGATTTATAAAGGCTTATCACATTCGTCTGTTTGGATAGTTTTGCATAAGTAACTGTTATACCCCTACCATATCCAAAGGATTCAAGCCCTCACAGCTGAAGAATACTCCAATTTTGCCAATGGCTACTACAAAAATGTGCTGAAAATGCCGAATTTTGTTGGAATATTTCGTTTACAGACGAACAGGATCTACGCGAGAGGGCATAATGAATTTCCAGAAGACTCACGTGTGGGCTGAAGAGAACACTCATGAGACAATCGAGCGGGGCCACCAAGAAATATTTTTGATCAATGTTTGGGCCGGTTTGTATGATGGCAGATAATTAGGATCAGTAATTCTACCTAACTGATCGAATTATCTGGCAAACCTTGACTTTGTGTAGAAGACTCTGATTGATTTTTTTCAATGATGTGCCTTGTTCTTATAGGAGAAGAATTTGGTTTATATATGATGGTGCTCCGCAGTATTTTGGACTAATAGTGAGGAATCATTTAAATCAAACATATCCTAATGGATGGATTGTTAGGGGCAGTCCTGTAGCTTGACTATTACGATCCCCGTTTTGAATCCTATAGACTACTTTGTCTGGGGGCATTTGAAAAGCCTAGTATACTCAGAACTCGTTGCTAACATACAGGAATTGCATGCACGGGTTTTGGATGGATTTGAGAGAATGAGAAATATGCCAGACATTTTCCATCCGCTGTTGGCATCAATGAATCACCGCATAAAACTATATGTAGATGAATGGTGGTAATTTCGAACAGTTTCTTCAGTTCATTAGTTTAAAAACAAAATTAATTTGCTGCTTCTATTTTCGTTAAAGGCAGAATATCACCATCCATCAGTTTTCTTCCATTCCATCATTTATTAAAACACACTTCAGTCTAAAATAAGAATGAACTAAAATATACAGTTTCACCAAAGTGTTTTAATTTACACTAAATAAAATGAACACTCTAAATATTCAAACTCTAAATAAGTTGAAAACTACTTCAAAAGGCTATTTTGAGTGTTTTTGTAGAAAATTATGAAAACAATTTCGATCCCAACATTGAATCACGAATTATCAACCATCACTTCAGTTGATACATAAATCGTATGCCTTCTCATGTAAATCATTTTTTTACTCGAGAATGGTTGCGATTTAAAAAAAATTTCAAGACACTACATTGTGATGGGGTCAAAAGTAGCATGACTGAAAAAATATCACCCGGTACAATTTCGACAATACTTTCTACATCTTATGAATTGATGAGTGAAAATATTCCCAAATTAGAGCTAGATCGCTTGAAAAGTATAAGAGTCACCTACAGAAACGTGAAAAAGATCTGAACTTCAACACCCGAAAGAAAGGAGGACTTTTGGACATATGTTTATGAGCATTTTGTTCATATCCTTCGATGCAGAATCTCCTGTTGAAATAAATGACTACATACCTGATACATCCAGTATATTTTCGTCCGAAATCACGTTGTCCTCTTTTGCTCCTTTATGTAGTGGTGCTTAGACTCCCCTAGTATACCTGAAACACCCTGAAAACGAGGGTGAATTGATAAGTCACGTAAAACTTGAACGAAACTTACTCTTCTCTATAGGGTATCATTCATTCTTCGACAACATTTCCCTTTAAGGGAAATGCACTTGCTTAGTGATGCTGGAGGTTTTCGATCCCGTCTTTGTAGTAGTATTCCCCAAGGTCTTTAATATGTTCATCGAATCTGTTCGAAATTTCTGTCCTCCGAGCCATATTTCCATGTTTGGGAACAAATAGAAATCGCTGGGAATCAGATCAGGAGAATATGATGGATGAGGTAGCAATTTACCTTAATTCCACCTACTTGGTTGTTGTAATGGCATTGTCGTGGTGAAAACTAGATTTTCTTTTTGAGAAGATGGCTGCTTTGTTTTGATTTCCTCGTATAATTGGTCTAACAGTGATGTGCAGTACTTCTCATTTATGATCTTTCCTTTTCAGAGAAAATCACTAAAAATAATGCCCTGTGCGCCCAAAAGACGGATGCCATTATCTTAACAGCCGACGAAACCCCTTGGGTGCACTGCCACCGGTCTTCACTCACCGTTTGCGCTGGTGCTTCGTCTCAGGGTTTCGTTAAAAGATCCGAAAATTAGCCTAGTTTCACTCTCTCACGTTTTTGGGCAATTGTCAACAAACGCGGCAACCAAATTGTCGATAGCTTTCTCACATACAAATGCTCATGCAAGATGTAGAACATTCGTTCATATGAGACTTTCACAGCCTTCGCCAGTCAAGTTCAGTCAAGTCGTCTAGCACAATATCATGATTATCTCTGGTGTTATCTCAATGGTGTGTCCTAGACGGGTGGATCTTCTGCTTTTTCTGCCACAACGAAACTCAGTAAACTACTTATTATCATAGGAATGGGTAAGAATCACCATGGTATTCATTAACAGATCTTTTGGTTTCCATGACGTTTTCCTTGCGTGAAAGGTAATGTTTTATTAGCACTCGATATTCACATTTTTCTCGATTTTAACACAAGAGAAGCAACTTCTAAACAACTTGATGCCGATACATTATCGTTGGTTTCTTTTTATAACGAATTTATATTGATAAACAAATATTATTCTTGAAGGAGGTGATCTTCAGATTACAATCTAAGGCAACTGTAAGCCTTAATATTTCGTTGGTGTTAAACACCAACATCGTCTTCACATCAAAGTAATACAAATACCACAATAACACAAATTTTAACAATTACGATCGAAATACGATTACAGATTATCCGTATCACGAAATATTATAGGATTTGTAACTTATACTTTTATGCATCTTCAAGCATAAGTGACGAAAGGGGCGATATTTCAGATAAATTTTTTTATCTGTTATGATCATATAGAATGAGAACTTTGAATGAAAAGTATTCAGTGAAACGTCAAGCAATATTCTCTCATGAAATTTCATAAGCCACGTCAATTTTTTCAATGATCAGTCATATTTTGCATTTAATCCTGCATTGATCATAAAAGGGGTGAGAATAACTCTCACCTTTTTTTCTTCAAATGGCTAATATGTCATGTTACACTGTATTAGGAAGGTCTCTTCGAGATAGATTTAATTTATTTATAATTTATTTTATTTATATATTATTTATTTTTAATAATATCTTGTCTAATAATTCTGAATAAATAGATAATTGGAGTGAACGAAAAGATTCAGAATAGGCTCCATTTAAGGTTAAATTTTACAAAGAACTTTGTTTTTTAAGAGGGGCAAATCGAACAACATTTAATTCTATAGCTGTAGAAAAATCTTTTGCTATTATTAACATTAATTTAATTTCGCCCGAAAATCGGATTGAAAAACATAAATTGAGTATACGTATAAAAATGGTATACCTGTGACAATTACATTTCGAGAAAGCCGTGAGGCCGCTATTAGGACTATACATAGAGTGTACAGATTTCGACGTTTTAGTACTGCAATATGTGAATAGAGTAAGGGAAAATGACCCCCTCTTTCCCGTTTTCTTTTTGCTTGAGGAATTCATTACTGAAAACAGATTCAAAGTAACATTTTTCGTTTTAGAATTATTTGGAAATTTTTTAAATTTTCGAAATCAGTCAAGTGCTTTTATATCGATTGCTTTTGAAGTTGTGTGGAAATAGTTTCGACATTCTACAGGCACTTCTTCACGTAGAATCGAACTACGTGCGGAAATTTCTTTTTCGTCCAACGGTTTTTGAGTTATAATGCAAACTTGGTTTTTTTTTTAATATAAACCATATCCAACTTTGATTTCGTTAAAGAGTTTCATTCCAAGAATATATCACATGTGCAGTCAATTTTTCTCACGAAAAACCGAAAATTGTATATCTACTCTGATTTTATCTAACAACTAAAAGTCCATTTACAGAATTTACTTGGAATGATTGAAATAGTTGAAGTATATTTTGTGCACTCATTATAAAAATTAATTTTTAAGAAATGACAATTAAGATCAACTTTCATCAAGTTACAACTTTTGTGTGAAAATAGTATCGTTTGTAATAACGAAGCGACCATGCCGTATGTAAGTTTTGATATAATCGACTGTTACAATACAAAATAATAATGATACTGATGAAGCTGCTTATTGGGATCGTTTCCTGAAAGGCGATAACCTCATAAAATTATATTCGATAAATTGAAGGAAAATCTTGAAAACCATGGTATATTCAACGTCTCAGGAGGAATAAAAATATTGAGTAGTTGATGAGAAGATGCAACAATTGATGTAATTAATAGGTAGTATATCTACAAACCCATCGCTTTCGGTCAGGCACATTGGAATGGAAACAGGAGTATCTAAGTCCAGCGCTAAATTTCGAGAGATATAAACCCAACGAAATGAGAATATTATAGTTTTTTCAGCTAGATTTCCAATGTTAACTTGATTTGTTCCTTATGATTTGAAGCCAGGAGACGTTGAGCATCGTTTCATCGCCTGTGAACAAGTGCTCCAGCGGCAAAAAAAATCTTGGAGGCGTAATCGCCTCGGCCAAATATTCAAGCTGCGAAAATTATGCTGTGTATTTGGTAGGACCAAGTCGGTGTTATTTATTATGAGCTGTTGAAACCGAACGAAACCATCACTGGGGAACGGTATCCAACTCAATTGATGCGATTGAGTAGAGCACTGCTCGAAAAACGGCCACAATACGAGCAGAGACACGAAAAAGTAATTCTACAGCATGACAACGCTTGGCCTCACGTTGCTAAACCCGTTAACACCTACTTAGAAACGCTCAAATGGGAAGTCCTACCCCACCCGACATATTCTCCAGAGATTGCACCATCCGATTATTATTTGTTCCGTTCGATGGCACATGGTCTGACTGATCAGCAGTTCCGCTCATATGAAGACAGCGAAAAACGGCTTGATTCGTGGATAGCCTTAAAAGACGAACACTTCTACCGTCACGGTATTCGAGCTCTGCCAGAAAGATGGGAGAAAATTGTAGTTAGCAATGGGCAATATTTCGAATTATTCATTTGTGATCATTTTTCGCAATAAAGTTGTATTTTCATGAAAAAAAACAGCGAGAACTTTGTTGCGGACCTAATACATCTACAATTGTCAAACTTTACTCTTGCCTATACAATAAAAGTTTGAATCATTTTCAATTAAATCCTTTGTTTTATTCTCCACGACTTTTTATTGTACCCGTTTCATATCCAACGCGCCCAATCTCTACTTCCTCGAGATTTTCCTTCAAGACTGTCGATGGTTCTTAGATAGTGAAATAATGTTCACAGACGAAGCCAACTTTTCGAGAACTGCTATCACAAATTTTCACAATAAGCATTATTGGGCTGATGAAAACCCCCATTTGACTGAAGAATCTCATCATCAAGAACAATTTTCACTAAAAGTTTGGGTCGAAATTATTTGATTGTGCAATTTTTTTTTGCCTAACAGAATAAACAGGCCCGCTTATCGGCAATTTCTTGAGGAGGAGTTACCTTTATTGCTCGAGGATGTGCCACTTTTGGTGGGAAACATAATGTGGTTCATGCATGACGGGGCACCAGCACATTTTAGCGGTGAAGCTAGGGAATTTTTGAATCTTATATTCAACAACCGATGGATAGGTCGGGGTGGGCCAGAACCATGACCTCCTAGGTCCCCAGACTCAAATATTTTAGACTTTTTTTCATGGGGATATCTCAAAAGTTTAGGTTATACCCTTCCAGTGAACACTGTAGACGAATTGAGAAATCGAATAATAACCTCTTGTGAAAAGATGAGATGCGTGATAATATGCGAAGGACAGAGGCCTGTATTCTTGCATGTGGAGGACACTTTAATTCATTTAGTTTTTAATTGTTCTTTTTTTTAGTTTGATATTGAATAAGTATAAGTTGAGTCTCAGAAGACGAGCTATAAAAATAAAAGCAAATTTTGGGCATACCTATCGAGTATTTCTATTATTTTTTTTATTTAGGGAATAACATACAATTCAAATAATTCAAATTCAATAATTTGTCACTCGAAGACGGTTGGACATACGAAAAAATTACAGGTGTTTCTAAATTGAACGAAGATAACGAAAATTGATTGTACGCTGATCAGTGGCGTACTGAAAAAATTTTAAAAGGGAAGAAGGAGACGGCCTCAAAAAAGAAAACACCTTGTGAATTTCAGTTAAAATCTAGGACGTGTCATTACACGTATCACACCTCTATCATTATAGAGGCTGTGAAAATAACTTGCATTCCAAATGTGTGCTGAATATCTCAAAAATTGGAGGAGTTTTGAGGAAAAAAAACAATTTTTTTCCGGAAATTTCAACACCCTGTAGCTCCGTAACGAAGCTTTTGCGAACCTATGTTTATATGAACTATTTTTCTTGAAATTGCACGTAGATTTCCCCCCTCAAGTTGTGACATACTATTATGTAACACCCTGTATATCTTAACTTATAGGTAGTAAATCTTGATGCATTTATCGAAAGTAATGAAAATTCTAGTTTTTTGCCATAGACGTCGAGATGTGTATTTTCGACAAGTATACTGTCATGAAAAAATCTGAAGGCAATAATTTTGATTTTAACTTAGGGTTTTTGGAATTATTACTTGTAAGATAATAAAATCTTTGCCTTCAAGATATCTTTCCAAATAGTTGTAGACAATGACATGTCATTGCATTAAAAGAGAGTTATGAGTCGTTCCAATCCTTTTCAACCCAAAAAGAACAAAAACATACAAAACTGATTAAATAAATCTATTAAAATTCTATGAAATTATGCCTAAACTATTACTAAAATTATTCCATTTAAAGTTTGCACTGAGTATAAGTTATCGATGAAGAAGTATAAAACCAAATACAGTGCAACCTCAATATAACGTACCTCGATATAACGACTTTCTCGATTTAACAAATTCTTCGTAATCCCTTGAATTGTCCATAAGAGTGAATATAATATATACCTTTACATTGTGAACATTTTTGCAAACAACCTCTTTATAACGAATTTTCAGCTATCAAGAAAAAGTATAAATACCTCTAATAAACGAATTTTGTCAACCCAAAGCCTTTATATAAAGTTGTAGTGTCACCAATGTATGAATCTGTGATTCAACATGGTTTTTTCGTAAAACAATCATTGTTGTTTGATGGAAAGTAATGTAAACACTTCTGCTCGTCACTGTTGTAAAATACACTCGGAGGCAAAATTAGCGGAACACTCGAAAATTTAACCAAATTCGAAGTCCGATAGTTTTCCTAATTCTCAACCGATTTAGATGATTTGTTCGGCAAGTTATAGATCAACTCTTCTGCTTTATAGAAACTATAAGAGAAAACAAAAAAAATTTAATACGGGGGCAAAACTAAAAGTGTTTTTTTTTGTCAAAAATTCGTAACAGCCTGTGGAATTTCGTGGTCCGAGTTGAAACGTACAATATCATGGTCTGTCAAGACACATCTTCCTACAAAAACGCCCTTCTTGTTTCATGTGTTTATCTCTATTTTTGCAAAATATATTTAATTTCAAGTGGAAAATCACCATTTTGGAGAAATTCCATTGAATCAAGAAATTGTCATTAAAATTCGTCTATCAATTTGGAATTTTCTTATTATCACTCAGGCGTGTCGAAATTGTCGTTTGCGATCTTTATGTTCGAATTGCATTAGTTATTGATGACAATTTGGTTAATTTGGTGAAAATTAGGAATTCATAGAAGATAACAGTCGGTAGGTATTAAAATACACAACCGAATTCTGGGACCATTGATAAAACTTTTCATTTACACATGTGCACACCTTTTTTCATCAAATATGAAATACAACACACGCTTTTTTGTATATGACCACATTTGCACTTGTTTAAAGAATGAGAGTTTTCCATTCTTTGATTTGATACAAATTCGATCGGTTGCGGTGTTTTGTGATTCTTTTACTGTTTACGATTCGAAACGGTATTTTTCATTCAGAATGAGAGATTTACCACCAACCTCAGTAGCAAGGACAGTTACATTGATCGAGGAAGGGCGCACCTACCGCTCAGTCGGTACCATGTTGGGTGTCTCGACGTCGGTTATCCATCGAATCTACCGACGTTACAGGGAAACTGGATTGTACGGGAGGAGGCGAGGACAAGGAAGAAATCGGTTAACCCGCGCTATACATGACCGTTTCATCGTCAATCAAACCATAAGAAATCCTCGTCTTACTGCTGTTCAGGCACGTAACCTTTTTCAAGCAGTGGATAACATTAACGTCAGTGTGAGGACAGTCAGAAGACGATTAAATGAAGTTGGTCTGAGATCATACGCGCAAGCAAGAGTTCCAAGACTCGATAGAGCCCATCGGGTAGCAAGATTGGCGTTTGCTAGGGAGCATGTAGCATGGACAATCAATCAGTGGAGACGAGTTTTATTTAGTGATGAGAGCCGATATTGTGTGAATTTCGTGGATGGTAGAGATAGAATATGGAGGCCTCGAGGGGAACGGTACAATCAAGCGAACTTCGCAGGAACTGAGCAATACGGTGGAGGGTCAGTTATGATATGGGGTGGCATATGTTTGGGAGTACGAACAGAACTGGAGATTATTGGCAATGGATCACTTAATGCCCATCGGTATATAACAGAAATCTTGAAGCCCCATGTTGTGCCTTTTGCTCCTTACATAGGGGAAAATTTCCTTTTTATGCACGATAACGCGCGCCCTCATACTGCGCGCATAGTGATAGAATATCTCAATGAAGTTGGGATCACACGAATGGACTGGCCGTCGCGGTCACCGGATTTAAACCCGATCGAACACGTTTGGGACATTCTTGGAGGAAGGGTTCGACAACGGAATCCACGCAACGTTGAAGAGCTGACATTGGCTTTGGTGGAAGAGTGGGACAACATACCTCAACAGATGATAGACAACATCATTGGGAGTATGCGAAATCGTATGCGCGCTGTAATCAGAGCTCGGGGGGTTATACTCGCTACTAAAATCTAATGTTTTTTTTTTGTGGGTCATCATGAACATTTTTCTCAACATGTTCATTTCATTTCACGAGTGTATCGCCAGGATACACACCTGCTCTCAATTTCGGACAGGAATGATAATTATTATAGAGTGCCACACAAAAAAATTCAAAAATAAATGTGCAAAATCAACGATTTTTCCAGTGTACTTCGAGTTCTCCCGGAGCGTGAAATTGGCCAGTGAATTTCAAAAATTTTCATTTCGTTAGATTTCCACTTCTCTAATTTTGATTTTATTTTTTGGCTAACCTCCGATGTTATGCACCTACGCAAGATTGAAAATAAATTCTTGAAATTTGTGACTTTTCGCTTCAAATTGGATATCTCTTGTAAAAATAGAGATAAATGCATAAAACAAGAAGGGCGTTACTGTAGGAAGATGTGTCTTGACAGACCATGATATTGTACGTTTCAACTCGGACCACGAAATTCCACAGGGTGTTACGAATTTTTGACAAAAAAAAACACTTTTAGTTTTGCCCCCGTATAAAATTTTTTTCAATTTTTTTTGTTTTCTCTTATAATTTCAACAAAGCAGAAGAGTTGATCTATAACTTGCCGAAAAAATCATCTGATTCGGTTGAGAATTAGGAAAAAAATCGGATTTCGAATTTGGTTAAATTTTCGAGTGTTCCGCTAATTTTGCCTCCGAGTGTATTCAAGTTAAAATGGCTCAGAAACATAATAGGTGTTCCTTATTGGTCACAGAAAAGCGGAATATCATTAATTATGTATGTTGTATATAACAAAAATCCTATGACGAAAAAATTACCATAGCTAATACAATTTTGAAATTTCAAGATAAGTTTTCAGGAGAATGGGGTTTGCCTGTAAAAAGTAGAAGATTAAAATCATGCGAGTTCAAAGACGTAGAAGAATGTTTGTTGAAGTGGTTAAAACTGTGCCGAGACAAAAAATCACAATCGGAGGTCCTTTTCTTCAGGAAAAGGCTCAGCAGTTTGCAGTAGAATTGGGATATGAAAAGTTCCGTGCTAGCAACGGGTGGCTTCAAAATTTCAAGAAATGTGACGAGATTTTTTCGAATAATATGCGGTAAAAGTGGTAGTGTTGATGAAAAAATATGTGATGATTGAAAAGAAAAAACTGGCAGAGCTGGCAGCCGAATACGATCTCGTATCTTTAACGCCGACTGGACTATTCTATAAATGTTTACCTGACAAAACCTTATCCTTCAAAGGCGATGAATGTACTGGCGGAAAAAACAGCTAACTTCGTTCAACAGTACTGCTAGGAACAAATTGTACTGGGACCTACAAACTTAAGCTACTCATCATCGGAAAATATCAAAACCGCGATGTTTCAAAAATGTCAATAATCTGCCAACAGATTACACGTCCAAACATAAGGCTTGGATGACCAGTAATGCTTTTTGCAATTGGCTTAAAAATCCGGATAAAGAAATGAAGAAAAAACGAGAAAATTTTAATGTTCATCGATAATTGTGCTGCACGGAAAAATTCCTAATCTGAAAAATATAAAAGTTAAGTACTTGCCTCCAAATACCACTTCTAAACTACAACCACTGGACCAAGTCATCATCCAAAGCTTCAAAATGCATTATAGAAAAAAGTTGTCAGACGATTTCTTGCTGATCTTGGTCTTGATCACAAGCCATGTGGATGACCGCCAAAGCTTGAAATCTAGTCACTGAAAAGACCATTGCAAACTGCTTCAAGAAAAGTGGGTTTAAAGTAACACGCGAAGATAAGTAGGGCAATTTACCACTCGCAGAACTTGCTAGGACCTGTCAAAGAGTTCAAGAAGAATTGCAGCTTCAAGAGACTGAGTTCGAAGACTTCGAGAACTAACTGAAGCTGACATCATCACATCTGTGTTGCCGGTTACTAATGCAGAAGCGGATAAAGACGAGGAAGAATGGGGTAAAATTGATTAGCATAACTTCATCATAAAGGATGCTTACAATGCTTTAAATATAATAAAATCTGTGTTTCTCAAAAAGGAGGTTTGAGTGACGATGTAGTCAAATCCATCACACAATTGGATTGCGCTTTGGATGTGATAACTCTTACCGGTGGTAAGTGGTAATCAAAATGAACAAAATTGAGAAAAAGCTATGATTAATATAACCACATTGTAGATTCTTCACCTTTAATTCGTGAGTTTTGTTGTGTGAATCTTTGAAATTAACATTTGAATTTGGGAGGCTTTTACTTGGTAAAATTCCATTATCAATAATAAAAAACAAGTACTGTGTTTTAAAGAATTTTACTTAATAATTGCGATTCGTAACGCGTTTCACTACACCGTAGCTTCTTCAGACGAATGAATGTACAGAAAATATTAATGAGAATATAAATATAAATGTCTTGAGTAATTAAAAGCTTATTGGGTTGCTTCTTCTCTAGTGGTTATTTATGACAGGTATATCCAATAAAATTAAGGAATAGATTGCTCCCCGAAGAGATTCAATAGAGGTGAAGGGCTTAAATCGACTTGTTCATTGATGAGTCTACCTGAGAGTTTGTATTTATTGATTTCTAAAGTTTCCCAAAGATCTACCTTCCAATATTTATTATCTGTATGCAAAATTTCAAACTGTGGGTCGAAAGAGTGATTATTTTCTAAGAGATGATTCGCGTAATTTGAATCTGATTTTTTATTTGAAAAACTGCGTTTATGTTCCGATATTCTAATATTAAAATTTCTATGTGTTCTACCAATGTAGAAATTATCACAGTGATTGCAATTCAATCTATAAACACCTGATTTATTGTTATTACCTGGTTTGGTTTTATTATTTTTATATATTTGCCTAAATTATTATTAGTTTGAAAGCTATGTTGAAATTATTGCTACTCAAGAATAATTTCAGTTTCTCACTTGTAATGCCAACGTAGGTTAAGGTGTTGAATTTTGTTTCAACTTATCGACAGGGTAAACTTCATTCAATGCGATTCTACTTTGTTTTTTATTTAAAATATTATTTATTAATCTGGTATTGTAACCATTATTTTTGGCTATTTGTTTAATCAAATTTAATTCTTTGTTGAAATTTTCTGGTGATAACGGGATGCTAATCAATTTATGAATAAACAGCATTCAAAAGTTTTATTCATAGATTGATTAACATCACCAGAAAATCGCATTGAATGAAGTTTACCCTGTCGATAAGTTGAAACAAAATTCAACACCTTAACCTACGTTGGCATTACAAGTGAGAAACTGAAATCATTCTTGAGTAGCAATAATTTCAACATAGCTTTCCAAACTTACAATAATTGAGGCAAATATATAAAAATAATAAAACCAAACCAGGTAAAAACAATAAATCAGGTGTTTATAGATTGAATTGCAATGACTGTGATAATTTCTACATTGGTAGAACACATAGAAATTTTAATATTATAATATCGGAACATAAACGCAGTTTTTCAAATAAAAATCAGATTCAAATTACGCGAATCATCCCTTAGAAAATAATCACTCTTTCGATCCACAGTTTGAAATTTTGCATACAGATAATAAATCTTGGAAGGTAGATCTTTGGGAAACTTTAGAAATCAATAAATACAAACATTCAGGTAGACTCATCAATGAACAAGTCGATTTAAGCCCTTCACCTCTATTGAATATCTTCGGGGAGCAATCTATTCCTTAATTTTATTGGATATACCTGTCATAAATAACCACTTGAGAAGAAGCAACCCAATAAGCTTTTAATTACTCAAGACATTTATATTTATATTCTCATTAATATTTTCTGTACATTCATTCGTCTGAAGAAGCTACGGTGTAGTGAAACGCGTTACGAATCACAATTATTAAGTAAAATTCCTTAAAACACAGTACTTGTTTCTTATTTTGAAATTAACATTAAATTACCTACATAATGTACGTACCCACCAAGATATGTATCTATTTTACAGATTTTACTGCATTTAATTTTGATTATTAATGTGAAAAAATTTGTTACCTTTGTCACCTACTTTATTGTTTTATAAATAGAAAATAGATACAGATTTGATAAAAAGGTGTCATTAATTAGTATCGAAGTTATTCGCTTGCAACAAGATGAGTACGTAATGTAACTTTTCATCTCTATACATTCTGCCCAGTGCATGCTTATTATCATTCGGTCTTCTACGTGACAGGACAATAGCAATAGCCTCGGAAATGACAATTACATCCAAAGAACGGAAGTCTCGATACGCAAGTCTAACTTGTTCTTGATCTTCTTTCAAGAACCATTCTATGAAGATTTACCAAACATTTGATCATGTAATTCATG
Organism: Cryptolaemus montrouzieri; assembly: GCA_013387265.2. NCBI lineage: Eukaryota > Metazoa > Arthropoda > Insecta > Coleoptera > Coccinellidae > Cryptolaemus > Cryptolaemus montrouzieri. Next base: position 108,699,023 of record JABFTP020000185.1, read on the forward strand.
ATTAACAATAGATATTCTCCGCTAATAACTTCTAAAATTTGAATGAGTTGTATGAATAAAATTCATAATATTGTGAAGTAAGTATGAAATAACACCCAAATGTAAGAATTCTAACTTTCAAAGCATAAAACTTGAAACTTCGAAGATATACTCTGGAGAATTCACTTTCTTTCAGATGAAATATATTTCTGGAGGTTTGTCCCGCCGCGACCAAGCGAATTGAAGATTTATCGTGAACCTTCATCTAGATATATCGACCTTCCCTGGTGATTTTCCTCTCCAATATATATAAATATGAAACGATATCCGACATCAATTTCAATACTTTATATATTCTTCCAAATCCCAAAAGATAAAGAAAAAGGTCTGCTCCAATTGACTTACGTCGGTAGCAATTAGATATAGAACATTCGGTGAATTTGAGAATTACAGGAACAGAAAAAAGTGTTTCGCTCTAACTGTTACTTTGTCATGTTCAAGGGCGTATTAATAAGTCAGTTAAAAGCGAATGAAGTGGTGATACCAGTACAGGGTGTCCTATTTTCTATGTTTTAGTACGGCAGCTATGTGAAATACTGTAAATGAAGCAAAATACTGTAAATCGAAGGAAATTCATTATTCATAGTGTTTCTCGATTTTCCGAAATATCTGCATATGCCAATATGTCGGTTGGTTTCAAAGTTGAGTGAAAACTATTTCGACATTTTTTTCTTTCATCTTGTATGCTGGTGTGAATTCACACAAAACATCCCCAATGCCATCAATTCTATCAATGAAGATCACTTATAAAACGAAGTTATTTCTTGCTCATAAGTAAGGTAATGAAAAGAATAATTGATAACAAAAGAAGAGATAAAAGCTATCTTAAATACTCAAAATTATTTCCATCACCAAATTGCAAGAATTGCAACCTGTAGAAACACTTCTGCATGCATTTTAAACTTGAATATTGGTAACTGACAGGGTTGAAACTGGTGAACGAGGTGGCCATCTCCCATCCAGTTATCACCAAAAGACTGGTTTGAAAGTTCCGAAACATTTCTTGTACAGTGTTGGAGCGCACCATGCGGTACCAGCGAATTTCATCCAAAAAACCGTCAACTATGTATTTATTTATTATATCAAAATGGTTCCTCACGGAAATTTAGTCAAAAATGACGTACTCCATCACAAGGTGGTTCATTAACACATACACATTAAAACCGAATCGCCTTGGTGTTGAACATGCTCTAGCCGATGGGGATCGACATCAGACCAGCAATGTTAATTATTGGGATTGAACAATCCGCCACCCCGACTTCAGCAGTCCATATGGTATACTAGTAGAATTCTGAATTTTCTCTCGACTTTTCCTGATACCATCGGCAAAAATCTAGTCGTCGCTCATAATCCACTGATAGGAGAAACAGATATTTCCTCGTCCTTCAAGGTTGATACTTATTTTTTCTGAAGATTCGCGAAACCTTAAAGTTTGGTATCGCACTCTACTTCAAGTTACCTACATGAAATTGAGGGATTCGCAGTAACAGCTCCCAAAACATCCATGGTAACCCGTGTTCTGAGATTCTGTTTCAATCTTTGGAATATTAAGTTGTTGGTTATTTAATTAGAACTTGTTTGGAAAGCATAATCTAACTATGAATAATTATTTTCTTGAGCACCCTTCTAAAAAAACATTTTTTTTGTCTCATGTGTTCACTCGAAAAATACAAAATTTTCAAGAAAAAAATTATGTAATGACGTATAACAAAAATTTCGAGAAACTCAAAATTGAAAAAAATCAATTCGGCTGCTGCTGTTCATAACCATTTTGATATCATGTAGCTTCCTTCAATGCTTTCACCAAGGCCAGGTTCAAACGAATGATCTAACTCTCTTTTGTAAATGATTTGAAGATAAATCGAAGGACAAAATTCATGGTAATTGGAAGCACTACAAAAAGATTGGAGTGAAAAGCGAAGATGAGAAAGGGTATATTCTTGGAGAAGCGATGTTGATTGTGCAACACATGCATTCAGCATTGACAATGCTAACTTCTGCTCTCTTCTTTTTGGAGAGTCAAATCGGCCACCGATCTAATATCAAATAGACGCACAGACAGACTTCTATCAATGATTAGAAGTCGGTCTGTACTGGACATATTTTTTTATACTGTTTGTTTCAGGCTCGCTATCAGTATTACTGAAACACGCAGTTTTATCAAGTCTACAATTGACTGGTTATTCAATCAACTTTTTTCCAAGAGGCAATTTTCCATCGTCAATAGGTAGCGGTTCTGGGGACAGATTGGTGCAATGATGTCATGGTTTTATACCCTTGTGTACCTTTCAACGGCCAAATCACACAACATCAACTATAATAATAAAGAAATCGCAGTAAGGAACCTTACACTTGGCACGACATTGTCTAGATTTCATTACATTTTAGAGATAAACAAGCAGCTCCGTCGATACTTGGCTAGTTTTTTACAGGATGTTTTTGGTGGGATTTCACTTCTTTTCGTAGAAACATTGGCATATTGATTTATTTTCTTACATTTTCTTATTTGACAATTTTTTCTACTGTTTAGGAGTAGTTTTCTATTATAACAAATCTTTCTTTTTTTTCGGTTCTGATTCTTGTACATTAGCAACAGTTTTTCGTATTGCCCATTCGCTATTCCTTTTCGTAAACTTGTAAGTATAAGTAGCCAGTCTCTAGTCTTATCCAGAGTTTTTCTTTGATTTTATTTATATGCGTATTAAAAGCAGAAGGGGAGGCATTAGCCCAGCTGTTGGACGCTATAGGCTAGATTAAATTAGAAGAAGTGTTCCACTATGCTGGATTACTGCAATGACAGTCGCTTTTTTTCAGCTGAGAGCAACTGATGGTTCTTCATCAGAAACTTCAGATATTCGATTTTTGACATCAAATGAAGCGGCACCAAGTTGAACATCTTTTGAAAAGGCGGTATGTCGATCTCTTTGGTTGGGTTCTTGGGCTCTTGTGTTTTCTAATCAGGATCACCAGGTACTCCAGATCTTCGATTATCCTAGTTTTTATAGTTATCCCTTTATGTTGCCATTAAACCCTAACTATGTACCAAATTTCAGCTCTCTGAGTTTATGGGAAGTACTAGTTCTATTCTGATGCTCATGAGTGAATGAGTGGGTGAGTGTCATAAATGCGAAACTTTGCTTTCCCTTAACTTCTGAAGTCTTCGTTGTATCGTTTCAATTGAAACACTGATGCCTGTTGCTTCCAGAAATTGCCTTTGGAATATGGGGCGCGACGCACTAGAGTATCTTCTTGCATTTTGGCACAAAAAGCGGTCTTGTTCTTGAAAAATGATCTTCCTACGACTTCTTCTATGCCTATTTAGCAGAGATTGTAGCTCCACGTATCGGGCGTCAGTTGAAATCACCCCCTGTGATACCCCAAGAGCCACAATAGCGCAACCAAGCAAGATGCCGAGAAACGAAGCGGCAGGCTGCAGGGTACCCTATCGATTCCAGAAAGGACGCACCATGATATATATATATATATATATATATATATATATATATATATATATATATATATATATATATATATATATATATATATATACAGATTATTCTCAAAGAAAAACTAGGATGTTACTTATATTTTAGAACATAATTGAAGTCTCCAATTGATTTTCAAGAAAAAGCTCCACCTCGACCTATTCAGCGATTTCCATACTCTTGAGTTAGGAAGTTACGAGCAAGCTGACTAAAATGAGCAGGTGTGCCATCGTGCATAAACCACATCTTTTGTCCTATTGCCAAAGGTACATCCTCCAAAAATTCTAGGAGCGGGTGTGTCAAAAAGTGGCGGTACACATCTTTCGTGAATATCCCTGGTAGAAATACTGGTCAACTTCGGCAGTCACCCACAATGCCGAACCAAACGTTCAACAAGTACCGATGTTGAAATCGATCTTCATATATTTGATGTGGATTTTCTTCAAACCACATATGATTATGATGAAAGTTCCTAATGGAATTTCTTGAAAATCTTGCTTCATCAGTGAACAGGATCAGAATAAGAAATTGAGGAATTTGAATCAACTTACACAAAAGCCATTGACAATACGGAATACAGGCAGGAAAATCGGTAAGAAGTGCTAAAATATTTTTAATTTTTGAAAAAATCAGAAGCGTCTTAGTGTTTTCTTCGAGAATAACCTGCGTTGTGTCGATACGCGTGCCACTGGTGAGTCCAAATCATTGCCTCAATACCTCAAGCGGTTTACGAAAAATTCAAATTTAACTGCATCTTTTGATTAAACTTTAACACCCTGTAAATCGGTAACGATATATTTGCGGACCTATGCTTATTTGATTTTTCATTAAATAACTTCAGCAATCACCTCCTTAATTATTGCCGTGTCATTTTCAAACACCCTGTATAGGGTGTCTCCCAAGTACGCGAACCTACTTCAGATAGTGATTCCTCAGCTAGGGGATTCCGCGTTTGTAGTTTTGTTTGCAGCAGCTTACATATTTTTCTCTGTTAAATTGCGAATTTTTCATTTCAAGCTAATTGCTGTTTGCGTTTTCGAAGAAAGTAGGTGCGCGTACTTAATACATATTTAAATGAAAAATTTGAAATTATGAGGTTTGAAAGATGTTGAAAGCAATTCAACACACCTTCTTCAGGTTCAAAAAGAATACTCTGTTTCAGTGTTGTTCTATTTAATTCCGAAAGCTTGATTGCGTCCCGAACCCCTACAGATAATCATGAAACGACGTCGCTCGTAAGCATTGCATTGGAATGCAATCGAAACAATAACCAATCCGCAAATAAAAAGTCACGCATACCGAACGCGGTCGAAGTAAACGGCAAAACGCCGATCGCAACGGTGCTGTTGCCGTGTACTTCATCATAGAATTGGCGAGAGATGCAGCCAGGCCAAAAGGGGGGAAAGGGTGGCTTTGACCTAGACCTGATAACCTTGACCGTCACCGTAGTTACAGCTGGATCGATCGACTCTGGCTCTTCACGAACGGAGTTCGCGCTAGCGCGTAGAATCGAACACTCCCAGATGAGTGTCAGAGTTTCGATGCACACATCGGAATCACAGAAAACTGTGCCATTTCCGATTTCTATATTGGGAGAGTTGATTCCTTTGTAGCCGCTCTGACGTTAGAGAAGCATTCAGATTTGCTTGATTCGAAGCTGCCGCAGTGGAATCTGGGGAATATATAATCAATACGTTATATTTATGTTTCACCTGACCTACGCAATGATGAACCTACTAAGTATGAAGGGCGAATGAATGTCAATGTGTAATAATCATTAATTCTCTGACATTTCGATATTGATTTTTCAATAACTGTCCTTCTACATGGTGATATAGTTTCTACCTTCAATATCTTTGTGTCACACTGGACTCCAACATTATTTAACTAAGTCAAACTTGAAAACGAGAAATAATATCAGACGAAAATTAGCACGGTCCACTTGAACTGGTATTCAAAGTCTTGAAATTTTTACTTTTGCTCTGGTCCTTTCTACAGTTCAACACTGTTGTTCCATTTGGTTAAATAGTCCTTATGTGATTAGAATTAAAACTGCTACGATTCTGCGATGTAGAAGGGCACGGGAATCCATTGTATAAAAACTTCCGAAGAAATCCTATGGAAGATAATGTCACAAGAAGTAACAGTGTGAGATAGGTTACAGTCCAGATAGAAGCAGGGAAACTGGCTTGGTTCAAAACTACTGGAACAACTTCACAACACAAAAAGAACTTCACTTAGACACATGAAACATCTGAGGTTCAAAAAAACCAAACCGGCAAATTAGCTTATTAATGGAAAGAAAAATGACAAAGCACAATTTAAACATTGTGGACCTGTCAGAGACGCACTGAATAACCGAAGAATATTCTTTTTTTTACAATTTTCATATTTCGTTCTAGAAGGCCATGAACATCTCCTATCACGAAAATACAAGATTTTACCTACAAATTCAATTGCTCATTTTTTACGCTGTGTCAAAGTTAATAACAAAAGAGCGAACAGCGAAAACCAAATAATTATAATAAATGTTCAAAAGTTCCACCATTCTCAGGAACACAACATCGCACACGATTGATGGTGCCCTTCACATGATTTAACTCTTGGGCTGTTATGCCTGCAATAGCTTGTCTCAAACGGTTCTCCAATTCTTGTTGAGTTCTAACAGGTGTTTGGTAAACCTCATTCTTCAATTGGCCCCACAGGAAGACCTCCCTTGTGTTGTGAGGAGGTGCACCATATTGTTGAAAATATATTTCATTCACAACAGCTAATGGCAACTCGTCCAATGCATCTTGTCTCTAGGTCCTCAAAAATTTCAAATATCCCACCTGTCAGTGAACCTTCAAAAATTAAATTCCCTATTAAATATGTTCCCACCATCCTCATCCAGACATTTAACCCAAAACGTTCCTGAAAGTTTTCATCTTGATGTCTGTGCTCATTTTGTTTCGACCAGTACCTGTATTTTGCCTATTGAACATCCCATTGTTCGTGAAACGTGATTCGTCAATGAATAAAATCTTTCGGGGATATTGTGGATCACCCTCCATTTTCCTAAGGTACTCTTCACAGTACTGGAGTCGCGTAACACTATCGTTAACACACAGGTGATGGTGTAGTTGATATTTAAATGAGCGGTACTTATGTTTTTTCGAAATTCTCCATGCCCTTTGGTGTCTGATTTCAAGCTCCTCGGCAATTTTCCTTGTTGATGTGGTTCGATTAATATCAACAAATGTCAATAAGTCTATTTCGGTATCTTCGTCGATAACGAAATTATCCTCTTCAGCAGGTTGCACCTCACGAAATTTTCGTTCAACTTTAGAGGAATAGATTCTATTCGGATGAAGACTTTCCGGATAGCGCTCTCTGTATAATTTTTCAGCTTGAACGCTATTTTGACTGCACTCTCCATAAATAGGGAGCATAACGACTTTTCGACTTTGGGTGTATTGATTTATAACCAAAACTGAATTCGCAATGTGGATAATTAACAAAATGAAATTTTGACATGTAACACTGATATTTTTATGATCACAGAATATTATAAGTATGAACAAAAAATGGTTGCTTAGAAGAAAACCCACTTTTTGAGGAAAAACTGAAATTTCAAAATGAGCAATTAAATTTTTAGATACAATCTTGTATTCTCGTGATAGGAGATGTTGAGCTGAGCCAATTGTCACTGTTCATGGCCTTCTAGAACGAAAGATGAAAATATGTCAAAATATCGTAGGATGAGATGAACAATTAGAATGAGCAAAAAAATACAGGGTGTCCCATTTAAAAATCGAAAGTTGGTATCGTTTCAGGCAAGTGTCAAACCTATTAATGTTATCAAATTCAAAACCTTGTCGATTTTCAAATTTCCTCAAAATATTCCAAATAGAAAAAAGTTACAGGGCGGCCCTAGTTTCAGTTACACCCGGAATGTGGGCCCCATGAGTTGTCTTGATCAACCTTCTTCATACTAAATTAACGCACACACGTAGCCATAACAACGGTAGTGAAATGGTTTTTCTACGAAGAAAATTTCACCACAAATTTGAAACAAATTATTCCCTAAGTAGACACAATTTCGTGGCGTGTTGGTATATTCGATTTTACACTTCAAAATCTGTCCAGAACAATGAAAACAACGCAACACAATGTCAAAACAACAAAAACTATCGTTTACAATACCCAGATTAAAAAATTACATGTCAATTTATTTCAAAACCAAGAGCTAATTAGTTTCTTTTCATGATGATTTTCCAAATCAGCAATTATTCTAACGTTGACCAGTGTTTCTATTCAAAATTTTCACAGTACAGGGCGTGGGTCGCTATCAAGAGTGCCTCAACCGTACGTAACACCTTTATTTGTATAATTTTTTTGTATAACTCTTTCTTAAATGCTGTCTTCATTTCAACAATTTTTTCAAATTTTTTCAGAAATTGAACTCAATTCGTTGTTCCAATTTTCTTCCTCGCAAAAATAAAATACGATGAACGACACTAAAAAAAAATCGCACATCATTTACAAATGCATTCCACCGGTACCAATGGACTTCAGGAACTTTAAATGACTGACTGGTTATATCTTACAGTGGTCGCTTGAACTTTCTGGCGCAGATAAATGATAGTAGGTTGGATACTTTTAGGCCAATCTCAATGAACTTCTATTTTGAAGCATGTTGACTAAATAGTCTCTCCAATAAATACATCTCCGAATCTAAATCTCAAACTTGGAACTATGGTTTATTATTCATATAAGCAACCTTTAGTATTGAAATATTGAAGTGAATGTCGATATTGTATTTCAACATTGCATCTAAACTACAGCATGGAAAAATTCGAAAATGTGAACAGTTTTCAATTTATTTCTGAAGATGGTTACAGAAACGATATTAGCGAACTTATGTTTCAAATAATTATATAACAAACATAGCTCGATATCAATAAGTGTCAAAGTACGATCCCTGGAGTAGAGCATCGCCTAACTACACACACCACAAAAATTGTCGCATAACCTGGTGTTCTGAATTCCACAATCGATTAAGCAGCTCGATCGCAAATTCTTTGTCAACATATGTTTTTGGGCATATAAGAGGAAAAAACTCTTATCTATGTAGAAACATTTGTTTCCATATGATCTCAAACACGTCTGAAACAAGAATGAGTTTATTTGACTATCAGTATTCATTCAATTTCTCTTCAGTTTTCACGCTGAAATAATGCAAGTTTTCTGTGGTTCTTGTTGATTTTCGAATCTTTGTATTTGTTGTAATGGCTGCTGAACGTCCTGGAAGCTAATTGAGTGATCATGAAGTGGTAAGGATTGTAACACTTCTAGAGGAGGGACGAAGTCAACGTTACGTGGCTAACTTGTTGAATGTTAACCAAAGCACTATTTCAAGAGCAATTAATCGGTACCACGAAACAGGGGAATATGAAAGAAGGGCCGGACAGGAAAGAAATCGGATAACAACACCAGTTGATGATCGTTGGCATCGTTTAACTGCACTAAGAGTTCGGCACTGTACGGCTAGAAAGTTACAGAATGAACTTGGACTTTCCAGAAATGTACATATTTCATTGCAAACTGGAACAGGAACAGGCTCAGAGAAGACGATATCGGACAAAGGGTGGTTCCTACTGGCCCGCGTCTCACCAGAGAGCATTGAGTTGCAAGACTTCAGTTTGCGAGGGAACATGCAAATTGGGGTATTCCAGAATGGTCGAATGTTCTCTTTTCCAACGAGTCCAGGTTCTGTCTAGTATCAAATGATAGTCGCATGCCTGTATATAGACGACTGGGGGAACGATATCAGCGATGCGACTTCCGGAAAACCGAAAACTTCTGAGGGGGCTCAGTAATGGTGTGGGAAAGCATTTTTTCTCATGGTCGAACTGAGTTAGTGCTAGTGAATAATGGAAGAATGACAGCGGCCAGATACATCGCAGATATCCTTGAACCCCATGTTGTACCCTTTGGCCCATTGATTGGAGAAAACTTCATTTATATGCATGATAATGCTCGGCCTCATGCAGCTAGAGTAGTTACAGAATTTCTGCAAAATGCCGAAATTGAAAAAAGAAGTTGGCCAGCCAGAAGTCCCGACTTGAATCCCATAGAACATGTTTGGGACAACATGGGGTGGCAAATTCAGCAACGTAGGATGCCTTGTAGAACACTCCAACAACTAGAAAATCTGCTTCCTGAAATTTGGAACCCAGTGACTCAAGAGTACATCCAAAATTTGTTTGAGGAGCTTCCGAGACGTATACTGGCAGTAATTAGGGCCCGAGGAGGAAACACTCGATTTTGAAAATGATTAGTAACCATTAGATGCTAGATGATTGGTCTCTTCGCGAAAGTTTGAAGATGGTAGAACTTTTTAATTTTTCATTAACTCGAAAATCGTTGGTAATTTCCATCATAAACTCATCTCTTTAGAATAATATCTTCTAATTTACACTTCTGAAAGTTACCAAGCGACTCTTGAATGACCAACCTAAAAGTTCATATAGTATTGTCGTAAAAGTAGGGTGATGCGACAATTTTTGTGGGGAGTGTATTTGAACTGGTATAAAACTAACAATAAAGTATTGATGTATAAGCTACATAAAATTTACTAGCTGATATTGTGAATTTCAGAACTATGAATGCAGTAGTTCATTCTGCATGACAAAAATGGAAAAGGTATCACAAATTAGATATCCTTACTCTGCGTCTCTTGAAACACTTTACATCTAAATAATCATTCAATATTTCATATATATATATATATATATATATATATATATATATATATATATATAAACCAATGCCTCAGTCTCATAGTAAATTCTTGGATGATTTTCGTTGTTAAGTGTTCACACATAAACCCGTTATTGCAGCGTTTAACACTGGAAAACCGGGGCTTCATTGGCAGATGTAATAAAATAAATCGATACACCTTTCTGATGATAATCCACGTTAAAAGTAATAAATCATAACACGGAAAATTTCGGAAGTTAATTCCATTAACTCAATGATACACAGTTTTCAAGCCACTTTAAATAAAACAAATGGCACTCAAAACAAAATATTCTGAAAAAGGCTATGGTCAATATCGAACTTTCCAAAGGAAACGTCAGATGACTGTTATCGCCATAACTTGAAGAATAAATAATGACCCTCGTATTTTGAGACCAACAGCCGCCACTGTTCTCTTGTTTACCTCCGCACATTGTATGAAGTTGAATGAAAATTGACTTTATTTCTTTTTGCGAAATATTTCCTTTTGCTAGAATAAAGGAAACGAAGAAACGAACAAACTCAGATAATGAAAACGAATTGAATTTGTTGGGTTAAAAATAAACCTCCGTTGTTCGAGGGAATGAAATGAAGTACGTGTTTCAAAGACTAAGCTATTTCTATTCGAGCAACCTTAAGATCGCGAAATTGATGATTTCAAAACGAGAACGTTTATTACCATTAGGAATTCTAACAATGTGCAAGGCATCTTCAAAAGAATTCGATGTTTTTATCAAAAACTATGAATGTTGCATTAAAAATACTGCACGCACGTCGTAGAGATCCGAGTTTTTATGGGATGATAATATTAATATGTGATAAGAATATTATTATCAAGGTTATTATTATTATTGGGTAATTGAAATGTTATGCACGTAATTGAAAAATAGACTTTGTCACATTTTGAAAAAACAAAATGAAGAGGAAAAATTTCGACTACGCCACTCTAACTCATAAAATAATTTAAACAAAATATTCTCCCGTAAATTGAATAACCACTGTTATATTGAGTATGGAAGAAGTTTCGAAAATTTAAAAACTTGTCGAATGATCAGAAACCACAAATGTTAGAGAAATCGAATTGTATAAAGCCTCGAAAAGGTAATCCAGGATTTTGTAAAAACCTAAAGTGCAGCCCAAAAATGGGACACATTGTGCTTTAACCACAATTGAGGTGTTTGACTTTTCCTAACCCCTATATGTACAGGGCGCCTCATTTTTGATGTTTTACTACAGCAGCTATGTTAAATACTGCATATAGAGAAAAATGACTTCACCATCTTTGTCCTTGATTTTCGAAGGAAATTCATTGATGAAAACAGATCTTTGCACACCACACCAAACAAGAAATGTTTCAATCAAACCAATCTTTCGTTGATAACTAGATGGACACGGAAGGACCAGTGAGATATGGAACCCTTCTTCGACAAATTTAACCCCTTTAGATTTTCCTCTGGGGCTATGTCTAGATATACCCATAATGATATCGAAGAGTTGAAATAAAACTATAGAAATTGTTTAGCTTCAGTGATTAATATTCAAATTCAAATGTATTTCTTAACGTTGCAATTCTTGCATCTTGAATAATGGAAATACTTTTGAATATTTAAGCTAGTTTTTATTCATTTTCGTCACTAAGTATTTTTGATATTTCCTTACTCATGAGTGATAAAAAACTTTTTTCTTATTATAAGTGAGCTTCATTGTTTTGAGCAATAAAATAAAATATTTGGGATGTTTTGTATAAATTCGCACCTGCATAAAGGCTGAAACCACAGAATTTTAAAGGATTTTCATTTCTGGAAAAATGCACATTCTTTAATAAATTTGTCGTATGTTTCATATATACACACAACTTATATTTGGAATCACCTGATATTTTGAATACTACCTCAGGGATTTTGGGAATTTCGAAGAATTGTCAGAATTGATCTTTTTTAAGATATTTCAATGGAAAAAAGAAATAAATTAACGATTATTTTAAGACAGAAAAAATAAAAGAAAATAAGAGACTTTCCGCATGTAGTAAAAAATTGCAAATTGTTTTCTCACGAGTAGGTGTTTTTCTCGACCTTGCCCTGTTACAAGCCTGAATCCGTCTAGGCATGCTTTGGATTAGGTTTTCGACCTCCTCTGGGGTGATATTCTGAAACTCTTCTGTGGCGGCTTGGATGAGCTGTTGTGGAGTTCTTGAATTATACTGGCGCGATCTAATTTTCCTTTTGAGATTATCCCATAAATGTTCGATAGGATTTAGATCTGGAGAGCAAGTTATCCAGTCCAAAACAGCAATTCCTTCTATTTCAAGATAATGGCTCGCGAGGTGCTGGTATGCGGGGGAGCATTATCTTGCATAAAATTGAAATTCTCAACGTGGGCACCTCGCCAGAGTCTCACTATGGGCACCAGCACTAGGTCCACGTAATTTCTAGCAGTTACACTCGCAGGAAACGAAATCAACCCTGTTTTGCCTCCACACTGCCCCTTGGTATTTCAGAATTCGTCTTGCTGCTCGGAGTCTAGCTTGTCTTCCACGACCCTTAAAACCCGAATCCGGCGGTCATCTGATCGAACTCCAATTCTGATCTCATCCGAAAAAGAACATTTCGCCAATTCTCAATGTTCCAATTTTGGTGCTCGATACACAAATTAAGTCTGTTGTTTGTTCTCTGGTTAGCTCTGGAACTCTTAAAGGCCTTCTGCTGTATGAACCCCTTGAACGAAGTCTTTGACGTATCGTTTCGACTGATACACTGACGTCTGTTGCTTCCAGAAATTGCCTTTTGAGTATGGGGTGCGACGCACTAGGGTCTCTTCTTGCAATTTCGCATAAGTGATCTTCCTAAGACTTCTTCTTAGCCTATTTTACAGAGATTGTAGCTCCACGTATCGGGCGTAGGTTTTTGAAATCACCCCATTGTGGCCGCTATATCCCTCTGTGTCACCCCTTATTCAACGAAATCAACTATTCGACCCCTCAGCACATCGGACAATCCAACGTAAGGCATTTTCAATTATGATTATAGTCTTTTTTAAATTTTTGAAATTCACACTTTCAAATCTCAGTGACGACTGAGTACAATATCCCGAACATGTTGCGATAATTTAACATTTCTCATCATACTATCCAGTTTTTTACAACAAAAAACTTCAATTTTCAGAAGTAGTCAGAGATCCATAGTTAAAAACAATCACTAATGTGAAATAAGGAGTGATTCCATATAAATTTGGTTGTTTGTACATACTTACCTTAGTATTGTAGGTACTTGTAACAAAATATTGATGTAACATTGCACTCTTATTTTAGTTGATATTGCAGATTTCCTTGTCTTATAATTGATCTAAAAAATTATGGTTCCCCACTAATTTGTTTCTTATCGCTTTTGATTTGATTTTTAGGTTGATTTCGTGTATACATAAAAATATCATTTCATAATCTTGTTTTTTCAATTACATTATTATTTCGTAATTTTTACTTCTAAGTTAACATTGGAATATTTATTTATAATAAGTAGTTACAAGTTCTATTGTAGATATATTTTTCTTTCCATCCCCTTCTCATCTGTCCGTAATTGAAAAGTGCTGAAACGATTTTGATGAAACTTGCATTGTTCCCTGAGTTGAAAAATGTAAGCCAATAAAAATTATAACAACTAAACGTTTCGAAGAGATGCGTTGGCAAAGACAGATAAACATATAATTTGTACATTTGTCCATTTGGAGGCTCATGTGCAGTTCCAATAATATTACAACATACGTGTCCCATTAATACACTAGTTTATTTCAAAGTCGTTTGAAAAATTGCATGCCACAAGTCAACCGATAAACTGACATGTTCACAAACTGTCCAATAGCGTTCGACCATTCTCCATAACAATTTTGATCACGTCTTCGAGGTTTACATCGGATTTTGTCGTCCAGGATTTGTCATTAACATGTTCATTTCTTATAAACTTATAAATTCTTTGCTCAAAGTAGAGTCGTCGAAGAGCACAGTCAAAATTTTCATTTCTAATACTCACTTTTGTTTTTCGAATACACAAAATTCACGACAGATTCTTTAATCCATATTCCCGAATGCAAAAATTGCGAAATATGTTAACATTTATATCTTCCGTAAACAAACTGAAACATTGAATGGTTGATAATATCAACATATATGTACTAACAAACAAAATCCCAAATTGAATAAAGGCCACCCTTCACATTTCATTTGAACAAACCTCGTACTTTTTCATTCATATACATTATTTCAATAAAACTGGTGTAAAGCGTTGAGAATTAAATTAAATCTCATACCTCCAAATTTATGCCAATGAAGCTTGGAGAATAAAACTAAAATAAACACTCATTTTATTTCATGGATTTGTTTCAGGATATGAAACACGGTATGCTTCATTTTAAAATAAAAGCTCTGAATGTTTGAATTGAATTATGTTTTATATTTATACTAAAAGAAATGTTTTGGAAATTATATCACAGATATGGGAAACCTAAATGTACAGGCGAATGTTGTCTAGATTGATTCATGAAAAAAATCATATTTTATTCTATTATTATAATAAAAAAATAATGCGGCATATCACACATTCCACCGTCACAGTCACGCAATTGGTAAGGTCTTCGAAAGGAGTATAAAAGATGATCCTCAGTTTAATGCCGTTCTCGGTCAGTACTCTCTCCATTCCTACTCAAATTATATTCACATATACGATCACGGTTCGTTTCCGATCCGGTCTCGTCCCATTCCGATACGATCATGATACATTCCCACTCCGGTTCTGCTTCATTTCAATTCAGCAATGAGCCGTTAAGACTTTTCCAATCCAGGTTCGTTTCGAGCACAGAACAAACCCTAATAAGAAGATCGAGTTACCGACCAAAACATTCAACACCCCCTCAGGACCCTATCTAGTCCTCCCATAATAGATACAGATGGCACTAATTTAACTACGTCAAGTGTCAAACTCTATCGATCAAACTTCAATCGCCGATAAATGAATTGTCAAATGTCTGTCAGTGTCAAAGTTCCCAGTTTCCCGCTAAACCCTTTTATTTTTGCGGTTTGTGCCTCCAAAATCATTTTCTTTTCAGGTGTTTCCGTTGCTGGTGTCTTGGACTAAAGTTTAGAAATTCTCTTGTATTTTTCATTACGGTCCTTCAACCAGGATCCTTCAGAAAATTTATTTTGTATTATTAGACAGCATGGTGTATGGAACATAAACCCTACTTGCCACCAGTTCCATAATTAATGAAAATCGTAAAGGAGATGAGAATTTGAATGTTTTGTCTTTTTTTGCAGACTAACTCACAGAACATACTCACTGATTCTGAGGATTCAGAACCTTCTGTTCATGAAGAATATAATGAGATCTTCGGAAATGTACCAACTCCTATAACTGACAATTACGCTACCTATTATGTGGCAGGATACCTTTTGCGAAATATTACAGTCCCAGAATGTCAAGTATGTAACGAAGAACTTTTTTGCGAAGTGCCCCAACAACAGAACACCTTTATTACATTCAAGAAATTCTGTGATAATAAGTTATTGTATCCTTCAGTAAAAGTTTCTCAATTCTTAGAAGACATTCACAATAAATTCACTTCTTCCTGAATAATCAGGGGCAACAGGAAAATCTTGCTTTGAGATTCAAAGATACAAATTTCATTTTTCTCAATTCGATTTTTGTCAATTACATTTGATGAAAGATGAAATTTCTGAAAGGGCTACTAGTCTTCTAATTTTTAAATTCATTAAGGATAAAAAGAAGGAAACTGTTAACTTCTGGGACTGAAATCAAATCCAAAAGGTTCAGAAACAAGTAGAACAGCAATCTTTGATGGGTTCAATTATAGGTGTTTATTGTGATTTTAAAGAGCGGGTTATCTACACCATACCATGTGCGTGTTATTTATTTACATCGATCTTAAACAGTCGGGGGTACTATACATGTTGTTTTGTCTGGGCTTTTATATCCTTTTATAAATTACAAACATGTTTTCTAGTCTGTGATATTATTCATTTTCCTGCATGCACCTTTTACACTCATGGGGAAAGAATCTGTGACCAAATAATTGAATTTTTTGGGTCCTTCACACCCTACATTCCCTTTGTTATCTATAATTCATGTTTATTTTGTTATATACACATTGTTATTATTCATTAAATTTTTTGAGTTCTTTTTACTCAGAGTATATATTGTTTTTTTTTTGTTACAATGGGCTTGTTTCACCCTGCTTACACTTAAGGTTCTGCGAGCGGAACCTTATTTATATATTAGGTTCATATTTCTACTATGAACCTATCAATTGAACCCATCAGGAATATTAAAGCAACCCTAGTTTCCAAGATTAGTAATGAAATTGGCTATTTTTACCATATTCAACAATTTTCAGTGATCTCAAATTCATTTAAATAAAAACTTCTTGAGACAGTTATTACTGCGTTTTTTTTCTATTTTCAGAAGCAGTATGGGGTAACTGCCATGATGGTGGCAGTGAAAGCAGTTTACTCCCAAAGGGGGACCAATGGTAGCAATGGAGGAACAATATTATGGCTGACAACAATATTTCAGAATTTCTTTTTATTTTGAATGTTAGAATGTACCTGTTTTCTGTGATATGTGATTCATATATATATATATATATATATATATATATATATATATATATATATATATATATATATATATATATATATATATATATATATATATATATATATATGATTCACATGTCTAAGAATTTATTTAAGTTTTGGAAATGTTTTCTGTATATATGGTTCAAGAGATTTTTGTTATTTTAAAATAAAAGTGTTATTATGAAAATATACTCATTATTTTCTCAATTTCTGAGCAGTCTAATTGAGGCAGAAATACTCTGCATCGATTAGACTAGTTCAAATACTCCATTTCAGTCAATTCGAATTCGATCGTGTAAAATCTAGAATTCAAATAAGGCGCCTTTCGGTTTAGTTTCCCATAAAGGCACGCGTAGCGCTAGTTTCTATGCAGAGACGGCCATATTGTTTCCTATGTTGAAGCATTGAGTTTTTATTTCTCATTAGGGTCTGCTCTGTGGTTTCGAGGCTGGTCTGGTTGTGTTCCAATCCGCACAATCGGTGCCACGTCCGATCTTCCATACAGAATATCTTCAAGACAGATCGATTGACTGAAACGGAATCGGAGCGTTACTTGACTGAAACCAACTATGAATGAATTGATTTCCACTTGATAATAATATATTACCTGACCGGGAATGGAGTAAAAATTGAAAAAGGTATCGGCTTCCTTTAAGAGACCGAGGGTCCACTGCCGTAGCTGATAAATACACAAATCTTTGCACCACTTCTAATTAGAAGATACAAGCGGGTTAGATTGTATGGACTAAGGTAAAATGCTTCAACAACCTTCGGTAATCGCAACTCAATGAAATTCACAAGAAGTAATTACTGTTTATGAGTATAGATTATAACATATCTAAGTTGAGAGTACTGAGAACGACAAAAATATCAAGTTGGACTCTATAATTCAATAAGCTGATGCAAGAACTCAGGGAAGATTTTTTCTAGTTGATGAGAGAAACAATCTTTCGCAATCTATCACTTCATTCAGTATTTGTTGATAATGTTGATAAAGGCTCTTTTATTTCATTCATGGTTCTGTGAATCGATGCAATTGTGAGTATGACTTGGATTCCAACCCTAAAATTTATCCATACATACAAAAGATCCAGAAAACTTGAATGTGTAGCTGGATTTTTGGGGACTCATAAGTGAGTCAATTTTCTACCCGAAACTGTGACATGCGAAATATAAGTGAACTTTTAGAAAACGATATTCAACCACCATAAATAAATGCGTTAACGGCAAGAAAGTGTAATTTTTCTTCATATCGCAAGCATGTTTGAAGAAATTCGTTCTGAAAAATTTCATTCAAGGAAGCGACGCAAGGAACCTCGAAACGATCGCAGCTATTGTAAAATCGGACGAATTGGGGAATTACTTCCTCACTAGCCAAAACCCGCGGCTCTGCTCACTCACAACGATAGGCGTTCGGCGGCGGCTAGGCGCATGTTATTGTGCGGAAAATAGTTTACGGTTCTTCTTTTCAAACATATATCAGGTTTGAAATATTAATTTAATTGCAGACCAATACAAACTTGCTCTCTTATTTTGAACCTTCAGAGATAGTTTTAATGAAAATTTTGAAACTTTTTCATGTTTCCAACTGCGGAACTGAGCGAATTTCTATAAAATTTCAACTTCCATTTCGCTCCTTTATGTTTAGGTTTTCGAAAATTTTCTTGACACAATTTTTCCCCTGCAATGAAGATCTTAAACACAATTTGTCATTTCTCTAACTTTGAAACGGGAAAAACCACATACGATCCTTTGACGCAGCATTTCAAAACATAAGCTCCGGTTGCATAAAGCTACTTGACAAATTGTTAAGTCTGACAATTTGTCGAGTCTATGTTAAATTCATATCTGGGTTGCATAAAACACAATAAGTTAACAATAAATCAGATAGCAATATGTCAAACCAATAAAAACTCAGTCTTTGGGTTGCATAAAACCCAACGAATGCTAACTTCTTAAAGTCCATGTCAACTGTTTGAAAGCTAATTACTAATTGATTAATTTCTTGTTCAAATAATTTAATTGAATATTTTGAAAAATATTCTCAAATATAGAAGATAAATAATATCGTATGTAGGTACTTGTTGAACTTTCAGCCTACACTTACATTTCAATTGTCAGAAAGCCGACTCGGTGGCGTAGATGATATGATGCTCGTCTCCTGCGCAGTGTTATCTGAGTTCAATCCCCACAAGGTTAGTTCGATTTTGCGGATTCTGGGAATCAATTGAATGTCCATCTTTTGGAAGAGATGTAAAGCTATCGGTCCTGTCTAACACAGATGTGTTGGACATTAAAGATCCCTTCCCTCGACACGAAAGGGGTTCGGCAAAATTCCCGGGTGAGTGAGGTAACAGAATTCCCCGGTGTATCATTAGCCGAAAGGCAGAAATAGAGCACGTTAAAGGAAAAAGAAACAATAACAAACTATTTTCAGAAAATATGTCCACCTTGTCATCTTTGGAGTAAAATGATTGGGAAGCATAACCCAACTCTGTTCGCTAGCTAAGATAATTTGCGAGAACACATTCATTTAAGACAACTAAACATAATTTCGAAGTAATATATCGAGTGAACCAAAATACTTTGACTGAAACTTTGGACCTAATTGCTCATCACTTCGAACCGCGAACGCAAAAAAATTAATCCATTTCTGCCAAATTTCAACTTCTCGTCACGATAAGATTCTCTGCAACACTATCATCTCAGCAGCTACTTGGTGATGAAATAGGTATTTATAAATGTGACTTTACAGCCACAATATATATACGTGCCAAGGAACGCCCGTGAAATACATCGAATGAAAGCCCAGTTTCATACTATTCGTGGTTTCTTCAATAGGTGGGCGATTATACCCATATTAAAATACGCTCTCGTGATGGTGATAATGCAGATAGAAACAGACACGGTTATTTTTCTATTAAAGTGCGATCTTGAAAATTAGAAGTATTATTTTCAATGACTCGCGAATATGTGCTGATTTTGATGCTGACAACAACGGCATTAATTATTAGAAGACAACGGCTATTCCTGCAAGAGGTACTTGCTTACACCAGTTTTACCTACAAAAATGCTAAAGAAAGGCATACAACGTAGCACATATATCTACGAAGAATGCAATTGAACGTTGTTTTGGTGTTTTGAGAGACGATTCCCCTGTTTTTCTGAAGGGCAAGACGAAACGCTTAGGACCACTTTTCATGTTATAGTTGCTTGCTCAGTGCTAGCTATATAACATTTACTTCCTACAGGCGATGAATACCATGATGACGAAGAAAATGAGTTATTCGAAGAAGAACCAGAATTCCATAATGACGGCAACGAAAATTAGCAGGGATAAAAAATAATTTCATAGATTTCGCGAGGATTGAAGTTATACTCCTTGATCAAAAAGTTCCCGACTTTGTTACCGTGTGGCGCCCTTAGGCACCCGATTTTAATTATTTTCTTTTTTTAGGTTGGTACAACTGTCATTCATATTCCCTCTAATTTTCAGCGTCATCGATTGACATTTGACAAAATTACGTCGCGTCGTTTACATTAACCTCTCAGTGTGTTTTCGATTTTTTTAGTTTTTAAAAATGAATACAAAACAAGAGCAACGAATTTGCATTAAATTTTGTGTTAAAAATTAAATTAGTGTTCTGAACACGTTGGAAATGTTTGAAGCTAACAACAGTTCTTGAGTGGTATGGACGGTTTAAAAGCGGACGCATGTCCATTGCCGACGATGACCGTTATGGTAGGCCATCGACATCAACGAATGAGGAAAACGTCGACAAAATTCGTGATTTGTTGGCTACAAACCGTAAATTGGCCATCGGAGAGATTGCAGAGGAGGTGAGTATCGCATTTGGTTCCGCCCAAAGATTTTTGGTCGATAAATTGGGCTTCAGACGTGTCGCTGCAAAGCTGGTACCTAAAGTCCTCAATTTCATGCAAAAAAGAGACCGTGTTGATGTCGCCAAAGACAGATTTCCTAGGCTGAATCTGACCCAACGTTCATCAAAGGCATCATTACGGGAGACGAGACGTGGGTTTATGAGTATGACACGCAGTCCAGACATCAAGCGAGTGAATGGCGTGCACCGAATGAGCCAAGACCGAAGAAAAAACGTCTTTTTCTGTCAAAAAAGAAAGCGATGCTCACGGTTTTCATGGACTACCATGAATTCCTTCCAAAAGGTCAAATTAACAACAAGGAGTATTATTTTGGCGTTTGCGTGAAGCTGTTCGCTAAAAACGACCAGAATTGTGGCAAAACAACTCATGGATTTTACACCACGATAACGCGCAGTCTCATAATGCCTTCATTATACATGACCATTTGGCTAAAAACAGCACCAATACCGTCCAACAACCACCAAGTTCACCTGATTTGGTTCCCTGTGACTTTTTCCTGTTCGGTCGACTGAAGAAACCGCTCCGGGGAACGCGTTTTAGCAGCCGAGAGGAAATAATGGAAAAATCGAAGATGACCCTAAAGGCCATACCGCAAATCGAATATAAAAAGTGTTTTGAGGATTGGATCAAGCGCTGGTATAAGTGCGTTGCAGTCAATGGAGAGTACTTTGAAGGAGACAATATTGATTTTGATGAATAACTTTGTATTTTTGATTTTATTAATAAAAGTCAGGAACTTTCTGATCAAGGAGGTACATCCTAGTAATAAGGGGAAATAGATATTTCAGAAGAGATGAAAATCATGCCCGCCCCTTGGAAAAACCAAACAATTCGGAACGAACAAACCAACTTCGGTATATCTCCTATTGCAAATACCGTTAAATTCAAGTTAACCCTCTCATTTTGTCTTTCAGTATTGTATTAATATTTATAATGGGTTGATAACGCGAAACATATGTCCAGTATTTCAATATTTTTTTGTGAAACTTTTGCTAAATCTTTCTGTTAACCATTTAAAAATGATGACGTCTTTTGAAGCCAAAGGAGAATCTTAAGGTCCAAATGTTATAGAACTGTTGAAACCAATAAGCACCGTACGAACTGTTTGGGATTAAGAATAATTCTACTTCCTCTTATTTAAATTCCATGAAACGAAACATTATCGAAAAACTTCGGAAAGCATAATTGAGCAAAACAAATTTCAACTGAAACATGAAGAAGAAAAATGAGGTGTTCTCGTTAATTTCAAATTCAAACGAACACCTTGCATTCCCTTTTCCTAATTGCGGAGGAACTTTGTTCCCTGCAGGGAAATCAGGTAAATTGTTTTCCAAAAATGTTCATTTAGACGTGCTCAATTTATCTAGTTGCATCGATCTTCAGAAACTTGTTGAGTAGAAAGTTTATTATGTATGAACGACAGTCCCGAGTTTACAG
Source organism: Cryptolaemus montrouzieri (assembly GCA_013387265.2). NCBI lineage: Eukaryota > Metazoa > Arthropoda > Insecta > Coleoptera > Coccinellidae > Cryptolaemus > Cryptolaemus montrouzieri. The sequence goes on from JABFTP020000185.1 coordinate 108,721,313, forward strand.
TATGAACTTCGCGCTGCTAACAACCTTAATGGGATTACTTATTTAATAAATTCGGGGACGTGCGGTTTGACCGACATAATCCGCCTTAGAACACCTCTCGCCCTCTTTAGTTTGTGGTCTAATTTTTTGCCTGTATCAGCGAGGGTTATGTGAAGACGATAAGGTTCAATACTGTACGTTCGTTACTTGTTATTGATCGTACCACCCACAAACTGTTTGCTTCAGTCGGAATTCCTACTCCCGTGTTAGGTAACTTTACTCTTCACACATTTTACTAAGGAATATCAAAGCTTGCCTCGATTCTTGACTATTAACCGTAACTCAATATCAAAGACTTTCGATGAGATTCTCAATTTTTTTAGTTTAAATCTATTGTGTTGCTTTTCGATGATGGTTATGCAGAACTGATTCGAGAACTAACAGCACCTCTTTGAAGAAAATTTGACTTTTTACTCTACTAAATTTCTATTTATAGTCGAATATATATTCCGAAACTCTTAACGGCAAACAGAAAATATAGTCTTATGGAATAAAATTTTTTAATTTCCAGTGGCTCTTTGATGTCCCCTCATAACCTGGAAAATTCGGGAAATTGAAAAAGGGTTATCGCAAATTCGAAAATATAGAAACACAAAAGTCCCCAGAGACAAATATTGAATCAGTGTTGTATTTATTAAAACGTCCACCAATCTTTCATATCAATCTGTGAATAGGTTTTCATACAAATTCAGGAGTCCAGAATATACGTTGCCCACTTCGGTTAGGTGTGTGCTCAGTTATTTGTCTACTAATATTAGTTGCTAGCATTTTAATGTTTGGAAAATTTTAAGGCGAACGTTTTTTATCTTACGAGAAAAATCAACTAATAATACTACATAAACATAAACCATTTATTGTAAAAATTATATCTGCAAAACGAACTTAGATGCCCGAAAAGCATAAAATGTAGAGAAATGCCGAGTCTCAAGATATATTCCCTTCACAGCATGATGTAAGATCTCACATAAAACTAAATAACAAATAAGCGTTTGTTTCACTGAGGCCCTCTCATTCATTTGAATTTGAGAGGCTTTTACTCGGAAGAATTCCATTACCAATAACAAAAACAAGTAATATTTTTTCGAGGAATTTTACTGAATAATTGTGATTCGTAACGCGTTTCATTACTCCGTAGCTTCTTCAGACGAATGAATGTACAGAAATTATGACAACTATATATAGATAGAATTGAGAATATACATACAAATGTTCTTAAGTGACTAAAAGCTTATTGAGTTGCTTCTTCTTAAGTGGTTATTGATGACAGGTATATCCAATATATTCAACTCAAATTATTTCTTCAGGTTTGGAAACAGAAAATATTCGCAAGGATTGAATCTGGAAAACATGCTGGATTGGATAGCAGTTAGTAGCGAAATTTATGGATTCTTGTTATGGTGAGTAGACACAGGTTCACCAGTGCTTTGTCTTGACGGAACGAGACTTTTTTTGCGCCAAACACAGTCGTTTGTTGAATACGGGTACGATTCCAAAAAGATTACTTGCATAAATGGTTGCAATAATAATAACAATTGGAATTTCCTACTACAAGAATGAAATAGTTAACTTATAGTAGGGATTATATCAAGGTTTTCGTCATGGATATCGATACCTGGGCCTATGTTCCCTTTCCTTGTAACTGCTCGATCCTTATAAAAATGTATCTAATAGAGCGGAGGGTATCTTCGGCAGATCATTCACTTTCAGCATCTTCGTGCCCAGTGGGTTACGCAATGGTGGTGATAAAATGAATTGGTGTTTCGAACCCAATTTCAAACCACCTGCATATAGGATTATTCTCCAGTACTATCTTGCACGGGTAATATCTGAACTTGTCATGCTCTGTCACTATCTGTGCTTGGAGCCGTGCATTAGTTCGACTGCCTTCGAGTGGCAACTTAGTCCAGGTTTTAGTAGGTGATGTACCCAGCATTGCCTTAAATTGGCTACAACCTCGAACATTCAAGCAGGTGTCCCTATATTGTTCTGCTAACCAGTTCCTAACTCGCCATAACAACACAGGCTGGGATCCCGACCGCGAGACCTGGTACTTTTTAGCACCCAGGATAAGCTAGCCTATCCGCAATCTCATTTCCTCTGATCCTGCAGTGGCCTGAAATCCAGCGGAGACAGAAATTGTTGATTATCACTGTCGGAGCAGATCGTGATCCACTCATAAGTTGTACCAGTTCTGCCAGCTTTTGGGCACTGACAAGTATCATCATGCTCTCCGAGTGGAAAACTGTCGTATGTTTATCTAATGGTAGATAGAAACCCCCCTCATTTTTCCGACAGTAAACTTCGCTTCCTGATTCCACTTTGGTCTTCAAGCAATCCGTGTACCAGGTATACACTCCACCTGACAAGGAATCTTTCCTTCGACTCTGAGCGGAAATTTCACCTCGATCTCTTTTCATTTTTTATTTATTTATTTTATTGGTTCTAAGTCGCATTCGCTAGTTCCACCGCCAGTATATTTGCTACTTTTCTGGTTGATTACATCTCAGAACTGCAGTAGCAGGTCATAAAACCACTTGAGATATTCTCTGATAAATGCGCCTGTCACTATAGAAATGCTATCCTCGCAAAACTCTTTCGAACTACTTCGAAGGAGATTGATGATGATGAAATATTCTACCGAAAATACTAGTTTCTCTACAATTGTAATAACATTTAAAAGTTTATTACTGTTACTCGTTTCAATGATTCAGTTATATGCCTTAAGTAAATTAGTAGTATTGAATGTGATTTAAGTTTTAAATTGGTGCTCGTCATAGGCTAGTACATCCTTATCAAAAACTGAATTTGTGAAAGAATTAATTGTAGTATTTCATTCTAATGAAATTTCCAGTCCATTGTCAAAGTAAATAGAATAACAGATAACTAGTGTGTGATAGGTTAAAAATGAATTATATTTTTTCATAATCATTCTGATACGATTTCTAATAGTTACCCCACATTACATCAAAGTAATCACATAATGTCACTATTGTGATATAATCATCACTTAACATCACCAGTTTTTCAAAACAGAACTTAAACAGTAAACAGTAAAACATGTTTTTCAAATGTTAAAGATCAGTACTTATAATGTGTAGAAGGAAAAAAGGGGGGTGTATTATCCAGGTAACCAGAAAAGTATTAAGTGTTCTAGGCTCTCTTGAAAACTACCCATACTGAAGTTATGTGATTGTGGAGTGACTTCCTCGGCATGTGATTAGAAAGCGCATCCACCAAAAACATATAAAAATTGCAAAAGTAAATTTATTAAAGACCATTCAAATCCTAACAATATATGTCTGTAATTTTTTGGTCTTACCAAAGCAATTTCGATTATTCAATCAACTGAAATCTCCCAATTCTCAACCTAAAACTGGGAACTGAAATGAGAATCAGTACTATTTATGCAAGTTCAAATTTCAACTTAATGTTGATTGAAATTTTAGAATAATCATATCGTAAATTAATAGACACATATCTTCAAAGTTTTCAAGAGAAAAAACAAAAAACAACATAACTAAAATTTCAGATGGAATAAATCTCTATAACATCTAACAGGAAGTAACAAGTGAGTTTATATAATTACAAAATCTCTTTCACAGAAAGGTTGAAGCAGTGAAGCAAAACGAATAAAAATCAATATTCGAATAATTATTTTTAGGCGATTTTCCTGCTTACTTACCCTATATTCCAAATAATAAATATTCAGAGTGTAACAAACACCCATTTAAAATATTGATTTCCTTTCAATAGAAATCATTTATCATAACAGTATCATTTATTACGAATATATTTGTATTATAGGATATATGGAAAATAAAATCATCAATTTGGAAATGAATCTTTTGCAATGAATACCAAAACACCGGTTTTGATTTTGCAGTAGAAATAAACCAGTTACTCCAAATAATCAATTCTACAAAGTCATAAGAAGGATATTCCATTTTTTTCATAATAATATGTACAAAAATCATCATAATCAAACCGAAAATTATTAAAAATATAACATGATATAACCTCAAAATAATGAAAAAACGTCAGAAATAACTTACCACGATCAAATTTCTTGCCTTCAGGGTCGATATCTTTCACGTTGAAAATATCTTCGAACAATACACCAGCCATTTCAGAAAATCTTTTGAAATTAAACCAGAGTTTCTTAAAATTAAAATATTAGGAAAAACAGATCCTGAATTGGTACACAGATACACAGAAGGCCCTACTTCTGATTAGTGATTAGGTTAGATTAGAACACAGAGATAGATGATTTATCTGCGAACCTCTCACGCAAAACCATTTAACCAGTAAATATAACATAAATGAAAATCATTGCTTCAAGTGAAACTAATGAGAGGAATGAGTACATGTAATGAAGACCTTTCGTTAATTACAAATTGAAGAATTTTGTTTCATTAATTCTTTATTATCCTTTTTTACTATTTGAAGGTTACTTCATATGTCATTTATACCAAATAATTAAAGAAGTACCATATCATTTGCATAGAAAACCGAATGTCAAAGGTTAAAGAGCACATGATTTTATATTTTGATTCGAATAGCGCCAAAACACAAGTCGTTCACGTTGTCATTTCAACACATGGGTGATTTAATCCAAATATAAACAAATACATCAATTCATAAACAAATCTACAAAATGCAAAGGTTTTAAGAAATGGCTTCTTCTATTTCTACCATACCTACAAGAAAAATTGTAGGAGGAAACAGAATGTCGAAACCTCATCTTAATCCATTACAAATTTTGTTACAAATGGGTTTTCCAAAACATAGAGCGTAAGTTTTTCTTACGAGTAAAAACGCTTTTACATTCTTTTTTTCAGGGAAAAAGCATTAGCAGCTACAGGAAATCAGAGTGCTCAACTAGCAACTAATTGGCTGTTATCTCATGTTCATGACCCTTTTTTGGATGATAATTCTCCTAGAGAATATATTCTATATGCTTGTCCAGTAGGTTCATTTCTGGAGCAACTACGAGAATTTTGGGAAAAATCATTATTTTTGCATGGATGGAATGGTGCACACAATTTTACTCCACATATTACATTGGTATCATTCTTTAAGGTATAACTTTCCTACTGATTTCTAACAAACTTAATTTCGCTAGCAATATTGATCGAATTTGGATGTGGTTTTCATTCCATTTTGTAATTTCTGAAATCTGACTCAAGAGACAAGTATATTTCCAGAAATATAGAATGTTTATTGATAATTCTGGAGACAAATATTCTTTTTTAGACTCCTGATGAGGATGCTCCCCATCTAGCTCAGAGTTTAGATTCGGTAATGGAAAGGGATGGGGCAGTTCTTAATGAACCATTAAAATTAGAGACATATACTTCCCCAAACTTTATGGGTTTTTTCGTAGCTGAAGAACATGCTGATTATTTGAAGAGAATAGCTATGCAATTTGTAAAAGAAGTTTCAAATGCTAGTAAGAAAGAACATGAGTCTTAGTTATTGTGTTTGTTGTAGAAGATTTTTTTATGTGTGTCTGAAAAACATATAAAACTTGGTTCTTACTAGCAGAATGCTATGATTTTATTGTGCTTTTCTACCTGAAAGTTTTATCATATGTATTATTTTATAGACACTCTATGGGTATAGTAATATGTGCAATTTCTTATTGTAGAGTTATCCAATCTTTAATTTTAAAACATGCTTAATTGTGGCCATTTTTTCATTATTTTTCAATGTTTAGTTATTTTTGAATTAGATTAGTTATTGAGTATAATCATTCTTTTCAGTTATTAGTGACACATACGAACATTTTGATGCTCTGACAGCCTGTTTTCCTTGGTGCACAACTACTACCGCTAGATGTATTCCACGGGGAAGTAGATGTAAGCATCTTTCTTGATGTTTATTTGTGAAATAGAACAGTAGAGGTAAAAAATATATATAGTGTAGCATTATGATTGCGTTAAGCCATCAAAAACACCTTTGACATATTGAGAAGGAACTATTAATATATTATTATATTATTCGTGAAATTGAATTTGGTAAAATTCTATTATCAATAATAAAGAACAAGTACTGTGTTTTAAGGAATTTTACTTAATAATTGCGATTCGTAACGCGTTTCACTACACCGTAGCTTCTTCAGACGAATGAATGTACAGAAAATATAAATGAGAATATAAATATAAATGTTCTTGAGTAATTAAAAGCTTATTGGGTTGCTTCTTCTTAAGTGGTTATTTATGACAGGTATATCCAATAAAATTAAGGAATAGATTGCTCCCTGAAGAGATTCAATAAAGGTGAAGGGCTTAAATCGACTTTTTCATTGATGAGTCTACCTGAGTGTTTGTGTTTGTTGATTTCTAAAGTTTCCCTAAGATCTACCTTCCAATATTCATTATCTGTATGCTAAATTTCAAACTGTGGGTCGAAAGAGTGCCTATCTTCTAGGAGATGATTCGCGTAATTTGAATCTGATTTTTTATTTGAGAAACTGCGTTTATGTCCCGATATTCTAATATTAAAATTTCTATGTGTTCTACCAATGTAGAAATTATCACAGTCATTGCAATTCAATCTATAAACACCTGTTTTATTGTTTTTACCTGATTTGGTTTTATTATTTTTTATATATTTGCCTAAAGTATTATTAGTTTGGAAAGCTTTGTTGAAATTATTGCTACATATATGCTATATATCAAAATAATAAATCCAAATCAGGTAAAAACAATAAATCAGGTGTTTATAGATTGAATTGCAATGACTGTAATATTTCTACATTGGTAGAACACATAGAAATTTTAATATTAGAATATCGAACATAAACTCAGTTTTTCAAATAAAAATCATATTCAAGTTACGCGAATCATCTCCTAGAAAATAGTCACTTTTTCATCCCACAGTTTGACATTTTGCATACAGATAAAAAATATTGGAAGGTAGATCTTTGGAAAACTTTAGAAATCAACAAACACAAACACTCAGGTAGACTCATCAATGAAAAAGTCGATTTAAGCCCTTCACCTCTATTGAATCTCTTCAGGGAGCAATCTATTCCTCAATTTTATTGGATATACCTGTCATCAATAACCACTTAAGAAGGGGCAACCTAATGAGCTTTTAATTACTTAGGAACATTTGTATTTATATTCTCATTCTTATTTTCTGTACATTTATTCGTCTGAAGAAGCTACAGTGTAGTGAAACGCGTAACGAATCGCATTTATTAAGTAAAATTCCTTAAAACACAGTACTTATTTTTTATTATTCATAAAATTGGATGGAATTTGATAGCTTGTCACCGAGAAATGAACAAATTCATATCTTTTTATTGGATCAAAAATTTCTATGTTGAAATTAAGGACATGTGAACTAAATTCAAATTCAAGAATGCATTAGTAGTAGGTTTGTTTCTTAGCCATAAATACATAAAGCCTAACATATATAACGAGGATTAGAATTTGCTAAATTAAGTTATTAAAAATATGCTTATTCTAAATATTTGATTTTGAATCATGTTGACAAGAAAAATACAAACATTGGTAAGATTCAATTGTAATACCACAACAATCCGAAATGTTGTTACAGGCGATTCAGTTTTAACCCTTTCATACAGGAATGAGCCTTGTGCATTGTATACAGCTATCTCTTGTGTGATACACCCACTTGCATAATGCTGTTTATGTCAAAATATACAGTGTTGCATTTACAGCATATCTGAATGTCCTTCAGTGAAATAAAAGTTCTGGAAATCACCCCCACAATTAACTGTGGTAGTCTCTGTCTGGTGCTGTTGGTTTTGCTGTACTGTTTTGATTTTTATTCACAAGCATTACAGTAACACCCCTCTCTACGCGAGAAACACGTTCCTCAAAAAAATCGCGTAATGTTAAAGTCGCGTATATCAAGGTTTACGATCAAAGTCAAAATTATCACAAAAAAATAAAAATCATTTGAATCAATCACTTCAATCTAAAGGACACTTTATTCAGTAAGTATCAGATGTTTTTTTTATGAAAAAATATATCTATCGTCTTTTGGGTACCATCTCTTTTACTTTCATATAAAAGACGTTCATAACATCCAATGGTGTTTTCAATTGTTTGACAAACGGTCATTATCACTCTCGATGCTCTGCAATAAGTCTAAACCTGAAAGAGCATTTTTTATTCCTCTTGAAGATAAAACTTTCTCTTCTACCTGTTCTTACCCGTCGTTATTCTGTAACTCCATCAGATCTTCATTGCTGATAGGTTCGTCTTGAATAACAAGATCTTCGAGATGTTTTACGGCGATATCTTCAAATTCAGACTCCTCAATCAGAGTAACAATACCCTTAAGCACTCATCTCTGCATCTGGACAATTCTTATTGGCGCTTTCACTACATCTGTCAAAGATTATGCCACAGCCCATGCAAACAACTTTTTACTTAGTTTCAAACCACGTCTCTATTGTGATATAAACGTAGTGGTTGGAACTTTATGTATACTTCGGCGTTATAAAGTGTAGTTAGATGTTCTGGGGCATTACCAAAAACTAATATATCATCATGTTCAAGCACATCTCTGTCATAGTAGGATTTGGCTAATGGGTAAAAACTATTAAAATACCAATATTGAAAAACTTCCCGTGTATCCCATGCCTTTCTGTTCGACCGCCACACGACTGGTAGATTTGTTTGTACCTCGCATTGCACGGGGCGTTCCTGAATGGTACACCAGTAAAGGTTTAAGTTTGAACAAACCAGTGGCATTACCACCCAGCAGAAGTGCTATTCGATCTTTCGCAGCTTTGAAACCGCCGACTTGACGTTCTTTAGAAATGAATATTCTAGGTTGCAATTTTTTTCAATGACGCCAGGTCTCATCAATATTGAAGATGAGACATGCATGAATTTTTTCGTCATGCTTCGAACTCTTGAATCTTGTCTGGAAGCTCAGCTGCAGCTTGAGAGGCCGCCCTCACGGTCTCACCTATTATGTGGACATTGTGAAGATTGGAACGATGAATCCGAAATGGAACTCCTTTCACCTTCTTCTGTTTTCAGCATCTCATAGAAAGATTTCACTTTTGGGCACATGACACCTTCACTCAATGGTGTATTCTCCTTGTTCAAATATTTAATTCAGACTGCCAACTTCTTCAGGTATTGCGTTTTCGCTGAAAGTTTGATTTTCTCCTAGATTTTCAAAAACTTTCTCACAGTCGATTCTGAGAAATCCAAAATCTCTACCAACAATAATTGTTTTTTCCTCATTTTCCATTCTTCCTAACATCTTTATCTTTAACTGATCAAGGTCACGCTTTTACGCTCTTCTTTGTTCATATGTGGCATTTTTAATGTAGTGTTAAATTATATATCTCCACCAAACGTTAAAACATGACTATCAGCTGAGATCGAGGGAATCCCCATAGAGCAAAGTCGTAATATGGGAAATTCCCAATTCTTCGAACTGAATATTCAGAGAAAGCGGAGATTCCTGATAGCAATGAGAAGTCAATGACTACATTCTTACATTTATATTTTTAAATACAAAAATCTTGTAATGTGAGACATTTCAGCACGGCATTTGAAACCCGCGCATAACTGGGGCGCGTAAAGGTGCCTTTTCATTGGAGCGTTTTGAGCGTCGAAATGGTCATGGGACCTATTTTTCTATTGAATCTTGGCGCTCCCATGAGAAGGGGTTTTCAACGTCAAAATATATCATCACTTATTTTAAGTTAAAACACTTAATTGATGAATATGAAATCTATTTTTTACAGATTCGGTATCATTACTAGAATCTTTATTGTTGTATAATGCGAAATTCTTTTTTCAAATGCTCTCACCATGTTGTTCGAGTATCGAAAGCTAATATTGCGCAATAACTGAACGACTATTGAAAGAGACTTAGCCATTTCGTATCGAAGAAAACTGGTTGCTTTAGGTTTCCTATTGGCAACCCTTGGAGATCGAAAATATAAACTTGTCAGTTGTCTCTTCTAGCGTCTGTCACTAGAAAGTTCAGAAAGTCCCAACTATCTAGCGTCAACGCTGAAAATCACCTGACCTTCCGAATCAGCGTGACAACACTAATGAAAAGGAAGCATAAAGCGGGATATTGCTGCATGTTGTTTAATTCCTTATAAAGATTGTTATAATAATGGAGACTCCAGAGATGCCATCAATTCTGAGGATTATTATTCGTCAATCGATGAAGAAAAAATGTACGAACCGGTTTAATTTGAGGATTGGAAGACAGGGGATTATAATGACCGTAAACAACCCGTATATAAGTCGCCACCGGTATTATAAGCGTCAGGTATAAAGAGATTAATGCAAATACTTCATATATTCATAGGTCTAGAAATACTCATTGTATCGACAGGGTGTCTAAATTTGAAAAAAAAACGTGTATCGTAAATTCTACTAAAATAATAAATGTTGTATGTTTGAATGTTTGTTACTAAATCACGTGGAATAGGCTGAACGAATTTGGATGACATTTGGCACACGGATAGCGTAATTACCTTAATTAACACGTTGGGTACTTCTAATCCCGTTGAAATGTTTTTGTATTTTGGAAAATCCATCTATAAGGGTACGAAATACTATTATGTCAATTAGAATAATCATGTTCTTTCTTATGAGTTTTGGAAAACACTGCAGTCAAAGCTCGTTTCGTACAAAAAATTCATAATAATTTCATTAACAACAAAACTTATCACACATGTTTATAAGAAGTTTTAGCATTTAGTAATTGACGAATCGACCAGAACAATATTTCAGATTTGAAAAATTAAGATCAAAATTGAAACCTCAAATAATGTTTTTCTTAAAAACTTAGAGCACACTTTTTTTAGTTTCAATTAGCTTAATCACCAATGTACAAAAAGTTAAACTCCATCTGTGGACATTCAACCGTAATTTTCAAATAATTTGAGGAAGGATTTTTTGATAACATCTCTATTCAACTTTCAGTTGGTTGAGGCATGGTTAATCAATTGAAATTGTTATTTCAAAATTTATTTCGAATTAAAGCTCCAGTTCTCTTTTTTGAAATTTTGAAAGATAATACAAAAAGGCTCATTCACATAGTCACAATTTATTTACTGATATAGATATGTATTAGTCTGTTCCATAGTTCATATTAACAAGGTATTGAAACTGATATCGTCTGCTTATGTTCAGCTCTCTCTTTCAGCAATAAGTTTAGAGCCTCATGTGAAGTCTCTGCACTTAACATTGGCCTATCAATTTCCTAGTAACCAGTATAATAGTTTGAAAAGTTTGGTGGATGAACTTAATTCCAGTTCTTCTTGTGAATGGGAACTCCGCCTGTATTCTAGGGATCCACGTCTTAATGGAAAGCAAGTGTACAAGGTAAAATTAATGAAATAGTTACTGTTTGTCATAGGTTGATTATTAATTATTTTCAATGAAATAAAACTATGGTATTTAGATTTTCACTATATTAACAAAACTATGACCAGTTTCACCACACTGTGGCTTCATCAAATAGATACAAACTAATGAACAGAGTTATTCCTAATATATTAGTCTTATTTCCTACTTAATATTACAATAGGTACAAGTACAAGGGGTATGTTGGAAAACCCATCGGAGTTGCTTATTGTATGAATTGAAAAGATTGAGTAAAGGAGAAGGATTTAGATCTGATTGACTATTAAGTAACCTACCTGAATTCTTTTCTTTGTTGATCTCTAAAATTTCCAATAGATTGAGTTTTTGTCTATTATTTTCATGATGTAAAATTTTGAAATTATCATTAAAGTTATGGTTTTCTTCTAGTAAGTGATTAGAATAATGGGAATCTGATTTATGATAATTAAAACTACGTTTGTGCTTGGATAATCTAACTTTGAAATTTCTGAGAGTTCTACCAATATAAGTTTTATTACAATCCCCGCAAGACAGTTTATAAACACCGGATTTATTACCTTTATCAATTTCAGATTTGCAGGTTTTGATATGTCTGCCTAAAGAATTATCACTTCGGAATGCTATATTGAAATTATCATGCGAGAGGAATGATGTTAATTTTAGACTAGAATAACCAATATAAATTAAGCTGTTGTATTTTGTGTCAGAAGCAAAAAGCAATACAGGTAGTATTTCCAAGTACCAAAAGTTCTAACACAAAATGCAACAGCTTAACTTATATTGATAATCCTAGTCTAAAATTAAAATCATTGATGTGAATTCGCATTCGTTCAAGGGTTTCCATACAATCTGACTATCATTGAGTATTTTAACCTCTGTACTTAAGGTGGTTTATACCTTTTCATTTCGACAGTCTCTTGAATTGCCAAGTGTTCAATCTTGAAAATCGTATTGAATTATTGATTTCCATAGCCTTGAGCAGAAAATTCATGTCCCTATACCGCACTCTATTTTTCAATGTCCATCTATCTTTCATATCATATATGATGATCATCATTCATAATTAATAATCACAATTCAAATTATTCAAAGGTAACGCAATGGAAAATCAAATTAGATAAAATCTGTTCAAATTTGTTGAGAATAAATTTTTTTATTGTAGATTTGCAAATTCAAATTGGTTGAAGGCACAAATATATCTTATGACAATCAATATCATATTTGTAATTTTATTGAAAATTTGGTTTTAGCATGATTACTTATAAGATATATAAAGGAACCTGAGTTCCTGTACATAAACTGGTATTATATTATATAACTTATTTAGTTAAATGATTTTCTTGTCAAGTTCTTTATAATTATGTCACATACAAATTTCAATGACCATACAGTATGCAAGCATTTTATCTGAATTACATTACCGAAAAACGTTGAAATGTATACAGCTATTAATTCATTGCAGAAGAAGGTCCTAACATAATTTTATTCGCGAAGTCTCCGATGATCTCGCTATAACATTTGACTAATTTCAAAACAAATGAGTACCATACCATGCTTGCATCGTTATACGGTGTAGTATATGTACGCTCTGTCGGTAAATGCAATACGATAATATCCTACTAGCATGCAATCGGAGCCGCGGACTTACACTAGTATACTAATTTATCAACTAGAAGAAAGAAGAAATTTCTTGAAATTGATATTGTAAAGTTTGATTACTTTTAGCAATCTAAATAACTGCATAGCTTTCAATGTTAAGTAATATTAGAAACAGAAAAATATTGCAAAACACATAGGTACTTACGTAATCATTTTTCAGATATACTTTATTCCTTGATAATTCTTTTTCTCAGAACTCTCTAATAAATGAAAATAGACATACACCGTGTTTTCAATACAACAAAAATTGTAAGTCAATTTTGACTTACCAAACCAACTCTAAACATACATGAACTAGGAATAGTTAACAAAATGATAGTCACAGTATAGCGACCAAGTAGAATTCTGAAGATGAAAGCGCGTTAGAAATTTATAAATGCACATTTTCATCTGTTTTATATTTTAATTTACACATTAATAGTTTTTGGAATTAACTATTCTTTATATATTCTTAACCAAAACACCTAGAGCATTTCATCGAAAAAGAACACTTATAAATCATGAATTTATCTACAGATTAATATTTTCCAATTCTCTTTCGGACAGATAGAACAGGCAAACATTCAAAAATATTTATTGTAGACTTGTAGGAATTATATTTTGTTTATTTCAAAAATCAAAACACTTATTGGGAGATTGTAGGAAGTAAATTTTATTCGAATCTTGTTTCTAGATACAATACTGTCAAATTTTCGTATGCAGACTATAATAAGCTTAATATAAAAGAAAAAATGTTAATCGTGAGATTGTGAGGTATATATATTATTTTAATCTTGTACTCGTAGTACAATTGACTACATAGAGATAAGAAATAATATAAATCAAACACTCTCAACAAAGTATTGAAATATATTTACTTATTGGAATGACTGTTTTTTTTTGTGTTTGAAGAAAGATAAACTTTATTAGCTGTCCGCACTCGAATTATATTTTCAAAATTGATTTTTCGAAATGCTCATTCAGTTCCTGACAAGATATATTTGCAAGTAAGTTTATATACATTTCTTAACCTACAGAATTTTTTAGTCGGAATATCGCCACCGTGGACACTAGTGTCGTTTTTTGCAAGTAATTGCTTTGTTCGTTGTAAAGAGTTTGTCACTGCGATTCAGCAAAAGTTTTGTCGTCGGTTCATTATGATGGAAATCCTAGTGATTCAGTCGAACCTGTGAAACAGTGTTGGTAAGATTTAGTTTGGTGAACTAAACAAATGGTTATATCGTAAAACGAAACCATCGGGCGACGAATGTTCAACTCATACTCTAGAGATCGTCTACACATCAAGAAAACCCTTTCTGAGAAGCCTTTGGATTGACCGAAGTAGAAGAAATATTATTGAAAATTTTATTTTAATATGAATACTTATAATATCTATGAAGGGCCCCTAAGTACCTGTGTACATAAACTATAAGATTATATAACTTATCGTTAAAGAAAGATTTTTGGGTTCTTATAATTATGTCATATATAAATTTGAATGTTCGTACTGTACACTAGTGTACAGCTACTAATTCATTCCAGAAGATAGTCTTGAGCATAGTTTTATCCGCGAACTCATCGATGATTCCGCAATAATATGCCACTAATTTAGAACAATTGAATACCAAACCATCCTTGAATTCACAGGTATGAAGTATACTACATGATCTATCACTAAACGCAATACAGAATGCTACTATTACCATGCGATCAGACCCACGGACTTCTTCTAGTATACCACGACTTATCCTACCCCATTTTGATTGCCGCGCGCATCGTCTCTACCGCTCCGCCCTCTCAGTGTTCTGTTCAGTTTGCAACAGGTTCGAACTGGTTCCGCTTGGTATTGTTTCATGTCCTGAGTGCCTTTCACTTATGATCTCTACTTATGTCATCTAAAAGAACAAAAAATGAGTCATTGGAGCCTAACAAGAAAAGAAAAACACTGTCTTTCGAGTTTTAACTGAATAGAATTAAAGACTTTGAAGCAAACATTAAAATTTGTGTATTGGCAAAGAAATTTGATCTACCATAACCAACAGTCCGAACGGTTCTAAAAGGTAAAAAAAAAATTATAAAAGCTGTGAAAGACTCTCAATCTTTGAATTCCAATATCATCCGTAAGCGTCACAGTATTATCGGTCAGATGGAAACACGTTTACAGTCATGGTGTGATAACTAAGTAAGAGTGAAAAATTTTCCTGAAGTGTTTAAAGCTGGTAGAATTTTTTCCTCCAAACACCAGCTAGCTTCAACAAATGGCCCAGGGAGTTATCAAAATATTTAACAAGACGATCATTTGTACATCTACATGAAGCTATGAAACAAAACAACAGCTTTCTGTTAAATATGTTTGGAAGCAATTCAATGTTTTATATACTGTAAGAATTATTGGACAATCTTGGAATGAGGTTTCGAAAAAACTAAGAATGACGCCTGGAAATAACTCAGTCCATTTTCATTTCAGCACTGAAACCTAAGGAGAATAAGTTTTAGATCTTAAATAAATCGATAGCATAATTGAAGTAGTGGTCGATATCGCCAAACAATTGAATTTAGAGACGTTCAAGAATTGCCATATTCACATAATCAAGAGCTAACAATTGACGAGCTTATAGAAATGCGTGAGCATGAGCAAGACATTTAACAAACTGATTCGCTAGGTCCAGTTGACTCGGTAAAGCGAATGACAATTGCAAACCTACCAGAAGGTCTCAATTCTATCGAAAAGGGGTTACATATTTCAGAAAAATTAGATTCAAATAAAGAGCGCGTTTCTACTACTAAACGGGGAATAAAAAAGTTACTAGTATGCTACGAGTCAAGTAATATTGTTAGAATATATGAAGCCTTCGACATCAAAATAACTTCGGTTTACGTTACTCTATAAGAGTGTAAATTGTTTTATTATCATTTTTCTTCTAAATTATTCTTTTCTTTTGACTCTGGTCCCGATCAAACATACTTTGTATGTATTTATATACAAAGTTGAGCCCCGACTCCGACTTACACGGCGCGAAGAGTTAAATGTGGATTATTTGGAATAATTTTATATTAATCAGGCAGAATCATACTTTTAGCTCCATCTGTTGTTCCATAAAGAGGGATAAAAAAAATTGAAAAAACTTTTCATTCACATTATCTTTTCAATATAAAGAACACAAGGTAGCGCTGGCTGTTCGGGAAATTCAAATAATAATTTATTGCGAGAAAGAAATAAAAAAACGCAGCACAAATGTGGAGACTGTTCCTTTCTGAAACGAGAAACAGTAATGAGTAGATTGATGAATTTTGAAATAACTATTTATATTGTTACATACTTGAAATATGATTGAATTTAATAATTTCATTAAAAGGACTGTGAACCACTGGAAAAATAGTTCAGGTTTTCTATATAATTATATCCATACATTGTTGGTTCAGTAGATTAACAGATATCAAGTCTGATCCGCATAGAAATACTTCAATTATATCACCTTTATACTTACCTGAAAAGAAGCACCGGTATATTTATAAAAGTATACGTTTTTGAGAAAACTTGTTCCAGTGACGAAGCAGACAGTTTTTAAATAGTAGCAGATACAGCGCACTATACAATTTTCTATAAACATAGCAAGGACTATACAGAGTGATTGCTACAAATTTCTTCGTGAGTTTTATTGAAGATTAAATAGAGACAGTTTAATAAAAGAAAAGTTGTTTTGAGTTTTAGATAAGATAGAATTAAGACATATGGTAGTTTATTGGGTTAGTTTTAGTAATAATAAATTATAATAGGCTAAGAATTAGATGAAAGAAGTGTTACGCATATTATTCAAGTGAAATTTTGGATGTCATTAAAATTTGTTTATTTTGAATAGGAAAACAAGTATCATTTTAGAAAGGAATATTTCTGAATAGCCAGCGATAAACAAATCGTTGCAACCATTTATGGCATCCAGAATATTACTGTACTAATTAATCAACTCAAAAATTCTGTTGAAATTAGAGGAGTTTCCGTGATATTATTGAGTTGGATAATTTTCAGCAATCCAAACAACTATATAGCTCCTTTGTCATTAGGAAATTTTAGGAACGAAAAAAATATTATGGTTAAATACTTTTCAGATATAGTTTATTTCTTGATCATCCTTTCTCTCTCAGAACTCTTTAATAAATGAAATTAGACATACGCTGTGTTTTTAAATACAACAAAAATTTGGGCTATGATATAGGAGATGCCTTGTATGATAGATGTAATAATTAACTTGTTCACTCTCAAGCCCAACTCTAAACTCACATAAATGAACTAAGAATAGAAGTGTTAACTTGAGAAAATGATAACCGCAGTTTTGCGACTAAGAGGAAAGAATGTTTGAAATTCATCACAGCACATTTTAGTTAGTTCTATGCATTTTAATTCAGACTTGAATAATTTTTCGAATTAACTAGTTATTATTATTACACAAGATGCAATTCATAGAAAAATAACGCAAATTAGTCATAAATTCATCTGTAGATTAATATTCTCTAATTTTTTCTGAAAGATAGAAGAGGCAAACATCCCAAAAGAATATTTATCGTAGACTTGTGGAAATTATATTGTGTTTTATTTTCTCCTTATTTCCATATGAAAACATTTTTATTTCGAGAAGGAAAACACTTATTGAGAGCTTGAAGGAAGTGAATTTATTTTTAATTTTGTTTCTAGATATAATACTATCAAATTTTCCTGTGCGGACTTGTAATATGAAAGAGCAAATGTTTCATCATGTGATTGTGAGCTATATATCATATTTTAATCATGTACTCGTAATACAATTGACTACATAGAGATAAGAAATAGTATAAATCAAACATTCTCAACTTATTACGGAAGTATATTTACCTATTGCAATGATTGTTTTTTTCGTTTCCAGAAAGATAAACTTTATTAGCTGTCCGCGCTCGAATTATATTTTTCAAAATTGATTATTCTGAATGGTTGTTCAGTTTTCCTGACTAAGATATAGCTGCAAGTAAGTTAATATATATTCCTTAATCCACAGAATTTTTCAGTCTGTATATTGCTACCGTGGACGCTCGAGCGCCGTTTTTTGCAAGTAAAAGTTTTTTTTTGTAATAACGAGTTTCTTATTGCGGTTGAGCAGGAATTTTACCGTCGATTCATTATGATGGAAATCGTAGTGTTAGGTTAGATGAACCAAACAAATGAATCATGAAATGAAACCGTCGGGCCACCAACGTTAAACTCATACTTTAGAGAACATCTATATATTGGGAGAAACCTTTCTGAGAAGCCCACGCAAATTTTTGCGACCTGAAAATTTCAATCTGCAAAGAGATCGTAAGAATCAATACATCCCTACTGAAAGGAGTGGAAGGCAGTTTCCGTCTATTGCTGCAATAATGCACTAACGGGAACGGATGTTGTATTTTGTCTTTCATAAATGTTGAATGTTTTTTTTTTTTGAGTTGAATTACGGTATTTGTGTTTTTACCTGTGCGTCACCCTATAATATAATGAAAGATATCTATCAATCTTTATTTCATCTATTTTTTCACCTACTATACCCTATTGTTTAAATTTTTTCTTATTTTGAAAATTACATTATAATAGCGAGAGAAAACATTAAATTATGTCAAATTTATTTAACAGTTCGAAAACTTTGGAGTTGTTAGAGAGTTCTGACTACAGCTAAAATTATCCTCTCCTGCTATGTATGATCAGGAGCTCATGACTTCGTTCGTTATACTTAACGTACCATGGCAATTTTTCGACTCTTTCAAAGTTACCTTGATTAATTGGCGTTCGGCATTTGATTACCTATGTGTGACCCATTACCTTCCCACATAGATAGCTCTTGCACGGGTTGAGAGTTATATATTTTAGTTCTTTGTATTAAATTTTCTTATGATTTTCACGTATAAGTATTGGGCATTGTATATAGATATGCACAAATCAGCGCCCTAATAATGGTAGTAGATTTATGCCTCGACAACTAATAGTTTTTTAGTTATCAAGGTGAAGCTATCAAGGGTGTTTCAGGTATGCAGTCATTAATTTCTATAGGAGATTCCTTGTCAAAAAACATGAAAAAATTACCATGAACGTATGTCCAGAATTTTCAGAAGGAAATTTTTTACTAATCAATTCATTAGATGTGTTCAGTAGTTGCGAAAATATGCACAGATCGATACTTCTTTTCTGGGTCATTCGACCTTTGATACCATCCAAATTATAGTGTAGTGGTCCCCATGTTTTTTGTCCTTGAAATTTTTCGAAATTGCAAAAAATGATTCATATGACAAGACTCGCGTTTTTTGAAGCAACTGAAGTGAGAGTGGATAATCTGTAATTCAAAGGTGGAAGCGAACTGTTTGTGTTTTTTTTATTTAGTAGGAATTAAAACACTCAGGAGAGTATTTTAGCTCATTTTTATTTTAGAGGAAAATGTATTATAAGAAATTATATATGACTGACGAAATGGAAGAAAGCCGATGGATGATAATATTCGGTATTAGGAGCAACAAACGAAAGAAGCTACTTTGTTAAACTAATGAATTAAAATAAGTGTTCGAATTTACCACCATTCATTTCTACATATAGTGTAAGGCGGCGATTCATTGAAGCCAACACTCGATCGAAAATTTCTTATTTTCTTATACTCGTCCAAAACGCTTGCATGCAATTCCTGTATGGTAGCAACTAGGCTTCTCGAATGCCCCAGACGCAATAGTCTATGGTATTCAGATCGGGGGATCGTGGAGGCCAGGCTAAAGGACCGCTTCTATCAATCCATCCATTGAGATATGTTAGATTTCAATGATTCTTCTATTATACAAGGCACATCTTCGACAAAATCAACCAGAGTGGTCTGAAGGAAGTCAAGGTATGCTAGAAAATTCAATCTGTTGAGTAGAATTACTGGCCTCAACAATCAGCCATCATATCAACCGTCCCAAACATTGATAGAAAACTTTTCTTGGTGACTACGCGCAATTGTCTCATGGAAAATTTCTTTAGCCCACAATTGCTCGTTGTGGAAATTCATTATACCGTCTAACATAAACCCTGCTTCGCCTATAAACAAAATATTCCTACAAAATTTGGCATTTTCAGTAGTTGCCATAGACATAATGCGAGACTTCTGGGTAGATCTTCAGCTTTGAGGGCTTGAATTCTCTGGATTTGGTAGGGTTATAACAGTTGCTCAGTTGTCGAATGTGACACGCCAACCTGTAGAGATAGCTTTCTAGTGCTGATTCTTACATTGTTATGGACATTCAAAATAAGTTCTTCATTTATCGGTGTCCAGAATTTTTTTTGGCTGGTTGAGACTGTCTAGTTTCACGCAGCGAACGGTTAATTGAAAACTCAGCTCCTTGTGTACATTCAAAGAAATAAAGACTTCTGATACCGCCAGACCCAAATGCCTATCAACCAGTGACTTTTTCGTAGTATAGAGGCAGTTGACGAACACCACTGAATTTTTGTCTGTTAGAATCTGGCAATTTCGTTTGTTTTCCAAGACGTCAACAGTTAAATGCTCCAAAGCCTAAGCAGCCATGTGACCTTGTGTGGGGCTGTTACCGAAATTCTTGGGTAAATATAACTTTGTATGGAAGCATAAGCCTCGACGCGTAAGCTGATGTCGCAGAAATATCCAGCCTTTGCACACAACGTGGAATGAACTGTCTAGGATATTCGAACTCTTCGTCAAGAACACTTTATAGAATGTGTACCGTTTGTGCACATTTTCCAAAATGGCAATATTGACTTTTATTGATGTTGTTGAAACCTGTACAGTCAAATGTTAAGACAGAATTATTATACCTGTCAAATTTAACAGTTGTCACTTTACCAAGATAACTGGTGTTCAAGTGTTATTGAAAAACCCTTTACTACTCGTTAGAAAAGGAGATGACCGAGATGAGTTCCCTGCGGTACCCCAGAAGTACTAAAGAAAGATTCAGATTTAAAACCATTTTAACGAACTGTGACCTATTCAGAAGATACGATTGTATCCACTAAAGCAAACCACCACTTACACCTGCTTCGGCTAGTTTAAAAATGAGAATATCGAAACTTATTTTGTCGAAGGCTTTAGAAAAATCGGTGTAAGTAGCATCAGTCTGAACTTGAGAATTCATTGCACTCTGCAGGTACTCCATATAAACGATCTAATTAGTTTCAAGAGTCCTACCCTTAAAAAATCCGTGCTGTTGTGGGATAATGAAATTTTTCACATGAGAGAAAAGATACTTATAAATTATGTGTTCAAACACTTCAGCAATGATCGAAAGTTTGTTAATAGTTCTATAAATAGAAATATCATTTTATCTCCACTTTTGAAAAGTTATGTTTGAGATGTTCACCCGCGTTCATGGAGTAATTAAATTGAAGTTTAGTACTAGAACTTTTTCGAACTGCGTCCAGAATTGATCAAACTTCATAAAATTTTTCAATATCATTATTATTATCACAATTAATGTATTTTGGTGTATCCATTTCTAAAATCACAATAGTATTTGTGTAGCCGCTTAAGTTTTAATTTAGTTTCATTAAATCAATTTAAACTAGTACATCAAGTTTGAATAGTAAATAATAACTACGAACAGAAGAAGTTATTTAAACGATGCAGATAGTTTTTGCGTTATTTCTGGGGAATATACCTTTAGAGTTAATATATTCAATCTACAGAAGTCATGGCAACCTTATACTGTATGCAATATCATTTTGTCTATTTATGACAACGGTCAAGTGGAAAAAGATCTGCTCTTAAGTTTAATACATCCATGCGTTGGGGGAACGTCATAATCTTCATTATGATTGTTATTTTTGTGTGGTGAACATCATAATCATCATCATTATTAGCTCATACTATCCACTGCTGAACAAAAGTCTCTTTTAATTCAATCTATCTCTGTCTTTGGCCTTCTGAATCCAGTTCCCGGCCAGTCTCTTCATACCATCGGGTGGGCGGTCTTTCTCGGTTTCTGTAGACCTCCACTCAACCAGTTTTTAGTCCATCGACCATCCTGCATTCTGACATCATGTCCTGCCCAGTTCCATTTCAATTGGAGAATTGCTTCAACAGCGTCTTTCACTCGATTCTTCTGATAATCTGGTTAGGTATTCTGTTTCTCAGAGCAACTACAAGCATCGATCTTTCCATTCTCCTTTGCATCACTTATATTCTGCTGATGTTTCTTCTTGTCAACGTGAGTGTTTCCGCTCCATATGTCAAAACAGGAAGAACACACTGATCGAAAACCTTCCTCCTCAGACGCACAGGAATATCGGATTTGAGTATGTGCCGCAAATTTCCGAAAGCTGCCCAAGTCAGACCTATTCTTCTCTGTATTTCGTGAGTTTGATTATCCCGCCGGATACCGATCTCATGTCCCAAGTACTTGTATACATGCACCTGCTCCATATTTGTGTCACTTATTTTCAATGAGTCATTTAAAACAAGATTTGTCATGTAATGGGTTTTCATCATGTTAATTTATAGGCAGTACTCACTCGAGGCCTCGTGTTTGCGTAGTTTTCCTTCTTTTACATTGTCTGCTATCAGGACAATGTCATCGGCGAAGCAGAGGTGGTTAATTTTCTCGCCATCGATATTGATTCCTGTATTTTCCCAGTTAATATTGTTCAGCATGCTCTGCAGCAAAGTTACGAATAGTTTGGGTGATAAAGTATCTCCCTGTATGACTCCTCTCTCAATTCTGAACTTATCCGTACATTGGGTTTTCGATGTTTTAACAGTTGCTGAAGCATTTTCATATATGTATTTGATTATTGTAGAATATCGGTGATCGATGCGGCACTCCCTGGTTTGTTGAGTCGAAGGCTTTGTCGAAATCAACGAGGATGAGCATTATAGGTTTGTTGTATTCTATACATTTTTCAATGAGAATCTTCAAGGTGAAAAGATGGTCATTTGTCCCATATCCTGAGCGAAAACGCCTGTTCTTTCGTGAGAAAGAAATCAAACTTGTTAGTTGATCGTTTTGTTAGGATCTTCATGAAAAGTTTATAAACATGACTAAGAAGGCTAATAGGTCTATAGTTGGCAAGGTCAGTAACATCTCCTTTTTTGTGCATGATCACGATGGTGGCATTGTTCCATTCCGATGGTGTTATATCCTCTATAAGGCATTTATTCCATAGTACCTTTAGAGCTTTCTTTCTATAATTCGATCTTTATACATATACAGTTCTTGATAGAAGTCTCCTATAGTCTGTAGTATCTGCTTTTTGTTTGTTATAATGTTACCATGTTTATTTTTGACCTTATGTTATTTCCTTTCTCCCGATTTCGGTTCGTCTTCTTAGAACTTTGAGGCTTTTATTATTTTCAATGACAGTTTCAATTTCTTCCTGGTTTTTCTCTCTTCTGAATTTTCTCATTTCTTTGGCTATCTCTCGATTTATGGATTTGTATTCATCAGCGGTTTTGTCTGACATATCTCTTCGTTTCGTCATAAGGAGTTTTGTTCTTTGATTCAATTTCTTATCTTCATTTGACTTGTGGCAATGTTTGTAATGGTGTTCTTTATATTCTCAAACAAGATATTTACTGACATGTTCTCGTTATATTCCAGAGTATTATCTATTTCATTTTTGTACTCATCCACGTTCGCAGGAGTTTTCCATCTATTGATTTTTCTAACAAAAATCATATTATGCCGCTTCTTCTTCAGGATTATCACTAGATAGTGATTACATTTTATCCTACTCCTAAAAAGATGTACAGCCATATCTTTCCTCTGCAAAGAATTCAGTTCATTGTAATAATATTGAAAAACTTATAGAAAATAAATCAAGTGATTAGCAATGTTTTTGATAACAGTGAAGGAATTCAAAGTCTGTGCTGTTACCTACACAGTTTCTGTTACAACGGAAATGAATATGGTTCTACTTGTATAGGACATTCAACTTCTATGAAAGGTCAATATGGAAATTATACTAAATACCCTTCATATGTTTATGAGAAAGCCGCAACGAAAACAGCCATTTGAATTGAAGGTGTGATCACTAAGGGAGTCAGTAATTTTTAATAAGCAAAATGTAACACATCCACTTTTGGATAATCAAGATCAAATTATATTGCCATCACTTCGGTTATAATACTTATAATTTCCTACCGTGGTATACTTTAAAACATTTCTTCTTGCCGAATTTTATGATTTTGACAACAGTAATTTATTTATTTATTTCATTATAGTGCCTCAACTGCTACGGTTATTGGCACCGACAACAGTAATGATTAATTAATTTCAACTTAATACACCTACGCGATCCTGAGAAAATGCCAATAAATTCGTTATCGCATTTTTTCGTGATGCAATGACCAATCTATTATTTTCGTAGTTTTCCTTTCATTTTTGATAGACAACATTGCTTTTTTCAAAGTTTCATGATTTTACGTAAACCCTGTAGCTTTTGACTTCCTCACGAGAATCATAATATGCGTCTTAATATACGATAAACACGCGAATTTTATCGCTATATGTGTAAATTTTTTTTAAACACGTTTAGTCCTTATCTATCCAATATCCGATAATTGATTATGGTCATCTTCGATGCCATAGTTTTAATGTTTGTGTTTGAAGTTTAGTCAATTGTCAAAGAAGTTCTGTCAAAATTTCCAGTGATCTTTATTCGATTTCATAAAATAGATTTGTTTGAACTCGCTCAATAACAATTTATTAATCTGTAATATCATACTTTTAGGTCATCCGCGAGTACATTCCGACGGAGACGGACGACCTTGAATTAAAAATTGGGGACTATTTATATGTTAGTTCCGAAGCCTTGAGTAGTTCGACAGACGGCTGGTTAGAAGGAACGTCCTGGTCGACGGGTACTAGCGGATTTTTCCCGGAAAATTACACGAAGAGAACTCCGGAATCGGACGCCTGGACTCTACACAAGAGTATTCCGTTGAATCGTTGCGAGGGCTTAGAAGTAGAACTTCGACTAGAGGCCGATATGGGTGACAGCGGTGTGGGGACTGAGCAATTGAAGGAGTTTATGAAGGATAAGTTCGTGGCGGACCTGAAGGATGTGGACACGACGTCTTCTAAAGCAGGGGTAAGTTTTGATTTGTTCAAACTGTCAACCCGTATCAAAATGCAACATTCGCGAATAAAAAGTTCACAAACGTCAATCCTGATGAAAAAAATGTTTATTTTGCACTTTCCATCACACCGCATTGTTTCACTTGAGTTGTTTGAGGTATAAAATGTTGTTTGATTTTTGCAAGATGCATGTACATTCAGCTCAACTTATGATGATTTTATGTATTGTAAATAGTTCATGAATAATTCCATCAGAAACAGATTCAAAAAATATTTGGTATCTCGTGTAAAACTATGAAACTAAGTTTGTTATTTCAGATAGTATTAATGAGAGTATCTGTTCAGAACTTTGTCGTAGCTTGCTTTGAAATTACCTACCAACATTAAGACACCTTTCACTTGTGAAATGAGATTTTGCTAAAGAAATTATCGTTCTTTAAAAAAAAGGCATATGTATTTTTTGATCTTAATCAAGTTTGAGTAATTAGCGTGAAGTTGGAGATTGATATCTGTTAATAATTGGGATTGTATATGGCAGTTTATACCATTCAGGTATGTGGGAGGGTGGTCATTTTGAACAGTTCCTTCAGTAAATTTTATCTCATTTGCTTCCGCCAACATATTGTCGGCTCATCCTGAATGATTTGTGTTGAATATTCTTGTCGTTCTTTTGGCACTTCTGTTATTTTTAAAATGAACAGTAACAATTTCTAATTTATCTTCTGTTGATTAGTCCTTTTTCGAGTTTTTTTTGCATCGAATGCAATATTTGAATTTGAATTACTCTACACGATTTACCGAGCTAGCTAATGAAATGAATTTTCGGTTTGAACACCGCGTACACAAAGTTTTGACACAAAGTGTTGACCAAATTCGTTGGGGTCATCAAGAGACCTTACCAATGAGAGGTTATATGATACCTTTTGCGATTTAGGTTCCCAAGTTGGAGGGTACGGGGTTGATCTACCTCCACTTACAAATTAACACGCTGAAACAACTTTTCAATACTGTTATCAATCTGTACTACCATTTATTCAATACTAGTGGCCCGCCCAGGCTTCGCTGGGATTCTTTGGCTCTCTGACCTGTATGTCTATCCAGATCCTGGCTGCGGCGAGCCTCACGCTTTACTGAAGATTCTGTTTCTCTCTCTGCTCAATATTTATCCCGAAGCTGGCTGAGGCGAGCCTCACGTTCCGTTGACGATTCGTCATCTCTTGCGAACGTGATCTCCTGGCATTCAATGTATTACAACCTATTTTCGAACGACGACGTCTTCTAGATATGACCTTAAACTAAGATTTTCGATAATTAAAAACACTTAATATACTTAATACTAAATTGCCTTATCTCATTAATTTCTGTACAATGCCTTACCTTAACTTACGATACCTAATTGAAAACACTTTCCTTAACTCTAAATTAAAATCAAGAACTTTAATAATTTTGCATGCGATCGGTGCAAAATCATAAGCTTATATACAGCGGAGCGTGGCCTTCGCCGCGTTATTTATGGCACGCGCCTAAGAATTCAAATTTTCGTTGGAACACCTTGTATATTTCATTATATTGCTAGAAAGGATCTTATGGCAGCGCCAGCGGCGATAAATCCCCAGAACTTCGGGGAGAGGTAGTAGGTAGTAGGATTCAAAGATACGTAGTATCTTCTTTTCGTCATGTTCACAGCTCAAAATATCAAGTTAGTAAGATACTCATCGCTGAAGCAACCTAACTGTAGTAGTTTGTGAGATATGTCACTTACGATATGTTCAGTAATTGCGCGGTTATGAACCATTTATATCGCTTCCTTTTAGATCTCAAGTGCCTGTATGTGTGTCGTTTACTATACAGGATATCCCAAGTTGAGTGGCCTATTAGACGTTTATGGAGAACTAATAATGATATCGTTCTGAAATTTTGGTAGTTGATTTAGCTGATACGAAAGTATTTCTAAAATATTTTCACCTCAACTTTGTTATTTAATATAGAACATCCTGTATATTGATGATTGGTTCGATAACACTTGTTATTCCAATTACAAAAACACCTAATACATAAGTCTACCTTGTTTCGTTCATAAAATATCCCAGTTTTACTAAAAAATTATCTTTTGCTTGATATATCTCGAGAACGGCGTGAGCTACCAAAATAATGAAAGGTATTTTGCAAACAAGAAACCATGCGGGACATAACTCATATCCGACTGAATCTCAGTCAGTGTACAGAGTGCTCTTTTTTCCGCCTCACATTTCGGAACGAAGAAACATCGAAAACAACGTTTTCAAATTGTAACCTATATTTTTTCAATTCGTTAGATGCGCCGTAGACAAAAATTGAGGCAAAAAACTAATTTTAAGTACCAAGCAAAGGCGGCTTAGATTCCTGCACGTGCATAGACAGTTCCCAGAGCATTAACAGATAACTGTCCTTTTGTCATTGGATAGTTGATCAGTTAAGAGAAAAAAAGTGCGAAACTGCAGTTGTCGAATTTCAAAAGTCAAATTAAAAAATATCAGAACGAATTAAACTCTATTTTTTTTAATTTCATAACAATTGACCACACAAAGTGATGACCATTCTCTTCTAAACATAGTTCTACTCGACGCATACAACCCTGTGATGTGGCTCGCCTCAGTTCCTCCACATCCAACTGCATGAAAGCATTTTTCAGTCTATTATGCAAATCATATCTTAAAGTCACAGGTTCAGAATAAATTTTATCTTTCAGCGTTCCCCAAAGATGAAAATCCATAGGCGTTAGGTCAGGTGACCTTGGAGGCACACACAGACGGACCGTTCGTTCGAACCCATCTATCTTCAGACATACCAATTGAAATTCGATAATTTTCATTTGTGCGATGAGCTGGCCCTCCATCGAGTTGGTACCAACAACGCCTTGATTCAGCTACTGATAAAGTGTCGACGAAGTCATCACTTACTACCTTCCTCCAAATCTCTATATAAAGTTCACCATTTAAGTTTCCATCATACACAAAATACGAAAATCTGTTCTTTAAAAGTGCAAACACATTAAAACTAAATTTATTTTGAGGATTTATTTCCCTCATAATATGAGGATTTTGGTTTGCCCAAAAGTGTGAGTTATTCCGGTTAAAAAACCCCTCATTCGAAAATTTGGCCTCATCCGTCCAGATGTACTCTGCTATTGCCAATGATGCGCGTGGATTAACATCAGAATAAGCGGCAATTTCATTGTCCCCATTGTTGACTACAGGCGATTAAAAAGATCTTATTCTGGACTGTTCCAGTCCAAAGAAAATTTGTAACGAATTTTTTCGCTGTCATAGACGGCATATTTTGATATGATTCGTTAAATCTCCAACACGTTCTGCTCACATTCCGTCTCTCATCTCCATGAATGAAGAATAAATTAAGTAGAGATTTGTTCATTTGTGTAGGTAGCCATTCTGTTCGAATTAATTCGACTGGCAGTTAAAACAACGATAGTTTGGCATCTATGCTCAGGAGCCTGTCTATGCTCTAAGATATGTCTATGCACGTGCAGAAATCTAAGCCTCCTTTGCCAACTTGAGGTAGTTACGTAAAATACGTTTTTTCGCCATAAATTGATAATTTGAAATCTCAGGTACAGGGTATGTATAGGGCGAATCTAGTGAAGTGAAAAAAATATGGGTTACAATTTGAAAAAACGTAGTTTTCGATGTTTCTTCGTTTCGAAATGTGAGGCGCTCTGTATACTGACTGATATTCAGTCGGATATGATTTACGTCCCGCATGGTTTCTTGTTTGCAAAACACCTTTCATTATTTAGGTAGCTCACGTCGTTCTCAAGATATATCAATTTTTTCGAAAAGCAAAAAATCGATAACTTTCCAATAAAACTAGGATTTTTCATGAACCAAACAAGCTAGACTTATGTGTTAGGTGTTTTTGTAATTGAAATAATAAGTTTTATCGAACCAGTCATCAATATACAGGGTATTCTATATTAAATAACAAAGTTGGTATACATTTCTTATAACCGGAACTTTGTCAGATTCTCCATGTATAATATGAACAGTATGAAAAGCCACGAACTGCTGAACCTTTAATTCCTCTCAGATATTGAAGAACAAGAGCAATGACCAAGAAAGAATTTACATGGACGACATCACCATCAGATTAATCAGCCACACACCGACAAAGAATCTTCCAACAAATAGTTGATAAAGGAGAACACCTCCCGGAAACAGAATGATTAATTATGACCATTCAGAACCAAGTCCGAAAAGTTCATAATTAAGGACGGAACATTGCAAATAGATAATTGCAGCACTAACTAGCATATAAGTTCTAACTGCGAACAACTGGCCAATACGGACGATACCACAGGCATAATCAAGAATGCAATGTTATCCATCAGAACCTTGCTCACAAGTACAGACTTCTGAATACCTTTGAGCCATATTTCAAGTATCAACCATCGTCAATTTTCGAAAATAACTCTTTCAGATTATACTATGATTGGCCTGTTATCACTGGCAATGATGGCGAATAATAGGTCGGACATAGTGGTATATGAGAAGAGAGCCGAAAAAGCAATGTTGGTGGATATCGCCATACCCAATAATAATAATAATATGTTATATAATATATAACAAGTTTCGAGAGAAAAGTACACTGACCTTGCTATTGCCGATGTGGCACCTCGTTAAAATAGATATCGTTTCAGTCATCATTTCTTCGAATGGGTCAAAATCCAAAAGTTTTCGTGAAAGTCTGACCAAATTTATATGACATAAGAATACCTATAAAGAAATGAAAAAAGTTTTAATTCTCAATACATGTAGGATAGTTAGAAAATTACTAGTTTTACTACTAGATTAGTTTAAACAATACACTTGAGTATAACGTATTTTAAATAGTAGAATAAGTATAAAATATTTTAAATAGTAGTTATATTGTTGTTATATTCATTATAGAATCAAAAATGTCTAATATTAATACACCCTTTTTAAATCTACTTAGATACCTAATTTGATAATAACTTATGAAAAGGTTATTGAGAACGTATTTCGACAAATACTCACTGAAATAACTGGTTGACATGGAAACCCACAACTTTGTTCGGTGGAACGACTGTCCCACCTCCTTGTCGAGTTCGTTGAAAGTGCTATCCAAATTAGGTTTGGTACAACCTGGTTCTTAAATATACACATCTTTAGTAGATCATGTAGCTAAGAATTATTCGATTTTTCAGAGCTCCGAAACGGATTGCCGCAGACTATTCATAATGCGTCATGGAGAGAGAATAGACTTTGTATTTGGCTCTTGGATTCCTTACTGTTTCGACGAAGCAGGCAACTATGTCCGCATGGACTTAAATATGCCGCTGTCTATTCCCGCAAGAAAGTCAGGACCAAAGGGGTATTTGCATGATTCACCAATAACTAATATAGGACTTTTCCAAGCAAGATCCATTGGTGAAACTTTCAAGGAAAAAAATGTGTGTATTAATCATGTTTATTGCTCACCAAGTTACCGGTGTCTTCAGACATGCGATTCGTTCTTACAGGTGAGATAATTTTTTAACATTTTGAGATCTTATTGTTGTGAAAACTTCTTTAGCCATACTATGCGTTATTTGTGAACAGTGAACAAATTTGAACCGTCATGGTGGGGTTGATGACGTCAATTAGGTAATGCACGACTCCTGTCTATCCTTCACATTTGATCGCGTATACTCATCGTCGAAATATGGAATAATGCTTGAAGATTTTTCAGATATTCAAATAGATTCGAATCAAAAATGTATTTTGAACACATTACCGTTTCCATAGACCTATTATTGTTATATTCTGAGAATATAATTATGATAGAAAAGTCCAATTAGAACAAATTTCCACTAAATAGTTGATTCACAGCTATTATTATATATTTTGCAACTACTATTACGCTATGACCATGGAAATAAATATAGATGATCTTATTTCATGAAAATGTCACCTCATCCCTGATTCACAAAACTATTATTCATTAGATAAAGTTCCACACCAGTGTCAGAAATACTTTACCTTGGGCACATATCATCTCTTCAAACAAAGTAGCCTTTATCTTTCTACCATGGAATATGTGTGTTATTCATCCGCAATCAATTTAATTCTAGCCTCTTGTGAGGCTCAAATTATTGTGTCGTATGAGGTGTTCTCTAATGCCTAATTTATCAAATGTTTTATTGAGCATTTACTTTGTGTTGAATTAAATTTTTTTTAATTTTTTCAAAAACACTTATCATGTATACTACCGAGTAATAAGTGACTTGAATATTCATTCCGAAAGTAATCTCGAAACTAGGTGTAACTATAATCCCACCAATAACATTCAGTAAAAAACTAACCAAGTCTCGATGGAGCTGCTTGTTTAACTATAAAAGTAATGAAATCTAGACAAAGTCGTGCCAAATCTAAGATTTCTTTATTATTATAGTTAATGTTGTGTGACTTGGCCGTTGAACATTCTTCATACGTTAGTGGGTAGGTATAAGTCAGTTTTGTTTACACGTAATGTTATATCTGTTGTAACTACCTATGTTTGTTAAGCGAAATAATAGCCCATACTGGTATTGGTAATTAGACGCAAGTGTCTTATTTTACGCTATTATTGATTGTGCAACACATGCATTCAGCATTGGCAATGCTGAGTTCTGCTCTCTTCTTTTTGGAGCGTCAAATCGGCTACCGATCTAACATAAAATAAACGTACTTGAAATATTTTTTATTGTGTTTGTTTCAGGCTCGCCTATACAAAAGTATTATTGAAATACGCAGTTTCATCAAGCCTATAATTGACTGGTTATTCAATTAAAGTTTTCCAAGTGGAAATTTTTCATCTTCAATAGGTAGCGGTTCTGGGGACAGATTGGTGCAATGGTGTCTTGGAGCACCTGATTTTGTACCCTTGTATACCTTTCAACGGCCAAGTCACACAACATTAACTTCAATAATAAAGAAATCGCACTAAAGAACCTTAGACTTGGCACAACTTTGTCTAGATTTTATTACTTTTAGAGATAAACAAGCAGCTCCATCGAGACTTGGCTAGTGTTTTACAGAATGTTTTTGATGGGATTTCACTTTGTGTTTTTGTAGAAACGTGGGCGTATTGATTTATTTTATTAGTTTTTTTATTTGACAATTTTTTTTTTTGGAATAGTTTTTTTTTATTATTACAAATCTTTCTTTTCTTTTTTTCCGGTTCTGATTCTTGTACGTTAGCAACAGTTTTTCGTATTGCCCATTCGCTATTTCTTTTTGTAAAGAAGGGGAGGCATTCGCCCAGCAGTGACTGTGACTGTGACAGTCGATTTGTTTCACCTGAGACCAGCTGAGGGTTCTTCATCAGATACCTCAGATTTTCGATTTTTGACATCAAATGAAGCGGCCCACCAAGTTGAATATTTTTTGTAAAGGCGGTATGTCAATCTCTAATAGTTTGGTTGGGCTCTTGTGTTTTCTAATCAAGGTCACCAGGTACTCCAGATCTTCGATTTTCCTAGTTTTCATAGTTTTCCCTAACTCTGTATCGAATTTCAGCTCCCTGAGTTTATGGGAAGTACTAGTTCTATTCTGATGATCATGAGTGAGTGCGTGAGTGTCATAAATGCGAAACTTTGCTTTCGCTTAACTTCGGAACTAAATGACGTACAGACTTGAAATTTTGGATTTCAGGTATGTGATTATAGCCTACTGCGTTCTGGTCTTATCCAGAGGTTTTCAAATAGTGTCCTGAAAATGCGGCGAAATGGTTCCAGTAAAGAATGGTAGGGCAGTGTTTGCTTCGCGCTCGACTAGGCGGCAGCACTGCCGTGCCCCCTAATTCACATCAATTGGAAGAAGTCCTTTAATAACAAACCCTACTTGACAAGACAATAAACTAAAACATTTGAACCAACTATTGTTTTTTATTTTACTACATACTTTTTATAGCGCGCTTCTAAGTCACTCTTGGCTTCCTTTTCATTGTAAATGTGAAAAATTTGTATTTATTCATAATTATATATTTCTACAATAGATATATTTAATAGTGATTATGGTTCTCAAATCATCTCGAATTATATCAAGTAATGTAATTCGGATGTCTTAACGGTTTTCTGAATTAGAATTTATTTTAAACATATAGAGGTGTGTTTGTATGAACCTAAGTGAATATGATTTGCTATCAGTTTCTTTCCATCTCTGGGACATTTTGATGTCGCTAGAAAAAATTTGCCTTATTAACTATTTATCATTTTCTTCAAACGTGAAACGTTGATGTCTTGATGGCCGAATCCTATGATTAGCATAGACGGTTTTTTAATCTTGGGATTTTCGAAATATATCAGGTTTTTCCAAAGTAATCTGAAATATCGTTCTGGTCTAGTCGTCATCCTATAAAAATTTGTGGTTTTGTCGTTATTGAGGCAAGGTGATGTGTTTTTTGTACTAAACGAATGCTGACTGTAAGTGCAATTTTTTCGTCTTCTTGTGACGATGCTAATAAGAAAGAAATTTTTTTAAGTCTTCAGAACATTGACATAATACTTTCGTAGATTAAATTTTTTATTATTATATATTGTCCCAAGCACAGGCATTAAAGTGGTTTTTATATTTCAACTCGATATGAAGCAAGAGACAGAAAAGTTGTGTATTTATTTAAAGTCGAAAATAATTGAAAAATTGGAAAAAGTAATTGGCAGATAATTTAAAAAAAAAATTTACAGTGCCTTCCGAGATGCCAGGGGACTCAGTAAGTTTATAAGTTTATACTAAAAGTTCGACACCAATAATAACGTAAAAGAGGAACAACCGCCTTCAGTAATATTTCAAATCACTTTGGAAACATTACATATTCATCGACAGTTATACTGTGATAAAGAAATGGCTTACTGTATTCGACTAGCAGATTTTGAAAATGGTTTTTGGGTTCCAAGTTCCTTTTTAATTGGTTCATGTGAAATCACCTTTATCTTATAGATCACATGCATGTCACATTCAATTAATTCACGAGTTGTTACTTTTGGCCGTCATCTCAGATCAACCAAATTCCTTTTTTTCTGTCTTCGAAATTTTTTGCAATCTTTTGAATATTTTGAGGTATTATCATGCAGTAGGATTTCGATTTCTTCCATCAACATTCAATGTGATTCTGAAGTACATTTCTTCTCTTTTTTTATTGCTAGTGCGCTCTTTACCACGGACTTCCGCCTGTCCGCGCGCGCAGATTTATTGTTACTTTGATACGTTGCAATCGGATTTCCGAGTCGGCAAGTAAGCAAATGCTTCAACGCAAACTATAGTTAGAAAAGTTATTAGGTTTGTTTCAAGTACACATTTTAACACGGTCTCGCGACGGTTCTAGAATTATCAGAACTAGTTTAATGCGCGGAGCGATCCTCACAACGTTTAAGAAAAATACCGACATTTTTCTCAGTTTGAACGTTTTCAGAATCGGTTAAATACTCACCGTGATTGCCAATCCATCAGTTCTTATTTTCCGTGATAGCCAACCTTTTACCTTAGTCTTTAGTCTTTTATTCATTTGATTTTCATTTAGCGTTTGTTTCTATTTGGTTATTATTCAAGTATTTACTAATGTTTGGTTAACCCCGAATTTGTGCATTAAAAGAAACTCTTATCTATTCTGCCATAATCAAGTGAAATCATAAAGTGAATTATATATGAATGAAAAGTACTAATTAATTCAAAATTAATGGAAACACTCAACCACTGTTATTTCGTTGCATGCAAAGAATACTACAGAGAAGACCAATTTATTTCTATAATAATATGCCTGATACAATAGACGTAGTGAAAGCTATCTCAAGTATAAAATTTAATTCCACAGGTTCTGATGATTTGATGTTAGATATACTAAAACTTTATTGCCTATTCTGCTATTAATTAATTTTAGAATTGCCCATGTGGTCCCATCCCAAAAGTCTCAAATCCAAGAGGACTTAGAGTCCAAAATCTTTAAAGAATTGTTATATTCACAAATGGTTGAATTTTTAAATAATATACCACTCT
This sequence comes from Cryptolaemus montrouzieri, assembly GCA_013387265.2. NCBI lineage: Eukaryota > Metazoa > Arthropoda > Insecta > Coleoptera > Coccinellidae > Cryptolaemus > Cryptolaemus montrouzieri. The sequence goes on from JABFTP020000185.1 coordinate 108,756,453, forward strand.
TCTGCATTGGCGAAGCTATTAGATGATATAATAGAAGGACTAAACTGGAATGATATTATGTTTTTAGTTTTAATAGACTACAGTAAAGCTTTTGATACGTTGGGTAGATAAACAAAGCTAGGATATTATGGATTCTCGAATGCAATAATAAAATTCTCTATAGTTAACTTCTCAAATCAGTGTCAATATATCAGCATAGATAATAGAGAATTTGGTTCGATTTTGGCAGAGCAAGGGATAAATTGTGGTTCATCCCTCGAACCCGTTCTTTTCCTCACTTATACAATGGATTTAAGTCACGGTGCCGAGAGCTATATCGTAGATCAGTTCGCTGATGATCCTCAAATTTTCAAGAGCTTTAAAATGATTTAACAAGTCTGGTAGCTCAAATATAAACAATAGCTTGAGCAACATATTGGAGTTATCACGCAAGCATGGTCTTAAAATTAATCCATCGAAAACATCATTAATTTGTTTCGGAAATAAATCGGAGGAAATTAAACGAAGTTTCAACATTGAGATAGGAGAGGTAACAATCGAGCGCAAAGGGGTGGTCAAAAGCTACTAAATAAGATACTAAACTAAATATGTATATCAACAAAAGGCTCCTTTTAACAACTTCAAAAGACTTTGAAGTCACAACACCTGAATATATTCCCAATAGAATTACCAGATGTTCGGAAATTTATGGGTTAACTACTAGAAATATTAATCTCCTGGTTGTACCCAAACATAGTAAAACTATTTTTAAGAAATATTTTTCTTACAACGCAGCGAACATGTACAATTTCCTTCCTAGAATTATGAAGTCGATATCAACTGCGAGATTTAAGGTGCAGTAAAAGAGTATTTATTGACTGAATAGTTTTCTTAGTTACAAATTTTATTTTTTCTCCTAAATTATTAGTAGGTAACTTCATTAAATTTATGCTAGATACATAGTTTCGTTTTCGATTTTTTGTTAGGTTTGCAATATGTTAGTTGGGGTATTCGGTTAAATAAATCAGCTATGCTGGACTCTGCCGAGGATTATTAAAATAAAGACATTTATAATTGATTTGTTAATTTTGTTTTAGTTACAACATTACACGTACTGCACGGAAACTTGATTTAGGTTAACAAAATAATGAGGTTGATTTTCTTTGTTGACATTTATATATTGGCTGTCTTAAGTCCCAATATTAAAAGGTTGCAAGACATTCCTCGTAAGAACTCTTCTTCTATAGGAAATCTATGCATTATAATATATAACAGTTTCCCAATTTGCTCTGAATAATTCTTACTTACATGGAGCAGATATTAATTTTGAATCTCACATTTGACTAGTGGCGAAATCTTATTTGAAAAATAATTCTTTATTTCTATAGGGCCTGGGTAAGAAGAATGAGATCAAAATTCGGGTAGAACCAACACTATTCGAATGGGTTGCATGGTATCCAGAAGGTCGACCAGAATGGATGTCAAAAGAAGAACTGTTAGCAGCCGGCTTTAATATCGATACTGAATACGTCCCATTCATGGAGGAAAACGAAATCAGGGAATCCAAAGAGACCTGTGAAAATTACTATTCTAGGAGTGCCGCTCTCACAAATAAAGTTATCTCCTCTCATCCCAGTGGAAACATTCTGATGGTTGGTCATGCTTCCACATTGGACACTTGTTCCAGAGATTTGTTACAAGGAGGATCTCGGGATTCCGATAGTTTGTTCAAAATTGTGCAGAAGATTCCATATTGTAGTCTTGTCGAGTTGTCTTATAATGACAATGGATGGAATTGTACAGAGCCGCCTTGTCCACCAATTACTCATTGTACAAATAATCGATTTGATTGGAAGATACTGTTACCTGAATGAATTATTCCCTCCACTATCACCTAATATTCCAATTGAAATATAAAATATGAGTATATCAAGCTCTACTTAAGAAGCTGAAATTTCTTGTTTTTGAAGATTTATATTGTTGCCATTTTTCCTGATTTTACTTTTTATATGTACCAATAAATGTACAAAATATTTTATCTATTGTAGCTATTCTTAAAAATTTGTTGTTGAAAATATATTGCTGCTTTTTCAAATGCAACTGATTTAGTAGTCCAGACAAAATTTGACTTTTATAGCAAACCGGTGTTTTGTTATGAATAAAATTAAAAAATAGGGCAAGTTTATGAATACTTCTGCAGAGATCAAGCTTGAAATAATAGAAATTCCACGTTCTTTCCCTTTTATGGAATGAATTTTCGGAAATCCTTTCTTAACCGGTACCTGGCTATGATAAATTTACTTACTGAATATCAAGTTTTTAGTTTGAACACCTTCTGAATTTTTGGATTAATCAGTAAGTGTTTATATATACACTCGTAGGCACAATTATCCGCTCAGATTGAGAATTTCAACTCGAATTTGAAGAACAATATCACAAAAGAAAGATTTGACAGATGAGATAAATCGAAAACACATAAAAACGTTGCAAAAAATTGATTTTTTTGAGATTTTTCCAATATGAATGATATATGAAGGATCTCCAATGACAGATTGCTTTTCTTGAATTGAAAAAAAAAATCTGTTTCCGTTTACTCACAGTTTTAATACTGGGAGTAGCACACCAGTGGTAGAAGGCACATGTACTATGGTCCGATCATATATTCAATTCACCATTGAGTCTGGACCTGTGGTTGAATACAGAAACCCAAGGAGAACAGACTGGGACGGTTATAGAACCCCCCTGAGGGTTCATTTGTGAGTTATTCCCAGTAACAGTCGTGAAGACGTCGAGTGTATGACCGAGGGATTATCTCGGTCGATTGCGTCGGCGTATCACGAAAACTGTGCACTAAGGAGAAAGCCTGAGAATAGTACAACTTCATGGTGGAATCCTACCTTCGAAAAGCGTAGAAAAAAAGTTTGGAAACTTCAACCGAGCGAAAAATACCTGCAAATATGGGACGATCATCGTTCTACTCTAGTGTCTAATTAGGATGGCAAAAAGGGAACAAAAAAGAAATGTACAGAAGGCCCGAATGTACATTTTACGGACTCTGGAAAAAAGACGTTGGAGATTCTTGCGAGAACACACTTCCCAGATTGTCGTTTTCTTGATATCACTGTCGCCCAGATGGTTCATTTCAAAACGATTGGAAGAACGCAAGAATAATCATCAAGGTCGGAGCAATCAAGTCGACGATCCGCTCGTTTAGGCCATTTTAGGCTCCTGGGTAGGGTGGCATCATGCCTGCCTTGCTACAACAGACTAATAAGACTCACGTCTTTTGTTGTGAAAACTTCGGAGGTGTTAGATGGATTCATCAAGATAATCGGCGTACTGGAGTTTACGTGCAAGCATACGCTGACGATATAGTCATTCTGGTTAGTGGAGAATATTTCATCTATCCAGGAGTGATGTGAGGCTGAAAAACTTAATACAAGCCCACACAAAACTCTTGTGGTGCTATTCACTAGAATAATGAGGATATTTCTGTCACCCACAATATTGGGTGAAGTGTTTATTCCAGTTGCGGAGGAAGTGAAATATCTGGAGGTTGTTTTGGAACGTGAGCTTATGTGGAATTTGCATTTGGAAAACTTATTACACAGGGCTAGACAGTCCTTAGGTCTTGTTAAATAACCTGTAGAAAGAAATGGAAACTAGCCCCAAAGCAACTTCAGAGGCTCCATGTGACGGAGGTCAGATTACTTATCACATTTAGCTGCATTGTTTGGTAGTATAGCTTTAAAATGCAGTCCCAACTGCACCTCCCTAAATTGCGGTGAATTTTCTGTATGATGATCACTAACATTATTTATGCAAGAATAGTTGAACTATTAATTGTATGAAAATTCAATTAATTGAGTTCATTATTGTTTAAAATCTATTCTTTTCAGGGCTAAATTCTAGTTATATCTTATATAGTTATTAAAATATTACTTCTGGTTACATCGAGATGTTTCTTGATAGTTCCATAAAAGAACTTTTATTTTTAACAAGGGGGGGTAAAAGTTTTGAGCATCTAAGATTCAAAACCATACTTATTCTGGAGTTCAAGTGGAAAAGGAAAGAGAAATCATGTCCAACTCAACAAATGAACATTTTTTTGCAAATACAATAATTATACAAAATATACTGAAAATATTTTCCTAAATTTCATTTATTTACGCATGGCCCTTTTCCTTCAATTTGGTGACCAAAGTATCTACATCTGGTATTATGGATCCTGCCTGTCTCACTGGTGGTTCTTCAACTTTGACAATTTGAATTCTTGGAGATACATCAACTCCCAAATCTTTTGGAGTAATTTTCGTGAGAGGTTTCTTCTTTGCTTTCTGAAAAGGCACAAAGAAATATTTTCAATTATATTGAGAAATATTTGTTCATGAATGTTTTTCAATCTATGTACATTTTGATTCCTAGATATATGCTCTTTAATTCACAACATCCTCTTTGAATAGAAATAATTTCCTTGAGGAAAAAATTATCATTTTCAACAAACATTCTTTAAGTGCACTGAAGTACCCAATACTATTAAACGCTACTTTTACAAAGTTGATCTCCTCTTCAAAAATAAAACTTCAAAAACTTACCATAATATTTGGCAGAGTAGCATATCTAGGCTCATTCAGCCGGAGATCAGCACTGATTACTGCTGGAATTTTGCATTTTATAGTCTCTAAACCACCATCAATTTCTCTTTTAACCACTATATGATCATCCTTCTTTTCAATCTAGAACAACCAATGTTTCTACTGAAATAACTTATATAAGAACAAAGATAATAATTTACCTTTGATGCATATGTTGCTTGTGGCCAATCTAAAAACCCAGCTGTCATTTGTGCTGTTTGATTGCAATCATCATCAATAGCCTTAAATTAATAATTTAATTTTAGAACTCATCCTTGATTTATCTTTACAATTTTTACATGGTATTGAAATGATTTATGTCTGCTATACACGAAATGCATTCAGGACATAAGAATATAAATGAAATTTCCAAAGCATCAAAGTTTTCTTTCAATTTATTTTAAGTGCACCCATAAGATTTGTTTAGATAAAGAGAGATTTAATCAAAATAATAAAAACTATACTCTGCATATGTTACCTGTTTGCCAACAATGACTAAATCAACTTTCTCATTTTGTGCAATTTTAGCTAAAATTTTAGATACATGGATTGGCTGTAATGTTTCATATTCTGCACCAGCTACTTCAACATGGATAGCTTTGTCAGCACCCATTGCAAGTGCTGTTCGAAGAACATCTTGCGACTGTTGTGGCCCACAAGACACTGCTATGATTTCGTTTGCTATTTTTTGTTCTTTAAGTCGTACTGCTTCTTCCACTGCTATTTCATCAAAGGATTCATTGAATGTTTAACACCATCAGTGACAACCCCACTTTTATCTGGTTTAACACGTATCTAAAAGTAGTCTTATTAGAAAAATTATGATGATGTATTGAAACTATTACCTTAACAGCATAGTCAATAACTCTTTTACTCCTACTAAAACGCGAGCCATATTAATAAAATATATTCAATATTCAACTGGAAAGAAGAACAAATTATTTGGACTTGGATGATGTACTTTGGAACTAATTAATATCTAAGAAGAAATCATAAAACTAATCCTTGAACCTCGACCTCTACTTCAGTAGGAAACATTTTCTTTTCTGTGCAGAAAACTATTCATAGTTCTGTGGTCTGTTGATGTGATGATTGTTTCATAGAATAGAGTGTTTTAACACATACCAAATCTTCATTGGTATATGTAATGCTCAATTCATTAATAATATACAGCCGAATTTATCCACGCAAAAACTCGTCTGTTGCATAACATGTCTGAAATATATAAGCTCAATAATAGTTGCCCAGTCTGAATAAATACATATTGCATATATAACTAACTTGAAAAATATCCCATGTTCACCGTAGGTATTGCCTTACGTTTATGGAAGAAATGTTACTTTGGTACATATATATTCAGAATTTGAAATGATAGCAACAGTTAACTCGATATAAGAATTTTGTATTCTCGAATTATGGCTTAAAAATACCGTCATCTTAGTTCGGTAGTAAAGATAACAGTTTTAGATAAGAACATTATATTATATACTAAACTATAGAATATGGTGTTCTTGGTTTTCATCTGAGAATATTTTTGTGTTCTACTCACAGCGTTGCCAAAGTAAATAGCAAGACGCAAAAGTAGGTAGCTATGCTTTTATCCTCAAATAAGAGTATATAATGAGAAATTCCGAAGTTGTCCAAGAAGACTAGAGACCAGGGAGCAAAGTGCTTTTGTGGTAGATAGGTCGCTGCAAGATGATATAGTGCCATTTCATTTACCAGCATTTCCAATCTTACCTTCTTTCCCTCCTCCCACTGCGCTATGAACAAAATTTGATATTCTATGCAATGTTCAGCTTTCAGATCATTCTGGTTGTTTTTGGGTCTACCATAAGTTTTGTTATTTATTAGAGTGCATTACTCTTTCTGGATGTATTACAAAGGAAGGAGGCTATTATGAAAAAGGTAAGCACAGGTTCATTGCACAAGTGATAACGCAGTTGGTGGGGATAGTAGCAAACATCACTATTTAATCTTATACGCCACCTAACGCTCTTAGCCCATCTAGTCATACCTTAAGTTTATCGCAAATTTCTGAAAATATCATCGAATAATAAGTCAGAGTTCTGTGAATGAGTCGCAGAGTACTGAAATTAAATTTCGAAGTTAAAAATTTGATTTGATCCAGTATTACTTGAAACTAAATGAAGTCTTCCTTCTTGTCCGTATTATTGTAAACATATTCATAATTAGATTGTTTACAGATTGCAGATTTATAAAATGTATGTTATGATTTTTAAGTGTAATGTCATCATCATCGACCTGCAATTTGAATGTCTAATAGGACCTTTTGCCAACCTCGAACCTCCAAATATTCCTGTTGAAATGAGGTTAGTAGCAATATTTGAAACCCATCTAATCAAACTTTGATTTCATGAAATCAAATATTTGTTAATAAAGAACTAAAGTGTTCATATTTGTATGGTTATAAATAATTCCATTGAAATGAGGATGTTTATGCTTTTATTAAAATATAATCCTATCTACTTGGTAGATATAAATACTCTATGTTTGTATACTAGATATTTCTATTTTGTCTCATGTTATATTTTATTATAAAAATGGAGCAACTCGAAGTTACGATGAATTTCTGGATTTATGTCGCATACCAGGGAAATGAGTTCATTAATAACCTGCAAACAAAATAAAATATCAGATGTATCATATATTTGTACCAAAGACATACAAAATGTTCAGAATATATATATTCTGCTAAAATATTGAATCGTGATGTTTAATTCGAGCGACTTTACCTTTTTTCTGTTGTTGGTTACATCAACAGCCATTTGTTTCAGGCGTTCCTCAGTTTGGTTGTCAATTTTTTGGGCAATATCTCCTTTCGTTCCCAAGTGCCTTGCTTCAAACTCTCTGAACTGACGTTCTCTTTCTTGGCGATATGCGTTTATCTCATAGTTTGCTTCATCTCTTGCTTGTTTCATACGTTTCAATTTTCCTGAAATTCAAGAAATGTTTTCAATCAAACAAATTGAAAATTTTTCACAGCGAGTAAGACGGACAGTTTTAACAGTGAAATATTTTGCTAGAAATATGACAAACGACGGAGATCGATGTGTTGTTCTGAGAAAGAACCCACGATTTATTTTCCAACAACTTAAGTAGTTATGACATGAACCGTCATTAAAATTATATTGAAATATATATGTACCAATTCAGAAAAGTGAACCGTAACGAATAAGCCAATATTGTTGTACCATTATAATAACAAAAATATTAACTAAGGAAGTCAGGTCGCTGTTACGATCCTAAGTTAGCCTTGGGATATCGCGGGTTGGTAGAGAGGACTTCGATCCATTCTATTAATTGTAGTATATATATATATATATATATATATATATATATATATATTATATATATATATATATATTATATATATATGCTAATATCTATAATTTTGAATAATGTCAGAAAAATACAACACAAGTGTGAGCTCAGGAAATGTAATAGGGAACCATACTATCTTGTATATGATTCAATAAAAAACCTGAGGAAAAACTCGTTTCCTGTCGCTATTGCACTAGCAATAGCTTGTCTGTTTATGTTGTGTTAGTGTCGTGTGTACATAGAGAGTACCAAAGATTTTTCTGCTTAGCCGCTTCATTTTCTCTTGCATTCCATGATTTCCAAAAACAAGGGTGAAAGGAAGTGGGTTTGGGACAGGAATCTGTAACAATGGAAAAAGAAAAACAGCAGAAAAATATTTTAACAATCGAACTTCTTATGTCGTAACAAATTTAAGAAAGGACTTCACATAGCAAGCAAGGTCATGAAAAGGGCTAAGGAGATAATACAAAAAATACATAACCTGCGATATTTCCTCAAATTCCATCTCTGTTTGGCCGAGAGGGCCCCGATGGCCAGGTTTAGTCTTCCAAGTGATGTCGATTATGATCTATAGATGTTTTCGAATCATTATGGACCCAATAATCTGGGTTGACATCGCCCATATATTATTTCTTCGTGGAACTTGATTAATTTAAATGAAAATTTAAGAAGAAATTTTGACAGTTGTTCGAAAAATATGACAAATGTCATATACGACTCAGATATGATAGTGCGATGGTTCGAGTGTATGTTTCATGTATATTGATTTAAGTAAAAATGAGTGTCATTGGGAAGATGTTTTTACGTAAAAATTAATTACGCTTTCCTTTCAAAAGAGGTGTCTCCCCACCATGTACCTATACCTATAGATATACCATAACGAGTAGAAATATCATCGGTATCATCTGCTGAAACGGAAAGTGTCCTATACGTTTTGATTCTCTTAAGAGTTTCAAATTATGTCGAAAAATGCAACATAAATTGCCATATTTTTGTATTGCCTTGATGTTGAAGTTTGATTTTTCCCAGTGTTCCTAAGAAAAAAGTCTTCACAGACATACAGATAGACCGGCAGTGACGGACAATGAAGTGATCTTATTAGGGTTCCTTTTCTCCATTTTGAGAACGAAACCCTAAAAACACATCTACCTCAGATAATCTGTTATTTCTTCTAATGGCTGTCAGATATTGCTCTTTCATTGAGAATTCTCCTAGTTCTTTCAAATTGCTCATTCAACAGTAGGCAATTGAACTTTTTGGGCTTGAGTTCTAGTTCTAGGAATTATAGGAATTTATTTGTTTTTTTTACTTAGGTATTATGCAATGAGAATATTTCTAGTAATGCAATATCCAAATATCCAGATATCTTGGAAAATTATTCATACCTATTTCTAGGTACGAACTATATGGGAGTTATTCCTTGCAGAAGGATGTTCAAATATCAGGAATGATAATATTTTTTATCTCTAATGATTTTGGACATAACCATTATTATTCGGTAGGAAGTGTCCTCTCCCCGAAAGAGATTAATCTGAACCTATTCCTTTGAAGATCAGAAGTTTCATGAACATAGTAATTTTATGAAAGCAGGTATTGAACCAAAAAAAAACATTCAACCTATTCAAAATAGATATACCACAACTATCAATATGCTTCAGAGTATTATTTAAACTACTGCGTGCTCAAAGATCAAAATATACAATGGACCAGTATGTTTTCAAGAAAGATCTAAAACTTTATGAATATGTTAGTTTTAGAGAAGGAGGTATTGGATCAAAATATATAATTCAATTGAATAAAACATTTATACAGTGTAAAAATATTTTTGGACAAGAAAAAAACGAAAATTTCCTAGTAACCGAATAAAATCAGTAGTGCAGTATGGTCTGAAAACTTAACATTTTTTTCCTATTCAACTCTTTAGTTATATTATATCCATATCAAACTAGTATCATCAATAAGAGAAAATTTAATTCGAAATCAGACACCTTCTAATAACTTAAAAAATATGCCCAGGTGTATCCAGAATTGTCCCAATTTCCACTATTACAATAAACGTATTTATTTGTAGAGGCCCAGCTATTTATAAATAGAAATCAGCGTTTCAAAGAGATATATTAAAATAAACAAGCGAATGTCTCAAAAAATCACTTACGTTTTCTGGCAGCACTAACTTTTTCAGCTGCCCTTTTCTCCGCAACCAGGAGCTGTTGAATTCCTTGCGTTTGACTTGCCATGGCAGAGTTCGGAACTTTTTTGAGATTAAATTGGTTAATTCGATTGTAGCTGAGAGGGAAGCAAGTAATTTTAAAATAGTTCGTTAAATTGGCGCTTGATTTGCCATAAGATTTGTTTAGATAAAAGAGAGATTTAATCAAAATAATAAAAACTATACTCTGCATATGTTACCTGTTTGCCAACAATGACTAAATCAACTTTCTCATTTTGTGCAATTTTAGCTAAAATTTTAGATACATGGATTGGCTGTAATGTTTCATATTCTGCACCAGCTACTTCAACATGGATAGCTTTGTCAGCACCCATTGCAAGTGCTGTTCGAAGAACATCTTGCGACTGTTGTGGCCCACAAGACACTGCTATGATTTCGTTTGCTATTTTTTGTTCTTTAAGTCGTACTGCTTCTTCCACTGCTATTTCATCAAAGGGATTCATTGAATGTTTAACACCATCAGTGACAACCCCACTTTTATCTGGTTTAACACGTATCTAAAAGTAGTCTTATTACAAAAATTATGATGATGTATTGAAACTATTACCTTAACAGCATAGTCAATAACTCTTTTTACTCCTACTAAAACGCGAGCCATCTTAATAAAATATATTCAATATTCAACTGGAAAGAAGAACAAATTATTTGGACTTGGATGATGTACTTTGGAACTAATTAATATCTAAGAAGAAATCATAAAACTAATCCTTGAACCTCGACCTCTACTTCAGTAGGAAACATTTTCTTTTCTGTGCAGAAAACTATTCATAGTTCTGTGGTCTGTTGATGTGATGATTGTTTCATAGAATAGGGTGTTTTAACACATACCAAATCTTCTTTGGTATATGTAATGCTCAATTCATTAATAATATACAGCCGAATTTATCCACAAAAACTCGTCTGTTGCATAACATGTCTGAGATATATAAGCTCAATAATAGTTGCCCAGTCTGAATAAATACATATTGCATATATAACTAACTTGAAAAATATCCCATGTTCACCGTAGGTATTGCCTTACGTTTATGGAAGAAATGTTACTTTGGTACATATATATTCAGAATTTGAAATGATAGCAACAGTTAACTCGATATAAGAATTTTGTATTCTCGAATTATGGCTTAAAAAATACCGTCATCTTAGTTCGGTAGTAAAGATAACAGTTTTAGATAAGAACATTATAGTATATACTAAACTATAGAATATGGTGTTCTTGGTTTTCATCTGAGAATATTTTTGTGTTCTACTCACGGCGTTGCCAAAGTAAATAGCAAGACGCAAAAGTAGATAGCTATGCTTTTATCCTCAAATAAGAGTATATAATGAGGAATTCCGAAGTTGTCCGAGAAGACTAGAGACCAGGGAGCAAAGTGCTTTTGTGGTAGATAGGTCGCTGCGGGACGATATAGTGCCATTTCATTTGCCAGCATTTCCAATCTTACCTTCTTTCCCTCCTCACACTGCGCTGTGAACAAAATTTGATATTCTATGCAATGTTCAGCTTTCAGATCATTCTGGTTGTTTTTGGGTCTACCATAAGTTTTGTTATTTATTAGAGTGCATTACTCTTTCTGGATGTATTACAAAGGAAGGAGGCTATTATGAAAAAGGTAAGCACAGGTTCATTGCACAAGTGATAACGCAGTTGGTGGGGATAGTAGCAAACATCACTATTTTATCTTATACGCCACCTAACGCTCTTTGCCCATCTAGTCATACCATAAGTTTATCGCAAATTTCTGAAAATAACATCGAATAATAAGTCAGAGTTCTGTGAATGAGTCGCAGAGTACTGAAATTAAATTTCGAAGTTAAAAATTTGATTTGATCCTGTATTACTTGAAACTAAATGAAGTCTTCCCTTCTTGTCCGTATTATTGTAAACATATTCATAATTAGATTGTTTACAGATTGCAGATTTATAAAATGTATGTTATGATTTTTAAGTGTAATGTCATCATCATCGACCTGCAATTTGAATGCCTAATAGGACCTTTTGCCAACCTCGAACCTCCAAATATTCCTGTTGAAATGAGGTTAGTAGCAACATTTGAAACCCATCTAATCAAACTTTGATTTCATGAAATCAAATATTTGTTAATAAAGAACTAAAGTGTTCATATTTGTATGGTTATAAATAATTCCATTGAAATGAGGATGTTTATGCTTTTATTAAAATATAATCCTATCTACTTGGTAGATATAAATACTCTATGTTTGTAAACTAGATATTTCTATTTTGTCTCATGTTATATTTTATTATAAAAATGGAGCAACTCGAAGTTACGATGAATTTCTGGATTTATGTCGCATACCAGGAAATGAGTTCATTAATAACCTGCAAACAAAATAAAATATCAGATGTATCATATATTTGTACCAAAGACATACAAAATGTTCAGAATATATATATTCTGCTAAAATATTGAATCGTGATGTTTAATTCGAGCGACTTTACCTTTTTTCTGTTGTTGGTTACATCAACAGCCATTTGTTTCAGGCGTTCCTCAGTTTGGTTGTCAATTTTTTGGGCAATATCTCCTTTCGTTCCCAAGTGCCTTGCTTCAAACTCCCTGAACTGACGTTCTCTTTCTTGGCGATATGCGTTTATCTCATAGTTTGCTTCATCTCTTGCTTGTTTCATACGTTTCAATTTTCCTGAAATTCAAGAAATGTTTTTAATCAAACAAATTGAAAATTTTTCACAGCGAGTAAGACGGACAGTTTTAACAGTGAAATATTTTGCTAGAGATATGACAAATGACGGAGATCGATGTGTTGTTCTGAGAAAGAACCCACGATTTATTTTCCAACAACTTAAGTAGTTATGACATGAACCGTCATTAAAATTATATTGAAATATATATGTACCAATTCAGAAAAGTGAACCGTAACGAATAAGCCAATATTGTTGTACCATTATAATAACAAAAATATTAACTAAGGAAGTCAGGTCGCTGTTACGATCCTAAGTTAGCCTTGGGATATCGCGGGTTGGTAGAGAGAGGACTTCGATCCATTCTATTAATTGTAGTATATATACAAAAATTTATATATACAAAATTTTGAATAATTGTATTTACAATAAATGCTAATATCTATAATTTTGGCGTGTCAGAAAAAACACAAGTGTGAGCTCAGGAAATGTAATAGGGGAACCATACTATCTTGTATATGATTCAATAAAAAAACCTGAGGAAAAAACTCGTTTCCCTGTCGCTATTGCACTAGCAATAGCTTGTCTGTTTATGTTGTGTTAGTGTCGTGTGTACATAGAGAGTACCAAAGATTTTTCTGCTTAGCCGCTTCATTTTCTCTTGCATTCCATGATTTCCAAAAACAAGGGTGAAAGGAAGTGGGTTTGGGACAGGAATCTGTAACAATGGAAAAAGAAAAACAGCAGAAAAATATTTTAACAATCGAACTTCTTATATGTCGTAACAAATTTAAGAAAGGATTTCACATAGCAAGCAAGGTCATGAAAAGGGCTAAGGAGATAATACAAAAAATACATAACCTGCGATATTTCCTCAAATTCCATCTCTGTTTGGCCGAGAGGGCCCCGATGGCCAGGTTCAGTCTTCCAAGTGATGTCGATTATGATCTATAGATGTTTTCGAATCATTATGGACCCAATAATCTGGGTTGACATCGCCCATATATTATTTCTTCGTGGAACTTGATTAATTTAAATGAAAATTTAAGAAGAAATTTTGACAGTTGTTCGAAAAATATGACAAATGTCATATACGACTCAGATATGATAGTGCGATGGTTCGAGTGTATGTTTCATGTATATTGATTTAAGTAAAATGAGTGTCATTGGGAAGATGTTTTACGTAAAATTAATTACGCTTTCCTTTCAAAAGAGGTGTCTCCCCACCATGTACCTATACCTATAGATATACCATAACGAGTAGAAATATCATCGGTATCATCTGCTGAAACGGAAAGTGTCCTATACGTTTTGATTCTCTCAAGAGTTTCAAATTATGTCGAAAAATGCAACATAAATTGCCATATTTTTGTATTGCCTTGATGTTGAAGTTTGATATTTCCCAGTGTTCCTAAGAAAAAAGTCTTCACAGACATACAGATAGACCGGCAGTGACGGACAATGAAGTGATCTTATTAGGGTTCCTTTTTTCCATTTTGAGAACGAAACCCTAAAAACATATCTACCTCAGATAATCTGTTATTTCTTCTAATGGCTGTCAGATATTGCTCTTTCATTGAGAATTCTCCTAGTTCTTTCAAATTGCTCATTCAACAGTAGGCAATTGAACTTTTGGGCTTGAGTTCTAGTTCTAGGAATTATAGGAATTTATTTGTTTTTTTACTTAGGTATTATGCAATGAGAATATTTCTAGTAATGCAATATCCAAATATCCAGATATCTTGGAAAATTATTCATACCTATTTCTAGGTACGAACTATATGGGAGTTATTCCTTGCAGAAGGATGTTCAAATATCAGGAATGATAATATTTTTTATCTCTAATGATTTTGGACATAACCATTATTATTCGGTAGGAAGTGTCCTCTCCCGAAAGAGATTAATCTGAACCTATTCCTTTACAAAATGTCCCATAGAAGATCAGAAGTTTCATGAACATAGTAATTTTATGAAAGCAGGTATTGAACCAAAAAAACATTCAACCTATTCAAAATAGATATACCACAACTATCAATATGCTTCAGAGTATTATTTAAACTACTGCGTGCTCAAAGATCAAAATATACAATGGACCAGTATGTTTTCAAGAAAGATCTAAAACTTTATGAATATGTTAGTTTTAGAGAAGGAGGTATTGGATCAAAATATATAATTCAATTGAATAAAACATTTATACAGTGTAAAAATATTTTTGGACAAGAAAAAAACGAAAATTTCCTAGTAACCGAATAAAATCAGTAGTGCAGTATGGTCTGAAAACTTAACATTTTTTTCCTATTCAACTCTTTTGTTATATTATATCCATATCAAACTAGTATCATCAATAAGAGAAAATTTAATTCGAAATCAGACACCTTCTAATAACTAAAAAAATATGCCCAGGTGTATCCAGAATTGTCCCAATTTCCACTATTACAATAAACGTATTTATTTGTAGAGGCCCAGCTATTTATAAATAGAAATCAGCGTTTCAAAGAGATATATTAAAAATAAACAAGCGAATGTCTCAAAAAAATCACTTACGTTTTCTGGCAGCACTAACTTTTTCAGCTGCCCTTTTCTCCGCAACCAGGAGCTGTTGAATTCCTTGCGTTTGACTTGCCATGGCAGAGTTCGGAACTTTTTTGAGATTAAATTGGTTAATTCGATTGTAGCTGAGAGGGAAGCAAGTAATTTTAAAATAGTTCGTTAAATTGGCGCTTGTTAGTAACAGTTCTGCATTTTGATTTGACACTTCATTAATAAGGCGCGTAATAACTATAACAATGAAGCGTCAAAAATTTTTCGGTTCATAGATTGGAACATATTTGAAGTATAAAACGGATTCGAGAATTTCTAAAGCTAAGAATATTTTATATGCATCAAGTATTTCTCGGTTTTAATTCAATATTTTGTCATCGACTTCGACATGCTCTTTATCATATTTTTCAAAGATATAGTATATACACTGCACAGTAATTATTAGGAATATTGTGAGGTATGAGGAAAACTTAATAAATCATTGACTTTTTCAGTGAATTGTGCAAGGAAAAAGAGTAGGTATTTAGTTTTTCCTTGGGACAGAAAAACGAGAGCTAAAATCTATTTCTATTTTTTTTCAGTGAAATAAAACTAAAGTATTTAGATTTTCACTATATTAACAAAACTATGACCGGTTTCACCACACTGTGGCTTCATCAGATAGATACAAACTAATGCATAACATTAGTTTGTATCTATCTGATAATTTTGTTAATATAGTGAAAATCTAAATATTTAGTTTTATTTCATTAAAATATGTATATCGATTTTCATCAAGTAACGACCTCCTCAATCAAATCTAATTCCAGTGTTTTTCGCGCGTATAATACACAATTTTTTTCTGTGACAAGAAAAACGAAAATTTAATATTGAAAAACATATTATTACAATAATCAGAAAACTGTTGATGTCGAATTTAAAGTTTGAAACAGGTAGGATGTTGTCCTTATAGCGACAATTAGACCAGCATTGCTAAGAAAATCTTTCAAGTCATCAAATATCTGTCCGTAAAAGTCTGTCTGATTTAGAGTTTTCTCTAACTCGACCGAAGTTAGTATAGAAGCAGCGAAAGTAACTTAATTAAAATTATAGCCAGCTAAAATGCGAAAAATTTACGAAACCGCTTATTCAAGATTTAAAGCATGTAAGATAAAAAAGATTACAGTTTTTCCTCGGATACGGTGTTATTGAATATTTTTCGGAATATAATCCCTCTACCACCTCGAAATTTTCCATAAGAGAAAGGGGGTGTGTGATATCTCTTTGGAATTATTCTAGTTTACTGCATTTTCTCAAATACCTGGGTTCAATCCCCACAAAATCGGTGCGATTTTTCGGATTCTGGGAATCGCTTGAGTGTTCATCTTTCGGAGGAGATGTAAAGCTGTCGGTCCTGTCTAACAGATATGTGTTGGACATTAAAGATCCCTTCCCTCGACACGAGAGGGGTTCAGCAAAATTCCCGGGTTAGTGAGGTGACAGAATTCCCCGGCGTGTCATTAGCCGAAAGGCAGAAATAAAGCACGTTAAAGAAAAAACAAACAAACAAAGGTCACTTGCGTTTGTAGTTTTTTCCATAGTGTTGATAACCTAAAATAATGCTGATTTAGTCGAAGTTTGGTGTACACACTACAGAAAAACATTGGAATTGTGAGTTTTCATCTAACCTAACCTAAAATAACGCTGATTTAGTGGAAGATGGTGTATACACTACAGAAACACATTGAGTTTATGAGTTTATTCTTCAAAAATAATAACTGTGCTAGAGCAACTGCGCGCATTCTTAACGAAAATAACTCTGGAAGAAATTTGGGGCACCAGTACGTTCTTGAGTTAACAAGCAAATTCATGAAAACTGGATGCATTATAATATAATCAAAAACAATCCAACTAGAGTTGTGAATGACGAAGAAATAGTTTTGGGTGAAGTTGCCATGTGAGAAGATTGTTGCAAATAACTGGAGTATGCTGGACAATTCAAATTTTTCACTAGTACAAATACCATCCATATAAAATTAGACTCGTGCACGAGCAGGAAAATTCAAACGGTGACAGCTATTTAAACATGCTCGAGAATTTGTTTGATCCTCTCATAACAGTTATCATCGTAGGACATCAAAATTTATTTGAACATAACGCTTTGTATCAACATGATGGAGCACCATTCCATTATGCTGCTGCTGTGCGGGACTATTAGGACAATAGATTTACGGGTCGATGGATGGGTAGGAGAGGCACTATAGAATGACTGGATAGATCGCCCGATCTACCGCCTCTCGATTCGCTGGAAGAACTACGAGTAAGGATTGTTCAAGCATGTCAGCAGATAACACCATAAAAGCTGCAAAAGGTTAGGCAAGCATTCGAATCTCGATTGTACGAATGCATGGAAGTAAAGGGCCTTCTCGAACATTTGCGATAAGAATAGACGATGATTACAAAACTGAAAACTCAATTATGTACTTCATTTTATATTATGTACATTTATGATAACTGCCACCACTAAGGATTACAAGTGATCTGGCATTCAATGGTTTTTTATGGGCTCAGATCTAAGCTATGTATCCAAAGTCGATATATAGGGGTTTCACCCCGACGAGTTGCCCATATATCTGTTCATGCAATCAAACTGATTTCATGAAAAAATATAAATCCACCACCCGGTAATTAATACCATTGCCATGCAATGATTATAATCAAAATATATATATATATATATATATATATATATATATATATATATATATATATATATATATATATATATATATATATATATATATATATATATATATATATATATATATATATATATATATATATATATATATATGAATGATTGAATTTATAATAAATGCTTATATCTATAATTTTGATGTGTCTCAGAAAAAACACAAGTGTGAGCTCCGGAAATGTAACAGGGGAACCATAATATCTTGTATATGATTCAATAAACGAGTGAAAAAACCTGAGGAAAAAACTCGTTTCCCTGTCGCTATTGCACTAGCAATATTATTATGTTATGTTAGTGTCGTGTGTACATAAAGAGTACCAAAGATTTTTCTGCTTAGCCGCTTCATTCTCTCTTGCATTCCATGATTTCCAAACGAAGACAAGGGTGAAAGGAAGGTTAGGTTAGATTCGTTTGGGACAGGAATCTGTATCAATGGAAAAAGAAAAATAGCAGAAAAATATTTCAACAATCATACTTCTTACATGTATAAACAAATCTGAGAAAAGATTTTACATAGGAAGCAAGGTCATGAAAAGGACTAAGGAGATAATAAAAAAAAATACATAACCTGCGATAATAATTTCTTAGTCAAATTCACTTTTTTGTTCAAGGACAACAGCCATAACTTGAACCCGGATTCGAAACAGGCACCTTGGCTAAGCAGTTCCAATATGCTTGCTCACTAACCTACCGTGGCGGTTAACCTTTCTGATGAGATATCGTACAATGATTTTCTGATCATGAACATTTTCGGGTTGTTAGTTAATAGGGGTAGTGGAAGGATATGCAAACATTTAAATGAGTAATAAAAATTTTTTCAATTCAATCAATTTACATTTGATCGAATGCTTTCCTCAAACGGTGATAAAATGTCGAACTTTTTTCCACCATAGAAAAAAAAACATTTTTTATTTTGTTGATTAAATACACGGATACACTTACCCCGGTATGCTACGCTCTAGTGGCGCATGAAGTCACCTCGAAATATTTAATTGAATCGATTGAATTGATAAACCTATGACAAATCTCAATGAAAGATTCAAATTTGACGTTAGTTCATTCAAATTCAAATTTTAATCTGTAATTATTCCATTTTAAAGGCTGGTTCTAATTATTGAATTTTATATTATCGAGTTTTATTATGCCGGGTTGTGCTGTGAAGGATTGCAGAAACCCCAATCGTGGCACGAAAGGATTGAGCATAAGATATTTTAAATTTCCGAAGGATAATAAATATTCAAATCTTTGGTAAATTTCTTGTTTTCGGGAGGATCAAATAAATTTGATGGTTAGTTATAGCGTTGGTATAGGTGAGTATTGTATTCACACATAATAAGCTTTAATGAATATAAACATTTTTAGCCTGTATATGTTCCATTCATTTTCAATCCGACTGTTTTGAAGATTTATCAGTGCGACAATCTTTAATGGAGCTTCGAAAATGTTCGAAATTTGAAATTCGAATCCGTCCCTACTTTATATTTACCGAATGACGAAACTGAGACGTTTGCTCGAGTTGCCAAGAGACCACGATTACTGGAAGATGTTCAATCAATTTCCCAGTATTCTCTCACAGAATTCAGTTGTAACGAAGTCGAGGATGATATTGCATTCGAGCAACGGACTTCAAATACTGATGTGGGGTGTCAAACGGATGAGCAGTGTGTTTTCAAGCGTTTATCGGCTACAGTCAATTACTTTTGCTTATCCATTTTTAATTGCAGAGAAAGTGAAACATCGAAACTGAAAAAAACATTGCTGAATTGGAAAAAGAAAATTCAGACTTAGTGAACAAAATAGAGACAATGAAGCAAGAGCGCCCCAATACCGAATTGAAATTAGAGAAGATCTTTACTAATGGTCAACTAAAAAGAATAATGCAACCTGAAAAGAAATGGTGCAGGTGGACTCCAGAAGATATAGCTTCTGCAATATCCTTGAGCAGTGTAACTCCGAAAGGCTATCGCTATTTAAGAAAGAATGGACATCCTTTACCCGCCCTTTCTACACTCAGGAAGTGGGCTGCCACTATATCAGTGAGCCAAGGTATTTTAAGTGACGTGATGGTAAATGAGGGAAAGTGAGAAATTATGTGTTTTGTCTTTCGATGAAATATATTTATCTAATAGAGTTGATATAGAAAAGAAGGAGCAGAGAGTAATAGGTCCACATAAAAGCTTCCAAACACCTTTGGTACGGGGTTTGATAAGTAATTGGCCTGTTTTTTATGATTTCGATTAGCCCTTGACTAAAGATATATTACTGACTATTATTTCTAATTTGTATGAAGCTAGTTTCATCGTTGTAGGAATTGTCAGTGATATGGATCCACCCAACATAAAGCTTTGGACACATCTTAATATAGGATATGACAAAAATTGCTCTTTTGAACATCCGAAAAACAAATTTTTGAAGGTTTTCGTATTTGCTGATGTACCACATCCAATAAAGTTAATGAAAAATCATCTTTTGGACAACGGGTTTCGGGTAAATGGTATTTTAATCGATAAAAGCTGTTTTGAAAAATTGATTGAAATATGGAACAGTGAATTAACGATAGATTATAAAATCAGTAGGTACCATCTGAAAGTGAAGGGATCAGAACGGCAAAAGGTCAGACCAGCGGTTCAGCTATTTTCAGAAACCATCTCAAAAGCTATATCATTTTGTGGACAAAATAAATTAATCCCTCCAAATTTACCGCGGCAAAAAGTTGCTGACTTCACCTTATTGATAAATAAATGGTTTGACCTTTTTAATTCGAGAAATAAACACGTAACAAATAATCCATCGAAGAATGCTTTGGTACCGAGTCAACAAAAATACTGAAAGAAGTACCAGATGTTATGAGGACCTTGATAGTGGAAAACACAAATCTGTCATACATTTCCAGAAAGGAATTATCCTATCAAATAAGTCTTTAGGAGAATTATATACTTATTTGAAGTCACATTATAATGTTGAATATTTACTGATCTCAAGACTCAATCAGGATATTATAGAGAATTTTTTTTTCATATATCAGAGGAATGGGGGCAACCAATGATCATCCACATCCAATCGATTTCGTGTTTCGTTTGAGATGTCATTTAGTAGGAAAAAATTCAGCGGCAATTTTTACAGAAAACTCCAACACCGAAGAACAAGGCGAAACATGTTTACTCGATCCCTTGGAGTGTGTTCCAAGAGAAAAAAAGATCAAGGTCCCATGCTTAACGGAATGCATGTTAGAAAATTCGGAAATGGAAAAAGACCAAATACTTAACCCCGAGTCGGAAGAGAACACAATAACTGTTCATACGTTCATAGACCCACAATATGATATGGATCTTTCAGATACCAGTACTGCTTGTATGAAGCTGCTCGATGAATTCGAACGCAAAGACAAAATAAATGATGAAGCTTTGAAATAAATTGCTGGCTACGTAGCATATAAGTTCAAGAATAAATATAGGAGCCTAGGAGATAAATGTTCTCTCCCAGTAGATAATGTTGTGGCTCCACATGACTGGATAGAATTCTTTTCTAGAGGGGGACTATTAACACCTATTGGTGAATTAGTCGAAGCAGCTCGAATATTGATGCCGAATTTTATGCAATGCATGGAACAACGTTATCCAAAGAAAAACACATATTCATAAAATTAGCCGAAAAAACAATGCCGCAGTTATCTTTGTCAATACCTTATGAAGTTGTTTTATGTCTGTGTAGGACACGTATCTACATAAGGCTGAGAGATATCAACAAAAAATTGTAGAATAAACTATAAAAATTCAATATTAAGTATCACAATATTTATATCATTCAATCATGATGATCCAAGTAATCATCATAATAATATATTAATTCATAAAAATGTTATGCAGGAAGCTTCTAGTGTTCATTGAACCCCGAATTACCTAAATTATTGATGATCACTTCTATCAATTTTCTACAACTCATTTCTGAATTTGCTCTGTTTATTGTTTAGCGAAATTCAATGAACAGAAAAGTTAGATATGAAACAGATTAAATGTAATTCTGAAAAAAAACTCAATAATGGAACATTTCAATGATGATTGTTAAGCGGTAGCCAATTACTGCTGTAATTGTCAGCAAGCAATCTTCTTCATCTCTAAATGATACGAGTAACATAATCGATCAATAACTATATTCATTTACCTCAGACAATTCAAAAATTATTTGCCGGTCTCAAACTATTTCAAGCTGTATATTATCAGTTCAAACCATTATGTTATTTATTTCCTTTTATAAATGTAAAAAATATTTTTATTTTAAATGAATTACAGAAAAACTTGATTTCTCTATTCCTTTATACAACTATCAATCTATTGAACAGTGTGAAATTCTAAAGTATCAATAATTGCTCGACTAAGCAATCTCTCCACAGAGTCAAGTTCTACCTATCATAGAATTTCTAGTGTCAATCACTAAATCGAACAGAGTCGGCAATAAATCGAACATAGGATAGGCATTTTTCGTACTGACGTAATAATCACGAATTCGTCGGCATAGCGGGTTAAGTGCATCGTGGTTAAATACTTCAAGTTCAGCGTTTTTCCTATTTTTTCATTCCTTCCATTCCTTCATTGGACTGAAATCTCTTACCAACCAGCAATTTCTTTCAATTTCAAAGTTCGAAAAACGGAAATAGTCGCAAGGAGCTGAATTTAACAATACTTGCATCAAATCAATATCAATTCTGCGCAAGTACTTAATAATATAACACTTCGTGTATCTCAGAAACTGTGGCCGTAACTTCGTTGGCCGAAAGTTAAAAATTGGCCTACTTCGATGTCAAGTGAAAAAAATAATTAATAAAACATTCTGTGTTAAGACTATTCAGGACTAATCTGTGGTTAAGCCGGTTCTAAATATAATCAAGGAATTTATATCGTAAATCTGAACTTTTCCGCAAAATTCCATTCAATATGACTCCCAAACAGAAATATTTCTTTAACGAATTGTAGTACTAGAGCTACCTCTTAAAGGTCACTTATCAGGGTGAAATTTTAAGAACAATGGATATAGCTCCCATACAAATAGTCAATTTTCATACAAACATTCGTACTAGAGTTACCCCCAAGATATCACCCTCAGACTTCATTTTCAAGGGAAAAACTACAAATTTGGTTACAGTAAACCACAATAACAACGACGAAACGACATTAACAGTACAACTTGTACTGTTAATCATATTCATTTTATTGTAAACTTCTGAAAATCCATTAATTGTATAAGTCTGTATGTAGGATTTAAGAGGTATTTTACATTTTATGTATGAACTAATTTTTCATTCATCATTAAAACTGTATAAGTTGAAGAAAAATATATGGGAGTTACAATAAATAAATCATTTATATACTTTCAAATGAGATTTAAAAACGCATGACAGCTCCTTTTATCTTTATCTTTTCTTTTTCAATTTTGAAATACTAGTATAAAAAGTGAATTATTTTTGCAGGATTCTATTTAAAATATACTCCTAGGAAAAATGAAATGAATTTGAGATTTCATTAGTAAATTTTTTCACTGCATTAGTGCATAAGCTACTGTGTGAAACAAAATTCAACTAATTTTAGGAGAAGAAACCTTATTACTTATATAATTTGGTTATGCATTTTTATCAAGTAATCAGCCTCTCAAGTTTAACTGTATAGAAATACTGTAGTCATTTAAAAATTTCAGAGGTTTACCTACATACTTTCACTTTTGAATTTAGTATTGAGGAATTTTTAATATTCATGTTATTTGAATTGCTATAGGGCATCCACAGTCTAAGAACTAGAAATATTTCTCCATAATTTTATAATTAAAGAAAACCACCCTTAAATTCTATTTATTCCAATACAAGAAGTTGACTACAAAACAATGCTTTTTTAGAATTTGAATACTTGATAACTATAAATATTTGTTTAATTGTCAACAGATAAAAACTGAAATTCAAATCCTCATGTAGCAATATACTTCATGAAGTTCTTCGTATAGGAAAGCTACTAATGAAAAAGTTTTTCTGAACATTGTGTTCATGATAATTATTATAATTTACTATATAACCTTACTTGGCAAACTGTTTTATATAATGGGTATCTCTTATGAGTTAGGAGGATCTGCTCAGTATGCATTCAGTAAAGAACTATTAATAATGTTAAGAGCTTATTTTATTCTTACTACATATAAGGAATCTACAGAAGCAAATTATCTATTTCTTCAGCATTTGATACCTAGTTATCAAAAATGGTGCCCAGAAGGGAGGAGCGAAGAACAAAATGAAAACAAGAGTTGTTTTTGGGGATGCTCCCACAGGCCAAGGAAGACTCTGAAATTAAATAGAAGATTAATTCTTGAACTCTGCCATGATATATTCAAGGATGACAAAAAATTTCAAAATTACGTAATGACTTTTTCTAACTCACCGCTCCTGGTGATCTATCTTCAGTATATTTTCTAATGTGTCTCAATGCTGCCCGTTGCAATAAAGTTCTGCCAGCTCCAACTCCAAACATGGTGAAATTATTTTAGAAAAATTTTTATAAGTGTGCAATGAAAACGTTTCTACGATAATCGCAGTTGCCTAGTTCCTTCAATTGTCAATAGAGTGGAATTGTGGTTGACAAGTAGATGACATGTGAAAATGCTGTGTTCGGTTTACATTGAACAGAGGTTTTGCGTTACGTGCCCGTGATTGTAATGCTAGTGAACAGTATCTGTGGAATTCAAAGTTCAGTATTTGTAAATCTAGTAATATTTTAAGAAGTTGGGGAGACTATGAAATCGTACATTGGGTTTCTTTTGGGATTCCCCAAACAAGAGGTCGACTGAAGTAGATATATATGTTCTACACAGAAAACGTGAAAAAATAGTGTAAAATTTTGCTGTAAGTACATGATGTCGGAGAAATCAAAAATGTAATTTCATACTGCTAATTGTTTTTGCAGTCAGCATTCTTCAAATGGTTATTTTTTTTAAACAATTCTGAATCTGAATTTGTTTCTTTGCGAGGGGTAAATATTTTGTTGTAGTTGGTAACACTGCAGCAACATAGTGAAAAGTTCAAAATATCAAAATTCAAAAAGTGAAAGAAAGTATGTCAAACGGAATGACTTCTTTGTTTCTGTGTTTTAGAATTGAATTTTCAAATTGGTTTTATTTCAGTTTATGAACTTAACAACATGTTGAAATTCTTTATCAAAAATAAAAGTGACGCAATTACTCTGTTTATGTTTTGTAAACATATGATAAGGAATATTACAATTTTATTCAGTTATTAAGAGGTTGATTATTCATCTGTTATCAAGCTTCAATTTCATGCTATTATATGATAATTTAAATATGATTTGTACAACTAGAAGTAGAGTTTTCTTTAAATTTATTTCAAGACATATATCCAGTTCTACAGAAGTATTTAATACGAATTTAAATCTGAACTCTGAACAATATCAAGTAAGTGGTATTTTTGTAAACAGGCACGAAAATTTCATGTCATCTAGTATATTGCCGTTTATGATAGGTAATAAACTGTTCCAGAAAAATGTTTCTTATATGGTTGAACAAGTTAAAATTCTTCAAGAAAAAACTAAGGATGCCATCAGAGGTGGCGGATCAAAAGCTTGTAAGAAGCATATTGCTAGTGGAAAGCTACTTGTTAGAGAAAGGATTAATTTATTATTAGATCCTAGTTCTGCATTTTTAGAGCTTTCTCCTTTGGCAGCTAATGGAATGTATGATGGTTCTATTAGTTCTGCAGGATTAGTAACTGGAATTGGTAGAATTCATGGGTAAAAAAATGAATTAATAATGTATGTATTGAGCAATTATTCTTTTTAAAGTTTAAATAAAAAATTTCAGAAAGAACTGTATGGTTGTAGCAAATGATGCGACAGTTAAAGGTGGTACTTATCTTCCAATGACTGTTAAAAAACATTTGAGGGCTCAAGAGATAGCAGCTGCCAACAAACTACCATGTATATATTTAGTTGATAGTGGTGGTGCTTTTTTACTACATCAATCTGAAGTTTATCCTGATAAAGAACATTTCGGTAGAATATTTTTTAACCAGGCGAATATGTCTGCTCAGGGCATTGCTCAAGTATGTATTAATTTTGATTGAAGTCTGAAGTTTTCAATTGATTCACTTGCATTTTAGATTGCTGTTGTTATGGGTTCTTGCACAGCAGGTGGTGCTTATTTACCATCAATGGCAGATGAGTCTATTATTGTTAGGCAACAAGGCACTATCTTTTTAGCAGGACCTCCTTTAGTCAAAGCATCTACTGGAGAAGAAGTGAGAGAATTCTTGATTAATTATATTAATAATAATAATATGATCATTACATGTCATATGAAAATGAAATTCAACTTGTCTGTATGTATCACCCAATAAACTTTTTGCTAGGTCACAGCTGAAGAATTAGGTGGTGCTGACCTTCACTGTTCCACGTCTGGAGTTACTGATCATTATGCTCTGGATGATAAACACGCCTTACATGTTGCCAGAGAAATAGTTAAAAATCTCAATCTCACCATGAAAAATCCATTTACTTCTGAATTTGAAGAACCACTTTTCGATGCCAGAGAACTTTATGGAATATTTGATCAGGATTTACAAAAACCCATTGATGTAAGAGAAGTTATAGCTAGGGTTTTTGATGGTTCCAAATTCAATGAATTCAAGAAAAAGTATGGTGATACTTTGGTATGTGGATTTTCAAAACTGTATGGCAAAACAGTAGGAATTATTGGTAACAATGGGGTGTTGTTTTCTGAATCTGCCATGAAGGGTGCACATTTTGTTCAATTGTGCTCACAAAGGAAAGTGCCCATCATTTTTCTACAAAATATAACAGGTTGGTGTTCTATAATGCATTTCCGTATCTGTCACAAAGATTTTTCTCGAGAACTAAGTAACATAGAAACTTAAAAATTGATATAATGATAGAACTATAAGAAGTCCATTGAAAAAAATGTAATGTGCATGTTTTTCATTAATTTTTAGAGTATATCTGAGAATGTTTCAAAAATGGCATTTCTCATAGGTTTCTAGAGTTGAAATTTGTATTTTAATAGATAGGGTGCTCAAAATCTGGAAAATCAGGGAAACTCTAGGTAGTTAGGAAAGTTACAGAGGTAAACTGGATCATTAGGAAAAATTGAGGTTTTTATCAACATAATATTCACCAAGGTATTTAATTAATTTACAATATGGTAGTTTGAAATTCAATCAAATTTATTTTCATAAAGATCGATTTATGGGTTGAAAAGTAGAGTACCAGCTGTTACATTGATATATAGCATATGTCAAGCAAAAATGAATTGGAAATACACCAGGAAGAACTCCTGAATATATCATTAAGAGCAATAAATGATAATTACATTATCACTTCTCGAATGAAGTAATTGTTAGTAGTGAGGGAGAAGGGTAGCCCTGTAACCGAGTGGTCTTTGTGGCACACTCTGTTTCATACTTCATCAACAAGTTTCCTATTTCGTATAAAGGTTAGTAGCTGGGTGAAGAGAACTTCCTAATCTCTCCACTTTTAGTTGTGAGATTCAATTGGCTCCTGTAGCATAATTCTGTCCCGTTTTGGGACAAATGAAGGAATTTATATGTGGCTATTCTTGCCACTTCTTTAATTTCAAGTGAAGGAGAGCCAAGTCAAGTATCAATTCCATGGTTGCAGTAGATGAAGAACAAAAGTCTTCAGTCGCCAATATGCAGGTAGTTAGTTCACAGCAATTTGGTGTGTACTCCCACCAAGCATACAGACATAACCAATTATAGTTAGATAGTAGAGTTGTTTTTGGGGTAGTTCCCAGCTCTTTGCAAAGGTCATTTGACATGCCCATAAGGAATGTCTTTCCTTGTGTGTTAATTATTCCAGGTGTATATTCTATGTAAGCTCATTATTTAGGGTAACCACGAAATTTTGCCTCCACTTCCACTGAAATAAATAGAGGATCGGTAGGGGTGAGTTATAAATATTCTCCTTTTCCTAGTGAATATCATTCATTTTCACACATTTGCATCCTATTGAATTTGGAACATGGATGTTAAATTCATGGTTTTTCCATGAAACAATAAATCTAAAAAATAATACTGCAATTGTAAAGCTTCACGATATAATATTAAAAATTTCTAGGATTTATGGTTGGAAAACAAGCTGAACAAGAAGGAATTGCTAAGCATGGAGCAAAATTGGTAACTGCTGTAGCATGCAGTAAAGTCCCTAAAATAACTGTAGTCATAGGTGGATCTTTTGGTGCTGGGAATTATGGTAGGTTCCATTTTGATGAACTTTTATTCTAAAGTTAGAATAATGGTTAATTCCTTGTAATAATAAATGTTATTGATTCAAAATATATGATTTTATTATTTTTTAGGAATGTGTGGTAGAGCTTACTCGCCGAGATTTTTATATATGTGGCCTAATGCAAAAATATCAGTTATGGGTGGACCTCAAGCTGCTGGAGTTTTATCGCAAGTAGCTAATCGCAGCAATGATTGGACTCAGGAAAAAATTGAGGACTTTGAGAAACCAATAATAGATCAATTTGAAAGAGAAAGCTCAGCATACTACAGTTCAGCTAGGTATTTAACACTTGTTAATATTTCAAAGTTTTACATATCTTCTTTCAGAATATGGGATGACGGTATCATCGATCCAAAAGATACAAGAAAAATTTTAGGGCTCAGTATAGCGGCAGCATTGAATAATGCAGAAGTTCAAGATACATCATATGGTATATTCAGAATGTAATGGTTATATCAATTTGTTAATATATTATAATTTTCATTGTTCAGATAGTTTCCATTACCTCAGATTCAAATTTACCTATATAAAATATTTCAACTACCCTTAAAATTTAGAATAAAAGACATCATGTAACAGAAAATGTATTTGAATTGAACCTTATTACATAACCTTTGAAGTATCTCTTTTTTCAATATTTCTCAACTGTTTCTTCCTCATCTTCTTTATTTTACTTGTGTTAGATATGACTTGAACGATTTCTGATTTCTTTCTATTTTCTTCTTGCCTTTTCAAATTTTCTCTCCTTCTTTCCTTTCTCTTTTCCTTTTCTTCTTGTCTAGCTGCTTTAATTGATCTTGACAACTCTTTAACTGCTTGCATTTCTTTCCTAAATATCTCTTTCTTTTCAAGAGAATTTTTAAGTCCTTTAGTTTTCACATTCAGAGAAAATTTGGTTTTGGTGTTTTTCCATATTCTACCTGATTTAGGTTTACCTCTAGGAACGGTATCCCCATTCTTTCCTCTGTGTGAATAGTTTACTATCAAAGTAATATAAAAGGTGGTTAGTATACTTACTTTTTTTTTATGTTGCCCATTTTTCTTTAAAATTAAGAGTCAATGAATGTGAACAAGAAACATATAATTAAATAATTAATTCAATTCTATTTACTTTCTGAGCAATATACGCTGAGTTAAAACAGTTCTACTTTATTTGAGGTTAGTTTTACTGAAAAAGTTAGGTTATAAATATATATATTCTATGACATAGACTAAGTATATGAATCATTTTTCTCTATGAACAGATTGAGGATTCATGCACGGTAGAACGAAACAAGAATACTGTTTTGACAAGTACATTCGGTTGTTTAGCAGTTGAGTGGAATGATAATTTAAATTTTCTATATGGTCTGGGTCGTTCTTTTCTAATACTGTTGTAATCGAGTCGCCAAGATTATACTTATATGTAATTGCGATTGTTAGGTGAGATGCTTTTTTTAATGAATTCATTTGGTTTCAACAGTGGCTCATATTTATTACTGGTAAAATCACTATCTAATTACTAAGATCATTATCATTGTTGATAGAACAATACTCATAATATTGATTTAGAACTGTACTCAATAATTTTTGAAAGGCCAGTCAAATTAGACAAAAAAAGACAATCGGTGGTAAAAAGGTCAACTAATATTGGAGTTTTCTGGAAACGATATTAAACGAATTCTCTAGACTTGGGCTAAAGTGAGCCAAAAGTCCCCAGGAGGGGTGAGTTGGAGTGGAGGTCCTTTCTGGTTTTTCGTTTATATTTTGGACGACAGCAGAATATCGTCATAATTCCATTTAACTTGCCCACGACACCATTTTCTTCTAACTTCCTACATGCTTAGGTTGATTTACACATTTTCGTTGCTTAGTTTTCCAACAACAATAAGATGTTGTCGCTAAGGTGACGTTTTCAAATTTGTTGACAACAGTGACTATTCTGTTATCTTTCTACTGAGCAGCTTTAACCTATTCTTTCTTTTCATGTTATTCAATAAAATTGTTTATATACTGGCAACATTTTATACTTTCGATGTAAGAAAATCACACCGATCAAGGAAGAAACCTCAATAGAAATTTAAATAATTATTTGATTATCATGGCTACCCACGGCCAATCGGAAACAATATTCTAATATATTTCTTGACATTGTTTGAAGAGATAAATTTAGACTAGTTGTATTTTTGAAAAGCTCTCAGTTAGGTAAATAAAAATGGATGGTCTATTTGAGAACTGGCAAGTTATATCAATACTTATCTCAAAACTTGTGCCTTTTGAAAAAAAAAAAGATTCTGCGACTGGATTCTTGGTGAAAATATCTTTAAGTAATCGTTTAAATTTTTCTATTATATTTTATAGTAACTGAAATACAGGCCGTTCAAAATTAACTGGTGGCACTGAAACATATGGATCATTTTATATCTTCTCATAACCTATAAACTCTGGATAGCCAATAATAATATATGCATTTGGTTCTCCAAATGTATTTTCATTGAATGGTGGTGCTAATAACGACAAAAATTGCAATGTCATGAAAACTAAATTTTTATCAGAGGTAGATACAGTAAAA
This sequence comes from Cryptolaemus montrouzieri, assembly GCA_013387265.2. NCBI lineage: Eukaryota > Metazoa > Arthropoda > Insecta > Coleoptera > Coccinellidae > Cryptolaemus > Cryptolaemus montrouzieri. Next base: position 108,787,433 of record JABFTP020000185.1, read on the forward strand.
TTCATATGTCTTTAGTATTCATTTCATACAATGAAGAAACAATGTTGAATTTTTAAATTGAATCACTCTATTCATCATCTTCTATGATTATATCTCTTCGTTTTCTTTTGTTGCCGTCATCCTCAATGTAAACGTCCCTTTTTTTTCTATTGCCGTCGTCTTCAATATATACGTCCCTCTTTTTTCTGTCACCATCATCTTCAATGTATACTTCTCTTTTTTTTCTATCGCCGTCGTCTTCAACATAAACGTCTCTCTTCTTTCTGTCGCCGTCATCTTCAATGAATACATCTCTCTTTTTTCTGTCGCCGTCATCCTCTACGTATACGTCTCTTTTTTTTCTGTCACCGTCGCCCTCAATGTATACGTCTCTTCGTTTTCTTTTATCTTCATCTTCGACAATTATGTCTCTCTTCTTTCTATCATCTTCGATGATTATATCTCTCCTTTTTCTTTGGGACCATTCATCTTCCTCATAAGGTTCTGGTTGACGTGGAGATCTGTATAGGCTATCTCTGAAGAAAGATAATGAGTGATTAATATTTGTTTGATGAAGATGGATTGGGTTAAAAATCCATTTTATAAGGATTTAGGATAATAACCTGACTTGAACTTACGAAGTTAGTGTAAAAGTTTGAATTTTGGAAAATCGCCGTAGTTTCTAACACTTTTAGTTAGTTTAATTACAAAAGAACCTTTCGCCGACTAAATATTTTACGAACATGAAACCAGTGGCGTAGTACTTTCTTGAGCAACACCTCTTTATTGCAAAACTTCTACAACATTAAAAATATATTCATGGGTTTTATTGCAAGAAGCATAGTTGTGTGAAAATCGAGATTAAGGGCAAGCAGATATAGTTTATTTCTTCAGAAGAATTTCGAACAGAACAGTGCAATGACTTCCGGCGATAAAAATACAAAGATTAATAATTTTCGCCCCTCATTGATTATGTTAAAACCGGCAGAAATCTTTTTTTCTAAGGCAGATGAATATAATATTATCTTGATTTGATCTTGATAAAGAGTGTAGAAGGCATTAGGGTTATTCCTCATAGATCATTATAAACTTATAGGTGCGTCTGTGTCGATATCACCGCTCAGACGGAAATATGAAATTAATGATTTTGCTGCTCTGTTAGTATGACATCCATTGTCTATAGATGAAGCTTAGCCATGTTTTATAGCTTGAGGATTCTACTCAATGTTCGATTATAAAATAAGAAATTTAGAAATGAAGGTCGAAATGAAATTTTATTTTATAATCTCATTGTTGCAGAGTCAAATAAGGAAGAACGTAGGTTTCGTCAAAAAATTGAAAATCAAAGTCACAGTGATTTCTTTGTCGATCTTCTTGATGCGAGAAAATTCTAAATGAATTTCACTATTTCGGTCGAAATCCCTCTGAAGAAATGAGTAGTATCTGCTCGCGTTGGATGTCGATTTTCTGCTAAACTGTTCGTCGTGCGAAAAAAATTGCAATACAGATATTTCGCAAAAGAAACAAATTTTGGAGAAATCCGGTGGGGAAGATGTTATAAAGAAAAAAAGGCGTTGCTGAAGGGCGCGCTACGCGACTGATTTCATGTTGGGAACATATTGGCTCGGAGAAAACTTGTTCTTAATAATTTGTACAAACGTATCTATCAAATTTTAACTTCGTGTTGAGGGTTCCGAAGTTGTGGTAATTTTTGGTTTCAAACATTTATTTATACATCATAGAGAAAAATTCTATCCAGGAAATTATATTCTCACTCGAAAGATAGATGTTTCATCAAAATATTGCTAGAGACAAAATGTTTCGAAACAAAACAAGAAATCAGTCCATTCTAACAAAAATGGTCAGTGACTTACTGTAAAAAAGGTCTGGAGAATAAGTGGGGCATGACTCCAAAATTTATTTCACCTTATACCGTAACAAATAAATTCAAAATACGTTATCGCATACACTGTAAAAAGTAACCTATGTTTTAAATTTGAGCCAATTATCTCGAAAAATGAAAAAAGTTGTTCATGAAGAAAGACTGCTTTTCAGAACTTTAACACACTGTATCTCCTAAATGAAGCATCTCCGTATATGGAAATGGTCGTTAATTTTTCATATTTGCACAAGAACTATTCTCAATATAGAGAATAGACACTTAATCCGAAACACTCTGAGGATACTTTGTAGTTATTATGTCTGTATCGATTTCGTTTCCACACCCTTTGCAATTGTAAGAATTAATGATAATAGTCTGACTCAAATTTTTGATTTGAAGAAAAATTATAAAAGTTTCTGAGAGAATTTTAAAATTCAGAAAGAGCTGAAAAACCTTTTCTCTATTGGCAGGGAGCGGAGTATATAGTGGGGACAGCTGAATCGATCACAGCGCTCGATGTGGTCAAATCATCGTTAAATCATGCTTTTATCATAAATAAACACGTTAACATTAAATAAAAAATGATCCATAATAGTTGTTGTGTTGTTGATTGCAAAATACAGCTAGAAACAGTAAATGTAAATTTCACACATTTCCAGTGGCCAAGTGGAAATAAATGGATGGAAGAAATAAATGGATAAATGATGTTAAAAGAAAAACAAAGTAGTGTGTAACATTATTCAGTAACAATGCAACTAGGGTAATGTATGTTCAAATTACGATTCGCAATTACATTGCCATTAATTTTCATTTTATTTCTGAAAATCATATTAACAATCAACACTTTTTGTAATTTTCATTATTGCAGTTGTCATGTAATAAATTTGTTTACATTTCACAGGTTAACCCCATGGGATTCTTAAAACTCCTTTTAGTTATTTATAAACATATTTACAAGCTTTTATTTAACTTGCAATGTATGTATGTTTGTATGTTCAGGTGAAATCTTACAACTCAATTTTAAGGCACTTGATCTCAACCAACTGAGCTGAAATTTTGTATACACGTTGAGTTTGGATGACAATGCATGATTAACTATGTGACGTCATTCTAAATCCAACAAGGCAGTGGACCAATTATTCTTAATGCAAAACGAAATGGCGGATAATTTTCTTTTATTCGTTCCTACAATATGGGTACCAAATGAAAGATTGCCAAGAATAACTAAAAATGAAATTAAGTTTAAAAAATTCTTTAAAACAACCTTTTATTTAAATGCGCTAAATAGAAAAAAAATAACTTTCACACTAAATCTTTTACTGTTAACTTATAACGTCATTTCAAATTTAACACATTTGACACAATTTATATGTTATGCCTACCTGTTAATATTTCAAACTGATAAAGTAAATACGAGTACTTATATCTCGCGACAAGCTTTTATATTATAACATATAAATTGTGTCAAATGTGTTAAATTTGAAATGACGTTATGAATTAACGCTAAAAGTTTTAGTGCAAAAGTTTATTTTTTTCGCATTTAAATAAAAAGCTTGTTTTCAAAGAATTTTTCATAATTTTTTATACACACTTTTTCCATCGTAATGAGTTTTTCAATTTAAAAACACGATCACAGATTTTTATAACACATATTTATTTTTAAATTCATTTTTGAAACAATTCACTGTTATTTATACGGATCTTTCACATGTCATACCATTGCCGAGCATGATTTTACGCAACCATCAGATGTCGCCTTCGTCGTGCTCCTGCGAATAGTGAATTTGTAGGACTTAGAGGCCGTAACCCACGATTCAAACTATTAAAACACTCATTTCTTTTTATGTTTTCGCTATAACGGCAGAAAAAAAAAATTCGGGTCAATATAAAAGAATACCAGGTGTGTTAGTTGAAGTTTCACATACTTTTGATTGGAATTATTCTCGTGTTGCCATTGGTATCATAAGCGTCATTTCGTTATCTCTATTCCTAATAAATTAGAATTGAGGAGTATAGCATGATAATCCATTTCCAATATGTATACAACAATTTTACTGAATAAGAAAATTTCAGTTTTAATTTATAATAGCTGTCCATACTTTCCCAAAAATGTTCTGAATTCAATATTTGATCAATTAACGTTTTCACGTTTACTTACTTAAAAATAGAAAACACCGAAGCTGGTCTTACCATATAGAGTATTAATTTGGCAGTGAAACGATATTCAAATCATTACTGAGAAACACAAAATGAAACGTATCAGGAAACGGCAAAGTAGCAAATCATCTAGTATACCTACAACTTCAATATTAGGCAACAATTTCACACAGACAATCCAAGACCTACGTGATATGATCTCGACAATAGTAACGTACTCCCCATCTCCCGTCATAACAGAGAGGGATATTCAAATCTCTTTAAACCAAACCTAACCGACCTAACCGAACCTCAAACCTAATTTAAATTATAATTCTGAATTGAATAGGTTAGTAGGTTAGGTTTTAGGTAAATTTACGTTAGTAAGGTTAGATTTAGAAATATTCCATTTGAATTTCGGTCTCAGTTATGCACGAGAGAGATACTGATTAGTTCTATCTCTTTCTTGCATCGTTATGAGCCGTACGTCGTATAACAAATTTTGTTTCTTTTTCTTAAACGGTAGCATTCCGGGGCAAAACGATTTCAGATTTGAATTCTGGGCCCCAAAATTAGTGACTAAACATTCTTTCAGTGAATTCTGACTATCGACACTATGCCGTATAATTATCATTTTGAGAAGTGAAAAAGTAGCAATGGAGGATCAATATTATGGCTGACAACAATATTTCACAATTTATTTTTATTTTGAATGTTAGAATGTACCTGTTTTCTGTGATATGTGATTTATATTTTGATTAATATGTGTTAAGAATTTATTTTATTTTTGGAAATGTTTTCTGTATATATGGTTTAAGGGATTTTTGTTATTTTAAAATAAAAGTGTTATTGTGAAAAAAAATCATATTATCGCATCCGCCGTACTCTCCAGATCTCGCCCCTTCTGACTATCATCTTTTCGCATCAATGGGACACTCCCTTGCAGAGCAGTGCTTCGCTAATTTTAAAGAAGTCGAAAAGTGGCTCGTCGAATGGTTGCCTCGAAAGAGAAAGAGTTTTTTTGGGATGGTATCCATAATTTGCCTGAGAGATGGGCGAAATGTGTAAAATCCAATGGTCAATACTTTGAATAAAAAAATTTTGAGATTCCTCTGAAAATTAAGTGTTTTCTTTATCGAAAAAAAACGGCAAATTTCAACTAACACCCCTTAAACTGCGAAAATCCTCATTTTTATATATGAATATATTTACATTGAAGGAAATAGTATAGATATGCCGAGAGCAGATATATTGATGATACGAAGATACTTTGCAGGCGATTAAAATTTCCGTTCAACAATGTGAAAACTGGCTGGAGGAACGAAATACTTGAATAAATCTTTCCCTTATCATGGTTCTATAAGTTTTCAGGAAAAAAATGGATGAACTCTCGATTTAATGATGACATATTTTGTTGATTATTTTTTGTTTTGTTCGATAAATCTTGTTGATAATTCTATAGGAAAAACATTCTAGTTCACCTGTTCAAATCTTTGTTGATTCTGAATAAACTACTAAAATATGAGTGAAAGCTCATTCAGAATGACGTTCAGAAAAATGTATAGAAAAATTTTACTTGCACAATTGTAAAAGTTATTGACAAATTAAGATAAAATAACGAAGGTTTTATGTTTTCATAAATAATTCATAAACTAGCAATAATTGATAAATTAGTTTCTACTTTACCGAAACTGTCTCTATTGTTAATGATTTCAATGTAACGTTGAAAATAGGACTCCGTGAGACACAAGAGCTTTGCCAGAGTGAGTTCAGCACGTAAATAGTTTTTTCATTGTGTTAAATATCTAAATAAAATTTTGAAAACAGTACGGTGTCATTGAAATTCTTGAAAGAATTGAGTTCTTTAAAAATAATTTTTTTTCTGGTTTTTAGTGGAATGAAAGGTCCGCTAACATTTCGGTTTACAATGATTTAAACCTTTGACAAATTAATAAAATTTTCTTTTCAACGTACATCATTTTCCAAATGTTCGTATAAAAACAATAATACGTTAAAATTTTTCAGTTGATATCTAATACTATAAAATTTTTTTAGCTGATGTAGTCATACATATACTCAATGATACATCAAGATTAAAAATAAGAGATTTTTATCTGAATTAGTCAAAATCATATAAGTATATCTTTCAAGTCATTCCGAACAATAAGCTATCGCTGTCAAGTTAACTAGTTTTAGAAAAATAGGTGCTTACACTTCAGTTTTCTCGAAAGCTAAAGTTTTCTAGGACGTGATAATGTCGAATAATTTTCAAGTATTTGGTGATTAATGTTTCAAACTGATTGAATAATTATTAATATTTTTACTACTATTGACTCTGAAGTGAATTTTGATTAGATTCTGATGTTTTCAATTAAATGAAAAATCATTAGAAATTATAATAAATTTCGAATTTTATTATTGAGAATACTCACGAAAGATCCTCAGCATCAGGATTGTAGCTTTCTGAAAAAATCAAAAAAGTTATTATTGAACAAAATTTCGAAATAACATAAGATTTTAATTTGGGTAATGACAATGACAAAAATGAGCTAATAAAACACAAAAAAGCGATAGAAAAATCTGAATGATTAACTTACGGACAGAACTACAGTATATGAAACATAACACTAAAAATAAGGCCACACTGTACCCCTTCATTGTGAAGGTAAAATTACTCACTACGGTGAAAGCTTGAAGCTTCTTCTCATTTATATAACTTCGGAAAACGACAAATCTCTTGTGCAACAATTTTCTTATCGTTCGACGTTATGGTGTAAAAGTTTGGCAACGAGGAAGTTTTTGACAGTGGTTAGTACGTTATCACACTGATATGGAACGTGAAGAGTAACTGAAAGAGTATCATCTGATTCAAATGCATTCGATGAAAATTAACATTTTCAAGCTGCTTCTCCCAGAAATGTGAAATTTTGCTGCCATGGATTGAAGATAAAATATTTCAGTTTATAATTAACTTCATATTCTTCAGAAGCTCTTGAAATTTTTTCTGTATAACAAGTTAATGAAAATCAATTCGATCAACGAAAATTATATATTATTTCGTAAATTATCAAATATTTTCCGTTAGAGTAAGTTACTGTTTACCAGGAGTATGCCGACATGGGCCACAATAGCCGTTGCATATTTCAATGAATGTTCCAGCAAGAAACGACATATTTTCTTGTTAGAACGGTTAGTATCGCATATCACTCTGTCATATCTAAAAAAATTCAGTTAGTTGAAACGTATTCATGGGAAAAGATATATAGGTGAAGAAATTTCCACCCTTAAATGACCATTAGATAGACCACGTATCACATTTAGCTGTATTACTTGGTGGGAGTACGGCGTTAGAAAGCAACTCCAACCAAGCTTTCTAAATTTCAGAGAACGGCCTGCATGATGATCACATTTTGTTCTACATACACTGCAGCCATGGAACTGCTACTGGGCTTCGCACCTCTTCACCTGGTGATTAGGGGAGCAGCTAAAATGGCCTCCTACAGATTACACCACCTCCCCCGGAATTGACAAATATGGTCAGATTCGTGCCGAGTGCTTTACAGACTGAATTTGGAAACAATGGGATAAAGTCTGACATGGTAATACTCAAAATCAACATGAAGTTGCTATTCCAGATCATCATTCCTAGTAGACAGGAATGGGCCACCTTCAAGGACCGTTTATTTGAGGGCCCCTGTTGGTTTACGGATAGCTCTAAAAGTGCCCAAGATGACGGAGGTTGTATGGTCGAGGTGCTGCCAAGATTCAATCTGTATTGGATAGCTTGCGACTGTTTTTAAAGCAAAAGTATTCGCCATTGACCACTTTGCTAATCTTGTGCTTTTAGGGGGTTGACCAGTATTTCAAAAGAATCTTTGCGGATAGCCAAGCTACACTGAAGGCATTGGCATACGACAACTGCACGTCACTTATGGTGCAGGAATGGTGTTCAACCCTTGCCAGACTGGAAGAAAAAAATAGGCTCCGTCTAACAAGGGTTCCGTGCTATTTCGGCCTTGAGGGCTATGAGAAGGCGGACTCATTGGCTGCCCGTGAAACTGTCTTGGGGTTCATTGGAGCGGTGGTAGGACTTGAAGGTACAGGAGCACTGGTTGAGCCTTATAGGCTTCAGACACTCTCGTCTTGCAATCAGTGGACTTTCCACTGTGAGAACCAAGACTTGGCTTGAACTCTTTAGGCTAGTTAGAATTGATCTCATCGAGAACCCTTTATATAGACTATGCGAGTAGGAGGTGGAATTGAGGAAAACACCTAATGTGCGAATGTCTTGCTTGGAACAGAATCATACTCGAGTAACTTGGATCTAACAAACCGAAGCGGACTGAGCTTACTGAGCTTTCACCCACAAAAGCTTATAGTCTTTAAAAGAAGGATGGGATTTGTAGGTGGAATTTACGTTAGAGCGTGCCACAATAGAACACTGGGTCGCAGTGGCAGGGCTGTCAATCAGCCTACACCCAAAATTTTAATATCTATCTATCTAAATGTCCAGCAAATTTGCTCGGACATATTAACCTTACTTAAGTAGGGCAATTTTTTAAACGGGTTTGAATATAAATATAGATCTTATAGTACTTTTCTCTTTTAGATCCGGTGAATATTTCCCGAAGTAAAAAGAATACAAAATAAGGACAAAACTTCATCACCACTTATGATGAATCAATTGTGTCAATTGTATTCCATTCCTTTACTAGAGCCAGGAATATATTTGAAACATGTCCCACGTATGTTCGATATGACTTGAGTAAGGCAATGAGAAGGTCAATCCAGAACATTTAAAGCATTCTCTAATAGACTAATCGCAGTGGTATGACGGTGATCATCATCATGTAGAAAAATGAAATTTTGTCCTACTCCAGTAACGTACTGAAGAACGAATGTTTTAAGATACAGGACTTCGATAGCTTCAAGCGTTCATAAATTTCTCCAGCAAAACCAGATCGGTTCTTCCGCTAACGTTGATAGTACCTCAGACAATCACTATACCTCCTTCGTACTTGAGAACTTTCTGAGCATTTCTCAGTCTCCAAATATTTCCTGGTCTCTAAACTTAATTTCATGTAGACTTAAACTGATTCCGAATGCATCTCTAAATAACACCAGTGTTCAACGCTTCATTCAACCTTATTTCTGGCTCGAACTACTCTTGCTTCGCGATTTCATCTCGACAATATTGGTGCCCTCAATGAACGTTTGGCATGTAGATCGGATTCTGTTTCTCAAAGATTGGTTATTTATTTATATATGGTAAACATTCCTGAGCTGAACATTTAGTTGATCAACCGTGTGGGTGATCATCAAGTCTCACAAGTCAGTCTTGTGCTACAGTGGTTGCTCGGATCGACCAGTATATTGTTATCTATCGTCGCAGGTTTGCATGTAGCGAATCCACAAAACGAGTTAAAGTAAACTGATTAGTGCCCAAAGCATTCGCAACAATTCCTTATGATGAGCCAGCTTCGAGTATACTATCTGCTAGCAGTTGATGATCTCATTGAAGATGACGCCTTTTCCATTACGACAATACAAAATTGAACAAGATTCAACTATACAGGTCAAATAGATCTGATTCAAGCAGGAGAAAAGAAAGATTAAATGAATCATCTGATTTGAATCTGCACATGATACTAAAGAGAACATTAAGCCCTAATGATAATAAGAAGCATTCCTTTTATTTTCATGCAAATGTACAGAATCTTATAGGTGGTAGATGGAGGTTCTAACTCCTTCGCCTGAGGCAGTACCACCACGCACTCCAAAACATGTAGTGAAGTGTCTTTGACATGAATCCCTCCTCCTATTTCGTGTCACTGACGTGTTTCCGCATGTGGAGTGTGAGTCGGTTCCCTCTCCCAAGCCCTAATCAAATGTCCTTTTCCTTTCTCTCCGCTCTCGGCTAACACTCATTTTGCATGTTGATATGGATGCCCCAAGAGTAAAATATTCCGGAGGTAAAATACCCGTCCATTCGGATCTCCGGGTGGAGGGTACTCGAGGGGGGTCTATATCGAATAGTAATAACCAGGTTCGTTCTCCTGAAAATTCTAGGAACGAAATACTGAAAATAGAGTTCTGTAACATACGAGGAATCAACAATAACATCAATGCCGTACATTACCACCTAGAGAGCACCAAACTTGACATTTTAGCTGGTCACAGGTCAAGCCCTCGACTAATAACATCCATCTCTTATACCCAGGCTATGAATTACACACAAAGTTCAAATTCAACCATGGAATGTGTCATTTTGTAAAGAACAATATTTCCTGTCACAGGGAGGAATCTCTTGAAACCGATGATCTGAATGTTATGTGGTTCAAAATCACCAATAAAACACAAACAAAGTTTACCTGTTGTTTATACCTTTCGGAAAACGATCCATCCTATTCCTGCCTATTCGATTTTCTCTCTGCTAAAATCGATTATTTACAGCAGAACTACCCTTCAGCAGAGATTGTAGTACAAGGAGACTTTAATGTCCACAATATCACATGGCTCAAACACTCAAACAAAACTGATGACGCTGGTCGTGAGGCAGAATCTTTTGCTATTACGTATGGTCTTGAGCAAATGGTCATGGAAACCACCCATATTCCACACGTGGAAGGTCAATTCGCTAACATTCTCGATCTCTTCCTTACTAACAATTCTGACCCTTACACAGTAAATGTACATGCTCCTCTAGGCAAATCTGCCGACTGGGACGGGTTGCGAACTTTCTTTTCAGGTTTTGCTTGGGAGGAATATTGTTTTATGGGTGACGATCCGTCGGAATGCTCTGAGAAGATAACAGAAGTTAACAAGTTGGGGATGGAATAATTCATTCCACATACCACTTGAACGTGTGCAGGAGCGGTAAAGGCCAAGAAATTAGCATATTGCCAGCTGTGTCGGACCCCTGCCCTGAGAACAGGAGGGCATTTATTTCATCTCGCAATTCCTGCAATCTTGTAGTCAACAGCATCAGATGTTAAGGCAACTAGCTCGGCAATGGCATCATGTGTAGATCTAGGTTTCTGAAACCCATATTGTCTTCTCGATAGCAAATCAAACCTGTTGACAAAACTGTCAATCCGTTCGTGAAGTATCTTTTCAAAGACCTTCGCCAAGGAAAAAATCAAAGAGATAGGCCTATAGTTTTCAATTCCTGTTTTGTCTTCTGATTTGTAAATGGATATGATCATGCTTCAAGATATTGGGGAATACTCCGTTATTCACACTTTGGTTAATGAGATACGTTAGGGGACCAATAGTCGAGGAGCAATTGCTTTCAGTGGTGCCTCTGATTTTAGTTCATCGATGCCAGGTGCCTTTTTACTCTTCAATTCATTTATTATTTCTCCTACTTCAGTTTCATCACAATCCAAAAACACTATCGAGTTGGGATTTCTATATAATGCCCTTGAATCATTACTACGATTACTCAAATTAAATCTCTCAGATAGCTTTTTTCTAACTGTCACAAAATATTCATTGAATTGTCTTGCAATCCGTTTTTCATCTTCTATTTCATCACCATTGTCACCCTTCATCCTGTCTATCTCATATCTCACACTACTCTTGTTGACAAAACTCCACAGACCCTTGGAATGATTTTTGTATTTTTCTATTTATGCTTTATAATAATCTCTTTTGGCAATCTGTATAATGTATTGAAGTTTATTTATGCATTTTCTATACTCAGTTTGTGCCATCAAATTTTGAGGATTTTTCATTAGCTTTCTGTAGAGACGATTTTTTCATGGATTGATTTTAATAATCCGTTTGTTGTCCATGGAGCTATTCTTCTGTCAGCTCGTTTCAATGAGACTCTTTTTGTGCACGCCACTAACGTATCTCTCAACTTTTCAACATACAAACTCCATGCACAATTATTGTTTTCGGCATTACGCAGAAAATTCCAACTTTCTTACATAAGAATTTGTGATACTCTTTTGTAATCTGTGTATTCCCGAGAGAATTCCCTGCTAAAAGTCGAGTGTTTGTTGTCTGAAAAGGGAGATTGAATGGCTACCAGCTCCACTAAAGTTGTGAAGTGGTCGGTTACATTTGTGCGAACAAAAAAGGATAGAACACACTCATAAATTCAACAACGGGTGAAGTGGCCCCGTCATGCTGGAAATATAGTAACCTTCTTTGAGGCAAGGGAATTCCATCCAAAAACCCTTGAAAATAGTCTCATTTATTATATCAAAATAAAAATGACGTACGCCAAAACATATTGCATTAACGCGCGCCAAACAATGAAACCGTTATTGATGTTGAACATTCAATTCCCGATGAGGTTAACGTTTGAACATTAATGTTCATTATTGCTATTGAATAATCCATCACTGTTGACCCTCACTTTATCTGTCTATATGGTATGTTGGTAGAATTCTAGAGTTTCTCTTGACTTTTCCTGATATCATCTGTAAAATTCTAGCTATCGCTAGAAACTGAGATTTCCCCATCTCATAAGGTTAAACCATTTTTCCTTTTTTTCTGAGGATTCGCGAGACCTTAGATTTGAGTATGTTACTCTCTGCATTAAGTTGCCTTCAAGAATTTGAAGAATTCGTAGTGACAGCTTCTAAAACTTTCATTTTAACTTCTTCATTATCTCTGAATGCTTAGAAGGAACCAGCTTTCAATATTTGGAATAATGTGATTGATTTCGAGCAGGCAAATTGGAATGGAAACGAATATTAAACGTCAAGCGCTCAGCATTCTCAAGAAGAATAGATATAACCTTATAAATTGAGTTTATCTCAGTTTTTGCAGCTAGAAAATTTCCAACGGCAACACGATATTTGGAATTGGTTTCTGCAAAAATCCGCAGTTTTTCTGAGTGTGAGAGAGAACTGAAGTTCATATCAGTAGTGATGCGAAATTCACTCGTCAGAATGAATGTTGGTGGTCGGATGTAAACCCACATGCTCATATTAATATTCAACGTCAAGGTCGATATGGGTTCAAAAACTATATTATATTCACACAATAGTTGTAACTTGATGGAAAACGGTTTATAATTTATATGAATTGTCATTGCAAGAATCAATTTTCGAACTATTATATTAAGTGCACACAGCATACTTAAACTATTTCATTCATTTCGTGTAAATTCCGTGAATGGACATAGAGTTACTAGGTAAAACTACTAGTTATACAATTTTCAGGTTTTCATTAAAACACTCCCTGGATGAAAAAATTGAGTGCGCAAGTGATATATTTTGGACATATTTTAAGAAGTGGCATTAATTAATTCCTGCAGATCACATTGAGGTTTCTCAATTTGATTTTAGAAGTAGAAGTAGATCAGACGGTTAATTTTCTTAACCTAACCATAGCAAATAGTTATCTTTTATCCATTAATATCTCCCGGAAACTTTAATATACGTTTTTCTCTAACCTCTTTCACTTGCTGACCACGAAATAAACTTACAGTACATTATGTCCTGATTAATCAAAAAATCCGAAATATTACCGACAATATGATTTACCCTCTTTCTAAAAATGACAAACCTGATAAACTAATTTGTTTAACTTATTTCCGGTTAATTTCTGAGCAAATAGTTTGAGTGTTATCTATATTATCAACCGCCATATGTACCAAGCACTTCGGCCTTTCAATCCCGAAGATAAAATCGACAAATTGGAAAAATTGAAAAAGTGTATCAACTTACTTGTCCTTGGTGTAATTCTTTTTATTCCGCACATGGTGCTTGTTCTTCCAACATAAGATACACAGAGTATTTCAGAACTTTCATGCATAAAAAACAGGATGCTTTAGCGATACATTGCGTCGAAAAACAATAGCCATATACGGACTTTCAGGATGTGAAAATACTTCAATTATGTGATGAATTTTTCGAACTTAATTTTTTAGAATCAATATAAATTCAAAAGGATCTAGAGTGGAAAGGGATAAGCTTCTCAAGAACTAAGTAGAGCTAATGACATACCAATCACCTTTTTCAAGTTAGAACAATTCTCCAGCATTATTTGATTTGATTAATAAATAATAAGTTAGCACAAAAACATTATTTTTCTTACAGATACGTTGATGATATTTTTGTGAATTTTCAATGTTCAAACAGACAAATAGATCACTTTTTACATTTTCTAAATAAAATGCATAATGAAATAACTTTCACTGCTGAACAACTTCATAAATTTCTTTGACATAACCATCACTAAACTGCATAATAATCTCACCTACAATATATATGGACAAGAAACATTTACAGATTCAACAATCCTAGCGGATTCTTTCAACCACATTACACATAAACTAGCTGCTTATAATTCAATGATTGATAGAGCCTTTTCCGTTCCCTATCCATAACTGACTTCAATATGGAAATCAATATCATTGAGAAAATTGCATCTCACACATAAACAGTATTTTTAAAAGCAAAGAACAAAAATAAATTTGTTAATCACTATATTCTTTTATAGAAAAACCTGAAAATAAATATCATGTCTAACTTACATTGCCCACCTATCTAATAACATCATTCATTATCTTTCCAAATTCAATTTAACAACCTCCTTCTCCAGTGGTCCCAACATAACCAAATTTTATTCAATGCAAAACAAAAATCTAATTAATTCAAACAATATACTGAATATACTGAATTGAATGCAATGAATGCCCAATAGCTTACGCAGGACAAACAGGTCGAAGTTTTGAATCAAGATTCAAAAAGCATCTCTCTTTAGATAACCAATCCGCTGTTTTTAATATATTAAATTTACAAATCACATAATTACATTAGATAATTTAAGAATTTTCCACTGATGCAATGAAGGGACGACAATGATCTGTTAGAAAGTTTGAAAAATAACAAACTTTGTAAAAACCCAAAATTCACTACTCACAGTAGTCAACTACAATTGTATCACTTTCCACTACTCGACATTTAAAATAGGTATATGTGTTGTTAGCATATTCTTTCTCATAACTGTTAGCTCTAGACAGTTGAAAATAATGTAACTGTCAAAATTGGTCGTGAGTATTAAAATAAACATTGTGAAAATATGACAAAAGTCTATCATTTTATCTATATTATTTGATTGATTTTGCATGGTATTTTTCTATTATAAATATGAGTTAAGGAATATAATTTTATTGCTGAAGATGGACGGATGTAGCCGGAACTGGATCAATCAATTAATAAAAATATCAATAAAACGTTATACTCAAAACAGTAATAGTTTCTCTACATGATAATACGCTGTCAATTGATTTTGGGCATGTCTAGAAAGTGTAGGGCTGCATTCAATAAAAGAAAAAATCATATTCTCTACTGAGGTCACTTTAGAATTTATTTAATGGCATTTTTCTTTTATGCGCGCTCTCCAGGAATAGGCGAACCTGTTACACCATATGAGTGGGTGCCTGTTAAGAATTGAGGTGGAAGGAATTCTTATAGAAAGAGGTTCGAGGGGTCGTTAAATATACCGCCATATGATGAGAACTTCTTGCCATCCTACTGTTGCGGAAAAATATGAGTTTTCTCGGAATTTCAGCTCCTAGGAGCATCTGTAAAACAGAGAAAGGTCAGCAACTTGTCTTCTGAAAGCCAGGTGGTCGATGAGACGCACAGCCCGTTTTCGCACACTATCTAACATCCGCAACGAATGTTAGGGCGCAGATCCCCATACATGGGTGCAATATTCCAAAGCAGGTCGAATCTGCGCCTTATATAGAAGCAACAGCTGAGATGACGTGAAATATCGCTTGGCTCTGAAGAGAAAACTTAGTTTAGCTGATACCGACCTAAATACTACTGATACATGTTCATGCCAGCAAAACCCGGAGTTGACCGTTATTCCGAGAAGGTGTATCGAATCTTTGGATGCAATTTGTTGGCCTTGCATCATTAGAGGAGGTTCTCCAGCGAGGACCTTTCTAGAAAACGAGATGCTTGCGTGTTGCTCGCATTGAAGCTTACCAGGTTCAACTGACCCTAGTCAGATATCCTCTGTGAGTCAGAGTTTGAGTTATTGATTTGTTAACATCTCTGACGCTGAGATTCCGTAGCTGAAATCGGTCGCAGACTACTCAAAGACGAAACCAGGGTACAATCGTTTGCAAAACCGAAGATCTTGTTCTCTGTAGATGACAGAAGATCGTTTATCTGTTACAGAAACAAGGTTGACGAAAGAATGGATCCCAGAGGTACTCCTGCTTACAACCGGAAACAATCAGATATTATACCGCCGACCACAACTTGTATTGATCTATTTGAAAGAAAGCTACTTATCCAACCCTACAATTTTTCGGGAAGCCTAGATGCAGAAAAATATACAACAAGGCTGCATGCCAAACTCTATCGAAGGCTTTAGAGATTTCGAGGGCTATTGCTCTAGATTCCCCATACTTTTCCATCGTTGATGTACAAACATGAGTGACGTAGTCGAGCAGATCTCCTGTCGATCTTTTCCTGCGAAAACCATACTGACGGTCGTTGATTATTCCCTGCAACTCAAGATATTTGATGAGTTCATCATTTTTAACTCTCTCCATCACTTTGAAAATAATGGAAAGAAGTGCAACAGGGCGGTAGTTTTGGAGTAGGGACTTCTTTCCTTTCTTTTGGATCGGTTGAATTCTCGCTATTTTCTATCTGCTCGGAAAAGCCTGGCTTTCATAAGAAATCTGAAACAGACGGTTAAGAATGGGTGCCAGTTCAGGAGCACACTTTTTCAGGACGATTGGCGGTATTTCGTCTAGACCAACTGCCTTCTTGTAGTTCAGCTCGAGAGCCCGACTCACAGTGCGGACTCTGAACTTGATTTCAGCCATGGAAGAATTTGTAGGTGGAATGTTCGGTGGTATTTCGTTAGATGAATCTAGCAAAGAATTCTTTACAAGAGTACAAGAGATTTACAGAAATTGGCAACAGTCTTCGCCAGATGGCCTCTTCAAGGAGTTTATTAGTTACTTTTAAAATTGGCTCTCTTGCAGTTGTCAGGTTGCATACGTTCCGTATTCGTACGACGGTCGTTCTTGTTTTCTCTGTTTGATGATGCTATACTTCCGTCTTCTCTAACAAGAATCGGAAACGCAGATTTGCAGAAATTGGCACTGACAGTCTTCGCCATAGACCAGAATCTCTAGTCCCGCTTGCCTCTTCAAGGAGTTTATTAGTCACCCCTTCGTTAAAATTGGCCTTTGCTCTTGCAGTTGTCAGGTTGCATACGTTCCGTATTCGTACGACGGTCGTTCTTGTTTTCTCTGTTTGATTTATATTACATGACTTGTAAGCTATGCTCTTGGCTGCAGAGGCTCTTTCGCAGTCTTTGTTGGACCATGGCATTTTTTGCTATTGTTCTTTTCATGGAATAAGGGATGTAGAGATTCATTCCTGCATGAATGATTTCAGATTCAGTGCACACATGACTGAATGTGAAGCTCGAAAAGAATTCACGCAGCTCATCCCAATTAGCACGGTTATAGGGCCAAATGTGTCCCGGTGGCTTAGGTTAGATCAGAAATCAAGAAGAGATCGAAGATGTTCGGGAAGTCGGTTGGGTGATCAGGTATTCTTGTCGGTTCGTCAACTTCCCGCTTCATCTGATCTATTGGAGTGTCGGAGCCAGCTGGTGTTGTGAACGTTAAAGTCACCCAGTACAATGACCTCAGTTGCCGGATGATGTGTCTGAATCTAATCTACCTCATCACCTAGATACTGAATCAGTTTAGGCAAGTGAATATCGTTTGGCGATATAGACATCATAAGAACAGTGTTTCATCCTGCAAATAGATTTTAAACCACGCAAGGTCAAAAGCGTCGTCCTCTAACGTGTCCTCTCTCTGGCATACAACATCTGATCTGGCGAAAACACAGAGGCCCCCTTTAAACCTAAATATCGTATGTAACTCATACCAATTGAAACGTAAATACGTTGTGTCGTTGTTTGACTTGTTTTGTGTTTCGGTTAGGGCCAGCACATGGGGTTGTGCTTTTTGCAGATGCTGGTGGACCGCATTGTCGTTCACGTTGTTGTGCCCCAGTCCTCTGATAATGCAGAATTCTATCAAGAGTTTGATGTCTTTTCTAGAACGTGAATGAATTCGCCGGAGGAGTGCTCGACTTACCTGCATCATGAACCCCTCGAGGCAGTCTCCCCCCGTTGATCCGAATGGGAGACTAAGTTAACTATTTTAACTTTCTGTTTCGATATCATTAGAAACTACGGTTAATTTTTCATCATTCAATAGTTGAATAAGGAACCAAGAGATACCAAATATCCCAACATTTTAACAATGAGTGTATTTGCCCAACCCCGTATAAAGTTGAAAAACTTATGGGACGCTTTTTCCAGAAAATTTCATTGCGGTTTCTGTAATGATGGAATTTTCAAAGAGGAAACAGTTTTCATTAACTTGATATCTTATCAAACATTGCACATAATATGAGTTATCTTTGTTAAATGTAGAACATTGAGTCAGTTCTTAATAATAATTGTGCATTGCATTGTTATACTGAATGGAGATAAGGTATCATGAAACATTGAAATTGAGGAAATTGTTTAGAGTTTATTGACTCACAGGAATTAAATAGCTATGCAATTTTACAATTCAACAATTCTGAACATTTCAACACTGATTTAAAAAATCTTCCTAGCTACCATAACTATCACAAAATACAAAACCGACGAATCAATGAGAAACAAACATTTCCTGTACTTGGATTGAAACACTTATATTACACAGATCTTGAAACCAGTATATACACCTTTTTTCATCTACTCATCGTCTAAAATTTGCGTAGTGTTTCTTCCCTGAAACATAAATTATTAAATCAGAATACTTTCTTTTTTAATTGAAATAAATTATCACTGTTGTCACTATATTGGCAAACTTATCACGCGTTTCACTACACTGTGCCTTCTTCAGATAAGTGGTACCTACATATAAATGAATGATGTGCCTTATACAGGGTTAGGCATGAGTACCGGAACGGTTAATTATCTCAGTTATATACCGAGCAATTTTATTGAAAATTGGTATTCATACATTGCTAAACATAAAGAATTCAGGGTTGACATTTTGTGCTCGCTAGTGTAGCCGGAAATGACCGAAAAATGTGAATTTCACATGTAACACCCTATATGTTTATTTATTTTTAGATTCAGAGAACAAAACTTTTTCAGAAACAATCAACAAAAAACATTTCCTTCAAATGTCGAGTTCATAAAAAATTAAAATAATAAAAACTATATCACCTAAATCAAATTACTTTAGCATTAATAATCAACGGGACAGGTTGACAAATAATATCAAGTATTTGTTGAAGTTTAGATTTTTGCACTTCAATTCCTAATAATGTGATTCAAGCTCAGTGAAGCAGAACGGATCGAGGTTTTGATGATGCGCGGATATGGTGACAGACAAGCAAGTCGGCAAGTGAAAGATATTCCCAGAGCAGGACGTCCTAAGTGTGCCACTGACGAACAAACAAAGTTGGACATTTTACTGGCAATTGAGGAAAATCCTCAGGTTTGTACAAATAAACTAGCGTTAAATCATGATATGTCAGAGGTCAGTTTGTAGAATACTGAAAACAGAAAAAATCAAACCATATAAAATCCATTTCGTCCATGAGACGATCCTGACCGTAGAGTACAATTTTCAGAGACCATCATGGAAATGATTATGGCGAATCCAAATTTGTTTAATAGAATCGTATTCTCGGATGAAGCTACGCTCTGCCTCAACGGTACAGTAAATAAGCATAATTGCCGTATTTGGTCAAGAGACAACCCACATTGGATTAGAGAGGTTCATACACAACATCCACAAAAATTGAATGTTTGGATCGGTATTATCGGTGACCACATAATTGGTCCATTTTTTTATAGAAGGAAATTTGAATAGAGGGCGATATTTGGAATTATTAAGAAATGAAATTGTGCCAGCCATAACAGCTTTATTTCCAAATTTAAATAATTCGTTTACCCCTGCTGATATTGTATGGTTCCAACGAGATGGAGCTCCCTACACTTTGCGGTAGATGTTCGAAATTATCTGGATGAAGTTTTTCCAGAAAGATGGATCCGTAGAAGAGTGGCCCCCGCGGTCACCTGATCTATCGCCTCTGGAATTCTTTTTATGGGGCCACTTAAAATGCCGAGCTTATAGAGAACTACATTGCCAATCTAGATGAGTTAAGGTGTCTTCATAACAGAAGAAATCAATTTCTGCACAATTTTCTTAGAAAATTCAGTGATCGATTAGGTTATTATCAGGAGGTGAATGGAACTCATTTTCAACATTTGTATAGTTTCATTAAAAAAATGTCTATCATTTGTGCAAAAATTGAAACTTCAACAAATACTTGACAATAATTGTCAACCTGTCACTTTGATTAAGAATTCGAGAATAATTTGATTTAGGTCATAATAATTATTGTCATTTTGATTTTTTTATGAACACGACATTGTAGGAGAAGCATTTATCTTGGTTGTTTCTGAGGAAGTTCTTTCTCTTAATCTAAAAATAAATAAACATATAGAGAGTTATATTTGAAATTCTCATGTGGTCGTTTCCGGGTACACCGGAAACACTATTGAGCACAAAATATTAACACTGAATTCTTTATGCTTCACAATGTAGGAATAGCAATTCTCAAAAAAAAACTGAGATAATTAGCCGTTCAGGTACTTTTGCCTAACCCTGTATATTACATGGTGATACCAGGTGAATAACTAAGTAGTTGGAAAATTCAAACAGGGTTGCTTCTGTTGAGAACTAAAAGTAAATTTCAGTTCAGTTTCAATCTATTGTTATCTACATATTATTGAATAATAGTTTGAAACTGAACCTATGGCAAGCATTGTAAATCAATAAATAGAAAAATTCAGGAAATTTGCTTAACAGTCAATCAAACCTTCAAATTCGACACCATCACTTCATAATTTCAGTTCTCAAAAGACGCAACCCTGTTTGGATTTTCCAGCTAATAGTTATGTACCTGGTTTTACCATGTAATGTGTAAAGCACATCATTCTTTTATAATTACTACTTATCTGAATTCAAATTCAAATTCAGTTTCAAATTCTTATTGCCTACTATACATTTATATGCTTATAGTGGTCAAATATACATAGAAAAAATGAGCCAGATGGAAAACGGGGTAATGAGAAAGCTAAATATTAGGCAATTTCCATCTTGGATCGCATCTTTGTAAAATTCTAAAATTAATAAAAGATACACAGAACATCACGATAAGAAGTTAAAATCTCTGGTATAAAATATGTTTTCAGTTGAAAAATTCTTGAGTTTTAGTTTAAATGTTTTGAAAGGCAAGGTGCGAAAATGAAGAGGTAACTTATTAAAATATTTGATAGATGTATAAGCTGGACCCTTCTGCGATCTGCCCAGCCTCAGAAAATCCGAGCGTATGTCATTCTTATGTCTTGTGGAAGTCACCATGCATTTCCCAAGACATCACAGTTTTATGTGTATATAATAAACATTCAAAAATATACAGGCCAGGAAAAGTCATGATTTTTAACTTTTTGAAAGTTGTCTTACAATCGGCTCTATAGTCAATGTTAACGATTATTCTTACTGCCCTTCTCTGTAATCTGAAGATCTTGTCGAAGTCAGAGCAATTACTCCATGCCAGCAATTCATATTTTAAGTGGGACTCTCACAGGGCAAAGTAAGCAGTTCTCAAAACCATATAAGAAACAGATGATGCCAGACTTCTGAGTACAAAAGTATTTCTAGACAGTCTAGACGAGAGGTGCCGAATATGCTGCACCCAGGTGAGTTTGGTGTCTAAATGAACACCGAGAAATTTAACATTGGAAGTCTTAACTTGACGTGTGCTAAAAAATATTCGTTCAGTTTTTTCATGATTAACATTCAATCCGTTACCCAAGAACCACTCCACGGCCCTCGACTCCGTTCTCCCACTCGCCGCCTCCGCCTCTTCCAGAACATCACAAGCCACAGAGACAGCAGAGTCATCAGCGAACAAAACAGGTAGACAGTCTGATAGATACTCGGGTAGATCATTTATGAATACTGAAAAGAGTATGGGGCCCATAATCGAGCCCTGAGGCACACCAATTGTTATTTTGTCCTTATTCGACCACTGTCCGTTCGTGAAAACCACTTGGTATCTATCAGTTAAAAAAGACTTAATGAGAGCTCTACTGTTACCGTCGAACTTATAACGTTCCTGTTTCAGCAGAAGAGCCGAGTAAGAGACACAGTCGAAAGCCTTCGACAAGTCCAAAAAAAGAGAAAGCGAATAAAGGTCCAATTCAACACATTGTAGGGTGTTGTTTACAAATTCAATTATTGCATCTGTGGTACTTCTACTTTTCCTGAAACCAAATTGATTGCATGAAAAAAGCAAACTAGTTTCGAAATAATCTACAATTTGCGAGTACAAAACTTTCTCAAAAACTGGAACCAAGGATATTGAGCGGTAGTTGGAAATATCACTATGATCACCATTCTTGTAGAGGGAATTGTTTTCGAAACTTTTAAGCAATTGGGATATATTATGGTGTTTATATTTCTCTTAATAAGAATTGCGGATAAATCATAAAAGTCTCTCGATTTGCTATTTTTGAAATTACGAACTATTTCTCTTATCTCGTTGTAGGACACTTCAGAAAAAGAGAACTCAATATTTTCGGGAACATCTTTCAGAAAAAGTTCGTTGAAGGTCTTGTTTTGTTTGGGAATCGAATTTGCAATATCATGAGGAATCGAGGTGAAGTATTTGCTGAATGAGTGTGGTTGAATTTGAGTATTTTCTGTTTTGACTTTGATATTTCTCTTATTATTGATCATATTCCACATGGTTTTACTTTTATTACATGATCTTTGAATAATAGAATCATTGTATTTTATTACAAGCAGTGTAACCCCCGCGATCTCGCATCATGACTCCCACTTCTCGGTTCTTTAATAGGAAAAGCGGTGTTGTAGGCATCTACAAAATTATCATGAAGGTATTGAAAGCTACATTAGCCCCAATATTCCTGTCACCAATGAAATCCCAATTTAGTTGTTCCAGTACTGAATGCAAACTGTTGAAACCTCTTTCCGTCAGGGGGCGATAGCTACCCTTGCACGGTGACCCCCTCACATCGCAAATACCGAAAAACACCTGTTGTGCCTATCATCCGAAAATTCACATGGCCAAAATTCAGAACTGAAGTCCGGTGGGGAAAAATTTAAGAAAATATTATCTTTACAGTTGTTTTTACGAGTGGGATCTAAAGTTGTACGCTGAAAACCATAGGACTCGAGCAGACTATACGGATGCAGTTTTTGTGTCATTTGCAGTATTAAAATTCACATTAAACTCGCCACACAAAATAATTTTCTTATCAATATTAAGTTCAAGGAAAATCTGTTCCATTGTGTCGATGAAACGGTCAAACAATCCAGAAGGAGATCTATAAATACATAGAGTACATACATATCTACAGCAGCCACCTGAATAGCAGTAACTTCACAGTGCGCCTCCGTAGAAAGAGAGTTCACAGATTAAATCACTTCGAAGTCACCTTTACAAAAAACAGCAACACCACCCTGTCTCACACTTTCTCGCTCAAACACGGCTGCTATCTTCCATCCATCAAGGACAAAATCATCAATGAACTTAGCATTTAAGAAGTGTTCAGTTATACAAAGTACATCAGGTACCTTATCCACTAGAAAAGCCTCCAGATGTTGGTTTTGTTAACAATGACTTGCACATTGAAGTGTAATAAGGAAAACCTTTTGGATGTTTTCAGATTTTTCAGTTTTGTATCAACTTTGTAGTGTTGCGCTGAAAAAACTTCGTGACCAAGGAACCTTCAGGCCAGATTGAGTCATCACATACACGTTCAAAGTTGTTTTCATCAATTGCGATCTTATAAGAGGAATAGCAATTTGGATATTTCGAAGTCAGTTTCTCACAGACTGCATTTTGTTGAAGATTATTTTTCACAATTTGTGTGAAGTCAGTTTCAGTGGTGTTCGGGTCGATTCTCGATATAAATAGGTGTACCTTTCTGCGAGTTGCCTTAATAGAGTAGGTTTTTGAGGTTCCAACCAAGGACCACCTATTTTTATTTTTCCTTTTTTTCTTTTCTATCCATTCATCATTCGTAGAATTGTCAATAGACTACGTCATAATTATATTATTTGTAGATATTTTTCCATCATTGTCACTATTTGTAGGTCCTGTAGTGTTAATTGGCAACACTGGCGAACCTTTTCAATTCGAGTTGCTGAACGTGGATTTTGCTGCGATTTTCGCGTAATGTGGTGAAAAGCGCCATAAGTTTGTCAATATAGTGAAATCTAAATCATCATTATTTTATTTAATTAGCCCAATAATATAGCAAAATCCAATTTAAATTTGAGATTTTTATCGTAAATAATGCTTAGATGACAACTATCAAACTCCATACAGTCGAAGAAATCTGAAAATTGGTTCTTTAAGGTCATCCTAAAAGAGGTGTAATATATATTTGTTATATAAAATTTTGCAAAAGTTGGCATACCAATTCAAATTCGGCAAATTGTGTCGAATGTTATCGATATGATCAAATTGAAACTATAACTTCACATTTAACATGGCGCTGCACAAGTAATATAATCTAATTTCAACCGATGTTTGAACCTTATTTGATCTTATTTATGTTGCACCTACGTACGCATACTACTATTACGACATTGCACACTGCTCTGAGATGGTTGGGGAGAAATGTTAAGGAAAGAGTAAGATAATTATGTTCATTCGCGTTTTCTGAAACCTTTACAGAAAAAGAAAAAATTAATATAGACATTTATTCATTCCTGTGAAATACTAAATTGAAAAACTATTTAGGTAGATCATACTAGCGATGGTAGATTTCATTTTCCAGTCTGGGGAATCAACTTTGCGTTACTCTATGGACTTTTGTAAATTATTCAACTTTTCGGTTCTAGAAAAGTAGACAAGAAAATGTTCCAAACAGGGGTCTCTTATAAATAATATTCCAAGGACAATAAGATTGATTTACCAAAACCTACAGTGTCAGGTAGACACTGTCCATCTGGTAAGTAGGTTAAATTGTGGGTGTCTCTCAGACACTGTCCATCTCCGATGTAGTTTTTGTGAACTTGTTATTGTAAACAATGTCCTACTAATTTTGATTCAACTTGTGTTGGTGCTAGCAACCTATTTAAAATGTCACTTCCAAGAAAGACTGAGAAAAGGAAGAGAAGTTTATCCTTGAATCTTGTCGTGGCCTTGGTTGTTTTCATGTCTAGGCCTATCTAATTTCAATGTTTTTATAGGAATCTTCCGGTCTCAGTCTCGGTTTTTCAGTGTTGTTGAGGAGCGTTATTGAGTCGATTGCAGCACACTTGACTATATTCATCTCCATGTTAATTGCATTACTATAGGCAGAAACTACTTCCTATTGCTTATTGTTTTCTTTTCGTGCCCATTTTGTAATCACGCAGTCCATCTCATGATTCCATAGTCCATAATTCCAGCTCGGCATCCTCCTTGTTTTGATGCCAAGATATTATGTTTCATGAGGTACTTATTGAACAATTTTTTTTTTCAAAATTTCGGAAGGATCAAATTAACCAAACTTTCGTTGAAATATAACATAAACTCTTCGGATCTCTACGGACAGTTTGGCGTCTTTGCATGTCTTTGATTAAACAAAGCTGTAGGAAAGTTGATGGCTTTGGTTGATCCATTAGTATTTACCATGCTACCTAAATTGGATTAATGACGGGTAACATTGGAGACAAGGGTAAGAAATTAATTTCCTGAACTTTCACAGTATCCATTACATAATGGGATCCATGTAGCCTGGCATTTCGTCGACAAAAACAATATTATCATCTATAGCACCATGAAAATTTCTGTAGATTGTAGATGGTCTTATCATGTGTTGTCTCGGGAATTATAAGCCCTCGTTCTCCTGAGTGTCTGCTTAAATGAAGATGGTTTATTGAGGAGTCGGGGAGGTGTACTCCATACTTAGTGACTAGCGTTCTGATCTTGGTGTCTATAGATTTGAGGTCTATGACATACCAGAGAAGCTTCTCCTTGAATTCCTCCGGTCCCAGTCTCGGTTTTTCAAGGCCGTTAAGCAGGGTTATTGAGTACTCATTCTAAACTTCTCCTCTCTGTATGTTAATAGTAGCACACTTGTATATATCCATCTCCATGTTAATTGCATGACTAAAGGTAGAAATTACTTCTAATTGTCTTTTTATCTGGTCAGCGTTTGCGGCATACAACTTGAGATCATTCATGTAGTTGGTGCGTGATGAGCTGCTCGTTGGTTTTGTTGATGACATATCCATTTACACTGTTATTAAGAAGGGTACTCAAAAGATTCAGAATCAGGCAAACTAGAGTGGACTCAAGGTTGATGTTGATATGATCAATATTAACTTCTCCCGTTTCGATGGTAATTCGCAGGTGAATTCGCTAAGTTTTCGTTAGGTGTCCCAGCAGTAATACGTGTTTCTGTTCCATATATTCTCAGCACTTCAACCCGCCATGTCTGTGGAACGGCGTCGAAGGTCTTGTTGTAGTCGATCCATGCCGTACTGTGGAGTCGTCTTCGTTCATGTTCCATAGTCGATAGTTCTTTGCATGTCTTTGATTAGACGAAGATATTGCAAAGTTGCTGGCTTCGGTTGATGTTCATTCAGGCTTCTCTGAAACCTTTTGCATGCAATCTCAATTGGTATTCATTACATAATGGGATCCATGCGGCTTGGCATTTCGTCGACAAAAACAATATTATATATACTAGGTGATATAGCACCATGAAAATTAGATAGAATATTGTTGAATATGACATGACCATAAATAAGCGAATTTATAGCACTTTCGCATAGGTAAAGATATGATTTTCCATGATTTCAAAACCCACCTGAAGTAGGTAACTTCATGCATTAGGAAACACCCTGTTTATAATAATTATTTGAAATAAGAGCTGAATAATAACCTTGCCACTGCAACCCACTGATCCACTGTGACATGTTCTGCTATAGACAACATCCATGAACTCCATCTTTTTCATGATAAATCACTTAGTGAATTTTCTCAAGCCTGATTTTGTCGCCGACTGGGTTAGATTTTTCGTACATGGCGTGCTCTATTAATTCATTATCCTTCTAGCATAATCTACATAAGGAATCCTCGATCAATTCTATTGTATTTTGGTGGCTTCTGAGGCTACGTTAAGGTGGAGTTAAAATTCTTGGTCTAGCCAAGTCTGGAGTCTCTAAGGTTCACTAATGACGAGTCAAGAGTGTCTTGCATGACGTGAGATCCTTCCAACGATTGGTCTACAACCATGGAGTCTCCAGAGGAATGTCATGTGCAGACACGATTTCCTTAAGAATTTCACATAAGTGTAATGTTTGAATGCTTTGAAGCAAGGAGTGTCGAACTTGAATTTGCTGCCCCAATAAGCAACATTTCTGAAAGGAATATATTGTGTTTCAGGAAATTTCTCATAAGAAATAATGTCTTCTGTTCTCGAAAAACAGGGTGTTGAAGTTTTTTAACTTTTCTGATAGTAACGCTTGTAGTTTTCAAGCGATCTAGCTGCAATATGTAGAAAACGAATATATTTTCCCCTCAATTTATTAAATGTGTCCAGTAGTAGCGAAAATGTATCGAGTGATATTTTTTCAGAATCATACTATATTTGACACCATCAATCATAGTATAGTGCTCCACTGGTCTTTTCAAAATATTTATCGAAAATATATCACAATTCTAAATTTTTTTTGGTTCTTGAAATTTTTTTAAATGATTTACATGAGAAGGCACGCGTTTTTGAATGAATTGAAGTGAGGGTTGATAATTCGTAATACGAACGAGGGATCGACATTGTTTTTATAATTTTCACAAAAACTGGAAACATATACTTTTTAAGTCCTTTTCACGTCATGAGTTTGAATATCAGGGTGTTCATTTTATTAAGTGGAAATTCAAACGATTTGTAAATTTTGAGACATCATATTACGGGTACTTTTAGATAAAACCTAATTCTGATGGTACCCACAGTAACATATAAAAGACTTGTCATAATTGAAGTTAAATTTTGTGAATAATACATAGTTTTTGGTATTCTGAAAAGTTAGAATGGAATACACCGTTCAAGAATTGGTTGATATTTATCTATTCTATGAATAATAAAAAACAAGTACTGTGTTTTAAGGAATTTTACTTAATAATTGCGATTCGTAACGCGTTTCACTACACCGCAGCTTCTTCAGACGAATGAATGTACAGAAAATAAGAATGAGAATATAAATATAAATGTTCTTGAGTAATTAAAAGCTTATTGGGTTGCTTCTTCTTAAGTGGTTATTTATGACAGGTATATCCAATAAAATTAAGGAATAGATTGCTCCCCGAAGAGATTCAATAGAGGTAAAGGGCTTGAATCGACTTGTTCATTGATGAGTCTATCTGAGTGTTTGAATTTGTTGATTTCTAAAGTTTCCCAAAGATCTACTTTCCAATATTTATTATCTGTATGCAAAATTTCAAACTGTGGGTCGAAAAAGTGATTATTTTCTAGGAGATGATTCGCGTCGCGTTATTGAAATCTGATTTTTCATTTGAAAAACTACGATTATTTATCGAATTATTGCTTTCTATTTCGGTTGGGAATCCAATTTTTGGATTGAATTTATATGATTTTCGAAAATTTTTAACTGTCTATCTGTTCCTGTGAAGCAAATAATGATATCGTCTACATAGCGATACCAGTATAAACAATATTTACTGAGTGGATGATTATGAATTAATTTCTCTAAATTATTCATGAATATTTCTGCTAACAAAGGACTTAACGGATTTCCCATAATCAAGCCGTCTTCTATAGTATAATATTTGTTATTGAAATGGAAATAATTTTGATCTAAACAAATTTGTAATAATTAAAGAATATCTGATTTAATGATAGTATTGACATGATTCTTTTCTAATAATTCTTCAACTAAGTAATACGTATCTTTCGGAGGAATGTTGGGAAAAGATTCTTAACATCGAAAGAAATGAGTTTGGAATTAGGTGGTATAATAGTATCTTTGATATTGGCAATTAGTTCGTATGAATTTTTGACCGAAAATTTAGCAAAATTGCAATGTTTTATTAGCAAGTCGTTGAGGAATTTTGAAAGTTTGAAAGAAGGTGCCGTTACATAAGAAACAACAGGTCTAATAGGGTAATTAGGTTTATGAAGTTTTATCAACAAATATAATTCGGGGGATTGTGGATTGGAGTTAATAAATTTATATTTTTCGTGGTCTGTAATTAATGATTTTGCTGTCGAAATTATGTTTTCAACCACTTTCTGAAATTTTGCGGTAGGATCCTTAGTTGATGTTATATAGTTTCCGGCTGTTAAGAATTCTTCAGTTTTAGAAATATAATCGGTTTTACAAATCGCGATTAGTAAAACCGATAATATTTCTTGCAGCTTTTCCTTACGAAAATATTCCTTCAGAGAAATTTTTCGTATCCATTGACCGTTCGTTACGAATAGCCAAGGGAAACTCTGGGCCAGATCGGTTTGTCAAGTCACAGATATATGAAGAAATTGCATGAAGTCAAGAATCAGTACTCGAAGGTTATCTCAAGAGGTATCAAATTCGACTGTTTGGAGAGTTTTGCATAAACAATTGTTATACCCCTACCATATTCACAGGATTCAAGCCCTCGAAGCAGAAGATCTACCCAGAAGGTTCGTATTTTGCTGATGGCTACTACAAAGATGTGCTGAAAATGCCGAACTCTGTGGGAATATTTTCTGTAGGGACGAAGCAAGGTTTACTTAAATGAGAAAGTATAATTAATTTCCGCGAAGATCATGTGGGCTGATGAAAATCTTCATGAGATAATTGCGTGCAGTCAGCAATAAAAGTTTTCTATCAATGTTTGGAGAACATTTCGACGATGTGCCTTGTGTGAATAGAAGAAGAATGTGGTTTACGCTTGATGATGCTCCCCCGCATTTTGGAGTTACAGTGATGAATCATTTCAATAAGGCATATCCCTATAAATGGATTGGTTGATGCGGTCCTGTAGCTTATCCTCTAGGATCCCTCGATCAGAATACGCTAGACTAATTCGTCTGGGAGCATTCAGAAACTTTAGTATACGCACAACCTGTTGCTACCATAAAGGAATTGCATGCACGCGTTTTGGATGGATGTGAGAGAATAAGAAATATGTCATGCATTTTCGACCGGGAACTAGCCTAACACTATATGTATAAATGAATGGTGATAAATTCGAACACTTCTTCATTTAATCAGTTTAAAAATAAGGTTTCTTCAATAATAACGCATTGGTTTCTTAGGCAAAAGTGTGTTTTAAGAAATTACATATGACTATCACCAAACGGAAGAAAGCTGATGGATAATGATATTCGGCATTTAACGAAAATAGAAGCTTCCAATGGTGCAACCTCCCCAATTCTGCATCTCAATTCAACCACCTAACCGGATAGTTTGAGCTTCTTTATCATTAATTTATTGACCCCTTTAAAATTGTCCTATTAAACCAAAAATGAATGATTATTTTCTGCTTCTGAGAAATCGGGATCAACAATTTCTAGCTGGTGGTAAGTACTCACTCTCACCCAGCTCCTAAGTATGTGCACTTTTTTCAAAAGAAGAGCTACTTTTGCTCTATTGAACAATCTCAATGAAATTTTCATTGAACTTGAATTGTAAGAAGAAAAATTGTCTGGATTATTCAGGTATGCAGTCATTGATTTCTATAGAAGATTCTTCATCAAAAACATGGATAATATCTTTTCAGAATCACAGTCTTTTAAAAAATATTTGTTGAAAATATATTTTACTCTTTCTGGTCTCCTGAAATGATTTCGAGATAGCAACCGTTTTCGTAGTGAAACTCGCTTCAATCCAACATCTTTCCGATAACTTACAATATGTGAGTACATACACTAAATCATCTTAGGCGGCCACGGCTGTGGCATGACAGGCATCGCCTCCTCCCAAGAATTGACAATAAAAAAACCCGCATGAAAGTTAACATATTTTAACGCATTGGTTTCTTAGACAACAGTGTGTTTTAACAAATTACATATAACTATCACGAAATGGAAGAAAGCTGATGGATAATGATATTCGACATTTAACGAAAATCAAACGAAGAAACCTTATGTATGGAATTCTAGCTTAACACTTGGTGAAACATAATGAATAAATGATTGGTTTATCACTTGGCAAAGGTTTCACAAATATTTATTAAAAATACTAGACATATGTTTCGGGTTGTAAGCCCATTATGAAGAGTATTACAATATTAAATTCAAAATGAGTGATTTCACTTATGTATAACGGCATTCACAACAGAAGGTAAATTGAAGTCTAGTTAGTCGTTGCAAATTGCCTGGTTTTTCCTATGAGCGGACGTTATTTCAATATCTCCAAGATGTCCATCCTTTTCCTTTATTACCTGGAAGCATAAGTTCGATATTTTCGAAATCTATGAAATGATTGATGAGTGATACTAGTATACCCTCACACCAGGTGGATTTGATATTCTTTAGTGATTTGGTTACATTGTAAATCTCAACTGGTTCTACAGACTCGAGTACCAATCTGTTACAGAAACTGTTATGGTTGTGACTAAATTACTATTGTCATTCTGTGTTATGTCATCACCGCAAATGAAGTATTCGTTGACATCATTGAGAACATTCTCATAGGATTTATGTTCCCTTTCATTAAGTATTGATATGTTTTTAGGTATACTATTAGCATATTCTCCAATGAGTTTCCATGTGGCTTTTTGCCTGTTGCTATTTTTCATTCTGCATTTTCTTAGCTCTTTGTACTATTTGCTTAAGTAATCTGTAGTAATTCTTATAGTAATCGACTCTTATCGCAGATTTATACATTTCCATTTTTCTCTTTGAGGTAACCTTTTTACCTTTTGTAATGAGTTTTCTTACTTTCAGTTTTAGAGTCCGTGAAGTGAATATTCGTTGGCTTAGATTCTGAGATGTAGTAGGAAAATTTTCATATTGGGATCAGTCAACTCATACAATCTCGTCCAATCAATATTCTCCAACTAAGCTTGTCATTTTAGATTCTGCGTAAAAATGTTGCATTGGTTTTTGTGAAGCAGTCACTTTTTTGGCTATACATTTACAGCTGTGCATCATGTGGCGATAATGTTGTCTCTACCACTGAACCAAGCACTTATTTAGTTGATAAAGAAATTGTTGCTGTAATAATTAGTTCTATAGGTTGCTCAAAGATCTTTTTTGGAACCCATATATTCAGCAGCTGGTCTCTAATATGGGAGCTATTTGCAAAATTTATATTAAAGTGCCCACATATTTTGTCGTATTATTTGTTTCTAGGGCTTCATGTATAGCCTATCTGAAAATGTTGTAATCCCTCTTCTCGATATATAGTTAATTCAGTGTATTTTAATACTTTTTATCCAATAATTTTGTTTTATCTTTATTATTAACCAATAATGATTCTCTCAGTGTGATGGTGTTAACTTTACTGTATAATCTGTTACAATGCTGCTATTAGGAAAATAGTTAATTGGAAATTTTTGTTAGATTTCTCATATGCAACGGATAAATGCTCTGCTATAAAAGTTTATGTCGTTTTTGTCTTATTAAGGTATCAATTAATTTTGGTTCATAGCCGTTGTTCATAGCGATTAATTCTAAAACTTGAACTTCATTCTCAAAATCGAAATCAATCTTACACATATTAATGAAAAGCACTCAATTTGATTCTCTGAACTACTGCTGACCAAGGAATTAAATTTGTTAAGTATTATTTCACTTAATAACGGAGACAATGTAGAGCCCGTAGTTAAACCATCTAATTGTTGATATAATTATTGAACTTGAAATAACTTCGTTGGAATAAAGCAATGATTGAAGTTGTTGATTAATTATGACATTGACTGTGATTGGTTATTTCTATTTTGTATTGAGTAAATTGGATTGTGTTGTATCAAATTTGATATTCTTCAAATATTTACTGTAAATATTAAATAGTGTTACCTTCGTCAGCTCTACAAAGGGTGAAATTATGGTCTTTAAGTTTTGTTTGTATGTAATGTAATTGCAATTCCCTATTGTTTTTGGTTAATCTAGAATGTAGCACAGACTACTTCTTCATAACCTTCATCATCTACAACTTTTATTGAGCTAAGAGCTATCCCCTTTTCAAAAGAAGTCAGCTGTCGATTTTGAGAATGGGGTTGATAAACTGAAAAGATATTCAATTTTGATTTCTGTCAAGTTTTGTACCCCAAAGGCTGTCATCTTTGATGTCCCCTAATACTCCAATAGAAACGAAAATTGACCTGTTTTTGCGTTTTGATCAGAAATGAATATCTTGGTAGATAAAGCCTCTGTTTAGTTTTCGTTGAACCACCGTTCAAGGCAATGTATATAGGCCAATTAAAAATGTTCCGGAAGATGCAAAAGATCGAGAAGCGTTTTGATCAAAAATGAATATCTTGAGATAAAGCTTCCGCTTAGTTTTCGTTGAACCACCTAAAGGCCAAACCGATCTATTCTCCAAAATAAAAATTCTAAGGGTTTTTCGGACCAGTGCGTCAATAAAATCATTTCATAGATTTCCAGAATACCGAACTCATGCATCCAGGTAATAAAGGAAAAAAGATGGACATCTTGGAGATTATTGAAATTACGTCCGCTCATAGGAAAAACCAGCCAATTTGCAACGACCAACTAGACTTCAATTTACCTCCTGTTGTGAATGCACTCATTTTGAATTTAGTATTGTATTACTCTTGATAATGGGCTAACAACCCGAAACATATGTCGAGTATTTTTAATAAATAGTTGTGAAACCTTTGCCAAGTGATAAACCAATCATTTATTCATTATGTTTCACCAAGTGTTAAGCGAGATTTCCATACATAAGGTTTCTTCGTTTGAATCTTCTATTTTCGTTAAATGCCGAATATCATTATCCATCAGCTTTCTTCCATTTCGTGATAGTCATATGTAATTTCTTAAAACACACTTTTGTCTAAGAAACCAATGCGTTAAAATATGTTAACTTTCATCCGGGTTTTTTTTATTGTCAATTCTTGGGAGGAGGCGATGCCTGTCATGCCACAGCCGTGGCCGCCTAAGATGATTAAGTGTATGTACTCACACATTGTAAGTTATCGGAAAGATGTTGGATTGAAGCGAGTTTCACTACGAAAACGGTTGCTATCTCGAAATCATTTCAGGAGACCAGAAAGAATAAAATATAATTTTCAACAAATATTTTTGAAAAGACTGTGATTCTGAAAAAGATATCATCCATGTTTTTTGATGAAGAATCTTCTATAGAAATCAATGACCTGAATAATCCAGACAATTTTTCTTGCTTACGATTAAAGTTAACTTCAATGAAAATTTCATTGAGATTGTTCAATAGAGCAAAAGTAGCTCTTCTTTTGAAAAAAGCGCACATATTTAGGAGCTGGGTGAGAGTGAGTACTTACCACCAGCTAGAAATTGTTGATCCCGATTTCTCAGAAGCAGAAAATAATCATTCATTTTTGGTTTAATAGGACAATTTTAAAGGGGTCAATAAATTAATGATAAAAAAGCTCAAACTATCCGGTCAGGTGGTTGAATTGAGATGCAGAATTGGGGAGGTTGCACCATTTGTAGCGGAGAAAAAATTTTAGGTTCCCATTCTTGACACCATTGAAAACATTTCTCTATAGAACCCTATCCTCCATTGAAATTTTCCTATTCAAAATCTTTCTTCAACACAGATCCACTCCGCTTACGTTCGATTCAATCAGTCTTTGACAAGATGAACTTTATTTTCTATTCCTAATTTTGATAGGCAGTTAAAATTATAGAAAGATATCGTTTATGCTAGTAGATCATGCAAATAATAGCTGTGGACGACTATTCAAATGAGATACATTCTTCATTTCGAAAAAAGTGTCATATTTTTTTCTATTTTCTCTGGACACAATGTTTATTTCGAACCCACCTTCTCTACGTTTTGGAAAAATCGCTTGAAATTCAAACCGGCCAATTTATCCAGATTATCAGGGCTCCATCTGGCAGAATTATTATTTTTCAAATCCGTGAAGAGATCTGGAAAGTCCGAAACATCTTCAAGCCCGGAAGGTTTTCTGAAAGAAAGATGTAATCATCAGTAAAGGGTGATTCCAGCGTACCGATTACGTCCGAATTATAGAATCAAGTACTAAGGAAAATAGATTTTGCCTATTTTTGGATTTGGTGGAAGGTAGTAATCAACTGTATCGTAGATGAGTTTATCACAAACTAATACACTGCGCCAAGCAATTAATGCGCATAATCGATAAATTCAAATTTATTCAGAAAACGTTTAGATACGTTGAAGAATTATTTTTTTCAGTAATTCACCAGTAGTAAAGAATGCCTGAGCAATCGAAATAAAAATGGTGGGGTAACTTGGGTACGATTGTGCCAGGGTACGGTAGTGACAGTTGCTATAACAGCGAAACTATACGGATCGCGGGGTGGGATGCAAGGGGAAAGACAAGCGGCAGGCTAGTTTAAACGCGTGTCCCAGTGTTCCGTCAGCCGACCTGCGACGGTAACGTAAGCAGGAGCCGACATTGTTTGTTTGTTTGTTTGTTTTTACTTTAACGTGCTCTATTTCTGCCTTTCGGCTAATGACACGCCGGGGAATTCTGTCACCTCACTAACCCGGGAATTTTGCCGAACCCCTCTCGTGTCGAGAGAAGGGATTTTTAATGTCCAACACATCTCTGTTAGACAGGACCGACAGCTTTACATCTCCTCCGAAAGATGGAGACTCAAGCGATTCCCAGAATCCAAAAAATCGCACCGACTTTGTGGGGATTGAACCCAGGTAACTCTGCGTATTTTCGACAGTCAAAAGTAAGTTTTTTGTTCGATTTCTTCTTGTAATTACGGTTATTTGTACACAGAAAGATTGCCTTTTATTTTTTTTCTGTTATAACTTGAACATTGGCAGTTACTTACGAGTAATTACTTGAATGCAGATCTTTTTGCTCAGTCATGGTCATTTTTTGTTTTCAAAAGTATGCATTGGGTACAGTTGTGACAAATTTTGTGGGTACGGTTGTGACATTGCTTTTTTTGTTTCGTTTCATTTTAGATGCCTAGGAAACGCGTGCGGAAGACCGAGAGAGGCCTGTCTGATATTAGTATGTATGAAAATGCTTACGAAGAGGTGAAACGCGGTACTTCATTACGGAGAGCTGCGGAAATACACGAAGTTAATCGCATGTATTCTCTTACGATACCTACGCAAACGCGACAAAGCCGGCGATAATGAAAATGAAATCACCATCAGCATGGGGTATGTTGCTCATAATAAAGTTTTCTCTGTCGAGCAAGAACAGCAGCTGTCGAAATATATTACACGTTGCGCATACATTTATTTTGGCCTCTCTACAAAAGAAGTACGGAAGCTGGTATTTGAACTAACAACTAAATACAACATAAAGCGACCTGCTACTTAGGTTGACAATAACATGGTTGGTGAAGAATGGTTCCGTCACTGTCTGTACGCGTAGCTCAGGCTACAAGCCTTTCAAGAGCTTCAAGTTTCAACAAAACAAATGTGGAATCTTTTTATAATAATTTACAAACTGTGTTGGACAGACACGCATATGAGCCACATGATATATACAACATTGACGAGACAGGTGTCACTACTGTTCAAAGACCTGATAAAGTAATGGCAAGACTTGGTATACGGCAAGTTGGAGCTGTTACTTCAACGGAGCGTGGCACATTAGTCACAGTTGCTTGTGCAGTCAATGCCTTGGGAATCGCAATTTCTCCTTTTTTTATATTTCCGAGGGTTCGTTATCATGATCATTTTGTTAGGGACGGGCCAGTAGGATCGATTGGAACTGCAAATCCCTCAGGCTGGATGCAGGATGTCTCATTCTTGGTATTTCTCGAACACTTCAAGAAATTCACCAATGCTTCTCCAACACATAAAGTCTTATTAGTGCTGGACAATCATTCCTCTCATGTCCATATCAATACCTTGGATTTTTGCAAAGAGAATGGCATTATTCTGCTTTCAGTTCCTCCGCATTGTTCGCACAAGATGCAGCCATTAGACCGATCTGTCTTTGGACCATTCAAAAAGGCCATAAATGCAAAGTCACCCTGGCAAGACCATGACTATATACGACATACCAGGTGTTGTCAAGACTGCTATGCCTCAGGCATTTACACAATCAAACATTCAGGCAGGTTTCATCAAAACTGGTATTTATTCGTTCAATCGTAATTTATTCGGAGAAATTGATTTTGCGCCATCTTTTGTAACGGATCGACCAAACCCTGACCCTTAGGATAACGTTTCTGCAGGACCATCTAGTGCAATCAACGCTCTGTGCGTGCCTAATTCTGTTAATAACAGTCCTGGACTCAACAATCAAATGTTGCTACCTACGGATTCTGTATCGGGAGAATCTTCAACTCCATTTACTGACCAAATTTAGATAAGTGAAACAACCTTAGTCGCGCCACCTGCTTCTTTGCCTGAAATAGTCCGGGTTCCACAGACTGCTTCAATCTCAGCCTCGTCACCTGCTTCTTTGCCTGACACACCGCCTGCTTTTTCGACCGAAATTGTTCGACGAAAGCTGCTCAAAGAAAAACAAGAGGTGCTAGAACAAAAAAGTCAACCATTTACACAGATACACCCGAGAAAGAGGCAGTTAGGAAAGAACATGAAGATAAAGAAATACGTTTCAAGGCTAAGAAAGATAAAGAAAAACGTAACTGAACCAAAACCAAATAATAAAGGGAAAGGTGAAGAAAAAACCAATGGCAAAAAAAAAGACTTCACAGCAGTCATCCGATGAAGAAGATTATTTCTGTCTGGTTTGTGTAACCGCATATTCTGAAAGTAGGGCTGGCGAAAAATGGATCAAGTGCCAAGGAACATGTTTAATTTTTCCTTGTTGTATTATAGTTCTGTTGAAATTTTGTTAAACTTTTTCCAATAGCTACAGTAATTTTAAGTTAAGTTAACAATTTGACTGATTTTAAAGAAGACTGTTATATGGTACAGTGCTATATTAGTTTTAGGCTCTGGTCTCGCGTAGAGTGCGCAGGTGATAGTCCCCATCACATTTGTCACATGTTGAATTTGACTTAGTATTTTGATTGGTACATTTATAAATGTTTATTTTTTCTTTGTTGTAATACAGTTCTGTTAAAATTTTGTAGTAGTTAAGCTAACATTTTGACTGATTATAGAGAAGACTTATATGTTACAGTGCCTTATTAGTTTTGAGAAGAGAAGTGATCACAGATTTTCGCTTTTTTGTCATAAAGTGATTGTAAACTTTGTTTAGAAGAAGATTATGTTGTGTTCAGTTAATTATTTGTAACAGTAAAAGTCATTAAAACTATTTGGATGTATTTTGTATGCCTGTGACTACCGACCCCAATCACTGTCACAACCGCCCTTGGGGTGTGGCCGGTTGTGACACTTTCCCTTTTCTTTTAATTTGATCGTTTGCCTAATACAGCGTAGCTAGGGACAATTTTTTATCAATTTTAGGTAGATAAATAATCAAATTGAGTATCAAAGTGATTTTTCTCCCAGATAACTCGTTAATTTACAAAATTATAAGCGATCAAACCAAAATTGTCACAACCGTACCCAGCTTACCCTACTCATTGAAAATGAAATAAATTTAATTATGAAAAATGTGAAACATTTGGAAGAAAATCAAAGTCTCGTAAAACCTGTTAATACCGTATATTTTCACCTCTGGCGGGAACTACTGCAGACATCAAAGATTCATACTCAAAATGAATGACTTTATAGCATTCTGGTACACTTCGATCCAAATTGCGATCAGTCTGTTCCGAATTTCTTTCACTGCAGCTGGTTGATTTTGCTGGCTTCTTGATCTTATATTGATAATGTCCCAGACATGTTCGAATAGATTGAGGTCTGGACTTGGTGAAGTCTGGCGTTATTATGCATAAACAGAAAGTTCACCCATGTTTGCCGGAAATGGTACAACATGTTCTTTTGAAATGTCTGTAACGTATCTTTGAGCATATAGGGTTCCATTATTTACGATGACCAAATCAGAGCGGGCATTCAAAGAAATTTCTCCCCACCCCATTATTGTACCTCCACCAAAACTGTAGATAACTAAAAAGTTGCATTGGGTTTGTCTCTCATTTCGATGTTTGTACTCTTGAGAATGGAGATTGCAATGAAAAAGGTAAAACCTCGACTGATCTGTGAACAAATCACTGTCTTACTCAGCTTCTAACCAATTGACATGTTCCATGGCTTAAACATGGCTCTTCGATGTACTGAGGTTAGAACTGGGCCACGAGTTCCGACACGAGGTCTCAGTCCAAAGTCCCTGAGACGTGGTCACATTGTTTCGGTGCTAATTTGTACTATACTTTTCTGTCGAAACTGCATTTGAAGGTGCCTAGCAGTAGCGACTACCAGTCTCTTCGTGTCTGGGGATCATTCTGGAAATAGTTAAATGGGATACCCCAAGCCTTTGACCTATTCTAGTATGAGACCAACCTAGGTCATGAAACACACATAACAAATATTATTCGCAAAAAATGGTCAACAATTGCTGTTATCAATATGTGGAAATCTCAATTT
Source organism: Cryptolaemus montrouzieri (assembly GCA_013387265.2). Taxonomy (NCBI): domain Eukaryota; kingdom Metazoa; phylum Arthropoda; class Insecta; order Coleoptera; family Coccinellidae; genus Cryptolaemus; species Cryptolaemus montrouzieri. Next base: position 108,827,143 of record JABFTP020000185.1, read on the forward strand.
ATTTCTCGTGAAACATATGTTTTTTTTCGAATATGTCCGCACAAGATTTGATGTTTTATTGACGCACAAGTCCGGACATATCCAAAAAAACATGTGTCAATAATTGATTGCCTACAGAATAAGATTGTTAGTTTTTTTCTTGGGGCAGTGTTGTTGGAATTCACAGTAAAGTTTGATTTTCGTTGTTATACTTACTTATACATACTGTCATAATTTCCTCCGATGGCAATATTGTCGAATCCAATTCTATCTACGATGTAGTTTATATGATCTGGAATAGAAAACATCAAGCGTTTATGTACTACGATACACAGTGAGAAAAATGTATGGAATACTACTTATAATTAAGTAGTATTCAGCTTCTATGGAAAACGCTGTAAATATATATGTTGCTGTATATAACTCCATTCTTACATTATATATAACATTTGAATTTGGGAGGCTTTTACTTGGTCGAATTTCATTATCAATAACAAAAACAAGTAATATTTTTGAGTTATTTGACTGAATGATTGCGATTCGTAGCGCGTTTCACTACACTGTAGTTTCTTCAGACGAATGAATGTACAGAAATTATGACAACTATATATAGATACACTTGAGAATATAAATACAAATGTTCTAAAGTAATTGAAAGCTTATTGGGTTGCTTCTTCTTAAGTGGTTATTGATGACAGGTATTTCCAATAAAATTACGGAATAGATTGATCACTGAAGAGATTAAATAGAGGTGAAGGGCTTCAATCGACTTGTTCATTAATGAATCTATCTGAGTGTTTGTGTTTGTTGATTTCTAAAGTTACCCAAAGATCTACTTTCAAATATTTATTATCTGTATGTGAAATTTCAAACTGTGGTTCGAAAGAGTGATTATTTTCTATTATATGTATTCTACCAATAAAGAAATTATTACAGTCATTGAAATTCAATCTATAAACACCTGAATTATTATTTTTGTCTGGTTTGGTTTTATTGTTTTTATATATTTGCCTAAGCTATTATTAGTTCGGAAAGCTATGTTGAAACTATTTCTACTCAAGAATTTTCAGGTGATAACGTAGGTTAAGGTGATGAATTTTGTTTCAATTTATCGAATGTTAATCAATCTATGAATAAAACTGTTGAGTGCTGACATTTTGTGTTGATACGGATGACACGATGAGTTATGGAAGATTGTGAAAACATTTTTTCCATTTCCATTCGAAATTGTTACGTCTGAGAATTCACAACCGAAATAGAAAGCAGTAATTCAATAGATTTCTTAGACGTATTAATTTCGAATGAAAATGGAAAACATGTTTTCTATCAGCAGAGTGCTTACGGTGGAGAATATTGCTAATGTATCTAGTAGCAGTGTGATATGTCTATCCCCGATTGTAGCAATTGAGTTAAAGTTATTTATGAAACTTGTGCTAAATCGGTGGCGGCCAAGAAACCGCCTTTTTCTGTCAATCGTTTTAGTCTCTCATCTTTAGTTTTTAGTAACTTGAGAACTATGCATCCTAGAAAAAATCGCTTCTACAACAAGAACAACACCATGAAATTTTCCGTAGATAACCTTCTAACGAAAATTTTAACAATATGGCTGAAAAGTGGGTTGTGTTCGAGTTTCAAAGCTTAATATCAAAAATGGCTTACCCAAAAGAAAGATATCACAGAATGAAATTTGTAGAGCACCAGAATTATAGTTGAAAAATCTCTTAAAATGACCTTTTTTAATCAAGCAAAATAAATTTCATAAAAATCCATTCACCAGTTTAGCCATTCACTTTCACATTTATAATATAAGGGTTATATACAGCTACATATTTCATAACAGATTTTTTCATAGAAGCTGAATACTACTTAATTCTTAGGAGTATTCCATCCACTCTGTATAACCTCACTTAATCAACCATTTTCAGCTGAAAACAAGAAGTGAACTAATGAACTAATGTTGAAAATACATTAATACATAAATAGGTAGATACAAAATTAATAAGGTTGCAAACGGGAGGTAATAAACAAATTATGATAAAAGCAGGTATTATTTAAAGTTAATAAATATAGACGAATAAGCCGGACCATACTGGTCGTTCAGAAGATGGGAAGTTTGAAAATTTCGATGGATTCTAATAAATCTAACTTTCTCATTCTGTAAATAATTTGATCAATCGGTGGAAAATGATGGCAACTTTGGATACAAGGTGAAGCGGGAGTAGATTCATCGGTTCTCTGGTTATTGTATTCTGATTGATGCTCCTTGTATCTAGTTTTGAATTAACGATCCATCTGACCTATATAGACGCCTTCACAATCCATACAGGAGAACTGTAAACTTCATTATTGTCAAACTTATCAGTTGTATTTTTCTATTGAAATATTCTTGAGACAGTTTCATGTTTTTTTACTGTTTTCAAAAGATATTTGCAATCTTCTCGGATTTGGAAATGCTAATTTCTTCACTGATATTTGCATCCTTTATCATTCTACATACCCAAAATCTAATAAATACGCTGCGTTTAATTCAATGATTCATGGGGCTTTTTCTCTGTCATTATCCGAAGAAAAGATGTCCAGGTTATCGTCAACTATTGGAGGAATAGCTAACAACAATGGTTATCCCTCAAATGCAATAAACGAAATGAACATAAAGAAAGAAACACAAATGGCATATCATTTACCCACGTATAGAAAAACTAATACAGATAAATACATTACATTAACATATTTTGGCCCTAACAGTTGAAATATTATGAATGTCTTTTCAAAACAGCTTAAAAAAGTAGCTTTCAAAACCCACATGAAACTGTACGCAGGTTATGTACTTTTTGATTATCTCCTTGGTCCTTTTTATGGCCTTGCTTGCTATGTAAAATCTCTTCTTAAATTCAAGTGTGTTTAGACATATAAGAGTCAGGTATGATTGTTGAAATATTTTTCTGTTGGTTTTCTTTTTCCATTGTTACAGATTCCTGTCCCAAACCCCCTGCCTTTCACCCTTGTCTTCGTCTGGAAATCATGGAGTGCAAGATGTGAATTGAAGCTGCTAAGCAGAAAAATCTTTGGTAATCTTTATGTACACACGACACTAACACAACATAAACAGACAAGCTATTACTAATGCAATAGCGACCAAGGAAACGAGTTTTCTCCTCGGGTTTTTTTCACTCGTTTATTGAATCATAGGCAAGATAGTATAAGCATTATTTACATATATATATATATATATATATATATATATATATATATATATATATATATATATATATATATATATATCATTAGTAACGATAAAACTGATAGATTATGTAGAGGTCAGACGGGCTCGTCGATTCACAACTAGATACAAAGAGCATCAATCAGATTACAATAACACATTGTATTGAAAATGGTCATCATTTTTCACCCATAGGTCAACTTCAAATTATTCACAGAATACCTAAAGGACAAAAGTTAAATTTCTTAGAATCCATTGAAATTTTCAAACTCGAACAGACTCCCTATAGAGATAATCTTCTGAAAGACCAGTATAGCCCGTCTTATTCGTCTATATTTAATATCTTTCATGATACTTACTTTTATCATAATTCGTTTATTACCACTCGTTTGCACCCTTACTAAGTTTGTATCGACCTGCTTATGTATTTATATAGTTCAACTTTAGCTCAGCACTTGTTGTCAGCTGAAGATGGTCGGAAAAACGAAAATGTAATCCTGTTTTTGAATGAATCTGTTTTTCAATAAATGCCGTAGTAACGGCAGAATCCATTAATTAATTAATTATATTTCTAATATTAGCAAAAAAATAGTTATATTAACACTATCAGTACTAAAAAGAATAAGTTGGGTTTATCGTAAGTTAATATCAACAATAAAATGAAATTATTAGATGAAAGCGGAATATATTAAATACACCACAGTAAATGTTACACTTTCTATATAGCCCAAACTGGAAGACGTATCGAAAGGAATCATTTCAATTGTATAACTAAAAATAAATTCATGGATTGATATAAGAAGAAGAACATTTTGGAGATGATAGAAATCACTTCCATTCGTGGAAAAACCGATCAATTTGAATTGAGTAAATACACTTCGAACAATCTCCTGTTGTAAATGCCCTTATAATTAAGTGAAAACCCTCATTTTGACTTTCAGTATTATACTCTTGACAAACGGGCGATAACTCGAAACATATATGGAGTATTTCAATATATTTTAGTGAAATCTAGCGTTTTAATTATTTACAAGAGCATCAATTAGTTTCAGCGTTTCGTAGATATGACAGACATATTTCCAGGATGCAGTTTTGAGTTCTAAATCCCGCAAGAAAAATTTTTGGCCTTTGTTGTTAAAAACTTATTTTAACATATATCGCTATGTAGAATATCCTGCTGAAAGGATAAAATAATATGGGATATCCTGTATGAATGAATATGTGATACTTTACTTACGAATGACATCTGATCTCGAAATATTATCATTGTCAGGAGGCCCAAAATTCACTGTATCGAATGTGATCATGAATAGACCATCATTGGATTTCTGAAAAATTAAAGATTGACTAGTAATATTCATAATACAACATTTTACTCTTTTCAAATACACTTGTGTGACTCACCAATGCATCAAGAGTTAAAATATTTGTATTATTGGGGTACCCATATAAGTCAGCTGCTGCAGAATGTGAAATCATTATAGGTACAGTACTGATGTTTAATACAGTAGTCAGCGAGTCCGTTGACAGTCCTTGAGCATCTATTATCATTCCTAATCTGTTCATTTCTCTAACTGCTGTCTGTAAGAGAAATAATTTCTTCACTCTTCTGTGTTATTTCATATTTTGAAGACAACCTATCCATGAGGATGCCAATTTTATCAATTTGAGGTTTATACATGTTTCTTTCTTGAGAAAACATGGATTTACAACATGATTCTGTACGCCAACCTACTTTATATGATGATTCCACAAGTAAAATTATCAAACAAAAAATAAGATGATCGAAATGAATGAATAATTGAATGAAAAACGAAATATTCAAACAGCTTCCTACTTGAATTTTTCCCATCTTGAATTTGTAGAAAATTTAGTTGCAGGTACTTACATCAATCAAAAACACCGGAGAGAACACAGTGGCTCGAAAGAAGTTCAAACAGTAAATCGAGAGGGGTATCTAGACTTCAATAATTCTAGAAAAAGTGGGTGAAAAATATTGATATGAAAGCCTTGCTAAACTGAGAAGTTTTGGGGAATTTTAAGCTGATTTCTTTTTTCGTTTCCGAGGAAAAATGAAAATCCATAATTTAAGTACCCAGAGCTTGAAAACAATTGCTCGAAGAAAAAAACTATACGCAAAATCTTCCTCATTGTAATTGAGGAATCACCACCTGAAGTAGGTATTGGTACTGAGGATATATAATTGATATCAAAGTAGTTTATTCACACTCATAAACATTCATAGATGAAAATTATTTTAATTTTTTTAATCAGACTTAAGAGAACATCATCAAAATTATTAAGTAGGACCCTACAACTCAACTAGATAGAGCTAACAGACATGAATAAATACTGACCCAGCAAAAGTTATATATGATTCGCAGAATTTCAAAAGTGAAGCATAAAAATATTTCTGATGGATGATCATCTAAATTTGGAGAAATATGAACTTAAAACTGAAGTGGGGTAGACTGGCAACGATTCAAATGGTGGACGGTTGAAACAAAGCTAATATCTCGCGTATGGTGGTTGATAGGGCAAGGGGTATAAGAAAAAAAAGAAATGTACGACAAATCAAAACAGTAATTTTAATGCTCATTCGCATTCGGAGCTCAGTGCTTGTTTATAGGATGCTGGCTTGTCTGTTTTGACAGAAAAGTAAGTATGTTTGTTTATTCATCTGAATTATTATGGTTGATTTTAAAGTAAGTGAATTGAAAGTTGAATATCATATAAATCAAAGTTCATAAATTATTAAAATATAATTTGTTTCAGTCCAAATTCAATATCGTTCCTATAATAATCCGTTTTTCACCCGGAATGGCGATTCGGCACAGTTGGGATTTTTGTGGGTACGGTTGAAACAGTTGATTTATTTAAATTTTGTGTTTTTTAGATGCCGAGAGTACGCCAAAAGAATACTACGAGATATAAGGCTGACTTATCAATGTACAAATAAGCCTATGAAGATGTAAGAGTGGGATCTTCGTTAAGAACAACGACCAAAAATAATGGATTGAACTAGTGTTCCTTGTAGAGGTATGTACGTAACCCAGATGCGAGTGGTGAAAATAAATATCATGAAATAGGATATAAGATTCACAATCGAGTGTTTAATTCAGATCAAGGGCGTGAGTTATACGAATGTTTAATAAAATGTGCAGTTATTTATTTAAGCCTAACTAGACAGAATGTCAGGAAATTGATATACAAACCAACTGTTAAGTATAACTCATCATGTCCTCGAACTTAGGATTACAACGAAATGACTGGCGAAGAAATGTTCCCATGCTTTCGCCTAGAAATCATGAACTACTGTACGTGTAGCACAGGCCACAAGTACGTGCAGCACGGGCGACTAGCTTCAACCATAACAACGTAAATGCTTTTATCACAATGTGGCAACTGCCATGGATGCAATAAATTTGAACCTCAAAACATATATAATACAGATGAGACTGGCTTGACAACTGTGCAAAACCCGGACAGAATCATAGCTGGACGTGGTGCTCGTCAAGTAGGTTCAGCGATTTCAGCCGAGGGAAATACTTTGGATGCAGTAGCCTTTGCTGTCAATGCGATAGGAATTGCTATTCTTCCATTTTTGGTCTTTCCGCGAGTGCGATACCAAGATCATTTTATCAGGGATGGATCAATGGGAACTACTGGAAGTGCAAAACGTTCTGGCAAAAAACATGTAAATGCTACTCCTTCACATGAAATCCTACTTGTGCTTGATAATAACTCTACACATACTAACATCAAAGCACTAGACTTTTGCAAGACGAACGGTATTGTGATGCTATCCTCACTGCTCTCATAAACTCCAATCGTTTGATCGATCTGCATCTGGCCGCTGAAGAAAGCTGTGAGTTCAATATGTGATAGCTGATTGCGAAGCTACCTCGGCAACATAATGTCCCTACATCACATCCCAAAGATTCAAGCTACTGCCATGCCGCAGGCTTTTATCAATTTAATAGTCAAGCAGGTTTTCGAAAAACTTGAATTGTTACATTCAATTGGTTTAATGAACTCGATTGCACAATTGTTTTTGTAACAGATGGGCAAAATTCTGTATTTATAATTGGTGCAGCTAATATCCCCATTGAGAATACATCTGAGGATGAAATTCCGCTACAATCTTGGCTATTTTAACTCTTGCACCACCAAAAGGGTCGAAAGAGATTCATACCACAGTTTTTTGTGAACAGCAATCAACTATGAATGTGATACAACGTTCACACAGTGAATAAGAGAACATTATTGCAGATCTCGTACCCGAATCCTTGTCAAGTTTTCAAGCTACTATTCCGACTTCGAATACACCACTTTACTCTTCGCCGGAAGCAGTATGACCAATATAAAAAGCTGCTCCAAGAAACTTAACCAACAGACAAAAAAGTAGGAAATAAACAATCTACACAGATACACATTATGAAAAGCTGCTCCAAGAAACTTAACCAACATACTTAAAAGTAGTGTTATATTAACCTGTAGAGCAATTAGTATTTATTTAATATTCTGGCTCGAAGAACCGAAAATTTTCTTTTCTTTCGGTAAAGTTTTATTTCTGTCAAGCTATGAAATATTTCATTTTTAACCGTCCATTGTCTAGAAAATATACATACTAGATTCATTTCATGCCTAACTATTTTTTGAACAACCTAACTAGATTACAATTCAATTAATAAATTCTATAACAAGTAGGAAATAAACTATCTAAACAGATACACATAAAAAGGAGAGATAAGAAGAAAACATTAAAATCGATTGGAACAAACAGAAGCTAAGCAAGTTAAGATAATAATAAATGAAAAAGGAACCAAAGAAATGGTACTTACAAAATGAAAACGAATAAACATTATGAATGATGATGAGATGATCATCATTAGAAAAAGACTGCATGGTTTGTATTTCAGCATTTATTTGTTTTACATATTTTCAAGAAAGTGAAGTTCTAATTTTTTGATCCGTTAAATTACATTGCATTGAAGAAAAAGTATTGTTGATTTGTTCATTTCGTTTTGTTCTTGGCACTTAACTTTTAATGGTTGATAGTATGAGTTACCTACTATAAACTTGTATGAATGAAATACTTTTAGATTGTAAGACTTTAATACTAATGAAAAATAATTTGTGATATTCAACTGTGCTATTATGAGAAATAAAATGGTATCTATTCATTGATAAAACATGTTCATTTGTTGCATGTTTTATTATTTTTATGTGCTTCAACTGACCCCAAGTAATTTTTCAGTTGATGGGGATGGTTGAAACAAATTAAATTTTTTTCTGTTATGAGTATTGCGAATATTACTTTTTTTTAGATTTTGATATTACGTATAAAATAAAATGAAATGATTTCATATAATATTGCTCATTAGGAGATAAATATATGGTTTTTATTTGATATATTTTGGCATCGCTCACTTAATTAATTTCGATACTATTAACGATAAACGCTGAATTATTTTAACCATACTCAGTCTACCCTACAGGTTGTTTACGAACGGACTATGTAGAAGCTCTTTTCTGGGGCTACTTCCCTTACAACACTCTTTTCACAAGAAGAAATTCGTGACTCTCTTCTAGAAACTCTTATGTTTCTTAGAATATTACTATTGAAACTTCTCATACTAAGAACATATTTGAAGTTTCTGAAATCGGAAAAATATAACGAATCGAATAAATTGCAGGTCCGCGTGTATTAGTAGACGTTTGAAAATGTGGGGACGTTGGAGATGACGATAGATTCTGAAACATTGTAGTTGACGAACACGGGTATTCTCTGTAACTTCTTTTTCTTCCCAAGGCTGAAGGGAACGTTGAAAGGACGATATTTTGCCAACACTGATGACATGAAAAATCCGTCAAGTGCGAGAAGGGTTAACGCCAAAAGAGATTGAAGATATATCATAAAGGTATATACTAAAGAAATTGATGAATATTGTTGGTGTACACCTGGAATTTTTTTGATGCAATTCGATTCCTCAAAGATTTTCGAACGAATCGTGTTTGTTTACTTGTTTCGAGTTCTAATTTATCGAGCATTATACTCACAATGTTCCACCTCTTTGGGACTCCTTTCAAATCATCATTCCAAATTCCCAATCGCGGCATAATTTGAAACATATGTCCCACGCATGAGGAGTTTTTATCATTTTATCATAAATAAAAAATTTTTGTTGTGTAAATAAAAATTAACAGTTTTCAAATTTCCTTCAAGACATTATTTTTACACAATTTCATGATTTTGAGATAACATAAATGATATATCAATTTTAATTTTATGAGCTTACACGGCCCTAAGAAAATTCGAAAAGGTTGATCATTGCATAATTTTGTGATGCAACTATTGTACAGATCAACAGTTTTCGTTTTTTTTTTGGTACGTTTGAGTGACCGTTCGAACAGCATTCCACAAACTCCGTACAACCTAGGACAAGTATCTTGTCTTCTTGCCTATCATTGTTGTGGTTGAGTATTTAGTATGAGTTGTTAAGTGTCTTAATGATTGTGCTTGTTGATTGTTGCATGGTTATTGAATTAGAATTCTGGTAATCTTTTTGAAGATGCGGTTCTTGATGAGTTATTTTTGTCCCATCAGGTCAACATGTAGCTCACTAATTGTACCAGGCGTTGGAAGTTTTGGTCTTCCTTTCATTTTTTTTCAGACATTTTGGGAAAATTTCTTCAGGTTGGGCAGATATTTGTCAAAATTCAAAATCTAAATCAACTAGGTATTCAAACAATACAGTTTGTTCTGAATTCAACATCTTAGGTTGCATTCCATCGAACAAAAGTGTAATGTTGTCTTAACATAAAACTTTATCTCAATCATTATTCCAATGTTTAGTTTTGAAATTTTATAGATTATAAAATAAGGTGTCAACGAACACGAAGATGCTGTAGAAGTAAACAGATTTGAATATTGATTTTAACTCTGAATATTCACGTCACAGTGAATTTTCCATAACGATACTTCAGCTCGAATAGTGGGCTGATTGTTGTTAATCGATTGATATGATGAAGTCTAAGATTACGTTCGTTCATAATTATCATTAGCTCTTGTTGACCGTGCAAATGTACGGGCTCATAAAGAAAAAGGCTTAGCTTCTATGTCTGACGTAGACTTGGCAATAGTTGGTAGTAAGAGGTTCGAATACTAACATATTTTCTTTTATTTCCTCAATTAGATGTTTTGAGATTCTCGAAAATACCTTTTGTATGGATCTGGCCACCATTTCGTACTGGGGGATAGAACTTTGATCCTTTAACATCTTGAGGACGGAGGATCCACGAAACAAAGAGGATATACAAAATAAGCAAGATACACCAGGGTACCTTTTGAAGCAAGGATACAGGTAATAAGTACTGGTTGGAATGGGATTGGACCGAAGCGAGGTATTTATTTTTTGGCAGTACGACCATCGGGTTGGATCACCAGGATGAATTGGATAACAGATGAGTCAATTATTACCTTTTTTTAATTACACATTAATTATAAAAATCCGATACATTCCACAATGTAAATTTATTTTAATGTGTGCAATTTTGGGATCACAAATTAACCTATTTAGAGCTTAATTGCAGTAGAAGCATCTAATATCTTTTTTCCTTTTCAATTATTTATTAAAACAGTCAGCTATCTATTTTCGTTCTTCGGTTATTTAAATTGATTTTCTACTGGAATAATTAAATTTTTATTCTTCAAGTGTCACTAACAGCATTATGATTTTTCCAGGTTTGAGTACTCAATCAACGTTATAGTAAAGAAGATCAATAGTGTATCCCCTCCCCTTCTCCACATAGACTTAGCTGGTGGGTTGATTCATTTCATTTATTTCACTTGGGATAATTTAGTAGCCCAGAATAATTCCGTTATGCTTAAGAGTTCGATTTTTTAACAGCTCAAAGAAATTTTATAGCTGAATATCTAATATGAGTTTCAAGTCCTTACTTTTACGCGTTTCTTAGAAAATGGCGAATTTGTCTCTCGGTCAATGCCAAGTATTCTATAATTTTGAATTGTTATGCGAGTCTGGGAGAAACAAGCAGAATGTGACATGAACGTCAGTATTTTCCGGTGGCGTTGATTGAAAATCCATTCTGAAAGATTGCAGACCTGAGTGCCTGGAATAGCAAAAAGCCATTTTTTTTCGAGAAATAATTAAAGTTTGCTGTTTCAGGTTTTTTTTATATCTATCCTACAAGATATAGCTTCTAAATAAATTTCAGATTTTTAGATTAACAAGAAACGCCCTATAGTTTTCGATTAATATCAGATTGTCGAAATATGCCTCAAAATGCAACATAAATTGCCTTATCTGAATTACGTCGGCCTAGAAAATTTATTTTTCCACAGTTGTAAGATATTGTGTACCTGAGTATTCGGTATTAATTCTATAGGAACGTGTGCTCTTGAGCCCTTATGACTTGAAAGATAGATAGATAGATGAATCGACGGAGGGATAACGATGTGATCCTAGGAGGGTACCTTTTTTTCATTTGGGGTACGGAACCCTAAAGAGGAAACAAATTCTTGAAGGGGTTCAAATGAATGCTGGTCCAAGTGTATTCTGGGGTAAATAGCTGGGAAAGCAAGAAGAATATGTTGTTGAATAAAATTTCAAAAGCTAATGGTATGAATATGAGTAGATCATTATTCTCTGAAACTTACCTCTCCAAAATCTGTGAGGGTTCCATTTTGCACAATATAATCAAGCAGAGCTGCCCTGAAAGAAAAAAAATATTTCAAGGTAAATATTTTTGAAGCGGGAGAAAAGTTTTGTCTTCTTTATTTGGATAAAATCAATTGCCACATGCATGATACATCATCACTTTTAAACGGCAAGAACGATTTCGACGAAATATATTTGGTTGTGTGCTCAATTGTCGGAAAATAATTTCTATGAGAGAACATTTTCAGAAAACTTACGTGAAAAGTCGTTAAATATTAAATTATAACGTTAAGGTATTGATTGAATAAGGCACCGTTTAAAAATTCAATTATCAAAGGAAGGTTTTCAAATCTTAACACTTCTCCTAATATTCATCAGTATTAAAGGGTGCTAATGGCGAAGCCTCTTCGAATTTCCGAAGTAATCCGAGACACCTATGAAGTTGAAAGAATTGAATGTCGTTTATCTTTATATGAATTGAAGAAAATTTTGATAACCATAAAAGTAAGAGGCATCGTTTTCCATAATTATTCTCATTCAGGTAATACTGTACATGAAAAATACAAATTTTCATTCAATTTCCTCGTTATTCTAGAATGGAAATCGATGGTTCTTACTTGAGGCTGTGAGAGTACCCATTTTATCAATGGTTTCAATAGTGTATTGAGGATACTCATTGAAGATGTGTGTGTGTGTGTGTGTGTGTGTGTGTGTGAGAGTGTGTGTGTGTGTGTGTGTGTGTGCGCGCGCACCTCTTCTCCCAGAATCGTGATGATTATTAACATCTGCTCCAAAAGCATATTTGAGCAGTTTTGGTTAGATATCCATAGTATTTTTCGAGATAATAGCAAAGAACCACTCGAAAATGGATCTTCAAAAGGAAGTGAAACTTATTCAATTCCGATATAACGGCTGTTTTATGAATCTGGACCGAATTTTGTATTCACCATTACCCCTGAAATGTTTGACCGATTTTCATCAAATTGTTCACTGCTTTCCGATAAAATATGAAAATTCATCAAGAAGCCACGTACAGGGTGTTTGTTTTACCTTATGAAGAAAAAATAATATCATCAGTACGTATCTAGAATATTTTTACTTATACCGAAAAAATTCAAGGCAAAGAATTGCCTTTGATAGCCTAAAATTAAAACAAAAAGATAAAAAAAAAATAATCATTGGGGAACGAGTCGATGCCACTTTTAAAAGAATTAACGGATGGGCACCTCACAACGTCACTTGTGGGTTGAAAGAGGAAGTTTATTTCATGTAAGCAAAATACTCCTTATTTAAAAATGTTTTCTCTACTTGGTAGGGAACTTTTCCCTTACCAACTCAAGATTGTGGCTGCGAAGTCGTGGGTCACTGTTTAGATCAAGAAGGGATGTTAAAATAGCATAACTATGATCGATAATACTATAGCTAATGATCAAATCTCCTTGATGACGCCGTCGATCGAGAGTTTGTAGGTTTGCTCCATTCATTCTTTCGAAATACGCCGGTTTCTCACTTCCGTAACACAAACGAGTGGCATAACGCGGCGCTGAACACTTTTTAACAGGTTCTGGTCTCGAACAAACCGCAGTCGTGTACGTATTGGACGAACATACAACTTATTGAGAGTTTCAGCGGTTGGGAAGGATACAGAATTCAAAGATTTACGTAGAAGGTACAAAAGAGGATTCACACGTCCGCAAACACCAATAATGGTCTCAGGCCCTGTTAGATCTGAAGTTACAGTCACACCGAGATCGACGTGCGATGAAACAGCACCGAGGAGATGACGGTCGATGAAGTATTGAGCGGAGGAACTATTAGAACCTATCTGCAGCACGACGCTCTTGTTAACATGCAAAGGTAGCAGTCAGTCATCGCACCATCGTGATATGGCGTGCAGATCACCTTGGAGAGCCATTGACTCGTTTAGAGCATTAGTATATAACTTGGTGTCATCCGTGTAAAGCAATTTGCTCGATTTGTTTTGAAGTGCAAGGTAACTAATAAAAATTATAAATAGGATAGACCCGCTTGTGACTAGTGTTGCGGAGGAGAAACTGGTACCAATTCTTACTGAGATGCTCGGAATGACAAATAATAGCTTATCTACAGAAAAAGATTCCCCGTATACCCACGTGATCTATTTTGCAGTCTTCTATGAGTGACTCTACCGAAAGGTTTAGCAAAGTCAAGGTATGTACATAGGTTAGGCATTTTACGGTCGCAAGATAGCGTCCAATCATTCAAGCATCTTAAAAGAATAGTAGTAGTGAATTTTCCTTTCACAGAACCATTGAGTGGGCATAGTTGAGTTGTTAGTAAGAAATTTCGACATTTTCCCATCAATGATCAGCTCCAGTACTTTCGAAGGGACACAAAAGAGACTGGTAGGCCTATTATTGAGAGGGTCGAGTTTATCTCCATTTTAATAGATTGCGGTAACTGACGATTTTTTCGAAGCCAAGGTTACCTTTGATTCGCTTAAAGATGTGGACATAAGCATTAATAGCGGAAGAGACAGAGTTTCAGCGAATCTTTTCAAAAATATAGTGCTTAAGCCACCAACTAACTTACTAGCACGCATATATTTGAACAACTTCTTATTGTTTTTTTGCGATGGATTTCTCGTATCTACGACGTGATGCGCGAAGCTGGTTGGAAGATGTTCGATGATCTATGTAATGGGCCTGGCTTTTTTGGAAATCTTATATTTTTTCTAGAGTTGTTGGATTTCCCCGTTCAATCAGGGTTTTTAGGATTTCTACGAACTTTCTTTTTTGCACGTGTGTGGTTTCTTATAGTATTCAATAAACAGAAATAAAATGTTTCTCACATGAGGTCAGAGTCATCAAAGGGATGAATAGGTCCGTTCCAATCAATAAGAAGTAACTCGTCTGATAAGGTTTTGTAATTAATAATGTTTAGGCTTTGTGATCGTCTCGACCTTAAGTTGAATTTTAGCAGTAATCACAACATGATCAGAAATACCAATTGGGAAGTGATGATTTGGCTGGCTCATAAGTTGATCATCATTGGAAAAAATGAAATCTAAGATAGACGGAGTGTTGTTTATACGAAAACTGGAATTCTAATTCGCCTGCAACAATGAAGTTAGTAGTCAGCGACAAATGGGTCAAGCAGCTAATTAGCATGTTATGGGATTCACGAGTAACGTCTTCGGGACGGTAGTTAATATTTATATTGTTTTTGTATAGTCTGATATGTAATTCTTGAACCAGGGATATCGAGCCTAACAGGGTGTGTTTGAAAGTTTTTGACGATTTTACCACCGATTCGATCGACCCTGTTACTTCTCCACCTGCTAAATCCATTCATTCGAACGGGACTATCTGGTTCTGATTAATTCATCCATATTTGAGTTAAAAATATGAGGTATGCTTGAAGGTTAATTATAGAACAGTTGAGTTCATCCAGTTTAGCTTTGAGGAGTTGAGATTTATGTAGAAAAACATATAGTGTAAATGAGAATGAATTATGCACGAAAGTTCTGAATAATCTTTGAAATGTTTATGTATTTCTTTGTGATGATTGATTCATCATTTCCTTTCCCCACATGACAGAAAAGCTCTAGGTTTCTTGTTTACGTTGATCTGGCATGATAAGTTTAAGCATGCAGGGGTACTTCTAATCTGTATTGGATTTATCTACTCAGAAGAAAGCCAAAGGCTGAATTGGGTAGTTCACTGTGCTGAGGACTGCCCGTATGACTTACTCATCGTGTTTTATTTTAGCAGCAGAATCATCCACAGCCTCAAGAGTGCCTCTTACAAGAACATTCTTTGCGAGGCGATAGCCTGGGTATCAGTTATTTTATCAATTTTGATTTTGAAATTTTCAAGTTCTCTTTGCATATCATCTTTCATCATCTCGATAGGAATTTTGTTTATTATAGTTGGCGCATGTGGCGGGATCCATTCTTGTTACTGATAAAGGAATGCTGGCTCAGAAGGTATCAAGAAATATCACCAGCGTCCGAGTATATATCATCAGTTCTTAAGTCACTTGGTGTAACAAGTGGACTACTAATTTTTCAGACAATAAAAACGCACATGTTAAAAATGGGTTTCAAAGCGGAGCTCAGGAGAACACACACAATTCAGGAGTTATGGTGGTTACAAAATTAGGCTCAGATTCATGAAACAGCCTGTATTCTGGAAATGAGTGGGCTTAAAAATCTTTCGAAGCTCATTTCCCAGAACTCCTTGGTACCCTCTATTTTCCGATAAGAAGTATGTTACAAATAATAAACGTAAAATTTAAGAATCAACTACTTACTCATTGCATCCAGTTGCCAAGGTAAGAGCACGAACACCCAGGTCATAGAAAACTCTCAAAAATGCAGTTGTGTTCATAATGGACTGACCGCCATCTATGCCAATGAGACTACCTATCTTTTTGTTTTCAAAAACATTATCTAGATCTGAAAGTAATAAGGAATAAGTAAGTTGATTCACCAATTTCAAGATGGAGCATTTATATACTGCTGATAAATATCCCAAAATCAAGTAATAATCATTCAAGACTCTAATCAAGAAGGAATAATAGACCTTTCGTAGAATGTTAAATTTCTATCCTTGAATGAATTAGGTCTCCGATTTACACGTCATAACCATTTCCAACAGAGGCCATTCATTCGATGTCATGAATAAGAACAATAGACTACTGTTTCACTTCATTTGAATTCGTCAAAGTTGCTCAATTTCAACATCCCCTTGGACTACAACAAAAATATGTATGTATTCGGTGAGAAAACCATGCATACATGGAAGACCTAGATCCTTTTAACAGAAAGCCTGGAAGTAATATATTAAATGGATAGATATGAAATTGAGTGTGGCGTGATTGGTTGCCCTGCCACTGCGACCTAGTAGTCTATTGTGGTATCAATCCTTCTTGTAAAGGCTCAATTAGCTCAGTCAGCTCCAGTTTGCTAGATCCAAGTTTCTTTAGCCTGATTCTGTCCCTTGCTGGGCTTTCGCACATAACGTGTTCTATCAATTATATCTCCCTCCCATATGGTCGGAATGAAGGTTCCTCGATGAATCCGAAAACTTAATCGGGTGATTTCTGAGGCTACAGTGCACCGTTAATATGGCAATTTGAACTCTCAGGTCTAGACAGGAGAGTTTAAGCCGAGACTTGGCTCTCGCAGTGGAAGGTTAATTGTTAGCGAGTCGAGTGTCTGACACCTGTAAGACTCATCCACTGCACACGTTACCTTAAGGTCTACCCACCGATTACTTTCCATCCTTGTGGTCTGCAGGGATAGTTCTGGTCCGATGAATCTCAAAGTTGTTCTTCGTGGGCAATGAGAAGACAGACTCATTGGTCTGGAGCCATCATCATCAAATCATCAAATGGAGCCTATTTCTTTTTCCAAGTTTGGCGAGTGTTGAACGACACTCCTGCACAAAAAGTAAGTGAAGTTGTCGAATGCCAATGCTTTGAGTGCAACTTGGCTATCCTTTATAGTTTTGTGCAGGGGCATACAGCGGTCTATGGTTTGAAAGCATGGTGCACGCGGTAACAAGGTGCAAGACCCAGTATCAGTTCCATGGTTGCAGTAGGTGTAGAGCCAGATGCTCCAGTGATCATCGTGCAGGATGCAGGCCGTTCTATGCAGTTAAGAGCTTGAGTTGGAATTGCCTTTTAAGGCCCACCAAGCAATGCCATATGTGATATGTGGTCTCACCATCATTACATATAGCCACTGAAGTTGCTTTGGGCTTGCCTAACCTAATCTTTTCAAAGGCCATATTATCTTTTCCAGGTGCGAGTTTAACTTACTACTACTTTTTCTAGTGAATGCCACCATAAGGATTTCGTGGGCCTTCATATTAGTTTTTCCACGATAATATATTAATTAGAATGAACGCAATCCGATATTGATTAATTTCTTAACATAGGATTACTTTTCCACACATCCTCACTTTAACTATTTGTTCTGGATTCATTTTCATTAAATCTTAAAGAAACCTAATGCCCATTTTTTAATATAATCAATATTAGTTTCTGGTTTAGTTTGCGGATCTGACCTGATGAATGTTTCACTCGTTGCAGTTGATCTGGGTATTTTTTGATCATTCTATCAATCACATCCAGTTGAGATATTGCATCTGATACTCTACTATTTTCATCGCAACCAGACCTAGCAATCCAAAACTGAAAAGGAAAATATAAATATTTAGCTTTTTCATGGAAAAGTGACATTCAAAGTAGTATAAATCTCTTTGCATATAGGTGGATAGAGGGTGCTAGGACTGCAGGTTAATATGCAGTATTTGTTAACTTACAGTCAAAATTTTAGTGTAATTCTGATAAATCAGTTGTTGAATGAATTTAAACCGAAATAATTCTTCAAAATATTCGCAAGCAATTTTCTCATCAAGGAAGTTAGTCTATATGGTATTCTAACTGTGTTCGAAGTATCACATCAATCAACAAATTTCGGTTGGCTCAGAGAAATCAAACTTAATTGGATTTCTTATCGACAATGTAAGAGTAGGTGCACAAAAAATGGCAGTGGCATAGGAAAAATCGATTTAATGAGCAAGATCATCAAGGAAGATCAATATGTGACATGTAACTAGAACAATACTCGATATAAAATATTTCTTCTTATGTTCTAGTGGTTCTACGGTCTATTTTAGTACATATACTAGATATCTCTGATATTTTAACAATCTCAAAGAATTCTCTATTTTCCATGCTAATATCGGGTGTTCCAATTAGATGAACAGATTTTGAATTCAAACAAGGTTTAAACGTCGAACATTATTTGTTCTATTCAAATGATTTGATCAATTTAATCATAGAAAAGAGATAATTTGGCGTTTCAGTAATATTAAGGAGCAATTATGAGGGCAACTATCTAAAATGTCTCATTATATTGTGGCAGAAAATTTAGGTATATATGAAGAGTTTCGGCACATATTTAGGAATTTAATGATTCTCATTCAGGGAACAATGTTCATCCTTCCAAAAACATTTAAATATTCTTCCCTGAAGGAACTGGTTTTCCGATCCCCTCTTCATAATTATCGTCAACCAGAGCCACATAGCAGTGGTACAATCTACTCGGATGTCTTGAGAAGGAGCAACAGATTGTATAGTTTCGGTCCCTTTTCCAAACTGCCATCTACTAATCTTAATCTATTGGAGTGCTTCAATTACATGTATATGTTTACATAATATCTCAATAATAATAACATGCAAAATTTATCGCTATATGAATGCTAGACATTTTCTACAATAACAACGTTTTTCACTGTAGACTTTTGTCTCCATGGAATAGGATTGATAGTCGAAGCGGGTAAAATAATAATAACGATAGTTTTATAAAGGTTCTGGTCTCACCTGGGAACTAACTTGTCCTTTCTTTAAACGTGGAAAATCTGTGTTACACTGAGGACAATCAAATGTCGAATCATTCCGGAGATCACTATTGAGGTCCACTCTCGATAAGTTGTTATTTACAAGGAGCTGTATGTTCTGTGGTAGATTATTCCTCCTGTAAACAGTTGTAATTTTATCGACTATGGAAGGTTGAAGATGAATAAATGAATTCGTTAACAAAATCAGATAGATTTGTAGATATACACTGCACCAAGGAATTAACACACAAAATCAAGAATTCAAATTGATTCAGGAAAAGTTAAGATATGTTGAAGAATATAATAGAAATTGGAATTAAACTAAAAATGAAAAATGTGAAACTTATGGTAAAAAAGGGATTTTTCAACTCCTGTCTGTTGTCTGTTCCGAATCTTATTCATGGTAGCTGGCTGGTTTTGATGCCTTCATCTTCTTTTGAGAATGCCTCAGCGACTCGAGTCAGGACTTCGTAGTAGCCACTCCTTTGAAGTGGTGTCGTGATCTTGAAGGTAGTTCCTAACGACATGGGTGAGATCTGGCTTTATCATGCATAAACAAAAAGTATGCCGCAAATTGTACAAGATCTTCTAAATCTCAGTAACGTACCTCTGAGCGTCCAGGGTTCCATTCTTTACGATGACCAGATTAGTGCGGGCCTTCAAAGAAGAAGTTTCACTGGGCATATCTCTCATTTCGATGTCTGTACACTAGAGAATGTCGGCCGCAGTAAAAAAGCAAAATCTCGCCTTATTTGTGAACAAAACTCTCTCACGGTCGGCTTCGAATAATTGACGAGCTCCCAGGCAAAATTCAATCAGGCTCTTCGATGTCTTGCGGTTTGAGCTGAGTCTCGAACTGTGACACGAGACATTTAACCAAATTCCCTGAGACGTTATTGTATCGTTTCAGTGCTAATCTGCACTGCAGACTGTGTCGAAGCGCACCGTTGTCAAAATGGGGAAATTTTCAAATAATGGTAATGAATTACCGTTGTTACTCGAGGTCGTTCTTGCCCAGGTCTCCTCATGACTATCAGTCTACCTCAACCTGCGGATCGTTCTGGAAATATTTTAACCAGACACCCCAAATCTTTGGTCTATTTTTGTTAGAGTCCAACCTAAGTCATCTAATACCAATGCTTCGCCACCTCAATTTTCGTGGTTCGCGTAGCATTACCAAAAATTAAGAATTTTCATCAATATCAAACGTTACTCGTTATGTGGTCGTTTCTCGCAACATCTCAATTTTTGTTTCATTTTATTTCTCTTGATAGGAACATGTGCACTAAGAAAAACATCATCAAATTTTGTATTAATTATTCAATGTTTTATAATTTAAGTGACGCTTGGGATCGAAAACGACTAGAATAAACTCGGCATCTATATATATATATATATATATATATATATATATATATATATATATATATATATATATATATATATATATATATATATATATATATATATAAAGTGCTTCAACGAAAACTAAACAGAGGCTATAACTGTCAAGATCGAAAGAAAGGCGGTATCTTTGTCTACATTGCCTTGAACGAATTTCCATTTTTAATTGAAAACTGTAAAAGATACAGGGTGAGCAACTGAAAGATAGGGAAGACTATTTACCTGAGACTATTCAAGTTTCAGTGAGGTAAAATGGAACAGATCCACGCTGATCAATGGCAGTCATCATCAAGTACCCTCCTCATCTCGATTTTCAACCTCTGGAGCAGGGGTGACAACCCTTGGAAATTTGAAAGAGGGTAGATGGGTTGAGTGATAGCTCGAAAGAAAGATATTATCTTTGTCTGCATTCCCGTGGAAGAATTTTCATTTTTGATTGAAAACTGTAGAAGATACAGAGTGAGCCACTGAAAAATAGAGAAGACTATCGCCCAAAACTATTGGAGTATTAGTACATAGATGACAGCCTTTGATCTGGAATGAATCTGTTCCATTCTTTTGCATTAGTACTTGGATAGCTCTAGGCGATAGATAGTCTCCTCTATTTTTCAGTAGCTCACTCTGTATCTTCTACAGTTTTCAATCAAAAACGAAAATTCGTTCACTGGGATGCAGACAAAGATAATACCTTTCTTTCGTGTATGACTCGACCCATCTACCCTCTTCCAAATTTTCAAGGGTGGTCATCCCTGCTCTAGGGATTGAAATTCGAGATGAGGATGGTACTTGATGATGACTGCCATTGATCAGCTCGAAAGAAAGGTATTATCTTTGTCCGCATCGTGAACGAATTTTCATTTTCGTTTGAAAACTGTAGAAGATATAGAGTGAGCTACTCTAACTCCTATGGAACTCAATAAGAATAGAATTATTGCGAGCAGTCATGAAGGCAATCGAAATCCTTTACTTGAAAGGTATCACTGGATTGAAATATTACCCCTGCTATAGGGGTTGAAATTCGAGATGAGGGTGGTTTCGGAAGATGACAGCTTTTGATCTAAAATGAATCTATTCCAGTTTTTCGCACTAATACTTCAATAGTCTTGGGGTGATAGTCTTCTCTATTTTTCAGTGGCTCACTCTGTATCTTCTACAGTTTTCAATCAAAAATGAAAATTCGTTCACTGGAATGCAGACAAAGATAATACCTTTCTTTCGAGGTATGACTCGACCCATCTACCCTCTTCCAAATATTCAAGGGTGGTCACCCCTGCTCTAGCGATTGAAATTCGAGATGAGGATGGTACTTGGTGATGACTGCCGTTGATCAGCATGGATCTGTTCCATTTTACTTCACTGAAACTTGAATAGTCTCAAAGAAATAGTCTTTTCTATCTTCCAGTTGCTCACCCTAAGTATTTTACAGTTTTCAATTAGAAATGAAAATTCGTTCAAGGCGATGTAGACAAAGATACCACCTTTCTTTTGAGTCATCACTCGACCCATCTTCCCTATTCAAAATTGTTAAGGATTGCAACCCCCGCTTAGGGTTGATATTTCAGGCAAGTTTTGTACCCCAAAAAATGTACCCTTCGGAACAAAAATTGACTGGTTTTTGCGTTTTGATCAGAAGTAAATATCTTGGTAGATATAGACTCTGTTTAGTTTTAGTTGAAGCACCCTGTTTATATAATACAATTTGATATATTTAAAATTGTGCATTAATTTCTCGGCGCAGTGTAGTTTCGAAAACTTTAGAATTTTTTTTCAAGGAAGGAGGAACGTGGGTATGCTTTCCCACGCCCTAACTTCTTTAACCTTATAGAACATGGATTTGTCATGTGCAAAATTTTTCCAGCAGAGTAATTTATTTGTAAAAAAACAAGAGCCAAACACAACATCCAGGTTTTTGCTGGAATCGAACTAGCGACCTGCCGTGTTACAGCAAGGAATTCTCTCCACTTGGATATATGTCATATGGTGATAACTTCATGTAGCAAAATTGAAAAATGTTATGCGTGTTAACAGTGTTTCTTACTAGTTTTAGGTGATACTCATTTGGTTACAATTTTCAATAAATTAAATAGTTTGGATCATATTTCATTTTGATGTACCATGTGCGTTCCAAAGTAATCAGGAGTTTTTCGAAATAAACTTTCTACATATGACTTATTATGTTGGATAGTTACATTCGTAATTTACTCTCATAGAAAATACCATGATAAGTTTATGTATTGGTACAAGAATTAGAATCGGCCAATCCATTAATGCAGTATTTCATATTGGCGTTTTGAAGTGTCTTTGATTTCACAGGAATGACAAATTTTGGCGGTAATGATTCAGGTTAAAGTTTACAACATGCGACCTTGACTCTGAAAGTTTTTTACGAATCAATACTTGCTGTCATTTATCTCCTAATCTTGTTTATTATTATCTGCTCGAGTGTTATGATTGCGAATGCATTCAATTTTCTGGCATTGGCCACTTACATTCATTACAGTGGCAACTATTCGATCTCTCATACACGAGCTGACACGCACTGTATTATCGACATTTATTATTAGTATTGGAATTTCTTACTACAAGAACCAAATAGTTAACTCATAGTAGGGATTATATTAGGGTCCGTCACGGATATCGACAACTAAGCCTAGGGCTTTTTGTGTCTCCCTGCTCGCTCCTCAATCTAAGTATCTAAGAGAGCGAGGGAGTATCGGCAGAATCCGTGGTTACGCCTGAGGCCTAGGGTGAATCCATGCCGAGTATATGGTGATCAAATGTATGAGTGTTTCGGCCCCAATTTCACACCATCTGCACTTAGAATTATTCTCCAGTTCTATATTGCACAGATGATATCTGAACTTGCCGTCCCGTCATTAATTCGACTGCCTTGTCCAGGTTTCACTAGGTGATGTACCCGGCATTGTCTTGGACTAGTGATAACCTCAAACATTCAACCAGGTGTTCCTATGTTGTTCAGCTAGTCTGTCCCCGAGCCTTGCTTTAACAACACAGGCTACGCACGCGAACGCAGGTCCTGATCCTATTAGAGTATTTTAAGCCCCTAGACAGTCCAGCCTATCCGCAATCTCATATCCTTTGATTCTCTGAACTGGAACCCAGAGTAGACTGATATGATTGCTTACCATCAGTTAATCTAGTACCTGAACGCACTCCCAGACCACCGTAGAAGTAAACCTGTATGCGCGAAAGTCCCCCAGAGAAGCCGTCGGGCTTCTTTGCGAGAAGAGCAGATCGTGATCAACTCATTAGTTGTACACAGTTTTGCCAGCCTTTGAACAAAGCCAGGTATGATGTTCGACTGGAAAACTGTTGTATATTTATCTAATATGAGGTAGAACCGCCTCCCGCTCTCCTCCACTTGGTAATGAATCCTTCATTTTCTCCAACTGTTATCCAGATGGGGTTTTCAGCTTGATCTTATTAACGAATTACCTAAGTGGTACCTTGGAGTGATTTTATGCGAGTTCAGGCATAGAAGGTGGTCGTTGTTAATAGATTCAAGAAAAAGGTATGTCTTGCACCGACAACTTGCATGTGTCTTCAAGCCTCACGTCCACTGATGGTACACTCACATATTTTGTGGCCAGAAGAAAATCTGCCAGTTTATAGCTTCAGATGCTGAACCCAGCTAAGGTTCATATCCAAGTTACTAACTTCATTTACTTAACCAATTCTTTAACCCAGGATGCACACCAGCGTGTTTTAACATAGTAAGATGTATTTTGTTCGGAACTGCCGAATCTTCCACCGTCGGTTTTTGCCCATTTTTGAGCCGTTAATAATGCATTGTGAAAAAAAAACCAGCAAAAGTACTACACGTTGAATTTTTGATATATTAAGTTCCATATCAATGTATTATAATGGAGATTAGAGTTCAGCTTCAATGAAATTAGTTACAGATTTGAGAGAATTTTTGAAGATTACCAATTAATACCGTTAGCCAATATATTCGATGTTACTGTAGTAATAACGATTTTGCTCAATCTCTCTTGCACTCTACTATGATTTGAACACTTTCCATCATGATCTTGTTGCCTAAGTAGCAACGTTTCGTTGAGAATTTAACTGAGTTAGAAAAAAAGTTAACATTCTTGGCTAACGATTCATTCTTCGGCATACAAAAAAGACTAATACTCACTGCACAATTGCGTCATATGTGATCGCACCAAACGTCATGACATTTCAACAAACCGTCATTGAAAATCAAATCTATAGTAATATGAGCTGTATATTTTCAAATATCAGAAAACTGCAGAAGTGAGGGCATGAAATATTCACTAGTTAAAATCCTCATATTCCTCTAGTAAAGTTCTGACCTCAGTTGAGTCCGCTACTGCCACAGACTAAACGTGATAATGACTATTTTTTACATGTGTCATTAATGATCTACTACGAATACAAAGTTGGTTTCACTGAAAAACAAAGTCTTTAACGGTTGCAGTGCGCATTTGGTGATGAAAGAACATCGCCAAATGAGCGCCATCATATTCCGATGGCATAGCATATTCAACAGAGAACAGATATCACTTCGTGTTGAACCAAGTAAAAGTTGGCCCTGTTCGCAGTGAATGTTAATAACATTCAACGAGTGCGACGTATTATTATTATTATTTATTGAAATTAGAGTGGAGGGGCGAGTTTTATATACTCAATGACTATCAAATAAGTGAAACAAATAGATATGTGTAAATGTGAGAAGAAAAATAACAAAAATGTATGAATAAAAATTAGACAAAAAAATAATGAACCTAGTCACTCTTAAATATCTGGTCCAACTCATTCTTGAAAATATTCACACTATTGTAGTTTAGCACACTAGGGAGGAGTTAGTTCTACCACTGAAAGACACGGGTGTAGAGAAACTTTCCCTTGGTATGTAATAATGAGGTCCTCATGCTTCCGACGGTCGGCAAACGTTGAGATGCTCATTAGTCAAGGTCACTCTCCATAGCTGGATACTTTCGGGAAGGTCTGAGTCTCGCGTAAGTGTGGGTCTCCATACGGGACAGCCAAACTCAAGTATAGGACGAACAAACGTTTTGTATTGAGTACTACAAGTACCCGGATGACACCCAGAAATGGATCGGTTCAACAAGTACTGAAACTTCTTTGCTTTATTCGCAACGTGTAGGACATGATCAGACCACTAGAGATCATCAGCAATGATACCTGAATCGGAGAGCCAGTTTTTAAGCTGGATCACGAACCCTGGACGTATTGCCTACGAGGATTGACTTTACCCATTTAGATGATTCTACATTTAGTGAAATTTAACGGCAAGGGACATTCGTTTGACCAGTTCATGATATTGTCGATGTCGTTCTGAATGATGTGACCGCATGCAAGGGGATTGTTGTAGATGTTGGTATCATCGGTGAACATGAAATATACTCAATTAAGAGAAAGCAGCAGATAGGAGGTGTATGAAAGAGTATTGACATTAGGCAAGGTAATCGTTTTGTAGTTTGCGTCAAGTATATATCTGCCACATTCACATTTGTGAAGAATTGTTGTCGATCTAGGGCTTGAATGTATAAGAAGTTCCAAGATGCACCCTATCAACTGATTAAGGCAACACTTGGTGTTAGATCTGTAATAGTCAATTCGATTCAACATGAACAGAGCGACCAAAACTCTCGAGAGGTACGCGAATAATGGGGATCATCGTATTTTATTTGAAATCGTAACAGGTGATCAAACATACATTCCATTTGTCGATGCTTCTTGCCGCCAGGAGAGCCGTGTGTGGATTTACGAAGATCATCCAACCCCAACCATTGCGAAAATGCAAAAAATATGTTGAAAAAGTTATGTATGCCGTTTTCATTCCAAGTACAGGATGGGTGAAACCAATTAAACTAGAAAACAACGTTTTGTGACAACAAACTGGTAAAACCACAAAATGTTTTCACGATTCGCGAGATAGTGTAGTATCACGTCAATCCATTGTCACACAGAGCACAGTAAGCAGTATACGTTTCAAATGAAGTTAAGATGATAACCATACGATATCCGCCCTACTCGCCTGATAAGGCCATGTTGGCTGGTTCTTCTTTAACCTCTCTCTTTGTTTGTTCTGTTCCATAGACTTATAGTTTATAGTGGACTCCGAACCACTCACCTAGACCAGGGGTGCTCAAAAGGTCGATCGCGTGGTAACTTAGAGAAGCATAATAAAAAATAATGAAGAGGTATTTCCGCCACAGAGTGAATCAAGGAAAAGAAAAGTACGTGATTTGATATCTTGTTTGAAAAAAGAACAAACCATGTTCAGGAAACCAGCCAAACGATCAAAAGATGTTACGATCTCGTCATTTAAAATATCTCATTTATTGGCGAAACACAAGAAACCGTTCGAAGATGGATCGGTTGTGAAGGAAGCATCTATTGAAACGGATGAGACTTCATTTGGAGATTTTAAAAATAAAACAGAAATCATGTCTGCTATTAGAGAACTTCAGTTATCTCGTCCGACTATCACAAGGCGTATTGAAGTCATGAGTCAGGACATGGCAGATAAACAAAAACCTGATATTAGAAATGTGCATATTTTTCTTTACAGTTTGACGAATTCACCGATATGGCAAACACTGCCCAGCTGTCTATTTTTATTCGGATGGTATTCAATGACATGTTGGCTAAAGAAGAATTTTTGACAATCATTCCCTGATGGGGAAGATATATATGACGTCCTCTTCAATTTTGTAAAAACTACAAACTACCAATATATAAATTAATGTGCATTACAACCGATGAAGCACCAGCAATGACTGGAAAGAAAAATGGTTTTGTGGAATTGTGTCGAGCTAATGAAGATTTCGCTTCATTTTTTTCATTCCATTGCATTATACGTCAACAAGTTTTATGTTCAAAAGTTTTAAATACAGAGGAAATTGCATTGCAATAAAAGTTGTGAATTCCATCTGTGCATGTAGCTTGCAACGGCGGCTCTTTAAGTTGCAATTGGAAGATAGGGAGTCAGCTGAACTCACTGATTTAGTTCTTCACACGGACGTCAGGTGGTGGATTCGCTGAATATTCCTAGAAAGGTTTCAAGAATTATTGCCCGAAATAACAGCTTTTCTAGACGAAAGAGGTGATGACACTCAGATGGTGAAAAACGAAAAATGGTTGACTGATTTGGTATTTTTGACTGACATCACAATGCACTTAAACACCATTAACTTGGAGCTTCAAGGTAAAGGAAAAACTTTTATTGCGATGATTAGTGCTGTAAACCATTTCAAAAGAAAATTGCAACTTATGATAGATCAACTGAAAAGAAAGGATCTGGAACATTTTCCGTCTTTGAGAGCAAGGAATCTTCAGATGAATTATGATACGTATGAGGCTGACTTATCAAATATTTTGGGACAATTCGAAATTCGTCTTTATGATTGCAGTAAATTGGCAAATATAGCATCATTTATGATTTATCCTTTTTCATGTAGAAACATTGAGGAATTAGCTACTGAAATAGCAAGTCAGTTCAATATGAACTCATGTTCTGTTGAAAATGCGTTGGTGCAGATTATATCAGATATACATCTCAAAAGCTACAGCATCTGATACAAATTTCCAGTGTTTTATATCTGAAAATAAATATCCGAATCTAAGAAAAATCGCCCTTCAACTGACGGCAATGTTTGGTTCAACTTACTTGTGCGAGTCTGGATTTTCTGGAATGAAGATAATTAAGTCAAAATATCGCAATCGACTAACTGAGAATCATATGTACCATCTTATGAAAAGTATACTGAGGACATGCAGTCCACGCTTCAACATCCAAAGTCGCTCCTTAGTTAAGTGTAACACCATATGTAACTCTTTTGTTTTGAATAACTATGAGTTTTCTCATTGATTTTATAGAGAACCTAACCTAACTTAACTAAACTTAACCCAAACCTTGACTAAATGTATTTTTTGCGGAAAGGTAATATCTATATATGCTACGGTACACCCTACCTAGTTAGGTAGGTAGATAGGGTATATCGTGTATGTACGGCAACCCTGCATCACACATACTTGCAACCTCTCAAAGTCGATCGTACTTAGTCTAAAAATATTGAGGTAGATCGCCAGCAGTTCAAGTTTGAGCACCCCTGCTATAAGGGTTCTTTTTTTCCATTTTGAGTACAAAAGCTTAAAAATTAAGAGAGCCAATTTTTTGAAACAGTCAAATAACCCAAACTTTCATTTTCCATTCTAAATAATCTGTGTGACCTCGACGACAGGTTGACAACGCCTTTGCATGCTTTCTAGTAAACGATAAATTCGATTTGCAAATTGGTCAATACTATTGGTAACATCACTTTCAGTTGTTTGAAAGTAATTGACTCACTTGATGTGATGTGCTCGTCTGCGAAGCATATCTCAAGCATGCTCGATTGGATTAAGATCGGGTGACCTCGTAGGCAGGCTAAAGTGGTTAATTCCCGCTGTTTCTAGAGCATTCATCACATTATGGACTCTACGAGGTCTAGCATCATCGTCGATAAAAACAAAATTATCATCTAAGGTTCCATGAAAATTTTGAATATTAATGAGTTTTTTCATTGATATTATGAGAAGAACCTAACTAAACCTAACCCAAACCTTGACTAAAATAATGTATATTGTGCGGAAAGCTAATATCTATATATACTACGAGACACCCTACCTAGGTAGATAGGTAGGTAGGTAGGGTGTATCGTGTATGCACGAGTACTCTGCATCACACATACATGCAGCCACTCAGAGTTGATCGTGAGTAGTCTAAAAATATTGAGGTAGATCGCCAGCGGTTCAAGTTATAGCATACCCTGATCTAGACTGTGCAATGATAAATGCCACCACTCTGGATTACAAGTTATCTGGCCTTCGATAGTATATGGGTTTAGCCAGTACCCATGTACCCAACTACAATATGCTTGCGAACTAACCGTGCAGCTACCGAGGCGGTTAACCTCTCTCCTTGAACTAAAAAACATTCACGTGGTCGTCGTTTCACTATGGGAAAGGAGATCAATGAGGCAATTCATCACTTTTTGAGAGCAAAGATAACTGGCTTCAAGTCGTTCAGTTTTGGAAGTGCATTGATGTAAGTGGGGATTACTGAGAACATAAGTAAACCAATCTGCATCATACTCCTCGTGTATCTTTTGTACCGCAAAATATAAAGCGTAAAAATCGTAGATGGCAGACTCAGTCATGTTAACTTTGTAAACTGGCTGAGTTCGTGCTAATAATCGATTTGAGACTCATCTCTTATATGATGTCCGTACACAATTTTTGATCGTTTTATTTATGTTTAATCAATCACGGCCTTAAAAAAAGCCCGGGAAATATATAAAAAGATCATAAAATTGTGGGTAAAATGATTCAGTGTGATAAAAATCTTTTGCGTTCCAGTAAGAAGTAGAAAACAATTTATTAGAAGGGCAATTCAGATCAAAGGGAATAACTCGCAGAATTATATCTTCAGCAAGATATTGAATGTATATTTTTAGTATCCACAGAGGGTCCGCATCTGTTATTGATAACACTTTGGCAAAGTTTTGCCTTACTTCAAAATTCTTGGAATGCTAAGCGAAGCTTCTGTTCATTGTGGAAGGAACTTTGCTTAGGATGAATTCTTTTCAGGATTTCCCATAGATGTGAGATGGTATTTAGGTCTACAGACAAGCATGATAGAACTGCGGCTTTTCAGTGTCAGATGCTTATACTGAAGTTGACTCTCATACAATCAATTTCTAATGTCTGGTCAGAAAATTGTTCTCTGTTGTACTTGTTTGTTATCTGTTGTAAAATCGAATATTGGTGTTAAGTTGAGATGCATGGTCCCAGAACGACCTACATGGCGTTTCTTCACTTTAGCAGTTTCATTGACTCGCAATCGTTTTACTATTTCATAGATGCTTGGCTAACTCGCGTTGTGAGCTGTCAACTTGTACCGTACAAATGGCTATTAAAATTTCTTCTCTGTAAAGATAAAAAGAAAATCTCAGTCCTCTATGCCTTCCCGTTTAGAAACAAGTTGAAATCACTGGGAGCCAGGTTAGAAGAATATGTGGATGAGAAATTCATATATCTCACTAGCCTAGGTGTTGCAATGGTGGAAAGGGGTTTAGTGGTGGTGAAATAGGGTCTTCTGCTTTCAAAGGTGTGGCCGTTTGTTTCGATTTCTTCGTTCAGAGGCTAACAGTGTTGTAATGTTCTGATACTAGATATTCATTTATTTTCATTTTAACTGAAATGAACAACTCGATTGGTTCGTTTGCCTGTCAAATCAATTCGAATCAACATATCAGTATGGAATTTCATGTTTTTACTTTCGAAGCATTGTATTGCTCTATCATAATATGAATTGTCGATAATCTTCCCAACTGGTTCTTTTTAGTTTTTTCATGAAACAATTCGGTATCAAATGTTGCATTCCAGATTACGTGATAACGAATTCATTTGTATTTATTTGATAAACCATAATATTATTATTGTCTATAACATAATATTTCGATATTTATAGGTTATCCCTATTAGATGACTATTTTTATCTTACCCAGCAAACAGAGGTGTCCTATCTAACACGAAAGAGTCTTTTCCTCCAGACGTAGTTATATACACCACTACCATGATAGCTACAATCAGGATGAATACTGCTACACCTCCAATCAAGTATTTCCTTCCTGAAATAACACTAAATTATTTTGAATGTATCAATCATACATTGAATGAAAAATGAAGATATATCTCAGCCCAATTAGTCCATATATATATATATAGACTAATTGGGCTGAGATCCAGTAGGATACAAATTTTTTGGAATAGATGATGTGTTGGAATAACTAACCAGCTAAACGTTGTGTCAAATATCAATGAATTTGCAATCGTTCTGAATGTTATTTATGAAGCTAAGAAAAACAAAGAACAATCAAACAAAATATGTCTTTCTCATGCTCAGTTGTGATAAAGAGTGTTTACAACAATTATGACTGATATAGTTTTTCCTTATTTTATGACATTTCTTCGAGACTATCTTATTTAATTTAATCTTGGAACTTTTTCAAGTCTACAACGATAAACCAAAGTATAGAATCAACTAAATACGAGTATCTCGTTCTTTTCGTCAGTTTTAATCAAAAGCGCATAAGCCATTATAATATTTGGAATAAGATGAGAACGGAATTTTCTTTCTATTGTTGACAAATCCTTCACTCTCTTACTACAGGGTAAAAATGAGGCCGCTTCTAAAGGGATTATCGAAATATATACAGACGTTTTACAGAACCAAATAGAAGCAGGATGTGGAGTTCACTTGAGAATATTCAACATGCAACGGGCATGACTTATGAACAGACAGTGTCTTAGATAGAAAGCTGCTAGGTCTGACTATATCCGCAAAGGGGATATGGTCAGACGTAGCAGCTCGATGGAAGGTCGAGAGCAAAACCATCAGAGTCTACACAGACATTAGAGTGTCAATACTATCTTTGCGGAGATATCGAAAGTCTCTTAGGCTAACTGGTAAAGTAGAGCAAAATCAAAACGGATTGATAGGAAAAGGGTGACTAAGCAGAGGACCTGCCGGTCTCCAGAAAAGCAAGTGCACAACTGCTCAGAGACCACACCTTTGAAGTTATAGGACTCTAGTGGATGGAATGGTAAGTTGCAGAGTATCATAAGAACTTTTGGATTATTCAAACGTAAAAACCGCAGCGAAATATGAGTCACTATTGAGTTGCATAATATGAAAATACGACAGATGACAGATGCTTAAATCACAGTTAGCTACCATTATTTAGATCATCATGGAAGAGCATTTGAAGAAGACATATTTGAACAATATTGGTTCTACGTGCTTTAGACATCTGTACATTTTTGAGTTATTCAAAATCTCTCGAATTTTGTACAAATCGTGATTCACTGATACTGGTTCCAAGTGCTGTTTACATCAATACTGTATTGATAGGCAAATTTTGATATTTTAGTACGGAAGCTGAAGAACTATTATATATAGAGAAAAATAAGCTCTCCATTGTCGTTCTATTTTTCTAGGGACCAGTTTGCTGGTGTTAACATTTGCAGTAATGTCTACGTTTTCGAAAAATTCAAAATTTCTCGAATTCGGAAGAATCGTAATTCGCTGATGATATCTTGGTTAACATTACAGTTAATGTGGTATGGAAAAAATCGGCTCAGTGGTTTTCGAGTAATATCGCAATCATGTTTTCTTAAATAAGAAAAATTATTATTTTTCAAAAGTATATACCACATTTGCATTTACAACTGTTTTCCAGGAAGAATCTAAAATTGTTTTCAATTTTCTCTTAGTGTCTGTTCATCAATGATTCATGATGTTCTTTCACTGAAAAGCCCAGAAATTTCAGGTTCTGTCTGAGACCATGGTTGTTTCAACGGTTTGATGAAATTCAGATAATTGTTATTAGCAGTGGTTCTTGAGTTTGACTATTTGACTGACGATTTTGATTTTACAGTATATTAATTATCTCCAAAATCGATCAGCTTGTCTGTCGTATGTTCAAAGTTATTTTGAATAGCAAAATAAATACAATATAGCATCCAAGAAAAGTTAAATCGCCGATGGTTAGTATTTATAAAAAGCATGCTCGCATTATGACTGAGCAGAATCTTTTTTCCACACCACTAAATTTTACTCAAAGGAGTAATATGTGAAAACTATTTTTATATAGCTTTGATAATAATCGTGAGTGACTATTTTCCCAAAATTCGAGAAATGCTGAGTTATTTGAAAAATGAGAGAGATTGGAAAATTTTGCGACAGTAAATTGCTTCTCGAAAAAGAAACCGTCATTTTCTCTAACTCTAATACATCAACATGTGTTCACGTGATAAAAAATATTCAAGAAGTACCCCCAAAGTGGAAGTACACGAATGTCTATAATTTAAGGATATTCGGAATTTATTTTATTTCAGGTTAGATCCAACTTCTTTATCAAAAAGATTGTAAAATTTATAGTTCGGAAACAGGTAAACTTTAAGAAAAGAAAGAATTTTTCAAATGAAAAACTAGATGAATAGAATGAAAAATTGCAGGAACCTTATTCATTGAAAGAATATTTGGTGAGTTTCGGAAACATTATGAACAAGCTAATGCGGAAAATGTCCATCTCGGCATGGAATTTGTCATTCGAGCCAGAGATGCCTCTTCTCTAGGTGCTCAAAATCAAATAGAATCTTTTTAGGTTTCCGTTCGTTTTTGAAGTGATTTCAATCTTGCAGAAATCATTATCGATGGAGATCCCATGCGTGTTCTATGGAATTTAGATCGGGCGATTGCGCTGACTATTCCAGAAAATTGATATTATTTTCGTTCAGAAAATTCCTTAATACTTCTGCATATTGAGGACGAACATTATCATGCATACCACTTCTGAAAAATTTCTAATTTCTTTGTCTCTTACAATCTGGGCGCAAACCTAATCTCGATCAACCGGTGAATAGTACATAAGTCTACTGTTTATTGTCCCATAGAATATGTTCCTGTACCTTCTCCAAGACCTCCGGGCGAATAAATTGGCTCCTAGTTTTCTGTAGATGGTACACTACTAAACACCTAGCCCAAGTGTCTGCTGAAGCCGGTTATTTAGTTCTGCAGCAATAAATATTCGATACCTTCGGGCTGTCAGTTGCAGAAAATGGTCTATCACTGGAGTTATGATACCTGGGCCAAAAGCGGGAAATGATCGATTTCTGTTTTTCGTACGAATAAACCTTGGGCAAGATTGAAAAATTCTAGAACTTTTGAAACAATGCCATCAAACTGAATATTTAATGTAATAATGAGAACAGACTGAAATCGGAAATTACCGATAATTTTCTTCAATTGATTTTCATCTACCACTTCGTGATAATATAATAAAGAATCGATAATAATGTTTTTTAGCACCTTGGTAATCCATATAATCATCATCTCCAACGCAGATTTGGAACATATAGTTGAAAACTACGTGAATTGTATATCCTTACATTATGGACATGTGCGTATGCTTCTTTCATTAAACCATTTCCACAAAATTTTAAATAAAATAAACTAAATAAAATGCGGATACCCCAATTGGCTCACCTTCAAAATTCTTACAAATAATTTCTTCTGGACTGATGGGTACTACCACACCCCTCTTGATGAAAAATTTGTTTTACTGCATTTTTTGAGAACTTATTGAATGACCCTCGTACCCATGTTGAATTCATTGAAACTTATTTGTGAAAGCTTTAATTTATTCAGAAAATTAGTAAGTATTTACTTCTCGATTGATTGCAATTTTTGAAATTTTATTTTATTTTGATTGATTGTTCAAATTTCCTAGATATAAAGGAGATAATTAGAAATATTCACTTACACTTTTAAAGAGTTACTTCTATAAATTAGCATACATTTGTTTAATATTTGATGTCACTTCAGGGTTACCATCATTAAAATTCTCGGTTCTTGAAGTACTTAATTATTATTAATTTGAAAGATGATCACATGAATATTATTTTCAATATAGTGTTCTATTCTACATGGAGGGTTAATGAGGGTTTAAAAGATCAAATGGCGTAGGATGAAGTCAGTTTTGGCCTTTCTTACATGTTGTGAATACAAAATAGTATTTTTCTCAGAAAGTGTTAGGCTTTATTGAAATTTCATCATCCTACTGAATATTTATAGGGAATTATTTTAATACTGAAACAAATATTTGTACTTACTCTGAGGTTGAAGAAGTGGAGCCATAGACGGGCATCTTGACTTGTAATCAGGTAACATACTGATTCATTAACCAAATTTTTGTTCCAATAGGTTTTTATCTCTCTGATCAAACATGATAAGAATAACAATTATCAGAAGTGGTAATACAAGTAGGTAGATTTACTAGGTTTTTTATCGCAGAAAATTTTTAATATAAACAAATTCTCATTACAGGTGTGTATTTAATATACAGGGTGTCTAGAAACTAACTACAAGAAAAGTTCAAATATACGTTGGAGGTTTTCAGAAGACGAAACCTTCACTCAGAAGCGTGAATTTTAGAGGTTTTGAAGTTCTTCGGATAATCCTATCACAGCAATAGTTTTTGCTGCTAATTTTCCCTTGGCTAATGAATTATATATTTGAACTTGAGATGATTTCACGTAATGAAAAGTCATAATCATAATCAATTCAACCAATTCAACGATTTTACTAATGATAATGCAATTGGAATTTCGAAGATAAATTTTACTTGATTTTTAATAATATATCCCTGACTTTTGTGTTAGCATAATATTGTATGATTCCTTTATTACTGAGCGGAAACGGCAAGCGACAGTTAACTAATTGCGTTCGAATTTTATTTAGTTCATTCTTTAATTCCGTGTGAGAAATTATAGAGGGTGCAAAACTTTCAAATGTGCAAAAGAAATAGCAATTTCGATGTTGCTTAATATTTGATTTATGATATCAACAGCTGTTGTCAAGTGAGTGAAAACGGCATTTAGAATAGTAAATTTGAAATCGTCCCATGAATCCATTTCAGATGTTTTTGCCCACGAATTTATCTGGTTAATTCTGTTTTCTAGGAGTACTTGGTTATGTTGAAGTTTACTCATAGAGTTGTTAAATGCATTTATTGCTTTCTCTGTGAGGCTAATTTGGGAGTTACCTACACCAATGAACTTTTGTTGATTGTTCTTGAGCTGTTCTATAGCTGCTTCGTATTTGTCCGCATCGTTTTGGTCAAGGTTGCCAGTGATTGACTTCCAAATGGTACCCAAACCGTTGATCAAACCTCTCTTCGTCCTTGATTCGGTTTTTATGATTATTTGATCAAATTTTTGAATAGTGTCTTCAATTTTGTATTCCAATACGTATTTATAATTATGAATTTCCTTATATAACTTAGTCCGTAAGTTGAATTATGGAAAGAAGTGTTTATTTTATGATAACTAGAAGCTAACTTATTGAATTCAATACTTAAATTAGTTAAATCAAATATTTGGATTAGTGTCCAATACTTAATAACATTTTTGTTTGTTCCCAATTTTAATGGCAACATTCCTGGATTGTCTTTTATTTCCGTGAGGTTTATTTCGGAACATTTGGTGAGCAGACCGGCTGCGGCGAGGATTCCGAGGGTGATGGGCCTGGAACAATGGGTTGTCTTAAATTTTTTAAATGTACTGTTCGGCCTATATTTTGTTTTGATTTGTTACCACCTAGTTTTTGAATGAGTGCTTTATTTCCAGGTAATAACTTGGTTATAGTGAATGGTCCGTTGAATTTTTCACCGGTCTTGTTACGGGCATATTTGTAACTTTTCTCGTATACTGTCTGCCCTTCAATAAAAGGATTATTGGCGCTGCGATTCACTTTATGAACTACACTGGCTTTAATTGATGTTAAATTTTCGTTTATTTTATCATAAAGAAGTGCTAATTGTTCTTTGTGTTTTTGTAAGTAATCGCTATACATTTGTTTCTCATACAAAATGTCAAGAGGATCCCTAATTTTGTATGACCGAAAGTCAATTCGAATGGAGTGAGTTTTGTAGCGGAATGAATAGTATTATTGTAAGCTATGATTGCATATTTCATTATTGTATTTATTGGATCTTTGAATTTGATTCTAAGAATTCGACAATGTTCTGCGATCGTTGAGTGAAATCTTTCGATAATTCCGTTTGAGTCTGGGTGGTTAGGTGTAGTGAAATGTACTTTTATTTTATGTGTCTCTAATAACTCTTTGACTACATGCCCAAAAACTCCATTCCTGGTCTGAACTAATGAAAACCGGGGTTCCATAAAACAGAAGTATTGTAGTAAGCCCTGGAATATATCAACAGCATTTTTAGATTTTACTTCTATTGCCTGACCTAATTTAGTGAAAGCATCTACAACTGTTAAAAATTTCGTATTTTCTAGGGTGAAAATGTCTAAATGAATTTTTCAAAAGGTTTATAAGGCGTGTCCGTTAACATCTTCTCTATTCTTGGTGGATTACGTTCGTATTTGCTCCGTTTACATATTTCACAATTTGCGATATAATTTGCAACGTGTTCTTGCATAAGTGGAAAATAATATTTTCTTTGAAGTTGTCGAAGTGTTTCCGTTACCCTCGGTGATTTGTCTTTCCTTCATGTTGATTTTGTATAGCTTCTTTTATGAGATCTCCATCTTCGAGAAATTCTCTTCGTTCGGTACAATAAATAATTTCAGGTCCGTCCCTGTTAAATATGTTATTTACTACAGTACTGAATGTTTTAAACAAATTCTCAGATGTAAAATGGAAATGATATCTCTTCTTATCTGCGGTGTATTCTTTCAGAAACTTCTTGATTTCATTCGCATTGTTATCTCTACTAACTTGCACGTGGAATCTTTGAATTTTCCCTATTGTTTCTTTCTTTACAGGTTTTGGATTGTTGTAAACTTCGTGAATAAAATATTGATTTGGTTTTGAATCAATTACATCACTCGATATCTTTATAGGGGATGAGTCTTCAGTTGTTGAGTTAGACGAATGTATAGTTTGTTCATCTACATCCATTTCTGAGTTTCCTTTATCCTGATATAGTGGGTCTTTTCCCGTATCTGATCCGACAGTTGGCACATCCCGTCGTTTTTCTATTCGTTTCTTTTTTCATTTTGATTTTCGGGGTCCAGTGTTTTTAATAAGTCTTCCATGTCCGATTCCGACATTTCCGCTTCTGTAGCATCCTCTAATAGTTTTGCGATTTCTTCATCATCTACGTTGTTTGCTAATGATTCCGTTTCTAGAGCATTTAGTTTGATTCTTGACAATGCATCCGCATTTTTATTGATTGAACCCTTCTTGTATACCAATTCGTAATCATATTCCTCTAAGCGTATTTTCCATCTTTGTAACTTTGAATTTGGCTCTTTTAATTTCGACAACCAGACCAAAGGTCGATGATCTGTATAAATGAAAAACTTCCTACCATATAGGTATGGTCTGAAATATTTTACAGCCCATATTATGGCCAAAAGTTCTTTTTCGATAGTGCTATATCTTTCTTCTGATTGATTTAATGTTCTTGAAGCAAAGCATATTGGTTTGTCAGATCCAATTGGTCCTTGGGACAGTATTGCTCCAATAGCAATATTAGAAGCATCTGTAGTCACCACAAATGGTTGGTTGAAGTCTGGATATTGTAAAATCGGTGGGTTTGTGAGTATTTCCTTACACCTATTCACTGCAGTAAGATATTCTTTAGAATGTTCGATTTTTCGTCCTTTCTTCAAACATGTTGTTAGTGGTTTTGTTATTGCTGCATAATCTTTGATAAATTTTCGATAATATCCCGTTAATCCTAGAAATCCTTTCAGTTCAGTTACTGTCTTTGGAACTGGGTAATTTATCACGGCATCAATTTTCATTGGATTAGGTTTGAGTCCTCAGCTGTTATGACGTGTCCTAAGAATTGTACTTCTTTTTAAGAAACTCACATTTATCCATCTGGATTTTTAAATTTGATTTTCTCAGCCGATCGAAGACTTTTGTTAGTTTCTCTATATGCTCTTGTAGTGACGTAGAAAAAATTACTATGTCGTCCAAGTACACTGCGCAAGCTTCGTTCATTATGCCTCTCAATACGTTATCCATTACTCTTTCAAACGTTCGAGGTGCATTTTAAGTCCGAAAGGAGTCTTTTATATTCATAATGTCCCTTGGTGTGGAGAAAGCAGTTTTAGGAACATCCTCGGGTGCATCTCTATTTGGTGGTATCCCGATGCCAAATCTAATGTAGTGAAATATTTGCATTTCCCCAATTTATCCAATATGTCTGTGATATTAGGTAATGGGTATTGATCATCAATACTCTTTTGGTTAACCTGTCTGTAGTCGACGCAGAGACGATATTTCCTTTCTCCAGAAGCATCCATTTTCTTAGGAACTACTATGACTGGACTGCTCCATGGACTATTTGGTTGAATTATATCGTTTTTAGAAGTTCACTTACTTGATTCTCTACTTCTCTTTGTTGGGCTTCAGGCATTCTGTAGGCCTTCCTAAATATGGGTGTTTCGTCTGTCATCCTAATTTCGTGCTTAACTATATTCGTGAAACTTAAAGGTATTTTGGAGCAATGGAATACGTCCCTGTACTCGTAACACAATTTTCGTATTGAGTTGTATTCTTCTTTGTTGAGATGTTCTAAACGAAGATTTTTAAGATTTTCTTTTAACAAATTATCAACAGTAGAATTTTTTTTTATACTGGAAACATTTGGTGATTCTATTGCGTTGTCGATATCCGTTGGATAAATTTCGATAACATCAAGAGGTCCGATGCTTACTTGAGTATTTTTTCATTACTGTTTGTAATGGTGAGCAAAGCTTCTTGATTTTGAATTTTACTACACATTGCGGAATTTCGATACCGTCAGCTAACTTAGTGTATTCGATGATACCTTGATGTAAATTTTGAGATTTTATTGGAATTCGTACCACGCTTTGTTTTCTGGCTGAAAGATTGAGTATACGATTTTTATTTTCAAAATATATAGGAATTGGTCCATGCTTTGTATATAATACATTTTTCTTCAAGTCAATATTTGCGCCTAAATGTTTTAATAAATCCATACCAATTAATCCGTCATATTCCGAATTAAACTCAAATATGGAAATCAAAATATTCATTCGTTTTAAAAATTTTGGGCAACGGAATACGAGCTACGTATTTGTGATAGCTTGTCTGATGTGCTGTTTTAATAGTGAAAGGCATATACTGAACAAAATTTGTATAAAATTTATCAACTGTTTTTGGACTTATTAATGTTTTAGAACTACCTGTATCTATCATAAATTTCAATTCAACTCGGGAATTTTTATGTATGGCAAACTGGACTTAGTTAGATTGGTTAAATTTATCAAGGGGGGTTCTCTGGTTCCGATACAAGCTGAAAATTTTCTGGATATTCTTCAAAATATTCATTTCCTCCGAAACTATTTACTTCGCCTGTTTCTTGTGTTAAATATTCCGATGGTTAGCTATTACTGTCGATAGATTTTATGATTTCATGATGTAAATTTCTTTATTAATGTTTTAGAACTACCTGTATCTATCATAAATTTCAATTCAACTCGGGGAATTTTTATGTATGGCAAACTGGACTTAGTTAGATTGGTTAAATTTATCAAGGGGGGTTCTCTGGTTCCGATACAAGCTGAAAATTTTCTGGATATTCTTCAAAATATTCATTTCCTCCGAAACTATTTACTTCGCCTGTTTCTTGTGTTAAATATTCCGATGGTTCATCAAAATAATAATTTTGTTCACAAGAACAACCGGGATTAGGTGCATGATCTAAATTATTATCAACTTCTTGTTGAAACAGTTCTTCTGAAATAAATTTTGGTTGATTCGGATTTTGCGCCTGAGCTTGTGGTCTAACAGAACGTCTGGTGTTACCTGAAGACGTGTCCATAGGCTCTGCTCTATGTTGTCTAAAATGGTTCGATCTATTATGTGCAAAACGTTGTGAATTATTAGAAAATGAATTGAAAGGTCTCCACACAGGCGTCGGATTGACTAAATTAAAAGTTCGTGGGGGTGGATTTGGGTTTACAGCTGTAGCATTTTGGTTACTTATTACCGGATATTGAACGGGCATTGGTATTCGTGGAGTATTAAAATGATTCACTAATGGTCGGTTATTTGTTGGTTTATAAACTAATTTTGATGAATGACTTCCTTGTCGAGCTAAATTATTTTTCGCGTATGAAAAGTTCTCCTCTTCTATTACGAAACTAATTGCTTGTTCTAAATTTTGAGGGTTTCTTAAACGAATTGGCAAATTTGACTGTAGTCCTCTAAGGAAAGCATTCAAAGCTTGACTCTCATAGATTTCCCTCTTAATCCTACGAGTTTCCGCATTATTTTCTGTTAGATTTATTTTTGTTAAAAGTAAGCTAAGTAAATCTTGGCACCTATTTCCAAATATTACTGCACTTTCATTCTTTTCTTGTCTTATGTGTAACATATCCCCTACTAAACAATTCTCATCTCTCTGATCTGAGAAGAATTGTAAGAGCAGATTTTTAATACCTATCCAATTTCCTAAATTACCCCTACTTCCTACAATATTTAGTGCTCTACCTGTGAGTTTACTAATTATAGCCCTCAACAAAAATTCATTTTGTGGATTAGCCTGATTATTTCTGTCTGAAAAATTATTGATCAAGTACTCACTAGATTGAATGAAAATACCAAGAATCGCGGGATTTCCATCAAATTCTGGAATTGAATCAATATGATATTTTTGAAGTTGTGGAACCGCCATTTCTTGTGTTATATTTACAACCCTTCTAATCGGACTCCTATCTCTAATATTATTCTGACTCATAGAAATTAAGTTCAAAATATTAAATCAATTATTGCTATGTTTATATATCGATGAATATCAAAAGACTTGAATTATTATAACTATTAAGAGAAATGAGGATTGGAACATAAAGGATGTGCAAACTTACAATATAACTTGCATTACAGATGTCTTCATTTTCTCTTTTTCTGCAATGGGAGATTTAGCGATTATAAGTAGCAGATTCGTCAGTAGAATCTCCGTACTAACTTATAATTTCTCTTCCCAAAAGCTGATGATCTTCTGTACTATCTTCTTAACTATGAGGATTTCTGCCTCACTGGCGATGATGGCCACTGGTTTCACTTTGGTCGATTTTTGGAAGCCAAAGTTAGCGAAGGCGATGGTAAATTCGATCACGGCAAGTAGCGACAAGCTTCATAACTAATTGCATCCATCGACATGAAAATTCCCTCCCGAGCATTTGAAGTACCTGGTTCTACCAAGAAGGAAATAATGCTTGTCGAAAGAAGTTCAATGAGATTATGTGCTTTGTTCTGGAAATATAGTTACAGAGGTTTTAATGATTAGGAGTTATGGAAATGAATAATTCCCTATGCAATTTATTCTTGAAACCAATGGTATGCAATGGATATTGTATGATCGTCTAATAAGATTCAATTTTATATTTACGTCCTCCTAAAATACTCTGTTTCCAGGATCATACGGTGATTCAGGTTTACTTTGTAAGGAATATCACAAAATTAGGTA
This sequence comes from Cryptolaemus montrouzieri, assembly GCA_013387265.2. NCBI lineage: Eukaryota > Metazoa > Arthropoda > Insecta > Coleoptera > Coccinellidae > Cryptolaemus > Cryptolaemus montrouzieri. The sequence continues at coordinate 108,869,918 of JABFTP020000185.1, forward strand.
GTAAATATTTAATTAACAAACGTGATAGCTATTTCGATGTTTCTATCATCATCAGACTTTACAAATTGTGAGTTAAAACTAAGGTACAGTTGTGCAATATGTCTTGAATATAGAAAAACAAAAACAGGTATGAATTATAGAGAAAGAGAAAACAACAAGTCTTCTACTTTAGGTATATAGATAGGTATTCAAAGGTATATTCATAATTACTTGAAAATCCCAAAAATGGAAAATAACATAGGTCTGTGTTGTCACAATAAGGGCAATTTACGGGATATATACTATTGTAAGCTAACTGTGTTTGTTTTTCGAGAACAATTTCGTCTACTATGGAAAGGGGGTAACCGTTATTACTGTCGATAGATTTTATGATTTCATGATGTAAATTTCTTTGTTAAGGTTTTCAATAAAAATTGGCAATGAAAATGCTCTATGACCTATCGAGTTGAAAGGTTTATGTTGCAAGGGGTGAGAAGAGTCATGAGGAATGGAAATATCTGTAAAAGTAGGTTTTCGAAATATATCGAACGCGAAAGAGTTATCTTTTGGGGAAATGGTAAGTCTAAAACATTTATTCCATTGTTTGTGTCTATTTCTTACTTAAAATTGATTGCTGGGTGGATATTTTTGATGAAATTCAGAAAAAGATCAAGTTGTACCAGTGAAGCACCCTAGTATATCATCAACATAACGATACCAAAAAATTATTTGTTAAGCTTTGGGATTTTCTTCTATATGACTCATGAATATTTCAGCAAGAAATAGACTTGAGGGAGAGCTCAAAGCAAGGCCTCCAAACTATTCAAAAAATTTATTATTAAATTTGAAATAGTTTTGTTGAAGACAAAGGTTGAAAAGAGAAATATAATCATTTTGAATAATAGGATTGATATTTGAACGGTCGAAAATGCTGGAAATTAATGGTAGACATTAATCTCCGGAGATATTAGATACATATCGTCGACGTCTAGGGAAAGTAGAAAAACATTTGTAGGTACTGTAACATTTTGTAGTCGACGATATATACTTCAAATCACTCATTATTACTGTTTCCTGTGGTGTGTCCAAGGAAATCATTTACGACCCATTCTTTTTCTGCTTTACATTAACGGAGTTCACAGTGTTGTCCGTTATTCGAGAGTATTGATATTTACGGATGATCTCAAATTGTTCAAATCAGTTTCCACCTTGGCCGATGCTATTCAGCTTCAAGCTGACCTAGCTTCTGTGGTACAGTGGTTTTCGGATCATATGCTCACAGTTAATATAAGAAAGTGCGTATGTATTTCTTTTCATCGTAAGAACGATCCTGTGATCTTCGACTACTTCATCAATGGTATCAATGTCGTACTAATTTTGCGATTAACGCCCCAATGGAAAGAATTTTCAATAATGGTAATTCTTTCCTTAATATCGATTTGTGCTTTTGTCTTTCTTTGAAGGAATTCTTGATAAAAATTCAGTGTTTATAACATCTTAACATAGTATAATTTCTATCTTTGAATTATTTTTGCATATCCTGCGCTACTGTTAAAAAGAATTTGATGTCAGCACATCGTGGGCATCTATAATTTTTACTATGTGTAAAGGGTTCTTTCCGTTTAATAAATGAATAAATAAATATAGTCTAATATCCCCGGAGATGAATGTCTACCACATATAAACTTTCGTTGTGTTTGAACTATTTTGAAGAGAAAATTAAAAGACTGGAGATTCTTTTCCAATACCGAATTTCAATTCGGGAACTGATGAGGGGGGGGGGTTAACTTTACATGCTCAGAACTAACTCAGAAATTGGTCCAATCATTCCAATTGAGATATGCGGAAGTGGCAAATTTTCTTTAGAACATACTAAATATCTACTTATACGTGCCATGTATATACATAATCAGGTACTTGAGCAAGCATAAATGTGTCTTTTTTTCCATGTATAAACTATATCATTCTGAGAATTCTAACATCAATAAAAAGTCTCGTTTTATTTCCATGTTAAGTGATAAATTACAGCTGAAAATATTACAATGAAACAAGCTCAGAATGACGCAGATATTTCCATAATTAAAACAGCAGCAGAAAAATTTAATGCAACGAACACAAAAGTTGTAGTAGGTGAAGATATTGATTTGTTGTTACTACTCACTGCAAGAACACTAATGAATAAAATTTACTTTCTGAAACCTACAAAGGCTCAACAGCGAACAGAAATATATTCTTCAAAAAGTTTATCGGCCTATCCAAAACTGCCAAAATTATATTCATTCAAGAAACGGCTGCGTCACTACATCTGCAACTTTCGGAAGGGTATCAGTATTAAAGTTATTTGGAGAAGAAAATTCGATTGATCGCGCAAATGTATTCGCAGAAATTGATTATTCACCCCTATCGATAATCAAGAAGGGAATTCGCTTTTTTTAGCTGTTTATGGAACTCCCACAGTATTGAATGGATAGATACGTAAAGATATTCAGCATTTTTCAAAAATGTACGGAACAAAAAGCACTTACAACCATCTTGTCTTCCTCCAACTTCTGCCATTCAACACGTATATCGAGTGTATTATCAAGGCCAGACATGGCAAGGCAATCAAATTAACCCTAAAGGTTGCAAATTGTCCGATTCAAACTCTTCTCCTCCTCTGATCCAGAAAGACTTCTCAGCACTATTTATAGAAGAAAACGTTGTGTGCCAAATCTAGCTGTAGAAAAGTAGGGTTAGAGTGTTCTCCAACATTGACCTATTGCCAAGATCAATCTTTCAAATGCCCAATCAAATACAATAAAGGAAAATTCATGTGACTTTGATAAAGAGACAGCTGATTCGTTCTTATTGAACAATGCATGAACATTCAGTAAGAGGAAGAAGAATAAGATTTTCTTCGTAGAATAGGCATACTGTGGAAACTACATCAGAAATACGCGCTTCGTACTCTAACCCACTGGTAGTGTGGAATTGTGTGCACATTATGTAGAAGGTGACTCCTACAATCGCGATATTTCAGGAATGGTGGTTCTTAGAGAAATGAATTATGAAAACCATTTTCATAAATGATTTTGAGTTTTAGAACGTTGGTCTAAGATACTTTTTTCATAAAACTTACTGTTTATAAGAAAAACCCAAAAAAACATAAATTTAGACCTTTGACCCCAAGCAACGATCTTAGCACTTATGGGATCGATAGGGACTTTTGACACTTTTTATGGTGAAGTCAAGGTCTCGACTGAAATTTTGCTCCGTCCGAATTTTCGTTATTTGATCACTACTATTATGTCTGAGTTGACTGGTCTATTTCATCTTTCCTAGGCTTGGTTCAGAAAAATTCAAAAACTCGGTTTGACTGAAGATTATAAAAACAAAATGAGTGAAATTGCTTCATCGTTACGAATGACCTTTTCGCTGGAATCTTTAAATTCACACGAAGTAGGAAATTGTTTTGTTTTTGATTTGCAGCTAACATGCACAGATTAATAAAGATTTCGAAAATACGCTGATTATTTACCTGACAATTATAAGATTCAAAATTCATTATTTCCCCAAGAAATAAGCCTGAAAGTTCGGTAACACTTTTTTCGTTCTGTTACCATTTCCACAACGGTATCTCTAGGCTCCTCCGAATAAGCGTGTTACCGTGTTAACCACGCTTTCTTAATCACAGATCGCCAAGTAAGCCCATCGACCAGGCTACGCACACAACGTACTCTGGGCCTACCTGAACCGAGGGTTTAAATATCCGTACATTTCGGAGACTCTCTCACTTTCTCTTCAACGACCTCTTCGACTTCACACTGTCTCAGAACACCGGCTGCAGCACGCGTTGCCACGAGCCGGCTTTCCGTACCCACGCCATATTGCCAAACCGCCGTTGTTTACCAACGAACCACGTGTTTTTATTTCATTTTAAATTTACGTTTATAAAGAGCGTTTCTGTTAACCAGAAGTGTTTCCATCGTGTGTGTGACCCCATCCCGGTAGCAGTTCCTTTAACGTATTTTATTTTTATCTTCCGGCTAATGACACGCCGTGAAATTCTGTCACTAACACAGAAAATTTTCCGAACCCCTCTCATGTCGGGGGAAGGAATCTTTAATATCCAACACATCTCTGTTAGACAGGACCGACGGCTTTACATCTCCTCCGAAAGATGGGCGCTCAACCGATTCCCAGAATCCGAAAAATCGCACCGACTTCGTGGGGATTGAAAGCAGACGACTAGCGATCCAGCCTCTGTGTCACCGAGTCGGTTCGATAACACTTACCCGTACCACAAATTCTTTGAACTATTGCATCAAAATTTCAGTGATTCATTTTATAGTTCGCATCTTAATATTTTTGTTTTCCTTGAAATACTGAAAGCATTTCAAACAAATATTTACATCAAGATTTAAAGAGTTCATTTATCAAATAAGATTCATTATAAAAATTTAAAAACGCCAAAACTTTTTTCAAAAATGATTGATAGTTATTGTAGAAAGTCAAGTAGCCGTTTTCAGATAATTAGATGTTTGTCATTCCATTGTGGTCATAAATAAAATACAAACTATCTGTTTTGTTGCCGAAGCCTTGTGAATAAGTTACTACTACATATCACACTAAAAACTTAACTTAAAACCAGTGCTGAATAGTTGAATGAATAGAAAAGTTACACTCAGGATTTCTATTGACTAACTTGGTGCAGATCTTACGTCTTCAAGCTACTAAATACATCTTAAAACTAACATTTATTTTTATCTAGCCTATTTGACCGAGCAGCATGCTAAACTAAAAAAAGGTATTTATTGCACTGCATAATAGCCTTACGAAGTATGGCTATAATCTGGAGAATGTCGGTACATCTGAAGAACAAATTTATCGGGAAAAATACTACAATAAACATTATAAATACTTGTTTGAATATTGTCTTTCTCCTGACGCCTAAATCTAAAGTACATGAATTCATTCCGCCCGCCAAATCTAAAGTACATGAATTCAAACACTATCATTTTAAAATTGTATAACTTTTATTTGTTTGCCAATTTTTCATATACAGTATTATCAATAATTCTGTGTTAATATTTCAAATTGTCATTACCGAAATTACTTATAGGATAAACAGACCTTAAAGTTTTAGGGAACGTATTTAACTATAATTTTCAACCCTTATTAGAGGGGAGGTAATTTACATATTCTGGTTTTGTATAGTGACTGTGAAGTGTGTTTCACATTTCCCTCACGTTTTTATCTGCATTACTTTCTTCAAACTGGTGTACACGACAATTCAAAATCTACTGAACCAATTCAGAAAAAGTTGTACCACTTATTTTCTTATAATACTATCTGAAGTATGACCTAGGATATGGTTTCTTAGTAAAAAGTTGAACATATTTTAAACTGATAAAAAAGTATTACTTCATTTTATTTTTCAAACTATTTCGGAGTGAGAAATCATGTACACCGTCAGCCAAGAAAGGTGGTTCCATAGAACGACCCAAATCTCCGTAATTTTTCTTCAATATTGGAAATTGTTTATAAATTTATTATATGTTGATATATGAAGGATAATTTATATTTTTATAATGTAACCACTTAATGCAATAGAAAAAAAGGTGACCCAAAAGCACTGAACCATCTGGGTCAGATATATTATTGCAAAAGCATATCGTGGGAGTGTAGATGTTAACTAGCAATTAGATAATATATTGTTTAAAGAATGATGAACGCAATTGAGTGTAATTACCTGTTTCTTTTGTATGTATACCGCGCGAGTGTATAGTAATGGATAAAATTTATGATTATTTTTATTTTTAGTTGAGTGAAAATGCTCGGACAGGTCAATTTTTTATTTTGTTCAAGATTTAGCGAGATATAACGTCACTGACCTTTTTTTCAAATTTAAACTATTTTTTTCATTCTTATGCTTCTATGTATGTTTGTAACCTCGTATCAGAGGTCTAAGATGAGTAGATTCCGATATAGAGGCTGTTTTAGTTCATATAAATAGGCATAGATAATTCTCGGAATGATCCACTTAATTTGAAACTCTAGAACAGATATTCTAATTGTTTGGGAAATTATACATTCTGATGTCAAATCTGACAAATGTAATCAACAGAAATGTGTTGAAATGATAGATAGACGAGGAGCTGATATCTTTGATCAAACATAAACAAAAGCTATGGCGCAAATTTAAACACAGTAATGATGAAACTGTCCTGAATACACAAAAAAATTTTCAAGAAATCTGAAGAAGAATATTGCAGAGGCACGAAGCAGATACGAGGATTCGATTGCAGAAATCGGTAATCTCAAAAACCTTTACAAGTATATTCGATGCTCCGTCGCATCTCGAGTCTCCATCCTCATGCAAAGGGCCGACAGTTTTTGTGAAGATAACTCTAAAGCTGCGGAGATTTTTGCTTATGGTTTTCCTGAGGTATTTTCTACTGAATGTTTGAACGACATTCTGCCAATCAACCAAACTAGATTTCCTTCGTCTCAGAAATATGTGCATCTCTCTTCTTAGTTGGTCATGAATGAGTAACTGAAACTTAAAAATAATTCTTCATCCCGCCTCGATCAAATTACTCCCCCGTTGCCCAAAAAGTATGATGAGAGTTTAGCCTCTCTCTTGTCGATAATTATGTCCACTTCTTTTCGTACAACTATTTTGCAGTCCATTTCAAAAACAGCTTCAGCAACTTCCATATTCAAAGAAGAAAATGATTTCGTATGGAGTCGTTCCACAACTACTAATTTACTTTGGTGCATGGATGAGTGGACAACTGGCCGGTGGACGTTATATATCTAGACTCCGCCAAGATCTTTGATAGCGTACCGAATCGAAGATTCCTCCATAAGTTGGAACACCTTGGCATTCGTGGTTGGTTGCTTGAATGGGTTCATTAATTCCTGACAGATCGTTAACTGTCAGATTTGCTTCATCTCTATCTGAAGAAGAACAGTGTTGAGTGGTGTGTATCGGGCCAATTTTATTTATTGTCTATACTTTGGTATTGGAATAGTGTAATTGGGTGTAAAACTGCATTTCATGCAGATGATGATAGAATATTCTGTGATCCTTTAGCTTGCTAGCTGCTGCTCGGCGATGATCTACTTGCAATATATGAGTAGAGTCCCATTGGTACTTACCACTGAACGTCGAAAAATGTGTCGTTCAACACATAGGAAAGGATAATCCCGGCAAGGTCTAAGGTCTAAGCTGGTCAGAATGTATGCATAACATTGTAAAAAAACAAATAGTAGAGTGACTTCTACAAACTCGATTGGATTATACACGACATAAGTTCGTACGATACTTGAATATTGTAGAACAATGTGGTCACCTGATTTTGGACGAGAAAGGAACTTTCTCAAAAATGTGCAATGCTGAGCTAGTCGATTGGCTTTCGGGCGCACACGAATGAGCTAATCTGAGAGACTTAATAAAGCTAAATAATAATTGAGTGGTGCTGCTCACAGCCCTGCCGAGAATTACAGGGTGACATCTACAATTCACACTGCAAATCAATGATTTTATAGTATCCTCATCCATCTTGCTCCAAACTTCGATCAGTCTGTGCCGAACCTCATTCACTAGCTGGTTTGCAGATTTTCTGATCTTCTGTTGAGAATGTTCCATGCTCAATGGAATTGAGATCTAGCCTTCTTGCAGGCCACTCCATTGAGGTGATTTCATAATCTTTGAAGTAGTTTCAAACGCTATGAACTTGGGGTGGCGTTATCATGCATCAACAAAAAACTTTTCACCCATGCTTGCAGAAAATGATACAACGTGTTTTTCTAAATTATGATGACCAGATCAGTGCGGATGTTCAGAGAGCTTCCTCTTCACGTGATTATTGATCCTCCACCAAAATCATAGGTAGGTAGAAACTTGCACTGAGCATATATCTGATTTCGACGTCTGCACACTAGAGAACGTCCATTCCAATAAGAAAGATCAAATCTTTATTATATATTTATTTATAAACATGCAACATGTTAATAGTCTTTCACGTCAGTTTATAACCAATTGACATGCACGAGGCTTCAAACCAAATTCCCTGAGACATTGTCGTATCGTTTCAGTGCTAATTTGTATTCCACTATTATGTCGAAGTAGTATTTGAAGATGCATAACTGTAGCGAACCGTTGTCACAACGAGGATATTCTTAAATAATCCTCAGCACATTCTGCCGGGATCAAATTTCTTGATTGGCGTTGCTTCACTACCCAAACTTTCAAGAACAACAAACGTTATTCACAAGAGTTAATCAACAACTGCTGTTATCAATATGTGGTGCTATCTTGCAAAACCTCAATTTATTTCTTCTGTAATATTCTTCATGATAGGAATATGGGCATAAGAAAAAATTTTGATGGAATATGTCAGGAAATAGAAGAAACAAAAGTGGGTTAATAATTAGTTGTATACCAAAAATGAAATATTGAAATTGTGTGTTAATTTCTTGGAGCAGTGTTTTGAACCGGAAAAATTCCATCGAATGAATTTTATGAATTCTAAGGTCACCTAGGGGAAGAAGGCAACCTCATGAATTGATTACTGCCTTACTAATCCTCAGACTCAAAATCAAGATATCGAAAAATTTTTGGGGGATAATGTTAAGTCGGTTGGGTGATCAGGTATTCTTGTCGGTTCGTCGACTAGCTGCGTTAGATTATGGCTGATTGCGAAAGTTTCAGTCTGTCTTCCTGCTTTATCTGTTCTATTGGCTCATCACAGATTTTTATTTGTCATAATTTTAAATTCAAATGTCAAAATTTTTCACAAATTTTTCTATAAATTACTCAAGATCCACGAAGAAATATTATATGGGCAATGTCAACCCAAATTATTGGGTTCATAATGAATCTAGAACATAATGAATAATGAAATAAAACAAGTAACTATGTTTTAACTATCACTAGTTTATTGATGTAAAGAATAAAAATTACATTGATTGGACCAGTTTCGGACATACGTCATTATCAACAACAAGCTAATGAAAACTGAATACTCATGTACAATACATGAACTATAATATAATAATATAATGCTAGTAGAGGTCATAGTAACTTGAATAATGGTGATTGGTAGGTGTTACCTGGTCCTACCTACCTGGTCGTTAAGGAGCTTAACCCTTTCTACCCTAGATGCCTTGAAAATTTCCATCGATCAGAGAAATTAACTCATCTTTGCAAACAACGTTGAGATTTCTTGGCTCTAGAATACTTGATATTAAGGAACACATTCTGTTGCAGGAATATTCGAAAATATATTATCTACATCTAATGATATTAATTTTGTGGCTGGTGGCATGAGGAAATTACTTATTTTATTCGATAATTCTAATGAATTTCTTATACTGTATTTTTGAATGAAAATCTGAAATTGATTTGAATTTGGAATTCAGTTGCTTAGCAAGTATTTGTGTTGGACTATTGGTATATGACACCACTGGACGAATGGGATTATTTTCTTTATGCGTTTTAATGAGACCATATAATCTAGGAATTTTAGGATTCATTTTAATCCATCTGTTTCTCTCGAAGCTACTAAAAAGTGATTGCATATAATTAGCGGCTGCTCTAAGTTGTTTCTTAATAAGTGGTGTTGGGTCTTTCTGACGAGTGTTTTATTAATGAAATCTTCCATTTTTTCCTCATATTGTACTTTTGAAATAAAAATTATAGCATTCGACTTGTCTGCTCTTTCTGATATTTCTGATTGAAATTTTATCTTTCGAGTTGGTTTGATTTTTATGGTTCTTTAAAATCCTCTCAATTTTTGCCTTTTCAAAATTGCCAGTATTTAAACTTCTGGTTAAAATTTCGGATTCAACGTTAAATGTTTCTAAAGAGTGATTCTGTATTACAGGAATAAATTCAGGACCTTTGGAAAGAAATCTGTCATTATAAAGATAATCATCAATAAATTAGTGATAGTTAAAACATAGTAACTTGTTTTATTTTATTATTCATTATGACTATCAACTATCACGTAGTTCAGGCTTCATCGATCAATTATTAATCTATAGATCATAATCAGCATCACTTAGAAGACCGAACCTAGCTATCGGGGCTCTCTCGGTCATACAAAGAGGGAATTGTTTTGTTGAGTTTGAATATTGAAGGGATTTCCAAGGATAAATAAATAAATAAAGAACATCTCCGCGAAAGAGGAAATATCGCAGGTTATGTACTTTTCGATTATCTTCAAGTGAGTCATATAAGAGTTAGGTATATTTGATGAAATATTTTTCTGCTGGTTTTCTTTTTCCATTGCTACAGATTTTTCCTGTCCCAAACCCCCTTCCTTTTCACCCTTGTCTTCTGGAAATCATGGAGTGCTAGATGAGAATGAAGCTGCTAAGCAGAAACATTTTTGGTACTCTTTTTGTACCCACGACATTAACACAACATAAACAGACCAACTATTGCTAGTGCAGTAGCGACAGGGAAACGAGTTTGTTCCACATTTTAGATGCCAGATTAAGGAAGCGGCATGGTCTGCTTTTTCCGCTGGAATTCTATTTATTCGCTTGTTTTTTAGGATTTACAAAAATTCGAATGACGTACGAGGTGCGTCCTTTCTGGAATCGAAAGGGTACCCGATGTAGCTTGATAGGATGCTGAGAAGCGATATGCGACACTGATGAGCTCCTAATAAGGACGAAACTGCAGTCTGTCTCTTCGTTTCTCGGCATCCTGCTTAGTTGCACTATTGTGGCAGATTTGGGAACTAGCTCTTGTCAGGAGGATTATTCATTAATCTACGGATCTTAGAATAACTCTTCTTGTCTCAAGTTCACATATATATATATATATATATATATATATATATATATATATATATATATATATATATATATATATATATATATATATATATATATACATATGCTCGTGTGTCTACAGGAGAACCGCACTGCGTGTGTAGCATGTGCTTACCGCATAGTATCTTACGATGTTGTGTGTGTAGTAGCTGGTCTTCCGCCAATAGACATCTTGGCTGACGAGCGTCAGCGAATCTACCAACGGAGGCTGAGTGACAACTACGATGCAAGACTACTCGCAGCAGAAGAGAGCAGCCGCACGACGCAACGCTGCCTCTTGCGGAAAATATTTTCTTTTCGTGCTCGCGGTTTCTACGTTACGCAGCAACGAGAGGAAACCGCAAAAATATTTTCGTGCTCGCGGTTTGCCAATGAGGACAGTGCTCCAGTGCCATGGTACAATGGAAAACCTCGTTAGCCTGATGGTCCACTGCGAGGAAAATTGGAAGACTGTGGCCGATACAGCGACCAAGATGATATATATATATATATATATATATATATATATATATATATATATATATATATATATATATATATATATATATATATATATATATATATATATATATATATAAACTTGAGACAAGAAGAATTATTCAAAAATCCGTAGATCAATGAATAATCCTTCCTGACAAGAGCTAGTTCCCAAATCTACCGCCATGCAGGCAGCCCCCAAGAGCCACAATAGTGCTACTAAGCAGGATGCCGAGAAACGAAGCGGCAGACTGCAGTTTCGGCCTTATTAGGAGCTCATCAGTATCATCGCATATCGCTTCTCAGCATCCTATCAAGCTACATCGAGGTACCCCATCGATTCCAGAAAGGACGCACCTCGTACATACGTACGAGAGTCGCCCTCTATGATCCGACACGGCGAACCCGCTACCGGACTTCGAGAGAAAGATACGAACAATAACAAACAGATGTGGAAACGTTAAAAATTCCAAACATTTGGGAGACATCTTTCGCCGCTCCGTGAATCACGACAATGGTAGAAAACGAGCGAAATAATCCCGCTGGAATAGTGCTCTTAGCTGTTCGTATATTTCTCGAAGTCCGGTGGCGGGTTCGCTACCCCGATGTAGCTTGATAGGATGCTGAAAAGCATCCACAAGCATCCTATTTACATATACACACACATATATATATATATATATATATATATATATATATATATATATATATATATATATATATATATATATATATATATATATATATATATATATATTCGAAACACATCGAAAATTTGTCCCCGATTTTGAAAATCATGTTGACCTTGTAATTCCTTCTCGCAATATGTATCAAGCTCGCCCAATTGGATCCAGGTCAGGTGATTGAGCAGGCCAAGCGAAAATATTGTTTCTCTTCAGTTTCAAGAAATCTAGAAATGTATCGTAGCAGTTGCTGTGTGAGGATAGGCATTATCATGCATGAAAAGATGTATTTCCTCAACTGGTGTTGCATATGGTAGTCCAGAAGGTTGAAGAATCTGATTAACGAAGAGCTTTGAATTGGAGAATTGTTAACCAAAATAAGATTAGTTCTGCGATTGAAAGAGATCCATTCAAAATTCCCACAGTACCTCCTCTATAACCGTTTTTAGGGTGGACAAATTTCGATGCTTTTGTTCGGCAGCTAGGTGAAATATTGAGTAAAAATAGAACGAACCCTCTTCTCGATACTTTTTCTTTCGAGACAATTTCAATTTTCGGAATTTCTTCGATTGTCGATATCTCAGTATAGATATTTATACAGGTTTTTCCCCACGATGCAGTGGTGTACAAAGTTTTTGCCCTTTTCAAAAATATATTACACTACCAATTTTTTTTGGATTAAATTTTTCAATTTCAAAGAACTAGAAGTATTGGAAATTTTGAAAAATATTCAATCAGGCTGAATGATAGTTTATTTATAGTTTTCATTCTATGCCCAGAAAAATAAATGTCACATTTGCTCATATCTTTTGAAGTGAAATTCAAACTACACTTCGTTTGAAATCGTTGAGATGGTTATCAAAATGAACTACGAGGAGAATGATAAACGAAATGCTTTATCTAGAGTGACTATGAAGCAAATGGAGCAGAAGAAATTTATCTAAAACTTTCACCCATAAAACTATTTTTCAGAGGCTGAAGAACAATCTCATCAACAGCAACTGGTTCAGTGACACAATTAGTAGGAAATTAAAATAGAACGGAACACCCATGTAATGCGATATGAAGAAACAATGGATTGTTGAATCAAGAAAACTTTAAGAATTCGTAGCGCACCTACTAATCATTAACAGTAGAGAATCATAATACACCTACCATACCTATCTCCAATATTCTGAGGCTTGCCCATAATTAACGATGCACAAATCTCAACCCCTTCCCAATGCTCCCAATTGAGTTGATGATTTTCAAGTTAGAAGTTCGGACATTTCTTTTGCTCTCGTTTCGCGATACTGTTATTTCTCATTTTGAAAAGTTCATCTATATCCCCAAAGAAAAAAATCTAATTGGGATAAATCTGGTGATCGAGCAGGCCACATCATTGGTCCCTTAGTTTCCATCCACTTCGTCCCTAGATAAAGAACCTCACACACTGATATGAACAGATAGGGCTGAATATACAGTGTGCGCAAAAGTCCGCTGAAGAATAGGAACTCATTTCTGTTAACGGAGATGTGATTTGTCAGGAGGGGCTACCTATTTCATTTATGTTTGAAATTTTCAGCTAACTTCGGGTGGGGGTGGTGGTAGGTAACCCCAAATTTTCGAATAAAACCCCTATCGTGTGATACATCAATAGAAAGGTATTTGAAATACGTTTTCAAAACAGTCCTTAAATAATTAGTTCAGAAGTTACAGTGAAATGTTTGTTTTTTTCCGGTTCTCTTAGCTTTATTTAAAATATTTTCTACATCACTTTAGCTTCGAATTGTCGAGGCTCAATCCCAGTAGAAAGTTTATTCTACAAGGTTGAATACTCGCTAGGGCTCTCAATTAAACAAATTGTTTCGAAAGAAGCCGCTAAATCGAAGTACATTCAAAGACTCAAAAGTCCGAATTTTGAATGGAAATACTCCTATTTTTACACATCGTTGGATCCTTATTTTCAATACGCTTATTCTGGAAATTGACAGTGAAAAAGATCTTTGATATACTGTTTCGGACAAATCAGTGAAAATGAAATTCAATATTCAATTCAGAAAGCACAGCAGAAAATCAGAAATTCAAGAAATTCACTAATTCCGCTGTAGGTCACAAATGCATTACTTAGTTTTGAGTTTGTTATGGACGTCGTGGTCGCCTAACTGAAAAGATGCACCTTTAAGTTAAACCCATGAATTTTATGATCCCTATAGCATTACCAGAAATATGGAGAGGAAATGAAGAGGATTTAGGCGACATATGTCGTTCGCAAGCCGCAGAAATAATTATTTCACTTGAAACTATATGGTCTATTCAAAAACCTACGAAAATATTTGAAATATTCAGTGGCGTAGATATTCTCGCCTAAATGAGTGTTCTAAACACTGTTACGAGTTTCTGACAGTTCCTTTACGGCTACATACTGGCTCACATACAGGTTTTTGTGACCTACAGCAGGAATAAGTGAATTTCTTGAATTTCCGATTTCAAGCGTGTTGAAAATAAGAATCCAACGATGTGTAAAAATAGGAATATTTCCATTTGAAAACTCGGACTTTTGAGTCTTTGAATGTACTTCGATTTGGCGGCTTCTTTCGAAACACTTCGTATAATTGAGAGCCCTAGCGAGTATTCAATCTTGTAGAATGAGTTTTCTACTGGGATTGAGCCTAAGCAACTCGAAACTAAAGTAATGTAAAAAATATTTTGAATAGAGCTAAGAGAACCGGAAAAAATAAATATTTGACTGTAACTTCTGAACTATTTATCTGATTTCAGTTTTAAGGACAGTTTTGAAAACGTATTTCAAATACCTTTCTATTAATGTATCACACGATAGGGGCTGCTATTTGAAATTTTGGAGTCACCTACCCCCACCCACCCCAAGTTAGCTGAAAATTTCAAGCATAACTCAAATAGGTAGCCCCTCCTGACAAATCACAGCTCCGTTGACAGAAATGAGTTTAAAATATATCAATCGAGTGCGCGGACTTTTGCCGCACACTGTATATACCATTTCTTCAAACTAATGGCCTTTCATCGAAAAAACAGTCAATAATTTATTATTTATAATTAGTAGATACAATTCGGCATGTAGTTTTTCATTTATGTTGAATAAATTTCAATAGTATTCATTATGTCGATTAAATATTCCATCACTGGTGATTCTATATCTCCGATATTACACGACGATCACAATCCCGTAAATATTTCTTGTTTGTATACCCTGAATTTATTTTCATTAGAGGCTCTACGCAGCTATAAACCAGTCTCCTAGCCGGCTCGGTGGCGTAGAGGATATGATGCTCGTCTCCTGCGCAGAGTTACCTGGGTTCAATCCCCACAAAGTCGGTGCGATTTTTCGGATTCTGGGAACCACTTCAGCATCCATCTTTCGGACGAGATGTAAAGCCGTCGCTCCTGTCTAACAGAGATGTGTTGGACACTAAAGATCCCTTCCTCGACAGGAGAAGGGTTCGGCAAAATTCCCGGGTTAGTGAGGTGACATAATTCCCCTGAGTGTATTGGCCGAAGGCGGAAATAGAGCACGTTAAAGGAATAACAAACAACAACCAGTCTCCTCTTCAATTTGACAGCTTGAAATTGATATATTGGCTGCAATCTCCTATCATACCAAGAGTTGTTTCTTCTACAACTTCCACATCATATTTCCTACTTGTTTTTCTACTGAACGAAGTGCTGTGGATGAGATTGTTTTTAACTCTCTGAAAACTAGTTTTATGGGGTTCCTTTTTCTCAGGCGAACGATGTAGATACATTTCTTTTGCTGCATTTGTTCCATAACCACTCTGAATAAAACATGTTCCGATATTCTAATATTAAAATTTCTATGTGTTCTACCAATGTAGAAATTATCACAGTCATTGCAATTCAATCTATAAACACTTGATTTATTGTTTTTACCTGGTTTGGTTTTATTGTTTTTATATATTTGCCTAAATTATTATTAGTTTGGAAAGCATATTTCCTACTTGATATTTTTTTGACCGAAAATTCATGTCATAGATTTTTTTTTATGAATTAAAATTTTGACATCGTATCTGGATTCAGAGTCTAAAATAACTCTCTGAAAACTATTTCTTGTATGCTTTTTGTTCCATAACCACTGAATAACTATCATACTTTTCATTTCTTGAATGCCTTTCTGATTCAGAGATTCCGAACGAAGTGAAGTGTAAATTTTATTCAAAATTGGAAACATAAGTAACATTCATTTTTACTCTTTGACCATAAACTAAAACTATTAATGATTTCAGCCTACAAGAAAATATTTCTTAATTTCTGAATTTAATGCAATTCCATCCAGAAATAAGATAGTATTGTTATATATGGGATAAAAATCTTCATTTCATGAGATCAAATCTATAATTCATGCTTGACAAAATGCAAATATGCATTATAACCGCTAGACAAAAAGAAATTTTCCGTACGTCACTACATTCTAATCGAAAAAGTATCTGCATAATGATAAAATATTTTATAAGTAACATAAATAACAACCGTGATATCGACAATCAAAGGAATTCGAAATAAATCGTCCAAATTTCTTTTCGACATTGCGTTTGTATCGAAAAATGTCTCGAGAAGGGTGGGGTCGTTTTTTCACATTTCAATATTTCGCCTAGCTGGTGAACACAAATATCGCCCACCCTGTAGATCCTGGACTTTTCGAAACATTTGCACTTCATCTAATACGACCAAACCTTCATTGACAATTCAACATTAAACATGGTTTTGAGCACATTCTAATCCAGCTGCTTGATTTTCTCTTGTTTACAACATGGTACCTCCAAGCTCTTTGGAAGTGAAGATTGACATTTTGCCATGGAAGTAGTAACTTTAGGCTCGAATTGTTTATTATTCAATCATAAAGTTATGGAAGAAAATGATTCATTGAGTATTTAATCAACCTCTCATTAGCTAATCCTATCATATTTGTGGAAATTTATGTTTTGTTCAATTAAATATGAAAATTACAGAGATTTTCGCATTATCTCATTTTTGTTGAGTGTTCATTAAACGCGTAATTGGTCTATAATTCTGTTTCTCACATTATCTTTTATTGTAGGATCAATCGAAAAGTTAGGATTCAGATAAACGAAATTGCTAAACTTATTTTTTGATATCACTGAATGTGCAATTTATAAATTATGTTTGAATGTCAGACATATCATATCTTGTTCTTAAATTACGTGAGTGTTGCAAAGTTGTTTTGGTTTTGTGCAATATTATAAAAGATCCCAGAGAAGAAACTTCTATTCTCAGGTTCAATGCTGTTATCTTCTTTATCTTTTACATGTTGAATTACGAATGATTGTTTCAAGATTGATGACCTAGTTTTGTGCGAGATGGAAATATTATATTTTAAAGTGCTTCAATTTTAACCTGCAACCACTTGTTAATGCATCTTTTATATTTTATATGATATCTATCAGGTGCTCCGTGAAAACGCTTTAGCTCCTACAATATTGTTGATCAATTTCAATAAAACAAAAATAGAATTGCATCGTAAGTCGCACGAAACATTTTAAATGGTCTGCCACTCTTCGAAACACCCAAAGTTGATTTCCACTTGGAGTTTTTAAATGGAAGCTTCCTATTTTCATTATTTTTCGGTTACTTATTCAATTTTAAGTATCACTTAGAATGCAGTTATTCTCGATAAAAAAGAAATTATCGAAAAAATTTTGGAAGAGAAGTCACTGTTTCATTTCATCGATGTAAATGGAAGAATGGGCGACTGTTTGTGATAAAACTTTTCTGTCCTGGAAAGTGGGTTTTCTATAGTTTCAGCACGGATAACTCACATTGTTTCGTATTTTCATAGAAAAAGACTCTGAACGCAATAGAAAATTCTAATATGCATCGAAAAGTGGAACCTGTGGCATTGAGAATCACAGAGCAATCTTCATGGAATTATAATTGATGCCATTCGCAATTATAGATGAGAAGTTGGGCCGAATTGGTACCTACCCGCTAATTCTTGTTATTAATTCGTATCGAGTTGCACGGATAATTAATGGAATTTCTGAACAGCGGTATATCTAACAGTTATTCTAGGAAATCATTCAGTATAGGTTATATTTCGAGAAATTCGCAGGTCTATCCATCTCATCATTCAACTTGACTGCAGAAATGGCGCGAAACGTGCGCAAATCACAAATAATTGAGAACTCAACTCTGCATTAATTCTTTATTTTTTCAAATTCCAGCATGTATCGGCTTCATTAATCCAATAACAAAAAATAATCCTTAAAACTTGAAGTATTAACACTATTATAAAATATTCAGTAGTAGATTAAAAAACTGAATGTATCCTATTGATGATTCTAAATTATAGAAAAATATTCCTTTATAATATTCAAAGAAATAGAAAAACGTAGGTTCTCTATTTGTTATTTATAGCAATTGGAAATACGTTTCTTTGGCTTCATAGAAAATGTAAATTTTAATCCTAATCATCACAATTATAGTGAAGAAAACTGAAGAGCACACACCTATTGATGAAAATATAAATTTTGAATACAATTATTTGAAGTAACCAAGAGTGTAAAAAATCGTTTTTAATAGCGAATTATAATGATGAATTATATTTCTAAATTAAAAAGTTTCCTACTCAAAATTGTACTAATATTCCTACTTACCCTATAGCGTGTTTTACTAAAACAACATGATGAAAAATTTAAAATTACTCATTTGTTTTTCTCAAACACCTTTGGTCAAGATTTCGTAATCTATTGAATTATACATATACGAATATAGAAGCCTTAGTAACGCAAGGTTTTTCATTACAAACTTAGCGATTTATTGATTTGTATTATATATATGTAACCTATATCTTCACGAATCCATAACCCATTAATAGTTTCGATACGATTGCTCTATCACTAAACATCTTTGAGAATAGTTGTTTACAATTGCAGTAAGTAATATGCGTTGCTTCGCTTTGGAAAAAAATTCGGACATCTTAGACCAATTATCTGAACTACCAAAATTTGGTATTGAAGGAATCTGAAGATTAGTATTCGTTAACCCTTTCAACTTACAGATTTATATAATAGGTGTCACTGATGTCTGTATATGAATTTTCGAATTGGAATTTTGTATAGTAGTCCCGTTCAGAAGTTCATTATTAGAGTTTGTTCTTGATAAAACATTTGGAATTATGACCGATGACATCTAACAAAATTTGCTGTAAAATCTTATTAGTCCATAACACTCCATAACTTATTCCGATAAAAAAAGTTCATAATTCCGAAATTTTTAGCTATAATCTCAATGAAACGTTGAATAGGACTCCGCGCGGCTTTCGCAACACTTATGCCTCCACAGTGAGTACAGCTCTTTGATCATTATTTTAAGGCAGTGTATATCAATTTACAAGTTGGCAACAACACCCGATAGAATGAAATTTCGATGGAGATTTCCTTAAATTTATATTTCAAAAAGTTTGGTAATTGTAAACTTATTAACCCGGCGTTGGTGTGGTGAACTTATGTTACATGTTTGGTGTTGTGGGGTGAAATTCACCCCATTTGGTTTTTTAGTTTGAAAAAATTATTTTCACAATTTGTTTCGGGAATTTGATAATTGACTGCGTTAAAAGACACCAGAAAAAAAGTGCATTTGATTCACCCACCTACCGAATATAATTAATATAAAAAATTTTCATGACATAATTTTAATGAAAAGAAAACATACATTTCTTCGGTTCAGAATATAAAGAAAACGGATTCATTCAGTAGAATCTGAATATCAAATAAATGAACAAAATCAAAGAGAAAACCGCGAACTAGAAATATTGAAAATAAAAATTTTACAGTGTGCTCTATTGATAGCAATTTTGACATAGAATAAGACTATGCTCCAGACACAAAAAAACTTCACAATTGGCACACTTCTTTTGGCACTTCCTATCTTAACACTTGAGGCATATTCCACATCTTCCAATTGTTTTCTG
This sequence comes from Cryptolaemus montrouzieri, assembly GCA_013387265.2. Taxonomy (NCBI): domain Eukaryota; kingdom Metazoa; phylum Arthropoda; class Insecta; order Coleoptera; family Coccinellidae; genus Cryptolaemus; species Cryptolaemus montrouzieri. The sequence goes on from JABFTP020000185.1 coordinate 108,889,850, forward strand.
GCGTTTTGGCTCTCTTTCATTCGGTACTTATTCGTTCCCATTCAATGAAGATTTGATTGAATTTTTCAATTGCTTAGGTAACCTCTCATTATTTTTAAGAGACAGAAGATGCTTTTGCACAAGCTGCAAGCCCAAATCTAAAGGGATTCTCTTCTCTTTGTATATTCTTAGTGTTGCTTTGATATATTATTCTAGCATTGTGCCCCGACTTTCGTCATTGAAAAAAAATGGTTAATGGTCATCTTCCACTGTTACGTGATACGTCATAATTTCCGCATAGTTCGTCGACCACATCTACTCCGTATTTGGTGAAATTATGAAAATCTATAATCTCAGATTTTTTCGCTTCTCCAGTTCTTTCAGATGTTTTATCGTCGTAGTGAAGCGTGGAGGCAACCAGTACTACTTTTGCCTTCTTCGGTAAATATAATAATATGGTAGTATCCTTTTGAAAACCAAACTTAGTAGAAAAGACTTCTCGATCTTTAGTATCTACAAACGCAGGTGGAACCTCAGCTTAATTTTTTCTTGCCAACGGAAGTAAGTTTGTGATTTTTCAACTGATGGGTTATCAGTGGAAAACTGGTTAACCAGTTGTCGAAAGTCACATTTCGGTAAGTTTGACTGATGGGTGCCACTAATCTGTCAACAACATCGAACGGTGAATAGGATACTTTGAATGGGCCACTTTGTTGTTGACTCGGATATGGTTCCGTATTCACCACGTGATATGGTTTTCTATCTACTAAAGCGAATATTTTCAATCAGTACTTTGAAGATTTATTTGGCATATATACTCGAAAAGGACATCGACCACGAAATGCAGGCAGCTGTTCATCTATGATAACGTACTCGCTAGGAGAATAAGCGCCTTAAGAGTTTTCATCAAACTTAGTGAACAATTCTCTTATGTGGGTGAATTTATCAATTTGTAGCCTAATTTGTCTGTTTTCTGAGTTATCAAAACGCAAGCATCTCAGTAGTAATTGAAATCTTTGCTGAGACATAACTTTCTGAATATATATCAATACCCAAACCATTAGTTTTCCATAGGTCCTCTTGATTCAAACGATTCGTTTTGTACACCCCAGATAAGAGACCCAACAAAGCACGAAGTTCGGCAGCATCCACTTCTTTGACCACATATTTGTGCTGATCATCATAAAGATCCTGAATAGAAGCCAGACGCTGATTGGTATATCTTATAATACTAGTAATAATTACCTCATTTAAAAAAATATCGAAGCATTCTTCAGCTGTTTTGCGGTTCCTTGCAGCAGGTCGTACTACTGAGAACTCACCTCTGATTATGTTTTCCGATATAGTTCGTGCTGCTCCGTTGGAACAAATTTTTGGCCACATTATTTTCTTATTTCTTCCGATGGAACAATTTTCTGATGAAATTGTATTAGATGATATTGTTTGATTATCATCCTGTTCATCTTCTGAATGAACGCCTCCGACATCGTCAACTTGTTCCGAATCATCTTCCTGTTCTGATTCAGAATCATGTGCACTTTCTTTAACTATATCTTCATTTTCAGAATCGCTCGAATCGACAAAGTCTTCATCATTTTCCAGATCATGCCATAAGGCGTTGTTCTTCGTAACTCTTTTCTCTAAATAACCAACAAGAAAATTAATATTACCTAAAAAGTAACCCCACATCACAAAACATACCTGTATAACACGAAGAAAAAAAAATAGTGTGGTGGGGCGATTATCACCAAAATTGTCTATAATCGATAACGTCAGTGGTATTGTGGGTGAAAATCACCAAGTCGAACTTCGCACTCAAATAACAAATATGTTAACTCACTTAGAACTAAGAGGCAACAGCAATATTCAGTTCAACATTTGAAGGTACTGAAGACGTTGGGGCACTGACAGTCTCCGTGTTTTTGTGATGCGCAATTGAATGACACTCTGGATGATTTTAACCCCACCACACCAATGCTGGGTTGAATGTTTTCGGACCGTTAAATATTGATTGAAAACCTCAAAGCATGATTCAAATAATACATGGGACTAACAAAAACAATATAGAGATATCTAATGCGCTACTTCAGGGGTACCAACTCAGTTTATAGAGGAACCACTGACCTAGACGGTGCAATGATAACTGCCATCTCCCAGGATTACAAGCTATCTGGCCTTTAGTGGTTCATGGCTTTGCTACTCAGGCAATTACCAGTACAATTTGGGAGGCTTTGGTCAAATATCACTATTTTGTTTTTTGTTTAAGGACGACATCCATAGCTAAGCAATTCCAACAAGCTTGCGCACTAACCGTGCAGCTACCGAGGCGGTCATTCATGAAATATCGTTCAGTAGTTTTCGAGATATTGAGGTTGAAGTGACGCTACTTTTGTAAATTTATAATCAATGAATAAGAACGAGTTTCGTGTCTTAATGACACAATTTGATTGGTATGAATACCGTACAAGCCCAGGAATGCCTTGAAAACGGAAAATTTCTGTCGAAAACAAGTTATGATTGTATCTGAGAAGTACTCCAGAACACATTCTTCAAACAAATTGTCTAAACATTTTTCATCAAAATTTTTCAAACCAATTATTAATAAGTTGGACACTGGAACGTATGGCGTTGTATAATGGTAAAAATACTGTACCCCATTTCTTCAAATTCGACGCTCGTTTCTCCAACTAAGTTAGAAACATCAAGAGATGAGAGTACACTAAATATAATTCTACAAGGATCTATCGCAGGGGTTCTCGAACGGTCGATCGCAAGTGCTTTTTGAGTAGGTCTCGAGAAGAAGAAAATTTTTAATAAGTAGGTAACTAAACTACAAAAGTTTATTACGTTATAAAATAACACTCTGCTAGCGGCTTTATCAAGGAAAAGCGGCGTTTCCTATTTTTGCCGCTTTTCTAGAAATTTCAGGCGGCGCGTTTGACGGAAACATTCGAAACTTTCGTTCACGCAGATATAAATGTTGCGCCTGCAGGAATTGGAGTCATTCGGAATAGTAACTTGAAGGCAATGCTACGTCGATGCAAAGTTTATTATTAAATAGTACTAAATGAGTGGAGCGAAGAAATCTAAAACGTATCATTTTAATAACGATAGGGAGGAAGAATTTTTCATTTGTATGTTGAAGGATAAATGCATTTGTCTTATTTGTCGTGCGTCAGTTGCAATACCTAAGTGTGGTAGATTAGAGAGGCATCATAAAACGGTTCATATAAACTATGAAAAGGATTTTCCGCTACAGAGTGACTTAAGAAAACGAAAAGTACGTGATTTGATGTCTTGTTTGAAAAAAGAACAAACCAGGTTCACAAGATCAGCCAAACAATCAAAAGCTGTTACGATCACATATTCACTATTTTGCCTGTGTTGTTCAAGAAGGCATTTGAGAAAAAGGCTTGTGGATCAGTTGATTTTCTAATGAACATGCTAAAAACATTGTAGTCTGACAAATAGAAATAGAAAAATTGACAGATTATCGAACATACTAATTTTACACAAAGTAGCGAGGATCGCAATGATTAAAATTTAAGTCTATATCCGGTATCCATTAGAGAAAAGAAATTACACTTTCTTTTTTTGCACATTTAATTGATGTGAATGAAAAGATTGCTTGGCATTTAAAATATCTCATATATTGGCAAAACACCAGAAACCGCATTTATTGAAGAGGGTGAGACTTTATTTGGAGATTTTAAAAATGAAACAGAAATCATATCTGCTATTAGAGAACTTCAGTTATCTCGTCCGACTGTCACAAGGCGTATTGAAGTCATGAGTCAGGACATGGCCGATAAACTAAAACATGATATCATGAAATGTACCTACTTTTGTTTACAGCTCGACGAATCCACCGATATGACAGACACTGCCCAGCTGAGTATTTTTATTCGGATGGTATGCAATGACATTTTCGACAATCATTCCTCTGAAGGGGAAGACCCGTCACGAAGATATATATGACGTTATCTTCAATTCTGTAAAAAACTACAAGCTACCAATATATAAATTAGTGTGCATTACAACTGATGGAGCACCATCAATGACTGGAAATAAAAACGGTTTTGTGGCATTGTGTCGAGCTAATAAATATTTTTGGTTGACATCACAATGCACTTAAATACCATTAACTTGGAGCTTCGAGGTATAAGGAAAACTATTTTTGAGAAAATTTGCGAAGTAAACGCATTCAAAAGTAAATTGCAATTTATGATAGATCAACTGAAAAGAAAGGATCTGAAACATTTACCGTCTTTGAAAGTAAGGATTCCTCAGTTGAATTATATGATACGTATGAGGCTGACTTATCAAATATTTTGGGACAATTCGAAATGCGTTTTTATGATTGCAGTAAATTGGCAAATATAGCATCATTTATGATTAATCCTTTTTCATTGAGGAATTAACTACTGAAATAGCAAGTCAGTTCAGTATGAACTCATGTTCTGTTGAGAATGAGTTGGTGCAGACTATATCAGATATACATCTCAAAGCATCTGATACAAATTTCCGGTGTTTTATATCTGAAAATAAATATCCGAATCTAAGGCAAATCGCCCTCAAACTGATGGCAATGTTTGGGTCAACTTACTTGTGCGAGTATGGATTTTCTGAAACGAAGACAATTAAGCCAAAATATCGCCATCGACTAACTGACGATCATACGTCATCATGCTTGCGATCAGCACTCAGTGGTTACGTACCATCTTATGAAAAGTATGCTGAGGACATGCAGTGCGACGCTTCAACATTCAAATTCACTCCTTTTTTAAGTTTAACACCAATATAACTCTTTTGTTTTATAACAAGCAATAAACTCGCAATTTTGAATAACTAGTTTTTTCATTGATATTATAGTGAAGAACCTAACTGAACCTAACCCAAACCTTGACTGAAATAATGTATATTGTACGAAAAGCTTATATCTATATATGCTACAGTACACTCTACCTATGTAAGTAGGTAGGGTGTATCGTATATGTACGACAACCCAGCATCACACATACTTGCAGCCTCTCAGAGTAGATAGTAAGTAGTCTAAAAATATTGAGGTAGATCACCAGCAGTTCAAGTTTGAGCACCCCTGATCTATCGTTTGAACTTAAATCTATTCCTTCCACTAGACTAGATCTCTTAGTAAAAATTGGAACATATAAGCCTAAAATGAAGGAATAGTCCCATAACATAAAGAATGTAAAGCTTTTCCTTATCTAAAGCGAACGAGAGAAGTGAAGAAGAAAATCACCAGCCTTAGTGGCCTGGAGTTCTCAATGATGGAGAATTCTTATAGTCACCTTGAATCCGCAGTCACAAAATCTACCACACCTGGGGATTTTTTCTTGAATAAAATGATAAAAATAGGGGCAGGCATTGCATTATCTGAAGGCGGCACCACAGGCCACTAATACTTACACGTTACGGGATTGGAGCAACAGGAGATGTCCACGTAGAGAATGACTGGGTGTCGAATTTACTGGAGGAAAATGAATTGAAAGGGAAATGGCCAAAGAACAGCACGCTTGCAGTGAAGTGCAAAGCTGGATAACAAAGAAAGCTAAAACAAAATGACTAGTAACTTACCCTGAAGGAGAAAAGAAGGCTTTAGGTATATATTCCACCTACCCATACACATATCTCGATATAAAGGTTACATAACAGTCAACAAAATATAATTTAATTTGTGAAAGAGATGATACTAGAGATCGACATAACTTGTGTGAAGATTTAAAAATAAAATCAGGAACTCTTAAATAAGTTCTGACCACAACATCGTGCAGTGAAGTGATTCATAGATTCCATTCAGAATTTTCGGAATTCTCGCAACTTTGAAGAAAGGTGAATACACACTAAGCGATAATAAAACTGCAAACCAAAATTTCATTGAAACTAACACAAATATACCTTCAATGAATAATAAAATCATTCAGGTCAGGAACTTCCTCGCAATAAATAGAGTGAATGCTGCTTGCATCACATAGCACTGGTCTACATTGGCACACCTTGAACGAATGGACCTCGTTGACTACTTTGTTGCTGATGCATCGGGTCAGGGAAATCACCGCATCCGGAAATTAGTACGTTGGTGCGGCGGTGATCGTCAGAACAGGGTTGCGATGATAATTATGGAATATCCACAGAATTTATCCTATCATGGGAATTTTTTTTCTGTTGCCGGGTAAATATTGGAGGGTACTTCTCCACAAAGGTTAAAATATGCCAAGATTATCTAAGAAATGAAAAGGAAAAGTTTATGAGTGTGGAAAGTATCGACCCATTGCTGTAATTCCGATTAGTTTCAAGATCTCGAAGATTATTCTGAAAGATCGTCTTCTCTCGTTTATCAAAGAGAACCATATACTGGAGGATAACCAATACGGTTTTAGAACAGGTAAAGCAATAGCAACTGCTTTGATAGAGCTCTTGAGGTGACTCAAGGCAATCATCAGGTGGCGGAGGTCATGGCTTGTGATCTGAATAAAGCCTTTGACCTGATAAATCGGAGAGTGATTGATGAAGATGGATTTCTACGAAGTGAGAGGAAGTGCTTGGGATATATTCTCGTTCTACTTGGCCCAAATAAAACAACGGGTCTTTTATGGGAACAATCTGTCAGGTGAACAGAATACTGGCTTTGGTATACCCCAAGAATGAATTATTGCTTCTCTGCTGTTCTTGCTTTTTGTCAATGACTTCCTTTTGAATATCTCAACCGAGACAACTTGCTTATATGCCAATGACACCACTTTTGCAAATGTTGCTGCCTCTATAGATGTGTTGAAGAATTTGCAACCACTGATTAACGCAGATGAGTGGTTCAGGGGTAATAGTCCTAAAATGACAGCGGATAAGTGTCGAAAAATCATAATGGGTACTGGGGGAGTACAGCAGGATATTCTAAAAATCTTTGGTATCACATTGAATGCAGCATTCATTTGGAACATATATATGCGGACCCTGACGGCTAAGTGGGGTACTGACATCATCATCATGAGACGGATACGGTTTGTAAGCTGTAAGCTGACTTATTATATCAACTTTCATTCCGTCTAACCTAACCTAACCTGCTATGATCTGGAGCCATTGTGTAGGAGTTGGTGGAATGCTTCTTGAGCAGAAGGACGCGCCAGGGTTCTGTGTGGTGTTCTGAGCCGGGAGCTTTTTGGACAGCAAAATATTTCAACCATCACTTCGTTTTTCATTTAGTTGTCTCAAATATGTAATTGAGCGTAATGGCCTCTTCAGGGTGAACGTAGATATACACTCTTATAACACTAGAGTCAAGGAGAGTTTTGCAACTGAATAATGTAAGCTGAGAAGGAGTGAAATAAGCATCACCGATAATGGAATCAAATTTTATAACGGATTACAAGTAGGTTTCCACGTGAGACAAGAAAACTGCTTTTGAGAGGATCGTTTTTATCGAATAGATGAATTTATGGATATTGCTTTGGTGTAACAGTTTGTAATTTGATAGTGTACAGCCTGTGTGTTGTGTTGCTACTTGTGTTGTATGTACTATATGAATAAACTTTTACAATTTCAAATGTCATGCTATGTAATTTTGAAAAAGTTCATTATTATACGAATATAGCAGAATGATATGTTTCTCTGAATGATTTGCTTCTTGCTGTTCCTTGGGCACAACTGTTATCTTTTTGAAATGAATAGTAACAACACTCTGTCTTCTATAGATGACATTTTTCTCGATTTCATTTTGCATCGAATACAAAATTTGATTTCAATTGATCGACTCGATGTATCCATCTAGCTAACGGAATGATTTCCTCGGTTTTAACACCCTGTATAAAGAACACTTTGTATATGTTCACGTGATAATCTTTGCGATTGAAATTCTCATGTTTGGGGTTTCTGAGGATAGAGGGTTGATCGTTCTACTACGTTTTTCGAAATACTTCGAGTTCAAAGCATTGTTCTATCAATAAATGATAATACTTTTTTGTTGCTGGAACACCCTATATCAGAAATTAAGCTCAAAAAATATTATCGATCCATATAGATGATCGAAAGAGCCATATTCTCTATCGTTATTTCGTAGGTAGGTGATGGTGAAGGTTGGTCAAAGTTGACATGAATAATGGTCCCCTTCCTTAAAGGAGGGGAGTTCCGAAATGTTCATTGGAACAGCCTGTATAGGGTGACGAATTTTTTCGATTGACAATACTACTGACTATTTGTGTTTATCTTCATAATTGAATTGCATCAATACTATTTACAATCAGTTTACTTGAGGTATTCACCTAAATTAATTAATCCTTTATTATGAAACATATATTATAAAATAAAATAAACTGCCACTAACTAAATTTTGAAGAATATTTGAATTCTGTGATGAAACTCAATTATCCTCCGGTTGTGCTAAGATCTTGTCATTGTCCTGAAAAAATAGAAAACATGAAAATGGAAACACAAAAAGACACTATGTTAACTATAACAATACATCTCTAAATTAATTCATGGATGACTAACAAAACGATAAAAATAAATACAAAAAATTAGAGTTGTATACTGTGAGTTTCTGTTTTAGCACAGATAATCCCTAATTAATATTCCAAATAGTGGTAAATTATCTTACGTCCTATCTTTAGGCCACTAGTTACTTTTCTGAATTTGGAAGAATCACCTATTTCATTGGTAGAACGATCTTTAGGTTAGACATGGAAGATATATATAGTTTTTGTATTTAACAGTGAAGGGAGATTAGTAAGGGGCTTGAATATTTTCAACGAAATTATTAAGTTTTGATAGTTTTCACGAAAGTTTTAGCAGTTGTGATGGATTATGCCAGTACTGAAAAGTTTGCATGTTTTTTTTCGTACTAAATGTTTCAGACCTGCTTTCAGCATAGATACTTCATAACATACTGATTCTCCACATTCTGTAACAATTTGAGATTTATTTTATTTTGTTGATGTTTTGATAGAAGACGAGAATAAATGTTCTACATGTACGTTAGGAATAAGGGAGATAAAATTGTAGCTGTTAAACTAATAGTTTTTATTTTTCTTTTATTTGTGAAATAAATATAAACATAATGAAACATTTTTGTTTTGGTTTGTCTCTACTGTAAGCACTTGATATGCTACCAGAACAAGACGAGGACAATAGTGACAAGGTAGTCAGAATAACATTATAGCCTCCAGATAATGCATGCTACAATCTGATGAAGATTCGAGACCTGAAGACTGTCCATTGGATCTCACTGGAAGTGAGATAAGTCCACTGCGAAAGTCACAACAGATAGTGACAATGAAGGTAATATTCCTTTTATTGGGCATCATAATGGATTAAAAAATTTAGTTAGGACAAAATGGAGATTACTGAAAGTTTTCTATAACGAGTGACCCGTTATGCTAACAGCCAACAATAAAATTACTTTTTTGGAAATGTATTGCTGTTATTTTGACGATCATGTGCTGAAGCTTATCCTAACTCATGCTTATATGTATGCAATGAGAAAAAATTAGATTCGTGATATGTCAAAAGAAGGAATTGAAACATTCCTAAGAATTGCACCTTTCAGTTGACTTCCTAAAAGAAAAATGTATTGGGTTAGACAAAAGACTGCACCTATCGACTGATATTAGAAGCAATGTCTAAGGATAGATTTACCTTCATTATGTCAAATCGTCATGTATGTAACAATGATGATCTCGATCAAGAAGATAAATTTACGAAAATGCGAGCTATATTCTCTGATATTCTCAACCAATGAAGTGTAGACTTTGCAGAAAATGAAGCGGGGAATAGTGTTGATGAAACAATGGTGTCATATTATGGCAAACATCAGTGCAAAATTTTTGTTACGATGAACCCATCCGATATGGATCTAAGCTTTAGATATGTGCCACAAGCATAGGTTATGTTATATAGACTGATGAACTTAACCATATCAAGAATATAATTTAATAATTGTAAACTTTGATTTAGGCTGCTCAATAATATTGGAGTATGCAAATATTTTCGAGGTAACTATCCTTATTACTTATTTTTCGACATTTTTTTTACATCACTTTCGGGACTGGATAAATTTGAAATATTTGTCGGGCAACAGGAACTATTTCGCCTGTGTTGTCCAAGAAGGCATTTGAGAAAAAGGCCTGTGGATCAGTGAATTTTGCTGCTGAACATGCTGAAAACATTATAGTCTGACAAATAGAAATAGAAAAATTGACAGATTATCGAACATACTAATTTCACACAGAGTGGCGAGGATCGCAGTGGTTAAAATTTAAGTCTATATCGGGTATCCATTAGAGGAAAGAAATTATATTTTCTGTTTTTTGCACATTTGATTGATGTGAATGAAAAGAATGCTTGGCAATTTCATAGATGAGCTGGGAAAGGGAGGAAATGGACCATTTGTCATCTCGAAGGAATACAGCATTGTCTATGCTAGAGATGCAAGCAAAATCAGATAGATGCGACCATTCAAATATGAACGAAAAGCACGGTTTGGAAGACAGGTGGAACCTTAGGAGAAGCAAGCTCGTTGTCGTGACTGCCATTCTAAGACAACAAGCCGGTGTTACAACTGCGATATGTAAAAAGAGTATGAGCTTCAATGAAAAATATAAATTACACATTATAATCTAACCTTATCTAAACTGTTATTTTTGGAATACCTCGAAATGTTTAGATCCCATTGTTTATTATAGTAGCCGATATTGAAAAATATAATATTCATCATTTCTCCAGTTATTCCTTGTTCCTGATGTTTTATTCATAGGACTCTTGAAAAACGAAATTTTGAATGATGAAGGTGTTCCAAACTATTTTTTTCTTCACTTCAATCCCTTCATTCTATTCTATTTTTTTGTCTTGACTTAGGGTAACTCAAATATACCGACCTATATTTAGGACGTCAGGAGTATAGTTTGTAGCATTTCAAATGGCCACTCATCGCCAACTTGATCAATTTTTTTCGCAATAATTCCGTCGGACGTATGTCCTACATACTACATGTTTTTATAGAAGAAAGAAGATTATATGTCATATACTTCTGTGGTGCTGCTGGCTATTATATCATAACCTCAAAAATTTATATCCACTTTGTTGAAGAATACGTAGATTTTCAATGATTTCAGTGTGGAAAATAACGATGAAAGATAAAATAACTTAATACCAAATACAACCAGATATAAAATAGAAAATTGTACAATTCCTTATTCGATCCCTTAATTCTTGGTTCGTAAGAGTAAATAAGAAATTACAGAATTATGTTATTTCGAAACTGAAGTATCTAGGTAAGTAAAACAAGTTAATAAATTGGTGAGGTGAAACACCTATTTCAGTATCTTATGCATCTCAATTTAATAATCGCAAACTCAAATTTGAACGAATATCAATCAATTACGATCGTAATAAATTATTTTCGAGCGCCAATTCCAGCGCAAGAGCACAACGGATGCAGTTTCTATGCTCACACAGTTGTATGAGCCGAGTTTCGACGTGCCGTGTGACGTCAAATATTTCCTTTCATTTTATTTGGTAGGAGAGAGTGAGATGAACTGAGTGACCATTTGAAATGATAGAAAGTATACCTTGATTAATGGTAATAGGTAGTTTGCTGATTTATCTATAACTCAAGTATAAATTTCAATTTGGACACTTTTTTTGTGCATCTACGTTTAGAGACCAAATCTAGATAAAACAAATGGGAAACCAATTTAACCGGTGTTGCAATCGTATGAATCTAGTGCCATTTCCATTTTCTAGCTTGTAAATGAGGCAACATAATATTTGTGTCATTGCGAAATGTTTTCCCGATGAAAATGAACAAATTTCAATAACAACGATACAAGATGAATCGAATTCATCATAAGGAGTTTCCTTAAATTCTCTTTCTTCTGAGACAGAATCAACGAATGATAGGTAAGATAATGCATCAACAACAAGAAAATTCGAATTTTTTACTACTTTTTGAATTGTGAATTTAGCACGACTAAAACCTCTTTAGATTGTAAAATTTCGACAAGTATCACTTAAAGGGTAGTTTTCGAAAGTCATTTGGCTTTTTCGAATGTCTTCAACGAACTTATTTAGTGACGTGTAATGATTGTTTGGTATATTACAATGTTTGATATGTGATGCAGTTCAAAATTACATTAAAAACACTTGTTTACTCACCTTGAGTCGTTTACCATACATTGAGTGAAATGTGACAGTTGATACTGTCGTTTTCGCTGTATTTTTGTTGAAAACTAAGCATTGGTCATATGGGGGACAGTAAAGATGGAGCGAAATAGCTGTATCAATATTGGAGGAATTTTCAACTCGATGTAAACCAATAGAATCTGAAAAAAATATCAATTTATTGTCGATGAAAATATTGAATCGTAGTGCAACTTTCAACAACACATTTCTAAGCTTACTAACGTTTCGCAGTAAACAGATGTTTGTTTACCAATCGGCAGTAATTGTTCTTCGGTCTTGTAGAGGAATTGTTGCTACATGATCTGTTTTTGAAACAAACGTTTCGACCACGGATGACTTTTATCGGTTTTTCCCATTGGAACACATAAACAGAAGATTGTTGCGTATTTCCTGGTTCATATGAATAAATGCAACATTCGTCACCCATGGCAATGTTGTAAATGCATTTAGACTTTCCAAAGTTAAAACTGTCCAGAATTTTTTGACACCAATTCACCCTTGCAGCTTTCTATTCTTCGGTCAACAAATGCGGTATCTAACAAGACATTAATTAATTTTTCCAGTAGCTATTCTTTGTACAAAATTTTTGTATTGAGTTCTTTTAAATCCGCAACGATGCCTTAATCTCCCGATCCTTGGATCGTCGCTAAGACTACCTTTTTCGCGTTAAAATTCTCCATATCAACAGGAAATTGTAGGCTGGTGTGGTGCTTCAATGCCAGGAAAAAACCATCTAGCCGCGACATTCATGTTGAGATAACTGTCATTGAGAATTGTAGAATATTATTGCGCGAAAATGCTCACTGCTTGATTCCATCTTTCAACTAATTTATCAAACTTGGCACTTTGTTGTGACTAAAATACAACACGCAGAGAACTGAAATTTTGGATTTGTATCAACGAATCAAAGAGGTTTGATTCTAACTGACTAATAGTGTCTTTTACGCCCTAGCATGCAAAACATATCAGATATTCGTCGTATGATCAGAAAGTCAGAATGCTGATGATGATTTTGCCATATGGCCAACAATCTATAATGTATGTTACTTGGGTCGTTCGTCAATCAGTATGATGCTTGATTTACTGATGTACTGTAGAAAATGTTTTCTATATATTTTCATGATATGATCCTATGTAGAAGTCGAAAGACTTTTACATTTAATGTCTTTGCAACCACTTCAGTAATGTAATAAAATAATAAAAGTCAAATGAATCTGTATACATGCTTGACAAATTATTCTCTCGAATAATGTGAATAAAATGAGGACGTAGATATGTGTTGTTTGCTCATTTGAAACATCCATACTTTACCGATAATTACTCAGTATTTTTCTCGTTTTTCGTATTTGCAGTTCCTTCACAAAAAGGAGAGGAGGACTTGAGGTCCCGCCTGTCTCCTCACACTTACACGTAAGTTCATAACACATATGTCAAAAAGACAAATAAATGACACAAGAAATGAGTAATAAGCTATTGTTTTAGATGGTACCAAAATTGTCATGACGTTTCGTTCGCTAGTTTTCGAAATATCGAAATAGAAGTGACGCTACTTTTGTGAATTTGAAATCAATGAATCAAAAAGAGTTTTGAGTCTTATCGGGGAAATTCTCTGTCGAAAACAACCATTTGCCGATGGTATGTTCACTTCATAAGTAGTTGTTCACCACCGAAGACGTAGAACGCTCTGGAAGGCCAAAAGTGATTACGCCAGAATATACTAAAAATGTGAAAATTGTAATGGGTTATCTCACAGTGAAATTGCAGGAGTTCGCTGACGTCCTCAATATATCAAAGGCCTCGTATTGAACATTTCACACGAAAATATAGGCATAAAAAAACTTCTTCGAGGTGGGTGCTGCGTTTGTACTTTAGAATAGGAAGAATAAGGATTTGACAAATATGAGCGTTATTTCGAGTTTTTAAAGCATAATAAAAAAGTTGTTTTGAATCGAAATGTTACCATAGATGTACAACTAGGGCTTCTGCTGGCCAGAGAGCAAAGGGGCGGATGACTTTGGTCGTTTTTTCCCATTGGAACACCTAAACAGAAGATTGGTTCATCTGAATGAATCCATGATTCGTTATCCATGACGATGTTGTCATGGATGTTAGATGCTGAGCAGAGAGCAAAGGGAGCGAGAGCCGACCAAAGCGTCCGAAAACCCAACAATCGGCTGCCAAGGTTATATGTCTGTATTCAGCAACACGCATAGAATATTGTTCATCATCATCTGCAGGAAGGCCAGACGATTAACAGTGATTTTTTATAGCCTTGCTCAACTTGTTGAGTGGCGAGTTTAAGTGCAAACGACCTCATATGGCAAAAAAACATCATTTCATTACGATAATGTTCCAATACAAAAGTCGGTAACAACGATTGCAAATATCAACAATTACAACTTTGAATTGTTCCCGCACCCACCCTTTTTTTCAGATCTGGCACCCAACGATTTCTGGCCATTCCTACCAAAGATAGAAAATCCTGGTATTAATAAGTTTTTTTTCCAGAAATTTCACTTTTTCGTTATTAGTTTTATTTCCATTTCATTTAGTATTTTCATTTCGATCGTTCTTAGGCATTCCATAATGCTGATGATTATTATTATTATATTAATGATTACTGGAAAAATAATTCTTCAACATATTTAAATATTTAACATAAATTCGAATTTTCGATTCTCTTCGTCAATTTCTAGGCGCAGTGTACATTTGAAGATTGAACATCCATCATGCTTACAAATTTAATCATCAAAATTAATGAAATAATGGTGGCATTATACAGGGTGCTTCAACGAAAATTAAAACAGAGGCTATATCCACCAAGATATTCATTTATGATCAAAACGCAAAAACAATTCAATTTTTGTTTCAAGGGGGAAATCTTTTGGGGTACAATACTTGTCTGAGATATCAACTCCCTAAGCGGGGGTTGCAATCCTTGAACATTTTGAATAGGGAAGATGGGTCGAGTGACGACTCGAAAGAAAGCTGGTTTCTTTGTCTACATCGCCTTGAACGAATTTCTTTTTTTAATTGAAAACTGTGAAAGAGACAGGGTGAGCAACTGAACGATAGGGAAAACTATTTCCCTGAGACTATTCAAGTTTCAATGAAGTAAAATGGAACAGATCCATGCTGATCAATGGCAGTCATCATCAAGTACCATCCTCATCTCGAATTTCAACCCCTTGAGCTGGGGTGACCACCCTTGAAAATTTGGAAGAGGGTAGATGGGTCGAGTGATACCTCGAAAGAAAGGTATTATCTTTGTCTGCATTTCTGTGAACGAATTTTCATTTTTGATTGAAAACTGTAGAAGATACAGAGTGAGCTACTGAAAAATTGAGGAGACTAACTATCGCCCTGAGCTATTCAAGTATTAGTGCAAAAAAATGGAACAGATTCATTTCAGATCAAAGGCTGCCATCTTCCGAAACACCATTCACATCTCAAATTTCAACCCCTAGAGCAGGGGTGACCACCCTGTGTTATTTTGAAAGCAGAAGATAGGTCCAGTTATAACCTTCTGAGAAAGGATTTTTGTTTGTCTCCACAATGGTGTGCAAGTTTTCGTTCTCCATCAAAATTACTGGGTGAGCAGCTCAAACATTGGAATGATTATGAAGGATTATGAATCTTGAAAGAAAACGATAAAACTATCAGTCATAGTAACTCCATTGATCTTTGAACATTCGTTGTACGATATGCGAGCAATGCATCTAGAGTTGGGTTCACATGTACATGCGTTTTTATCAGTTGACTGAAAGGAAACTTTTTTGTTTTCACAGGTGATACTGTATGATCATCGTCCTCATGTGAAATTACTCTTATTTGACGATACGAATCAACTCTACGAATCGGGAACGCAGATCTTACAATGATCAGATTTCTACAACAAAAAAATTGATTTTCAATGTTTTTGTACTTTTTGTATTCAATTTCATCGTCCTAATTTCATTCTACATTAGTTGTGAAAATACTGTTGCATTCATCACAATAATTTCTCTTCTATTCGAAATTAAGTTTTCATAAAATCGAAAATAATTGAAATGATTGAACTATCTTTCAGTTCTGATAGTTGCGCGAACAGAACAACCAATATCTTCAAACAACGCCACGAAGGTGCTAAAGTGATTCCGAAGTATGTATTAGAATTAGTTGCCAAATTTCGTGAAACTGGATCGGTGCAAAATAAGAAACGCGTAATTGAGCGGTCAGTAAGAAATGAAGCTGTGGAAGTGGCGGTGCTTGGTCAAGCGGTGGTTGATTGGCAGATGTAAGTGGTGTAAACCAAACGAGTATTTTCCGCATTATGAAGGCGCATTAGTTTCAGCCATATAACATCAAATTAGTTCAAGAACTGAACGAAGATGATTTCGATCGAAGACTCCAATTCTGCGAGACCATAAGTGAGAGAGTCATGAACTTGTGTTTTTCGGACGAATGTACATATTTTCTGAATGGAACCGTAAACCGCCATAATTGCCGTTATTGGGCAGATTCTAAGCCGCAAATATTCCACGAAATTCACACTCAGCACTCTCAAAAACTAAATGTTTGGGTTGGTATTTATGGCGATCACCTCATTGGACCGTTTTTCATTCCTGGAAATCTTACCGGAGAGTTTTATTATCAACTGTTGGAAGAACTTATCGATCCAGCAATAACGGAGATCATTGAGAATGACCCCGCTATTCGGAGAATGAGGTTGTATTTCAGCAGGATGGAGCGCCCCCGCATTTTGCACAACAAGTTCGAGTATTTTTGGATGATCATTTTCCTGGTCGTTGGATTGGAAGGAGAGGCCCAAAGGAATGGCCCCCACGATCTCCGGATCTCAGTCCATTAGACTTTTTCCTATGGGACCACCTCAAAAGTATAATCTATAAAACTGAACCTGCTGATTTGAACGACCTGAGACAGCGCATCGTCAATGAGTGTAACCAAATCACACCTGAAATTTTACAGAATGTCCGTGAACGTTTCACCCAAAATTTGTTTATGTGCATGGAGGTTGGTGGCCAACAATTTGAACATTTACGTTGAGTTTTAGTGACTTCAGTTCCGTGCATTTTATCGGGTAATAAAGTACAACTTCTACACGTTAATTTTCTCCTTTCGTTTATTCCCCTCTTTATTTTCAGTCATTGTATTAGTTCTTTTATCTGTTACATTTGAAACCGGATGTCTCAAACGAGTTTATTCAGTGAAAAATCAACCCCTGTTTGATACTGGTCGAAGATAGATGGTATACCATGAATTGCATCTTCAGTCACTTTTCCGTTTTGCATCCTCTAACTCTTATGGAACTCAATGAGAATAGAATTATTGCGAGCAGTCATGAAGGCAATCGAAATCCTTTACTTGAAAGGTATCACTGGATCGAAATATTACCTCTGCTCTAGGGGATAAAATTCGAGACGAGGGTGATTTCGGAAGATGACAGCTTTTGATCTAATATGAGTCTATTCCAGTTTTTCGCACTACTACTCCAATAGTCTTGGGGCGATAGTCTTCTCTATTTTTCAGTGGCCCACTCTGTATCTTCTACAGTTTTCAATAAAAAATGAAAATTCTTTCACGGGAATGCAGACAAAGATATTACCTTTCTTTCGAGTTATCACTCGACCCATCTACCCTCTTTCAAATTTTCAAGGGGTCTCACCCTTGTTCCAGGGGTTGAAATTTGAGATGAGGATGGTACTTGATGATGACTGCCATTGATCAGCATGGGTCTGTTCCATTTTACCTCACTGAAACTTGAATATCTTGTATCTATTACAGTTTTCAATTAAAAATGGAAATTCGTTCAAGGCAATGTAGACAAAGATACCACCTACCTTTCAAATCGTCACTCGACCCATCTTCCCTATTCAAAATGTTCAAGGATTGCAACCCTCGCTTAGGGGGTTGATATTTCAGGCAAGTATTGTACCCCAAAAGATGTCTCCCTTGAAACAAAAATTGACATGTTCTTGCGTTTTGATCAGAAATGAATATCTTGGTAGATATAGCCTCTGTTTAGTTTACGTTGAAGCACCCTGATTTTATTTGTTTTATCTTGTATTTCAAAGGTATTTTCAAGAAGTTAACAAAATACCTAAATGCGTTGTTGGTTTGATAAGGTTGTAAACTAAACTTATTATCTCTGAATGCAAAAAAAGCTTATATTCCAGACGAACTGTTCGTTTCGCAGGATAGAAAGGCGCCAGATTTAGTCATATCCATTAATAATTAGCAACATTTATTACGCATCAAAATATTCATCTTTCATACTTTTGACAATCATAAAAATAAAAACATTTATTCAATCGAATATAGAGGGTTATCAGAAAACATTGTTTCATCACGAAAACATCATTTTACCACATAGTTACCCATATTATTGATATGGAGGAAATATTGATTAATTGTATTTTATTACGCAATTTAAATTGCTCATCTTATTTTGATAACTATCCAACTACTGTTTCAAACTTGATTAGTTTCTCTGAATAATAGAAGTTAATCTCTAATTACGAAAAGTTGACCTCTTCTACTGTTTCATTGAATGAACCGAATAATCTTGATATCATCTGTCTGATTTTATTTTCGAAGAATAAGATTGTGTTGTTGGATTATTGATTGTGTAAAATCCATATAAAGAGACTACTTGTGTTAAACGATCGTTTTTGAATTCTCTGTATGTACCATCAATGCTGATAACTCCCTTAGGTACGGTTGGCAAAAGTCAAGGTAGCTTCTCAATAATACTGTGGGTATTCAGACAAAGTAGTTTATTGTACTTTTGTTAAGTCGCACTTTTATTGTATGTTACGATCAACTGAATAGTTAAAGATCACAGAAAAAAAAAATGCATCTTCTCTGAAGAAAGATGATTAAATAGACAAGGAAAACGATTGAAAAAAAGAGAGACTAAAAACTTATTTCAAGAAGATGACAAAGCCCAGCAAAAACAAAAATTTTGAAAGTGAATCTCGTGGAATGGTGTTTCCAACAGGTTGAGGATGTCGCGAATCGAACATTCACTGATATAAGGAAATATAATTCAATACCCTTGAAACAGTGCAGTGTCTAGGACTGATAATTTCAAGTAACTTAAAAATATGTGTTGAATTTGTCGATACCAATATTGAAAGCGTAACTTTCTTCAATGAAAAGTTTTTGTCCATTCTACAATTATGCCCCAAAGGATGTCTTTTATACAATCAGTACAGATCTTTATTATCATGCATAACCAAGCAAAACATTTGCACTAAAGGATTACAACTGTGCAAAAAAGAAAATCAACCCAAAGCTCTACTATTATATTCTGTGCAAATATAGAAGGTGAGAGCGAAAATCATTCACAATGTGCAAAATTAAGAAAAAGTTTGAAAGGCTTTATAGAAACAAATTCGAGTTTCAACGATCTGGTGCAACTTGTTACAGATGACAATTAAGAACTGCTTTATCAAAGATTTCTATGGACTACTGATATCTATATTGAAAGCGTAAATTTCTCAAAAGAAAAGCCATACTAACAATTATGCCCCAAGAAACGTCTTTGATGTAAATGATAGAGATCTGTACCATCATGCATTGCCAAGGAAAACGTATGGACTAAAGAATGACTAGTGTTGTGGAAAAAGAAAATCAACACAAAGTTCTACAATTCTACTCTGAGCAATGATGAGAAGGAGAAACCCTTTCCAATGTGCCAAAGTAAGTTTCCTCGTTGTTTTAAATGAGAACTAATGTAAAGTATAAAAGAAAAAAAAGGAATTATTTTTGGATAATGCAAAATAAATATATATCATCTGTCTGATTTTATTTTCGAAGAATAAGATTGTGTTGTTGGATTATTGATTGTGTAAAATCCATATAAAGAGACTACTTGTGTTAAACGATCGTTTTTGAATTCTCTGTATGTACCATCAATGCTGATAACTCCCTTAGGTACGGTTGGCAAAAGTCAAGGTAGCTTCTCAATAATACTGTGGGTATTCAGACAAAGTAGTTTATTGTACTTTTGTTAAGTCGCACTTTTATTGTATGTTACGATCAACTGAATAGTTAAAGATCACAGAAAAAAAATGCATCTTCTCTGAAGAAAGATGATTAAATAGACAAGGAAAACGATTGAAAAAAGAGAGACTAAAAACTTATTTCAAGAAGATGACAAAGCCCAGCAAAAACAAAAATTTTGAAAGTGAATCTCGTGGAATGGTGTTTCCAACAGGTTGAGGATGTCGCGAATCGAACATTTACTGATATAAGGAAATATAATTCAATACCCTTGAAACAGAGCAGTGTCTAGGACTGATACGAGTTTCAACGATCTGGTGCAACTTGTTACAGATGACAATTAAGAACTGCTTTATCAAAGATTTCTATGGACTACTGACATCTATATTGAAAGCGTAAATTTCTCAAAAGAAAAGCCATACTAACAATTATGCCCCAAGAAACGTCTTTGATGTAAATGATAGAGATCTGTACCATCATGCATTGCCAAGGAAAACGTATGGACTAAAGAATGACTAGTGTTGTGGAAAAAGAAAATCAACACAAAGTTCTACAATTCTACTCTGATGATGAAGGAGAAACCCTTTCCAATGTGCCAAAGTAAGTTTCCTCGTTGTTTTAAATGAGAACTAATGTAAAGTATAAAAGAAAAAAAAAGAATTATTTTTGGATAATGCAAAATAAATTCTTTTTATTCCACTCAATAGCACTTCATATTATCAATTTTTGTTTTCTTCAAGAAACAGAGAATAATATTTCCATAAAACCCCTTGGTTCAACGGTGGGGTGCAACTTGTCTCCGATAACAATAAAGAATTGCTTTATGAAAGCCTCCTAATGAGAAAATAATATCCGCGTATATAATTGTTTCTAACACATTTATTAACTTGAAACAATTTGCAAACATCGATGACCAATCACCAACAGAAAGTGTGAAATTTATTATCAGAGTATCTAAGAAATTCAAGAAACGAATGAAGTCAACCCTGAAGTTGGAAAGGAGAATGTTACATATTTCTTTCTTTCCTTCGACTAGAAAAATGATGGCCACCATTTTTCGAGATTGTCAGAGAATTATTCTATTCAATTAGAAGAAATGCGATAAGAGAATGACAGGAAAGTATCATGCAATATTAATAACATTTGAATGAATTGAAAAATAAGTAGCCATGTGATTAAAGGAGTGATGATCAAACACGATGATGATAAATCAACCGATGTAGGTATCGAAGAAATTCAAGAAGCGAATGAAGCAAAGCCTGAAGACGAGAGAAGAATTCTGAAATTGTTCCGATGACAAATGTTCGAGTTCACCTCAAAAATCAAATCAGCAAAATTTCTCTGTAGACATCTAATCAAGAGATCACAGCAACAAAACTCAGAAAATGCTAAAAATGGACAAATCCAAAGTGGCTGTTCGAATTATGCTCCCTACTTCTCTACACAGGTTCTTCATTTTCTTCTGGCAGAATCCACAGTAATCAGTAGTTGAATTGCTGTAATTTGTCTTATATGTATTTTGTATTTCTTCCTTCACAAATTTCCATACGCAGGGCCGACATCAGGGGATCTTGTAGACCATATAACGATACCTCTTGCACCTATATAATTATCACCAATATGTCATTCAAATGAAATCGGTTGTTTCTCTGGTTGATCAGGGTTCTTGATAACCGATGAAATTGCATTTGTTTCAATTTTTGTCCTTTTTCTGCATACTCTCAGGAATTTCCTGAAAGGTTCTTGAAATCATCGAATTATGTTTCAACCTTCTGAAAATTTCAATATTCGACTGTTCTTGTTGGTTAATGGTTTAAGTAAAGATTATCAGCAACGTCAGCATCCATTTTGATAAAACCAGAAATCATTTGGTATTTTCTCATTGTTTCCATTTCGAAATCTTTTCGATAATTCTACGAAAGCTGCATCACATAACGGAAACTTCAGAAATGGGTATATAATAATCGATTTGACAGCAATGAAACATTTTCAGTCATTTCCATCTTCACCGTAAAGATTTCCTATTCAGTTTCAATAGTCTCTTCAAATCATTTCGTGATTTATTCATTCGAAATGTCTTCGAAAGAATTCTATTATTGTTTCCATAGAAAATTATTCTATATTTTAAATACGAACCATTTAACATAAAGAAAACTATATATTTTTGATAAGCTGATTTTTCTCCATTTTTTCAGAACGAATTCTTCTATGGTTCTACATATCATATCTCGAAAACTTTTCGAGAAAAAATGTTTTCACTGAAAGAACTTTACTTGTCTTGAAAAATTTTTCGAATCTCTATTTCTGACTTTAACTCCAAAACGGTAAAGGATATCGAACAATAGATTACACTGTTTCGTATTTCCCAACAATCGATCTCAACACCCTTCGGATGGATTTTCGTTATCTACTCCAGAAGTGAGTGAAATCGATAAAATCAAGCAACCTGGTACACCATGTCTATACATGAATTATATCAATATAAAACTCTATATATAATATATTTCGGAGAAAAATCCCTTAGCGTCCGAGTGTGAGTTTCTCAGTAGAGAAAATGACAGGTGTTTGCCTTGATAAAGCTCTCCCTAGTTTTCTTTCTCTGTTCAGCTCATATACATCGCACCACCACGAATGTGTAGGTATCAATAGAGAACCCTTGACCTTCAGCCAAGCTCCCACTCATAAAGACTCATATCGCATGAAATACCAAATATAGAATTTTTCTGATTTCACTTGACCAATTGATTAATGTTCAATTGATAAAATAGGCTCGTAATCAGAAAATCAATTTTTGGAAGCTAAGAGCCACCTTCGCATATCGATCACTACATAGAGAATAATAAATCAACGAAGTAAAATGTAAATTTTTGTTTAATTTATCTCTAATAACTGTTTAGAATGTGTTCGTTAATGAGAATTTTTATTGTAGGAATGCGTTCGGCGGACCTAGGCGAACCTACAGTGTTCATCGATGATCAGGCTACCTAATGAAAGTAGTTTCTACAAATCCAACTATTGGCTTTTCTACAGACTTTTACAGAATGAAATTTGCAGGGGAATATGGACTTTCATCAATTTTTTGAATTATCTTCGGGATAGCTACTCGAGTTGAGCATGTAAAAAATTATTAGGAGAAATGTAGTCAACCATAATTTCATATGTTCTGATATCAAAGGTGTCTTATGTACCACTATTCGCTGGTATTCAAATGTCAACAAAGTTGACGGGCAAGATACTTCTGGGCTTAACCCATAGTAGAGCTATTGATTATGAATCTGGAGGATTCTGGATGTTTTTATATTATATTGATCATCAACTGCATATTTACTAAGATCTGTAACCTCAAATTTGCTTCTTCGGATGTCACTGGAAGAAGAACAAGAGAAAAGGCAATTAGATTTAGACGAACAGTGAAATTAAAGACTTATGCTTTCGAAAATTTCACATATTCAAAAAACATTTCCCAGAAACGCTAATAATGCGGGGCCACCGAATGATATTGAAGAGGAGTAAATATCTCCTAGATATTACATCCGAGTTTGTTGGCATGCAAATATCTCATCAATCATCAATCAACAATCAACAATCATCAAGTCAAGTAAAGCATTGACAGGAGGAAGACAGAAATTCAAAATTATGGCAGTATTGAAAGTGCTCACCAACATCGTGGAATAAACATGGAATCGTTAAGTTTCTGGGAGCGATGGAAGATGGCAGTTGCTCATAGACTTCTCTAGTAATATAGAAAACGAAAGTTATAGGTAATAATAAATAATTTACAGTTGGACTCACTATTTATATAACAGGTATCATTCAATTCCAATTTGGTCCTTGCGATTTCTTGTAATTCTTCGCCTTCACATTTCGGCCATGCGTACTTGACTTCTTCTAAGGATCCCTGAAGCATCTTCATGAAGCAATGTGAATCTGCATGATCATGAATACCAGAACCATGACCTTCACCCCAACAAAGTAACATCAGATTATACTTTCCATTACCTCTATCAACGAGATTTCTTGTGTACCTACAAAAAAATGTCATTAATTATGTGTTCTTGAAATTGTTTCATCAAAAAAATGAGAAGGAGTGGAAATGTAGGGTTCACTTTATTAGACTTAATATATGAATTTAGAGAAGAGGAATACTTTTGACTCTATGTTACATATTCCATTCTGTTCCTTCGGTTAGGAAGTTGATGACCACCGCTTTGATTGATAGAGAACTATATCATTTGATCAATAGTAATGTGATAAGAGAATGACAGGGGAGTATCAAACCAGATGATGATCAAAGAACCGTTGCAACGGAAAAACTATTGTAATTGGTTCTCAACTATTCCGCCATATTCATTGTTCCACGATCCTAGGACAGTATCGAGAAGTGGAAACGTTTTACTAGTTCTTTTTACCAGATATATCGAACATCATGAATCGTTTACATTTGATGAGGGGAAAGCCAACAAGACCAGTCGCACAGTTTTCTCGAAGAGAAACTGAGGGTAGAATTTTCATCATTCATGTGATGTCAACTTGGGATTGCCTTAAGTATACATCTGAAATTAAGTAGCGGAACAGTTGTATTTGAATAACACCCCCGTTTATCAGATTTTCCCCAATGGATTGGGGAGAAGAAGAATTCATGCAAAAATTGTTCCGAAACACATTTCCAAAACCAGAAGGTACTCAGGAAGGGAAGGAATTCTCAAATTTTTGGGATCAATTGAAAATGATAACCGTTTTCTGGTGACAAATCTTGAGTGTTCTAGTACGACCTAGAAACCAAACGCCAGAGCATAGAATGGTACACTATAATCTCTTCAAGCACCAAAAAGCCCGAGTGAACAAGTAAAAGATCAAATGTATGATTATTTGTTTTTTTGATAGCCATGTAATCGTGCACAAGAAGTTTGTGCCTCAAGGCTTAATAGTTTATCAACACTTTAGGTCCTTGAAAGACCTCGAAAAAGAGTCTTTCGTGTGCAACCAAACATCGAAAAGACCTGGATGTTGCATCACAACAGTGTCACATGTCACACTGCAATCTCAATAAAGGAATTTTTGACAAGTGAAAATATTTTAGTGGTACCTCAGCACCCTTATTAGTTAGACTTGGGTTCTTGTGACTTGTTCCTCTTCCGGATAATTGAAAAACAACTCAAGGGAATTCATGTTGGGACACTTGAAAACATTCAAATAGCTGCAACCGACCAGCTCAAAGCAATTACAGTATCTTGGTTTCAGAAATTTTATGATGATTGGAAGGACCGTACC
The DNA here is from genome assembly GCA_013387265.2 of Cryptolaemus montrouzieri. Taxonomy (NCBI): domain Eukaryota; kingdom Metazoa; phylum Arthropoda; class Insecta; order Coleoptera; family Coccinellidae; genus Cryptolaemus; species Cryptolaemus montrouzieri. Next base: position 108,915,296 of record JABFTP020000185.1, read on the forward strand.
CAGCGTTCTGTGGCTTCTCAAGGGAACTGTTTTGACGGAAACAATATTGCATTGTAATTATATCTAGATAAAATATTAAGAAAATCAGTCTCCTCACTTATCCTCAGAGAATGCTGAATGTAACCTTCATTGATAACGCCGATAACAGGCGAAGTCGTGGTTTACAATATACCTGACAAGGCAATTTTCGTTTGGCAGAATGAACGATGCGAACACTGAAAGGTTTAGTTGAGAATAAGAGCATCTCGCTAGGCTCAGATAAAAAGAGGTGTACACTTTGAAATTTGTTTTTGTGGTTCCCAACTTTATACCGGTGAATGAAGTGTTGGACGTGCAATTGATAAAAAACATTGAGGGTTTGTGTCTGATTCCAAAGACTTTCAGAAAGAGGTTTACTTTAGAAGTGTCCTAATAGTTCGAAGATTATACACGAATTTTCTTATGATTAGTTAGGTAAAAAAACAAAATATTTGTACACCCTTCATTCCAAAAGTAACCGAACTTTTTGAAAATAGAAACATTGAGTAATAATTTTAATACAAATTATTTTTATTAATCAATGTATACGCCTTCTGCATTGATACACAGATTTGCACGTGCCAACAGGTTGTCGAACGACTTCTCTGCTTTTCAGGAATGGTCTTTAGCGCGTCGGTCATCATACTTTCAAATGCCTCAATCGAATCGTGTCGATTTCCTTTCATCGTCAAATGTAGCTAAGGAAGCAGATAATAGTCACGAAGCAAGATCAGGTCAATAAGGTGATTGTAGCAGGGTAGTTATCTGATTTTGGATAAAAAATTCAGTTACAACAGATTTTCTCGATATTCTGGCCGAAAACGATCAAATCTTGCCAGTAACCGCTTCATGACGCCTGGCTACGTGGAACAAATTCTTTGTGGTTAATTCTTTCACAATCGTGAAAACAAATTAACATAACCTTCATTTTTGATCTCTGCAAGTGGCTCTTTTTGTGTTTTAGTTCATCCAACGCTCTCCATTCAGCAGCTTTGTTTCGGTATCGTACCAGTCACAATCGTTTGTTTGTGGCCTCCTGAGCATCTTTCATGATGACTGCTTTGCTCAATTCGCTTAAATATTTGGTAGTCGGTGAGTTTGGGTGGTGCCAACCTCGAATCAACCTTCGTAAGGCCTAAAACTTTGGTCAAAATATCGCATACAGTTGTTTCAGGAATGCCTAAATCGATTTCAATGAATGTTACCGACGATTTTTCATTATTTTAGATTAATAAACGCATTTTTACGATGTTTTCTTCCGATAATTCAGTTCTGGAACAGCCTGATTTTTCGTCATCAATCAGGGTCTTTCTACCCGATTCGAATCACTTGAACCACTCGTACACTTGCGTACGTGATAAACAATTATTACCAAATGCATTTTGTAGCATTTGGTGCGTTTCGGTAAAAGATTTACCAACACAAAACTCAATAGTAGCGCTTTGTTTGAAACGCATTTTCCGACCGATGTGATAAACGCACTAACAAACATGACGCAATAACTTAAGTTGTTTACATACAAATGTCACAAAATTTTCAATAGCCAAGGTATCGATAGGAACAATATTACAGTAGATGGCACTTGTAGTACTGTTTTTTTTAAGTTCAGGTACTTTTGGAATGAAGGGTTGTATTTATTTATATATAAGATATCGTAAAATTAACTCGAAATCTGATTCCAATCACAATGTTAAATAATAAGATAAAGGGGATGTAGGGGGTCAATTCAGATCACCGAATTGACAGAATACACAAGGAAATGAATTATTTCACGGGCTATATGGCATGTGGCACCGTCTTATTGAAACCACATATCGACCTCATCAATATCATTTAATTCCAGAAAAAAGAACTGCTTTATCACATCACTATGTCGAGTACCAGTAACAGGCACTGCATGACTAGCTTCATTTTCGAAAAAGTATGATCCAGTGATGCCTGTAGCCTAAAATTTTCACTAAAGAGGGACACGTTGTGGTTCTTCGACATTCACGTGGGGATTCCGAGCCTCAAATGCGGCATTTTGGGTAACTAACAAAGCCATCAAGGTGAAAATGTGCCTCGTCGCTTAGGATGTTTTTTACTCGAAAAATCAGCATCCAGTTGTCTATGTCGAATATAAAAGGTCATGGGACTTCAGTTGTTGAGTGAATTGAATTTTGTAAGTAGGGAGACATGGGATTAAGCAGTAGAGAGCTTTGCAATTTTTGTTCATGGTATCGAATTGATGTTCCAGGATTTTCACAAACATTCTCACGAACTGCTTCGATGGTACATTTGAGCGCCTCGTTTTTCGACTAGTGTTTTTAAAGTCTCCAGTTGGTCCAGTATCTCTGTATCTCTGAATTTTTCGGTTATTATCTTAACAGTTGGCAAAAAATCAAATACTATGCCGACCAACCATATTGTATAAAATTTTCGAAATTTCATTCCGTTTCATCTTCACTTACTCTAACCTGTCATGTGTTTTTTTTGTTTTCAAAGGATCCAATACTTATTCGAAAGAGTGTCAAAATTTAGTATCAGCTCATGATAATAAAATTTTAGAGTAAATTTCAAAAATTACAATAATTTTCGATAAAACTGATTTTATATCCTTTAATTCAGTCAAGATTATCGTATTAATTTATTATGTGTAAACCGAAATCAAAGGTTTTGCAATTATATTGTGAAATATTAGTGCTGAAGCCATAATAAGAAATATTGAAATTGTTTTGCTAGAATGATAGCAGAGACTATGTATGCTAATTGTTTTTTTCAAAATATCTCCATAATTGTGAAAATGATTGAGAAATAACAGTTAAGATACGATAAGAAATTTTCCATTATACTGGGTGATTCACCAGTGGCGCGGTGCTCTGTAGCTCGTACACTGATGAAGATTTCATTTTTGTTCGACAGTAATGTATTTAGAAGGTAAGAATCTACTTCAGCGATTTATTTTGAAGTAAACAGGGTGTCCCAATTTTCTATAAAAAAATCTTGGGTGGTTTTTTAGATTGGAAGACAACTTCTTGGTTCGAGAGTTAGGAGCGGCCTAAATTCTGCTATAATATCTATAAGTAATAAGTTTTTTTGGTGTGTAGTTTAGTCAGAATATTTTTTTTTAGTAAAAATTCATGAAAATAGGCTGTCACATCATCGCATGCTCCTTCGGCCAGAGAGGATGAATACTATTTTCCTTTCGTTTTCTTATTGCCCAAGGATAGCTTTGATGAATTGAAATAGATTATCCTCATTTTATACAGTAGTGACTCAAGAAAATTATTCGATATTGTAATTTTGAAAATATCATATCTTGATTTTTTCGAATGGAATGGAAAGCTTTATTGATGAATTGAAATAGGTTATCCTCATTTTATACAGGAGTGACTCGAAAAAGTTATTGAATATTGTAATTTTTAAAATATCATATCTTGATTTTTTCAAATGGAACACCATGTATTTCATTATTCATGTCAACGAATAAGATATTGTACTATATTTTTGCAGAAGTAACATTATCTTTATCCTCGATCATTTTCGAAATATTCGATTATTTGTAAACATTTTTGATGAAAATTCTACAAACCATATCAAACTCATCAACATGCATCATTATTCGCACAGAAGTTTTTTTCTGTAATGATTCAAGTAGTAAAAAGAAACCTAAACAGGATAATTATTTTAACGAATGATAAAATCAAGATGATCAAAAGATAAATCGAGGTATGTGCTGATATTTTTTTTATTTGTTCCTTCTGTCAGGTGTCCGGAAATATCATATGCTGAATTTTAAATGGTGAACTTATCAGTATTTCGTTATTAAACAATGTTAAAGTGAGGTTCGAACCCAATTTTCTCAATTGACTGCCATGAAGTTTTCCAAAGAAGAAATGGTTAATATGATTTTTATTCTGAGTGTGTATAATAGAAATTGTTTGTTGGCAAGTAGAGTTTATGACAGAGGACCCACAAAAGTCAACGAGAGATTTCTCAGTTAACGAATATGAGTCAAACTTCCGTCCAGAGAACCTTGAAAGTGAATAAATTTCATGCATATCATGTACAGCAGCACCAGGAACTGAACAATCAAGACTATGAAAATCGAATCGATTTTTGCAATTGGGCAAGTGACGAAGTAGCGGAAAATCCAAATAGTTTAGCAGAGTTCTTTTCTAGGACGAGACAATTTTTCACAAGAATGGGTTTGTTAACAGGCACAACTTTCATTATTACGCCACGGAAAATCCACACCTCATGACACAAATAGATCACCAGCATCGTTTGTCCTTGAATGCATGGGCTGCTATAGTAGATGGATATCCAACTGGGCCGCAATATTTCGACAGGCACGTCAATAGTGAAATGTATGTTACTTGCCAAAGTACTAGAGCATATAAGACAAGATTTGTGGTTTCAACAGGATGGAGCACCGGCACATTACTCACATCAGGTTAGGGAACATTTGAATCATGTATTTTCAAACAAATGGATAGGACGTGGTGGTTCTATTAGATGGCCAGCAAGGTCTCCAGACCTTACAAGTCTAGATTTTTTCTTGTGGGGTTATATTAAAGTCACCGTTTACTTGATTCCTTCTACAACGCAGTTGGATATGAGACAGAGAATAGTCGACGCCTGTCTGTTAGTTAATCTGAGAATGTTGTCGACAGTTCAACGGTCTTTCCTCAGAAGGAATGACTTGTATCTACGACGAAACGGGCAACATTTCGAACACTTATTGAAATAGGTCAACATCTACAATCATATCATCAAAAACCAATATATTACGTATGTCATACACGACTACCTTAAAATATCTCCATTTCTCTGATCAAGTATAATGATATGTACTAATAAACTCTACTCTTCTTTCGCAACCTCTGATTTTATTATTTTAGTTTATATTTTTTATTTCGAGAATGGTCAGAGATAAAGATAAGGTTAGTTCTGCAAAAATATGGCACAATATTTTATGCGTTGACATGAATAATAGATATAATAATAGATTTGATATTTTTAAAATTACAATATCTAATAATTTTCTTGAGTCACTCCTGTATAAAATGAGGATAATCTATTTCAATTCATCAAAGCTATCCTTGGGCAATAAGAAAACGAAAGGAAAAAAGTGTCCATCCTCTCTGGCCGAAGGAGCATGCGATGATGTGAGAGCCTATTTTAATGAATTTTCACGGAAAAAAAATATTATGACGAAACTACTCCCCAAAATAACTTATTACTTAAGGACATAATAGCAGAGTTTAGGATGATCTTGAATCTTCAGCTAAAAGTGGTCTTCCAATCTGAAAAAACCTCCCAAGAATTTTTTATAGAAAATTGGACACCCTGTTTACTGCAAAATATAGCTGAAGTAGATTTTCACCTTCTAAATACAATATCGTTCGAACAAAAATATATGTATATATATTCACCTAACTGTATTAATATGTTTGAAAATTAATGAAAAATTCCTGAAAATATGAGAAATAGAACTTTGTTCTTTTCATATTTTCCAACAGTCGGAAGCGGTTTGAAATATGCCAACAGTTTTCAATTGTTTTTTTATATTCTTTCATTAACGTTAAACGAATTTCTTACCAACAAAACAGAAATCCTTTTAAAGGATGTTCGAAGGAACGTTGGTAATCGATATGTCGAATAATCAAATAGGGAGAATAATCCATAAGGCTTGACCGATTCGATCGATTCTCACGCCGCTTTTTCAAAAATTGATGGAAGGTCCTATGTATAACATCAGAATAGCATTTTTCATCTTCCAAAAAAACCTAACCTAATCTAACATAAACTATTAAGTATCATATATATGAAGGATTTGACTATATGATTCGATTAGGTAAAGATATTTAGGGTATTCTATTGGAAAAATTTCAGTCTATGACTTGAAAACTGTGATCCTTTCAAAAAAACTGGTCATACCACTGAATTCCTCATTGAAAATTATGTAACATTCATTTTTCACCATTGTGTTATTTTGAAAGATAACCGAGATACGAGGGGTACTTGAAAAATGGAGATTTTGAACGAAGGGAACTATAAAAGTTTTATAGGCTGCATTTATTGTTGCACTTTGCGGAAGAGGATATTAAGATTTATAAGAAAGGGTTGTGAAAAGAAGACAAAAATGAATGGTTCATTGTATTTGTCTCAAAAAGATATAACCAGGTGTAATACGACGTTTCATGCTTGGAAGTAATTTCCACCAATATAGACGAAATTACATGCCAAACGCTACCAGCTAAAAGTAAAAGCCGATGTGCTTTGTAAAACGCTATAGAAGATAGTGCCAGATATTTAACTGATTTTATTCCATTTTAAGTCCACACTCTGTATCTCTGAGTACTTTGCACTCAAGGATTAATTTGAAGAATTATGAATTGGGATTTATTAATATGGCTTAACTCGTGGATATTTATTATCCTTCCAATCATTTTCTTTCAATTTATTCTCTTTCGAATTCAAGTACTTGAATATGTGTAAATTTAATCGTTCAATACATTTTGTTTCCATTAGGAATATTTGATACGCGAAACTATCGTGTTGGCTTCTCGATACAAAAAAATCGGCAAATCCAAAAATCTATCCTATATGGACCATAATATTCTATTATTCTACGCAATTCAAGAATAATTGTATTAATTGCAGTTGTGTATGAATAGTACATACAATTTTAAAAAAATCATAAATATGATATAGTATAATAAAACGAATTTTTTTACCTGCATCTGTCAAACTTGGCGTATTTTTTCCAATCAGCTGGTCTGGATTTGTACGATTTCATCAAATAATTCAAATATTCCACATTTATCTTATCACTATCAAAAAGCTCCCTCAACTCCCTGATTAAATCATCGAGAGTATTCACAACGGGAAGTTTATTTCCCAAGTGTTTGTAGAAAGCGAATTCACAAACTTTTCCATTGTTATTATTTTCTTCACTGTGCACTAGCGACATTTTAACTTTTTATTATTCCTAACGACACAAAAATTTGCAGATTAAATGAAATCCAAGAGTGCTGGGATTGAATTTTGAAAGATTATTGATAACTTTTATCTTAGGTCAATTCTATTTGTTTTTAAGTATTCATAACAACATCAATGTACTTAGTTCAATGATAAGGATCATGTCATTCTTGACTCAACATTCCGCTGAAATAATTGTTAAGAACTGATGGAAATTGTCTTGTAGCTCGCCTTAAATTCTTCTCCGAAACGAGGCTAAAACTGTACTACCTGTACCACAGGTAATAATTGAGATAGTATAAAACGCAAACACGTGAATAAACGAATCTACTTATACACAACGGGATGTTTTCTATGAAGGTCTTTTGTACAAAAATGGATGCTTAAGTTAACGAGCTTTACGCATTTAAGAACACCATGGGATATTGAGATAATTGGAAATTCATTAACTATCAGGTAATATGCTTAATAACTCGTTATCTTTATTTACTTATTTTATGCATATTGTATAGCATCATACATTCGATTTTAAAAATATATTCTTCGGCAATATCGAAAAGGAGTAGATAAACATCAAAAACTCAAAACAAGAGATGAAAAGATTTTTTGTTCAACTTCAGTTGGTAGTTTGAAAAGTGTAACAAAGTAAATGATTGGTGCACTGAAAACTAAATGTTGCATATTTTAAAAATGTATGCATAATTTGATTTTCGAATCTTGATCCTATTCAAATTCGAAAGTTTGTATGTTTGGATGTTTGATATTTCATCACACAAAAACAAACCGGATTTGGATCAACCTAAGATTACGAGGGATGTCTTGTAGATTTTGCATATTGGGCTAGAATGAAACATTTGAGAGCTTTTGAAGACTTTATTGTTTCTCGAAAAATCCTCCGCTAAGTTTAATATACTTCAGCATTCGTTCGAACCAATTCTGGAAGTAGTTATTCCAATCGTTTGCTGCTACATCTAAAGCGGCCTTTTGGATGGTATGAAAAGCTTATTCTGATGACTGAAATTTTTGACCACGCAGATCGTTCTTGATTTTGGGAAAAGTAAAGAAATCGTTGGGATTTAGGACTGGACTATACGCAAGATGATATTTTCTTGCGTTAAATATTCAATTATTTTCCGCCTGTATGCGAACATTGCCTTAGTAGAGAAGGATTCGCTGTTCCGTTTTCTCGAAGCTTACAAACGACTTACGGTAAACAAATGATTATCAGCAGTAACTGTTTTTTGATCTTGTGAAGGCATTGTTGCTATTTGACCTATTCTTGAAACGAACGTTGAAACCATCCTTTTGGAGACACTTTGGCCACGTCTTTTGTCAGCTTTTCCTTACATTTAAACACACAAACAGGAGATTGGCCCTGATTTTATGGCTTGTTTGAATGAATCCAAGATTCATCACAACTGATAAAATTGTACATGACTTCAGATTTTCAAAAGTTGAAACGGTTCAAAGTTTTTGATACCCGTTCATCCTTGCAGCTCTTTGATCTTCTGTGAAGCGGTATCCAACGGGAAGGGAAACTAATTTTTTCATACACAATTCTTGGTTCAAAATGTTTTGTCTTAAGTTCTTTGAAATCCGTAGTGATGCCTTGATCTCTAGATATGTTGCATAACGATTTTCCTGGATAATCTTACGCTCAACATCCATATGTTCTTGGGTGACCACTGGTTTTGGTGCACCTGCTCTTGGATCGTCATTGAACCTAACCGTTCGCGTCTAAATTCTCCATAACAACAGGAAACTGGTGTAGTGCTCCAATCCGAAAGTGGAAACCAACTCGCCAGGACATTAGGGTTAGTTCATGATAAATTGTACTCAGATCTCGATAAAAGAAAATAATATTTGAGTACCGGTATTTCCATAGAATCATCCCTAAGGGTGCAAAATAGGAGTTGAGAGGTTATTACGGAATTTTCCTGAGTTTGAGATGAGAAAAATAAATAAAAAAGACTCTAACTGAAAATGTCGGCATTTCGGTCTTCCCAAAGTTCAGAAGCCCTGAGCAAGTGTTCAGAATGGAACAAGGAAACTGGCAACAACTAATAAACATAGAAGAAAATCATTCAAGTAAGAAGTCTCTGAAAAAGGAAGACAGGAAATATTTCTCGTGTATGTATGTGTATATATATATATATATATATATATATATATATATATATATATATATATATATATATATATATATATATATATATATATTTTTAAAAGAGAGAGGATTTACAGAAATTCGAATAATTGTATTTACAATAAATTCTTATATCTACAATTTTGGTGTGTGTGTCAGAAAAAACACAAGTGTGAGCTCAGGAAATGTAACAGAGGAACCATACCGTTTTGCGTATGATTCAATAAACGAGTGAAAAAACCTGAGGAAAAATCTCGTTTCCCTGTCGCTAGTGCACTAGCAATAGTTTGTCTGTTTATGTTGTGTTAGTGTCGTGTGTACATAAAGAGTACCAAAAATTTTTTCTCTGCTTAGAAGCTTCAATTCTCATCTCTCATTGCACTCCATAATTTCCAGACGAAGACAAGGGTGAAAGGAAGGTTTGGGACAGGAATCTGGAAAAAGAAGACCAGCAGAAAAATATTTAAACAATCATACCTGACTCTTATATGTCTGAACTCACTTGCATTTAAGAAAAGATTTCACATAGCAAGCAAGACCATAAAAAGGACTAAGGAGATAATCAAAAAGTACATAACCTGCGATATTTTCTCTTTCACGGAGATGTTCTTCTGTCGCAGTGCTATTTTTGAACTATTTCTAGATTGTTCCTTTTCGTATCTTTACATACATATTATACTTTGGGGTAGCGAATGAATTATTAGAAAAATGCTTGATTCAATATCCGTCGGTTTCCAGAGTGTGTTTATCTTTTTTATTGATATTCCTTGTTTGTTCATCATTTATCTAGAATCTTTATCTCGAAGACGTTACATAGATACTTTAAATATGGCAATATTTTAAATTGAGCTTGATGTCAACCTCCAATGAAAATATATTAAATGTGTTTGTGTATTAATGAAATTGAAGAACATTAGGTGAAAATATTGTGTGAGTTATGATCTAAAAGGATAGCTGTAAGTATTCTAAAAATAATTTTCAGATACAGCAGAAGAAAGTTAGATTACAGCATAACACAGTTTTTTTGTCAATTGCCGCAAAAAGCAAAATTGTTTATACACGTGAAGTTCCATATGACCGAACGACTACTTTTCGTTATTACAGAACGCATCCGGAATTCTGAGAGCCTGATTCGCATCTGCCTGAATATTTTAGTTCGAAATAGCCGAAGAAATTGAATCCTCCAAATATGATTTCATTTGCTTATAAGAAATATTTTACTACGACATAAAAGTCAATTTCGATTGTGTTTTCGAAAATCTTTTATTCTTGCGTTGTCTCCATTGTTTCAAAAATATCACCTGAACTTTCATGGTAATCTAACATGAAATATCCTTTATTCACAGATGGGCATTCTGTGTTAGCTGTGAATGTCTAGTCTTAGCCAGCATAGTGAATGCCTTATGATAAATGAAAATAGATGAAAACTTATGCGATATTCGGCAAAGAAAATTAAGTACGTGAAATAAGTTGCCCTCCTCTTCTTATTTATTATTTATTTCCAAGAACGGTTCTTAACACGCTTTTATCCTCAAACACATCGTCGAAATAAACAATTCAACCGAGGTTGTCTTCAACACCTAACAGTATTTGTGGACCTGACATAGTCAGATTCTTAATAATGAAAATATTCTGCCAATCAACAACACTTTAGATTTCGTTATAGACATTTGTAAGTAAAAAACATCAATAGTTTGCTCGAATTCTGATAGCCCGTCTATTGACGTACAAAAGAGTCTTTTAGCGATGCGGAGTGATTTCAGCTCATACGAGGTCTTGTAGCAGTTACGAACGACAAATATTTTGTTCAAGCAAAAATGAATTACGTACTCTTAGCACAATTATCATATTTAATATAAGAAAAATCATCGAATAACGAAAAGAAAATCGTTCGTGTTATAGACTACGCTTTTCAAACTTTGGTCCATCGCCATTTTTACTGAAATTATTTTTTCCCACCACGTAATATCAAAATTATGATACCAAAAAACAAAACTACGATCAAAAATATTGAAAAAGCAATAAGCAAAATCGATAATTAAACACAAAAATATGGTTCAAAACGCTGTCAGTCACTGTCATGTGACATTCATATAGCTAGGGTACCACTATTTACTCTCCTGTTCAGGGTCAACGCTTTCTAGGAAAACAACATTATTGTGTCTGTTTACGACAGTCATATTGCCGTACTGCTCAAAGACCTTGATAAGACGGCTCAAAACTAATGCAATATGGTTGTTGTACCATATTCTACGCGAGAGGAGCCGCGGTCTAGTTTACAAAACATTGATATGGGCAACATGAGGAAAACTTTCAACTGTTCATGCATAATCTTCACGATTTCAAATTGATAAGCATTCTTAATGTCTGGAGTTGCCTTGAAATCTAACTAAATGTTGACGATAGTAGAATATTGTCGAAAAATAGTTTTATTCGAAGAAAACATGAATTACATAGCAATGATTTTTATTGAAATGTCTCGGAGATGATCAACACATTGAATTTGAATTTGTGGTTGTTAGTTTATGCCATTCTAGGCAAGATAACCACATCGAAAATTTGATTTACGCTGCAAAAGGTATTGCAGGTAGCACATTCCCTTTCTCTTTGCTGAATTTCTGAGTATCGTCTATAATGAAGTAACAAAAAATTTAATCGCAACTGTGGCAAGAAAAAAGTTTTCTCATTTCTTATCATTCTCAATCTTCTATAAAATTTACATCTTTCAAAAGATGTAGTATTTTTAGCATTATAATGTAACGTTTATGGTTGAATACTTATTCCTTTCTTAATTTCTAATTAAAGGTAAGATATGACCATTAAATTTTGGTGTCTTGATGTTGTACCTAATGGCTTTCGTGCAGATCTCCAATATTTCTATAAGAATTTGAGAATATAAATATCAATAAAATTTTGGCATTCAACAAACATATCTCCTGAATAAATAAAAAATATCTTAAAAAATAATAGAAAAGAAGAATGAGAAACCGAACTGGCTTTTATGGATATACTTTTCCGTGAACCTCCTGTAGTTCATCGTGAAGGTTTAGATATAAACTGGCAAAAAACCATTTCAGATCTGTGAGAACACATTCATTGATGAAAAAACACTCTGCATCCATTTGCTCTATCAAACTTTTATTTTTGATTTCATTTTGAAATCATTCAATATTCCTTGCACATCAAAGCGTACTCTGTACATTCAATCCATCATATAATTTTAGTAGAACTACTTCGAATATGGAAAATCATAAACATCCTCATCTCTCTCGAACCCAAACTTACCTACGTGAATTTATTTAAGTTAATACTTTTCAGGTTCAAAAATATGGGAATAGAAACATGTTTCGGAATCCAACATGCTGCTGCATCTACATATTGATACTAATCATTATCTGGGAGATCGAACCTGGCAATTAGAACCCTCCCGGTAGAGAAGAAAGGGTATTATGTAATTGAGTTTGAGGGGAAGGTATTCCGAAGAACAAAAGTAATTATTTTCACAAATTAACATGAAGGCATGCAGTGAAGGTATTCATCTTACAATAAACCCAAGCTTGACCAAAAGTCAATACCGTGATATAGAAAATATAGCAGGTTATGTTCTTGATATGGACTTGCTTGTTACGTTAAAATTCTTCTCTCAATCATATTTAGTTGGTTCAAAAGGATTTTTTTTACTCACATCACGGTTTTCGTGTGTTATGTCTTTTATTTTCTCTTCTATCATTTCACAACTAATCGAGATATTTCGTTTCCACTTTTTGTTCACAAGAAACTTGTTAGTTTGTTAGTTTACTGCTGTTACATATGTACCAGTAACGAGTGGGACAGGGTTAATTCTCTGGTTTTTTGGCTGTTTTCATTATATTATGAAGGTTTTTATATTTTATGTCCTATGCTTTCCTCGTAATGTGTTGTGACCCAAATCAAAATAATTAATACTTTATTTTTTTACTTTCAATCTACTTCGTTGGTTGTATCATTGGCGCATCAAATGAGAACGGCTGAAGCTTGGACATATTTTGTAAAGGGTTAGGTTTTTACGATAAGAAAATTTGGAGAAATTTGTCTAAAGTATGCGCTATGTTCCCATTAAAATATGAATGTTTCTACATTTTATATACTGTGGTTTCCTCTGAATGTGTTGAGACTCCCATCAAAATTGGTTATTATGACATAATCGATACTCCATTTTTTCACTTTCACTCTCCTTCGTTAGATTGTTCATTAGGCATCAAATGAGAATGGCTGAAGCTTGTTAGCTTTTTATGAAAAGAACAATTAGAGAAATTTTTCTACGGTATTTATGGGTGAATTCTGTTGGTATGTTTATTATTTTTCGGTATGATAGAGGAAAAGTTTTGAAAAATAATGCAGTATTGATAAAAGAAACTAGATAATTTCAACAGATTAAAAGACTTACAACTTTTGAATGCACCTCGATCATAATTGGCAAAAATATTCTGGTGCTTATTTTTATGTTTCATTCTTTAATAGTTCGATTGAAAAAGTTGAAAAACCCAGGATATTATTGAAATTAAAACTTAAGTAATAACTTTGTGTTAATTTCCATTTCATTTATTAAATAAATAATAACAATACTTCAATACTGATACGTCCATCCAAATTATTTATTTTTATTATTTTATTTTATTTTTATTTATATATATTATTTATTTTTATTTATTTTATTTATTATTATTTACAAAAACTCATTTTGCAAATAAGAATAAAGAGCTGAAAATCTTATCATCTGATTTAGGTTATTGACTTTCGATGGTCAATTTAAGGAATAATGGAGGATCTCTGATTTCCTGAAAACACGGTAATTTGTGATTCAAACGTTGAAAATTGACATTAAATGCTGAGATATATTAGGTAGGAACACCAGAAAATCATATAAATCTCTAGGTAGCGGATGGGTTAAATTTTTCTTGTTAATATAATCGAAATATTTACGTATATCACAAAACTTGTTGAATAAAAATACTTCTCATTTTGGGCAAAGATAACCCACGGTAGAATATCTGATATTTATTTAGTTTTGACGTCAAATTGATCTCAAACAATTAATTCAATATTTAGGTATTTAACCGCTGATGCATTGTACAGAGAGATTTTCCCTATACAGGGAGGTCCACTTTTATGTGAGAGAACTTTAACAGTCGAGATAATTATTTTAAGATTTATAATCCATTTCTTAACATTGGTCTGAACGCTTTATTCTCGAGATGAAGGATGTTAAAATTTCGAAAAAATCCGTTTTCAGCTACCTTTGTAATTTTCAGGTTATTGGACCCGAATTCATAAAACACATAGGTTAATTCTTTAGTTATACACTATTTGGTGTTCAACATTTTTGGGAAAATATACAGGATGTTGAGTTTTCTTTGGTCATCCGCTCTTTGTTCTTCTTACAGTAGCCACTGAATGTCCCCAATAACATTAGTTGACTTCTTAATTTGTTGAAAACTCTCATCTTTTTACCGTTTTCAGTGAACAAGATAAAACATTTTCTTTTGAATCAACTAAAATTTCAAATTGACCTCTTTCACGGGTATTCAAATGAAAAATGATAATGAACACCAACTTGAATAATCAAAAACGAATATTTTCGAATAAATTGTCCGAAATTTGACCTATTTTTTCGAATATATTTTTTGGAACCACGTTCGTTAGATGGTCGTGTAGGAGCTAATAAATTTCCATCCCTGTGTAGGAAAATTTCTTGGCTAGCAATAAATAGGCCAGATAAAAAGCAGAACTAAGTGAACAAAAATCAAGAGAAAATCAACAATTTTCGATCGATTCAATCTAGATCCTAAAGCAAGCAGCCGCAGAGGTTCCCTTATTATCAAAAAATCGAAATTTAAAAATTCTTTGCGTCTTCAAAAGGTATAACAAGCATACTTTTTACCTGCAATCTGTACAGAGTCTGTATAAAGAAGATGACTCAGCAAGATTGGATTCTCTATTTTTTCGATGATAATAAAAGTTTTTAGAATGAAATACTATTAACTCGTCGTAGAATATAAAATTTTTATTATCAGCATATTTGGGCTCAAGCGAACGTTCAAGAAAATTCCAGAATGAATTGAATGTATGACTCAGAGTTAATGATGGCCACCTTATTTTTACGCTATCGAATAACAGTTCAAAAAAGTCTTAATTTCAGAAAATGTAATATGTGCCAAGAAATGAAAGAAATCACTCCTTTCAACTGCTTTGCACCCTACTATCGAATGTTAGGAGATAGCTCGATGAATTTTTTCTCTGAGAGATGGGGGACCGGTCATTAAAAGAAATGTTCACAATGTTCTTTTGGAAACGAGGGGAAATTAATACACAGAATTCAAAATGCATGAAGCGGCCTGCGAAACAAAAACTCAATAGCTTAAGCACGACAGTCTATTAGAGGTCGTTGCGAATTATGTAATCATGAATTCACATTTTGAACACTCAATTCAAAATCTTGATTTTGATTGCTTCAGTTTATGATTATTCTTAGTTTAATGTTCATAAAAATAGCAAAGTTGAAATTTTCGTAGTAATGTGGTAGATTTATTGTTTACAATGAAAACGTTGTTGAAAAGAATGCAAGAAACATTGAAAATTTTCCAACCATATTCATTCTGTAAAAAGAAAAATAACATTCGATAAATTTTGACAATCTTGATTCATACAGAAAGGCAAAGTACTGAAAGAAAGAGCTATCTTTCAAACTTGAGGCTAATATCTTGAAAATTGTAGAAGTAATTCACAAAAACGAAAATTTTTTGAAATTTACCTTGAGAACGAAGTGTTTGCGGTTTTATATTCATAAGATAAAATCGTTTCATTTTAAAATAATGTTTTATCGATTATCAAACTCCTGCTACAAAATAATGACCCATCCTGTATATATTAATTCAAAAATCATTCGTTGAAAAGCCAAAATGAGATAATTTGTATTCTATCTCTAATGATAGTCATCAAGAGCTGAGATAATCTAATTCATATTAATATTCGATTATTTCTGAAACTCATTGTTATTTTGTCAAGTTCCAAACGAACTTGTAGTAATATTAGCATTCTCATCACAACAGAAAAACTGGAGTCTCCCATAATTTCGAGATAATAGTCAAACAACATAAATTGTATCATAGATAGTGAAACAAATCTTTCATCAAATTTTAATGAAACTGGTGTTCACAGTTCATAGCATCGCATTAAATGATTCGATTTTCAGACCAACTGTATATACACCGACTTTCCCAAATATCTATTTTTTTAGGACGCCGAAAGTAGTATACTATTTTACGGTTCCGGATTGAAAATATACATATTCTTTGAATAGAATATATAAGTAACTGTCTGTCTACGAATAAGTGTTTACAAGTTTTGGACTAGTCAATGACTTTTGAAGCGATTATTTCAGCATTCTTGTCAGGTAGTATGTAAATTAGGGCTTTGGCACAAGATGATGAAATAGTATTCGACATTTTCTACCTGTTAGAAATGGAAGTTTCCGGTTTTGATAACGAGCACCCCGGACAACACTCATGCTATTCAGATGCAACTGATAGAGCATGCGGAATATTTGTGTAATTCGAATGAATGAAAAACTGCAAGAATCTTTGAAGCTACGCTTAGTCAAAACATATTTTTCAAATTCATTGTGAGAAAGTTATCATTGAACAGATATATGTATGTTTTTGGTCATGCATTTTCGTAATAATGTATTATTCCGATAAAGACGTCGTTGGCGATTAAAAACGGTTTCGAATTGAGAACTAATTGAGTATATATAGAGTGTTCCAGTTTTTTGTATCAGAACTTCAATATTCTTTAGCACGTGATATTTAAAGGCGATTTTCCCTTAAAAGCATAAAACCCTAAATCCTTTATGTTGGAAGGCGTTCAAGTTCCAAAAAATTTTCTCGTTATCAGTGAATTCTTCATTCAATTTTAGAGATATTGGCCTCAACTTTAAAATTTGGGTCACTCTTTTAGTCCAAATTTATTCGGTATTCAACATTATTGTGAAAATCTGAATGATATTTTTCTTGCGTAATTTGCCCTTTCCTTCTCCCAAACATTTTTGCAGTGCGCTCCTGAATACCTCCAATCACATTATTTCATTTCTGAATAATTTTAGAAACTGATGTCCTCTGCGGTTTTCGCGTAGCTGTGACCGTTTTGAACATGCAAAATTTCTTTTCAACTTACAGAATTATAACTAAAATTTCTTCATTGCCTATTTTTATGGATATTCAACTGAGAAATAACTATGAGCAAGAACATGAACAGTCAGAATTAGTATTCTTCAATTAAATGGTCAAAATGTAGTGTATGTTGTTGGATATACTGGGTGATTCACCAGTGGCGCAGTGCTCTGTAGCTCGTACACTCTTGAAGATTTCATTTTTGTTCGAACGGTATTGTAGAAAGTAAGGATCTACTTCAGCAGTTGGGTACCCGATGTAGCTTGTTAGGATGCTGAGAAGCGATATGCGACACTGATGAGCTTCTTATAAAGACGAAACTGCAGTCTGCCGCTTCGTTTCATCCTGCTTAGTTGCACTATTGTGGCTCTATATATATATATATATATATATATATATATATATATATATATATATATATATATATATATATATACTGGGTGATTGACCAGTGGCGCGGTGCCCTGTAGCTCGTACACTCTTGAAGATTTCATTTTTGTTCGAACGGTATTGTATTTAGAAAGTAAGAATCTACTTCAGCAATTTATTTTGCAGTGAACAGAGTGTCCCAATTTGCTATAAAAAAATCTTGGGTGGTTTTTTCATATTGGAAGACCACTTATTTGTTCAAGATTGAAGAGCGGCCTAAACTGTACTAAAATGTGTTTAAGTGATAAATATTTTTGGTGAGCAGTTTCGCCACAATATTTTTTTTTTCGTAAAAATTCATGAAAATAGGCTCTCACATCATCGCATGCTCCTTCGGCCAGAGAGGATGAATACTTTTTTCCTTTCGTTTTCTTATTACCCAAGGATAGCTTTATTGATGAATTGAAATAGATTATCCTGATTTTATACAAGAGTGTCTCAAAAAAATTATTGAATATTGTAATTTTGAAAATATCATATCTTGATTTTTTCAAATGGAACATTCTGTATTTTATCATTCATGTCAACGCATTTTGTTTACTTCTAAATTGATTGCAGAAGTAGATTTTAACTCTCTAAATACAATATCATTCGACCGAATATAAAATCTTCAAAAGCGTACGAGCTACAGAGCACCACGCCACTGGTGAATCACCCCTGGGTGATCTTGAAGATTTCATTTTTGTTCGAACGGTATTGTATTTAGAAAGTAAGAATCTACTTCAGCAATTCATTTTGCAATAAACAGGGTGTCCCAATTTCCTATAAAAAAATCTTGGGTGGTTTTTTCAGATTGGAAGACCACTTTTTTGTTAAAGATTCAAGAGCGTCCTAAACTCTGTTAATATGTCTTTGGGTAATAAGTTTTTTTGGTGAGTAGCTTTATCAGAGGAACCCGCGGTACTTGTCAAAAAAAAAGCTGCGTTTTTTATTCTTGCCGCTTTTCTAGAAAATTCGGAAGGCGCGTTTGACGGGAACATTCAAGACTTTCGTTCAGGCCGCTATAAATGTTGCGCCTGCAGGAATTTGAGTCATTTTGAATTGTAGCTTGAAGGCAATACTACGTCGATATAAAGTTCATTATTAAATACTACAAAATGAGTGCAGCGAAGAAATCAGAATCGTATCATTTCAATAACGATTGGGAGGAAGAATTTTTCTTTGGTATGGTGAAGGATAATTGCAGTTGTCTCATATGTCGTGCGCCAGATGCAATACCTAAGCGTGGTAACTTAGAGAGGCATCATAAAACGGTTCATAAAAACTATGAAAAGAATTTTCCGCCACAGATTGAATTAAGAAAACGAAAAGAACATGATTTGATATCTTGTTTGAAAGAAAAAACAAAGCATGTTCACAAGACCAGCCAAACAATCAAAAGCTGCTACGATCGCACCATTTGAAATATCTCATATATTGACGAACACAAGAAACCATGCGAAGATGGATCGGTTGTGGAGGAAGCATTTATTGAAGCGGGTGAGTCTTTATTTGGAGATTTTAATAATGAAACAGATAGCATGTCTGTTATTAGAGAACTTTAGTTATCTAATTCGACTGTCACAAGGCGTATTGAAGTTATGAGTTCTGATATCATGAGACGGGAATTATGGACATTTCAATAAAAACTGTGAATTCCAACCATGCACGTAGCTTGCAACGGCGGCTCTTCAAGTTGCAGTTGGAAGATAGGGAGTCAGCTGAACACACTGATTCATTTCTTCACACGGACCTAGAAAGGTTTCAAGAATTATTGCCCGAAATAACAGCTTCTCTAGACGAAAGAAGTGATAACACTCAGATGTTGAAAAAAGAAAAATGGCTGACTGATTTGGCATTTTTGACTTACATCACAATGCACTTAAACACCATGAACTTGGAGCTTCAAGGTAAAGGAAAATCTATTATTGAGATGATTAGCGCAGTAAACGCATTCAAAAGTAAATTGCAACTTTACTGAACTGATAGATCAACTGAAAAAAAAAGGATCTGAAACATTTTCCGTCTTTGAAAGAAAGGATTCCTCAGTTGAATTATGATACGTATGAGGCTGAATAATTAAATAATTTGGGACAATTCGAAATGCTTTTTTATGATTGCAGTAAATTGGCAGATGAAGCATCATTCAGAGTTATCCTTTTTCATGTAAACACGTTGAGGAAGTAGCTACTGAAATAGCAAGTCAGTTTAATATGAACTCATGTTCTGTTGAAAATAAGTTGATGCAGATTAAATCAGATATACATCCCAAAGCTACAGCATCTGATACAAATTTCTGGTGTTTGTTATGAGAAGATAAATATCCAACTTACTTCTGCGAGTCTGGGTTTTCTGGAATGAAGATAATTAAGTCAAAACATCGCAATCAACTAATTGACGATCATATGTCTTCAAGTCTGCGATTAGCACTCATTGGTTACGTACCATCTTATGAAAAGTATGCTGAGGACATGCAGTGCCCCACTTCAACATCCAAAGTCACTCCGTAGTTAAGTTAAACACCATACGTAATTCTTTTGTTTTGTAACACCCAATAAACTCGCAATTTTGAATAACTATAAGTCATTGATATTATACAGAAGAACCCGACTAAACCTAATCCAAACCTTGACTAAAATAATGTATATTGTGCGGAAAGCTGATATCTATATATGCTACGGTTCACCCTACTTAGGTAGGTAGGTAGGTAGGGTGTTTCGTGTATGTACGACAACCCTGCTTCACACATACTTGCAGCCTCTCAGAGTCGATCGTAAGTAGTCTAAAATATTGAGGTAGATCGCCAGCAGTTCAAGTTTGAGTACCTCTGGTCTAATGATTCAATTTTTCGAAGGAAATGTTGGTTTTTGATAAAATGGAAACGATCCATTTTAGTGATACGTAAACCTAATACCAATCAATACTTATTTGAAAAACGGTTCTAATAATCAATTCTCATTCGAAACACTGTCCTAATAAAGTATTTTGTCAAATACGAGTTCCCACTCGGGTTTTTTCTACAATTCTGTTTCACTGGTTGACAAGTAATTTTTGGGCATCGTGTGTATTGGAAAGTATCCCTCAAAAATAACACTTTCCTCGTATATGTGGAAGTTATGATCTTACTCGAATCTGGGTGAATTTTTTTGAGCAGCGAATATGACTCAATAATTCCAAGAATTCTGATTTAAATGCCATAGCTCAATGGTAATTGATTTTGCATAGGACAAATCTCAACGAATAATGCTTGACACAGGTTGCCCTTTAATAAAAAAAAAATTAAAAATTACACCATGCTATTTGAAATAGCAAAGTTGTAGTCGACGTTCGGTATGACAGAAAATGTCCTTGTTGAGCAGTATGCACTACTCTAATCCCAAAATTTGAAATTGATCGATAAGCGGGTTTATCGATCAATTTCAAGATACTTAAAATGGGCCCTTTGGCGTATGCATGTTCTTAAGGAGGAATCGACTCAAAACTCTTTATGCTGAAGTCCCGTAACAAAAAGACCACCTGTATATACATATACACGGATTACTTTTCCATTCATGACAATTGAAATAAGAATTCGTTAATCAGAATCCTGGAAGAAATATGTACTTAATAGAGACTCGGTTTAATGAAATATCTATTATCTCAGCGAGTAAACACCTGGTGATTCGCGGATTAGTCAGATTTAATTCATGGCCACAAGAATTACGCTTTTTCTTTGTCGTAAGAAGCCAATTCAAGAGTATACACAACCAAATTTATATGGAATCACTCGGTATTTCACATTATTGATTGTTTTTAACCATGGATCTTTGACTACTTGTGAATAATGAAGTTCTTTGTTGTAAAAAAACTGGATAGTATGATAAGAAATGTTGAATTGGCACCAGATGTTCGGGATATTGTACTCAGTCGTCACTGAGATTTCAAACTGTGAATTTCAAAATTCAAAAAAGCCTATAACCATGATTGAAAATGCCTTACGTAGGATTGTCCGATGTGCAGAGGGGTCGATTAATTGCTCTAGTTGAAGGAGGGGAGACACAGAGCTATATAACGGCCACAATGGAGGTATCCCATAGGATGATTTCAAAAACCTACGCTCGATACGTGGAGCTACAAATCCTGCAAAATAGGCCTAGAAGAAGTCGTAGGAATCTCACAAGACCACCTTTGTGACAAATTGCAAGAAGAGACCCTAGTGCGTCGCACCCCATACTCCAAAGGCAATTTCTGGAAGCAACAGGCAAGCAGGGGTTTGTACAGCAGAAGGTCCTCAAGAGTTCCAGAGCTAACCAGACAACAAAAAATTAGAAGACTCAATTGGTGTATCGAGCACTAAAATTGGAATATTGAGAATCAGCGAAATATTCTTTTTCGGATGAGACCAGAATTGTGTTCGATCAGATGACAACCGGATTCGGGTTTTAAGGGGTCGTGGAAGGCAAGCTAGACTCCGAGCAGCAAGGCAAATTTACAAATACCAAGGGGGCAGTGTGATGTTGTGGGGTGCATTATTCTGGGAGGCAAAACAGATCTGATTTCGTTTCCTGCGAGTGTAAGGGCTAGAAATTACGTGGACCTAGTGCTGGAGCCCATAGTGAGACTCTGGTGAGGTGCCCGCAGAATATCACCCCAGAGGAGGTTGAAAATCCAATCCTAAGCATGCCTAGACGGATTCAGGCTTATATCAGGGCAAGAGGATGTAAAACAAACTACTCCGTGAGAAAACAATAATCAATTTTTTTCACATGCGGAAAGAGGCTCTTAAATTCTTTTATTTTTGTTATTATTATTGTTTCTTTGTTGAGATAAACCTTAATTTATTTCTTTCTTCAATTAAAATTTCTCAAAATTGATCAATTTTAACAATCCTTCGAAATTTTCAAAATCCCTGAGGTATTATTCAAAATATCGGGTGATGTGTATATAATTATATTTCATTCTACTCAGAATACATTCACCTTATCGAATCGTAGATCTATGGGCTAAACAAAATCTTCTTACAATCAGTTAATTCAAATAAAACTTTTGAACACGTTTCGTCGAAATTAGTGGAAGATATGTTTATTCAAACTTAAAATATCTCCTCTGGAATGTTGCATCTTTTTTACATAAATGATCTATATTTATATTACCTTGAGGAAGGGTGAGACAACGAAGCGAAAAACCGTCTCAATAATTGCAAAACAATTAATTATTGGACAAAATACAAAAACAGGCCAATTTCTGTCTAAAGGCAGACACTCTAGTATAAGGTGGTCCTCAAATCTAATACCAGAACTGCGTACCCCTCAATCACCCGAATGAAAGCTACTTCGAATTGCTATAAAGAGTTATCCTAAATATGATGTACTAACAGATTAAGTAAATTCTTTCGATAATTTTATGACTTAAGGTTTCAGACCAAACTAAGTTTTTTGAAATGATCCGTAGAAGACTATGACATTATTTTGATATTCATTAATTTTGACATCTGCCGTTTCAAATTGTCGACAAGTTGAAAATGTTAAGAGTGTTTAGAATACTCCTTATAATCTCGTTACAAGTTTTTCACAAAACTTTGACACCCTGAATCTCAGTAAGGAGACATATTTTATCAACGTGAGTTGGGTTGAATAAATGAAATAATATTTTGAGTCCAGGATTCCACAGTTAGAATATTTCCAATTGTTAATGGATATTAATCTGCCCGCCATGCATTGGCAACTAGCTTTTTTCAGGTAGGATTATTCATTGATTTACGGATTTTTGAATAATTCTACTCGTCTCAAGTTTGTCTGAATTTTATCGCTAAATATATTTGTCTCATCAAATATTTACCGACAGGAGTTCTTATCCTGTAAAGAGAGGCTCAGAGCACCTTTCCAACGGGATTATTTCGCTCGTTTTGTACCGTTGATGTGATTCACGGACTAGAGCGAATTCACCGTCTCGGTCCAAAGAGGGCGACTCTCGTACGAGATACGTCATTTCTAAAATCGTAAAGGTACCCGATGTAGATTGTCAGGATGCTGAGAACCAATATGCGACACTGACGAGCCCCTAATAAGGACGAAACTGCTGTCTGCCGCTTCGTTTCTCGGCATCCTGCTTAGTTGCACTATTGTGGCTCTGGGGGGTTTATATAATAAAATATAAATATAAATACACCACGCAATAATTAATACCATTTCCAGGCAATGATTATAATCAAAACATATCCTGCAATGATTATATATTAGGATAACGTTGAATGCTATAAAAATATATGAATCTACCAGAATATACATAAACTATAGATAGCATAATAAGCCAATGACATCAATATACCAATGAGTAGTGTCAGAGGCCTTCTCCCCAGAAAAAATCCAGTGTATGGAGTCAAGTAACACAGAATGCTATTCATTCATAGTTTTCTTTGTGTGAAGTGATGAACCATCGAATCGAGTACTGCTTTGATTATAAACTTAAAATTGTCATCTAATTATATTACATTTATATATATATATATATATATATATATATATATATATATATATATATATATATATATATATATATATATATAATACAAGATTGGATGACTGATCAAATAGATTTATCCTCAGACCTAAAATCTCAAAATTTTTGTGAAGGTTGCTAGGAATAACACCTGTTGTAGAAATAGTAATCGGTAGAATGAATATTTTCTTCATTTTCCATATTTTTTCATCTCGTCGGCAAGCATCATATGTTTAGAAACGTTTTCATTGTATTTATTTTGTTTGTTATGTGTTTCGGATATAGCAATATTAATTATGTATGTTATTCGATTTTGATCAACCATGAGAATGATATCTGGCCTATCTGATTTACAGCCTTGTTGTGAAGAATTGTTTCATCAAAATAAAGTTTATATTTGTCATTTTCACAAATAATCTCAGATTCATATTTGTAACATATTTTTTCTTGGGAATGAGGTCATTTTTGTATTCCTTAATTAAAATGAATAATATTAGGGATGGCATTATGTCTTTCTAAATAATCTGTTGAGGCAAGTATAGAACAAGATGATAATATACAGAAAACTGTTTCTGAAGAATAGAAACAAGTAGCAAGAATCATTTATATTTTGCTTGAAGATGTATTTTCTATAATTGTGAAAACAACCTGATCACAACCACGTAAAGTATATTCCAAAAATGCTTCGTTCAAGTTTGGCAAAAAAATGTAATATAATAATTGTTGACTGAAGTCTATAAAGTATGTTTCCCAATGAAAATATTTTCAATTTTATCAGTGGTGACCCTACTAACCCAAAACTGGATATAAATATCAATAAGCCCTTATTTATGCACAAAATAAAAATCAGTTCGGTATTCTACATTTAATTTTACGGAGCAAAACATTCTTTTGATTTTTCTGTTCATTTTTAATTTCTTAGTCGAATTTCTCGAGGGGTTTTGTGTGCCCAAACATGCCTGATATGGTAAATTCTTCGAAGAATATTGTTAAAAAAAATAATAAGTATTTCGTTCAGTTTACTGGCAAAAATATCATTCTCTTATCAGCATTCCCAGGTTGTATATTCTTGATAAATATTTAATTCTCTCAGTTGGATAGCGTCTTCGATATTTACGAATTACCACATTTCCATCAGAAAATCCCTAGAAAAACGAATCTCTGCCTATTTGTTTTTACTAAATAGAAGAAAGTAAGAAATGGAAAAGTGATCTCTGGAAAACAATTGAACAAATTTATTTGTCAAAATTGACAGAGACAAAGACAGTTAAAATTAATTAACTCTAGTTTTGATTTGTTTCAGTTATTATTATTGTTATCATTAATTATTGCTATTGTTATAGTTATTATTAGTGTTCTACGTATTAATCTGATAGTGCGTTTCAAAATCAACGAATAATCAGTTATTAGTTTTTGTTATGATTTTCTGATGGAAAAGCGGAAGCGGCAGTTCGTGAATATCGAATACCAGAATTCCAGATGCTCATGACTTAGTTAGAACACATCAGAATTTTTGTAACTTTGATTTGCGTGTTAATGATGTAAAAAATAGAAACCGTCGAAATTACAATAGCAATCGCATACTTCGTATCTTTGATAATAATCCGAGGATGAGCTCTCGCAAGGCAGCTCAGCAATTGAAAATACCTAAGTCTCAAATATTTCAGGATTTACACCCTGGAGATGCTGAAAACAGAATGAGATTTTGCCAGCAACTTTTGAATTCGACAGAACAAAATTCTAACTTTTTGCGTAAAATTATTTGGACTGATGAATCCTCTTTTACTAGACGTAGAGTAATGAATTGCCATTATATCCATATTGGGCACATAAAAATTCTCGGGAAATTCGACCAAGCTCATTTCAAAATGAATTTTCGGTAATTATTTGGTTACGAGTTTTTGATAACAATGTTTATGATCCATATTTTCTATCCCGAAGATTGAGTTACTTACAAATGGCTTTCAGAACTACATTGAAGATTCATCTATTGTTTTGAGATATGAAAATTGGATACAAATGGATGGAACCCCCACACTTTTCAGTAGCTGAAATGGAATGGTACTAATAACGTTGGATTGGTCGACTAGACAGAAATGATATGCATCGTGACGTGATAAATAGCATTGGACCACCAGATCCCAGATCTCAATCCACTGGACTTGTATGTTTCGGTAAACATAAAAGATAAAAATCTACGCTACTCTATGTACCTACAAGAGACGACATAGTTTTAAGGACCCAGTAAGCCTGCTGCAATAACGGTTATCTGTTGTCGCAATTGTATCGAGATGGTTGCACTACATTTCAAGCAATCTCTTTGTATTATTCATTTATTTAATTTTGTTGTTGAACGTCATTAATTAAATCTATTGCCCTTGTTGTAGTTTCATTAACATAAAATTTCTTTCAAGTCTAATTTGAATTTTTTACTCCAATGATGAGTCGTACATATAAATTGAATGAGTTATTTTTTCTTCCAAATTAAATGAAGAATTCAAAACTAAGTTTTAATTTGTGTACTAATTCCTCCTTTCAGAATGTCCAGTTACGTTTCAGTACGGACACTACTGATAAGATTTATATAAATAGTATTTTCATTGCGAAACATATTCTCTGGACGCCAGTTAACGCCTACAAAATTTGGTGTGTGCACTTCAGTTCATCAGAAATTTTAGTCATAAAACTGATCAAACTATTACCCCGTTTGGTTAGTACATGCCGATGATTGGAAACTTGTAGGGGATTTTTGTGATTTGACTAAAGATTTGAAAGAGTCATATTTTCAATGAAATAAAACTAAAGTATTTAGATTTTCACTATATTAACAAAACTATGACCGGTTTCACCACAATGTGGCATCATCAGACAGATACAAACTAATCCCGTAGATCCTTGAATTTTGGTGAGGGTCGAATTTCTATCCTTTTTCCTCTTCATCTCGCTTGTTTTACATCTCTTTGGTTTGTTCTGGGGTTCTACTGGTTGGTTATCCTCCTTCTTTTATGTTGTGGAGCATCTATGCTGGCCTGTTGTTTTCTCTTCCATTGTACTAGGGATATCGTCTTTCCTGATGCCCTCGGTTGTAGTTCCATTATTTGGTTGATCTCCTTGTTCTTGTGGTTTTCCATCTGGTCGGTTGTCTTCGTCGTTAGTTGTGTGATGATTTCTTCCAGTGTTTTGATGTCCATTTTCTTCCTGAGTTGGTCGTTGCTTATGTACTAGGGGCGTTTGTCGCTTTCCTGATGATCTGCTGTTTCCTCTTCTCGAATCTGTCCTCTAGATGCCAAATTTGTCCTGTGTATATCGGGATGATTATTGCCTTGATTATCTTGTTTTTTTCAATGTGAGTTTGCTTTTTCCGTTGAGTAGTGGTATAATTTTCGTGAATTGCTCTTGTTTTCCTTGTAGTTTCCTCGATGTGCCTCCTGTAGTTCAGTTGGTCGTCCAAGATTACGCCGAGATATTTTGCTTCCTTCTTCCATTCGATTTGTTGTCCTTCTATGGTGATTTCTTTTGGTGTTTCCGGATGTCTTCTCTTCTTGTGGTCGATGTACATTGCTACCGTCTTCATTGGGTTGACCACAAACTAATGGAGTTATTCTTACTTTATGAATTGAAAAGATTGAGTAAAGTAGAAGGATTTAGATCTAGTTGACTATTAAGTAATCTACCATTTTTATTTTTATTTCCAATAGATTACGTTATTTTTTGGAAATTTTAGAGATCAACAAAGAAAAGAATCCAGGTAGGTTACTTAATAATCAATTAGATCTAAATCCTTCTCCTTTACTCAATCAATTCAATTCATAAAGTAAGCATCTCCGATGGGTTTTCCAGCATACCTCTTGTACCTATCGTAACATTAAGTAGGAAATAAGACTAATATATAAGGAATAACTCTGTTCATTAGTTTGTATCTATCTGATGAAGTCGCAGTGTGGTGAAACCGGTCATAGTTTTGCTAATATAGTGAAAATCTAAATACTTTAGTTTTATTTCATTGAAAATATGTATATCGTTTTTCATCAAGTAACGACCTCCTCAATCAAATTTTTGAAAGAGTCAATAACTGCAAGTTTTTTTCGGTTCACAAAGGTAATCACAAACTGGCAGAGTTTGGTTTGAAGATAAGCATCTATTTGCAATTGAAGCCTTCCCAAGAAACCACTAAATTTGAGAAGGAATCATCAACATTGTATAAATAGCGAAGATATCCATCGGGCAAGTATTTATAAAAGTAAAAAATTGTAAACATGTAAATAAAAAATTGTGAATATGCACGGAACAACGTCCGTTTACCTGGTACACTATAATTCAATATACTATAGGACATGGAAGTAATAATCCACACTTATCTGAATTGGAATTTGCTAATCATTGATATTGATCAAACGATTTATAAGATATTCAAATAAAATAGGTTTCCCATTCATGAATTCGCGATGGAATTTGAAATATGAATTAATTATTCTTTAGATGGTGATTTGTATTAGTATTCGGTGAAAAGAAATTCGATACTTTTATCATCATAATTTTCAGCTGTCGAATGCTATTAATTTAGCATTCTTAACTTCTATTCACTGAATATTCGAATAGTATATAGAGTGTCCGCACTAAATAGTTCATGAGAAGCATCTGGGGAACGGGTTTATCGATCAATTTCAAATTTTGACATTGAAGTATGGATACGGATCTATAATTTGCAGTTATTTTCAGAGCAGTAACACTTCCGGTAATACCGGATATCGACTACAACTTGGCTATTTCAAATTGCATGAGGTATCTTTTGTTGAAATTTGCCTTCATTGACCTATAAGTCAATGAATCAAAACTTTCCGAACTATAGTGTCATTGTCTTTGCCGAAAAAAATTGACTCAGATTTGAGTGAAATTATAACTTTATATTTTGATTAAACGGAAAAATGTTAGAGCAACGTACGTTACGTGCTATTTTATTTACAGGGTGCTAAAAAATCACATCTCAAATCAATAAAAATAAAATTGTCGAAAAAGACGTTTTTTTTCAAATAAACACCTCAAAAAAGTCTAGGGAACACTCACCAATATCTCTAAAATATGAATTTAATGATTCGAATTTATGGAAATCTTTCGGTTTTTGTTAGGATGTATTGTATATAATGTATTCTCAAGAAAACAAAATAATATTTGACTTCTCCAAAGCACCTATAATAAAAAAAATTTGAAATTTGAAAATGACGAAATTTGGTAAAACACAAAAAAAAATCCTGAACTAATATTTTCGAAACGATATGGAAGCACTTATATTTTTCAGTACCCAGAAGGTCCACCCCTGTTATTAATGACACTATGGCATCGTCGCGGCATGCTCAATATTAAATTGTCTATTACATTTTGGCCTGTCATTCCAAGCCCCCTGAACTGCTAATCAAAGCTCCTGTTCATGATGGAAGACGTTTTGACGCAGAAGATTTCTTTTCAGAGTGTCCCACACATGCTCGATGAGATTCAGATCTGGGGAGCAGGATGGCCATGGTAGAAGATCGATATCATTCTCTTCAAGAAAGTTCAAGACAACTCTTGCACGATGAGGAGGGGCATTATCTTGTTAGAAGAGTGGATTTTGACCCATTGTTTGGAGATACGGTACCTCTACAGGTAAAACTATCTCATTTGCGTAAGAATTTCCCGTGAGGTTGTTCTGTATGAAAACGAGATCAGTTCTTCCACCAAGGCGTATACCTGCCCAAAACATCACTGATCCGCCTTCCTGTCAAACAACTTCTCGAGCATGCTGGAGACGGTTTTGCTTTCTAGGTTCCTTCCATATTCGAATTCTTCCCGAATCGGGATACTACTTAAATCTCGATTTATCACTGAAGAGAACTGTGGCCCACCTCTCTTGATCCCAGTTTACGTGTTCTTGGCACCAAGCTAAACGAGCAGCGCTATTTCCATGGGTCAGTTGTGGAACTCTTGAAGGACGTCTGGAGTGGAGTTGATCTTCATGCAGTCGATTTCTGACTGTTTGGTCGGAAATTTGTACATTATGAACTCGTGATAGCTCTTGAGCTAATTGAGATGCTGTGGTAGTACGATCTCTTCTGGCTTGTGAAACCAAAAATCGATCTTGGGCGACTGTAGTATTCCTGAAACGACCTGTATGTCGTTCTACGCTACATGCTTCATTGAAACGCGACTATAAATGGTTTACGACACTTGGGCTACTTCCCAGAACCCTAGATACTTCCCGTTGTGAGCTCTCAGCCTGGAGCATGCCAACGGCTCGTAACATCTCTTCTCTAGTCAAATGTCGTCTTTCCATGGTCGAATCACAAAACTTGAATCTTTTATTTGTGCTTACAACAGAAACAAAGTGCCAACTAACTGATTTCAAACACTGAATACATGAAACGGTTATAAAGCAGCGTCGCATCTGCTGCATAATTTGGTGAGAAATTGATGCAGGTGTTCATTTCTTGAAAAAAATCATCCATATTGATCGTTCTGGATACGATATATCGATATTCAGAAGTGTTCCCTAGACTTTTTTGAGGTGTTTATGAGTAGCTATTTTCTTTCACATTATTAGAACCGTATTTCAAATTACTATTGATTGATATTAGGTATCGTTGTAACTAAAATGGCTCGTTTTCATTTTATTCGGCAGTTTATCAAAAACCTGCAGTTTTCGGAAAATTGTATTATTATATGTATGCCATGGAAACTGACGCAGTGGATTCAATTGCAATGCCACTTTCTATGTTCCACAATATTCTATGTATGGTGCTATGAATTTTGGTTTGCAATTTTTTATAGCAATAACACTAATTTCGTTTTTGTATAGTTTTTCTGTTAAATTAGAAGGCAAATAACTTCATTGTCACTGTCAACAAATAATAAGTCAAATTTGCAGAACATTTAACAAAAAGAACCGGAATTTACTACCACAACAATTTTTCCTCTGAAGCAAATCAAAAGTTTAGATAACATTAAAGAGAGTTGTTTAGTTTAGTATTCACAAACTTCGATTGTGTTGTGAAGGCCCCCTTTAATAGTAAGGATGTCTTTTATCCAGCTATGAGGGTCGATTTGAGGCTTGCACCGGTTTGAGATACCAATTTTCTGGTATATAAAGATTATGTATCAAAGTCATCTAAGTGTCTAACTTTAAAAGAATAGATTTTAATAAGCTTTTCCATGACTTGGGATTTTCTGACTGGGGCGAGTTGAGGTCGATTGATGCAACTGAGTTATGTTCAGGGTTTCTGGGTGACCTGAGCCGTATTTTCGATAAGTCGGAAATAGGCTGAAAACTCGTAATTTTCTCGAAAGGTATAATGCAGAAATAATTAAAAACCTTCTTCTTAAGAAAATAATCGACAAAAATGGAAGCAATCTGTTAATAATAATAATTATTATTGATATGTTGTATCCTCTGAAGGAGGTATGCAACACTATTGACAAGGTTTAATGAAGGTTCTTTAAAAAACGACGGATAAACGAAGTTTCTTTTCAGTATAAACCCAAAATGAAATAAACCAAATTGTGGGTTAATGCACTCATAGCCCAAGAAAATAGCGAATGATTTTGTAAAATATTTCACAAACATTGGAAAAAATTCGGCATCTAAAACGAAAAAAACCTGATTGGGGTGGATCTGGTGAAAAAATAACTAAATGGATACGATTAAAAAATTCAATGGTAGTTTTGAGCACACATAATGCTGAAGTTGTGAGGAACTGAAGAATAACAAGGCTCCAGGCATAGACGGAATAACAACGAAAGTAATAAAGTTAGTAACAGATCATATTGCGGAACCGTTAAAATTTTTGATCAATGAAATATTCCAAACCGGATACTGCCCGGAGGCTTTCAATGTAGCAATCATAAGGCCGTTATTCAAAAAGGGGAAAAAATCATATAGGGAACTACCGACCTATATCCTTGATATCTAATTTCGCGAAAATTTTCGAAAAAATCTTGAACAATCCTATAGAAAAGTATGTTGAAAAATATCATCTTATTTCGGATAAACAATTCGGCTGTTTTTATTGATCTTGCAAAAGCCTTCGACACGGTGAATCACGAACAGCTATTGGGTATACTGTAGTCTATAGGCTTTAGAGGGAGCTTATTCAAGCTATGTCAGGTTATCTGCAAAATAGAAAACAATGTGTTGGACTAGGTAATGAAATGAGTGATTTCGAAATAATTGAGTGCGGTGTTCCTCAAAGAACCGTTCTGGGACCTGTTTTATTTAATCTATATCTTAGTGACCTTCATGCATTACAGATGACAGGCAACATAACAAGCTTTGCGGATGATACCGCAATCTTGTACACTGATAAAAACTGGTATCCTTTGAAAAATGAAGTAGAGATTAGTTTCAAAAAAATTGTGAAGTATTTTGAAAGTAAATTGCTAACCATAAATTTCGAAAAAACGAACTATTTTACATCCTACAATAGAAATTTACCGGAATATACTATGATAGAAATTCAAAAAGGTGACAAAGTTGTGAATATCAAAAGCTGCCATACCTCGGAATCAAATATCTCGGAATATATATAGACAGTCACTTACGTTGGGATGTACATGCGGAATATGTAACGAATAAAGTTAGAGCTCTGTTGGGAAAATTTAAATGCATGCGCTCAATATTCAGTATACATCACCTTAGAATAATTTATTTATCACTCGTCGAATCTCATTTAGCATATGGTATAGTAGCATGGGGTGGAGTCACTCGAAATAGCTTACGAAAAATTGATCACGTCTATATGACCCGTGGTGAGGCTACGACAAATCAGGTTCCGAAAACTGAGAAAAGCAGTGCTCAAAAGAACTACTTATACTTGGGTCCTAAAATATTAAATATGATCCCAGCAGAATATGAAAAATTGAACTCGTTGGTTGCGCTAAATCGAAAATCTAATACTGGTTGAGAACAACTGACCGATTGAAAATTCATGATAGTATTGAGAGAAAAGCGATTTTCTTTCTCTTTGCTGCATATTTCAGAATTTTTTTTGTTTTCAAAAGTCAGAGAGACAGATACTATTATTTTTTCTGTAGACTGTGGTTTCTTTTTCATTTCCAGTTGTGAAACTGTTGTAAGTTTGAGGATGTTTTTGTTCAGTATACATCATCTGCAAACAAGCCTCAAAAGGGGCTTCGCAGATTATATTACTGTGATGTTGCGTGGATAATGTACTTAGTAGGATGAAATAATTAGTTTTTAATGTTAAAACGAGTTGAGATTGTATGAATATTTCTTAATCTTGTATTTGTTATTTCACACATTATAGCATTATTATTATTATTTATTATCGTGGACTCATGCACTATCTCAGCTGTTAGCTGGATATAATTCACCTTTCCCAGATTCAGCAATCAAAAGGAATAGGCTCGATTACAATATACTTGACATACATTTCCTAACTATCCTACGTGTATTAAGAACTACAGCTTTTTGCATTTCTATATAGGTATTCTTTTGCAATTCTAATTTTTTTAGGCTATCATGCCAAATTTTAGGTAATAACCCAGTCGAGGGATACGATGACAGGAACAATATCTATTTTATCGAGGTGCCACATCTGCTTGATCTCAATAGCAAGGTCTGTGTATTTCGACTTTTTCTCCTGGAACTTGTTCAGCACGTTGTTATTATTCGGTATGGCGACATCCACCAGCATTGCTGTTCAGGCTCTCTTATCATGCACCACTATGTCCGGCCTATTATTCGTCACTATTCTGTCAGTGATAACAGGCCTATCGTAGTTTGATCTGATAGAGTCATTTTCCAATACGGGCGCCGGTTGATACTTGTAATATAGCTGGAAGGTATTCAGAAATCCGTACTTGTGTGCAAGTTTCTGATGGATAATGTTGCACACTTGATTATGCCTGTGAAGATAGTCCGTGTTGGCCAATCGTGCGCAGCCGGACGTAATATGCTGTATAGTCTCCAATCTTATATGACATTTTCTGCACTTATCTATTTGTAATGATCCGTCCTTCATAATGAATTTTTTGTAGTTGTTTGAAGCGATCACTTGGTCTTGAATGGCCATAAGGAATCCTTCTGTTTCCGCGAATAATTCTCCTTTCATCAACCATTTGTTGGGAGCTTCTTTGTCGATGTGTGGTTAATTAATCTCATGGTGATGTCATCCATGCAATTCCTTTCTTGACCATTGCTCTTGGTTTTCAGTATCTGATAGGAACGGTAGATTCAGCAGATATTCTCTGGTAGCCAGATTTAGAGGTGTATTTCCCTTATCAGCCAACGATACTACTCTATGGAGGTCAGAAGTGAGAGCTTTTGCAGAGAAGAATTCTCTGAGATTTTTTATCTGTTCGGTGTGTAAATTGACAACATCTATTAATCCGCGTCCTCCTTCATTCCGCTTCAAAGTTGTTCGTATCACAGACGATTTTGGATGATGATTGTTGTACTTTGTCAGCATCGTTCGGGCCTGCCTTTGAATATCATCCAGTTCTGATTATTCATCTGATTATTCCAAATGAGTAAAGCAACTCTGGAATGGCGTAGGTGTTAATTGCCTTAACTAGATTCACCGAGTTCAACATTGATTTCAGCACAGTCCTCAGACGCTGTTTGTATTCTAACGAATTTTCTCCTTTGATTGTTTCTGGTCTAGCAATCTGGCTTGTTGGTATCCTAGATATCTGTATGTTTCGCCATCCCTCATGCACTGTATAATATCACCGTATGGAAGTTGTGTTCCACCATCTATGACTTTCCCTCTTTGAATGTTCGGGGTCTTACATTTTTCAATCACGAATTTCATATGAACATCTGCAGAGAACTTATTGACAGTTTTCAGCAAATTATCCAGTTGCTTCTAGTTCGAAGCATATAATTTGATGTCATCCATATACAGCAGCAATAATTGACTTATTGTCCATGTTGACCTGCAGAGAGATGTCATTGTTGTCTTCAACAATTCTGCCAGGCCGGATGAATTTTGTATATATGCAATACTTCAACAAGCCAAGAATGGGCGGTACTATCGAATGCCTTCAGATATATATATATATATATATATATATATATATATATATATATATATATATATATAATTGTATTTACAATAAATGCTTATATCTATAATTTTGGTGCGTGTCAAAAAAAAACACGTGTGAGCTCAGGAAATGTGACAGGGAATCATACTATCTTGTATATGATTCAATAAACGAGTGGAAAAATCCTGAGGAAAGAACTCGTTTCTCTGTCGCTATTGCTCTAGCAATAGTCGTTAGTTAGTGTCGTGTGTACAAAAAGAGTACCAACAATTTTTCTTTTAGCCGCTTCATTCTCTCTTGCATTCCATGATTTTCAAACGAAGAAGGGTGGAAGGAAGGGGTATTGGTACAGGAATCTGTAACAATGGAAAAAGAAGAACAGCAGAAAAATATTTTAACAATCATATTTCTTATATGTCTAAACAAACCATGAAATGTACTAAGGAGATAATGAAAAAAATACATAACCTGCTATATTTCCTCAAATTCCATCTCTGTTTGACCGAGAGAGAACTTGTTTAATTTAAACAAAAATTTGCGACAATATTTTGACAGTCATTCGAAAAATATGACATTTGTCATGATCTATGCCTTCAGATAATCAAGAAAAGCCGAATGAACATTCCGATGCCCTAAGTGTGCCTGTTTCATTATCACAGAATCGATAATGAGTTGTTCCTTGCATCCATGGTGTTTCTCTCTGCATCCTTTCTGCTCCTCTGC
Source organism: Cryptolaemus montrouzieri (assembly GCA_013387265.2). Classification (NCBI taxonomy): domain Eukaryota; kingdom Metazoa; phylum Arthropoda; class Insecta; order Coleoptera; family Coccinellidae; genus Cryptolaemus; species Cryptolaemus montrouzieri. Next base: position 108,951,278 of record JABFTP020000185.1, read on the forward strand.
TAATATATTATTATCGTCAAGGTTTATTCGATTCGATATGCATGAGGTGAGTATTTTATAGAGTGTTGGCAGGCAAGTGATTGGCCTACATTGAGACGGATCCTGTGTTCTATCGCTCTTAGGTAGCATATATGTTAAGCCTTGTAATAGGAAAGTGGGTGTTTTCCTGGGACGTTGAAGAACATATGTGAGCTGTTTCGCTAGGGCTCCATGGAGCTTATTAAACTTTTTGTACCAGAAGTTGTGGATATTATCAACACCTGTGGCCTTCCAATTGTTGGTCGCTCTCTACTGTTGTGATTTCTTCCTCCGTTATTCCTTCGAAGTCCATATGTTTCATATCAAGGCGTTGTTTTCCATTCGTGATCCATTTCGCATCTTTATTGTGTTTTTTGGGGTTCGACCATAGTGATGACTAATAATCGGTCAAGCGCTGTGCGTAAGGTACTTCTCTGTTATTGTTGGTCGCAGTTTGGCTATTTCCTTTATGAAAATTGGCCGCGCTTAGGAGAAACCTTTGGATTTGATGTTTCTTTTTAGTACACTTGATGTATCTTGAGAGCCTCTTTGCTTTTGCTTGGAGTTTCTGCTTCAAAGTGTTCATATACACGTCGATACGTTGTTTGTGATCGGGGTGTTTTCGTTTATTAATATTATTATAGATATGTGTTGTGATATATGGCTGTTCTTTATTTTGTTGTATTTTGACTTTTTTTTTGATTCATGTCTTATTGCTATTTTTTGTATAGTAGCCCTAAAAACTCCTTTTTGTTGGGTTGGATATATGTGAATGAATAAATAATCATTTCGCTGATTTCTAGTATCCATGAAAAAAGGGATCTTGAAAACTATGTAAACATAAACAATGTAGTAGAAATGATGTCAACTTGAATGCTCGAATTGTCCATCATTGCTTTCGAAACATTTTTCAAGTCGCAAGCGCACTTCATTAATTTGCTTTTTCACTTGATTGGGATCGATGCTGATAAGAGAACGTTCAGTCCGTTTCTCAAAACATTGATCAGAATCTTTTACGAACTATATAATTTTTCATGAACAAAAAGAAGAATGGTTCTCAAACATCGAAATTTTGATGTCAATCTTGAAAGACACCAGCACCTTTAATTTTCTGATCGATAAATTTTTAACAACTGGTTCAGCAACTAACAAGAAACATGAAGATGCACGTCCAATACGAAACGAGGTAATTAAAGTGGTAGTAGAAGATCACTTGAAGGTGAAAAACTGAATTGAATAGGGAAATTGTGGTTGTAGGGATTACCCACAATGCTCATTGGATCATAGAGGCTGACACACAAATGCCAAAGAAATTTATTATTGGGGGGTGGATTTATGGAATCCATCTTGTAGGGGACCTTTGTTCAACGATGGAAATCTCAATGGATATAGTTATTGGCAATTGTAGGAAGAATTTACGAATCTCAGGATTATCGAAATTTAGCACAGTCCTCAGACGCTGTTTGTATTGAATGGTGCAACATTTTCAGAGAATAAAATGAGTTTTCGCAGGATGGAGCTTCATCCCATGTCGATATTCGTGTACAACAAAATCTGAGAGATAATATTTCAGGTCGGTGCATTTTCACAAGAAGACCAGTTGAACGACTATCCAGGTCACTAGACCCTTCAGAATTTTTAGGGCCATGTTAAAGAGAAAGTATTTACTATACAGCATTCGCAAATGTTAGAAGAGCATTCGAGAATCGTCTGTATCATTGCATAAAGATGGAGTTCATTTCGAATCATTCTTTTGATTATGTAGTATTTGTACATATTCATGGATAGCGGGACATATATGGAATAACCACAATTATGTTGAAATTTATTGAACCGGAATTATACTATCATATACCAGTAATAACGAAGAGATGCCTAGGGTGTCAACCCGAATAAGATAAAAAAGGCAGAAATTTGACTCTTCTTCAAAACGGGCAACAAGGCAGATCCGAGCAATTATAGACCCATTGCGATTGTACCGGTTTTGTCCATAGTTGTTCTCGAGTCAAGGTAAATATCATATGTAGAAATTAACAAGTTCCTCAAGAACAATCAGTACAGATATCGACTAGGCGGATCGATCACTACAGCGTTGCTGACTTGTTATAGGAGGTATTGGCATCACATGGTTTCAGTTTTCAAATTCAGTTGATTGTTAGAGATCTGTCAAAAGCCTTTGACTGAATCTGCATTGACATGTTGTTACTGAAGTTGGAAGCATATGGTTTGAAAGATTTTTCCTTGGAATTCATAACATCTTTCTTAGAAATTCGAAGAAAACAAGTCGTCGTGGCAAAAAGAAATGAGAATATATAATTGTCCGCCAGAAGATTATTGAATTGGCAGTTAGAAAAGCCTATTATATCCGCGATCTGGCATTTGCTATCTTTCTTCGAGGAACAGTGGCTGCTGCACGTGATGGTTTTGTCAAATAAAAATGGTCCTTAAGTAGACTCTGTGGGTTAAGGAAAATATATAGTTGTAGAGAAAACTTTGTAAAAACAAGAGTAATCTGATATCCAAGCCAACTCGATTTCGAACTGGCAACGAGCAATCTATCCTTGTTTTTATCTTCATTAACGACGAACAACTCTTGACTACTACGGATTTTCACTTGTCAATAGGTATCTCTGATCATGTGGTCATTACGTCTGAAATTCAAATCCTTTCACTTCCCTCACACTCCATTTCTAAATCGCTGTTCACAAATACTAACTTCGATCCAGTAAGAAGAGAGCTGTATGAAGTTGACTGGCCTACTTTTCTTGGACCCAGAGATGAGCCCAACGAAGTGTGGCAAAATTTTCTTGTAGCCGTCACTTCAAATATCGATAGCAACACGAGAAAAAAGGTTTTTCTCACTAATCCCTTGGCTCAATGAAGAACTCATTAAGATGATCCGTCATAACAGAAACCTCTGGAAGAAATATAAAAGAACGAAGAGTGCTACTGATTATGCAACACATCGCGATTTCTCTAATTATCTCACGAACTCCATTCGCTCTTCCAGACGTGATTACGAGACCTTAATAGCGAATTCTGAAAGCCAAAAAGGCCTATATAAACACATTAGAGTTGGTTTGCAAAGTAAATAGGGACCCCCTTCTAGGTCGTTCTGCTGGGAGCCTCTGCTCGAAGGATGGTGAGTCTGCGGAGATGCTCGCTGAATCCTTTGCTGAGGATTTCACTGATGAACCTACTGATTTATTCATTCATTTATTTTTTTGAATAAGAACCCCAACAGGACCCATTTACAGGGGTTCACTTACATTAAAAAGCAGTATAAAAACTAAACAGTATGCGTGACCAATGACAAAACAATTACAGAAAAATTTCAATATAGATATTAACAAAACTGATGGCACCCTTCCAAAGCTGCTGTCACCTCGAGTCGAGGACACAATATCAAATATATCGTTCACAGCCGAAAAGGTGAAAAGTATATTTCTAAACTTAAAGGTTCCTCATCTCCACAACTGGATGGAACTACTGCTGATATACTTGAAAACAATGCTGAAATCCTTTGCTACCTACTGTCTCAGATATACTTCTGTTTGCCTCCTTCGTGGAAGGTTGCTCCCATCACTGCTATTTATAAAAAGGGCGATAAATTAAACCCTTGAAACTATCACCCTATCAGCTTACTTTATTTACCTTCGAAGATGATGGAATCAATTATTGCGGACGAAATTACTATATTTCTGAATCGTCCTAATGTCAAACCCGAATAAGAGCACGAGTTTGTTAAGGAAAAGTCCACTATGACTGATCTACTGTCTTGCGCGACTAACTGGTACAAATCCCTCGACTCTAAAATGCCCAATGCCTATGCGGCTCAACATTACAAGGAATTTTATAGCATGTCGATTTGAGAGTGATCATTATTAGTAAGTGTTGGTCGGACCATAATAATAATAATATATTATACAGCGCATGAGGGATGGCGAAACATACGAATATCTAGGATACCAACAAGCCAGATTGCTAGACCAAAAACAATCAAAGGAAAAGTTTCGTTCAGAATACAGTCAGCGTCAATCAATGATGAACTCAGGGCAATTAACACCTACGCCATTTCAGTGTTGCTTTACTCATTTGGAATAATCAGAAGGACTAAGACAGAACTGTATGATATTCAAAGGCAGACCCAAACGATGCTAACAAAGTACAACAACCATCATCCAAAATCGTCTGTGATGCGAACTACTTTGAAGCGGAAAGAAGGAGGACGTGGATTAATAGATGTTGTCAATTTACTCACCGAACAGATAAAAAATCTCAGAGAATTCTTCTGTGCAAAAGCTCTCATTTCTGTTCCCATAGAGTGGCATCGTTGGCTGATAAGGGATATACACCTCTAAATCTTGCTAGCAGAGATGATCTGCTGAATCTACCGTTCCTATCAGATACTGAAAAAGAAGAGCAAGAGAGTCAAGAAAGAAATTTCATGGACGACATCACGAGATTAATCAACCACACATCGACAAAGAAGCTTCCAACAAATGGTTGATGAAGGGAGAATTATTCGCGGAAACATAAGGATTCCTTATGGCCATTCAAGACCAAGTGATCGCTACAAACAACTGCAAAAATTTATCATTAAGGACGGAACATTACAAGCAGATAAGTGCAGAAAATGCCATATAAGATCGGATACTATACAGCATATTACGTCCGGCTGCGAACAACTGGCCAATACGGACTATCTTCACAGGCATAATCAAGTGTGCAATATTATCCATCAGAAAATTGCACAGAAGTACGGACTTCTGAATACCTTCCAGCCATTTTACAAGTATCAACCGGCGCCCGTATTGGAAAATGACTCTATCAGATTATACTACGATAGGCCTGTTATCACTGACAGAATGATGACGAATAATAGGCCGGACTTAGTGGTGTATGACAAGAGAGCCAGAACACCAATGCTGGTGGATATCGCCTTACCGATTAATAAAAACTTGCTGAACAAGTTCCAGGAGAAAAAGTCCAAATATATAGACATTGCTATTGAGATCAAGCAGATGTGGCACCTCGATAAAATAGATATTGTTCCTGTCATCGTATCCTCGACTGGGTTAATTCCCAAAACTTTGCATGATAGCCTTAAGAAATTAGAATTGCAGAAGAATACTTATACAGGGATATCCACCGGGACTGTCCGTTAAAACTTCTCGAGTTCAATTACAATATCAAACTGACATTTTATACGCGGCCATAACTAGCGATTTCAATTGAAGTGAAATATTTTCGAAGTGATACCATTTCCGGTTATGCTGGAAGTGGGTCATCACTTTGGTATTTCAAATGGCAATCTACCTTTTTTATTATACATCTAGAACCGACACTTGAGCAAGGCATAAAATACCCAAGTTGTTGGCACTTATCTGTCAAAACTTTTGACAGATTTAATTCTTTTTATAAACTCGATCTTTGAGGAACATTTGAAAAAATTGTAGATGTATAATAAAAAGGTGGATTGCCATTTGAAATAACAAATAACCCACTTCCGATATAACCGGAAGTGGTATCACTTCGAAAATATTTCACTCCGATTGGAAATCGCTAGTTATGTCCGTGTATAAAATTTCAGCTTGATATTGTAATTGGAATTTAAAATTTTTTAACGAACGTTCCCGGTGGATATCCCTGTATAGAAATGCAAAAAGCTGTAATTCTTAATACATGTAGGATAGTTTAGAAATTTGTCAAGTATATTGTAATCGGGCCTATTTCTTTTGATTGCTGAATCTGGCAAGTATAAATCCTTGAATCTCTGTAAAATTTTCATAACCGTCAAAATAAATTCACAATGAACGGCGAATTTCATGAAAACAACACAAGAAATCAAAGTTACTTTTAAATTACACCTCACAAATCACAAAAGAACACAACAAAGTATTAATTTCTGTGATCCAAAACTATAATAGGATTCCACCACACATAAGAGGCTTGAGTGAGATAAGTTTAGGTGAGGAATTAGGAGCAAGCTACTCAAAAATCCATTTTACAGTTTGGAGGAGCTCATGGAAAATATTTCTTTCAAAATTGTGATGTGTTCAGTTATTATTCATTTTCAACACTTTTTATTAAAATGTACAGTACGTCTTGTTATTGTATATATGTTTAACGTATTTATCATTTAATTCTAAATTGACTTACCATGTAAATATTTCCGATGCGCAAATTAACTATTCTATTCGAAAATGTGAGAAGGGCATTCAAGAATCGTCTGTATCATTGTATAGGGGTGGTTGGGTTTATTTGGTATCATTGTTATGATTATTTACTGTTTGAATTTATTATGTGTTTTCCTGTGGCTTCTAGGAATGAAAGAAAGGTAGAAAATTGTTTCTGATCAGAGATTCGAGAGAAGGACAGAGCTTTTTTCATTTCCCTTCACACCCACTCCTTCAGCAAAATACCTCAGAGTCAAATAAATTGAACAATTTGAATAAATAACTTAACAAGGTCACTTGATAGTGAAAAGCCTACTTAAGAAAAATGCCATAATCTTTCAGAAAATTGGATTATCTGTTCGATTAGGTGCAATTCGATCTATTTTTGCCAATATTATTTTTGAGACAGATACAATTAGGGAGGGGGTGCTCTCTCGAATTATACATTCACATGTGATAATCCCTCTTCTGATCAGGACTCGAATCTATATTTTGTCAAAATGAGTGACTTTTCAGAATTATTTCCAATTCAATATATAATAACTCTCTCTGCGACCGGACATCTTATTTAATAATTTAACTTCTTAAGAATGAAATGATCGGGTAGTGAATTGAAACACTTTTTGAAAATGCTATTCAACTTTTCTTCCTTATAATAATGTTGGGGTTGGAGATGCTCAGTGTAGGGTTTCAATTTCATATGCTCCAAATTATCCTCGAATATGGTACCTCTCGAATTAAAAATAGAGCATTTTCTATGTTTTCACTAGCATCAATCACTCTTTCCATAGTTAAAGAAGAGAGGGGGTGTTGAATTTTGTTTGAGCACACTGTATTGTGCTCATTTTGATTCAATTACGAAACTAAAATATAAAATTCTCGGTTCGATGTCGTATACATACACAAAAACTATATATATGATGAAATGGCTGGGTCTTCCTTGATGTCCAACTCCAAAATCTTCGGATTTAGATATGAGTAGTAAAAAATAGAAATATTATTCATATTTATTTTCTTCGATGTCTAGGTATACGATCAGTTCTATGACGCGGACAAAACAGAATATTATATCTATGTCCATATCTTCTATTCAGCTCATCACAATCTTCACACTCTTGTCTATCATCGTATTGTTCCAACGTTTTATTTCTAGGAGACATATAACCTTTCGTTGGTCGATATTTATGCTCTGCTTCATAGTTTTCGTAAGGAATGCAAATGTTTACGTCAGAAACCTTGTACCATTCCCCTGTACGTTTATCCATCTGCCAATGCGTTGGATCTCTCGGATCGATGAATCGTGGTGGACGAACATGTAATTGTTGTCCTGCCATGGTTTCTACAGTATTTGTACCCTTCACTTGCGCTCGTTTACAAGAATCTGGTGGGGATGGAATTCTTGGTCTCTCGCCAGATCGTAATCTCGTATCTCCTACTTTTAGATCAACCAGTTTGTTCAGAATTGGTTCTTCACCACATGAACTATCGTCGTATAGAATAGGTTTTTTCAGATTTTGATTCCTTGTACTATATTTCTCGAATTCCCTCATCGTTTTCCTCACTCTTTCTCTATTTCTAGCAACCAGTTTCTCTTCTAACTCCCTGATTAAACGCTTATATTCATCATTATCTTGGTAAGGTAAATCATATCCATCTCTGTAATCTTCATCTACGGAGCATGGGGATTCATCGCTGTCGGGAATTTCACATCTATATAATTCTGTATCTCTCGCATACGTTCTTTCAGCACAACAAATTTTATCTTGCATTTGTGGCTTACAAACCGTTCCAGTTGTTTTCTTCTTCGGTATGGTACACTTTCTAATACTCGTTGAAGAGTTTGCTGATATATCTTTTCTCATTGGTCTACATGGATTTTTATGAGAATCATTTCTGGAATCGTGATCGCTGAATGTTCTCATTCGGGTGCAGATATTGCACGGGCAATTTTCTCCCATTCTGTGTTTTCTGAAATCTTGTTTTTCTTCTTTATATTTGCATCTCACAGCACACTTTTTGTTGAACGATTCAGAACATCTTGAATCCATTTTTATACAAGACGCGCCAATTTGACAAGAGCGATCAGAGGAGTCCACACAAGTCTGAGTACAGTTATCTTTTCCTGTATGAATTAAGATTGCGCGATTTGGATCTCCTCCTGCTGTATGCTGAATGATTGGAAGTTTGTCTCTGCAAAAACAGCAATCACATTTTCTGTCGCCTATGTTTTGAATGAATCTGGAATCGTTCATAGAGGCCACAAATTTTGATGCTGATGAACATCTGGGTTTTGTTAAATTTCGACTACTACTTCCCTTATCTATAACCTCAGATTCATTACCAACCATCTGATGTTTTTCTTGCTGTTCTTCCGTATTGATTTCTGTTTTATCCTGAGAATCCTCTTGCTCAGTTATTTCAGTAATATTCTTTTCTGGAAAGAAATTTTCACTGTTATGATGTGAAACGTTTTGGAAATGTTGATCTTGGATAAGTGGAAGGTTTTCCTCTCGTTTGGTAGTAGTTGTTTCTGGCTCGTCCTCCTCAATTCCTTTTTCGTTTCTCCAATCAATTTTATGGCCTTTTTTCTTTTTTGGAATTCCGAGAATATTTTCTTGAACACTCACACTCAAATCACTGCTAGCGTCTGTTTCTTCCCCTTCTTCTTCCTCTTCGTCTTCGTATTCTTCTTCTTCTTCTAACGATTCTTCTCTTTTCTCAGAAATTTCTTCGGTTCTGTCTGATACCTCGGATATTCTAACGCTCTTTTTTTCTGTTATACTACTACTAGACTTAATAGTTGATTTAACCTCCTCAGTTCCCATCGAACCTGTTGTTTCATGCGTAGTCGAAATTGGATGAGGAAGATAGGGAAAATGGGAGTGTAATTCTTTATCTGAAAAAATGAAAAGAGGTTATCGATTGGTATTCAATGATTTTAAGACTCACTCTTATGAGGAAAATTTAAAATCGAACTATCTGATTCAGGGATATTTCTGTTATAGTTTGATGTAGACCTTTTATGAATTTGGGTTGAAAATGTTCTTTGTTCTTCTGAAAATTGATTCAAATGTAAATGTATCAGACAATTATGTCACAACTTACGTTTATCTAAAGAAGATGCTGATGTATTGGAGGAATCGAAAAATCTCAAATCGATCCTGGTTGATTTATATTCGGGAGTCAGTAGAGATTGATATCTACTAAACGTACTTCGAGAGGAATCATTTCCAAAAGGATAAATCGGTGAAGACAAATTATCCCCAGAATAAGTCTCATTTGTTGATGCCCAAGAAAATCCTTGTCCGTTCAAATCCTGATATTTTTCTTGATTGATAATCTGAAAATTTAAACGGAAAAATTGTATGAAACTATAAAATATGAAAAAACAGTTCAAACTTATACTGTCAAAATGACGAGATTCGAAAAATTTTCAATTCAAAGTCTACGTTTGTCATTGTATTGTTCCGAAAAAATTTTTCCTGTGCATTCATCTCTGTAACGTTCATAATAATGATACTGTGTTTTCACTTGTCTATATATAAAAGTGAATGTTTATATTGTATCCTTGTATCGGAATTTAAGCTACAACACGGAAAGTCTTGAAAATGATTACAGTTATCAAATACATTACACTTTAGAGAACGTCTTCAACACCAAAACAGTATTATTACGAGTGAGATAATAAAAAAAATAAAAAACAGCTTGCTCTCAATGACTGTGAAAGTACGATCACTTAAATGAAGCAGCGTCGGTGCAATAATTATCTGGATCGCTAGAGATTAAAATGAGAAATAATTTGATGTATTATTAACTTCCTTCGGAAATTTTGATCTATGGAATACAGGGTGGGCAAATTTCGATATGTTTGTTCGCCAAATAGGTGAAATATTGCAGAAGGAAGAAAAATATGAACTCCTCTTCTCAATGCCCATTTGTCGGGACAATTCGAATGGCGGAAATAATTTTGGCCTATCTCCTTCGGTTTTCGAGTTATTTCGAGTTTCTCAAATTTGCTCAATATTTTCAATTGTCAAAATTTTGATTCTTAAGAAAATAACATAAGAAATATTTCAACATTATACAGGCACTTTCTTAAGCAGCATATTTTCAAATATAAACAGTCGAAAGATTGTATCTCATAAAAGAAATACTATTTTTCAAGATGATGAACCACTGCTATCTTATTTTCAGATAAAATTATTTCGAAAAATGTCAAATATTGGAAACTTAAATATCTTCTAGTAGGTTTTATTGTGTGCTCGAAAATAAATGTTACTTTTGTTTTCAATTTATATTTCGCTTCTCTCGGAATCTTTGAGTTATTCATCCGAATGGCATACAAAAACTACAAGAATATTTTATTCAGAGTGGTTTAGATTACGTTGATGCAGCAAAAGAAATGCATCTACAACATTTTCTAGAGAGAATGCGGTATAACTATTTTTTAGAAACTTAAGGACGATCTTATCAACAGCGGTTCGTTCAGTGGGAAAAGAAGTAAGAAATATATTGTAAAAGATGGATAACAAACAACTCTTGATGTGATAGGGGCTGTCACAGAAAACCATCAATTTCGAGCCGGAAAATTGAAGAGAATTCTGGTGTATCTTATATAAGCCAGTGGTTCTTAGGAAAATATCAAGATCAACTAGATTTTGATCGTCGTGTGAAGTGGAATGATGAAGTAAGAATCATAAGTGATGGAATATTTAGTCGCTTTAACGAACAGCATTGGAGTGATTTCAATCCATGTCGCAATTTACAAATTTAACATCCAGGTACATTTGGGTTGGATCTATGGCATGCTACAATGAATATCGGGTGCTAGCTAACGAGATTTTTGGAAAAAACCTGTGAAAAGAATTTTATAATTGAATTAATGATAACATACTAGACAGCTTTTTCGATGAAATACCATCAGATCAAAGAATCGGTATATACATCATGATTGTGAGCGTGCTCATCGAGCCAGAGCAATTAGTGAGGTACTTAATCTGAATCTGAGGCTGAACTGGATCGGAACTATGAAACCAGCGATGTTGAAGATGAACCTTATAAAATAAGAAATAACAGTATTATAGAACTAGAACAAAATCTTAGGAAATGTCTGAACTGACTTTCAAATCCTCAACTCAATTCTGAACGTTGCGAAGCATTGTTGGTTGTGCATCGCTATTAATGGACAAACTTTCCAATATTTGAGATGAGTATAGAAGTTGTAATATGATTTTCTAGTATTAATGATTAGTTGGTATGTTATAAATTCTCAGTGATTTCTTGATTTAATTCATAGTTTCCTTGTTCCTGATTTTGTATGTGTTTATTTATTTATTTATTGAGAAATAGGGAACACTAACAGGCTCGAATCCCAGGGACAGTATCCACGAATAAAAACTTACATTCATCGTGGGAAATAACAGAAAAACAAAAATCAGGATGAAGAAAGAAAAAACTGAAAATAACAAATAACAAACAATAGCAAAAACATAATATTTTTTCACAAAAACCTATGTTTGAGGATGAGTTTGAGACTACCCAAAGATATGAAAAACATTAACCTCGAAGAATTTTTCATTGTAGCTGCACAACATTCTGCAGATGGGTGAATTTTGAGAACTATTCGTGCGCCTGAACGGAGTATAGAATGAATCGTTGGATCTTAACCATCTCAGTTGAATACTCTGCAAAATCTCAGGCACCACCAAATAGTTATTCAATATTTTGTACAAAAATACAACATCACCAATTTTCCTACGTTCATTCAGAGTTATCAATTTTAATCTTTTTCGTGCCTCAACATAATCATGATCTTTAATAGTGATATTATTTTTATATGCTGAATATCTTATAAATTTATTTTGGACACTTTCCAATCTACGAATATAACAGTTATATTGTGGATTTCATATTATGGAAGCAAAATTCAGTCTACTGAACACAAAGGAATAATAAAGATTCAAAAATGTTGTTATTTCTGAAAAGTCCATAATTTTGAAGGATAAAGCCGAGCATTCTGTTAGTGCTGTTCAGAACCCTTTCGATATGCTGGTCAAATATAAGTTTAGAGTCGAATGTTACTCCGAGATCCTAAATGCTATAAATTCTTTGGAGCTGTTGATCACCGATTGAGCAAATGTTTTCAATTGCGTTAATCTTTCTGGTGAAAATCATCCTATAGAACTTCCTGAAGTTGAGAAAAAAGCTGCTCGCAGAGCAAAATTCATAAAGCCTTTCAAGATCTCCCTGCATTCTACTGCAATCATTTAGGTCCTGAATTCTTCCAAATATTTTTAAATCATATAAGCATATAATAGACATATTGAGTACTGTGGGAACAGTTGTTTATATTATTGATATAAATTATGAAAAGGAGTGGACCCAAATGAGAACCCTGAGGGACATCCGACGTATTGTGAAATATGTTGGATGACGTTCCTTCAATCGAAACAAATTGCGACCTTCGTACAAGATCCAAGCCACCTCAGGAGTACACCGCCCACACCGATCTCTACTAGTCTCCTGATCATAATGAAATGACTTATTTTGTCAAACGCCTTTTCGAAATCGGTGTAAACGGCATCCGTATGTATGCGGCCAACTGGAGGTACTTTATAAAACTCAACAAATTCGTCTCCAAATTTCTTCCCTTGTAGAAACCGTGTTGCTGCTCGATGGTTATGTGTTTAACGTGATTTGATATGTAATTATATATAAGAGATTCAAATAATTTTGGAATTGATGATAGGATGCTTATTGACCGGTAGTTCACCTTTTTGTCGCTCTTAAATATGGGAATAACCGAAAAAATCTTCCACTGCGCCGGGAAAATCCCGCTGCGAAGTGAGTTATTGAAAATAATGCACAAGGAGACAGATAGAGAATCTGCGCAGCTTTTAAGGAATATTGGCGGAATTTCGTCCGGTCCAGGACCCTTAAAGGGGTCAACTGAGATGACCGCAATAGCTTCTTCCCTTTTCGAGAGTACAACCGTATTCAGATAGTTACTACTATATAAATTATCAACGTTATCACCCGCAGCAGGTTCAAAAACACTCTCAAAATAGCGACTATTCTTCCGTTTGTAAGGCACATACTTGAAAAACGATTTTGAATCCGCCGGCAGTCGCTGATCAACCTTATCTAAATAACTCCTATGGTCTGAGGCAATGAAATGGAAAGTGACCTCAATTCTTTAAATCTATTCAGATTGCCTATATTATTGTACCTTTTCCATTTTTTATGTTGTTCATTTTTCTGTTTTATAATTTTTATGGTATTCTTGGTTGAATAGGGGAGAAATTTCTTTTAGGCAGCTGCAACTTGGGGTTCCGTTCTATTGTTTTTATGAACAATTTGCCACCAAACGAACTGCTGTTGAGTCTCCTTGAGTATCTGAAAAATAATTTTGTGGAGCTACCTTTTCTCAAGAGGACGTTGCAAGTATATTTTTTCTTTTGCATTTGCTTTACAAACACTCTGAATAAAACATTCTATCATACCATACTTCTCGAAGTTTTCGAAGGCCATTCAGATGAATACCTCGCAAAAGTGACATTTATTTTTCTCAGTATAGAATGAAAACTATAAATGAACTATAGGTCTGACCTATAGAAATTTCCAAAAATGTCCAATACTTTTCCGAAATTAAGCAATACATAAATAATACAAATATAAGGTAAGAGATCAACTCTGTCTATAATTTACATTTGGCTATAGTTTATATTTTATAAATTGCAAGTTTGCATTATAACTCTAAGACCGTCGAAGGTAAAGAAATATGCTGTACCTTTAAGTGTCAAAATTATTTTTAAATAACATCAATAATAATCGAGATATTGACAATCGAAAGAATTCCGAAAACTTGAGAATTTCGAAATAACTTGAAAACCAAAATTTCCTTTCGTCTCGAGAAGAAAAAAATCGAGAATAGGGATTCATTTTTTTAAATTGAATACTTCACCTAGTTGTCGAACAGAAACACCAAAATTTGCTCAAGAAAGATTTTCAACATTGTGCTACAACGGGTGTATTTCAAATGTATTTTGCTGATTTTACTCGAAGCATGGTAGATGGCAACCTTTTCCGATTGTTTCGTTTCAGTTATGCTTTTCTATAATCTGCATTTTGATAACTAAAGAGCGATTCTATAATCGGTCAGTGGAGAAATCGAACGACTTGTTACGTTACATGAGTGAATAGAGAACATGAAATATAGAGAAAGACATAATTGCGATGCATTGCGAAGTAGAATAAGAGAGAGCTACTTATATAGGACGAAACAAAGCAATGTAATAAGGAGTTTGGGACTGCACGTATAGAAAAATACATTGAGCCAAGAAACAAATGCACAATTTCAATAGTTCAATTTGGATTGGTAGGCAACTAATTATGAATATATATTTGTTTTCGGATATGTCTGGATATTTGCCAACAGAAAATTGTCGTTTTTCTGTTTTTTCTTGGCGCACATGTTGCTTTTATGAGGAATAAAAAAAATAAATGGGGCTGTTGCACCACATATTGCCAACAGATGTTGTTGATCAATTTTTTCGAATAACGGTTCTTCTTGAAAATTTTAATTTTTAGTAATAATAAAACGCGGATTACGAAATATTATCCCAGCAGGATGAACTGAAGCAATGGTGTTTGGTTGGACTTATACAATAATTGGCCAAAGGCTTGGGGTAACCTATTCAACTGTTTCAAGAAGGATACGCAGATACAGGAACACTGAAAGTCATGAAAGGAGAACTTGCAAGAACAACGGCCACCTTTAACCTGTATTCAAGAATTTCCTGCTTGGTTCGCTACCGATAGGCACCTTAAAATGCAGCTTCGATAGAACAGAGGAGGGCAAATTAACGTTGAAACGGATAGGAATTTCTTTGAACACATGCACCGATCTGGTCATCGTGAATAATGGAACCCTAAATGCTCATTGCTGACATTTTAGCAATCGTATCATTTGCAGCTAACAGGAGTTAATATTTTTGATCAACTCAGACTTCATTAAGCTCATACCGTTAGAAACTAACTTCAAGATAACGGAATCATACAATGGAGTGACCGGCACGAAGTCCAAGCCTCAATCCTATCGAACTTGCCAAGGATATTCTCAATATAAGAAACCAGAAAACCATTCAGCAGAATCGTAACAGCTGATGGATCGAAATGGATCAGAATGATAGAAGGTCATTGATTTTTAATATGAATGTATGCCATGCAGTAAATCTCGCCAGAAGTGGAAATATCGGGTATCAACAGTTTCATGTGGATTTTTTTTCTGAAGATCTGGGGGCACGGCAGTGTCTCCGCCAAGTCGATCAAAAAGCAGAATTACATAAACATCGTGAAAAGTAAACGAACAAAACACAAAAGCACGTCGTACCATCCTTTTCAGGAACCGTTCCAGAGCATTTTCGACCTTCTATAACTTTGTTGTGGATAAAGCAGACAGCTGTGCCTACATTATTCAAGAGGAACTACCAAAATTACCCGTTTTGCAAATTTTCTAGCTTATATCACCTATATTATAGAAACTACAGACTGTCGAACTTCTCCATTTTTACCTCTTTCTGTAATAACTAGCTCACTGATCATCACATTGTTTGATAACTTCTAACATACACACATACTTCAAATTTTGGATTTAGTCATAATTGATCCCACAGAGTAAGAAAAAATTCAAAAAATTCTAGAATCCAGGCACTGTTTTCTAAATTCGAGCTTCGCACATACCTAGTGCTTCCTCACCTTGGAACACTACTTCGAGCAAGCTACGTAATATCCTTGTCGTGAAACGAACGATACGACATTATTTGTATGGCTCTGGCAAGAATTTGCAGAAGTTTCGAACACTAATATTAACTTCAAGAGTCATAACTTCCACATAAATTACATAAAAATCAGCTCTTTTCATTCAAATCGCAATTCTGGTTCAACCTAATAACCTCACTAAAAGTGTATTCCTCCGCCACTCAGATCATAAACAGAAGTCCGCACATTTCTACGCCATAAAAAGAACTCTAAAAGGGCACCTCACACGGTCAATAATATTGTCAATATTTATGTCAAAAATATTGTTATCAATCCATCAATATGGAAGTAAACCAGGAATATTTCATACTTACACGATCGATAATATTTTCAATATCGTAAAATATTGACAATATTATTGAACGTCTGAGGCGGCCTCTGTGGAAGAAAGAGTTGAACCGCCGCGCCCCTTAAGAACCGATTTCTTATGCAACCAACAATACGCAACAAGACACCATTGCCTGTGCGGCTTACTTTGGCCTGCTAATTTGGGGGAAATATCTATATTGTAGATAATGTATCCAAGACATAGGCTTTCTTAAATTCTAAATAGCCATAATTGAAAATGAATATATTAAAATTGAAATTAAATATATTACATCGAATAGTGGTAACGGCACGGTGTGTGGCGCATAGATTATATCGTACAATTCTATGATTGGAAAAATCACGAATCAAATGCTGTCAAAGATTTTTCAACCAGTTCTTTTGAGATAGAAAATTATCTGCTTAATCTCTGTTCTGTTGTGTTTCTTGTTTAACAATTTTCTCGTTAGATTGGTACCTTGCATCAATTTTGAAAACCATATGAAAAGTTATTGATCATGTTCATCCTTCGCGAAGGTAGCCAATGGTTATTTACAAAAAGAGATGAGATCCCACCAAAAACATAAAATGTACAAAAATGCTAGTCTCGCAATGAAAACACTCTGCCGTAAAAAGGTGTGAGATATCCTGTGAAACCAAGTTGATCATTTAAGTTAATATCCACACATTTGTATTTATATAGAAAAAAACATAATGACATGACAATCGCATGGCACGATAAGATAAAATTGAGCAGCAACCTCATTTTCAGTATTTGGTAGTACAGTTTCTCCATCCAATCGAGGATATTATTTTGTTGTTTGTTTTGTTGAATATTATAAATCCTATGTTATTGTTTGTTTGTTTGTTATTTCTTTAACGTGCTCTATTTCCGCTTTTCGGCCCATGACACGCCGGGAAATTCTGTCACCTCACTAACCCTGGAATTTTGCCGAACCTATCTCGTGTCGAGGGAAGGGATCTTTAATGTCCAACACATCTCTGTTAGACAGGACCGACGTCTTTACATCTCCTCCGAAAGATGGATACTCAAGCGATTCCCAGAATCCGAAAAATCGCACCGACTTTGTGGGGATTGAACCCAGGTAACTCTGCGCAAGAGACGAGCATCATATCCCATACGCCACCGAGCCGGCTCTATGTTATTATATTATTGCGAGACTTGCAATTTTTGTACATTTTATGTTTTTGGTGGGATTAAAATTTTTCATTTTTAGTTGAATTTCAATTTCTTCGAGTACCATTTCTATTTCGATTATTCTCGAGCATTTTTTAGCGCTAGTAGATTACTGTAAAAAAGTTCTTCAACATATCTAAATTTATTCTGGATAAATTTTAATTTTTGATTTTGTGTATTAATTTGTTAGCGTAGTGTAAGTATTAATTGCTGAAACATACTCGAGGAAACCAACACATTTGGTTTGCATAGATGAGTATATGTCTGGAGTTATATTTGGGCATCGCTCTATCAGGAATCACCGAGCTCTACTGCATGATGTTTTACTTTACGGTTGATTTGTTATTGTGTTCGATCATAGTTGTTGAAATTTATAATTATGTAGTTAATGCAATCGTTATAAAGACGTAACATAATTGCCTTACCATACTCCATTACCTGCCGCGGATTCAGGCTAGATTTGATGCTTATTTGAATGAATTTAACACTTTGACTTGAAAGTTTCAGGATTTATCATAAAACCGTATGATACCGCAAGTTATCTGGAAATGGGTTCCTTTGTTTTCATGATCTGTTATTCCTCCAAATTGGAGTACCGTAGATTAATGATTGTGGGAAACACCATTGGCAATATACGCGAATTTGCGTTGAATAGACATTTAACGGTTCGGAAACCTTAAAAAAAAGAAATTTTAATTCTACTAATTATAGATTGCACCCATTGCCATTAAAGATGGCAAAATGAAAAAATACCGATATAGAAGCCTTGGCAATCTGATGATTTGTAGAGAATATCAAGCTGATTGCACCTTTAGTTTTTGAAGAAAAAAATTTTTAATGACATTTTATGTCATCACTTCTCGAATTAAGTTTATTAAAGAAATATGAGTACCTTTGCCTTGATCAAAGTTATTGTGCTGACTTCACTCGGTAAACCGGCACCAGCTTTCAAACGTTTTTTAGTGTTCACTTCATCTGATTCTTCGTGAATCTTGCTTTCAGATACCTCTGTTAGGTAATCATAGCCTATTCCCAATGACTGTCCAGAAGACAATTGTGTGCTTGCCTCCTGAGACATTTCGTGTTTTGGAATATTGAGTCTTCTCTGAATAGTTTTCAATTCCGAAATGATGCTGCTACCTGAATCCATCTTCAGAATAGATTTCTTTTTTCCTTCGAAACTTGGTATATCGTGCCGAGAAGTTTTCGTAGAGATTGTACTACGATATGTTTTATCACCTCCAATAGATAGTTTTTCTTGTGTTGAAGCAGGATTAATTCTGAGTGAGGTCTTCTTCCTACCAAGACCTATGAATTCTATATGCCGGTCATTAGATCTTGTAGATGATATTGGGTTTCTGTCCGATTCTTTTGATTGAACAATATTTTTATTTTGATCTGCAAATTGAAATTGGTAATAGAAGTATAATGGTATACAAGTCGATGAAAATTGAGTTTCTATTCAAGTATTATAAAAAAACTCAAAAGAAAACCTAGAAGTTTGCTGTGCTGTGATAAGTTGTATGGAAGAAAAAGAAAACACAGAATGATAATTACTCGGTTTTATTTCCTGCAAGGTAAAACTTTATGTTAGAAATTATCACATAGAAACCTGAGCTTAAGTATCTCAGCTTAAGCATATTCTAACAAATAATTAATATGAAATCAATCACTCTAATGAAAAACACTAATGAGATTTATGTATTTGTGACTTTTCAGCGATAATTGTTTGTAATTGCGGATCAATTTTAATTTCACCAATTATTATAAGAGATTTAAGATGCTCATCAGTTAATTTAGATCTGTAAACGTTCTTTATGTACTTCATCTTGGAAAACGTTTTCTCACATAAGTACGTTATACCAAATACAGAAAACAACCTACGAGCAAAATTATGAAAATTATCAAATTTTACTAATGGAAGGCTCTTGTAAAATTCTAATAAAGATGAATTTTGATATTTGTTCTCAAACGTGTCATTGCACTGTACATCAATAACTTCCATTTGGACTTCCAGAGCTAGGGTCTCAACGTCAAAATCGAAAGGATTTTGGAAAAAGCTAATTTCATTCACAATCACATCAAAGTCTGAGAAACGAGAATCGAAATTTATCTTTAAAGCACTCAAATTTTCGACTGGAAATTCAGTCTTTGTGGTGTGGTTAAATATTTCACATGTTTTAAAACGTGTGAAACATTTTTCACCTATTTTCTGCCTGAACGTTTTGATATTGGTGTATAAATCAGGGGAATGCTGATTTTCTATATGTAATCTCAAATATAGTTCGCTCATATGATTTGTTAAATCAACATAGAAGGCTCAATTTTCACAGCCAATCACTGTTTCCTAAATCGGCACAAGGGCGATGCTTCTCATTCAAAAAAATTTCGATCTCTGCTCGAAGTTCAAAAAAACGCTCTTCAATAAACTCGCGGAATTGTCGGTGATTCAGTCCTGTGGATCTGATGAAGTTAACTGATATGACTGGTTTTAGAACTTCAGACAAATCCAAACGTTTTTCGCACAAGGACTGTTGATGAATGATACAAAGTAAAACTAATAGTTTTGAACCACCATCATTTTCTACAGCCGTTGACACAAGTCCAACCACCCCTTTATTTTTTCCACACATATTTTTGCCTCCATCGGTGGTGATACATTTATGGTTTTTCCATCGAAGGTTGTCTTGTCGTGAATACTATCGATATCAAGCAGTTCTTCATACACGTCATAGCTTTTTATTTACTCCATGAATGAAAATCAACATCTGAGCAACATCTGATACATCCGTTGAGTCATCCAAGGCTAGAAAAAACCATTCAAGATGTCCCTTTTTGTCAGACAGTTGAGATGATATATTTTCTGCGATGTCTTGCATCGTCCGAGTCACGGTGTTTGCTGACAAACTGACACCTTTCTATAAATTAACCTTTTCGGGGCATATTTCTTCCACTACAGCATTCAAGCAATCTTATTTCTCCATCAGTGAATGGTTTTCCACGTTTTGCAATTTCAAGAGCCACTCTTGTTCAGCATTTACTTTGTTGAACAAAGATTGCTGCGATTTCAGTCCGCGCTTCAAAGTTTCAAATTTTTCCGTCCGCAAACTTCCTGTATATTTAGAATGATTTTGAAGATGTTTCGATTCATAGTGACGTTTAAAGTTATATTCTCTGAAAGAAGCTATGGTTTCATTACAAATTGGACATAGCGCGTTATTATTGCACTCAATCATAAAATACTGAAAGTTCCATTTATCTTGGAACGTTCTGCATTCACTGTCTATTTTTTGCTTCTCTTTCATACTAATAAATCAAACATAAAATAAAAGTCTAATTAAAATACTCTCACTTATGCCCGGGTGTTAGTTCATTCCACAATAGGCAGTTTCGCTTCCTTCGCCTTTCCGGCGCAAACTGACTCGCAATGGCGCTGCCAGATTTTTTATACCTATGCAAATACTACCATCTAGAAGTGATCGAAAAAACTAGTCAGAACTAGAACTTTCTCGAACCAATGCGGAAATTCTCAAACATGCCAGCTGTTAGTAGTTAGTAGTTAGACGAAATAGATAGTACCTGCATCACAGATCTGCATAGTATTACTACTCGCTACTAAATGCCTCTACTTGTCACAACATACTGAATACGCAATCAATAGTAATTAAAATGCAACACGCCTATGTTTGCTTAGGTGTGCAGAAAAATTAAAATTGTTTTGGCCCTTGAAACAACCCGTAAAATATGTGATGGCCCTAAGGCTCCAACGTTTGGACACCCCTGCTCTAAATGAAACTATAACAAGAATAAGCAAGAAGGCATCTATTATGTCTTAATATCCCATTAATTATTGCGAATCATAGTTACTCATAATTGTATGAAGATTGTTTTTTTATTTTCTATGTTTTTCTGCTATAGAGTTTACTTCACGATACATTTAAATCTTCTGCAATGTTTTGAGTCTTTGTTTGGCCCAAATACGAAATAATGTGAGTAATCTGAACAGGAACAACGACCTAAGCACTTCCCAGGACAGACAATTTCGATTACAAGCGGTCGCAAAATGTATGAATTAAATCGATCAATTGGAGATATGAGTTTTCTTGGAAAATGCTGCGTGAAGTTATACTATTTACGCAAGAGATACACAAAATTGTAATAATTTATATATATATATATATATATATATATATATATATATATATATATATATATATATATATATATTTTATATATATATATATATATATATATATATATATATATATATATATATATATATATATATATATATATATATATATATATATATGTGTTTCGTTTCATTGAAATCAACAATTGTAAGAGCTATAGCATGAGGTGTTTTTCCACCCAATATAGTATCCCAAATTTCTGCTGAATGTCTCAATCAGAATAAATAGGAAGATTCTCTCTCAACTTGCGTCAGAACGACATCCAAAGCAGAAATAATACTGGGGCTAATGCCAACAGATCTAAAAAATAACCGATGAATAAGAACACAGCAACAACTTAAGTCAAAGTAAAACTAGTGTTGAAATACCCCTGAGAAACACCATGACCACTATAGAAGCTTATGCAGTAATCAGTTATTACGTAATCCATAGCAGTACTGAAGTGAAGCAACATGGACCGGGAAGAGCTAGACATAATAGTCATAGGATAAATAACGCAACATTGAAGTCGATATTTTAGAAGGGCTGTAAAAAACAGCAACATGTCCCGAAGAAAATGAATATTGGGAATCAATCAATTTGATGAGCACATCAAATCGATAAACGCGTACTTTCATATAAAATTTTGATCACCCATCTGATCGCCAGAACTTTGTAGGGCTAAAAATCGTCACCAAGTGTAAATTGAGAAGGAAATGGAAGGTACAAATACTCCACGGTTGACATTCGGCAAACCTGGAAGAAAAATAAACTGACTAGTCGATATCTCAACGATAATTGCCAACCACGACCAGGTTATACTAAAAAGAACTACTAGCAGTATGATTTGAAAGACTCTAGTGACACTAGATTGTTCATGCTGTGTGTGCGGAAACAAAAATTGAAACTATACGGCACATCGTTATAGGCTCCAGAGTCTTTACTGCATCCAAACAATACGCCATGCCGTGGTCAAGAAAATGGTGCACCATGCACTGAGCACCAAAGATTGATTCCAGGTAATGTGCATCGATACTAATCAGCACTAATCAGCTAGCATTCTGCAAGAAAAGACTCAAAATCTATGGTAAGATAGAAGTCTCGTCAGCGACAGAAAGAGTTGAACCAACTGATCAGATGTACTGATCTGGAACAGGAAGGGGAAGAAAGTTGGAAAAGTGACCTTTGAGGTAGTTAATGACAACGACATGAAGGTAAAGATAAGACTAAAAGCTGTCACTACTACGAACTCGTCCTACACAGCAAGCGATAGAACCTCGGAGCTTCGACCTTCGATCCATCCTTATCATCTATATCAAAGAATAAAAAGGAACAAATGAGAAATACACTTTGATAGATCTCATCTATGTATTTTATAAAAATCCAGTTCCAGGGGTATAACAGATTTTGATGCTAAAGCTAGGCCCTATTCAGAAAAAAAGTGGCTGAATACTTGTCATTAGGAAATTCTATCAAACATGACAATTTATGATCTGGAAAAAGTAAACAATATTTGGTAATCAGCTGGGATAATGCATAATGAAAATGATGATTAATAAAAAATATCTCGCATGGATAAGGAGCGAGTTATTATTTCATGTGAGCTGGGCGATAAGGAGCGGGTCATGTCAAGAATTTATTAAGGTAATTTTAAAGTAATAATGATCAAAAGTGAACTCGAACTCTCCCAGCTGATCAAGGGTGAATAGTTCAGACAATGAATATTCAGTTTCAAACTAGTCCTCTTATTGGTATCGTCTTTTATACTCAAATGTATATTATATTGACGGCTAATATACACAACGCTCACTTTCTTGAACGTCTGACAGACTCTACTGCTTCTCATGCTGAACGTCCAGTATACCCTTGAACGTGAAGGTAAAATCAGCTGATAGTTACCAACAGCAAATTATTTAGAGTTTCATTCCTAAAAATTAAGTGAAAAATCATTTGAGACAATTTTGAAATGGTTCATCATACCTCCAAATTGAAGGGAAGTTTAAAATTTTTCGGACGTCTCCCGTCCATTCGTTTGGCGAGTTAAACTAATGTGAATATCAGCATGAGATGAACATTATTATTACTATTATGAATACTTAGATGTGTGAACTATATCCGAAATGATTCCCCGGTAATTAGCGAGGTAGAATACATAAAGTTCCAGAATATTTGGAAAGAATGTAAAAGTTTTCTCTTTGTCAATCGATGCTGGAGATTTGTATGAATACTTAGATGTGTGAACAATATCCGAAATGATTCCCCGGTAATTAGCGAGGTAGAATACATGAAGTTCGATCTAGAAAGCTGAAGATTCAGATTCATGTTCATAAATGTCATTTCTCGCCATAAAAGATTTTGAACGGAGTCTGATTTCTGGCGGAGACAATTTCAAATGATGATATCTCGGTGAAAGTTTTCAGAGAAAAATTTACACCATTTAAGAGTTTAAAATTTGCAAATATTTGCTTTGGCAATAGGTTTCGACCAGCTCAAAAACAGCGAGTTACGAGGACAAAAGTTGGCCATATTTTGAAGGCTGATGAACGCTTCGTTGTTAATGATTCGGCGAATGCTTGAATCTCTTTGATCTTGTAGATGGATATTCTTCGGAACGGAATGGAATTTCGAGTGAAAGTTGGCCTTATTAAGTGGAAGGATTCTTGTTCGCTTTCGAATAAAAATCCAATCGAAATTTTATAAAAATGCTTAAAAAACATTCATTGCGTAAAATTTGGAAATCGGGGAACGAATAATCTCGGGAGCTATTGAGAACTCAGACGGAAGGCTTATATTTAATTATGGAACAAGAATCCTACCACCCTATAGAGCCAACTCGAAATTTCCATTTCATTCCAGAAAATGTGTAACCTTCATTCCAAAGAATCGAACTTTCGATTTTCGATGAAGTTTTCTCTCTGATTTAGTCCGAGGAGCTGGATGCGCTTTACGTCTTCTTTTCAAAAAGGCTCTAGCGCTGCCATCTGGCTTTTCTCCGATGCGATCGTTGGAAAAAGGAAACACCGATTGTTCCGAAAAATAGTTGTTGCCTATAAAAAAAAAGTTTCTTCGCTAGAATTTTCCTCAACCCGATTTTTCAGTATGGTATATTACTATGTAAAATGGAAGAATTGGATAAAGTATTTTTAGCATACTCAGATAATGATTAATCATCAGAACATGAGATGAATTATTCAGATGGAAGTGAAATCTCTGGAAAAACTTCAAAGAGAGTGCTTCTGAAATCCGAATGTATCCACATTTGCATTGTAATTATCAGAAAGTCAAGCAATATTTTCCAATGTCATTCTACACAAATTTAACTCGTTCGTCTTCACATTCTTCTGCTGTTCAACCCAACATAATTTACGAAATCAAATGATATTTCTTTCAGTCGGTAGCTTGAAAATTCTCATAACGAAAATTGAACAACGATAAGTAGCAACTCTAAATCAATCACGAATGAGTACAAAGTGCTTCCTCATTCGCAAATAAAAAAAATCAAATTTTTGGATTTTTCGTAAACAGGAAGGGTCGTACAGTGATGAGAACATGAAATCATCACGGTGTAGGTGGTTCACAACGCTGTGATAGTAATGGTGTGATGTTGACACGGCGAACAATGATGCATCATGCTCTGATATGTAATTACCCTTAGAGTGAAATCTTGTTCCTTCTACTATTTAAGGGTTTAGATCGTCAATAACCTCTACTGAATAATTCTCACTAGAATGAGATCACAATGATATATACCTACTTCTGATAAACTTGAATCACTTTGAGATACATGAAGAATCTTTCGAGGTTCATGTTTTTCAGATGGCTTTCCAGAAACTGTTACTTTTGAAATATTCAATATGCTCCCCGATTTCACATTACTTGCAGTTTTACTCCATTTCTCATTATTGGAAAGTACGGACTGAAATGGTAAAAAATCAAAAGTAAAATCTAAAACAGTTTCAACTCACCTTAATATCACTATTTTCACTGGAAATTTGGGAAGTCTTGTAGTGTTTCGGCTTTGGTTTTCCAATAAGTGTCATAACGTCTGTCTAAAGTATAAAGATTTTATGGACAACGTTGGTTGTGAACTCATGAACAACTTACTTCAGATAATTCCGAGTCACTTAATAGCCCTTCAGAGTTTTGTTTTTCCTTTGAAATGTCTGAATCCAAATGTTTGTGTACGTATTGACTTTTTGATTGAGTATCTTCTGAAGATTCTTCAGGCGGAACACTATCCAGAATAACACTTTTCATTTCTCTTTCCTGGAAATATTAGTATCGGTATGATTCAAAATTCATCATGTATTCGAATTATATAATTAGATGCTTTATGTGAACCACGCAAACTTCAAATGTTTTCAATGAAATAAAACTAAAGTATTTAGATTTTCACTATATTAACAAAACTATGACCGGTTTCACCACACTGTGGCTTCATCAGATAGATACAAACTAATGAACAGAGTTATCCCTTATATATTAGTCTTATTTCCTACTTAATATTACAATAGGTACAAGAGGTATGTTGAAAACCCATCGAAGTTGCTTACTTTATGAATTGAAAGGATTGAGTAAAGGAGAAGGATTTAGATCTAATTGACTATTAAGTAACCTACCTCAATTCTTTTCTTTGTTGATCTCTAAAATTCCCAATAGAATGAGTTTTTGTCTGTTATTTTCATTGTGTAAAATTTTGAAATTATCATTAAAGTTATGGTTTTCTTAGAGTAAGTGATTAGAATAATAGGAATCTGATTTATGATAATTTAAACTACGTTTGTGCTCGGATAATCTAACTTTGAAATTTCTGAAAGTTCTACCAATATAAATTTTATTACAATCCCCGCAAAACAGTTCATAAACACCGGATTTATTACTTTTATCAATTTTAGATTTGCAGTTTTTAATATGTCGGCCTAAAGAATTATCAGTTCGGAATGCTATATTGAAATTATAATGCGAGATGAATGATTTTAATTTTAGACTAGGATTACCAATATAAGTTGAGCTGTTGTATTTTGTGTTGAAACTTTTTATACTTGGAAATACTTCCTGAATTGCTTTTTGCAATCCACAGCCACAGTGTGGTGAAACCGGTCATAGTTTTGTTAATATAGTGAAAATCTAAATACTTTAGTTTTATTTCATTGAAAATATGTATATCGATTTTAATCAAGTAACGACCTCCTCAATCAAATTATCAAACTTCAAATGTAGTATATTTGATTTATTTAGTAACTCGTGCTCGTAGACAACATCTGGTCGAAATTAATGCTACCGCGACAAAAAGCGTAGTTGAAAAATCGGTAACTCTAATACAATTATACCAATTACATGAAATGAAGGAGATACCTTTATGAACGTATAAGATTCGTCTCACTATACGAAACATATAAGGGGTTACTCCATGCACCAGAATTAAAACAAGAAAAAATATCCGTGATTCATAACTCCATAGGGATGAAATAGGGAGCCTTTAATGTAATTGATAAGCGCCAGTGAGAAAGTCTGGGAAAATACCAAATCAATCCTAAGGTTCTTTACAGACAACGTTAAGCTGTTGATAGAACTATGAAATTGAAACTTCTTAACTCATCAACTAGGTAGAAATTTGATGAATCAGCTTTTGAATATGTGTACCTTATGACAGCTAAATCTGCATGCAACGAGTATATAAGGCTCTCAGGTATCAAACAAATATCTGAATCAAAAGAGAGAATAACAACTCTCAATGATGATAATTAACTGTCAGGTAGCTCTGGGATATACAATTCTATGAAGATGTCACATAAGTCACATATGATAGAAGTTTCAAAAACTATATTGCTTAAATTTTGAGTGTAGGACCCACATCAAAAGCTGGCAGTTTGATCTCATCAATCCTGGTGGAAAATGGATGTTCTGATACATCAAATTCTTGGTTATCTATAACTTAACTATCAGAGTCGAGCCTAGTTCCTTGTTCGAGGTGAATACCATACCACCCATTATTAATTTATCGATTCCAGTTGCTTGGTATAACCTAGTTGTTTAGTATATCCTTCATTTACATTTTGGAGGAGGAACCGTATTTTGAAATTTGGAATTTCACACTAGAGATTTTCTTATAATCAAATTTCTCTTCAATTAATCCTGAATTTGGATACTTTTAAGATAAACCTTCCCTAAGGCAGTTTATTCTTTGGGATCAGATTGAAAATAATAGAGGTTGGAATTCAAAATACTGAACTTCAACTACAGTTAGCGTGGTTATAAAGATTCACACGGCTTATTGTCAAAGACATATATGCTGTGACTGAACTACTGAATTCCAGATATAATCAAGACTACTCAATTAACAACAATCAATAGATCATTCCATCTCAAAGATTAATAGAAAACCGACAGAGTCGTAAATGCCTACGTCACATGATTTAGGTCAACCGCCGGTAGCTGCACGGTTAGTGAGCAAGTATGACGGAATATGCTTAGCCGAGGTGCCTGGTTCGAATCCGGGTTCAAGTTATGGATGTTGTCCTTGAAGAAAAAAGTGATACTTGGAAACAGTTGCCTAAAGGAGGCATAAATTTCCGAAGACCAGATAACTTGTAATCCTTGTGGTGGCAGTTGTCATTGCACGGTCAATGAGAGTAGTTCGGAATCCACTATAAGTTGTAGGTCCACTGTGTAAATGGGCTAAGTTCCCAAGCACATTGTCAAAAGATGAAACAAAGAACAATCATTTAGGTCACAATCAGTGTTCAAAATTCATTTATTTCCATCACCGAAGTTGCTGTAATACCAATCAATGCAATTTCAAAAATAAACCATAAGAGTAGATGAGATTTCAAAATGATAATTCGAAATATGTTGAGAGAAGGAATTCACTAAATGGATGTTTGAAATAATCATGAACGCACTTCCGCTATTATTTACACAACTGAGCTATGTAAAGTTGAATGTTCATATAATCTTACGTTTTTAATCGGTGCAATACACTCTGAAATAATGAACTTCAAACAAATTATAGATTTCACAATACAAGATTTTCTAGCACTGAATACTTGTTATTTGGATTTCAGATTGAAAACTAGCTGATTATTTAATAAAATTTCTTCCTCTCCTTTTCTTATGCAGGTTACTTTGTTAGGAAGATTGTTTCCGATACTGTGCCAAATTGATATGCTTTGAAAACAACAATAAAAAGTTGAATGCATAAAGCAGGGGTGCTAAAACGGTCGATCATGAGTGCTTTTTGGGGAAATCTCGAGAAGAAGTAAACTAAATTACAAAAATTCATTACGTAATAAAATAACACTCTGCTAGCGGCAAAAGGCGGCTTCATCAAAGGAACTTGTCAAAGAAAAGCCGCGATTTTTATTCTTGCCACTTTTCTAGAAATTTCGGGCAGCGAGTCTGCCGGGAACATTCGACACTTTCGTTCACGCCAATATGAATGTTGCGCCTGTAGGAATTGGAGTCATTCTGAATTGTAACTTGAAGGCAATACTACGTCATTACAAAGTTCATTATTTAATAGTACAAAATGAATGCAGCGAAAAAATCTAAAACGTATCATTTTGATAACGATTGAAATTTCAGATGGAATTGTATCAGCATGTACTATACCCATCTCTTATAGTTCCGAAATAATTTGGTAATATATTGAATTTTGATGATTTTACTAGAACTAACAGTAAATGCTTCAAAATATTTGAATCGAGTAACTGAACTGGCTACGCTCACCTGACAGGTGACTAAATTTAATGTACTTGTCACTTCGTTCATTCGAATTTGATATTTTAACAAGAATTGTTGGTAATTTGAAGTGAAAATTTTTGAAAAACACCAGATTGATAATAAAATGGCTGATTATTCAAACGAGGATATGTTTAATCTCTTTTGAATTCATGGCGAATGTCAAGAAGTGGTGGATAGAACTTGCAGGCAATTCAATAAAAAATTTTCAAATTTGGCGCCGATGAGTAAAACAAAATTTCGAAGGATTAGAAGCAATTTTCTGCAATTTGGAGGAACAAAATACATAGAAACTAGAAGAAAACCAATTCTCGAGGACGACGAAAATCAAATTAATACGCTAGCGTATTTTCGTGCGAATCTACATGCGTCCATTAAGTCAGCATCAATGGATATTGGATTGAGTTATACTTCCATTCAAAGGATCCTTAAGAAGCATAACATGCACCCGTATTCTTATATCAGACTACAAAAATTGAAACCAACTGACCTTCCCAAGCGGCTAAATTTCTGTGAAAATTTAATAATTCGACTTCAAGAAGATGAGACAATTCTGCAAAAAATTATACGGTCTGATGAAGCCAAGTTCAATGAAAGTGGAATAACCAACAGGAGAAATCGACATTTTTGGGCCACAGAGAATCCACATTTCATTGGGGTTATTGATTTCCAAAATAAATTCAGCGTGAACGTTTTAGCAATTTTAATGAATGATGCTTATCACATTTATGAGGAAAATCTTAATGGACAAAGTTACCTGGAAATTTTGAGAGGAACATTAGCAAAATTTTTAGATGGATTACCCCTTAACCGTCTGAGAGATTACTATTACCAAATGGATGGTGCACGTGCACATAAAACACGAGCTGTAGATCGGCAGCTAACAGAAATGTTCGAGGAAAGATAGTGGGGTAATCAAGGACCTCCGCGTTCTCCGGACCTGACGCCCCCTTGGTTTTGATTTATGGGGCAAAATCAAGAATGAAGTGTATCTCATTCCTGTAAGAAGTAAAGAAGAGTTACTAGAGCGCATTCATAATGCTTGTCGTAATATTGATCCTGAGAAAACTAGGAGGGCAACTCATCATGTTCGTATACGAGCTGTCAAGTGTATCGAGCAAACTGGGGCCCATATTGAACATTTATTCAGATCGTAAATTAGTTTTCTCCTATGATGTTTGCTATCCTTTATTTTTATTCATGTAATCATCTTCGATGATTGGTTATCGCTTAGTTCCTACATGTTTCATTCACCCGAATTATAGAAAGCTGCTGCTGATGCTTCGAAATTTTATTTTACTCATAGACGGTAAATTTGGAAATGGGTTATTGAATTGCCTGCAATTTCTACCCACTACTTTTGGACATTCTAAAATGAATTAAAAAAAGATTAAATATATATTTTCGTTTGAATAACCTGTGGTTTTATTCCCAGTGTGTTGTATATTTTGGATATTTTCAATCTGAAATAACGACAATTCTTGTTGAAATATCAAATTCGAATGAACGAAGTGACAAGTACATTAATTTTAGTCACCTGTCAGGTGAGCGTAGCGAGTTCAGCTACTTGATTCAAATATTTCAAAGCATTCTCTGTTAGTTCTTGCAAAATCATCAAAATTCAATATATTCCCAAATTATTTCGGAACTATAAGAGATGGGTAGGGTACATGCTTATGCAATTCCATCTGAAATTAGACGCTTCATCTGATGGCGATATAAAAATTGGCACGTGCAATTTGAAAAAATTGAGTTATTGCTGTTTGAAGAAGGCCAAATTGCAAAAATCATACAGAACAACGCAATAAACATTTGACATGTGTAGACTGCTCAAAAAATTCCTTGATCCTTCTTCTATCCACCCAAGCAAAAATTGTGTCTCTAGTGCAAAGGATCTACGAGCAACATTTTTTTTAAATGTTCCTTAAAAATCGAGTTTATTACGAAAAAAATTAAATCTGTCAAAAGTTTTGACAGATAAGTGCCTACAACTAGGGTATTTTACGCCTTGCTCAAATGTCGGTTCTAGATGTATAATAAAAAAGGTAGGTTGCCATTTGAAATAACAAAGTGATGACCCACTTCCAGTATAACCGGAAATGGTATCACTTCGAAAATATTTCACTTCAATTGGAAATCGCTAGTTGTGGCCGCGTATGAAATTTCAGCTTGATATTGTAATTGGAACTCAAAAAGTTTTTAACGGACGGTGGATATCCCTGTATATAAATGAATAAACAATGGTTTTATCCTAATTAACATCTGTTTACCTAGACAGAATACCATTCATTTGATCTTACCTCGTCAGACGAAAATTCGATGAGTGGTTCATCTTCAGTTTGTTCGTGAATAATATCCAATTCCCTACTATAAGGAGATCTGGAAGTTTGTAGATGTTCCTTTTCTTGTCTATCCGTGAGAGATTCCTGTAATGAAACTGATTGAAAATCACATTCCTCATGGTCAACCACTTACCCTGGAATCTTCGAAAAGAAGTGTAGCAGCAGGATCATCCAGTTCATCCAAACTCAAACAATGGCATGTTTTTAATGTTCTTATGGACGGTGCTCGCTGTTGTTTATTTATTTTGAATGTGCTTGCCACGGAGGAACTTTCCGCAATACTTTCAGGCGAACATGTTATCTTAATCAATCAAAAATTGTTTAATCTTGTGCAGTTGTAATGGAATAATACTCACTGAAATTGAAACATCCTCTGGGAATTGTGTTTCTTCATCTTTATCATCGATTCCGAATGCAGTAAAACTATACATTTCAATTTCATCATCAAAACTTTGCATACTAACATAATCTGGCATGTCTTGTTTTTCTAAATCTCTAGAACTCTTAACTTTGAAGTCAGTGATAGTGGAAGGTTCTTTCTTTGCTTCTTGGTAACCATAAGAATAATCATCAGTAGATGAACCCTCGTTTGTTTCTTCTAATTCATCTTCAGATTCTCTTCCAGAATCTCCAGAAGATGAGTTATCTTCATCAGTCTTGGTTGTTGGCACTGTCGTTATTGTAAATTCTTCATCAGATGAATCCCTGTGATGGAAAATAATTCATATTTATGTGTTTCTGATGACGACACATTACCTTTCCTCGCTGATGTCAGACATGTCTCCATATTCAATAGGTGAGAGGCATACAGTACATATGTTCTCTAAGTCCTCGAAACATTGACGGCAATACATAGCAGTACAACCAGGTCTCTGACATTTTATAGGTTTATCCGAATCTGATTTGCGGAATACTTCTCCACAAAGTAAGCATGACTGTTGCTTATCTGAGCCAAGAAAAAATAGGAAGAACGGATTGCTAAAAAAAAATTTGTTGAAGCACCCAAGATTTTTGGTTTTTCAATTTCTGTTGGGTTGGCAACTAAGTTACCGTCGTTTTCTCAAATTGAATAATCTGCATATCGTCAAATGACGAAAGATTTAGCACGAATCGAATTTCATATAATCATTGATGATAATTGAAAAAAAACACGCAGATTGATATCGAAAAAACAGAATACTAGTCAACTAAATTTTCAATAATTTTCATACCTTGAGATATACTTATTTTATTCATTGATATAAGACAAAAGAGTTACAACAATCAGAAGATGGATTACCATCTACCCTATTCATTCAACGACTATCAAACTAGAAATACAGGATTAAAGATTTGAAATGAATGAGATAAAAACACAAGGTTTAACGTTAATCTATACTTTATTTGAAAAAATTCGACGACGTTTCGCTGACACAGCAGCTTTATCAAGAATGAAAAACAGAATGAAGAGTATGGTATTATAAACAAATCGTAGAACAAGTTGGATGAATAACAGGAAAATCCACACCGAGCCATTGTACAGTTAGTATGAAAGGTAATAAAAACTAATTAAACTAGTTAAGTAGGGGTGAATAATTCACATCTACCTGTTCATTCAAAAGCTTGTCCGAATGTTTGTATCTATTTATTTCTAATGTTTCTAGGAGATCTAATTTTGATCTTTTTGATTTTATATGTAATATGTCAAAGTTTTTATTGAATGAATGGTTTTCTTTTATTAGGTGGTTTGAATAATTTGAATTAGATTTATTTTTATCGAAGCTACGTTTATGTTCAGATGTTCTTATGCCAAAACTCCTATAGGTCCTACCGATATAAATTTTATCACAAGAACCGCAATTGAGTTTATAGAATCCTGATTTACTTGATTTTTCAACACGAGATTTATTATTTTCAATATGTTTACCTAAGTTATTAGAAGTTTTGAAAGTTATATTAAGATTTTGTTTGACGAGAAAGGATTTAATATTTGTACTTGCAGAACCGCAGAATGTTAAACTGTTGAATATTTCATAGTCTTTATGAATAGGATATACTTCATTTATTGCTTTCTGATACAGTTTTTACGAATGATTAGATCTATCATATCCGGATTATATGAATTATTAATGGCTATCTGTTTGATGATGTTTAACTCTTTATTATAATCTTCTACTGATAAAGGTAAATTGAGTAACCGATGTACCATGCTGTTTAAAGCTGCAACTTTGTGTTGAATTGGATGTAATGAGTAGTTATGTATAATTGTATCAGTATGTGTTGGTTTACGAAAGACCGAAAAACATGATTATTATTTTGTTTAGTGATTTTAAGTCCAAAAATTAATGGAATCGTTCTGTTCAATTTCTATCGTGAATTTAATGTTCAAATGGATGGAATTAATGAAATTAAGAAATAATATATATATTTATTTATATCATGGATCTACATCAAGTAACGGCCTCCACAATTCAAAAAGATTTGAAATGATGTTGTTGACAGATGTCAATGTCTCCTTTCGTCAGAGCCTACAGATATAGGAAGATTTCGTTCTGAGGAATTAGCTTAGCAAAACTATATGGAATTTGTGAATTATTCAACTTTTGTGGTCTCTTAAAATAATATTCCTGAGGATACTACGGTATCCGCATATGTGTAATGTTGGTTATAATCGGAAATATGGTTATTTGAAAATTTTCAACACATCTATCCCGATTCAGAGGTTATGGGTTGTATCAGAGAATTTTTCAAGTAAATGTTTTTGACATTAGCATGCCAATGATAATATTAAAACAGCATAGGTTTATCTTGATTGTTATCTTGGTTGTTATGGCGATTTGAAAACTTTGATCTCCATTCCGATTCGGAAGCTAGAGGTCGAATCAAAAGTCAAAACTTTCTGATAATAATATGCCTGAATAAAAAATGAAAATCTTGGTTATTACCGGAGATACGGCGATCTGAAAATTGGCAACCCTTCCTTTCCGAAGGTAAGGGTCGCATGAAAAAATCTTTCAAACAAACGCTTTTGATTATAACATGTCTAAGAATAATATGAAAGCTATATGGGCCTATCTTGGTTATTACTGGAGATATGACGATCAGAAAAATTTCATCTCCACCATCCCGATTCGGAAGTTAAGGGTCATATCAAAAAACTTCTTGAATAAAAATCCTTTACTACCATATGCATAAGTATAATATCAGAACCGCATCGATGTTTCTTGGTTATTACTGGAATTATGACAATTCGAAAATGTTCAACCTCTGCTGCCGGATGAGGCTCATATCAAAGAGTATTTCGAACAAAACTTTCTGATAATAATATGCCTAGAGATATGATTTGAAAATTTTAAACCCTTCAACATTGCCTTTAAACTAAGCTTTGATTATGGGATCTCTATTTATTGCTGAAGGAGTTCAACTCTCTCATTCGAGCTGTGTTAATTTCTAGAGTTTGCTAAGCTCCAAGGTATTCATGGAGATTCTCTGGGCCAAGAAAAGCTGTAAAATCCATTAGTTTGGATTACCTTACCCCTTTTCACATGAACAACCAAACCCTTCTCTGGTCCCATCCCCATTTGGATAGAGGCGCTGATTACAGATCCTTTTTTCTAGTTGTTGCTTCAGCTCCTCTGCATTTGACGAGTAGATCTTGAGGGTTTTCACTAATTGTAATAATAATAGTCATTCGGAGTCTCACTTAGAAGTGTGCTGGGGGGTTTAGTAGGATGCAGAACTTAAGTGGGCTGAGAGTGACCGTCCCCCTGAAAAATATCTCTCATGATTTTAATTTCCCCACTTTAATGTTCTTCATTTGATGTTTTGATACTAATACTTGTCCTTCAACTTTGCATTAGATGTTGAAGCAGTACCGTGACCGGGTCCGATATCCTGTGGATACGGAGCACTTTCAATAAACAGGACTGCGGGACCGAATAAAAAGTTTTTTTGTAGTTAATTCACGTGAAAGAATATCTCGTAGCTTTCTTCTTCCGTCACGGTTACGAGGTATGAGAAGCTGTTTACATCTCCTCGAATTACGTCGGTCTCCGTTATGATCTTTGGCTAAGATATTGTGCGCATCAATGTACTTATACATATGTAGCGTTAGACAGCCTGTCAACATTTTGTAAATCGTTGGTAGATAAGTTAGATAAGGTCTATAATTTTCTAGATCATTAGTGTTCTGTCCATTTGGTATCACCTTTAGAGGGAAAGTTCGTTGTCTCGTGGCTGGTCGGGTCGTTTAGGTCTTCCTGAAACAGAGTTGATAATTTAGAATGTACATTCTGAAGTTCTACTATTAGTAATTAAAAATGTTATCATATCCTGGTGAATATTAGTGCTTTTTTCCTGTACTCTCTTTGATATTTTTCCCCAATCTGTTACCCTTGCATCCACCCCTCCAACTCTCCTAGCCAACATGCACGTTCCTCGTGCTTGACAATTTGTCCTCATATGATTTTCCAATACTCGCTCATTGTTTCAGGATCAGGTGTCGGTTCTCCTAGGGTATCATTAATTTCAGGATTCCTGAAGAATTGTGTTTGGTTCTTGTGGATGTAATTTCTGCCTCAGTTGCGGATCTTTGGCTCTCATAAGAAACTCAGATGCTATATTCTGAATTGCCTTGGTAAGTCTTTTGGAGATTTCAACACTATGACCCTTCCAGCCGCTGTTTTCATATAGCTTTTGTGCCATCCATTTTTCCGCTATATTTGCCTCGCACTTCTGTTATGGGCCGAGCTTCCGCGTAGACAATTGATTATGAGTAACCTTTCTGCTTCATGAGGTTAGTTTTCTCTACTTGTGAATATTTCTTAGTCAGCGTCAAGAAAACTGGGATCTCTCTATCGCAATAAGCAATCAATTGCTTACTCTCTATAAATCTCAAATTCGTCCTGTTATAGAGTATGGTTCTCATGTATAGGGTTTCTACTCTTAAACACAGCTGGAAACTCCTGGACTTCATCCAAAAGAGAGAAATTCGGTTGATCGGAGACAATGCACTCACAGATTCCATTCCACTATTGCAACATCAAAGAAAAGTTGGTGAGCTTTCTCTTTTTTACAGGTACTTTCTTGGAGGATGCTCTGAGGAACTTTCTACGCTTGTTCCACCGCTTGTTTCTATTTTAAGGCAAACTCATTC
Organism: Cryptolaemus montrouzieri; assembly: GCA_013387265.2. Lineage (NCBI taxonomy): Eukaryota > Metazoa > Arthropoda > Insecta > Coleoptera > Coccinellidae > Cryptolaemus > Cryptolaemus montrouzieri. Next base: position 108,988,186 of record JABFTP020000185.1, read on the forward strand.
CCATTCGTGGTTGAAATAGAGACACACGTCTCTATATCAGAATTTCTTTTTTCATAGAACGGGAAAACTCTGGAACTCCCTTCCATGAAACGTATTTCCTCATGACTATAACCTGTTAGCATTCAAGCGAAATATTAACCGTTTATTCTTTTCAGGAACTCGCGGTGTCTTCAAGACATAATAGGATTTGCTTTCTTACGCGAGTAACTTTCAGATGAAAAAAAAACGAAAAAACTTAATCTCGGAGCTTCTTGAAAGAAATCATTCGTGGAATTTTCGGCCTCTTTTCAGGATCGTAAGAGTTTAGTAATCAGCATTATGTATATCTTATTGTTGACGCGTTTCGAGTTCTTCTGCCTTCAAAGTTTCTTTTGATTCTTGCAGTGCATACAATATGCTCAGTCTAATTCTCTTTTTGATAATATCTAGAACAGCGTCCTACAACTTTCCGTTCTCCATGATCCATCTCACCCTATTTGCTATCAGCTGCACATTTTCCGTTATATCTGATACTATCTTCTGTCATGTTCGGTTGAGATGCTAAAGTACTTAAAATTCATCGAAAATTTCACATTGAGGATGCCTGCAATTAATAATATTTTCATCGAGATCTTCCTAATAACATGAAACCAGAAAAAAGGTGGGAGGTTTCATTATGGAATTTTGTACTGATTCTATTTTCAGAAGTACTCACTAATGAAATATTTATAATAATCGATATTGAGCATCTCAAGCCTTTTCATTATAACTTATTTTTTGCTCATCACTTAACTTCTATTTGATACATAGTTATTTAATATAATTGACTAAATTAATTTGTTATTGTAAATTACAAAAATTTATTGAGTACATTATTTTTTTTTTCAGCTCGATCTATTGTGAAAGTATATTGTTTATGATCTGGAAGTACTTTTTATTTTGCTTATTCAAGCTATCATTTTACTTGCTTTTTAACCGAACGAATGTAAAATAAATAGTAATTCGAAGACTTGATATTTTAATACATTATATTAAACCTTACTTACTTACTAAACCACACTTGCACATAACTGAAATGCTGCCGAAATGCCACGACGACATAAATGAATTCAACGAACCACAACCTCTATTTGATTTCTGGCTTATAAATATAGAACTCATGAGCATAAGCAACAATTTTTATACAAAACCATTACTGCAGATGAAAAATATTACCAGTTCACTGGCATAAATTGACGATTGTCGATAACAAATTGCATGAACGTAACGATGAAGAGACCCACAGACTTAAGACTATCAATAATAATTTCAGAAGAGTTATCCCTACACGATCCTCTTTATTCCCTTATTCTCACTCACAAGAATTTTCAACTGAAACAAAATTCCACCTTAACTATTTATGCCCAAAAAGCAGACAAACTCGAAGGTTAATTATCGTTATAGCTTCCATCCAAAAATCAAAGTTGAAGAAAGACAAAATTGTTATAAAAAATAACAGATGAAAATAATAAAACAATGAAATAATCAAAATCAAAGAGCCTAAGAATGTTGACAAAGGATGTTTACGTACACACGGTTATTTGAAGCTAATTTATACATAAAGTTCCTTACAGCACCACAACTGCGGGAACTAAGTTGCCAGTTAAGTGTGTATAGTTAAGTGTATATACCTTGTTTTTGACCTCAGATACTCCAAGCATGTCACTTTAGTAACATCTTTACTGCCGAGTAATTTTCGCCTCAGTTGCCTCCTTGCGAATTTAAGGAAGGATGATCTAGATCTCAGAATATGGTTATACAGCCACACAGCTCTTTCTCTGGCTCTCTTCGGATAATAGTAGCATAGGATACTATGTCTCCAACGTAGACCGTATGGTTCAAAAATTGTGAGAATGAGGCAGAAGCCAAGAATGCTAGCTGGAATATTGCAATTATTATAAAAATTTGACTTCGTTATCAGTACTATACCTATTTGAATATATCTGTCAATGTTAGGTGGAATAGGAGTTGGTAAACATGGTACTGTATCGATCTCCAATGTGATTCCAAGTGGTTGGAATGATTTGACAACTCCTTTCAAAAGGTCTGCTAGAAATCCATTTCCAGCAATGTGTACTGTGGGTACATTAGGCGCTGAAAGAAGAGATACATTAAACAAATAATCTAAGTTAACAATGGATCGAAAACTTATTTGAATCACATTCGTAAAACAAACAATAGAATATCAGACATTTTGTTGAAAGCTAAGTAAAAGTAGAAGAAAAACTGATTGGTGATTTCAACGAACGCGAACTCATGAAACCTACTATCAAAATGTTGTTTGATGGTTAAAACTACATTCGGCAGCTGCCATTGCAAATGATACAAAAAGCTAGAGATTCAGAAATTATCACTTAACGCAGGGCATTTAAGACTCCAACTTCGCACATATAGATCACTCCGAAATTTTGATGTGGCGCGAGTGTCAGATTATAACACTGGTGATTCTTCGACATATTTTTAATGAGAACCTTTATGGTAAGAAATAAGAGCTCAGACTTTCTTTGTGGTAAAGAAGCTCTGAAAAGATGCTGCTTCATCAATTGAAACTTCATTACTTCTAAGTTGCGATAATGTAGCTCAAAGATATATTTTCTCATACATAAACGAGACACGCTAACATAAGTAAAATAATCAGTCTTTCCTCGTATACCTTATTCTAGTTCTGCAATAAAAATGTCTTCTAGAAATACCAATTTGACATAAATTATAGAAGTTTTCTTTCTATTATACAGGACGGTGTAGCACTTTGGGTAACAGGAGGTATGAAAGGTCACAAATCAAACAATAGGATAATTTCAGCATTATTACCTTCCACTCATGCTTTATCAAAACAATAATTAAGAAATTAAAATAATTACAAAAATATAAATCATGGTGAGATGAGATTTAGATTTAAATACTCGGGAGGAACCTGCCGCTTTCTGATCGCACCCTTTGACATCACATATGAGCTTTATTATATTGTTTGAAAGATATTTGATACTAACAATAGACATTTGAATGATTCTTCAATGATTATTGAAACTCGAAATGATGAAACAATTGTAGAATGCTTGTTAAGAACTTTCTAGAATACTTCAGAATAATCTTGAAATATGACAAAAATAAGATATCATTCATCCAAGCCGGCACAGATACTCCCTACCAACAGCTAAGCAATTCCCCATTTTTTTCTTTGGACTTATGCACGCACACAATAAACAGCTGGCATCGCCTCGTACATTAGAGATACGTTTTTGTCTAGAATATTCTACCGAGCTTTTTATATTCGTGCAGTCTCCTCACTACAGTTCAGTTTCATTTTGAAAAATAACTATGTCGTTAAGTTTGCGAGTACGTTGTTATTGCATGTTGCAATTGAGTTTATATTGTAGTATAAGTACATTCAAACACCAAGTTTCTCAATTCTCTCCCGTTGAATGAAAATATCCTTAATCTTGATTATTATATTTTTGGAAAATTAACAACATCTGCCAAGTCAAGCGGATCACAAGTACAACAATAGCACTTGGATAAAGATAATGAATCAATAAACAATGAGAATGCAACAATCCCGTTGAAGCATTAAGAGGCTTTGTGAACTGTGAACGTCACAGTCAGCAAAAGCGGAAAGAGGTTGGGCTTAGCGAAAAGAAATGTAGAGAGGAGTGGGATACAGCAGATGAACCAGGTTTGGATGCAAAAATGACATAGAATACTGGCTGGGTTGCAGTAGATCTATGAAGAATGAAGAAAAGGCGGAAATGCTTAGACATTGCTGGGAACTGCCCGAAAGTTACGACTAAAAAGGAAGATGTGAAGAACCTTAAGCGAAAATTTAATCGCAAGTGGCTTGAAGACTATTCGCCGTGAATGAAATATTTTCTTAAAGATGAAGAACCTCCGTGCATAAACTACGTATTATTTTCGCTCCCTACAATGCGAGAGGTATAGGGCTCTTTCATGGGCCAGCCATGCCAGGAGCATGGCATAAAGAAGCTGCTGAATCTGTTCATATCGTCTTGGAAAATCCTGCGGTTATTAATTAACTCGAATGAGCCCATCAGCAGATTGATGCCAAAAATATAAAGATCATGGGCTCTATACAAAATGTCATACTATTTTGTGTTTTCCGAGATTTGATCCAGATGAAAATTGATTCTTAGAATGGCCCATTGAAAATGTATCTGAAACATATGGTGAACTGGAATGATACATGATTGTCGATGATCTCAAAAGGGCATGCGCTTCACTATTGTAGCAGATGAAAGCTGTTATATATCCAGGAAAGAACAGTTATCAATTGGTGTCAGATTCTCTGACAACAAGTAACCGAATTAAAGAGGAGATTTTGAGGTTCATCGAAGTAAAAAAAAATGACAATTGTCTCTGCAATTGAGCTGTTTGTTAAAAATTTTGTAATTAATCCTCATAAATGCGTAGGCCAGGGCTACGACGGCTGCTAAACAAAGGCAGGGTGTTAAAGGGTTACAGAAACGTCTACGAGAATTTTTTTCACAAGTGTTGTTTTTCCACTGTCCTAGAATCAAACTCAACCTGAAGTGAGAAACACAATTAGAACCATCAAGGACATTATACAATTTTTCCGTGAATCACCTTTGAGGATAGTGCATGCTTTTTCTCTGTCTCCTTTATGCGGAACACGATGGTCACAAAAATGTAAAAGCATTCGGCTTTTCAAGGAAAATTTAACGCTGATTATCTTTGCACTCACAAAATCGACTGCATTACTGCACACAGCATTTTTTCCCGGCGTGCTTCAGGCTATACTGACTTATCTCGCGCTGCGCCCTCTGACCTGCTCTTGATTTTTCAGCCATTCTTGACTCGGTTAACTTCCTTTCACCGATCTCCGATATGTAGCTGACCTCCCTCTCGATCTCCAGTTGCCTCCCCCCTTGTCTGAAGTCTTGTACTCCCATGTCCTTAAGTGATTCTATTCATAAGGCTCAAAAATACTTCAGTATCGAAAAAAATAATAAATTCTTTTGCATCATTTCCACGGTCTGACGCTAGGGACACTAATTCACAACTGGATGAGTCAACTGAACTATGGAATTATTTACCTTGTACCTTTGACTGGAAACTTCCATATTTTCTAATCAAATTCATTATCCAATACAAGGAATAGTCAATCGCCATGTGAGTAGCTATTTTGAGTGCTGTAGATAGAAGAAGGGCTAATCCTGCAGATAACTGTTTCTTTTCACTTTCAGTCAATCGAACAGATTTAACCTGAAAAAAATATTTTTGTGATTTTCTTTACCTCCTGGGCTATGGAATCTCACTGTTATATATCTCTTTCTTTCTCTGTGGTTGAGTGGCAGTACTGTTTCCTTGCTCATTGTTGCTCTCCTCAAATCGATGTCTACTAAATTTTTCGTCATAAATCTATTATCGAATCGTTCTTTGGTTAAGAAATTGTGTCTATAATATATAACTCTGAAAAATAAAAGTTATTGTATATACTGACTCTATTGTGCGAATTAGTATATAAACAGGGAGGTCTTGAGTAGAGCACTGGCCTTCGGGCACACAACAATTTGATTCTGTCGTGGGATGTGAAAAAATGAAGGTTAATTATACAGGGTATCAGTAAGTTCATTCAGTAAGTTTTTAGAGTGATAATACATTTGGTTATACCAGACATCGACTACCACTTTGCTATTTTGAATAGCATTATTGAAAAGCATCCTTTTAAAGTATATTTTGTCAAGATTTGTTGTATCTAAAATTAAACAAAAATGAGATATAATTTTTTCAACGAAATTTTCGTTATGTTTGCCAAAGAAAATTGACTCAAATTTAGGTGAGATCGAAATTTTCCATTTAACTTTACGGGAAAAGTGAAATTTTCACTTTATCAAAACTGTATTTCAAATGTGTCTTAATGGGTATTAGGTTTCCTTAAACTTAAAATGACTCGTTTTCATTCCATTCGCGATTATATCAAAAACATGCTGTTCCTATGGAAAATTAAACCATTTTAACACCAGGCCGTGGAACATAGAAACTGACAGGGTGGATTTAATTCCGATGCCAGTTTCTATGTTCCACATTGTCTATGGAAGGTTATATGAATTGCAGTCTCAGCTTGATGGTTTTGAAATAACTCAAAAATAGAATAACACTAATTCCGTTTGTACAGTAAAACCTCCGAATAACGGACACCCACGGGGATCAAAAAGTTGTCCGCTATTGGGGGTGTCCGTTATTGGAGGTTCGTGATAGGGACAGATGAATAAAAATACTGAGACCAACAAATTTATACTATATTTTATTGTTTGAAATAATCTTGGATAGTGGTTTGTTTTGCTGTCTTCAATTTTTTCTTGAAAATTTCAGACTCACAGTCTAAAAGAGTTGAGGAAATATTTTTGGTTAGATGTGGATGGTTTATAATAAAAAGTTTTCTATATCTCTCAATTTTCACATACCTCAGGCAAACTAGAGATAGTGGTCACTAATGATTCTTCATCTTCACTATCTAAATCAATGTTCTCATTAGTCACTTCGAGACAACAGCTCTCAATAGAAACGTCATTGTTTTCTGTCAACACATTGTCATCAATTGAAGAATACACTTCCAAGTCGGCAAAAGTCTCTCCGATATTTGGGAACAGAAGCGATAGTGGGATGTTATCTTCATGATCTATGTCGGAATCGCGTACCGCACTGTCACTTTTATGGAAGCCGGCTTTGGCAAAACAGTTTTCACTACTTCCGGTGATAGTTTTCTCCACGCAGCAGCAATCCATATGAGTGCATTCGTTAGAGTTATGCTTTTCTCCACTTTTTCTAATGACTCTTCTGTATCCATAATCGATAGAAGTCTTTTCACGAGCAGGCTCCTATAAATTACTTTGAAATTTTGAATTATTCCTTGGTCCATTGGCTGGCAATATGACGTTGTATTCGGCGGTAGAAAAATTATTTTCACATTGTCTAGTGGAATACTTGAGTGCGATGTTGCGTTATCTAAAAAGAGAACGACTTTCCGCTTTTCCCTTTTCATTTTATCATCGAATTTCCTCAACCAAAAGGACATGATCTCCATTGTCATCCACGCTTTTTTATTAGAGACCCATTCTAGAGGCAATTTATCGACATGGGCCCCCTTAAAACATCTTGGATTCTTACTTTTACCAATAACTAATGGCTCTTCTTTTTGACCTTCCATATTCGAACATAAAAGAACAGTCAGTCTCTCCTTGGCTGCCTTTCCTCCAGAGCACTTATCATTTTTAATGCAAAAGTTTTTGCAGGTAGAGCGCGGAAAAAAGACCTGTCTCATCAGCATTGTAAATATCCTTAGGTGAATAGTCCTGAAGTATCAACTTCAACTTCTGCTTCCATTCAGAAACATCCTGCAAGTTAACATGCGCAGATTCCCCACATATAGCTTTGAAAGTAATTTTATGTCTCTGACAAAATTTTTCTAACCAGCCGTTAGAAGCTTTGAAGTCATTCAGCTGCAAATTTTGGCGGCTTCAGTGCTTTCTCCTGGATTAAGGGACCAGAAATAGGAATATTTTTGTTGCGAACCTTACAGAACCAGTTAAATACGACTTGATCAATTGCAAGGCCATCAGTTTTTGGGAACGCCCTCTTCTGTTGAAGATTTCCACTTGTCTGGAACAACTTTTTATTTCACTAGCATTCTTCACTATATCCCCTATCTGCGTTTTTCCGACGCCAAATTTTCACTCAGCTTCCGAACACTCAATCCACTTTTTTCACTCTCATCAATAATATCTATCTTCTCTTTAATAGACAAACGTTTTCTCTTTTGTGAAGCCATGATATTGCAAGAACCTACAATTTTAAACTGAATGGAAATCAAGGTCCTCCAGGTGGTTAGGATCTTAATTTTGGTGATAAGGAAAAACCGAGCATTTCTTGTTTCCAAATATTCTCGTTTTATTTCTATAGGTACCTATAAAAATATAAAAGGTACCTACCTACACAGAACTAAAATGTGTCCGCTTTTGAGAGGTATGAATGGCATGAAATATTCGTTTTGACATGTTGGGATTCTAAAACTGTCCGATATTCAGAGGTGTCCGCATTTCGGAGGTGTCCGTAAGCAGAGGTTTTACTGTATATAGATTTTTGTGAAATAATTTGGAAAATAAATAGTCACACAAAGATATTATGAATTTATTTATCATTCATGGTCAATACTATCAAATAGTAAGCCGAACTTGCAGAGCATATAACTGAAAAGACCCAAATTTGCAACCAATTGCTGAAAATAATTTGAAAGTATACAATCAAAATTTGTCGCCCATGGAATACAGAAAACTGTTCAAACGATAAAGATTTCGGTTTGGCGACATGAATCATGAAATAATATTTCTAATATTTATGAGGAATAAAATCTCAAATATAATTAGCGTAGTAAAATGAAACCAAATTAAATGTTCAAATAGTCCAACATTGTTCCTTTGCATTTTTCAATTTGTGAGCACACTTCATTATTAGTTGCTTCATGCATTTGATTCGAATCGATGCTGTCAAAGGCACGTTAAATATTCAATTCGCGATAATAATAATAATAAAATGTCTTTATTTGTGAGCAATTTATCTTGCTAAAAGAATAACACTTAAGTCGAAGTATACCATACCAATTCCTACTTTACTTCAATATTTAATATAATTATGGATTAAAATAAAAGAACAAATATAAAATATAATTGTTCTCAAGAAAATGTGAAAGCGATTCAAGTTAAACATGAAAAAGATAAAGGCAAAGACAAAATGGAAATAAAAGACCATCCCAGGGTAATAAGAGAAAAATCGAACAGAAACAATTGTGAAAAAGGAAGAAGAGATACATTAACCAAACTAGTCAAGCCCAATCTGCTGCAAATGGATAAGGTGCCGTTTCAGGTGAGTACGCATTGAGGTTGTTGAAGGATTTTTCAAATTATTTGAAATCTGATTATGAATATTCACAGAGTTATATATGGAGGCCCTTCTGAAGAAAGCTGAATGGAATCCAGGCAGAGAAAGTGTAAGTAAATTTCGCAGTTTAGTATTGCGCATATCACTCGTAAATATTAATTTCTGACGAAGGTACGAAGTTTCACCTGAATGAAATAAGCGTACTAATGTAGTAAGGTGAAATTCAAATAGGTAAGTGATAAATCTTCAGCCATTTCAATTCTTGAAGTTTGGAAGAAACGTAGCCACATTTTTGCAAGCGGCAGACCAATCGGCAAAATGGATTCTGAACAATCTGCAGTTTATTCAGCAGTAGCTTATTCAAGCAAGGAAATACGACAACTAAAGCATAATTTAAAATAGGTAGCACTAATGTCTCAAATAGTTTTTTCAGTATTTGAAATTAGGAACTCTAGCATCCATGTATAATGCCTTCAATGCTCCATAACACCTTCTGATCACCTGGGAAATATAAGCCTGAAAACGAGGTTCTTCGCAGAGCCCTTCACAGTTATTCATTCCCACGAGATCCCAACAATAAAGTCCGAGTCAATATGCTATTAACTAGATTCCGTACCAAACAGTATGAGATCACACTTACTAGTTTTAATTTGAGACCATGTGCCTCGGCGTACTCACAAATTTTCGACAAATCGGCATTGATAATTTCTGCGAAGCGGGAATAAGCTGTAAAAAAGCTGAGTATCATCTGCGGTAGCGCGAGCCTTATACGAATCAATTTCTTGAAAAATATCTGCAGTGAAAAGAAGAAAGAGTACGGGCCCAGCACAGGTCCCTGCAGCACCCCAGATGTCACAGGAATGGCATCAGAACGGTCATTGTCGATGACTACTACCTGGAAACGCTTGTTCATATATTACTCAAAAAATTGTAACTCGGTCTAATAAATCCAAAATACTTCAATTTTGAACATAGTATTTGGTCATCAACTCTGTCGAGAGCTTTCGCAAAATATAAGAGGACAAGTGCCACGATATACCATAATCAACGGACCAAACAATATCATCAACCACTGTTGTGCTGTGCCTTTTACAAAGCTAGACTGCATCGGTAATATAATTTTATTTTCCAACGAATAATCATTTATCTGGATAATTAATTTCTCCAGTACTTTAGAAATTGTGGGAGATATACTAATTGGGTGAAGACCACCATAGTTTATGTGATTCTTCACCTTGGGCAGAGGCCTCACTAATGACAATTTCCAGCACACAAATGAGAAGTGGGAGTTAACTTCACAACAATTCCTGAGAACGCTAGGAATCTTTTTGTGGCCATGATTATTTTTAATACCGAAGCTCCTCATCTCCTTCCATAGGAGCTCACTATTTTGCGCCACCTCCTGATGTTCCAAATACCCAGCCTTCTTAGCATGTGTTACCATATTCCTTGACCACCTGTAATTTGCTAGGTCCACTGGGTCCTTTGTTCTCTTATATACTCAAGGAATCGTTTCCCAACTTCATCATATATCGAAGATTGTTGATTAACCGGAGCATACATCTTACTAACTTCCACTGCTCAGAGAGGAGCATGCCTGTCGAAATGACTCGAAATAATGTTATTTAATAATTGAATTTTACTGATAACATCATTTTGATACAATATATTAGCCCAAGGAGCCTTTAGGTACCCCCATAGATGAAAATCTAAAGGAGTAACATGTGGAGATCTTACAGGTCAATTCCATGAACTATCTCTCGTCAAACAAGCTGGTTGATTCTTCCGATATCTAAGGTGTGCAATAGGCCGGAGCACCATCTAATTGGTATCAACATAAAACATTTAACAGGAGATTGCTCAAGAATTCCGAAACAAATGTAGTTAAAATATCTTTATAATCTACACGTACCACCATAAACTGAAAATTGAAATTGATTTTTGTACATTAAACTGAATACATTAAAGCTGAAACGATGTTTCCGTGTTTGATGTGGATATTCGACGTCCCAGATATGAGAATTATACCAATTGAAAATAACTTCTGCCAAAAATTTAGACTCATCCATCCTTATAATGTTCTGTAAGAAGTCAGGGTTTTCTAGAATGTGAACCATCAATATTTCGCAAAAATCATAACCGCCGCATCTCCTGGATCCTTCGATCAAATTAATGAGAATTTGTAGAGGTGGAAATTATTTTTGTCCAAAATTTCATTAATATATGTACGTGCCATCCCCAACTCTGCAACCAGGACGATAATTGCAGTGTCTTCATCGTTTGTAATGAAACAAACTTACCCCTTTCCGCTGTCTGTTTCCCGTACGTGACAAAATTCGATCATAATTTTCAAGTTGTTTTCTACAAATTGGGTACTTATCGTTGAATGTTTTGTTAGTTCGACTTGCACCTGTTGTGCGGACAGCCTGTATGTGTGTTTATGGATACGGACGAGTATCAAGGGCATTGGTGAATAAAATTACAGGTTGCATTTCTTTGCACTAATTTATAATTATGTATTTTTCTCATTACTAAAAGTCTGACTAGAACATATTTAGAATCTGGTCTGGTTTTGAATTTACATTTCAGCTTGAAAATTTTAACGGCATTTTTCTGTGAAATTAATCCAAAACTTGAATCCCCCTGTTTCTCTATGTACTTAAACGAATATATCGGCAGTTCGGAGATCCCCGTGAGATTGAAGGCCCTGGACAAGTGTCCTGTGTGCTCTTATGGTGAAGACGAACTTGTATATACAGGGTGCTTCAACGAAAACTAAACAGAGGCTATATCAACCAACATATTCATTTCTAATCACAACGCAAAAACAGGTCAATTTTTGTTTCATGGAGGTTTTGGGGTACAATACTTGCCTGAAATATCAACCTCTAAGCGGGGGTTGCAATCCTTCAACATTTTGAATAGGGAAGATGATGACTCAAAAGAAAGGTGGTATCTTGGTCTACAGTGCCTTGAAAGAATTTCCATTTTTAATTGAAAACTGTAAAAGATACAGGGTGAGCAACTGAAAGATAGGGAAGACTATTTCCTTGGGATTATTCAGGTTTCAGTGAGGTAAAATGGAACTTCAACTCCTGAGCAGGGGTGACATCCTTGAAAATTTGGAAGAGGGTACATGGTTCGAGTGATAACTCGAAAGAAAGGTATTATCTTTGTCTGCACTCCTGTGAAAGAATTTTCATTTTTGATTGAAAACTGTAGAAGATACAGAGTGAGCCACTGCTCACCTTGTATCTTTTACAGTTTTCAATTAAAAATGGATATTCGTTCAAGGCAATGTAGACAAAAATACCACCTTTCTTTTGAGTTATCACTCGAACCATCTTCCCTCTTTCAAATTTTCAAGGGTTGTCACCCCTACTCCATCACTCGACCCATCTTCCCCATTCAAAATGTTCAAGGATTGCAACCCCCGCTTAGGGGGTTGATATTTCAGGCAAGTTTTGTACCCCAAAAGACACCCCTTGAAACAAAAATTGACCTGTTTTTGCGTTTTGATCAGAAATGAATATCTTGGTAGATATAGCCTCTGTTTATCCATATAAAATGAATTGTAAAACGTTGTCTATATATACCTAACTATAAGAAAAATGAAGAATAAACTTGCAGCACAATTGAAAAATTGGAACACAGTCACGATTCCCTTCGTTCTTGTTTTCACCTCACCAACGATGCTGTTCGCAATTTCTCTCATACTTTTGGAGGAATTCGATTGGAAACTGTAGGAATGATCGAATTTGATCTTCACGTAAAACATTGTTTTAACGTGTCTGATGAAAATTTTCACTTCTGAAAGAGAAAATAAAAATTGCGAAGGTTATTTTTTCAATGTAATATTGAGTAATTATTAAGCAAATATTGAGAATACAGAGATGTAGATTAATCAATTTCTGTCTAGAAGTTATTCATATCTGCAAACTTGTTAGAATGGTATGATTATAAACAAAATGTTGCAATGATTCAGATGGGGGAAAAATATACTCACTTCTGTAAACTACTCCTATTATAGAGTTGCTAATGAAATCAACTAATAAACAAATGAGATCAAACGGTTTGACTAGGTAACAAACTGTGCTCAATAGATATCCAACTGAACAAGCCCAGCTAAAAAAAGGTCCCAGTTTAGCTTGACAATCATTAACGGCTGTTTCGAATACTCTGGAACATCTTTCGAACGGAGTGCCTAACTCTTTATTGCATATGTTCAAAATTCTCCCAAGGAATTGGAAAACGGCTTTAATAACTTCCACTATAACAAACGAACCCATTTAATATCAAGCTCATATTAGTTTCGAAAAATTGATAAAGCAAATTCGGTGTATTTTTTTCTATTTATTTCATAATTTCGGGGTATATAAGGAATTTATGTGTTAAGACAATATAAGTGACTCGGAAACAAATGACTCTAGGGAACCACAAGGTTCGGTGCTCGGATTTTCTCTTAATTTATGATATGTTGTCAGCCTAAAACTCGTTGGAACAAGAGCCAGATACAATACATTTTCCAACCATACAGCCCTATGGTACAGTGCTAATAGTACTGAAGAACTCGAAATACTAAAACATCCTAACTTTGGAACTAGATCCCAATAAGGTAAAAATTAACTTTTAATTTGAATCAATAAAATATTATAGAAAAATGAGAAGGTTCATTTCGCAAAGTTATTACATGGTGTAATTTTATTTTATTGCCATCATTGACAGATAGAATTATTTGGTGTTACTGTAATTTTGGGTAGGGATTTGATTTTGATATTGGTTTGAATTAATTTGTGTAATTTTTCATTTATTAAAATTTTCCACATGGGTAGATGGTAATATATTGTTATTTAATGTAAACTGTCGATGCCAGTACTTAAGGTACTGTTTAGATAGTATACAAAATATTAACAGAATACTATTTCATTCATAAGGCCTTATCATAAAAAAATTACTATTTTCGTATACTGGAATGGTACGTTTAGAGCTGCTCTGCCATGAAATGGCAAATAAGTTAAACTCAGAGAAAGTCAATTCTGGGAAGAAAGAAATATATTCTAACCGAACGCTCAAAACTTTCCTCTTGTTGGTCGAGGTTTGGTATACGTATCGTTTGAAGGATTCCTTCAAACACATATGTTGTTTGTTCATAGCAACTCTCTACATTTGATATTTTCGAATTATATTCTTTTTTCAATGTATGTCATAGAAATTATTTGATTCGAACCTGCGAAGGAGCATTTCACACTCAATCATCTTCTCAATCTTTGCTCAAGTTCAAACATAAGAGATCGGTTGTATATTTTTATTATTGATAACAATGTTTGTAATTTGTCTTCAAACTTTTTGGATTGGCCTCCATTCTCGTCATTGAAATCGCTAGTTTTTAATTTTCCAAACCAATCTGAAGCTATATGATTTCTCATGAACATGATGTAAGATTTTATGAGGTTTGGTACGATTCAACAGAACAAAATTGTTATAAAACGGTTCTGATTAATTTAAAATAATTTCAGTGTTATATTCATACTTCTCATATTGGTAGGAAACAACGCAACCAGTTTTACAATATAATTGTACATCCTGTTGTCTGGCTTCAATTTATATTTCAATAGTACACTGCAGAAAATGTCACATATAGGGAAAGTACTTTTTCTTCGTATTTGAAATTCATTGATGAAGAATGGTTCACTAATTCTTCAGTAGTATAGTTTATTGTATTTGTCAAGAAAGAGAAGCCAATTCGAAAAAATGCAAAACTACGAAAAGTTGCAAAAAATAAATCGAAAAACTCGAAATGAACAATTAACTTAGGAAAACGAAATATGAAAAAATTCAAAATGAACTATGATTAACTAAAAATTAACAATCTATCCTGAAGCAAAACTGTTCACATCGAATTGAGACAATAATAATGTTTATGGTTGATGATATTGTTGAAGGGTTTATTTAATGGAATTTCAATTTAATGTAAATAAAATGAAAAACTTCTCTTCAATTTCCACAATGATATGATATTCTGGAAAATATTCAGGTTATGACATAGGCATTCATGTAATTCATTTCAGAGATTTTTATTTCAAAATTTGAAGTGAATATTTCGAAAATTGCTGAACTATCTGGTATATCATGAAGATACATTCCAAACGAACTGTAGGTAGATAGAAAGATACTAAAATTGAGTGTGGGCTGATTGACAGCCTTGCTACTGCCACCAAGTGGTCTATTGCGGCAAAGTCTGTCCTCAATTGTACCTACAATCTCCATCCTTCTTGTGAAGGAGCTTATAATCTTTGTGGGTGAGAATTTAATACACTCAGACAGCTTCAATTTGTTAGATCCAAGTTCCTGAAGCCTGTCCCCAGATCACACAGGCGTGTTCTATCAGTTTTATCTCTTCCTCACTTAGTATGCATGAAGGGTTCTCTAAGTTATTCATGTGACTTCTAAGGTGAGAGTGCTTCATTGATATGGCAATTAAAACTTTAAAACTTCCTCGTCTAGCCTGGAGATGCAAGCCAGACTTGGCTCTCGTAATGAAAGGTTCACTGATGGCAAGCGGGAGTGTCTGAGACCAATGAGACCCATTCTGTGCTGTCAAAACTTCAGCGCAAACCTAAATTTTCCATTCCGGTTTCAGGGGAATTCTGAGCCTAGACTTCGGTCTGATGAATCCAAAGGGAGTTCGTCGGGCGGCCAATCACTTGGCCTTCTCGTTACCTTCAATGCCTAAGTGCCACAGGACCCCTCCTAGTCTGACAAGGAGTGAACAACATTCCTGCACCATTAGTGATGTGCACTTATCGGACGGCATTGCCTTCAGTGCAGGTTTGATCTCCGTGATGTTTTTCATTGACCCACTTGACCTACACAGATATATTTCTGCTTGAAAACAGTCGTAGGCCCGCCAAGACAGATATGATGTTTCTGGGCAGCATCTCGACCATATACAACAGCAGCAACACCTTAGGCAGCTTCGAAGGCATCTGTGAAATCCAACGAAGTGTAACATGACATATCATGCCAATCGAAAGAATTGTCGGTTGTTCCGATCCACTTATCTAAGAAAAACAAATTGTCGGATTTTCTGAGAGTGTTTCACTGAATTTATTCCATTCAAAGCCCGCACTCAATTCACTGACACCACAGAGCACGTTTTGCTTATTATACTTGCTATATTTTCTGTATAAATACATCTTCTCTTGAACCTCGAATTATAAAAAAATAAGGTTTTGGTTTTAGGGGAATATCACTGAAACATACTTAATACGATACTCACAGATTGACATTATAACTCTCTTTATTTTTATGAGCACCTCTTTGATCTTCTTGATGACTTCTTTAACTGCTTTGACAACCGCTATGATGGCGTCCTTAATGGCTAAAAATGGTTTTTTGATAACATCCAAAATTTGCCTGCATGCAGACTTCAATTGCTCCTGGAAATATAGAAAAATGTATGATCCTTATGATTAATAATAATAATAAACTTAATTGATAACTTCTTAATGGTACATAGTATAGATTGTTGTGATAAGGAACAGAAATAGACTACAATATAGATAGAAATAATATATAACTAAAAGATATCAAAAGGTTGGATGCAGCTCAGAGCTGATTAATCCAACCAAGGCTATACAGACTTGATGAAAGTCGCAGAATTGTACGAGAAAAGAAATATTAAAAACACCTAAACATTTAAGAAAATACAAAACTACGTAAAACTATTGTCTCTCTAAGAGAAGTTTTCAGACTTATTCTTGTAACGGACCAGGCTATCATTATCACAGATTGAATCCAAATAGTTATTAGCAGATATATTGTAAGAAGAACAGCGCTTGAATAGGGAAGTATGAAATTTAGGTAACATGAGATTATGCTTGAATATGGTATTAATATTGTGTACATCCGTTCTGAATTTAACCAGTCTATACAAGTATGAGGGCTTCTTCTCCTTCAAAACTTTGTACACTACACATATCATGTGAACTGTTTTGCCGTTCAACATATTCAGCCACCCCAATTTTTTTAGCTATAAAGAAACGCGATCTGTCGGCTTAAATTCAAGTATTAGGCGCACATCAGTCTTGAATTTTCTGTATCCTCGTGACATAAAATTTTGTAAGGCAGGGACCATATACAACGTCATTATTATTCAAATGTGATAAGACCATGGCATAACATAGCACCCTACTCTGTCAAGAAAGGCTTTGCACCCAAAAATGATCTTGATTTTGCATAGGTTCATTTTAGGAGCATATTTATGTATGAATCAAATCTCAAATCAGTATCAAGTATGATTTCTGGTCTCAAATATTGAAGAAACATCTGTATCAAGTATTGAGGCCCAGATTTCTGGTATCAAATATTGAAGCAAACATCTCTCTTGTCAACTACCTTGAGTAAGGCGGTAGGACAACTATGATTTCTTTTGAACAGTAGGAGAATACATTCAGATTCAAGGTAACTCCGAATTAGAGCAGCCATCAATTTCTCGAAGACCTTGGATATCATACAAACAAGCTCACAGGTCTCAAATCCTTGAAATCTTTTGAATTCGCACCTTTGGGATGGGAACAACATGCGCCACCTTCACGATGGTGGAATACTGCACACAATAATTTTTATATGACATATGAACTGAAAAAGAACGGTGAACACATAATAAATATCTTAACACCAATACCGTCAGGTCCAACTGGAGACGATTTAATGGAAATTAACGCCTCACGAACCTGGTCCTCCGAGACCATAGTAGCACGAAATGATATCGAGTCCCTTAGCACTTCCCTGTTATTATGTTAAATAGAACTGCACTAGGAATAGGATCACCAGTTAGAACTGTGATTTTTTCTTCGTAGTTGCTTATAATAATTAAAATCCTCAGGAAGCTTCGAGTTCTTAGTTTTATCGCGTACAGAGATCAGCAGTCTGACATTGTTAGTTAACCAAAAATGTCTCCGCTTTTTGATCGTAATTGTTCTCAAGGGCGCGTGTTCATCAAATAAGGCCAAGATGGCACCCTATGAGAGTTGGCACTTGACGTCAATATTTTCTCCTCTGATCATGGGCAAGAAGTCTAATCGGTCCAATCTGAATACAATAGAGCCTGCCTATTGAAGTTTCGGTGCGTTAAGGTCTTTGGTTTATCCGGCTATTCCGTCACTGTTATATTCAGGTGAACAGATAAGTGATCAGTTCGAATGCCACTATCGAGCACGCAACATTCAGATATTTTGAGCTCTTTGAAGCAGAAAAATAGGTCCATCATTCTAGCAGTTGTCTTTGTTATTCGAGTTGGCTCATCGACAGGCTGAACCAGACCAAAAGTATTCAAAATATTACTCAGATATCTTCTTGTGGTAGCATCTAGGATAAAATCAATTTTGAGGTCACCCGCACAAATCAAGTAGGTGCGAGAAAGAAGTAAGTTTCCAAAGCACTCTTCAAGTTCCTCAAAAGAATTCACATCTTCAGTGCCCGTACTATACAGCGCGCCAAGAAAGTATTTTTCTCCCTCTATCAATACAGTTATTCACAGTTGTTCAGAGTATGTCATTTCAACAAAAACTTCGCCAATTACCCCTCAAAGATACCCTACACTATATACATACCCCTCCATCTAAATATTGAGATCTATCAAGACGGAATAGTTGACATCAATTTATAGCTAGTGCTCTTTCGGTTAACCATGTCTCAGAAACCATCAGCAAGTTAATATCACTCTGTAACACCTACTCTCTCAACTGTGCCATGCAGAATAAGAGATCTAATATTAAAATGGGCGGCCTTAATCATTTCCTTGGACTCAAGTTGAGTTGAGTTTTAGTTTCTGTAATGTTCAAATAGTTGAGAGGTGACTGCAAATGATGTGCGAATGAAATTGTTGCTGGTTTTTACCGAAAAACCGGAATCTGCGTAAAAGAACCCTTGAGGGCCATATTTCAGGGTTGATCAATTTGTCCACACTTGATAAGTCTGCCCGTATTTGAAAGGAATCGTGGTATTTACTTTTGGAATTCAAATTTTTTACCTCAAAATAAGAACTTGGAAACCGCTGTTTCAAGAAATGCTCAACCTCGATCTCCTCTGTAGCCTTCAGCTCTAGACGGAAAGACCCAGGCATACTGTTTTTTGCCAGAGAAACTATTTGATGGGATACCTATACCGATAACTAGGGGTATAGTAGTTGATTTTTAACTCATTTCGCCAGTAAGGGATGAGCTTGCTGACAGTTCTTTTCTCTTCATTATTTTTTTTGTAGGTCACCGTTTTCCATGGTCCATAAGTACTCTTTTCTTTCGGTGTTAGAGAGTCTGAATTATCCCTTATGTTCTTTAAGGATCTCAGTCCTACCCCTGTTCCTTAGTGTGACTGAGAAGAGGGGTTCGAGGTGCTTTCTGTAGCAACAGGCATGTTTATGCTGGTATTTCTTTCAGAACTAACCTGTTCCGACTTATTGGCAGCTTGAACCACGTTATTCCAACTCATTAGCACCATTTAGGGTAGTGCAGTCGCAGGATTTTCACACTGTTTCAGAGAATTCAAGCTGAAATGTTATTGAGGTTTCCTACATTCATATGATGCTACTACTATTAACGTACAATTCAGCAGAAAAAGACCAAAATCTATGATTCTTATAAAATTACCCCATGAACGTCAAGGAATTGAATATGGTGACTAATTTTTGATTAATTAGAAATCAATGTGAATAATTGATGATTGTATGAATAGGTTTTCTCAAAACATAACTGGATAAAATTAATGCCACAATATATTAAAGCAAGCAAATCATATTGCGTTGGTGTTATGCCGATTTTATAATATTTGCACAAAAACAACACAGTTGTCGATTTCAATATTCACAAGCTGGGTATGATTATACGAGGTTGGTAAATAAAGTAAAGTGACTGGTGACGTCGCTTATAATCCAGCAACGTTAGCGTCAGATGCAGATGTTATACGCCACCAGTATGAGTTTAAACTCGCTACAGTCAATTGTTTGTCCGTACCATTAGTTTTCGTGGAACAATGATTTTTGTGCGTTCTAAAAATGAGGGGCTTCAATTTTTAGCAACGGCGTGCTACCAAGTTTTGCTTTGAACTTGGAAACAATGCTACAAAAACATCCAAAAACTTCGGCAGGCTTATGGAGTAGGTGATTCGTCAAGGGTCCAGATTTTTAGGTGGTTTGATGCATTTTCTGAAGTCGGAGAGTCGGCTAAAGATGCACCATAAAGCGAAAGGCCTTCAGGTGAAGAATATGTTCACAGATTCAGGTTGAAGGTTGACAATCAGGATGATTGTCGTATATTTGAATTTGAATCACACCTGCATTTATCTGATTTTGACCGATTAATTGAAATGAAAATTTTTGTTAATTTTTCCCTTTCCGGAGAATCAAAACTCGTCACAAGAAAACTAATTTTGGGGAGATTGAGAATATTCTAACTGTTGTAGCCGAACAGCTGAAGGCTACTCCAGAATCCGAGTTCCTGCAATGCTATAATAATTTTTTGGCTAATGAAAACATTCTGTGCCTTTTCAGCCTCTTCATTTACCAGACTTGAGTTCCAATGACTTTTTCCTCTTTCCGAGAATTAAAAATCGAGAGAACTCATTTCGAGACACTTGAAGTATCTAAACTGCTGTAATCAACCAGCTGAAGGATACTTCAGTATCCGAGTTTCTGCAACGCTATGATAATTGGCAGGACCATCTCCAGAGCTGCCTGGCTGCCTTAGGAAGGTCCAGATATTCCGGTGGCTCAAGGCATTTTCAGAAAAGAGAGAGTTCCACTGAGGACGAAACATGTAGCGAAATACTCTCGAGTAAAAACATTTCTCTGGCTCCTCAGCCTCCTTATTCACCAGACTTGAGTCCTTTGACTTTTCCTCTAAGCGGAAACCAAATTTGGGACATTGAAAATACCCAGCTTAAGGCTACTCCACTTTCTGCAATGCTATGATGATTGAAGAGACCCCAGTGGTGTAGGGCTTTATCAGGAAACTGTTGATTTTGAATGATAAAGTATTGAATTGTAATTTTATTTGAATGAAAAATGGAATAATAATTACTTTCATTATTTTATTCATCCATCTGGTAGGCGAAGCGCAATGTGAAACGTCAAACGATTCAGCACTATAATTATGACCCTCCCCCCTATCTTGAGCTACGGCTTTCTGAGCAAGGTCACTATATGACGATATATAAGCGGAAGATAACGCAACTGAAACGTTGTTTAACAAAACAACAGTGAGGGTTACATAATGAGCGTTTACGCAAGACGATGAGGAGCAGTTGCTCAACCTTTTTTTCTGTTATCTTCGGTGGATACCAGACGCCTGAAAATGACGTAACTGGTCGTGTGTATCAAAAATAAAAATTGTGAAAAACAGACTAAAGTGTTTCATTCAAGTCATATTGCAATGAATTTTCATATGAAATGCAATGGAAATTCATGATCTGGAATGAAAAATTGCAATTTACTATTCGAATAAGGAAATGGTGGCTATTTCTGGTAGAAACGGAAGGGGTAGAATTTTTTTGATAATTAGTTGATCTAGTTTGAGAGAGCATTTCCAAAAAAATCCTTCAAAAATCTTATTCTAAGTTATTTCTACTAGAAACTATCGGTGGTTATAATATTAATTTATTACTAGCTTGATTATAAGGAATTGGAATATTAAATCATGGGAAATTTATTTTTCAATTATTTTCACCTATTTGTATATATACGAATAGAAAATAGATTTATGGTGCGGTTTGTATGAAACCTAATGTTGTGTGCCGTAACCTTAATGGGGCAACTCAATCAATGTGATATTGTGCTTCAGCATTTCCACATGATATTAGATCGAATTGCACTTATGTGGTTATCTATTCGCCATTAGAAATCTCATTTAAAAAATTTCGAGGATTTTGAAGAATTATTTAATAATTAATGAATTGAACAATGTTCGACGTGAAGTAAGTTAATGATAATGTTTTCATATGAAAATTCATTTTCATATGAATAAAATGAAACAATTTTCAATTGACGAGGCTTTTACGTGATAGAAATCCATTTTCACTAATACAAATAAACGATGATTTCTATTAAAATATACCTAAATCTGTTAATTTCAAGTACTTCCAGAAGGTTGAGTTTTATACCTCTATTCTCAGAATGTAGGATTTTAAATTCTGAATTGAAAGAGTGACCATTTTCCTAAGATGGTTTGAATAATTTGAATCAGTTTTTCCATTGATGAAACTGCATTTATGCTCAGAGATTCTAACATTAAAATTTCTTCTTGTTCTAACTATATAAAAACAATTGCAATTTGCACAATCCAATCTATAAACACCTGATTTATTTTCTTTATTAATTGGAGATTTATAATTCCTGATAAATGAACCTAAGTTTGTTGATGTTTGAACGCTATATTTAAATCTGATTTTTCGAGAAGGGCTTCACATTATTGCTGATATTGACTATATATGTTGAACTATTGAATTTCTTGTCTTGGTGTTCACCGATTGGATATATATGTTGTAAAGCTAATTTTGTTTTTTCTTATGTAATATGCTGCTAACTAAATTTGCATTATAACCATAATTTATTGCGATCTGTTTCATCAAATTCAATTCTTTGAAATAATTATCCTTAGACATCGGTGTGTTCAAGAGTCTATGTATATAGCTATTAAAAGCTGCAACTTTATGTTGGTAAGAACGTGCCGATGTATAATGAATTGTGATATCTGTATGAGAAGGCTTATGATAAATTAAAAATTGTGTTTATTATTTGATCTTGTTATTGTTAGGTCTAGGAAATGGATCGAATTGTTCTGTTCTATTTTAGAAGTGAATTTTATTTTAGGGTGCAAGTTGTTCATGAAATTTTCGAATACAGTGAATCTGTCTGTGTGAAACACACAATAATGTCATCGACATATCGATACCAATATAGGAAATGTTTACTGAGCGGGTGTCTATGAATAGTTTTTTGTATGTGATCCATGCAGATTTCTGCTAAAAGAGGGCTTAAGTGGTTTCCCATTATAAGTTTTTCATCATGGCTTCATTTTATGAAGAAAATCGTTAAATAAAAAATAATTTTGAGATATGCAAACATCTATTAAAGCCATAATGTCGTTTTTAATTCGTAGATTCGACATATTTTGTGTTAACATTTTGTTTGATTTCCACAATGTCCATTTTATGTACACACGACCGGTTCGACATGTACTTTTTGAATTATGTGATTAGGTTAGATTTCTCAATATTCTAAAGGTATTAGATCAAAAAATTGATGACACATATTGATAAAATATTTCTCAAAACTGAAACTCAAAAATAATATTGATAATGGACAATTAAAAGAATACATTGACACATTGAAACAGTAACTTTCAGTATGCTCCTTAGACTAAGTGAATATAAAATCAATTCAAACAGAAAATTCCAAAACAACTATTCAAAATTAATGAAAAATATTTCTAAAACTTAATTCAGATTCAAATGAAAATATTTCTGAAAATGGAGTTCCTAGAATTGGTAATATAAAAATAAATACTCTAACTGATTATTTGTCTTCAATTCCTTACATAGATAAGATATAGATAATAGATATTAGATTAAATTTAAAAATTTTCTAACGATGATATTACATCAGTTATCAAACACACAAAGAATTGGGAATCACCAGGTGTTGATGGTATTCTTAATTTTTGGTACAAAATATTCTCTTGCACACGAAGAATTAGTAAAATGTTGATTATTTACAATCAAGAAACCTTCAATTAGCCCTTAATTTTTAACACAAGGAATTACTCATTTGGAACCGAAACGTAATAAAACCATTGATCCGTCTCAATATGGGCCGATTACCTGCCTACCTACAATATACAAGGTTTTAACTGCACGTTTCATCCAAAAATCAAAATTTCAGAGAATTATAATAATATCTTAACGAACCAAAAAAATACAGGAAAAGGCACCTTGTTAGTTAAAAGCAACTTGTTATAGATTCTGTTGCTTTGAATCAATCTCATACAAACAAGAGAAATATTCATACACCTTTTATTGATTACCAAATGGCTTTCGATAGTTTTCCTTATTCATGGCTTCAAGAAATTTCAGAAATTTATATAGTCGATGACACTTCATATTTTCCTCGAATTTGTCATGAAGAATTGACGAACTAATTTTCGTTCGAATATTTTTAAGCAAACGATAACATCCAAAGTCATTTCAATCAGAAGAGGCATTTTTCAAGAAGATTCTTTGAGTGCTCTTCGGTTTGTCTTTGCCTAAATCTATTATTTTATGAATTAAATGCTACCAATATCGGCTTCAAATTGAAGAGTCCATGAGCTGTATGCAAGTTAGCTCATTCGATTTATTTAGCCGATATTAAACTATATCCTAGAACTAGATCTCAATTAAAATGTCTTTTCGAGATAACTGAAAAGACATAATTATATGGAATTTGTGCTTCCTAAATGAGAAAATCTTTCTATAGAAAAAGGGAATATCTCCTCTAATTATGAAAAGTTTTCCAATATCGAAATTGACCAAATGTATCAAGAAGATGCATATAAATATTTAGGATTTGTGCCAGAAAAGATAATCAACCATAGCACTGCTGACTATATATTAAAATAGACTGAGGATTATCATCAAGAATCATTTAACTAGTAAAAACCTTTTCAGGGGTATCAATTCCTATGCGGTTTCTACTCTAGCGTCCTCGTTCGGAATGATTAAACGGTCTGAAACAGATCAAAGTGAATTAAAATGTAGAACAAGGAAAATGCTTTTCCAATATAAGCATCACATAGACATCTCGTAGGTAGTGGCCAGCTGATTTAAACAATCTTCATATCACACAGATTTATCTTCTACGTTCTCATTTTTATAATAAACGGGAAACGTCTGAATTGCATGATATTGTTGTTGCGTCAGATTATAATCTTATACCTCTGAATCTGACGATGCAACATGTTGATTTTCATATATGGGATGATGAAGAGAAAAAAATTAGATGCATAAGGAATTACACGGAAACCACCTTTAAGAATTAAAAAAATGATTATATGGATGAAACCGATTCTAATAGATATGTTAGGTTAGTATCTGGAGCATCAAGCAAAATGTAGATGATTCTTGCCTCAAATGTTTTTCTTCTTCAGAAACAGTTCTTCATATATTATCATCTTGCTCCATACTTACCTCAACAGATTATTTGGAAAGACATGGAAAGACACAAAGTCTTCCTTACTATATTTGATTTTAATTCAGAAATAAAATAGGACCTCATTCCTATTGGAAAAAATTGCAAATATGACCTGGCATTATTTGTCAAAACAGCAAATATAAACTATATTCAAATGAAAAAATTCTTTGGAACAAAGCTGTTAACCAGAACAGACCAGATATCATTCTTACGAATACCATATATAATTGATATTGATATATTTATTTATTTTCATTTAGCCACGTTCGAATCTGCGTGCTATCATGAGCAGGGCAACCATTCATTTTGAGGCAGGAATTAATTCTTAAATTCAAAGGAACCTCTTCTAATACATTGTGCAGTTCGTTTCGAAGAAGATCCAGAAATCTTTCTGCGTTTAATGTGTTTTCTAGTATAACTGATCTAATACACATCCATACGTTAACCTCGTTAATATATATATATATATATATATATATATATATATATATATATATATATATATATATATATATATATATATATATATATATATATATATATATATATATATTTTGCTGATGTACGAGCATCCGAAAGCAACGACTTTAAAAGAAACATTCTAGAATTCAAGAGCTGACGTTGACGGATTTATGAATGTCTACAATAATCTGATAATTTGAATACACCCTTCAATGGATTGCTGCAACCAGTTATATTCAAAGATTAATTGTTATTGCCTGTTATTGTTTGTCTTGCTTTTTTGTAATTGTTTTGCCATTGACGATAATGATGTAAACAGAGAATGTGTAAGATGAATAGCTTTTAACGTAAGAATTGTATTATGTGTTTTACTGAAATTATGATTTTTGTTTTAGATAATAATTGTGCAGAGATGAGTGTTTTCTGATGATGGCCGAAACGCGTAAAAACACTCTGCAAATTATAAGTTTTTAACCTCAAACACTTTTCGTTCTCTTAACCCCGATTTCCCAGTAAAATTTGTTTATATATATATATATATATATATATATATATATATATATATATATATATATATATATATATATATATATATATATATATATATATATATATATATATATATATGTATATGTATACCTGGTATGACTGAAACTAGGGCCACCCTGTAACTTTTTTTTCTATTTGTAATATTTTGATGAAATTAGGGAATCGAATAGTAGACAACATTTTAAATTCGATAATATTAATATGTTTGATATTTCGTTTCCGGTAATGTCGAAAACGATACCATTTTTCGATTTTCAAATGGGACATCCTGTATTGTTTTGGTGGTGAAAGTCTAGACTACTTCATTAGAAGATAATGAGGAATTAAAATTTTTATTAAATGTTTTTGAATTTAATTTATTTTGTGAAAATTGTTTTAATGGTTTGATTTTCAATTTATAAAAAGAATTATAGAATCTACAATAGTTGTGTACTTTTGTGTTAATGTATTTTACACCAAAATCGTATACAACAAAAAATGTGGGTTACACCACTTTTTGCACTGATAGCCTCATTTAGCTGTCGGGGTAATGCCTGCAATAGCCTGCCTCTAACGGCTCTTGTTGGGTTCTAACAGGTGTCTGGTAAACCTCATTCTTCAAATGGTCCCACAGGAAAAAATCAAGTGGACTCAAATATGGCCATCTAGCTGGCCATCTTATGGAATCATTTATACCTATCCATTCTCTAGGAAAAATTTCGTCGCGATACCGCGAGACGTCCCTTGTGTTGTGAGGAGCACCATCTTGTTGAAAATATATTTCATTCACATAAGCTAATGGCAACTCGTCCAATTTATGTTGTATATGGGTCCTCAAAAATTCCAAGTATCTCTCCCCTGTCAATGAACCTCCAAAAAATGTAGGCCCCATCAAATATCTTCCCATCATTCCCATCCAGACATTGATCCCAAAACGTTCTTGGAAGTTTCCATCTTGATATCTGTCCTCATTTGTTGCGACCAGTACCTGGTATTTTGCCAATTAAATATCCTTTTGTTCGTGAAACGTTATTCGTCACCTAATGAAATCTTTGGGAGATATTGATCCATTTTTCTAAGGTAGTCTTTACAGTACTGGAGTCGCCTAACACTATCGTTAACATACAGATGTTGGTGTAGTTGATATTTAAATGAACGGTACTTATGTTTAATGCAATTCTCGATGCGCTCTGGTGGCTAATTGCAAGCTCCTCGGCAATTTCCCTAGTTGACGTGGTTGGATTAATTTCATCAAATATCAATACGTCTATTCCGGTATCTTCGTCGATAACGAAATACTCCACTTC
Organism: Cryptolaemus montrouzieri; assembly: GCA_013387265.2. NCBI lineage: Eukaryota > Metazoa > Arthropoda > Insecta > Coleoptera > Coccinellidae > Cryptolaemus > Cryptolaemus montrouzieri. The sequence goes on from JABFTP020000185.1 coordinate 109,015,633, forward strand.
AGCAGGTTGCACCTAACGAAATTTTCGTTCAACTTTATAGAAATAGGTTCTATTTGGATGAAGTCTTTCCGGATATCGCTCTCTGTATAATTGTTCAGCTTGAACGCTATTTTGCCTGCACTTTCCATAAATAAGGAGTATATCAACTTTTTCACTTTAGGTGTATTAATTCATACTCAAAACTGAATTTACTTATTCGCAATGTCGATAATTAACAACATTGGAATTTTGAAATGTCACACTGATATTTTTATGATCACAGAATAGAATAAGTATGAACAATTATTTTGCATCGCTAACGTAGTTATTGTTATTAGCGAATGGGAAAACTGCAAAAATTGCCTAGGTATGTTCCACTAGAACTCCGGAACCGTTAAGAATTGAGTGACGTGAGTGGTATAAAAAAGGTAAAAAAAATACTACTTCTGTAATTCCGGGTAGCCAGATATGGTTGTCTGAAGAAAACCTACTTTTTGAGGAAAAACGGAAATTCAAAACTTTGACACCCCGTAAAAAATGAGCAATTGAATTTTTAGATACAATCTTGTATTTTCGTGATAGAAGATGTAGAGCTAAGCCAATTGACACTGTTCATGGCCTTCTAGAACGTGGAATGAATGCAAAAAAATTTTTTTGTTCTTCTTTCAAATATATGTCAAAATGTCTTAGAATGAGATGAACAATTAAAATAAGCAGAAAAATACAGGGTGACCCATTTAAAAATCGAAAGCTGGTATTGTTTTTATGTTGTCTTTTTTCTTGTTCCCAAATTTCATAAACATATTCCAAATAGAAAAAAAGTTACAGGGTTGACCCTAGTTTCAGTTACATGTGGTTTATATATATATATATATATATATATATATATATATATATATATATATATATATATATATATATATATATATATATATATATATATATATATATATATATATATATACTCAATTTATATAATTTATATGAGTACCACTAGCAATTAGATTATTCTAAAGCAAAGAGCCAGTGGATTACAGGAAAAATAATTGATTAACATATCTGAATTTCTTCTGAATAAATTTGAATTTCCGATTTCGAGTGCAGTGTATTTTCTTTTCGCTTAACTTACTTGTCCACAAGCCAGCGATTCGCTCATGATGCCCATGTTGTTCAATGTGTTTTTTGCAGGACCAGTCATAGTAAGGATAAGAGCATAGGCAATGAGAGCTTGTCTTCCTCTTTTCGAGAAGAATTGTGGTAGCGTGAGAAATACAATGCATCTGTGGGGAAATAGAAATATCAATTAAAGGAACAATAGAACTTGCTTAATTGGAATATTTAAATGATTGCTTCATAATTGAATAAATGGTTTACTTATTTCGCATTCAATAATTCAAAAGTGGGCAATCATTTTCCGGTTGGGGAATAAAGAAAATTAGGGTATCGAGTAGAGTGATATGGCATAAAACTTATTCGAGGTAGGTTTATAATTCATATATTCCCCCTTTCTTGTTGGGGTGAGCAGAGAAGGATGATCATTACAATGAGACATCAGATATCATTTCTCTAATATTTTTCTACAATGAAATTGAGTAGAGAAAATTTATTTTCTCTATTGGTTTTGTTTTTATGTTTTCAAACTTTATATTTCCATATTGCATTTGTTACAAAAGAATTAACTCAATGATTCGAACAAAAGATCAAATATTTCAATGAGTTTTTCTGAACATTGAAAGATAATGAAACATGAGAAATGGCACCTTCTTTTTTTTATTGAACTTCGAATGAAGAAAAAGAGAACTCATTAACTGCGATTGACTATTACTAGGATTCGTTAATTTAAATCCCTTGCGTTTATTCAAATTAATATTTTCGTTTCCAGTCAAGTTTCATAGGAGGAGCTTCATTCGCAAATAGATTACGCTTGTTAATGCTTGATTCCAAGAGATCATCCTTCACTATTGAGCAGAAAGGCAACAACGTATCAAAGAAGTTGCATGAGTTTTATTTTTGGTATCCCAAACATTGAAAATGTATAGAAAAGGATTTCATTGCAATATCAGTACCGTGCAAGTGTTTGATGAGTTGAATCAAGGCCCTCTCTATACAAGGCCGGAGCTGCTGAGAATAGGCAACAATGCTTGCAGGGCTATTGACGGCCCGTACCGAGTGTGCATCATCGGGCCATTGTTTACAGTTGATTGAAGCACGTTAAAGATATTTCGTATTTAAATCGTTTTCGGAAGTTTTAAGCATTGTTTAAACAATTTACAGTTTTCATTGCGAACTGTATTCATTTGAGTGTAACATCACTTCAAGCTTTGAATATTTAGGTTCTTATTCATCGGTATATGGTGTCTGCCTAGTTTTGTTTAGTTTTCGTTTCGAGACTCTGACCATGCCGAATACTTGAGTAGTGCCAGCTTATAAAAGCAATTATAAATCGCAGAACGAAAAAGTATCAGTGTTTAATTTTTCAAAGGATGACTTGCTGAGGAATACTCTGTTGTTTGTGAAAAACATTCTGAACCTAATTTTATTTCAAAAGAAGAGAATTATGTGGATTCGACAGGCCAGGAAAGAGTTATTTCTAGATCGAGGTATGCACTGGTACCTGGGGTAGTTCCCACATTATTTCCCAATTTACCTTCTTATATAAGCAAGAAATTGCCAGAAGAAAGGAAGGACCCTGCTGTCCGAAAGGAAATGTTCTTACAAAGAGAGGAACAGGAAATCGAAAAATAGCTATGTGGAGACATTATTAACGACTTTACAGTGTTCTTAGACAACTTTAGGCAAAAACTGGATTTACAACAGTGAAAGTGTGAAGTTTTAAGTGATAAAGTTTGTTTTTATCAGGTTGATTTGGAAAATATTCCAACGGTACCTGTCTGTATTAAAGTGCAAGATAGTTTGAGTATAGAGGTATGTACAAACAAAGGTTATATATATCTAAAGAAGATTTCGATTGGATTTCTAATGACGGTGGCAAAATTAATAGATGGTCGCAATTAGAAAATATTTTAATTAGATACAAGTATGTTAAGGGATGTGATAAACTTCAACTCAACGTTGCAAGTCTGGTGAAAATATTAATGATCTTTTTGAATGCGTCTTTTAAAATTAAAAATAAACTTGCTTTCTGTGACATATGCACGAATTTTATAACACAAGTGCAGTCACAAATTGAGGATGATTAAGATAATTTCAAATATTCAAGTGATTTGAATAGGGGAGGGCTTTCTATTTCGTCTGATGCAGTGCTTTCACTTGGTAAGCATATATATTATGTAATGGGAAAAAATTTGAAATGGATTTTCTAAAATGCGAAAATAAACGTAAGCTCCTCATTCATTCAACAATTAAAAGTTTTGATTTTACTCTCTTCAACACCAGACTATTCTCCCAAATATATTATGATAACTGTGTTTGTTGCTTACAGTTCAAGGATGCTAGCAACAAGTCATTGAAAACTATGTCTAACATTCTGCTGAATGATTATACTAAAGTAAAAATTGACTCCATTAGTCAACTGAGCGCTCCAAAAAAAAACGGAAAATTCTTACTGTACTTTAAATATTCAAACCTATTGTTGTTCTCAGTTACCTATTTCTACTAAGATCATTAATATTTTTCTTACACATTTTTCTGTCATTGTCAGTGAATGTTTCCAAGTGTTTTCATATTATAGTATCATTTAAATGCATGCGAATTCAATTTAAGATACCCGCGCCATATAAACTCTCTGCTAGTTCAATTTCAAGTAACCCTCTTAGTGTGACGTCACGCGCTGTTGCCACATAAGCAGCTCCGGCCTTGTATTGAGAGGGCCGGAGTTAAATGCAAGCAGATAGCGAAAAATTACGCTAGGGTAAGATTGTCGCGGTGTTATCGCCTACGAATAGAATGGATCAGAGAAAAAGGATATCGAGTGTTATACATTGTTTGCCGTGAACTTCATGAGACTAAATTTGTGGGCAGACAACTCTTGGTTTTATAATGATGGCAATGCGGTATCTTTCACAGCTTTGGTTATTGGTGACTCATTCATATCGTAGCGTAATCGCCTTCTCCGTTTTACTTTTAGTCTGTTTCTGAAACTCAAATCGATACTCGTGGTCATTGTTTGGTCTTGATTGAGGAGTTGAAATTGGCATTGAAGAAGACACTGAAGGTCATCCCGAAAATCGAGTACAACAAATGGCAGGTGTCCCATTTTCGATGTATTTATACGGAATCTTTGTGAAATGCTGCAAATTCAGAAAAATCATCCTCCATCGCCGATTTTAGAGCAAGATTCATTGGTGACCAATTGCAATTTTCTCGAATTAAATTTTTTCTTTGAATGATTCTCGAGTTGTAGTATAAACTTGTGTTTTCTTTCAATGTAAACAACAATATAATAAGAAGAGTATCTTTCTTTTTTCTACCATATATAACATGCCTGATAAGGGATGAAAATTATGTGACTTCATCTTGTATCTTGGTGCGAATTCATATAAAACATTCCAAATGTTATCAGTTTTATGCTTCTAAGAATAAATTTGAAAATTAATCTACTATTTGATTGATATTGTTGTTTAGCAAGAAATCAGCTGAAAACTTTTTGATTGAAGAGTTTTCGTGAATTTCAAGAAAAATTCGACATCTAGAATGCTACGTTCAGAAAGGCAATGATTCTGATGCGGCTTCAGAAAATTATTCTGTTCGTTTTCCTGATAGCAAGCAATCTCACTAGTTTATATTTTAAAGATTGAAAACTAAATTTCATAAACATTTGTTTTCTCAGAGCACACATAATAAAAGTTACAATAAACAAAATAAAGCAGAGGTTATAATGGTTTTGGAAGCTGTTACTGCGAATCCCCCTATTTCATGTAGGCAATTTAAAGCAGAGAGTGTGACGCCAAAATCTAAGTATTCGCGAATCCTTGAAAAAAGTTTCATTCCCACAAGATTACAAAATCTCAGTGTCTTCAGCCAGTATATTATGAGTGACGATCAGAATTTGGTAATACGTTTCAGGAATGATTTATCGGGGAAATGAGGATGATCAGTGAGAGATTATTCAATCCCAAAAATGAACATAACTTCGACTACTACTAGTCTGATGTCAACCAATGTGTTTTGACGTACGACATTTTTGATGAAAATCTTCCCGGGAAACTTAATTATGATATATAAATAGGAGCATGGTCGAAGATTCCCTGGTCGAAATTACCTTGACCTATAGAGATTTCGAATATTTTCAGCATGAAGGTGCGTCCCTACACCGGACAAGAAATGTCTCATAACTCTTGAACCAGTCTTTCGGTGATAACTGGATTAAAACAAACACCACTGAGATGGCCCCTCATTCACCAGATTTGACCTCGTTTGATTTTTTATCTGGGACTATGTTGAGGATTATTTGAAAAAACCTATAATGAGAAAAGTTGAAACAAAGCTTTCAAGATTGTTGAGGTTCAGTGACCTATAATCCAAATCTAAATCCATGATAAAAGCGGTTCTAGACGTTACAATATTTACATTTTGAAAAATGAGAAATACTTTTGAGTAACCAGGATCACTTGTTACTGATTATTTTTGGTATTTTCTCACTCATGAGTTCGTTCTTATTAATTATAAGTGAGTTTCATGTTGTGAGCATAGAATTGAAAACATTTGGGATATTTTGTGTGAATTCGCTCCAATATACTAGATGAAATCACAGATTGATCAAAGAATCTTCCATTTCTGAAAAAAATTCACATTGCTGAAGGCATTTGTCAGGCATGTCATATATGTTTGAAAACAGAAAAATACTTTTGCTATTTTATCCAAATCGTCTATGGTTTTCATTAAAAACAGAAGTTTATATTATAATTCGACAACCATTCAACAAAAGAAATTTTTGAATAAGTTCCAGTAATCATACTCAAGAAAAATGCCTGTAGTATATGAAAATAGTTTTCATCCAACTCTGATAGTAATCGAATTATTAGCAAATGCCGAAACCTTGAAAAGTCAAAAAATCCGGAATTACATGAAAACAAAAGAAGATAGCTGGGATCTGTTTTGAATTATCCTCGAAAGTCGAGGACTGAGAAGAGGAGATCATTTTTATTGATTTGCAGTATTTCACATAGATGTATAGGTATTGGAAATAGGAGATGAAATATGATTTGATTCAACGCTCTTGTTCTGACAGAATCATTAATACATTTTAGCGCAGAGGTATAAAGGGTAGATTAGATTATACATCATGATACAGATCTCCTATGGCATCTTGAAAGGTGTTAGAATCTTGTTTAGAAAAAAATTGAAACCATTTTCAGCGGGATACCTTTTGGACTAACTAAAAATTTCTTCTTATATGTTTGCATATCTTCGAAGACGGATGCTGGGTAACAACTATGCTTAGTCCTTCCCAAAGAAATGAAGAAAGTAAATGGCGATATGTACCTGGGAATCTAATGTTTTACTTTTGGCACTCTACTATTCAGCAGTTAGTATTTGGTAGCTAAGCATTATCAAGCCACGAGTATTTTTTCATTATGTTCTTATTACCAATGAATAAATGAATAGATTACTGATTTCATGGTTTAGATCGCTCGTTCATCATGAGTCAGTATGAAACTAAGTATAATGTGCCGTGGTATTGATAAATGGGTCCTGAGTGAATATGAAAACACCATATATTAGTTTTACAGTTCATACAGTATAGAAAGGGATTTATTATTTAAATACATCGAAAATTTGCGATTAACATGGATCAGTTTGGTCGTTCATTATTTACAAGTTGTCATCGAAAATGATTCGAAATTCCAAACGATTCAAGGTCATCGAGTTTTCCACCCTTCAGACTAATGCGTAGAACTTTATCAATACTAGGGAAAGAGTGGCCATTTTGGATGCTTTGGTTAGCTTATACTGAATCTTGTTGATTGAAGTTTGATATTCTTTAATCTAAACTTGAAGGAACGACCAGTCTGACCTATATGGAAATCATTGCAGTGTTGGCAAGATAACTTATAAATTCCCGATTTATTTCAATTCTCTAAAGGAATTTCAGCATTAAATGAAAGAGATGGTAATTTATTTTGAGGTCAGAATTTATCTGTCCAAAATATGTGAAAGGAGTGAAATTTTCAGATTTGTTGTTGTTACTTTTGATTGCATGTATTAGGAAAATAGCTTTATGTAATTTTTTTCATTTCACTCTTTTGTCGATCCAGCCACGATCAGATCCGTTGTTGTGAGCTTCAGTTTTACTTGTTTCATTTGTCTTTCAATGTTCTAATAATAAAGATAACAAAAATACTCTTTGGATCACTGAGTTATGAATTAGTACTCTGTTTTCTATGTTAAACATAAAAATGTCTGCTAATCCCATGGTGATCCCATCACAAGACAGCTCGGTTGTGCATATATCTTTTCATTGAATTGAAGATATTTGAGCTGTATGCAAAATAACTCCAGAAGAACTATAAATTCGCGATGTATCAAAGGGATAACATGTGATTGTTGTAAAATATCAAACGGTAAGTTAATACTTTTTTTTCTTGAAATTGTTGAAAATATGTTTTCTACATCTAAGTTTAGGAGGTTCGAACTATTTGGTGAAGTGACGTTCTCTAATTCTTTGAGTTGTGAGCTATTATTAAGAAATGATTTGAAATTGCAACAGATTCTTGGTACTTGAGTTTCGTACGTTTTTGGCAATGACACTGATTTTGGATTTTCAAATTGTCAATACGAGGAAAAGCATGTCCATTTTTGTAGTATAGGTTGGCTAATGTTGAATCTTCTTTATTTTTATAGAATGTAGTTTGATGTTAGTTAAATCTCATTTTAAAGGAACGATTAGTTCGACCTATGCAGAAATTATTGCGGTCTAGACCAGAAAACTTACAATATCTTGATTTATTTGACTTAAGAATAAGATTTTTAGCGTAGAGTTCGAGTATTGACATGCTTGGAATGAATACCTTACCCGAATGTATCAACCTTTATTAGGAACATAGAGGTCAATTTTCAAAACTGACAATATTGGTCTGAAGACCGTCTCCATTGGATTATGGAATCTCATACTCAATACCCATAAAAAGGCGTAGGGAGCAATAATTGGTTACTGTGTTGTAAGTCAAAAACTCTTTGATGACAATCTCACTGAAGAAGAGGACCCAATTCTTCAACAAAAAGGTTAAATTCTATCTTCAGACACTCTGTTTCCGAATCAGATAGACCCAGGCATAAAGCGCCTCCGCACTATGCCTTGAATTAGAGCCAGGATAAGCTTTCAACAAACAGCATCCAGCAGGCACAATGTGAATCGTTGCGGTCGAACAAGTCTGGCTTCTTGAAGTTTTTTTGATCTACTAATTTCTCAGCGTTTGTCGGTGGCGCTGTTAGTAGTCTCTGTTAGGGTTTCATCAAGCCAAGTAACAGCAATACTCATCAAGATATTTTTTTTTCAATTATGTCTCGACTAAAGAGGTCATTGATATTATATAATACATGTGTACTTTACTAGATAATCATGTTTAAATGAAAGAGGAATATAAATAAGTTTTTCAGATACGATTATAAAATTGCGTTGCCTCGAGGAACTTCTGTGGTTTATCGAAGTTTTGTGAGTTGCTGAGACTGTCTGCTATTGACCGTTCAATTTTCTGCTATTGCCGCTCTTCTTTGTATGAGGGGCATGTCGTGAGGATATGCTTTACGGTGAGGGGCGTCCCGGGGCTGGGCTCACATTGTGGTTGCGGTTGAGAGGTCATCAGGTGTTCATGAGTCAATTTCGTGTGCCAGTGCGTAGGCGTCGAATGAACACTTTTTGTTTTCTGGACATGTGTGGCAGTTTTGTGGGGGACACTGAGGGTTGTATTCCATGCAGTTTGTTCTGTAATGAGTTTCACTCAAGCTGCCATTTTCTGTTGATGATATTTTTCGCCTAGTTTCGCAGATAAATTTCCTTAGGGGCAACTGTGCTGCAGATGCTGTTTTGGCTGCCCTGTCGGCCATCTCATTACCAGTGATGCCCATGTGGGATGGTACCCAGATGAAATTGACAGATGTGCCTTGACTGGCAAGTCGATTATGGGTTTCGTGGATATTTTGAACGAGAGGGTGTTCAATGAACATGTCGTTTATCGACTCTAGTGATGCTAATGAATCAGTGCATATCGCTGCTTTTTTATTGCCTGATGAGAATGTTTTGAAAGCTTGTGGTCTTGCGAATAGTTGTTCTGTATTGATGCTGCTTGTTTGGGGTGAGAAATGGGTTTTGAGGATTTGGAGGCATCAGCGTAGATAATTTTGTTGAATTTTCTTCTGGAAGTGTGTTCCAGAAATGCTTGCCGGAAAAAGGTGGGCAGAGTTCCTACTTTATTGGAATTACAGAGGCTGGTGTCGATGTCAGATGGCATCAGGGAATAAGGGGGGATGTATTTGGAGAGAGAGGGGGGTGATTTTCGTGAGACTGATACTTTCATTTATTGAAAGAAGAGATTGTGAGGTTAGCTGCGGACGTTTGGATGGGGCATTCTTATGAGCATTTCTATTAGACAGGATTTGTGAAAGTATCTTTGAGATTGGGTTGTTGGTATTCCACACGACACTAGCTGAATATTTCCGAAGAAGTTTTTGTCGTCTTTACCAGGGGGAGGGGGGGGTTTCAATGGCTTCACAGCAAAGACTAGCAGCTGGTGTTGATCTCAAAGCTACAAGACAGATGCGAAGAGCTGTGTTCGGAACAGTGTTTAGTGATTTTGATAGAGACTTGCTAGCGGTGAAGTAGATAGGACTACCATAATCCAATTTGGATCTGACGAGTATACTTTGCAGAATGCTTCTTCCTCGGCACCCCACTTATACTATGAGAGTGGTTTTATGATATTCATTCATTTCATACAGCTTGATTTCAGTTCCTCAATATGTTTTCCCAGGTGAGTCTGCTGTCAAAGGTGAGTCCGAGGATGTTATGGTTTACTTCCTCTAGGACACTCCCATTCAAGTTTATGGGTAGTTCTATTGGTTGATGTTTTCTTATATTGAAACGCAATTCTCTTGTTTTATTAGTTAAGAAGCGGAAGCCAGTTTGTGAGTTCAACGTTTCGTGGCTTGCACTTGTTCTAGAGTTTCTTTCGTGACAGAATAAAATATGATCGTCCGCTTACATAACGTGCTCAACTGGGTGTCGAATGATGTTGGAGTTTAGGTCATTAATCGCTAGTAAAAACAGGGTAGTACTCAAAACAGACCCTTGTGGTACGCCATTGTGTTGCAGCTGGACTACAGAAAGTGAGCCGCTTACTATGACCCTGAACGTTTTACCAGTGATGAAGTTTTCAAGAAAAGTGAATATATTTCCGTTGAGGCTACATTGATTTAAGTTATCCAGAATGACAGATCTCAAGGTAGTGTCAAATGGGCTGTCTATGTCGCATATTAGGGCGAATAGTTGAACTATACATTAGTAGATCGTTTTTTTCTAGGTATCACATAAGGCGTTCGTTAATCATTTTTTCCATCAATTTACTCATGGTGCAGGTGAATGAGATATATCTATATGATTTTGGGTCGTAGCAGGTTTGTCTTGTTTTCGAATAGGTAGAATGAGTGACTGTCTCCAGGCTGTGGAAAATGTTTTCGATGCCCATATTTGATTGTATATATCGATCAGTTTTCTTTGAGCTATTTAGGAGAGTTGCTTCAAGAAAATGGGAGGGATATCGTCGATTCCAGCAGCGTTGTTTTCATATGTTTTGAGGGCGTGATTGAGCTCTTATTGACTGAAAGGATGGTTGATTTCTTCGCACCCCATTCTCTCAGTGTTAGGTGGGTTGAGTATATCTTGAACTTGGGTGACAGCAGTGAAATTATTTTTGTCCTTATCTCTTATATTTGCTACAGTAATATTGGCTACGTCTTGGATGCTTGTTATAACATTTCCTTTCACTTTTAATGCCGGGATAGAGAGGCTGTTCTGATTTTTATTCATTTTCCAGATTTTGTTCCAAAGTTCAGTTGTTGGGGTGTCGTTGATGATAGATGAAGTATATTTTTGCCAGGAGTTTTTAATATTTCTCACACGGTGGTATCTGCTGAGAGTTTTTTACAACTTGCAATGGTGTTCTAGCAGTCGTCATTCCACCAGGGAACGATTGTTTTGTCACCTGCGTAGATTTTCCTATGTGTTTTTCTGCGGAGATTATGATACATCTACTGAAGTTCTCAACTGTCGTTTTACCGTCTTCTGGAAACGTGTAGTGTGCTATATTTTTAACAACTGAGAAAAAATCAGACCAATGCAGCATTTGCAAGGCACCATCTTCCTCGTGTGGTCGTTCGGGTTTGCATGATGGTATTGCCAGATATCGCTATCGGGAAATGGCTTCTATCATAAAGGCTGTCTAGTATTTTGCATGTGAGTAGATTGCAGATCTCGGATCACAAAAACTGAGGTCTATAGATGAGAACGTGCCAGTAGAAATACTGAAGTGTGCTAGCTCCGGAGTTGAGCAGGGTAATGCTCAAGTCGCGAAACACTTCTTTCACAATTTTTCCTCTTGCAAAGGTATCGGAAACTGTATATTAATCTATCGATTAAGGTTTACTACCTTCGGCGTTATTCAGCAGAACCCTTTCGGAGAATGAGTGAATCACTGAGAATTGGGACACTATGTGATGAAGTGGGAATAAAGTTTCGCTCATTCTAACTCTTTTTGACTTAAGTTTCTATGTAGGTGTTTCTTTCATTTTCGAAGAAGTTAAATTCAGTTGTTTTTAATTTCACAGAAGTTCATTTCATTTGTTCTATAGAAACCTTATTCATGTTGTTTTGGTGATGTTATGGCTGTGTTTTATTTGAAAATATAGATGCACTCTAACTCTGGTTCTTGCTCTGTATTTGTGTCACCGACCACAAATTTCCTTCTTTATCTTCAGATATTTGAATTAAATTTTATTCGAATATTACCCGATGAAATATTCAGTGATTATTAAACCTTTATTTTCGCTCTTATTGAATAAGAAAGGGAGATGAATGCTTTATCGCAATTGTGTTCTGATTCAAGATTTCAAGTTTTGAGATTCAAGAAGCTTGAATTTCATGCTTCTGTGAAAGAAAAGCTGGACTCTACTTGAATTCTGAAAATGAAAGCTTAAGTTGAGTCAAGTCAAAGAGCTTATTTTTCAAGTCAAGCCGTGAATTCCTAGTCTCTGTGTCAGTAAGTGGGGGGCGATCATTGTATATGTATGCATATACGTATACTTGATGCGCTTCAATTGATTGAGAAAAGTAGGTGGTAAACTGGCTTGGTCCTGTGAATGGGTGTGCATCACTAAAGAGGTCAAGACTAGATTGTAATACTGTTATATGGCCTAAATCGACGATGATTATGAAGAGTGGATCAGAAAACAAGTTCCTTCAAGGAAGAATATGTAACAATCTATGGAAGATTGATTAATGTTTCCTGAATGAAAGTCTTCAATGTATTATCATAAGGAGGAGTAAATTTTCAATTTCTTCAAATGCAGAATACTAGATATTTATTCATCAAAATTTTCGAAAATATGATCTACGTGAGAGAGAACTAAACGTTTCTTGAAGAATATTTTGCTGAAAGGTTGGAAATATCAAACACCTTGCGTTATTTTATGGAACGCTGATGTCAGTCGCCATGAAAAATTATGTATCTTATTAATTTCGTTCTCACAATAATGTGATTATAATTTCAATAAATGTTCATAGTTGTGGTGAATTATAAAAGTTAACACTGTAAATTAGTTATAGTAGCAATGTGATTCAAAAACTGAAGAAAAGGACATTATAAAATGGTTTATTATTCATGAGTTGAACATAGCGAAAGGTATTTAAATGGTTGAGAGAGACTCATTACCATCTACCATATTTGCCCAGAAAAAGGCAAGATGATACATTTTCTCCATTATTCACTCGTCTACTTCTCTCCAAAATAATATTATTTTATCAATTGATTAATTTTTATACACAAAATTCACTTGACACATGGTGACTGTTCAGTAGCTTGCAAGACGCGACCCAGTAGATGCATTATGCCTAATACCGTATCGTGCCTATTGTGTGTGTATCTGGTGTAAACACCACTTTTAAAAATGGTTAAAATGAAGATAAAACGGAAAATTTTGATGTAAATATTATTTGAGAATTCATTCTCAAAAAAGGATAGCAAGTTATCATGTTCTACTTAGTTAATTACCGCAATGAATACCGTTTGACTTGTCAATAACATCATATGATCGCATTTACTTCATGAAAGAATTAAACCTACCTTATTTTCTGACTGAAAGCTAATCCAATAGTCAATATACATCCAAGAACACAACAAATAAGTGTTGCAACACTCAATCTAACATTCAACTGAACAGCCAGGAACATGAACAGCAAATATGTCAATACATAACCTCCAATAAAACCTAAAATACTTTTGAAGATATAATTCTCGAAACTTCCATATTTTCTCAATCGGAAAAGAAATCGATCGAAAGCAGTGTTCCTCAGAAAATATAAATTAATGAAGCAATTTCTGATCCTTTTCTTGAAATTGATCCAGACATGTGCAAGTCGCAGTCTCCATCCATACTTTGGTTTTTCTCTTCTCGAGATAGCAACGGCAGCCTCTTTTTCAGTTCTGAGTTTTTTCGCTACCTTATTTAGTTTGGATGCGAATAACACCAATCGACAGAATGCCATAATGAAACTTTTGTGTAAAATATAAGAGATTTGACAGAATAATCAATCAATGACTTAAGTCTAAAATGATTTCTAATATACGAGGTAGGATTAAGAAATATTTAGACATTTGTGTTTTTCGAGAATCAATGATCATTGACAAATGAGGATACCTCTCTTTGAAGACCTAGAATGATTGGCGCATTTTATAGACAAGAACAAGAAGAGGTTATTGAAGAACAGGTAAAAGATTAATGGTACAAGTCGACAAGAATGTCTGTGCGGTTGAGATTCTCATAAGATGGGCGAAGAACAAAATAGATACCAAGCGGAGGAAGTAAGTTGAATAATACGTTCTGCATTGGGTTTCAGCCATACACCTATTCATGACAGAACACTAATCCAGTAGTTGATATAAATCCAAGAATACAACAAATAAGTGTTGTAACACTGAAAACAACATTCAACTGTTTGGCCAGGAATATGAACAGTAAATATGTCAATACATAACCCCCAATAAAACATTAAATAGTTTTGAATATATAATTTTCGAAACTCCCATATTTTCTCAACCGGAAAAAGAAAGGATCGAAAGCTTTGCTCTTCTAGAAATATACATTAATGAAGCAGTTTCGGACTCTCTTCTTGAAATTGATCCTCTACACGAAGTTTAATGTTTTCTCGAAATAGCAATGGTAGATTCCTTTCCAGTTTATAATTTCTTCGCTACCCTGTTCACATTTGATGCGAATAACACCAGTCGACAGATTGCCATAATTGACATTGAGATTTGACAGGATAATCAACCAATGACTTAAGCCTACCACGAATTCTCATATGCGAGATTTAATTTAGAATTTTTGCTTATTATGAAAAGCAGCGATCACTGATAAACGAAAAGGATAACCTTTTAGTTTTTTCCACAGAATGTTTACTGTTAAGCTTTAATTATCTTCATTATTTCGTAGAAAATTTCAGTGTGGCAGGAAAGACAAGTCTTTTACTTACTTGAAGATGAATAACTTACATTTTATCGTAGGAGACAATTTAAATTCTGAATGGGGGAAAGTTTACATTATTAAAACTCTTCTAAATGCTTCAGAACGAATGGTGCAGTTTAAACGAAAAACGAGAGTTCTATTTATCAAAGAATTTTATATTATATCGGAAAATCCCGATTTTGATTCAGGATAAGAATCAGAATAAGAGGGTGTTTCAAAAGTGGTATTTTTCAATTAATTAATATTGCTATTCATATTGTTCGTGTGTATGCGTCAAAGATCGCATTTATTCAATTCTGTGTTCACTTCTTAGAATGTAGTCTTTTTGTTGAGAAATTTAATTTTTGACCCGAAAGAAAATATGTTTTGACAAAAAGTAATAACTATATTCACAATAAATTATATCAATAAACAAATTATCTAATGAATTCAAGAGCATTTTCATCATTCGAAAAGCACCCTTCTTCATGAATTTCCTATATAAATGTTACTCACATTCTCCAAACAGATTTTGAAATGTTGATTTGGTTTATCTATGTTATTTGTTTTTCCTCCATCCAATAAATTCTCAATATGCTCCTAGAGAAAGGAATCTAGGGGAGTCTGATCTGGGGAACAGGCCTGCTTTTCCACAGATCCCATAGTTCCTATCCAGTAATCACCTAAATTCCAATATAGCAGTTGGGATAGGGTTGGTTTCTGGTGTGGCGGTTCACCATCATGCTGAAAATGTATACTTTCGCTTTGAGTGATGGCAGTTTCTATTGCCATTAACCGGCTCGAAATTTCAGGTTGGCTGCAACTGCTTCTAAAAAGTCGACGATAGCATCTTCTTCTTCTTCAGTTTCATATGTTTAGCTACGTTGTGCTTTGAAAGAACCTCCAGCAATTAAATTGACCTTTATTGTATTGAAAATAGACTTATGCGGCTGTCTGTTTCAGGAAATCTATTGAAATAAGATTCTTCCACAGCATCCGAATCAGAACCATTGTGTATATATTATCGACAATTCATTCTTTTCATAATTTTGGAATTGAAGAGTAGAAATTTTCAAAGCAGATAGAGAAGAACAATATGAACTTATGACATAAATAATTGTTTTTAAAAATGAATGTTATTAATTGAATATTGCAATTTTTTCAAACTAAGAATTGAATGAATTCACATCAATAAGATTGAATAATTGAAATAGTGTCTTAAAAGTAGAAAAACCAATGTTCTAAGGGTTGAACTTTCGAAGTTCTCAACGCAGAATTGAATGAATGGGATTTTTGAGGCACATAGATGAACTTCTTCTACCACAGATTTTTGAATATCTAAGATATTCCGAGTGAATAGATATGAATTTTACATTTCTAATGAAAGAGGCTGATGTTTGAGGAATTCGCGAAGCAAGTGAAATCCTTCGAAAATTCCAAAATCCCTGAGGTAAAATTCAAAATATTCTATATAAATTTGGTTGTATATATTTTGAATTTCACCTCAGGAATTTTGGAATTATCGAAGGATTGTTAAGATTGATCCTTTTTGATATATTTCAATTGAAAAAAGAAAAAAATGAGGTTTATCTTAGGAAAGAATATGAGAGACTCTTTCAGCATTTAGTGAAAGAATTGAAAATGGGTTTCTCATGGAATAGGTGCTTTTTTCTCAACGTAAGTAGCTTGTATTACCTCCTCTTGCCCTGATACAAGCCTGAATCCGTCTAGGCCTGCTTTGGATTAGGTTTTCGACCTCCTCTGGGGTGATATTCTGCCACTCTTCTGTGGTGGCTTGGATGAGCTATTGTGGGGTTCTTGGATTATCGTGGCGCAATCTTACTTTCTTTTTGAGATTATCCCATGAATGTTCAATAGGATTTAGGTATAGAGAGCAAGCTGGCTAGTCCAAAATAGCGATTCCCGACTGTTTCACGATAATGTCACACGAGGTTGCTGGTATGCGGAGGAGCATTATCTTGCATAAAAGTGAAATTCTCACCGTGGGCACCTCGTAAGAGTTACTATGGGCTCGTAGTTTCTAGCCATTACACTCGCAGGAAACGAAATCAAATCTGTTTTGCCTCCCAGCATAATACCACCCCAAAACATCACAGTGCCCCCTTGGTATTTCTGAATTTGTCTTGCTGCTTGGAGTCTAGCTTGTCTTCCACGACCTCTCAAAACCCGAATCTGACTGTCATGTGATCGAACACCAATTCTGGTCTCATCCGAAAAAAGAATATTTCGCCAATTCTCAATATTTCAATTTTGGTGCTCGATACACCAATTAGGTCTGTTAATTTTTTGTTGTCTTGTTAGCTCTATAACTCTTAAGGGCCTGTATGAACCCCTTGAACACTGTCTTTGACGTTTCGTTTCGACTGGTACACTGATGCCTGGTGCTTTCAGCAATTGCCTTTGGAATATGGATGGCGAAGCACTAGGGTCTCTCCTTGCAATTTGGCACACAAAGCGGCCTTGTTCTTCAGAAGTGATCTTCCTACGACTTCTTGTAGGCCTATTTTGCAGAGACTGTAGCTCCACTATCAGGCGTAGGTTTTTGAAACCAATATCTGTGATACCCTCATTGTGGTCGCTTTATCCCTCTGTGTCACCTCTTCTTCAACGAGAGCAATTATTCGACCCCTCTGCACATCGCACAATCCAACGTAAGGCATTTCTAATTATGATTATAGGCTTTTTTAAATTATGAAATTCACATTTTCAAATCTCAATGACGACTGAATATAATATCCGGAATATGTGGTGATAATTCAACATTTCTTATCATACTATTAAGTTTTTCACAATAAAAAACTTCATTCTTCACAAGTAGTCGAAGATCCAAGGTTGAAAAAATCAATAATGTGAAATACCGAATGATTCCTTATAAATTTGGTTGTGTGTTTATATGTGAAAAAAAACACGTTCCTGCATACTACTCAAAAAGAGTTCTTCTTGAACATTGAGCTCGATAGAGGGAAAAATGATGATCACATAGCTGGGGTTACAAAACATCGAATTTGGTCCATCTTGTACATACCTTCTCAAGAAACTAATGAAAATTATCAATATCAAATTATCGAATTTGGTCCACCCTGTTGAGCCCACCAAGAAATCAACTCACAATTTCATTATTTCGGTTTTCATTTTTTGGTAGGCATCTTATTTTTTCGATATGTCCGGTCATACGTCAACAAAATTTGATGTGTTTCCTTGGTGCTTATGTTTCTCTCATGAAAAATAAAATGAAAGAAATAAATTGACATTTCGTAAGAAACCACTACATACTGAATAATTTTCAGGAATAATACAACGTCAGTCATGAAATTTGACGTCGACAGAATGTGCTGAAGCAGTGGTGTTAGATGGCCTAGGTTGGACACAGAGAAGAATAGGCCAAAGGCTTGTACAAGTGTTTGAATGATCCGCAGGTACAGGGTGACTGGTAGAGATGAAAGAATAGATGAGCAAGGACGATCTCGAACAAAAATGGCGATCCATGAATTTCCTCGTTGCTATTGCTAGGCATATTTAAATGCAGCTTCGATAGAAGAGTGAAGTAAAATTAGCACTGAAACGACAGCGTTTCAGGGAATTGATTTGAGCCTTCGTGTGGTAGCTCGGGGCACCGTTCTAACCATAGCACACCAAAGAACCTGATTGAATTTCGCCTGGGATGTCAATTGCTAGAAAACTGACTGGGAGAGAGAGTGTTGTTCATAGATAAGTCTATAATTTGTTTTTTTTCATCGGTATTGACGTTTTCTTGTGTACAGGTGTCAAAATAAGAGTTATGTCCAGTACAGATGGGAGGTGGAGGTTCAAAAAGGTGTGACGAGGAATGTTTTGAACATATGCACTGAATTAATCATGATAAATAATGCAACCCTGAATGCGCAGAGGTACATTACAGTTATTTCGGGAAAACATGTTGCACCGTTTGTGGAAAACATGGGTGAGAACTTTTTGTTTATACTGGACCTCAATAAGTTCATATCGAGAGGAACTACCTTCCAGATCACGGAATCAAATGCAGTGGTTTATACGAAATCCCAACCTAATTCCATCGAACAAGTCAGGCCATTCTCAATCGAAGATCCAAAAGCCAGCAAAACTAGCCAGCTATCGTGAATGAGGCTCGAAACAGACTCATCAACATTTTCGCCATGGGTAGAAATATCCGGTATTAAGAGGTTTTTGAGGACTTTGATTTCTTCCAAAAGTATTACATACTTTTCATTATTAATAATATTCCATTTCCATTTCACTTCTCAAACATTCCTTAGTGATGGTGGATTATCGGAAAAGAGATTCTTCCACATATCTAAATTTTTTCAGAATGAACTTGAATTTTAGATTAAGAGCTTCAATTCCTTGACGCAGTGTAATTACATGTCTACTTGATTGTTTCTACGAGGACGTAGGTGGTGAAAACGTTGAGTTGCACAACAAAATGAATTTCAATTTTCAAACTGCTACTAAATACAAGAATGATGAGAAAATACGTTGTGAGGACTGATTCTCGAAAGAGTACTTTAATCCAACTCGAAATAAGGAAGATGAAATTTTTCTCTCACCTTCAAGCTTCTCCATGTCAGAGTTGGACTGTATACCTAGTGCGCGAGTCCCTTTCGAACTTGACGAATATTCAGATATTTTTTTGTCGTCTCATTCAATTATCGAATGAGTTAGTGTACCTTAAATTCTCTTATTTTGATCTGTTTTCCTAATTTATGGCAGGATCTTGGAAACTATTTTGAGAGCATGGGATTATAGGAATTAGTTTCAAAACCCATAATCCATATTCAAATAAATCATGAAATTTAAGCCTGGTGTTATAGGGGATTTGATGATTTCGCAACATTTGTTAAAGAATGATGGTAAACCGTTTTCAAATAAATAAATATTTTTCTTCAATCTGCGTCAAGTACAAAGTCGGCCTTTTATCTGTCGATAATTTCCACATAATTTAATTCCAAAAACAATTCTTTCTGAATGATAGCGATTCAAGAATATAAGGTTTATTTATACATGACTAAAATGAATTATGAAAAAAGTTGAAAGCTAATCTGATCGAAAATGATGTTCAGTAACGATTAGTATCAAATGATTTATCAATTTTACTCGGAAGCGGTTTGAAGAAAGTTCTTCGAAGATGGTCTGAAATTACTAGGTTAAATAAATCAAACTGCTTCCAGATTTTCTCTAAAAAAATTTTCGTATGTTGTCAAAACGCTATATAACAGACAATATTAAAACCACAAAAACACGTGTCTTCATTCAAAAATCATATGCACATTTATACAGTACATCGAACTACTCTGAATTACTCGATTGGTTTGATTTTTCAGTGACTTCTCAGATTTTCGATTGGAGGGCGACATTTTCATGAGTTTTCAAATGTTTTCTTCTCCTCTGTCAACAACCTACCTCTGGGAGCTTCCACCCTAAATTTTTGAAAGGGAAAAGAGATCGTGTGATAGGTTTATGAAAAAGTTATTCCATTCTCTATACAACCATGTAATTATTTATTTCCTGAAATTACATGTGACATGAATTGACATCCAAAATTGTTTGGAAAAATTTTAATTTTTTATCAATCTGTTCGATCTCCTATTGATTGAAATCGATTTTGTTGAATTGAAAAAATTCATCCATTATTTGAACATTCATGCATCATCCTCCAACCCCTGTCAACTATTACTCCGAAAATTTCCATATTAGAAAGGGGTGTGCGCTATGTCTTCCAAATAAATTTGGAGCAGAAATAAATTCCTAAGGAGTAAATTCATGGAATTTGATGCTTTATTGATAAAAAACAATCCCACCAGAGTTGTAAACGACGAAGCAATTGGTATGACTGTTCTGGGTGAAGTTTCTATGATGGAGAATATACAATCTATGAGGAGATTGTCGTAAGTAATACCACAAGAGTTCAGATTTGGCCGGATATTTTTCTATGCTCGTTTTGAATACTTACGTGCAGGCAAATCAACGAGAACTGGGCGACAAAATCACAAGAGCTACGCTCTCGTGATTTTGTCGAGCAGGTCGAGTTGAATTACCGAAAAGTAAGTATGAGAAAACGAGCTTAGAAAAATATCCTGCCAAATCTGCGCTCGAGTGGTATTTGCTAAGAAAATTCCGCGAATGACAAAACGTACAAAATGAACTTTATTGAGAAATGCACACAAACTCAACGAGAAAATCATGAAGCATTCATTACAAACATGTTTAGTTATTATTGGAATGAGCAGTTATTGAAAATCAAATTACTATATACAATTTTTTGCACTCCTGGTCGAATCTATATGGGACGATGCCTGAGAAATTATGAAAGATTCAGCATTAGCAGAAGTTTTTTGAAGATTTGAAACAAGATTCGAATGATGCTCATTGTTCAGTTGCAGGTAGGGCTTAATAAAGCTTGCCGTAGAGCGTCCGGTTTGATCAATTCTTGTTCACTGACACCTGCCTTAGATAGGTTCGAAACAGCACTGGATCTATGAGAATGATTTGTGGTCTTTTTATTTTTCTTATCCAGTCCAACTTTCCTTGCTGAAATCCATTTGGATATTTCATTCATTCCCGAAGGCATATTTTTGTACCTACCCTTAGAAGTACTGTTTTTCCAAAATTGATTGGGAGCCAGAAATAATTTATCACTTGTAATATGATCGGGTCTTTTCGACAATATCTTATGAAACAACCTCACAGGACATAAATCTGGGCTTTTCTAATTTGTTACTAGCCATTTACTATCATACATTTTTTTTTGAGCCGCCTTGGCCAGTTTTAGAGAATACTGAGTTATATTCAATTTTTCCTCTTTGAAAAAGTGTACCTTGCAAGTTACTGCTCCACTGGCAAATTCATTAGCAACAATATGGAAATTTCTTTTCAACAAACCTATCGAGGCATTTTCGTCCCTCTACAGAGCCATGTTATCAATTTCAGTTCTTGTTAATGCAACGGAACTTTCTTTGCGCTTTTCCACATCCCCTTGTAACATCTTCCTTTCAGAATTGCGAGCTTCACGAGCCTTTCTGAATGCTGAATCGGTAAAGGGATTGAAACTCATGTTGAATTTTTCGAAATACATATTTTGTATCATTTTCGCAGTTGTAGTCCACATTGTTCTGACAATGTATTATTAGTAATCTTGTACATTCATTAGTTCCATATTGAAACCCCAATCCATAAGAATTTCTGAAAAATCTTCAATAGAATGCTGTATATCCAAATCGAACGTTAGTTCCTTGCAAAATATACTGAATTGATTTCAAATCGAGCTGTGCGTTTTTCTTGTATTTTTGGGGATATAATTTCGTATAAAACTATTTATTTCAGCTTCACCGGTGCTTCCAAAACGAGACATTTTAATTTATATCGGCAGAAACTTTACAACACGTACTAAAATGGCTGTTCTTGACAGTTTTAAAACCGTGCTATTTGATGTGAATGTTGCGTTGCTATGGAAACGCAAAGATTCTCTATGGGCAAATTCATCAACTAATACCTACCTTCCTTCTATTTCTATGCAATTTATTCGATATCAAACTCGAATTTCTGTATTCTTAACGTGTATTTGGACACATGACAAATATCTGAAGAATGCCGAACAATTATTTTTCAGTTTCTTCACAAGTACAAATTCTATCCATATAAAATAAGAAATTAAGAACAAACTGAATGAACATTATTTCGATCCTCCTTTAGAGTTCGGGTAACATTTCATTGAGAGAATCAGTAACGATCCGAATTTGTTTCGAAGTGTTTGTTCTTCTGATGAATCAAGATTTTTTTAGAATGACGAGGCGCATCACTAAAATTGCATCGGCTGGAATTCGGGTGGTCAGATTGTAGGATTCTTTTATACACAAGAAAACTTGGATAGCGAAACCTATTTGAATCTGCTTGAAAATTTGTTTTATACTCTCATCGAAATTTACTTGAACATAACGTTGCATCTACATGATGGAGCACCGTTTCATTATGCTGACGCTGTGTGGGACTATTTGGACTGGAATTGATTTCAGGTTTGTTGGATAAGTAGGACAGATATTATAGAATGGTTGGCTAGATCGCCCGATCTAACGCCTCTCGATTTCTTCGCGTGGGGATATCTAGAGTCTGAAGTCTATATTACGTCACTCGATCGTTGGAAGAACTACGAAAAAGAATTGTTCAAGCATGTCAGCATAACAACGAGAATATTGTATTGTTTGGCAATCGTTCGAATCTTGCATAGAAGTAAATGGGGGCAATTTAAACATGTGCGATAGGAATGTACTACGATTAAAAATCTGAGAACTCAATGATATGTTTCATTTCGTAATGGACTTTCATGAGAATCATAGATGACTAACCAGTATTATTTCATAATTCATGACACCTCAAAAAGCAGACTAGTATTGAGGATCAGAAAAACTTTTTCTTCCACAACCCTTTTCTTATTATAATAATTTCAGGGTAGCAGTGAATAGGGGTAAAGGTTGATACGTAAGTATTCAAATAAGTAACGAAAATATTTCCGATTTAACCAAATCGATTTTGATCGAATGTTTTCCTTGAACGGATTCATGAAAATCTGGAATTTTCCCAAACATTTATCGATTTCATTTCGACACATGTAACTTTTTCGACAGAAAGTAAATAGTTACGTGGTCGAATCTTATCACTTTTTCAAAAAGTATCACATTTCTTCAGTATTCAAAAAATTGGGGACGAAGCTGCCAAAGGTTGGATTGAACGAAAGTGTCTCTTCAATCAAAAATTTCTAGAAAAATCAAACCAGCCGAGTTATTCAGGGTTGTTCATTTTCATTGTATATAAATTAGAAGAAAGGACAAAAAATACAACCACTGGCTCTCAGAAGACAAGTTTCTGACCTTTCTCTGTTTTACAGAAGATGCTTCAAGGAGCTGAAAGACATTGTTCCGGGAAAACTCATATTTTGCCGCAACACTAGGCTGGCAGCAGTAAGTAAAGTAAACAGACATTAGGATAAGAATAGACGAATCCACAACAACAAATAAGATAAAATTGCAGAGAGGGGTGCGTCAGAGTGATCCCATTTCTCCAAAGTTGTTAACTCTGGCGTTGGAGGATATGTTCGAAAAACTGCAATGGCAACGAAAGACATAAAAATAGATGGATCGTACCAAAGTCCTGTTATTGCAGCTGAAGGAGGCATCTGAAAGAGTTTTCTTAGAAAATGCAAGAAACCAAGGTCATGAGCCCCACTGAAATTCAAATATCTATAAACAACGAAATTATCGAGAGAGCAGAGGAATATTTATATCCTGGACACTCTTTCAGACAAGGTAAAGAGAATCAATCCGCAGAGATAACTAGACGGATTGGGCTAACGCCGGCTGCATTCAGAAATCTGCAACGTATCCTCAGAAACTTGGACATCCCAATCAGTTTGAAACGAAAGGTACACGTGTATACGGCCAGTGGCAACGTATGGTCTAGAAACAATGTCCATCATAAAACAGAGTGCCTACGTTTAGAAACTATCCAAAGGGCTATGGAGCGGACTAAGCTGGGAATATCTTTGAGAGACAGAGTCAGAATTCAGGAAATTCGAAGAAGAGCAAAAGTGACCGATATAATCTGCGAGTAGCAGAGATGTAATGGAGATGGGCCAGGCACATTGCAAGACAGTACTCTAATGAAAGGTGGGCCAAAAGAGTACTGCAGTGAAAACCGAGGAAAACAAAGAGGAACAGTAGGAAACAACTGGATGCAGGTAGCGTAGAATTGACAGAAGTGGAAAATTTGCGGAAAGGCCTATGTTCAGAAGTGGACCGAAGAAGGATGATGAAAAAGAAGAAGATCCAGCAGAAGTAGTGATTGATTTATAAATAGCTATTCACCATGATTAGCTAAATTTTTGGTCAAACACCATAATTATAGGTTGTAGGTTTCATCGCACACTAGCTTGGCACGGACTCCAAACGTTAGATTTGACATCCGAATATAGAAAGAAATGCTCAGAATAGGCCCGAGAAAGTCACGGATTCTTATTTCTTCGAAATGTACGAGATCAAGCAACAAGATTGGCTAGGCCAATTCTCAGATTATTTGCAGGAAAATTATTTAATATCTTGATTTCCACCATCAATCTGGGCAAATGCATCTATTGCTTTGAATAAAACAGAAAATCATTCCGTTCTCATTTTAATAATTCCATGTATTGTAAACAAGCCACGATTGTGTACAATACATCCAATTTACACGGAATGATTAAAATAGCTTAGATATGTTCTGAGCACTCATTATGATAGTTCAAAAATTAATTCTTGCAATGACAATTCAGATGAATGATTTGATGTTTTTTCATCTAGTTACCACTATTGAGTGAATATAGTTCCGTTTGTGACTATGTCGTACCTGAACTCATATCGACCTTGACGTTGAATATTAATATAGCTGTGTAGGTTAGATTTCCAATGTTAATTTTGACGATTGAAAATTCAACCACTACTGATGTGAACTTCATCAGTCTGATTTCTTTCTCGAAATGGCTTCATAGTTTTGCAAAAATCGAGTCGAGGTAGGAAATTTCCTTTCAAGATTGCTCTGTGATTTTCAATGGTATTCAGCCATAGGCTTACGTCACAATTCATTAGAATCTTTTCTTACGTTTTAAGTCTTGTTTTACCCTTAATGCGAATGTGATTAATCTGAATTGAAATAATTACCAAAACATTTGAATTTGATTACAATCTCAAACAGTCGCCCATTCTACTAAGTGCATCGATGAGCTAGAAAAGTGATTTTTCTTCCGAAATTCTCGATCTTTTCTTTTCTCTCGGAAATTACAGCATTTTAAGAGATGAATAAAAAGGTTTTAGGCTGTTGGAATATCATTTAAAATGCGATTCGGTTTTTTCCATTGAATGTGTAGGAGGTATTTTTCTCGGTATATACATTGATTATAATGGAGCATAATTTTTCATGTTTACAGAATTATTTTCTAATAAATCTAACAATTTGCATTTCATTTTTTTTCCTTAACTTCTACAGTTATTGAATCAAATTTGCATAATATAATTATTTGAACAAATTAATGATGTGCACTGGAATGAAGATATAAAAATCATAATAAATTATGAGGATTAAATGTAAGTAATTATTGGTTATAGCAATTTTTATATGTAATTTGTAATCATGTGTAGTAGTCACATCGTAAGTAGATGATTTCAACTATTCAGAATTTCATCTAAATTGATTAGATCATGGAATTATGAGCAATTTAACTATTTATGGATAAGGAAATAAAAAGTAATATATTCATTTGGCTGAGAAAAATGGCAAGGAAATGGATATCAGCCAAATTTTGATTTTTTACAGTTTTTCGTTTCTTTATAAGAACTATGTTTTTTTTGGTGAAATGGTATGATTACGTTTTGAGATGCAGGACGTCGGAGTTCGAATATTCGACTCGGTTTTGGAGAAAGTTTTGGATTGTGATGCTTTCGGGTCCCATGCTTTCGTTGTCTAATACGTTGGAAGGTTGGTTCTTGCAGGTTTAAGCTTCGGTCAATCTGCTTCAAAGGATATCCCGCAAAAGAGAGTAGCAGAAAACCTGAACTCGTTAATTATCATTCTGGTGTATTTCATGAAGCTTGGAAAAATTCTTCTCTCAAGAAAAATCAATAAAAAGAATTGAGCATACAGACCTCGCCCCTTATATAAATATCGAAACGAAATAGGATCCCTGGAAGTGCAAAATATTAATATTTCCTCAAAACAGCGAACGATTCCTCAAAACATAGGTTATTTCATTCTAATGAATAATAATTATTTTTATTTTGATTTTTTCTGTTCATAATATAGGCGTGTACACAAGTGAAAATCTATTATGTAGCATTAAAAATGCTTTGTCCAGAAGACAAAAGTGTTTCTGGTATGCGGTTCCCAAGAGATCTAGCTCCAATTTGCAGATAACGATTAATTATACTCATCAAATCATTAGATGTGTCCAGCTGTTGCAAAAATATACAGGGTGAAATTTTTTTCAGGCCTATGCTACTTTTCACCTGATTGAGTATTGTAGCTCTGCAAAAAGACTTTTTGGAAAGATCATTCAGATAAAATTTCCTCGAAACGCAACCGTTCTTGAGTAAAAACAATATATTTACATGAGAAGGCTCGCGTTTTTGGTTCAACTGAAATGAAGTCGAGAATATTTGATTCAAAGGGAGGAGCGAAATTGTTTCGGTAATTTATTGAAACAACTCTTTTGAAGTAGTTTTTCATCTCATGTTTAGTATGAATATGAGTATTCACTTTATTTAATAGACATCAAAACATTTGGGTGAACCTCAGAGTATTTTAGTGCATTCTCTAATGAATAATCATATTCGGCATTTGACGAAAATAGAAGCAAAACCTTCTTTTTCGTTTTATCAAACAAATGAAATGAATTGAATGAAATTACCAGCATTTTTTCTATTCATAGTGTTAGGCGGTGAGCCATTGATCATATTCTCTAACATCTGTTCAAAACGCTTGCATGCAATTCCTGTATAGTAGCAACAGGATGTGAGTACACTAGGATTTTCAAATGCCTCTAGATGAAGTTATCAGATTCAGAACAGGGGATCGTGGAAGCCAACCTATAGGACCACCTCTTTCCAATCTATCTATTGAATATGCTTGATTCAGATGATTCTTAACTCTTGGTCCAAAATGTGGGGAAGCACCATCATGCATATGTCAAGCACATTCTTCTTCTATTCAAGGTACATCATCGAGAAAATCAACTAGTCTTCAGTAGGAAGTCAAGATATGCTAGAGAATTAAATTTGTTCAATAGAATTACTGGTCCCAACAATCTGCCATTACAGCAACCGACCAAACATTGAGAGAAAACTTTTCATGGTGGCTATGTTCAATTGTCTCATGAGGATTTTCTTCAGCCTTTACGTGATCGTTATGGAAAAACACTCTGACGTAAACCCTATTTCGCCCGTAAACAAAATATTCCTACGAAATATGAGCCTTTTGGGTAGATCTCCAGCATTGAGGACTTGAATCCTGTGGATATGGTAGACCTATAACAGTTGCTCATGCAAAACTGTCCAAACAGTCGAATGTGATACGCAAATCTATGGAGATATCCTTCGGGTGCTGATACTTCTATAATTATGAACTTTCATTTAGCTGATCGAAACCATTCGGTTTCAGGTAACGAACGATCAATGGAAACGAGAAATTTCCCTGAAAGGATGTTTCTGGTAGGTAAAGCTGCAAGATTGAGTCTTCATACAGTATTATCACCTGATGGACCATATTATAGATGAATATCAGTCAATTATTGAAAGATCTACTTCATTCTAACTTTTCGAGGTACCAAAACATATGTTTTTATTGTCCCTTGTGTCCTTGTGGGTACCATTAGTATTGTTTCAGTTAAAACTATCCGTAATATGAAGGTCCAAAACTATGCAGGTCATTTGAATTTCCACTGAACAAAATAAACATTCTGATTTTCAAACTCAAGATAAAAAATATGAGAAAAATATATCATTAATATATCTCTACCAGTAAAAAACGTAATTGTTGATATATATTTTAATGATATATTTTGTATTTTGAAGAAACACTTTCTTAGTTATTCAACTTATGAGAACAGACATTCATCTATAATTTGACATTTACCGAAAACAAACAATCAATGATGACTCAACCCATAAAAGAAGTTCCTATCCGCATACAATCAGAAGGCAGCATTTTTTTACATTTGAGAAGAGAATACTCACGGGTCAGTTCTTACATTTCACGTAAACACAAATTTTGCATTCATGTAACAAAAACATAAGATTAGATTTAGTTGATGAGACAAATATCTTCTGCGATACACTTCGTGAGGAGACTACATATGTAAATTTGGGACAAAAAAAATAATTCAAAAATCCGTAGATCAAAGAATAATCCTTCCTGACATGAGCTAGTTCCCAAATCTGCCCGCCATGAACGTAGAGCCCCCAAGAGCCACAATAGTGCAACTAAGCAGGATGTCGAGAAACGAAGCAGCAGACAGAAGACAGCAGTTTCATCCTTATTAAGAGCTAATCAGTATCGCATATCGCTTCTCAGCATCCTAACAAGCTACATCGGGGTACATTATCGATTCCAGAAAGGACGCATCTCGTACATGAGTACGAGAGTCGCCCTCTATGGACCAGGACGGCGAACCCGCTACCGCACTTCGAGAAAGATACGAACAATAACAAACATATGTGAGAACGTTAAAAATTCCTACACTTGGGAAACATCTTTCGCCGGTCCGTGAATCATATCAACCTCCCATCTGTTAATGATTGATGAGACAAATATCTTCCGCGATACACTTCGCGAGGAAACTACATATGTAAATTTGAGGCAAAAAGAATTATTCAAAAATCCGTAGATCAATGAATAATCCCCCCTGACAAGAGCTAATTCCCAAAACTGCCCGCTCTGCACGCAGCCCCCAAGAGCCACAATAGTGCAACTAAGCAGGATGCCGAGAAACGAAGCGTCCTTTTCAGCGGGATTATTTCGCTCTTCTTATACTGTTGATATGATTCACGGACCGGTGAGAGACTTTTCCCAAAGTGTTCGAATTTTTAACGTTCTCACATCTGTTTGTTCGTATCTTTCTCTAAGTCTGGTAGCGCGTTCGCCGTCTCGGCGCATAGTGGGAGATTCTCGTACGTATGTACGAGATGCGTCCATTCTGGAATCGATAGGGTACCCCGATGTAGCATGTTAGGATGCTGAGAAGCGATATGCGTCACTGATGAGCTCCTAATAAGGACAAACTACAGTCTGGCGCTTCTTTTCTCGGCATCCTGCTTAGCTGCACTATTGTGGCTCTTGGGAGCTGCTTGCATGGCGGGCAAATTTGGGAACTAGCTCTTGTCAGGAAGGATTATTCATTGATCTACGGATTTATGAATAATTCTTTTTGTCCCAAATTTACATATTAGAATTATTAGAATTCGCAGAAATTTCATCAGCCCACAGTCCTTATCTACCAATAACTAACGACCAAGCATGATTTCAGTTTGTCCCCATTCCTTTTTTTTTAGGCATAGCGTTAATGATATTGTATATTTCAATTTTTGAAAATGGGATGAGACCCGAAACATATGTCAAACATACTTTCATTCATTATATTTTGTGAAACTTAAACCTAGTGTTTTTTCAATTGTTTCATTGCTTAGTGCAAATGTTTCACCAAGGGATTAGAAGGACTATCTAAATGACTTATAGTTTCGTCAGCCTCACTACACTAGCAGTTTCGACTATCTACAGAATTTCACTTGAAAATTTTACAATTATAACGTCCATCGCCTGTTGTTGAACGATTTGAGGTACTACAAATCTCACTTCTGAAATCAAAATCAGGATCCTTCACAGTATGAGCTTGTAAAAGGTACTTATTAAAAATAACAAAATAATTCCATTCGCTTTTCCAAAGGGCTAACGCATCGAGAATACTACTCAGAAAACCAAGGTATCAAATCGATTTCCAAAATCTCAATGTAAAAACAGGTGAACGAAGTTCTTGGATGATAGATAGATGCAGATAGGATAGAGTTCAGGAAGAGGGTGATACTTGTCTCAACTTTTGTCATGCTCATTTCACTTTCCTGTTATGTTCTCTGCAATATAATTCCTCCTAATATCCGCAGCTGATTTTCTGAGCTAATGGAATCCCTTACGATTCTTATGTCATAAACTAATTCAGGATCAATGCAACGCACACGAACAGTATTTAGTCGAGCAAAATAACAGTACTCAGCTGAAGAAAATACTAGACCAAGAGCAGCATTTCGAAAAGTGTAAACACCGGCTTCTCAAGTGGGAGCAAAGTTTCTTAATATTATTTCTTGTTTTCTGCTTTCAGCTCAATTAATTGATATGAGATTTGAAGGTCCAGTATGACACCAAGATATTTCAGATGGAAATTATGATTTAGTGGGGAATGAAAAAAAAACGCTTTTTAATGATCATTCAGATGAAGATAAGATATCTCAGGTTTCGAAGAAGAAAAAACAGAGCAATATTGTAGGCATGAATGAATCTATTAGAAAAAGCAGTGGGAATATCGTTCACATGTAAATTGACTCCTAAAGATGTGTGAACAGGTCTCTGGAGAAGTCCATTATTCAGGGAGCGAAAAGGAGTTATTTTCTCTCGACTGAAAACTCTCGATCATCTCAATAGATGTACTACAATGTAGTATCAAAAAGATCAAAGAATACAAGTATTTCAATTCAATCTGAAATTCCGACTCAATAATGATATAAACCTAGAAACCAAAACCGTCTTTAGCATGCTCAAGCAATTGTTGACAGGATTCAGTGATGTTTTGGATGATCTCCTTTCATGGAAAACAACCTGACGGGAAATTATTTCAGGAATGTAGTAGTTCTATCAATACTAGTATCTTATCTGCGATAGTAGTCCGACCTGCACTGAAAGAAAGCAATATTCGTGTTTTCTCAGACTATTCTGCTTTCCAGAACTGAATACCATTAAGTATATGAGACTCCAGAAAGATATCATAGGAGGAAAACCTTTTCCAGCATGAGCACTAACTTCCCCTGGCTTGAAAAGAATTTGGCCACAATGTTCTCGATCTTTCGATCTTACCTATAATCGAACGTTATCCAAGTGTTATCATTCACATTGTAGTTTTTGGATACTAAAACTATTTCAGCGTTTCGATACTTCTCTATAAATATTTACCAAAAAATTTCTTCGTACAGAAGATTTTGTCTTTATGAATTTTTTTTTTTGAACTGAAGACATCAAATGAAATTTGTGTTTCCTCAAATACTTTGCTTTAGTATTTCATATTTGATACTGAATGATAGATTTCACTCGAAATTCATTGATATTTGTACGTTTTCTCTTCTGGAGATGAGTTTTGGTAATTAATGGAAAATAATATATTAATTTTGCCAAATATGCCAGAGTCATAATGATCAACAATTTGTTGAGCAACATTTGCCAGTTGAACTATAGCCCGTTACTTTTCTTGTTCATAATATAATTCTTAATAATTTTTTTGTGATGTAACAGAAATCATCTCAATTTCAAAAAAACTTCGACGATTATTTCAATCTGCGAGTTAATAAAGGAACCCACGGTCGATTGGGTAAACGTAGTCAAATACTTTTGTGATGTTATATGAAGAAAGTAATGAAGTGAGTAGAAAAATGAGAAAGAAAGAAAATAGGAGTTACTTTCAAAAACAGATAATTTTATTAATATTTCATAAATTGTGGATCCTGGAAAAAAAAGAGTACATCATTGGATTCTATATATTATGTTTAGCGAAAATACAGGTGGTGTCTAAAAATTACGAATTCAGTCTGTAGCACGAAATCTAGCATAGGATCATGAAAACCGTGTCACTCCTTTCAAACTCATATTCTACCAAAATGGAATAGTTTGGACAGCTACGTGAAATACTGCAAAAATTTGGGTTAATGCCAAAATCTCGGCTGCTATCAAAGATGAGGTGAAAACTATTTTGACATTCTAGGGAAACATTTCTGAGTAGAATACAAAGACGTATTCAAAATGCTTCTTGTGAAATAGTTCTCGAATTATAATACAAACTTGAGTTTGTTTTATAATCTGAATCTAAAGCATAGATAAATTGGTATAGAGTAGGAAGGATATTTTTTCCAGATATGTATGACATGCATGACAAATTTCTCCAAAATGTAAATTTTTCAGAAACTTGAACCCATTAAAATTCTGTAATTTCATCTAGCAATCAGGTAATTGTATATTCCGATCACATTGTCGGTTCAAAAATAATAAACCGAAAACTTTTAAATTGAAAAATGTTCGTGAATTTCGAAAATATTAAGAAATTCGATATGTTAGAATGTAACGTTCAGGATAGGCCTGATTCTGATGTAGCTTCAGAAAATTTTTCTGTTCATTTTCCTGACAGGAAGCAACCTTATAAGTCTATATTTCAAAGATTGAAGGGGAATGTCATGAGCACTAGTTTTTTCAAAGCACACAGAGAAAAAATTTACGAGAACAAGAACATGAAGAAGTTATAATGGAGGATTTGGTAGCTGTTACTGTGAATTTCTGAATTTCATGGAGGCAATTTGGAGCAGAGAGCAAAATATCAAAACTTGAACTTTCGCGAAAAAACAAGTTTCAACCTTATAAGACGAAGAAATCTTAGTTGCTAGAGCCAAGGGATTAAGAGCGAAGGCTGGACTTTTGCTCATGTTATCAGAAGTCAAGAGAAAATCTCGATTTCAACCAGTTTATTATATCGACTCATAAAGTGGGGGTACCCAGTGACAGATTATTTAATGGTAGTAGTGGACATTACTGGTCCGATGTTAATTTCAATCGGGAAGGTGTTCCACACCAAGCGTGATTTGGTTTCGTTTATATAGATATGTCATTTTTGATGAAGTCTGGAACATTCCAGAACTTTTAAACCAGTCTCTCGGTGAAAACTGAGGACGAGAGGACGAGTAAAATGCCTACATCTTTCACTAGATATAACCTAGTTAGATTGTTTCTTCTCTGAGGCTATATCAAGGAACTATTATACATAGTTGGAACAAAATACTTGGAATTGTTGAGCTTCAGGGACCGATATTCAAATTCAAAATGTAGGCTGAAGTGTTTCGTTGCAATTCTTTCATTCTGAAGAATGGAAATATCTTCAAATATTCAAGATTGGTTTCATTTATTTCTTTGGTACTAATTATTATTGATACTTAATCATGAGTAATGAATAACTTGCGTTTGTTTGCTGAATACCATTACTTATTATTCATTTTAATACTTTTCGCTGGCCGCGTTTACTCGGTCTAGCATTAATTGCAGTCCCTCAGCTGTTGTTGCTTCAAGCACCATATCGTCCGCGTAACTCTGTTGGCAGGTTTTGTTGCTTCCTAACCTTTAATTGGGAATGTTTCAGATGAGTTCGATGTGATTGAGGTCTGGACTTTCTGCAGGCCACACCATTGAAATGATTTCGTGATTTTGAAGGCAGTTCCTAACGATATGAGCTTGGTGAGGTCTGACATTATCATGCATAAATAAAAAATTCTTATCCATGTTTGCAACAAATAGTAAATATATTCGTCTAAAACATATGTTACGTACCTTTGGTCATTCAGAGTTCCATTATTTACAATGATCAGACCAGTGTTGGTTTCAAAAAAATTCCTGTTCACACCATTAATGTACTTCCACCAAAACCATAAGTAGGTGATAAGTTGCACAGGCACTCATTTGAACGTTTATACACGGTAACTTCGGCTGTAATGAAAACCACGAAATCTCGACTGATCTGTTAATAATAAGTTGCCTAGCAAAACAAAATTTGGGATATTCAAATCGAGCGTTAATGTTTTGAGCAATGTTGATGAAATCACAGAATTATCAAGACTTTAGTTTCTGAACAATTCACATTTTATTGAAAATTTGTATGGCATGTTCAGCTATGATTTTCATTCGAGAAAATAAGAGGTTATATATAATTTGAAAGCCATCCAACAAAAAAAAAATGAATATGTCTCTACATTCTACTCAAAAAATGTGCTCTTAGAATGTCAAAATGGTTTTCACTTTACTTTGATAGCAACCGATGAATTGGCATATACTGAAATAACAGAAAATCGAGAAAACCTGAATAACTCGAGAAGATATCTGCGATCTGTTGTCACTTAAGATTTTTTACTGAAACTCGACAATGGGGGAAATAGGGCGGGTCATTCCTTTACATGTTCAGTATTTCACATAGCTTCCTGATAACCCTGTATATAGACTTCTTCATTAGAAAATTAGTTGGTGGTCTGGTTTTTCTCACAATGCTGCGAAATGTGCAGTACAGTAATTTTTCAGTTTTATTCATTGTAACTGGAAACATTCTAATATTTATATCCTTTGGTTTATTATCAGTCATTTATATGGCTTGATTTATACATGGTGCTTCATCGAAAACTAAGCGGAGGCTATATCTACCAAGAGATTCAAATCTGATCAAAACGCAAAAACAGGTCAATTTTTGTTTCGAGGGGGACATATTTTGGGGTACAGAATTTGCCTGAAATATCAACCCCCTAAGCTGGGGTTGCATTTCTTGAACATTTTGAATAGGAAAGATTGGTCGAGTGATGACTTATAAGAAAGGTGGTATCTTTGTCTACATGGTATTGAATGAATTTCCATTTTCGATTGAAAACTGTAAAAGATACAGGGTGAGCAACTGAAAGATAGGGAACACTATTTCCCTGAGACTATTCAAATTTCAGTGAAGTAAAATGGAACAGATCCACGCTGATCAATGGCATTTATCATCAAGTACCATCCTCATCTCGAGTTTCATCCCCTAGAGCAGGGGTGACCACCCTTGAAAATTTGGAAGAGGGTACATGGGTTGAGTGATACCTCGAAAGAAAGGTATTATCTTTGTCTGCATCCATGTGAACGAATTTTCATTTTTGATTGAAAACTGTGAAAGATACAGAGTGAGCTACTGAAATTTTCAAGGGTTGTCATCCCTGCTCCAGCGGTTGAAATTCGAGATGAGGATGGTACTTGATGATGACTGCCATTGATCAGCATGGATCTGTTCCATTTTACCTCACTGAAACTTGAATCTCTCAGGGAAATAGTCTTCCCTATCTTTCAGTTGCCTACCCTGTATATTTTACAGTTTTCAATTAAAAATGGAAATTCATTCAAGGCGATGTAGACAAAGATACCACCTTTCTTTCGAGTCAACATTCGACCCATCTTCCCTATTCAAAATGTTCAAGGATTGCAACCCCCATTTAGGGTGTTGATATTTCAGGCGAGTATTGTACCCCAAAAGAAGTCGCCCTTGAAACAAAAATTGACCTGTTTTTGCGGTTTGATCAGAAATTAATATCTTGGTAGATATAGCCTCTGTTTAGTTTTCGTTGAAGCACCCTGTATAAAACTTGCATTAAGTGAAAAATATTTCAACGGTAAAATAAAGTCATCAATATTGTTGTTCTTAATTCAAAATGGAAAAATTATATATTATATTATTATTGAAAATAATGGAAATTATTGCCATTTTGTACAGAATGATGGAATGCATAAATAGATTTGAAATTCTTCTTGCATTACCTTATAATATCATATTAGGATCAACTGAACGAAACGGAATAATACATTAATATAGAAAATTTATTTGCTGAAAATTATTTCTTATTGCGATTTGAATAATACTATAACTATTATTTGATATAAATTCTATGAAGGTTGTAACGAAAGTCAACGACTGTAATGAGTATTTAGGATAAATCCGTTATAAAGCCTATATTTTCCCGGAACGGAGTGGTGGAAGGAAGCCATAGATATATATACGGCACATTGTCAGTTGTTGATATCATTTGGCTTCAGATTCTAGTTCATTTCCAGTGGTTTCTTCTCGTTTAATAAGGAAAACCGGTGAGTTTTCACGGATTTCGATTCAGTCTTAATTCAATGAAGGAAATTATTTCGAAGAAAACCTTTCTATTCTAATAACTAAACTATATATAATAAAATTATTTCCTAAAAAGTTTTGAATTTAAATAGATGATCAGTGTATTGTTACTACTTTCAATTACTGAGATAATTTTGAGGAACTATAAGCTTTCTTAATCTTAAAGTATTAGGCATATCTATTATGTTCAATTATGTATAATTATTGGTAACAATATTTATGAATTACTTTTAACAGAAATGAGGGTTAACGAAAAAGTTATTTCCATTTAATATTGATTTCGAAAGGTTCAGAAAAATTTATCATTGTATATAGTTATGATAATTACAATGTGAAGCATTGAATTTTTGAACAGTTTGAATTTGAAAATTTATTGCATTGTTCGTTGACATTATTCTGCAGATCAATTCATAGAGTAATAATTCTTCATTTTATCTTGTAGATATGGACGCTAAAGAATTCAGAGTGAGAGGTGAGTCAAAATTGATCAAATTATTTCCAGATAAATAATATAAATAAAATGCAACACTTTTGTCTGATTTTCATTAGGGTTATTTTTGATACACACGCTTGTGTATCAGTGGAAATCAGACATAAGGGTTCTCTTTCAATTAAATTGAAGTTATTTTTCATAAAATGAACCCATC
Source organism: Cryptolaemus montrouzieri (assembly GCA_013387265.2). Taxonomy (NCBI): domain Eukaryota; kingdom Metazoa; phylum Arthropoda; class Insecta; order Coleoptera; family Coccinellidae; genus Cryptolaemus; species Cryptolaemus montrouzieri. The sequence goes on from JABFTP020000185.1 coordinate 109,052,464, forward strand.
AACAATATCATCAAAACATGAATTCATCTTTTTTAATTGACAGTTTTTTGTCTTCGAGTTAGACCAAAAAATTTAGTATATCAAATTATATAACTTTATTAAGTTCAGAATATCAACACAACGCCCATTTTAATGAAAACGTGATTGTGATAATTGAAATTCAATCAGTAGTATAATAAAGAGCAATTACCACTATACTCCAAATTTACATAATTTTTTCTGCGAAGAAAAATAAGACTTTCATGATTATAATGTCGTGCGATTGCCATTCGAGTTACATCATCTTTTTCTGTTCTATCTGAATTCAAGAAAAACATAATGAATGCGTAATTTAAGAAAATATGGAATGTTATAATCAACGCCTTGAGTTCCTTTCGGAATATGTTTTTATTATGGCAGGAACTTTCATTCTCACACAGACTTTAATTAGGATCCGAGTGTTTTCCACACACAATATTAGGACATATTTATTTTATGGAAATTTTCTGACACTGATAAGTTTATGAAAAAACCATGAATGAATGGAAGTTTCTGAATTAATCAACTGAAATTTCGAACACACATCTGTGGCTAAAAACCATTCACAAAAGATCCCAGTTGAATTTTATATTCATGCCAGTGAGTGAAAGTGGCGATTATGAAATTATGAATTATTATTAATTATGAAATAATATAAGATGATATATAAATTTTCGATTTTGAACCATTTGACGTATGGTAAACTATCGCAAAGAAAAAACAAATTTGGTGAAATTATAGCATAACGTTTTCATTGTACATGTTTCGATAATAATAGAGCATATTTTAATAGCTGAATACTAAGTAATTTCATGGAGAACAGTTTATATGCACATGGGTTTCCTTCAAATATAGTTTTTCCTCAATATTTTCGGAGCCATTACATTGAAATTAAAATTCTGAATTTTTGATAACTATATTTATGCGTGAATTTAGTCATGCCTAATCAGTCCCAGAATTTCGATGCTTTAATCAGTAGCGTATCATACTTGATGGTGAAAATATTCCCATTTTTTATGAAGATTTTCAATCTAGAGATGTTACAATGATTCGTTTGGCAATCAGTGAGCATTAAATTACTTTTCCATACAGCCCAAAGTACTCATTTAAATAGCTCCTTTAATTACTGATTACCACTACTTATTTATATGAAGAAAACGATAAATTCTTCCAAGAACCCAGGTAATAGTTCAGATCGGTTATTATTCTCGACTTTAATCCAAAAACAAAGAAGTATACTTAATCGTTATCGAAATGACGACCAAAAACTGTCTTAAAATTGACACGAATGCATCAGAATGAGTATAACACCTAAGAAAACTTTTCTTCAATATTAAATATCGATTTGAGAACCTGAAAAGAATGCAGTATCATTTTAATGATTGACTGAAGAACCATTTAAAAATATTTTATTTTAATTTTATTGAAAATTAGACAATTGTTGAAAAGAAAACGTTTTCTAAAGTTTTTTCATTGAAGACCACAAAAATATTATAATTAATAAATATCCTAAAAATTTCAATTTCTGAATTGATTCTTAGAAATAAACTCAGATGATATGATGAAGGTATGTATTCTGCCAACTGTGAATTCTTAGAATTACCAAAATAGTGAAAAATCATAATATTTGTAATTAATAAGATAAACAACATCGAAATGCTTTCATGATATAGCCTTGTTACTTTATGAATTGAAAGTGCTTAAGAGAGTGTAGAATCTTTAGATGGAACAACGACAAAATAATTCTTTGTTTTCTTCAATGGGGATGGAGCACCGAAATTAGAAATTATTTCGTTAATTAACTTTTTGAAAATAGTTACGAAATTTTTTCCATTTGCTCCTTCATATATATATATATATATATATATATATATATATATATATATATATATATATATATATATATATATATATATATATATATATACTGTGTAACTGAAACTAGGCCACCCCTATAACTTTTTTTTTGAAATATTTACTTATAATATTCTATGATCATAAAATGATCATTGTGATATGTCAAAATTCCATTGTTGTTAATAATCGACATTGCGAATTGGTGAATTAAGTTTTGAGTATGAATCAATACACACAAAGTGAAACATTCGATATGCTCCTTATTAATGGAGAGTGCAGGCAATGTAGCGTTCAAGCTGAACAATTATACAGAGAGCGCTATCCGGAAAAACTTCATCCGAATAAATCCTAATTTGTTTTTAGTTGTTGGCACTTATGTCTTTTTGTCAATACTTTTGACAGATTTAATTATTTTTGTTATAAACTCGATTTTTGAGGAACATTTTAAAAATTGTAGCTCGTAGATTTTTTGCACTACAGACATAATTTTTGCTTGGGTGGATAGAAGAAGGATAAAGAAATTTTTTAAGCAGTCTACATATGTCAAATGTTTATTGCGTTGTTTTGTATGATTTTTTCAATTTGGCCTTTTTCAAACGGCAATAACTCAATTTTTTCAAATGACACGTGCCAATTTTTATATCGCCATCAGATGAAGCGTCAAATTTCAAATAGAATTGTATGAGCATGTACTATACCCATCTCTTATAGTCTTATAATAATTTGGGAATATATTGAATTTTGATGATTTTGCAGAAACTAACAGAGAATACTTTGAAATATTTGAATCAAGTAGCTGAACTGGCTACACTCACCTGACAGGTGACTAAAATTAATGTACTTGTCACTTCGTTCATTCGAATTTGATATTTCAACAAGAATTGTCGTTATTTCAGATTGAAAATATCCAAAATATACAACACATTTGAAATTAAACCACTGGTTATTCAAACGAAAATAGATCTAATCTTTTTTTAATTCATTTTGGAATGTCAAGTGGTGGGTAGAAATTGCAGGCAATTCAATAACCAATTTTCAAATTTACCGTCTATGAGTTAAATAAAATTCCGAAGCATTAGAAGCAATTTTCTATAATTCGGATGAATCAAAATTATAGGAACTGAGCGAAAACCAATCATCGGAAATAATTACATTATTACTAATAATTGATAGCAAACATCATAGGAGAAAACTAATTTGCGATCTGAATAAATTTTGCTCGATGCACTTGACAGCTCGTAAACGAACATGATGAGTTGCCCTTCTAGTTTCCTCAGGATCAATATTACGAAAGGCATTATGAATGCGCTCTAGTAACTCTTCTTTACTTCTTACAGGAATAAGATACACCTCACTCTTGATTTTGCCCCATGAATAAAAATCAAGGGGCGTCAGGTCCGGAGAAAGCGAAGGCCATAAATTTGGTCCTTGATTACTCCACCATCTATTCTCGAACATTTCTGTTAGCTGCCGATCTACAGCTCGTGTTTTATGTGCTGGTGCATTATCCATTTGGTAATACCAATCTCTCAGATTGTTAAGAGGTAATCCATCTAAAAAATTGGCTAATGTTCCTCTCAAAATTCCCAGGTATCTTTGTCCATTAAGATTTTCCTCATAAATGTGATAAACCAACGAATCATTCATTTGCAAAAACGTTCACGCTGAATTTATTTTAGAAATCAATAACCTCAGTGAAATGTGGATTTTCTGTGGTCCAAAAATATCGACTTCTCCTGTTGTTACTTACACTTTTATTGAACTTGGCTTCATCAGGCCATTTACCTTTTTGCAGAATTGTCTCATCTTCTTGAAGCCGAATTAATAAATTTTCCCAGAAATTTAGTCGCTTGGGAAGGTCAGTTGGTTTCAATTTTTGTAGTCTGATAAAAGAATACGGGTGCATGTTATCTTTCTTGAGGATCCTGAATGGAAGTATAACTCAATCAAATATCCATTGATGCTGACTTAATGGACGAATGTGGATGGGCACGAAAATACACTAGCGTATTGATTTGATTGTCGTCGTCCAAATTACAGAAAATTGTTTTAATCCTTCGAAATTTTGTTTTACTCATAGGCGCAAAATTTGGAAACTGATTATTGAATTGCCTGCAAGTTCTATCCACCACTTTTTGACATTCGCCATGAATTATAAGGAGATTAAAAATATCCTCGTTTGAATAATCAGCCATTTTATTATCAATCTGGTGTTTTTCAAAAATTGTCACTTCAAATTACCAATTATCAAAATTCCTTGATCCTTCTATTCACCGAAGCAAAACTTGTGTCTGTAGTGCAAAAGATCTACGAGCTACAATTTTTTTGAATGTTCCTCAAAAATCGAGTTTATAATAAAAATAATTAAGTCTGCCAAAAGTTTTGACAGATAAGTGCCAACAACTTGGGTATTTTATGCCTTGCGCAAATGTCGGTTCCAGATGTATAATAAAAAAGGTAGATTGCCATTTGAAATAACAAAGTGATGACCCACTTCCGGTATAACCGGAAATGGTATCACTTCGAAAATATTTCACTTCAATTGGAAATTGCTAGTTATGGCCGCGTGTAAAGTTTCAGCTTGATAATTGTAATTGGAAGTTTTTAACGGGCGTTCCCGGTGGATATCCTTGTATATATTCTAAAATTTTCATACAAATCGGACTAGCGATTTCAGAGCTATATATATATATATATATATATATATATATATATATATATATATATATATATATATATATATATATATATATATTTCTCTCGTTAAAGAGGTTTCCTTATTCTATAAATATTCTTCCAGGCATATTATGTTGTTCCATAAAAAATTGATTTTGCTCAGATCGGACCTTTTCTTCGGGCACTGGTAGAGTATTCTCAAGTTAGGACACCCTCTAAGAGCTGACGTTCGAGAACCCATCGATTCAGTCTCTATAGAAATATATTCAGAATGAGAGTGAACAGTCATCTTACTGGAAAACAATACATTTCTTCGACTTCCAACAGAAGAGCCACTGTATAAGTAAATTTAAAATTTAATGAAAATATTCAAATATACATAAAAGCTATTTCAATTGAACCAAAATATGATGATTAAAACTAATTTCCCATAAACAAATATTGGATTGCTCTCCTCTATGAGTATCATATTTATGAACTCGTTACGATAGGTGGAATTGCATGGAATTGTTGTACATTATGTTTGATAATTATGTACGAATTACTTCAATTTGAGTATTATAAATGAAGTTGTATAACCCGGTTAATTGTACATACAGGGTGTCAGGGTCCCCGTAAGGGCTACTGGCGCTTGTGTGCAAAAAAGGATTTTGGCGCCACTTAAGGCATTTTGGTCACTTAGATATTTTAAAAAATATGCAGATATTTCTGATAACAAATACCTAGAGAACTTCGTTTTGAAATCTAGTCACCTAGGTCTAGGTGCATAAAAAAATAAAAGATAGCTATTGTAGTAGAGATATTTTCCGATATTTTGCTGTTGCAAATTCATAAATTACATCGCTGAAATTTATACCGTCGGAAATTTCTTGTTCAATTGCTAATATTGTTAGACCAGACAATCTTTCTTGACTCATTGTCGATCTTAAATAATTTTAAACTTTGAAAAAGATCGCTCGCCAGAAGCTACAGATACAGGCAATGTCAAGAGAATTCTTAGTGAAATGCTTACGTTTGGAAAGGTGGAGATTAAATTGTTTTCAAATATATATCGTAAAATACTCAAGGGGTCAGTATCATCAGGTAAAGAAAACAACTTCAACGCTTTAATTTCGTTAAACAGATCATTGGAGTCTATATCCTTATTATCCTGATCTGTCAGTCGCTCTTCAAGAATAGAATAATGTTTTAAAATATCGCTGTCACTTAATTTGAATATGTCGCTAAGAAATCCGAAAATATTATCATAGTCATTTAATAAGTCGGTTGGTTTTTTAGAGAGCTTATAGTTTAATCTATAATTTTTAAGAAAAAACTAATTTTAAAGGCGGTTCTTGGATCATGAGTGGTCTCATTTCGGTGTTGAACTGTTTTTGTTTAAATTTCTTCCTAACCGTTGGTAATGGTGGAAAGTCTTCTTAAATTTCAAGAGAGGATGCTACTAATTTCGCTTGCACAAGAATTTCTTGAAATTATTGGTCAGATCTATATTGCTGGAAGTGATCAACTAAATTTTTTAGGTAGGTTTGGCATACTTTAATTTTAATTGTAGCACTTTGCATTTGTTTGCTGAAAATATTCATATGAAATAAAACGTCATGCCAAATAATAATTCCACAAATAAATTGTAAATTTTGTACAGGCGATGAGAGGGAACTCGCTTTATGTCTTGCATCAATGTCAAAGGAATTATCTTCGGCCACTTTTAGAAGACTTTCGCAAACCTTAATTAAATAAACTTTAAGGGGCTTTACTGCGTCAATTCTGCTGGACCAGCTTGTCTCACTTAGAGGCTTTAAACTTAAACCGGGGACATTTTTTCTCAAAACATACTACCTTTTTGTGGATGACGAAAAAAAATTATATAACTCTTGCGCAAGATTAAAAAAGTTTATTGCAGCATCTGACACCTTAGATGCGTCATTTACTGGTAAGTTCAAAGTATGAGCCGCACAAGGTATAAAAAGGGCTTTCGGATTCGCATCAAGAATGCGTTTTTGAAGTCCAACATGTTTTCCCTTCATATTTGTCCCATTATGATAACCTTGTCCCCGAATGTGTTTCAATTCTAAATTTAATTTTTTCAAATTTTCTATCACAAATGTATATATCCCTTCTCCTGTAGAGTCCAGTATTGGATTAAACGCAATAAAACTTTCCTTAACTTCAACCTTTTTTGAAGTGGTGTTAAGGACAACATACCTCAGAACAAGACTGATTTGCTCAGTATGACTAGTGTCTGGTGCACAATTTGATATTATCAACAAATATTTTGAACTGCGAACCATTTCTGAAATATTATTTCTTACTTTGGACAACAATAATTCAATTATTTCATTCTGTATTTGCACGCCTAATTAATGAGTCATTTTAACAGATTTTTTTGGGAGTCTAACCTAACATGCTGTTTCAACACTGAATCAAAAGAGGCAACAACAGCTTTTAGAAAATTTCAATTATCATGTTCGAAAAGCTATTGAGAAGAACCTTGAAATGCCAAGCATTGTGTAGATAAATACTAAACAATCCTAATAATACTTTCCAACGCGTCTCGCCAATATTTTTTTTCTGTTACTAAAATCCGTTGATGATGAGCATTAACAGTCATAGATGTCTCCAATATATTTTTGAATTTACCCAAGTGTTTATATAAGTGTTGTGTAAAATTGACGTTTCGTGTCTCTTAATTAGCAAAGACAAGTGTTGCCAATCAGATACTCCATTTGTATCACAAAAATCGTTACGAGTTTTACATTTTCAAAATAACTTATAACAAAAACAAAATACAGAAACTTTAGAAATAGGGTAAATGAGCCAAGCCCTTTCGACTTTTTCTCCATTTGCTAGATTTCTTTCAAAGTATTTGCACGAAAACTTTTCCTCATCTTTATTACTAGGAAAGTTAAAACTGATGTCTATCAAGCGCGGACCACATTTAACCAATATTCTAGCCATCTCATTGGTGATTCTTTAGGGCCACAAACCGGGGTCGGACGGAATTATATCGATACTAGCCTCATTACAACCTTCATCGAAAGTGTCACTTGTAGCAGGTATTTCAGTAGCTGACATTATCGAACTGTTCACACAAGCTGAATTGGATTGTTCAAGTGCCGTAGACGAGAATGGTGTTATCGCTGCATCGGGCTCTGCATCAGTAGAAGCTGTTTTGCTGCTACAACCGCTGCCACGTATTGCAGCACCTGATGTTACTGTTGAAATTTCAGATGGTCCCCTCACGGTTATTGATATTACGGATTCAGAATCTTGAGATTAGGACGATTCGGTCGCACCAACATCGATAGTCTAAGTGGAATCTCGATTGTTCTGCAAGAAATGCTTTGAAGATCCAACCATTCTTCCTCTTTCTTGTAGTCTCAGTTTCTTTTGCTCGCGAAACTTCGCACCTGAAGGTCTCTTTCTTTCATCCCGAAAAAACAAATAAATAATTAGTACTCATGGGAATTAGGAATCAACTTCAAAAGTAACCACAATAATGAGCACCATGTGGGTAGGATAGGAATTATTCTTATGAAGTTAGCTAAGTGGCCAATAGTTTATAACCTTTTATAGGGCAGATTATTGGGTAAGATATGGCCGATTAAACTTTGCATATTTGAGTAAAACGCAATTTGTTCTAGCCCTTTCAGTTTGAATCCTTTCAAAAATGAAGGCAAAAGAGATATTAAACTAATTCGATCTTATAGCCATTAAAAACCTTACAAAATGGTTTTTTGAAAAGATCAATAGCATAAAAACTAAGCGAGTTATGGATAAAATCAGTTTTTATTGCAGTCAGCAGGTATTCGGCACTTCATTTAAAAAAAGTTGTAAACAAAATATTACACAACACAACACCACACTTGACAAAATGAGAATAACTTGATATGTAAAAATTAATAGGATTACTTGTTTTTATTCACCGTGCAAAAAGTCACGGTCCAATGAACTATCAGATTTGAAACGCCTGTGGCAATGCATCGCTTTCATAGCGCTCCAGGCATTATTTCTATCTGAACAGGAAAAATCAAGAAACTGCCCCCATACATGTTCTCGCAACATAGAAATCGGCAGTAACAGGATGATATACTAGTAAAATTTCGTGTGTATTTATACGTAATCCTATTTAATTTCTCAACTTTTATTTTAATATTTTTTTTGGAGTCACTAGGTTTGAAGAACAATCACAAGATATATATCTGAATAAAAACATATATAAAATATACAGTTTATCTATTCAAAGCTGACGCATGACAGCAGGCAACTCAAAAATTTGGTTATATCGTAGAAGGCCCTACAAATCAAAAACCTCTTCACAACAATTCTGAAGCGATTCAGAGGGCAGGTTCCTCACACCTTCAGGCAGTTTACTGATAAAAATTTTGGAATAATAATTTTCGCTAAAGCGGCTTGATTTTAGTCTTAATGGTTCGACGTGGACCTCGTTCTGCTGTCTTGTGTTATGATTGTGAATATCGCTGTTAAGTATATTTGTTCTACTATTATTCAAACCAGCAACCAGACAGCAATATATGAACAGAGATGGGAATGTAAAGATACCCAACCTGATGAAAGTAGCCTTTACGTCATCCCTAAACCCTATGCCTGCTATGATACGCACAACCGTGCCTGTAGACCGAAAATTCTTTTCGGGTGAGGTAGATACCCCACTTGCCAGGCCATAGGACATGTGGGATTGGACCAACGAAAAGTAGGCAGAACGAATGACCCTGCAGGGCAGAAGACGCGCCATGTTTCTAATGAGGAATATACTCTTCCAAATTTTTGATGCCACGAGATCTACATGGGCCTCCCAAAAGAGAGCCGGGTCAAGCGCAATTTCCATAAATCTGACAGTCTCCGAATTTTGTAGTGAAGTTTTCCTGTGAGTGAAAAAATCCTAGATGTTTTGGAAACATTCGCACTAAGCTGGTTCACATTGATCCACTTCAAAAGTCGGCTCTGAACATTTTCTAATGAGGAAATCAATTCATGCCCATTTTGGCTGCGTCCCACCTCACTGGTATCATCAGGGAAGAGCAGGAGATCGGCAGGCCCCACAACTTGGGCCATTTTATATGGATTAGAAATAGTGCTTGTCCATAACCATGTTTGAGACAATTGTCAGTAAAGATTTCATTATTTTATGGAAATAGAAGGATAATTTGAACATTTCATCTGAAATCATTGAATTTTATTTTTTTCATTGCAAACTTGATAAAATAATGAAATCATTTTTGCATTTTCTAGCATTTGAGAGATTAACGAAGTGAACAATGTTTCATTATATCTCACTAAATAATTTGTGGAGCAAAAATCAGACAAGATGATAAACTATGAAAAATTGTTTCCGATGAAGAACACCTGCGTCATGAACTTTACATTTTGCTAGAGACTGTGTATTTTACTGCTTTTCCTGAAAATTACTGGATTCAGAATAACTATAAATAGGTTGTCTGTTTCAGCAAACAAATGCCTAGAAAGTGATCGCTAATTAGAAGCCATTTTCATCTACATTATTGTTCTGAAACTGCGGCAATATTTTTCGAGCGTTTTATTCATCAAGCTTTTTATTATTTGTTCTTCATTCTCGAATGAAGAATAATGTCTGTTAATAATAATCTGTTATTCCACTAAATTCAGCATGAGGGTGTAAGATGATTACATGTTGCAATAATAATGTGAATTAATTCTTTATAAATTTTAACAATGAGAAACATAGTACGGTAATTTGCATAGATTGTAATGGCTTTTTAAATCAATCAGCTTACTACCTTCCTACTATTAAGAACTAGTGCCAAGAAATTAAAGTGCAATTTCTATAATTCAAATTTCGTTTCTAATTATCAAGGACTTTTTTTCGGATGTGCCAATTAAATTCGATGTTGTCTCTTCGCGAACACCTCATCAGAAATAAAATGGCAAAATAAATGAAGATGTTGCAAGGAACTACAATATATTGAAAACAGCAGTTGTTGATCGAGTAACGTTTGTTCTTCTTGAAAATTTCAATTTTCAATAATAATGCAACGTTAATCACAAAATTTGACCTCGGAGAAATGTGCTTAAGTAGTGGTGTTAGATGACCTAGGTTGGACTTATACAAGAATAAGCCAAAGATTATGAATCGTACGTAAATGTCATGCACTAAATCTCGCCTGGAGCGGAATTATTCCGTATTAGCAGGTATTTGGGATTTCGATTATTAACGAAAGTTCTACATTTTTTTTTCACTAGATTTATTTCAATGAGTACCGTTTTTATTTCGATTATTTTCAAGCATTCCTAAGTGCTGGTAGATTACTGAATAAATAATTCTAGAACATATCTAAGCTTCTTTTGAATAAATTTGAATTTTCGATTTTGTTTCTGGCGCTATGTACATATTGAAGTCTCGCTAATCACTTGGCGAAATATTTTCAGTGAATGATTAAACATTTGAAGAAAAAAACACAATGCTTAAGATTTACAAAATATAAAGAATGAAAATATGTTTGACATATGTTTCGAGTCTCATTAAATTTTCTAAAACTACGAAGAAACCAAAATATTACAATGTTATTTATACCGAAGAAACATATGAAAGAAAAGAGAACAAACAGGATTCGAGCTGGTTTGAGTTATTGGAAGATTATATTTGTGAGCTGATTTTCTGATGAATCCAATTTCTTGCTTTCGTTACCAGATTTAAAATTTTGGTTTTTCTGAAATTATTTTCGTTTGTATTTTGTTCTGGAAAACCATTTCTTGATTCATTATCAATTTTTTGACTTTTTATTCTTGTCTACTTTATTATTGATGGAATGACCAGTTTGACTTTGGGAAAGAACTTGAATTCTGTCTCACAAAGTAAGACCAAATTAAGCCATATACTAAAATGGAACAAAACCAACATAATATGTATCACAAGGACATGAAAAACATTACCCTGTGAAATGAACCAACGTGAATAACGCTTAGAAGGCTGTTTGTATATCAGAAAATAACTCTCTGCACTATGCCGTCACTTTTGATCGGTACAAGTGAGTACGTCAGTAAAATGAATTTTCCAGGTACATAAGAGGAATTACGACTAATAATTAATGTACGGCATTCTTATACTTGACAACACTAAATAAATAAATCTAGTGCCGTACAAAAATGGTGCCGCCGGAAGTCGATGCATATTTTTAATTCGGCTACAAATATAGAAGCATTATAGGTAATTTATTTCTTTACGGCATTCGTGTAGTTCCTTTGGTAGATATATACAAATATTTTACCCATAAACGCCGTATATATATTTCCAGTGTAGAGATCGAAAGCCAAGGGTTTCGACCCTTTTCCTTCAGCCATATGATATAAGGTCATTGAAAAGTGTACGGCATCTTGTTCAAAATATTGTTTGCTACGGCAAATAATTATGCCGTCCAAAAATTATTGTTAATATTTGTGTAAATAAACAATTATCAAAATTTTAGTATTTACCGAGTTATTACTGCTGTTAGATCATTAAACTCATTTACGGCAACTTCTTTTCATATAATTTTACTAAATATTACCGTTGCACCTTATTGCCGTTCATTATAAAAGGTACCAAATGAAAATCTTAGGAAAAAAATGAGATCTCCTAGATTTAAAAGATTTTTCAAATTTTCCTGGAGTATTGTTTTCAAAAGTATTGTTATTTTACATGTAACAAATATAAATAAACAAAAAAACTAGATGCCGTACATTTTACTTCAGATTATTCTTTACAGCTGATGAAAACTTTAATAACATTCGAGATGTACCTTTAGGTCATTAATTACAGTACGGCATTCGAGAGATTTTGTTTCTGATATCAAATAATAATAAAGAATTATAATGACGTACATTTTAAATGACACATAGCGTGTAATATACGTAGCGAATGAAAACTGTTATTTTCAGCATTCAAGCTTTGAAACATTTATCAATAAAATTAATAAATTTAAATTATGACTACGATTTATTTATATGAGCTACTTGTATACTTGTTTATCTTAGAGAGATTTTATAACAATAATATTTCATTCAGGGTTCGGTTAATAACGAAGAAAAATTTTATTCAAAATCTTCATCTGTTTCGTTATCAGTCTCGTATTCCGTTGATTCCTCATGATAAGTACCTAAAGTCTGACGTGGCGTGGCTCACAATATGTACGGCATCTGTTTTTGTTATTTATTTATATTTTTTCATGTAAAAGATATGTAGTAACATTATAAATAAAGTTGCCATATATGAGCTTAGGATCTTACAGCAGTAGTAACTCAGTAAATCCTAAAATTTCGATTATTATTTATTTGCATAAATATTAACAATAATTTTTGGACGGCATAATTATTAAACATTATTGTCCGTATTGAAAAATATTTACCTTATATCACTCGGCTGTGAGAAAAGGATCGCGACCCTTGGCTTTCGATCTCTGCACTCAAAATATATGTACGGCTATTTATGGGTAAATCATCTGTATATGTCTACAATTACAAATGCCGTACAGTACTAAATTATCGCCGAATTAAAAATTTGCACTGACTTCCGGCGTCATCACTTTTGTATGGCACTATGTTTTTCGACATTTATTTTTAATTATCTGTCAACTATAAGAAAGCCGTACATTTATAATAATTAGTCGTAATTCCTCATCTGTACCTAGAGAAATCCATTTTGTTTGTTTGTTTGTTATTCCTTTAACGTGCTCTATTTCCGCCTTTCGGCCAATGACACGCCGAGGAATTCTGTCATCTCACTAACCCGGGAATTTTGCCGAACCCCTCTCGTGTCGAGGGAAGGGATCTTTAATGTCCAACACATCTCAGTTAGACAGGACCCACGGCTTTACATCTCCTCCGAAAGATGGATACTCAAGCGATTCCCAGAATCCGAAAAATCGCACCGACTTTGTGGGGATTGAACCCAGGTAACTCTGCGCAGGAGACGAGCATCATATCCCATACGCCACCGAGCCGGCTGAGAAATCCATCTAATCACGTGCTCGCCTGTACCACAAAAGTGACGGCATAGTACTGACAGTTATTTTCTGATACAGTAACAGCCTTCTTAGCGTTATTCACGTTGGTTCATTTCACAGGGTAATTTTTTTCCATAGTTTCGTGGCCTATAAGAAAAATCTATAATCACTCTTGGTCAATAACGAAGATAGACTTGATACAGGTGAAAAAAGCGATGTATGTAAATTATATTGTAGAAATTGTCTTCTTTTTATGTAGTTCAAATTGGTCGTTCCATCAGTGAAAGTAGTGTAATATTCCAAGTTCTTAGTTTTTGAAAACAAGATAAAATGGTATAAATGATCGGTGCCAGCTAATCAATATTCGACTCTTGCTTTCGCTGAGGCGAAGTGCGTATAACTTATCAAGTGTGACTGTATTTACGAAATAGAATCCATTTTCTCAAATTGATAGAGTAGCATTGTAATTTGTAAAAAAACAATCGACACATCATGAAATTTTGACAGGTTAAGTTTGAGGGTTTGCACTTTCTAGAAGAAGTATAGATTTATCAACATCTATACGTTAGCCACTAAATGTTTCATCTCTTGCAGTAAATTTAAACTTTCGCGATAAATACATCAAAAGAAATTAGTTGGGCTATACTGAAATAGTTATTAGTTGAATTTAAGAAATACAAATAATTTATCTTTGTTGAAAGTGACTAAGACTGTAATATTGATTCCACACCTAATTTTATTGAATTCGTTTCCCAATTACATACTTCTTTTGAAAGCAATATTCTACAATATGGGGAACACATTTGGGAGAATCAATTTACAGCCAATACGACTCCAGGCAAATTCGATTCATTTTATTGTATAATAAAAGGATTCTAGTCTCTACTTTAGGAGAAAATATATACTTTCCTTATTGACATTCATTCAAACTATAAAATCTTTGTAGTCAATACTCAACAATTTGTATCGACCTATTTACTTTTGAATGGAAGACATGTTCTTTCTGTATTTCTTATTCTTTTATTGACTCCTACGTCTTGCAGTCGGACGACGAAAGTTACATATTACACTAGATAAACATTTGTGTTCAGATTATTCCTAGTTTCGGAAAAAGTAGCCGAGATTTTATCATACACTTTGAAGTAGAATACAATATTTAGAGTATCATTTTCTTATTCGATTGAGGAGGTAGTTACTCAATAAAAATGGACATACATTCTATATTCAAATTTTCAATATATTCTGAAATATATGACGCATTTTACCACAATGTGACCTCAGCATATAAGTAGTATATTCAATCGGAAAAACCGTCTTATATATTACTTTAGCAGAAGTAGGCACTTAGCTCAATTAGAGGAAAATCCAAAAAGGGTTGCTTTAAGAACTGAAAGATTTAGTAATGGTGATGAATTTATATTTACTGATTTCCAATGTTTCCCAAGGTCAGTTTCAATGTATTCCAGTAATTAATTTGCATAATGAGAATCTGATATATATTTGTCAAAACTGAGTTTGCTTTCTGATAACCATATATTGAAATTTCTGAAAGTTCTACCGCTATAGATTTTATCATTTGTTTCCTTTAAGAATTTTGGAATCCCAGTTTTAATGTAACTGCCTAAAAAGTTATCCGTTCTGAAAACTATACTGAAATTATGCGAGATGAGATGAGAGACTTCAAATTTAGACTCGGTTTAGCAATATAAGTTAAAATGTAATATATTTTGGATTGTTCTCTCTACTACTAGAAAAAGCCTCATGGATTGCATGCTGAATTTGTTTTCGATAAAGTATGTTAATCATACTTGAATTATTACCATCAATGACCACTATTTGTTTATGGGTTTAGATGGTGGATGATATTATCTCGTGTATTGTAGGCACAAATATTCCGAAAGAGCCCTTTAATACATTCACAAATTTAATTCACGCCAATATTAAGTTTTCTTTGGACAGGGAAACTTCTTTAACTCTTTAGATTTAACTATAACCACAATTGACCACATATATGATTTTTGAATCATAGTTTTTGGCACATAAAATAGCAGTATGTAACAGTATGATACAAAAATTCATCACGTTATCGAAGTCAGAAAATAATCTCTTGAAATACTAACACTAATTAATACTATAACAAAATATTGGTCAATAGTGGTAATAAATCTTTTATGACTACCAGAATGCTTTGTATAAATAATTTCATTATGCAATCTATGAGGTTTTCCCAAGTATTAAAGAGACCAATCCAAAATATGATATATTATCATTTATTGGTGAACCCGAACTGAAGTCTTCCTTCTCGTCGTATTATTTGAATAAAGCATTCAGAACGTTTAACTCTCTAGGTGGCTATATTAAAACCAGAATTCACGAAGAAAACAAATCAAGTGTTTATGAGCTCTCTTGTGAAAATTGTCGTAAATTTCATTAAGGCAGAACACAAACGTCGTTTTGACAAAGAAGAATCTGATTCTCACTATGCGAATGATTTACTGGATGAAAACCGTACTTTCAATAATTATTTCGATATTTTACAAAATCAAAATAAAACTGATCCTTGGAAAGCATTGGAGATCAATAAATAGAAGTATTTCGCAAAGTTATTTGATAGTCATTAGATCTGAAGTAATCACTATTACTAAATCTTTTCAGCTCTTTAAGCAACCCTATTTGGATTTTTCTCCTATTGAGCTCAGTACCTGATTTTATCAATATCATATAAAGGGCACATCTGCTTCTCAAATGTACTTCTCATCTGATGTGGCCACAGTGTGGTGAACCGCATCTTTAGTTTGAGGATATACTGAAAGTTTGAACGTTATTGCTTTATTCAATTGAAAAACTACTTCCTTATTTGATAACAAATGTAATCGGTAACTTAAGATGTCAAAGATCTAGAAAATGATAAAAAGTTCTGAAAAAATTTCTATAATTTGTAAATTATTGAATAATTTTGCAAAACGAGCTATTTTTCAAGATTGATGTTCGATTATTGGTAATATTTCGAGGAGAATAGAGCAAACTGTTTCGAAAACCAAATACTATTCGAGGGTTTATTGCATCTCGCCACCAAATCCACCGCTCGCACTTCCCTTGATTTTAGACTATATTTACAAATAATCACATGATCTGTCAGATTAGGTTCGAATTATTTTGCTTCTAATGAATTTTGTTAGTTTGAATTGAAGAACTTTTACAAAGAATTAGGGATTACATTTGTTATGCCATAATATCCGAATTTGATTAGAGTCAATATACAATCGGGCGTATACATACGAACAGTATGTAGAATAGATAAAAATTCAAAATATTCCAAATCTCCCACGCTCATTCCCAAAGTTTGGACGCAGGAGAATGAGAAGTTCTTTTATACAAACAGAATAACCTTTCGTACTGTTCAAATATGGTGATATAAATCCTCTTTCTTCATCTAGGAGGGTTTTAAGTAATGATTAGTATGTTCTCTGTTCCAATGAAGAATTTCCTTCGATCTCGTTGTGTGGAATTCAAGACTGTCTCAGTCCTTCTATCTGTTCTCACTACTTATGATATTGCTGTCAAGTGTGGATGAATAGTTCTCATGTCAATAAGATTGATTCTCAGTTGAACTGTTCTATGAGAGTTATAAGTGGATGTATCAGTTTAACTGCTACCCCATGGCTTCCAGTTATTTGTATTATAGTTACTTCCCATATTTACAGGAAATTAGCTCTTAAATCGTTTTGGGATAAGTATCACTCATTTCCAGGAAGTTTTTTCGATAATACACGATCTTCAAAATCCATCTAACCTGAGATTGAGATCTATTTGGTCGATTGACTTTTTGCGTACACGAGTGAAATCTGAATGGCAGGAAGTTGATGTTTTAAATAAAGTTTTTATAGAGAATCCTTCCAAATGGGTGCCAGTTTCGATATAAGTAGGAAAAATTGGTGTTCATTATATCGTCTTAGGACAGGACATGGTCGTAGTAATAGTATGTTGTTCAAATGGAATACTGTAGAAAGTCCGGCACGTAAATGTGGCGTAGTTGAAGAAACAATAAGACATTTAGTCCTCGATTGTCCTATTCACCATTTTACGGATGTTTTTCAAGAAATTCATTCCGTTTCAGATAATTTCATTAACTGGGTAGAGAACTTCAAGTCTATTCAGGAGATTAGCTTCGAATCTTGATATTATTATGGGCTACACCCCCGAATGGTGTATGAGTTGTTCCCTGTTGAAAAACTGCAGATCATTAGTTAAGTTCTTAGATAAGGCTAGGACTGCACCCCCTTAGGGCTTTATTTCTATGGTGTATGAGATGTTCCTGTTGAAAATCAGCAGAGCATCAGTTGAGTTCTTAGATAAGGTAAGGGCTGCACCCCTAGGGCTTTATTCTCAATGTGTATGAGATGTTCCCAGCGGAGTTCTTAGATAAAGCAAGGGCTACACTCCCGTAGGGCTTCATTTTCAAAAGGTGTATGAGATGTTCCCTGTTGAAGAACAGAGGAGAATTAGTTAAGTTCTTAGATTCAAGTGAGTTCAGACATATAAGAGTTAGGTATATTTGATGAAATATTTTTCTGCTGTTTTTCTTTCCCCATTGTAACAGATTTTTCCTGTCCCAACCCACTTCCTTTTCACCCTTGTCTTCGTGAAGAAGTCCTGGAAATCTTGGAGTGCAAGATGAGAATGAGAGAATGAAGCTGCTAAACAGAAAAATTTTTGATACTCTCTTTGTGCACTCGACACTAACACAACATAAGCAGACAAGCTATTGCTAGTGAAATATCGACAGGGAAACAGTTTTTTTCATCACGTTTATTGAATCATACGTAAGATAGTATGGTTCCCCTGTTACATTTCCTGAGCTCACACTTTAGGGGCAATCGTAGGAGGCATGATGCCAGTTTAGGTTAGGTTAGATGCCTGATTACGGGAATGGTCTGTTTTTCCGCTGGTTTTTTTATTTATTCGCTTGTTTTTTACGATTGTGTATTTATATATATATATATATATATATTATATATATATATATATATCTTTTATATATATATATATATATATATATATATATATATATATATATATATATATATATATATATATATATATAACGGGTTGTGTCTGGAATCTAGATCAGTTCTACTTTATTAGTAGATTAATTTGTTCGGGCAATCGTGGTACTCAAAACCGATATTGTTGTGGATTCACACTTTAGTGTATTTGAATATTCATTTTGCTCTAAGTCCATTAGAACATTTTCTTCTATAGTATTGACAGCCTCTTGTATCTCCATGAGTTTGCTTGAAATATCGCGAATTTCACCTGAAATAATACTGGTCCTCTTTGTCTACTCAAGATTGATATCTCTGTTCTAGGCTCCCCCGGTTTTAATTCTCCTTTGTGGGTAATGTTTGTCGAAGAGAAGTGTTCGCGATAGGATCTCTAGGTGTCCCAAAAAGTCATCCTTCTAGAAGTTCCATACAACATTACAGACCATTTGGGATCTTGGGGGTTGCCATATACTGATTCTCATATTTCTCACTTCTTAATTGGGAACTTGATTATAAACCTCCTTGTCTCCTACTGTTCGACATATATAATTCTCAACAAACTCTTTACCGTAATTTCAACTTTCTTAGGGTATATTTTAGGAAGATTTCTACCTTTAACTAAGATGAGCCTATACGGTTAGCTTATCATCCTTAGGTATGTTATCATCAATACATTTTGATTTAAAATTTTTTGAGACTAACCTTACCCTCCTAGTTGGAAAGGAGGGTTTGAAAATTTTTGAATTGTCATATCTCCGGTAATAATCAGAATATATCCATGTAGTTTTCCATATTATTTCCAAGCACACATTATTAAGTTGTTGATTCAACCCTCAACTTCCGAATGGCAGAAGGGAGGGGGGTTGAAATTTTCATACCGCATATCTCTGGTAATAATTATGATAAACCTATGCGCTTTTCATATTATCTTTTGGTTTGTTATTGTCAAAAACACTATGAACAAAAGTTATTGATACAACCCTTAATTTCCAAATCGGGACGGAGATGTTGAAAATCGCTACATCTCCGATAATAACCAAGATACTCCTCTGCGGATTTCATATTATCCTTAGGAATATTATTATGAAGGATCTCTGTTTAAAAAATTTTCTTTTTTTCTTATCAGGGATATAAAAGATTTAACAATATACATAAGTCTATATAGTTTTGCTAAGCTGATTCCCCAAACTGGAAGACAAAATCTGCCTGGAGGCTTTGCCAAAAGTGTGTAGATTTTTTGCTTTATATTAAACACCTTGAATGGTTATCTTCCTCAACTTTTTATTTAACTATCTGCGCATATTATGCACCATTGGGATAACTTTTTACTTCGTAATAAAGTGAATTCGATAATCTTACGAGTAGTTTTCTTAAAAAATCTTTCTCTACTTGGAATCAAGAACTAGAACGTAATTTTTCCTATCCTAAGCTTTAAAACCGCCTGAATCGCTTACAATTCTTTCAATCCATATATCGTAGTGGTTGTGTGATTTTCAAAAATTCTGTACTTATATTTCTTACTCCGTAATGAAGATTTTGAATAAAATTTTCATGATAGACTTTCTTTCAATTCTTTCAAGGCTTTCAATTCCTATCAAAAAATAGTGTGGTGTTCACATTTCTCTGTAGAATTCTTTCAATTTTTTCCTCATAGGAGTTTTCCTTAGACAACAATGAACAATGGAAAAAAACTGAATAGATTCAATCGCTCTAAAGTTTGCGATAGCAACTTATTCATTAATTTTTATTTTGATATAAGAGTGAAGTTAATGTCGTATATCTTTTGTAACCAGGAAAAGAAATGGTTGACTACATTGCTGATTACCTGGAAAACATCAGAGAACGTAAAGTTTTCCCAAATAAGAAACCTGGATTTTTGAAGAAACAAATACCAGATTCTGCCCCTGTGGAAGGTCAAACGTGGATAGAAATCTTTGAAGATGTAGAAACTATAATAATGCCTGGAGTAACACATTGGCAAAGTCCTCAAATGCACGCATATTTTCCAGCACTGAACAGTTATCCCTCACTTTTAGGAGAAATGCTTGCTGACGCAATCGGCAGTTTGGGTTTCACTTGGGTAAGATATAAAAAGACAATATTTCATCCAGTATGTTTTACAGACTATTGATTTGACCTGAGTCTATAAGGAGAACCAGATAATCCATTTATAGCTAGATTAGATCGTAGAATCTACATTATACTAGGTGTTGGGAGGTTTCGATATTGTTTGAACTAATTCCTGGATTTTCTCCTCTTTGAAAACTAAAAATTGCCTCGTTTCATTTAATTTACTGTAACTAGAATTTAGATCTGACAGTTCAAAGTCAAGGGCGATTATTTTATTCATGCCTGAATTATGTAGATGGTTGTTATGATTTAACACACATATACACAGTGAATCATTTTAAATGGAATACAATAATGAGGCATAACTTTGGTTTGCACAAAACACTGAAGTAGGTCAAATCACTTTCATTTCAATCAACTCATGCAGATAATTAAGGGTGACAAATTAGAATGTGAAACATTATTTTATTTCCTATTTAAATGGAATGCACAATTTGTTGAGAATTTAAGGAATTATGAGTATTTTACAGAACAAGACCGGTCCACATATGTATGTTACTGTTTTCTATGCCCTTAATCGTTGTTTCAGGAAAAAAGAACACCCTCAAGTGTTTCCAGATTTTCAGTAATTTTGTTGACAGATAAACTCATGCTATAATATTTAATGATATTGTGAATAGAAAACTAAATAAGGATAATATATTTTTCATTGGAAAGTTAATGAGTAAGATATCAAAGTCCTGCTAATCACATGGTGAAACTTTTTACTGAATAACTAAACAATGGAAGAAAAACAATAGACTTCAGTTTCACAAAATTTATTGAATAAAAATATGTTTGACATATTCTCCGGATTTTATTCCATTTTCAAAAACTAAGAGGAAATTAAAATATTGAAATGTCTTTTATATCCAAAAAAGAGATAATAGATGTGGCGGACAAATTGAAATCAAGCTGAACGTTAATTATTGATAGATAAGGTTTATGAGCTGATGAAATTTCAATTCTAAGACATTTAATCTCTTGCTTTCGTCAGCTAACCTAAAATTTGGGTTTTTTAAGATTCAAGAAAATGTTTATGGTTTATCCGTTGTTCTGAGAAACCAGTTGTTAATTTACTATGAATTATTCATTGTTTAGGCTAGTCTACTGTAATATTGATTAATTTACCAGTGCGATCTTTATAAAAAGCGGTACAATTATTACAGTATAATTTATATACACTGCTTCTTTCACCTATATCAAGTTGATCTTTGTTATTAATCAAGGTTGGACATATATTTTTTATTGGTACCTATTGTGTTGACTTTATTCTGTTTTATTATGTAGACTTATTTACTACTAATTTGTGGAACATAATTATTGCTGTGACATGTAGTTTTTTGTGAACGTTTAGCGTGGGGTAGATCGAGGATAATCATTGTTATTTTTAGCTATTTATTCGTCAATGATGTTATTGTCGTATCTGTGTTAATTGACACAATGTTTTCAAAATATAATTTCATGTCTTTCTCCCAAAATCATTTCGTGAAAGACAACCATGATTAATCTATGTACAAATGTATGAAACGCCAATTGCTTCATCACAACCGAATTTATATGGAATCACTCGTTATTTCACATTATTGATTGTTTTTAACCATGGATCTTTGACTACTTTTGAAGAATGAAGTTTTTGTTGTAAAAAAACTGGATAATATGATAAGAAATGTTGAATTATCACCACATGATCGGGATATTGTACTCAGTCGTTACTGAGATTTGAAACCGTGAATTTCTGAATTTAAAAAAGCCTACACTCATAATTGAAAATGCCTCACGTTGGATTGTACGATTTCTGAGGGGTCGAATAATTGCTCTCGTTGAAGAAGGAGTGACACAGAGGGATAAAGCGACCTCAATGGGGGTATCCCAGTGGGTAATTTCGAAAACTTACGCCCGATACGTGGGGCTATAATCTCTGCAAAATAGGCATTGAACAAGTCATAGAAAGATCACTTCTGAACCACAAGACCGCTTTTTGTTCCAATTTCAAAAAGGAACCCTAGTGCGACGCACAACCCATACGCCAAAGGCAATTTCTGTAAGCAACAGGCATAAGTGTATCAGTCGGAACGATACGTCAAAGACTTAATTCAAAGTTTTTATACAGCAGAAGGCCCTTAAGAGTTCCAGAGCTTACAAGACAACAAAAAATTAACAGACTTAATTGGTGTATGAAGCACAAAAATTGGAATATTGAGAATTGACGAAATGTTCTTTTCTCAGATGAGACCAAAATTTGTGTTCGATCAGATGACCACCGGATTCGGGATTTAGAGGGTCGTGGAAGACAAGCTTGACTCCGATCAGCAAGACAAAATCCAAAATACCAAGGGGGCAGGGTGATGTTTTGGGGTGGCATTATGCTGGGAGGCAAAACAGATTCGATTTCGTTTCCTGCGAATGTAACGGCTAGAAATTCCGTGGGCCTAGTGCTGGAGCCGATAGCGAGACTCTGGCGAGTCGCCCACGGTGCCAATTTCACTTTTATGCAGGATAATGCTCCTCCGCATACCAGCAACCTTTCGCGATATTATCTTGAAACAGAGGGAATCGCTATTTTGGACTGGCCATTTTGCTCTCCAGACCTTAATATTATTGAACGTTTATGGGATAATCTCAAAAAGAAAATTAGATCGCGCCAGGATAATCCAAGAACCTTGCAACAGCTCATCCAATCCGCCACAGAAGAGTGGCAGAATATCACTCCAGAGGAGGTCGAAAACCTAATCCAAAGCATGGCTCGACGGATTCAGGCTTGTATCAGGGCAAGAGGATGTAATATAAGCTACTGATATCGAGAAAAAGCACCTACTTCGTGAAAAAACAATTTTGCATTTTTTACCACATAATAATACCAAATTCAACCAAACATCTCCTATTAAAGAACTCAAAACTCTCAATACCGACCAATTACTTCAAAATACAACATTGACCTCCCAAATAAGAAAGAAAGAATTTGTTTGAAGCTGAGATGTTTCAAATTCAATAATAAAATTCACTTATCAGATAATCTTCCAATAGCTTCTCCTATTTGAGCGAAATCTTCATTACCAATATTGATGATAGACTATTCTCTTCATGTAATATTTCATCATGATACGATCAAATTCACTATAGTGACTCAATTTTGCAGACATCCAAATTATCAGAACAGATAATCATCTCGAATTTGACATTTGATAATCCATAATAATAGTTTCCATCTACATAAAACCGAAATGTCCAAGTAAGAAAAATCTACTTTCACCCCATATCAATTGCAAAAATTGACTTGATACAGGTCAAAAATGTATATAAGTTATATTGTAATGATTGTCCATCATTTTATATAGGTTAAACTTATTATTATTATTGAAAATCAATAATCATAATAAATAAATAACTAATTTTCCAGAACATTTTATAAATGAGAATTATTTTTAGATTTCACATAAACCCAAATTCTGCATTCAGATAACGAAAGCAATAGATGAGATTTATTAGAATTCGTAGAAATTTCATCAGTTCACGACACATAAATAATGACCAGCTTGTTTTTCGTTTGTCCCTACTTTTCTCATCTGTTTTGCAGGTATGAATGATATTGTAATCTTCTAATTTTCTCCTTTTCTTTAAACATGGGATGAGACATAGGTCCTATTTATTTTTATTCGTTATAATTTGTGGAAGTAGAACCAAGTTTTTTTCATCAATTGATTTAGTTATTAAAATAGCAAAAAAATAAATGAGATAACCCATCATAGCTCCCCAATTGAAAGAAAACTTTTTTTTGTGACCATAATGAGTGGTTCACTAATAGTCGCATCAACACCTCTTCACTCTTTTAATATGGTTGTTCAGGTTTCGCTGAGGAAGGTTAGCCTGAAGTTGAGGTATTAGATTTTCACTTTATGTAGCTTTGTACTAACATCCTTGCAATATTCGATCTGGTTTTCGGAGATTTGCTGATAGCTGTAAGCAGTTCATTCCATGATTTCGTACTTGTATGTTGAGAGCAGCTCGACGTTGAGGTGCGTTGTTATCCTAGAATGATAAAGTTTCTGCTTCAGGTCTTTTTCTCGTAAGACTGTATAACTGTAGCTCTTTTCCGCTGCAATGAATTAATTTTCAACTCTTGACTTTATTTCGACTGTTTTTCCAAAATTTGAAGCTTTTCTTGATGATGTTTCTTTCATATATATGATATAGCCTGCTCCTACGTGCGAAGTTTTGATTACAGTATAAGCTCTCTATTCACAGGGTATATGTTCCGTAGATATGCTGCGAATACAGAAACCGTGAATATGGAATAGTAATTTATATGGGATTATAGGAGATACGTTCCTAGATGACAAAATAAGAGATGAATATATAAAAAAATCAATTAAATTGAAGTTTTCGACCATATTGAGTAATTGCATAAGCAATTTGCCTCTTCACAATAACACTTCATTCCTCAGTTGGATCAATTTTATTAAAAAATTCTCAAAGCTTATTTGCCATCCTCAAACCTTTACTAAGATTTTGAATGTCAAGTTTCCAGTGCTGGGAATTTAACATTTTCTCCAAGTCGGTTTCAGTCAAATCTTCATCATGCGATTCAAGTAACTCCTGAATGTCACTTGATTCTATCTGTTTGAACCCATCTCGTCTTATTCTATTCACAATTTCGGCAATGATAGCAGGTAAAGTTTGAATTTGTACAGAACCTTCATCATTTTCCACAGTCAGAACTAGCCGCAGTTTTTTCTAGAAAGATTTCAATATATATGGTTCAGTTCTTCCCCTGATTATACAATATGATGTTGAAGGTTTGTCTAATCTAATAGAGCTTAAAGGCCTTGATAATGCCTGTGTCCCTAGTTTGAAGTAAAGACATCGTGTTGAGAGGTAAAAATGTTACTTTTTTTTAGGATGCATAGTTTCAAATTCTCGAGGATGACCTGGTGCATTGTCCAAAACTAGAACAGCTAAAATTCTTTATTCATTATTCCTAACCAGCTTCAACATTTGAAATAAAACAATTCTGGAACCAGTCACAAAAAATAGCACTGGTAACTGCTTCATAATTAGCAAGCCAAAAAAGTGGAAGGTTGTTCTTGTTTTGATTTTCTAAGGCACGGGGATTTGATGGTCTGTAAAGCATCAGTGGTTTAGTGATACAATCCCCAGAAACATTAGAACATAGCAGAAGTTTAACTGTATCCTTTTATGCCTTATATCCAGAGGCACATTTTTCGCTTCTGGAAACGAATGTTTCATGTTCTTTAAAAACAATGCAGTCACGTCTGCTCAGGTTTCTTTTCTGCATCAGCTACCAGGTTTGCAAAGTCTTCTGGATTCCTTTCTGCTATAGCAGTGGCTGTAGATACAGCTTCTCCAAGGATTTTAATGTTATGCTACGCACCCTAAATTTATTGAACCAACCTTTCGCTTGGAATACTCCACTACCACAAGTACCATTACGTTCTACAAAATGTGTGTCAAGAAGCCTTTCCTTCTTCCAGATAAGTGGTGCACTCTTATTTGGTTGAGGTCTTCGATCCATAATAACAACGCCATTTCTTTCTGCTGACAGTGAAATTGAAGCTACAGACGACCTTATTTCGTATTTGGATTCTTTCATCGATTGATTCATTAACATTGAATGAGCGTGATATGGATGCAAACGACTGTCCAAGGCGTAAACGATCAAGCATTTCTCTCTTCACTTTGAGTGGTAACACTGATTTTTTTTGCATCGAACCCCTTTTTCAGTTTTTATAGGCGACATTATAAATAAGGAAGACAACGGTAGACACGTATTACTAGATTACAATTTTTGTGATGAATGAACAAATGAAACAATAAAAATGAAAAGCGGCTTTTACTGAAGGAGGGAACTTTATGTATTGAATAATAAGGTTGCTTTACTTAAACATTTTGTTTGTTTACATTCTTGAAAACACCGACCGCTCCGAAGGCAGCCTTATGTTAGAGGAAAAATCGAACCAATGCACCAGACGTATCATTTAAAAACATACTTAAGGTGTAGAAGTAATATTTTACTTTTTTATTAGACCATTCGACGACGCGTTTATAAAGGATGTCGAATATTTATTGATGCATATGTATGTTGCGATGTACCGAATAGATCAGCTAATAAAGAAACCTTTAGCATTTTTTTTATCCGCGAATGTAGAAAGCGCGGATAAGGAGCTTTTACTGTCCTCTTGCAAGATCACGCAGTTGTTCATTCTCTTCCTCCCTTTCTGTCTACAGATCTAAATCCCATCGAATATAATTGAGATTTAGTGAAAGGGAGCTATCAGTGACAATCAGAGTACGTTTAGCCGTTCGATTGTTATGGCCTCAAACTCCAAAGGAAAACATTGGATATCCTTATTTACATGGTACCAGAAAGAATTAATTGATAAATTTCTGTTTAACATTTGGTTACTCACTCGATTTTTTTCTCAATTATTTATTCCTATTTCAAAGCTATTTTATAAATCCTTAGATAATCTTTAACTCAACATTTTGAAACATTTAATTTTTCATGAATGCTATAAACGCTGATGAAGAAATACATTCTCTTTCTTCAAGAAAATTTTCATGATTTTTAATATTTGTGCACTGTGTACATAGTACATAGTAATTATGACAAAGGTGTTATGTTGACAATTAGTTAGTAGCAAATTGTATTTCGGCCAATAAAGATAATACACTGAGTATTATAGTTGTTTGCACATCGAATTTCATGAACCATAATATATTTTGTTCAATATGTTGAATGAGTGTGTGCTTAGAAAGTAACCAGGCTTCGAAAAATTCCTCGAAGTGCGAAATTGATTCGCACATTGAGTGTTCCTCATGTTCTAATTATAGCTAAAAATTTTTTTGCGCAATAATTATAAATGTATAGTTTACGGGTAATTTCCTGTGCTATAAGTCTTTGTTTCTCGACATATTTTCATTAAGGGAACGAGAAGTATATCATTCACCGATTTCCTGCCGAATATCAAGGAAAAAGGCCAAATGGAATATATACGACCACGTCAATTGATTGTGGATACATTTGGGGTACGGAACCCTTGAAACACGAACTTCAAAATTCACTTGTTATTCTACAGAGTACACTCCTTTGAAACCAATACAAACGGTTCTTCTAATCTTCGAAAGATTTTTTAAGACAATTTTGAGGGAGTGCCTTGAGCGCCTTCCTACTAGCTACTTTTATTTCCACTGTCAAGGAAAAATGATGGCAATGAAGTATATTTGTAAGTATCGGGAAAAAGCCATAAGTCAAATTGCGATAGATTATGTGAAAAGAAGGGCTGATTAAAATGTCCCGGACAAACAAAATTCTGTGAGCAGGCACATTATAATGATGGAAAATTCAATTAATGATGGAAACGCTCAAGTAAAATAGCCCATAGTCATCAACGATAGTCGAAAAAAACAAGGTTAGGTTAAATGCTTTACTTACATTGCATCTTACAAATCAAGAACACTCTCACTCGAAATAGTTTTGCCACGAATTGCATTTATTAACATTTGCAATGTCAGAGGCTCAGGCGTTTCGAATTGAGTACTTCTTCCAATCAGTATCAGACGCAAAAAAGAATATAGTGAGATGAAAATCTTGAAGTTTGAATACAGACAAAATCGTTCAATTTTAGAAAATATCTCGCGATTTGAAATACTCAATCACTTAAACCTTTTACTAGAATAAATTGTTATACAGTGTGTTCCAACAAAAATTTGGCAGCCCCTCTGTCAAGAAAGACTGATTGTAAGGGGAAAAGCTGAGACACGTCGATTTTGATCTATAGGGAACCAATTTTTGAGTTGTTTCGGAGTATGTAAAATCTAACTTCGAACCCTCAACTGCTCCTCAGTGGAAATTCATTATTGGGAAAGTGGATCGAGTGACATATATTTGGGAAGGTCTTATGATTTTCTAGTCAAGAATTTTATCTAGATAATGCTTAAAATCAAATTAAGTTCTCAGAATGACCCCATCCGATATCCATTCGATGATACAATCCTAATTCTTTCTACCATACTCAAGTGACGAATCTTGTTCTCAGCACTTTCAAGGTTTTAATTCTCATGGTAATGTAATAAACGCACGATTATTTAATCACAACCATCTGGTAATGATAAATATATTAAACATTTGTCTTTCATTTTCGCAATACTTTTATTCATAGTTGTCGTTTTAATCGTTCAATCAACTGATGATCGAGTCTAAATTGTTTCAATTTATTATCGAAATAATATTTGTGCTGGAGAAATGGCAAGGATTTTAAATATGAAAATTATCCAGGAAAACACCTGTATGTTTTATATTTCCTGAATGAATTTCTAACTATGGGTTCGGCTATCAAAAACCATGAAGTTCAACATTGGTCTATACGGAACGAAACAGCTGAGGAGGAACGCTTGGACTTCCTTCGATTGGAAAAAACTACTTCTATCAGAAAATCATCACATGCGTCTGGTGTACTAGCTTCAACAGTTTGTAGGTTCATGGAGCATCACCAATTTCACCCATTTCAGTTCATGAAATAAACGAAGACGATCCTGATCGCCGCATGGAATTTGGGAAATTTTAAGTGAGAATATTAACAATTATCCACATATTCTGTATAAAACCTGTTTTTCTGACGACAGTACCTCTACTCTCAATAGTGAAGTAAATATAAGTAATTGTTAATATTGAAAACCCAGAATCCTCATTGGTTCACACAGGCATACACACAAATGACTCAGAAATTGAATGATTGGGCAAGAATTTATGGAAACCATATTGTAGAACTTTTATTCATCGAAAGGAGACACCTATTTGAAGTTGTTGGAAGAATTAATAAATCATAAGCCCATAGAAATTTTGGAAAATCATGAAACTTATTCGGAGAATGAGATACATTCTCATCAAGATGGTACTCCTGCACACATTGATGTTCGTGTGCGATAATATTTCGATTCAAATTTCCCAAGTCGGTGGATTGGCAGAAAAAAAACACCGTTGAGTGGCCAGCCAGGTCACCTGATTTGATTTCTTCTTATGGGGTAATTTTAAATCGAGAGTTTATGCTAAAAACTTGTGAGAGCTCACCGAATGTAGATTTTTGACCCAGATGTTCTTCAAAATTGTATGAAAGAATTCGAGGATCATTTGTATCATTGTTGGAAGGTATGTAGAGGTTATTTTGATTATTTAATATTTATATTTGGCATTGTCAAATTTTTGTTGAGATAAAAGATTTCGTTGTGTTTGAACTGTCTGTAGGATATGAAATGTTCATAAGGATACTATTTTTGAATAGAAAATTAAGAAACCTTTTCAAAGAAATCACTCGAACTTTTTTTCCTATAATGTACACTCCCACAAAATTGTCGCGTCACCCTACTCTTACGACAATACTATATAAACTCTTAGGTTGGTGATTCAAGAGTCGCTTGGTAACTATCGTGTAAAATAAGAAGATATCATTCAAAGGAGATGAGTTCACGATGGAAAATATCAAAAATTTTCGAGTTAAAGAAAAATTTAAAAATTTTACCATCCTCAAACATTCGAGAAGAGACCAATCAACTAGCATCGAATGGTTACTAATCATTTTCAAAATCGAGTGTTTCCTCCCCGGGCCCTAATTAATGCCAGTATACGTCTCTTGAGTCACTGAGTACCAAATTTCAGGAAGCAGATTTTATAGTTGTTGGAGTGTTCTACAAGGCATCCTACGTTGCTGAATTTGCCACCCCATGTTGTCCCAAACATGTTCTATGGGATTCAAGTCAGCATTTTTGGCTAGCCATCTCAAAATATCAATTTTGGCATTTTGCAGAAATTCTGTAACTACTCTAGCTGCATGAGGCCGAGCATTATCATGCATGTGAATGAAGTTTTCGCCAATCAATGGGCCAGACGGTACAACATGGAGTTCAAGGATATCTGCGATGTACCTGGCCGCTGTGATTCTTACATTATTTACTAGGACTAACTCAGTTCGACTATGGGAAGTAATGCCTCCCCACACCATTACTGAGCTCCCTCCGAAGTTTTCGGTTCGCCGGATATTGCATTGCTGATACCGTTCCCCAGGTCGTATGTATACAGGCATGCGTCTATTATTTGATACTAGTTTCTAAGAAAAAGATCTCGGTTTATTCAGTACAGCTACGAAGCAAGAAAAGCCATGAATGTGTCTATGTGTCTCGATTCAGGCTTCTTGATGCAAAATAATTTCGTGACATCCACATCAACTGTGCGATATTAATTATATACATCCAATAGATACTGCCAGAAATGACAAATTGTTAACTATTTGAGTTTGTAAGGAGCATTTCTGATCTTTATTATTTTAGAATAAGTAAGAGAAACTTTGTTATGGTAATAATCGAGAAATATGCGAAGAGACCCAAACTCATTTTTAGGCATGGTTACAAAAATAGAACCTGAACATAATGAAATGCTGATGGATCCATCTTGATACTTGAAATTTTTGTTATGAAGATGAACTCATTGTTTATGGGTTGCTACTTGTGTCACATATGAGAAACTGTATAAATAAATACAGAAATAATTAAATAGATTTCTGGCTTGACCCATCCATTGTCCATGCTGAGAAAATGATTGAAATAGTGGTTGACAAATCATCGGAATAAAATATAGGAGCAGTTGTCGACAGTAGATATAAGACTAATCCAGGGTATATCAAGAGTATGATAATATTACTCATGAGATGACACCCTGAAGTTTGATTACTATTTCATCTTCATTTGTAATAAAATCAGCGAAATATTTCTCATTTTCATTTCCATCAGCTTTATATTGTAATAGAGAAATCTTTAAACTTTTTTCACTATATAATGTTATTTAAAGGCATCGAGTCCAGCATGCACTGAGCTTGAGATGGTTGTCATGAACTGGTTGGCCAAGATGTGTGGGTTACCTGATCATTTTCTCCACAAAACTTCAGGACAAACTGGGGGAGGAGTGATTCAAGTAAGTAATTGAAAATAAATTGTTTCACTTTTGTTTACTTGAAGTCCGAGATCGAAACTGGTGTTGCACCTTTCGGACAAAATTCATTGCAAATACTGAGTTCCATTCCTCTTGAAAGCACATCACGCTAGAATTTATCATAAGGATCATTAGCCGGAGTTCACGGCAGGATGCTTGATTAGAAACGTTGTGTTTCATTTCATGGGGAATCTTTGCTCATCAAACAACTCATATGTTCCCTACATCACCTTCAGTCCATAAGGGAGAGGGAGACTGAGTCCAAAAAATTTTTAGTCTGCCGAGCATTCAAAACAAGCATATGCTATTTTACCCCTCAGATGCATGAGAGTGTTTCATAGGTATTTGCTATTGAAGGTAGTTTGCAGTTAAATATATCTCAAACAGTATGGATTTCGTGTTCTGGAAGTATGAAATTTTTCCTTTCCTTTAGTTTTTAAGGCTTATACATAATGAACGATCCATGCATTTTTCGTGTACATATAATATTAAGTGCTGCTCGCTTTTTTTCTTGAAGCATTCAATCAATTATCCCAATTGTGGATTCACAAAGTTGTTGAATATCCAAAATAGTCTTTGATAGTGACTACTCCAATTATTGCCCAGTTTTGTGAAGCCTTTAAATTTCATAAGAATTTTCATACATATCAGCCTTCTCCAGAGTTGTTGATTCAGAATTTTATCGGTTATACTTATAGGTTGGTGAATTATTCGAACTGCGTTTTGACTAAATATTTGTCAATTATGGAACATTGAAAAATACTTACGTTATTCAATATTTCAGTCAACGGCTAGTGAATCTACATTGGTATGTTTGCTTGCGGGAAGGACCAAAGCACTGAAACATTACAGGGACTTGTATCCAGAAGAAACAAACATAACCAATAAACTAGTAGCATATTGCTCAGATCAAGCTCATTCAAGTGTAGAAAAAGCAGCCCTCATAGGTTTAGTGAATATCAAATTCGTTGAGAGCGATGATCAGTTGTCGATGAGAGGGGAAGCACTTCAAGAAGCAATTACAAACGACAGAAAAGCTGGATTGTTACCTTTTTGGGTAAGTAGGAATAACAATTATTGAAGAAAACGTACAGTTCTACGAAATACTTTGTTCGTTTGGTAGAATTTTCTCTCTACATACCTACTGGAAGCAGTACTATCGAAACCACTTATGATGCTGCTGTGCCAATTGAAAGTTGATACATAAACTGTTGGACCACAAAAGAACATAGTTCAAGGGAACCATAGGTTTCAGCAAAAAAAAATTAGGTTTTCACTTCTATTCAAGAATAAATCAGGTGTGAAAAACGCGTCAAGCTATAGCTCCTACAATTATTAATCAATTTCAATGAAACAAAAACCAAATTGAATATTGAATATTTTTCTAACAGCATTAAATATTTTCAGTGATTTGTCTCATCCGGAAATGACAGAAGTTAACTTTCACTTGGATTCTCTAAATGGTCACCTCATAGTTTCATTATATTCTTCGATTACTCATTCAATTTTGAGTACCTTTTGCTAAAAAAGCATCACTTGTATTTTCCGAAAACAAAGAAATTATCGAAAATTTTTGGAAGATAACTCACGTTCTCAATTCGTCGATGTACTTTGTACGATGGGTGATTGATTTAGTTTTTATCCTTGAAAGCGTTTTATGTTAATTCTGATAACTCACCTTATTTCGTACTAATGAATCAGTTCACATTTAGCGATTGGTCCTATCATTCGTTTCGATTAAATGGCGCTCCAAAAGTTCACTCCAATCTACGCTGAAACTTATTGTTCATTATGTTATGCGGTTTCTGCGGAATCTAATGTCTAGAATAATTCCATTGAAAGGACGATTGTTGTGAAAAGTATACTCATCAGATAAAATGATGGCAAAATGGATAATATAAAGGTATTTTATCAGAAAAAATTCGAAAAATTCAAAGTGTCTATAACTGTCATGTTGCTCAAGTGCTTGTTGATTTTGACAAATAGATGTGTCTGAGTTGGTTTCTACCCGCAACTCAGTTTCTTTATTAACTTTCCTTTTGGAAATTTTCGATTTTCGAACCGTATTTGCGTAGGTTCTCAACGATCGTTAGATTGAGAATAGGCTTGTAACATGTCTGTATTCCGACCAGAAACGAAACAATAACAAGAATTCTCGTTGATAATTGTGAATGACATCCATATTTATTCTGTGGAGATATTTTACAGAGGTATTCTGCCACAGAGCTTAACTCACGATTAATTGGTATCTTTCCTAACGTTTGAGTTTGTCTTCACCCAAAATACGAAGTAGTGCGAGTAATTCGAACTATAATAATGACTAAAACACATTCTAGGGAAAATTTTATCAAACATTATAGCCCTTGATCAACTGTGAATTTCTTGAAAATTTTGAATAGATTTCTCCTCGTGTTTGCTAGAAACTATTAAAATTCAAAGCCACGTTGAAGTCTCTATTTGGGCAGTCATATCTAGTAAAGGAGGGCCATACGAAGAGAGTTATTGAAAAATTGTTATCATTTTAACTGAGGAATCATCATTTGAAGTAGGTGCACCTATCTGAGAAGAAACCCACGCACAAGCATTGATTTTTGAATACAGATAGATTTATGAAAATATTTAGTCAGTGTGTGTCTGTATACAGGGTGTTACATAATAGTAAGTCACAACTTAAAGGGGTAAATCTACGTGTATTTTTAGGAAAAAAAGTTTATGTAAACATAGGTCCGCGAAAGCTTCGTTACGGAGTTTCAGGGTGTTGAAATTTCCGGAAATACATGGTTTTTTCTTTTAAACCTGCAGTTTCTGAGATATTTAGCCCACATTTGGAATGCAACCTATTGTTTTACAGCCTCCATCATTACACGTCCTAGATTTAAACTGAAATTCACAAGGTGTTTTCTTTTCCGATGCCATGTCTTCTTTTGCCCTTCAAACTTTATTTCAGTATGCTACTGATCAGCATACAATCAATTTTGTCATTTTCGTTCAATTTAGAAACTTTTTGAAACCTGTAATTTGTTTGTATATGCAACCGTTTTTGAGTGAAAATTATTGAATTTGAATTAGTTGAATTGTATGTTATCCGCTAATTAAAATAATAGAAATAATCAGCAGGTATGCCCAAAGTTTGCTTTCACTTTGATAGTTCGTCTTCTGAAACCCTACTTATACTTATTCAATATCAAACTAAAAAAAACAACGATTAAAAACTAAATAAAAGTGTCCTCCACCTGCAAGAATACAGGCCACTGTCATTCTTCGCTTATTATCACTCACTGTTTGAAATATTCCTGGGGTATTCCTTATCCTGTCACAAGAGGTTAAACATAGGAAATTTTACCCCTGTTGGATGCAGCATTTATTTTCTTTTTCAGAAATATATACCACTTGTAGACAATTATTGCATTCAATTCAGAGAAAAATCTGAAATTTCCACAATTCCATCCATAAGGTGCATGCCCATTATATTCATATATTCATATTGTTCTATCACTGAAAACCATAGATTCTGAAGATCCTTTTTAAGATTATGGTTATTGCAATGGTTTGATTCGATTAAGAACATATTTATTAACTGTGATCTTAAAGTAAGACAATCGAATTACAGATGAACATTAATTTTTGAAATTCGAAACTTGCCAACCAGAGGTATATACGTAACATATAAATCCATGCATGTTGCTTTGGTAATATTCTATTAGAATTATTAGAAAGTTATTCGAGTATTATCATGAAAAACAAGACCTATGACATTAAACTGTTCTCAAACAAAACCAAAAACACATACGAAAATCTTTAACAGAAACAGAAGTCCTAACGATACAAATGGGGGAAATAACTTTATGGTAAATATTCAAAAGTGTTGCCATTGTCTTCAATGCAGAAATCACATCGCCGAGAAACACTACGACAGGCATTGCAAATATGAATATTGCTAACAGAAGCAAGGTATACCTGAAATTCTGTTTTAACTCTTCAGAATTGTTACTGTTCCTCTTGTTGAGTGAATCCTTAACATGACCCCAAAGAAAAAAATCTAGTGGCGTCAAGTCAGGGGAACGAGGCAGCAATCTCACAGGACCTTTGATCCTTATCCAATTATGTCCAAAATTCAAACTCGAAAGATCAGTGATAGCCCTTGTTAGGTCGAAAGGGGCACCATCGTGTTGAAAAAAATATTTGATCTCTGTGCTGATGAAAGTTGATAAAGAAATTCTCCAATGAGATTATTGTTAATGATTTCTTCATAACGTGCTCTATTCAAATTTTCATCGAGAATTTCAAACGCCAAAATGCGATTATCTTTCAATGCCCAGCACACATTGAAACCATATCTTCCTTGATGCTGCACATCAATATGACGTTAAGGATTTACATCGGACCACAAATGTTTATTAAAGCGATCAAATATCCCATCGCTAGTAATGCGGATTTCATCTGTCCATATGACTTCTCTAAAAGAGTCTGGGCGTTCTTGGATATTTTCTAAATACCAATTGCAGAAATTTAGTCGGCGTGGGGATCTCCTAGCTGCAAAAATTGGGAGACTCGCATTTTGTAGGATTCAAACTGGTTCTTCGACAGAATGCCGGGCGCCAGACGTCTCGAAATTTATGTTCTAGTCTGCTTCTATTTGTCTACTCGAAATTGAAGGTCAGTCCTTCACAGCTACTATCACTTCGATCGTTGCTTTCTCTCTATCACTTACATAATATATCTTATTTCTTGATTTTCTGAATGAGCCACTATTGATAAGATTCTCTTTCATTTTCCGAAAAATAGATTATTTGGCTAGTGCCTTCCAGGAGGATACTGATTGAAATATGTTTCGGTAGTTGCTGCTTAATTATACTAGAACATTCCAAAAGTTAGATTTCTATTCGGCATCTTGAAACAACCAAAGTTTCCGAACAAATTCTTAAATGAAATAGTTGGAACCTACAACTAACAAGCGACTATTTCGATATTCAATAAACATTAATACCTATACTGAAACTAGAATGGTAAGTGTCAAACTCTTAGACCACAGTTACTTAATATCGTCTAAATTGACTCAAACCATAGAAATAACCATGATCTCAGATAGGATCTTTAAACTCTGTGGTTTTCAGTCATAGAACAATATGAATCGTTGATGGGCCATGCACTTAATGAATGGAAATCATTTCAGTGCAAGTCAATTTCAGGTTTTTCTCTGAAAAAAGTCATTGAATGCAATAATTGTCCACATGTGTTATATATTTTTGAAAAGGAAAAAATTAACGCATCTAATAGAGGTAAGATTTCATATGATTTCTATTCAAAAAATGCATTTTT
The DNA here is from genome assembly GCA_013387265.2 of Cryptolaemus montrouzieri. Classification (NCBI taxonomy): domain Eukaryota; kingdom Metazoa; phylum Arthropoda; class Insecta; order Coleoptera; family Coccinellidae; genus Cryptolaemus; species Cryptolaemus montrouzieri. Next base: position 109,089,462 of record JABFTP020000185.1, read on the forward strand.
GCATTATATCTCTAAAACAGCTGAGCTAAGAAAATATTTTTCACACAACACTGTATTTTATTCAAAAAGTGCCTGTAGAATGTCAAACTTATTCTTATGTAACTTTGATGATGATCTAGATATCTGCGAAGGACGATTCTGCCAAAATTCGAGAAGATTCTGTCCAGAATGGAAAGAGATATCAGCAAAATTTTTGCACCACTAAACTAATCCCTGAAAATAAGATCCAGCTGCCGTACAAAACATCGAAATTGGCCCACCCTGTACATCTTAGAAATTGTATAGAAAAAAAATTTCATTGTTTAGTGCACAGAGAGAGACATATCCGTATGAAAACAATTTTCTGCTTCTGAAGATACTGAGAAATTGTCAGTCCGTATTTTCTGATGCTCATGATCTAAGAATATTGAATATCTCACCAATAACCTACTGTATCCTCCAAGTTTGACGACGAGTTATAATAATTGCTAGTAAACATACGAATGAAAATCTAGACTGCGCCAAGAAATTAACGAACAATTTCATTATCTCAAATTTCTCTTTTGGTAGGTAAATAATTATGAATACATGATCTGTTTTGGATATCTTCACACATAAACACCTCAAAAAAGTGTAGGAAACACTTCTGAATATCGATATATCGTATCTAGAACGGTCAGTATGGATGATTTTTTTTAAGAAATGAACACCTGCAACAATTTCTCACCAAATTATGTAGAGTGCCGCAACAGATTCCAGTTTTTTTTTATAAAAAACTAAAAACGCAGCAGATGCGACGCTGCTTTATAATCATTTTATGTATTCAGTGTTTGAAATCAGTTAATTGGCACTTTGTTCCGGTTGTGAGCACAAATAGACGATTCAAGTTTTGTGATTCGGCCATGGAAAGACGACATTTGACTAGAGAAGAGATATTACGAGCCGTTGGCATGCTCCAAGCTGGGAGCTCACAACGGGAAGTATTCAGGGTTCTGGGAAGTAGCCCAAGTGTCATAAACCGTTTATGGTCGCGTTTCAATGAAACAGGTAGCATAGAAGAACGCCATAAAGGTCGTTTCAGGATTACTACTGTCGCCCAAGACCAAGTTTTGGTTTTGCAAGCCAGAAGAGATCGTACTACCACAGCTCAATTAGCTCAAGAACTATCACGAGTTCATAATGTACAAATTTCCGACCAAACTGTGAGAAATCGACTGCACGAAGGTTAACTCCACTCCAGACGTCCTTTAAAAGTTCCACAACTGACCCATGGAAATCGCGCTGCTCGTTCAGCTTGGTGCCAAGAACACGTAAACTGGGATCAAGAGGGGTGGGCCACAGTTCTCTTCAGTGATGAATCTAGATTTAGTTATTATCCCGATTCGGGAAGCATTCTAATATATAGGGAACCTGGAAAGCAAAACCGTCTCCAGCATGCTCGAGAAGTTGTAAGACAGGGAGGCGGATCAGTGATGTTTTGGGGAGGTATACTCCTTGGTAGAAGAACTGACCTTGTTCTCATATAGAACAACCTCACGGAAAATTCTTACGCAAATGAGATAGTTTCACCTGTAGTGGTACCGTATCTCCAAACAATGGGTCGAAATCCACTCTTCCAACAAGATAATGCCCCTCCTCATCGTGTTGTCTAGAACGTTCTTGAAGTGAATGATATCGATCTTCTACAGTGGCCATCCTTCTCCCCAGATCTGAATCCCATCGAGCATGTGTGGGACACCCTAAAAAGAAATCTTCTGCGTCAAAACGTCTTCCATCATGAACAGGAGCTTCGATTAGTAGTTCAGGGGGCTTGGAATGACTTAGGCCAAAATGTAATAGACAATTTAATATTGAGCATGCCGTGACGATCCCAAAGTCTTATTAATAATAGAGGTGGACCTTCTGGGTACTGAAAAATATAAGTGCTTCCATATCGTTTAGTTCAGGATTTTTTTTGTGTTTTACCAAATTTCGTTATTTTCATATTTCATTTTTTTTAATAATAGGTGCTTTGGAGTAGTCAAATATTATTTTGTTTTCTTGAGAATACATTATATACAATACATCCTTACAAAAACCGAAAGATTTCTATAAATTCTAATCATCAAATTCATATTTTAAAGATATTGGTAAGTGTTCCCTAGACTTTGTTGAGGTGTTTATGCCAAAAAAATTCGATGTTCTCTCTCGACTGAGATGTTCCTATTATGAAAACTGAAATGAAAGAAATGAATTAAGAATTTGTTAGAAACCACTCTATTTTGATAACAGCAAATGTTCATCAATGCGAGTAACATTCAATTTTCTTCTGAATTTTAATTTTCCGTTAAAATACAACTCAGATTATGACATTTCACTCCGAAAGAATGTAATGAAGCAGTTGTATTAAATGACCTAAGTTTGACTTTTACAAGAATAATTCAAAAACCTATTGAACTGTTTCCAGAATAATCCGCAGGTACTGGGAGACTGGTAGTCATAGAAAGATACCTGGATTAGGACTACATCTAGCAGTAAGGGTTATCCATGATCGCTATTCAAAAATCGCTTCTTTGATTTAACGTTTCGTTAACGCCAGGCACCATCAAATGCAGCTTCGACAGAACAGTGTGGTGCACATTAACACTGAAATCATACGACAACATCTTAGGGCATTTGGTTTGAGGAGTCGTGTCGCAGCTCGAGGCCTTAATCTAAGCGCAGCACATTGAAGAACTTGTTCGGAATTCGCCACGGAACATGTCAATTCATAAGAAATGATTGAGAGAGATTTGCCTATAGATGAGTCGAGATCTTGTCTATTTGCTTGCGATCGACGTTTTCTTTTATACAGAAATGGGAGGTGACCAGAGCAACTTTCAACCTGCACTATTTTAGAGAGGTTTAACAATGATGTGGGGGAGAATTTCTTTGATCGCCCAAAATTGATTTGATTATCGTAAATAATGGAACTGGGAATGCTGAGAGTAAAGTTCAGAGGAACATGTTGTACCATGGCGAATATGGTGGAATATCTGTTAATGCATGACCTCACCAAGCTCATAACGTTAGAAACTATCTACAAATAACGAAGTGAATAAATCAATTCCATCGAACATGTCTGGGACATTCTCAATAGAAGATTGAAAATCCAGAAAAACCAGTTAGTTGCCATTAATGAGTTTCTGTTAATCTGTTCGAAATTTTGAACGAAACGGATCAGAATGCTATAAGGTCATTGATTTTTAATACGCCATGTAGTACCACCAGAAGTGGAAATACCCGGTACAAACTTTTTTAATTATAAGTTTTAGTTCAATTTCTATGAGTACCATTTTCGGTTTGATGTTCCTTAATCATTCCTCAGTGCTGGTGGAATACTGGAAAATTCCAACTCCTCCTGAAGGAATTTAAATTATCAATTTAGTGTTATAATCTCTTGGCGCAGTGTAGATCTAAAGCTAGAAATCTTATGAATAGAATTCTTAAAAATTCAGATGAAATGTTACTTGAAATAAATTGTCGTAGTTGAAACGAGTTTTGAAGTTAATTTAAACATGTACGAAACCTTTCAAATGAAAATTGGGTAAAATTAAAAGAAAAGTTACATCGTTATTTATCATTTTTATTATTCTCACCATTATATATTACTTATCTTTGACCTAAAAACATTAAGTTACTAGATTAGTATTCTGCAGTTGAATGCAGTCATTTAGACTAGTCTGACAAGTATGCAATTTTCTCAATAGAATAACAGCATTCAATATAGTACATAGAAATACAAGTATTTCATTTGTTTGGTATTATTGTTTGTGACGACTGGGGTAGTCTGCTTGGTATTAACTTTTCCAGCGCAAAGTCTCCTAGTTATTTTTGTGTTAAAATACAACTGAGATTATGACATTTCACTCCGAGAGAATGTAATGAAGCAATTGTATTAAATGGCCTAAGTTTGACTTTTACAAGAATAATTCAAAAACCTATTGAACTGTTTCCAGTATAATCCGCAGGTACTGGGAGACTGATAGTCATAGAAAGAGACCTGCATTAGGACTACATCTAGCAGTAAGGGCTATCCATGATCGCTATTCAAAAATTTCTTCTTTGATTTCACGATTCGTTAATGCTAGGCACCATTAAATGCAGCTTCGACAGAACAGTGGGGTGCACATTAACACTGAAATCATACGACAACATCTCAGGGCATTTGGTTTGAGGAATCGTGTCGCAGCTCGATGCCTTAATCTAAGCGCAGCACATTGAAGAACTTGTTCGGAATCCGCCACGGAACATGTCAATTCATAAGAAATGAGAGAGAGATTTGCCTATAGATGAGTCGAGATCTTGTCTATTTGCTTGCGATCGACGTTTTCTTTTATACAGAAATGGGAGATGACCAGTGCAACTTTCAACCTACACTATTTTAGAGAGGTTTAACAATGATGTGGGGGAGAATTTCTTTGATCGCCCACAATTGATTTGATCATCGTAAATAATGGAACTGGGAATGCTGAGAATAAAGTTAAGAGGAACATGTTGTACCATGGCGAATATGGTGGAATATCTGTTAATGCATGACCTCACCAAGCTCATAACGTTAGAAACTATCTACAAATAACGAAGTGAATAAATCAATTCCATCGAACATGTCTGGGACATTTTCAATAGAAGATTGAAAATCCAGAAAAACCAGTTAGTTGCCATGAATGAGTTTCGGTTAATCTGTTCGAAATTTAGAACGAAACGGATCAGAATGCTATAAGGTCATTGATTTTTAATACGCCATGTAGTACCACCAGGGGTGGAAATACCCGGTACAAACAGGTTTTTGAGAACTTAAATTTTTGTCAAATTTCTTACATTTTCAATCATTAGTTTTGGTTCAATTTCTATGAGTACCATTTTCGGTTCGATGTTTCTTAATCATTCCTCAGTGCTGGTGGAATACTGGAAAATCTCTACTTCTCCTGAATGAATTTAAATTATCAATTTAGTGTTATAATCTCTTGGCGCAGTGTAGATCTAAAGCTAGAAATCTTAGTAATAGAATTCTTAAAAATTCAGATAAAATGTTACTTGGAAATAAATTGTCGTAGTTGAAACGAGTTTTGAAGTTAATTTAAACATGTACGAAACCTTTCAAATGGAAATTGGATAAAATTAAAAGAAAAGTTACATCGTTATTTATGATTTTATTATTTTTACCATTATATATTACTTATCTTTGACTTAAAAACATTAAGTTACTAGATTAGTATTCTGCAGTTGAATGCAGTCATTTAGACTAGTCTGACAAGTATGCAATTTTTTCAATAGAATAACAGCATTCAATATAGTACATATAAATACAAGTATTTGATTTGTTTGGTATTATTGTTTGTGACGACTGGGGTAGTCTGCTTGGTTTAAACTTTTCCAGCGCAAAGTCTCCTAGTTATTTTTGTGTGGAAAACCCGAGAATCAAATGAATCAGGACTAATTGCATCCCTCGAGATTCACTGCATCCGGATTGTTTTCATTCGAGGGGATTTCTCCAATTACTTATTTGTGGAGAAAATCCCAATGATATTTCATCAAATCCGTCGCAGCAGTCAGTCGGCCGATTTTATCATTCATCTGAAGAAAGAATATAAATAGAAGAGAAATATTGATTAAAGATTTTTGATCAAGCGGAAAAGCTTAAGTAGTACAAGAAATGGCCCCTATTCATTAAACAGGATACAAAATTTCAAGGATAATCTTGTTTGTTTGAAAAATACTTATTGGAAAGGAAACTTCAGTTTGGATTTAGATGTCACTGATTCACACGAGGAAATTATTCGTGGTGAATTCTTTCGTCATATAACTATTCGAATTTCGGTTCAGTGCAACTTCTTCAATTCATTAAGAATAACTTCGAATTAATAATTGCGGAGATGAATGAAAATAGAATTATCTTCTACAATGCAACAGCCTCCGTCTGTGTTAAGTGGCGTTCATTATAAGAAATTTTCCAATATTTGGTTCTGAGTTCCTTTGTGCTATTTTAATATTGCGTACGGTAACAAGATTATTTGCCTACCTTATCCTGTTTTCCAAATATCCTGAACAACTAGGTGGATTTTATTCATTGAGACATTCAAAAAAAGCTTGGCAATTCAAAAAATTTTCATTTCATTGCATTTTTTGTTACATCTGGTGTTCCACAGGGATCAAATCTTGGTCCTTCGCTTTCATTATATTCGTTCATGAGCTTTTGAAAATAACCAATATTTCTAAATTGATGTTTGCTGATGATCTGAAAAGTTTTTCGAAAATATTACAGTGTGAATACTTCTATGACCAGATAAAAACGTCATTTACCCATCACTTCCAGACGACTCAAAGAAATTTTTTTCAGTATCTTATCTAGATAGAGGACGGTGTATGATCATGTTGAGCTCTTGAATAGATTCGGAGCTACAACTTTGGTAACAAAAAAAAAAGCCTTTTCGCGCTGAAATTCTCATTCAAACTTTTGAATCAACTGGACTGCCCTTCTATTCCAGCTCAATTAAAATTTTTAGTTTCAAGATCGAACAACTTCGAGACTGTGTGACATCGATTATGATTCTTTATGAACTAATAATCGTGTATATGTGGACATGACTTCGCTTCCAAGTTGTATTAATTGTTATTATGTATTTTTAATTTTGCTTTATGGAGTTATTCACCTTCCATATTTCTTGATTTACTCAACATATTTCGAAACATATTGGTAAATTTTTTTTAAATTTTTTGTCTCTTTGTTTCAGCATCCCCACCAGTTTCTATTCCCAGTTCCTTCTCGGTCGTTGTCTTTTGATTTTGACCACCGTTGTCTTCTACCAAATGTCCCTCACGAACCATCCCCCCCATTCTCACCATATGACCCTATCACTGCGAATTCTAGATCTTATAATATGACGATATGACTGGTTCATTACATATTTCATATATATTTTTATTTGTACATCTTTCCCATTTTCCGTCTACTTTCGGTCTTCCAAAAATCACCCTCAAAATTTTTCTCTAAACTTCCAATTTTACACATTGTCCTGGTCTCTACCGCGTATAAATAATGACATTGAAATACTCTTAACTCTTTTTCATTGGCCGTGCTATGTCCTTGAACCTTATCAAACTGTTCAGAATACCGGCATTTCCATCGCCCTTCGTTATACTCCAATTTATTTCATTCTCGTATATTTTATCAACTTCTTCAAACTTCATCCTCTCTTCCCTTGTTTGGACATCTAAATATTCCTAGTCTGCTTTCTTGCATCCCAGCTCCATAAATTCTCCTTTTTCTCCATTGATGCATGGTCCAAATATTTAGCATATTTCTTGCCATCAGCATTAGGTCATCTGCAAACGCGAGGCGCAGATGGATTCTACTGAAATTGGAGACTTCTCTACAAATTTCACTTTCATGTTTTTTCCACGACCAAATTAAAAGGCCTTCTCCATTCTGAGTTGTTCTAATAAGTTAAGTGTATGAAGATTGCAAATATTACTAAGAAAAAATATCACTGTTTATGATGGAAAAGTTTATTTGATGTTATCGCTATTTCGAGCTCAGTAGCTTGTTGTACCTCCTATTGCCATGATAAAAGCCTGAATCCGTCTAGGCATGCTTTGGATTAGGTTTTCGACCACCTCTGGGGTGATATTCTGCCACTCTTCTGTGGCGACTTGGATGACCTTTTGTGAGGTTCTTGGATTATCCTGGCGCGATCTTATTTTCTTTTTGAGATTATCTCATAAATGTTCAATAGGATTTAGGCCTGAAGAGCAAGCTGGCCAGTCCAAAATAGCGATTCCCTCTGTTGCAAAATAAGGTCACGCGAGGTTGCTGGTATGCGGAGAAGCATTATCCTGCATAGAAGTGAAATTTTCACCGTAGGCAACTCACTAGAGTCTCACTATGGGCTCCAGCACTAGGTCCACGTAATTTCAAGACGTTATACTCGCAAGAAAGAAATCAAATCAGTTTTGCCTCCCAGCATAATGCCACCCCAAAACATTACACTGCTCCCTTGGTATTTCAGAATTTGTTTTTCTGCTCGGAGTCTAGCTTAACTTAAAATCCGTAACCAATTCAGGTCTCATCCGAAAAAAGAACATTTCGTCAATTATCAATATTCCAATTTTCGTGCTCGATACACCAATTAAAATTGTTAATTTTTCGTTGTCTGGTTAGCTCTGGAACTTTTAAGGGCCTAGTACTGTATGAACCCCTTGAACAAAGTCTTTAACGTATCGTTTCATCTGATACACTGATGCCTGTTACTTCCAGAGATTGCCTTTGGAGTATGGGGTGCGACGCACTAGAGTCTCTTCTGGCAATTTGACACAAAAAGCGGTCTTGTTCTTCAGAAGTGATCTTCTTACGACTTCTTCTAGGCCTATTTTGCAGAGATTGTAGTTCCACGTATCAGGCGTAGGTTTTTGAAATCCCCCTCTGTGATACCCTCATTGTGGTCACTATATCCCTCTGTGTCACCCCTTCTTCAACGAAAGCAATTATTTGACGCCTCTGCACATTGGACAATCCAACTTAAGGCATTTTCAATTATGGTTATCGGCTTTTTTAAATTTTGGAATTTACAGTTTCAAATCTCCGTGTAAGGTCGTCTTGGTGGCGCAGTGGTGAGAAGTTCCTGCTGTGACACGGCAGGTTTCCGGTTTGTTTCCGGCAAAAGCCTGGGTGTTGTGTTTGTCCCTTATCTGGTTTACACAAATTACTCTGTTGGAATAATGTTGTAAAGGACAAATTCATGGCCTATACGGTGGCGGAATGACGGGCGTGGGAAAGTATGTACACCTTCCTTCGAATAAAAAAAAATCTCAGTGACGACTGTGTACAGTATCCCGAACATGTGGTAATAATTCAACATTTCTCATCATTTTACCCAATTCTTTCACAACAAAAAACTTCATTGTTCGCAAGTTGTCAAAGATCCATGGTTAAAAACAATCAATAATGCGAAATAACGAGTGATTTCATATTCATTCGTTTGTGTGTATTTTCAACTTTATTTCAATACTTGTTGTCAGCTGAAGATGGTCGAGAGACCGAAATTGCAATCCTGATTTTCGATAAATCTCTCGTGATAGTATAATACATAGTTTAATTTCTTATTATCATCAGATTTATATCTGATATACCTCAAAAAAGTTGTTAGAAAACAGAAACATTCAAAAAGATTGGGAAAAATTAGCACTCATAAAATTATCCTGAACAACTTCTATATGAGGTACTTATGTTAAACATGTAAAATAAATAACAACGAATGAGAACCACATAACATATGCAGGAGTTAGACCAGCAAAATTTCGAGTTTCTTGTTATACTTCTGTACATGGTTGAAAAAAATATTTGAAGGAAGTAAATCTATTGTTAAATTCACTTCTGCATTTTCCTAAATAACAAATTGAACGATATTGAGCTCTTTCAAATGTGGAAAAAATGGACTGAAGGGAAATAACTAAGATTTATATTCTTGAATTCATTTCACGGTACGCTCAATTGAACCACCCTGAATAATTGAGTTGTTTGATTTATCTGTGAATTTCCTCAGACAAGTCGATTTTTGATTAATGAGGGACATTTTTCACATGTTTCGTCATTCCACTATCCCTACTCTTGGCAACTTCCACCCCAAATTTTTGAATGGGGGAGAGGAGTCATGAGATACACTTTTTCGAAAGAATGATTTTATTCTCTACAGGTCTACTTATCTACTTTCTGAAATAACAATGACGGATTGAAATCAAGAGTTGTTTGGGAAGATTTCAAGTTTCATCAATTCGTTCGATTTCATTTTGAACAAAACACTTGATCAGGTTGGACTCTGTTAGTTCAGATAAATGTTGCCATCTCATATGACGTTTGCACATCACCACCCTATTCCTGTCAACTCCCACCTAGAAAATTCCCATATAAAAAGGAGTTGTGTGATAATTATTTCAAAGGTTGTTCAACTTCTTGCATCTTTTTAAAAGTCATCGACGATCGTGCAACACTTTACATTTTATGTTAAAATCTATCAGTCGTTTTTGTTTGGAAGAATTAAGAATTCTGCAGATCGAGGAGTGGAAACAGGGAGTGTGCGATAACATACTGTCAAAACACGTTAGATTGAGTCCGTTTGAATTATCAGATTTCGTTACTCTGGTTATTTGTCATGAGATAGGTGACGGGTTAGTAGTATTTTTTATAGTTCTGATACTTTGAAATAACTATGATTCTGTTAAAGATGGGGTTCACACGGAACGCATTGAAATTGAGAAATTATTTAAAATAATAATGATTGTGTAAGAGCAATTGAGTGGATTTCAACGAAAATAACCCTGGAAGAAATTTAGGCAGAAATAATTTCTTCAGTTAATGAGAAAACGTATGGAAACTGGATATCTTATTTATAAAAAAACAAAGGTCCATCAGAGATGTGAATGACGAAAGACTTGGTATGGCCGTTTTGGATGAAGTTTCCATAATGAAGAATAAACAGTCTGTGAGTAAATTGTCGCAAATATTTGGAATATGCCGTATTTGTATTTACAGAATTCTTCACAAATTCCATTCAGATTAAATTAGGCCCGAACACGAGCTGAATAAAGATGAATTCGATCGTCGCTTAGAGTTCTGCTGATAATTCAGCTAGCAGTTCAATAACGATCCGAATTTGATTCAAACTTTCATTGTTTCTGACGATTGGCAAATTTCTTTGAATGACATGGTGTTTCCTCATAACTGTGGAGTCCCTACTTCCCATTTGAAGACGAAGAATCATACTCAATGACATCGAAATCATAATATTTAGGCCAAAATTCTGGGAAACCATACTGTAGGACACCCATTTTTACAGATAAACACGGACGGTGAAATCTATTTGAACATGCTTGTCAATTCGATTGATCCTTCCATAACAGTTATCGTCGTAAGTGATCCGAATTCAAATCAGAACACAAAGCTATGTAGTCGAGTCTGATTTAATATGGATGGAATTCGTACTTCTGAAGATCTCTGAAAATACAAATATAGCAATCTTCAAATATTTGCTTTAATCTCCTCACAGATTGTGTATTTTCCATTGAAAATTCATAAAAAACGGCCACACCAAGTCCTTTTTCATTCACAACTTTGGCGGGACTATGTTTTTTTATAAATAAGACATAGAATTTGCTCGTTATTCTGCCTCTGTGCGAGACTAGCCGAATAATAAATTTCCGAGTCATTTGATAGGTGGGTGAGGCGTTATACAATGGCCGGATCGATCGGCTGCTCTAACGTCTTTCGTCTGAAGTCTATATTACGCCACCCAAATCATTGGAAAAACAACGAGAAAAGATTGTTGAAGTATGTCAGAGAAAACACCACAAACATTCTAGATGTTAGGATATAAAACGAATTTAAATAGTTCAACACAAATGTTGCGAAATTTTATGCTACCGCTGTCCGAGACTATCCCATAATAGATTTCCAGGTTGTTGGATTTCTATAGGATGGCCGGCTAGATCGCCGATCTAACGTCTCTCGATTTTTTGGAAGAGCTACGAGAAGGGATTGTCGGCAGATAACACCATAACACCACAAATCTTGTACAATATTAGGTAACCGTTCGAGTCTCGATTGTACCACTGCATGGCAAGTCACTTCAAACATTTGCGATAGGAATGTACCACGATTAGAGAACTCTCTAATTTGTATCATTTCATGAAAGCTTCTTATGGGTATTTAAGGAGTACAGACAGAGTAGCTCTTCGAATAACGCCTTCTCAAAAATGGGGTATGATCTAATGTTCTCTTCGAACGAAGAACGAACGGATTCATAAAACCTAGAATTTTTCAAGGAATCTTCGATTTCAATTCATTGTGAATTATTTCAGAAAGTAATTAATAACGTGGTCGTATAGATAATGGCATTACCTTTTCGAGAAGGTATCACACTGCTCTTTTATCTATTCCAACAGTTGAGGTTGAAGCTGCTAGTGGTAGCGGTTGATAGAGAGAGAAGGTCTTGTAGCAAAAGATGTCCCTCGCCTGTTTCAGCAAGTTCAAAGAAAAATCAAGCCGAGTTACTCAGGTTATTTTGATTTAATTAGAACACACTATATATATGTATCCTCCCGAGGAGAATAATTATATATATATATATACATATATAAATATATAACATACGTTTATACCTCGATTCCGCTTGTTCTCTATTCAGCGATCAGAGAGGAGTCCTTACAAGTGAACAGTTCATGAATGTATACCACGCACAAGTGTCATCTAGGCTACGCTACGAAGAGATGTTTTGGGATACATCTTCAGATGCTCAATATCTCCCAGAAGAGAATAATAAGGTGCATTGCGGGTATCTCACACAAAACATCATGTTGACCTTACGTCAAAGCATTCGGTGATCTTACTTTTGCTTGCGTTTTCATTCAAGAGATGGATCTATCGCTTTTTGAAAACATATCTTATATATTCTTGAAGAATAGTAACTCACATTCACAACACCTACAAGCAGCATGACTATAATTTACCCAATTTCAGGTATAGAATAGGGAGAGATTCTCCAATGATTTTTGGTGTAAAATTCTACAATAGACTCAGCAATGGGGTGAAGAGGTCAACAAAGATCAGCATATTCAAACGATAGCTGAGATCAGTTTTTATAAAAGGCGGTATCAGCTTGGAGGTATTTCTGCTGCAATTCGTAATTTTTATTATACCTACCTACTATGCCCATATGTGATGTTTTCCAACATGTATTATTATTATTATCGTGGACTTGTGCACTATCTCAGCTGTTAGTTGGATATAATTTACCTTTCCCAGACTCAGCAATCAAAGGAATAGGCTTGATCACAATATACTTGACATACATTTTCTAACTATCCTAAATTTATTCAGAATTACAGCTTTTACATTTCTATATAAGTATTCTTATGCAATTCTTATTTCTTAAGGTTATCATGCAAACTTTTGGGTATTAACCCAGTGGAGGATACGATGACAGGAACAATATCTATTTTATCGAGGTGCCACATCTGCTTGATCTCAATAGCAAGGTCTGTGTATTTGGATTTTATCTCCTGGAATTTGTTCAGCACGTTGTTTTTATTCGGTATGGCGACATCCACGAGCATTGCTGTTCTGGCTCTCCTATTATACACCACTATGTCAGGCCTATTATTCGTCGCCATTCTGTAAGTGATAACAGGCCTATCTTAGTATAATCTGATAGAGTCATATGCCAATACGGCCGCCGGTTGATCCTTGTGATATGGCTGGAAGGCATCCAGAAGTCCGTACTTGTGTGCAAGTTTCTGGTAGATAATGTTGCACACTTGATTATGCCTGTGGAGATAGTCTGTATTGGCTAGTTGTTCGCAGCCGGACGTAATATGCTGTATAGTCTCCGATCTTATGATGCATTTTCTGCACTTCTCTGTTCGTAATGTTCCGTCCTTCATCATAAACTTTTTGTAATTGTTTGTGGCGATGACATGGCCTTGGATGGCCTTAAGGAAACTTTTGTTTCAGCAAATAGTTCTCCTTTCATTAACCATTTGTAGGAAGCTTCTTGATCAATGTGTGGTTGATTAATCTCATGGTGATGTCGTCCATGCAATTTTTCGTTTCTTGACCATTTCTCTTGTTTTTCAGTATCTGATAGAAAAGGTAGATTCAGCAAGTCAACACTGGTAGCAATATTCAGAGGTGTAATCCCTTATCAGCCACCGGTACCACTCTCTGGAGGTCAGAAGTGCGAGATTTTCCAAAGGAGAAGTCTCTGAGATTTTCTATCTGTTCCTTATGTAAGTTGGCAACATCCATCAATCCACGTCCTCCTTCTTTTCGCTTCAAAGTTGTTATTATCACAGACGATTTTGGATGGTGATTGTTGTACTTTGTCAGCATCATTCGGGTCTGTCTTTGAATATCATCCAGTTTTGTCTTAGCCCATATGATCATTCTAAATGAGTAAAGCAACACTGGAATGGCGTAGGTGTTAATTGCTTTGACTAGATTCCCCGAGTTCAGAATTGACTTCAGCACAGTCTTCAGACGCTGACTCTACCTTTCTTCTTTGACTGTTTTTGGTCTAGCAATCTTGCTTGTTGGTATCCTAGTTATTATTACGTTTCGCCATCCCCCATACACTGTATAATATCACCGTTTGGAAGTTGTGTTCCACCATCTATGGTTTTCTCTCTTTAAATGTTCAGGGTCTTTTATTTTTCAATCCCGAATTTCATATGAATATCCACTGAGAACTTACTGACAGTTTTCAGCAGATCATCATCATTATTATTATTATTATTATTTGAGTAATATAATTTTTCTTATCTGCATATTATTCTTCTTCTTATAATGATGAACGTCGAGTATAAGAAAATAATGTTTTCATCCAATGGTAATAATAATTTCTACTCATTACCATATTGTTTTTCGAACAAGAATTCTTAAGTCAGTTTCTGTTTTCATTTTTCAGGTATGTGCGACTCTTGGAACCACAGGGGCTTGCGCATTCGATAACATGGAAGAAGTTGGAAGAGTATGTGAAAAGGAAAAACTATGGCTTCACATAGATGCGGCTTATGCGGGTTCAGCTTTGATATGTCCCGAATTCAGAACGTGGCTCAAAGGTATTGAATACGCGGATTCTTTATCCTTCAATCCGTCTAAATGGCTCATGGTGAATTTCGAATGTACTGCTATGTGGTAAGTATAATACATTTCCAAATTAGGAAAATTATTAGTGTGTAGATAGCTGGCTCAAAGAATATTTCTTTTCCTAAATGTATCTGTCAATCAAGAAATGAGCGAAAATAATCGAAATTTTGCTATGTGCGAAAATTGAATTGAAAAACGTTGGAGTGGTGATAACATTTGAAAGCAGATGAATCAAATTCTCCGAGTAGAAAGGATGGTAATGCCGATAACTTGGTAGAAATTTGTCCAGCTGCTACTATTCAAAGCTTATGGGTAATTTGGTGCCCATCAATTCTGAGGCACTATACTATGTGTGTGTTTGTTTCATAGTTCTGAAACTATACGTCGTATCGAAAACATATGATAGGCAGATCTTAAAGAAGCGTTGCAGATTCCAAAATTATTTTTGAATACACAAGGTGTTTGATTTCAGAAATTCATATCAAAGTTATGTTATTTCAAATAGAATATCCTATTTCGCATCATTTTCGGTTTCTCATACTGAAATAATGTGAGTTCTTCAAGTCCAACAGTTTTCGAACTATTTGGGATTTTGAAAAATTTTGAAAACTCCTCAGAATTTTCAGCTAAATTCCTAAATTTTTTTGAAGAACACAGCTTTTGTAGACAATGAATAAAATGAGAGCAAAAATATACAGGATGTTCATTTATCATTGTGAAACTTATGGAACATTCAAACAATAATTATTTTTATTATTTCAATAGATGAAATATTGTGTCATGTTTAATAATAATGACCTGATTTTCAGGGTGAAGGACTGTGTTGCACTACATGAAACTTTCAATGTAGATCCCTTATATTTACAGCACGAATATTCGGGGTTAGCAATTGACTTCATGGTAAGAATAATGACGTTGAGGATTTACTGAAAATTAATGATTTCCAAATGACTTCCACAGCATTGGCAAATTCCACTAAGTAAAAAATTCAGGGCACTCAAGTTATGGTTTGTTATAAGGAATTATGGAATCAAGGGACTTCAGAAACATATAAGACATGTGAGTAGAAAGTCAATATTTTGTTATATTCTTCATTAATTCAATTATTGTCAGTTTTCGGTTTCTCGAATGAAAGGTATTTGGGTGTTTGTTCTTTCGTGACAAGAAAACTCGCGGCGCCCTGGTTCATCGCGATCTGGCAATTTTTTCCTATAGAGTCGAAATACTCGGGCACAGTTTCGGTAAAATTGGGAATAGGCATGTATCAAGTCAGTATTTATTTCATTCTTGTCTTCCATACATATAAATTTTCCGTGAAAAGACTCGAAATGAGTTGTACAACTTTGAGATTTTACATTGGTTTCACTGTCCCCTTCACCGACATTATGTTGAGAAATAATTTTCTTTTTCATTTGAATTATGTTTAAAGGAATTTATAGTTACTGGTTTGTTTCATTTTCTCAGTTATACATATTGGTTAACAAAACAAAGTTTCTTATGGTTCATTACGAGATAATAGACAAGCCAAAAAATTTAAATAAGTTTGAAAGCCTTGGCGGTTGGCTTAGGAAAACTATTCAAGAAGAAAGCAAGTATTTCACTAACGAATTAAAAGAAAATGATAAGAGATGACGTGTGAAAAATGAGAGTAAAAAATGACTGAAAAGATTGAAATTATGATATATTTTTATTTCATTTATTTTAATGAAAAACGCAGATAATGAAGAAATGAACAACCCTTTCAGATAGGAAAGGAACAAGTTAATCAATTAAAAAACACAGCCTAGGATATAGAAACTAAAATATGAATAGTTCTGTAGCGAAAGGAAATCTCATCATGGTAGGGGGTCACCTTGTCTTAAACTTTGGTCAGAAAAGGAATGAAAATGAATAATGATTGAATAGAACAAAAAAGGCAATGCTTTTCACAAGATCTTTCAGACTAAGCCACTCCTATGGTTGGTATAAAAGCATCAGCAGGGATAGCGTGAAGTACTGCTTAGTCCTTAGAACACCGAGTTTAGCAGAAGCAGATTTGACAATGGCTGACACATAGTCATGCCAGCTAACGCTAGGGTTGACTGTAATTCAGAGTGTATGCATGTACCTTTCTGAGGCAATTCGATATCCTTGTATGTTTAAAACAGGGTTATTCAGCAGGGACTTTTCTGGAGAACGGGGTTGATTGCATCTTGTTCGCGTTGAAAATGACCAAGTTGAACATGCTCAGCTGGTATCTTAGTCGGTGCGTCTCCTCAACAGTTATAGAAATTCTGACTAGGAAATGAGGACACCAGTGTATAGAGGTTCGCAAACCCACGTATTTCATTTCTGTTGTAGCAGATCATTAATCTGCAACAAACAATGAGCTGGCGAAAGTATGGAGGCCTGGAGTACTCCTCAATTAATCTGAAAGACTCCCTCGTCATATCATCCATCACCTGAATCTATTTATTGAAGAGGAAGTAATTTATCCAACGACGCAATTTTTCGGGTCCATATTCCATTATTCTATTCATCAAGGCTGGATCATCCGGGCGCTAAGTGTTTCAGTGCCCAAGGTGTTCAGTCTGGTTTCCTTATGGGCGAAACATTCGAAGAGTTGGTAATCCGTTGTTTCGTCATTTTCTAACCACGACATTGTGTGGTTTCGGATAATTTCATGACATGTAGATATATGTTGAGTTGGTGTCCCGTCAATAGGCCCACTTCCATCCCAACAGACTTTTTTTCGAGGGACAGTAGTTCATGTACCCTCTTCTTTGATTGCGACCCTTTCATGAGCCTTTTTGACTGTCACATTCCCAAGATGCCTGCCCAGTAGTTTTGGGCATCGGTGGTGGTCCAGTTTTGAAAGAAAGAGAGCACATGGGTCCATGGGATAGTCAGAATTTGTTCTGGTCCCATAGGCCTGACAGGTGTTGTTTTTTTAGCGAAGCTGTCAGCTATCTCATTTCCTCCGATGCCCTGATGGGCTGGGCACCAAATCAGAGTGACATTGTTTGTAGCACTGAGTTGTCGAAGTGCTGTTCTGCATTTGTCAACCAGTTTGGATGTAACCTTCTAATCTTTAAATCGATATCTAAGGTGTTTTGGCTATCAGAGCATATGAAGATGTATGCGTCTCTATAGTTCCTATGTAGGTTCTCCTGTACGCACCGGAGAATAGCAAATATTTCTGAGTGAGTTGTCTCCCAGCGCAATCATAATGTTTGCCCAAGGCCGTGAACGCCAATGCCTATACACGCCCCGGTTTTGGACCCATCCGCAAACCAGGTGGGGCCCTGTGGTGTGAGTGAGGCGTGGGGTGTGGTTCAAATTTCATTGGGTGGAATAACTATTTTGTAGGGTTCGTCAAAGTAGTAGGTGGCTCTTGTTTGATCTCCTCTTGTGAGAAGGTCAGGTCAGAGTTCTCTGATTTTGTTCATGGATGTGGAGTGTCCAGAGATTGGATTTCTATTCCTCCACATACCTCCCTTCCACAGTCCCAAAGAGGCCCTCATGGCTACCTCCTCCACCACTATATGTAGTGAAAGGATGCCCAGAAAACACTCCATGGAGGCCATGGGTGTGGATCTCAAAGCTTCCGTGTCTGCCAGACATGCTTGCCTTTGGATCTTGTTGATTTTGTTCCGTTTTATCCCTTTTTCAGTGCAGGCCACCATACGATGGCGGCATAGGTCAGGAGCGGTCTAATCACTGTTGTTTATAGCCAGTATATTATCTTTGGTCTAAGTCCCTATCTGGGGCCGAATAGTCTCCGGCACTCCCAGAGTGTGTTTTGGGCTCTTTGCGCCTTATTTAGATGTGATTGTCCCAATTCAGTTTGGCATCAAGCATCACACCTAGGTATTTGTTTCACTAGTAATAGTTCCTCGTTGAAAAGAATGGGTGCCTTGAAGGACGGTAGTTTCCTTTTTCGAGTGAATATAATCATGTCTGTTTTGTTAGGATTTACAAACAAGTCGTTTTCTCTGCACCATTGTTCAGTCATTTGCTGAGTGTTCTGCGCAAATTCACATATGGTGCTGAGGTTTTTCCCACGAATAAGGAGGACGAGGTTGTCAGCATAATCCACCGCAAAGTGCCCAGCATCGGCAAGGGCCACCAGTAGCACATCCAGCACGAAGTTCCAAAGAAGAGGAGATAGAACTCCCTCTTATGAACATCCCCTGCTGGTGGTCCCCCGGATGCAGTGGCTCTCGATTCCTTTTTCAATTGTTGATGTACACAACTGCTTTAAGTATGCAAGGAGGCCACCAGTAAATACGGAAACCGTACTGTCTATCACCGATGATACCTTGCAACTAGAGATATTTTAGGAGCTCATCGTTTACCACTCTTCTCGCAATTTTCGACATAATGGGCAACAATGTGATAGGACGGAAATTTTGGTGTAGCAATTTCATCTCCTTCTTCGAAATCGGTTTTACACTTACAATTTTCCATCACTCCGGACACGCGAGGCTCTCATACGATATCAGAAATAGGCTTTTACGAAAAGTTCTAACTATGCAGCTCATTTATTCAGAATATTTTGTAGAATTCCATCAAAACCTACTTTCTTACCTGTTGAATATCGCGCCATACCGTTTACACACGGAACTTTACTTCAGACAGCCGATTGAACATGTGGGAAGCATGATGGCACTACATTTGATGTATCTGAAATAAAATTTTCCTAAAATATTTTTGCAGAGATCCGCCTTTTATCAAGACGATGATGCGATAGAATCGTCATCTATAATCAAAGACGCGAAGGATGCAAAAACTGTTGCTTACTGCTTTAGACATAGACCAGAACTGACGAGTTTCAGTCTGTTGTAACTCTTTCACTGAAGTTGGTTTTCATCTGTTGAATTATTCATTTAGTTTTTATGGGCTCTATTTTCAACTGTCTGCTGCAGAGTGCAAATTAAAAATTGCTGTTCTAATTCTAGCCGAGGAAATAAGCTATGAATTCAGAAGATACAATTTTCTCCAATTGAACTTCAGTTGCCTAAGAATCAACATCTCGAGGGACATCATATTTCAATTGTAGAATCACTATGACGAATCAAGTAACTCATAATGACATGATTAAGAATAGCATTTTAAAATATATAAACAAGACTTTAGCCAAGATTTAGATGTTGCGTCGGTTTGCTGAGGTGTCATTTCAAATGAATCTTTTTGCAAAGATCACACCGGATTAGAATTTTGAAAGTAGTAATATAAAGATCCCATCATGATGAGTCATTAAAAGCATTCAAAGCAGAAAACAAGTAACTCGATTTACATTGGTTTCTCGACTGTACGGCAGAATTGTAGGAACTATAGCTTGGGGGCGTGTTCAACTGACACCTGATATATGATACCCTTATGTGTTTGCAAGTTTTTCGTTTCTTTGATTCCTCCTCGTTCTTTTGAAAATTGATAGAGTATTTTACTCAGTACACACTATTTTTGGAAAGGTTAGAGGCTTACTTTATTGAGTTTAGTGCATATTCAGTTAGGCTTCACTCTTGGTGAAAAGCATTTCATTCAAATATTTTTCCACAGGGTGTTTCTCTAGCTCAAAAAATGGAAGCCTTTATACAGTCGGACTCAAGATTCGAGATACCCGCTAAACGTCACTTAGGAATGGTAGTATTTCGTTTGGTAGGTGAAAACCACATCACGGAGCAGCTTTGGAAACAGCTAAATTCTAGAAGAAACATCCATTTGGTACCGGCATCCATCAAAGGAAAATATGTGATCAGGTTTACTGTAACTTCACCACGTACTACTCTGGAGGATATCATAAAAGACTGGAAAGAAATCAGGACGGTTGCTAGCGATGTTCTCGGACCAGAAGAGTCGAGGAAACCTAGAGTCCCTCTTGGAGGTACTTCGTGTCAATCCGATCTCAATGATATGTTTGAATATATTCGGCACTAGCTTTTACTTGAAACTGTTTTGGCAGTATCATAATAAGAGTTATTTCGTGATTTGAGTGATGCAGATGCAATTCCATTGAGAATCTTACAGAAATTTTCAAGTTTTGCATCATTTTGAAATAATTTCAACTATTTGCATCTTTGCATCTACATCCTTAAATTTCGAAAATTTTCCAGGTGAAAAACGGGCTGTGTTTTTGGTTTATGATTTATATATCTTCATTTTTCTGTGAAAAAGTTCTAGGATCGATAGTTTATTGTATTTTTCTGTTATATTCAGTTCATTCTATTTTGTCAATACTGAATATTTTGCTTATTTGTGGTTTTTAATTTAATATTTCTTGCTAAATGTACTAACACCATCCTTTAATGATTAGCTTATTTGGATTTTTTTCACGGGGGAGAAACGCTGAGTTAATATGTGTGTTTTTCTTATAAGCATGGAATGCTTCACAAACGGAAAGGGTATGTTGTATTGTAGAAATTATACGTCATTCCCAAGAAAATGAATGAATGAATGTATGATTAAATCCGTCAATAGACGTTTATCGGCCGTTTCTAAACTAAACTATGAAGTGGATGGAACAGTAAAAACTTTCCGTTTAATAATTTTGATCAGAAAATGTTGAGAACAAACAAATAATCCAGAAAGAATTCACGCCAGAAAAATGTTTATCAGCTATTTGGTGAAAAACTAGAACCTAGAACAGACAATTAGTAATTGTATTGCAAAAATTAATTAAAACTGTTAAAATTATCTTCAACGCCAACATCACCAAATCTGTTACATTGAATGGTATAAGCGAACCAATCTCTTTTCTGTTGATTGGCTCAAACTTAAACTTTGGCTCGGTTTTTCTAATGTTGAATTTTGAACAAGAAGGAAACAAACAGTGCTCAAACCTTAAAGAAATAAGTTGATATGACGAATTTCATTTACATATACTCTTTTCATTCATCTGATAAAAATTCTGAATGAAATTTTCGGTGATGATGGATTTCGGTTGTACAATATGTTGGAAACCAGTGAGGTCTTCACGATCAACGTTCAACGGCGTATTCAGACAACAGGAGTACACATGTTAAATGCCTATTAGATGTTTCTAGAGAATGGGTTGAGATATTTTGCTGAAACTCGCACAGTTAGATTTGGTCTTGACAGAATATATATCAGAGATATTTTCAACTTTTCACCATTCGTGGTTACACCAAAAGTTTCTTATTTAGAACACCCTTTATATTTCTCACGATTGAATTTTACTCTCAATACTGATTTTAAGAATGTGTCACTTCTTCGGAATGAATTGTATGTTTCTGAAGGTATTTCACTTTTGTGGAAAAAATGGATCTCGACATGTTGCAGATAAAGTATCATAACTCTGAAACTGCACAGGATAACAAAAACACTTACGTACGGAACCAATGACTTTGCTGCAGAGCCATAGACAAATTATTTACAATTGATCCTCAGGTGTCACATTTCTGTCATATATGACAGATCGTATCTTATCATCCATCCCGAAAGCAAATACTTTAAAGCTGAATGAGATCTAATGTCCGGTCTTGCTAGTGATATTTAAATTTTCTTAGCCTTAAAATATATAAGAACATTAATTATGCTGTCTTCTGTACTAACGGGTTTCAAAAAAACCCATCCCTTCACAAGAGCCAAAATTTATGAAGTTTCTTATTAATCTCCGGAATTTCTTTGGTTTTCTTTCATTAAATGTTCTGCAGATACGACTAATATTCTTATTCTCGCTCAAAAAGTGCCCGAACTTTTGTACTTCAAAACCGTATAATTCATTTTTATGAGGTGGTGCATTTTTGAAATCAGTTTTGAGGGGCAATTTAATTTTGGAAAGATATTGAGAGAGTTCTATTCAAATGAGGAAGTTTATGTCACCTTCGGGTTTAACTGGAAATGTCAAAAAGTTGAAAATATTTTCCAAATGTACTTTATCAAAACCAAATCTAACCTTTGAATTTCGGGTAAATATCTCAACCAATTCTCCATAAATTTCTAATAGTCCATCTAACTTGGGTATGTCAGTATCTATTCTATGTTCTCTTCCAATGAAACAATTCTGATGTTTTGTATAGTGTTGCTGCATCATGCATTCTGATTTCAATTATCAGTCGATTTTTCACATTATTAGAGAAATACTCAAACCTTAAAAGGGAATTTTTATTGTATTTTCGAATGCTTTCCTGGGATAAATCGAATGGAGAAAGGTTCCAGGACGTGGATAATCATTATGGCTGGAAAATCTTCGCCAATGGTGTAGAAAGAGTACAACATCGCGAGTTCAACTCACAATGAGGTCGCCAGATTTCAGTCTTGAAAATGTATGCAAGGAAGTGCTCTAACTTATTCATTAATATTTGTTATGTACCTTTAAACGCAAGTCTCTCCAGCGCTATATGTGCTAGTGCTCTTTTCTTCTTGAAAGCTTCAGACTCACGATAAATGATATATAACGTTGTGATCCATTCCGTCCCAAATTTCGATCAGTCTGTTCAATGGGATTAAGGTCTGTACTGTTGGCCAGTCCATTGAAATGATTTCATGATTTTGTAGGTAGTCCCTAACAATATGAGCTTGGTGAGGTCTGGCGTTATCATCCATAAACAGAAAGTGTTCACCCATGCTTGACGCAAATGGTATAACATGTTCTGTCGAAATGTCTGTAAAGTACCTCTGAGTATTTAGGCTTTCATTATTTACTAAGACCAGATCAGTACGTAAGTTCGAAGAAATTCCTCCCCTCCCCATTATGGAACCTCCACCACAACCATAGGTAGATTAAAAGTTGCACTGAGTTTATCTCTCGTTTCGACGTCTATATACTAGAGAATGTCGATGGCAATGAAAAAGGCAAAATCTCTTTTTTATATACAAAACTAACCCACGAACAGTTCTAACTAATTAACCTGTTCCTTGGTAAAATATAATCAGTTCTTCTATGTGCGATGATTAGAGCTGAGCCTTGATATGCGACACTAGGCCTCAAACCAAATTATTTGAAACGTTGTTGTACCGTTTTAGTGCTGCTTTGCACTGTTCTGTCGAAGTGGCATTCGAAGATGACTGGCATTAGCGAATCGTTGTTTCAACGAGAAAATTCTTGAAAAACGGTCATGGACCGACGTTGTTGCCCGAGGTAATGCTTGTTCAGGTCGCCTCTCATAACTACCAGTCTACTTATACCTGCGGATCATTCTGAAAACAGTTGAATGGCACACCACAACCCATTGGTCCTTTCTTATATAAGTCCAATTGAGGTCATCCTACACCACGGGTTCAGCACATTCTGTTGGATTCACATTTCATCTTTCGCGTCGCATTATTATCGATAAATACTCGGAAAAATTTTTGAACAACTGCTGTTATCAATATGTGGTGGTTTTTGCAGAACCTCAGTTTATCTCTTTTAAATTTATTCCTCATGAGAGGAATATGCGAATTTTGTTGGCATATCTGAGAAAAAATGTGTTGAAAGTTGGCTGCCCACCAAAAAAAGAAAATTCAAAATTCTGAAGTTGTGCGTTTATTTTTGCATTATACATGGAGTTGCTCGAAGGACTCGTTTATTTGTCATAATCTAAAAAATTTTTGAATGAATTTGAATTATTGACATTATAGTATGCCCGAATCAAGATAGTATCTGATCGGAGAAAATAAGTAGACGATTTAGGTTTTTCAGGGGATCTTTGAAGATTATTGTGTTTCACTATGATTTCTAAATCAAAGTTGCTCCAACATATTCAGCTTTTGGAAAGTTGTCGTCTTATTCAATGAACATTATGTTCGGGGACAATCTTACCGAACATTTCAAACCTGTTTCTGATCATTTCTGGGTATTGTCCGAAGAGTGTCTTCTAATTTTCCAAGTACAGCTTGATTTCGTCTCCATCAGTAGTCTGAAGGACTCTGCATCCAGAAGAGAGTGAGTCAATTGTCTTCCTCAAGCTGCTTAGAGTAATTTGATAATTCTATTGCATTGATCGAATCAAAAGCTCTTATATCTGCTTCACTATCACCAAATATCTTGATGCAACTGTATCGAATCGGGTGTTCTATCAGAAGACACGGCACGGTTTCTCTGGTAAATAGTTTTTCCACGAATATGACCCTATATAATACTAACTCCTATGATTTGCTGACCTTAGACTTATTACCATAGATTTCTGTTCCCGTTATATCTGCAGTTTTGAAACCATTTGTTAACAGATTTTGACTACTTGGAATAACTTAAGGCTTGTTATTATCTGAAAGAGAAAGATATATCGTCTAGTAGCCTGGAGCCGGTTATCTTTATAAGCTTCAACAAGTTGACTGCTGCTTGCTGTTACCTGTATGTGGTTGATTTACCTCCATCTAAAAGCGGATGGAGGGATAAAAATTGAGAAATACGTCACAGGATGTAATAAACCTAGTATAGAACTTGTCCCTAATTTTCAAATGAGCTTGTCTCAGTGAGCGTTTGGTTTTGTGGATTGCTAGCTATCTGTTCTCCGCGCAGATGCTCCTTCATGTGCAGAAAGATAGCCTGACCATCAACAAACTTTATGTATACAAGAATTCGAGTAAATTCTCTTAGATGATCCAATCATTCAATCAATGTTGAGTAGAATAGAAACCAAATTTTGGAAAAAGGTTCCATTGAGGATCTTACAAGACCAAGTTCTTCAAAAACTTCTGATGTTAGTAGACTCGACGTTCTCATCAGCCAACAAAAAAATCCACATCTAGCAACCCGGTAACTAGCTTTGAACCACGAGATAGTCATAAATCGGTGCTGAAGTATCTGAAATTGAAAAAATGGCATCCGTACAAAGTGGTTCTCGTACATAAACTTAATAAAATGATCCGGATCGGAGAGTGGAATTTTGCGATTCAATGATGGGTTTGTGCTATGAGAATAAAGCGTTGTGCCTCAAAATGGTGTATTCTGATCAAGCAACATTTACTATGAATGAAGACGTCAATCGCCTGGGCTAAAGAAAAACCACATTGGGTGCTTAAACATTATAGTCAGCATTTACAGAAACTGAATATTCATTCTTGCATAATAAAAAGACAGTTTTCGGAACTTATTTTTTTGATGGCTATATAACGGGACAGACGTATTTGTAATTTTGAGGGAACATATTATATCCGCTTGAGATGTGCTTTGTCTCAATATCAATAACCCTGACTTCTCCGATGAGTCAATATGGTTTCAGAAAGATGGATGTTCGCCACACTATGCCTTACCAGTGCGAAACTCTTCGAACGAAGTGTTTGAACATCTTTGGTATGATAGAAGAGGACCTGTGAAACCTCCTTATTGTAATTTACTATGAGGATGCCTAAAAAGTAAAGGTTATAAATCGAAAGTTCATTATCCAAATGTAAGTGACAAGAAGTAGGCAGGAAATCCATATGATAACCCAAGAAATTATTGTCAATATCATTCATGAAACTCAAAACTGATTGGCACTTCGTCAAGCTGTTGAAGATGTCCATTTCGAAAATATAGAATGAATTAAATTTAGGTTTCTGTTTTTCAACTTATGGTTTTATTCCTTTTGGGATCATGTAGAATCGATGACAGGATGTCTCACAAAATAATCGAATGAAGTATTTAGTTCACGCGAAATTTTCTTGGTTCGTTTGAGATGTGATAGTTTCAAGAAATCATCTTGAGACTTGAAAACATAATTCGTCATGTATTCTAAATGTCATAGTTGCCTAACCATTTTATTTTTAACACAATGCCTTCCGATATTTTCGTGATTAAGATCACACAAGGTCTCGAATAATTTGCCACATAAAACTCATTTCCGATGCAGATTTCAGATGTTCAGAATTGACATCCGTAAGAATAAATTTCGTAATGACAGTAAATCTGTCCGGGAGTACCAATGAGTTAAGTTATTCCGAGAATTATCCATGCCTGTTTAAATCGATTGAAATAGCTTATACCTCATAGTATGGACCTGAGATGTGTTGATTCCAACGAACGGGGTGGACCAAGTTCGATGTTTTAGTTCAGCAGCTATGTAAAGTATTGTAGAAAGAGGATAATGATTTGTCGTTTCTAGAGCTCGATTTCTGAGAAAAGCGCATATCTCGAATCCTTTTGAAGTTAGCTAATAAGTATTTTCATACTTAAGGGCCTTTTGCAGTTTAATGCAGGTTTTCTGACTTATGAAGCGAATTTATGCTTTTTCAAATACGAACTATGAGAGATTTGATATGATTTGAGATGATAATTTATTTTTCTTTCGAAATTCATATCATAGGCTATTTCAATTTCTTCAACTAATGCCCTTTTCAAAAAAACATCAAAAATTTATATCCACTCGGAATATAGCATAAATTCACAATGGTACAAGAGGTTAGTATGTGTGCTACAAAGATTCCATTAATTGAATTCTATGTTCACATAGTTCTGATAGAAGATAGAGTTCTGTTAAATAACACAATTCATACAATACAATACATTCAATACGTATAAACACAATAAATTGAATAGATACACAAACTTGTTCATGAATTCGAAAGCATTTCCATCATTTAAAATGCAAAAGTCGCTACCCCTGGCAACACTTCTGCATGCGGTTCCTATATGAACGTTGCTAACATTCTGCAAACAAATCCTAAAATTTTGTTTAAGCCCATCTATGTTATTCGTTTTTTTTCTTATACAATAAACTCTTAACATGCCTGAGGAAGAAATGTAGGGGAGTCAGATCTGGGGACCGGACTGGCTATTTCACAGGTCCCCTAGTTTTCATCAAATGATCTCCGGAATTCCAGTTCAGCAGTTGGGATACGGTTCGTTTCTGGTGACGCGGTGAATCATCATGCTGAAAATATATATTTCCTCTCTGCACCAATGGCAATTGTCATCTATACTAAGCTGGTGAATTTCGCCATGAACCTTCTCGTCCAAAATAGTGTATGCCAATACAGGATTATCTAACACAGCGCATCACATATTGAAACCGTAGTGCCTTTGTTGTTGAATATTCAACTGTCTATGGGGATTGAAATTGACTGCCCAACAGTGCTCATTGTGGCTATTGAAAATTCCGTCACTTATACGGCGAGCTTCATCGGTTCATATTACGCGTCGAAAAAATTCTGGGTTTTCTCCTTTTCTTCTGGATATACCAGTGACTGAAATTAGTCGTCATTAGTTATTACCACGCTAGAGGAATTGCGATTTCTGCATACTGTAGGGTTTGAAATAATTCTCTTTGAGAATTCTCAGAGCCATTGACCCTGAAAATTCAATTGCCATTTGACGGGCTTGAAATTTGAGGTTGGCCTGCGACTGCCCCTGACACGTCAATGATAAAATTTCAATTTAATGTGATTTTAAAAAAATCTCCAGCAACGAAATTGTTCTTCAGTCTTTTGAAAATAGACATATGCGGCTGCCTCCACTTCGGGAGTCTATTGAAATGAGATTCTTCCGCAGCATCCGAATCATACTCATTCTGTATATAACATTCCAACATCTCATACTTTTCGTAGTTTTGGAATTGAGGAGCGATAACGATTGAGTTGTAAGTAAAAATACTTGAAGCAGATAAAGAAGAACGACATATGCCATATGACATATACCGGGTGAAAGTGAAACTAGGGCCATCCCTGTAACTTTTTTCTATCTGGATTATTTTGATGAAATTTGGGAATCAGATAGAAGACTACATTTGGAATTCGATAACATCGATATGTTTGACATTTCGTTTCCGGTTGTGCCGAAAACGATACCAACTCTCGATTTTCAAATAGGACACCTTGTATTTTTTTCCTTATTTTGATTGTTCATCTCATCGTACGACTATTTGACATATTTTCGAAACAAAAACAAAACACAATTTTTTTTTTGCAATTTTCATCTTTCGTTTTAGTACGCCATGAACAGCGACAATTGGCTTAGCTCAACATCTCCTATCACGAAAATACAAGATTGTATCTAAAAATTTAATTGCTCACAGGGTGTCAAAGTTTTAAATTTCAGTTTTTCGTCAAAAAGTAGGTTTCCTCCTGAGGCAACCATATCGGTCCACCCGGTATTACAGAAGCATTATTTTTCTTTTTTGATACCACTCACGTCATTCTATTCTTAACGGTTCAGGAGTTCTAGTGGAAAATACCTAGGCAATTTTTGCAGAGACTCGCCATTCGCTAACAAAAATAACTACGTTGGCGATGCAGAATTTTTGTTCTTTTGTTCATTATATTTCAAGATAGATCTTGTATTTTCGTGATAGAAGATTTTGAGCTAAGCCAATTGTCACTGTTCATGGCATTCTATAACGAAAGATGACAATTGTAAAAAATTGTGTTTTGTTTTTCTTTCGAGAAATGTCAAAAGGTCATAGGATAAGATGAACAATTAAAATAAGCAAAAGAATACAGGGTGTCCAATCTGAAAATCGAAATGTCAAACATATTAATGTTATCAAATTCGAAATGTATTATTCTAATCTAACCCAAAATTCTGGAAAGCATTCTAAATAGAAAAAAGTTACAGGGATTGCTCTTGTTTGAGTTACACTCGGTATTATTGTTTATACAGAATCAGTGCTATTGAATAAATATTGCAGTGGTTCCGAACACAGAATTCAATGAAACCACAGCAATAATAGTGCCATGAAAGAAGGAAAATCTATATCCTAAGGGTTCTTGAGACAGAAATGAATGAACGGGTTCTTTGACGCACATAGACAAATCTTCTATCACAGAATTGTGAATATCTGCGATATTCCGAGTTGATAGATGTTAATAATTGATATCTTAATAGAGA
Organism: Cryptolaemus montrouzieri; assembly: GCA_013387265.2. NCBI lineage: Eukaryota > Metazoa > Arthropoda > Insecta > Coleoptera > Coccinellidae > Cryptolaemus > Cryptolaemus montrouzieri. Next base: position 109,118,825 of record JABFTP020000185.1, read on the forward strand.
AGGTTAGTGTTGAAGGAATTGATGGGAGATGTGATATGTCTTTGCAAAGATAAAATAATCCTCCCAATTAATACAAATAGTTCGTATTTGAAAAAAAATTGCTACGTAACTTAGAAACCGATCGGCAGAAAACTTTTTCCTTCATTCTACTCTAAAGAGTGTCTCTAGAATATGAAAATATTTTTTACGTAACTTCAATAAGATTCGAGATATTGTCACATTTCGAAATCTAGAATTCCGGAACAACTAGAAAACAAAAAAATAGCTAAACTTATCACGTTTTTATCGAAAATCGAAATTGATTGGGGGAGGATTATTTTTTCTCTTTACAGTATATTAATTAGCTGCCATACTGAAACATTTGAATCTGTTCACCCTGTAGATCGGAATGACCGCATTTCAGAACCTTACTATGGGGGCACAGAAAAATCAGGTCTTTATTATAAAAATGAAAAAAAGGGGGTTGTATTTTGAAGAAAATGTCGATGAGGTCATATCTCGTCCAAAACTTTCCATTCACTCTTAGGAAGGTTGTGGAAAAAACTTTATGGGACAGAGAAGGGAGCGAGAATATTCACAGAGCATGTGGAACACCAGATATAAATAATTGGATACTTGAGAGGAAGCGAGAGTGGGGTGCCCATATTACCCGAATGGACAACTCCCGAATTGTAAAAATAGCAAGGGATAAATCTCCGTTAGGTCGCCGAAGTCCAGGAAGTCCTCGTAAGAGATGGACTGATAACTTAAGAATGCCGGTAGAAGGTTTTGAAGGTTGAAGAGGCAGCAACTGCCTATTGAGAAGGAAGAACAAAAAGAAGAAGAAGAATCTCAAATTTTGAGCTAAATATACAAATTGAATAGTCGGAGCAATTTTCAGTAAACTCAAAATGAGGAGAAACATGACTTTTTCATTATTTTACACTCGCACTCCGTGCCAGTATAAAGTAATTGTCAGAACTCTGTTTTCAGCCAGGTAAATATACTTGTTATAGCTAAAGGCATGTTTGAAACATCACACATATAAATATAAATAACCTTTTCTTGGTTTATTGGTAGCGTAAAATTTGTTATTCTCCGGATGGTTAGGATTGGGATTTTCTATGATTATTATGTTGACTTTTACGACGATAACATTAGGTATAATTGTGTTAGGCTGACCGGTAATTGATGTCTTAAGAGCTCATTGATTCCCTGAAAGCCACTGTCAATACTTTAGCAGGTACCGAATTTCATTATTGAAACCAAATTGACTGCATATTCCATGATCCTTTGATTTGAATGTATGTCATTACAGGCTCACTTATTTTCGTTTGTGATGGACTCAATGTTCTGCAACAGTTATATTTCTAGATTAGATGAAACGTTTTGGAAATTAACTGAGACAGTATTCAAAATATTATATATGATGAATGAATTTTGAATGTGCAATTAGGAAAAATTTTATTTTAAAATCTTTCTGCATGTGCATGGTAGTGGCCTTTGGTGCATTATTTTCAGGTGTGTATTATTTGCTGAAATATTGAAAAGTACGGTTGAATTTTTTCGATATATGTTCAATATCTGTCGAAGATATTGAATTCTATTTTTATTTCCCAGATACAAAAACAAAAAATGAAAACTTTGGAACGAGTCTTCTACTTGCCAATTCACCAATGTCGCCGAAAATAGTCAACGGCAGCTTCGCAGCGATTTATGATCATGGAGATGTTTTGGAGCAGTTTTCGAAAACAATAAGACTACGTCAGAATGCCCAGGACAGTCCAGGTAAGAAATTGTTCTTCGATTATGATAAAGCGATACGATTTTCCAGCGAATGCATGGTCCTACTGTTTATAGAAGCAGAGTTTGTTCAAATTCAGACATAAATTTAACTTCAATTAGATGTTTTTTCCATGGGTTCTTTCCCCTCTTCGTTCCCTTTTGCGTGAAATACACATGACTAATCTTGAAAATAAATTTTTTTTTTATACAGGATGGGGCGTAATGGAAGGGCGTTTTTGGAACGGGTAGTACACGTAACGGTGAATGAGTAGATGGGAGCGGCTGAGGTAATTCTACTCAAGAGTATTGACTATTTAGTTCACAATGGTTATCTGGACAAGAGTACACCCTGCGTTCGTAGTTGAAGAGTATTTACAATCGCTGGAGTCTGTCATTGTCGTGCAGCGGCGCTTTCGCCAACGCTTCAACAGCGGTCGTGACGCTTCAGTTCCGAAACATGACACAATCATTTGATGGATACCGAATTTCAGAATGACTGCATCAGCAATGAATCCGAAACTTCAAGGTCGTCTCCGAAGTGTGAGTTCGTCAGCTTCCGTGGAGAGAGCGAGACAAGCTGTAATTCAAAGCTCTGGGCGATCCGTCGAAAACGAGCTGTATCACTCCAAATGAGTAATCGAACTGTTCGCGGAATTTTCCACCAAGACATCCGCTTTCTCCCCTATAAGCTCATGGTTTTCCAGCACCTGAATGAAGGAGATTTTGCACAACGCCAGCAGTTTGCCGAAAGAATACAAATAATTATCACTGATGAAAACGAACCAGTAATAATGATGAATGATGAGGCTCATTTTCATTCGAGCGGTTCGATTCATAAACTGAGCTGCGATATTGGGCAGCAGAAAATCCCCACTTCATAGTGAGGAAGTCACAGTTTGGTGCGCTATGAGCCGTCTTGGGGATGATTCGACCGTATTTTTTCAGGATGAACGAAGGGCAACCATAATTGTCAACTCCGAGTGATATGTTTTCATGCTGGAGAACCTTTTTATTCCAGAATTGCGACGACGAAGAACGATCAGGAGAAATGTTTGGTTCCAACAGAATGGTGCCACGGCTCATACAGCCAGAGCCTCAATGGAATTGTGCGTTTCATTTTTCTTGGTCATGAATTCTCTCGGTTTGGAAATGTGCCATGGCACCCTCGTTCTCCAGATCTCACTGCTTGTGATTATTTTTTATGGGGAAACCTAAAGGCTAAGGTCTACGTCGATGAACCTCGAAATCTGCAAGAGTTGAAAGAAGCCATCACAAGAGAAGTTCGGGCAATCGACACCGATTTGTTAGAACGGGTGATCCAGATTTTGGAGAGTCGACTACAGCAATACATTGTGAACACAGATGTCATCTGCCTGATGTCATCCTCAGAAAATGATTCTCTTTACTTTTTCTTTACTAAATGGTAACGTTTAAGCTTTCGTTTCAAGTAATTAAAAATCTTGTACATTGAAAAACAGCTGAGTTGTTCTCATTTCAAAAACGCCCTTTCATTAAGCCCCACCCTGTATTATATTTCAATTAACGTTCTTTGCTGGAAAAGATATCTTTAGAGATATTTGGACAGGCATTGAAACACAATTAAATCTCTTTTGAAATCTCTAAATGCATTTTACGATGTGATCCAATTCTATGGAAATTGGAAATACGCATTAAATGCTTTTTTTCTCAGGTATTCAATTTACGAGAACAGATAGTTATCCTGAATTCTGACATTTATCGAAAATCAATGATCACTGATACCTCAATCCATTCATTTGGACATAGATTACTCTCGTTTCCGCTATGACGAAAATTTGAGGAAGAAAATAAAGTTTTGAAAACATCAGCGTCAAATCATGGATACGACAATAATTTCATAATCAAAATAATAGCTAAAAATAACACAGACTATAACTATCCTCAATTTACACAACAACAATAAAATATCACAGCATTAGTTATGTCCCACAAATAAGTACTAAATTATGTATTATATATTAAGACAATAAAACACAATATGTACGATCATGAAAAATCTGGTGCAGTGCTGGTTAATGAAAAAGATCGACTAGATGACATTAATATTAGACAAAACGAGCTTCAATAATTCCTAATGAATTAACAACTCGTTTTTCCGATCATTCTATAAACGATAATCATTTCTTCACAAGAATTGAAATTCATGTAACAAAAGCAAGGGATTAGATTCATTAGAATGTTGAAATTAGCTCACAAACATAATCTATCAAAAACTAACGATCAACTTCATTGCCGTTGGTACCAACTTCTCTCGTCTGCTTCTTAAACGGCATTGTAATATTTTAATATCCTCTTAATTTTTGAAAATATTGTAAAATACGAAATATGCTAAACATTTTTTGATTCATTATATTTTGTGAAACTTAAGCCTAGTGTTTTCTATTTTGTTCGATTATTTACAATATATGCTCATTTTTCTCTTTGGAATGCAGCTATGCGTAGAAGGATCAGGGGAATTTTGATGTCAGGAAAACAGTTTTCCTTGGATTCCAGACTGGACTTATTTCATGGAATCGAACCTCCTTCGAACCGGAATTCAATGGTGGATGCTGAGCCGTTGTTGGAAGATGAAGAAAGTCCTTCGGGGCATTCTGGTAATTATGTAATATTTTAGTATATTACTTTAAATGCACATTCCAATGTATCCGAAAAATTAGCTGGAGATAAGGTTACTAGTAGAAAGAGAAATAGTTGTTTGTTTTCTTTATAAACTGTTTTTAAATAGACCAGAAGAATTCAACCTAAAACCAATTTCAAATGAAAATTTTGAACTAATATTCAGTTTTCGATGAGAAACATCTTTCAAAAAGGTACTAACTCACCAAATCATCGAATTTTAAATGAGCGTTATCAAGTTGAGTGATATCTATTCGGGAACTTTTCTATATGGTTACCGTAACTGTTTTTGAATTTCTAAATTTGATCACATTCTTCGAAAAACGTATCGAATTTGTAATGCAAGTTGGAAATAACTAGAGAAAATTGGAAAATAAATGTTCCATTACGATTATTCATCCACAAATTGATGTAATAACTTTGAAGAAATTATATCTTCATTATTCGGTGATAATTCATTCAAACAAGAGCACCACATTTGATATTAATTCTATAACATAAATGGTACTCTTCAAGTGACCTCTTCTACCGATTGAATGACATTAAATCTTCATCATCATCATCATATTTTGTCTTCCTGGTAGTTCTAATGTAGAGCTCGTCTCTTGCTTGTTTTCTAGTTATTCTATAAGAGATCTAAGATCGTTTTAATATTTTCAGCAATTTCTGGATGATAAATACTTGCATCGAATGGTAATACATTTTTAGAGATAAGTTTTGAGGTATTAAAAATGGTTCTTTGAGGTGATTTCCATGAATACTAAACCAAAGTTTCAATTTTTGTAAACTGTAGTTTACGGATGAGCTCATCTTTATTTAATTGAACCATTCTAATATCTATGTGAATGAAATTTATTTTTGCCCCATTCAATTTATTCTAGCCAATTGTCACGTATTTAACATAGGATCAACAACCACTCGACGGAGCACTGGCATTTTCTTCTCTTTATTACGTATTTGATATTTTCTGTTTCATATTACGAACGGATCACGTTTCTCGAAATTATGGTATCTACTTCAAAACGCTCTTGCGATCCTCATATTCATTTTCGAGACCTTGAATAGAACTATTGGCTCATGTATTAGCAAAACAATTATAACAAAAAAGAAACAGAATGATATCAACACTTTGTGCAATAGAATGAACAGTAATGGAACAAGCAGAAAGAAAGAATGAAACATGAAAAAGAATGAAAACAAGCATCTAGGAGTATTTGTTGCTAAATATGGTCTTTTGTCGCAAATCATTGTACCAGATTTCTTGAATTGATATAAATTCAAATTTTTGGTGCAGAAATAGCAAGAAACTCACTCACGACAGGCATTCATGTACACGTACTAACTGTGATATCTATTAAAAAACTGAACTTTCTCTTCATTTTCAATTCTCTATTCTTAAAAAGTGTTCCTCATTAGAAATACAATATTTCCGATGTTCCTGGTTTATAGAATGATACCCGTTCTCAAATGAAGTAATTTCTTTTTATTGTCGGATTACAGTATGAAAATCTTGTGAGTAGTTTTCAAATTCTTCAAATGGTGGTTGAATTTTTACATTGACTGCAGCAAAAAATTCGAAACAGTCTATCAATAAGATATCAGCTGACCTATTTTCTTTATTCGAAAATAGGTACCAGCCCCCCTTTTGTAACAGTAGATGTTATTGGATGATCACTTTATACAGAATTATAATCCATCCACACAAAAATCGATGTAGTAGCGTTTTGTCCAGAAATGAATGGTTTCGCAGTTATGGACTCTATGTCGTCTTCGTTATCGATCATTGTATATACGAGACGGGATAAACAAATACGTTTAAGTATTTTACTTGAAACAGAGTGAAGAAGTTACATCAGATTTCATTAAATATTTTCGTTATGCACTTAACGTAGAACTCATGACAGGAAACAATTCCGGAAGGCTTCCCTCGAATGGCTATCAGTTAATCTGACTTCCATGACATGGTATAAATGATGTCTCGAGATTTTCTTATTAGCATATTTTTTATTTGTTTACATATTTTAATCAGTTTTTGAGGTCGGCCGTACATTATCCTTAATCGACTCATTGCCATCGTTAAATCACAAATCACTTTCACAATACTCTTCAAATTTATCACATTACACACAGATATCTCATGAGAATCTGGGGCATTTTTTTGACTATGCGATGATCCATGTTTCTCATAGTCACAGCAAGCACGACCTCACTGTAGTGGTGCTAGAGCTTAAACACAGTATTTTTAACACTTGGGTCAGTGAGACGTTTTCTCAAAAATCATTCGATGTGTTTTTCATTATACCTCCATCTCAAACGAGCCACCTGTATATTTCTTATGCAGTAGTGATTGGACAGATTTGCCGAAACACGTCAGATGAATACGTTTGGGGGTCATCTTTTGTATAAATTATATTTGAGGGTTCAACAAGCAAACTCTCTAAGAGAATCCTACCTCAAAATTAAATAGGGCAAAGGCGATTTCGAATTTGAAAGCTCTTAGAAGCCTTTGCACTACGGTGTAAGAGAAAAAAGAAATTTTTCATTTCAAACGAGCCTCCTTGAACGTTTTGGCTATTTTCATGATTATTGAAAAAATGGAAGAAAAATCAATTCTTCTTCTTTTTTTCGTTTCAAAACCTTCTTCTCAAACTATAACAATCTTAAGAAGATTTTATTGTTTTATTATGTTCACAACCCTCGACATCTTCCGGCATATTTGGAGTTATTTGACGACATTCGTCTAAAATTCGTAGATCGTCCAAATTTTCAGATTAAGTCACAAAAGTCAGGTCAGGAGATCGGGCAGGCCACTCTATTATACCTCCTCTTGCAATAAAACGACCCAGATATTATTCATAAATGTATAGATAAACTGGTGCGTTTTGGTTGAAATACACTTGCTGTTCAAGTAGTAGCAGATCGTTTCCTAGTTTTCCTGTTATCAATAGCTCAATCACTTCTTTCATCATGTCGCGATGAATTTCGCCTTTTGAACTACCAGGAATAAACAGAGGTCCAATAAGTTGATTTTATATGCCTACTTAAACATCAACGTCTTCCAGCTATTGAGTGTGGATTTGTCTTGTTCCAAAATCTGCAGTTATGCCAGTGAAGTATTCATCAGAAAAGCAAACGTTCTACAACGATATGCGGGTTATTGTTGGTACGCTGGGCTATAACTTCGTAAATCTCTAAAACTCTTGCCTTCAATCCAAATCATCATCATTTTATTCATAATGCAATTTGAATTTGAACGAATGGAACTTGCATTTATGTAGAATTCAAAAACGTTAGATTATATAACTCCGGAAGCTAATGCCAATGCCCGTGCATATTACGTGTTTGATATAAGTCATATCCCATATACCGCCACAACTTCTGCATCATCATTTTCTATTCCAATCGGCACTATATTTTTATCCATGAGTCAACCCATCTTAGTAAATTTTCATATCAATTCCGTTACGTGCTTACAGTTTTGGTTATATATTATTGCAGTTACTCAGGCCCAATTGAGATTCTCTCAATAATGGCTTATCAGCTCAATACGTTGTTTCAATGTGTACACAGCTAAGTAGAAACTCAATGATTGATTTGTAATACATCACAAATACACCTATCACCAGATAAATACCATGGTTCTAAGAAAAAAAACAGAGGTGGAAACAAATGTTTCCTTTTGTTCAATATACAGAGTTTGGGAGAATTTTTCCTATTAAATGGGAAGAAATTGCAGTTCAAATAATATAAATAAATCTTTTTAAGATTGTTGTAGTTCGAAAAAAACAATGTTCAAGAGACACAACAAATCCTTCTTTCATTATCTGCTGAAACCTCTAGGCAGATAAAGTTACTGGTTGTTGCATGCAGGCGCTAACTACTCTCGAAAGATTTTCTTTCAAAACAAATCAATAATTTAGATAATAGCCAAAATGTCCAAAATGGCTAGTTTTGAATGAAAAATGAATTTTTTGAAGTAGAAATTCATAACAATTACTTTAATCATACATCGTTCTGAAAAGATTTCGAAGAGCTCTTGAATGAGGTATTGCTCGACACCTTCGATCTATTTAATTTTGAGGGGATCGAAGCGCCTCCTCTTAGGGGGTTGATCACATATAAGTCAATAGATATCCCCTAAAAAGAATCATTCGACGTGTTGGGGCAAAGTTTTCACTACGGGATAACAAATATATATTGACTTGCTTTTTTGAGATTGAGCACTCTGTATATGAATTACAAAAAGCCATTCTTGGCGTTATGAATTTTTAGAAATATTCAGAATTTATAATGCAAAATGTATTGCATTTTCTTCAAATATTCCGAACCAAAATCTTTGTATGCAATGGTTTCGTTAATTTTGATTCCAAATTCAATTTATGTTTAGAATATTCATTAAAGAAAAAATGAAAAATAATTTAAACATTGCTTAGTGATCTAAGTGCTATAATATTTATGATTTCACTTCCTCAGATAGCAGTGGAGATAAGGTCTCACCTAATAATGGACTAGGTTTTCTTGAAGTTCCTACTCAGAAGAGAGGTAGATCAAGATCTGTTGACCACCAGTACAATTCGGTGGAGAATTGTCTATTCACCAAAACCAAGATTTGTGCCAAATGTGGTCATGATTTGAAGTAATTGTCCAATATGTATCTTAAAAAAATATCGTATATGTTTAAACTTTGAAAAAATTTGTTGTATTATGTGATAGGTATATTGTTGCAACGACTTGATTTGTTGATGATAATATGTTGATGATATTCGGCATAAAGATGGTATTTGAGCTCAGTCAAATAAGTTGGTATTGTCTCATAGACCGCAAAGGCCAGATTTTGCGATAATATTGATAACGTCTTATTAATCCCACAGACGATAGAATTTGTTGGATATAATGGACGCTTCCGCATATGAATATGAAGAGCCATCCCCTAATTTATCACAGCGATTTCCATCTTGTATCTTATTCTTCTCTGGAATATTTTGATGATTTTTATTTTCATTAATCAAAATCATTCACTGTGGAACAAAAGTAATGGCTGATTATGAATCTTGGATCCATTTTGCAATAGCAGCTCTTCTTTTTGAGAGATATCGATAGTAGGAGAGTTTTCTGAAGAAAATATGGATTTCAAAAGTAGATTCTTCTATTGATCAAAACTAATTATAGAAGCTTGATGTGAGTAGTCAGATTTGATTCCTAGAAAACCTTCAACCACGAATCCTGCACCTGTCATACAATTGAGAGAGATTGAATAGTTTATTAATTGCCTGATATGAGGACCATCGAAAATTCCTGCTCCAGTTTCTCTGTAGGCAATTTCAGTATAGTCTTAACAATAAATTCGACATGTACCATATATGCTGAGAGCTTTCACGAAATTTTTCATTAGCAGCCCCAATTTTATATGCGAATACCATATAGCATGCTTTGGTGCCTCATGAGCGTATAAAACAGAAATATTTCGTACGTGCACTTTGCTGAACCAAAAAAAGTTAGCCATTTTCACACAACCCAATTTCTGGATAATCATTGATTGATTAGTCATTGAATGAAAGTAAATCAATCTTATTTTTATTCCATAGCAACTAAGAGCTAAACGTGGTATAAAAAAATAGGTCGTTTGCATGTATTCTTCTTGACATCGACTTCTCGATGAATTCTGGGAATTTCCTTGATTACTTCTCTCATAGGAATATAGAATTAACCTTGAAGTACGAATCGAGGTACCCGTATTAAATAAAGTTGAGCTGCTGTGTAAAGAATGAGATTAAATTTGAAATATAGTAGCTATAGTTTTTCGTCTGAAATTCTAAGAATTTTTTTTAAGTGTTTCTTCCTGCACTGACAATAGGTCATCTTATATTTTCTCAATCTATTATGTCCAATAAATTTTGTCTTTTATATTTAGATCTTATCTATTATGTCATATTTAGAAAATAATGAAATTTTCGTATAAAAAGCAATTATCACAAATATTTGCAGGATGGCCGTTTTAGGTTTGTATTCAGTGATTTTATTACATTTTAATTATTTTCATTACTGTGAACATTACTTATGTTTTCGGTTCAAAGCAGTAAAATAGTAAAATCCTGATTGCTTTTCTTAAATTATCTAAGACAATAATATTGAGTAAGTTGTTGTAAGTAAGAAAAATTTGATTGAATGAAATAGAATACTGAAAGTACTGATCGATTTGCACTAACTTAGATAAGCCTATCACACAAAAATCAAACAAGTCAAAGTAACAGGAAGTTATATTAGTAAAAGTACTACGTGAAGATTTTATTTCGTATGCTTGCTATTCACCAATGGTTAACATTTTCGTCTACTAAATGCTTAGTATAACGTATGAAACGTTATCTCTCACGTTAAATTGTTGTTCGATCGTCAGTTTAACGATTTCTCTCTTTATATCAAGCGTGAATTTATTCAATTTATTGCATTGAGATTTATCATTCTCAAATCGATCTAGAAAGTCTTAGTAATATTTAGAATTAACAACATTGAATTTTTTGAATAGCCTTAAAGCTATTGTGAGTATTAGCCTACTTAATTTTGAAGATTAGTTTTATATCTCGTATGAGTAACATCATTTTCATTGGATGTTATCGATCACTGAAGACGGTCCTATTTATGATATATAATTTATGATTCAGATAAAGTTTTCCTCTTTAGAAAGATCTATTAAAATTACAGATTTGTTTTCTATATAAGTTGAGTAGGAGCAAATTCTTGAAGCATTCTCTTTTGATTAAATGATAAAAGATGTATTTTTAATGTTTCTATGCTCTAGTCACTATGAATATAGTGAATATACGACTAAAAATATACATGATGGCCCATTGAATTGATTAGAAGAATGTGCCAGAATCTTATATAAGCAGATAAAAATGGCCAAAGTTATGAACAATTTACGATGAAGAAAAAAATGATTTAGTTTTTTGCCAATATTTCGAAAACAATTAATATTAATTGAAACAATTATCCTCGAAGAAGAGCAACTTTTCAATAAAATCTTTCATCTCTATCTCACACAGTTTTATGATCTTCCTTATGAAACATAAAAATACATAAATGATTGTCATCCACTTCGTGGATGCCTTCTTCAATAAAAATTATTGTTATCATCTCATAAAAGTCTAGGAATATTGACAAATGACAATTTTCTCAATTTTATGACAACTATCTCAATTTTATGACAATTTCCTCAATTTTATGACAATTTTTTCAATTTTATGACAATTTTCTCAATTTTCCAAACTCCCAGTTACTGAACTCTAATCTAAGTTGAAAAAATTATTATAATAAACTATCAATATTTTCTAGACTTTCATAATATGATCTCATTAACCACGTACTCAGGAAAAGCTCGACAACGCGAAATATTTTTACGCCAATTTTGTGAACATTTTCATGGTATTCAATAATCAATTTGTTGAAAAATTCACTCCTGAATAAATTTTCAACGTAAATGAATTCTTTAAAATTTTCAGAATACTTCATATTCTTATAAAATTCTGGAATAATTAGTCAATACCATAAAAATGATTTAATGTGTCGTAGTCGATTTTACGACCGCGTGTTCAATGTTGAACGAACGGGCCGAGACCTATCATATGTGTTGTTTTAAAGTTGTAAATAGTGTTTTAAATAAGAAAATTTTCTGCTATTTCATGTTATTTTAATGTCTTGAATGTTAAACGTATCTGCGATATCGTCTATTTTTTCGTCTAAAATTGTTTATAACATCTGCAATTTTCTATAAGCTTAGGAGTAGTATCACATTTTCCACCAGTTTTAACTTGTCGACTACTTCTTTCAGTTTTCTCATTTTGACAACAGTAACTGAACGAATAAAATAAAAAGAAAAATCATTCCATTTTAATTAGAGATTTTGCTCTAAAACTTTCGTGCCTGTATAAATAACAAACAAAAGAGAATTAATCAATTAATTTGATGCCAGTCATGGTTCATGGTGCCAATCATAATCAAGTGAGTAGAGAAATTATTTGTAATGGTTTTTCTGAAACAAGCAATGGAAAATTGGTTATGAAAAATTGTTTAAGAGCATAATGACAGAAATATGAAATTGATAAGCAAATATGTCATTTCTATCAACAGTGATGATGGAAATGTGCAAAAGTATGATTTTTAAGTTTGTCTGATTTTCCTTTGTTATACTCTTGATTTTCTATTATTTGTCTTTCGAAAATATATCGTTTTCTCAGAAGTTATGCTCGAAAATTCATACGGAAATAATGAATTGTACAGTTTATCCAAGTTTTTCGAATTTTGTTTGTAATTTCAATATTCCCTCATGAATTTTCGTGGGACTATAACATACACAAACATCTAAAATGAATAACAACTTAATCAGGGCAGTATTCAATTTTTATTTCATATAGAGTAGATAAACATCTTTGGTATTAATTTTCTGACTAAAAGTAGCTATATCAGAATGACTCAAGTTCCAACAGAATGACCTATGTATATCACTAACGAAGGTAATATTACTGTATATAGATGGAGGTCAGGCTTAAACGTTCATCCTTGTTACTGCGAGTAGATCTGGTAGAAAGATGGTTATCTCAGTAAAGTATAAACTGCAATTGTTTTTAATTTTGGTTTTTATAAATAGGTCATTACTTTAAGCAATTTCAGTTTGTAGTAGAAATCTTCTAGTGTCATACCTTTTTATTCCGTATAATTTCTGTTCAACACCACTAGGATTTTTATTATGTTTCACTGATTTGCTGTTTTGTTTAAAATGATTTTTGAAGTTTACCTGATTTTCCTTCGAGGTTATTCCAATTGTTGAACTTTTTCAATCAAAAATACATTTTTTTTAAGCAGTTGTTTTAAATAAGGCACAAAATACTAAGCAGTTCATTCGAATTTTTGTAACTCTATAGATAAACTAAAATTTTCTTGAGGCTCCATAATGTATGAAATAATGATATATTTATAGATTTTCTTCGTTAAACCTTGAGTCTTGAGTTAACACTAATACCCCAGTTTTAGTTTTGTCGAATATTCCAGTATCTAGAGTTTAATGCTTTCGGCAAATTTTTCGATGTTACAGGCAGCTTTTCCAATTCCTAATTTCATATTTTCACTTTTTTCGTGAACATCTTGAAATGGAAAACAACTGAATTTGTCCTGCATTTAATTTTTATGCGCATTAAATAATAATCCTTATCCTTTGAATAGATTTTGTGAAAAGATGATTCTCACAGTAAAATATAAAAGTGTTTGTTTTTCAAAATACGTGATATGGAAATTTATATTTTTCTGTTTTTACGTGGTGTTGCTAGTTGGAATACTGATGAGAGTTTTCCGCAAACCTGGATTTTTTGGTATTGGATTCTTTCCGGAAGGAAACCTTTCAGTTCTCCAGAGAATTTACCATGGAAGTATGTATAAGAAGAGGAAAAATCAGCAACTTGCTACCTTCGAGCTAGAGGCTGATCTCCAGGTGGTCGATGAGGCGTACTTCTCTCCTCTGGACGGTTACTAATAGACGTAACGAAAGTTTGGGTGCAGCGCGGAGTTTCACACATGGCATGTGTATTCCTCACCTGGTCGCATCTTTGCTTTATATAAAGGCATCAACTGGGAAGACGTGAAGTATTGCTTAGCCCTGAAAAGAAAACTGGGTTTAGCAGAAGCTGATTTAGAAAGCAAACTGTAATGTTGACTGCGATGGCAACTAGATGCAGGTTAGATGTCCTTGCATGATTATAGGATGCTCTCCAGCAGTGGTTTTCCTGGAGAACGGTGTTGATTGCTCCTCGTTTGCGTTAAAGTTCACCAAATTCAACTGGCCCTACTCTGATATCTTCTCCAAGTCTAAATTCACTGATATGCTCTGTTGGTATCTTTGTGACTCCCCGACAATTATGGAACGCTGACAAGAGAAAATTACGCAACTTTTTGGAAAGTGCATATGAGAGTAGTTTATTCGTCAAGGCTCCGTGCCAAACCTATAGAACATTTGAGATATCAAGAGCACTGGCTTTTGATTCGCCGTGCTTTTTTGATTGTTGTGTCCACGAATATTTAAGGTATGCAAGAAGGTCATCAGTTGGTCGTTGTCTACGGAAACTGCATTGTTGATCACTGATGATACCCTGCAACTCGAGATAGTTCTGAGCTATCGTTTTTTATGACTCTGAATGAAAAGCGCAACAATACGATTGGACGGTTTAATTTTGTTGTAGTCATTTCTTCCTTTTTTTCGAAATCGGTTCTAATCTTGCAACTTTTCAACACTCTGAAGACGTCTGGCTTTCAGACGATATCTGAAATAGACAATCGAGAACGGGTGCCAACCTTGGAGGAAACTTCACTAAAACAGATGATGGAATTCCATCAAGACCTACTGGTTTCTTTCAGTTCAGTTGTTGAAGAGCGCGCCTGACAGTACTCCGCACTTTGAACTTTACTTCAGACCTAGTCGATTAAGCATGTGGGATACTTGACGGCACTGCGTTTGATGTATTACAACAGAATGTTGCGAAAACATTTTTACAGGTGATGATGCGATAGATCTGTCATCTCTTATCAAAGATGGAAAAGATAACTTGCAACATTTGTTGTTGACTGCCTTGGCTTCAGACCAGAACTAACGAGTTCCACTGGTCAGGTCCTAGAGCCTTTACGCCACTTTTTCATTAAGTTGGTTTTCTCTGTATCAATTGTTACAAATGTACATTATGTCACTTTATAAATTTAAAGGACAAAGAACATGTAAAGATAATTGAAAACATGAATAATCGAATATCAAAACCAAAATTGTCTCAAATTTTGCCGATCATGTGTTGAACATTCGTAGTTGTGAAGGAGTCATCAATATCTCAGTGCTTTGCCAAGGTAAACATTTTCCAAGAATGTTGATGTATATTAATTGCACTGAATTTTTTATAAATCCTGCTAAAGAACAAGTTCATCTTGGCTTCAATTTTTTTGCTTAGATAAAGAGATGATCAGACCCAAAATGGGATTCATTGAAGGCTTGTCATCTTTTTTTTCCCATTCCCTGGTTGATTATTTGGGTGATTTTAAGTTATTTTCATTAATGTCTGATATATCTCAGGAAAACTAAGGTTCAATATGTGAATCTTCAACTCGTAGAAATGTATCGATATGTTCAGTGTTTTATTTCATTCAATTTAGATATAGAAATCCATCATGTATCGGCCACATATATTCAATATTCATAAAAACTTCTTCAGGAAATTCCTGAACTGTTGTTAATTCCACTGTATCTTAGTTGAGTCTCAGAATAGATATGAATTATATTTCTATTCGTCGTTGCGTATTGATCATTATGTAAATTAATATTTCAGACTGCTGTGGAGTGCAATAAAACGAAAAGAATTGTGAATAATCAATGTTTGGAAAATATATGATGAACATGAAATATGTGTACATTAATTACCTTTGCCTATACACGTGATAAGCTTTTTGTTAGGTACTGACTTAATTTTAACGGAACAATAACAAATTTCAATATATAATATATATACAATGAATAAGGATATTATGGGTAATGAATCAAATACATCAATTAATTATGTATCAAGTGGTGTCAAATATGGCATCCAATTCAGCAGATCTTACATAAATAAAATGTGTCAGATATGACTATACAAGGCGTCCGTGAATTGCGTGTACAACGTTATACCACAGATTCTTTAGCTCGAAATAAATCGATTTAGGCCAACTCACCCATATGACAAGTTTCTTTGTTTGGCCACTAGAGGTCGCCAAATACAAATATTTCTTCTTATTTCTCAAATAATTCGAGAATGACTCGATCGATAGAAACCATATTTGTTATGCGTAATCGGGAGCGTTATTTACGTGTTTTAGTGATCCACTCAATGACCTTGACACTAAAAACTCGAACGTGTTTCAATCAACCATAATTTTTCAACTGTCTGCGTTTGAGCAAAACTGTTTTAGACATTGAGTAGCTAGACTAATTATCAAACATTTTGTCCCTGAGAAATTTTGATATGATGAGCGGTTCAATCAAAATTTAATAAGAGTCTCATAATGACTATTTAAAAATATGAAAACAGAACTAAATTAGAAAACAAATCACTTCAGGATAACGACTAATTAGTTTACACTCAAAATTTCATTCATCTATAGTTCAGAAATTCCACCATTTTGCTGAATATAGAAGTTAATCCTCTCTGAGAAATTGAATTGTATCCTTGGCATTGCTTAGTGGGTCAATTTTGAAAGAGTTGGCCGCATTTAAAATTATTATATGTAACTCTTCTCGGGTGTCAAATGGAGAGAAGTAAACTCTAAATTTTAAAGCACCCCAAAGGAAGAAGTCGCACGGTGTCAAGTCGGGAAATCGTGCTGGCCAACTTGCAGGAGCATCAGCTCCCATTCCGATCTAACGATTCGCCACTGTGCAAATAAGAACTCGCGAACCGCTGTGTGAAGTGTATAGGTGCACCGTCGTGAATAAACCTCATTTCTGCACGCATTAATACTGCAATATCGTTCAACAAATCCGAAAAAATTCTTGCAAAAAATTCAAATATGCCTCTCTGTTCAGTCGATCTGGAATCACTATCGGACCCATAATAAAAAAGTCAATTACTGAAATCCATATATAAATTTTGAATTGATTCTGATGATATGAATTTGTAAAAGCATGTAGATTTTCGACACGATTTTTGTACACGAGTTCATTGTGAAGGTTAGTGATGCCATAGCTAGTAAAAGTGCATTCGTTAGTTAATAGAATTTTCTTACTGAAGTGGAGATTCTGAGTTCTCTTCTCTTGGATAAATCGGCAGAAAGTTAGTCGATTCTCAGGATCGTTGAGAATTAATTCCTAAACTTTCTGAATCTGATATGGATGAAATAATTGTTCCTTCAATACATCATGAACCATTGTTTTAAGAACGATAAACTGCAAACCTAAACGCCGCGTTCTTAATTGTGGGGTTTCCTTAACCATGTCCAAAATCTGTTTTTCGCGTTCTATCGTCCTTACTGTTCTGGATATCTTTCAGCATATACTCTCGCGCTTTCACGTCAATTGCCTTGACGAAATCCGTACACCATAATCATATCAACCATTTCAGTGTTACTGTACATCTCCGTGCCTAATAAAAAATCACCATAATACCTAGTTCAGAACTTAAGGAACACTGTTGTGTCAACAAATGGTTGTCAAGCCTAATAAAAGTACAAACTGCCAGACCACAGAAATAAATCCAAAGCCAACATGGTCAAATGTGATATTTTTGACTATCTAGATGGTTAAAGGAATGAAATCATGAAATTAAAATTTTTTTTATTAAACCGCTCTTCATATCAAAATTTCTCAAGAATCAAAAAAGTTTAATAAATAGCTTTGCTACTCAATGTCTAAAACAGTTTTACTCAAACGCATACAGTTGAAAAATTATGGTTATTTAAAAACACGTTCGAGTTTTCAGGGACACTTGTAAAACGTCAAGGTCATTGAGTGGATCACTAAAAAACGTGAATAACGCACCCAATTTCGCATACCAAATATGGTTTCTTTCGATCGAGTCGTTCTCGAATTATTTAAATAATAAGAAAAAAAATCTTTGGATTTGGCGAACTCTAGCGGCCAAACGAAGAAACTTTTGATATAGGTCAGTTGAACTAAATCGACTTATTTCGAGCTGAAGAATGTGTGGTATAACGTTGTACATGCAACTCACGACAACTTAGTATTTTATAATTGTCCCATCTTCAGATTTACTTTGTAGTCTTTCTTTTCATTGAAAAAGTAAACCAAATTTGATTATTTTGAAATGGATTCGCATAGAGTAACGACCACTTGTGTTCAATGTTTCTTTTCATTGCAGACGTATCTTTTCTAATGTTTCTTTTGAAAAAAAATAGATAAACCCCAAACTGATTGTCTATATCTAAATCTCAATCTAGAAGGAGTTAATATGTGTAACCTAAAAATCAAGAAATTATTGATACAGTTGGTAACAAAGGCCATGATTTTTTTCTGTGAAAGGCAAGAACACAGGAAAAGAATGTCTTGCCATGAACTGAAAAAGAAGAAATAACAATTTATTCTTGTCATGGCGAGTGGTTTTAGTTGTAAAATTCTCCTATAAATACTGTATGGTAATGATGAAACGAATATTATTATCATCATTTGTTTTAAAACAAAAGTTCAAACTGCTGGCACAACAGTGGTAGTGCCTTTTGTCCTAGTTATGTTAGGAAATGTCTTCGAAAATCCAAGTCAATTCTATTGCAATTTGTCTAGTTGAAAACGCAGGAGTACAGCCCAGGTGGAATCAACGATTTTGCTGTATAACCAGAGGCAAGGTGTTTACGATTAGTTCTACACAAGTTATAAAAATATTTCAGTATATCTCAGATGTCAAATTTTCGTCATATATAATGATGTCGTCTATTAGACCTGTTGTTTCTTATGTAACAGCACCTTCTTTAAAACTTTCAACATTCCCTAACGACTTGCTAATAAAACATTGCAATTTTAAATCTGAATTTTCGGTTAAAAATTCATACGAACTAATTGCCAATATCAAAGATACCATTATACCATCTAATTCCAAACTCATTCCTTTCGACAATAAAAATCTATTTCCCAACATTCCTCCGAAAGATAAGTACTACTTAGTTGAAGAATTATTAAAAAAATATGTCAATTTGATCAATAAATCAGATATTCTTTCATTATTACAAATTTGATTACGGGCAATCCGTTAAGTCCTTTGTTAGCAGAAATATTTATTAATAATTTAGAGACATTAATTCATGATCATCCGCTCAGAAAATATTGTTTATACTGGTTTCGCTATGTAGACGAAATCATTATTTGTTAAAAATCAAAATTTTCGAAAATCATATAAATTCATTACATCCAAAATATAAATTCATAACCGAAATAGAAAGCAACAATTCAATAAATTTCTTAGACGTAACAGTTTCGAATGAAAATGGAAAACATGTTTTCGCAATTCACCATAAGCCGTCACATACAAATATTATAATACATAACTCGTCGTGTCATCCGTATCAACATAAAATGTCAGCATTCAACAGTTTTATTCATAGATGGATTAACCTCCCGTTATCACCAGCAAATTTCAACAAAGAATTGAATTTGATTAAACAAATAGCTAAAAATCATGGTTACAATCCCAAAATAATAAATGATATTTTGAATAAAAAACAGAGTAGAATCGCATTGAATGAAGTTTTCCCTAACGATAAATTGAAACAAAAATTCATCACCTTAACCTACGTTGGCATTACAAGTGAGAAACTGAAATCATACTTGAGTAGCAGTAATTTCAACATAGCTTTCCAAACTAATAATAGCTCAGGCAAACATATAAAAATTACAAAACCAAATCAGATAGAAATAATAAATCAGTTGTTTATAGATTGAATTGCAATGACTGTAATAATTTCTACATTGGTAGAGCACATAGAAATTTTAATATTAGAATATCGGAACATAAACGCAGTTTTTCAAACAAAAAATCAGATTCAAATTACGCGAATCATCTCCTAGAAAATAGTCACTCTTTCGACCCACAGTTTGAAATTTTGCATACAGATAATAAATATTGGAAGGTAGGTCTTTGGCAAACTTTACAAATCAACAAACACAAACACTCAGGTAGATTCATCAATGAACAAGTCGATTTAAGCCCTTTACCTTTATTGAATCTCTTCAGAGAGCAATATATTCCTTAATTTTATAGGATATATCTATCATCAATAACCACTTGAGAAGGAGCAACACAAGAAGCTTTTAATTACTCAAGAACATTTGTATTGATATTCTCATTCACATTTATATATAGTTGTCATAACTTCTATACATTCATTCGTCTGAAGAAGCTAAGGTTTTTATTATCGAAAAATCTAAGTGATCTCGACAATTATTCAATTGAAACAACCGTATGTTGAATTCTGAAAAAACTCAGTTGTTGAAGTTTGGCTTTAAACCAGACCACAATAAAACTGCGATTACCTACAGGGATAACCAATCGGTGGAACAAATGCGGTTCTTGGGGTAATTATTGATTCGCTCTGCGAATGATTCGTTCACTTGTTAACAGAAATGCTGCCCTCACAGCATATCATGCTTATGTAGAATCTAGGATTCATTATGGCATACTTCTTTTTCTTCTTCTTCCTTACATAAGTCGATCCAAGACAATTTTGAAATCGATTATATACAATTATGCATATCTTCACATATATATATATATATATATATATATATATATATATATATATATATATATATATATATATATATATATATATATATATATATATATATATATATATATATATATATATTTTTGTTCTTGTTCTTGTTTTTACAAATGCTATCTTAAAGTTTGTTATATATCACATTGTACTCCTATTTTTTAGACAAGTTCTAAGCCGAAATGTAAAAAATTGTTTTATATAATTGTTGAACGAATAAACTTCTATCGATCTATCTATCTATCTATCTACCCTGGGGAGCACATTGGTAGGTTCGAGCTTATTGGCATTGAAATGAAAAGTTGGTGCCAAATAAATCGACTAGATCTAAATGAGTCTAAATCAGTGATTGTTAATTTTTATAACAGGAAACTATTACAGCCTATTGAGCTTACCTTTGCTATAATAACCAAATATTTGGGGATCTTACTGGTGGCTAATGGGTTTTATTCTATTCTTTGGCGTATGATAAAAATAATAGTAATATTTATTTCGGTCCTATTAATACAATAAAATATGCAGGACAAGTAAGAAAAATTAGTCCACAAAAAAAAAACACGAAAATCAAAAACTTACAAATATCACAATTAACTTAAATCAGAATGGGCGAAGACGATGCAAAAGGCATGACTGTGAATCACGAAAAGTTCAGTTCACAACATTTCCCTATGCTAGAAAGCTCTGAATGGATTAATAAGGCCTTCAACTGTTTTTTGAAGACCGTATCAGATGCAACATTCTGCAAGGAAGTGGGCAGTGCGTTGAAAAATCTGACACTGCGGACATTCATTGAATTGGAAGTAATATTCAGTCTATGTATTAATCATGACTATCGCCATCTCTGCGTATTTGTTTTCTCACACCATGGATGTATGTGAGAAATGAAAAGATATACAGACCCACTACTGTTAGAATGGAGCGAAAGACCCCGGCACGAAAAACGTGGCCCAACTCCGGCCATAACTCTCACTATGCGCTTCTGAGCAACAAAAACCTTCTCCATAGAAGAGCTAGACCCCCAAAGGCGTATTGCGTATGACAAGCGTGATTCGATATTGGGGAAATAAAAGAGCTTTAGTTGTTCGCTCGTGAGGGTGGGTTTCAACATCCTAACCTGGTAGCAGATGCAATTCAGCTTTTTTGTTAAACTATCACAATGATCAGCCCAATTTAGATGCTCATCAATATGAACACCCAAAAAGCGAATAACCTGACTACGATTTTTAGGTTCACCATTTATGCTGGCATCTATTAATTGTGGTCCCCTATTCGGATGAGAATGATAACGGACGTAGGACGTTTTTTCAACAGTCAAATACTGCTGGTTTCACCAAAACCACTCAGCCAAATCTCGGAGCAGATCGTTAGCAGCCTTCTCATTAGGTACCACGGCCGACGTGTCATCCGCGTAAATTATTAGAAAGTAATCTCTCGAATGCGTTTGCAAGTTGTTGACGTACAGGATGAACAACACAGGGCCAAAAACTGAGCCCTGTGGTACTTCAACCGACACATCAACCACCCCGGATTTAGCATTCAAGATAGAACTACTAGCGCACACACCCTTGACCTCGTCATATTGAGATCGATCACCCAAATAGGACCCGAATCAATCATAAGCACACCCCCTAATACCAAAATTGTTAAGTTTACTGAGGAGTCTGCGGTGATGGACGAAGTCGAACCACCAAAGATCCCTGCAGGTCGGATGCCATCTTCCATTGTTTCTACTATCTTATTATAAAATACTTCCAGGTGGGTCGATCGCCGCTCCCTGAAACCGTACTGGCTATCGGCAAGAATATTTTTAGCTCCCAAATATTTCATCAATCGATCCAACATGGCATACACATAGAGCTTTGAAATCGAACATGACATTGCTGTTGGGCGATAATTTTTTTCAAATGTTTTATCATTCTTGCTATAAATTGGCTTGATACGACTGAGCCTGAGAGCAGAAGGAAATATTCCAGCGCTCAATTAACTATTTATCAAAAACGTAATACTGCAAGCATTACTAGAGCCGACCGTTTGAAAATAGCTGCTGGAATATCGTCTGGTCCAGAAGTCATTTCATTTTTTATTTTAGATTTCATTATTTTTTTCGATATCTAATTCCGAATGCTCCTCGAAAAAAAAACTTCTACTAAACTCCGCGTCAGCACCAAGCTTGTCGGCTTTGCCTGTGCAACCCATTCGCGTTATAGTTTCTAGTGGTGCAACACTAAAATATGAACCAAGAGTGTTCGCCACCTCATGAAGCTCCACTACTTCAATGACATCATCTATAAGAAAGACACAGGGTTTGAGCTGCCTCGCAAGACATGGACTGCACTCAATCGAATAAGGACCAACCATTGTAGTTGCGCCGCAACCTTCCACAAATGGAACATGAGACCATCACCACAATGCGACTGCGGAGCTGACAGGCAGACAACTCGCCATATTGTCCAAGACTGCCCTCGTAAAGCCTACAGCGACCGTCCGGAGGCGACACCAGGATCAATCGATTATATTAACAATACTTTAGACTTGGAGTTGTAACACTAATTTTGTTCGTCATTTTTTTTGTGTCTTAACATTGTGTTTGTCATGTGAAATTTATGTAATACTCATTAGATGTGCCATACGATAAATAATAAATCTATTAGAGAAATAAAGTCGAGTCCTTCATGTCTCGTACCATTCAGTTCATTTATTACCTGCCAACTCACCTATGCCTGAGAGCCTCTGTCAGATAATATTATTTTCTGTTGGTAGTAATCTCTCTTTACCCTCTCAGTTTACTTCAAAAGCTTTTTGAGCTCATTAATGTATGTAGTTTTCAGTTCTGGATAGTTCTTCTGAAGATGATTCCAATTTCGCAAAATTTCACTCGATTGTTTGATAGTAGAGTTCATCCATGAACTGTTATTTTTTCTCATATTGTATTTTTGAGTCCTCAGTGCAAAAGAATTATTGAAATGATACAAGTATATGGAATAGAATATATCGAACTGTTCATTGACATCTTTTCATTGTACACATAATTCAAATTCTCATTCCTCAAATCATTTAGGAAGTCGTTGATACCTTTCTCACTGAAATCTCCATTTTTGTAACTCAGATTGAATGATATTTCTGTGAGCGATGTTTTAAAATATATTGTCTCATGATCACATACCGAATTGGAAATCACAATCGCATTAGGTGTAGCCTGCCATTTCGTGAAAACATTATCAAGAGTTGAACCAGCGTTATTGGAGAATCTGGTTGGTTGATAAATTCTAGAAGTCATACTAAAAGTCAACAAAAGATCACATAATTTTTTGTATTCCGCTCGGTTGATTTGCGGACTTATTGAAATATCCAGTCAAGAATACTCGATCACTGGACTTTACGATAATAGATAATGAGATAATAAATCATTGGAGCAATCGAGAAAAACCGTCACATTGCCAGAAGAGCTGCGGTAAAGGACAAATATATGAACCCTTCTCACGCCTGTAGGTCTCTACTCCACCCCACACACCTCCATGGTCATATATCATCTACTATTATTTTATGAGGCTTGAGTGCCCATTGTAAAATAGTTTTTATAGCCCATAAAATAATTATAAGGTTTAATTTATCAATAATATTATTAAGTATATTAACTGTCTCATCCGTGTTCATCAAGCTGCAATATATGCCAGAAGTGGCTTCTTGCAATATAAAAAACTTTTTGTTTGCCATGGAAAGAGCTTCGCAAATCACAAATCAACATTGCACGAGATGTCGCAGAAGTATGCAGCAATTAAGGTATGCAAAAAATTACTAATTGAGATATAATAATGGGGTTAAATGTCCTTAAAGGGTATTTGAATACTGAAACATAATCTATTATGACACAAATGAATTGTAGATCTAGACAATTTCCAAAGTGATTTGATTTTTGCATCTTAATTTGCGAAAATAAAAACTGGGCTAAGGACTTTTTCTTCACTGTATTTATGTATCTATACGACGTTATTTATTGAATTGTTAATGTTGCTATTGTTCATAGCTATTGAATACACTCTGTAAATAAGAAAACTTCGATAAACACATTCGATTCGGTACGATTGCAGTTATTTTCATGGAATCATTCGTCGGCTACATAAAGAACACAGCTACCAACCGCACATTTTTTTAATTAATAGAAAAAGGATTTAAGGGAAAGAGAGTTTTATTAAATTTATCATTTGTAAACTGATTGACATTCAATGTTGGCGAAATTGTGAACAGTAGTGCAATAATTATTAAAAGTTAATACTTATATTATATGTATATTAGAAAGCTATATTAGATGTAACAAGTTCAGAATACATATTTGTGAACTCCTTAAAGGTTTCTAGGAACATGTTAATATAGAGGTCTTAAGTGCTAGAAACTACAATTTGGCATCTTAGTTAGTATGATAATGTATTTTGGAATGAATGTAGATTTCTAGTAATGTGGTCAAACCCAGAACTCAGCTGAAAAGTTTCACTTACTAGATATGATTGTTTAAGAATATTATAATTTCAATAGTAATTGATATGGTTTATTCATCATAACTGGTAGAGAAACTGAGTATATTTTGAAAGAAAAAATGTTCGCAGTTGAAATTCCACATCATAATATTGAAAACGTTACTTTGATAGTTTCTTTTTTATAACTAAGTAATCAATTGAATATTTGCAGGAAGTAATTGAAAAAGCCGTGGTATATTCCGAAAAGTTTAGAACTTAAACACCATAAAGGGATGGCAAGGTTTTAAAACCAACCGCTAGATGGCAACGATTTTATTGTATTATTCGCGCTTAGTCCTCTCTAAGAAAGCTTTTCATTCATTGTGGACTATGATACTTGATTATCAGTTCAGGAACCTAACAGTCTTGAGTTTTCTGCCATCAGACAGTTGAAATAAATGCTGAACTTTCAGGTTTCTCTGATCTAATCGAAAAAAAGTTATTTTCGTTTTTCTATTATGATATTCGAAATTTTAGATGAAGAAATATGCCAAAGGTTTTTTCACAAATGAATGGATGGTCTTGATATTTCGACGGTACAGCAAGTTAATATACTCAGCGGAATCATTAATAACAAACATTAGTTTGACATATATTCGTCGTTATTTAATGAAATTCTGATTTATCAAACACTATGAACTGTATTACGAAAATAGTTGAAGTTATTCTCATTTTGCGATTGATATTTCACTTCTATTGATATATATTTGGATATGGTTGATATATTTCAGTTTACAAAATGAATTGAAAATATAAAGTATTTGTTCCAGATTCAAATATCGAATCTGAATATATTATTATATGTAGTTAATTTTACATTGAATCACAAAATTTAATAATAATAGCTTATTTCAAGAATTATCGCTCATAAATGATTTTCATATGTATAACTTTTATTTTCATTTCAACTTTACCTTTTATATATTAGAAGCGTCATGTCAAATCCGACTCGTGATTTGATATATGGCCAAAGATTTGCGACACCTTTAAGAATGTCTAACTAAATATATCTTGAAAGATGGTTAGGTCAGAAGAGATTAGGTTAAACCATATTCTTAGGTGAGTATCTGATCGAATGTGTTGAACAACAACCTGCTTCTGCTTTTCAACTGAATTCTGATCAAAAAATCCCGTAACATTAGGGAATTATTTGACATCTTTCGGAGCTCACATAATCATGATGATATACATGTGGATCACAATAATAAAAATGTTGCAGCTAAGCAGTTTCAGTATTAAAATAGCATAATATCGATGAGATTAATGATATTGTCTTTTAAGTAAGCTATAATGCACATCAAGGACAGATACGTTTTATATTCAAGAGAGTAGTCACCCTTAAATGATGATATAAGAACTTATTGAATAGTGTAATATAATTACTTTTGGACAGATCTGGTATCCATTTGAGTGAGAATTCGGAATTTTCTGACATAAGTCAAATTGAAAAATAAATTTGATTATCCAAATATTCATAAAAATTTTTTGGATATTAATGTAGATTTGTTACTCTCTTCTGGAAAAATATAACTTTTGTTATTTGGATTGGTTACTCCCGAAATGCCATATTTTTGCCAATAATACTTCGAAATTTGTGACGATGAAAAGTGATCTATTTCAAAAAATTGCAAGAAATTGTAGCGGAGTCAATTTATCAAAGTTTTTCAGCTTTAACATTATTTCTTCTTGACTACAGTGGTTCGATAGTAGCGTGCACGTTGATCATCCGGAAATTGGGAAAATCGAAACATCCTAATTTGTGTGCTGCTGTTCCAGGTACAAGGTACAAGGTACTTTTTATTTCTCAACGCGAAGACGAAGCCAGTGGCAATAAATACGCTTGTTCTTTTGGTTGCTCAATACGATGAGAAAAATACCAGTATTATTATATCAGTCTGTAACGAGGACACTTACCGAAAATGGCCAAGATATGTAAGGACGTTTGAAGGGGAATATTCTGAGATGAAATTATGGAACAATTTCGGGGAATTGCTTGTGGGGCCGAATCGTAGTATATATATATATATATATATATATATATATATATATATATATATATATATATATATATATATATATATATATATATATCGAAAATCAAGTATAGTGATAAATATTAAGTAAAAAATAAGATTAGGAAAAACGCACTATGGGTGCTTGAGGGTAAACCGGTTAAAAAATTTTCTGGTTGAACCAAATGAGTAGAAGAGCAAGAGTGAGTACGATGTTGAGGAGGAAGGAAGTGAGATATGGAAAATTCATCAATAGTTTCTCAACAGTTGTAATGTCAGTAATGGATTATCAGAAAAATTAAAATTGAAAAAAGAGCTGTACAATTTCTTATTGAAAGATTGGATTTGTTGTCTTCCAGAACTGCACTGCATTGTTTGAGTTTGAGATAATAAGGGCTGAATTAGCCCCATATCAAAATCAATGTCACAACCATATTATTTCAACAAAATCAACGAAAATATTTTCAAGATATTTATAACAAACCTATGTGTATCAAGGGGGACACGTATGTATATATAAATTTATCATCTTCAAATCATTCAAGAATTTTTCCGTCTTCATATATTTTTCATAGCTCCATGAGAATTCAAATTTAAGCTGATTTTCAAAACGTAATATACTTCAAAAATGGTTAGCTTTCGATTTGTCTTGGTTATTCAAATATTCAGTCTGATATGTTTGTTTGTTTGTTTTTCCTTTAACGTGCTCTATTTCTGCCTTTCGGCTAATGACACGCCGGGGAATTCTGTCACCTCACTAACCCGGGAATTTTGCCGAACCCCTCTCGTGTCGAGGGAAGGGATCTTTAATGTCCAACACATCTCTGTTAGACAGGACCGACAGCTCTTCATCTCCTCCGAAAGATGGACACTCAAGCGATTCCCAGAATCCGAAAAATCGCACCGACTTTGTGGGGATTGAACCCAGGTAACTCTGCGTAGGAGACGAGCATCATATCCCATACGCCACCGAGCCGGCAGGTCTGATATGTTTGTACGAATTATTAAGGAAAACTTTTTGCCGAATATAAAACCAGTTTCGTAGCACGATCTTCAGCGACTCATTTCTCTCGTAAAATTTCTAGGCCATTGAGGTTTTGAAGAAATTTGATTTTATTTTCAAACAATTCATATATTTTGCAAGGAAAACTATTTTCGTATTCTTTTTGGAAATCACATAGTTTCGAGATAATCGAGATTAAGAGCAAGCCGGGTTTTTCCCTCAGATTTCCACCAAAATATTGAAATAGATGCAGAATTTCAGGCCCCAATACTATAAAGTTTGACTATTTTTTGTTAAAGATGAGCTGCATCGATTAACTTCATAGTATTCAAAATCATTATTATTCATCATTTTTATAAGCTTTTTCAAATCAATACAGAAAGGGATATAATTTTCATCCACTAGGTTCAATTGATATGAAATTATGTTCAAAACAGAAAATTTCCAAGTAATTCTATGCTATATGCTTCTCTTCGGCTTTCGATAAGTTTCGAGTTATGCACCGTACAGAAAAAAACACAAATATACTTCTTTCCAGAAAAACTATGTTCAATTCGAGAATCAAGTTTATTTTAAAATATTGGCAGAGGTTCAGGGTGTTATTCGTGGAAGAGATTAATGAAAGAAAATTTGATCTACACTCATTCACTCCATTAGTAACGCATTTCGACGACACATCGCCTTATTCTACATGTTCATTTAATAATATTGAAAGGTTCATATTTATTGATATCCAGGAATCACAAAAAGTAACATCAATGTTTCGGTTGGATGTATGTACGAACCGAAAATTTTGGTCGAAATTATGATTTTCTTCAATTGAATGGTTCGTGTTAGAATTAGTATTTCTATTGATGTAGTGTTTTTATTGATGATATTACGATTATGTTCATTGACGCTCATATCAAAATCAATCAAGTCAATAAACGACACTTTTTTCATTATTAAAAATCTGAATCTTTTTACGCGAACTATTCAATTAACGAAAATCAAATTTCCAAAATCTTTCATTCACTTTGTAGAAAACTTGATATTAATTTCTGGCAATACCTTGAAACCAATAGATACATACATTCTAATATATTACTGAATGAATTTCGACTAAAATTCCCCTCTTCTATTTTTTTGTTGAGTCATTTAGATAATAGTTCTGTGAATGGCCTAGGAAAGTTTCACTCACTTTCAGTTCAAAAATTCGTTGTACCTCAGTTTGGTATTCATTTTGTATCTCTGTGATAAAGGCGCCGTGTTATCGAAACAAGTTACGAATATATTAAATAGATATAAATCAAATTTTCGTTTCAGTTATCATTTGAAATGGATTTGCAAGAGTAACGGCCACTACTGTTCAATTTTTGGAAAAGAGATTGTTAATTACCATGCTATGTCACCAGTTGCTGAATTCAAAAAATGCTGTAATATTCAATATTGCCTCACACATTGTCTTAAAGTGTGCAAAATTTGAATCATCTACAAATCAGGATTTTAAAGCTATCACAATGTTTTATCTGAAACCCTGTATCTTGAAAATGAAGTATTTCAGAAACATCATGTTTGCATTGAATCTTCTTGAAATAGACCAAGGAATCAAATTCGGAGATTTCAAGTTATACTCATTAAACGTTTTGAATTTCTGAAGAGAAACTAGATATAGAAAAATATCCAATTGATATTTCTGCGTGTTTTACCTGCGTTATTCCAATCAGAAAAGATTCTCTTATATCTCATGAGAAATTAATTCAATGTTAAAACCGTCTGTCCGAAAGGAATTTCTCTCACATAATTGACAAAATATAAATCATTTCTATTCAACAACTCAGATATTTTCATTCTGTAGCTAAGATCCCATCACATCATGCAATTGGGGAATCACATCCATTTCTACAGTTGCTTTCGAGTAGATATTTGACAGTCACAGTCAGTCATGATTGATAGAAATACTTAAGTTAAATTATCACAAAATTATTTCGGCTCGAGTTGATGGATATAAAATTCTAAGTTGAAAGTTATTAACTCAACTACATCAATATGAAGTTAGAGACGATTATTCTACGATATATGATTGTGCAAACAGTTTCAAGCGTGCATAGAACAGTGCTTTTCAAGAATTGATAGTTACTTTTCTCACAGCTTAAAAACACAAATCGTTATTTGTGCTATCATAGTAACAGAATATAAAAAGATTGAAAGAAATGAATGAAGAAACGAGTTCAACAAATTGCATTGAAGAAATTATGTCCATTATTTCTTCAGCAACTGAAGGGTTTCTCGTTTCATTATCAATTTCCTGAATAATTTTCATTGAAATAAAATTTTGAAATTTATACTTCCGTATAAAAATAGAAATTCAGTACAAGATAAATTCTTACGAGGAAAATTAGACAATTTGATATGTCACAACGAAAGCAGTACATTCAGATCCTTATCTCTACATAATTGGTGTCATGAAACGTTCTACAATAACATGATATTGATTATTCTAAACTCTAAACATTCGAAACATTATTGTATAACTCCATTTAATTCTTGGCAACTCTTTTGTTATAGATAGGTTTGTGATTTAAGTAATTTTTATGCTGCAGAATCTTCCTCTTGATTATGTTTCGCAATGGCGAGCAGAATCATGGTCAATTCTTTTTTGTTGATTTTCCCATCTTTGTTGTAGTCAACACCTCGAAGGATGGTTTCTTCAAAGTCTAGGAGGTCTTGAGCATCGTAATCCTAGAAAACAAGACATGTGTATATGAGAATCTCAGAATTCAAGAGACAAACGAGATAATCAAATATCACTTTTAAAATTGCTCTTTTTTTAAGAATATACACGGTCGTTGTGTGGTGGGGGATACAGTAACACAAGGTCTTTAACAGATAGTGCTGAAAAGTCATCAAAGCTTTTGGGTTTTCAAGTAAGGGGGTAATTACTTGTTTCTGGTCAGATATTTAATCATTTATAGCTTGAGGCCCCGTTGATACAAATTGATGACATTTTGCATAATTATCAGGCTCCTCCTACTAAATCGACTCACAGGAAAACTGATCTCAATTACTTGTCCTTTGGGGGTGGCCGCCTGGAATGATTTAATGTATGTGTTTACTCGCTTCTTGAAGGGGCCAAATTGTAAGTTATCGGAAATATGTTCGATAGAAGCGAGTTTCACAACACACTAGCCTTATAAACGAAAGATTTTTATAGTTGGACCATCCGTTGATGATAGTTTTTCGCGAGCCTGGTTTTTCTTTGGTACAGAATTCTTTCTAGAACCAAGTCTTCAGTTCTTGAGAGCATTCATCATGGAAATACCTGCAGAAGAGAGAAAGATAAACAACCTTTGAGCAAGAGGTTAGAGATCATGCGTGATCTCCGGGTGGTCGATAAGGCGCACTGCTCTCTTCAAGACACTATCCAACAGATGTAATGAATGTTTTGGTGAGGAGCCCAACACATGGGAACCGTATTCCAGACCAGATCGCACCTGTGCTTCGTATAAAATCATTAGCTGATGATTAGAGTTGGTTCTTTAGCAGTGATTCTTCTGGAGAACGTTGTTGATTATTTTATTTGCGTTGATATTGACCAAGTTCAACCGGACCCACTCTGATATCTTCTCCAAGTCTGATTCTGTGAGATGCTCTCTCTATTGGTATCTTCATCATGACTCATCATCAGTGACAGAACGCTGGATAGTAAATTACGATTCCAGAGTACAGTCGCCCACAAACTCAAAAAATCTGCTTTCGGTTAAGTGGAGCAGATCATTAATCTGCAACAGAAAAGGAGTTGGCGAGAGTACAGAGGTTATCTACAAAATTTTCACGTAGAATCTTATCCCCCGGCTGTAAGTGTTGAACAGTTTGATTATGAACTACTTTCAAATTTTCCTGTTTGAGCGTTTTCCAAACTCAATCAAGTGGATATTCTGGATATTAGTTTTTAAACACCTCATAAAATATTTTTTTATTTGGAATCTGCTGAATTCTGAAGCGTCGCTTACCATTGCAAAATCAATAACTGAACTCCATATTAACATATTCTCTCTGTGTATAAATGAGGCGTTGTTTTACAATTCGTACACAATTGCGAGTTTAAAGATTTGTGCTCATTTCATTAATACCCCTGCGTTAAGAGGTCAATGAATATCCAAATTAATAGTTGCGTACAATCATTTTATGTGTTTTTACCATAGAAATATGAACGATATTTTCATTCTTTTTTCACCTGCTGTTCTTGAAGTGCTTGTTTCAGTTGTAGCTTCTTCTGTATTCTGAAAGGGTTTACGCTGATATTTGTTTAACATAATATGTATATTCGTCAAGCCTATACAGGGTGTCCGTGAATTGCGTGTACAACGTTATACCACAGATTCTTCAGCCCGGAATAAGTTGATTTAGGCCAACTTACCTATATGAAAAGTTTCTTCGTTTGGCCGCTAGAGGTCACCAAATCCAAAGATTTTTTTCTTATTTCTCAATTAATCCGAGAACGTCTCGATCGATAAAAACCATATTTGGTATGCGTAATCGGGTGCTTTTTTCACATTTTTGATGATCCACCGAATGACCTTTAAGTTTTACAAGTGTCCCAGCAAACTCGAACGAGTTTTTAATCAACCATAATTTTTCAACTGTCTGCGTTTGAACAAAACTGTCTTAGACATTAAGTAGCTAGGCTAATCATTAAACTCTTTAGTCTCATGAGAAATTTTGTATGAGGAGCTGTTCAATCACAAAAAACAGTTTTCCAATTTCATGATTTAATTTCTTCAACCACCTAGCAAGTCAAAAATATCACATATTGACCATGTTGGCTTTGGATTTGTTTCTGTAGTCTGGCAGATTGTCATTTTATTAGGCTTGACAACCTCTTGTTGACAACATGATGTTTTCTAGGTTGCAAAATCGGATCAAGTAAATAGGAAATTCAATGTTCAAAAATCGATAAATTTGAAGAAAAAATTTAATGAGTTTTTCACAATGACCATTCAAAAATATGAAAACAGGTTGGCCACTTGAAAACTAAATACGAAAAAACAAATAACGATCAATTAGTTCACAACCAAAATTTCATTCAACTATAGTAAATGTTAAAAAATGCAATCATTTTGCTGAATAGAGGGGGAGAAATTAAATTGGACCCTTGGCATTACTTCAGGGTAATTTTTGAAGGAGTTCGCCGCAGTTAAAATTCTTATATGTATCTCTTCTGAGGTGTTGATTGGAGAAGAGTAAACTCTAGATTTTAAAGCCCCCCAAAGTAAGAAGTCGAATGGTGTCAACTCGGAAGATCGTGCTGGCCAACTTGCAGGAGCATCTTCTCCCCTTCCGATCTAACGATTCGCATACTGTACATGTAAGAACTAGCGAACCGCTAAAGTGAAGTGAGGAGGTGCACCGTCGTCCATAAACCACATTTCTGATCGCAGTAATAGAGGAATATCATCCAACAAATCCGTCAAAAATTCTTGCAAAAAAATTCAAATATGCCTCTCCGTTTGATCGGTCTGGAATCATTACCAGACCAATAATGAAATTGTCAGTTACTGAAATCCATACGTTAATTTTGAATTGATTCTTATGATGTGTACTTGTGAAAGCATGTGGACTTTCGACACTGTACACGTGTTCATTGTGAAGGTTAGTGATGCCAGATCTAGTGAAAGTGCATTCGTCAGTAAATAGAATTTTCCTACTGAAGTGTAGATCCTGAGTTCTCTTCTCTTGGATAAATCGGCAGAAAGTTAGGCGATTCTCAGGATCGTTGGAAAGTAATTCTTGAACTTTTCGAATGCGATGAACTAATTGTTCCTTCAAGACATCATGAATCATTGTTTTAGGAACGACCAACTGCAAACCTAAACGCCGCGTGCCTAATTATGGGGTTTCCTCGACTATGTCCAAAACTTGTTCTTCGCGTTCTACCCTCCATACTGTTCATTGTCGTCCTCGATCCAAATTCTTGGGCCTGAAGCAACTATTCTCGCGGAGGCACCTCTCCAAATTTCCGAACGGTTGGTGGTTCGGCACTATGGATCTGGAAATCTTTCAACCATATCAACCACTTCAGAGTTACTGTACATCTCCGTGCCTAATAGTGATGAAAAAATCACCAAAATATCTAGTTAAGAACTCAAGGAACACTGTTGTGTCAACAATTGGTTGTCAAGCCTAATAAAATGAGAATCTGCCAGACCACGGAAATAAATCTAATCTAAAGCCAACATGGTCAAATGTGATATTTTCGACTTGCTAGGTGGTTAAAGAAATGAAATCATGAAATTAAAAAACTGCGTTTTGTGATTGAACTGCGCATCAAATCAAAATTTCTCAAGAAACAAAAAAGTTTGATAATTAGCCTAGCTACTCAATGTTTGAAACAGTGTTGCTCAAACGCAGACAGTTAAAAATTTATGGTTTATTGAAAACACGTTTGAGTTTTTAGGGACGCTTGTAAAACGTCAAGGTCATTGAGTGGATCACTAAAAAACGTGAATAACGCTGTTGATTACGCATACCAAATATGGTTTCTATCGATCGAGTCGTTCTCGAATTATTTGAAAAATAGGAAAGAAAATCTTTGGATTCGGCGACCTCTAGCAGCCAAACGAAGAAACTTTTCACATTGGTAAGTTGGCCTAAATCGACTTATTACGAGCTGAAGAATCTGTGGTTTAACGTTATACACGCAATTCACGGACACCCTGTATTTCATAGATTGAAACAAAATCTCTTGAACACTGGTTCATTCTTAGAATTCCATGAAAATTGTCACAGTATACAAGATTAGAAGTTACAAGGAAAGTTATAGGAGGAGTTCCTGTGAATCACCTTATTTCATGTATGCAAGTTGAAGCAGAGAATGGAATATCAAATTTTAGGTTTGGCGAAACCCCAGGAAACTTCCAACCTTTTAAGATAGGGAAATCTTATGAAGGTATCATGACAGTTAAGAGGAAATCTTGAATATAAGTATTAAAAAGTTATTTTCGGACTATAATAAAATGTTTGGGGAGTGTTGGTACCTGTTGAACGGCCTCTGGCTATCTCTTGGACCAAATTCGATTATGTTATCTTTTCACTATTGAGCTAATAAGTTTGTACCCGAAGATGATTTTCGATGAAGAAGATCTTCATTTAGCTTTTCCAAAGCCTATTCACAGAAAATATGTCGCTATCCTCTTCACCAACAAACACTCGAATATCTTGCTTGGTGGGTCTATTATGCTGAATTTTCTAAATTTCAATAATTTGAAAACATTGTTTGGGAGTAAATATAACTATACTGAAACGCCAAGTCAAGCTTTTTTGTCGAAGCACGCATGAATTGTCGAAAACAATGAGCTCAAAAACCAAATGTATGAAAAATCAAAGCTTCAAACAGGATGTATACAGTAGGTTGTTTATAAATTGATAGAAATTATGAGAATGCATGGAAAGCTTAGTTTTAAACGGAGGATAATCTTAACATTAAGCTGAAACATATATTTCAAAATAATTTCATAAATGTGGTAAGCTTTCACATTTTTTTGTCAACCATAAGCGTGAACTATAGTTTTGTGGCACCATCCTGTTCATTAAAATGTCACGGTTTCAACTATGGTTAAGAGGATATAATTACTGTATGTTTCAAGGTTTGTTCCACTCCAAAACGATAAAAGTTTGAAGGAGGATTGAAACAGGAGGAGGAACAAATAATAATACTTTTCATTTTATTCGCAATGGATATTTCCAATTATCGTATTTGAATGATTGAAAACTACGTAGATCAAGCATTTGGCTCACCTTTTTGACCAACTCCAACAGATCCTTCAGAAATCCTCGGAGTTCTTCATTTTCTATTGTTCCATTATTGTCCTTAAGAACGAAATAAATTGTAATCAGTTTTCATTCAGAAAATTTCTTCTTTCACTTACCCTATCATAAAGGGAGAATACTCGCTCGATGTCCTCTTTTGTTAATTTAGTGGCGCCCTATATAGATGATAAATTAGAATTTCATGATTGATGATTTGTTTATGGTTGTGATAGTGATATTGATGTTCGTAAATGGTGTTATTTTGTGTGGGGGAAATGAGAAAGGTTTTAAATGAGAAAGGAAGTATAGAAAACATGCATAGAAGAATGGGGAAAATAATTCAGATGCATTCTGAGTAATTTTCGGAAGGAGCTGTTTTTGAGAATTCATCGGCAATATTCGAATTAAATTCACTTTGACAAGAATGATTAATCGAATAAGTAGTCAGTCCTATTTTAGTTTTTCCGAACCGTTGATTTAGATGTAAGGGATGATGTATGGTCGATTCCATTGGTTTCGGTTCGCAACAGCTATGTATGGTCGATGCTTTTTGGATCGTTGAAGTAAATATTACCTCCAGTGCAGTACAGGTTTACAGTATTTCTGATAACTCATTTGTTGCATCGGCTAAGCCACTATCTTCCGAAATCTAAGGAAGAGCTCCTTCGATATCTTCTTCTTTTTGCACGGTACCGTTATGGACGACGTCATTCAGGTTTTCGCCCATTGTGTTGTGTTGTTGTTATCAGTCTTGCAGAAGTTTAAATGAAGTTTTGAAACTTTTGTAAGAGAGCCTCTTGGATCATCCAGGCACTAGGTGTTTCAATGCCTAATGTGTCAAATCTGGTAGCCCTATGAGCTGGACATTCGAAGAGTTCATATTTCTAGGCGAAGACGGCACTGTGTGTTTTCCGAAAGTCGCATGACGGGTAGATGTTTATTGCGTTAGTATCCCGTTAATAGGCCAACTACCATCCCAATAGACTATTTGTCGAGGGACAATAGTTCATGTAGCCTATTCGTTGATAGGAGCCTTTTTATGAGCCTTACTTGTTGACTGTCGTAATCCAAAGATGCTTGTTCAGTAGTTCGAAGCCTCTATGATGTTATAGTTTTGAAAGAAGGAGAGCATATAGGTCTATGGTATAAATAGAATAGGCTCTGGTCCCGTCGGACTAACTAGTGTTACCCTTTTTCCAATGCTGCATGCTTTCTGATTCCCTTCGATACCCTGATTGACTGGGCACGAGAGTAGAGTAACTCTGTTTGTGGTTGTAGTAGTGCTTTTTGCATTCGTCAACTAATTTGGATATCACCCTTGAATCTTTTAGATATCTGAGGGCGTTTCAGCTATGAGAGTATTTGTAGACGTAAGCTTCTCTGTAGTTTTTGTGTGAATTTTCCTGTACGCAACATTAGCGTATATTTCTGTGTGTTTAACGGTACATGGTCTCCTAGAGCAATTGTTATGTTTGCCCAGGGACCATGAATACCACACTTAATTTGGTTTTGGACACATCTGTGAACAAAGTGGGTCCCCGTTGGGTTGAATAAGACATGAGACGTGGACAAATTTCTTTTGGTGAAGACCAAAAAAATTAAAGTGGCTCTCATTCGATCTCCTCTTGATAGAAGATCAGGTCAGATTTCTCGAATTTCATTGAGTGAAACCAGAAACCAGATTTTGGTACCCCCAAATGCCTCCTTTCCATAGTCTCAATGAGGTCCTCATGGCCGCCTCCTTCACCTTTATGTGTAGAAGGAGGAGGCCGAGCAGAAATCCCACGAAGGTTCTGGGTGTCGATCTGAAGGCTACCGTGACTGTGAGACATGCTTGCCTTTGGATTTTGCTTATTTCATTCTGTGTGGCCTCCTTGTTCAGTGGCCGCATAGGTAAAAAGCGGTCTTATCACTGTCGTGTACAACTAAAATATTATGTTTGGTTTGAGTCCCAATCTGGGTGCGAATAATTGCGGCAAATCCAGACGGAATTGTACGCTCTTTGCGCTCGCCTTTCGATGTGGTGGTCCCACTTTAGTTTGGTGTCAAGTATCGCATCTAAATATTTCACTTTGGATATCTGTGTATATAGCAAAAAGAAAAAGCCGAAAGTTTGAAATATGATTTATGTATGCCGTAACACATTTAAAACTGTTCACTAACTTTTGTCAGTCTTTTGCTCCAATTGAATTATTCAAATGATGAATGACTGCCTATGTGGCTAAATTTATTTCGTACTTCTTAAATATTCACTAGCTTAATCCACTGAGATACTTAATTACTGATGTTCATTTTTGATTGCACTGTTCGTGTTCAATCTGTTTATTTGTATATTAACTATTCAGCGAGAAATTGTTATCTAATATGACGCTTCATTGCTCAAACTAAAACAAGTGGCTGAGCGAAATTGTATTATTGATTACTAAATGAATGTATTTTAGATACAAAAATTTCTCAATTTGATCTGAATAATTTCCATACGCATGCTTTACTGTAGATTCACTTTATCTAGAGTTAAGGAAGAGAGACAAAGTATAAGATACTTACTTCTATTCCTTCCTATGAAAATGCCACAAAGATAGACAATTAAGCCATGCAACAGTTAGACAATTTATGTATTTTAATAGGAAAAGTTAGACACTGTATAATAATATTGTTCTGAAATTTTGTGCAAAAGAAAATTTAAAGTGCTTGTAAAGAAGAAACATTTCGAATATTTTTGAACTGAAGAGGGCATTTCTCATTCTGTTTCAGAATTAACTGGTTCATAATTTTCTTACGCAAGGTTGATAGAAATGATTGTAGTAATAAGGCGACCAATATTTTCAAAAAAGTCTGTAATGTAATGAATATTTGTCTATATTTGATGTTTGATTCCCCATATATTTCTTGTTCCGTAGTACTTGGAATATTTTCCGAAACAGGTCGAATGATTATGTTTAAGGGATATCTTTTCCGTATATTTGAAGCTTTTACGAGAGACTCCCTGAGAGGGGGGCGCTTCAATCTCTTAAAATTGAATAGGATAACGTAGCTCATCTAAAAGCTCTTAAAAGCACCCACAACGATGTATGGGAGACAAGAAATTTCGACGAATCTCTTCCGCAAAAATTATTTTTATCTCAAAGGAGCTTGAACATTTTGGTTCCTCTCGAGATAATTGAAAGAAGGGAATACAAATCAGATATTGTTTGGAAGGGAAACCATACGAGAGTAGCTAACGCCTGCGTGTAATATCCAGAAAACTTGCTTTTAGATGATACGAAAGGTAGATTTTGTTGTAATGCTTTTGGAAGCACTTTCTACAAACTGAAACAATCTTGAAAATTTTTAATTATTTAATAAGAAAACTTCTAACAAATTTTCTAGAATTGACAAAACAAAAACTTAATGAGAACATTTGTTATGACTTCTTTCAGTTCTTAGAAGCAAGGTGTTAATCTGATAATATATTCGTTTGATCAGTTACTCATTCTATGCGTTGACGTCAAAGTAGAAAAACTGGTATTTGCATTTTGTTCAATTGTTTCTACACATACATCAATAACGGTTTTCGATTATAATTTCTATATTTTCTACCTTGTAAGTAGTGGCATAATTGGGATCAACCCTCTATTCTAATTCAACGATTTTTGGAGTTTCCTATTAATGTGTACTTTAGACATAATTAGTTGAAGAATTTCATGATTTTCTAGCAAGATGAATGATAAAATTAATTTGATCTTGATAACTAGAGATACAAGAGAAAAACCGAGACAAGTGACTCGACTGTTTAAATTGATGTAAGTATGAATGTCCTAGAAGATACAAGATTTTATAATAATAAAAAGGAAAAATAGGCTCATGATTTTTTTTTAAATCTCTGAAGAATTCAACTTGCGAGATTATCGCAACGTGTAGACACATTGAAGAATTTTTATTCAAAGAACAATATTCAATCTTCCGTAGAATATTGAATATCCCTTCTTTGAGGAGCTGGTTTTCTGATCCCCCCCTTCATAATATTGTTCCTTGAATAAAAGTTCTTCAATGTGTCTACATATAGCGATAATCTCGCAAGCAGTAGTTTTCAGAGATTTTGTGTATGCCTGGTTGACAACTAGATAGGAATGAGGAGCGTCGGTCCTTCGACAGACCGCTTCCTAGCTGACACGGTGCGTAGCGTTGCGGTGAATTGTCGAACTAGTGTGACTGCTTGAAGTTGTCATGTTTATCTACTCTTTGTTATAACGGTTTCCCGGTGGCAATGGTGAAGTGCCTTCTGTCTCAGTTCGTTGCAGGGCGCAGTAAGATTTACATGTTCACTAGCGTTCCAACGAATTGAGATGAGTAGGTGGCAGTTTAGATTGATGTTGCGAATGAGTATGCAATGCTGACGAGGTCAAATGGGACCGGAACTGCAGTTCATTGCTCCTATTCATGACATCTGACCATGCTGCGCCACTGCGGTGTCGTGATTATGAAGGGTGAATCGGAAAACCAGATTCTTCAAGGAGGGATATTTAACATTCTACGGAAGGTTGAATATTGTTCCTTGAATGAAAATTCGTCATGATTTTTTCTTGAAAACTCTCTTCAAATTGGTCACATCAACTTAATTTCAGTTTTGTTTTTTTCATTTTATTCTTTTCCCAATAACAAAGGTTATGCGAAAATGATTTGAACACTTTTGGTTTTTACTATTTCATAAGACTACTTACATGAAAGAAATGGTCAGAAATATCCATATTTATATGGTGGTATAATCTCAAGAGATTTTTCATGGGAATATTCAAATACGAAACTCCTGTAATATCCACATGAAAAAACTTCCCTCACATATTTGGCTGCCACACTGGCTTTCTTCCTCAATTTCTCTAAACGCCTTTTTTGAGTAATAAGAAGAAATTTTGAATTTTTTCCAATTGTGAAGTTATTATGAGTTATTTGTCCTATTTACTTCAATTTCCATGATTATTTTAGAGTTACTCTTTTGAAATATTATCTAGGTTTACAAAAATATCAGATATGATATTGCGAGTTTATCTGCCCGATTGCTCCCTATATTTTCTGCTGCAGTTAATTTCTAAGCCTAATACCTGTTCTTGAAGAAGTAGTGAAATTTAACACCAATACTCTTGATCATAAATATTTCTATCTATTTTATACAATGATTCCCTTATTCATTATTTTCTTCTTCTAAAGTCAATCATTTGATTGGAGGGTTGCCAGATTGCTTTCAAGGATGAATTTGAATCTAATTTCATAGTGCACACATTTTAGCACACATGTAGATATTCGAGAAGAGTCAACTTTGTGTTAGTTTTCTGTTCTCCATATCATTTGTGTTTCGGATTAGGTTAATACGGAAATGAACATCTTCAACAGAATGAGAAATATACTCTTCTTGAAAATAGAAAAACAAGAATGAAAATTTAAAAGAATTCAAGATTTTTTTGGATGTGTCAAATTTGATTCAAATGAGTAGAGTTGTTGATATTTTGACAAACAACAATATTGCGTGGCTCCCACAAAACACATTCTGTGTCGGCACTGAAAATTTTAGAGAAAATTGACTGGTACCTCACTCACCTTGAAGACCTGCCTACAAAGGAAATTTTCTTTTACTGGAAGTAGCCTGAAATGCAAAAAATTCTATTGAGTGTACACATTTCATTCAATTGATATGATGTGGATAATATAAAAGTTACCGCTATCCCTAAACAAAATTTTCAAATGAAACAATCTCGTTTGCAGCTCCAAAGACTCTGGCTGCGTAACGTATATTTTCGATTAAAAATGACCCCATAAGAAAATAAATATAGAAATATATTGACTTTATTGAACAATTCATGAGGACAAGGAAGAAAACAAATTACAATTCATTTCCTTCTCACAGGGCGAAGTGCAGAGAGTTGCCATGGGCACACTCTGCTCTTCCACTCAAACCCTGATGCAAAAAAAAATTATGATGTAACCTATTATTAAGCGAACTCTTTTATGGGAAACGAACTACAAAAATTAGAAAAAGAAAATGATTATGACAGAACTGCAATCAGTTAAGGCGCACACACTGCTCTCCGAATAAGATCGTTCAAGCACGAGACTTAAACGAGGCAACAGATGAAGAGTTTAT
The DNA here is from genome assembly GCA_013387265.2 of Cryptolaemus montrouzieri. Classification (NCBI taxonomy): domain Eukaryota; kingdom Metazoa; phylum Arthropoda; class Insecta; order Coleoptera; family Coccinellidae; genus Cryptolaemus; species Cryptolaemus montrouzieri. The sequence continues at coordinate 109,160,954 of JABFTP020000185.1, forward strand.
AGATACCGAACGAGAAAGATCTCTCGAAAATGACAAGTCTGTACATAGGAGGAGAAATGAGACCACTACTTCTGGTGTTTAGACTATGAACATCAGATCTAAAAGTGATTTTCCAAGATAACCGAGAGGATTCAAATCACGTGACGTTGCCCACTTAATTAGTCCCCTCTTCCATGTCCAGCTTCCTGAAGAATTATTATCTAAATATTCTCATACTCGAATATCAAAATCCGGGAGAGTACCATTTTGTTGGAATTTCAATAGTTCTTCTGCATTTAATGCATCTGAAACAAAACTTTGCCAAAAAATTTTCGTAAAGAGATTCGCCTTCTGCTTCAGGTTATGATGCGATAGAAACGTTACTCTGATCAAAGATGGGAAAGATGACTTGCAAAAATTGTTGCTTACTAAGTTCGCCATAGACGAGAACTGACGAGTTCAACTGGCCTGCTCCAAGAGTCTATTCCTAATTGAAATAAGTTTTCGCTTTGTCACTTGTTAAGTTACAAATGTTGCTGAAACGCATATATTCAGCTTCAGTTTCACCTGTTGAATTTTTCTTCCAGTTTTCATAAGCTGTTTTTTATCTGTGATATGTTTTTGATAGTTTTTAGTAAAGCAAGGCTCTTATGCGGATGTTTTTTTGTGGAATTTGAAATGTAGAGGTCCATGCCTGCAAGAATAACTTGCATTGATGGACTAAGTGTAGACATTAATGTCAGGATCCGAGAAACAGATTCCACTAAAGATAAAATACGAGAAAAACTCGCGCAATTCCACCTTGTGTTGCCATATCTTTCTGAAAGGCGTTGGATCTTTATTGCGTTGCTGTACGAGGATTCCACTATCAGAATTGAGGTTGTGGTCAGAGTTTTCTAAGTGTGCTGAGACCTGTAAACGGAAATCACATGGATCTGAAACTAGAGAGAGATCGAGAGTATTTTCAAAATCGGTTATATTGTCAGCAGTTCTTGTCGGCTCAACGAAAAGTTACGGCTGACTGCAAAGGCCTTCGATTAAATTCCCGCTTCGTCGGTTCTATTTCAGTGTTGGAGTCAGTTGATGTTGTGGACTTTGAAATTTTCCATTATGATCACCTCAGCTGACGGATGCTGTACTTCCACCTTGTTGGCAAGGTACTGAAACAATCTAGGGTAGTTGTTATCGTTAGGAGATCTATACAGACAACAGAGAAACATGGTTTAGTTACACAAACAGATTTGGAACCATGCCAGATCGAAAGCGTCACCGTCCAATGTATCCTCTCTTTGGAATATGACATCCAATCTGGCAAAACCACATGAGTCCAACTCATAGTCATTGAAACAGAGATAGGTGTTGTTGGTATTATTTGAATTTCAAATGAAGCAAGGTCATGAGGTTGCGTGTTTCGTAGCTACTGGTGCACAGCACTGACATTCGTGTTGATGTGTCCCAACCCTCTTATGTTGGAAAAAAAAATTGACTTCTCTCATCAGATTCTAGGGGACTCCATGTGAGCACCAGAGGATCGCTGTTAGTCGTACTATCATAATTAGCTCCCCCCCTCTGAGACAGTTTCCAATGCAGATTTGACTAGGGAACGAGTGTACTTCCGGATGACTTTATCCCAAGGAAGCTCATCATCTCAAAAATCCTCCCTTTCTAGAGACCAGACGATTTGCCAAGCATCGTAAACTCAGTCACGAAACGAATCACCAATTAGCGGAGACTAAAGCAAATTTAGAGTGCGTATCGTAAGGCGCGTTCTCCATCAACTGAACTGTAAGAAAGCAGTGGTTCTTGATGGAATACCACCAGCTGTTTTTGTTTTGAGGTTATGTTTCAAAGTTAGCTCCTGTTCTTAATCGCTTATTTCAGATTTTATATGAGAGCCACACGTTTACGGAGTGTTGAAAAGTAGCGAGAGTACAACCCATTCCAAAGAAAGGGAAGAAGTGCCTACCCTAAACTACTCCTAAAATATCTGGAGTTACAAGTACGCTTTGCGTAGACAACAATCAACTGGTGACCTCCTTGCATACGTTACGCATTTGTGGACATCAACAATTGAAAAGCATGGTGAATCAAGAGCAATTGCTGTTGATTTCTCAAAAACCTTCGGCAGGGTTTGGCACGCAGCCTTGATGAATAAACCAATTGCATATGGACTTTTCGAAAATTTGCGTTGTTGGGTTGGCAGTTTTCTCATCAGTAGCTCGATTCGGGTGGTTGTTAACGGTCTAATGGGTGAATATTTTCAGGTTAATGAAGGAGTGCCCTAGCGATCCATACTGCCGCCAACTTTCTTTCTATTGCAGATTGATTTTCGACTCTACCAAAAACAGGATATTTGAGTTTATGGACGACGGTACTCTGGTGTCCCCATTTTCTAATCAGCGTCCTATACCTGATGAGGAATCACTCTGACAAAGATACCAACAGAGAATGTCACTAGATTCGGAATATCAGAGTGGGGCCGGTTGGACTTGGTCAATTTTAACGCATTTAAGACGCAAACAGCGTTCTCCAGAAAAGTAATTTGCTGGGTTTATTCTCTTTGCTCAGAATGCATTCTCTGTTCAATGATAATATTTGTGAGATTTTACCATGGTTGTTCGAATTAATTGATAATTAAATGAAATAGCGAATTTATTTTCCGATGTGTGCGCACCTGTATATGACACTTTAAGAAGCCTGGATCACTGTTTACTTCCATGCAGTGATGGTTTTGGCCAGTATTGATTAATGAGGAAAAGTGTTTTTAAGATATTTTCACATACATACTGACAAAAATTTTTTCCATATCAAAACCTATTTCATGTACGGTATTTTTCGTCTATTTTTTGCACCAACAATAACAGTGCTTCTCAAATTTTTTGCGTCGCTTCTTCTTTAGTCGGACTACGCCATGAGCGTGATGCGCTTCTAGCCTGAGTTGTTTTGATGGAGTGTTATTGAACGCTCTCCCTATTTCTAGGTTCGTTCACATCTTTCGTCAATCTTGCTAATTGAAGAGTAATTTATGAGATCGTTATAGCTTTCGCAATTTTTTTGGTGCGCCCATGATTTCCTTCCGGTGAATGTGAATATACCTTCGGAGAATTGTAAACGTATTTCGAAATCTTTCGCAATGAATTATTTGAGCTATTTAGTCATTGCCTGTGATAAAATTGTTAGTCTTTACAAGACGAAGCTCACCTCTGTTACGATAGGTTTAAATTAATAGTGTCTCTCGCATATGCTTGCCACGTGCCATATCTGCAGATGAATATAGACCTTGAGAGTGCTGCTGAAGGTAAAATTGAATGGAGAGTGAATCCATTACTGTACTCGTACAAAATGGCCAGAGTGAAACTATTGAAAGCTACCTAGAGTAACCAATTGTTGATCGCTTGCAATGGAACGAAATCCGAATTGCATCTTGAATGGTATTCTGATAGCCTTAAATATTTTCGTTAGTCTGTCACTTTCTGGAAATACTGCAACTTTACCTTCACCTGAACTTCCCAAATGGTACCAATTATATATTTTTTCGAATACATATTCAATTTTGAGTATCATCTGTGGTTCTTCCGGAACTTTTCGATAATTCCTTTCATCTCGGGAAATACAGCGTGAAATATTTTTAGTAGATGGTAATGAATGGATGGAAGAGATGGAAATATGGCGTTACCAATTTAAAAGTCCCAGTGAAGCTCAATACGTATTTCCGGAAGCGATAGACGAATGGAAATATTTCATTCTGTTATGTTAGTTTTCATTCAATTGTCAGTTTCAAGAAAACACAAAATACAAATCATTTCAACTAATTACCATGATAACTTTCTAGAATGTAAAATAAGATATTCATATCTTTTTTTATCAGGAAATCGAAAATACTTTGGAATATGTCTTGATTCAACCGAATTTCAAGAAACTTTTCTTCTCATTTAAGAGTCGGACTTTAAATGTTCCCAATTCGAATAAAAGTCGTGATGGAGGCGGGAGACTGGAAAATAAAGTCTAATTTCGAACTAATTTTATGATTCAGTTCGCGTCGTCAGCGGGCAATAAAGTTTTTTAATGCTCTTTTATTTTTATCATTCCTGTTGATGAACAAAGGGAAGTAATTGTAAAATGAGTCTCCTTTTCTTTCTTGTAGTAAGCTGAAACAAATTAATATTTCACACCAGGAATTTTGTGACAAAAAATGAGAATCAAGACTCAAAGAAATAATAAGTTTTATCAGTTTCGTATGAGAAATTATGACTTTCTCAAATAATCACCCTGGATTGATTTTTGATTTTAACTTCCTTTTCTTGCTCCATTTTGCTCCCTCAACCTTTCATATGTCTTAATATTGGAAACGGATGAACTATCCGATTTAAAATTTTTCGATTTTTGGCACTATATTGAAGATATTAATTATTGGTAATAATGACAGTGATGATAATGATGTCATGAGAGAATGTGTTAAATAATAATTGTGCAGAGATGAATGTTTTCTGATGATGGCCCTGTGCCGAAACGCGTAAAACACTTTGGTTTTTTAGACCATCACTTGTGTTAGAAATTTCTCTTGAATTAAAATGGTAATGCGTATATTCAGGTATATTAGCACCTTATTGTGCTATATATATATATATATATATATATATATATATATATATATATATATATATATATATATATATAAGTATATATATATTGGTTTGTTTAACTTTTTGTTCTAAAGTATTTTGATTGAGTACGATGGGTATGCTCCAGTTAAATTTGGTATTATTCTCTCGAGAGGCTGTGGTTCGAGGCGGGTGCGTAGGCATATGAAGCAATTGGCCTCATCGGACAACTTTGGTACGTATTCTCAGAAGAGCATAAAGCAAAGGAGTTCCAGGGTTCATTACCATAAGAGAGTATTTACATTCAGAGTGTACAATCGGATAGTTGTTGATTATTCTTCAATAGAATATTGAAACATATTTTCAATCATTATATCTTGTGAAACTTAAACCTTCTGTTTTTCCGACAATTGTTCATTTAATTAGTGAAAATATTACACCAAGTCATTAGCAAGACTTCAGGATGCATTGTTTTTCAATCATTTTATTCATCACATTTGTCAATATTTGGATGAAAAACTATTAAGAGAGTGACCTCCGATTTCTACAGTATGACTTTCATTTTGCAGCTCATTGGGGAATCAAGGACGTTTCCTTCAAATCAGACTGCCAAAAGATAAAACAGTCTATAGAATTTGCCACTTAATCAGATAACATTGAATCTCTCAAGTAATAAGAACGAAAAATTCAACGCTTGATCGATGAATATGATAACATTTTCAAGTAGTTAGAAATGAGCACATTGATAAACGCCTATGATTTCGGGATGTTGCAGATAAGAGTATGAAGCGTATTGGAGAAGAGTACCATCATTACCAAAAGGACGAGAATTTGTAGAAAACTGTCTGAATCTACGCTCTATTGTTGCACACTAGCTCCATGCATATAAAATTTTATTAAGTAATGAAGCCAGTTTCACGAAAAATCTAACTGCTCAAATTCCCATCGATGGTCACAGGAAAATACCCAATTAAAATGGCAAATTCATTTCCTACATTGTTTTATATAAATGTATTGTTAGAATGCGTTATTGACTGCTTCGTATTTCGTCAATGATAGATGGGGGCATGTTCTTCAACTTCCATCAAAATACGCTGCCAAATCTCCTGAACTGAATACAGAGAATGATGGAGTTACCCCTTCTTTTTCTTAACAGTGTGATCGGATCTTCAAATCAATTTGTATTCGTTGGACTCATTTTGTTGGCTGAACGATATTGTCCATGAAATTAAAATACGATCTAGAGAACAATTGCTTGAGGAAATTACTGGATTTTGTGAGATTGAAGGAATACGATGGCACTGATACAATTTCGAGCATCCAATTTGAATTCACTTCATCTAATTATACACTACAGAATCTTTGTGAGAAACTTTTGTTGTTTTTAAAAATTTAATTTTCGGTAATAATACAACGCGATTCTCGGAATTAGGCCAAACGCCTAGTGTCCCATTCAACTATTTCAGAAAAGTGCATAGGTACAGGCTGGTCGTTGTGAAAGGGTAAGGACGACTCCGAGGAGAATTTCCTCGTTGAGATAACGGTACGCTACTGCTAGCCACCTAGATGTGCAGCTTCGACAGAACAGTAGAATGCATATCAGCATGGAAACAATACGACTGCGATTCAAGAAATCTAAACTAGTGTCTAACTTCTTGCTAGATAGTTTGATACCAGCACCACTTTTTCACATGCAACTAAGAAATGACGTATTCAATGAAAAAAGGAAAACCGACGACCGAAATCTAACCTAACCTAGTTTTGTGAATCTGAATCAATTTTTATTGTAAAATATTTTCAAGCGATCATTATGGAGTGTGCTATTCAATTATTATCAATAATTAATATCTCCAAAATAGTGCAAGAGGCCTGGTATGGGAGCTCGAGGCACAGCTCTAGCCGCGGCAAATCGAAAAACCCGATTGAATTTAGGAGAGAGTTCTGTTCACAGATGAGTCAAGATTTAGTCGTTTTCATTATAATGAAAGTTCCCTAGTGTACAGACATCGAAATGAGAGATATGTTCAGTGCAACTTTTTACCTACCTATGATTTTGGTACAAGTGCAATTAATGGTGTGGGGAAGAATTTCTTTGAACACTCGCACTGATCTGGTTATCATGAATAATGTATCCTTGAATACTCAGAGATACTTTACAGATATTTTAAAAGCACCTGATGTTCCATTCGGGGCAATTATTGGTGAAAATATTTGGTTTATGCATGATAACGTCAAACCTCACTAAGCTCATATTGTTAAGAACTGTCTTCAAGATCACGAAATCATTTTGATGGCATGGCATGCACGAGGTCTTGAACTCAATCGTAACGAACATGATTGGAATATCCTCGATACAAAATAATAAAGAAATCAAAGCCAGCAAAATACCATGAATGAGGTTCGGAACAGATTGATCGAAATTTTGAAAGAAGTGGACTAGAATGCGATCAGGTCATTGAATTGGAATCGTCGATATTATGCAGTAATTTGCGTCAGGGATGGAAATATACGTGGGTAGTTTTTGGGAACTAACATGTTTGGTTATTAGTTTTATCTCAATTTCAGGTTTTGTTCCCGTGGCGCTGTGGTTAGAAATCCCTGCTGTGACACAGCAGGTCGCCGGTTCGATTCCGGCAAAAGGCCTCGGTGTTGTGTTTGTCTCTGAACTAATATACACAAAATCATTCTGTTGTTGGATAAATGTCCATGGTCTATAACGTCAAAGAAGGGCGGACGTGGGCCAATTTTCCCGCCCTCCTCCTGACTTTCTCCTTTTTAAAAAAAAAGGAATCTCAATTTCAATCCTTAGAACAGGTGGATTACTGGAAACATAATTATTCGCTATATCTAAAGTTCTTCTGAATGAATTTGAATTTTTGATTTTGTGGTTTAATATAACATTGTCTGCAAAAAATCTAAAACAACATTCATACCAGTTCTCAAATGAATCATTCGAATGATATATAGGGTGTTGTTTTGCCATCCGCCAATAGAAAAGAGTTTTTCCATATTTAATCTGGAAAGGAATTACCATAGCGTTGACTAGATAAGACGAAGTAGGTAATGTCAAAATATTTATACTAATCGATTTAGCCGTTTTAATATATTTATTATATATAAGGTACGAAATATTTACCATTTTAGCTTAAATGGCCTGAATATTTAAATAAGCCGAGGATGTCCTCTTTCACCAATTGAAATCTCTTTGCTTTCATATTCTTTCTCGTTTTTCATTTATTTTTATATTTTCTATTTCATGTTAGCTCTTAACCACGATATAACGCTAACTAACCCAACTGCACACGATGAAAGCAGTAGCTCATTTTCAAAAGCTGAAACCTCAATCATAGTTCAGAATCAAGTTCTCAAAGCAGATCTTACGTTTACTATATTGAATTAAATCTCTTAAATTATTATGGCAACATAATGTTTGCCGGAGTTTCGGAGACAAACCATGATTGCATCCAGTAAGCTTCCTACTTGACTTGCTGATTCAATCTCGTTGAAGTTTCTACCGCAGCTAGCTCGTATGAATAATTGAAGTGCTTAACGTCGCAAGCTCGGCTTTGAAGGTTATATTTTGAGATTTACATTTTTTTGTCCATAATATATCAACTTCATTCTCCATCCCCCATTCTGTTAGGGAGAAGGATATTAAGACAGATCGAAACCTATTTAATTTTCAAAGTGTTCTTATAAGTTCTTCTGAATTTCGCATAGCGAAGAACGAACATATGAATTCGATCATTTTGCACTATAATATTTTAACATCATCTGTGAGATGCAAATCTGAGAAGTTTTGTATGATGAAAATAATTATAATACCCAATAACAGCGGCCCTACGCAACTTGCACTCATCATAATTGTCGATTAGAATTAGAACCAGGAAAAATACAACTACTTTCAAGAAAATATAATATCTTTTCAAGTAAACCGTGCAGAGTAAAAAACTTGGGGAGAAATAAGAGAATACACAGACGATTCCAAGGTAAAAAAAGTAAAATGGATAAAATAAACCGTTGCAAATGAATCAGATCTTGTTTCAAGCGAGTACTAATTGAGGTTGATGAGAGATTTTTCAAACCGTGAAAAGCGATCATGAACATTGACAGAGTTGTATGTAATGAACCTCCTCAAAAAATTCCTATGGGATTCAGGCAGATTAAGAGTAAGAAATCCCTTTGGTTGCGCTTATCACTCCTAAATATTGATTTCTTACGAAAGTATGAAGGATCACTCGAACGAAGAATGCCGTGTACTAATGTGGTTAGGTGGAATTTGAATGTATGAGCAATGTTCAGCCGTTTCAAGTACTGAATTCAGAGAAAAATTTGATCTCATTTCTTCAAACGGAAAATTGATTAACAGCATGTATGCAGGACACACCGCATTCTATTCTGCGTTGGCTTGTTCAAACAAGGAAGCAGGACAACCAATGCATAGGTACCACTACTGCCTCGATTAGTTTCAATCTGAATTTGAGTTTGAAAATTTTTTCATTCATATATAAGGCTTTCAAGGCTCTATAGAATAGAATAGGTTTATTTGCCCTAAACTATTACAAGGCATTTCAACGAATAAATGAATAAACAAACAAACAAATAAATATAATATAAAATCAAATATACAGATTGGTTACATCAAAACTTCAACTAACATATACAACCAACAGTGGATAGATAACATTTGAAGTATCGTTTTAATAGATCTATGAATTCTTGTGGACCATAAATGGTATTTTTTAGGAGTATTTTTTTATATCCTGCTCAAATGGGTGTATTCCGAGCTGCCTCACTTGCCTGGACAAGAAGCAAAAAGTCGCATGGCCAAATACTTGTAACCACGTTAAGACCTTGCAAGCGAATACTAAGGCAGTATTAGATTTTCTCTATGCCTTGTAAAATAGTCATGAACAATGTTGTGGGACTCATGTTTGTGTTGATGCCCACGTAAGTGATGTAAAACTGTTAATATAAATTGGGAGGGAATGGTAAGTATGCCTAACTGGTTGAAAATACCTCTGTAGCTTTGGATCTGATGAGCACCCACTATTACTCTGATCGCTCTCTTCTGTAGCAGGAAGACACGTTGAGCCTTCGACGAGGACCCCGCAAAGCATTATGCCGTAAATGGCAACACTATGAAAAATTGCAAATATGTGATGAATGCGGCTCGGTCATCGATAGTGTGTTTTATTCTACGGATGGAACATATTGCAGAGGACAATCTTCCACTGAGGGAATCGACATACAGACCCCATGAGAGGGAGTCATCTAGTATAAAACCCAAAATTTTAATTCCGTTCTTCTCCGTTTTAGTAATTGTGGGATGTGTATTTATTGTAATTTTTTGGGTTTTCCTCGATTTAGGCTGAGGCTATTTGTTGCAAACCATTTTCCTGCACTCCTGATCGATACCTCAGAGCTAGTTTTTTGCCTCCTCCTTGGAGTGGGATCTGTTCAGTATATTCGTGTCATCAGCGAAGATACAAATGTCTCCCACATTGATGTAGTGTGGCAGGTCGTTCATATATATAATAAACAAAATATGTCCCAAAATGGAGCCTTGCGGAACTCCTCAATTGATTTAAACTGGGGAGGATAGTTGATCCTTCCACTGAACCACCTGCTATCTATTCTTCAAATAGGACTCGACCACACTCAATGCCCTTCTTCTTTTGTCCAGATGGCCCTGCTTCTCAGTCAGGATCTGCCTCACTACTAGATCGAAGGCTTTACCCAGATCGCAGCATCTTAAATCTGTATATTGCCTCTTATCTATTGCTTGCGTCATGGAATCGACTAGACTGTGGATCAGCCTTTTCTAAATCCGTGCTATTGATCTGATAGCAATACTTTTGTTTCCAAGTAGTCTATCAGTCTCTTTTCAATAGGGCTTCAAAAATTTTAGAGATTACAGGCAATATAGCAATTGACCTGTAGTTCAACCATACATTTCTATCACCTTTCTTGTAAGGTATTACCTTAGCTAATTTCAGTTCTTTGGGAAATATACCTTGTTCAAAGCACTATTTCACATGTACGCATAATGGTGACACAATAGTGGTGATGATTCTCTTTAAGAGGATAACGCTAAAGCTACAGATATATCTAGAAGTTCTGGGTTTTATCCCTGATACCTCAGCTATTATTTCATCCTCTGTTACTCCAAAAAGCATTATAGATCCCAAGAATAGGGACATCATTGGAAATCCTTCTGGACTCATCCAAATTAATGGAAGCTTCTTGTGCAAGGCTTTAGCGATCGATGAAAATTTTTCATTCAAATATTCTGCATCAATGCTGGAATTGTCTTCAGAGTATTTCTCCGGTTTTATGTTTTCATTTATTTTCCACACCATCCTAGTTTTGTTATCCGATTCAGTTATTCGCTTGAGGTTATCGTTTCTTGTGTCGTTGTCAATCGCAAATGTAAGTTGAGTTTTTAGAATTTTAAGGATCTGCCAAGATGTTTCATCCTTTCTGACGCTGGCTATTGTGTAAGCAGCATTTATCTGATTTTGTAGTAGATTTCCTTCCTCATCGTCAACTATTTTCATCTTTCGAGTGCAGCCAACTTGGACCCTTCGCTCGGGAAAAGAAACATAGCAGTTAACTAGCAATGAGTGGAAACTGGCAAAAGCCAACTCTGCCTTTTTACTTGTCATCTGTCTCCAGTCTATCTGATCCAGTTTCTGTATGAACCTTATTATATTAGACTCACGCAAGTCTCTAATGGTAACAAATCTACATTGCGGTATGACGATTGCAGAAAAAGTCACCAATTGCGCTTCATGGTCGGAGATATGTGCATTCATCGTTCGTTTACTGTAGGTTTTCCTATCCACATTAGTGAATATGTTGTCGATACATGTAGAAGAATCTCTAGAGTTTCTGGATGGATCCATGAGAATATTATGGAAATCGTAGGATCGTGTTAAGTCCACTAGATTTTTCTTTGCTGTGGACTCAGTCATCATATCTATATTGAAGTCTCCCGCTAGTATGATGTGTTTCATGGATGTTTAAGTAATAACCGCAAAAGCAACATCTTGCTGATCAATGAACCAATCAATCCTCTGAGTAGGCGGGCGATATGTAGCCAGCATAGCGGAGGTCAATGCAGGGATTAGGATTGCGCACATTTCTATGTGTCTGTCGACTGAAATTCTCTAAATCATGTCTACAGGTTGAAAAGTGGTGCCCACTGCGGTGAGAATGATGACACCTCCATGAGTTGAGATAATTCGGGTGTAATATCGAGCAACCTCATAACCTCTTAAATTCAAAGTATTAGTGTTACCTGCGGCAAGCCTGTGCTCTGTTATGCAGGCTATTCCTATACTTACTTGCAACAAAAACTCACTCAATAAATCCCTCTTGTTTGTTATACTTTGAACATTAGGATTTAGCAGAGTGAAAGACTTTTCTTTTTGGGTAGTTTTTCGGAAGTTCCTGTCTTCGTAGCCAACATTCACCGCCTTGTCATTTATAAATTGCTTTAATTCAGGCAGGGCCTTTTCCTAAAAAGTCAAGGCTCCCAAATTATTCTTCATATAAGTCCATACTAAATGTCCGTATAGCCGGATTTGCAGGCCAGAACGCTGTGTCATAGAGCTCATCTTTCTAGTGCATAGGAGCAGCTAGAACAAACTGCTTTTGGTTGTTTGAACTAGGTAATTCCCACAGTGATACTTCAGTCTCCTCAAATGAGGGTTTTTCCATAATGTATTTCCCTATCATGTCAACAGAGACTTGACTTTTACATCTGACTAGATTTATACACCCCGCAAAATCCTCTCGATGTTCCTTCTGAGGGGTCATCGGCCGTACCAATTCTTAGCTTCCATTATTTTTTGGATATAAGTTCTATTTGTGTTTTAGAATAATTCTGATGATTTTTAGCACCCTTCGCGGCTCCCATTTCAACTGCTGCATCACTTTGGATCGCTGGTTTCTTAACAAGTGGGACCGGTGTCGTAGTTGGATTTTCACATTCATTTTCTATTCGCCTCTCTCTTCTATAATTCTTGTTCTGCACTTGCCATGATTCCCCAGATGTTTTTTGTACGTTCGGAATAGCTTCCACATCCCTTTGCATTACGTTTGCATTGGATGTCTCCAGTACGGGAAAAGTCTCGACAATGGGGTCATTGATCTCTAACGAAAGTTGATTTCCAATTTCGTTTGTTTTTTGGACTACAGGCGATGCATTTGGGTTTTTAGTGAGCATCTCGACCAATCCAATGTTGCTCTCCCTCAGTATTTTTACCTCTTCCTTCAATTCAAATCAAACTGCTCGCTAAGAAAAAACCGCCGCTTCACAAGTCGAACGTTGGCATGGAAAATTATACAAATTGAGTTTCGAACTGATTTCTCATCCACCCTATCCCCAAACGCCTTTGTATGTTCTGAAATTTAAAGAATCGGCCCGAGGGAAAAAAATTCCTGTCGAATGAGGAGAAAGCCATCTGAGTCGATGAATATTTCATAGGCTTTTAGGCAATCATTTTCTGATGTTATCGGATAATTGACAACTCATAATAATAAATTGTATTGTCCTCAGTTTGATTAATTTGTGGAGTTCCCTGATTTAACTATACAGAATACGCAAGGGAAGGGCGTAGACAAATGAGAGAATTCGGCAGGAAAAGCTTGAGCAAAGAATTTTTTTTTTCGAATAGCAGACAATTTTCTCAAAAGATCAGGATTTTTTCCGTCCGAAGACTCTCCGTTCGAGTCCAAGCAGCTTCCGGGGAAGGGCACTAAGGCCCCTCGAAAAAAAGGAGAGAAAGCGCGCAGGGGGGCCGCACCAGTTAAAATCGGGCAGAAATTTTACCGAAAAACCAAAATTCCATCCTTCCGAACGAGAATAACACATTTTACCAGGTCAAAAAATTCGAAAACATCCGTCTCCGAGAGAATTTCGAAAATCACTAAATTTTTCCCCTCAAAAAATGGACCGAATTGGAAGAGGGGGGGGTGTTAGCCAAAACTGCCGAATATCGAGCCGCGTTTTCTGAAAAAGAAACGCTACCCAAGAATTCTTTTGTTCCCATAGCGTAGTCTCATTTCGATATTCCGAAACGTTCCGGAGAAATCCGCCTCCAAAGTTGGTCATTTTCGAGCGACCGCCGAAAACGACGAAAAGGACGACTTTCCCCTGGCCATATAGAGTGCCGTGACGATATCTACTTCCGCCCTGCAAAAAAGGCGTTTTCGAGCCGTTAAAAATAATTTGACAGGAATAGAAAAAACAAAGTATCCTATAGCTCGAATGCTCCAGATTTTGAAAGATTTTTCAATTAGAGAATCATCGAAATTAACTAAATAATTTCCCTCAAGAATTCACAATCAACAAATTTAAACAGATCATTGAATATTAAACCACTGTCCAACAAATGTAGAGTTAGGCACACAGAGATACACGCTTCAGTCAAAGCAATATTAAAATTCTCATTCAGCCCCTTGTAAACACGCAAACCAAATATTTCCCCAACTTTCCGGAAAACTTTTCTATATTGAGATTTTCTCATATCCCGAAAGGAAATTACACTTACTTGGCCATTTCCGATAGCTGCAAACGTCCATCCTTATTTGAGTCGAAGACCTGAAGCTGAAAAACGAGAAGAGCGATAGATTTTGTTCAGGTCATTGAGCTGAAAGAGACTTCTTACCATTGTGTCCGTATATTCTATGAGTTTGTCCTCTGAGACGTCATTGATTTTCTTCGCTTCCTTCAATAGGTCCCTCAGGAAATTCTGCAAATGCAAATTCGAATAATCAAATTAAAACCCCTGTCGTATCGAATGTTTCGTTCGACCGATGTTGGAATTCAATTCTGGGCTCACAAATCAATTACGGATTTTCTTCGTAACGAATGAAATTAATAGCGTGCATATCATTTTCATCGTTATGGAGATCGAATCGAAATTTGATAACAATGGCAATCAGCACGGAAATATTAGGTTGTGATACGCTGTGCCTAAACAATTAGGGATGTTAGGCATAACGAGTGGTATATCGAAATTGATGGGATCCCCCCATGTTGTTTTTGTGCCTTTTATCGTTGCATAAAAGAACATATGCTGTTCTGCACAAGGATATTTTTGCAATGAAATGTTGATTGAACTATGTTCTTTTATTGATAATGATAAGTTCGTCATATGTTATACGAACCTTATGATATAACCATCAATTTAATCGGGATGCTTCAGGCTGGCAGATGCAGAGGGAAAAATGCAGTACTTAGTTCTAATCAGAGAGTGATGAGTAACTTGTGGAATCTTTTTTCGAGAGGCGATGCAGTAGCCCTAAGACCTGGCATGGGTTTGTTTAATTGCTCATAACGATCGTAAGATTGACAGGTATCTATTTTTATGAGCTACCCACTTCAAAAATGCTTTATATGTAACTCGACCTCCTCTGAAAATTATACAATCCATTCGGAATCGTTTTGGTGGGCTTTAAACTCTTGCTATAGAAAGACAATGTGTGAAAATTCTCTTCAACTCTTCAATATTGGGATTAAATTTTATATGAAAGATCCTTAATATATAACAGCAGCAAATCCGTGTAACAGGCTAGCCATTTACTGCCCCCTAGTTCCAATCCAATTAATGCCGAAATTTGAGTCAAGTAAATTAGCAACGGCCATAGTTTCATGAGAAGGATCTCTATCATGTTGAAAATAGATAATCCTTCTTTCACCAAGAAACAGTTCATCAAATTATTTGACTATGAAGGTTTTCATAAAAAATAACATACACTAATACGCCGTTATCTGTCTGCACACCATACACTGAACTCTTATAGGCCTTGCCGATGAATAATAATATGGCTATGGAGGTTTACAACCAATCACCCTACCAATGTTCATTTCGACAATTGAATATTCCATCTCTATCGATGTGGACATTATTAGTGCAAATTATTATCATGCAGTTCATGTTGGAAATCTCCTGGCTTCAGAAAATAGGAATGATGCAGCGGCATCTGCATCATAGTTTTGAATATAACATTCAATCACATTGAACCTTTCAAAATTTTTGGTCGGCATGGTCGCTTCGTTTTTACAAACGCACAATATTCACACAATAGTTGTATCTTGAAGAAAAACATTAAATGATTTATCTGAATTGCAATTGTTAAAATTAATCTGTCATAATAAGAGCATGAAACAAACTAAAGCTATTTCCTTATTCCTGTAAATTTTGTGAATAAATATAGAGTTACTAGGTAAAAATCAGAGAAAAGTTACAATTTTCGGTTCTCAATGAAAACACGTCCTGGATGAAAAAATTCAGTGAACATGAGATATATTTTACAAAAGGAAATAGAAATTTGCAACGAAATATAACTTATCTATGATTTATCTTCAAATAAATAGGAAACGAAAGAAGTGAGCTTGAATCTGTTTGAGGCCATGAATTTCTCACGCAAAAGGAATACGGAAATGGGAGTTTATTTTCCTCGATTCACAATATTATCCCAAAGCTCCGGTACTGAAATATTGAAAACTGTCCACCCTATATATTTAATTAGCTAATTTAATGTTTCAATTATTACAAAGGTTAAACTAACAGAATCTGAAGGAAAGTGAAATACAAATAATTGATATTGTCTAACTACTCAAAGTCCCATAATCTTTACTTTCATCACAACTTTGAGATATCATGATTTTGATTTCTTAATTTCTTATTCAAATATTTTAAAAGCTCTCTAACAACTTTCTCGAGATGAATATTTTCAATAATGATGACGTAGAATTCAGTACACAAGCAATATTGTTTCATATACAGGGTATCAGTGAATTGCGTGTACAACACTATACCACAGATTCTTCAGCTTGAAATAAGTTGATTCAGGCCAACTACCTATATGAAAAGTTTCTTCGTTTGGCTGCTAAAGGTCGCCAAATCTAAAGATTTTTTTTCTCATTTTTCAAATCATTCGAGAACGACTAGATCGATAGAAACCATATTTGGTATGCGTAATCGGGTGCGTTATTCACGTTTTTTACTGATTCGTTCAATGATCTTGACGTTTTGCAAGGTCCCTAAAATCTCGAACATGTTTTTATTCAACCAAAAATTTTCAACTGTCTGTGTTTGAGCGAAACTGTTATAGACATTGAGTAGCTAGACTGATTATCAAAATTTTTGTCTCTTAAGAAATTTTGATATGATGAGCAGTTCAATCATAAAGAAATAGTTTTTCAATTTCATGATTTCATTTCTTCAACCACCTAGCAAGTAAAAAATATCACATATTGACCATGTTCGCTTCGGATTTGTTTCTGTAGTCTGGCAGATTGTCATTTTATTATGCTTGACAAAATGATGTTTTCTAGGTTGCTAAATCAGATCAAGCAAATAGGAAATTCGACAAAATATACAAACATCGAAAAATCCGAAGAAAAAACTCAATAAATTTCTCACAATGACTATTTAAAAATATGAGAACAGGTTGGCGAGTTGGAAACTGAAGAAGAAAGAACAAATCACTTCAGTTTAACGACTAATTAGTTTATATTCAAAATTTCATTCAATTAGAGTAAAATCTTCGAAAATTCCATCATTTTGCTGAATAAAGGAGTTAATCCTCTTTGAAAAATTAAATTGGACCCTTGGCATTATTTCAGTGTCATTTTTGAAAGAGTTGGCCGCCTTTGAAATTCTCATATGTAACTCTTCTCCGGTGTCAGCTGGAGAAGAGTAAACTGTAGATTTTAAAGCACCCCAAAGTAAGAAGTTACACGGAATCTAGTCGGGAGATCGTGCTGGCTAACTTGCAGGAGTATCAGCTCCCTTTCCGATCGAACAATTTGCATGTAGGAACTCGCGAACCGCTAAAGTGAAGCGAGAAGGTGCACCGTCGTGCATAAACCACATTTCAGCAGGCAGTAATACTGGAATATCGTCCAACAAATCGTGCAACGTAAGTTTCTTGCGAAAAATTCAAACATGCCTCTCCGTTTAATCGATCTGGAATCACTACTGGACCAATAATGAAATTGTCAATTACTGAACTCCATATGTTAATTTTGAATTGATTCTGTGTACTTGTAAAGCATGTGGATTTTCGACACTGTACACGTGTTCATTGTGAAGGTAGTGATGCTAGACCTAGTAAAACTGCATTCGTCAGTAAATAGAATTTTCCTACTGAAGTGGAGATCCTGAGTTCTGTTTTCTTGGATAAATCGGCAGAAAGTTAGGCGATTTTCAGTATCGTTAAGAGGTGATTCCTCAACTTTCTGAATGTGATAAGGATGACATAATTGACATTTTAGGAACGACCAACTGCAAACCTAAACGCCGCATGCTGAATTGTGGGTTTTCCTCAATCATGTCCAAGATTTGTTCTTTGCGTTCTACCGTCTCTACTGGTCGTTTGGTGGTTTGACATTATGCGATCTGGAAATCTTTCAGCATATACTCTCGAGCTTTCACGTCCATTGCCTTGACAAAATCCGTACACCATAACCATATCAACCATTTAGGAGTTACTGTACATCTCCGTGCCAAATACTGATTAAAAAAATCACCAAAATACCTAGTTAAGAACTTAAGGAACACTGTTGTTGTGTCAACAATTGGTTGTCAAGCCTAACAAAATGAAAATCTGCCAGATCACAGAAATCAATCCAAAGCCAATATGGTCTTATGTATTTTTGACTTGCTAGGTGGTTGAAGGAATGGAATCATGAAATTGAAGTTTTTTGTGATTGAACCGCTCATCATATCATAATTTCTCACAAACAAAAAAAAGTTTGATAATTCACCACTAAATGTCCAAAATAGTTTTGCTCAAACGCAGACAGTTGAAAAATTATGGTTGATTCAAAACACGTTCGAGTTTTTAAGGACACTTGTAAAACGACAAGCTCATCGAGTGGATCACTAAAAAACGTGAACAACGCACACGTTTGCGCATACCAAATATGGTTTCTATCGATCGAGCCGTTCTCGAATTATTTGAAAAAGAACAAAAAAAATCTTTGTATTTGGCCAACTCTAGGGGCCAAACGAAGAAATTTTTCATATAGGTAAGTTGGCCTAAATCGACTTATTTGTGGTATAAAGTTGTTCACATAATTTACGGACACCTGTATATTTGATACATCCATATTGAGAAAGTTGATTCAATTCAAAACTAGCAAAGGACTTCAATCAATAAATATGTATCACTTTGAATGACACAATATTTTTATACTTGTATTGAAATGATAGTTACACCAAAATGATTTTCCTATTAATAAAATCTTTTCCTTCTTGGTTTATATCTCCTAGCAAGTTGAGAGTACTGTTTTCGTTTTTTTCCATATTGCAACTCAAGCAGATAGTTTTTAAGATAAATTGATTTTTGTATTTTGACACAAAGATCTTGCACACTACTGGTTCTCATGAGATTCATTTTTGTTCAGGTTATGGACCATAACACTCTAAAAAAACATTCATTAGACTTTGGCTTAATAAAACAATGTTGATAATTAGGGGACCGACACATTACAGCGACGTCGATGCCATGATTAAATTTTTAAATTTCAATTTCAGAACGAAATTCATTGAATGGTATTGTAACTTAGAACACTTTCATATTTTTCTAATACTTCGTTGAATGAATTAAATATATGACTATAAAACTAGGAAATTCTCCCAGAGATCATCCCACAAACTTATCGGGTGATATGTTTTACGTTCTATTCAGAAGTCACGTTCTCCTATAGAGTTCGGGCTTAGAAAAGATACGATATATTATTCACAGAATGTCAGTTTGGCGAGGAAACATATTCTGTTCAACATTCTTCGAATATGGATGGAAAACTGAATTATTTTACATTTTCACGTCTTCGTACTCACCTTCAATTCGTCTGCTTCGATGTATCCACTGCCATCTGTGTCATATTCCCTCCATATCTGAAAATAAAATTGCATATGTGAATACAAAGTAGACGTGATGTTATTGTATTGAAAATATGTTTCCTGTTCGATACGCTGGTTTCGGTATTCCGTATACTTACTCAGCTAAATCATATCTTTTCATAACTTAAGTGTGGAATAGATCATAGATTTCTTATTTCTTTGCCGTTCGAGAACGAGGGTTGAATCTGGTCAAGATGGAATCGAACCATGATGGAAAGAATAGTTTTATAAGATTTTTAGTTAAGGTGAGCTGAGGAAATCATTTGAAAATATGTCTTAAAAAATCTTCCTTCTCAATATACTATTAAAACTAATATTGTCAAAACAGTGTGGCCACCCAGTAGTCTTTTCAGATACCCTTAATTAGATTTTATTTTGAAAGATTCATTTTCAAATAGAAAATAAAATTAAATTCATACTATATATAAGAGCAAAAGAACCTTTTAAAACATAAATGGAAATTTTCACTGTTTCTGCTATCAACAAATAAATTAAGGTACAAAGTAACATGAAATATATATCAAAAGATCGTTATTTGGATTTGTAAAAATGAGATATTTGGCATACAACTACTGAAGTTTTTGTTTGAATGCAGTGAAATTTTGGGATTTACATACACTCTCTAGTCATTCATTATCTGAAATGTGTCATTGAAAGGTGATTTGAAAGTTTCAACTGATTCTAGGTGATAGTTTTCTACAGTTTGGGCAATGTGTAGAACCAGTGATTTGCTAGTGTTGAAACTCGTAATTTTTGAGGCATGGAGTTTGATGTTCTTAATATCTCATTTTGAAGGGACAAACAGTTCAATCTATTCAGTAATTACTGCAGTCTAGTATTTTTAGCATTGAATAAGAGCGATGACAATTTATTTTGCGTCATTTCCACTTATCTGTTCAAAATTGGTCAAGGGCATGAATTTTCGGATTTGTTGGTAGTTATGATTTGATATATTTAGCTAATAGCTGTATACAATTGTTCTTGTGTCATCATTTTCTCAATTGAGTTACGATTAAGACTTGTTGTGAGCTTTATTTTCAATAGTTTCCATTTATTCTTCAAGACTTTCTTATGATGAAAGTAACGAAAATGCTATGTGTATCATTGAATTGTATGTCGAAATTTTATGCAAAATTGGGCGATTGGAATCCTTGGGATTAAATATATCAATGCTAGTAGGTTTTCTGAAAATGTTGAAGTTAATTTTGCTATTTGACTGGGAACATGAGAGATCTAAAAATTATATCTGATCGTGTTTCCATTTTTTGAATTTAAATTTGATTTTCGGATGGATACTCATGAATTTGAGATGATTGTCACATTGTCTGTGTACCGTTTAGACGTTATCAACCTATTTATACCAAATATTAACTTCAACAGGCAAGTACGAACTTGTACCTTGTACCTTGTTCTCTGTGCTAGACACGAATAGAAGAGGGGCCTATGTATTATATTTTTCCATTAAATTGAAGATAATTAGGCTGAATCAAAGGATTTAAATAAGATTGTTCTAAAATATTAGTTTAAAAGATAATAAGTTCATTTCTTGGAATGTTTGACAGCATGTCGTCCACATCTTAACTTAGAAGGTCAGAATTATTTGGTAAAGTGAAGTTTTCTTGAATTTGAGTTAGGTTAGGTTAGTTTGGAAGATATTCGAAAGGTTATCCAATTTTTATCGAATTTCAAGAAATATTCCAATTTCTCACTTCAATTTCTGTCTGAACCAGTTGTTGCCTCAGAAGAAAAAACTTCAAACATAATATTGAAATCGAAAAGTATGCAAAATAGACATGTAAAGACTTTCCATATCATTTTTTTGCATAAGATGTTCAAAACGTAACGATTCACAACGTTAACCTTCAAATGAATTCGTAATGTAACTTAGCATGTCTGGTGGTACCGATCGAAATGCTTCTCCTATTCTCTCTTTTATATCGTCAGCAGTCGTTAGCGGAGTTCGAATTACAATTAACTTGACATATCTGCATAGGAAATATTCAAGGCAAGTTAGATCAAGTGATCTTGCAGGCTAATTTTGGAATCCACCTCTGCCGATCCATTTATTTGGAAAATGTGTGTCCATGAAATTCTGCAGGTTGGATGTGAAAAGTGCAGGAGCTCTGTTCAATTGGAACCACGTTCGTTCCTTACGTCGATCGTCACATCTTCTAACAATTCTTGTAGATGATCACGAAGAAGGCTCCAAAATATACTTCTATTTAACTGCTCATTGAAAAAAATGGTTTGATTATTGTGCCCCAAGTATTAATCGCCCATCGATACTGCGTGTACGGCAGACGAAAGATATGTGGACTCAGATTATAGTAGTATTGAAAATTGTGCCGGATCACTAGAGTGTTGTTGTGAAAAGTGCGCTTATCCGAGAAGATTGTAATTTTTGCAAAATTTTCATTTCTTCCAATCGATTCCGACATCTATGAACAGAACTCAAGCCGACGTTCAAAATCCGCTTCCGATAGTTCCTGGTGGATCTGCACATTATGCTGATAAAATCCGTGTTTTTTCAAGATTCTGGATGCACTTTCACCACTAATTTCCGTTTCATCGGCAATCTTCCGCTGATCAGTAGTTGGATTTTCAACGACTCTCGCAAAAAATTTCGTTTTCGTTATCTTCTTTCACCCGCTTTTTTCTGTTTCTTTTGGATGAGCTATGTAGTTGGTTTGCCGAAATGTTTGTAGTCATTCTTTTAGGAATTTCTGTCTGCATGTTTTCGATTCGGGTATCTTTTAGAGTGAACTCTTGACGCTAAAAACAGTTTGTTGGCACTCGCCGATGACTGAAATCATATCAATTCGTTCTTGTATTGGTTAACTCCTCATTTTGAATGTTTATCGAAAAGCAAAATTGGTTAAAATTGGAAACTGATAGTAAAACAAAAATGAAATTGTGAACACTATTCACTGGTACTTAATCGAAACTGTTTCTGTTCAAGACTGACATAATATTATTTCCTTATAGTGTTCTCCTTTTCCAGAATTCGTAGATCACAAGTATATTGAGCCCCTAATATTGAACAGCAACATTAGAATGATTCGGAATAGGTAGGTACCAACTGAGTACAAGAAATGAGATAAAGAGATCTCGATTGTTGAATTTCCTTGATGAAATTTGCTTCATCCCTTCATTGAAATTGAGTTGATAATGAAATTTGATTCACTGAATGTGATGATTTGAATAAATATTATTCTTTGTTCTGGAAATAAACAGTGTAACAGTAAAGCTATAAATTAGTGTGGAAAATTGCAATATTACTTGAAATTCCATAAAAATTGGGTAAACTTTCGAATACCTTCGAAACCGTTGAAATTAGATATAGGAAACCTAGGTACCATTCGAAAGGTATTGAAATGTATTACTCAGATATCGCTCTGATATAGGTTATGCGATTTGAAAAAAAGAAAGAAATTAGATTTAAAAGAGCCCAACTTGAAAATCGTGATGAACA
This sequence comes from Cryptolaemus montrouzieri, assembly GCA_013387265.2. Taxonomy (NCBI): domain Eukaryota; kingdom Metazoa; phylum Arthropoda; class Insecta; order Coleoptera; family Coccinellidae; genus Cryptolaemus; species Cryptolaemus montrouzieri. The sequence continues at coordinate 109,183,933 of JABFTP020000185.1, forward strand.
AATGGTCACATGTTCAAGCAACAGTAATAACTATACCGTAAGTTGTACATCTGAAGCTTTAAAATACATATAGAGGGCACATAATATTTTTTAAAGTCCACAAATTTCAGAAAATTTTGGAAATTATTAAAGATAGGTAAAGGAACTTCGAACAAACTCACCTCCTTTTTTCCTCACAAAGTCGAAAATGAAACAAAATATAGGGTGTCCTATTTGAAATTCTAACTTTGCGTTGTAACTTCAATTCAAAATCAACCGTGAAATATGCCTAATCTTGCGTCGCGAATGTAGAGATCACCCGGTATTCTCTGTGTAAGTAACAGGTAGGAGCTGACCATGGGGCTCACGCATTACCAAAAAATGTGTGCAGTGGTGGCGCAGCGTGATAAGAGTGAATATCACGAACTCTCGACATTTCCATTAAGCTGCAAGTTACCAAAAATATCTTCTGGATTTCAAATAGATGGCGGTGCAAGTTTGTTCATACCATCCTTACACCCGGCTCCATATGCAAAACAGTAAAATATGGCATCCGTTTTGGTTTTCTTCTAGGACATTTTTCTCTATTCATCGTATCATTTCTCCCTCATGTTACATGACAGTTCATCAGAATTTCACTCTTAATAGTCGTTCACTCACCAATTATTAAATGTTAACCTGAGAAATTAATACAAACAGAGGTCAATCACTGAAACGACGAACAGAAATTTTCAGTATAAATGTAGAGAAAAGAGATTGCCTTGTCTCTATTATAATGGTCTTGCCTGTCGATCAAAATATAATGACGGTTGGCTAATATATCGAATTTGCGAAAGGTGGTTTTATGCTGCTTAAGCAAATTAAAATAGATCAGAATAGAAAAAATTTTATTGTGTAATAAAATAAAACTACAAACAAAGATTATTACACGAAGGGTAATATTTGCTGAAAGCGTTCTTAAATATTAAAAAAAAATAAAAACATCCCTGTAATACAAGATTGAACAAACAGTAAATTATTTAAGTCATACATAAATCTTTAAGAAACACATTGAGACCTGAGGGCGACTTCTGCCATTCAGTAGACTGGAAGATGAGGAGATATTCTTTGTATTTCTCTCTAAAGGTTTTCTTGGGGAACAAAGAAGAGGGGATTATTAAGCATCTTGGCATACAAATACATACGAGAAAGTACTTTGGAATCCAGAGGTGTAGAATCTCGGTAGTTGGAAAATAGAACCTCTAATGTTCAACCCATGCACTTCCTGTCTAATGATCATCATATCAGAAAGATATTATGGGCACTTCGATTTCCAAATTTTCTGAACAAGCAGATTATGATGAAGTTCAGCCCTTCTCTCATATTTCGGTATGCTATGCCCTTATAGACTGGGGTCAAATGATCGAAGTTACGAAGAAAGTGAAACGTATACTGGCATTCTGCACCAGTTGGATTTTTCTCTCAATGTCAAGGTTCAAATAAGTGTAATAGAGCACACTGCAATAATCCATTTGAGGAAGAACAAGTGGCTCAATCAACATCGGCTTTAATTTTATGGCAATACGTACTCAAATGAGTAAAGGTTATTCAATTTGATGTAACATGATACTAATTTAGCTTCGACATGCGATTCAAAACTAAGATTAGTGTCAAAAATGATTCCAAGATTTTAAGCCTGTTCAACCTGTGGTATCAGAAAGCCTTCTATATTAGGAGCGATAGAGTTGTGCATTTCAAGTTTCTGACGAGCATCGCATAACCCTATAATCATGTAATCACTCTTGTTGGAGTTGAGTACAAATTCACTCTTAGCAAACCACCCAGCCACACTTCTCCGATCATCAGTTGCTCTCTGCATAGAATTATCTGCATCTTCTGGTAAAAAACCAATGAGAAGTTGAGCATCATCTGCTTATAAATGAATTGAGCAGTGGATCACCTGCTCAAGAAGCGCAAGAGTACACAGGCTGAAAAGCATCGGTCCAAGTACACTGCCCTGAGGCACCCCACATCTAGAAATCATAGGATCTGATTTCTGTCCATCTAGCTCTATTATTTGAGTTCTAGATAGATAACTTGTGAACGATCGGCATACTTCCACAGAAAAACCACAGTAACCCATCTTTGCTGTGAGCAGCCGATGATTAATCATGTCGACTGCCTTACTATAATCAAGAAGAAACAGGGCCGAGGCTATAGATCTATCCATGTGCAGACCAATTTCAGAAGTTACCTTACAAAGAGCTGTTCTAGTACTGTATCCTGCCCGAAAACCAGATTTGACCTTTGGCGAAATTCTCCACTCCCTGATCAGGGATTTCATGATCATGAAATCCGTGATCATGTCGCACACCAGCAACTCAAGCATCTTCGCCACGATTGGTAGAAGGCATATAAGTCTGAAGTCAGAGAATTCTTTAACATCTGTCAACTTTGGTAGGGGCTCGACAATCGAAGTCTTCCAGATACTGGAAGAAATACCGCTCCCCAGACCGTTAATGAGCTCTGCCAGAACTGTTGCAGTGTGAGTGATACTTAATGAGAGCATGATATAACTTATGCCGTCAATACCCATGCATTTAGATTTTATTCTTCCAAGTGCATTTATTACATCCTCCTCAGATACTTTCCTGAACTTCAAGCTCTGCCCCCTCAAGCGCTGCATTTTATTACATTGGAAAAATTCAACTGTGTTCCCATCTACCCGAGCTATTTTTTGTCCAGCGTAGTTGAAGTAATCTCTCATTTTGTTGACGTCTTTTAAGTGGGAAGGAATCTCATTAGTTGGTCTGGAGTGAACATTGAACCTTTTCATGGTGTTCCATAACTTTTTAGAGTCTTTACCAGCTTTTTCAATTTCACATAACATATAGGCTTCTTTTTTACTTCTGATTGCAAAAGAGAAGTATTTTTTAAGATCAAGATAGTATCTTCTATGTAAACCATTCAAGGTTTTTTTTGTATCTATTAATAGCATTTCACTTCAGCCTACTTATTTGTTTGATGGTGTTTGTGATATAAGGTTTATAATTACGCCTGATCTTGACAGTCTTGATAGGAGCATGTTTATCGAATAAAGAAATTAGTACCTCATTACATGACTTCACCTTATCATCTAAGGTCTCAGGCTGCAGACAATTTTCAAAGTCTATTTGCTGCATGTCATTGTCAAACAAAACTTTGTCAAAATTACTAAAAAATCGATATGTAATTTCCCTACTAGTGAAATTGCTTTTAGTCTAAGAGTTGCGAATATCATACGATGGTCAGACAAATCGATCATCTTGAAATATTTAGAATGTGCGCTTCTATTTCATACTTATGTACCTGAGTGAATTTAGAGTTTTTCCTTATACTTTATTCATCTTTATGTTATTTTACTCGTAGTAGATGAATAAGATCTACTTGTCGTCAGAAATAACCGATCCTTAAAATTTGATAATCATCCAAATAGTACTACCACGAGTAGGGACAATTCTTCCGACTCATTTCACTGTCAAAAACAAGGAATGGCTACTTCATATAACTAAGTTCACAGATTCATTAGTTTTCCTTCAAATCAAGAAAAAAATTCAGAAAAAATAACTCTGATAAGAAATTCAGCTACCTTGATTGATTATAAAGATAGTTTAGTAGATAAGTTAATCAAAGGACAATGATTCAAGAAAAGAGTGTCGAATGACCCTCCTCTTCAACCTGAAGAATAAAAGTAAAATTCGTTTCTTCACTTTTGGATCCGCGATATACCAAATAGATCAGGAAAATAATTTAAAATATCCACATGCAATTAACCTACAAATTAAATTCAACCTTGAAGGGCTTACTCGGAAACCCAAAAGACAAAGATAAGGAAAAGGATGGCATATTTGAAATAAGTTGTGAAGATTGTGAAAAAAGGTATATTGACAAATTAAAATATCAATTAAAACGTGATTAGAAGAACATCGAGTACATACAAAATATGGACGTCTAGAAGAATTCAGCGTTGCTCAACATGATTTTGATCAATAATATAGAATAAAATTTTAGGAATTCAAAATATATGAGAAAAATATTGAAAACGCGTATACACTGAACGCTCTTGAAAATACCCATTCAATGAAATGCAAACATCCACTAAACAAGGACAAATTTTCGATTATGTTCAGTGTACTCTACAGTTTGTGAGATAGCGCGTTTGATCAATCAGGACCATAGTTTGTCGAAATAGTCTAGTAGCAGCTATAAGTACACATGATAGAGCTATTTATAATTAGGTTTAGTGTGTTATAATCTTCTGATGATGCCAACTTAGTTGATGAAACGCGCGTCGAGTTTTGAAATAAAGCTTTGGTGTATAGCTTTTTTTTGCTGACAATCATTGTCTTTTCCGTTGCTGTCACTAATTATTAGTGACTACCCAGACAAGGTGTTTTGGCTTCGCTCTCTTGAATGATATTGAGAATTATATGCGCTTCACCCGTTCATCCTCATTTTTCTGAGCTTTAGGAGCGATCGTGGAGGGCTAAACACTTGTTTTGAATGATATGATGATCTATTTTTCATATTGTTCTTTCTCATTAACGTGTTTCGATTCACATTCAAATTTGATATGAAGCAATATAGTTTCATTTTGATGAATCCTTCTCTCTCCTTTCGTAAGAAAAATAATTAACTAAACATATGTGAAAGTGTCAATGATGAGAAACTTTCCCTTTGATTGTAGAATCAGAATATCAAATCTCATAATTTGTAAACTGAAATCATTAAAACACTCTGATTTCCACATCTATCGAGCATACGAGCAAAAGTTTCATGTCTGCGTCTTGTTGGCTGCAATATTAAAACAATAGTTTTTCAAATCCCACAACTGTAGAATCGAGAAACATTTTGTTCGTCTTTACATCAAAACAAAAAGAACTCATGATTCAGTTAGAAGAATAACAAGTTCAAAACAAGCAAATAAATCAACTTCTTAAGAGAAATTTATATCACCTAGCAGAAACCTCCAATTGCTTATGCAAGTTCAAAACGAAAATATATTTTCGCCAGACAGATCGTTACGTTGAATGCGGTAAACACGCCATCTCAGATAAATGTTGATTATTCTCAGCACCCCAGAACAATAGCAAACAAAGATATTAATTTCAGCGAACAATGTTATCAGAGAGGTGAGTTTCCAGTGTGGTGGATTTTATTACAGAATATAAAACAATGTTGCCGAGATGAACCGATTTGAAATTCGCCACGTAAAGAGTTATGGCTTCAACTGATAGGTTTCCGATTTAATAACTTTCCTGTATCGATCAGAGAATATTAAGTGAATGCAGTAATGCAATTTCGCTTACGAAGCATTCGAAAACTTGGCGATTTATGAAAAGTAGGAGCGCAGGTGCTCTGGGTGAATAAAGGAGTATATAGATCAAAACAAAAATTGACTACAGACATGATTTTTCTATTCTTCATAAACCATCTCATACAGATATCACCATTCATAGTTTTTCATCAATGTGATAAAACAAATGGCCATCAATAATAGTCATAATTCTAGAATGATTGATAGCATACTTTCTCATAAACAATTTCAGCATGCAATCCATAAGGTTTTTTCAAGTATTGAAGAGATCAATCAAACATATGTCATTTTAACTTATATTGGTTATCCCAGTCTTAGTTTGAAGTATCTTCTCACGCATAATTTGAATATACTATAACTCTCTAGCAGACTCTTCAAAAACTTATAATCCAAATTCATGAGGAAACAAATCAGATATTTTCGAGCTCTCTTGTGGAAGTTGTAAGGAAATTTATATCGTTAGAACTTTCATAAAACGCAGTTTTGACAAATGAAACTCTGATTCTCATTATGCAAACTGGAAGAAAACCATACTGTTAATAATCAGTTTGATATTTCACATAATGAAAACATTATATTAAAATTGAACAAATGGATAGCATTGGAAATCAGTGAATAAAAAAATTCCGCAATTTCAAGTAATAGTGAATTAGTCTTAAATTCGTCACCATTACCAAATCTTTCCAGTTCTTGAAGCTAACCTATATGGATTTTCCTCCTATTGTTGTAAGTACCTAGCACTTCTCCCTTTTGAATGTGATTACTCATCTGACGAAACCACAGACTGGTGAAAAGCATCATATGTATGTGCATATAGTGAAAATTTGAACATGTAAAAGCTATAAACTTTGTGGGTTCACTTATTGGTCCACTGATGGAAAGCCGAAAGTGCCTGAGGCCTCTGAGGATCAGTCAATGCTCCCTTTCCTTCAGGTTTAACAACCGGTTTCCCTTGTGGTTTCGAGAGTAATTCCGAGCCTAGGCTCTAGTCCAGTTCCGTGGCCTTTCTATGAGTTCGCTTGCTTATTGCCTTCAATACTCGAGTGAAAATAGAGCTTTTCTCATTTTCCCAGTTGAGCAAGGATTGAAAGACATTCCTGCATCATAAGTGACGTTCAATTCATGGATGTCAATGCCTTCAGTAAAGAAGTCTTAGAGGAACGCGTAAAACCAACAGCGTCTAGTTATACGTGAACCGCTATATCGGGTAATACAGATGAGGCGTGCTGCCCACTGCCCAGGTTTATAGATCAGAAAAACACACTAACAGAATGATACCTTCTGTTCCGTTGAAAACAATGTAAAGTGAATCAGACAAACTGAAATAGGTAGTCATTGTTAAGCCTTTTTCACTACATTAGAAAGGACCGGGAAAAGATTCCAGTCTGCCAAAACATACACTTCTCGGGCTGAATAAGTACGAAATTAGATTAAGTTCCACCGGACTTAGTAGAGCTGTTGAATGAATAGAGCGCTCAATCGATCCTGTAACTCTAGCATCTCCGAACATATTTTAGGCACAAACACGTGAGAGTGCTGGAAATCATATTTTCAACTACGTTCTTCCTCTGGCGACATACAACATACTATTCTGAGGCTTAATAATAGAAAAGCACCATAGTAAGATAGTATCACAGCAGAATTGATTTTACTTACTCGTCCTCAACTTCAACAGAAAACATTATGGGGGAAAACAATCTGGATGTGGATTAACACGCGGAACAAGTGACCAACTCTTCGTACAACGCATGAATAAGGGGAAATGCTCTGAGCACGGAATGGACCTACACCTCTACTTAAAAATCCTTGAGTAGATTCTTGTAATGTTGACGAGTTAATTTAAAGTGTTGAGTATGGTATTGGGCTCGCGAAAACTCTGTTTTTATTGGACCTGGATATGAGGTCTGGAAATAGGAATGGATGTCAATATTGGAAGAAGTAAGTACCATGTTGTATCAACATCAGAGGAGATAAAACTCTAGGCAACCGAAAGAGAGACCACGTCAAAACAAATACAGCAGACGCCAGAAGATTTAGTAGCTCTGTAATTGGCCGAATCATGTTTAGGGGGTGAGATCTGAATGTTAGCAGTCTGTACAGGTACGGTCTCGGTCCATCGGATAGACAATCAAATTTTCATTATTGTTTTGGAAGTGTTATTGATCGAGTGTTGAGAAGTGAAAATATTGTGTGTATAATGTCGTCTACGGATACTGCAGATGAAAGTACTGTTGAAAATTATTCTCCGAAAAAGCGGCTTAAGAAAGGTCATTTTATTTTGAATAAAAAACAGATCATTTTCAACCTGGATTCAACGTCTATAATAGACAAATGCAAATAGATTCTGAACCTATCAACGAAATCGTCGAACAAGTGGCAAATATTGTGGGAGTTAGTAAAACTGGTGTTTACAGACTCATAAAGGAGGATAAGGAGAATCATTCTTTTTCACAACCGAGGACGTACCCGAAAAGGGTGAAAATTGCGGATAGTGTTACTGATTTCGACAAAAATATGATTAGTAGGAAAGTGCATCAGTTTTTTCATAGAAATGAATTACCTACAATAGATAAAATATTGAATTAAGTGAACAGTGATGTTGAAAGAACAACATTCCGTAAAATATTGAAAAAAATGGACTTCAGATCCCAGAAGAGGGGGAGGAATGGTTTACTATTGGAGAAAGAGGAAATAGTCTTGTGGAGGAGAGACTATCTCAAACAAATTAAAAACTACCGCCAAGAGAATAGAAAAATCTATTACCTGGATGAAACGTGGGAGAATGCTAGGCACACTAAATCAAGTGTTTGGGTAGATGCATCTGTAAAAACAGCCAGACAGGTTTTCCAAGAAGGTTCATCGACTGGATTGAAGAATCCCACAGGTGAATGGTAGTTATATTATGCATGAATAATTCATGTATAATATAATATAATATTCATGATTCTCAAATGATACACAAGTTCTGTTGGTTCGTTTTTGATTGAAATTGCTAATTTTTTGATAAACTTATTTGATTTTTATTCTGATTCAAATCTTGATTTGAATCATGCTTACTCTGTATCAAAATTAGTCACGTCATCAAGTATTCCATCATTTTTTTCTGAAACCATAATCTTTACCTATAACTAACTGCAGAATGAAGGTTTTCGAATACCCTTTGTGAAAATATTCCTGTTATTCCTTGCAAATTATGCTATAGGTAAAACCCATACATACTGTTCATTATCCAGTACCTGGTACCACAACAATCCTGTTTCGAATTGTTAGCATGCCGCTTTCTTTCGAAGACGTTCTATATCATGCTTTCAATCTATATTTACAACAGAAATAGGATAATTCAATTTGGACGAATAGATGGGATCTTATTAAGGGTCTGTTGCTACTTCTGGGTTTTTCTTTATCTCTATTGCTACTGTAAATTAACTTAAGTAGGCTGTGTACCACCTACCTGTCGTCAAAAGGTTTATCGGTGATTTAACTCAATTCTATAATTATTAAAATTAAGTATTTTTTTGAATTATGAGATTCCACATGATTAAGTTAGATGAAAATAGACACATGCAATCATTAATAGAAATAATTTTTATGTCTTTGCAGGTAAAGGCAAGAGACTCATCGTTTGCAATATTGGAAGTGATACTGGATTCGTTCCCGACGCACTGTGGTCATTCGAATCGAAGAAAGCTGGTGACTACCACGAAGAAATGGATGAACCCAACTTCGAAGAATGGTTTGAAAATATTTTACCGAAATAGGAAGACGGATGTGTCATCGTTTTGGACAATGCGTCTTGTCATTCTAGACGCACAGAAAAACTCCCGACATCAGCCAGTAGAAAAACCACTATTCAAGAATGGCTACGTTAAAAAAATATTTCTTTCAGGGATGATTTGATTAAAGCAGAGCTTCTTCGAATAGTCAAAACCAACAAACCAGCGTTTAATAAATATGTAGTAGATGAAATGGCTCGAAACCAAAATAAAATCGTGTTGCGACTCCCGCCCTATCATTGCGAGCTCAATCCCATCGAAATGGTTTGGGCTGAGATGAAGAATTATGTGGCATCTAAGAACACATCATTCAAATTCCAAGACAAGAAGAAGCTTTTCGCCGAATCCATTGAAAGGATTGATGCTGTAAAGTGGCAAAACTGCATACAGCATGTCGTAGAGAAAGTCGAACCGAGAATGTGGCAATTAGATCACATAATAGACGAACAACTGGATCCTATTATTGTCAATCTCGAGAATGATTCAAGTTCATCGTCTGAATCTGATAATGACGATGATAATCCTTGATGTCCTTTTTTATGTAACTCTTGTAATATATATGTTTCAATAATGTTCTACTACCAGAAAATATACCTACAACATCGTTTGCGTATTACATTGCCTGTTTTTTATGATAATTCAATCAGTCATTGATGTCCATTACTTAATTCAGAGTTCAATTTCGTGATCAAATAGAAGCCAGTCCCTGGATTCAACCCTGTGTGACATCACGTTCAGGCCTCGTGCGTTTGTTTTGTTTACACTCTCTCTTTTCGTTGTATCAAGTATAGGAAGCAACAATCTCATTACGGACCATAATACTATTGAAAAAGTAGCTGAAGTCAACTTTTTGAAAATACGGTCGTAAACGACGAAAGAACCACGGGAACATTAGAGACACAATTCATGCAGGAAACTGAGCCTTCCTCTCAAAAGTAAAGATCCTGAAGCGAACTCATTAGTAGAAGCAACCAAAATAATATTATATCGGACCTGCAACTAACTAGAAAGTAGGATCATGACCGAGTATGAACAAGATATTCTCTGGAAATTTGAATAAAAAGGCATCAATATCAATATTTGAACCAGAGATAGAGAACTTCTATGATATCTTGCGTATCGTCAAGGTTCAAAATATTCAGTGGAATATACGAGCAGTGAGACGAGAGGCTTTGATCGGTGTCAGGTGAACATGTGATATGCTTTTAGTATGAGCGTTAGTTTTCGTGAAATAGTTTTTTCTTGTAAGTTACAAAAACGGTATCAATTTTGAGCAACGGTGTGCTATTAAGCTTTCCTACAAAGTTGGAGACAATGGAACAAAAATATGGAGAAACTGTGATGTCATGTGCCCAGGTTGTTCGGTGGTTCAAAGCATTTTCATTTATTATAAAGAATCGTAGGAGCATCGTATGAAAAATGTTTTGAAAATATCTCGCATATACTGAAATGTTTATGCATATAAATTTTCATTGTGATCTATTGAACATAAGAAAAAGAATTTCATAAGAAAAAACTACATATTTCAGCGATAATTGGTCAAACCCACATTTTCAGGTTTGTCAAAAATTTCCCTCAAATATTTTCTCATAAATAAAGCATTTGTTCACAGAATGCAGAATGGACTTATATTAATCCGAGAAAGTTCTCGAATATTTCCTCAAAGCTAACTACGTAAAATTTGTCAGCAAGTTGAAGTAGAAAACTTTCAGTGAACTATTTTAATCCTGTATGAACACATAAGTATTCATGGAGAATTCCTTCTGGTCTCTTCAAGCTTTAGTCACAATGGCTAAACTCGTAGAAATTACAATCATTATACTGCAAACTTTGTGGATATAATTATCTGGAAACTTTGGTATAATGTTCATACGAATCTGTCTTTTTGTGGTTAAATATTTCTGGTATTGAAATATTAAAAACTGCAGCAACATATTGGGACGAGAAATGATCATGACATGCTGCTCACTTCTGGAAATACCGAAAAATAATCGCAAAGCAATAAGAGATCATCGAGATGGATCCCCATCTATACTCGTGTAGAAGCAAAACAGCCAATGGTTGAATTTCCTACAAAATTAAACATGATTATCTGAGGGAACTAATCAGAGGTGACGATAAGGAAATTAATATATAGGTTGAGTTCGACCTTCTGCTGCAAACAGATTCAAGATAGCTTTTCGTTTTTCTTTCTTTTTTAGTATCGAACTGCGTGCGGCAAGTTTCTTTTTTCCAACGGTTTTTGAAATATAGTGGTAATTTGTGTTTTTTTAAATACGAATTCTATGTAAACTTAATTTTGTTGAATAACATTTCTTTTCTTTCCCTAAAATATATAATGTTAACGCATTTTTCTTGACTGAAGATGAAACCGAGGCTTGTGTTACTTTTCCTAATTTTATGTCAATTCACAGAATTCACACGGAATAATCGAAATTGTTTAAGTATGTTCTGTGTACCCATTCTGATAGTTCGAATATTAATTCTTGCAATGACAATTCAGATAAATTATACCATGTTTCCTTATCAAGTTACAACTATAATGAAAATTTAGTATCATTTGTAATAACAAAGTGTTTATGCCGTACGAACAATTTGATAGGATTGAATGTTATATTCATAGTGAGTTTGATACTGGTGATGCTGCGGAAGCGGATCATTTGGATCGTTTTCTTGAGAGGCGACAACCTCATAAAAGAAAAGTCAATAAATTGAGAGAAACCACTTAAACCATGGTTCAATCGAAGACCCAAGGAAATGAGATTATGCGTTGATAGAGAAGATGTAAAAATTCAGCTAATAGGTAATAGTTACTAAGAACTCATCGATTTTGAGCAAGCAAATTAAAACGGAAACATGCGTTCCTGAGAGTAGAGTATCCGGTATTCAAACAAAATGAGATATAAAACTTACAGAATAAGGATAGCGTAGTTTTTACCAGGAAATTTCCAACGTCGACTCCATTTTCACAATTGGTTTCTGCAAAAACCTGCTGAGAATCTGCAGTGTTTTTGGAAAAAAATTTAGACTGGCTGCGCTCCATTATATCGAAGTAAACTAAAATCACTGTATGTTGATCGAATATCAACTAGTAACGGCGGAGTCAATGTCAATTTTGAATGTAAGACTTTAAAATTTTGATGGAAATTATGATTCTCTTCAGGTAAACTTTTGACAGATTTAATTATTTTTGTTATAAACTCGATTTTCGAGGAACATTGAAGAAAATTGTAGCTACTAGATCTTTTGAACTACTGACACAATTTTTGCTTGCGTGGATAGAAGAAGGAGCAAGGAATTCTTTAAGCAGTCTACACATGTCAAATGTTTATTGCGTTGCTTTGAATGAATTTTTTCAATTTGGCCTTTTTCAAACAGCAATAACTCAATGTTTTCAAATGGCACGTGCCAATTTTCATATCACCATCAGATGAAGCGTCAAATTTCAGATGGAATTGTATAAGCATGTACTAAACCCATCTCTTATAGTTCCGAAATAATTTGGGAATATATTGAATTTTGATGATTTTGCAAGAACTAACAGAAAATGTTTTGAAATATTTGAATCAAGTAGCTGAACTGGCTACGCTCACCTGACAGGTGCCTAAAATTAATATACTTTTCACTTCGTTCTTTCGAATTTGATATTTAAACAAGAATTGTTGGTAATTTGAAGTGAACACCAGATTGATAATAAAGTGGCTGATTATTCAAACGAGGATATGTTTAATCTCTTTTTAATTCATGGCGAATGTCAAAAAGTGATGGATAGAACTTGCAGGCAATTCAATAACCAATTTCCAAATTTGGTGCCTATGAGTAAAACAAAATTTCCAAGGATTAGAAGCTTTTCTGCAATTTGGAAGAACAAAATACATAGAAACTAGAAGAAAACCAATTCTCGAGGACGACGACAATCAAATTAATACGCTAGCGTATTTTCATGCCAATCCACATGCGTCCATTAAGTCAGCATCAATGGATATTGGATTGAGTTATACAAAGGACCCTTAAGCAACATAACATGCACCCGTTTTCTTTCATCAGACTACAAAAATTGAAACCAACTGACCTTCCCAAGCGGCTAAATTTCTGTAAACATTTATTAATTCGGTTTCAAGAAGATGAGACAATTCTGCAAAAAGTATATGGTCTGATGAAGCCAAGTTCAATGAAAGTGAAATAACCAACAGGAGAAATCGACATTTTTGGGCCACAGAAAATCCACATTTCATTGAGGTTATTGATATTCTGAGGGATTGCTTTTACCAAATGGATAGTGCACCAGCACATAAAACACGAGCTGTAGATCGGCAGCTAACAGAAATGTTCGAGGATAGATGGTGGGGTAATCAAGGACCAAATTTATGGCCTCCGCGTTCTCCGGACCTTACGCCTTTTGATTTTTATTCATGTGGCAAAATCAAAAGTGAAGTGTATCATATTCCTGTAAGAATTAAAGAAGAGTTACTAGAGCGCATTCATAATGAGGAAACTAGGAGGGCTACTCATCATGTTCGTATCCGAGCTGTCAAGTGTATCGAGCAAAATGGGGCCCATATTGAAGATTTATTCAGATCGTAAATTAGTTTTCTCCTATGATGTTTGCTATCATTTATTCGTATTAATGTATGTATTAACGTATCAATCATCTTCGATGATTGGTTTTCGCTTAGTTCCTACAATTTTCATTCATCCGAAATGAATAAAATTGTTTCTAATGCTTCGAAACTTTATTTTTTTCATAGATAGACGGTAAATTTGGAAATTGGTTATTGAATTGCCTGCAATTTATACCCACTACTTCTTGACATTCTAAAATGAATTAAAAAAGATTAAATATATGTTCGTTTGAATAACCAAAGGTTTCATTCCAAATATGTTGTATTTTTTGGATATTGTCAATCTGAAATAACGACAATTCTTGTTGAAATATCACATTCAAATGAACGAAGTGACAAGTACAATAATTTTAGGCACCAGTCAGGTGAGCGTAGCCAGTTCAGCTACTTGATTCAAATATTTCAAAGCATCCTCTGTTAGTTCTTGCAAAATCATCAAAATTCAATATATTCCCAAATTATTTCGGAACTATAAAAGATGGGTATAGTACATGCCCATACAATTCCATCTGAAATTTGCCGCTTCATCTGATGGCGATATAAAAATTGTCACGTGCGATTTAAAAAAATTGAGTTATTGCTGTTTGAAAAAGGCCAAATTGAAAAAATCATACAAAACAACGCAATAAAAATTTGACATGTATATATTGCTTAAAAAATTCCTTGATCTTCCTTCTGTCCACCCAAGCAAAAATTGTGTCTGTAGTGCAAAAGATCTACGAGCTACAATTTTTTCAAATGTTCCTCAAAAATCGAGTTTATAACAAAAATAATTAAATCTGGCAAAAGTTTTGACAGATAAGTGCCAACAACTAGGGTATTTTATGCCTTGCTCAAATGTTAGTTCTAGATGTATAATAAAAAAGGTAGATTGCCATTTGAAATAATAAAGTGATGACCCCCTTCCGGTAGAACCGGAAATGGTATCGCTAGTTAAGGCCGCGTATAAAATTTCAACTTGATATTGTGATTGGAACTTAAAAAGTTTTTAACGGACGGTCACGGTGAATATCTTAGTATATTTCACTAAAACTACCGCACTAATTTTCTTATGTTTCATTACACCAAATTTCTTTCTTTTATCTATTTTAGTTCCATTATTTCTCATATGTTTGGTTAAGCCATTATTGGCTCGGAATGAGATGTGTAATGCTTTTCCAGTATCTATTTCAAATTAAAGCTAGCATTCGCAGCTTATGTGGTGCTACTATATATGAGTTAATCTTTAGAATTTGGATATACCAATTCTATTGTTCTGAGTTTTCGTTTTTCGTTTTTTCTCGTATGTTTGGTTGAGCCATCAATGGTTCGGAATGAGGTGTATAATACTTTTCCAGTATCTGTTTTAAATTATAGCTAACATTCACAGATTACGTGGGGGCTACTATATTTGAGTTAATCTTTAGAATTTGGATGTACCAATTCTATTGTTCTGAGTTTTCGTTTTTCGTTTTTAGTTTTTCTCGTATGTTTGGTTAAGCCATTATTGGTTCAGACTGAGATGTATAATACTTTTCCAGTATCTGTTTTAAATTATAGCTAGAATTCACAGCTTATCTGGGGCTACTATATGTGAGTTAATCTTTAGAATTTGGATATACCAATTCGATTGCTCTTAGTTTTCGTTTTTCGTTAAAGTGATTCAGTTATAATATTCGGATTGCAACCATTATTAAGGGCTATTTGTTTAATAATACGAAGTGCATTATCGAAATTTTATGTCGATAAAAGAGCATTCAATAATCTGTGAAACATGCAGTGAAAAGCTGCCATTTTATGTTCAACCGGATAAAACGACGTATTGTGAATTATAATGTCCGTACGAGACGTTTACGAAAGACAGTGAATTCATGCCTATTATTCAATTTGGTATTAGTAGATCTAAAAACCTGATTGAATCGGTTTGTGTGAATTCGCTAGTAAATTTTATCTTTGGATTTATTGAATTTGTAAACTTCTCGAAAATATTTAGCTGACGTTCCGTACCTACCATCAAAACATAAAATGACACCAGCCACATACCGAAATCAATATAAAAAGATTTAAGCTAAAAGGTTGTTATGTATTGTAGTTTCTAAGTTATCCATGGAAATTTCTGCTAATAGGGAGCCAAGTGGGTTTCCATAATAAGACCCTCGTCTGAAAGGAAAAAGGAAGACTCAAAAACAAAGTAGTTTTGTTTTCAAACATATCTAATAACAACAATATTTCGTACTGAAAAAGGTTAACAATATTAAGTTCTATATTCTTATCAATGATATAGATTCGATCTTTGAAGGGGTGCTTGAAAATAAGTTATTGACATCAAGAGAAGCTCTATTTGGGTTTAAATTGATAATATTGTTTCGTCAAATCAATTAACAAATAACCACCGGAGCTAAAATATCAGAATCAACTGGTCCAATGGGGTATCCGGGTTTATGAAGTTTAACGAGTGAGTATAATTGGGGAGCTAGTGGGTAATTCACTATCCGTTTAATCTTGGTTGTGACATCCAGTAAAAGTTCAATATCTCCTACTAAATTTTTAATTTTATTCTGAAATTGATTAGGTGGATCAAAAGAGTTTTTAGTTAGATTTTGAAAGTTGAGAATGACTTCCGTTTTAGAAACATAGTCAGTTTTCTTTAATGCTTCTACGATATTACCTTCATCTGCTTTGGTGAAAGTGATCTCATCCTCAATTGATTCGATTGTTCTGAAATTCAGTCCATTCGTGTTTTAGTCACGCTTAACTACCAAATAGTAACGGCTCATTCCATAAATTGTCATAATAAAATTGAAAATAGCTAAAGACATATAAGTTTGGTGTGTTTCTTAAAAAAAAATTATATATCTACATTGATACACCCTACAGCAAAACAATGACATAAAGAGGCTGGTCTATTTGATCCATATTTTTTTTTCTTCGAACCTTTTCTCGTCAAATAATGAAGTTATCAGCTGACACATAAATTAATCAACACCAGTACTGAACTTATATTTTTTGAATGGACCTTTTGAGCTTGAAAAATCCCCCACGTTTAAGCGTTGGATGAATGCCAGATAATCAT
Source organism: Cryptolaemus montrouzieri (assembly GCA_013387265.2). Classification (NCBI taxonomy): domain Eukaryota; kingdom Metazoa; phylum Arthropoda; class Insecta; order Coleoptera; family Coccinellidae; genus Cryptolaemus; species Cryptolaemus montrouzieri. The sequence continues at coordinate 109,200,694 of JABFTP020000185.1, forward strand.
CGTAGAAGTTATATTCAGAAAAATTATCTTTAATGCATCATAGGCCCACGTACTCGTATAACATTAGCAGAGTAAATAATTTAGGAGATATTTGCATACAACATTAAAAATCAGGTTCGTGATGTAGGCGTCCATTCGGAATGTTTGCAGAATGGAAGTGGTTTACATAATTCAGCAACAAATTGGTTATCTGGCACAACGGAACTTCATCAGGGAAGAGGGTGGAATATTAACTAGCGTTTTCGTTCGTTTCCTAGCAATACAAATAGGAATGTTCCTACGCAAACTGGAAATTATTGGTGTTATCAGGAATATTAACATCGAACTATCAAACATCAAGGACGTGTTTGTGAGACAAACATGACGTTGTGTTCTATGAGTTAATGCAAGGAATTCTAACTACTTACTAACCGATAATAGTTTGGGTTTTGTTTATTTGAAGTTGTCGAAATGTACGTCAACAATGATTTCAAATATCTGACTGAATAAACTAAACTCGAAATCCAGAATTTGTTCGAGAATGAGCGAATTATATAACAAATGAGTCAGGAAGAAATCATGTGATAATATTTGTATACAGAGTGCAGACATCAAAATGTGATAGGTTTCGTAAACGCTAGGGAATATTTTTTTGCAAAATATAGTCCAGACATGTCGATCATTATTTTTAGTTTTTCTGCTTTTAATTTCGTTTTTTTTGTGATGAAGAGGGTGTGACCGAACCACAAAGTTTTTTTCAAATATATGATATGTAATATATCGATCTTCGTTGGAAAGGCCTTTACAAGATAATTGCAGGATGGTCCATCTGAAAAATCCATTTTTTTATATTTCTAATCCCCTGGAGATCAGAAGAAATTTTCCGAATGTTTTTCGTTTTAATTTTGGAGGACATCTTTTGACGCTTTGATGAGGGAAATCTTTCGACAGTAGTTAGCTTCTGCGTGAATTAAATAGTTCATATACGAGCTTTGAGGTTTCGAAAGATAAGGAGAGTAGGTTTTGTTGTATTGTCTTTTGAAATCCACTTTTACAAACTTCTACAATCTCAAAAATATATGATTGTTTTATTTGAATTTCAATTTGTTCTCATTTAATGAGGAAACTCCTCTCAAATTATGTATGAAATAAACATTTGGGACCAGAAGAATGATTCAAAAATCCGTAGATCAATGAATAATCCCTCCTGATAAGTGCTAGTTCCCAAATCTGCCCGCCATGCACCTAGCCCCCAAGAGGCCACAATAGTGCAACTAAGCAGGATGCCGAGAAACGAAGCGGCAGACTGCAGTTTCGCCCTTACTAGGAGCTAATCAGTGTCGCATATCGCTTCTCAGCATTCTATCAAGCTACATCGGGGTACCCTATCTATTCCAGAAAGGGCGCATCTCGTACATCATCAACGGTACAAAACGAGCGAAATAATCTCACTGAAATAGTGCTCTAATGCCTCTGTTTAAACAAGTTTACATATGTAGACTCCTCGCGAAGTTTATCGCTGAAGATATTTGTCCTATCAAATATTTACCGACGGGAGGTTTTATCTCGGAAACAGAGGCCCAGAGCACTATTTCAGTGGGATTATTTCGCTCGTTCGAAGAAACTGATTCCAATGAATGTTCAAGCTCCAAAAATGTACGGATTAATTAAACTACATAAGGAAGAAAAATCTGCAAGACGTGTAGTGTCATATATAAACATACCATCAGGTAAACTAGCGAAATTCATGAATCGAAAATGTCTGAACCTAACAAATTTATACGCCCAATACAAATCTCCAATTCTGTAGATCTCATACAAAAACTTTCAAATCTCACAATCTCCCAAGATATTAAGTTAGTCTCTTTCGATGTTAAAAATATGTATCCGAACATTCCAACGGATGAGTGTCTTCTCCTTGTTACAGATATCTTATACGAGTTTAACAAACCGCCATATATCACTAATGAACTTAGCAATCTTCTTCAAATATACCTATCTCAAAGTTACTTTCAATTTCAATCCTAAATCTTTAAACAAAATTCAGGTCTTCCGATGGGATCACCTCTTAACCCCTTACTAGCTGACATTTTCATGGATAATTTATAGAAAAACTCAATATTAAACACAGGTTACGCCGGAAAACACATTATTTTCTGGTACAGATATTTAGATCACATTTTAGTTGGTTTTCGTGGTTCAAGCAGACAAATTCAGCAATTTTTAAATTTCCTGAATAAAATACATTGCCGCATTAGCTTCACTGCTGACACAGAAAGTAATAACTCAATTAATTTCCTAGACTTAACCATCATGAATTCAAATAACTATCTCACTCACAAAATTTACAGAAAGGAAACATTCACTGAAGCATCGATCCCAATGGACTCGTTCGGTCATTTGAGCCACAAACTAGCTGCATATAACTCCATGATTCAAAGAGCTTACTCTGTTTCCCTTTCGAAAGAAAATTTCCAGACTGAAATTAACATCATCAGAAAAATTGCCTCAATGGACAATATACCAGAATATTTTCTTAATATAATTATCAAACGCAAATAACAATGTTTTACCTCTTAATCACTAAATAGCATCGTAGAAAGCCCGGAAATAAACTACACTAGTCTCAGATACACCGGCGAACTCTCTAACAAAACGAGTAATTACTTTTCAAAATTCCACAAAACTACTTCAATCGCAAGCGGCCCCAACTTAAGCAGATCATTATTCAATGCCAAACAAAAGAACGATAAATTCAAGCAATCAGGAAATTATCAAATCAAATGCAATGAATGTCAGGTAGCCTATGTCGGACAAACAGGGAGAAGTTTAGAAGCTAGATTTAAGGAACATATTTCGTCAGATAAAAATTCGCCAATATTTAAACACATAAAATCAACTAACCACTCGATATCATTGAACAACATTAAAATCCTTCACATTATTACAAGGGATACAGACGAACTTGTTGGAAAGTTTGGAGATTAACAAACTATGTAAAAACCCGAAATATAGTCCCCTCAACAACCATCTAGAGCTTAACGCATCCCCAGTACTCAATATCTAGAATAACTTTCACTCTGTACTTGTACTTACCTACTCATCTGACCGTAAGGTCGAAACCGGTCGTGATTCTTAAATAAATTGTAGAAAAGTGACAAAAGTTTCCTGCTTTTTTTCACTTTTAAAATTTTAAAAATAGCTATGGTGAACACATTGAAAGAATATGCTGAGTTAAGCCGAAATCGAAATTGTGTCTTAGTGGCTGTAAGATATTCATCCAAATCATTCTTGAACGTACCTTTCGCCATAAGTACGTAATTGAATCGATATCAAAATGTATTGAAACGGGTTCACTAATGGATAAAAAAGGACGCCCATTAGAATTGTGATTGATGAAGCAGCTGCTATGGCGGTATTGGGACGTCCGCAGATTCCGGTGTTTAGCGTTTTCAGAATTTCACATAAACATTCCATCCGTTTGAAAAAACATTAATTCATGGAGTTATGATGATTTTACGAAGCTAGTTTTGCGAAATTATGGTTAAGCGTAGCAATAATAATCCACATTTCTTGTACAACGTTTGCTTTTTTGGCGAATGCACTTCCTTTTTTATAGCTGGTAGTTTAAAAGTGAAATTAATTAATATATGCTGAGAAAAACGATAGAACTATTGACTACAGAAGAACTGAAAAACGTCCTCTACTGTTTGAACAAGAATTGCATTTTCAACAAGACTTTTATCGCAAAGCCACAAGTTTACCAGTACCTCTATTTTCAATATACTGAAAGAAGAGATCCTATAGAGTAGCCTCCTCGATTTCCGTACCTGATCCTTCAAGACTGAGTTAGTAACTCACTCTGAGAATCTGGACGATTTACGCCAGCCAATTGTATATCAGTGCCAACTAATAACTCAAAATATGCTGAACCATGTTAGATACAGTTTTCAGCCAAAATAGTATTATTTTATGGAAATAAATGGAGGACAATCTGAAAATTTGTCTTGAAAGGAAAGATTTTATTCTTTTTATAGTAAACATGATTAAACTACTTGAAAATTGATGTAGTTTTGGCTTTCGAACTGTATTAGAGAAAAACCTACATTTCTTATCGCCTAAAACCTCAAGGTTATTAATCTCACTGGTTGATGCCTTAACTACGCCAGAAAGGTTTCCTTCGAAAAACTGATTTTTTTTCAGTAGTTTTCATTCAAGGTGGTTCCAGATGAAGAATGAATTTTTTCGAAAAAAGAATGGTCGAAATCACTTTATTCATAGGAAAAACTTAATTGAATCCTATTTACTTATTCTTTTTTCAATACACTTGTTTGAAAGATTATCATCCAGGTATTTTCTCACATCCATCATGTTGAAACCAAGTTCTTTTGTTGGGTAAGTCTGGATCAATCTCATTAAGAAACAAAGTTGCTGAATATGGAATTGAATCCTTCTGAAGAAAAATTAACTCGTTAACTTCATCTGAATATCGACTGTGAGCGTTTTTTAGGACAATATAGAGCACTATTTTCTCAACATTCAATATGGAAATAGATTCATCCACAAAGAATATCCATGTTTTTATTGATGGATTACATCACGTTTTCGCAGAATTCCACCAAGCAATCTGAATCATCCTCAAGTTACTCCTGTACAAATTGATTTTGTAAAGATTCACCTTTGATTCGTGAATAATTTTGTTGTGAAGAATAATAAGTCAAGAGTCGGTTCGTTTCATTTGTTTTGAATTGGCCTTCCTAACATATACAATATCACATATAAATATATAAATTATATTTGAAAAAATGTTGAGGGTTGTTTTTACCCTCTTTACTATCGAAGAAAAATGAAATTTCGTGCAAAACATAACTAACAACAAAATTCAATATGTTTGACATTCTACTGAATTTATTCCAAGTCCTCATACCTTATAATATGGCAACTCGAAGGAAAATATGATAAATGTAAATGCAAAGAATAGCGCGTGCTGCACAGTACGCGCGATAGAAGTAAAATTTGTTGAAAAATGAAGAACATGAAAGGAATCCATTATGAGGACCAGAAAGGGAGAAAGGACTATTGGTTGGTAATTCAAGTAGTAATACCTTCTTATTTTCATATTTGCGATTACTAAGAGATATATGTCCCTACTCCTAATTTTCGTGTTAGTTACTTGATTTTGTTATTGATTTTTTGGCTTTGTTATTTATACCTGGTGTCCCCGCGAGATGGAATAATATGAATATATGGAAAATGGCTAAACCGATTCGTCCATTCTTTTGTTTTCTCTTCCCGAGTGGCATTTGCACTATATTTTTTATCTGGAGTAGACATAAAGTTTCTTTTTTTGAATACCTTGAATTAGGTACGTTTCTATTTTGATCATTGTAGGCAATAACAGTTCTTAACATTTTTTAACAAAATGCCTCCTTCCTCAACAACAACAACAACAATCTCAAACAGGATTCGAAAAATTTCAAACAATCCAATCAAACCTTGACTAATGAAAGTGCTGTTCCAGGATGCATCTACAGTTTGTCTGGTCCATAGAAAGAGAAACAAAGCCTCAGCGTCCACTAATGATGTTAAACTCCGGAATGCTGAAACTCTTCGGTAAACTAAATACTTGATACTAGTAAGGGCTGAGCTCCAAGCTAGAATGCCCGCAGGTGAAAGGACATTACCAATATGTTAATGGTATTCCCGAAATTGTTGGCCCTGACAAGCTGTCAAAGAACGTTTTGAGCCTACCAGTCAAATTCAGCAACTTTACTTCCTATATTGAATGTGAAGAGCCAAATTCTCTTCTTATCACCGAACGGTGGTTGCAAAAAATACCCCTCCCAACTCGGTTTACTAATCAAAGACTTCACGATTTATACAGCCGACCGACTATTATGCACCGGTGGCGGTATATGCGAATAACTAAGGGAAGACACATCTAACCTAGAGTTTCGAAACTGGGTTTAACTGCCCGAACATTCACGCATTGTTTTTGTGTTGAGCATATGGACATATATATAATGGCTTAACATTCCTTGTGGAATTGCATCGCAAGCTCTCTAGATTCATTCTTTATAGGGTTGAATCATTCCCTTCTTCCTCTAGTTACATCAGTTTCTTATATGTCCCCATAATTTCCTGTCCGCTGTTTTTTCCTTTCATATTATGACTTCTGTGTTGGTAAAATCTTCTTCAACTTCCTGCAACCATTTTGATCTTGGCTGGCCTCGTCTTCTTCTTGGTCCTGGGTCCCACTGCAGCATTGAAAATATTGTTGCTCCCCGCACTCCAAACATGCCTAACAATTCTACTCTCCGCTCTTTGATTCTTTTCACAGTTTCTTCGTTTTTCATGATTGGGTTGATTCCTTCGTTTGTATATATTCTGTATTATTTTCTACCCAATCTCACCGGCCCCAGAATTGAACGCAATATTTTTCTTTCAGCAATTTTTATTTCGTCTTCATCCGTTTTTCTCGTTGTCATAGTTTTGCGGCATAGATCCCACTTGGTCAAATCAATGTTTTGTAAATGTTTAGCTTGGTGTTTCTTGTAAGTATTGAAATGATTTATTTGATTGAAAGGAATAAAATCCTAATGTACAAACATTACTTACAATATCTAACATAAACAATTCCTTATAACAAACAAACTTCAGCGTATTATTGGTTAATGCAAAAAAGAAGAGTGAAAAGAAATAAATGAAACAGTTATATTATACTCTTTATATGGGCAGTCAAGCTTTGCTTGAACGAGTTCCAGTTCTTCGCCATCTTAACGTGAAGGGGAAGCTCAACATAATTTTGTAATCCCTTGTTTATCAATATCTTCATTGAACTAGTCAGCCTACACCGAGGCAAGCAGAAATTATCCTGCTGCCTTGTGGTATAGACTTGAGTCGTTCCCCGATAGACAATGAAATCATTCAGATAAGGTAGTTCATTCCATTCACCATCTTATAGACAAATATCATAGCCGCTCTATATTACCCATCTTGTAGAGACAACCAATTCAGTGTGCTTAGAATATACGATATTCTTGTAAACCGGCTACAACGCGATTTTGGGATTCTGCAACGACATTAATTTATTTTGGTCCAGACTGTGTAATATTCGAGTACTACAGTAATCAATGATATTTCATACCCTTAGACTCATTTACATTAAGCTTCAACTGGTTCAGTGCAAAATAATCATTCACATGACCCAGGACAGAGTTCACTTTATCCACTGAAACGCTCAAGTTCCTGTCTGAAACGAAAATTAAAGTATCATTTGCAAATATATTGATGAACTCCCATGCATGATGAGCCTGTATATCATTAATATAAATAGAAAATAATAATGGCCCCAAGAAACTACCCTGCAAAACACCATATGACGTTTTTATTGGGACTGAAAATAAATTTTCTTCTTCAGTGATTTGTTTCCGATAATTCAAATACTCCCTGAACCAATTCAATTCCGTTTCTGTTATTCCAACCCTCTGAAGCTTCATTAGCAGTAGTAGGTCTCTGTTCATTATTTCAAACGCTCTCATCAAATCGAGAAATACAACCACCACATATCCACCCTCATCAATCAATTTGATCCATTTGAACACAGTCAGTTGCAAAGCCGATTGACAAGAGAGACCACGTCTGAATCCCGATTGATTCACCATCAGATTGTTATAATCATCCAAATAAGTAATTTAGTATTTGGTACCTTGGGTACCAGAACAACTACACTAGTTTTCAATTGGGCAGGAAATTGCCCTTTATGAGAGATACATTCACGAAATGCAAAAGAGCATGTCCTGTAACTCCAAAGATAGTTTTCAAAAGTTTCACATCTAGAATTTCAATACCCGCATTACTCCTTAAACTGTTAATTATTTTTGAAACGTCACTCATTTCCAAAGATCGAAATTCTGAAAATCTATTATGAATAGTATATTGAAATTGAACCTCACCGGTCACTCCTAACGTTGTCTATACATGTTGCGGAAAACTGAGTAACCCTAGGATGTTCGATGGTTGCTATGTGAAGACCCAACGACTCAATTAGATTGAGTAACTGATTTCTGTGATCACTCTCCTCTATGAAATCAACATTGAAATCTCCAGTCAAAATAATATTGAACTTCTCAAAAGCTGACAATTCCTGTAGGGCATCTGATAGTTTATCCGTAAAACATTTAAAATCCCCAGATGGCCTTCGGTATACTCCTAATATAACAATTTTCTCTCTGGGATCTTCACTGCCACCATTTTGACATTCACCTCCACGGACATAAACACAAAAAAAAAGTCTAAGGAACACTTCTGAATATCGATATATCGTACGCAGAACGATCAATATGGATGATTTTTTTTTGAGAAATGAACACCTGCATCAATTTCCCACCAAATTATGTAATGTGCCGCAACAGATTTCAGTTTTTTCTATAAAAAACTAAAAATGCAGCAGATTCGACGCTGCTTTATAATTATTTCATGTATTCAGTGTTTGAAATCAGTTAGTTGGCACTTTGTTTCTGTTGTAAGCACAAATAAAAGATTCAAGTTTTGTGATTCGACCATGGAAGGACGACATTTGACTAGAGAAGAGATGTTACGAGCCGTTGGCATGCTCCAAGCAGGAAGCTCACAACGGTAAGTATCCAGGGTTCTGGGAAGTAGCCCAAGTGTCATAAACCGTTTATGGTCGCGTTTCAATGAAACAGGTAGCGTAGAAGAACGTCATACATGTCGTTTCAGGATAACTATAGTCGCCCAAGACCGATTTTTGGTTTTACAAGCCAGAAGAGATCGTACTACCACAGCATCTCAATTAGAGCAAGAATTATCACGAGTTCATAATGTACAAATTTCCGACCAAACTGTGAGAAATCGACTGCACAAAGGTCAACTCCATTCCAGACGTCCTTTAAGAGTTCCACAACTGATCCATGGAAATCGCGCTGCTCGTTTAGCTTGGTGCCAAGAACACGTAAACTGGGATCAAGAGAGGTGGGCCACAGTTCTCTTCAGTGATGAATCTAGATTTTGTTACTATCCCGATTCTGGAAGAATTCGAATATGGGGGGAACCTGGAAAGCAAAACCGTCTCCAGCATGCTCGAGTAGTTGTTAGACAAGGAGGCGGATCAGTGATGTTTGGGGAGGTTTACGCCTTGGTGGAAGAACTGATCTCGTTTTCATACAGAACAACGTCACGGGAAATTCTTACGCAAATGAGATAGTTTTACCTGCAGTGGTACCGTATTTCCAAACAATCGGTCGATATCCACTCTTCCAACAGGATAATGCCCCTCCTCATTGTGCATGAGTTGTCTTGAACGTTCTTGAAGTGAACGATATCGATCTTCTACCGTGGCCATCCTGCTCCCCAGATCTGAATCCCATCGAGCATGTGTGGGACACTTTAAAAAGAAATATCCTGCGTCAAAATGTCTTCCATCATGAACAGGAGCTTCGATTAGCAGTTCAGGGGACTTGGAATGACTTGGGCCAAAATGTAATAGACCATTTAATATTGAGCATGCCGCGACGATGCCGAAGTGTCATTGATAACAGAGGGGGACCTTCTGGGTACTGAAAAATATTAGTGATTTCATATCGTTTCGAGAATATTGGTTCAGGATTTTTTTTGTGTTTTACCAAATTTCGTCGATTTCAAATTTTTTTTATATACTAGGTGCTTTGGAGAAGTCAAATATCATTTTGTTTTCTTGAGAATACATTATATACAATACATCCTAACAAAAACCGAAAGGTTTCTATGAATTCGAAACATCAAATTCATATTTTAGAGATATTGGTAAGTGTTGCCTAGACTTTTTTGAGGTGTTTATCTCTAACAACTGAGAAATCTTCACAGTCGATACCATCTCTTGTGAGTCGTGTCAGCTGTATATCGAACTTATATTGTAATTTTTAATTTTCAGGACTTTTGAGGATTGAGATGTTAGAAAATGTTCGATGAGATATACATAATCATACTTGTTTAATGTTAGTACCACATTTAGGTGATTAATTTTGCTACTCAAACCTTGTGTATTTTGATTTTATAAAGAGAAATTTTTATTACCTCTTATTTTGATTTCAATTCCTCTCCTTTCTAGTTCTAGGGCATTGCTTGTCTGACCATCAACTAAATTATTATTGAAAACTTGTTCCTCTCTAGTCTCGGAAAAACGAAAATCTTTTCAAAGACACTCCCGACGGTCACTTATTACCATCGTATAGATCCTTTATGATAGAAAAATGAGCACCTATTTTGAATGATGCACTTTTCGCACCTTCGGGAACGGTCAGCGGTTCCACAAAGAAATCTTCTCTTTCGTGTACTTTCTTGAGAGTCATAATTTGTTCCTTCGTGACGTCCGTGAACTCTTGAATATCTTCATTCACTCCAAGGATTAATAATGCACGCTTTGCACGCTTGTCATGATTATCATTTTTTACCACAGCACTTGTATGTGGAAACACTTCAGGAGTAGTATTTTCTTTGACTGGCATTACACTCTGTTTCAGCATATTATTTTCATGTGTATTGATTGGTTTCTTCACGGCTTGTGAATAATCTCTCAACGTGGCAACGTTGCTTTAGTTTTTTTTATGAATGGAGTCGATTAGAATCTGCTGATTACTCACCAACCTATCCAATTCATGTATAAGCCTTTTAAAGTATTGTAGTTCTATATTTCAGCACTTTTAATGATTTTTAAGTCGTCGATGCCTGTCACTTTTTTGCTCACTTGTATCGTTTATATTTTCCTTATAACGTCATTAATAGTTTGTTTCTGCTCTATTTCCGCCTTTCGGCCAATGACACGCCGGAGAATTCTGTCACCTTAACCCGGGAATTTTGCCGAACCCCTCTCGTGTCGAGGGAAGGGATCTTTAATGTCCAACACATCTCTATTAGACAGGACCGACGGCTTTACATCTTCTCCGAAAGAGGGATACTCAAGCGATTCCCAGATTCCTAAAAATCGCACCGACTTTCTGGGGAATGAACCCAGGTAACTCAGGAGACAAGTATCATATCCCCTACGCCACTGAGCCGGTTACGTCACTAATTCTATAACTTATAACTTATATGTTTTCGCAACTCGTTAGTCACTACAACATTCGGTGGAATTACTTTATTTAAAATAATATCTATCACAATATCTTTTTTCAATTTATGTAGTTCAGTCCCGACTTCACTCAACACTGGAATGTTGCCACCATTAAAATGAAGGTCGGGCGGTGTACAGAATATAAGGAGTAGGCCATCTTCAAATATAATCGAATTCGAGATTTTGGTGCCAAATTTTAGAGCGAGACATTCTTTTTCTACACAAACACACTATAAAATAGTATCAAAAGCATTGTTTCTGTTGTTATATGCTTCCAAAAACACAATTTTGATTTAAAGTTGGAAAAATCCACAAGTGTTGCAGAATCAAATATCCATTTCAGCTAATATAAGCTATGTTTACTTTTTTCAATGAGAACTCACTTTTATTTCATCAGTTCATTATTTGTTGGAACATTGATAGAGAAATCATATACAGGTATAAATTTCATTCCATAAGCTGAACTCTAACCCACCCCATAGTGAAAAATTCTAAGCTTGTGGATAATGTTGAAAGTAAATAATTTGCCATTTAAAACAGAAGGTTATAATATTCCCTCAATCACATAAGAAGAATGAAAATAGATGTGAAACATAACGAACTAAAAATTAAAAACGATATATCTCGTGAAATTCAATGAAAATATTGACTGTCGTTTTACTGAATACATTCCATTTAAAGTTCGCACTTTGTACAGATGTATGCATTCTTGCAACAACAAGGTTTTTGTCCTTTTTATTTATTTCGTGGCAATAGAGAATCTCGAAGGGAATGCGAAAAGCCGTGAAAAATTGCGGTTCTCAGAAAACTTCATTCCAGTTTGAGTGACATTTGGAATTAATCTTGTTAAACTGCGAATTCCCTGATGCCGAGAACGAATACCCAGAGTTTCCACATTGACGTTGTAGGATCTACAGAAACATTCTGGCCAGAGGGTTATTGCCATTCTAACAATAAAAGTTTCATAACACGATGTGTAGGAATTCCGACTAGTCAGAAAAGTTCTAAAAAGCACTTGCGACCAAATCTGTTAGAGAATGTAAGTATTGTTGCTTACCTTCATAAATTCTACGCTCGATTCTAAAGGATTGTCGAATCTGAAGAGTAGGAGGAAGTTTTCTTCCATTGGAAGTAGTTGAGCAAGCTGAAAATATTGAATAATTAGCCTTCAATTAATATCTATCCCAACTAATAAGGTTGTCTTCAGGTTTTATAAAGAGCACTTGAAAAGGTAATTCTTTTCACTATTTCATTACCTGATGGCGATGAGGAAATGTCAATTTTTTATCAATGAATACAAGAAGCATGTGATACGCTCTTGAAAAGTTTCTATTATTACTGTTGACAGACAAATAGTTAAGATATATTCTCATCATCAATGATATAATAAATATAATGAAATGGGAAAATAACAATAACTTTGGCGTCTTTAAGATTTTTTGTCTATTATATCGCCAACATATTCCGATTTTATGAGTGGTTATTATGACAAATGTCATATTTTTCGAACGACGCAAATTTTTCTTTGAATTAAACAAGTTCCACGAAGAAATAATATATGGGAGATGTCAACACAGATTATTGGGTCCATAATGATTATGAAACATCTATAGATCTTAATCGGCATAACTTGGAAGACTTAACCTGGCCATAGGGGCTCTCTCGGTCAAACAGAGATGGAATTTGAGGAAATTTCGCAGGTTATGTATGTTTTTATTATCTCCTTAGTCCTTTTCATGACCTTGCTTGCTATGTAAAATCTTTTCTTAGATTTGTTTAGACATATAAGAAGTATGATTGTTGAAATATTTTTCTGCTGGTTTTCTTTTTCCATTGTTACAGATTCCTGTACCAAACCCCCTTTCTTCCGCCCTTGTCTTCGTTTGGAAATCATGGAATGCAAGAGAGAATGAAGCGGCTAGGCACAAAAATCTTGGTACTCTTTATGTACACACGACACTAACACAACATAAACAGACAAGCTATTGCTAGTACAATAGCGACCGGGAAACGAGTTCTTTCCTCAGGTTTTTTCACTCGTTTATTGAATCATATACAAGATATTAGGGGTCCCCTGTTACATTTCCTGAGCTCACACTTGTGTTTTTTCTGACACACACCAAAATTAAAGATATGAGCATTTTTTGTAAATACAACTATTTAAATTTTTGTAAAATATATATATATATATATATATATATATATATATATATATATATATATATATATATATATATATATAATATATATATATATATATATATATATATATATATATATATATATATATATATATATATATATATATATATATATATATATACTGTGTTACCTCTTGTTCACCACATTTTATGTCATTTTCATAACCAAACCATATTTTCTCCTTGAGACTCAGCCTAGCATGAGTTTTACAATTGAACTGTCCATATTGTGGACGAAAACATCTCAACAAAATATTTTTAATGATGTTTAAGAGTGGAAAAAGTGTAAAATGACGTATTATTTCTAACACATGACAATAAAAACAAATGAACAAAATATCATCCAAGTTCAATGACAAACTTTCAGTGGTAACAGCGAGGTCCCAATCTTTTCAAATTCAGAAATATTCAAAATTAATAATAAAATGAAACAAGTTACTATGTTTTAACTATCACTTATTTATTGATGTAAAGAATGACAAAATTTTTTACATTGGTTAAACCGGTTTCGGACATACGTCAATTATCAACAACAAGCTAATTAAAACTGAATACTCATGTACAATACAGGAATTACCATCAATAAAATGCTAGTAGAAGTCACAATAACTTGAATAATGGTGATTGGTGGGTAATTAAGTCTACCATGTGGTTAAGGAGCTTAAGCCTTTCTACCCTAGATGCCTTGAAAATTTCCATCGATTCAAAGAAATTGAGTTTATAAGATTTATCACAGGAATGAAGAATTTTTAGCTGTTGAAGTTTTTGGAAAAGGATGACATTCATTCAGACAATGTGCAACTAAAGCTGAATAATATTTCTGATGTAGGAATGACCGAAAATGTTCTTTGTATCTAGCCTTGAAAGAGCGTCCTGTTTGACACATATAAAAGGAATTGCACTCAGAACATGTTAATTGGTATACTCCTGATTTTTCGAATTTATCTGTTTTGTCTTTTGTGTTGAAAAGCAGGCCTGACAATTTGCTAGCTGGTTTGAATACAATGAGAACTTTTTTACTATCAGACAAAACTCTAGCAACCTGTTCTGACGTCTTCCCAAAATATGTTAGAGACATAATTTTTTTGGGCTTTTCTCTCTTGGATTGGGGATATATCATGTTGAATGTGTTGTTGCGTATTTTTCGATTAATTAAACTCTCTATTGTTTTTCTATCGAAACCGTTATTCTCTGATTCTCGGTCCATGTCCGATAAAGGCAAAGAAATCGCTCTGTGAATCATGGATTTGAAGGCTGCTATTTTTTGAGAATACGGGTGAAATGAATCTATGGGTATGACATTATCCGTGTACGATGGTTTTCTGAAGATATTAATTGAGAAACGGTTATTATTCTTCCGGGTAGTTGTTAGATCTAAGAAATTGATTTTACTATCGACTTCTGTTTCCACTTTGAACTTAATTTTAGGATGAATGTTGTTAATGAAATTCAGGAAGATTTATAGTTGTCTATTCGTTCCAATGAAACAGGCTAAAATGTCATCAACATATCGGTACCAAAACAGAATATGCCTTTTCGTCAAAGGTGACGTCATAATTTCAGTGTTTTCCAAATTAGACATGAAAATTTCAGAAAGAAGGGGACTGAGGGGTGAACCCATAGCTAAACCATTATTTTGTGAATATATCTGATTATTGAACTGAAAATAATTTTGGGTCAAGCATAAATCAAACAGAGAAATTAACTCATCTTTAGAGACCACGTTGAGATTTCTTGCCTCTAGAATACTTGATATTAAGGTGACACATTCTGTTGCAGGTATATTCGAAAACATATTATCTACATCATCAATTTTGCGGTTGGTGGCATGAGGAAATTATTTATTTTATTCGATAATTCTAATGAATTTTTTATACTATATTGTGAATGAAAATCAGAAATTGATTTGAATTTGGTAATTAGTTACTTAGCAAGTATTTGTGTTGGACTATTGGTGTATGACACCACTCGACGAATGGGGTTATTTTCATTATGTGTTTTAATGAGACCATATAATCTAGGAATTCTAGGATTCATTTTGATCCATCTGTTCCTCTCGAAGCTACTAAAGAGTGATTGCATATAATTAGCGGCTGCTCTAAGTTGTTTCTGTATACGTGGTGATGGGTCTTCCATTTTTTCCTCATATTGTACTTTTGGTATAACAATTATAGCATTCGACTTATCTAATCGCGTGAGTATTAATGAATTTTCAGAAATTTTGCGTTTGGTATTTTTGATTAAAATTTTATCTTTCGAGTTTGTTTGATTTTCATGGTTCTTTGAAATTCCCTCAATTTTTGCCTTTTCAAAATTGCCAGTATTTAAGGTTCTCATTAAAATTTCGGATTTTCTCATTCTTTACATCAATAAATTAGTGATAGTTAAAACATAGTAACTTGTTTCATTTTATTATTCATTATGAATATCAACTATCACGTAGTTCAGGCTTCATCGATCAATTATTATTCGAAAATTGATACTCACGGGTCCTAAAATCCCAACTGTTAACATACGAAAGCGATTTTGGTGAAGAAAATATTTTGCTGTATAGAAGTTAACATTCGTAAACATAGAAAAATGGTTATCAAGAATGTGGGATTACTTTCGATAGATAAATATCAGAATACCTCTTCCGATAGATAATTATCATTTCGAAGTCTTGAATTTTTCGTAATGAAAATGCATTCCTTCGTTTATGAAGAAATTCTGATATGCTCTATGTTTATGGTTTTTACGATCGATTCGTACAAAAAGCTGCTCGAGAATACCACTGAAGATTCAAGAGCGATTATGATTATTTCGTCAAAAAGGTGAACAATAATTTTGATTTGATATTTTGTTTCAAAGTTGTGGAAACTGGAAGAAAATAATCGAAATAAGTAAATAAAATCAAATAAATCATTTTAAGAGATGCTCAAAATGACCGCCGTTAACTTGGATTCATAACTTACATATACGAAGAAGTTACTGCCGAATAATAGGATGTTCATTTTCATTTCTGATCCTTTTGGCGGCATTGATTATCCGTTTTTGTATCTGCTCTAAATTTGTTATCAATACACTGTAGACACACTATACATAGGTCTAATGGATTGGGGTCCGGTGACAGTGGGGACAATTAATTGGGCCTCACCTTACCAATCCACCTTTCAGATAATGCTTTTTCAGCCACTCAACAACTATTCTTCCTAGATGTGGAGGTGTTCCGTTATGTTGAAAATACATATTTTGAATAATCAATTCGATTGTTGTTCTGTAGAAAATTTCGATGAGTGATGGCTTTCAATCTGTTATTGTAATGGCCTCCCCTAACGTTGATGAAATCTAACCTTACCTCATTTGCAAACTGCTTTGCCTAACCGCACTTTAATTCTAGAGTGCCCATCAATGATCATTATAGAATTATCTATACTATCGCTTGTGAAGCATGATTCATCCGATTATAAAATGATGGAAATGAAGTCTAGATCATGAGCACGTTGTTGCAAAATGTAAGTCAATGCTGCTCGTCCCCTGCATTCAATTCCTGCACTTCTCCTCGATGATAAAGGTATTTTTTTTTCGCAGAATTATCTTCACATAATGTTCTCCTCATTCCGTATGTTGGCTTGACGAGGCCGTATATGTCTGGGCTCAAATATTCTGGTTCTGTAAGTCTTCTAAGTACCTCATAAAAACTGTACGAATAGCATTATGTCTTTGGAGAAATCTTCGATAATATTCTCTGACAGATTGTCTAGCGTCTTCATTGCAAAAACCATACACATATACCATATCAGCATAATCATCATAACTGAAGGAATACATTTCGAATCCGTGGAATTTGAGATTTCAAAACAATAATTATCTATTGAAAATAGATATTCTGACATTTATCCATCCCAAATTACTCAATATTCTTGATAATCATTTTAGTTTGGTTACGAATGTCCCCCCTGTACGCTAAGATAAGCATTTCATTCCATCTATGGTAACACCACAGAACCGCTTTCGTATGTTGAAAATTGTGATTTCAGGATCCATGAGAATCAAATTTTTGAAGCAGATCAAGATTAGGACCGTGCTGTTCTCTCAAAATTGCATCAAGAATCACCTCTCACAGATTTTCATAGAATTAGGTGGACAGCCTGTATTCTACGGTGAAAATAAGAGAAGGAATTGAACTGCTCTAGCTCACGAAAACTTTTTAATTATAAGAGATTCGTGATAGAAAGGTATTACCATGTTGAAAGGCACATAATTGATTACAAATATGTTTCAGTGTTGAGGATTGTAATTTTAATTTATTTGGGAGCCATCAGTAGTTTACGCCATCAGTGAATCAGTAAGAAAAGAAAAAGAATATTTAAAAGGTCTCAGCCATCACAATACAAAAATTAAACTGAATTCTACTCGGACAGTTCTTTGAGAGTCTGTACCTTTAGTTGCAATAATTAAATATTAGTTTCAATGGTGCCATATAAGCTGGCAAGACGACCATTGCAGTGATCGATAAAATGGCGAAGAAAATTCATAAAGGGCTATTGGCTGATTGACTACTGAAAGTGCGTAAGCTATAAAAAAGCATAAGGTTTTTAGAAAGTCATATTGTCTGAAAATTTGAACAGCAGAAAGCTCATATTGGAGTGAAAACAGCGGCAAGTATAATGCGGAGTTACTGCGATGTTTGGGTGATGAAATGAAGAAAAGAGGCCGAATTTTGTTCGAATGAAAGCATTGTTTTATCCGGACATAGCACGAGCTCAGGGATTCTTTCTTGCAGCGGCCAAAATATAATTATTTCCGCTTGCTACCAATTAGCGTCCTCGGACTTTTCTCCTTTTTCGAACTTGAAGCAATAGCTCGGTGGCTAAAAATGGGTAAACAATGAAGAAGCGGAGTTGGCTGTTAAAGTTCCTACTATAAACAGATATCGAATTCATTGAATGTCACTGGAGAATATGTATAGAGCAGAAAGGAGAATATGTTGAAAAAAAGATGTTCTCCTGTTTTCTTCAAGTTGGGAATTCGGGGTCCAACCTCGTATATATTTATTACAATTATACTATTAAATTGAATTTATTCAGGTAAATTATAAATATTGCGTTGCCATGAAGTAATTTGAACTCATTAGCGAATTATTCCGAAGCCTTCTGCGAATTACATGGAACGAACTTTTTTTCTCTCAAAATGTATAGTGGCGGATGATTTTCGTCGATTGGAGTGTAAAAACTGGTGAAATGTTCAGAGAACCGTTATGTTTAATTGTCGGGGTATGAGTTGATTTATATTCGAATTTGATTGACTTTTATGCCCTGATTAATAAATATAGAAACATTATGAGGTAATTTCTATCAATGAATAGTTAATGCAAATATTTATGTTTATTATATATTATATATTATTATGTTCTGAAGCTCCAGACAAAGACTATTCAGGATATTTTGCATGTAAAAGATTTGAAAATTCATATGAAGCCTTCCAGCAGCATTTTGAAAATTATTGTTCGGCTGGTATTTTAAATGGTAAAATTTATAAAACCGTAATATGGCCTTCCACGATGATGTAATCAAAATTTTCACAAGCCGACTGCTCAACGATATATAACTGAAACTTCGGGGGCCATGTGGTTTCAAATTAATGGCTGGCCAGACCACTATGCAGTGTAAGTTGGAGCATTAACCAGTCAATTTAAGATCCAAAAGATTCATCTGTCCGATGATCTGTCGCTCACTGGATCTGCACCATTCGGATCTTTTTTTTGGGGACACGTGAATGAGAAAATGGTTGGAAAATACAGAACCAAGAAACATTTATCAAAGAGTAAGACCAGATAGTCAAGAAATATTTCTAAGCCATAGAATATCGAAAAGATCTTTTGCCAAAAGATGCATATATTTAATCGAAACAGCAATATATTCAATCATCTATTATGTATGACCTGAAGCAATAATTCATCTCAATAATGATAATTATTTCCAGAGAAAAAGATGGTATTTAACATCAACTCGGCATTTGAAAAATTAGAAAAGTTCTTCAAAATATTTGTTATCTGTTGAATTTTTGATGCAACATTTCATGTCAAGTCGATTAAGGTATAATCCATAATTAATAGATATAGGAAATATAGTCCAAATGCGATTTTTCCACATTTCTCAAGAATAGATGTAAAAGTTGAATAATTTCCCCTTTTCACTACATAGGGATTACTGTAAAATTCAGTAGGTAGGGTAAATAAATTTGAAAGAAAATCAATATTGATAAGAATTCAGCACAAATAACTAGAACGGTAGGAACATGCACAAAAGATGAAAGAAATCATAACAAAAATACTTGTGAGTTCAGGAGCTAGTACGAAAAAAATACCAAAGTGACTGTGGAAAAAGAAAAGTAAAATGGGCGGTTCGTCCTTGGGGTTTGTTGAAGTCAAGAACATGGCTCAGGATAAAAGTAAATAATGTAAATATAAAAAGCAAGAATGCATCTTCACTCCAAATGTTTCGCTCAATCTTATACATGATGCTTCAACGAAAACTAAACAGAGGCTATATCTACCAAGATATTCATTTCTGATTAGAACGCAAAAACAGGACAATTTTTGTTTCAAAGGGGACATCTTTGGGAGTACAAAGCTTGCCTGAAATATCAACCCCCCAAACGGGGTTTGCAATCTTTGAACATTTTGAATAGGGAAAATGGGTCGAGTGATGACTCAAAAGAAAGGTGATATTGTCTACATCACCTTAAAGGAATTTCCATTTTTAATTGAAAACTGTAAGAGATACAGGGTGAGAAACTGAAAGGTAGGGAAGACTATTTCCCTTAGACTATTCAAGTTTCAGTGAAGTGAAATGGAACAGATCCATGCTGATCAATGGCAGTCATCATCAAGTACCATCCTAATCTCGAATTTCAACCCCTAATGTAGAGGTGACCACCCTTGAAAATTTGGAAGAGGGTAGATGGGTCGAGTGATAACTCGAAAGGAAGGTATTATCTTTGTCTGCATTCCTGTGAAAGAATTTTCATTTTTGATTGAAAACTGAAGAAGATACAGAGTGAGCCATTGAAAAATAGAGAAGACTATCGCCTCAAGACTATTGGAGTATTAGTGAGAAAAACTGGAATAGATTCATTTTAGATCAAAAGCTGTCATCTTCCAAAATCACCCTCATCTCGAATTTCAACCTCTAGAGCAGGGGTAATATTTCGATGCAGTGATACCTTTCAAGTAAAGGATTTCGATTGCCTTCATGACTTCTCGCAGTAATTCAATTCTCATTGAGTTCCATAGGAGTTAAAGTAGCTCACTCTGTATCTTCTATAGTTTTCAATCAAATATGAAAACTCGCTCACAGGGATGCAGACAAAAATAGTACCTTTCTTTCGACGTATCACTCGACCAACCTACCCTCTTCCAAATTTTCAAGGGTGGTCACCCCTGCTCTAGGGGTTGAAATTTGAGATGAGGATGGTACTTAATGATGACTGCTATTGATCAGCATGGATTTATTCCATTTTACTTCACTGAAACTTGAATTGTCTCAGGGAAATAGTCTTTCCTATCTTTCAGTTGCTCACTCTGTATCTGCTAGAGTTTTCAATTAAAAATGAAAATTCGTTTAAAGCGATGTAGACAAAGATAACACCTTTGTTCTGAGTTATCACTAGACCCATTTTCCCTATTCAAAATGTTCAAGGATTGCAATCCCTGATTAGGGGGTTGATATTTCAGTCAAGTGGTGTTCCCCTTGAAACAAAATTTGACCTGCTTTCGCGTTTTGATCAGAAATGAATATCTTGGTAGATATAGCCTCTGTTCAGTTTTCGTTGAAGTACCCTGTATTCATAAGTTGTTTTTCAAAACAGAAGTTTTCTACTGAGATGGAAGATAGTCGGTGTAGTTAGTTTTTTCACAAACGCTTAGAAAACGCTTGCCATGTCTGAAATAAGACATCTGGAACAATTCCTGCTAAATTCTTAGCTTTCAGACAAAATATGTATGGAATTCTCGCTTAACACTTGATGGAACATAATAAATAAATGTGATCTTTATCACTTGGCAAAAGTTTTACAAATATTTATTTAATAAAATATCTGACATTAATGAAACTCGACACTAATAAAAAGAGTCTGGGTTCATTGTCAGTTAATAATAAAGATGAAACAAAATTATTGGATAAAAGCGGAGTATATAAAATACACTGCAGTGAATGTGAGATATTCTATATAGGCAAAACCGGAAGATGCATCGAGGAAAGAATTGAAGAACATGATAGATCCATTCTCCAAAATACAAATTCTAAGGTTTTTGGGACCACCTTATCAACAAAAATTATTTCTTAGATTTCAAGAATATCGAACTCGTGCATCAAGGTAATAAAATAAAAAGGATGGACATCTTGGAGATAATTGAAATTACGTCCGCCCATAGGAAAAACCAGCCAATTTGCAATGACCAACTAGATTTCAATTTACCTCCTGTTGTGAATGCCGACATACATAAGTGAAATCACTCATTTTGAATTTAGTATTGTATTACTCTTGATAATGGGCTAACAACCCGAATATTTCAATAAATAAATATTAGTGAAACCTTTACCAAGTGATAAACCAATCATTCATTCAGACAAATCTTTCATTGTGGGTGCATTTACTAATCGAAGCCTTTAAGGCTTCGGCACACAAAACGCGAACTGTCGCGGCGGGCTGCGATCCCGCGTTATCCTTGGCGATCAGTGATACAGCTATGTCACACACATTGCGATATCTGCGTGAGCGATCCAGTATTGTGGTAGATTTCCGCTGCACAAGTTAGCAGAAGTATTTGAGTCCAGAAAAATCAGTAGTTCTGACGAAGAGGAATTCTTGCTTCTTTTCGCGTTAGCTCAGCGTACCTGCACAAGAAGACAATTTTGGGTGTATCCAATCAATCAAAAGATAGAACAACTTGGTGAATACCACCGTCTCTGTCTCATGAAGACAGATGCTTTACGTATTTTTGAATGCCGAGGAAAAGTTTTGAGGAGCTACATGCAGTACTGAGACCTACGATTGAACGGAGCACCACGAATTGGAGAAGACCTATTGAAACAGGAGAAATATTAGCAGCATGTTTGAGGTAAGTTATGCAGAAAATGTACTCGTATCTACGTAGTTTGAACGAATTTATTAGTATTTTACAAAATGCTAGGCTTCCTTACGAATATGTTATGGACTTTACAAGATAGGAATTACTTTTTGGTTAGACCTAAAAATGGGACCCATATAAGTCGTTTCATATAAGTCACGAACATTTAGAAACGAAGAATTGGCTGAAGATGAGAGAACGAAATTCAAGCTCTGGCAGGTTGGGGACATATCACCCGATGTAAATGTCATTGTGGAATGTTCTGAGCAAGAGTCCGAATTAAGTGGTAACTGGGGTGTGGATAGCACAGGCATTTGAGTGTGTGCTTCAAGCTCTCTTATTTCGGTTCGTGCAAAGAGTGTAGCCAATTCCATTTTCAACATTGCTTGAGTTGCAGGTTGGAATTTTCGGAACGTCTCAGCATAACTCAGGAACTAATGGTCTATGCCTTCGTACTCACGTTTGGCAGTCTTGTTATGCAAATAATGAATGACTTTGTCAATATCTGAGTGAGGAATCTTTAGAGAAACTGGAGTTTCTTGTGTTCCGTTCTCCTCACTGCCACGATCAAGTTCTTGATCTTCATTTCCAAGTGATACAGAATCGTCGATTTCTGTAGTGTGTATATTTTTGGTTGAGGGACGCATTTGAAGCGTATCATCCAAAAATTTTATGTATTCGCTCCACAGCCAATTATGATACTTCTGGTCTGTCCCGTTTTACCTTTGACGGTTTTTTTGGACCTCAAATAACAATCTCTTGAATTTTTGCATTTACCCTTAGCTGCATCAAACGAAAAAAGAATATTAACACATACATAAATAACGGTTCAAAATAAGAAGTACAAACAAATTTAACAAAAAATGAATGAATGGATAATGATGAATACTCAAGACTCGTACAATGTGCTCGTATGTACACATACCTGCCTTTCTAAGTCGCTTTGTTCTTCAACCATTTCTTTCATTACTTTTTCTTTGTAGATGCAGTTAATTGCAGTTTTATCTAATTTTTCAGATATCTGGCCTCGGGCGACAGTCACCAAACTATCGCATTTTCATTTCGTCTGGGACGTTCAACTGTTTCCAAAATTGTGAGAGAAGTCTGTCGAGAAACATGGAATGTTTTACAGCCAATTTATTCACCGACTCCCACAACACAGATGTGAAGATGGTTTTCCATCTTGATGGGGTTTTCCAAACTGTATTGGAAGCATAGATGGAGTACACGTAAAAATAAAATGCCCCAAGAAGAATAAATATAAGTAATTTTGTTACAAAAATAATTATTCACAAGTTCTTCTGGCGGTAGTGACCCACTCTACAAGTTTATGGTTGTTGATATTGGAAGTTATGGACGACACAGTGATAGTGCTATTTTTGATAATTCAGCTTTCTCCCGGCAGTACATTTACGAAAAATAATTCTCCCCTGAAACCACTTCCTAGCACATATACGCCAGTTCCTCATGTTATTGTTAGCGATGAAGGCTTTGCACTTTAACCTTACTTAATGAGACCGTATCCCAAAGCCGCCATATCTCTAATCCGAGAAAAAAATATTTCAATGCACAGCTCAGTAGAGCTCGTCGTGTATTCGAAAATGCGTTTGGAATACTGTCTATGAAATGACGGGTATTTTTGAGACCAATCGAAACAGATGAATCAACTGCAGAATGCATAGTTAAATCAGTTTGCTTGTCAACATTATAATGAAGAATGATGGAGAACAAAATGCGCCTAATAATGAAATGGAAGAAGTTTCAGGCCCTATAGAAGCTCTGGAACGAACATTACCTACTAATCGAAGATCAACGACTAGGGCAATTCAAATCCGTGAACAGTTTGCTGTACTTACTAAATATGTAATATCGATCGCAGGATCACGGAATGATTTTGTAATTTTGTACAAGTGTATCACCTGTCGCCGCGTTAGAGACTGGATCGCTGCGATAGATCGCGCTGTGTGGGACCGGGATGATACCACGTTTTATCATACAACCGTATTGCCGGATCGCGGCGGTCGGAGATCGCTGCCTGCTGCGACTGGTAGCGTTCTGTGTGCTCAAGCTTTATAAAGCTCTTGTGAATAGTCGATTCGATTTCAGATTGAAGATCTCTAGTGAGCTATGCTGCTCAAAACATCTTATACATTTGATTTGTAATTGCTTCAGAAAGGTAACTGAATAGCGACATTATGATTGATATGTACCATAAGTTTCTTCGACATTCATTTTTGAAGCACTGATTTGCATTGATTAGTACAACAGAAAAATTCATTGAATCAATAATAAACAGGAATAGAACTTGATCGAAAAATTCTGTTAAAGTATGTAATAGCAAAATTGTGAAAGTTATTCTTACTTCTCTTATATCTATCTTTCCATCTTGATTATCGTCATACGCCTCCATGAAACAAGCTTTCAATTCAACCAGCATTTCGTCCGACACAGCCTGAAAAATAAAGAGAACATGATAGTCAACTTTCGACCTTCTATGGTAAACTTAACGTTTTCGAGATCATCATGCTGATGTCTACAAAGATAGTGATACAGATTATTGGTGTAGTAAACATTTATTATTTCCAGTTTTTGCAGCTATGTGAATGATTACAAATACAGAAAAATGGTACCCTCATCTCTGTCTTCTATTTTTGGGCAAAATTCATTAGTGTAAACCGATAACAGCTATCTTCTGTCTTCCTTGAGATATTCCGTATTTCTTAAAATTCCATGATTTCAACTTATGCCAATGTTGTTGATATCAAAGTTAGGTGGGAACTATTTTGATATTCCACATTCTTTTGAGGAAACTACAAGAAGGTACTCAAACATTTTTTTTGTTTATAGTTTTCGAATTTCATCTGGTACGCTGGTACAAATTTACACAAAACATCCCCTTGTTTTCAATTTTTTGCTCCCAACAATAAATGTCATAATGAATCCATCATTATCTCATATTGTGAAACAATTAGTTGGAAACACTCTGATTGATTCGTGAATTTTAAAAATTTGAAAAATTCACTATGTTAGAATGCTACCTATGTTCAGAATGGGTTTGATTATGATGCAGCTTCAGAAAGTTATTCTGTTTCTTTGCTTCATAGGAGGCAACCTCTCAAATCTATATTCCGAACATTGAAAAAAAAAATCTCATAAATACTGGTTCTTTCAAAGGATTCAGACAAATAAGTTATTTAGCCAACTCGGTGGAGTATGGGATATGATGCTCGTCTTCTACGCAGAGTTACCTGGGTTCAATCCCCACAAAGTCGGTGTGATTTTTCGGATTCTGAGAATTGCTTGAGTGTCCATCTTTCGGAGGAGATGTAAAGCTGTCGGTCCTGTCTAACAGAGATGTGTTGGACATTAAACATCTGTTCCCTCGACACGAGAGGGGTTCGGCAAAATTCCCGGGTTAGTGAGGTGACAGAATTCCCTGGCGTGTCATTAGCCGAAAGGCAGAAATAGAGCATGTTAAAGGAAGAACAAACAAACAAATAAGTTATAATAAACAAGATGATGAAGAAGTAACATTGGAAGTTATGGGATCTATTACTGCGAATCTCTCAATTTCATATGGGTAAAGACAGCGATCTATACCCGTTAGATATTTTTGTGAGTTATGTCAAAAAAATATAATAGAGGCAAACCCACCATGATATAGAAACGAATAAAAACACTGGAAATGTTTAGCTTCAGGCCCTACTCTGAAGATAGTCATTCAGGGATTCTTTATTAATATATAATTTCACGTTATCAGAAAAATAAATATAATTTAATTGGCTGTTTTTCAGATGAATTTCAAAAACATATTTTTAGGTTTGTTATGGTATCAAAATTGAGTCCTATGTCGGCGCAATTGGTCTTGGAGCTGGAGCATCATTCATATACATGCAGGTGAAATTATCATGTAACTAGGCAAATCTAGGATGATGTTCTTGTTGTTATAGGAGAAAGTTTGCAACATTTTCAATACATTAGTTTGGTTTCTGCACTTTCTTGTAGAAATTCTGAAGAAGCATTATTTCAATACGTATAGGTATACAAAGAAATGTTTACAGGTATAATGAACATAGATATATCGGATATTCCGTGAAAAACGCCCCCAGTTAAAGCTGCTATATAAATATAAATGGCGTTATTTGATGGATTTCAATCAAACGAAAACCGAATTGCTTCTGGAGTATGTTTCAAACAGCGTGGAATACTTTAATTGCTCAGTCACTTCCGGAATATCAGAAGTTCAATCACAAGTCCATATTTTAGCCGGCTCGGTGGCGTATGGGATATGATGCTCGTCTCCTACGCAGAGTTATCTGGGTTCAATCCCCACAAAGTCGGTGCGATTTTTCGGATTCTAAATGAAAATCTTAAGATGTAAAGCTGTCGGTCCTGACTAACAGAGATGTGTTGGACATTAAAGATCCCTTCCCTCGACACGAGAGGGGTTCGACAAAATTCCCGGGTTAGGTTAGGTGACAGAATTCCCCGGCGTGTCATTAGCCGAAAGGCAGAAATAGAGCACGGTAAAGGAAAAACAAAAAAACAAGTCCATATTTCCATTTTCTTTTCGATTACATGCTGGAGGCAGAAGAATTCGCATAACATAAGGAACGATAATATTCAGAATAGCTTCGATGTGATTATCAGGTTCGCCATTCACTCGAATCGCTTGATAGTACCTGCTTTCATTGAAGGAAACTTGGATAAGAACAGTTTCAATGAAATTATCATTCGAACATTACAAGATTTCCTCCATGAGCTTCTTTCCGAAGAACGAAGAGAAATCTACTTCAAAAAAGTCGGTGTTGCTCCTAAAACCAAGCTTTGAATCTGAACTGGCCAAACAATAATTTTAGTGATCAATGAATAGGGACAAACGGTGTCGTTACATGGCCAGCCCGTTTCCGAGATTTGACCTCTGCTGGTCGCCTACAGGATCGAGTTAACCTCAATCCACCAGAAAATTTGGACGTGTTGGAAAAAGAATAAGAATCGCCTGGATATAAGGAGAAGCCTGTTGTGTAGTGTGTTGCATTGCAACGTGCCTAGTGCACTTTACTTGTTCTCTCTATCTCACTTCAATTCCTACCTTTCACTTTCTCACTTATTTTCAATCATCGAATTGACAGTTCTAGGTTAGACTTCCAAGACTACGCCTACCCAAACATTTGAAAGTATTAACGTCCCAACAACCCAGTTAGCAACCAGAAGGGGATACTTGCAATTTTGTTAAAGGGATCTCAAGGACAAATACGTCGCCCTTGCTTCGCCCTATGGAGAGTAATGGATAAGTGTGTTTCTTTTTGTGTATGTTCATTGAAGGCACCTTTTAATTAGATATTGTTCAAATGTAGTGGCAATTTGAATTGAAACTGCTTAAATTTTTTTACTGAAGATTCGGAGATAGGTGCTCTGCAATATTTCAGGGTACTTGTGACTCTACCAAGAAGCCGCGGAATTCTCTTTAAAAGTTTCAATATCGTTATAAGATTGAAAATTATTTTTCAGCATTTGCATTCACTTGATTCTTGTCCTCCATATTTTTAAGTGAAAAATACTCGAAATTAAACAATATCAAGAATTTGTGAATGACATTCATTACAATTCACTGAAGATTGCTCTGTGATATTCCGACAAGCTGCTTACTTTACGATTCAGTAGAATCTTGTGTTAGGTTTTGAGTCTTTTTTTATCGAAAATACTAAATAGTCAGCATTATTCTAACTGAAATAATGACCAAAACACTTTCCAGAACAGGGAATTTCCATCACAACCGCAAAGAGCTGATTAATTTACGATTTACATCGATGAATTTGAAATGTGAGTTTTCTTCAAAAATTTTTTCGATAATTTCTTTTTTCGCGAAAAAAAACAGCGTTTTATGTGTTACTGTTTAGCAGAAGGTACATAAAACTGAATGAGTGATCAAAATAAAAAATTAAAACCTTTGAAAAGTTCAGGAGAAGACAAACTTCCGGTATTTCATTCATTCAATGTGGAGCTATTAGTATATCATTAGAGATGCATTTCGGTTTCTGTTTCACTGAAATCGATCAACAATTTCACATTTGGAGCATTTTTCATGAAATACCCAAGATATCGTTGAAACCTGATATGTCTGAATATCCATCCCTCTTGTCCTAGTCAAATGTAATACATGCTTGTGTTGAGAGATTTGAAGGAAACCCTCCCTTTCTCCTTTTTACATTGAAACGAGTCAATGTCGTTTGTGATTCGTTTACAGAACATTAATTCCATATCCACAATGCTGAGGTAATCAACATTTACGATCGAACTTTCCCGCTCGTATAAAAAGAAGAACATGTAATTTCGATCAATTCTCTTGGGAATAAAATAATGTTTCCATGTGTGCTTAAGGTTAATGTACCATTTTGAGAACCTCTGAAATGTCGGAATAATAATTTCCACTCCCTTGATTCGCTTATATCTTACCTCTGGACCTACATCTGAGATATTCGCGCTGGAGACAAATTCTCTTAGAAAACCATCCAGCTCTGTCCCTTCTATATATCCGTTACCTGAAAGCAAATAAAATGGATTACATTTCATGAATTAGTTTCGTGAAGTGAAAACAGAAGGATGAAAAAGAAGAAGTAGATGAATTAGTATGGAATAATCGTACGACTTTTTCTGAAGGAAAATTCCTCGTTTCGGATGTAGATAAAATTCTATTCCTCATTTTATTATCTACCCTGTTAGGTCTGATAAAACGAACCACTCTGAATAACTCGGCCGTTTCAAATTTCTAATGAATTTCCTGAAACAAGTCATTTTTTGATAACTAGTTTCGTTCTCTACCTATCAACACACGTTGGTAACTTCCACCCAGTAGTGTGACACCATTTTCAATAGTTGATCTGTTCTCTATGTGACCACGTTATTATTTCTAAATATTTATTTTTAAAATAACATGTGACGAAATTTCAACTTTTTTTTTATCAATCAGATAGATCTCCGTTTGAGGAAAACACTTGTTCTATGTCGATTCTATTGGTTCAGAAAAAATTTTCTCCCTCATTTTTGTATTATCCCAATACCCCACTACCATCCTGAAAATCTGAAGGTTGAGGCACCATCTCCTGATCTCTGACAATAACCTCCCTGAAAATTTCTATATGAGAAAGGGGTTGTGTGACTTCTTTGAAAGGTTGTTCAAATTAATTTGTTTCAAATTCATCGACGATCGAGCAACCCTTTATATTTTATGATAAGATCTGTTCAGAAGAGTTAATTTAGCTAGATTTCTCTCGTATGAATCAATAAATAAAAGCGTTTCATTTCGATGGCATGTGTCAGTTTGTTATCAATTTTTCCATGATTGAAATTTTTTTCATATCTACTAGATTCAGTTACTTTTGATTATTCGTTCAAACAATACAGATGGCTTGTGTTGGTAGTACTTTCCATATTTTCAATAATCTGAAAGAGGCGCGATTTAGTTGAAGATGGTGTACAGGATGTCCCAAATTCGATATACACTCGGAGGCAAAATTAGCGGAACACTCGAAAATTTAACCAAATTCGAAGTTCGATATTTTTCCTAATTCTCAACCGATTTAGATGATTTGTTCGGCAAGTTATAGATCAACTCTTCTTCTTTGTAGAAATTATAAGAGAAAACAAAAAAAATTTGAAAAAAAAATTTTATACGGGGACAAAACTAAAAATGTTTTTTTTGTCAAAAATTCGTAACACCCTGTGGAATTTCTTGGTCCGAGTTGAAACGTACAATATCATGGTCTGTCAAGACACATCTTCCAACAGTAACGCCCTTCTTGTTTCATGCGTTTATCTCTATTTTTGCAAAATATATTTAATTTCAAGTGGAAAATCACCATTTTGGAGAAATTCCATTGAATCAAGAAATTGTCATTAAAATTCGTCTATCAATTTGGAATTTTCTTATTATCACTCAGGCGTGTCGAAATTGTCGTTTGCGATTTTTATGTTCGAATTGCATTAGTTATTGATGACAATTTGGTTAATTTGGTGAAAATTAGGAATTCATAGGATAGGAGATAACAGTCGGTAGGTATTAAAATACACAACCGAATTCTGGGACCATTGATAAAACTTTTCATTTACACATGTGCACACCTTTTTTTATCAAATATGAAATACAACACACGTTTTTTATGTATATGACCACATTTGCACTTGTTTGAAGAATGAGAGTTTTCCATTCTTTGATTTGATACAAATTCGATCGGTTGCGGTGTTTTGTGATTCTTTTACTGTTTACGATTCGAAACGGTATTTTTCATTCAGAATGAGAGATTTACCACCAACCTCAGTAGCAAGGGCAGTTACATTGATCGAGGAAGGGCGCACCTACCGCTCAGTCGGTACCATGTTGGGTATCTCGACGTGGGTTATCCATCGAATCTACCGACGTTACAGGGAAACTGGATTGTACGTGAGGAGGCCAGGACAAGGAAGAAATTGGGCATACCGCGCTATACATGACCGTTTCATCGTCAATCAAACCATAAGAAATCCTCGTCTTACTGCTGTTCAGGCACGTAACCTTTTACAAGCAGTGGATAACATCAACGTCAGTGTGAGGACAGTCAGAAGACGATTAAATGAAGTTGGTCTGAGATCATACGCGCAAGGAAGAGCACCAAGACTCGATAGAGCCCATCGGGTAGCGAGATTAGCGTTCGCTAGGGAGCATGTAGCATGTACAATCAATCAATAGATACGAGTTTTATTTAGTGATGAGAGCCGATATTGTGTGAATTTCGTGGATGGTAGAGATAGAATATGGAGGCATCGAGGGGAACGGTACAATCAAGCGAACTTCGCAGGAACTGAGCAATACGGTGGAGGGTCAGTTATGATATGGGGTGGCATATGCTTGGGAGTACGAACAGAACTGGAGATTATTGGCAATGGATCACTTAATGCCCATCGGTATATAACAGAAATCTTGGAGCCCCATGTTGTGCCTTTTGCTCCTTACATAGGAGGAAAATTTCCTTTTTATGCACGATAACGCGCGCCCTTATACTGCGCGCATAGTGATAGAATATCTCAATGAAGTTGGGATTACACGAATGGACTGGCCGTCGCGGTCACCGGATTCAAACCCGATCGTACACGTTTGGGACATTCTTGGAAGAAGGGTTCGACAACGGAATCTAGGCAACGTTGAAAAGCTGACATTGGCATTGGTGGAAGAGTGGGACAACATACCTCAACAGATGATAGACAACATGATTGGGAGTATGCGAAATTGTATGCGCGCTGTAATAAGAGCTCGGGGGGGCCATACTCGCTACTAAAATCAAATGTATTTTTTGTGGGTCATCATGAACATTTTTCTTATCTAATAATCTAACCTGCTCTCAATTTTGGACAGGAATGATAATTATTATAGAGTGTCACACAAAAAAATTCAAAAATGAATGTGCAAAATCAACGATTTTTCCAGTGTACTTCGAGTTCTCCCGGAGCGTGAAATTGGCCAGTGAATTTCAAAAATTTTCATTTCGTTAGATTTCCGCTTCTCTAATTTAGATTTTATTTTTTGGCTAACCTCCGATGTTATGCACCTACGCAAAATTAAAAATAAATTCTTGAAATTTGTGACTTTTCGCTTCAAATTGGATATCTCTTGTGACAGACCATGATATTGTACGTTTCAACTCGGACCACGAAATTCCACAGGGTGTTACGAATTTTTGACAAAAAAAAAACACTTTTAAATTTGCCCATGTATAAATTTTTTTTCAAATTTTTTTTGTTTTCTCTTATAATTTCTACAAAGCAGAAGAGTTGATCTATAACTTGCCGAAAAAATAATCTAAATGGGTTGAGAATTAGGAAAAATATCGGACTTCGAATTTGGTTAAATTTTCGAGTGTTCCGCTAATTTTGCCTGCGAGTGTATTTGAATGGAATCTCCTAAACTATTGGAGATAGAAGGATCCGATTTGCGCGAAGTGTTGCTAAGTTTTGATGAAACGAAAGATGCCGCTTACAGAATTTTCATAGCCGTCTTCGTTTCCGAGATCATCGAAATGTTCCACTTTCGGAAAACCCTCGTATCTCAGTCAATCCATAATTTAGCGCAAAAGTGAAAACTGTTTCTTGTAGGGCTTTTCATTTTGAATTCATGGTATGTACAATTTTCTTCAGGGGACACGACTCTTGAGTTATAACCCAAATTTGTTTTTTTTTCAATGGAACACCTCTATATTCCACAATCATAGTATTCTATTCTCTGGCAGTTCTACAACCATATACATTCAATATTTTATAATATGAGAGCGTCCTAAAAGGCGATTAAAACTTTAAAAATTTCATTTTTCGTGAAATTTTGTGAAATAATGAAACTATGTTTGAATACGGTCTTGTTGAAACTATGCACGTGTATATCTTCGTATTTGATATATTTGGGCATTTATGATGATACTACATAGCTTTCATTTGATATGAATCCAATATATCATGATGCCTTTAAAACAATCATAGGCGAAATTTTTGGTGAGCATACTTTATTCTATGCTCAATATTTATTATTGCTTCGCTACTGTGAATAATCTAATATGGTTAGCTGCTTTATTGAATAAAAATACATCAAGTCGTCTTTACTTGGAGAGGTATTAGAAAAAAGATAGACCTCATATTTAGTCACGAAGTAACGCATACTATTTCTTCAAAGGTTTCCAGAAAGTAGACAACCTGCTATCAATATTTTCTGTAGAATGAAAAACAGCCTTATCAATTATGGATCGTTTGAAAAATCGCGATCAAAATCCTATAACAAAGCAGAACAAGTGATGACAGAAATTAACATTTTGGCAACGATTGAGATGGAACCTGAAAACTTTACTAGGAAAATCGAAGATATAGTTGGGATTCCGGAAAGAACAGGCCACAGAATTCCTGGAAACTAAATACAACCCCTGTAGGTTCAGACTGGCACATTATTTGCATGCCGGAGATCCAGAGTACGGATCGAATTCTGTCATTGGTATTTAGTAAACCTCAACCAAAATAGAAATTTTCAGTAAGTAAAATAATATGGTCAGATGAATCATATATAAGAAGGGCTGGAGTTTTCAATATGTTTAATAATAGGTATTTGTCTCAGGAAAATCACCATATCATCCAACAAAAGGAGCGGCAAGGCAAGTTTCAGCGTTTCTTGTATTCTATTTCTTCTATATTTTGGGTGGTAATCTAAAATTTCATATTTAGGAAGGCAACCTTACAGGAGAACGATATTTAACTATGACCAGGATGTCGTACCTCAAATTATACAGGAAGTTCCGATTCCTGAACGAGAGAATATTCATTTTCATCAAGACGGGGCACCCGCCCATAACTCCCACACAGTTGCTCAACATTTAAATGAAAATTTTTTCTGGCAGTGGGATTGGCACAAATGGTCCATTCTGGATTTTTTTGTGGGGTTATTAGCAAGATAGGATTTTTTAGACCGAACATGCTACGATGGAAGAATTACGCACCTCCATAGAGAGAGAACTAAGAAATTTGCAAGCCAGGCCCCGCTTCGGAGAATAGAAAATTTGTATCAACAAAACGGCAACCATGTCGAGAACTATTTTCAACGAAAACTTCTGTTTATTAGAATACAACATTTTTGAAATTTGATATTATAAACTATGACTTGCATAGGTACTTACTTATAATAAATATTTCTAGCACAATGATAATGATCCTAATGTCGAAATGTTTGACAATAATAGAGAAGTTTCTATTATTTCCAGATCAATCTATTTCTCTCATCGAATGAAACTTTTGTGAACAAGTTATTTCTAATTTTTAATTTCATCACTTTTGAAGATTGACTTCGCCGTTATTGAAACACAAATATATTCAAAAGGTACTTGAAACTGAGTTGGACACTTCGTTAAAAATTAAAATATCTCGATCCTGCGGAATATCGATCAAATCGATATTCCACAACGGCCTTTACAAAATATCACGAAAAATTAAATATTTAACGATATAATCGCCTTTTCGAACGCTCTCATATTATAAAATATTGAATGTTATATATATATATATATATATATATATATATATATATATATATATATATATATATATATATATATATATATATATATATATATATATATATATATATATATTTGTAGAGCTGCCAAAAATACAAGTTTGGGTTATAACTCAAAAGTCTTTCCCCTAGAAAAGTTATACATGCCAATGAATTTAACATGAAAAGCTCTACAAGAAATTGTTTTCACTTTTGCGCTAAGTTATGGATTGACTGAGATAAGAGGGTTTTCCGAAAGTGGAACACTTCGATAATCAGCCTGTATCTCGGGAACGAAGACGGCTATGAAAATTCTATAAATGGCATCTTTCGTTTCATTTAAAAGTAGCAACACTTCGCGCAAACTGGATCCTTTTATCTCCAATAGTTTAGGTTTAGGGGATTCTTTTCAAATATATCGACTTTGGGACACCCTGTACACACTGCAGGAACGCAACGAAATTGTGAGTTTATTCCTCGAGATAATATCTGTGCTAGAGCAAGTGAGCTCATTTCCTACGAAAATAATCTTGGAAAAAATTTGGGACACAAATTCAACTTTCTTGAGTTACAAGTAAATTGATGGAAATTGGTTGCGCTATCAATAAAAAACGCAATCCCACCAGAGAAGTGAAAGGCGAAAGAACTGATGTGTTTACGATGAAGTTGCCATGATGGTGAATACATAATCTGTAAATAGAATATATAGAGTATCGCAAATATCTGGAATACGCCGGAAAGTATTTTGAGGATTATCCCCAAGTACAAATTCCATTCGTTCGAAATGAATGAAGATGATTACGATCGTCGTCTAGAGTTCTGCCGAAATGTCGGATCTATAACAATCCGAATTTTCTTCAAAATGTTTCTCTTTCTGAAGCATCGAGTATTTTTTCTTGAATAACGAGATGCATCGCCATAACTTTAGAGTCTGGAGTGAAGCTAATGGCCATTTAAACAATTGATAGTATTGATGATTTATTTATTTTATGGAAATTCATTCATTTTCAAAGTAAAACGAAATGAGACACTTTTATCATTTTTCCATAATTTATTCAATAATCACGACCGGTTTCGACCCTACGTTCATTTTCAAGTGAATAACAATATAATACATGAGTAGGCAAGTACAAGTACAGAATGAAATTTATCCTAAATATTGAGTAGTGGGGATCCATTATGCTCTAGTTGGCTGTTGAGGGTAGTAAATTGTGGGTTTTACATACTTTGTTTATCTCCAAACTTTCCAACAAATTCATCTCTCTTCCTTTGTTAGATTTATGAAGGATTTCAAGATTTTTCAATGATATCGAGTGGTTAGTTGATTTTATGTGTTCAAATATTGGCGAATTTTTATCTGAGGAAATATGTTCCTTGAATCTAGCTTCAAAACTTCTCCCTGTTTGTCCAACATAGCCTACCTGACATTCATTGCATTTGATTTGATAAATTCCTGCTTGCTTGAATTTATCGTTCTTTTGTTTGGCATTGAATAATAATCTGCTTAAGTTGGGGCCGCTTGAGAATGAAGTAGTTTTGTTCAATTCAGAAAAGTAGTTACTGATTTTGTTAGAGAGTTCGCCGGTTTATCTGAGACTAGTGTATCTTTTTTCTGGGGTTTCTACGATGCTATATAGTAATTGGGAGGTAATACGTTGTTCTTTGCGTTTAGTGATTGTATTTATAATATGTTGTGGTATGTTGTTATTTCAGGCAACTTTTCTGATGATATTAAGATCTGTTTGAAAATTTTCTTTCGAAGTAGGAACAGTGTAAGCTCTATGAATCATGGAGTTATATGCAACTAGTTTGTGACTTAAATGACTGAACGAGTCCATTGGGATCGATGCGTCTGTGAATGTTTCTTTTCTGTAAATTTTATAAATGAGTTGATTATTTGAATTTGTAATGGTTAAGTCGAGGAAATTAATTGAGTTATTATTTTCTAATTCAGAAGTAAAGCTGATGCGGCAATGTATTTTATTCAGGAAATTTGAAAATTGCTGAATTTGTCTGTTTGAACCACGAAAACCAACTAAACAGGGAGAAGTTTTGAAGCTAGATTCAAGGAACATATTTCCTCAGATAAGAATTCGCCAATATTTGAACACATAAAATCAACTAACCACTCGATATCATTGAACAATCCTAAAATCCTTCATAAATGTAACAAAGGGAGAGAGATGAATTTGTTGGAAAGTTTGGAGATTAACAAATTATGTAAAAACCCACAATTTATTACCCTCAACAGCCAACTAGAACATAATAGATGCCCACTACTCAATATTTAGGATAAATTTCATACTGTACTTTTACTTGCCTACTCATGTATTTATTATATTGCTATTCACTTGAAAATGACCGTAGGGTCGAAACCGGACGTGAATATTGAATAAATTTTGGAAAAGTAACAAAAGTGTCTATAATAAAACCAAGTAATGTATTTCTTGGAATTTCACCTAATAATTAGGATTCGTAACGCGTTTCACTACACCGTAGCTTCTTCAGTCGAATGAATGTACAGAAAATAAGAATGAGAATATAATTATGTATAGTTATATTCTCATTCTTATTTTCTGTACATTCATTCGTCTGAAGGAGCTACGGTGTAGTGAAACGTGTTATATTCAAAATTTAAGGTCATGAATAATTTGGATTTTTTGGTTATTAACATCGCGTACAGACATAAGTCTCTGCGATTATTTGTTTATTCAAACTGATTTTTTGCATTTTCAATGAATAAACTATATTATTATTATTTTATTCATTCCATTCAATTCAATTTGAAGGAGCATCAACTTGGTGACAACGTATTTCATTCTCTGAAAGAGTTTCATCCTTGTGCAAATTACTGGAATTTATGAGCAGCATCTGTAAATAACTATTTTCATTGAGTATCTTTAATGACGATTCAATGAGATGGTTCCTATGAATTTCTACCCAAACACATAATTTCTGTGGTATTTGTGTGTGGCCCTATCAGAAGCAATGCAGTTTCTTGGTATCCCAATATAGAAATTTATCTGTTTCCTTTACCATTTATCGTGAAGGTGCTGGCGTCAGAAATATTCATATTTTCAGCTAAATGTTCCCAAAGTTGCATGCAATGATCAGGATCATTTGCAATCAATTCTTGAACAAATTTCAATTTATTTGAGTGGGATTTGTGCAGTTCAATAATTCTGTTTACTGTTGTAGCAGATAAACCAGCTACACGATCTGATGGAAAAAATAATCTCTTGTGAGTGAACCCAATACTACAACTTGATTTGCCTCGTTTCGGACTGTACGATCAGTGATTTTAATTAACTACACAACGGGTTAAACATTTATCGATTCATAATATGAAAAATTTGAAACATGTTATTCAGACAAATGTTAATAATTTTAGTCTTAAAATATTCTGTACTTTCATATTTTTGGGTGTCATTCTTCTTTTTCTGCAGGGATAACGAAAAAAAGTTCCTGAAACTTTATTCATGTCCAAAATTTCAAGTTAATTCCCATCATTTCACCAGAATACCGCCATTCTTAATAAACAACGCAATTGGGACACTGTGTAATGAAGAGCCATCCCGAAAGTATTATAATAATCATTCAGAGAATGATGGCCATAAAAATTTTAATCTAGATCCTCGAAAAGAAGGGAGTTGTTCCGCAAATCCTAAACTTGGAAATTCCTTTTTTAATACGAACTTAAACCCATCCTAATATTTTACTGAAATAAATCAGTTTCTGAAGTATTTCGAGCTGAACGTATAATAACTTTCGCTGCCTGTTCAATAATTAAACTCCAAAAATTGAATATAAAAGTAGAACAATAAATGACCTTCTCAAAAGAGTGCCACTAGACTACTCTCCCTATAAAAATAAAATTTGGATCACAGAGTATAAATAATATAACTGCAGGATAGGTAAACTATGCCGAAAATCTTCGTTTGAGTGCATTGAAGATCAAAAATTCAGTTTAGTCATTCCATAACGATCCGATTAATAGTAGCGTCATGCATAAAGGACGAAGAGTTAAACATTTGTTTTGGCTTATAGAGTGCGTTTCAATTAAAACGAGCTACCCTGAATTACTCGATCGGTTTGATTTTCCTGCGAATTTTCTGAAACAAGTCGATTTTTTATTGGAGGGAGACATTTTTGCGCCATGTTTCGTTATCCCCCTATCAACCTTCTACCCCTGGCAGCTTCCACTCCAAATTTTTGAATATACAGAAAGGGTCACGTTATACATTTTTAAAACCAAAATTGGTTTGACAGGTTGCTGTCAAGTTTTGGTTTTTTTGTCCATAACCGAGTTTTTTGTTAATTATTTCATGTCTTCGTTTGGGTATTTCACTCACTATTCAATAATATTATGTCACTCACAGTTTTCCTCATCAGCAAATTATTTATATACGAGAGGAAGAGAATTGGCCGAGGATAGTTCCTTGTGGAACATCAAATGTTACAACCTTTTTTGAACTGCTTCGTCCATCCTACTCTACTATTAGCTCCCTATTTCTTAAACAGCTCTCAGTCAAGTCGAATGATTTTCCACGAAATCCATATCGATACGATTTCCGTAGCAGCTTTTCGTGAGAGACGGTATCAAATGCCTTTGCAAGATCGACGAAAATGCAGAGCATAGGCTTTTTTTGTCTAGACATTTATATACCTCATCCGTCTACTCTATAATGGCATCATTTGTTGATTTGTCTTCTCTAAAGCCGTATTGGTTTTCCGAAATTATTTTAGGTTTAATCAAAAATTTTATGAAGCGCAACTTTACAATCTTTTCAATAATTTTAGCTAGGTTTGAGATCGAAGATATAGGCCGATAGTTTTCGATGTTACTTTTACTGCTAGATTTGTGGATAGGTTTGATGATACCAATTTTCAAGCAAAAATTAATCAAGTGTGCTATCGGGTTTGATATTTCATTCATAACTTTTTTGAAGACCTCATATTTAATTCCGCCATAGCTTGCTGCTTTTCTTTCCTTAAGTTCTCCTATGATCTTCTTAACTTCCATTTCATTTGTTGGATGAAGAAAACTTGTATCATCTAAGAAACGATCATTCTCCTCGTATTCATCAAGCTGTTAAATTTTGTCTGCATCTTCTTGGCCAACTCCACTAAAGTAGTCGTTGAATGCCTGAGCTATCTCAGCTCTCAACTGCTGAACAGCTGTCTGTGGTTTTGAGTTCTTATTGTTGCATATATCATTCCATAGCGCTTTCGAAAAGAAGTTTGTTTTACGTATAATTCGGACGATGCAATTTTTAGTTGCTATTATAATTTTACTCAACCGATTTCTATAATTGGTATATTCTAATTTAAGTATCTGATTATATGGATTTTTCGTAGTTTCTTTAAGTAAATTTTTCTGTTCACAGATTTGAGAAGCCCAGCAGTCAACCAGTCTTTTTACCTTTTGTTTTATAGTTTATTTTTCTTATGATAGTATATTTTTGATTATCTCAGTTATTTTTGTAATGAATTCTTCAGTAAATATATTCACATTTTGAGTTTCATATAAGCAACGCCAGTCGATCCTACTCAGATCCTTCCTTAACCCAACTTAGTCAATATAACTCTTATTTTTTATGATCGTGTTTATCTTTTGTGGCGAATCAGTTTTTAGGCCTAAAATAATTGGGGAGTGGTCAGTGATATCTGTTCCAACAACAAATGCTCTAATTTCATCCATTTTCAATGATCCCTTCAGTCTCACAAAAAAGTGGTCCAAACAAGTTTTACTTGCCGGCCGCGGATACTTATTTATGTATGACGAAAATCCGAAAGAATTCATTATGTGTAGATATTCTTCTGGGTAGTTGTTGCTTTTCAAAATGTCAATATTGTTGTCCCCTGTTATGATGTGGTTATCAGCTTTTGCCATTTTTTCTAGACAGTTATAACAAATTGGAATTGAACGCTTCGGGGCAAGAACTTGCAGAACGATGAATGCACGTTAGTTTTATGGGGCTTTGAAATGTTTTGATGTTCATTTCTACTGCATTGAATTCTCCAATAGGTATAATTGTATGTTCAAAATTCAGATCTTCACGCACAAAAATAATGATCCCATCATTCTTATTATCTTTCCTTGAATTTTAAAGTGTTGAATACCACGAAATGCCAAATATCATAGGATCGCTTACCTGAAATTTTTCAGTCAGGGCAATCACATGAAAGTCATAATCCAAACTTTTGAGGTGCAGCTTTAATTCATCGATGTTCTTATCTATACTTCGTATGTTGATGTAAAGAATGTTTAGATGATGGGACAAATCGTAGTTCCTCGTTAGATCGGTGAAACTATCAACTGAAAGCGTTTCATGTATCTTGAAGTCAAAGTCTCTAATACAGGGTGCTTCAACGAAAACTAAACAGAGGCTATATCTACCAAGATATTCATTTCTGATCAAAACGCAAAAATAGGTCAATTTTTGTTTCAAGGAGGACATTTTTGGGGTACAATACTTGCCTGAAATATTAACCCCAAGCGGGGTTGCAATCCTTGAACATTTTGAATAGGAAGATGGGTCAGTGATAACTCAAAAGAAAGGTGGTATATTTGTCTACATTGCCTTGAACGAATTTCCATTTTTAATTGAAAACTGATGCAGGGTGAGCAACTGAAAGATAGGGAAGACTATTTCCCTGAGACTGAGAGTTTCAATGAAGTAAATTGGAACAGATCCATGCTGATCCATGGCAGTCATCATCAAGTACCATCCTCATCTCGAATTTCAATCCCTAGAGCAGGGGTGACCACCCTTGAAAATTTTGAAGAGAGTAGATGGGTCGAGTGATACCCCGAAAGACAGGTATTGTCTTTGTCTGCATTTCTGTGAAAGAATTTTCATTTTGATTGAAAACTGTAGATGATACAGAGATTAGATTGTTTAGGTTAGCTGAAGATTGCACTGAATTTTCATTTAACTCTCTATCCAAATCTGTCCCTTCAGTGTTGCATTCGTCGTTCCTTTTTGTGGAAGTTCTTAATTGCTGAACGTTGTATGACTTGCTGCCAACGACTTTTTGTCTCTTTTTATGAAATATTTCACACTTGGATCCTTTCTAGTTATTGCCAGGTGTTCCCTGAGTGTTTTTTCAGATTGTTCCTCATTCATCAACAATAATACATTAAACTCAAATCCTAAATTTCACAAGTCAACCATGAATATGGCAACAGGCGTTGGTAAGAAATTGTTACAAGTGAGAACAATCACTTTACGAATTACATTAGACATTGAAGTTCAAGGCAATAAATTCTTCGAAACAATAGGCTGGACTCATCTATAAGAATTTAATCCAACATTTCATCAAATTTATTTTGTTGCAGATCCCATAGGGATCATGTAAGTTATTATAAATTTCGACACTGCAATAAAGCGAAGAATTTTGTGTCATTTTTATTCAAAGTGGTGGATTACCTAAATCATCATTTACTCTAGTATCAAACGAATAAAAGATGCAATTTTTTGATGTATAGTAATATGGAAGTGAACGTGCTTTCGAAGATAATACATATTGGCAGGGGGCTGGAAAATTATTAAATTTTAAATGATTTGTCGGGAACAAAGTTCTGGTTATACCTAATTCTACTTCTCTTTTTATTTTTATGTTCATTTGCTACAGCTTTCAATTACTGTAGAAGTATCATCACAATACAGAAATGTATTGGCAGTTGAAATATGTATATTATTAATTTGAATC
Source organism: Cryptolaemus montrouzieri (assembly GCA_013387265.2). Classification (NCBI taxonomy): domain Eukaryota; kingdom Metazoa; phylum Arthropoda; class Insecta; order Coleoptera; family Coccinellidae; genus Cryptolaemus; species Cryptolaemus montrouzieri. Next base: position 109,242,867 of record JABFTP020000185.1, read on the forward strand.
AGAGAGAATAGAGGGAACAGAACACATTCATGAAGGACCTGACTAAAAATTGTGTACATTACCGCGAAAACCACAGAAAGGCAGCTTATTCAAGAATATTTTAGGTAATAAACTATCTACATCCTTGCCTAAATCGAAATACAGTATTGATACTATTACACTTTTGTCCATAGTCTTCGCAACTGTGTCTGAAACACTTTTCAGAGTATTCGTAGTATAGCTCAGGTGACAAAATTATCGGACTACAGTTATCACATTTAGTGGCTTCACGTTTTCGTGAATCGGAAAATCTTTGCCAATTTCAACTCTAGATGGAAATATTCATCTTTGAAACATTCAATAAGCAATCCGATATATAACCTGATTTTGTGCAGTTCATACAGATATCAATTGGTAATTTACTTGAGTCAACGTTCCGTCTGATGTGTGCATTTTCTGATCATTTTCTAGAAACATTAAAAATCTCTAAACCAATGCTCATATATTCGATTTCTGTTTTGAAAATGTACAGCGTTTCTAACGAAAAATGTATTGAACTAGGAAACATTAAAAATCGAATCTGTGCATGTTCTCTCTTTGAAGGTTTGATTTATTTACGGATAATATGCCAGACTGCCAGAGATTTTTTTGAAGCTAGTTTTATATATTCTACTGATTTCTGTTTTGATGGTAAATAGCAGAAATACAGCGTCTTCTAACGAAAATTTATAACCTCCTCTTTTTTCAAGATGACACGTCAATTTTTGTTTGGAAGGGATCAATTTCAGAGATGGTTTTGAGCATGTGAAATAAACCCGCAACTATCCTCAGCAGAAAACCTAAGTCAAAATTCATTGTAGGAAAAAAGGGTCAAGTAACATATCTTTTGAAAGGCCTTTGAATTCTCTATTCGAAAATAGCATCTTTATGACCATTTATCATCACACAGAAAGTCCAAACACAACGAAAGTTTGTATACCTACGAAAACTTGTCACCTCCTCTATATCGAGAAAGACTGATTGTAGCAGAAAAAGCAGGGACAAGTCAATTTTTGATGTAATGAGGACCAATTTCTGAGTAGGTTCGGACCATGAAAAACCAACCCCCTACCCTCAGCAGCACCTAACTTGAAATTCATAGGGGAATTGGGTGGAGTGACATATCTTCGGAAAGGTTTTTTTTATTTCTTTATTCAAAAATAGTATGCATAAAAATATTCAATCGCATGCAGACAGATCAAACACAATACGAGTTTGTATTTCAACCAAAATTGTCAATGCCAAAAATCCAATTAAATGCTTAAAATGACCTCCTTCTGCCTCCATACAATGATGCAAACGATTCTCGAATTCTCTTCTGACTACTGTGATTAAAGTACTGCGAAAATTAAAAACACATTTATCTAAAAATCTAAACATAACCTCACAAAATGGTTGTGATAAAAACAATGCTGCGTTCCTTACAAAAAAAAGTGATGTTTATCAATATCTCAAATTATCACATTTTCTCCAGAATTAGAAACTCGAAAGTTCCGAGCACAAGAATCGTCACTTGAGAATGATAACAGAGAATTAGAATTGTATTATTGGGGTGATGTGAGATCAGGTCATTTTGAGAACTTAATTTGATTTTGAGCAGTGTCAAATTTTCGTTGGAAAACAAACTTTTATTGTGTTTGGACTGTTTATATGATATTAAAGATTCTTAAAGATAAAATTTTTTACTCAAAAATTAAAAGACTTTTCCAAATATATGTAACTCGATCCACATTTACAATGATGAATTTCACATGTTCCGAACCAATTCAGAAGTTGATCTCTCTCCAATCAAAAATTGACTTTCTCAGCTTTCTCGTATACAATCAGCCTTGTTCGACATAGAGCCCAATTTTGGTTGGAATACAAACATTCGTTCATAGATATACACACAATCAAATTTATATGGACTCAGCCAATACTTTGAATATTACCTCCGGAATTTTGGAAATTTCGGAGGATTGTTAGGATTGATCCTTTCTGAGATATTTCAATTGAAAAAAGAAATGAATTAAGGTTTATTTTAGGAAAGAAACAAATAAAAGAAAATAAGAGACTCTTTCCGCATGTAGTAAAAAAACTTAAAATTGTCTCCTCACGGAGTAGGTGTTTTTTTATCGACCTCAGTAGCTTATATTACCTCCTTTTGCCCTGATATAAGCCTGAATCCGTCTAGGAATGCTTTGGATTAGGTTTTCGACCTCCTCTGGGATGATATTCTGCCACTCTTCTGTGGTGACTTGGATGAGCTGTTATGTTATATCTAGGATTATACTAGCGCGATCTAATTTTTTATGAGATTATTCAATGAATGTTCAATAGGATTAAGGTCTGGAGAGCAAGCTAGCCAGTCCAAAATAGGAATTCACTCTGTTTCAAGATAATGTCGCGCGAGGTTGTTGGTATGCAGAGGAGCGTTATCTTGCATGAAAGTGAAATGCTCTCCGTGAGAACCTCGCCAGAGTCTCACTATGGGCTCCAGCACTAGGTCCATGTAATTTTTTGCCGTTACACTTGCAGGAAACGAAATCAAATCTATTCCGCCTCCCAGCATAATGCCACCCCAAAATATCACACTGCCCCTTGGTATTTTGGAAGTTGTCTTGCTGCTCGGAGTCTAGCTTGTCTGATCGAACACCAATTCTGGTCACCTCCGAGAAAAAGATCATTTCGCCAATTCTTAATATTCCATTTCGGTGCTTGATACACCAATTTAGTCTGTTGTCTGGTTAGCCCTGGAACTCTTGAGGGCCTTCTGCTGTATAAACCCTTTGAATGAAGTCTCTGACGTATCGTTGCGACTGATAAACTGGTGCCTGTTGCTTCCAGAAATGGCCTTTGGAGTATAGGGTGTGACGCACTACGGTCTCTTCTTGCAATTTGGCACTGAAAGCGGTCTTCTTCTTAGAAGTGATATTTCTATGACTTCTTCTAGACCTATTTTGCAGAGATTGCAGCTCCACGTATCGGGCGTAGATTTTTGAAATCATCCCCTTGTGATACCACCATTGTGGTATCACAATCTGTAGATCGGACAATCCAACGTAAGGCATTTTCAATTATGATTATAGGATTTTTTAAATTTTGAAATTCACAGGTTCAAGTCTCAGTGACGGCTGAGTACAATATCCCGAACATGTGGTGATAATTCGACATTTCTTATCATATCATCCAGCTTTTTTACAACAAAAAACTTCTTTCTTCACAAGTAGTTAAAACCAATCAATAATGTGAAATTCCGAGTGATTCCATATAAATTGTGTGTACTGTATTTGAATAGAGAATTAAAAATTTTATCACACGACCAACTTTTCCAATAATGAATTTTTACTACAGCTGCTGAGCGTAGGAGGTTGATTTTACATGCTCCGAGCCAACTAAGCTGTTGGTCCCCCTCCAATCAAAAATTGACATGTACCAGCTTTTTCCATCAAAACCAGTCCACCTTGAGATAGAGGGGGTTGCGAATTTTTGTTGAAACACACTGTATATTGACCTTAACAACGTTTTTATGCCTTTACTCTTTAGTTTGTAGAATGTGTTATTTGGACTACATCGTTTTCAGTTCTGCAGATGCAAATGAGTAAATTTTCTAATTTCTTTTTCTCTTTTTCATTCTCAAGGTAACATTCATTCAGAAGCTACATCTACAATTCGTGAAATTTCTTGAAGGTATTGTCGGTATTCCATTCAAAAACGGAATTTTCCCAGTCTATGTGTTTCAGTTTTCACCAGAAAATGAAAGACTGATTCTAGCGATAAATCTGAGATACATTCATTTTTAATTGTGGGAGAACCGATTTGAAGTTAGCTTGAAGCATGTAAGATCAACCTTCTACGCTCAGCGCACATACAGCACATACATACTTCAAGTAAGTACTTTCAACTCAGATTCTTGGGTATTTAATAGCCTTTTTTTCCTACATGTGGATGATGTCATGATGGAAACTCTATATCTATCCGATGAGAATACTAGTCAGATATGTAAAGAGTCTCTGTTTCACATTTACAAATTACAATTTTAACTCTTCCGTTGCAAAAATATCTTCAATGCAGGATTTTTTCTTGATTGCTCATTAGATGCATGCTTCACCTCAACGTACGAAATATATTCTCAACATATTAGGTACTATGGTATTGAGGAAAATCTTTATTGAAATCTTCCTCAGAAAATGTTTTGCTGTTCTAATATCTATCATTAATAATGGTGAAAACTTGGAGATCTGTTTTTTTCTACGATAATCATATTTGAGTATGGTATATGGAGACCAGGAAGAAAACTGAAATATCAAGTCAACCTCATCTTAGATCGCTTATTTAGTTATTCGAATATTTCAGGAAAATTTGGTGGAAATTCAGCTATACTGCCTTCTTTCCATAGAAAACATCTCGAAATAAGCTGTAGCAATTAATTTCGGACGAGAATTTCAATTAGAGTGCAGCGTATATTAAAATGCACTTCGCGATTATAACTTTGAACTAAGAATTCTTAACATCAGAAAGTCTACGAGAATATGTCGAAATAAATCATAACCCTTCCCAAACGCGGTAACAGCTGAAGCTTTTATAAACTTTCTCGTTCATGATCGTGCTGGAAACATATTTGGCATCAAATTGCTATCTGAAAACTCTCCGAACGCAAATTGAAACGATAAAATATTTCAAATAACCATTTCCCTCAACTCGTTTAAGTACGTTATCAATCATGTCTGAAATATCCGGTTGCGGATGGGATAAGGTGTAAGAAAGAATAGTTTCATTATTCACCTCCTCTGGGAAATTCAACAGAAAAAAGAGTTTTAAATACCGTTTACTTCCTATAAAACGCGTATAAAAAAGATATATGTATTGAATTAAGCGTTACTAAAACCAAGCTGAGGAAATATGAATTGAGCTTTTCACAGAATTGCAATTCTCGTGGTTATAGAGTATATAGAATTGGTTACAAAAATTACAAATTATATTTATTTTATTTTAAACAGCTCGCGTCTGAACCAATGTAGCAATATCAGTGGATATTGCTACATTTGTTCAGACGAGAGCTGTTTAAAATAAAATAAATATAATTTGTAATTTTGTAACCAATGTTTTTAAAAACTGAATTTCTGAACAATCGACAGAGATTATTTCGTTTTGAAATTGTGCATAAGAAATCGTATGCTTGTTGATTTAAGAATTAAGAATATTTCACACCTGAAGAAAATATATTCTTATAGTGTCCCATTTCTTTGAACTCGTTAATATAAAGTGGGATCGTCACGAGAGCTTGAAACACTCCTGATAGTTCGGTAGTCAGCAACAAATTTTTGAACCAATGTCTTCTGAACCTATCATTCCTGGAATGATTCAGACTACTGTGCTATGAAGTTTTGTGCGGAATTCTAGGTGGCTTGAGATATTACAGCTTCCAAATCACGTAGAAAAAACAAATAAGTAAACAATTGAACAAAAAGCACTAGACTTAAGGTTCACATATCATCAACATGACTTTTCGGTAAAGAACGGACAAGATATGTTGATGACATAGTTTATATTGAGACAGGTACTGATCTATATTATTTAAGGCCTTTTTCGAGAATAATCCGAGGAATCGGGGTAGTTTAAACCGGGCGGAGAAGAAGCGATGCGGCAAAAAATCGGGGACCTAAGGCCACCGCGGGTATTTTTTTATTCTGGAGAGGAAGGGACTGAGGAAGGTCTGTGCCAAATTTGGAATCTCTAGCTTGACCGATGGAGCCCTGAGGATTTTTCGAAAATTTTCGCCGAAATGTCTGCGAGAGCGGGCGGAAAATCTAAACGGCGAGATTTCTTCGGAATCGGAAACTTCGGTCTTTCGGAAGGCAATCGGAACGATCGATCAAGCGAAATTTTTCGAATAAAGCTCCGAAAAAACGAAAATAAAAAAGGTCTCCGATTTTTCGCAAGTGGAGGGGATAATTTCGTCGGACTTTTATGTCTATACAAATTTTTCCATCACGTTCGATCGTTTCAAAACCTGGAAAAAGAGTCTCGAGTTTCGCATGTTGCGCCGCAATAGTTACATTCCTGTTAAACCATGGGAAAACTGAAGAATCTTCGATTCAACGGAGGGCTATCGGCGAACTTTTGCGAAATTTCACCCCATTTTCCTCATTCCGAATATCTCTGACAGCCAGAAAATAACGAACGTCGAGCTGTCAAAATAAGTGGTTTTCTTCCATCCGTGCTACTTATATGGGGTTACCGGGAGAATGGATTCGGGCGTCGAACGATTCCTACATATCACGAGATCGGATCTGCGAAGGAAATCGTTACTCTACGACTTAATTTTCGAATTTGGGACAAATTTCAAAACCTAGATTTTCGAGAAAAAGACCGAAAACAGGGGCGGAGCCAGTCACCTCTCCTACCGCCCCTACGAGCGCTATTCAATTTCGAAAGTGAGCTTTACCAACGTGTAAAATTTAATGCTCTCTCTTCTTTGAATGAAAAAACTGAGATGGAAATAGTTAGAAACTTTTACTTTCACCAACATAATTTCGGTACTACTAACATCTAGAATATAGTGCTCTCTCTCTTCAAAATGACAATATGAGACGGAATGAAGTATCCATTAGATCTAATCGAATCTAAACTTATTTCAATTAGTCTCATATTCGATCTGTCAAAATAACAAATTCCGAATTTTATTTGAATGAAAAGTTTGACGAAACTTGAAATGAACTGTTTGAGGTAAGTGAACGTAGTTTGATGTTTATTTTATCCATTTTTATGTATATTTGGTTTGAGGAAAGAAATGACAAACTTACAAAATTCATAAATTTAACATTTTGAGGTTATACACTCCCCACAAAAATTGTTGCATCACACTACTTCTACGACAATGCTATATAAACTCCTAGATTGGTCATTCAAGAGTCACTCGGTGACTTTCAAAAGTGTAAAATAAGAAGATATCATTCAAAAGAGATGAGTTTATGATGGAAAATATCAACAATTCTCGAGTTAATCAAATTAATGATTGAAAATTCTACCATCTTCAAACATTCGCGAAGAGACCAATTAACTAGCATGGAATGGTTACTAATCATTTTCAAAATAGGTCGTTTCCTCCCCGGGCCCTAATTACTGCCAGTATACGTCCCGGAAGCCTCTCAAATAAATTTTGGATGTACTCTTGAGCCACTGAGTTCCAAATGTCAGGAAGCAGATTTTCTAGTTGTTGGAGTGTTCTACAAGGTATCCTACGTTGCTGAATTTGCCACCCCATGTTGTCCAAAACATGTTCTATGGGACTCAAGTCGGGACTTCTGGCTGGCCATCTTAAATTATCAATTTCAGCATTTTTCAGAAATTCTGTAACTACTCTAGCTGCATGAGGCTGAGCATTATCATGCATATAAATGAAGTTTTCGCCAATCAATGGGCCAAGAGTACAACATGGGATTCAAGGATATTTGCGATGTATCTGGCCGCTGTCATTCTTCCATTATTCACTAGGACTAACTCAGTTTGACCATGGAAAGAAATGTCTCCCCACACCATTACTGAGCTCCCTCCGAAGTGTTCGGTTTGCCGGATATTGCATTGCAGAAACCGTTCCCCTGGTCGTCTGTATACAGGCATACGTCTATCATTTGATACTAGACAGAACCTGGACTCGTCGGCAATGAGAACATTCGACCATTCTGGAATACCCAAATTTGCATCTTCCCTCGCAAACTGCAACACGATGCTGTCGGGTTAGACGCGGGCCGGTACAAGCCACCCTTGGTCTGATATCGTCTTTTCTGGGCCTGTGACTGACAGTTTGCAATGGAATATGGTTATTTCTGGAAAGTGCAAGTTCACTTTGTAGCATTCTAGCCGTACAGTGCTGAACTCTTAGTGCAGTTAAACGAAGCCAACGACCATCAACTGGTGTTGAAAGCCGATTTTTTCCCTGTCCGGCCCTTCTTCCATATTCCTCTGTTTCGTGGAACAGATTAATTGCTCTTGAAATAGTGCTTTGGTTAACATTCAACAAGTTAGCTACGTAACCTTGGCTTCGCCTCTCCTCTAGAAGTGTAACAATTCTTATCACTTCATGATCACTCAAATAGCGTCCAGGACAGGACGAAAAAATAATATATATAATGAAAGATTCGAAAATCAACAAGAAACACAGAAAACTTGCATTAATTTCGCGTGAAAATAGATAAGATTTTTTCCCACTCATATGTCCAAAAACATGTGTTGACAAAGAAACTGCGATCGAGCTGCTTGATCGATTGTGGAATTCAGAATACCAGGTGATGCGACAATTTTTTATGGTGTATGTATTAATCTAAATAATGTGATTCAAACGGAATATTATAATAACAAGAAGTTAAGAAGCCTTACAATAATGTTTGAAAGGTAGATGAATGTATTTTGAGGTTAATTTATGTATTTTAATGTATATTTTTCCCATCGAAGAAAATTGTTACTCAAAGCACAATATTAAACCTTCCGTAGAATTTTATTAATCAATATAATCAAGGAGGATATATAACATTCTACGGAAGGTTGAATATGGTTCCTTGAATAATAATTTTCTTCGATGTGTCTACACATTGCGAAATCTCGCATATAGTAGCTTTTTGTTTTGAGATATATTTTTTTCAGCATGCTCAAGAAATCTGCTCAGAATTTACATATTTCATAGTTGTTCTAACCTCTATGCGTTGAAAGATTTCTTGGAATTACTAGGACTTTTCCGAAAATCAATTGGGACTATCTTTCAAAATGATGGGATATCCTTTGAGTTGCTATTAATAGGTATTGAGCTCTATGGCATGTTTTCAATTTTCGCAATAACTTTCGTTTTTCCGGAAGAACCTGGAACTTTCTCACTTTCATTCACTCGGTGCATGTCCTTGAGGTTCTCTGACTGAAAACCACAAATTTTTTAGGTTCCTCCGAAACAATGGTAGGTTATTTCAATGATTAATTAAAATCAGATCGTAGCTGACACTTGTGGTCTCAGAGGTTAACCATTACTTCTGTTCTATGAATCTGAGATCGGTTTTATAGAATGCAATTTAAAAGGAAAAAAATTTTTCCTCAGATTCGAAATTTTTGGTCCCTCAACAATATTCTATTCAGAATGATTACAGGAAGATGAATGTGAAAGAAATATATTACACAGAAAAATAAGATGAACTACCTTGAACTTCCCTGAAACAAAAACAAGAAGCAAGGAAATATTCAACAGAAAAACGAAACATTCTACCAGTTTCCAATAAGGGAAAAGTTCTTATCGCAAGTATTATGAAGTGTTGCGATTGTTTTCAATGTTGGATTACATCATCGAGACATCCTACGGCAGTCAATCAAAGTTTAAATTCTATTTGAACTCTAACTGTGACTGGTTTTCATGAAGAGTAATTCTTCAATGTAGCTCCAAAGGAAGAAGTCTAGTGGCGTCAAGTCAGGAACGAGCTGGCCATCTCTAATCCTCGTTTAATCAGCTCCAAAATTAAATTTTTGTCAGTGATTTCCTCGTTTGATATATAAGGGCGCCAAAGAAGTATTCGATCTATATTTAAGTGGCAGTTCATCGACAAATCCACCAATAATATTAGTTCTGATGATTTTTACAGCATTCAAGTTCTCATAAATTTTTCGTGCTCTGAATAATTAAATATTGATGAGATTTTCTCTGAACCTTTGAAAAATAGACATATCAAGCAGGTGTCTTCCAGGAAATCGATTCAAATATGCAAAACATGAAAATAGGGAGAGATCTGGGAAAAATGAACACTAAACTAGGTCCTGAAAAAAGGAATAATTTTTTTCAAACTGTAGTATTTCCTAGCTGCCGTACTCAGACATTGAAATTCCCCCTTCCTCAATAGCAACTGAAAATTTGAAACATATTGTGTATAACACTATGCTCCCCGTATGAAATAACGAGAAAATATAAATTTCAAAGTTGTGCATGAAGTAAAGTAATCTAGGATAGTTAATGCTCGCTTTCCACAAAGCATCAATTCAAATACTGCTTTGGGCCATATTTAAAGGAAAATTATATAAGCTTCATGTTATTAATTGAGTTCACATTGAACTTTCTAGGGTCTAGCGAAAAATGTAACTTTCCAGATTAATCAATGCACTCCATTCACCTTCACTTACCATCTTTGTCGTAATGACTCCAAACTTCCATGAACTGGTTGGCAGATAACTTTTTGAGCTCTCTGGAATCAGGGTCGCGATATTGCCTCATGAAGTTGGTGGCTTTCTCTAAGTTCAGCCGTTTACTTGCTATTTGCTCTGCAGTAGACATAATAATATCTGTAACAAGGAAAATTTATGAGGTCTTCGAAATATCACGTCTTACGGCTAAAGCAAGGTGATTTGTTTCAATGCAAGTACAGTTTTCACGATCATTATATCAGTTTGGACAAGATGATTAATGGAGAGAATTTCCCCTCTGAAATTTATTAGGTTCTGGAATAAATGGCAACATATTGCCGCATATTTCTCCTGCTCTTTTTATACTATTTTCAATATACCAATGTCATAAAATAGTACGAGAAATTTTCAAGATTAGCTGCATCAGATACTATACTTATAAGCATATTAAAAAAAAGGGTCTTAACCCTATGATTCGCACACCTGTTTAGGTCATCAGAGTGGTTCCACGACGAAATATCGAAAAAATAGAAAAAGAAAAAGATATGTATAATATATTTTGTATCTGTACAGATACTGAAAGACTATTAAATGTTCTTTAAATTTTTATATGCATTCTAAGATACGATTCAATTCATAAGAGAAATTGAAAATGAAAGAAAACACCCAATTTCTGAGAATTATCAGAATTATTAATCATCTTCATTTTGCCGTTTATCGAACACAAATGGTCAATGATATTTTAATCCATTGAATTAGATCTCATTCGCATAAAACTATATTGCTGCGTTCCTTACATTTGTACATAGAATACTCCGGTTCCTCTTTCACGAGAAAGCTTCGATGGAGAAATTAGAATTTTGAAAACATAAGCGTCAAATAACGAAAATAAAATATATAGAATTAGTGGCCAAAAGCAATATCAATATATTAATATTCGATTCACCCCACCCTTTAGGTACATGAAAATATAATATATCACAGCATTAATTCTGTTCCACAAACTAAATTTTGTCATAAATTAAAAAAATAAATTCAACACAATATGTACGAATATGAAAATTTCCGTTCACTCTTGGTTGATAAGAAAGATGGACTTGATACAGTTGAAAAACAAGGTGTATATTATTTATTAAATTATGATTCTCCTGCTTTTTATATGGGTTAAACTGATCAATCATCATCAATATAAGAGTAAACCAATACAAGCATCGAAAATTTGAAACTGATAATAGATTAAAAACAGCAACTCCCAATCCAATCTGACCTAATCTAACCCCAACCAATCTTGCGAGGAAATGAAGAATGATGTGATGAGAATAATGGGTATTTTAGCACCCTGTATTTGAGAGAGTATTTGTTTTTTCTTGAGCTTTTGCATAGTTACCAAGAAGCTTTCTAGAGCTTCGAAAAAAGCAATTACAAGATTTGATTGAAAATTAAAAACGAGGGTAGCTGGGTGTTAGGGGGCTGGGGGTAAACTTCTCAATTTATCATAAAAAGTTAGGTTAGGTTAGTGTGATCGTGGTGCACATTTATCCGATATCAGTTTTCATTGATTTGATACTTGAGCGATTAGTAGCTAATAAATCTTTCGCCTTTCACTGAAGATTTCAATGGGGAGGACAACTCGAATGAGTGTTTGAACAATATTTTCAAATACTGCTCTCTACAAGAACGGTCAGAATATGCTTCATCTACAGGCCCTGACGACATTCCCTTAACTTTCCTTTTTCGATAGTTTGGATCGATTTCCCGAACGATTCAACCGGATTTGATTTCGCCTCGAATTCTCTTCCATTTGACGGGAATCCATAATATTTCAAGTCAAAAAATCGAACAGATTTTCAACCGATTCAGATTCTTTCAGACCCATATCTCTAACTTGTACATTATGCAAACTTATGAAAAAAATTCAATAAGCGTATCTTGTGGTTTCTTGAAAAATATTATATATCAAACAAATTTCAGTCAGGTTTCAGGCCGAACCGTTGTACCCTCGATCGTTACTTCACCCGACGAGATTTTACATCGCCTGTAACATTTCGTTTTGTAACGTAAAGAGACACAAGAGACATTTATTGAAAAAAGGGAAACCACGGTTATCTTCGACATTATCAATGCATTTGATAGCACCCTTCGTCTTGTCATTCTCCGCGATTTAAAGCAGATTAACTTATCAGGCAACCTCTTCCATTTTGTTCTTACTTTTATCATAGACAGAATTATCAAAGTCTATGTTGATGGCATTTTTTCAAAATACTATTCCACTGAGAGCGAAGTTTCACAAGGGTCCGTGTTCAGTACAACATTATTCCTTTTCGCCATCAACGACATATATTCCTCCATAAAATCAACAGTAATCATCTAATTCTCTATTGTCAGGGCAAAAACCAAGAAAATACTGCAGAATGCCATAAACAAGCTAGACGAATGGTCAACAATTTTTGGTTTAAATTTCACAACAACAAAATTGAAAGTCATAAAATTCAGTAATAAGTCCCAACTCACTCCATTCCCAAACCTCTTCCTGAAAGGACGAGTGCTTGCTGAAGTTGACAATTGTAAAATCCTAACTAACATTCGACAAAAGTCTCAGCTGGAAGAATCATATTGATGATCTGAAACAAAGTTGCCCGCAACGACTCAACATTCTGAAGACACTTGCTCATTATCAATGAGGAGTCGAAGAGCAAACACTTCCCAAAATTTACAGAGCTCTCATTTGTTCAAGGCTGGATTACGGTAGTTTACTATATAATACCGCATTGTCCAATCTCAAAATACTCGGATCTGTTCATCAAACTGCCCTTCGATAATGCATTGGAGCTTCTACGTCCAGCCTTGTAGAAGCTTACACCTAGAGTCGCAAGAACTTTCCTCGATTACGAAACGAACAACTTCCACCAACCTACGTCGCTAGAATATCCGCAAACTCCCGAAATCCAGCTTTCAAACATTTTATAGCTCCGACATTGCCCGTGTCTAGCATTTCCAGTCGCCCACGTTCCATACCTGCCTTCGTCCAATCGATTACCAAAAACTTCTGGGAGAAAATCAGTTTGGGCAAATTTTCTACACAGAAATGATGAAGGTTGTTCAATAACGGACGGTTCCTCATACGAACACTTGCGATCTACAAAGCACTAACATCTTCCTTTCAACGTAGCAATATGCACCGACTCTCTTTCATCCATTCACTCTATCAAAGCCATATACACCAAACATCCAATAGTCCAACAAATTCACACTTTATGCCACCAGCATCGATCCAGTAATGTGTCAATAACCCTTGTCTGGGTGCCTTCACACGTTCGTATTCGTGGCAACGAAGCTGGCGATAAAGCTGCCAAAGAAGCTCTCACTCAGACCACGAATAGAATAAAAAAAAACTTCACAATGATTTGAAGTCCATACTGCAAAAACGAATACACGAAAATTGGAAACAGCAATGGAGATCAAACTCTTATCGACAGTCTATACACCTCACTACTGACCTTTTTTTGCTAAAGAGAATGAACAGAAGAACTACCGTCACCATCAGTGGACTCACGGATTCCTCATAAACGCCGAAAATCTCCCCCACTGGCAACATTGCCCAGACTACCGTCTTACCACCTCACACATATAGTCCATTTTATGAAAATGCTTGAAATCAAATCAAACACAATAGGACACTTTGCGAAATCCTGAGCTCACAGAATGAAATCTCAAAACTAGAAAAATTTTTACGTTTATCTAACAATGAATATTATTTAATGTTTCTTTAGTATTGTAACTTCCAAGCACGCGTTGCCACGAGCCGGCTTTCCGTACCCACGCCATATTGCCAAACCGCCGTTGTTTACCAACGAACCACGTGTTTTTATTTCATTTTAAATTTACGTTTATAAAAGTGTTTGTGTTAACCATCAGTGTTTCCATCGTGTGTGTGACCCCATCCCGGTAGCAAGTGGAGCCCAACGTGTGCATTAGGGCATTGTTTTCTCCGTTGAGAAAAAGAACCCATCCCGACTGAGTTAGCCGATAAATATTAATACGAGAATCCAAGTGAAGAATTCCGCTACTTCCGCACACGAGGTGAATCCGACGCACGTGGTAGGACCAACGCGAACAATAGACAATAGCAACGACGCACGTGGATAGTATTCGTTCAATTCATCTACCGCAGAATTAATCCACCACCGCAGCAGCTGTGAATGAAGCATCCGGTTCTTGGACCGAAGACAACACCAAGTGGCGCCCAAAGACGAGTGTGCGAGTGTAGTGTTGTTAAACGACCAGTGCGCTAGTGAATCTAGAAACCTACCTGCAGTCGCAGCTCTTCAACGCATGAAAAACTCATCGAGTGTCTCAGGTTTTTTCTATTTTTTTTTTGCTTTTCTTTCATCACTGTCCTTTTCCTTTTCAGGCAACCTTTTAATTTCTTAAGTGCATGTAATTGATAAATAAAGATACGAAGTAGATGTGTTTCAACCCCCTCCCCCACCCAGAACTGTTATTGTACATATCTTAGATTTAAATGTTTTAAATAGAGCTTTGCACCACGCTCTTATATATTGATATTATGTAATGTAAGTAGCTAGACCATACGACTCGCTTACGTGAGACAAGGTTTTCTGTGGTTTCCCTTGTCATCATCGCGTTGATGCCAAATGGCGCGTAAGATAGTAAGACGGCCACAGACGCACTGCACACAGGGTCGTATTAGATTTAAGTAGGATAACTTGATAAAAAAAATTTTTTGTTTTTTTTCTTTGATTTTCAATGGTATGATGTGCACGTATGCACAATACTTCTATAGGTGTCAATCGCAATAGCGCTGTCGAGACATGCTAATTAAATTAAATGAAAATAAATAAAAATAAAAAATCGACCTTTGTTGGCGTTTTTGTTGAAAACCCATAATGAATTATGAATTTTACTAAGGAATTTGGCGCAACCCGGTATATTTTTCGCTAATCAAATCACGGTTGTGGAGTTTGAAGGCTGCAATCGATTCTATGGCCCCGTTCAGAATCTGTTTTTTACATAACCTCACAAATAATAATGCAGTGATGTCAAATCAGACCGCTGATCACTCAACACTTTACTGTCGAGAAATTAGGCAAACTTCAAATTGCAAATAATCCATTGTATCAATGCTTGTGTGGTCTTGTTGAATCCACATGGTAGAAATACTCATATCATCAATTATAGATCAGAACTGAATTGTCAGCATCTCATGATAGAGATGCATCAATGTACGTTACTACATTTCCAGCCGAATTGAAAAAAGGGGCCAATGAAGCCTCCAGCCTCCATATAGTTCTCCATACTGTAGGCCCTAATGCAGCAATTTTGCTTGTTGACGTATGCAGACGAAATCGGGCTTCGTAGGTTGAAAAAATCGAGAATAATCTGCAGGTTGGATTAATTGAACGAATCTTGGAACGAATAAGATGCCTTAAGCCAAATCCTAAAGAAATTTCGCTATGAGGCAATTGTAGATAACTTCAATTGTTGAGTACCTCAAAAATAAAGCTAAATAATATAAATTCGTATTTTGTCCGAAACTGAGTTTCAAGGTTGCGACGTGTTCACTTGATCTAGCCGAACGCGGGTTGGACTAAGCACATCAACCCAGGTAAACACATGATCCGAACATTTCGAAGAACATGACATCGTAAAATCGCGGTGATACGAACGTCGTTTCCTAATATCTGGCGATCGGGAGAATCCATCGTTCTTTCCTAGGTATGAGAGTGGCCACAGCCCGTACATTTTGATTGATGTAGAAAAACAAACGCTTTGGTGGATCTTAAATTATATTCAATTCAATGAATGGAAACGAACATTACCTGCATCGAGAAGGTTACAGGCGTTAAGTAAGCTGGTGAAAGAAAGCAAGTAAAATGGCGGAATCGCACAAATGGATCATTCAGTGGCGTGCAGTCGTTTATTAAAATAGTTGGAAGGTATCGAATAATCGATTATTTTAAATATAATCATGATGAGAAATATATTGAAGTAATGCTTTGAACTTCAATTTCTCTCGCAAATAAATAAGATATAACTAATTATCGGACTTACCGAATATTATGAACACTGAAATATACAAAAGCATCGAAGAATATTATGAAATAGTTGGTAATAAATTCATGAATGCTATCTTAACTTTCTTCATTGCCGAATGACGTCATACTGTGAATAAGAAATTTTTGACAGAGTCAAGAAGGGTTTAACTTAATCCCTGTGAAATTTGAAGAAGGCAAAAATGTTTTTAAAATTCGGCGAACTGAATTCATGCTGAAAATTTCAATTCATTGCAGTGGGATAAGGGAGTAGAATAAACCCTCGAAAATTGAAAATAATACATAAAATGAGATATCGTTTCGAGAACATCTGCAAATGACTCTCAATGATAGACTGAATGTATGCTGAAATTTTGAATTCCTTGCTACGGGGATAATGGGGTTGAATCAAAAGCTGAAGATTAGAAAAAATATAGAAAGATTTATGTGATATCAGTTTAAGATTTCTGAGAAAATTTTCAATGGTAGACTGTATGTTGGCTGAAAATTTCAATTCCTTGCTAGGGGAATAGAAGGGTGGAATTAAATCCTGAAAATTGAAAAATTTAAAATTTACAAAAAATCAGCTGTCAATTTTGGTGCTACTTCTTGGTGGTATATTTTGGCAACAGCGCTATGTCTTTCCAGGTTACGCTTGGGTGCCAGTATAGGACATGAAGACGTCACGTGTTGGATAGATTCGGTTGCACGAGAGTACTTCCGACAGAGATCCGTGGCTATATCCTGTTTGGATATATGTTTTTATAGGCTCTGGTCGGCATAGTCTGATATTGTATGGCTGCCAGGCGACCCTCCGTCTCCGGGAAGAGATATCCAGCGGTAAGGTAAGTGAGAGACTCCTTTTTATCGACCCGTGTGTTCTTCAGTTCATATGAGTATCTTCCATGTAGGGTCATAGACTTCTACTCATCAGTCAACTCCTCCGTTGTATTTTTCAGTTGTAGATCCTCTCTTGCCAGTTGAAGCGGAGAAATGTTGTCCATCTCGCAGATAGACTAATGAAACCGTGTGTTGTTGCAGCGAAAATATTTTCTAAGGCCTACCACACAACCTGCATGGACGCTTTCGAGATTAGCCAAACCTGTCCCTCCTCTGTTACTTCGTATGTAGAGTCTCTTGACTGTTGTGTGAGGATGATGAAATCCATATTTAATTAGCATGGTTCTAATCTTAGTGTCCATGCTGCGTAGTTATGTGGAGGACCAGTTCACCTCACCGAAAGAATATGACACACTTGGTACAGCCCAGGTGATAAGTGCCATAAACCTCTCCTTCGAATTGAGCTTCGATTGTAACACCTGTTTCACTCGTCAAAACAGTTTTTCTTCAATTTTCTCGATTCCCAGTTCCATGTTTATCGCATCACTGAAAGACGTAACGTCTTGACTTGAAATATACCCTCTGGACTTCATGGATGATATATATATATATATATATATATATATATATATATATATATATATATATATATATATATATATATTCATTCAGTGCTTCTTCAATATCGGGATTAAAAATGAAAAAAACAAAGCTGTGAATCACAATAGGCCAGTTGTCATGCTTACGGATAAACAAAATCGAATAACATATATAATTGATATTGCTATGCTCGACACACATAACATACAAAATAAATACAATGAAACAATTTTCGAATATATGATTATTGCCGGCGAAATAAAAAAGTGGAAAGTGTAAAAATATCTATTCTACCGATTATTATTTCTACAACAGGTGTTATTCCTAGGAATCTTCATGAAACATTGAGATTTTATGTCTGAAGAAAAATTTATTTGAACAGTTACAAAAGATAAGTCATAGTTCTTCTCTTCAGTGTGAGCATTGGCAGGTGAAATATATTTGGAATTTTTGATAGATATTCTGCCAAATTTGTTAGAAATCATAAATGTGAGAGAAATTTGTTTTCAGCCCGATGGCGCTACAATTCATTTCTTAGATGATGTGAGAAATTTTCTGAAGCAAAAATATGAAAATAGGTGGATTAATCGCCTGTTACATCACCTTCAAGGTAAGACCATTCCTAATTTTTTTCTATGGGGTTATTTGAAGACTAGAGTGTATGAAGTAACTATTGTTTGTAGAGAATAACTAGCAGAATAGACGTCTGTGCGGATATACAAAATAACGAGCAAATGATTCGTTGAAGCATACTTGTTGATTTCATTGACAATAATAATGTTGCCATACTTTTTTTTACATGTATTGGATCGCTTTAAATCTTAGCTCCAGAGCACAAAAATTTAGATTATTCATATACAGGGTGTCCATTTTCCATGAAGTTAGGTAGAGTACGGGCTTGCATTCCATTTTTCCTACTTGAGTCGATTTAGTAGGACGATTCTAATAAATGTGTGAAATTTCATCAATTTCAGACAATGTGTTGTCCAGTTATGAAATATTGCACCTAAAACAAGTATTCAACCTTAAAAATCCGCATGCTTGAATACCCCATTGCAGAAAAGTCTCTATCCTCCATTACAGAAGAACTCTCCGTCCAGAAACACCCTATTTCTCGTCTATCGTCACGGCACAGTGAAGGAGAAAATTTTTCCTTCATAATTATGGTTCCAATATTTATCTAATGTATGTTTAAACTTATACCCTCTTACAACTTCAGAATTAATTTCAGATGAGTAGAGTATGTTGTATTATTTACTCAATCAATACTAATCGTCTAAAAATATCTAGAATCTCATTAACCGCAAGTTCTGTAGTTCCATGAAACTTTACGAAAAGTTGGTCCAAACCTGAGTTCATAGAAATTAAAATTAAAATCCTTCAAGTTTACGTTAATTCGTACTTCATATTCAGAAAATAATATAGCTAATCAACTTCGTGAATTTTAAACACTTCGCATTAAGAATCCAGCATCCCATTGGTACCCCTGAGTTTACCAGTCACAACATAATACTCTAAAACTTTGTAAACTTTCGGATAACACTACATTCCTTCTCACGTCTGTTAGAACGAAGCCTCAGCTGACAAACTCCATGAATTATTCAAGCCGAATGAATTCAATAACGCGGGTTGAACAAATCTTCCATTTGTACTTCGGTGCAGCTGATGCAGACTTGTTGCCAGATCCATTTATCGTCAAAAAGTCTGCATCACGTTCTGAACAAATGTTATCACACCCTTTTCATTTGAAAAGCACGAAACTCGAAATATACAAATTCAAGTAGTTAGCTCCGAATAGTTTTTGTGCGATAAGCATGGATGTAAAGTACGTGCTTGAATTTAAGTGGAAGGAGTTGCAATATAATTTGATGTTAAGCTGACGATGATGCGGATGATGTCAGTTTAAATGTCTCGTCGACACAGCTCCGTAGTCGGTGGACAATTTATTCTCTGCGAGGAAACACAAAGCGTTACATGCGAAGTGTTTCATTTATTTTCCTTAGAACACGATTAAAGAGAAGATAAGAAGATTTCATGCCCATTGTAAGAGGCACTTTAATCATATGTATAGCATCTTATATGAATAGGAACAATCGCGCCAGAAGATTCGCTTTGAACCTTCAAACATCGAACGGTAAAATTTTTCTTTGACATAAGAAGTTGAAAAAAGGCACTTAACCTACTTTTGAAAATCTATAAAAGATAAAAACAAAGTTTACTAACACGTGAAAATTATTAGCTCAGAATTGTAGGGAACGGCACATCTCCTAAATGGCCTATTCAATCTGGGCAACGGGGTTATTGCTCAATTTCAAATCTTGGGATAAGAGTATATGGATACTACAATTCTGCAGTTTCAAATGGAATGGAGTAATTTCATTAGTGTGAACACTTTTCCATCCACAGATTCCGACATGGTAAATGTTGAATATGGGATGGAGTGGATACAGTGCGCTACGTTGCCAAATCTAAAATAATTATCCTTCCTCTTAAGGGATGATTTTAGAATACTCAGTGACGACTAGACAGTTGAATGTGGATAGTTAGTCATTCGAGCAAAGGTGGCATGTATAAAGAATTCTCAAAGTAACTAGTTTAGTACATACCAAATGATTTGATTGGTCGATGAAGGAACGATGGCAAATTTCTCTATTTCATTCAATTTTCAGCGTGCACCACCATGAGTTTTGGTAAAGAAAAAGAATATAAACCATACAGGCCCGTATATGAGCTGCAAAATATCGAAACATTCGTAGAACAAAACGCACTATTTTTATCAAAACTACGGCGGGTACCACGAAGAGCTTAGGCCTTAAGATAGAACATATACAGAGAGTTCCAATCGATATTTCATAAACAGTTAACGAACCGTACAAAACCGTTAAAGTGCGGCAAATCGTTTGAACATTCATAGAACAGAATAAGCTATTGCGTTAAAACTTCGACGAGTACCACCTTGACCTCAGGCCTTGAAATAGAACATATATAGCGTTACAATTGTTCATTCGAACTTCAGCGAGTACCACCTTGACCTCAGGCCTTGAAATACAACATATAGAGGGATATCCACCGGGACCGTCCGTTAAAAACTTTTTGAGTTCCAATCACAATATCAAGCTGAAATTTTATACGGGGCCATAACTAACGATTTCCAATTGAAGTGAAATATTTTCGAAGTGATACCATTTCCGGTTATACCGGAAGTGGGTCATCACTTTGTTATTTCAAATGGCAATCTACCTTTTTCATTATACATCTAGAACCGACATTTGAGCAAGGCATAAAATACCCAAGTTGTTGGCACTTATCTGTCAAAACTTTTGACAGATTTAATTATTTTTGTTATGCACTCGATTTTTGAGGATTATTTGAAAAAATTGTAGCTCGTAGATCTTTTGCGCTACAGACACAATTTTTGCTTGGGTGGATAGAAAAAGGATCAAGGAATTTTTTGAGCAGTCAACACATGTCACATGTTTATTGCGTTGTTTTGTATGATTTTTTTCAATTTGACCTTTTTCAAACAGCAATAACTCAATTTTTAAAATTTCAGATGGAATTGTATAAGTATGTACTATACCCACCTCTTATAGTTCCAAAATAATTTGGGAATATATTGAATTTTGATGATCTTGCAAGAACTAACAGAGAATGCTTTGATATATTTGAATCAAGTAGCTGAACTGGCTACGCTCACCTGACAGGTGCCTAAAATTAATGTACTTGTCACTTTGTTCATTCGAATTTGATATTTCAACAAGAATTGTTGGTAATTTGAAGAGAAAATTTTAGAAAAACAACAGATTGATTAAAAATGGCTGATTATTCAAACGAGAACACGTATTCAGATCGTAAATTAGATTTTTCCCATGATGTTTGCTATCATTTATATGTATTAATCTAATTATCTTCGATGCCTAAGCTCTTGGTAGTTCTCGCCGTATGTTGACTGAAATAGTGCGTTTTGTGCTATAAATGTTCTGACAGTTTGCAGCTCATTGACGATACTGTACGGTTTATGCACCGTATTTGCGAAAACTCAGTGGTACACGCTGTAATTCGAATGATG
Organism: Cryptolaemus montrouzieri; assembly: GCA_013387265.2. Lineage (NCBI taxonomy): Eukaryota > Metazoa > Arthropoda > Insecta > Coleoptera > Coccinellidae > Cryptolaemus > Cryptolaemus montrouzieri. The sequence goes on from JABFTP020000185.1 coordinate 109,264,578, forward strand.
TAGAAAAATTTGTCCATCATTGCTTCATCGACCAATAAAATCATTTTGTATGTACTAAACTAGTTACTTCGAGAATTATTTATATATATCACCCTTGCCTAAATAACTAAGTATCCACATTTGACAGTCTAGCGGTGGATAAGTATTCTAAAATCATCCCTAAAGCAGATGGAAATATATTTTAGATTTGCCAACGTAGCGCGCCCTATTCACTCCATCCCACATTTAACGTTCACCATGTCAGAATCTGTGGATGGTAAAGTGTAAATAATTTTACACGATTTGTACTTTCGAAGTATTTTTTCTTGAAGTTTATCCTTTTTTCAGTATCTTTCATTAAGATTTGTCATATAGAACATAAATCACCATTGAGCTATGATATTTTTCATCAAAATTTGCTGAGTTATAGTGTCATCTTCTTTGCCCAACAAAAAATGATAATAAGTTTTTCATCAGCTTAACGATAAAAGTGTTATTTTTGGGACAACAAATGTTTCGATTCTATTTTATATACAGGCTGCTCAAAAATCACTTATCAACACAATGAAACTAAATTTTCAAAAAAAACGACTTATTCAAATACTAGTACCTATTTTCATTTCACTTTACCAGAAACCATATGTTTAATTGGTATTAATTGGTATTAGCTTTTCGTAAACCTAAACTGACTCGTTTTGATTTTATTCCCGATTTTATGAAAAATCGGCAGAACCTCCTGAAAAAAACGAATTATTAGGCGGTAGAACATAGAAACAGATAGAGTGGATTTGATTCCGATACCTGCCTCTATGTTTCACAATGTTCTCTGTAAGGTTTTATTCATTCAAAAACAGCAATAGCACTAATTTTATCTGTGTATAGGTCTTTTTAAATAAAATGGCAAATCAATACCCAAACGAGGATATTATGGATTTATTCATCGTTCATGGTCAATATATATATTTTCTCAATCCTATAATCCCGACAAAGATATGAATAGCTTTTGAAATTCAATAACCCCAGAAGAAAATAAGACATTTTACTACCGTCTCCTGTACCTAAATAAAAATTACTTTCTCAACATACTCTTATGAACGAAAAAATTCCAAATTTCTTGGTAAATATAATGGGAATATTTACCAAGAAATTATTTTAAAAATAATTAAAATGTTATGAAAAGTCCTTCAGATAAATCTTTAATTTAGCTCGAATACGTGTCCCTAGCTGTACATATCATTTCTGTTCATCTTCGCACACATCGATTTCAAACAGAAGATGACTTTACAACGTGTTTACTGCATATCTCGCTCTACCAACAATCGTAGTATTCCAGTGAATAAACATTAATGAGAAAGAGGTATGGGTAGAGTTTCCAAGATTATTGAGGTAAGAAAATATTTCATATTTACACGTAATTACCGTTCGCCTTCCGAAACTCGTCAGCTTGATGAAGAGAACGTTGATTTTAATAATATATTATCAAAATGTACAACACTTTATAATTATCGCTGTGCTCTATGGTTAACAAAATCGCAATTGGTATAAGTCTAAATATTAAGGGTGAACATCTCTACCATCTCCGTCATAACCGTCTCTCATAAGGAAATTGAAGTTGGGGGACGATTATGAAGGTTGATTACCGTCTCCCAACAACAGGGAAGGTAATGACAAATACACTTTGTTTAATTTTTGATATTTCATTTTTCTAGTTTTTTTGCTTTGGGTTTTGGAAATACGGGTAAATTGGAAACTCCACTATCTTTTAAACAATAACGAGTTCAAACATGAATATCATATCCTGCCATATTTCACAAAAGCGATGACATTTTTAAACAATATCAAAAAGAAAAGAGTACATATCCAATCAACGAAAGACTTAAGGAAACAAGTCGAAATGTTTTATGTAGATGATGGGAAAAATATTCTTGTGCCAGTAAGTAAGGATATAACCACCAGAAAAAAATACAAAGCAAAAGATTTCTCACAACAATGGTTTTCATTAAAAATTTAGGAATAAACTTCTTCTTCTATATATATATATATATATATATATATATATATATATATATATATATATATATATATATATATATATATATATATATATATATATATAAATTTGAGACATGACGGATTATTCAAAAATCCGTAGATCAATGAATAATCCCTCCTGACAAGAGCTAGTTCCCAAATCTGACCGCCATGCGCCACAATAGTGCAACTAAGCAGGATGTTGAGAAACGAAGCGGCAGATTGTGGGGTCGGCTAGTCCAAAATGAAATTCCTTCAGCACATTCTGCAAACGAATAATTTTACAGTCTAAATTCAAAAGTAACCAATATAGCCACATACTTCTGTCAGTCAAGTTGAATGAAAGTGAAGTTCTATCTAAAGTAGTATCAGAGCTACTTGTGTGTGACTACAAGAATAAAAACTGTAGGCACAGATATTATAGACGATATTGGAGCAAGAAAATCCAGGCGATGAATAATCAGACTATAAGAAACACATTTATCCATGAATGGAAGAGCACAATTATGAAAACAAGATAAAGTTGCGTCAAAAAGCATACAATTATGTACTGTCTAAGCATTAATTTAGAAAATGGACGAGACATTCTCAGAATTCTTAATACACGAGTTTGATCTTTTGCACCAATACAAAAAGAAATTATGGAATTTCTGTAAACATTTTCTCTTCTGAAGCTATTCTGCATATTGAATTTCTGGAAAATTAGTGATGTAAGTACAGTCCGAAAATACAAAATCTGCATAATATAAGAAAAATTATACACTTGTCCACAATGGTTATCTTTGATACACGATCAAGAGCGGTTTCAACAGTGGTCATTTTCAATTGTTTAGAGCTAACTCTGAAAATGAACATTGTGGAAAACATATAAAAGGGTTTCATTTTATTTATATAAATATAAATTTTCATGAAATAAATTTATCACCAATTTCATTAAAAATGTCCATTTTGAAGCATCAAAATCTTAAATATCATTTGCCTCTATTTCAAACAATCTATCCCATGGTGCATAGGCAATTCGGATGTATATGCAACCTTCATTACAACTGGCGAGTATCTTATTAAGACGGTTATCATTCAATTTAATATCCTTTATACGTACTTGACAATATAGAAACAAATTGAATATATTTTTCATTACATATTTTGGGAAGTTTTGTTGAAGAAAATGGAAAGAGTTCTCCCAACGAAGTAGAAGGATCGTTGAAAAGATTGGCCGCCTCTGCAGTTTCCTATTAAAGAACTGGTATGCTTTACGCTGCAGATTTTTTTAATGCCATAAGAACTACTAATGTGGAATTAAATACAAAATTGTTTTCACTGAAGAATTTTTACATTTTAATTTGAAGTCCTGTGGTAAAAACCTTGAGAAAAAAAAGCAGATTCAAAAATTAATATGGGAGTTCAAAAATACACATGTTCAAGTTCCTCAGTTGTGATTGTGATGATGAATTTTTTTTGAGAGAGGTTACTTATAATTTTCTGACAAATTTAATGATGAACGAAGTAATACTGCTCTGGATACATTTCAAGAAGAATCACAAATACAAACAGGTGATTGGGTACCCGTGATCTATGATGATTTCTGCTATCCTGTTGCTTTCGATTAAGATTTTTTCTGTTATCACCATACCTTTGACATTTTAACTGTCAGCCCGTATCATTTCCGTCGTTTTTCGTTGTTTATCTGAATTGATATTTTCGATTGCGTTTTTCACTTCTTATAATCAATATAAAATGAAAACAATGATTGATTCAAACATTATTTTCGAGAACATTAACGGATTCTCCCAACTTAATTAATAATTTTCTCACTAATTTTAAAATTATTTTCTCTTCTCTAAGGCAAACATAATATTACAAGTGGCATTTCGTTATATTAATATATCTGTAGCATACAAATGAATTAATCAAATACAAAAAGTTTTCAAAATATATGACTCTTTTCTCCTTTAAAATGTCTGTAATTTCAAAAATAATACACATTTCAATGTATCGAATCACCGTTACTTTTATTATAAAAAATCTTCAATATTAATTGAACTTAAAGAAAAAGTAACCAAATTACAAGTTTCCTATTAAAATTAAAAATAATCTCGATAAGAAACTTCTTAATATTAATTTAATCAATACTCTTGACCTAAAGAACAATCAGTCTTATGTCTTTGGCCAATAACAAAATGAAAATGTAATCTTAGAACTTACATGAAATGATACGTATTAATACAATCACAGACATTATTACTTCAACTAGTAAACTCTCTTAACTTATAAAATCAAGGACAACAAGAAAAATAACAAAATAAAAACATTTCCTTAACATGTTTTAAAAGAATAAGAACTAACAAAAACGAATTTTTTATAGGTAATAATATATTTAGGTGAATTATAAAAGTTAAATGAATCACTCAAGACTTATAAAAGACTCATGAAAGTGGGAAATATGATTATTTTGTAACAAATTTAATAGATCCTTTATTTTATTTTCTTTGAGTTTCGGCTTAGATCTGTACGCAAGTTTGAGAGAAATTGAATTAAGATTTTCTTCGCGTTAAAACTTTTTCGGAAACTCATCTTTATAAGAGTTTTTGAACAACAGCTTCGTAGGATCGTCCTGCAACAGTTTGAAAATCTTCATCACAGATATTTTGAAAGATTTTGCTGTAGTAAACCCACTATCTTCGGACAGACGCCTCAATGAATAAAAATCACTGTTTGACATTTCTGTCACGGTATATGGATTGTCCTTTTTCTGAGTGCATTTAATAGCTTCAACGTATTGACTGGATACACAAAAGTGGACCTGACTTCTTTGTACTTGCTTTTCTATTGTTGAATGGACAGTCAGCCTTATTTTGTGTATGTTCAGTGATGAGGTACTTGTGTAAATAGACTTTAATTTAGGCAATTTTAATACCGCTTACAAATAAATAGAAGTTATGAATCTATTTTTGTTCTGACCGCAATAATTTTCAGAGAAAAATATTACATCTAGCCCTGGTCCATCCTAATTTATCACAACATTTTCAATAAACTTGAACAGACAAGATCCAATTTCATCAGCTCCGCGGTTTGCTTCTCCTTCATGCCAATAGAAACAATCGGTTTTATCATCACCGATTTGAGACACAGTAAAATTTGAGGTGTTGCGTTTGGTGCCAGACTGCTTGCAAGTCTTAAATTGCAATAATTTTATTCGGACCATAGCTTTTCTTTTCACCGTCTTTTTCAAGTCAGGACAGGTTCTTCTCTTCAATGTGTGTAATATACTGGACGTCTAAGTCTTTCTTTGCATCACCTTCGGCGTTCTCCTAACGTATACAAAGTTCGAACCTATCTTTTGTTGGTTTGAAGAATTTGATGTTGAATTCACAAATCATTGAATACAATGTTTCATTTGCATAGAGCACGCACAAGGTTTTATAGTCTCTATAACGATCACTGAGAGATTTTCCTCCATCAATTTGTTCCCATGACGAGTTTTTTCTGATGAAGTGAGATTCCATTGGTGGTATTGAATTGATATGATCCCTGACACTCTTGAGAATAGATTCTGCAACTTTGCTATGATTACCGTGTTTGCCCCTCATGTCTTGTTCAAGAAAACCGTCTTTAGATTTTTCAATAACTGTTCTGATGACGCGGTCATTAATATCAGTGTTGCTCTGAAAATAGTTTTGCATACTTGAATGGGCTTGTCATCAATTTGGAAATAAAAGCTATGGTTGAGTTGTCTTGGTTGAGCTTTACCGGTGAATCTTAACGCAGGAATAATCGCTTTCATGCTCTTATGAATAAAATTACCCTGTGAAGCCAGGTCTCCTAATTGCAATATTTATTAAATATTGCAGTTGTTTCAAGCACCTCTCAGACAATATTTTCTGTGACTTAGAACGAGAAGTGTATGTTTCTCCGGAATTCCTCAATATTTTTGCTTTATTTGACAGCCATTCGTCCACACTAATACTGATTTAAGTTTTTTGCTAGATTTACGCACTGGACTCGTAGCTTGCTCATGAATATTATTGTTGAGTAAGATACTTTCTTGGTTGTATGGCAAAGATACTACGTCATTAGAACTACACTGACTTTTAGGTGACTCAGACTTAGAAATAACATTGCTGCTGCTGATGCTGCTGTTGCTGCTACTGATACTGCTTTTACTATTACTACTGCTGCGACTACTGTTTGACGGAGGAAATCAACAAGCTTTCTTTTAGTCGCCTGGCTAACACTACTGCCTGAGGACGAACTCTTATATCCACCGTCAATTTTAGAATTCTTTAACACTATCATCACTGTCCTCAAAATAAATAAATAATAAAATTTATTTATCTGATGTTGGATTTTCGTCTGTACATAAAGGTTCTTTTGCAACAAAGCTTGGACTTGTACTATATTGAGTATCCATAATATTCTGATCTTTAATGTCGTACTGCTTATTTTTACATTTTTTCGAAGGAGATGTATCGAGATGTTGCATTAAAATATCATTCTCTTTCGTAGCATTTTCTTCGTTACATTTCTAGCTAGCCAGTTGTATTATAGACGCTGCCCGACTGTTATATTCATGTTGATCCTGAAAAAAATACACTCATTAAAAAACAGTACAGATCATCTACTTCATTATTATCTCTCAACAATTGTCGGATTTCCGAATTCAAAAAATGCATCCATAAATTATTAAATTCATCAAATTATTATTTGAGTTCAGTGAAAAGTACTCTATTGTTGTTTTGTTTTGTTTTCACAATAAACAACAGTAAAGTACTAGATTCTAAATTCAAATTATTGTGAATGATAAGCCTACTATTTTAAGGAAGCTTCGTTTGCATTCGGAAATCCGATCGTTGACAAAAAACATCAATAAAATGTATGAACTGTACTACGAATAAGAAAAAGTCATATGGTTCGATATACAATAATATCCATTAAAAATCAGATATAAAACATACGCAACATAGCATTAAGAGTTCAATTGCACAGAAAGAAAGACCGAACACAACATAACGAGTTTTAACTCTGATGATAATTGTAATAATTCACAACAAAAATGACATTACATGTATTGCATTTTCATTTAATTAATTAAAAGGTGAATATCATATCAGAATCACTGATAAAAGGGACCCATTACATGTTACGTTCGATTTTTGGTATGATGTGGCAATATTTACAATGCTTCTTCATCAACAATACAGTAACAACACAGATTGTGTCGCCTTTTTCGTGATAAATTTAATATATAAATGTAAAACTTACCGATAAAGAGTCTCATCACAGGTTAAAACGCTTTTTTGGCGATACTGTACGCTTTTTGGTGTCCACTCTGTATCAACACAAATGTGACACTGTTCACGTCAGTGACCGGAGCGGAATGGCTCCGTGAAGAAGAGTACTTAGTGCTATCTAGCTAGGGTTGCCAGATGCAAGGAGAGAAGTCCCGGGACAATTAGTAGTAAGTTGAAAAAGATGATTCGATGCTGATAGCTGCAGGGGTCCGGGGGGCGGAAACCCGCCGGTAAGTGCGCCGCAGGCAAAATTTTATTGAATGATGAAGGTCAGATGGATTTTTAATACTCCTGGAGTATCAAAATAATATTTCAAATCTGAAACGAAGTCGAGTAATAGGGCATTGAGGACACAAAACAATAATTGGGTACCGCAAACAGCTGTTTGGTTTCATTTATTCATTAGGTGAAGGATGAAACTAGTGAAAAATCAACATGAGTGTTCGTTTATTTAAGCAATGAATGAAAAACGAAAAAAAACATAATACAAACATACTTCCTCGAACAATAAATCAAACTTCAGTAAGAAAACCAGAGTCAACATCAGAGTAACATAATATAAAACATCTAATTGATTTATTAAACAAAACTTAAAAACTTATTTTTGGTTTATTGATTAAACTCAAATACTGAAATCACAACTATTATTTTGGTTAGTCAATTAACTACTCCATTACTTTTTCGAATATTTGTCACTAGATTTGGCCATTTTCTGTAATTTTTCTCCTTCAGTACTTTGAAGAACTGACAATATTTCTGAGCAAGACTCTTCGAAATTTATGCGAATGATCAGTTCAGACTTCACCAAATCCATAGACATTCTGTTTCGATCTTTCGTCCATAAATTAAACAGCAGGCTGAAAATTCTCTCGGGTTGATTGTTGGAATAGAATGGACGAATCCAACTATTCTCCTTAAATGCACGAAATCATTAGAATTGTCTCTTCGAAAAAAGTGGGCCCATATTTTGTCATTTGGCAAGTCTTTTGGGAGGGGGTCGAAAACAGTTTTTAGGCTTGCGAATTCTGAATACAGGCAATCAATGTCAATTGCAGCCTCAAATTTTAATATAGACGGAAATTCAGAAAGCACGTTCCATGTTAATTTTAATTCCTCTGATTTGAGGGACACAAGCTCAAATTTCTTGTAAATTCCGTCAGGCACAAAATCATACCTCTCTTCGAGATATGTAATTTCTCTTTGCAAGAAAATGTGGGCCTGTGACGTGAATTTATTTCTTTGAGCATCAGAGAGATTTTTAAAGATGGTCTTTACCTTGTTTCCAAAAAAATTGTCAGCTAACCTGCCTTTAAGTTGTTCTAAGAGACTTCTCATTGGATGATTAATATCTATAACTGTGGAGCTGTCACTTTCTAATTGTAGAATCACTTTTGTGAATTCAATTATTGCATTACTCAGAAAGAAGAGGTAACAGTCATTCAAACTTTCTTTTTTGCATTCTTCGTCATTATTATTATCAATATTGCTAGTGTCGCAACCTTCTGAAATAAAATCCCATAGTACCTTGTGGCTGTTATTGGGACCTTCTTCATAGAAATAGTATTTAATTGCAGGCCAACTAATATGTTAATGTTTTTATGGCGGGCAAAAGAGACAACCACCTTGTAGCAACATGTCTCAGCAGCTCTTTGTATTCTATTTGTGCAAACTCGAAGCATTCTTTCAATTTTTTCGTTTTCAAAGCTGGCGAACTAAATTCGTTGTAAATTTTTATTACTATGCTTTCGACGTCAATATCAAGATCTTTTAATGCGAACTTTACACAATTACTTTTAACATGACAGTAACAGTTAGCTTTGAAGACATGTTTGTTGTCTGCTTTCAGCTTTTGAAACATTGAATTGTGAATGCCATAGTTTACAGATGCATTATCTACACTGTTTGCACTTATTTGATTGAAGTGATTGTCTTGATACGTTTCATTCGATTTTTCATCAGCCTCTTCGTAGAAGCCCAATAATTTTCGGTATATACCTTTTTACTATCAAAATACTAAACGGCATAAGAAAATGTTTTTATGCTACCGAAGATAGAAGCGGCAGAGCCCACTGAAAATTAGTAATTTTCTCTTAAATCAGAAATCAATTTTTCCTGACTATATGGTCCCAAGACATTGCACGTTATCACCGAGGCTTTCGTCCGTCCACGTGCCATTTTTGCTGTTATTCGAATTTATGGAGCAACTTTAATTATATTTTTGCCAGACAGTCTAAACTATTAAAACTCAATCCATGCTTCACATTATGATAAACAAGTCCTACTTCCGAATTTACGACTGAAATTTCTCCTTTGGTATCTTTTTTCATAATGAAGTTGTCAATGAATCTGGATGTTTTTCTGGCTGTCACCATTTTATTATATTTGGCGCTATTTATGTGCAGCTGAAATAATATATACTGTTCACACACTATTTTCACGTTATATACTAACAAAATGCGAAAATTAATGAAAAACAACATCAGTCATTGACTAGGTACTAATAGATCATCCATCACGTATTTCAGTCAAAACAATTCATTAAGTTTCATTAACTATCGGTACTTACTGTCAATGCACAACGACCCTCATACTGAATGGCTATCGCTGAGTTACATATTTTACAAATACCAGTAAAATCATCTTTTTTTCGTATCCACTCTTTGAAGTGGATCATTTGTCCGTTTATCACTATAACCCGTAAATCTCTTTTTGTTCGTTGATGGAGTTGAAGTCGACGATGACGGTGGTTCCATTTTCGAGTTCACATGTACATGTACGAACACGACAAAGAACACGAGTGGGGAAAATGCGAACGAAAGGAACGTGGAGACAAAAAACAATAATTGGGTACCGCAAACAGCACTTTGGTTTCACTCTTTCATTAGATGAAGGATGAAACTGGTGAAAAATCAACACGAGTGTTCGTTTATTTAAGAAATGAATGAAAAACAAAAAAAAAACATAACACAAACATACTCCCTCGATCACTAAATCGAACTTCAGTTAGAAAAACCAGAGTAACAATATAATATCAAACTGATTCATTCAACAAAAATTAAAAACATTTTTCTGGTTTATTGATTAAACTCAAATACTGAAATCACAACTATTATTTTGGTTAGTCAATTAACTACTCCATTACTTTTCGAATATTTGTCACTAGCTTTGGCCATTTTCTGTAATTTTTCTCCTTCAGTACTTTGAAGAACTGACAACATTTCTGAGCAAGACTCTTCAAAATTTATGCGAGTGATCAGTTCAGACTTCACCAAATCCATAGACTTGTTTGTTGCTGTTGAAATAGAAAGGACGAATCCAACTATTCTCTTTAAATTCACGAAATCATTAAAATTGTCTCTTCGAAAAAAGTGGGCCCATATTTTGTCATTTGGCAAGTCTTTTGGGAGGGGGTCAAAAACAGTTTTTAGGCTTGCGAATTCTGAATACAGGCAATCAATGTCAATTGCAGCTTCAATTTAATATAGACGGAAATTCAGAAAGCACGTTCCATGTTAATTTTAATTCCTCTGATTTGAGGGACAGAAGCTCAAATTTCTTGTAAATTCCGTCAGACCCAAAATCATACCTCTCTTCGAGATATGTAATTGCTCTTTGCAAGAAAATGTGGGCCTGTGACGTGAATTTATTTCTTTGAGCATCAGTGAGATTTTTGAAGATGGTCTTCACCTTGCTTCCAAAAAAATTTTCAGCTAACCTGCCTTTAAGTTGTTCTAAGAGACTTCTCATTGGATGATTAATATCTATAACCGTGGAGCTGTCACTTTCTAATTGTAGAATCACTTTTGTGAATTCAGGTAATGCATTACTCAGAAAGAAGAGGTAACAGTCATTCAAAATTTCTTTTTTGCATTTTTCGTCATTAGTATTATCAATATTGCTTGTGTCGCATCCTTCTGAAATAAAATCACATAGTACTTCGTGGCTTGTGGACCTTTTTCATAGAAATAGTATTTAACTGCAGGCCAACTAATATGTTAATCTTTCTATGACGGGCAAAAGAGACAACCACCTTGTAGCAACATGTCTCAGCAGCTCTTTGTATTCTATTTGTGCGAACTCGAAGCATTCTTTCAATCTTTTCGTTGTTCAAAGACCTTTTAATGCGAACTTTACAGAACTATTTATAACATGACAGTAACAGTTAGCTTTGAAGACTTGTTCGTTGTCTGCTTTCAGCTTATGAAATACTGAATTGTGAATGTCATAGTGTACTGATGCATTGTAATGCACTTATTTGATTGATACTGAGGTCAGCACAAGAAGTGATTATCTTGATACGTATCATTCGATTTTTCATCTGCGTCTTCGTAGAAGTCCAATGATTTTTGGCATATACCTTTTTTACTATCAGAATACTGAACGGCATAAGGAAATGTTTTTATGTTACCGACGATAGAAGCGTCAGAGCCTACTGAAAAGTAGTAATTTTCTTTTAAATCAGAAATCAATTCTTCCTGACTATATGGTCCCAAGACATTGCGCGATATCACCGAGGCTTTGGTCCGTCCATATGCCATTTTTGCTGTTATTCGACTATATGGAGCAACTTTAATGATATTGTTGCCAGACAGTTTAAACTATTATAACTCAATCCATGCTTTACAATATAACAAACAAGTCGTATTTCCGAATTTACGACTGAAATTCCTTCTTTGGTACCTTTTTCTATATTGAAGTTGTCAATGTATCTGGAAGTTTTTCTAGCTGTCACAATTTTTTTATATTTGGCGCTATTTACATGCACCTGAAATAATATATACTTTTCTCGCACTTTTATCACGCAAACGCAAATGAAATGCAAAAATTAATAAAAAACAACATCAGTCATTAACTAATAGATCATCCATCATGTATTTCAGTCAAAACAATTCATTAAGTTTCATTAAGTATCGGTACTTACTGTCAATGCACGGCGACCCTCATACTGACTTGATATCTCTGACATATTTTACAAATTGCCGTAAAATCATCTTTTTTTCTTACCCACTCTTTGAAGCCAGGATCATTTGTCCACCTATCACTATAATCCGTAAATCTCTTTTTGTTCGTTGATCGAGTTGATGACGGTTGAAGACGATGACGGTGGTTATATTTTCAAGTTTACATGTACATGTACGAACACGACACAGAACATGAGTGGGGAAAATGTGAACGAAAAGAACGTGGATGCAAAGACCTCAATAGTCTTTGGAGAGAGCACGGATGGTTGACGGTTCAGCGGGTTCAACATTGGAGAAGTAGAAGGAGAAAGTCGGGTGGCCGCTTTGTCGGCAAGTTGGAGGCCAGTTATACACAATCAACGATATGCAGACGGCAGAAGTGGAGTGACAGTCGCAGGGAATCTGGGTATTGTACATTGCGCATTTGTACCTATACGTGGCATAATGAAAAGTATCTAGTGGTAGGTATCAAAATCCTAGACAAAATATCCAATTCCTGGACACGGGACCAGGCACAAAATTCCGGGACAATCGGTTTTCCCGGCCATCTGGCAACCCTATATCTAGCGGAAACTAGGCGCAACATAAATACGACACTTTTATAGTCAAACAAATGAAATACCTGCAATTTAATTCTGTGGTTATGTCATTTCGTACCTAACATGTAACACTTTTCTTGCCGGGAAGCGATATAATGATAATTCAATACCGTAACTTGAAAATCGAAAACTACCTTTTAATTTTTCAGCTTTGTAAATATGTAAAAGTGTGAGACTCCTTGAGAATGACCCAGTTAAGATAGGAAGTGCCTAGAAAATGATGTTTCTTGTACTAAGTTCTAATTTAATAATTTCCCTTGTATGGATTTTTTCCGATGGCAACTTCGGAGAAATTTGTTTGTAGTACGATAAATGAGCAATTATCAATCAATTCTAGAAATAAAATGTTAATCTGATCTATTAAATGAAGTTCATTGATTTCGAACTATTACGGCCATATTTCCTAATCCGATTCATCTACTCTCAAATGGAATTATGGAATTAAATTTGACATTCACCTTACCGTAAACATAGCGCTAGTGCTGAATTCTGATATAAATCAGCAAACTGAATAATAGGTCGGGTCATGAATCAACTTCGAAGTTCAGTTTGGGAACTCGATTATTGACTTATTTGACGCAACAAGGCTGAAGGCTGCTTGCATTGTCATGTTATGCATGCAACGATCTGACATTAAAATCATCTGCATCTGCCAACAGCTCACTTTGATATATGACTTCAAGGTTCTTGTTTATGGTTCATATAAATTGATGTTCGTGAAATGCCAAAATGTTGATTAAGTTCAGTCATTTCGATGAACACCTTATATTGCGTTTTAGGTACATTTTTCGCTACGTTAAACCCAAAGTGTTCTTTGTATGAGATAAATGAAACTTGTTCGAACTCGTCAACTACATTTTCCATTCTATTCTATCGGCTCTAGCTGAGTCGACATATTTCGTAAATGAATAAATTTCGCGGTTGTTCCGCAGACTTTTCAGTTTTTACAATTGCGAGCAAACATAACAGGAAACAAGTGAATATGTCATTCATAATGTCATTTATAACAGAGAGCAAAAAACAAATATTGTGATATTTGCAACTTATTGTGATATAAGAATTTGTTATATTTTTTAATTCAAGACGGAAAAAATTCATCAAGCTGAAGTAAGAACAGTAGAAATGAAAACTGCATTTTACAACAAACTATTTCATACGATTAAGCAGGTTCTGCAGAGAGATAAATGTAAAGGTCATGTCACCGTGATCAATGAGTAGTTTATGCCTAGTATTACTAACACCTTTGGACTTGATCTGGTCTGTTACTGACTTAAAGCCTAAGATACAGAGATCAGAACTGTTCTAACCACATACAGTGTGATTCACCGTAACAAATGAATCACTTGTATCTATCTAGATACGCTGTGAAACGCCCCCAACCCCAGTCTATGAAAGACGATGCAACATACATCACTTTTTTATTGTAACTTGCAATACCTGAATTATCTTATTCTCCTCCACATATTAATTACACCTGAGACCGACTGAAATCGGTCAAATGAAAAGCCATGTGATCGTCTAGTACCTGAACTTGACTTGAAGTTTTTTTATATAAAATAGGACCCTTTTCTTTGTTGTGTTGTGTATTCGTAGTAACCTAATCAAGTTCTTTTATGTGAGGTTTGATGTAATACGACCAATTCTTCGTCGCTCAAACCATAGCTAAAGAAATTAGAAAATCAAAAACAGATTCGGTAATAACGTCTATTTGATCTTTGTAGCATTTGTATTAAATTCTTATCCTTGCATTCTTTGGCATCTTTTAATGAATTTAATAAAATATCAGATCATTGAGATAGAGGCCTAATTTGCCCTCAGCTATATTTTTAGTGGAAGTTGGAATATTTAATTATTATAAACAGGCTTAATCGGCCCTCATCCATATTCTGGATGGAATTCGGATATGAGATTATTTTAGACAGGCCTAACCGGCCCTCACCCATCTGATGAGTGGTAACTGACCCGATCTAAGAGTTTTGGTAATATAATATCATGTTTCTGAAGAGGTCGTTGCCCTGATACTCAAAACTCTGGAAGATTTGCTTTTAAAATTCTAAAGAACACGCCCACAACTTGCAAGCCTAATTCGCTCGCGTATGTCTAATCGAATTCAGTGATGCGTATAGTATTAAAACGTTATATATGGAACTAGAGGTAAGCCCGTAACGTCATACGTGATTCTTTTTGCTCAACTGAGCGTCAACGGGCAGTTTTATTATTATTTTATTGTGTCACTGACTGCGGATCATATTCTATTTCCATATCGCGGATTGGCCAACCACGGAATCATGCCCTCTGATCATTCACCTGTATGTACCACAAACGTCACATACATTCCACCAACTCAGACATTCTTCAAAACGTTCATACCGACAACATACAAGCCTCAATGTCTGTGGGTCCATACATGCGTATCGTTCCTAAAGCCATTTATTTATACTAATGAATATTGATATTATTCGTAGGTGATCGTTACATCTGACAGCAGGGAAAGTTCCCTTATTGAGCTGAAGAGTATCGGACATCCAATCAATAATTTGAAAGTAAGATCTTCCCCATAGTTGGATACAATGAAATGTAAACATCTTCGTTACAGTTTAAGTATGTTCTGCTAAGTTATGAAATGACCTAAATAGAAATACTGAATAAAATTATTATGGTATTCCAAATAGATTATTGGCCCATTATAGAAGCAAAGATAAGAATCAATATTAAATGTTCTCCTATTCGAATGTATCGTTCATCAGATTAAAACAAAAGATTTGTATTGGCGCAAAATGGTTAAGTAACATTTCACTGAGATCAATTTTCGGAGTTATAAAAGTAAAGTTCACATCAATATTAAACTTCATAACATTTAAAATTCAAATAGTTCTCAAAGTTATTGAAATCAGTACACAATAGCTTAATTACGTCTCAATAATGTTGCCAGTCTGATAAACAAATGTTGCAATCAATACTAAAGAATCTGAGTATACTAGAAAATAATGTGTAAAGTTAAAACAACTGTGGAAAGCAATATAAAATAAATTCAGTACATTTCAAATTCTGCCAAGATACGAAAGAAAAGGTTTTAAATTAGTCTATGAAAATAACTCTTCAAAATAAATATTAGAAAAGTCAGTGCAGTTCAAATAGATCATTTGCCAAGAAGAAAAGAATATGTGAAAATAGTTTGGAATTTGAGAAATGATTATTTCAACTCGCCCTCAGTGCGTTTAGAAATTACGTAGCATATACTTCAGGAAATTCATAAAGATTAAATAGTGAACAGAAATATTGAAGGAAATTCAGAAAGTAATCACCTGTGGGACACAGCAGGAACGGTGTTCCTTCTTCCCCTGTCCGGCTTGTCCGAGAGGAACAATCTGCGTCTTCCATTCTTCTGGACTCATGTTATGCACGATTAATTAACTTAAATTTAATTCCGATTCACACGAATGGGTAAAATCACTGAGCTTCGAAACTGGATAACTGAATAATAAGAGTAACTGCACCTTAGAAGAAAAATAACTCAATAATAATAATGATAATGTTAATTATCCCTTAACGTCGCGATCGTGATCCTTATATATGCGTGACCCAGCAGCGCTTACACCCTCTTTTCCCTCTGCCCTTGGTACTCAAGTACCTGTTACATAGTCTGTTACAGACGCGTTCCTTCGTCGCGACGTGGGAATTGCTGTTTTAGAAAATACCAGATGTGTGGAATCGTGGATATACGAAAGGGTGCTTGAGAGCTTAGGTATTAAAGGCGAATATTGTTTGCGTTGGATTTCTTATCTGAGTTTAGATAAATTCCTTCGCCTCGATATTTACCCTTTTGGGTGATTTTAAGCTGCTTCAAAGGTACGTAATATTCTACCATATTGAGAATTCAAAATAAAATTATTGAATCATTCTGGCAAATGACCGTCTTTTCACTATAATTGTGAATTCAGATGAACAATATTAAATGTTATGCAGGTAGATCTACAAAATACAGTTATCGCAATTGATTATAAAATTCAATTAGATTGAAACCTAGAAATATATGGATAGTCTTAGCAAATTAACTGAAAAAAATTGACCCCGGTTCTGGGTCGTCTCAGCTGGGGAGAAGCATATTGAACATGTAGAAATCTTGTGAGAAAGCAGTCGTAGAATTAGAGAAACATTACCACGCCACTGCGTCACGGTTATACGTGCAAGGCGCACTATAGATGAAAGATTCTCGTCACTTTGCCTGGCTCAAAACAAACCACTAAGAACAGTGCGTGTTACTAGTGAATTAGTAGAAGAATGGGAGGCAAAACCCTTACATGGTAGAAACCCTGTACATCAGGAGGGGCGAAGAATGTATAAGGTAGAGTCCTCAACATACCTAAAAGCGGGTTATTTGCATCCAAAAACCGACTTATTCAGGACCTTATTGTGCCCTCAAGGGCATATTTAAAGATCATATCTGGGATTGACATATCGATTGACAAATATAGGAACTGCTCCAAACATTTGGAATCTGTATAGCACATTACTTCTGAATCCCTGATTTTGGCGCCCACATAATATTTCCGAAGACACAATAACTTTGCGAAGATATACCACCAGGAACTATTATACCAGATAAAGTATAGATCTGAAAAAACCAAATGGGATTTATCATCATCAGATGAACCATTATATACAGATTATGGTTCTTCTGATAATAATCTCGAGCCTATATGAAGAAGCTCACTAAAGACGAGAATTAAGTATTCGAGATCAACGATATTCATGAATTGAGGTTCTTTCACTAATAATCTGCTAAATCGACTTAAAAAGACTTTTGCTACCGGGATAGATCACACACGCGAACTTCGATGGTTCACAAAACACCCGTATTAAACGGAAATGTAAAATTGTATAAAACACGTGGTTCGCTTTAAGACAACTTTGGCAATATGGCGGACGGCGTGGGTGGTCTGTATAGTCGACTCGTCGCACCGCGATCTACGGTGACGACGTGACATCGATAAGGTCAGCGAAGGAACAGAGAGCGAGAAATGCACGAATATTTAGATCCCTGGCAGAGAGGCACAGAGTACGTTCTGTATTTTGCTTGATGGGAAGGAGCCTGGAACGATCTATGATTAGAAAGTCTAGTGAACAGGGTAACAGCTTGATAGGAGGAACCTAGAGCAATTTATTGTTATAGAGCATAGTGCACACGGTAACACTCTTCTGGACAAAAACCCAAAAAGCTGCACTTCCCGTTAGATAAGTTGAAAGCTCTGCGCAGAAGCAGGTAGTTCTGGGCGCGACTCGCAGTGAAGGCGGTGTTTGATGGTTCAAGATGGCCCCCTTGGCGATTGCGTCTGAGGTCAATAACACATTCCCAGCAATGCTACTTGCGATAAAAGATATATATATATATATATATATATATATATATATATATATAATTTATTCAATAATTATATATTAGGATAACGTTAAATGTTAAGAGAATATATCAATCTACAAGAATATATACATATATACAAACAAACTATATCATCATCAGACAATGACATCAATGTACCAGCGAGTAGTGTCATATGCCTTCTTCCCGGAAAAATCCAGTGAACCAACCTTAGTCAAGTAACACTGAATGTTAATCATTCATAGTTTTCTTTGTGTGAAGTGATGAACGATCGAATAGAATACTGTTGTGAATATAAATATGATAAATTTGTCAGCTAATTGTATTACATTTTTATATACAAATAAATAGAATATGAAATGAGATTCTGAGCAGTAGAAACTAAAGAGAAAACCTATAATTCTACCTCATTATTTTTCTCGGAAAGAAACCCATGAAGAATATCAAAAGATTTGATGACTGTTATCTTCTGTAACTGTTCGTATAATTTTTTTAAGACCTTAAATCTCAATATTTTTGTGAAGATTCCGAGAAACAACACCTTTTGCAGAAATAATAATCGGTAGAATAAATATTTTTTCATTTTCCACATTTTTTAATCTCGTTGCTAAGCATCCATTGATATCTGCCCTATTGTGTTTTACAGGTCTGTTGCATAGAATTGTTTTATCAAAATAAAGTTTATATTTCTCGTTTTCACAAATAATCTCAGGATTATATTTGTTACATTTTATTTTTTGGGAATGAGGTCATGTTTAATTCCTAGATTAAAATGTATAATATTAGCGGCGGCATTATGTCTTTCTAAATAATCTGTTGAGGCAAGGACTGAGCAAGATGATAAAATATGAAAACTGTTTCAGAAGAACAAAACATCTACGACAAGAATCATCTATATTTTGCTTGATGATGTGTTTTCTATAATTTATCGTGAAAACAACCTGATCCTGGATCGCAATTGCCTTCTATTTCAGCGAACAATTCTCCAGATACTAACCATCTATTTGATGCGATTCAATCAATATAATCAATCATTCTCTTTTAGAATAGTTATCAAATATATTAAAATCTACCTTTGCATTTTCTGATATCTTCTTTAGTGCTACTATGGTTAATTGTCCTCTCTGAACAAATCCAAGATATTTATATGTATCTCCTTGAAGCGTTGGCTCCATTCCGATATTGGAAATCTTTATACAATCAGAGGTGATGTTTTCCTTTTCAATAGAAAGATTTTTACATTTTGGAGGGAAATGATTGAAAAGGTCCAGTGAAAATGAAAGGTGAGTTAGGCATGCGTCAAGTTCTCGCCGACCACCTTTCATCATTGTGAGGGAGGTTAGCCAAGGACTCCACATACTACCGAAAAGAGTCTAGTTTGAGTTGATTTGTCATCATTGAATGACCTTCTTACTAAGTTCACATAGTTTTTGTTCTACCATTTTATGGCTCTACCGTGAAGCTGCGATGCTTTCAGAAGGAAGACTTCCTAAAACTCCCCATCATCAACTACTGAATTTCATGGACCTTCAGTTGAATTTGATCTTTAGAATTCATCGAATCTGCTGTAGCTATCTCCCTCGTATCAGGAGGTCAGTACCTCAAGGATTGCGAACCAGCTGTGCCCTTGAGATTGATTTTGAATTTTATCCATTGGTGGTCTGACACACTTTCCACAATCTATCACCCCAAACGAATAGATATGACCCAGTGATGCATATATAGAGCCAAGTATCGCATATTGGCAGACTGGTAATCTACTTGCAAGGGATAAAATAATTTGGGCAACAAGTAGCTCCTCTTCCTTCCAAACATCTACTACAATACAGCCTAGATGCGCACATGCTGAGACTGTTCGAGACGGGCTTCGCACACCGTAATATCCCGTTGAAGTGAAGAGAAGATCATTTTCATGGCAAATTTAAGAAGAAAATATTATTTTTTTTCGAGACCAATAAAAAAGATAAGCTTTACATCACAGCGAAAACAGCGTATAGGTATGGAATACTGAAACCCTCAGTCCTATCCTCAACGCACTAGAACAGCGGTTGTGGAACCGGTAAATTACCCCAAATGGGGTAAAATGAAACTTTTGTGAGTATGAAGTATATATTTTAAGTTGCTTTTTATGAACCTGTTAGTATTTTTCTCAACTCAAAGAATTTAGCTACATATGCAGGCCACACTATCTCACTACCCACCACTAAAGTCTTCTCGTGTTCTAGAGTTATATCCTTGCGCGGAAAATACAGCCCCGGCTACCTGCTTATTCCGTGCCATGCCGGAAGATACAAATACATTGACGAGTCAGAGAGCGAGTTTTTACTAGTTAGTTGCCGCAATTTAGAAATTTAATTCAAGTATTATACAAATATTATTTTCTGTCTCCTTCAGATGGCAGCAAATAGAGAAAGAACATATCAAGACGGTAATCACGGTTTTACACAAATAGAAGACAATGGTACAATGAAACTACAGTGTGTTGTATGTATGAAGGTACTGACTTCAGAATGTTTCAAAAAAAATCTATTGAAGAAACATGAAGATAATTTGCATTCACTCCTGTCTTCCAAACCGCGAGACAAATTTAGAATTATCTGTTAAAAGACAAAGATTGAATCGCAACTTGTTTAGTACATTCGATCAGCGTTAAGCATCGAGGGCTAGCTTTGAAGTAGCCTGGTTGATTGCTCGAAATAAGAAACCATACACTATTGGTGGAGATTTGGTTAAACAGCTGCTGTAAAAATGGCAGAGATTATTAGTGATCAAGAAGAAGCGAAGAAACTAAATTCAGTACCCTCGTCTGCGAGAGAACGAATGTCTGTATTAGCAGAAAATGTGAAAGAACAGATTATTTTCGCATTAAAACATGCTAAATATTTTTCTATTCAGCTTGATCAGACAACTGATTTTAGTAGCAATTCACAGCCAATGGTATATGTTCTCTACAAAAGTGCAGATAATTTTGAAGCGGAATTACTGTTTTGTTCTCTTCTCGAGTTGAGTTCTCGTGAAATTGATGTCTACAATGAAGTAAATGAATACTTCAATGCGCACAGTTTGAAATGGGAGAACTGTATTTCTATATATTTGGATGGAGCTTCAGCTGTGCTGGGTCATATTAATGGTTTTTCGGCTTTCGTAAAGAAAAAATCACACAAATATTGAAGTTACTCACTGTATGGTCCATCGCCAGGCTCTTATGGTCAAATATTTTGAATCTACACTGGAAGCCGTCATGCAGGATGTCATTAAGATTGTAAATTTTATAGATGGACATGCACTAAACACACTGCCATTTCGTGACTTATGTCAGGATGGTGCATCTGAATATATGGACCTACTTCATTATACAGAAGTGAGGTGGCTTTCTCGCGGAAATGTACTGAATACAATATGGACTCTCAAAACTGAAGTCGAAATTTTTATGGTTGATCAAAAAAATATTCTCGCAGATAAGTTTAAAGCCTCGTCCTGGGTTACATATCTCGAATATTTAGCCGACATTTTCAAGAGTATAAATTTTTAAGTTGCAAGGAAAGAATATTATTATCATTTCAGCGAGAGAAATATTGCCAGCGTTTGGATTCAAGCTGCAGTGTTGCATCTTATCAAACTCAGAGAGCGGTTTTCAGAATACTTGCAGATCTTGATACACGTACTATCAGTTGGATTGTAGATCCTTTAATATGTGAAATTGCTATGATACCAGAAGAACTTTCAGGTTTCAGAAGCAATTCTTGAAACTTCGTACTGCACATGAAGAGACGGTTTGAAAGTTGCTGCCATTTGGAACAACATATTTGTGCGAAGAAGGTTGTTCCAATCTAATGAACATGAAAACAAAGAACAGAAATCGATTAAACGCCGAAGACTGCCTTCAAATCGCTCTCACATCAAAAAGTCCTAATTTTGAAGCAATTGTATCGACCATGAAACAACATCATTCATGCAAAACGTGAAGGAAGAATGTTTTCAATTATTATTTCTTTTTATATTTTTTCAATTCTAATTTTGTTTATACCACCATTATTATTACAGTACCCCAAATTGTCAACCCTCAATTGTACCTAAATGGGTTTTAATTTGATATATATATATATATATATATATATATATATATATATATATATATATATATATATATATATATATATATATATTACAATTATTATCGTTATGTATAACTAGGTATTACATTGATAAATAGAATAAATGATGTTTAAATTAAATTTTTATTGTTTTCTTTTCAAAATTATCATGGATGGCTATAATATGAAAGTAGCTAAAGAGAGGCGATTTCGTTTTTTTTACTCTTCGCCAAGTGTTTATATCAACACACACAAAAATATTCTGGGCTGCACTAGAAGGACTTATATAGTTCACAATCGGTTCATTCGGATGACTTATATAAAATCATTACGAAGTGGTAAGCGAAACATTACCTGATCATGAATATCAACTTTCACATTGAAAACACTCTGTCAGTCATTGGCTTGAAAAATATTGATTCTACGCTTTGAAAGAATATAGGATGCCGGTTAGAAAGAATTGTGAAGTTTGAGTATAACAGGGAAAATTGCTTGATATTCATATAGATTCATATTTGTGGAAGCTTTTCCTCAACCTTAATAATTGAGGATTATAAATATTATTTCGTGAAATATCATATTCAATCTGCACGGTAATTTAATCACTAAAGTTTTTTGAGGTTCATAAAATACATTCTTCGAGTAGCAAACAGAATCTCAACCGACAGGATTAAAGCTGAACAATTTCCTACAGAATAGGGGAAATAAATCACAAACTAATTTCTTCTAACGTCAGTGGTTCTTTCATTTTATACGATGAAAAATTTAATATTCGCCTGTGAGCAAATACTTCTAGACACTTATGATTTATGAAAGCCGGAATCTTGGAATATGAACTGATATAAATTCAACAATGAACTGCTCGTGCGGTTGAGAAACGTTTGTTTTAGTATAAATACAGCGATACCGTTGTTCGATATACCTCTTATGGAAATTTGCATCTTAATGACATTCAGGTTTTAACCCACAAAAAACGGAAAAGATCTTATGTTGATCTGTATTTTATATATTTTTAGATAAGATCACGCATAACATTTAGAGGAGTGAATAAAATGGGAAAATTGTATAAAGTTTGTGGATTTCTGCTAGAATTAAGTTGAATCGCGATCGCAACGGTCGATCCCACTACAACTATCTCAGCTAAGTTTGTATCTCCAGATTTCTTTCTTTAATTGATTTTACTTTCATAATTTTTGATATGTTTGAAAACAATGTTATTGACTGAAAGGAATGAGATGTATAATGAGAACTTTTGAAGTGATCATTTTGAATTTTGTCTCTCTGTATGTGAGGCTACAATTGTTTATCTTTAGATTTTGTGTTCACCAATTCTATTGCTATGTGTTTCTGCTTTCAACTAACTAAAAATACAAAGTGCTTCTTCATAATTATTCAAAGATAAAAGAACATTAATCAATCTGTGAATCATACTGTGTCATTTCATGATGAATAGAATGAAACGATGTGTTATGAATTATAATGTATAAGCTAATTTCAGATCAATAATTAGAGCAGGGGTGCTCAACCGGTCGAGTGGTTTTTGAGTAGATCTCGAGAAGAAAACAATTTTCAATAAGTATGTAACTACAAAAATTTATCACGATATAAAATAATACTCTGCTAGCGACAAAAGAGGGCTTTATCAAAAAACCGCGCGGTACTTGTCAAAGAAAAGCCGCGTTTTTTTATTGTTGCTGCTTTCGAGACTTTCGTTCACGCCGATATAAATGTTGCGCCTGCAGGAATTACAGTCATTCTGAATTGTAACTTGAAGGCAATACTACGTCGATACAAAGTTTATTATTGAATAGAACAAAATGAGTACAGCGAAGAAGTCTGAAACGTAACATTTCAATAACGATTTGGAGGAAGAATTTTTCTGTTGTATGGTGAAGGATAAGTGCATTTGTCTTATTTGTTGTGCGTCAGTTGCAATACCTAAGCGTGGTAATTAAGAGAGGCATCATAAAACGGTTCATGAAAACTATGAAAAGGATTTTACGTCGCAGAGTGCATTAAGAAAACGAAAAGTACGTGGTTTGATATCTTATTTGAAAAAAGAACAAACCATGCTCACAAGACGAGCCAAACAGTCAAAAGCTGCTACGATCGCGTCATTTAAAATATCTCATATATTGGCGAAACACAAGAAATCATTCGAAGATGGATCGGTTGTGAAGGAACCATTTATTGAAGCGGGTGAGACTTTATCTGGAGATTTCAGAAATAAAACCGAAATCATGTCTGTTATAAGAGAACTTCAGTTATCTCGGCCGAGTGTCACAAGGTGTATCGAAGTCATGAGTCAGTACATGGAAGATAAACTGAAACATGATATCAAGGAATGATCATTCTTTTCTTTACAGTTCGACGAATCGATATGGCAGCCACTGCCCTGCTGTGTATTTTTATTCGGATGGTATTCAATAACATGTTGGCTAAGGAAGAATTTTTGACAATAATTCCTCTGAAGGGGAAGAACCTTCTCGAAGATACATATGAGGTTTTCTTTAATTTTGTAAAAAACAACAAGTTACCAATATACAAATTAGTGTGCATTACAACCGATGGAGCACCAGCAATGACGGAAAAAAAAACGGTTTTTTGGCATTGTGTCGAGCTAATGATGATTTTCCTTCATTGTTTTCAATCCATATACATCAACCAGTTTTGTGTTCAAGATTTTTAAACACAGTGGAAATTATGGGTCTTGCAACAAAAAATGTGAATTCCATCTGTGCACGTAGCTAGCAACGGCGGCTCTTCAAGTTGCAGTTAAAAAACGTTGAGTTAGCTTAACACACTGATTTAGTTCTTCATACGGACGTCAGGTGGTTGAGTCGCGGAAAATTCCTAGAAAGGTTTCAAGAATTATTCTCCGAAATAACATTTTTTCTAGACGAAAGAGGTGATGACACTCAGATGTTGAAAAACGAAAAATGGCTGACTGATTTGTCATTTTGGACTGACACCACAATGCACTCAAACAGCATTAACTTGGAATTTCAAGGCAGAGGAATAACTATTATTGAGATGAGTAGTGCAGTAAACGCATTCAAAAGTTAATTGCAACTTATGATAGATCAACTGAAAAGAATGGACCTGAAACATTTTCCGTCTCTGAAAGCATGGATTCCTCAGTTGAATTATGATACATATGAGGCTGAATTATCAAATTTTTTGGGACAATTTGAAATGTATTTTTATGATTGCAATAAATTGGCAAATATAGCATCATTAATGAGTTATCCGTTTTTCATGTAGAAACATTGAGGAATTAGCTACTGAAATAGCAAATCAGTTTAATATGAACTCATGTTCTGTTGAAAATCAGTTGGTGCAGATTATATCAGATATACATCTCAAAGCTACAGCATCTGTAAATTTCTGATGTTTTATATCTGAAGATAAATATCCCAATCTAAGGCAAATCGCCCTTCAACTGACGGCAATGTTTGGGTCAACTTGTGCGAGTCTGCATTTTCTGAAATGAAGATAATTAAGTCAAAATCGACTAACTTACAATCATTATGACATTATGCTTGCGATTAGCACGCAGTAGTTGCGTACCATCTTATGAAAATCAGGATGAGGACATGCAGTGCCACGCTTCAAAGTCACTCATTATTTAAGTTTAACGCCATATGTAATTTTTTTGTTTTGTAACAACCAATAAACTCGCAATTTTGAATAACTATGAGTCTTTTTATTGATATAATAGAGAAGAACCTAACTAAACCTTACACAAGCCTAACCCAAACCTTGGCTAAATCAATGTATATTGTGCGGAAGCTAATATCCATATATGCTACGGTACATCCTACCAAGGTAGGTGGGTGGGGTGTATCTTGTATGTACGGCAACCCTGCGTCACTCATACTTGCAGCCAGCAGTTCAAGTTAGAGCACCCTTGAATTAGAGGAAACATTTATATTAATCAATTTATCATTAATTGAATTTGAGAAGATAAGAGAACTGATTCGTTCAATTTCTGTTGAATTTATTTTCAGATGATACTTCATAAATTTCACGAGAACAGTTAGCTGAAGATTACTAATACTAAAAGATACATAAAAAAGAATGTGTATATTTCGTGAGTCGAAAACATGAAAAATGAGACGACTATTGAAGAACAGTTTTTCAACTATCAAAGTATAGTACTTTAAATTCATTTCGTAAAAATAATATATACAAAGTATGGATTTTGTTGAATGGTGAAATTTTCAATGACGGATCGGCAGGTCTTTATTGGGATGGCTGTCAATTAAGGAATTCAGATTTGATATAACCCCAGAGGAAAACGTGCGGAAAGCTTGTTCATTTTGTTATTTATCGAATAAAGACTGGAGGTCTCAGTCCTGTTTACTAGAGAAGAAATTACTCACAAATAAGTGATACGAATAATTATGTAGGTATAGATGAGAAAAGTATATGTATGAAAATTAGAATTCACTATAACCTTTCTGGTCCAATACATTCTATTTACATCATTGCAGTTTACCACACTCGGGGGGAGTCAGTTTCACCACTGAAAGACACGGTACAGAGAAAGATGTCCTGATCTGCAGTTCAAAAAATTTCCCTCAGGAGTTTGGAATTATGACCCCGTAAACGGGCATCGGTATTCATGGGGAAAAGATAATTTAGATTCAGACCAAACAGACCGTGGAGGGCTCGGTGAGTAATAATGAGGTCTACACGCTTCCGACGGTCGACAAAGGTTTAGATGCCCATTAGTCGCAGTATCTCCTTAAAGTTTGAACGGATGAAATCGTACTGGTAGCCCGGCGTTGGAAACTCTCGTGAAGCATTAAGTGGCCTATGAGTGAGGGCTCGATAAGGGACCGCCAAACCTAAGTATAGGATGGACAAACATTTTGTAGAGAGTATTTTAAGTGCTGGGATTACAACCAGAAATGGATCTGTTTCACAAGAACAGAAACTTTTTTGCTTTGTTGGAAGCATGTAGGACATGATAAGACCAAGAGAAACCGTTAGCTATGATAATACCTAAATCGGAGTCGGCTTTTATGTACGATCCCGGACCCCGAAAATAGTATTGCCTTTGACGAATAACTTAACCTTTAAGGATGACCCCACGCTTGGCGACTTCAAAGGCAAAAGCCATTTCATTAGTTCACAATTTTGTTGAGGTCGTCCTGAATCACGTGACCGCATGTGAGGAATTACGGACGGACCAGGCATTGAACCATGTTGGTTATCTGGTATAATAAAGTTCGTAAGTGCAAAGTCAAGAACTCGCTGTAGAATTATTTTCTCGAATATCTTAGCCACAATTGGGACCAACAAGTTGGGGTACTGACGGTGTGCAAGGTACTCTAGGTTGGTCCGACTATAACTCTGCCACATTGTGGCCAGATCAATATAAAATGTTATTGATCTAGGACAAAGAAGGAACCGCCGCAACAGTCCGTGAAATAGAGCAGGTGACAAACTTCAAATTTGAAGTACATATTTCATACGGTGGTACAGCTCTCTAAGAAAAATTCCCCAGCTGATTTCGGTGACCTTATTCTCTAGCATTTGATAATTGACGGTTTTGTCAGTTTTTAGCTCCCTTTTGCTTAGCTGGGGTGGAGTAAGTTGAAGCCCTGATAACAGAGCAGTGAGGTCTGATTTGTCAAATGGTTGAAGTTGTGACACATCACAAACGAGATTAGGGTCGTTTACGAGAGTAAGATACAGGAGTGATGAATCGAGTGATAGCATGTTCTAGTTGGATATAGTTTGTGTCTCTGAACGTTTGGACGGAAAGAGGAGAAGGAAAATTGCGTACTATATATGCTGCATTGGATTTCTTCAATATTAGGTAGGTTGCAATCACCGGCGAGGCGAGGTAAATATTTTTATTGGAGAGGGAGAGATCGGTTACATACCTGCAGAAGACTAAATCGTTGAGGTAGAGAAGAGGCCTCTAAATGCAGCCTTTAATATAAATAAGACAGGGCCCCTCTAGGATCAGTATTTTTCAAGTTCAGGTAAGTCAGTTGTGAAGCACGTTAGAGAAAAGTGCTCAGAACTTTCTTCTTTGACGTAGATGTAGATACCCCCGTGGCCAATAGTCAACCGTTTGTTTCTACGAAAAAGCGAATAACCGACTGGTGCAACGGAGACATCCGGAACATCAGGGTCTAACCTTAATTCAGCGATAAGAATAAGGGTAGGTTCATCGTCCTTCAAACGAGATAAGAGATCCTGATATTTGGTGTGCAAAGTTTGCACGTTGGAATATAAGACGGACTAATCACACAGTTGATAGTTAAGTGTACTACGTTCATTAGAGCTCATGTTACGTATTTAATATTCATATCTCGTTCACTGCTCTACAACTGGAGCTTAAGCTCCACATGAAGTTGTTTGAGCTCAGCTAATTGCTGAGGAGATTTGTCGTCAACTACATCATTCTTGTTTTAAGCATTGCTGAGTATAAGTTTTTCATTTCTTATGAGTTGTTCGACAATAAGTGAAACTTTGAGTAACCGAACATGAGACGCAGATTTTCGAATTCCATTAATGGCGAGAGAATGGAAATTAGCCTTGGGGTTGATGGAGTTAATGACTTTGAATACTTTATTATTTGGTTCACCCCTTTATTCCGCCTCAATTTACGACCTATTGGACCCTACTTGCTGAAGTAATGTTTTTTTGGTTATAGGCAGGAAATTTTGGCAGTTCTGGAATTCTCTAAGTTCACCATATAACACTCTGAATCTATCATAACCTAACATCCTCTTGTATGCTCAAAAAGTAAGGGCTAATAATTCCTCACGCCGATATTGCACTCCATTCTGTCATATTTGGCCTATCATGTTGTGCGCTTCACATATTCAAGCTTGTGACTGGCATTTAGGTAATTAGCTTTTAGTGATCATTCAATTTTGTAAGGAACAGCTTCAGATCCTTACGCAAATTCGCTGTAATGAATTGAAAGATTCCGATCCTCACAAGGCACTGTTTTACACTCTACACGGTTGCTACCGTTCTTGATGACCTTGACCGCCCAGATTTTTAGTTTTTTTAGAGTTGAACTGGTATCCTCAAAATTTTTGATATATTTTCGAATGAGAGCGTTGCACGGCGCTACATTACAGTGACGAAACCTTTAAAACAGCGCTATATTCACTTAAATCGTTTTTGTATGACTCTCGCATACACAGCGCGTAGTTCCCCTCCAAAAAACACAGCGACTGAATTTTCAAGGGGGGGGTTTACTTTTCTCTCGACTGAAAAATCGATTTTTTTTATAGTAAAATATATTTAGAATGTATTACCAAAACCTTTTGTCCGAATTTATTTTTTTTTAATTATCGGACAAAAACGAAAAGTATTTTTTGTCTAGAAAATTGAAGTCAAGCGGTGATTCGCGTAAACCATGTTTTATACAAATATTTTTGAATTAGGCGCCCATATAACCATACTATGGTAAGCAGAGGTACCATATGGTCAACTAGATGTCGATATATGACCTATGACTCCGAAAATTCGAAAGTGACGCCCTATATATAGTATTACTAAATCTAACGGTTATAGCGTCGGCAGTTAGTGTACCACGTGTTGCGAGTGAAATCAGTTGAGTATTAGCAGATATTTATTGTGTGTAGTAGCTAAGAAGATGCCGAATCTATCAGGAAAAAAGACTTATTACGCCGGGGGGCATCCTTCTCGAAAAAAGAAGAGACAATTCAGCGGAAATAGATTTACTGCAGAGTGCGATACAGAGCAAGTGAGCACTTCTGCAAGAAAATTGAAAGACAGTGATTATGGTTCTGGGCCTGTCTATGCTTCTTAAAATTACGCGCTCTTGCATTTGTCACACGTTTTTTCAATGCTTAGTACCTTCGTCAAGTGTCAGTTTTGTGATGGAGAATTAAAGTTTTCGAAGACAAATGGTGCTGGTGTTGCTTTCAAGATTGTGGCTTCGTGCTCGTGCTCTACGCGTTACTGCGAGTCTAGCCCCAGAAAAGGTGAATGTTATGAAGTGAACCGCAGATTAACGTTGGCTATTCGAATGCTAGGCGGTGGAATACAAAATCTCCGACTCTTTTGTGCGTAGTTGGATATGACAGCATCGTTCAGTACTACGATATATTACTCGTTCTTAGATAATTCGCACACTGCGTCTCATGCTGTTTTCCAACATTTTCAAACCAAAGCAGTAAAATAAGAAATGGAGAAAAATGCCGACGACGGTAAAGATCCCTGTCTCGTGACTGTATCAGGTGACGGGTAATAAAAAAAGAGGAGGTTTTCGTCTTTATTTGGTTTTGCTACGCTTATTGGAAAAGATACAAACAAGGTCTTCGACGTTTGTGTGAAATCCTCTTTTTGCCAATCTTGTGCAAATTGGAAAGATAAAATAAATACAATTGAGTATGATATATGGAAAACCAGCCACGACGAGGTATGTTCCATCAACCATCATGGTAGTTTCGGGAAAATGGAAGTTGATGCAGTGAAGAAAATGTTCTCACGTTCTATAAAATTAGTTGGAATTAAGTACGAATCATAAATCGGTGATAGTGATACAAAAACGTTTAAAGCCATTCTAGACTTGCATCCCTATGACGATCTTGTAGTGAAAAAAGCAGGAAGGCGTTGGACATGTCCAAAAAAGAATGGGCTCACGTCTTAGGGCTATTACAAAGCAAACAAAAGGCCTTGGAGGCAAAGGTTCCGGCAAACTCACCAACAAAGTAATTTCTGATTTGACAATTTATTATGGCTTGGCCATCCAAAGACATCCAGACTCTGCAGAAAACATGGAGAACGCCGTATGGGCTGTTTTTTATCACAACATATCCACAGATAAAAAATCTCAGCATGACCATTGTCCGGCTGGAAAGGAGAGTTGGGGTAAGTGGCGCGTTTTTGAAGCCTACGGTGCTCTCAAGGCGTTCAAGAACAAGACGCTTCTTGCAGATAATGTGCAAAAAGCAATTAAACCAATATTTGAGGCTTTGTCGTCAGATGATTTGATGGATCGTTGCACGGGCGGCCACACACAAAATTCCAACGAATCCGTTAACGCCTGCGTCTGGAAGTTGGCTCCGAAACACCTTCACTGCGGTGCCAAAACTGTTGAAATTCCAACTTATATAGCCATAAGTTAATTTAATGAAGGCTATAAATGATTGTTGAAAATTATGGACGTTTTGGGAATCAGAATTGGGCTTGAAGTCAACAATTTTTGCCGACAAGCTGACGCGAAACGCGTTACGGCGGCTGAGAGCAGAATGTCGGCGCGAGAGCAGCTGAACTATCGAAAAAATCTGACAAAGCAAGCCAAGAGATGCTTTGCGAACTCGAAGGAGGACTCATGTATGGCCCTAGAATCCCCGATTAGCTATAAGGTATATCATTATGACTTTATCACAGAGTAATCGTTAATCAAATTTTCAAACGCGTTTTTCTCGAAATCATGTTTTTCAAACTGTTGGCCACGATTACTCAAAAACTACTTAACGGATTACCTTTTTTTTGTTATGAAGTATATCTAATTGATAGGAGTCTGAACTACAATCAAGATGATATAAGCATAATTATTTTTTCTACAGCACTTTAAAGAGCGAAAAAAAGAGAAAAAACGAAAGAAAAAGTTCAAATGACCGCCATTTTTTTCTTACTTTTTATGATGGTTGTAGTCCAGACTCCAACTTTTTTATTTTAACATTTTCGATAATTTTTGCAGGTGCTAGAGTGGCCAACAGCGGACCACCTTTTTTTGAAACGGTCGCATTACGGAGCGTGCCATAATGACCAGTCACGTTATTTTCTGATAGAAAAAATATTTTTGTATAC
Organism: Cryptolaemus montrouzieri; assembly: GCA_013387265.2. NCBI lineage: Eukaryota > Metazoa > Arthropoda > Insecta > Coleoptera > Coccinellidae > Cryptolaemus > Cryptolaemus montrouzieri. The sequence continues at coordinate 109,296,732 of JABFTP020000185.1, forward strand.
TTTTTAATGTAATAAACACGTCGCAAAAACTTTGAATTGTCTATTCAAGTCCTTCTATGAAAAATAAATTGTAGAAAAAACGTCATTTAGGCCTCGAGAAAAGTAAACCTCCCCTCAACAACCATGCTACCCATTGGTATATCTCTCAGACCCTCGAACTTGATGCGTTCGCGCAGTCTACTATACAAATATTTTTTTTTCGCTACCTTGTACCAAGATAATACACACTTATCGAAACCTATATAAAATCTGAAACCCTAATAAGTAGTTGATTAGATTTCTCATAATAAGGCCCTTTTTCGAACGGTGAAATCAAGAATCAGAGGTGAAATAATTTAATTTGTATTAAACACATATCTTATAACAAAAGTACTTCGTGTTGAATTAAAAAGTTCTCTATATGTTCAATATTTGTTCCATTGTACAGATTCGATCCTTAGGAGGTATACTTGAGAATACTCTATTGACTTCGAGAGAAGCCAATTAGCTCATTATTAGGAACGATATAAGGAAAATGTATGTATTGGATTTTATATTATATTTAATATGAATTTTAGATGGAGTAGTTCATGCTCAAACTCTAAGGGGTGAACTCTATTCATTTTAGTTGGTTGATTTGACATGCTCGAAGTTGGCAAAAGCAATGGTCCCTCTCGACACCAAAAGCGACATGTTTCAGCATTTTTTAAAGATACACTCTGTATTTCCATCACGTTTTGGATAAATTAAGAAATTTTCTAGTCATATGGAAATGCACAATAGCTTCCGAGTAAGGTATTAATCGATTGCTTTTTGTCATAAAAAAAGATGAGTCGACACTTCTGAAGTAAGTGTTAATGATACAGATTAGTATTTTAAGCGAAAAAATTTCCCCCATCGAACAAAAATCGACTTGTTTTGCGTTTTGTCGGAAAACTAATAATAGTTTCGCAATTATTAGGTCAGTGTCGTGTTAGTTAACACAGCCTATATCTTTACAAAATGAGTAGGAGAATAATGAGATTCGATACAATTTGTCGTTGTACATTACCTCGAAACAAAGTAATATTTTCCTTATTGATTTCATAAAAATAGACAATACTAAACCTTTTACAATCTGCCTAAGTAAATTCGAGATCAATGACAGCCAGTTGAAGCCATTAAAGGGAATTAAATGAAAAAGAGTACGATATATATGAAAATAGCCTCCGTAACAAGCAAACATATAATTCACTTTTCCACGAGGACGGGCACATTTATGTGAAAATAAAAGAAAATGAAATGGACTATATATAGGAATACTCTTCCATGTGATAAAATTTTATTCCTTTTTAGAAGGCCAGTATAGATATATGTCCATAAAATGGAATTCTCCAGAGTTGACTTTACGAGTAATAATTCTTTGTACTAAACGCGAATTGATTGTTCTCGTGTTTGATTTATTGATATTTCTTATCAGTCTAGTTCACAAGTTCAAATCGATGAAAAAGTTCCTCGGATTCGGAATGACGCCTAGAAGAAAAAAATGTTACGCCATCACTTTCAATTTCAGAAGATATTAACGACTAAAGTAAGCCCGCAGCTCCAATTACGAAGTAGTAGATTGATGAAATTATACTAATACATCATATAGTGACTTGAGACATAATATTGCATGATTTACTAAATTTTCATCTTCATTAAGTAAATAAACACTTAAATACATAAAATTTTTTAATAACCAAAATACTACTACTACCAAAATAGTAGTATGTCAAGTATAAACTCTGGTAGCATTGAATTAATAAGGTATTATCATCTGGAAAAGTATTTAGGTAAACACAGAAATACTATTGAAAATTATAACCTGAATCGTCCTCGCACACTATTCATTCGTAAGCAGGATTATTTTTTATACCTCATATCCAATATGCAAGTAATGTTGCATATCCACCGAACATTCTATCTACAAATTCTTCCATGGCAGAAATCAAGTTCAGAGTTCGGACTGTGAGACGGGCTCTCGAGCAGCTGAACTGCTACAAGGCAGTTGGTCTAGACGAAATATCGCCAATGGTTCTGAGAAAGTGTGCTTCCGTACTGGCACCCATTCTTAATCGTCTATTTCAGATTTCTTATGAAAGCCAGACTTTTCCGAACAGCTGGAAAAGAGCGAGAATTCAACCGATCCCAAAGAAGAGAAAAGTCTCTTAACCAAAACTGCCGCGCTGTTGCACTTCTTTCCATTATATCCAAAGCGGTGGAGAGAGTCATAAGTGATGAACTCATCAAATATCTTGAGTTGCAGGGAATTATTAACGACCGTCAGTACGGTTTTCGTAGGCAAATATCGACAGGAGATCTGCTTGCATAGGTCACTCATGTTCGTACATCAACGATGGAAAAGCATGGGGAATCTAGAGCAATAGCCCTAGACATCTCTAAAGCCATCGATAGGGTTTGGCATGCTGCTTTGTTGAATAAGCTTGCTACATATGGGCTTCCCGAAAAATTGCGGGGTTGGATAAGTAGCTTTCTCTCAAAGAGATCAATACAAGTTGTGGTCGACGGTATAACAACTGATTGTTTCCGGTTGCAAGTAGGAAAATCTCAGGGATCTATTCTTACGCCAAACTTGTTTCTGTTGCAGACAAACGATTTTCTGTCATCTACAGACAACAAGATCTTCGGTTTTGTTGACGACTGTACCCCGATTCTATCTTTCAGTAGTCTGCGGCCGATTACAGCAGCGGAATCTCAGCGTCAGAGATGTCAACAAATTAATAACTTAAACTATGATTTACAGAGGATATCTGACTGGGGTCAGTTGAACCTGGCGAGCTTCGAAGCGAGCAAGACGTAAGCAACTAAGTTTTCTGGAAAGGTAGATAACCTCCTCTAATGATATAAGGTCAACAAATTGCATCCAAAGATTTGATGTACCTTCTCGGAATAACGGTCAACTTCGAGTTTTGCTGGCATGAACATGTATCAGCAAGAGCTCAGTCGGCATCAGCTTAACTTAGTTCTCTTTTCAGAGCCAAGCAATACTTCACGTCATCTCAGCTGTTGCTTCTATATAAGGCGCAGATTCGACCTGATGAAGAATATTGTTCCCTTGTATGGGGATCTACGCCCTAACATTCGTTGCGGTTGTTGGATAGTGTGCGAAAACGGGCTGTGCGCCTCATCGGCCACCTGAAAATCACCCGCGATCTCCAAACACTGGCTCTCAGAAGACATATTGCTGACCTTTCTCTGTTACACAGATACTTCCACGGAAGATGCTCCAAGGAGCTGAAAGATCCTGTACAGGAAAAATTCATGTTTTGCCGCAACACTAGGCTGGCAAGGAGTCTTCATCATATGGCGGTACATTTAACCATCCCTCGAACCTCTCTCTATGAGAATTCCTTCGTTGACAGGCCGGTGAGCGGTGGAACTCGCTTCCGTCCAACATATTTCCAACATCCTACAATTTGGCCCTCTTTAAGAAGCGAGTAAATAGACACTTCAATTCTTTCCAAGCGCTTACACGTAACAGGTTTGCCTATTCCAGGGAAGCGCGCATAAAAAAACAACAGAAAAAAAGCCGGATGTATATGAAACCGAAAGTTGTTTTTTTTTTGTTCATTTTTATCCGTTTTGAGGGATCCATGTATTTAATATTCATGATACATTTTCATCAGACGAAGTTGGATCTTTTTGATGTGAAAAGAAGAAGTGAGGTTTTTCGTGTTGTTATTGATTTCTGGGACAGTAGAAAAATCTTTATTCGGTAACGGTTTATGTTGGACTATATATCCCATCCTGTGGTGAATTCTTTCTGTGTTGTTACCCTTTGTCTCTTTCAGAAATTCCTTCAGGCTGTTATCAAGGATGCATCCAGTTTCTTCTGAGCGATATGTTGGAAGCTTGTTCAAGACAGCTTCACAATCAAAACAGCGAAGTCCTATCTGAAAAGATCTTGCAAATTTTTCGTTATATTGAAAGCCAATGCATCTATCAATCTCTTCAAAAGCATAAAAATCAATGACTCAGGAATGAAATCCCAAATTCTAGATTCATTTCTACAATTTCTTGATGTTTTTCCTTGAAGGACCTTTAACACTCACGTCCAGAAGCTGCATCAAATATGCCGAGTTAGGCGTCGAAGTCGTAACATAGATGTTATTTTAAAGAGCAGACAAGATAACATTTATGTACTCTGTTTCAGATGGGCCACCTGCTGTGCAATTCTCATAAAGAAGTTTTGAATTGTAGTGAGAAAAGATCAGTTCTGCTTATCATTGTCACAAAACATAATGCTGACAGACGATTTCAAATAGTCTAGATTTTATAAACGCCTGCTCAACTTACCGACTTACTAAGACTTTTGTCGCCCCTGGGTCGTCTGTTATATTTGTATCGTCTTAATTGTAGATACAAGTAGGACACGACTCAGTTAGTCTTGAATTATTGAAAAACTCATTGATTTCGTGAGACTTTTGACATCTTTGTGTTCTTCAAGTCTATAGGTAAAGTTATTGACAGCCACAATATCGCTGACATTATGATAAGTTGTTCTTCAACTGATTTACGTTTCTCTTTTCTTTGTGACCAAACATGTGGTTTTGACATCCTATTTTGAAAAAATTAAAGTCCCAGGTTTTTGGAACACTATGATACGGCAATTCTCTTTTCACTCTCAGAATTCGACACTGTGGAATACCCCGGTCTCTTAATGCTTTTGATAAATGTTGTTATTAATTTTATTTCCTGCAGCCTGAGTCAGATTACCAGAAGTCTATTCCGCAACGGCTCTAAAAAGATATTAATCTAAACAATTTTCATAAATACCGGCACCTAGTTTTCTTATATAGACGGTTCATTTGTAAATTGAAATTAAATGCAAGCTGATAACCTAAAGTTGAATAATAAGTTGAGACTCTAACGATGAGGGCATATTAAAATTTAATTCACTTTAATTCAAGATTTAATAGTTTCAAGCTGTACTAACGCACCTCCAAATATGTTCCGACATCAGTTTGGCCTGGGAACATCAGATTATCAGAAGCTAACCAATTTTACTAATCCCTCACCTACCGCAAACTTTACCAACACAACGCTGTATCCTCTGCAGAAACGTTCAAACCAAATTTTATCGCCCCAATATTCGTCAGCTTTACGCTCAAAATTAAAATAATCCCGGTTAATGGTATACTATTGGGAAATATATCGAAAAAAATTTTCCTGATTTTCTCATTATTGCAGTGTAAGTTTCATATGATTGTTGACAGAAGGAAGGAAAACATGCAGAAAATTCTGTCTCAGTTTGCCTGTTAGTGTTCATGGACAAAAAATGCATTCAGAATCATTGTGCTCACATTTCATTCTTCATTATTATCAGATTTTTGATCGGTAGTCAACTGGTAGTGGTTTGATAAAAAAGACGAACAGCAGCAAAATATGGTGAAAGTAGTGAATATTTTTGCACCACCAGAATTCAATTAAATTAAGAATCCTTAATGTACATTCCTCTTCATACGCTATTGATCATGAAACTCAAGTTGCTTGAACTGAAAATCGAGCTGCTTGACTTGAAATAAAATCAAGCTTGAGTCAAGCATTGTTTTCAGAATTCAAGTAGAGCAACTTGACAGCTTGAATCAGAACAAAATTGCTACAAAATATTCAACTTCATCTTATATTCTGCGAGAATAAAGGTTTAAATAATACTGAATATTTGATCGGGAAATATTTGAATGAAATTCAACGTGAGAATCTGAAAAGAATTCAAAAAGTTTTCGGAAGTTAAATCGAATAGAGATAATCATATAACTTCTCAAAAAAATTTTCCAAGTTGGCTATTTTGGTATCAGAGTCTTCAACCCTCAAGGAAAATATTGAAGTCAAATTCTATGCTCCTAGTGTCGTCCAAGTATGCCGATGTTAAATCTGTTGTTTTTGATAGCAAGAATGCGAACTTGGAAAATTTTCTTGAGAAATAAAATAATCATCACCATTTACCGATTAAATTTATATATGAAGTAAAGAAGAATAACCGGTAGGCTTTCATGGTCATACTTCTCATTTTAGAATTTGATGTAGGTATACAAAAAAATAACTGCCTCAAGTTATTACATTCCTTTCAACTCGATAACAAAGAATGGCTAGTTTATATTCGCTAGTTCAGAGATTAATAGGCTTCCCTCTAAATTGAGGAAGGTTTCAGAAGAAAACATCTCTCATCAGGAATTTATCTACTTTGAATTCGTATGAACAGACTAAAATTTGATCAATAGACTCATCCACTGAAGGTTTCGAAATAATATCTTAAAATATCCATATAAAACTGGCCAACAAATCAAATCCAACCTTGAAAAAAGTACTCGGAAACCCAAGAGACAAAACTTACTCGTCCTATGAGGTTAGCATATATCAAACTGTCCGAAATTTGTGGATAAGAAGTATTTATAGCCAACCAAACGATCAAATGAGATGATATCAGAAGAAAATTGATCTGCTTTGAAATTTAGATGTCCAGAATATCTAGTGTTACCAAAAAGCTTTCGATGACGATCATGGAATAGATTTTGAGAATTTTAAATCGATAAAAATATTTGAAACGCGAATACACTGAACGCTTTTGATAAGATTCTGATGATGAAATACAAACATCTACTAAACGGGGACAATAGTCCGATTCCGTTTAGTGTACTCTACAGTTTGTTATTAGATTGGGCACCCCCACAAAAAGCGCACTCGAGTGATCAGTTAGGTATTGATTCATTATAACTGATAGAGCCATGTGGAATTAAAATTGGTGTACTGATGATGCTAACTTACCTGGTGAAACACACGTCGTGTTTAGAAATAAAATTTTGGTGAAGTGACGTCCTGTGTTTTCAGTGTTACATACAACTCCAAAGGTTCCAGTCGCCAACTCAACATAAGTTTTTATGCATAGTGTATTAGAATCATAAACGGAATAATTTGCATTTTCTATAAAGTAAGGAAAACCACAAAAGTAATATCAACTCTAAAATAATGCCATGTCATTGAATAAAAAAATTATAATTCCATGAAAAGAATATATGAGTTGCCTTGAAAGTGGTTAATAATAATGAATTATCATGAAACTTGTTTGAACTCGGAAAACGATAATGAGGCATGATAAGCATTCGAGAAATGAAACTTTTATGTTATGCACGCATGAAACGTGATTTTAGAAAATAATTCGCTTTCTTACGCAATATTAATTTTTTTATGGTGCTGATAACAAAGAATAGCAAATTATTTTACAAGGGTATTGAAAATAATTGAGTAACACCTTCAAATTAGTGTTTTTCTTCATGGTTCTTCTGCTCAAACAGAAAATTTAAGGAATGTATCGTTATTGTATTTTGTGGTTTCGGTACCTTAAATGAGCGAATAATGAAACCTACAAGACAGTGGCTTCACGTGACCATAGAGAGGGGAAGTGACGAAAGTCTTAATTTATACCAGGGAAATATAAAATACAATTTTATCACTTCAACTAATTAACCTGTCTCTGCTGCTTATGGTTATGCAAAATAATAACTTCGATCCATAAAATAAGTGAGTCAATATAGAATTGAATGCAACTTCTTAATGAATAAACGTTCGAAAAAATCCTAGTATTTTAATTTTTTTCAAACTTCGGAATGTGTTGTTTTCGATTGTCAAGTCATTGAGTCTGCCCTAACCTATGATATTCATTAGAATTGTCTGTACCCGTTTTGAGTTACAAAGATTTCTCTTCATTTTTAAAGTCATCATCGGCATAGTAACGAGTACTTAAACAGTTTAATTGCTTCTTGAAAAAATTCCTCAAGATTAATCTTTGTCAACTGGAAAATTTAGTGGTACAGTACGATGCGAGATAGTCTCAAACTCATACTGAGATACAAATCTCCAAATCAGGCATTTGTATCATGAATAATAAATTCATGGTTTCTTCAAACGTTTATAGAGGATAATTGTATTATATGATTCAAATTTTCCTTAAATAAATAAATTTCATGAAAAACATGAGATGAAAAAGTATCCAAGTCATCTAAATAGTTTTCTTCTAACATTTGTACGGACAATTTCAAGACATTTATATTTGTTATACAGGGTGATTCTTAGAAAAGGAAAATATTTTCACTATTGATACAGGTTATCTGTTGCTTGTGGATATGATACCCTTTATTGTCATCTCATTCATCTCTTCGAATATACACGCCGTTGTGTGTAAACATGTTGAAAACACCCTGTACATCATTCAAAAGAAAAACTGAATGCATATCCGTAATCTATGTGCATAGACTTCTGTTCAACTTTATTCAAATCCTATTTTTACCGAACGTATTGATTTTTAAGAAAATTAATTTGAATTTGGTGAAAGCTCAGTCACTATTCTAGGCAGGACCGAACTCCAAAAAATGTATTGTATCGCCATATGCTAAATAATCCCCACGATATCGTCTAAATGAAAATCTGAATGTATACTATACAGAATACTGTGCAGTAAGAATGTATAAAGCTAATTTTCACCACACCTACAGGTATTTATGAAAATCGAATTGAATTTGTGAAAAGAAGGTTTTGGAAATATATGCAGGAAGTTCACTTCATGATGGTAGTGAAAACGTGAATTTATATTGAGAAACTAGGCGTATAGTTCTTTCTTTTTCCTTCAACAAGAGAGAGTTCATCAAAATATTCATCGATTATGTTGTTTTTCACAATTACATGATATATTTCACAACGAAGATTTTAATTTAAAATCACCATACGCTAATACGCTCTTATATTTTTATGCATACCAATATTGTACTCATTTGGGCCTTGAATATTAACATGTGGCGATGTGGATTTACTTCTGACCACAACTATTCATTACCGACTCAGTGGCGTAGAGGATATGATGCTCGTCTCCTGCGCAGAGTTATCTGGGTTCAATCCCCACAAAGTAGGTGCGATTTTTCGAATTCTGGAAATTGCTTGAGTATTAATCTTTTGGAGGAAGTGTGAAGCCGTCGGTCCTGTATAACAGAGATGTGTTGGACATTAAAAAACCCTCTCCTCGACACTAGAGGGGTTCGGAAAAATTCCCGGATTAGTGAGGAAAAACAAAGGAACAATCCAATATTCATTCTGTTTGATGATTGTATATTATATCGCTGCAGATGTGAACTTCATCAGTCCAAATGATTTCATGAAAAACCGCGGATGTTTTCAGATTTCTGCAGGAAACGGTTACTAAAATTGAGTCGACGTTAGAAATCTCTAGGCTGCAAAAACTGAAATATTCTCATTCTATAAGGCTTATATCGTTTTTTCTTGAGATAGACAATTCCAGCTAAAATTGCAATTTGCCTGCTGGAAATCGATTGGTTTGGCAATTGGCATGTTATTTTTCAAAATATTCGTACGTCATGATTGCTTAGTTATGACAAACGATACTACATTGACATAAAAGTTGATGAAAAAATATTACATGTTTCGTTTGAATTGTCATTGTGAGAATTATTCTTACCACCTTTCATAATGAGCGCACATACATGTAGAAGAATTGGGAAATTGAATAATTACCTCTTGTGACACGATAAGAAATACCCCAGGAATATTTCAAAGAGTGCGTGATAATATGCGAAGAAGGCCAGAGGCCTGTATTCTTGCAGGTGGAGGACACTTCCAGCAATTTATTCAGTTTTCAGTTGTTCTTTTGTTCAGTTTGATATTGAATAACTATAAGTTGAATTTCAGAAGAGGAGCTATCAAAATAAAAGCAAATTTTGGGCATAACTATCGAGTATTTCTACTATTTTTTTTATTTATTCAATAATTTTGCATTCGAAAACGATTGGAGATACGAAAAAATTGAACGGAGATGACGAAAATTGATTGTATGCTGATCAGTGGCGTACTGCAAAAAAGTTTCAAAGGGCAAAAAAGACATGGCTCCGGAAAAGGAAACACCTTGCAGATTCTAGTTGGAATTTAGGATGTTTGAGGATGGAGGCTGTGAAAAATAGCTGGCATTTCAAATTTGGATTGAATATCTTGAAAATTGTAGGAGTTTTGAAGAAAAAACATTTTTTTCCGGAAATTTTTAACACCCTGTAGCTCCGTCACGTAGATTTACCCTCTCAAGTTGTGACATACTATTATGTAACACCCTTTATATTCATTTGTGTTTTAGAACATGGAAACCCCGAAATTTAAATACAATTTTCAATTTTTGAATTACAATGTCAAAGTTTTATTTTCGACTAAACGCTTCTCTTGTATACATATTCATACATTTATATATAATATATATTGCAAAGTTAGAGGTATTCAAGTTTACTGTCAAAGTTTCATTTTTGATAACGTTTTTTTAACGTTTATATACATTTGTATTACAGATCATAAAAACCTCGAAATTAAAAAAAAATGTTTGTCTTGAAGACTTTTTATATACTGTAAAGTTTGAGGTCTTCAATTTTACTGTCAAACTTTTATTATAGACTGAACGTTTTTCTTGTATACATATATATACATCAGTGCTGCAAATCTTAAAAACTTAACAATTTGGAAAAAATATTGTTTGTCTGAAACTTTGCTATATACCGCATAGTTTGAGGTCCTCAACTTCACTTAATTAACTAACTAACTAACGATATTGTAAACTGTCGAAAGGTCGTGTGACTGTGTGAAGGCTCTCCCTGATTGATCGATCTTATAGTAGACCACAGTATTCATAGAGTTAGGAATGAAACACAGGTATCAGTCAAATTAAATAAATGCTCTTAAGGAATTGTGATATCAAATATTCATTCATTGTTTAGATGATAATCAATAATTCTGACAACACAAGGAAATGCTGCATAGTATTCCACGTACACTACTGTGTGATACAAGAAACTCATAACAGAGAGAGAATTTCAGGTCTGGTACACGGAATTTAAGGAAACCCTTCTGAAACATAACGTAACCTAACCAGTAAAAATTACTGCGAATAAATATATATCGCTAAAAAATTTAATAACATTTATGTTAGGTTAGGCTTCGCATACCAGAATAGGTTAAGTACATTATAACTTATAACCCGTTGCACGAAACAAAAATTACCGCAAGCAGTTCGATTCTACGTAAAAAAATGGATTGCTCTAACCATTGTCACATAACTTCGAAAAAATTCGAGATATTGGCTCTTGACTGAGGATGATTTTCCTCCATACACAGTTTTTCACATAACTGCATTACTAAAACATCCAAGCTTATCTACCCTGTAAAGGGTGTTATTTTGAATTCGGCCCTGCGTTAGTATGAAAATATGAAAAAAAGTGTGAGACATTCAGGTGATGTATAGTGTTTTGTTTTGACGTTTGCGAATGGCAAAGCTTGAAGCTACTAGAAACAAATCTAATAATATTCATTCAAATTTGCGCTTCCGTTTCAGAGTTACAATGTCCCAAATATCTGCAGCATTTATATAAAACAGCCTGTGAATAAGTAAAGAAATAAAAGAAGTCGCACATCACAAAAAAAGGATCATACAGACATTTCAAGGATAATTTTTACTACCAGTGAAAATATTCAACTTGCCTGCAGAATCCCCTCATATATATTATTAATATAATGACTTAGCTCTTGTTAGAAATTTCACTTCATATAGTGAATTATAGTGTCGTGTGATAACTGAAAATAGAAATGTCGAATTTTGATAAAGTCACTATAAACGTTGATAGGAAAGTTAGATAACAATTTATGTCAGAATACTTAAATATGTACCTATATCGATACTAATTGAAGTAACAACAGACTTCGTTTTATTTGAGATCTCATACCCTTCGGTGGTGAAAAGAATGAGGACTGAATTGAAGAATTTTTCATAACATTTCTCAAGTTTGAAACAGAGTAAAAATTACATCAATTTTACAATTTTATGTAATCCAAATCTATTGTAAATCTATTTTATTTAATTCATAAAGTAACAACCTTCCATTCTTCTTATTCGTAAATTCTTAGTTCACATTTCAAAAAATAAATATGAAAAAATAGAGAAATTCCATATAGTTCTTACAAAGAGACCGCATTACGCACCTGCACCTTTGTCATCATTTTAATTCATCCACGCACATAATATACTTTTATAATACTATACTAAGTATCCATCTAAAATGAGTAAATCTTCATATTTCTCATCCCGTAGTGATTATATTTGCCGAAACAAATCGAATGAATTTATTTGGATGTATATTTGTGGTTTTGAAGAGCAAACAACTGAAAGGCGGCGCTTCAACCTATCAAATTGAATAGGGCAAAGCGGTCGAGCGATAATTCATTTGTTCCTCAAAGCCTCTTCAAAATGGTGTATGAGAAAAGTAATTAGCACGATTTTTTTTGGAGAAAATCGTTTTTATTTCAAACCAGTCACCTTGAATAATTTGGCTTTCTTCAGGATTATTGGGAATAGAGAAAACAAATCAATTTTTCTTTTGAAAGGAAACCTTTAGATGGTAGTTAGCGCCTGCGTGCATTAACCAGTAGTTCGTTAGCGTTGCAGTTTCAGCTGAGGATTTTGTGGTAATATCTTTATAAAGCCCATTTTACAAGTTTCAACATTGATAAAAAGATTTAATTGTTTCATAAGAATTGCAATTTTTCTTATTTAATAAAAAAATTTTGTCCAAACAAAATCATTGGACGTGATTTGGTAAATTTTTTGGATCCCTACATGGTGGAAAATATACCGGTTGTCAAAGTATATAGCAGAAACCCAAATTCTCAGGAATAAAAAACGTCATTCTAGATTGTTTTAACTTCAACTTCTATATCAGGCTAAACACTAAAGAAAATCAAAATTTGTAGTTTATGTCGCAACTGGAAGTACCCTAGAATTTTTCATGATGATAAATATATCAGTGACGATGGTTCAAAAAATAATATGTAACTTGCAAGTATAGCTTGTTTCAGATCTTTTAAATACTGAAAAATCAGGCTTTTACCTTTTTCAACAACGAAGTTAGTGGAAGTCGAAGAGGCCGAGAATCGCTTCGAGATTATGTTGCTGTAGAGTCACTATAAATGTTGGCTCGTAGTAAATTGAACATCAATTTATAACTAACTTGATGAATAGGTGCTTCTATTAATAGTAACTGAAATAACTCACGTTGCAGGTTCAGCTAAGGAAAGTTGATTTTGTGGTTATATCTTTAGAGAGTCCATTTTACAAGTTACACCAATTATAAAAAGATTTCATTGTTCCATTTGAATTGCAATTTTTTCTTATTTAACTTGGTTTCATATGAAGTGGGTTAGAGGATTGCATTGCGAGAGTTCAAGGTTTTGATGGGATTCAATATTTTTCGTTGGTTACTTTTGAAGTGGTTACTTTGTTTGGTTCATATACTATTATCGATAAATTTGACTCGATTAAAATATAGAATACAAGTAAAAGTAGGTATTTGAATAGGCCGTTACTAAGATGTAGATCCATGATAGGTAGCGAAACCGTTCGTGTAGATTAAAGGACGAGGTAGCTAGTTTTGCCGCTCATCTAACGAATAGTTATCTAAGCTCTAAAATTGTGTGCCAGTGTAGCGATAGAATGAATAGGAATACATATAAAACGATGATCGATGGCATCCCCTTCTTTTCGAGGCAAATATGAACAGTTACTTGGATGACAATAATTAGGTACACCCATTTTAATCACGTGCTATGTATCGGCAAGTGAAGAGTTAGTTCATTCTACCATTCCGTATACATTTCTATACGAAGGCATTACCATTTCGCTGATAATAAGGCTCTGAACTAAAAGCGTTACATTCTCGTAAATATCAATCTGAATATTGATTTTATGAATAATTAATTATTTCCACTATAGCGTAAAAGACGGTGCCTATTTCATAACTGGATAATATATAACAGAAATAATTCTATGTTGTAAAGAAACGTGAAAAAAAGACTCCACCTTCGAAAACAATAGTGAGATTTCGGTATGCTTCAACTTGTTTGTCGTTCGTAGGCTGAACACTTACTAAAGTTTTTCTCGTGGTCGTTGAAAGTACTTCTGAAGTCTGATGTTCCGTTAGTGTGTCACTGACAAAATCAAAAAGTTTCGATTACAGATTTTTCGTGAACTAAGGGGAATAAAACACAGTAAGTAAGTTGGTAATATTGGTAATTTCAGTGAGAGTTTTTGGTTTCTGATAATCCAGACTTCGAGCTTTATGTACAATAAAGTTAATTTACCTGTTTGTTTCAAAAGCTGCATTGCGATTGCGATCAATATTTTCCTCATCGAGCTAGTCTGTTCCGATGTGTCTTGGTTGAAGTTCTCTTTGATATCTCCACTATGATAGGTATCTGTATTGGCTATAAAACGTCAGGCTTACTTTCTCCTTGGGAGACCGTTGTTGCGGCGGTTCTTTGAATTTGATAGGGAACAAGAAAATTTCACGAATATTCATTGAGTGAATTTTTGAAGAATGCCGTAAATACTTTCATTATTTTGTAGAAGTGATTACAGACAGATTGCTCTGATATATTGACTCGAACGTAGTAATTAGCGTTTTTCTTTTGAAATATGCTGCAGATGTACAGTTGTATTTATTATTACCTCCCGAAAATCGATTATGGAATTTCAATTGCTGATATGCAAATAAGAAACTAGTACAGAAATTCATGTAACAGTTTCAATTAAACCATCATATACAGCTCTAGGTTGACTTCCTCCTGTTAAGAATCACGTAAAAATATGGTTACATGCTTTCAAAGCGTTCCCATTATTTCCATTATTATACAATTAGCTTATTCAACCCTAAACCAAAATAAATATTTGCAAAATAATTAACAAGGTAAACAATATAAATTTGGTTTCAATTATTACATTGGAATAATTCTCTTTCTGCCTCAGCAAAATCAAATACAGTTTCGTTCCGCAGCAATGTGAATAAATAGCTCGAATAGCAGGAAATTTCGTTCCAACTTAAGCATCTGAATTCCAGTAATCCCGCAGGATACTGAGATGTACGGTTACAAAAATGGGGTCTGGCGAAAGTTAGTAGGAAAATAAATATCAAACTTCAGTGTTTGAAAAGGATTATTTGAGTTTGTAGCATGCGCTCGGCTGAAGGTTTATATTTAGAGACGAAAACATTTACTAACATTATTACATCAGAATATTACAGAATGATTATTGGGAAAATTTTTATCGCTGTTTCGAAAACTTTATTGATAATATCTTTTTTCATTGTAACTTCTATAGAATATAAGTTTTGAAATAATCTATAAGGTACTAATGAGAGTGAAAGATGGAGAAAGTACAAATGTGTTACTTGAGTTTATAATGTGTTTACCTGTAAGTCGACCCTTGATTTAATTTTCGCTAATGCCAATATCAGTTTTCTACAGATGGCAAGAAAATATCGGTTCCTAGTTTTTCAAGACCAGCGCAGAAAAACCATTTGTTTTGCGAACCAAAAAAGCAACATAGAAATTAATTAGGAATCGTAAAATTTGAGATTGACATGGAAGTCATCTTTCAAAACATCTTTCATTCTTCATTCTTAAAAATGCTGCTTGAACTTTTTCTGATAATTAGCAACAGATAGATTTGAATTAATATAATAATCAATAATACTTAATTATTGTATTAATTAATATGATAATAATAATATGTAAAGTAAAATGATAGATTTGAATTTGGGAGGCTTTTACTTTGTAAAATTCCATTATCAATAATAAAAAACAAGTACTGTGTTTTAAGGAATTTTACCTAATAATTGCGATTCGTAACGCGTTTCACTACACCGTAGCTTCTTCAGACGAATGATTATGCAGAAAAATATAAATGAGAATATAACTATAAATGTTCTTGAGCAATTAAAAGCTTATTGGTTGCTTCTTCTTAAGTGGCTATTTATGACAGGTATATCCAATAAATTTAAGGAATAGATTGCTCCCCGAAAAGATTCAATAGAGGTGAAGGGCTTAAATCGACTTGTTCATTGATGAGTCTACCTGAGTGTTTATATTTATTTGTTTCTAAAGTTTCCCAAAGATCTACCTTCCAATATTTATTATCTGTATGCAAAATTTCAAACTGTGGGTCGAAAGAATGATTATTTTCTAAGAGATGATTCGCGTAATTTGAATCTTTGATCTCTTCACCTCTATTGAATCTTTTCGGGGAGCAATCTATTCCTTAGTTTTATTGGATATACCTGTCATAAATAGCCACTTAAGAAGAAGCAACCAATAAGCTTTTAATTACTCAAGAACATTTATAGTTATATTCTCATTTATATTTTTCTGCATAATCATTCGTCTGAAGAAACTACGGTGTAGTGAAACGCGTTACGAATCGCAATTATTAAGTAAAATTCCTTAAAACACAGTACTTGTTTTTTATTATTAGAATGATAGATATTGGAAAATAATGACCTGTTTATTTTCGTACGAAAATTATATTTTACGAAAATGTGGTTTTAATGTATCCACCACAGTGCAAGAAATTACATGACTATATCTCTTATACATATTTATAAATCTGTGCGACTACTGTTTCCATTACAATATATAAGTTAACTTTTGCAAAAATATAAATAACATAAAAGTTCTTTCACTGGAAACATTTAGAACTCTATTATTCAAAATTTGGCGGATGAAGTAGATATCAATTCATTAAGTGAAACGAACGAGAAAGCAAAATAATTCTGGCACTCTGGTCATTCATCTAGATACTAACCGCTTGACTCCAGTGATCCCCTTGTACACTAATTGACAGCAAGTAATATCTATCACCGAAATTGGATTCTCACATGTAGTAATACTATCTAGATATACACTTTAAAGAAGTGTAGTGTATTTCGAGGAAGAGTTCGCGAATTGAATTATATTTCTATAATCACACACAGGAATAACTTACTGTCAGTTCGCAATCTCAAGACTTTCCGTGTTGTGGTTTAGTAGTAACATTGCAATACACTACGAGCCTACACGTTTATACAGTGCTAGTGTGAAGTACGGAACGAATGTCATAAGTTTCTCCACAGTTTTTTGAAAAAATGGATGAACTGGTCAAATTCAAGTTAGCTGAATATGTTTTGGTCTAGTAAAAAAATTTCTTGAAGATATCAGGTCATCTTCCATTTTTCCAACTTGGAAGCTCAATCTTTCACGTTTTCATTGTAAATAGCCATTTATCTGAGTTTTGCTTTAATCAATAATAAGAATCTGCAATGAATATGACTATTTGCAACACTTGTTATCATAAGCTTTCGTTTGGAAAAAGCCTATTCTGTTGTCAATTTTGTATGAGGAAAATCATCCCCTGATTCCGAATCTCTTTATCATAAAAACCTTGATAAGTAACAAAGGTTAAGTACTACTTCGTTTAGAGTATATTGTGAATCGACGAAGAAAACATTTGTTCTTAATCTGATTAGTTCTACAACATGTCAGAATAAAATTTCGTCGTGAGTATAAATGATCAGGAAGGATGTAATTTGCTACATATCCTCAAATGATCTCGCGAAACAAAAGATTATGGAATCCATTGAATAAATTTGCTCTTGAAGGACTTCACTGAAATAAAAACCAAGATAACAATGCTGAAATAAAACCAAGATAGCAATGCTGAAAGTAAACTAAAAGATGTGTATGCAAGAGAATGCGCAATATTTTCAATTTAAATGTTTCTGGGTGAAAACGCACATTGAATCTCCTTCGTAGGACACAGTTGTGGCATGACAGGCATCTCTTTTCCCAAGAGTTAATAATAAAAAGAAATAACATCGCGTATTATTCCAATGCTTGAATCGTCGAAATTATCAACTTGAAATTTGAAAACGTTAATTTTCAAGTATTTCCTGGGGAAGTAATCGTGGGTTTCAAACCTGGGAAGCGTACAGACCTTCTGAAGATTCTTTTCTGCCAATACAATAATTCCTGAACCTCAGTCAAATAATTGCAAGCTGCCAAATAACGAAAAATTACCAGTGGTTGGACCTGGAGCTACGGTACCACTGTCTGAGTCTTACAGGTCTTACATACACATGGCTTGCCTTCATTGGACCTTCCACTGCAAAATCTAAGGCTTGACTGTATTCCTCCATGATAGAGCTGAGATGTCGCCGCAGGAATCACCTAAATGAGTTCAGATTGATCGTGGACCCTTCATGCAAATGTCATATGCGAATGCATAGCTGCGTATAGAATCAGGCTTGAGGACCTAGGATGTAACATACTAGAGGTGACTGAGCCTATTGAGATTTCACCTACAAAGTTTATTGTCTTTGCAAGAAGGATGTAGCTGGTAGGTAAAGTGAGCCAAAATAGACCACTTCGTCGCAATGGCAGGGTTGTCGAACAGGGCCTACCAATTTTCAAAATCTTATCCTACCCATGTAGTATATGCGAACTCTAGTATTCACTCGTTGCTGTCAAGTCACAAACGAATGCTGTAGGAAAAATGATTTATCTCAAGTGAGCTTCATATCAATTTTGAGAGCTTGGACAAGAAGTTCTATCGAAATGGTTTGAAAAAATTAGAGAAGCGTTGGAATATATGTAAACTCATGTAGAATTTTCCGAAAAGAGTGTTTTCCCAGGTCTGGATCAGGACTCATTGAGTCATGTATATCTTAACAGTTTGATGATCGATTAATACAGGGTGTTACAAAATGGTATGTCATATTTTGAAGGAAAAAATCTACTTGCAATTTTAAGAAAAAAATTCCTACAAGCATAGATCCTCAAAAGCTTCATTACGGAGCTACAGGGAGTTGAAATTTCCGAAAAAAATTGGTTTTTCTTCAAAACTTCTGCAGTTTCTAAGATATTCAGCCCAAATTTGGAATGCCAGCTACTTTTTACAGCCTCCATCATTACACGTCCTAACTTTTAACCAGAAACTACAAGGTGTCTCTTTTCCGGAGCCATGTCTTTTTTGCCCTTTCAAACTTTTTTCAGTACGCCACTGATCAGCGTGGTATCAATTTTCATCATCTTCGTTCAATTTGAAAACTTTTTTGACATTCGCAAGTTTTCCGTATCTCTAACCGTTCTCGAGAAAAAAAATTATTAAACGATTGTATCCATTCGCTGAATTGAAAGCACTATTAATTAAAAAAATGACTAGTAGGCTTCGATTTTTTTCATTTATTCATTTATTTTGACAGTTGCTGAAGATGAACTAGTGTCTGATCGAATTGTTTATTAAATTAACGATTAGTTTTAAGACTTTTGAAGTTATTGCTGTGAGAAAAAATGGCTAATTTTAATAACGCCGAATTTGCTGATATCCATTACATGTACTGGCGGAAACACAACATAAGCTAGGCGATTATATCAGGTGCGCTTTCCAAATCGAGTAACACCAGATAGGCGAACATTTTCAAATATCCACAGGAGGTTGAGGGAAACTGGTACTTTTACTGCAAATAATCATTCAAACAGTCATACTCAAACTATGAGAACTCCAGATATTGAAGAATCAGTTTCGAATTGTATTGATTTGAATCCTCATGTAAGTTCAAGAAAAATTGGAAATCAGTTTAATATTTCACATGTTCTAGTTTGAAGTATTCTCCACGACTTTTTATTGTACCTGTTTCATATTCAACGCGTCCAAACTCTACTTCATCGAGATTTTTCTTCGAGACTGAATTTCTGCAGATGGTTCTTAGATAAAAGTAGAGAAAGTGCTCATTTTGATAGTGAAATAATGTTCACAGACGAAGCTGACTTTTCGTGAACTGCTATCATAAATTTTCAGAATAATCATTATTCGGCTGAGGAAAACCCCCATTTGATTGAAGAATCTCATCATCAAGAATAATTCTCACTAAATGCCTGGGTAGGAATAATTGGAAGTTATTTGATTGGGCCATTTTTTGCCTAACAGAGTAAACGGTCCCGCCTATCGGCTATTTCTTGAGAAGGAGTTACCTTTATTGCTGCAAGATGTGCCACTTTGGGTGAGAAACATAATGTGGTTCATGCATGACGGTGCACCAGCACATTTCAGTGGAGAAACTAAGGAATTCTTGAATAGTACATTCAAAAATCGATGTGGGTGGGCTAGAACCTTGGCCTACTAGGCCCCCAGCCTTTAATAGTTTTGACTTTTTCTTATGGGGATATCTCAAAACTTTAGTTTATATGACTCCAGTGAACACTGTAGAAGAATTGAGAAATCGAATAATAACCTCTTGTTACACGATAAGAAATACCCCAGGAATATTTCAAAGAGTGCGTGATAATATGGGAAGTAGGACTGTATTTTTGCAGGTTGGTTGGGACACTTCCAGCAATTTATCTAGTTTTTAATTGTCCATTTTTCAGTTTTATATTGAATAAGTTTATATTGAGTCTCAGAAGACGAGCTATCAAAATAAAAGGAAATTTTGGTCATACCTATCGAGTATTTCTATTATATTTTTATTCAGCGAATAACATACAATTCAAATAATTCAAGTTCAATAATTTTTCACTTGAAAACGGTTAGGATACAAACGAAAATTGATTGTAAGCTGATCAGTGGCGTACTGCAAAAAAAGGATAAGAGAAGATATGACTCCAGAAAAGGAAACACCTTGTAGATTCTAGTTGAAATTTAGGACGTGTCATAATGGGAAATGTAAAAAATAGCTTGCATTCCAAATTTGAGCTGATTATCTCAAAAACTGCAGCAACCAATTTTTTCAGGAAATTTCAACTGTAGCTTCGTAACGAAGCTTTTGCGGACCTATGTTTTTTATGAACTTCTTTTCTTAAAATTGCACGTAGATTTACCCCCTCAAGTTGTGACATACTATTATGGTACACCCCGTATAAAAATGACGAAATGAAGGAGCCGTAAGATGATTTTTTAACATTTCTCTCCTTTACTTTCGAGATACGAACTCTTGAATTTATTCAACCAAGAAATGATTTCCTATTTTCTGTTATGCATGTTCCGCGACGGAAACAGACGGCATACTTTTCGGCTCGTGTTTACTAGTAAACAATATTTCAAAATGAAAATATCTGGTATTGATATTTGTATTCACTTGAAGTACGAAGCGAAGGATAGAAACCTGATTGGCTCCTTTTGAAACTTTCCGAATTGATGCTATATTTGCTGAAGGAACTGAACCTACTTTCGAAGTTCAAAGGATTTTCTTAGGTAATGAAATATAGTCGTGTAATTTCCGGAGATCGTGCGAGACTACTTACAATGAATGGAATATGATTTCGGTTTTCAACGTTTTCATTCCGACTTACCACTATTAGTATTTCTGTTACGAAGGCGTATATTTTCTGCATATTGGACGATGCATTTCTTAATAGCATACTGATGCATTTACAGATATTTTTATACTCGTTATGAATTTACATTATGGTTGTGTTTAGATACAACGTGAATTATTTAAATGATCGCAATAATGGCGAACTGCTAGAAGGTGAATATTATTAATACTGCGACATGATGAATAATATCTGTCTTCAACATTCACCTCTACAACGTACTACTATTAATTATCAAATCAATATATCAGGATTTGGTAAAGAGAAAAAACGATTCGCCAGTTTTCCACGATTATTTGTTAATACACGACCGGATTTGATCCTTCGGTAATTTTCAAGTTCTATATACAAACTAAAGTACAAAGATCATTACAAAATATAATACTTCCTTGAATATTAAGTAGGGCGGAGTTATTTATTTGCAGTTAGCTATTGAGAGTAGAATAATGCTGGGTTTTCTGAAGCTTATTAATTTTCAAACAGATTCGTTCTTCTTCTTTTATTGCAATTGTGGGGGAAATTATCTAAGACTACTGCGTGGTTTGTTGATTTGCGATTTCTTGTCTTATGATATATGTTCTTTGAATCTGCATTCAAAATTTCTAATTGTTTGGCCTGCATAAGCTGAAAGGCATTCGTTACATTTGATTCTGTGAATAGTACATTGTTTGAGTTCATCTGTAAAAAGTGATTTGCTATGTTTTGGACCACTTAAGAATGAGAAGGTTAATTTGAATTTTGAAAATAATGAATTATTTTATGACAAAAAGTATTCAGTATTCATTTTTTGTGATGCTAATAAACGAAAGTATATTATAACTCATATTAACACAGAAAAATACCACTGAAAAATTACAAATGACCCTGATACCCCTCAAAAGCAAATACAGTGAATAGAGTTCAGGTTGTCAATTCTGAAAAGTTAAGTTGAAAATAATCATGTCTTATGCAAACATTTTATAATTAAAAATTTCTTGATTTTATCTTTAAATGATGCCAAGGAATGTCTATGCATACAAACAGGTAAAACATTATATAATTGTCAAAGTATAACAGTTCTGTTTATGAACGCTCGTTCTCATACAATATTGTTCAACATACTAATATGATTCGAAGTGAATACCTCAATTTGTATTTCATATCGTTTAAGAGTGAGTGTAAGAAATATTTATTTGCATTACAGGGCGGATAGATTGAGTGTGTCATCTTCAACATTTCATCTGTTTTTTTTTATTCTTTCTCGATCTTCCACAGTTGTTTCTATTGTTGATCTACGCGTAGGTAATAATATCCTTTTAGAATTTTCGATTGTTCAATGCTATTATCTTGTAGGTTGGATTAATCGGCTATGCCGCTTCTCATATTTTGGTATTATGGGTGTACAAAAGCACTAAGATCTATTGTATTATGTAATTTTTTTCACCAGTGCATTCGTATGATACCATTCAAGTTCTTACTATTACTATTATTATTATTAATTTGTAACACAGAAAGTTTGGTCCATTCTGCGACCTCCATAACCTATAAAACGGGATTCTTACATTATCTTTGCCTCTGGTTCTATAGGAATAAAATTTAAAGTTACTTATTGTTGGTTTTTATGAGCATAGAGTAGATACTCAAGTACAAACAAGCTAGGGGAGTCAGTATATTCAGTTCCCTGAAAGAAAGTGGTCTAAAATGATTAAAACTTGCATATCTTCTTCGGTGTTTTCTTGAATGCAATGTAATGATTGAGATGTTTGATTTTGTTCTTTGCCTTGAATAATTTTCAATAATGAAAGAAGCTGGTACATTGCTATTGCGGGCTACTTTTTTACGGTATTCATTTCAGTTTTGAAATGTAGAATTGAGAGGGATGGATAGTAAGGGATATGTGGAAATATGTTGATTACTTAAAAAATATCTGAAACTGAAGAAAAATATTCATCTTTCGGTGCATGTTTATTACACTGAAGGAGAGCAATGAAATCTGATCAAATTAGATGAAGAAGAAAAATCTGCTAGGCCTGAAGTAATCTATATATGCCAAAATTCAAAAATCGAAATGGCTGAACATTTATTACTTATTTGAATTTCACCTCACTACATTAGTACAACGCATTTTACATTCGGGTGAACCTTCGTACCTTCGAAATAAATTAATATTTAGGAGTGATATGCTAATCTAATCTGAGAAATTTCTTACATTTTCTTTGCCCAGATTCCATTTGACTTGTTTCAAGAGATCGTTCACATATGTAGTTTGAAGAATCTTTCAATATCCTCAATGCTTACTCGCGTGAAATAACACCTAATTCATTTGCAACAGATTGGGCTTTATTAGTTTGGTAAATGTATCTTTTATTTTCTCTTCACAATTAATTTTACTCGTTTTTCTCTTGTTGCGGTGGGATTGTTGTTCTTATTTCGCCTTCTTCCATTATCTTTTCCACGGTTAACTTAGATGGTTTTACACCTTCTTGAAAACTATCGATTTTCATTTTAATTCTTTTATTTTTATCTATAATTATATTATATAAACACGTCAATAAGACTGCGGAACACTTCTGGATATCGAGATATCGTATCGAGAACCATCAATTTGGATGATTTTTTAAAGAAATGAACACCTGCGTCAATTTCGCACCAAATTATGTAGAGTGCCGCAACAGATTTCAGTTTTTTATAAAAACTTAAAATGTAGCAGATGCGACGCCGCTTTATAATCATTTCATGTATTCAGTGTTTGAAATCAGTTACTTGGCACTTTGTTTCTGTTGTAAGCACGAATAAAAGATTCAAGTTTTGTGATTTGACCATGGAAAGTCGACATTTGACTAGAGAAGAGATGTTACGAGCCGTTGGCATGCCCCAAGCTGGGAGCTCTCAACGGGAAATATCCAGGGTTCTGGGAAGTAGCCGAAGTGTCATACACCGTTTATGGTAGCGTTTCAATGAAACAGGTAGCGTAAAAGAAAGCCATACAGGTCGTTTCAGGATAACTACAGTCGCCCAAGACCGATTTTTGGTTTTACAAACCAGAAGAGATCGTACTACCACAGCATCTCCATTAGCTCAAGACCTATTACGGTTCATAATGTACAAATTTCCAACCAAACTGTGAGAAATTGACTGCACGAAGGTCAACTCCACTCCAGACGTCCTTTAAGAGTTCCACAATTGACCCATGGAAATCGCGCTGCTCGTTTAGCTTGGTGCCTAGAACACGTAAACTGGGAGCAAGAGAGGTGGGCCACAGTTCTCTTCAGTGATGAATCTAGATTTAGTTATTTTCCTGATTCGGGAAGAATTAAAATATGGAGGGAACCTGGAAAGCAAAACCTGCTTCAGCATGCTGACCTCGTTTTCATACAGAACAACCTCACGGGAAATTCTTACACAAATGAGATAGTTTTACTTGTAGTGTTACCGTATCTCCAATCAATGGGTCGCTTGGGGGCTTGGAATGAATTAGGCCAAAATGTAATAGACAACTTAATATTGAGCATGCCGCGACGATGTCGAAGTGTCATTAATAACAGAGGTGGACCTTCTGGGTACTGAAAAATATAAATGCTTCCATTTCGTTTCGAAAATATTAGTTCAGGATTTTTTTGTGTTTTACCAAATTTCGTCATTTTCCAATTTCAATTTTTTTTTATAATAGGTGCTTTGAAGAGATCAAATCTTATTTTGTGTTCTTGAGAATACATTATATACAATACATCCTAACCAAAACCGAAAGATTTCTATAAATTCGAATCATCAAATTCATATTTTAAAGATATTGGTAAGTGTTCCTAGACTTTTTGAAGTGTTTATTAAGATTAAGTAGGCATAGCTCTGTTGGAGTGTTATTCTGTTAACAAGATAAATTGCTCACAAATAACGACGTTTTAGTATTATCATTATCGTGGACTTGTGCACTAACTCAGCTTTAGCTGGATATAATTTACCTTCAGATTCACCAATCAAAGGGAATGGGCTCGATCACAATATACTTGTCATAAACTATCCCACATGTATTGAGAATTACAGCTTTTTGCAATTTTTTTAAGTTTTCTTATGCAATTGTGATTTCTTAAGGGTATCATCCAAATTTTTGGGTATTAACCCAGTATAGAGAAAAATGAACCCCCCTCTCTCGATCATATTTTCAGCGACTAGTTTAGTGGTGCCGAAATTTTGCTGATATCCGTTCTGGACCTATTCAAAATTTCTCGAATTTTGGGAATTCCTTCACAGATATCTCGATGATCATCAAAGTTACATAAGAATAAGTTTGACATTTTGTCGGCACATTTTTGAGTATAATACAGTGCTGAGTAAAATTTTTTTTTTGCTCAGCGGTTTTCGTGTTTAAACACGAACCATAAGAAATTTTACCCCTATTGGATGCAGTAATATGTTTCTTCTTCAAAAATATATATTTATTGAAGTCAATTATTGCAATCAATATCTTTTCTCAGCGAAAAACCTGAAATTGTCACAATTCCATTCTTTACGTGCATGCCCATCAACGATTCATATTATTCTATGACTGAAAATCACACAGTTTGAATATCTTATCTAAGATCATGGTTATTTCTATGGTTTTATTGATTTTGGCCATAGTTATTAACTGTGGTCTTAGAGTTTGACACTTACCATTCCAGTTTCAGTAAAGGTATTAACGTTTATTGAATATCGAAATGGCTGCTTGTTAGTTTTATGTTCCAACTATTACATTTAACAACTTGTTCACCTGAGACTTTGGTAGATTGATGATGCAGAATAGAAATCCATAACTATGAAAATTACGAAAAGTTCGATATGATGGAATGTTATATTCTTAGTGGATATGATTCAGCAGCAACAGCCGTTGAAACATTAAAATCGGTATCCTGAAAAACATAAGCCAAATATATCTATTTTTCTATATGACAAATGTCATATTTTTCGAACTACTGTCAAAATTTGTTCGCAAATTTTCTTAAAATTAAGCAAGTTCCACGAAGAAGTAATATATGGGTGATATCAACCCAGATAATTGGGTTCATTATGATTCTAAAACATCTATAGATCATAATCGGCATCACTTGGAAGACTGAACCTGGCCATCGGAGCCCTCTCGGTCAAACAGAGGTGGAATTTGAGGAAATATCGCAGGTTATGTATTTTTTTTTATTATCTCCTTAGTCCTTTCCATGACCTTGATTGCTATGTAAAATCTTTTCTCAGATTTGTTTAGACATATAAGAAGTATGATTGTTGAAATATTTTTCTGCTGGTTTTAAATATATATATATATATATATATATATATATATATATATATATATATATATATATATATATATATATATATATATATATATATATATATATATATATATATATATATATATATATATATATATATATATATATATATATATATATATATATATATATATATATATATATATATATATCAGGTTTTTCGCTTCAAAAGGTAAAAAGGCATCCACTAGAGGTGAAATTTCTATGGTTTGTATTTAAAAGGAGCATGTTTGCATTAAAACTCGAAAACCACTGAAAAATTTTTTCACACTGCAATGTATTCTACTTAAACAAGTGCCTAAAGAATGTCAAACTTATTTTAATGTAACTTTGATGATGATCGAGATATCCGCGATGGACGATTCACACCAAATTCGGAAATTTTGAATAAGTCCAAAACGGAAAGAGATATCAGATATCAGCACCACTAAACTAGTCCCTGAAAATAATATCGAGAGAGGAGGGTTCATTTTTCTCTATCTGCAATATTTCACGAAGCAGCCGTACAAATACATCGAAATTTGCCACCCTGTACATATTATGCAGCATACATTTTTTTTCAACTTTTTGAATCGTTATTTTTCAGAAATGCTGATCGCTTTTCTATAATTTTAGTTGAATATAATAAATGATTCAGATTTATGGCAACGTTTACCCTTTGGCTGAGAAACGCTAAATATTCATTTATGCAAACTTTGACCTTCATTGAATATTTCCAGATATCGAATCGGGCAGTTTTATTTATCTACTCCAATGAAAATCGAGAGCTTAGGTTTAGAATCATCGAATAATAAAACTTAAATCCAAGCAATAAATAATTATTGAAGTGAATAATAGTTTTATATTCTCTTATTATTCATCACATAAATTAAATCAATTTAAATATTCTGGTATGTTACCTCAATATATAAGGAAAATGATTATTTATTGGACTTTATAAAAATCATTAGAAATGTTCATACAACATTTTTCTACATATAATATTATGGATATCATGAAATCCAACGAAAAACATTTAGTTAATGGTTTTAAAATTTGAAAATTTATGCAAGGCTGATGCAGTTATGTGTATTTCTAAAATATCATTTCTCTCTTCTCCAGGAGTATTTTTATTCAATAATGCAATTCTTCATCAAAATATCAATAACATTTGGATCTTTGAATTTTGATTCCATGCTCCGTCATCACATCAAGTAGGAGTTGTCCAGTTTTATTTTGGAATCCAATATTTTCGACAAAATAAAAACCTGCTGCTTCAATTTTGCGTCGTTGAAGAATATTTATCTACGTGCGTTGATGACCAATTTCTTGTGAACTCCAGTGATTCTATCGAACTCTCTATTAAAAATTTTGAGTTGGATGATTTCTTGTATCGTGAGGGCCTGAATATTGAAAATGGCTCTGTGTAGTACGTTTTTGTTCCTAAGAGTTCGTATGAAATGACACACTGAAAGTTGATAAGGGAATCTTCCAATTTCTGCGGATTCTCGAAGGTGCTGTATAGTGTCCTAAGATCAATTGTTCGTTTGTATCAGGTTTGTGGAAAAATTCGAGAGGTGCCAAATATCGGTTGGCTCACCACATTCGCGAAGTAAGATTAGGCATATTTTACGGCTGATTTTGAAATTTTTGTTCGATCAGTAATATGTAGTGTTATAGTGACTATAAACTGAAGATATTTTAGACTATAGAGAGTGTTCAATAAAAAGTTACATAACAATTATATGATTTTTTGTTTCATTTTTGACTTTAGAGAAAAATGAAGGCGAGTTTCTTCGAAATTCTCTATATCTATCTAAAATAGTTTCCCAAATATTTGACATTTCTTGAAATTTAGGAATTTTAAAATAGAATTTTAAGCTCTAAATATGGATTCCAAAATTTCAGATGTGTAACTTTTGTGATAGTAATTGCTGTTTTTGAACATATGACACATTTTGTTGTTTTTCATTTCACAGGGTGTTCGAAAACAATTTTTAAAGTTGGGGCTCATTCAATCTCATTTTACTGTTATTATCAAATGGCTGACCCTATATCTAAAGGGTCCAATTAGTGGTATATTTCAATACATTTTGCATGGTGCCTATTTTCAACAGTTTCGAGGATATTCGAAAGTTCACCCAATTTTTATCGAATTTATAATAATAATAACAAAAGGTATATATGCGAGCAATTTATCTTGCTAACAGAATAACACTTTAGGCGAAGTCTAAGCTATTCCTACTTAACCGTGAAAAAGATAAGGACAAAGACAACATGAAAACAAAGACCATCCCAGGGTAGCAAAAGCAAAACCGAGCAAAATCAATTGTGAAGAAAGAGGAAGAGAGACATTTGCCAAATCTGTTGCAAATGGATTAGGTGCTGTTTCCGGCGAGTACGGATTGAGATTGTTGAAAAAGTTTTCGAACTATTTGAAACCAGACTATAAATATTCACAGAGTTATATGTGAAAGATCTCCTGAAAAAAGCCAAATGGAATCTGGGCAGAGAAAGTCTAAGAAAATTTCTCAGATGAGTAGGTACTGCGTATATCACTCCTAGATATTAATTCTTTACGAAGGTACGAAGGTTCACCCGAATGTAAAATGCATTATACCAATGTAATAAGGTGAAATTCAAATAAGTGATGAATCTTCAGCCATTTCAATTTTCGAATTTTGGCAGAAACTTTATCATATTTCCGCAAACGGCAGACGAATCGACAGCATGCATTCTGGACCCGTTGCAATGTATTCTGCGTTAGCTTGTCCAAGCAAGGAAATACAAAATAGGAAGCACTAATGTCTCAAATAGTTTTTTTCAGAATTGGAAATTAAGAACTCTCACATTAATTTATAATGCCTTTAAGGCTCCATAACAGTTTTCGATCACCTGGGACATATAAGCCTGATAACGAAGGCCACAGGCAAAAATTACAATGAAGGTTCTTCACAGAGCTCTTCACAGCTACTGATTACCCCGAGATCTCAACAAAAAGTCCGAGTCAATAAGCTTTCTATTATATTCCGTACCGAAATGTTTGATATCACACTTACTAGTATTTAATTTAAGACCATGTGCCTCGGCGTAAGCAAAAATTCTAGACAAATCGGTGTTGATGATTTCCGCAGCAGCAGGAGCATGTAGAGCATCAAAGCTGTTAAAAAGCTCAGTATTATCTGCAAAAGCACGAGCCCTATCTTAATCAATCTCTCGAAAAATATCTGCAGTGTAAATAGGAAAAAGTACGGGCCCCAGCACAGATCCCTGCAGCACCCAGACGTCACATCGAAACCAAAGTACTTCAATTTTGCTCATATTAATCGGTGATCAACTCTGTCGAAAGCTTTCGCGAAATCTAAGAGTTCTGCGATTACACCACAATCAACGGACCTAAACATATCAACAACCACATCCAGAAGCAAGGTTTCCGTGCCGTGCCACCCACGGAATCCAGACAACATCGGTGATATAATTTCTTTATCCAACAAATAATCATTTATCTGGACCACAATGAATTTCTCCAGAACTTAAGACATTCAGGGAATGATACGGATGGGACGAAGACCACCAAAGTTTGTGAGATCCTTCACCTCGGGCAAAGGACTCACCATTGGCAATTTCTCGCATTAAAAAAAATATTCCGGTATCCAAACAACAGCTTATTATATGGTTCACATAGAGAACAATCACAGGACAGCACAACTTTAACATTTTAGACGATATCCCATCCGATCCCATAGCATTCGACTTTAGTTTCATGATCATTTGTGAAATTTCATCAACCGTCGCCAAACAAAAACGGATCTTCGAATGCGGATTGTATTTATGTGTGCTGTAGAATTCCGATGAAGCTCAACAACCATGTCCTGGTCCAAACATAAATGAGAAGTAGGAGTTAATTTCACAACAATTCTTGAGAGAGTCAGGGAATCTCTTTGTTGCTGTGATTAATATTAATGCCCAAGTTCCTAACCGCTTTCCACAGAAGTTCACCATCTTGTGCTATCGCCTGATAGTCCAAATACCCACTCGCCTCAGCGTGTACAGAATTCCATATTCCTTAGCTGCCTGTAATCTTCCAGCTCCGTTGGGTCCTTTGTTGTCTTTCCTTTACTCGTCGCATCGTTTCTCAATTTCATCATATATCGGAGATTGTTGGTTAACCAGGGAGCATATATCTTACTAATTTCCACTGTTCTGACAGGAGCATGCCTGTCGAATAGAATCAAAATAACGCTATTCAGTAATTGAATTTTACAGTTGACATCATTTAGATTCAATATATTAGCCCAAGGAGTCACATGAGGGTCGGCAACAAAGCTGTTGGAATTGAGATTTTTGAAGTCTCTATATTTCTACGGGGATGGGGTCACACACACGATGGAAACACTGATGGTCAACACAAACACTCTTTGTAAACGTAGAATTGAAATGAAATAAAAACACGTGGTTCGTTGGTAAACAACGGTGGATTGGATATATGGCGTGGGTAAGGAAAGCCGGCTCGTGGTAACGCGTGCTGCAGCCGGTTTTCTAAGACAATGTGAATTCAAAAAGGTCGTTGAAGAGAAAGAGAGGGAGTGTCCAAAATGCACGGATATTTAAACCCTCAGTCAAGGTAGGCCCAAAGTATGTTCTGTGCCTAGCCTGGTCGCAGGGCCTACTAGGCGATCTGTGATTAAGGAAGTGTGGTTAACACGGTAACACGCTTATTCGGGGGGGCCAGGAGCGATCTATGGTGAGATACTGTGGTGGAAACGGTAACACGGCCCCCCTCTGAAGATCGCGGTTAGGCGCCTCCATCTTGCCATACCGGGTAATCAAACTATGTTGTATCTTGTGCGTCTGTGGCCGTCTTACTATCTTACGCGCCATTTGGCATCAACGCGATGATGACAAGGAAACCACAGAAAACCTTGTCTCACGTAAGCAAATCGTATTTTCTTGCTACTTACATTATGAGAGCGTGGTGCAAGGCTCTATTTAAATTATTTTAATCTAAGATATGTACAATAACAAATCTGAGGGGGGTTGAAACGCATCTACTTCGTATCTTTATTTGTCAATTACACATAAAACTTAGATTTTAAAAGTACCTGATTAGATATTAAAAGTACCTGAAAAAGAGAAAAATAGTACTGAAAGAAAAACACTTGACACTAAGACACATAGGACACATGATGAGTTTATCATATGTTGAACAACTGCGACTGTGAGTAGGTTCTAGATTCACTAACTCACTGGTCGTTTTACAACACTACACTCACACACTCGTCTTTGGGCGCCACGTGGTGTTGTCTTCGGTCCATGAACCGGATGCTTCATTCACGGCTACTGCGGTGCTGGATTAATTCTGCGGTAGGTGAATTAGACGAATACTATCCACGTGCGTCGTTGCTATTGTTCGCCTTGGTCCTACCACGTGCGTCGGATTAACCTCGTGTGCGGAAGTAGCGGAATTTTTCACTTGGATTCTCGTATCAATATTTATCGGCTAACTCAGTCGGGATGGGTTCTTTTTCTCAACGGAGAGTGGCAACGCCTGCTGCAGCTGGTTTTCTGAGACAGTGTGAATTTGAAGAGGTCGTTGAAGAGAAGGAGAGGGGGTCTCCGAAATGCACGGATATTCAAACCCTCGGTCCAGGTAGGCCCAGAGTATGTTCTGTGCCTAGCATGGTCGAAGGGCCTACTACGCGATCTGTGATTAAGGAAGCGTGGTTAACACGGTAGCACGCTTATTCGGAGGGGCCTAGAGCGATCTATGGTGAGATACCGTAATGGAAACGGTAAGAATATGTAATGATGCGTAGTTGAACAGAGGGCCACGCGAAATTTACCAAACAGTACACCAACTGGTAATCAGAACAAGCACTATCCAGCACACCAGAATCCACAACATAATCAACAATGTAAGTGAAAATGAAATTTATGATAGACTCGCTGGTCTTCGTGATACGCGTAGGTTCCGTAAACATTTGCTTAAAATCATATTGTGACTTCAACTGGTTGATCAATATTGAAATCATCTGTAACTAAGATATTTGGATACTGGGGAGAAATAAATGAGAGGATATTTTCAAATTATTACCGAAAAACAGATGAGGGGGAAGAGGGATATCTCTTCTATAAGTAACAACATATCCATCTGTAGTACAAATGGTATATATTCTTTTCAAAGGAGAAGATTCACAAAAATTTGAATAATTGTATTTACAATAAATGCTTATATCTATAATTTTGGTGTATGTCAGAAAAAACACGTATCAAGTGTGAGCTCAGGAAATGTATTCAATAAACGAGTGAAAAAAACGGAGGAAAAAACTCGTTTCCCTGTCGCTATTGCACTAGCAATAGCTTGTCTGTTTATGTTGTGTTAGTGTCGTGTGTACATAAAGAGTACCAAAGATTTTTCTGCTTAGCCGCTTCATTCTCTCTTGCATTCCGTGATTTCCAAAAAAAGGTGAAAGGAGGGGGTTTGGGACAGGAATCTGTAACAATGGAAAAAGAAAACCAGCAGAAAAATATTTCAACAATCAAACTTCTTAAATGGTGAAAGGTTTATATAGTGGTTTCTTTTTTGCCCTGTATAAGACTTTCGTTGGTACCAGTTATACTTACTTTTCTGATGAGAGTGCCATCAAAAACCAGAACAAGTCCATTTGCAAGGTTGAAAAGTTTTTTCGCATAAATTTACGTATGATTGACAATAAGATCATCTCGATCAAGACATTTGACACCAGAATAATTCGGTAATATATCTATTTCGAATGAATTTATAACTGATTCGCAGACGTCTGATATTTTTATTTCAACGTCAATTTCGAAAACTGATGCAATAAAATTATTTGGCGATCTAGTACGTAATTTAAAGTAATTTAAACAAGCAAAGGACCAAAGCTTGCATGACATTTGTAGAATTCGATGATCTCAGCGAAACCAGTAGCTGCTTCAAAACTTGTAACTGAGCGGTAGTAAAACTGGCGAAAGAGAATATTTGTCTATCACTGAGCTCTGGCGTAGTTTTATCTAGGATTGTTAATTTTGTTGAGTTTGATAATTTCGCTAAAAATAAACATATTTCTTCAGCAGTTGAGACACTTGTAATAAAGACAAGTGATGTGTTTTTTGGAATTTTACCTAATAATTGTGATTCGTAACGCGTTTCGCTACACCGTAGCTTCTTCAGACCAATGAATGTACAAAAATAAGAATCAGAATATGAATATAAATGTTCTCAAGTATTTAAAAGCTTATTGGGTTGATTCTTCTTAAGTGGTTATTTATGACAGGTATATCCAATAAAATTAAGGAATAGATTGCTCCCCGAAGAGATTCAATAAAGGTGAAGGGCTTAAATCGACTTGTTCATTGATGAGTCTACCTGAGTGTTTGTATTTGTTGATTTCTAAAGTTTCCCAAAGATCTACCTTCCTATATTTATTATCTGTATGCAAAATTTCAAACTGTGTGTCGAAAGAGTGATTATTTTCTAAGAGATGATTCGCATAATTTGAATCTGATTTTTATTTGAAAAACTGCATTTATGTTCCGATATTCTAATAATAAAATTTCTGTGTATTCTACCAATGTAGAAATTATCACCGTCATTGCAATTCAATCTATGAACACCTGATTCATTGT
Organism: Cryptolaemus montrouzieri; assembly: GCA_013387265.2. NCBI lineage: Eukaryota > Metazoa > Arthropoda > Insecta > Coleoptera > Coccinellidae > Cryptolaemus > Cryptolaemus montrouzieri. Next base: position 109,330,871 of record JABFTP020000185.1, read on the forward strand.
TTTTACCTGATTTGGTTTTATTATTTTTATATATTTGCCTAAATTATTATTAGTTTGGAAAGCTATGTTGAAATTATTGCTACTCAAGTATGATTTCAGTTTCTCTCACTTGTAATGCCAACGTAGGTTAAGGTATTGAATTTTTGTTTCAATTTATCGACAAGGTAAACTTCGTTCAATGCGATTCTACTTTGTTTTTATTTAAAATATTTTTATCAGTTTGGGATTGTAGCCATTATTTTTGGCTGTTTGTTTAATCAAATTGAATTCTTTGTTGAAATTTTCTGGTGATAACGGGATGTTAATCAATCTATGAATAAAATTGTTGAATGCTGACATTTCATGTTGATACGGATTACACGACGAGTTATGTATTATAATATCTGTATGTGACGGCTTACGGTAAATTTCGAGAACATGTTTTACATTTTCATTCGAAATTTATCGAATCATTGCTTTCTATTTCGGTTGTGAATCCAATTTTTGGTGTAATGAATTAATATGATTTTCGAAAATTTTCAACTGCCTATCTGTTCCTGTGAAGCAAATAATATCGTCTACATAGCGATACCAGTATAAACAATATTTACTGAGTGGATGATTATGAATTAATTTCTCTAAATTATTCATGAGTATTTCTGCTAACAAAGGACTCAACGGATTGCCCATAATCAAGCTGTCTTCAATCGTATAATATTTGTTATTGAAATTTAAATGACTTTGATCTAAACAAATTTGTAAAGATGAAAGAAAATCTGATTTAATGATCGTATTGACATGATTCTTTTCTAATAATTCTTCAACTAAGTGGTACGTATCTTTTGGAGGAATATTGGGAAATAGATTCTTAACATCGAAAGAAATGAGTTTGGAATTAGGTGGTATAATGGTATCTTGTACTTCTGTACTTGTAATACTTGTATTACTGTATGCTTGTATCATTCTCAGAAAAGCGTTTTCTGAATAAATGGTCTGAGCAAACTCGATTGCTTTCTGGTATAAAAATTTTCAAATCGTTGAAGCATTGCAACCTAGCAGTCATTAGTACACAATAGTTAAGATGTTTTATTTTGGCAAAGACAGCATATTGCATGCGTGGCAATTATTTTTAATTTTAAAATACTATTCTGATTTGAAAATGAGTTCTACCGCATTTTAGGGTTATATTAATTATATGAACAGTTGATTTTGAGGTTAGGTTAGATTCAAAATAGCACTAATCAAAAGTAAGCCAACTTACATAACATAAAAAGCAGTTGAAAATTTCAATTATTTTTCCTAGGCGCATATTTGATCAACAAAATTCGAAAAAAATCATGGTTATTTATGACCAAAAAATGAACCTCCATGATTTTTTTAATTGAAACTGCGCTCGTGAAAAAATAATTACGAAAAAAGAGAACACAACCAATAATATCGACTGTAGAGCCCATAGAGGGCTGCAATTTTTTTTGTAGGCATCTATTTACATCCTCTATCGAATGTGATACCTGCTGTAGCGGTTCGTTCTTAGGCAATTTTGACCATCTCATCCTGTGTAAATTATTGTGAAAAACTTATCTGAGTAATGGATAATCCAAGCTTCATCGAGCGATGGGCCTAATTAAATAGGATTGAAAATTTGCCTAAATGGTCACAGTAACCGAGAGTATTTAAAGGAAAAAGAAAGAAAGGAAAGAATTAATTATACATGATCAATGATGGTTAGCCCCACGAATTTTTGATCAAATTAATTACTTTTATGGAAATAATAGCTGAGTGGGCTCTGAAGGTTTTCAAAGCTCAGCCATTAAGGCAAAAGCCTAGATAGTCAATGTTACTGAGGACAATAAAAAGAAGAGAAGAAGAAATTACTTGCGAGAATAATTTCGTAAGTTATGGATATTCATAAGAAAATGGTGAACGCGTTTGGTGATGATGATCTTTCAAAAGTAATGATGTGCAAGTGGACTTAAAAATTTCAACGTGGCCATACAAACCTTGAAAAAGACCATCTCGTGATGTACAAAATGATACTTCTGAAGAAATGATCAATTCTGTACAAGATATGGTTATGATGATGAAAAATTGATTAATCATAAAATTGATGAAACTATGATAAAACAAAGGGTGTTTCATATCTTGGAAAATGAAAGGCTGAGAATACTCCAGGCAAGATGGGTGCCAGATTTACTAACAACTTCAATAGAAATCGATAAGTGTGATTCGGAATCAGCATCGAATAACACAACTTATATATTAGCAAAAATTAATTATTGAGGTGATTGATAATTTCATATATTCTAATTAATTATCAATATCGAATAAATAAAAATTATATTAATTCAAATATTCACATTCTATGTCAAGCAAAATCGAAAAAGATCAGAATTTTTAGTCTTTAGTTATTATACATTATAATAATTATCACAAATTTTCGTCAACATTATCCTGAGAGAATTAGTATTAATTTCTGAAGCCAAACGATTCACTGAAATACATTTATTTGAACTTTTAGAAAAATTTGAAAATCTTTATACAAGACTGAAGCGGTTGGGTGTATTTTTGTAGTAACATTTCACTATTTCGAAAGCTGTTTCTTCAGGAGTATTCTGCTGGATGGCGCACTTCTTTATCAAAACATCAGCAACTTTCGGATCTTTATATTGTACTTGCACCTTCTGTTTCATCACATCCAGTTGGAGTTCTCCAGCTTCATTTTGGAATCCAATTTTTTTGGAAGAACACAAAAGTTGTTGCTTCAATTTTGCATCATTAGAGAACACTCCTCTACGTGCGTTAATAACCAACTTCTTGTCAACTCCAGTGATTTTAGCGCATTCTTTACTGTATTTTTTGAGTTTGACGATTTCTTTTTTTGTTAGGGCCTGAAAATTGAAAATAGCTGTGTAGTCCGTTTTCAGTTCATGAAAGTTGGTATAAAATCACACACACAAAAATAATAAGGGGATCTTTGAATTAATATGGGGTCTCAAATGTACATGATAGTGTCCCAAGATGAATTGTTCGTTTGTATCAGGATGGTGGAAAAATTCGCGGAGTGACATAAATACCTCAAAAAAGTCTAGGGAACACTTCTGAATATCGATATATCGTATCCAGAACGATCAATATGGATGATTTTTTTGAAGAAATGAATACCTGCATCAATTTCTCACCAAATTAAGTAGCGCGCCAAAACAGATTCCTTTTTTTTTAAAAACTAAAAATGCAGCAGATGCGACGCTGCTTTACTATCATTTCATGTATTCAGTGTTTGAAATCAGTTAGTTGGCACTTTGTTTCTGTTGTAAGCACAAATAAAAGATTCAAGTTTTGTGATTCGACCATGGAAAGACGACATTTGACTAGAGAAGAGATGTTACGAGCCGTTGGCATACTCCAAGCTGGGGGCTCACAACGGGAAGTATCCAGGGTTCTGGGAAGTAGCCCAAGTGTCATAAACCGTTTATGGTCGATTTTAATGATTCAGGTAGCTTAGAAAAATCCCATACAGGTCGTTTCAGGATTACTACAGTCGCCCAAGACCGATTTTTGGTTTAACAAGCCAGAAGAGATCGTACTACAACAGCATCTCAATTAGCTCAAGCGCTATCACGAGTTCATAATGTACAAATTTCCGACCAAACTGTGAGAAATCGACTGCACGAAGGTCAACTCCACTCCAGACGTCCTTTAAGAGTTCCACAACTGACCCATGGAAATCCGCGCTGCTCGTTTAGCTTGGTGCCAAGAACACGTAAACTGGGATCAAGAGAGATGGGCCACAGTTCTCTTCAGTGATGAATCTAGATTTAGTTATTATCCCGATTGGAGAAGAAGGAGGGAACCTGGAAAGCAAAACCGTCTCCAGCATGCTCGAGAAGTTGTTAGACAGGGAGGCGGATCAGTAATGTTTTGGGGAGGTATACGCCTTGGTGGAAGAACTGACCTCGTTTTCATACAGAACAACCTCACGGGAAATTCTTACGCAAATGAGATAGTTTCACCTGTAGTGGTACCGTATCTCCAAACAATGGGTCAAAATCCACTCTTTCAACAAGATAATGACCCTCCTCATCGTGCAAGAGTTGTCTTTTACGTTCTTGAAGAGAATGATATCGATCTTCTACCGTGGCCATCCTGCTCCCTAGATCTGAATCCCATCGAGCATGTGTGGGACACCCTAAAAAGAAATCTCCTGCGTCAAAACGTCTTCCATCATGAACAGGAGCTTCGATTAGCAGTTCAGGAGGCTTGGAATGACTTAGGCCAAAATGTAATAGACAATTTAATATTGAGCATGCCGCGACGATGCCAAAGTGTCATTAATAACAGAGGTGGACCTTCTGGGTACTGAAAAATATAAGTGCTTCCATAACGTTTCGAAAATAGTAGTTCAGGATTTTTGCTTGTGTTTTAACAAATTTTGTCATTTTCAAATTTCAAATTTTTTTTTATGACAGATGCTTTGGAGAAGTCAAATATTATTTTGTTTTCTTCAGAATACATTACATACAATACATCCTAACAAAAACAGAAAGATTTCTATGAATTCGAATCATCAAATTCATATTTTAAAGATATTGGTAAGTGTTCCCTAGACTTTTTTGAGGTGTTTATATACTCCAGCATTAGAAACAAACGTACATTTATTGAAAGGAGTCTGCTTTTGTGCGAACTTACATTTAATTTTGAGACAATATGTCACTCCGTTGTCTGTTTATAAGCTGTTGGAAAACAACATGTTATGGTTTTTTTTAATAATTATGTTGAACATCGTGCCGGATTAAAATTATTTGTGAATGAAAATTCGAAGCCTACGAACATTCACAAGAGAATGCTAAATATGTTTGGTAAGGTAAACCCCAAAAATAATGGTATTCAAGTATACGTTAAAATTTTAACGTGGCCGTACAAGTCATGAAGATGATCCTTGCTCAGTATGTTAAAAGATGTTACTACTGCTGAAATGACTAATTCTTTACATTATATCGCTATGGATGATAAGCTAATGTCCCAGCATGAGGTTCGGTAGCAGCAAGTATGTAAGAATATGCTAAGCCGAGGTGCCTGGTTCGAATCCGGGTTCAAGTTATGGATGTTGTATTTGAAACAAAAAAATGAATTTGACAAAGACATACATTGACTTGGGCACATGGCTACATGCTAAACCCATATGCCATCGAAGGCCAGATAACTTCTAATCCAAATTGGTGGCAGTTATCATTTCACGGTCTAGGTGAGTGGTTAGTATATAATAAATATAAACAGCTCTATAGGTCAAGTAGGCCCATTGCTTCTTTACACGTTCTTCTCCATTTCATTTTATTCATAACTGCTCCCTTCCAGACCTTCACTCCTAGCTCTTCAATATCTTTCTCCACCATCTTGATCCATTATGAACGTGGTCTTCCCCTGCCTCTTCTTCCCGTTATTCCCCTTGTCAAAACTTGTCTTGTTGTTCTATCGTTTCCCAGTCGGAAAACATGGCCAAGCCATCTCATTCTTCGTGCTCTAGCCACATTTGTTATTGAGGGTTGTCCATACAATTCTTGAAGCTCGGCGTTCGTTTTCCTTTCCCAACGAAATTTCTACCTTTTTTCCACCATATATTCTTCTGAGTATTCTTCTCTCCAAAACTTCTAATGTATATTTTCCCTCTGATTCAACTTCCACAGTTCGTAACCGTATGTTATCACAGGCCTAATGATTTTCTGATAAATTTTCTTCTTCGCGTTCTTCGATATATTTTTGGACCTGAGCACTCCGTATAATCCTCCTAAGCATTTTGTTCCTTTAGCTATCCTCTCCTGTATTTCTACTTTCTCCTCCCCTGTTCTCGTCAATGTTACACCTAAATAGTTGAACTGTTCTACCTTTTCAAAGCAGTATGTCCTATTTTCACTAATTATCTGCAGATTTGAGTGCCTTTAATTTTCTTGTTGTCCTACTATCATATACCTGGTTTTATTTTCATTTATCATTAAACCCTTTCTTCTTGCAGCGGTTTCTAACTTCCTGAATTCATTCACCAAATGTTCTCTTGTTATGGTCACAATAACTATGTCGTCTGCATACGCTAAAACTTGTGTCTTTTGACTGTATATTGTACCTTAGCTAGCTATACTGCTCTCTTTTAAAATTTTATCCATCACGATATTGAAGAGTGTAGTAGAAAGAGGATCTCCCTGTCTCAGGTCTTTATCAACACAGAATGATTCCGACAATTGTCTGCTTAACTTAACGATCTTAACTTTATAGGTGGTATCCGTCAATGTCATTCTCACCAGCCTAATTAGTTTGCCTTTTATTCCTAGATCATCCATTGCTATATATATATATATATATATATATATATATATATATATATATATATATATATATATATATATATATATATATATATATATATATATATATATATATATAATATATATATATATAATTAATTCGGAACCGACACTGATACTGTCCTAGCTTTGGTTCTATTATTTCGTTAAGTCTATTTTGATAGATATCGCCATAATCTTGTAGATAGTGTCCATTAAGGCAATCCTCTATAGTTCTCGCAATTGGTCGTATCCCCTTCTTGTGCAACGGACATATCAGAGCTACCTCCCACCTACTTGGCATTTTCTCCAATTCCGAGACTTTAGATATTATAAAATATATATTGTCCTCCATTTATTGTCCACTTATCTTCAAAATTTCCGCCATTTTCATCTGGCGCTTTGTTGTTTTCAAACAATTTTATGATTGATCTTATTTCTTCCTTATTTGGTGGTTCCTCATACGCTTCATTTAGGAACGCCCCTTCCTCTTCCGCATTTTCACTAGTCTCTTCACTTTCCCCGTCTAATAACTCTCTGAAATACTCACTCCATCTCTTCAAACTTTCTTCTATTCCTCCTACCAACTGCCCGTTTTTGTCTTTGCAGTATAATATTTTATTTTGCTGATAGAGCCTCCTCTGATATTTTATATTTTTATAGAATTGTCTCGTCTGTTTTCGCATATAAATGTTTTCCAGATTTTCCATTTCAGTCTCTATATACTCTCTTTTCTTTCTCCTGCGTGTACTTTTTGCTTTTCTTCTCTTTTCCCTATACAGCTTCTGGTTCTCTTTTGTTGTTTTTAATCATATTCATTCTCGATTCTTCTCTTTCAAGTACTGCTCTCCTGCACTCTTCATCATACCAACCTCCTTGATCTGCTTTGCTATCATCTTTTAGCAGCATAACTGTTCCTTCTTTCATCATCTGTTCCAACTGTCTCCACTGATCTTCAACGCTTTCCTCTTTATTACTGGAAATTCTTTTGTTAATTTAGGTCTGAAACTCCTTCCTAATATTCTCATCATTCAATTTTTCCACTGAATATTTGATAACTTTATTTCTTTCACTTTCCTGATGTTCTGGTTTCCTATATTTTTTCTTGGCTCCTACGGGCACGTGGTCTGTGTCCACGTCTGCTACGCGTAAACTCCTAACATTCGTGTTTACTCTCTAATTTTTTATGATTTCTGTGAGTCTTATCAATGTTCCTTCCACATAAGTTGTTCTGACATTCCATATACCTAGGTAAATTTGATCCTTCTGTTCTATCGTCTGATTTTCTCTCTTTTTATGTTTCGTTTGTTTTAGATGCTCCTCATCATTTTCTATCTTCATCTCTCCTTTACTCTCATCCTTTTCCTTAGCCAATTTCGTCATGGGGACTTCACAAGTGCTGGCCTCAACCAGTTTTTTGGAAGGACTTGAAGCACAATGTTCCGGTCAGCTTCCTTCTCTAAACGTGCCTGGTTGTCTTCCACACCCATTTTTCCCTTTCGATGAATAATTTTCGGTATCCAATTTGCGCGTTTTCCATCTTTCCTTTCTGCACTTGCAATTCCCCTGATGTGGCCCTGTATCTCTCGATCTTTCTTTGATAAATCATCGATTATATAAATCTTTTCTCCAACTATTCGGCCAAGTTTGTTCTTATTCATCATGACATTTTTCTTCACCTTCGCATTTTCCAACTCTACTAAGCACGTTTTCGGTCCCAATTTGTTTAATTGTTTCCGCAATTTCAGTTTTGAGCTCATCTTGATTCTCGGATTTTATCGCAGACCTTGTACAATTAAATTATTTTGCCTCTTTTCGTTCTCCAGTTTATCAATTTTATCACCCAACAACTCTAGTTTGCACTCCATTTCCCTATTCTGTTCTATGAGTATCTTGTTTTCTTTTTTCAATTCTATTATATCATTTCTATAATCCTTCTGTTCTTTTCTGAGCTCTTTCACCTCTAAAGACAGATCCCTGAGCAAATCCAGAATTTTACTAAGTTGTTCTTCATGTTTTCCATCCTCATCAGATGTTTTGTGGGTTTTTCTCACTTTAATTTGTCCATCTGGATCATCATTGTCCCCTCCTTTTCTTTTTCCGCTTTTTCCGTCGTCGGTGGAGTATTCATCGTCGCTTTCCCCCATTTTCGAAACTCAATCCAAACTTCGACTAAAAAATTACAACAATTCCCATTCAGTGGCTAGTAGTCCACTGTAAACTGTAGGTCCATGAAAAAATGAAGAAAAGAAAGAAAGAAGCATGAGGTTATTGGCATGTCAAGTGCAGAGGTGTTACAAATCATGAAAGTGAGATGCTGAAAAAGGAACGAATTTGTTTAGTAATCTAATAAAAATTGATAATGCAATTTATATATTGGGAGTTATTAATTACTGACTTCATCAATTTAAAATCTTCTAACTAATCATCAAAATGAAATAAATTGAAAATTATATCAATTTGAATAATCAGTCATTTTCCGTTGGAACAAAAATTCCAAAGTTTATTTGATAGTTTATTATACATTATAATAATTATTAAAAACTTTCGTACGATATTATTCAGAATAAAAGTATCAATTTTTTCAAATCTAACGAAGCAATACAAATACATTTATTTTATGTCTTTAAAAAATTTCGAAATCTTTAATTATGACTCTCGAAGTGTGCTGTACCTGTACCTATAATAACATTTCACTAATTCAAATGCTGTTTCTTCAGGAGTACTCTTTTGAACGCCGCACTTTTTTATCAAAGCATCAACAAATTTCTGATCTGTGAATCGTGATCGCATCTTCCGTCGCAACACATCAAGTTGGAGTTCTCCAGCTTCATTTTGAAATCCAAGTTTTCTGAAGGTACACAAAAATTGTTGCCACAGTTTTATGTCCATAGCGGTCATTCCTTCATGTCCGCGTAACCTCTCCACTTCCTTGTCAACGCCAGGGATTTTCCTGCACTCTTTAGTATAAGTTATGAATTTGTTAGTTTCTTTTTCAGTAAGGGCCTGAAAATTGAAAATTGCTGTGTGTAGTCCAGTATTAGTTCATGAGAGTTGGTATGGAATTTCAAATAGGAAAGCGGTAACGGGATCATAGAACTAATTTAATAGTTTCCTAAGACAAATTGTTTGCATCTAGTTGGTGGAAAAATTCTTTTATGACAACTAAACTCTAGCAATAGAAACAGATGTGTAGGTGTATTAATAGAATTTTCGGTTAGTATGGACGCACACGATTTAGTTGTTGAAAGTAAACGTCTAACTGTTTTCCTAAATTGATAGAATTGAACATCGTGCCGTTACAAAATTATTTGGGAAATAAAGTTTGAAGGCTATGGACATTGATATGGAAATAATAGGTCTGTTAGGTGATGATGCTCTTTCTGAGACCATGGTCTAAACTTTGAAGATGATCCTCGCTCACAAAAAGTGTGACTACTGCAGAAATGATGGTAATGGATGATGAGCAATTGACCAGGCATGGAATTGTTAAGGTTATTGGCATGTCAAGTGTAGACATGTTACATATTCCGAATGCTGTTTCCTCAGGAACATTCTCCTGAATGGTTCAGTTCTTTAACAAACTATCCACTATTTTCGGATCATTCAATTGTGAGTGCAAGATCCGTCGCATCATATCAAGTTGAAGTTCTCCGGCTTCAATTTAAGATCCAAATTTATTGGAAAAACACAGAGGTGCTGTTTTAATTTTAGAGTCATTAAAGAATACTCATCTACGTGCGTTGATCAGTTTATTGTCAACTTCTTTTTTTACCAAGGGTTCAGAGTTTGATGAATTCTTGTTTCATAAAGGCCTGAAAATTGAGAATGGCTCTGTATACTCCGTTTTTAGGTCATGAATAATGAGAATAATAAACTTCATTTCATTTCGATTTACAAACTGAAATTTTCTTACTATTAGAGAATTCTCATAGTATAAGTGCTATCATGAATTAAAATAGGTACGAATATTAATGTACTAAGAAATAATCATTAAATACAACTGATAGAATTGTCTGCTACTAATGAACTGTGAATGAGAAAAGGATAATCCTTGTGCCTGATTCTAACAGCAACAACAATACCTGTTGAGCCTATATCCCCAATATAAATAGAGGAAAAGATACCATCGACAAAAAATCAGAAGACATAGTCCTACTGCAAAGTGAAGCAACAAACGTATAGGAGTAGTTCAATCAGAACGACCCTGTACACATATGTAAGTTAAATTGCGTTTTTCAAATCCATTCAGTTAGATATAAAGGATCGGGTGTTCAAGAGAATCCACTTCTTGATGCTTTTTTCGAACAGTTTCAGGGCGGTCAAGCTTCTGATATCCTGTGGCAACATATTGAAAGTTCGAGGTGCTAAGTATAAAAAACACCTCTGACCTGCCGTTTTCTGAGTTCGAGGAATGACGAAGGCATTTTCAGCATATCTAGTCATGTGATCATGCGAGATTGGTTCGTTCGTATTTCCGCCCCTGTAGTGATGACAAAGAAACTTCTCACAGAATAACTGTCTCAAATCTAAAATTCGGGTTTCGGCATCTGATAGGTAAGTATTATTTTTCGAATATATAATTTTCATTAACCTTTTCTAAATGATTTCTAATTTCTTCAAATATATACTTCCCACTTCCCATACTACAATTCCATAGCCGAGAACAGATTCAACCAGAGCAATGAAGAGTATTCTAAGCAGCTGTACTTCACAAAACTCCTTACACAACCTGAAAAGCGAAAGGAGACCCTTCAATTTCCTGACCAAATAATCCATATGTCCATCCTAACGTAAGCGGAAATCAAGTATCACGCCAAGGTATCTCACTTTATTTACTCTCTTTAATTTGATCAGTGCATTTTCCATCCGAATATTCAAGAAGTTTCACTCAGGCAATCCCGTCCTGTAGCTGCTGTGAGGCATACAGGATGTTTTTTCGGAATTAAGACTGACAAGATTTGTGCTGAAAAATTCTAAGAATATAGAGAAATCCCCTTCTACTCTATTATTCAGGGCGAACCAATCAGAGTCTTGATAGAACACAGCGGTATCATCGGCAAAGGAAAATATTTCTCCCGAAATTAGTAGATAAAACATGTCATCTATAATTGCGCAAAACCAAACAGGACCCAGAACCGTCCCCTGTGGTACCCCGAAGACGACAATTCTTCACTACTCTGACATTTGTTAATTTTAACAACTTGTTTCCTATTATGCAGGTAACTGTTCAACAATTTGTATGCCATGCCTCTAATTCCTGTATTTTATAAAATTACCAAAACATCACTGTGGGAGATCGGAAGCTTTCGACAAGTCAATGAATATGCTGATGGACGGGACACCACCATCTATTGCACTATAAATATTACTTAAGAGCTGGGTCAATGCTGTCCCTGTTGACGTTCCGGTTCGAAAACCACACTGCTTTTCGGACAGTATTCTATATTTATTTAAAAAGCCAACAATTCGTGTTTTGGATTGTTTTCGAATATTTTACCGAGCACAGAAATAACAGATACAGGTCTATAATTACAGGGTTCCGTTTTATCTCCAGCTTTAAAAAACGGTGTTATACTAGCAATTTTGAATATGGTTGGGAATTCACTTCTCTTTAAGCATAGATTAAAAATATGTTTCAACGGCTTACTAATATATTTCATAATTTTCTTCATTATCTCAGTTTTAAATCGATCCGGGCCAGGAGTCTTACCATTCTTCAACCCCCTTATTACTTCCTCAACCTTCTCAGTAGTAGCTTCAATCAGGCCAATTGAATTAACATTACGCCTTGTTCCATAGACTTTTCTCTTAGATTTCTGTATTTTATCGGCTAGTTTAGCCCCGACCTCCGAAAAGTACTTGCAAATGTAATCTGCTATTTCGACTTTCTCAGTTAATGTTTCGCCAGCGTCCGTAATGATATTGTTAATATTGTGTTTTGCCCTTTTCCTTCCACCCATTTCATTAATACATGACCACAAACCTGTTATATTATTATTATTATTCCCTGCTATTTTTGATTTCAGGTAATTATTCTAGTCGTTCAAAAATTTCTATATCTTTTATATCTATCTTTCAAGTTTTCGTCACATGGATTCATTCTAAGTTGCCTATACAATTCATTATATATATATATATATATATATATATATATATATATATATATATATATATATATATATATATATATTTATATCGATTTTATTAATCCTTTCGTTATCCGTGGTTTCCTTACGTATTTTAATCTTCACTGTAGAAAGAGCTGAATAGTGATTCAGTTTTTCAACCAGTTTATCTGCAGCTAATTCCGGACTTTCGCAGTCATAAATCTGTTCCCATAATTCTTCTGCCAATATATTCTTGACTTTAGAATAGTTGATCAATTTTCTATGGTTCAATACAGAGCCTGAGATACAGCTAATATTATTTTCAGACAAGTCAATGCCAAGGAGGACAGAGTAGTGATCAATTAACCCCGATCGCCAAACAATAGGACAAAACTTCTCTTTGGGTATGTTACTTCTAACAGACATGTGGTCAATACAGGACGAGTGATTCCTTTGTACCCTTGTAGGGTATTCATAGCTGACATATATCCACTCTCCGATAAAATATTCTTGTCTCTAGTCATCTTCCATATCCAAAATATCAATATTCAAATCCCCAAGGAAATAGAGATACTGAACAATCCGCTACTGTTATATAAAAACGCCTTCAAACTATCAACAAAACTAGCAATATTTAGAGAAGGGATCTGTATAGTGCCAAAATCTGTATAGGATATAATTCCACTCTGTTTTTGATCAGTCTCATAACCCTAATTCCGTCCAACTCGACGACACTGTACTGATAATTGTATTTATCTTCAATAAAAATCACAGTTCCATCATTTTTATTGATTTACCATTATTATATATAGCACTGAAACCATTAAATTTAAAAGGTTAGGGTTATCTATACCAAAAGTCTCTGTCAGAACAATACAGTCAAAAGAGTTCTTAAACTGATCGAGGGCAATAGATAGTTCATAAATGTTTTTTGATAGACTCCTGATGTTGTTATGAACAATAGTGAAGTTCTTATCCTTCAGCTGCTCATCACATTCGCTTATTTCATCACAAACTCCGTTTTTCAGAATCGTCGGTCTCAGATCATTCATATAAGACCCCAAAACTCACATATCCTCTATCCAATTATACTAATTCCATCAAGTAACAAACGCACAAATTTTGTTATTATTTTTATTGAACGCCGAACGAGTAATGACACTAGCAGGTTTTCTTCCACGATTTTCTGATGTATTTGAATTTGCTGGTTCGACGGGATCTTTCACTTCCTGTACAGCTGTGGGGTTCACAAGATCAAGTTCCAAAATAGAAAATTTTCTTCCATCTATAATTATATTATCTCCTTTGATCTGAGCTGTTCTCCCTTTTGACCTGACTCTCTTCAAATGATTAACAAATTTTGACTGCTGTTGTCTGTCTGTAAGTGATAGATCTGGAGATATGAATACTCCAGATCCCTTCAGTTTGAACGAGTTTTTTATTATCTCAGATTTCTGCTCGAATGAGGCCAACTCCACTAGTATAGGGCCTTTATCTCTATTTCCTAGTTTGAAAGAATCTTTAATACCTTCACTGCTAATATTCACTTGTACTTTATGTTTTATAATACTCACTATTTCATCTCCGGAAGATTCGCTGTTCAGTTGGACACCATGAATTATCAGGTTATTCTTCCTCTGCTTTTTATCTAAGCTCTCAATTTCATAACGCAATTGCGCACTCTGGGCTACTAATTCGTTAACCCTACTTTCATAAGCTTTGAATTTTTCGGAGATATTGGACTCTATTTTATGTGATTTAGCTCCTTTACTAGTTTCAAGTTCTTCAAACATTCCATTTATTGTTAGACTGAAGCTATCCAACAGATTATTCTTCATTATGTTCTAAGATATATTGTTCGATTGGATCGGGTTGGTGGAAGAATTCGCGGAGTGACATATATACTTTAGCGTTAGAAAAGGATTTATGAGTGTATTGAAATCACTTTCCTTTCGTACGATTGCACAATTAATTTTTAGTCAATATGTCACTTCATTTTCTGTTCGTATTCTATTGAAAATAGATCTGTCATTGTTCTTATAAAATTGATGAAAATGAACATCGTGCCGTTCTAAACTTATTCGGGAAAATAATTCTGAAGGTTATGGACATTAGTAAGGAGATCATGAATCTATTATCCGGTCCTTCTAAAACAATTGTGTGGACTTTGAAATTTCAACGTGGCGTACAAGCCTTGAAGAAGATCCGGGCTCATGCTTATGCTGCTTGTAATATTATAAAATCGAAATCGGTCAAAGGCTTAGATGTGCCTTATTCTCTAGATCTGGCTCCCCCGATTCTCATTCTCTCTCAAATTGAAAAAATTCATTCCTTGGTGGCTTTTCTGTAGCATGAAGAGGTGAATGAGTAATTTGAAGGCTTTCCGGAATCTTGGGGATGAAATACATGAAATACAAGTTGGGGTGTATTGACTTTCAGAGAACTTTTACCGATAAATGAAGTCTTTTCTAAACGGAATCTTGTTTCATTTTCACTCTGCGAATTTTTCTATTTACATCGTATTCTTGGTTATTGTCATTCTTCATTCTTATATAGAATAAAAAGGTAATATTTTGTTTCAGTTAATATCATTTCTTTTGAACAATATCGCTCGTTTGATTTGTTCCTTCGGTGAATGAATTGTAGTATGGAATCAGCTGTAGTAGAATTCTCTGAAGTTTTTAGCCTTAGAGCCTAAATTATTGATTCAGTCAGGCCAAAACTAATTCAATTTTTTGCATATCTGTTCGCCAAAAGTAGAAATGAGGAAAATAGTATAAGCGACCTTAATCTAGTCGTGAAAGATTACCAAGTGTGAGAAGTGAAAAGTTATTCTTTTCAAGCAAGACATGTGAAGCGGAAAGGTGTGTTCAGAAATAATGTGGCGCATATTCCGGATTAATGAACATCTTAGCATATCAGTATTTTTATTTAACCTGTTGTTCTTATGTGTGATTTCATACTACAGAAGAAGAGGAAGAGGAGAAAATGGACAGGTAGTGCAGAATGTTCGAAGATAGATAAAACTTACAATATTTCATGATTGAGTCCAATAATAAGACGTATCTATAACCGTTTTCAGAGAAGAAAGGATTAACGTCGTTATGAAATACAACATTCTCCAAATTTCTTCAAGTATACTAAAAGTATGGGACACGAGTATAGCGACGTTTTTGGATGTCGAAGGAACTTTTAGCTGCACATCCACCAAATTCAGATCGGTAGAAGGCGAATGGGCTTACTGGCTCGACTCCTTTCACGGAATGGCTTAAGGAGTATATTGAAGGTAGGAAAATCACCTCAACGATTGGAAATCACACCGCTGAAGAAATGAAGAGACGAGGCTGTCTGAAGGGCGGTGTGTTGTCGTCGACTGTTTGGCGCATGTTGGCGAATGGTCTTTTAAGGGCGCAAAACGACGGGAAGTCCCTTTCAAGGTAACGCGGACGATTTTGTCATTTTTAACAAAGAAAGGGATCTTCAAGCATTGATGAATACACTGCAGATGACTTTGAAAAGAGTTGAACGCTGGTGTACATCATCGAGTCTTAGGTTTAACCTAGAAACGACGGAATTGGTTTTCACGAGAAAGCATACGATACCATAGATGTTCTTCGGATTAAGACTCGAACAGAAAGTATATGTTAAGTACTTGGGGGTAATACTGGACAGGAAGCTTAGCTGGGCTCAAAATCTTGAGCTGCGACTAGTAGGTTTTCTGTTGCTCTAAAAACATGCGGGATTGAAGCCACAAGTGCTGATGTAGTTCTTCAAAATCGTTCTGCTGCCCAGTTTCAGCTACACCTCGTTGGTCTGGTGGACGAGGGTGGAAAAACTGACGGCAAAGCTTGCTCTAGAATTGTTCAGAGCACTGAGAGTGAGAATTATTGTAGCTGCTCAAAGAAATATCCTAACTGCGACACTAGATGCACAGTAAGTACTCGAACCTCTACACCTCACAATCATTATCAGGACAGTTTCGACTACTTATAGGCTAAGAACGGGGACCGATTAAATTGCTGCGGGACATACTGTTTTCCTGAAGCTATTAACAGCGAACACCTCTTCTGCGGGAACTCGGATAGTACAAAGCCGAAGTAGAACTTCGGTGATAAGATCGAGATTAATATCTCATTCAAACAGAGTGACAAGAATAGAAGTATTGTATGTTACGTGAAGGATGCTTGGGTACACAGAAGGTTCGAATACCTAAAAGAGATCAGGTAGTGGAGAGTACTGCCAAGGAAATGGTAGAGTTTTCTACTTCCCTTTAGATAAACCTAAAACAATTTTTCAGTCGGAGATCATGGCGGTACTTTGTTGTGCTCCAAGGCTGGTAGAACTGGATACAACTGATGAGTTGATTTTGATCTTCTCCGACAATCGGGCTACTTTGGGGGTACTGGGTGAGGTTAGATTAATTCTCAGGCGGTCTGGGAGTGCGTTCCACTAGTACAAGTGACGGTAAATATCTATATTTGTCTCATCTGGGTTACGGGTACACAGAAATCAAAAAAGATGAGATTTTAGATATGTTGGCTTATCTTGAGACTAATAATGCTCTAATAGAACCAGCGCACGCAATTATCTCAGTCTGTGTTGTTAAAGCAAGATTTGGGGACTGGCTAGATAAGCCATAGGGACACCTGGTTGAATGCTCGAGGTTATTTTTAGTCGAAGGAATGCTGGGTACATTGCCTAGTAAAATCTGGACAAGGTTGGCACTTGATGGCAGTCAAACTAACGTACGATTACTATATACCGGGCATGGATCCGCCTTAGGTGTAACCGACTGTGCGCGGAAATGCTAGAAGTGAGGGATCTGCCAGAAATACCAAAAATACTTGCATTATGAGACACTTCTTCGTAGAGATGAAGTTACCACAAAGGGTGACACAAAGCGCCTAGGCATTACTCAATATAATCCCTACTATAAGTTGATCATTTGGTTCTTTTAGTAGAAAATCTTTATTATTATTATTATCATTGAAACACGAAATTTTGAAGCTAACAAGTTTGAATTGAAATGGCAGCAATCTTTGTTCACAACACTACTAGTACTTGAGCTAGGTTTCGGTGGCTGTTGAAATCGGAAAACATGAAAATCCATTCACTGTTAGAGAAATGATGAAGTACTGCGAATTATAGTAACCGAATAGGTATGCCCCTTGATGGTAAATTTATTCAAATTTGTTAGTTTGTTAACCAATGTTTCGATGTTGATCGTATAAGCAGTACGACTTCAAGGCAAGATAGTTTTTGTTATGTTGAAACGGTTATTGTTGAAAAAAGCCTTGGAGCCATGAAACAACTTAGCATCCATTACAATAGGTGATGGTAAAAGCATGTGTGGTATAGATGGAGAAGTAGTTGCTATAGTGTTGAATGATATAATGGCTTGAAGCCACTAGTGCTAACTACCGTTGTTCTGTTGTGCGTGTGATTATATAAGTGAAATTTCTCTAAGCAACGAGAATTACGAGTGGTAGGATTAGCACAACTATAATTCTCTGGCTTCATTTACTCTGCGATATATTTCCTCCACTATCCGCAGACAGGCACCTTTGAGAAAAAAATGAAAAAATTATCAAATGCTGATATCTACGTTGTTTGTGATGTTATTCAAAAATGGTTTCATTACGCTGTAGGCCATTTTTCGTAGTATAGAACTAGGTGCGGATGTTTCTCCTTTGTCCAACGGGTTTTGGGTTAGATTGCAAATTTTGGATTTTTTCAATATGAAGTAGAAGTTACTTAGATTTCATTGAGATGAGACAAGTGCTCTTACGAGTATTTTCATGAAAAACAGAAAATAATTTCAAATGAATTTCACTAATTTCAGCTATTAACTCCATGTCCATTAGGGTGGAGCGATTTCATTTTTTATGTTTTATCGCTTCGGTATACCTGTGAAAAGTTGCTATTTTAGGTCAACATAAAGCACAAAAAAATCAATTGGCTTATGCTATGTTTTAAAGTTCTGAAAAATTAAGGCAAATTATAAGTTTTACCAAAATTTTTCAAAACATCGCAAAAATTTTATAAAACTCCTGAGCGACAGTTATTACCGGTAGAAACATGCGTGTTGAGACTCTAAGGTAGCGGGACGTGGGGGAAGGGTATTACGGCAAAATACCTCTTCCCCGCGCCTTCATACCCAAACACCGATGGAGTGACATTTAGTAATTTCGCGCGCTTACAGCAGTTTATCTGTTTGCCGTTCATTTATTTGAGGCATCTCATGGTATTAGTTCATCTTTAACTGGGATTGTGACGTATATTGTAAGTAGTGATTTTCATATTTTATGCTTGTAGTTCAATTCCTGACTGTAATATTAGAGTATTTATCATTTGCACTGTTTGCAGAAATATGTCTGAAGTTAAAACAAGAAAAACAACGAGCTATCCTGTCTTTGGTTTGCCGCAAAAGTTAACAGCATCGCAATTACCAACTTATAACGATGTTATGAAGAATTATCTGTTCACAAAACATGAATTGAAGCCTTTTAAAATAACAAAAGAGCCAACAGTTCATGAAATATCTGAAAGATTGGCTCACGAAGTTATAAAAATACGGCAAAAATCGTCGCTGACTACTGTGAGTGTAAAAAGAAATTTACAACTGATTCGTGCCTTTCACGACGAATGTAGAAGCTTAATGAAACCATATCTTGGCCGTTAAACTAATGTTAAATACCAAGAAAAGATTAATACATTTATGTCAGAGTCCCATAGACTGTTTGATATTAGAAGTTGCAAATGCAAAGTTATATGTGATTGTAACTGTGTAAAAGGTAGTCGTGTTCCCAAGGAGGAAGCAAATTTCTTAATTGACCAAAGAAAAGAGAGAAAAATGATGATAGGCGGTATATGATTGCAACTGTGAAAAATAAGAAGAAACAAGAAACAAAAAAAAAAAGTTTATCGAGGAACAGAGAGGTAAACTATTTTGACAAACCTTGTTGCTCCGTTCTTTGACCGATGATTCTTCAATCGAAAGCAGCAGATCATGCGCTAGCTCACGCGTATTATCTTCTAGTCCTTACCATGAAAACTCAGAACAGGTCAAACTAAAGGTTCACCACCTCAGAAAAAAAGAGGTTAAACTTACCATCATTAGCCATTGCCTGTGATCGTAATGGAATACCCGATAGCGCCGCTGCTATTATAGCTTCTGTCTTAAAAGATGTTGGCATTATTTCCCCAAACGATCCAAGTCGTGTCGTTGATCGTTCAAAGTTGCACCGTGAAAGAACGAAGATCAGATTAACTTTCCAAGAAACGGACTGCTAAGAAATGCTTCTCGGCTTATATTTTGATGGCAGGAAGGATAAGACTTCGGTTCGTATTGGGAAAGGAGGGAAATTTTACAGAAAATGCCAGATAGAAGATCATTATGTCTCTTTATCAGAAACAGGAAGCAACTATTTCGGTCATGTCACTTGTGAGTCGGGGACTGCTAGAGGTATTGAAGACACTTTAATATCTCACTCGAAATCTAAGTCAGTAAAGCTGAGTGAAATAACTGTTGTTGGCTGCGATGGAACAGTAGTCAATACAGGTTTCAAAAGTGGCGTTATTCGTCTGATGGAAGAAGAGCTGAACAGACCATTACAGTGGTTTATCTGCCAGTTGCATTCTAATGAATTACCACTGCGACATTTGTTATTACAGTTAGATGGAAAAACTAGAGAGCCAAAGTGCTTTTCAGGGGCCATTGGATCTCAATTACAAAATTGTCAAACAATGGCGATAGTCGCATTCTCCGTTATACCCACAATATTACCTGAAATTACTACGACAGAGCTCAGTACCGACCAAAAGAATCTATACGATATTATGACCGCTATCAGTACTGGTATATTTCTTCTGATTTAGCTAATATAGAACCTGTACTCCTTAACCATTCTACATGGCTAACAACAGCTAATCGAATTCTAAGGTTGTATGTCACAAAAACTGACCCTGAAGAAAAATTAGGGTTATTAGCCACGTACGTAATGAAAGGATATGGACCAATGTGGTTCACAATAAAATGTAGTTTTGGCAGACTATTAATCTTAGTCGCTATTTGAACTCCGATATGAAGGCTATCATTGACAGAGTAATTCAACGAAATGAATATTTCGGTCATCCAGAAAATATCATCATTGCCATGCTTGGCGATATAAAAGCAAGATCACAGAATACTCAAGGACTTCGAAAATTCAAGGTGCCGGTGTTCAATTTCGATGCTAAAGACTATACTGACATTATTTTGTGTCGTGACTGTGACATAACTGAGCCACCTCTAAGTTCAAATTTGTCTGATGAAACCTTGAACGAAATTGTAAAAAAATGTCTCGGCACATATCAGGATATTAAAGATTTTCCATGCCACACCCAAGCCGTGGTGCGCAGCATTAAGTTGGTGGCAGAAGCATCGCCTGCTGTTTGTGGGGAAAACAAACGAGATGGTTTCATTAGAGCAAGATTACTATCTCGTCCACGTATGCCTAGAATCGATTTAATATTTAAACTGTATTTTTAATGTTTCTGGATATTTCTTGTAATAAGTAATTGAAACATAAAAAATGTTTTTCGTTTGTTTTTATCCCTGCTGGGGCACCTCAGAACGATAAGATAATTGTGTGATATTTCCTATGTTTGTTTTGTATATAACAAGGCAACTTTTCATCGCTATGCCGTTGAAAAAAATATTTTTAAAATTTCATATATTTTTGCTCCACTCTAATGTCCATCGAGAGATTTCACACGGAAAGATGGGATTATTTTTCGATTACACCTTTCATTGAAACCAAATCAGCCATGATGTTGAATATTAATTGGGCATTGGACGTTTATATCCAACCAACAATGTTCATTATGACCAATGAATATTCCTTTATTATTAACGTGAACCATATCAGTATAAATCATTTTTCGGAGAAACTTCGGATATTCTTAAGATTTTGAAGAAACCAGATATGAAAGTCCAGTCGAGGTTGTAAATCCGAAGACGCATTTTCTATAGCATCCGTATCATAATTATTTTGCATGTAAGATTCAAACATAATAAATCACTTCGTTATTACAAACGATATCATAGGCACACAATTTTGGTGACTTAGTGAGGAAACATTAAATAATTTATCTGCTTTATCATCGCAAGAATTACGTTTCGAACCGTCATAATGGCAACACAGAACCTACTTAAACTATTTCATTCATTCTGTGCAAATTCTATGAAGTTAATAAAAATTAGGAAAGAGTTACGATTAGAATATTGTTGGTACATTGGTGTTCGAGGACGTTGCTACTTATGAAAATTGCATAACCGGAAAAATACCGAGTCATTTCAAAGTATTTCATAACAATATTAGAAGTGTATCAAAATTTTGATGATCTGCAGATTGTATTGCATGATATAAGTCATAAGTTCGACTGCCTAATTCTCACTGAAACATTCCAAATATACAATTTCAATCTATTTAATATTGAGGGTTGCGATTTTGTTTATAATAACGGTACTTTTAATCAGAATGACGGTGTAGTAGTATTCATAAATAGAAAGTATGATTATGAGTTTCACGTTGTTGAAATGGGAGATCTAGATGTACTGAAGATATTGATTGATATACAGAATGTAAAGTTACAAATAACTGGGGTTTACAGGTCCCTTAAAGCTCAATTCATGAATTCAATTCAAATCTGGCGACTTATCTAAGAAAATATTGCAGAAATACTTCATATAACCGATTACTTCTCCACTATTGTTTTTTTGAACTTCAATCAAAGGCTCCTATATATGAAAAATTTGATGAACAAAAAGAATCAATGTCAAACTACTCGAATCCAACCTCAATCAGTTGGATTGGGAAAAGTTTTATAGAATAACAGATGTGGAAGAAATTACATGTACATTATTAGAAATAATACAGCTTATGATGCAGAAAAGTCAATATATCGTTAATGCAGGAAAAGAAAAAAGAAAGCCGTGGATTACGAATGCGATGTTGAAATCGATAAATAGGCGAAATGAACTATATAGGAAATGGGAAGGGAGCAGGAGTCGCGAGCACTGGAATGAATTCTAATCTTACAAAAACGAACTGAATAGTCTTATGAAAACTGTAAAACACATATCGGTTAAAATCAAGTGTACATAGTGCGAGAGAAATGTGGAGAATTACTACAGAGTTATGACCGACAAGAACAAAAACAAGTCAAATCAAAAAAATTGTAACGCCAACCAAAATAATAGAAAACCCTGAAGAAATCGCGAAAGATTTCAATTACCATTCCACAAACATCGGAATAGAATTAGCTCAAAAGTTCGAAAAAAAGGCCACTACCAAAACAAAAAAAGAAAAAAGTTATACACCGTTTCCATTTCACACCGACGAAGGAAGAAGAAATTAAGAGCATAATATCGAATTTAAAGAACAAAAAAAGTACGGGGGTTGATAAAATATCTGCCGAGGTCCTGAAGGCCGGAATGAATACTCTGGTTCTACCGATTGCTCACGTTGTGAATATGATTCTATGCCGGGGTATCAAAGCTGCATTAGTGATACCCTTACATAAAAGCGGTAATAGAGATCGGTTGAATAATTACAGACCTGTCTCATTGTTTTCTAGCATAGCCAAAATAGTTGAAAAACTTATCAAAGACCGTATTACAGTACACATCAGACAACACAATCTCCTGTCCGATAATCCATTCTGTTTTAGGGAAAAAATATCCACTCGAGATACTTTCTTGAGTCGGTTGGAAGACATGGATTTTGGTGAGGTTGAGCTGGGTTGTTCAATAGTTTTCTATCGTAAAGGAAACATGCTGTGCAGGTTGGTGGGAAAGTCAGTGAGATGGGTCTGATAGAGTATGGCGTTCTACAAGGAACATTGTTGGGGACAATTTTGTTTAGTATATATATATTAATGAATTAATATTCTTGAATTATGAGGAGAAATACTCTGCTTCGCCGATGAGACCATTATTTTTTACTGTGGGGAGAACTGGGATGATCTTGGGAGATTGGAAGTATCAGATTTCATGAAAATAAAGACTTGTTTGGATGATAGCTTATTAACCATTAATTTCGCAAAAACGAAATACATAACTTTTTCAGTGGACTCGAGATGTCTACCACAAAAAGATCCACTAATCATCAACATCAACAGCACAGTGGAAGATATTCCTTGCTATTTTGAATGAACGTATTTGGGCGTAGTATTAGATTCACATTTAAGATGAAATTCACACATTAAAAAACTAATAATGAAGTGAAAGGTCTCATTTCCTAAATTCAAATATATTTCAAATATCCTCGACATAGAATACATGAAAATAATTTATCAAGCACCTGTTGAGTTGCAATTGAGATATGGCATTGTCGCATGGGGAGGAGCATATAACAATATTTTGAATAGATTGGAGGTTCAGCAAAAAATGTTTTTAAAAATCATATTCAAAAAGGACATCACTTTTAGTTCAGATTTACTGTTCAAATTGTCAGGTATGATAGACATAAGGCAGATCTTTTGTTTTTCGGTTGTCAAATATACGGTTTACAATGCACGTAGGGATGTGTTGTAGCACAAAGTGATACAGCCAACTTTCGCTGATGGTTCCGAAAGTTAATAAAACTATCTGTCAGCGCAGCCAGTACTTTCTTGGACTCAGAATCTTCAACAGTCTACCCTTTATATTGAAGGAAAAAATCAACAAAAAAGTTTTCAAATCGAAATTGAAAAAGTGGATTTTAAATTCGAACAGAAAAGATATTGCTAAATTAATAGATTTGAAGAACGTCCCAGAATTTTAATTTGTTGTTTGTAAGTGTGTAAGTTCAAAACTTTATTTACTGCTTATCATTTATTCATCGCTCCTTTGAAAAAAATGAATAGTGATAATAGTGTAAAAAATAATAAGGTTTAAATGAAAAGCTCTCCACAAGCTGAGGCTATCGTGAGTTGTTGATGTTAATGTTTTTTTCCTGTCTTTGTTGTATGTATCTATCAACACAATAATAATTGTAAAACTTCATATTGAAATGTTATTTATAATGTGCTGTGTTCACTTTGTTCACTTCAGATACTGATAATAAAGCATTCATTATTATTATTATTCTTATTCCTTTTCATGATAACACGTTCTGGATGAAAGAATTCAGTGCATATGGGGTATATTTTTGAGGCGGAAAAAACTCTATGTAAAGAAATCAAAGTGAATATTGTTCATATTTTAAACGCTAGTTTGCATTATAACTCAAAAATCGCTGGACAAAGAAAATTTGCATGTAATTCGAATCGAAGTGAAATAGTGCCTGCAGAATGTCAAACCATTTTTATATAATTTCGAAACTCGAGATCTTGGCATTTCTCGCAAAAAAGAACACGTAGGACGGGTAGTTATTTTCCTCTATTCTCAATATTTTACATAGCTGATGTATCAAAACGTCGAAAACTGTTCAATCTCTACACAACAAATATTACGACATAGATATATTTCTAATAGGACTTTCAGAGAAGGAGTAGCTCATAAGACATCCGAATTGAGAGAAAATCACAACGTTCATTGTCATAATTTTTTGAAAATTGTAATTTTCTATACTTTCAATAACACAACTTCAAATATTGAACTAAACACAATCTCATCTAGAACAAGTCTGATGCATGAATTATTATAATGTAAAATACTCAATCGTTTTCAGGTTACCGAAACCCACTGTAAGGAAGATCTGTCTGAGATTTTATTGGCTGAGATGATGAAAGCTTAATTTGATATACTACTAATTTCTTATTCTCTTTGAAAAATCAAAAGTTTATAAACTCACCTCTGTGAGCCCTAAAGTCACCACTAAAACGCATATGGTAATAATTTTCGTTAGCCGTCCAAAAGTTTTCATTTTTAGATCTAACTTCTATGATATATTTCTCCGAGAACCCGTAGACCAATGTTTTTATATTTTATTGTCACATGAATTTATAGTACTGTTCATTATGGAAACAAATGGTCCTGAAAAAAAACAATCATCTTTTCTTTTCCAGACAATCGATCTATTGTCCTTAAAGTATTATTGATTAATAAAAAATTATTAGTATACTTAAACTGATACTATATTTGTAATTAAAACAGAATTATTATGCGAAATTAGTAATTTGAAGGAGTTCATCTCCAACGAGTTGCCAATATATGTTCTTATGAAATCGAAGCGAGATCATCCATAAATATAAATCCACCACCAGGTTATTAATTTCACTGGCAATAATTACAATCAAAACACACTCTAGAAAGATTATACATTAGGATAACTTTTAAGGTTACGAAAATATATCATTCTACCAAAATATACACAAACCATACCATTATCAGCCATGATATCAATGTACCAACGAGTAGTGTCAGCGGCTTTCTGCGTGGAAAAATCCAACGTACGGACCCTAGTGAAGTAACACTGAATGCTATTACATTATTTTTTTGTGTGAAGAGATGAATGATCAAATCGAATACCGCTCAGAATATAAATGATAAAATTTTTAGCAAGTCATATTACATTGATATATACCGATAAGAAAAATGTGAAATAAGGTTCTAAGTAGTATCAACTGAAGGAAAAAACTATGACTCTAATTCATTTTTCTACAATGAATTTCACGACATGTGATGAGTGTTATCTTCTGCAACTGTTCAATTATTTGTTTTTGCCTAAATTATCAATGAATTTGTGAAGGTTTTGGGGAATAACTTCAGTTGTAGAAATGATAATCGGTAGTTTATTTCCATATCATATATTGATTTTATCTTGCATATTATGCGTATTAGGTATGGCAATATCTATTATGTATGTTTGTTTGTAAGATTTATATCCGGTCTATTAAGTTTCATAACTCTGTTGCATAGAATTGTTTTATCAAAATGAAGTTTATATTTGCCGTTTTCATGAATGAGGTTAGGTTCATATTTGTAATATTAATTTTCCTTAGGAATGAGGTAATACCTGGTTCCTAAATTAAAATGAATAATATTTGCGACGGCATCATCTCTTTCCGAATAATTTGTTGAGGAAAGTATTGAATAGGAAGATAATATATCGAAATCTTCTTCATTTTGCTCGATTATGTGTTTTCTATTTCTTGTTGAAACAACTTGAATTCGGATCGCAATTGCCAAGCCTTCTGTTACAGCGAACAATTGTCTCTACTTACCATCTATTGGAAGCGATTTCTTCAATAAAATCATTATTTCATTTATTTTGAATGTCATTCATGTAATTCTTTCTGCATACAACTTCCTGTTTTAGGTTAAATATCCAATATATCAGAATTAACCTGTTGCAATGTCAAATTCAGAGGTCTAAGATTATAATCTGAGGCAACAACGATATGCAATTCAGACGTTCGCAGGTTATTATGAAAATGAGAACGAAGAAGAAAAATATGTTTACTATGAAGATTTTTCAAATCGTTCAATTCACAATCTGATGTTTAATATGTCTGAGTGGTGTGACTCTCTGAACTTTGATGACTTTGAGTGTTGCTAGTGATATTCACATTTACAAGCATTTTCCTTGTTTTACTTCGTAATTCATTCAGATCTGTTTTACACCATTTAATAATTTCAAATGAGGACGCTACAATAGGTACAGCATAGAAATTGATACCCTTGAAGAAATTTTCACTAGTTGAATGACTGTTGATTATGATTTTCAGTCTATTATAGTATACACTCCTAATATTTTCTTCAGTAGAGCTATAGTTAACTGTCTTCCCTCGAAGAAATTCTAGATTTTAGATCTTCTTAATACATAGGCTCAATTTCAATATGGTAAATCTTCAAATATCGTGATCTTTCTTGTTTGATTTTAACATTCATGAAGCCAATGAATACATAAAATTCTCGTGTCTCGGTGTTTGCTACTAAACTCCTCTGAAACGGCTCAGCCGATTTCAGTGAAATTTTGTGTGCTCATCAGGTAGGTCTGAGAATCAGTCAACATCTGTTCTTCATACCACTAAATGTTAAGGGTGGTCCACCCTAAAATTTTAATTTATTGAACGAAATGACTCCTCATCATTTTTTCATGATTCAAGATTGAAAAATGCATAGAATTTAAAATTTTCACCTTAATTCGATCAACCCCTGAGTTTTAATCGTGATTTTTATATTATTCTGTTTCACATACAAATCTACAAGATAGCAATCGAATATGATAATTGAAGTATACTATGATTTTGTTGTATAGTTCTATCAACACCAACACCCCGATGTCACTTTTCAACCAGCAAACATCACAGAGAAGGGATGAGAACAAAGCTGGTCGTTTCCTTTCTCTAACTCTCTATCCTCTATACAATTTCCGTCCTTTTTTCTCTAAATTGTTCCTCGATTGTAGCAGTGACTATTATACGTCTCATTTGAGGCTTTTGGCAGAATGCTGAGAAGAGTAGTAGGTTAGAACAGTAGTCTTAGGAGAAGAAGAGTGAATTATAGTTTGAGAAAGAGTATCAAAAGCCTTCAAAATGGGTGAATCAGTATATGTCAACACCAATAGATGGGATAATGAGTTGAAGCTAAGAGAGAAAATTTTCTGACAGCAGTATTCACAAGGAATTGGAAAAATGTACCAGCACATATTGATTGGACGATTTACATAATAGTTCCAAAATGGAACAAAGAAGACAACAGTAACTGAACAAATTTCAGAGAAATTTCATTATTGAAAACTATTCGAAAGAATTTTAGAAACCAAACGGAGAAATAAATGAGAAACACACTCATTAGCAAAGAAAGAAGCGTTCAGGATAATCATTTAATGGGCAGGAAAATATCTGTTCTTTAATAATGACTCAAAATGAGTATCAAAAGCACTGGAAAGGGTGAATCAGTATAATATGAAGACACCAATGATGAGATGAGAAAATGAATTGAAGATAGGAGAAAAAGAATTGAGACAACTATATTCTGAACAGCATGGGAAAATGTGCCAGCTCGTAATGATGAGGGTATTGACATTAAAGTTCCAATACCGGGAATAGAAGACAATAGAACCCGAATAAACTAATACTATTAGCAAAATATGAATTAGAAAGGAACACACACTTCAGAAAAACAAGAAGTGTTCGAGATTATAAGTTCACCATCAACCAGCTTATAGGGAAGAATATACCTAAGGATAAAAAAAAATCATGGTTTTCCTTAACCTGTGGAGGGCGTTTGACAGAATACGGAAAAGAGTCTGAGAAAGAGATCAGTGATTTATGACCTCAGCACTCATCCGCAGGGATTACTTTGCAGTCATTCGGGGAGTGACGACCCCGCGGATACCGAGTCACCTCCCTCGTCTGGGTTGGCAGCTTACGATGAGGTGCTAAATTTCGCTTTGACATCACGAAACACAAAACAGGGTGGCGGGGGAAATTAGGCTGGCCCCTCTTGGAACCGTTCAGATATACAGCCTGATGGGGGTATCTGAGGAGCATATAGACATTAGATGAAAATCTAGCTATGACGCTCGTGCATTACATCGCTATGTATCTCGCGAACCGGACAGACAGAACATACAGACAGTATTTGACTCTCGTATGCACAACTGTTGTCTAACCGCTTACGCTGGATAACGATGAACCAAAAACTGTCGACCGCCGAAATGGACATGATCAGGATGACATGCTCACCGAGAACACTTGAAGCAGAAGAGTAGACTATGGCTCAGGAGTGAGTCCCAGGCAGTTGCTC
The DNA here is from genome assembly GCA_013387265.2 of Cryptolaemus montrouzieri. NCBI lineage: Eukaryota > Metazoa > Arthropoda > Insecta > Coleoptera > Coccinellidae > Cryptolaemus > Cryptolaemus montrouzieri. The sequence continues at coordinate 109,360,012 of JABFTP020000185.1, forward strand.
AGACAGTAAAGGCAAGCATGCCGGAGAATTCTAAGATCAAAAATTCCCTTGAGAGATACCTGATGAAATGCCACGGTGTGGCCCTAGAAATGCGACGACATATCCCAAGAATGAAATACTCAAGGGCGCTCCTTGAGATGGTTGAGCGTGTAGATGAAGCCATTTCGGGGCGCGTAGATGTCACAGCGACACTGGGTGAACTGGCCTGGGTGGTTGCGACATATGAGCCGAGGGGAATTAAAATTCAGAAGGAAGCGGTTCATGGAGCAAAATCCGAACCACCATGGAATATACGGCTCGAGCAAAAAGTGAACAACGCGAGGAGGACGATTAGCATTATGCACAATTACCTGAATACCATACAACCCTCGAAAAAGCTCCTCAAAGCAGTCAGGGAAGTTGCGTCCGAATTCTCCCTAAAACCCAGGGAGACAATTCTCAGAAAGAACATCACGGAGATCTGTGATAACCTCCAACAAAAGATCAAGGCTATAGACAACCGGATGAGAAGATGTCATGAAAAGGTGATGAGATACAAAAATAACTATAAGTATCATAAGAACCAGAACGAATTTTTCCAGGTGAAAAGAATGCTGAACGGCCCTATCCGGAACCTAAGGCGATGCATGAGTGTTGGAGCGTCATCTGGCCACAGAAGAGCAACCATGACCCTGAGGCTTATAGGATCCAAGAGGTGAAAGATGATACACCCGGCCAGAGAATTGACGATGTGAACGTTAGTGCTACGGGCGTTGCTAGAGTACTAGAATATGTGAGTACCTTAGCAGCACCAGACCCTGATAAACTCCATAATTATTGGTGCAAAACATACAAGTGTTAATGTAAAACTAGCGGCTCTCTTTCGGGAGTGTCTTGGTAATCCCGCAATAGTACCAGATTTTTTCACTGCTGGAATAACCTATATGCTGCCTAAAGGAGGTGTCAGGATCCAAGATGTTATAGGCCAATTACTTGCCTACCGATTATTTATGAAAACCTAACCGGTATACTGGCGAATCATATTGGAAAATATACGAGGACGCACGATGTGATGGCCCAGGAGCATGGAGGTTGTAGAAGAGGAGCAATGGGATGCAAAGACCATTTGGTCATATACAGTTTAGTAACCAGACAGGCCCACAAAAACTGCGAAACCTATCCATGGCATGATTAGATTACCACAAAGCCTATGACTCTGTTCCTCATTCATAGTTGGTAGAGGAACTGAAAATATATGGGATTAATAACAGGATACTGGAATTGCTTGCTCATCTTATGAATACGTGGCGAGCTTCAGTGTGCTTGAGGAGCAAAAATGGGGAAAGAAAGACCAAGCAGATCAGGATAAGATGAGGGATCTTCCAGGGGATGACCTGAGCCCCCTCTGGTTCTGTTTGGCGCTTGATCCCCCAGTTTTATACTCAACGACAGTGGTAAAAGGTTCATGATCGAGAAGGATACACAAACTACCATTAGTCATCAGTTATATATGGATGACCTAAATCTTCTTATATCCAGCTATGAACAGATGAGGAACTGGCTCCGTATTCAGCATGGCCATCAAAAACAACAATAAGGATAGGAACCGATAAGTGTGGGGTGATAAACGTAGTTACAGAAAAAATGATGGAAGAAAGTACAACAACCCTGATGGATGACACGGTACTGCCTGGAGTTGGTCCTGAGAACACTTATAAGTACCTTGGCATTCGACAAGCACTCGATATAAAAACGGCAGAGATGAAGAAAGCATTAAAGTCGAAATTCGTTAATTAAAAGTTGTCCTGAAATCAAAACTCAATTCGAAGGCAACTTTTACCTCAATTCACACCTAGGTCGTGCCGAGCATCAAAAATTTGTTTGGGATCATCTCATGGGCCACAACGGATCTGAAGGCTCTAGATACGAACGTTAGAACATTTCTGAAGAGGTTTAGAATTCATCACCCCAAGGCGTCTGTTAACCTCCTGTAGTACCTCTCAAATCACTCAGGAGGAAAAGCCCTTGTGATTCTGGAGATCACTCATGGAAGGGACGCTAAAAAACTGAAAAAACACCTTCAGAGAAGAACCGCTCCACTATTTCAAGCCGCTTGTGGATCCGATGGGAACCTTACTCCCCTCAAACTGAATGAATGCTCAGAAACGCGTACCGAAACAGCCAAACGTGAACTGATTGAAGACTGGCAAGCGCGAATCTGCATAGAAGATACCCGAACCATCTACAGAGCGAAAATGTAAACAAAAATGAATCTGTCGTCTATCTCAAATCCGCATACCTGTTCCTAGAAACCGAGGGCCGGCTACTGACTATCTAGGACTAGGTTGTTGCCACGAGAATGTACATAAAACATATCACAGAGAGGGATATTCCATCGGATCGATACAGCAAGTGCGCCCGACACTCGGAGACCATCCAGCACGTAACGTCCGGGTACCCAATACTGGTACCAACTGAGTATACCTGCAAAGGCATAATAAAATAGCAAAGATATACCACCAGGAGTTAGCCTTGAAAGACCGACTTATACAGAGAAGGCTTCCACAGTACCACTACCACCCTGAAAGTATCCTGGAAAACGAAAATGTGAAGATCTATTGGGACACAGTCAAAGTGACTGATCGACCGGTGGTCTATAATCTACCTGATATTGTGCCCTTCGATTGGAAGGAAAGTACCGCAACCTTGATTGATGTGACCGTACCAATGGATGAGAACGTGGGAAGAGCTTGCACGGGGAAGACCGCGAAGTACACCGACCTAGCGTTTGACATCAAGGAAATTTATCATATGAGATCTGTGGGAGTCCTTCTACTGTTGATATCTGTTAATGGGCTGACCGAACCTAATCTTGTTTCAAATACTGAACGTCTACAACTCCCACGAAACACCGTGTCCACTGCCCAGAAGCAAGTGACCTTGAGAAACTTCGATCGTGCGAATATTCAGACGTCGAACTTTAGTTGTTGGAAATTTCTCAGGTCCTTCGAAGGTTGAGGGTGTACAAAATTTAAGGCCCTGCATGTGACAAATTTGAAGCCTGGGACCACAGAAGATGATCTGCTTACATTTCTCGAGGATAAATTCTCGCACGTAAAGTGCGAACTATTAGTTTCTAAATATCCAGAAAGCAACGCATCTTTCAAAGTCATGGTTTCAGATAATGAATATGACAAAGCTCTTGTTGCCACAAACTGGCCCAACAGGGCTAATGTATACCATTTTTCAGCGCAAAAAGCCGAACAAAGATCAGTAACAATTTCGCACGAAATTAAATGTTATTTCAATCTTAAGTTGCTTCAATTGAACGTTCAGTGTATAACTAATAAGTTGAACACTCTAGAAGTGTTATTATCTACCATGAATCCTGACATAGTTAGTGTGGCGGAGCACTGGTGTGACGATCAAAGTATTGCAGCCACATCTTTGATCAATTATACCCAGGCTGTGTATTATTGTAGGCCCACTAGAGGGCACGGTGGAACTATGATTTATGTCAGAAATGTATCAAGTTTGAAAAAATTGACTGGTCCAAATATTGTGAAGAAATGCACTGTGAGTTTTGTGTCATAAAGCTATATACGTATAAGTCATCAGTATACATCATTAGTGTCTATCGACCTCCTTCAGGTAGTTTAGAGATATTTTTTGATAGATTATCGCACATTTTACAACGCTGTTGCGGTAAAAGCAAATATATATTTTTATGTGGAGATTTAAACATTAATTATCTGGATGACAGGTGCTTGACTCGGAAATTGCTTGATGATCTCTTAAGAAGTTTATATCTCAAAGTCTCATCTTTGGAACCTACTAGAGAATTTATGTCCTCGTCAGGTCTGATTTCACGTTCTAAGTTAGACTACGTCATCACTAATTCTAATGTAACCATCTCTGAACTTCGAGTTTTCGAACCACATATTAGTGATCATAAGGCCATTTATGTAGAATGTAACGTCAGTGATCAAAAGTTGGTTGATAATAAACCGCAACAAAAAATTGTTCGTAATATTCATGAACGAAATCTTGCAGATTTCACGACTCTGATTTCCAACTTGAGTTTCAGTGAAATTTATTGTTTTTCTGACGTGGATGCGTGCTTCAGGAAATTTTGCTCATTATACAGGATTCACTGGATCAATGTTGCCCTTAAAACGTCTCACGATTGGTAACTGTAAAAAACTTGGGTATCCGATGTAGTTAAGCGAGCAAGTATGGACTTGAAAAATTTATACTGGTTAAAGGTGAACTTAAATTCCACGAGCTTAGATCTAGAGTACAGGCAGGCAAAGAAAAATTATAGATGTTTATCAAGGGAAACCAAATATGAGTACATGGAAAACTGTTTGAATACAGCTCACAACAAGAATAAAACTGTATGGAGCATTGTTAATGAAGAATTAGGTAAATCGTCGTCATATAAAACCAATTTTCATTATGTATTGATGGTGTAATCTGTTCAGAACCTAAAATGATTGTATCAGCGTTTGGAGAATACTTCTCATCAGTAAATAACAAATGTCTTCATCAGCATTTCGAATAACATTTCACAATGCTGCACATCGTCAATAATGAAAAGTTGCAATTTTTTTTTCCGGTTACGGAAGGTGAGATTATATCAACCATTAGACTACTTAAATCAAAAAAAGTACTGGTATTGATTGTATTTCTTCAAAAATTTTGAAGTGTATAGCTGAGCAGATTGCTCCCCATTTATCTTTCATTCTAAATCTCTATCTCTACAAGTAAGTTTCCAACTGCACTTAAGGTATCAACTGTTATTCCAGTATTCAAAAGGAACGACACCAGTAATATTGCCAATTATAGACCTATATCTATTTTGAGTGTGTTTTCTAAAGTGTTTGAGAGGATTGTTCTTGATCGGATGATGGACTTCATAAATAAGTTCAAGCTTGTGACAGACTGTCAACATGGTTACAGGCAAGGCAGATCATATATATATAGATGTTTAGTGTATAAAGGATAATGAGGCTAACTATATATATATATATATATATATATATATATATATATATATATATATATATATATATATATATATATATATATATATATATATATATATATATATATATATATATATATATATATATATATATATATATATATATATATATATATATATATATATATATATATATATATATATATATATATATATATATATATACCCAGGTGTAACTAGAAACAGGCTCACCCTATAACTTTTTTCCTGTCCAATATTTTCTGAACTGAACTTAATTAAAATTTATTTCAACTTGAATGGCACTGACAGTTTATCTGAAGCGTTTCCGGTTTCAAAGGAAATTAGCCAAAGTTTCGATTTTCAAATGGCTCGCCCTGTATATTTTTTGAGAAATCGAATCAAACTCTCTTTGTCTATACATTCAGCATATTTTAAGATGAATTTGCCGAATTTTTAATTTTTTTTGATAAATTTGTTTTCAAGTCAAGGTGGCTATGACAAAAAAACTGCTTGATTTATCGACCGAAATCGAGTACATTTGGATTCATCACTGAAACTGTAGAATTTCTTCTGTTATTGGCTTCGTAACATTCCAAACATTGTTTCTTGAAAAAAATTCTTATTTCCGCAAGGTATAGTAGAAGCTCATTAGTACAACAATACGCAGAATATTTTTACGAATATTTTGATACCAAATTGATAATTCTTCGTTGAAAATTTCCATTCGTAATCCTGGTCATAGTATAATACTCGTTTTTCAACTCATTATCTGAAGTGCTTTGGAAATACATTGAAATCTAGTCACAGATAGATCACAGATCATAGAATTTTTTGTATTCAATTTTAAATGTCATAAGATAAGATTGTGTTGCATCTGAATCGGTGAGTTAGTATAAATTGTTCAGAGTTTTTGAATTTTCACGGCAGAAAAACAGACGAAATGCTGTACACACAGAATGAAAAAGTAGATATGCTACTCATTTATGGCGAATGCCGAAAAAACTCTACAGCATCAGCAATTTTATACGCTGAACGCTATCCAGAACGGCAACATCCTTCAAGGCACTATTTTCCAAAACTGGAAGTGAAGTTTCGTCAGCAACCGGTTGTTGCAGATAATCAAAATTTCATAGTAAGCGAAAATTCTGAAATTGATGTATTACCGTACATTAATTTGAATTGTACGGCATCTACCAGAGAAATCGCACAAGAAATAGGGATAAGTCATCAGAGTGTTTAGAGAATTCTTAAGAAGCATAAATTTCGCTCGTTCAAATATAATCTTCATCATCACCTTGATGAAAATGATAATGGCCGAAGATTAGAATATTGCAACCAGTTTCTTCAAAAGATGGAAATGGATCCAAGGTATCCTTATAAAATTTTTTATTCAGACGAATCCCGATTTACTAACAACGGAATGTTCAATATAATCAATACGCGCTATTGGGCCCACGAAAACGAGCATTTAGTACGTGAGGGTAATTTTCAGGAGCGATTTTGGTTCAATGTATGGATGGCAATGGTAGACGACATCTCATAGGTCCAATCATTTTTGATGGACCATTAACAGGGGAAAGATATTTTGGATTTTTACAAAACGAAATAAGCGATCTGATTGATGGTTTACCACTGGCTGTTGCTAATAACTTAATTTTCCAACAAGATGGAGCACCAGCGCACAACTGCAGGGAAGTTGTTCAATACCTAAATAATAATTTAAATGAAAGGTGGATAGGCATCAACGGCCGACAAGATGACCAGCTCGATCGCCCGACTTGTCCCCATTAGATTTTTTTGTGGGTCCATGTGAAAAATCGTGTTTATAGAACTGCTTCAGGAAATCGAGAGGATTTAGAGAATAGAGTTCGAGAAGCAATAAATGAAATTTTTCCAAATCAAATGGATAATGTAGTACGGGCTACCATTCGCCGCAATAGGCTGTGTCAGGCACAGAATGGGGGTCTCTTCGAAAACCTGTTGTGAAGTTATGCTCAATTGATTTGATGACATTCCATCTATGGTCCATTTGTGTATTTTGCGTTATTTATGTGTTTTGTTAAATTTTTATTCATCTGGAATGTACGATGATGAGTATGTGCGCCATGCCAAAATGAAGCTAAGGTTTTGCGTTTATGATTTGTGTGCATCACAATTTTAGAACCAGCTGAGTCGTCATAGCCACCTAGACTTGAGAACAAATTTATCAAGAATGATTTGAAAATTCGGCAGATACATCTTTGAATATACTGAATGTATAGGCAAAGAGAGTTTCATTCGGTTTCCCAAATAATAAACAGGATGAGTCATTTGAAAATTGAAATTTTGGCTCATTTCGGGTGAAACCGGAAGCGTTTCAGATAAACTGTCAGTGCCATTCAACTTAAAGTAAATTTTTATCAATTTCAGAAAATTTCATTGAAAAATATTGCATAGGAAAAAATATATATATATTCAATATATATATATATATATATATATATATATATATATATATATATATATATATATATATATATATATATATATATATATATATATATATATATATATATATATATATATATATATATATATATATATATATATAAACCATAAACAGAGAGTGCTGATTTGGCGAGCGAGTAGTCGCCCCGACAAATAATTTAAGGTTCATTTTTGTAACATTTCTTTCCCTTGGGAATGAGGTCATCTTTCATTCCTAAATTGAACAAGATGATAATATATGAAGAACTGTCTCTGAAGAACAAAAACTTCTACGGCCAGGATCATCTATATTCTGCTTGAAGGTGTGTTTTCTATAATCTCTTGTGGAAACAACCTGATCTTCTATCGCAATTTGCCAAGCCTTCTGTTTCAGCGCACAATATATTCGATGCGATTTCATAAAGATAATCATTTTTCAATTCTTCAGCGGGCCTTCCATGTAATGCTTTCTGCATCCAACTCTATTTTCAGATTTCAGATGCATTATCCAATAATTCAAAATCTACTTTCGGCATTGTCAAATTAATGTAATAATATATGATGTGTAAGAATATCGAAAATAAGAACAATATCATGTAATTCAGAGGTTTTTCATTCTATCATGAAAATGGGAACGTAGAAGAAAAATCTGTTTACTATGAAGATTGATCAGTTACTCCCCGAACTTCAAAGTGTGATGCTTATAGTATTTACAAACTAATAAATATACATATATATATATATATATATATATATATATATATATATATATATATATATATATATATATAAAAATGGCAAGATATTCCTGAAAAGGAGAAATCTTTCTCATTATAGCTCCAATTTAATTCAATCAAACGCATTATTACGGAAAGAAAAAATTTATTTTATGAATAAATGAAAATAGAATTAACTAATGAACAGAGCTTTGTTTTGGTTTATGTTCAGAATAACATTTTGCAACTTGGAATGATGTTTCTTGAGGAGTATCCTTCTTCACGGCGCACTTCTTAACCACATCCTCAAGAACTTTAGTGTCTTTGATTTCTTGTGCCAGCTTCTGTCTTATAACATCGAGTTGGAGATCTCCAGCTTCATTTTGGAAACCAATCTTTTTAGAGAAACAGTAAAGGTGTTCCTTCAGTTTTTCGTCTTCGACGAAATCTCCATTACGTGCCTTGATTGCCAGTTCTTTGTCAACTCCGGTATGTTTCGCGCAATCTTCTCTGTAGGTGTCCAGTTTGTGAATTTGTTCATCTGTCAGAGCCTGAAAATATGGACGAAAGATCTGAGTATGGTAGAGTTAGGATAGTTTAAATATATATAAAAAAAAAACTTTTTTTCTTGAAATTGCACGTAGATTTACACCCTCAAGTTCTGATATATTATTATGTAACACCCTGTACAAACAGATCGATCAGAGTTCACTAACACTCAACCTCGTACATGATTTAAATAAATAATTATATCTAGTTAAACAGAGTGAAAGAATACCAAAAACCGTTATATGCTTTTATTCACCTGAAATCAAATATCAAGATCAGTATTCCATATTACAAAAAAAAATGTTTTGAAATATATGCGGAACAAATAATGGATCTTGCTTTTGATGTTACAAAACCGTTGAGAAATGCAAACTTCAATGAATTTTGTGTAACAGCGGGACAGCCCGATTACCCTCAGGTCCTATATTTCCGTGTGAAAAATGACAAGGCTTAGGGTTAAGCCAAATAGCCGTTATTGCTCTATTTATCTCTTCCCCCCATTTTCAGGGTTGAAACTCATAAATTTGCAATTCTAATCGAGAGAATAGGTTGGTAACTGTTTCATGGCCTCATTACTCGCTTCAAAATCTATTTCAAATATTTTAATTTCATGATCATTGAATATTAAAGTTATATTTGCAAGCCTATCATAAAGCTTCATCTGCTGTTGGTTGAATGTGTTAGCTTAATTGAGTGAAGAATTTAAGATAAAAGAGAATAGTGCATAGTTAACTAAAGGCGTTTGCTGTAGAAACAAACTGATTTCATTACTTAGGAAGATTTATTTTGTCGCTTATTCCAAAAGTCTGGGGGGTCTTTACCATTTTCATGAAGAAATATTTCGAATCCAATTCTCGTGCGAAATCAATTAGTTTCAAGTTTGATTTCGTGAGCGAGATAACTTCGTTAATTTCATGAATTACATTTGATGTACTTTTTAGGACACATATGTCACACGTTATGTCCCAAATTTCAAATAATTATTCGTACTAATTTATTAATATCTAGCCCCAATTTGCAGAAAATCATTTTTTTCTCTCGTCAATACATAAGATGTGTTAAGTAGTTGCGAAAATATACAAAGTGATAAACACCTCAAAAAAGTCTAGGGAACACTTCTGAATATCGATATATCGTATCCAGAACGACCAATATGAATGAATTTTTTTAATAAATGAACACCTGCATCAATTTCTCACCAAATTATGTAGAGCGCCATAACAGATTTCAGTTTTTTATAAAAACTAAAAATGCAGCAGATGCGACGTTGCTTTATAATCATTTCATGTATTCAGTGTTTGAAATCAGTTAGTTGGCACTTTGTTTCTGTTGTAAGCACAAATAAAAGATTCAAGTTTTGTGATTCGACCATGGAAAGACGACATTTGATTAGAGAAGAGATGTTACAAGCCGTTGGCATGCTTCAAGCTAGGAGCTCACAACGGGAAGTATCCAGGGTTCTGGGAAGTAGCCCAAGTGTCATAAACCGTTTATGGTCGCATTTTAATGAAACAGGTAGCGTAGAAGAACGCCTTACAGGTCGTTTCTGGATTACTACAGTCGCCCAAGACCGATTTTTGGTTATACAAGCCAGAAGAGTTCGTACTACCACAGCATCCCAATTAGCTCAAGAGATATCACGAGTTCATAATGTACACACTTCCAACCAAACTGTTAGAAATCGACTGCACGAAGGGCAACTCCACTCCAGACGTCCTTTAAGAGTTCCACAACTGACCCATGGAAATCGCGCTGCTCGTTTAGATTGGTGCCAAGAACACGTAAACTGGGATCAAGAGAAGTGGGCCACAGTTCTCTTCAGTGATGAATCTAGGTTTAGTTATTATCCCGATTTGGGAAGAATTCGAATATGGAGGGAACCTGGAAAGCAAAACCGCCTCTAGCATGCTCGAGAAGTTGTTAGACAGGGAGGCGGATCAGTGATGTTTTGGGGAGGTATACGCCTTGGTGGAAGAACTGACCTCGTTTTCATACAGAACAACCTCACGGGAAATTCTTACGCAAATGAGATAGTTTTACCTGTAGTGGTACCGTATCGCCAAACAGTGGGTCAAAATCCACTCTTCCAACAAGATAATGCCCCTCCTCATCGTGCAAGAGTTGTCTTGAACGTTCTTGAAGAGAATGATATCGATCTTCTACCGTGGCCATCCTGCTCCCCAGATCTGAATCCCATCGAGCATGTGTGGGACACCCTACAAAGAAATCTCCTGCGTCAAAACGTCTTCCATCATGAACAGGAGCTTCGATTAGCAGTTCAGGGGGCTTGGAATGACTGGCCAAAATGTAATAGGCAATTTAATATTGAGCATGCCGCGACGATGCCAAAGTGTCAAAAATAAGAGAGGTGGACCTTCTGGGTACTGAAAAATATAAGTGCTTCCATATCGTTTCGAAAATATTAGTTCAGGATATTTTTTTTGTGTTTTACCAAATTTCGTCATTTTCAAATTTCAAGTTTTTTATATAATAGGTGCTTTGGAGAAGTCAAATATCATTTTGTTTTCTTGAGAATAAATTATATACAATACATCCGAACAAAAACCGAAAGATTTCTATAAATTCGAATCATCAAATTCATATTTTAAAGATATTGGTAAGTGTTCCCTAGACTTTTTGAGGTTTTTTTCTTATAGGTCATGCTACCTTTGACCCCATCAAAATCATAGTCAAGTGCGCCCATGGTCTTCGAGTAAAAAATGATTCATATGAAAGGCACACGTTCTATGAGTCAACTAAATTAAGGGTCGATAATCCGTAATTCAAAGATGGAAGCTGAACTCTTTTCATAATTTCTCACAAAAACTAGGAACAAAGCACTTTGAAATAGTTTTCACCTTATTTTGAGAGAATAATCAGACTGCTCATTTTAATTATTGGAAAATGAAACACCCGAGTGAAACTTGAGTGTTTTACAACTTCTTATTTAAGAGAATATATAGACCGGGTGGGACAGCTAAAACGAAAAATACTCAATAACTGCTAAACTGTTCGTTTCTCGACAAAAAGTAGTAACAATTCAATTTTTGTCTGAAGGGGAAATCTTTTAACACATGGTTATTTTATTTTACATCAACGCAGTGGTGAACAAAACCTAATTTTTTGAATGAGAAAGTTAGGTCGATTGATACCTTATTGGAAAGCTCCTTTGATTTGTAATACAAATATGTGATAATATTTGAGTTTTGACATATTTGGAAGAAGATACAGCAGAAAGACGAGTTATTTTCAATCATTGCAAAATCTGTCTGATCTGATCTGATTTCGAATGAACAAGTACCAAAATACTGTTTTATTTTGGGATAAAACATCTTTAAGCAGTGGTGCTTTCGTTACACCCCCTCAGACACCTCCTCAGATGAGGGTGTCAAACCCTCAAATATTCGAATTGATCAGTTAGTCCGATTTCTAGCTCATTTGATAGGTATTTAGAATTATCTGGTTACAGTGAACGAATTTTCAAATCTGACTGCATTTCAATGAGGATACAGGGTGGATCATGGAGAAATTCATACACAGTATAAGACCTCCCCCTCAAAGAAGCGATGATCGCTCCGTGTCATCGGTAGCGATGGATTTTCCAATTTTTAAATTATCAATTTTTTCCCCACTCAACAAAATGTAGGTAATTCTATGAATAAGCTCTACTATTTGCAACCAAACAAACGTGTTCTGAATCTCTATCCAAAATCTGACCTCGCAAACACTGTATCGCTCTCTAATAATTACCTGTTTCTGCTTTTTGTCCATAGTTTAGCAGTTTTTGAGTTTTTTTTCGTTTTAGTTGCCCTACCCGGCATAACTAGGAAGGAAATTTTCCAAGTTAGCTTTTCTTGGCATCTGTCAGAATATTATATTCCTAGTTCATCTATATATATATATATATATATATATATATATATATATATATATATATATATATATATATATATATATATATATATATATATATATATATATTCTCATTCCTTGACGTTTAAAACGCGTGAATGCAATTCCTGTATGGTAGCAAGGGTTGTGTGTATATTAGGCTTCTCAAATGCCAAAGACATAGTAGTCCAATCGTAGGATCGTGAAGGCCAAGCTACAGGACCAATATGCTCGATTCAAATGGTTCTTTACTGTTAGTCAAAAATACGAAGTAATGTCATGCAAAACACATTCTTCTTCCATTTGGACAAGGCACATAATCAAAAAAATCCACAAGTGTTCTGCAGAAAGTCAATATATGCAAGAGAGTTCAATCGCTTAGGCAGAATTGTTGGCCCCAAGAATCTGCCATCGTAACAACTGGCCCGAGCAATGATAGAAAACTTTTGTTGGTGACTGTGCTCAATTGTCTCATAAAGAGTTTTCTCAGCCACACGTAATTGTTGTAAATTCCTCATACCCTCATAAGTAAACACTGCTTCGTCTGTAAATAAAATATTCCTACAAAATTCGGCATTTTGAGCACATATTTTCAGTAGCTAATGGTAAAATTCGAGCCTCCTGAGTAGATTTTAAGCTATGAGGGCTTGAATCCTCTGGATGTGTGAATGGTATAACAGTTGCTCATGAAAAATTCTCCAAACAGTCGAATGTTATACGCCAACCTGTGAGGATAGTCTTCAAGTTCTGATCCCTTGATTATTATGGACATCATTCAAAATAACTTCTTCATTTATCGGTGTCCTGACAAACCGATATGGTCAATAATTTTTCTTTGATGGTCGACAACGTTCGGTTTTTCGTAACGAACGGTCGATGAAAAAGAGATATTTCTTGAAGGCTATATAATGGATGAATATCAGGCAATTCTTGGATGCTGTACTCCACTCTATCATCTCAAAATACCAAAAGCTATGTTATATTGACAAAAATCAACTTCAATAGAGGGTAGTTTCCTATATGCTACAATCTTATGTTTTACTTCGAAGTACCCATAATATGACGACACTAAAAGTTACAGGTTATTTGAATTTCCACTAAATTAAATTACCACTCTGTTATTCAAACACAAGATGAAGTAACCACTTCAAAGGACTATTGCCATGGTGTTTGCGAAAATAATAAGGACACTTACAATTGATGGTACGATTATAGATTATCGACCCTCACTTCAGTTCATTCAGAAAACTTTTGTAAAGACCAGTGACGCACTACATTATGCATTTTATGAGGTCCTAATAGCATAACAAATATTTTTTTTACGCAAAGTGAACCTAAATCCTTTGTAAACTATAAGAGTTTCCAACAGAAACGAGAAAAGAAATCACACTGTGTACCTTGTGAACGTAGTAATTTTGGACATATATTTTTGGGCCTTCTTATGAGGAATCGCCTGTAATGACTGCATATCTGAAAGATTCTGTAGAGTATAGAGAGAGGAAAAACTATTTCCATCTCTCTGGATTAACCTAATTGTAGGAGAAGGGTTTTTCAATCAGAGCTGCGTTTTTCAATAGAAGCAAATCAGAGCAATATGACAGTTTTCCTTTTGAATTTTTTCATGTGTCAGTAGCTGAATCTTTGATTACTGATATAATGAATTCGATTTTGCTGAAAAATTGCACTAAATAAAATTCTCCATGAATATGGAGTATTTGTATTAACTACACTTTGTAATATTTTTGATCATGGTATCTTCCTTCTGAAATCGCTATAACAAATTTGAGTAACCAGATTCGTTACAATTCATGCTAACACCAACGCTTGTATGATCGATCGTTCAAGTGAAAAGCATTTGGACGGTTGGAATTAAAATGGGGATTAAATATCATGAGGGCACCTGATTTTATTAGATTACGCCTCCGCTTGGTATCACACGAGAGATTTTCTAAAAGCTTTCAGCCCAAAATAATCAATTTTGATCTAAAATGGAAGTATTTCAGTTCTCTTCATAATTTCAATTCAGTTCACGAAAAACTTAACCCTAATTATTTTCGTTCGAGAAATTTGGAAAGATTTCCTCCAGAAAGTATTCCATGATTTCCTCTCATAAACTGTATACTAGATGATCTCAAAATTGTTATGTTTAATAGAAAATGAAACATTTTTCTAATTTTACTTAAGAGATTTTTTCGAAATACCGCAGTTCTCGATCTATTTCCATAACTAGTCACCATCAAAATTTCGATATTGTGCGACTTGATTCAATACATTATCCAGAATACAAATTCATCACTTCAATTACAATATAAATGCAGCGACTTATGAATTCACTGGAAGACAAAATCAAAATTAACAAAATTTCTTCTAATTTATGTTTTTGCCATGGCTGATAAGATGTTTATACACCCCCAGGAACTCTTTTAAAAAAAAATTATTTAAGCTGCAAAACGACGTCAAAATATATTTCATGTAGCAATGTGTACAATCATTTCCCGAAACATCATTATTACTTTCTACTGTCCCATTCCACAGTTTTTGTGGGGTATCTCGGTTATGTGTAAAGAGAGACTGATGCCTTGAACAGATTGAATCTATCTGTTTTCAGACGTCGTATTTCGATAATGAACATCTACAGTGAAAAAGTTGAAACCGTCTACTACAGAAACGTTTGCATAGAATGCAGTAGCGTTGTTAGTTTTTACCGTCACCAACCTAACTGTTTTTGAATTGGTGAACCCACACATTTTAGAGTCGATATTTTTTTTGCTAAATTTATTATTTTATGTTTGCCAAAACTCTCTTTTTCCATTTAAAAATTCATTGAGTTATGGTTAAAGTTAGAACGCTATTTAAGGATTTTTTTCTTTCTCTACCAGTAAACGTGCAATTTTCAAATTTTTGTGTAAGTAAAAATGTATGGACAGAACTAACAGTTACTTCTACTTCTCTAACAAAATACATACATACAGATCCCTGTTGTATTTAACTACTGTAGGGAAGAATTATTTCTCGTAAACAAAATATGCCAATGAAAATTCTGGTTACCTGTTGTAATCAATGTTTATTCTTCTTGCAGACTCTTTCACGTAATTAAACGACGCTTTTCGAAAATTCTGAAGGATATGGAAGTCAATAATAGAAAATTCAAATTTACAAATGATTCTTTCAGTGTATCACCAATTATTTGAAAAAAAAATGAAATATGCTGAATTGTACTTACCTGTGTAGCAACAAATATGCAGACAAAGATAACGGCAACACCTTTCATGGTTATAAATTTGGTAGAGTGGATCGTAAGAGTGTTGAACATCAATAAATGAAGAATCAATCCATTCCTTCACTTTTATAGTGAGGAGTACAAACAAGTTCAGGGTTACTTGCCCATGGAATCAAGTCACCTGAGGCTAACCATTTTCTTTCAATTGTCTTTGTATTTGTTTAGTGAATACGATAAATGAAGCACTTGGAAATACCTTCTAATTTAGCCGAGCACATAGGTTGCTAATTAGATCGCGGATGCAATTGTTGTTTCTCACTGAGGCAGGAAACCGCAAGCAATTCTGAAATTTTTGTTTGTTGTTATATTAGGTCATCCGGCAAAGGTAAATAGTAAGACATTATAGAAGAACAAATTTTCAAAAAATCAACTTTTCTGAAAGAAATTTAATTTTGACGACACTTTGAATACTGTTTTTTAACTGAAACTCTATTGAAATTGTTGAATGATGTGTGTTGATTAATATTTTCAGAAAGTTTCCATTTTTAGATCACAAAATTATGTTGTTATGTTACAGGATTTCAACCGGATAGATCCGTTATTTGGAGTTGATTTCCCCATACAAGCATAGATCCGCATACGATTTGTTTTCTTTCAACTTTTAAATATATAAAAAATCAAACGGAGTAAAATCTTGATACTGTGCAGGCTCCCTGACGGAACCGCAAGAGGATAATAAAATTTTCTAAAAAAAACTTCATAGTTTGTCTCAAATTTTGGTTTGGAGTTTCATCAATTTGATTAGAGCCATATTCTCAAGTGGATACACCCTCAATTTTAAAGTAATTGTCAGCGAATATGCTAAAATCTCATTCCTATTGGGAACAACTCAAAAGTTAAACCAATCTTGTTGAATACTTATTATCATCCTTAGAACCGGATAATCATTGGCCAAACAATGTTGATTGATACAGGTTAACAATTCTGTTGCTTGCTCTATAAGCTTTATCCATCACTATATATTTTATTGTTGAATAAATTATCTTCCTTTTGTTCAGGTTAATAATATTTTGAGCATTTTTGCTATATAAATAATTTCATAAGTTGAGGGTCATGGTTGGAGTGCCCCAAAAGTTGATAAAATTATGCATCAACCTTTTCCAAATATTTGAAGTTGATTGCCTTCTTTTAGGATACAATTCAAGACAATTCTGTATTACAACAGAATAGTTTTTGTTGTATTTTTTTTGGTAGTCAAAACTGCGTTTATGCTCCGAAATCCTAATGAAGAAATTTCTAACAGTTTTATCGATATAAATATTGTCACAATTTCCAAAAGAAAGCAATACCTGATTCGTTTCATCTATGAATTTCAAGTTTATAGTTTTTAGTATATGTGCTTAAATAGTTATACGTTTTGAAAACTATATTCAAATTATCACATGAGAAGAATGACTTTAAATTCTGAGCTTACCAATATAGGTTAATATATTATATATTTGAGTAGTTTCTTTAACAATAAGAAAAACCTCATGGATTGCATGTTTAAATTGTTCACGAGAGAAAATACTGACAATCATACAAAATTATAATCATTATTGACCCCGATTTGTTTTATAATATCTCTTTCACGAAAATATTATTATACATTGAGATCGTGTTGAGTCTATGTATCATACCGTTATCAGCAGCTATTTTATGTTAATGTTGATCTGAGGAAGATTTATGTATCGTAATATCTGTATGGGATGGTTTATGGAAAATAGGAGAATTATGACTATGGTCAATTTTGGATACGGTAAATCGGAGAAGTTAATGGAATTCTCCTTTCCATTTCTTAAGAACTTTATATTAGAAGTTAAAAGGAATTCTCAGTTTTTCTGTAAAACCACAGATAATATCATCCACATATCTAAACCACTAAATGCAGGCATTCGACAGCGGGTGATCATGGATTATTATCTTGATGTTATTAATGTAGATTTCAACTAGTAGAGGACAGAGAGGATCACCTTCTACACTCGGAGGCAAAATTAGCGGAACACTCGAAAATTTAACCAAATTCGAAGTCCGATATTTTTCCTATTTCTCAACCGGTTTAGATGATTTTTTCATCAAGTTATAGATCAACTCTTCTGCTTTGTAGAAATTAAACGCAGATTCTCACTATGCAAATCATTCACTAGAAGATACCACAATTTCAATAATAATTTCAATATTTTACGTAATGTAGATAATAGATTGAAACTGATCATAAGGAAAGCATTGAAATCAATAAACAGAAAAATTCCGTAAATTTACTTAATAGTCGATTATCCCTAAATTCGTCACTATTACTTAATCTTTTCAGTAGTTAAAAGAAGCAACTCCGTTTGGGTTTCCTTCCCATTTAGCTAACTACGTATGAAGCATATCACCCCCTGAAATGTACTATGAAATAAACTACTTATCTGGAGACGTGTCATAAATATGTCAATATAGTGGAAATTTGAACACCATTCAGTTATTGCAATAAAATGCATTTCAATTCTCAGTAACGACCTCAATCAAATTAGAGTGCATGAATTTGAAAAAAAGGCTACTTGTGTGATAACTGTCAAACGACACCCTGAAACATATTTATTCTCTTCATTGCATGTTTCATTCAAAATAGCCTGAGGAAAATCTTTATCTTTAGCTCTTATAACTTCGAAAATTTCAACAATTGTAAAAACATAATTTTCGTTAATAATTCTAATATGAGAAATGAGAACATCTGACCTATTTTTTTTCCTACGTTTACCGAGATGGCCTCAGTTGAAATTGAATGCAGGTCACCCTATAAAATATGGAATACCTGAAATAGAATTATTTAATTTCTTAATCTGAATTTGAACATATAAAATAAAAGTGATATATTCAAATACCTATTAAAATAAAATTATTTCACGCATTCACGAGTTATGTTCACTTTATGAATTTTCTTGATATTTTCTGAACTATTTTTATCTTTTGACTGATTTGCGGAAACAGAATACTATTTTTTCAACATTAATATCCTCTCTACTTTTTTTTTCGGTGCAGGAAAACATTTCGGTACAGTCATCAGACGTCATATTTTTTCGAACGACTCAAAATTTTTTCGTGAATTTTCTTCAAACTAAACAAGTTTCACGAAGAAATAATATATGGGCTTCTTGAAATATCAAATTCGAATGAACGAAGTGACAAGTACATTAATTTTAGGCACCTGTCAGGTGAGCGTAGCCAGTTCAGCTACTTGATTCAAATATTTCAGAGCATTCTCTGTTAGTTCTTGCAAAATCATCAAAATTCAACATATTCGTAAATTATTTCGGAACTATAAAAGATGGGTATAGTACATGCTTATACAATTCCATTTGAAATTTGACGATTCATTTGATGGCGATATAAAAATTGGCACGTGCCATTTGAAAAAATTGAGTTATTTCTGTTTGAAAAAGGCCAAATTGAAAAAATCATACGAAACAACGCAATGAACATTTAACGTGTGCACACAGCTTAAAAAATGCCATGATCCTTCTTCTATTCACTCAAGCAAAATTGTGTCTGTAGTGCAAAAGACCTACGAGCTACAATTTTTCTAAATGTTCCTCAAAAATCGAGTTTATAACAAAAATAATTAAATCTGTCAAAAGTTTTGACAGATAAGTGCCAACAAGTTGGGTATTTTATGCCTTGCTCAAATGTCGGTTCTAGATGTATAATAAAAGGTAGATTGCCATTTGAAATAACAAAGTGATGGTACACATCCGGTATAACCGGAAAAGGTATCACTTCGAAAATATTTCACTCCAATTGGTAATCGCTAGTTATGCCCGCGAATAAAATTTCAGCTTGATATTGTAATTGGAACTCAAAAAGTTTTTAACGGACGGCCCCGGTGGATATCCCTGCATATATATATATATATATATATATATATATATATATATATATATATATATATATATATATATATATATATATATATATATATATATACTTATTCCAAAACAGGGTGGTTCATTAATGCGCACCAACCATTGACATCGAAACACACGCCGCTGCGTTTAACTCAGAATACCATAATAATCATCTAACTTTGATTACAAGCGAGATATTAGCGTATGCCGAAAATCCGGAGAATCAATAACTACGAAATAACTCGAAATGAATGAAGATAGCTGATTTCACTCTTCACGAAAGAATTTTCCCGGAAAATCGAGAATCGAGATGGGCAGGAAATTTTTCTATTTGATGTATTTCTCCTGCTACGGCCGTACAAAACCAGAAAATTGAGACAGCCTGTATATTATTGGTGGATTTGATCTCGCTGAATATGGACAAAATTTAAAGTTCGATGATCTGGATGAATAGAATAATGAAAAAAGTGGTTTCAAGTTGAAAGGATACATCAAATGAATTTTTCCTGGAGGTTCTTCGAAGCATACTGTATATCGTGGTTGAGATCATCAAGGAGATAAAACTGTAAATATCGCTTAAATTGAAGCGGGGACTGGTTCCGCCGCCCAGAAATAATTAATGTTTTCATGTTATATAATCCAAAGATATTGATAAGATGACGTTAGTCAATTCGTGTTCTAGGTCAATGGCATTTATATGGTTTTAAACGATCTATTCTTTCTAGATTATCCGTGGAATGAAATTGCCTTCTCCAAGATACCTGAGTAATTTATATTCAAAATTTATCCAAGAAATAATTAATTTCATGATTGCCGCATTCACTTTTTTTTGACATACCAGTTGAGAATATAAAAGATTTAATGAATAATAAATTTGAATAAGTGTTATAATTATACTGCGCCAAAAATTAACGCACAAATTCATTTGTTTCAAATATTTTTTTGTGGTAGCGAACTAATTATAAACACATTTCCTTTAGTATATCCGGACATATGCCAACAAAATTCAATGTTTTTCTTGGTACACAAGTTCATCTCACGGAAATAAATTGAAAAAATAAATTGAGATTTTGCAAGATGCAGATATTGATCAATTTTTTCGAGTGTTCTTCTCAAAAATTTAAATTTCTGGTAATAATGCAACGTGAATCACGAAATTTGATCCCTGCAGAATGTGTTAGAGCTGTGGTGTTCGTTGACCTAGGATGGACTTAATGAGAATAGGCTATAGGCTTAGGTTATTCAATTCAACTGTTCACGGAAAGATCCGCAGGTACAGGAAGACAAGTAGTCATGAAAGGAGACCTGAACAAGGACGACTTTGAGCAACAACGGTGATCCATTACTGTTATCTGAGAATTTCCGCGTTCGCTACTGCTAGGCTACCCAACAGCTTCGACAGAACAGTGTAGTGCAAATTAGCACTGAAACCAAACGACAACGCCTCAGGGATCTTTAGTTTGAGACCTCGTGTCGCAGCGAATTTCGCAAGTATACAGGTCCATTGGTTTGACGCTGACTGGGGGTTGGTTTTGTTTCATGACAAGTCAGGATTAGGTTTTTTTTCATTGTGATCGGCGTTCTATAGTGTAAATACGTCCAAATGAGAAATATGCTCACTTCCACTTTTTACCTACATACGGTGTCGATGGAGGTGCAAATTGTGTGGGGAGTATTTTATTTGAACTCCCGCACTGATCTGGTCATCGTAGATATTAGAACACTGATTACTCATCGGTTCGGTACAGACACTTAAGAAGAACATGTTTACCATTTGTGACGAACACGGGAGAAAACTCTGTGTTTATGCCTGATAACGCCAGACCTCAGCAAGAATGTATCGTTAGGACCTGCCTTCGAGATCACGAAATCTCGTGAATGGAGTGGCCTGCATAAAGTCAAGATCTCAATCCCATCGAACATGTCTAAGGCATTTTCAATAAAAATTTAAGAAGCCAGGAAAACCGCTAAGTAACTGTTGAGGAGGTTGGGAATAGATTGATCGAAATTTGGAACGAAATGGATCAGAATGCTAAACAGTCATTGCTTTTGAGAATTAATCGTAGATGTATGCAGCAATTCTCTCCAAGGTTGGTCCCGCTATCAGAGACTTTTATTTTTTCCAAAAGTTTTAAATTTTTCATTATTAGTTTCATTTCAGTTTTTATGAGTAACATTGGCATTTCGATTGTCACAATGCATTCCTTAATCCTGATGGATTACTAGACAAATAGAACTTCAACATATCTAAACTTCTTCATGATAAATTCCAGTTTGCGATTTTGTGCGTAATTTTCTTGGCACAGGATATAAATTGCAAGAAATTAAGAATATTGTTAGATTAGTTTTTAGCGGTAATCCATTCTCAAATCGCTTAGTTTTCAGGACAGTCATACAAACCTCAAATACCATGGTTACGCTGTATATCTTGAGATATATAAAAGCTCGGGACTTATGATGCAAAGTCGTTTATTTATGTTCAAAGTAATCTCTACGACATCAATGCACTTTTTCAACCGAAGCTTCCACAACTGCAAACTAGTAAGAAGTCGTTCTTTGAATGCTGTAAAAAATGTGATTAATTCGCTACGATCTTCTCCTCTGCTGTGGAATGTCATTTACGTGAATTGTTTCTTAGGTTCAAGAACAACCAGAAATCAAACATTGCCCAAATCAGGCGAAGTGGACTGGCTTACCCCACCATATATTTCTGTAAAAAGTCAACTGATACATTGTCGTGATGCAACTGTATCCCGCGAATTCTGACCGATTCGAGCACTGTAGGTTAACATTTTGTACCATATGGCTGTCACTGTACGTTGAATGTAAGCTTAATAGTTTTCACTAATTCTCTACTCACAATGAGTCAGATCTTTTCCGCACTGGTTGGTGATGGGTGATATTCGTGAATCCACATACGACTCTCCTGGCGGGTAGGAACATCAGAACTTTGAGTGAATATTTCACCACATGTTTCAATTCAAAGAATAATACGATGACAAACATTTTCCACAGTGTCCTTTCTCGCTCTGATTTTTTAATATAGTTTAGCTTATGGGGCACACATCGACTAAATTTTTTTTTATATGGCAATGCTCATGTAAAATCGAATTGACTGCTTCGGATTCAACAACAAGATTATCTCAACTTGATAGGTGCATTATTGATCTTCTTCGATTAAACGTTGCACCCGTAGCTCATCGCCAAACGATAATTGTATTCTTTCAAATTCACTAAACCACCGAAAAACAATGGTTTATGATAGATTTTTGTCAGCAAATGTGCGCAACCGTTAAAGACTTTGTTATTTAGTTAAACCAACTCTGTAATCGTAGTAAGTCATCGCGAGTTCTCTAGGCATCTCCATGTTCCGCTTGGAAATAGTCGTTATCACGTTCAGTTAGTAAAAGTAGCGAGTCAACTGAAATCAGACCATCCCAATGAAGAATGAGGGTCTTAATAACACAATGTTGTCAGCCCTCACTCTTGTAATTTCGTAGATATACTGAGTAGTCATCGAATAAACACCCAAAGCTAATACATACAAATATCAATATTTTGAATAAATTGTTTCAGTTCGATAAAAAGTATTGGTTTTGTCTTGGAAGTTATGATATTATGAACTCAATATATTTGAAGAGTACCGATATTTAGTGAATGTCTTTGGAAGACAAATTATAAAAGAGAGAAAACAATTGATAGGTAGTGAAATCTTGAACAGCAGCAAGATAATCTTGATGGAAGAGCGATTTCGGACCCGTTCCGAGGAGGTAGAGTGCAACTTTCGATGGAAACTTATCCTTCTGAGAATTTTCCATCAAATTATTTTTCACTACGATGATAAGATAATTTTTTCCACCAAAACGAATACCATCTCTAATCATAACTGAATCGCCCCCTTGTCGAACCATTTCTTGAATATTCAGGAGATATTTTGGTTATAAAGGTAGAATAGTAATACAAACTGATTCGTGATTCATCTTTGAAGAACTATGGCGCCACTGTAGACACCAAACTTAACGATCAGCGCGACTCGGTCAGTAGCAGAAGGGGTTGTCTCAAAAAATGCCTTGAGTAAAGTAAGGCCAGAAATTCTCACACGTGACATTTCTTGAACTGAATGTGATACTATGGTCATACGATCCCTGCTTGATATGAATATCAAA
Organism: Cryptolaemus montrouzieri; assembly: GCA_013387265.2. NCBI lineage: Eukaryota > Metazoa > Arthropoda > Insecta > Coleoptera > Coccinellidae > Cryptolaemus > Cryptolaemus montrouzieri. Next base: position 109,383,933 of record JABFTP020000185.1, read on the forward strand.
AATCGTTTTTGGGCTGCAATTGTAATCTTGAAACGACCGGTAAGGCATTCTTTCGAGCTATCAGTTTCATTAAAATGCAACCATATTTTTTTTTAATTAACGGTAAGATTGTTTCGGCTACAAGGCCATTTACATCCGCTAGTACATTTAACTTTTTGATTACAGTATTCAGAAAATTTCAATACTAATAGATATTTGAATGAGTAAGTTGTAGATTATTGCCTTCAGGAACTGGAGTAGAAGGTCGATGTTGACTGTTGATCATTGATTTTGATTATTTCAAGCATGTTCTCTGCCAGTTCCACTCTCCTTCTTTCGTTCCTGAACTTCTGGCAGTCAACTATGAGGTGTTTCACTGAATATGGGGTATTACATGTGTTGCATATGGGTGGATTTTCGTTAGTCAGATGATGTGAGTGGCTGAATGATGGGTGACCAATTCGAAGTCTACGGACTATGACCTGATGTTGTTGGCTAATGTTCGAGAGGGGGTTATATTTTGTAGTTCCCTCAAGCTCTCGTAGTTTTCCAACGCTTTCTGACCATTCTGTTTGCCAACTATTGAAGATATAGTCGTTATGGTAGGTTCGAAGATCTTACTAATTTGAATATAATCTGTGATATGATTTAAAAGCGCTGCTTCTTTAGCAGATTCATCTACTTTTTCATTTTCTTCTTGACCGACATGCGATGGTATCCACAGGAGTGTTGTGAATATTTTTTTAACTATAAGGTATTGTGTTATATTTAGGATTCCAACGACTCTAGGATTTTTCAGGTTCAAATTTTGTATGGATATTATGGCCGATAATGAGTGAGAGCAGATAAGTATTTTCGACTGTCTTTCGTCAGCATTTGATATTTTTATTGCAACCATTTTTATAACACTTGAGCTACTCTTTTTACAACCCTGGATAACTTCTGCTATGAAAGCTTGAAGCATACCATTAGTTCCTCTCTCATTTTCTCTGCATGAATGTAATGTCTCCATAATTATTCCACGAAACCAAAATGTGGTCTTTTCATTCGCATGTAAAAAGACGAGAACTAGCTGAATATGAATAATCATGAATTATCGTCCCACTTGGTACATTTTATTTTTGTTATACAGAAGCTCGGGCATATGATGATTTGAAGTAAATAGAAGAAAAATGGATGGAAGGATTTGTTTCATGCATCCTTATATCCTCATTCAAACCTCGAAATGATAACATGTGAAATTTAACGCTATATTGTGAAGAGTTTCATCCATGACTAATGTACATAGAATCAGAATATCCGTGCCTGATGGATCTGGTTTTCCAATTCACTCTTCATAATCATCGTCAATCAGGACCTAGCAATAAAGATACCATCGGAGCTGATATCCAAATTAGGAGCAATAGACTGTAGTTGCGGCCTCGTTTGATGTCTTCAGTATTGCGAACCCATTCACAACACCAGTCCAGATCTAACCTAATCATTTCAATCTGTTGGAGCGCAGCAAGTACATGTATATGTATACATGTATTGTTGTATTCATACAACTACCGCCCTCCAATAAACTGACATAAAGCGTAGATCATATTTCTCTTCTACAATAAGATATATCAGATTCAACGTATACTTTTTGTGAAGTTTTTAGAAATATAGACTGTCCGTAAAACACTAAGACGCAATGAATTTTGTCTACTCTCCAATTTCTTTAGGAATCAGGAAACGACATTGCTAAATAAATATAGTATTCTTCTTCTAACCACATGCTAATGCTACTTTGCTCTGATCTTAGATTGTGCGTGGGCCACATTATTTCATGCTGGTTATACACACACCACAACAATTGTCGCATCACCTAGTATTCTGAATTCCACAACCGATTAAGCAGCTTGATCGCGGTTTCTTTGTCAATAGTTTTTGGACATATGAGGGGAAAAAAATCTTATCTATATAGTATTATTTGTTTTCATATAATCTCAAACACGTCTGAAACAAGAATGACTTTATTTGACTATCACTATTCGTTCAATTTGTCTTCAGTTTTCACAATTTAATGCAAGTTTTCTGTGTTTCTTGTTGATTTTCGAATCTTTGAATTTATTGTTATGGCTGCTGAATGTCCTGGACGCTATTTGAGTGATCATCAAGTGGTAAGAATTGTAACACTTTTAGGGGAGGGGCGAAGTCAACGTTACGTGGCTAACTTGTTGAATGTTAACCAAAGCACTATTTCAAGAGCAATTAATTGGTACCATGAAACAGGAGAATATGGAAGAAGGGCCGGACAGGAAAGAAATCGGATAACAACACCAGTTGATGATCGTTGGCTTCATTTAACTGCACAAAGAGTTTGGCACTGTACGGCTAGAATGCAACAAAATGAACTTGCACTTTCCAGAAATAAGCATTTTTCTTTGAAGACTGTTAGGAACAGGCTCACAGAAACCATGTCAGACCAAGGGTGGCTTCTACCGGTCCGCGTCTCAACAGAGAGCATCGAGTTGCAAGACTTCAGTTTGCGAAGGAACATGCAAGTTAGGGTATTCCAGAATTGTCGAATGTTCTCTTTTCCGACGAGTCCATGCTCTGTCTTGTATCGAATGATAGACGCATGCCTGTATACAGACGGCTTGGAGAACGGTATCAGCAATACAATATCCGGCAAACCGAAAATTTCGGAGGGGGCTCAGTAATGGTGTGGCGAGGTATTTCTTTCAATGTTCGAACTGAGTTAGTCCTAGTGAATACTGGAAGAATGACGGCGGCCAGATATATCGCAGATATCCTTGAACCCCATGTTGTACCCTTTGGCCCATTGATTGGCGAAAACTTCATATATATGCATGATAATGCTCGGCCTCATGCAGCTAGAGTATTCACAGAATTTCTGCAGAATGCCGAAATTGATATTTTAAGATGGCCAGCCAGAAGTCCCGACTTGAATCCCATAGAACATGTTTGGGACAACATGGGATGGCAAATTCAGCAACGTAGGGTGCCTTGTAGAACACTCCAACAACTAGAAAATCTGCTTCCTGAAATTTTGAACTCAGTGACTCAAGAGTACATCCAAAATTTGTTTGAGGGGATTTCGAGACGTATACTGGCAGTAATTAGGGCCCGGGGAGGAAACACTCGATTTTGAAAATGATTAGTAACCATTCGATGCTAGTTGATTGGTCCCTTCGCGAATGTTTGAAGATGGTAGAATTTTTCAATTTTTCAGTAACTCGAAAATTGTTGATATTTTCCATCATAAACTCATCTCTTTTGAATGATATCTTCTTATTTTACACTTCTGAAAATTACCAAGCGACTCTTGATTGACCAACCTGAAAGTTTATATAGTATTGTCGTAAAGGTAGGGTGATGCGACAATTTTTGTGAGGAGTGTTTTTGAAATATACGGGTTTTTTTACTACGCCATCTACGTTATTATAAATAACTTGCTCTTACACCTATTCTATCCTAAAAAGTTTATCTGCCACTTGCGAGGTTTAAAAACCATTTCACAATTGGATAATAAAATAATATGTCTCCAAAAAAACAGATGAATATGAGTTGAATGCTTATGTGACGCGCTCCGAACAAAGGAACCATAGTGTCCAAGAATTGATTTTCTGATTATCGTGTCTGTGCTTGGTAAACAGAAAAAAGAACTTTAAGGTATATTGAGCTATAGCCTCTCTTAGCTTGCTCTAATAAACTCATGCACGAACGCTAAGGTTCTATCATTGGAGCGCATCGTTTGTATACAAATGAAATGGACAAACTTTTCGAAATAAGGGATATAATTTTTTCGAATGTTTGATTATTCACCTGGAAAAATATCTCCATTAAATTTCGAATGCAGCAGTAAAACTCACTTTCTTGCAAAGTGGAATGCAAGCATACCATTTTTATTGAGACGGGTTCTATTTCAATAAGAATCATTTAAAAAAAGTACAATATTTCTCGTCATAAATTCATAAATCTTCTTGTTTCAAGGTGTATTCATTTGATATATCTTCATGAACTATAACAATGTTGGTAATATCGAAATCATTGTGACCAGGTTTCCTGCTTAATCGCTCATTCTACAAGCCTTCTCACTTCAAGGCGATTGTGTCTTTCTTTGTTCACACAGCATCCTAATGTCACAATCCTTAAAAGTTCTAAGTGATAACGAATTAAATATCTAGTCGATGTCAATTTTCTTCAATATGCTTATTTATTAGGTATATTTAGTATAACTAAGTATGACAAAATAAACCGTCCGGAGAAGTACGAAAAGAGATAAGGAACTAATAAGCATAAGGAAAAGAATAGAGTTATATTAACAACGATTTTTCAAAAGTAGTACTTACTTTTCACCAACGAAATTGGAACAAGGATCTGAAAAGAAAAATATCGTCAGTATGGGAAAACACGATCATGGTTATTTAATTTTATAGATTTTCACTGTTTTATGAAAGATCTCACTTTTATCTATTCATTTTGTTCTATTCTTATTTGTCACCTGTTTGAATTTAATATCAAAAAAAACTCATATTTACGTGCTCAAAATTTTGTCATCATGAAAGATGACCCCAAGCTCTATGACAAAATCTATTAGTAAATAGTTTCTCAAAGATGTTCTCCTGTTCCTATCGTTTTAACTCAAGAATTTAGAAGACTCAGAGATGCTGTGACACTTGTGCGAAAACATGTACGACCAGGTCAAGTCAACATAAAAAATAAGGAGAAGACTATAGACTGTGTTGAACAATCTTTCGATAAGTATTCGACGAATTGTTAAGTGTTCGACACTTCAGTTGCTTCGTTTATTATAGGCCGATATTGAATCTGAATGTATTTTGTTCGCCACTGAACCCGCAGTTAAAAATTTATTCATCGACTATATAACATACTGGTGACCTACTTGTTTTTCTGGATGGTTCCCACTGAAAATCCTTGCCGTTTCTCTGGCTCAACTATTATTTCTATAATAATTTGAAACAATTTCGACCCGCTCATCAGTTGGGTAAACCACTTTCAACGTTCATTTAACAAACGACAACTGAGAATACAGATATTGCTAAAATTATGAAAATGATTCATCATCACTAGATGGTTGTCATGAAAAGAATTATGCGTTCACTATACTGAAATAATTTAATAATTGTCATTTATTGCCTGGTAAATATTACACAATACTACAGACAATGGGCCACCGACCTAAGGTCTGATATATACTGAAATATTTTTCAATATCTCAAATTATTAAATTTCGTTTAGAATTGAAAACTTGAAAGTGCTGAAAACAAGATTCGTCACCTAAGACTGAATAGATAGAATTATATAATTAAATGAATTTCGGATGATGTCATTTAGAGAACTTAATTTAATTTTAAGCATTGTGAAATTTTAATTCGAAAACAAACTATTGTCTTGTTTTGGCTGTTTGTATGATACTAAACATTTATGAAGATGAAATTTTTTAAGTGAAAACTAAAATACCTTTTCAAAGATATGTCGCTTAATCCACTTTCCCAATAATGAATTTCAACTCAGAAGCTGCTGAGAGTAGGGGGTTGATTTCACATCTACTCAACTATTTGAGACTCCTCCCATTCAATAATTTAGGTCTATCAGGTCGCTACAGTTAGTTATACCGGAAGTGCATAACAACATTGTTATTTAATTAGGAACACCCTGCATATTGATGACTGGTTCGATAACAGTTATTATTTCAATTAAAAAACAACTAAGACATAATTCTCTAATGAAAGATGTTTTGCTAATGATAAACTATGCGGAACATAACTCATATCCGACTGAATATCAGTTAGTATACAGAGTGCTCTTTTTTCCGCCTCACATTTCGAAACGGAGATAAATGGAAAACTACGTTTTCCCAAATTTTAACCCATATTTATTTTCAATTCATTAGATTCACCATAAAAAAAACTGACTAAAGTTCCTCATTCATACCTGTACCTGAAATTTCAAGTTTTCAAGTTATGGCGAGAAAACGAATTTTACGTACCTACCTGAAGATGGCAAAGGCGGCTTAGATTCCTGCACGTGCATGGACAGTTCCCACAGCATTAACAAATAACTGTCCTCTTGTCATTGGGTAATTGATAAATTAAGAAACAAAAAATGCCAAACAGCAGTTCTTGTCGAATTTCCAAAGTCAAATTAAAAAATACCAAAACGCATTAAACTCTTTTTCCTAATATAAATATAAATTCATTATAATTGTTCAAAGTGATGGCCATATTTCAATTCTACTGGAACTAAGAAACTATTGAAGTTTAATGAGATTCAATTATAGAAAGGCTAGTTGAAGAAAATTACAATTGACACTACCTTTTAATAACTATGCCTAGCTACATCAGAGTCCCTTAATCTCAGTGTGTGGGATCTTCTTCTAGAACCTAGGTCCTAGATATAGCCTTAGGAATAATACTCATCACTTCAATCAACTACCTTTATTACAAGATAAATATCAAAATCACAGTATATGATTGATAATTTACTAACTCTAATCAAGGTAACTAATACAAAAAATAACTCAACTGAAAAGATTAACCACTAACAATAAATAGAGTCTCAGACGAGATGAATTCAAATTACATTGTACGAATTGTTAATTTAGAATAATCTGAGCTTTTCAACAAATCGAAACTCAATGATAGAGCTTACTCAACAATTAACGAAGATAGAAAAGAACAATTTGATCATAAAGAGAAACACTTAGCTTTTTAGGAATGAGATTAATTCCCACGATGATTGGATTCGGTGTTTTACATCAGTTTTCTGGTATTCCTGTATCTTACAGCTTACAGGTTACTTGCTTGGCTCAATATCGTTCGCAAGGTGACTGCCCTAGGTGGCAGGACTAGTTCCCTAAAGACGTGGTTACCCCAGTCGCAAAATATTAAGGTTTGGCATAAAGATGACTCAAAATATCTTGACGGTGAAAAAAAATCTATAACAATACCATATCTTTCGAATATATATTCTTAAAATGAACAGAATGAATTTGACTTACCCTTGGAATAGCAGATTCCAAGGGTAATTTAACAAAAGAAAATTCGAAATCTCTCCACTCGCTGATTGAATTGGTTATCGAGGAAATCCGGCAAAATTACCGACTAGTTATAACGCCTCAGATGATTGGAATTTATCCAGAAAATCAAAGAATACTTCATTTCTATTCACTCCAATCGCTACAACACAGCTCTAATGAAATTACAAACGATTCCGAAGATTTCTAAATGGAAAAGAGAGAATCTAATGAATTCCTGACTTATATAGACTATAAAAAACTATTGATATTCAAAAAAAATTAATAAAAAGCGAAATTATTCTCTCCACTACAATAAAGTGGAAATGAAACATGAGTTACTGTTTCTCGTTCTCCCACAGAAACGAGAAAACGATCTTCTTTCAAGTACTGACCCCACAATCAACCTAGATCAAAAGCAGAGACACCTTACGGATATAACTATAATTTTCATTGGGTATCATTACCTGTAGATTCCTGATTCAAATTTCAAACTCTTTGAATATTTCACTTGGTGAAATGAGATTGAATTATTAATAAAATTATGAAAACTGAGTTTAAAAGATATAAATGATTAATTCGAGAAATCGGACTGTTACACAGTCTATTACGGTCATTATATCTTGGAGTTACAGGTTCAGAATAATTTTCATCTTTCAGCCTTCCCCAGAGATAAAAATTCATAGGCATTAAGTCGGGTCACATTGGAGGCCAATCCATCCATCTCCTAACATATCAGTTGAAATTCGATAATTTTCATTTGTGCGATGAGCTGGCGCTCCATCGAGTTGGTACCAACAACGCCTAGATTCAGCTGCTGATAAAGTGTTAACGAAGTCACCTACTCAAAATCTCTATATAAAGTTTACCATTGAAGTTTTCATCATACACAAAATACGGAAATCTGTTGTCATTCAAAAGTGCAAGCACGTTAAAACTTAATTTATTTTGTGGAATTTTTTTTCTCGTAATATCAGGATTTTGGTTGGCCCAAAAGTGAAAGTTATTCTAGTTACAAACACCCTCATTAGAAAATTTGGTCTCATCCGTCCAGATAATCCTTTTGAGAAAATCGGGATCGTCTTGTGTTCTGAGAAGAAGCTATCGAACCTGTGGATCGCCAGGTTCTTCAGTTTGGACTAATGAAAATTTATATATCTCTATGCAGAAATTTAAGTCTCCTTTGCCAACTTCAGTAAGGTACGTAAAATCCGTTTTTTCGCCATAACTTGAAAATTGGAAATCTAAGGCACAGGGTATATGTGGGAAACTTTATTTAGTACTTTATGGTCTTATGGAAATGTAAATAATGGACAAAAATATGGGTTACAATTTGAAAAAACGTTGTTCCGATGTTTCTTCGTTTTGAAATGTGAGGCAGAAAAAAGAGCACTCCGTATACTGACTGATATTCAGTCGGATATGTGTTACGTCTCACATGGTTTCTTGTTTGCGAAACACCTTGCCCTATTTTGGTTACTTACGCCGTTCCCGAGATATATCAATTTTTCAAAAAGCAAAAATCGTTAATTTCAAGTAAAACTAGGATATTTTATGAAGGAAACTAGCTAGACTTGTGTTAGGTGTTTTTGTGATTGGAATATCAAGTAGTATTGAACCATCAATAAACAGAGTGATATTTATTAAATAACAAAGTTGGTTTTCAGTATAACCGGAAGTGCCATTGATGTGAAGATATTTTAGAAATAGAGTTTTGGACCAGCCTAAAAAATCCGCCCTGAAAAAAAAGGACGCATAGTATATCTCGAAAATATCTACTCAGATTGACGAAAGGGAGCAGTGTATTATTCGTTCAACCATTATAGATATACTTGAATGATTTTTTCACTACGAACAAGTTTGAAAATCGGTAATTGCTTCAAGAATAGTTTTAATTAACTTTATAAGTACGGGAAAATTGATGATAATTTGCACCTATTCTCATGAAAGCAGATGATTTTCATTCCAATAGCTTTTCATATTCAAATTATGCTGTTTGTCCATATTTGCTGCGCGTGCAGTTTCAACAGGAAGTAATTGAAGAGAATCATTACGTTTGAATAAGCCATTTAATTTTCTGCATATTTTAATTACGTAGGTCGGTTTCAGAATGATTTTTATCCTGAAGAAGTGCCTAAAATGGCTCATTTTTACGATGCGGAGAATCTAGATTGAAAAACTAAGCAAGAAAATGATTTCAATATCTGTGAAATTAGATTAGGTTAGATTAGGGTTATTACTATGATGCTATCAGATTTGCATATAAGATTATAAAACTTCAACCCATACTTTTATGACAACATATCGTAACGAGTGGTTGATGATTGTAAAGAACTAAAAAGTGACTGATCTGTCAATGGAGCGTAGAAGCAATGGCTTGATAGAGAATGAAAGCAATTTTTCTGAAATTTGGGAATAAAAAACATATATAACTATAGAAAGTTTCCACGTTGAGAGTTGAGAGTTGTGGACTTACAATTTTTACGGAAGCCATTCTTCTTTAAAACCTAAAAATTTCCTCAAGGAAATGAGATATATGAAATATAGTTATATTTATTCTACATAATCTCTTTTTCGCAAAAATCAATATTTTTTACTTGACGATTGTTAGAGATCATCTTTTGCTCGATGCATAGTAACTTTTCTGGAAAAACATAAAACAAAATAATAACTTTCTCTCAGTGTTCCACCTTAATTTTTGAAAGGAGTGTACGGTGAGGGTGAATTTCGATGGGTTAGTACAAGTTTTAGGCGGAATACTATATGTCTCGATCTCTTGTTCAGAGTCTAACTTAGTGGAGCGAAAACGTCATTCGCGGATATCTGGATTATTATCAAAGTAACATAATAAATGAGTTCATTATTCAGCAAGTACATTTTTTGGGTAAAATTGAGTGTAGGAGTAGGAGGTTGAAAGAGCATGAAATCTATTTTTCTCAATTACAGAAGAAGGAAAACGTCCTCTTTAGGAATTGTATATCTTTAAGAAATATAAAATTCCTATGTATGAAACTCTTCCAGTCAACCTCAAAATTGTCAACAAAAATGATAGGGATAAAATATAAATACATTCATTTCTAACGTTTTTATTTTCTCAAAAATTAATATTTTTTACTTGCGAATTTTTGAAGGTATTATTGTTCTGCTTCTTCCTTGCAGAAACTTGTTCAGGAGTTTCCGATGAGACATCACCTAATTTTAATGGTCTACTCTTATTCTGCAAAATGTATATGCAGGGTGGGCAATTCTCGATTATTTAGTACACATGTTAGGTAAAATGTTATAGCCAGAGAAAAATGTCCGTCTCTCTTGATCTCTTGTTCAGGGTCCACCAGAGTGGTGCGGAAATATTTGAGATATCCCTCTCCGTTAGCAAGAGTTTCCCAAATTTGACGAAAATTTCTTAGACGTAACAATTTCGAATGAATATGGAAAACATGTTTTCGCAGTTTAACATAAGCTGTCACATACAGATATTATAATACATAACTCGTCGTGTCATCCGTATCAACATAAAATGTCAGCATTCAATAGTTTTATTCATAGATTGATTAACATCCCGTTATCAGCAGACAATTTCAACGAAGAATTAAATTTGATTAAACAAATAGCCAGAATAATGGTTACAATCCCAAAATAATAAATAATATTTTAAATAAAAAATAAAGTAGAATCGCAAGGAATGAAGTTTACCCTGTCGATAAATTGAAACAAAAATTCAACAACTTAACCTACGTTGGCATTACCAGTGAGAAATCATTCTTCAGGAGCAATAATTTCAACATAGCTTTCCAACCTAATAATAATTCAGGCAAATATATAAGAAATAATAAAACCGGAGCAGGTAAAAACAAAAAATAATGTGTTTATAGATTGAATTTCAATGACTGTGATAATTTCTACATTGGTAGAACACATAGAAATTTTAATATTAGAATATCGGTACATAAACGCAGTTTTCAATAAAAAATCAGATTCAAATTACGCGAATCATCTCTCAGAAAATAATTTCTCTTTCGACCCACAGTTTGAAATTTTGCATACAGATAATAAATATTGGAAGGTAGATCTTTGGGAAACTTCAGAAATTCACAAATACAAACACTCAGGTGGACTCATCAATGAACAATTCGATTTAAGCCCTTCACCTCTATTGCATCTCTTCGGTGAGCAATGTATTTTTTCATTTCATTAGATATACCTGTCATAAATAACCACTTAGGAAGAATCAACCCAATAAGCTTTCAATTACTTAAGAACATTTATATTTACATTCTCATTCTTATTTTCTGTACATTCATTCGTCTGAAGAAGCTACGGTGTAGTGAAATGCGTTACGAATCATAATTATTAAATAAAATTCCATTTTTTATTCATTCAGAAGTTTCCGTTGAGACATCACCTTTTCTCAATGGTCTACTCTTATGCTGCAAAATGTATATGCAGGGTAGGCAATTCTCGATGATTCAGTACACATGTGAGGCAGAATGTTATAGCCAGAGAAAAATGTCTTTCTCTCTTGATCTCGTGTTCAGGGTCCACCTAAGTGATGCGGAAATATTTGCGATAATTCTCTCCGATATCAAGAGTTTTCCGAATTTTCGGAAAATCGTAATTCGCGGATTTCTCGTTTATTATCAAAGTAACATGAAAACGAGTTTCATATTCAAGAAGTATTTCTTTGGTAAACTTCTAAAGAAAGACTGATATGTCTCCTTCTCTCAATCCAGAAGAAGGAAAACGTCCTTGTTGAGAGTCGAAGATATTGCAGAAATCTACAATTTTTATGGAAGCCATTCCTTCATATAACATTGAAATTTTCTGGAAAAATGAGATGAATAACATATCATGATAATCATTTTCAAATTTAGATTTTCTCAACAATGAATAGTTTTTACTAGAAAATTTTGGATGGTCATAGACACATCGATTATTTCGGAGAAACATATTCTGGAGTTTCGAGATATAAACTTTATTTTAGTATTCCACTCTCATTTATCGAAAACAGTATACGTGGTGAGTGAATCTCGATGTTTTAGTACTTATGCTAGGCAAATATTATGTTTAGAGAAATATATCGTCTCTCTTAAACACTTTTCAGTGAACAGTTTAGTAATGCTAAAATTTTTCCGAAATCTCTCGAAATTTGTGTGAATCGTCATCGCGTTTATCTCGGTTAATAACAAATTATCTTTCAAACGATATTCTTCTAGTACTTTTTTGGGTAGAGCTCGGTGGTTTTCAAGTTCGACTATCAATGAAACGAATGTTCTTTCTATGACTGAATATCACAGATTGCTCAGGTCTTGTTCAAGACCATGGTTGTTTCTATGGTTTAATTAAATTCCGATAATGTAATTATCAGTTGCCTTAGAGGTTGCAAATTTGAAATTTCAAATGTCCTTTTCTGAAATTCGAAATTTTTTTTCTTAGGACTTTAGTGACATAAAACTGAGTTTATGGATGTTGCATTGGTAATATTCTATTTAGAATTATCAGTAGGAGATGCATGTGAAGGAAGTATAATATAATGAAAAAAGAAGTTCAAAAATAAATAAAATCTCCATAAGGCCATACGGAAAACATAATGTTATGGTATCGTAAGTTCTCGAAAGTGTGGCATTTGCTCTTATGCATGAATGATATTGCCGAGCCATTCAGCCATTCAAAATATGAATATTGCTAACAGAGGCAATTCCTAAAAATCCGGTATTACGCTTCTTAATTGTTCCTAGTTTTCTTTTAGAATATATCTTCAATACATTAAATAAACTAGTCTAGAGATTTTGAATCAGAAAAACACGTTGGCCATCGTATTGGACCTCTAGTCACTATCTACTTATCTCAAAAATTCAAATTCAAAAGATCAGTGATGGTACTTGAATGGTGGTCCACAATGTGTGCGTGTTGAAAGAAACTATTCTATCTTTGTGTTAGGGGCAGTTCATTGAAAAATGTTACAGTAATTCTATTATTTGATGATTTCTCCATTTCGACTACCATATAGTTTTTCATAGAACATTTCGGAAGTTAGGATGCGGATATCTTTCAGAATACACATCATTAAGTATTTATTGTGAGAAGCATCAATATGGCGCTAGGGTTGGATGTCAAAAATGCTCTATATAGTGTTTAAATATTGCGTCACTGGTGATGCGGACTTCATTTCACATGATAAATGTTGAGTTTGTACTGATTGATGAGCTCGTCGCTGCGGTGGTCTTTTGTGGTACTCCATTTCACATTCAAGTTCCATCTTTCTCAAAAGATAACAATATGTATAGATTATTTCTGAGGTGACAATGTCCCGTTAACATGTCAATTACAGATCCAGCCTGGACAGTTATTTCAAGCCTTCGTTCACGAGAAGGAAGGTCCACTGATGGCATGCTAAGAGTGTCAGAGACATGTGATGCTCAACCAGTACTCCCGTACCCTTAGGTTCACAGATGGATTATTTTCCGTCATTACAGTCTCCAGGTAAATTCCTAGTCTAGGCTCTAGTTCAGTGAATCTCAACGCAGCTCTTCAGGCAGAAATGAGTCCGCCTTCTCATTGCCCCAATGCTTAAGTGGCCCGATTCCAAATCAGACGAAACATATTCATTTCTTTCAGTCTGGCAAAAACTGAACGGAATTCTTGCACTATAAGTGACGGGTAGAAGTCGGTTGCCAATACCTTCACTGAGGCTTGGCTGTCCATAATGATTCTTATTGACCTACCTGTGAACCCCTTTACGAATGGATGGTGGATAATGAACAATTTTGTTTGACAAACAGTCGTAAGTCCACCAAGACTGATATAGTGTTTCTTGATAGTACGTTGACCATATATGTGTACATTATCCTCAACACCTTCGGCAGTTGGAGCCATCTGAGGAACACTCAAGCAGACTTTCCCTATATCTGGCCTATTTCTTTCAACTTGGATTGATGATTAAGAAGGGAAGACCAACGTAAGATTTGGGTTCTGCTATGTCAGACTTTATATTCAGCATCTCGTTGTCCTTAATTTCAGCTTTTAAAGCGCCAGGAACGTTCAGCATATTCAACACATCATAACATAATAGAATCTTTAGATTAACATTCTAGTTGTTCTTCTAATAACCAGGTGAACTGGATAAATGTCCAGTATCAATTTAATGGCTGCAGTAGATTAAGAACGAAACGCACTATTGATCATCATGCAGGCCATTTTCTAGGATTTGAAGAGCTTGTATTGAAGCACTGAAGTTGCTTTAGGGAGTGTCTCCATTTTTTTCCACCTTGTGTATTGTTTTAAGATGCAAATTCCACGTAAGCTTACTATTCAGTCTTATACTACCAATGGAACGATCAGTCAATATAACTTCATTAAAATGTATAAATTCTTTCTAAATGCAAATTGCGGAAATTCATTCGACGAATGGAATCAATTGGCTACAAAAATTATAATACGTATAGTTTGTAGAGCAAGAACTCGCTATTCTGCATATAACAGAGCGTGCAACGTTTCGAATTTCTTGTTTCCACTAGTATTGCTCAGCTCGAAATGAAAGGTTTGGCTTTCTTGGTTCATATTTCTTTCTTATATAAAGCTGATACTAATCTCTATATCAGAATTGTGTAGCTGCGGCTATATGTCTGATAGCTGTCAATGTTTTCGATAGAGAAGTTCAAGAAATCTGTTGATAGCAAATTGAAGGGAAAGTATATTCTTTAATATAAACCATAGGTTTGATCTGGTTTTGACAATTCTGTGCTATTTGTCTGTGAAACAATATTCCAGATAAGAAATGGTCCAGGCCCATTTAGTTTGTGAGACACAGCGTGAAATTAAATGTATTTGCTGGGAGCGCACATTTCTAGAATCTCCGATATATGAAATCTGACAATAGAATTAAAAATTGATATTCTTCGTGTTTTGCAAAAATATCATTGAATAATAATTTTGAAATCATCTTGAAAAATGCGACAGAAGGAAAAAGAAAAAATATATCTTCAGTGCTCTGCCCACTTGGTGCACTTGAATATTTCTGTTGTCGCTTTTTCAGGACGGTACTGATCGATAGTGAGTGTTTATATTTGAGAAACCTATGAAAAATTCAATATGATCAGTCCGACATATATATTGTGTAATAAGGTAAACGAATTGATTTCATCCCATAACCCAGACTATGTGCGCTTTGGAAAAACTTTTTTCAACACCACTGGATTCTTCATGCAACACAGTTTGGTTTTATTGCCAATAAATCAATAAAATTAATAGATCACTGTTACAGGGATTTCGAACTCTCGTTCATCATAGAGTAGTATGAAACCAAGTACAAGGTGCTGTTGAATTTATACACAGGACCTTATTTGGATTTGAAAATATCAAATAGTAGATATGCAGAACTATTGAGGAGTTATTATTTGAATACAGAGAAAATTTGGAAATTTCATTAATCAGTCTGGAAGTTCATAGTCTGTAAGTTGTCTTCAAAACGTAACTTGAAATTTCAATTGATTCTAGATCTTTTAGTTGTCTACTTTCAAGCAATGTGTAGAATTCCCAAAATTATCGATACTACGAAAACAGTGACCATTATGAATGCAGGTTAGCTAATTTTCAATATTATTCAAGTGATTACTTGAAACACTGGCAAAGGTTTCACAAATTATATTGAAATATTTGATATATGTTTTCGGTTATAAGTCAATTAGCAAGAGTAATACAAAACTGAAAGACAAAATGAGCGTTTTACTTGAATATAATGGTATTTACATCAGACGATAGACTAATGTTTGTTCACTATAACTTGACTGGTTCTTTATCTATACAATGGTCAGAAAAACCAGTAAAATTTTTGTTTTGAATAATGGATATTTTATGTTCTTCAATTATCAACTCGATACATCTTGCGAATTGGTCTACATAGTCTACAAATTTGTTCAAAATACACAGGTGGACACTTCCAGCAATTTATTTAGTTTTAATTTTTATTTTTTAGTTTGATAATGAATAAGTAGAAGCTGAGTCCCAGAAGACGAGCTATCAAAATAGAAGCAAATTTCGGGAAAACCTATCGGGTATTTCTATTTTATTATATTTTTATTTTGCGAATCACATACAATTCAAATAATTCAAATTCAACAAATTTTCACTCGAAAACAGTTGTAGATACGAAAAATTACAAGTGTCGAAAAAGTTTTTGAATTGAACAAAAATGACGAAAATTAATTGTACGCTGATCAGTGGCGTACTGCAAAAAAGTGTGAAAGGGCTTCGGAAAAGAAAACACCTTGTGAATTTCAGTTAAAATCTAGGACGTGTAATGATGGAGGCTGTTAAAAATAGATTGAATTCCAAATTTGGGCTGAATTTCTCGAAAACTGTAGGAGTTTCGAAGAAGAAACCAATTTAGTCCGGAAATTTCAACACCATGTAGCTCCGTAACGAAGCTGTTGCGGACCTATGTTTATATTCGGGGTGTCCCGAAACTCAACGATAACCCGGCACCACGAAGAAGGTGAGTTTATTCCTGTCATGAAATCAGAATAAAGTTCGGCTCAAAGTTCAACGATTTTCAAGTTATAGTAATTTTAGTGAAAATTAAAAATATTTGCATATTGCGATTGTAATGTTGTTTGTGCAATCTCTAGTTACTATATGAAATCAATTTAGCCCTTCATATTTGATTGCATGAACAGATATATGGGCAACTCGTCGGGGTAAAACCCCTATATATATATATATATATATATATATATATATATATATATATATATATATTATATATATATATATATATATATATATATATATATATATATATATATATATATATATATATATATATATATATATTTCCTTTAAACAATTTCTTCTACACAAAAATAATTCTACAACTTAATGATGATACCTTCCCTTCTTCAACTATCAGTGTATTTTCAACAAATTTTCAATGACAAAATAGTTAATTATTTATATTGGGACTCAAAGCGATTAAAGCAAATGTTCAAATTGCTTTCCTTCGGCACGGATGCAGGCCCTATAGCGTCTCAAGAACGACCGCTTCACTAATGGTGCAATTAATTTGTTCAGCGGCATCAGAAATTTTGTGGCGCAAATCTTCCAAATTTTGCCCAGGTTGTGAATAGACTTTTCCTTTCATACAACCCCAATAGAAAGAATCGGGGGGATTTAGGTCCGGCGAACGGGGTGGCCATAAAATTGGTCTGAGACCCCCAATCCATCGTCCTCGAAATTCATGATCCAAGTGATCCCGAACAGGACGAGAGTAAAGCGCAGGGCAACCATCCTGTTGATACCACATATCTCTATGAATACTGAGCGGTACATTTCCTAACAAAATAGGTAACTCATTTTGAAGGAAATTCAGATAGTTCTCGCCATTTGAATTTTTGGGTAGTTCAAATGGTCCAACTGCCTGGCCGTTCGAAATGCCAGTCCTCAAGTTAATTCTAAATTGGTTGAATCGATCGTCTCGCTTCAAATGTG
Organism: Cryptolaemus montrouzieri; assembly: GCA_013387265.2. Lineage (NCBI taxonomy): Eukaryota > Metazoa > Arthropoda > Insecta > Coleoptera > Coccinellidae > Cryptolaemus > Cryptolaemus montrouzieri. Next base: position 109,401,424 of record JABFTP020000185.1, read on the forward strand.
GGTTTTCAGTATACCTTCCATGTAAGTTATGGAGGTTAAAGTAGCCATCTTTCTTGCATATTGTTTCGTCCGTCCAGAATATTTTTTCTAAAAATTGCGGATCTTCTTGATTTTTGGCTAACATTCTTCTACAAAATTCCATTCTAGGTAAGTAGTCCTGAGGTAGTAGGGTTTGCACACATTGCACGTACTATGGATGGTATTGCTATCGATTTAAAATACGCTGAGCAATAAATTTTGGTACACCTATATTCATTTCAATCGCACATTCGGCATTCGGGTATTTTCCCTGTAGAGTTTGGCTGCTGCGTTAGCATTGCATCCACATTCTCCATATATGAGATGCATGTTTGCATATTCTTGTGCTGAATATAAAAACGGCATAGCGCAATTATGCAAAACACAAAGAAATCACTGATTTTTAGAACATATGCAGTGTATGTCAAATCAATTTTTTTAATTTATTCTGACAGTGAAAAATTCAGTGCCTGTTTGAATTCAATGACCGAACCACTGAGCTATATGATATTCTCAATAATTATTTTTAAGTTTATATTCAAGGCAAAAACACAACCATATTTCTATTTTTTAGAGGAAAAGTAGTGAAGTGTTGTACCTGCTAGGAATCGTCAATATATGCCATCTTTTGAAAAAACTTGCCAGAATGACGTAGTGGATTTTTCTCAGAATATGAAGGGCTAAATTAAGCACATGCTTGAAAAATTAGGTAGAAGTTCAACTGAAAGTATAATACGACGTGAAATTGACGATATAGTAACTAGAGATTGCACAAACAACATTACAATTACAATTGGTGCAAATCTGTAATCGCAATATTCAAATATTTTTAATTTTCATCAAAATTACTATAACTTGAAAACCGTTGAACTTTGAAAAGAACTTTATTCTGATTTCATGACAGAAATAAACTCACCTTCTTCGTGGTGCCGGGTTATCGTTGAGTTTCGGGACACCGCGAATATAAACATAGGACCGCAACAGCTTCGTTACGGAGCTACATGGTGTTGAAATTTCCGGACAAAATTGGTGTTTTCTTCGAAACTCCTACAGTTTTCGAGAAATTCAGCCCAAATTTGGAATGCAATCTATTTTTAACAGCCCCCATCATTACACGTCCTAGATTTTAACTGAAATTCACAAGGTGTTTTCTTTTCCGAAGCCCTTTCACACTTTTTTGCAGTACGCCACTGATCAGCGTACAATTAATTTTCGTCATTTTTGTTAAATTCAAAAACTTTTTCGATACCTGTAATTTTTTCGTATCTCCAACTGTTTTCGAGTGAAAAATTGTTGAATTTGAATTATTTGAATTGTATGTAATTCGCAAAATAAAAATAAAATAATAGAAATACCCGATAGGTTTGCCCGAAATTTGCTTCTATTTTGATAGCTCGTCTTCTGGAACTCAGCTTCTACTTATTCAATATCAAACTAAAAAAAAAACAATTAAAAACTAAATAAATTGCTGGAAGTGTCCTTCACCTGCAGAAATACAGGCCTCGGTCCTTCTTCGCATATTATCACGCACTCTTTGAAATATTTCTTATCGTATCACAAGAGGTTATTATTCGATTACTCTTTCTTCTACCGTGTTAACTAGAGTGGTATAACTTAAACTTTTGAGCTATCCTCATAAGAAAAATGCTGAATTTAAGTCTGGGGACCTAGGAGGCCATGGTTCTGGCCCAGCCCGACTTATCCATCCGTTGTTGAATGAATTGATCAAGAATTCCCCAGCTTCTCCACTAAAATGTGCTGGTGCCCCATCATGCATGGACCTCATTATGTTTCTCACCAAAAGTGGTATTTCCTCGAGCAATAAAGGTAACTCCTCCTCAATAAATTGCCAATAAGAGGGGCCGCTTAGTCTGTTAGGCAAAGAAAGTGGCCCAATCAAATAACTTTCTATTATTACGACCCAGAAATTCAGTCAGAATTCTTGATGATGAGATTCTTCAATCAAATGGGGGTTTTTTTAGCCCAATAATGATTATAGTGAAAATTTGTGGTAGCAGTTCTCAAAAAAGTTAGCTTCGTCTGTGAACATTGTTTCACTATCAAAATGAGCATCTTCATTTCAAAATATTAAAATAAATGAATTCAGTCTCGAAGGAAAATCTCGAGGAAGTAGAGATTGGACGCGTTGAATATGAAACGGGTACAATAAAAATAGTGGAGAATCCTTCAAACTAGAACATGTGGAATATTCAACTGATTTCCTATTTTTCTTGTACTCACATGAGGATCCAAATCAATACAGTTCAAAACTGCTTCCTCAATATCTGGAGTTCTCATAGTTTGAGTTGCACCTTTCAAATGATTATTTGCAGTATAAGTACCAGTTTCCCTCAACCTTCTGTGGATATTTGAAAATGTTCGTCTGTCTGGTGTTACTCGATTTGGAAAGCGCACCTGATTCGCCTAGCTTCTGTTGTGTTTCCGTCAGCCAGACCGTATATGTAATGGATATCAGAAAATAGCCTATTCGGCGTTAGTAAAATTAGCCATTTTTTCTTACAGAAATAGGTTCAAGAGTCTCGAAACTAATCGAATTTCTAGCAGATACTAGTTCAACTTTAGCAACTGTCAAAATAAATAAATAAATGAAAAAAATCAAATCCTACTAGTCATTATTTTAATTAGGAGTGCTTTCAATTCAGGAATTCATACAATCGTTTAATAATTTTTTGTTAGAAATGGTCGGATAAACGAAAAAATTACAGTTGTTTCTAAATTAAATGAAGATGACGAAAATTTACTGTACGTTGATTATAGGCGTACTGCAGAGTTTGAAATGGCATAAAAAGACATGGCTCCGGAAAATAGTTAAAATTTGGTACGTGTAATGATGAAAGCTGTAAGAAATAGCTTGCATTCCGAATTTGGACAGAATATCTCAAAAACTGCAGGAGTTTTGAGGAGAAAAACAATTTTTCCAGAAATTTGGACACCCTGTAGCTCCGTAACTAAGGTTTATCGGAACTATATTCATATGAAATTTTTTTCCTAAAATTGTACGTGGATTTTCCCCCTCAAGTTGTGACATAGTATTATGTAACACTCTGTAAATATGGGCTAAAAGTTCGGCAACACGTACTCGTACCATAATTCCATCGAAATTTCAATCCTGATATTTTTATTTTCCTACAAAATAAGACTCATGATGAAAATTCAAGCAATCGCCAAAAATTCATTTCAGAAATGATTGTACTAATTACTGGTAGCTAATTTTTATATCTTACATTATTAATAAACCTGTTTAAATTGTGCAATTCATTTAGTGAACAAATTCTTGTGTTAAATCGCGGGACTGAATTTATCTATAGGATTAATGTGTACCAAATGTTCCGGGGCCGAATTTACCTATAAAGTTTCGACCCTCATTATCCAGAAGGGAATTCACATGCTCCCACATGTTCAATAGCAGAGATGCAGTTAAACAAGATATCAAAGAAACTAAGCGGAAGACTGAAATTTTAACCTCATATGGAATTCATCAGACACCTAACCTCCTTTACTCATTCGATTTTCTATATCAATGTTTTTCAATCTTTTTGTATACGCAACCCCATTACAGGATGAAAAAATCACACGACCCCTTTAAACATATATAGAGAAAACTTTATTAAGCAAGTCTCGTCATAATGTCTATTTGTTTTCGGTTTTGATTCGCCTCCACCACAAATAGTTGTACCAGATGTTGTAGACGGGGATAATTCGAGAAACTTATCCATTTTTCAATTGGACCAAGCAAGTCAAAAAACAAAACAATAACACGGTAATGTTTAACGCTGACCAGCCGCAGAGTGCGAAGGAGTTAAAACAAAAGAACATTATGTGATTGTGTGCGAGTGGTGCGATGCCTATGCGACGATGCGGTGTTCAACGTCGTAAAATTTCGCCCTCGTTCAAGTTAGATCCGCACGCAGCCTACCAAGTTTGCTTGTAGCTACTTACTTTTAAAGCTTTCGCGGCTCGCTTGCATACAAATGAATAATTAATATATAGGTTTAATATATAGACAAATGAAATTCACTCGTTTTTCCCGAAGGGGTAGTCGTAGATTTCTTTCCACTCGTAGATATGTATCAAAATGGAGAAAATCGTGAACACACTCATTCAAATTAAAGTACGGGTTTACAGTCATAAATAATAAACCTCAATGTGTAATATGCGGCGATGTCTTATCTCGTGAGAGTATTAAACCGTCCAAACTTCTGCAGCATCTCACGACCAAGAATCAAAAGGAGCTGATAAGATGTTGGAATTCTTTGAAGGAAGATTAAAAGCAGCAAAATACTATGGTCCAGGAAATAAAATAGTGTCGTCCTAGTCTTGAACAAAACAGTAGAGTTGTAAAAACGCTCAAGCCAGCTCAAGAGAAGTCCAAACTAGCAAATTAGCTAATTTTAGTAGTCATTGATGTTTTCAATGATTTATTCATCCAACATCTCTATTTTCTTAGTATTTGCATACTGCTGAAATTAATTGTAACTCAATGTTCGTGCGCAAGGCTTGTGCGCTTCTATTTGATAGGCATGTGTTGATTTTCATATCTGATGTTGTTTTAGATATCCAGCGTAAACGACTCAGCATTATTAGCTAGCTATAAAGTTGCATATTGAGTTGCTAAAGCAGGGAAGCCGCACACAATCGCAGAAAATCTTATTTTGCCACCTGATTTAGATATTGTCGAAATTATGGTCACCAAGCAGGTGGCAAACAAGATAAAAAGCACATCGCTTTCTGATAATACTATTTAAAGAAGAGTAAACATTTTGCTTTGCAAATCGACGAATCTACAGATGTTCCCGATTGTGCTCTATTTGTATTATTTGTGCGCTTTGAAGCAAATGACAGTATCACAGAGGTTATTTTGTTTTGCGAAACATTTCCTGCAAATACTTCTGGCCAGTGTTTGTACGATGTGTTTTTAGAAAACACTTGAAACTACGACATTGATTGGAAGAAATGTATCGCTATTTGCAATTTTGATTGCCCAAAAAAGTGGACTCGTTGCGAGATTAAAATCAATAATGCCAAATGCATCATGGACACATTGTTTTCTTCATCTTCAAGCTCTAGCAGCTAAAGTTTTACCGTCTGATTTAAATGGCGTGCTTACAGAGGTAATAAAAATTGTAAATTCTATCAAGAGTAGAGCATTACAAACCCGGCTGCTCATAATTATTTGTGAAGATTCGATTCATAACAGTCTCTTTCATCACACAGGTATCTTTTCAAAGGAAAAGTATTGGAAAGAGTTCTAGAACTAAAAGCTGAACAGCTGAAGATAGAGTTAAAGCATTTCATGTAAAACTTCAATTGTGCTCATCTTCTCTGCAAAACAATATATTTGAGTCTTTTCCGTGTGTTCAGAAGACTGTTGATTCCTACGGATCAGCAGCCGACACTTGGCTTCAAAAGTTGGATACTCTACAACAGGAGGCTCTGAAAATCTGTTTCGGCTATCTCAGAAGCACACCTAATGATTTCGTACTCTCAAATGCTGACTCTCAAATTTCTCTCTAAAAAACACGCCTTTTCTTCTCCACTTATGATCAAGATTCACAGCTTATATATTCTAATACTCACATCAATATATTGGACGATCAAAAACGATCCACTTTAATAGCGAATGTCGACCTATTCATGGAACATAAAAAGAGGATGATTACATCAGATGAACTAGTCAGGTACAAAATGGATTTCTTCAAATTACGAGATGTAGAAAATATTCATGTTCCCATCAACGGAGAAATGACGGCAAATGCTGATTTCTACCGATTGACAGACTGACGCTTCAAAAATTTACATCACCTGTACACAGACGCCTCCAAACAAGATAACGTTGGTTGTGCTATTTTCGATCCCTTACTCACCACTCATTCACTGTTTCGACTCAGCAACAACTTCTCTATTTTCTCGGCAGAACTTCTAGCTCTAAGTAGAGCATTAGATTACATTATCCCGTATATCGATACATTTTCCTCAAAAAATTTAATGATAATATCAGATTGAAAAATCACTTAGGTCCGGAGCGTTGTCCAGGCTATCTGCAGCAGGCTGTAAAATCGAGTTTCTCAAGGCTTAGGCACATTCAGGAATTGTGGGCAATAAAAATGTTGATTCCTTGGCATTTCTCGACCCCATCCTCTTTCCTTTTGCCATGTACAACGATTTTTCCCCTCTTTAAACACCTCACAATTTCAAGATGGAAAGAAACCTCTAAATCCAACCCAAGCGGACAATTCTATAAATCAATTAAACCCTGCCCAACACATTCGTATTGGTTCGATAACATCTTAATGAAGTAGATGAGTCTGATCCCATTAGGAATTTTAAACGAGGTTTTATTCGTACGATCTCTAGAATAAAAAGTGGTAACGCTCTCTTTGCGAAAGATCTTCACAGAATGAATTTGAAAGATAACCCTCTTCACTCATGTGGAGAAATAGGAACTTTTAACCACTTTCTGCTTCAATGTAATATTAATGTTCAAAATATTCAATCGCTATGCTTAACCTTGAGCAAAATGACCCAACTCCATCAGCCATATCGGGCTGAACAAATTTTCGTACTCAACAACCCCAAAGTCTTTTGGAAAATATACATATTTTTAAAGAAATCTGTTATTAACTTATGCAAACAAAGATCGGGTGGCCGGGAGGTCTAAGTTCTCAGATGCTCGGGCCGAGAGGCTGTGTGTGTGTGTGTGTATTTAAAGACAGTCAAAGTTTCACAATAAAATGTATCATATAAACAATTATCCCTCTTGACTTATGTCTAACGATAGTCCAAACCCGGAAGGCCGGTGTTGAGATGCGCGGATAACAGACATATCCGCCTCGATATCTTCCTTCAATAGAAGAAAAGACGGTTGATAATAATACAACAACCCAATCACTTGTAGTAAAGGCTCACATTCCTTCTATGATACAGAGCTTACATAATTTGCAAGAGAAATTATTAACATACTTTCCAGACTTGCACTCAGAAGCTGACACTGGGCGTACGTGGATTTTGGTCTCTTTCTGGGACAATAGGATTGGCAGTTCGCACTACAAATTTGAAGTTAAAAGGTTGTAGATTTAGCTTCTGACGGCGTGCTCGAAATAGAACATCCTTCTCAAAGTATTCACATGTTTTGGATGGAAAGAAAACAAGAATATCCAGAGCTGGTAAGGGTAGCTCCAAAATCATTAATGACCCCCTTAGGAATTTGGATTATTTTGGATTTCTCGATTTTCCAGGATTTCGGCCTAAGACAATATTTCCGTTGTTATCAAAGTTAGGTAAAACTATTTAAAAATTCTACTGGCTTTTTGAGTAGGGTGCAGGATCGTATTGAAATATATTTTTGTTTCATCTTCGAAATATACTATAAACTAGTTTGTTCTATACGTAAACCATAGGTGAATTTAGATAAACTTAAAGACTATTATTATTCTTTTCAAATGTATATAATATGTGTTACAAAGTTCTTCAACAGACATAAGTATTTTCATTAGTCAAAATGCAGGAGTCCAAAATACTTCAGCAAGCATTTTGAATTGGAATATTGGTCAATAAGTTAAACAAATTCTAAGTTTTAATTCAAATATTCTATAGCATTATAGTTTTATATGCTCAAGTTGATATAATAAATCCTTGAATTAGCTCCAGAAAGAATCTTATGGGGTTTAATTTGGCGAAAGAGGTGGACATCTCGTTGGCTTAACCGTTCCCATTTGTTATCCATGAAATCAAAAGTTCTGAGATTATCTTCATCTAGTGTGTAGGCATATCATCTTAATGGAAATATAATAACCTTTTTTGAGCTAGGAGAATTTCATCCGAGATACGCTCAACTATTTTCCCATTTATTATATCATGAAGAAGTCGTTCACGAAGGATTTCATCAAGAATGGCGTGTTTCGTAAACGCGCATCAAATATTAAAACCGCAATCTAGAAATCCAATGGACATGCTGACGAAGCAAACTGGAACACAGCCTCAATGGTAGTTACAGTAAAAAAGGTTCAATTGGCAGTAACTACCTTTCAACCATATAAAGCACCAGGAGCAGATAGTATATACCCTGCACACTTAATAAAAGGTATGGACCGAATTGTTATGCACTTAATCCACATCTTCAGTTCCTGCCTAACTTTGGGATATATTTCAGACCCCTGGAAAAGGGTTCGGGTTGTCTTCATCTCCAAGCCACTCAAGATCGTTTACAAAATCGCTAAAGGTTTCAGACCAATCAGCCTCACCTCCTTCCTACTGCAGACTATGGAGAGACTGGTAGAAAGATATCTCAGGGAGAACACCCTAGTGGATCACCCTCTACATATCACTCAACATGCCTACGAGCAAGGTAGATCAGTCGACTCAGCACTATACTCCGTAGTAGGGTACATCGAGAAAGGACTGAAAAAAGGCGAAGTTACTCTAAGAATATTCCAAGATATAGAGGAAGCTTTCGACAATATACTATACAAATCAATAGATAAAGCTATCGCAGATACGAAAGTAAACAAAACCATAGCAAGGTGGATGGAACGTCTGCTGTCGACCAGACGCATCGAGGCTCAGCTCGGCGAGTCGACCGTTCGATAGATCACCAGCAGGGGATGTCCACAGGGGGAGTTCTATATCTTCTTCTTTGGAACCTCGTGCTAGATGGGCTACTGGCGGCCCCTGCCGATGCTGGGCACTTTGCAGTAGGCGATGCCGATGACCTCGTCATCCATCTTCGTGGGAAAACCTTAGCACCATATTTGAAGCTGCGCAGAACGCTCTGCGAATGACTGAACAATGGTGCAGAGAGAACGACTTGTCTGTGAATCCTCACAAAACAGACATGACTATATTCACCCGAAAAAAGAAACTACCACCTTTCAAGGCACCCATTCTTTTCAACGAGGACCCAACACTAGTAAAACAAAGGAAATACCTATGTGTGATGCTTGATGCCTAACTAAGTTGGGACAATCACATCAAAAGACAGGCGCAAAGAGCCCAAAACACACTCTGGGCGAGCCGGAGATTATTCAGCTCCAGATGGGGACTTAAACCAAAGATAACATACTGGCTATACACAATAGTGATAAGACCGCTCATGACCTATGCCGCTATCGTTTGGTGGCCTGCACTGGAGAAAGGGATAACACCCACGGCCTCCATGGAGTTTCTTCTGGGCATCCCTCCACTACATATAATGGTGGAGTAGGTGGCCATGTAGGCTTCTTTGATACTGTGGGAGGGAGGTATGTGGAGAAAAAGAAATTAATTCTCTGGACACTCCACATCCCTGAACAAAATCAGAGAACTCCGTCCTGACCTTCTCACAAGAGGATATCGAACAAGAGCCACCTACTAATTTGACGAGCCCTACAAAGTAGTTATTTAGCCAAAAGAAATTTGGACCACACCCCACGCCTCACTCATCCCACAGGGCCCCTACCTGGTTTACGGATGGGTCCAAAACCGGGACGGCTACAGGCATCGGCGTTCACGGACCTAGGGCGACCATTATGATCGCGCTGGGAGACAACGTCATCGTAACACACGCAGAAATATTTTCTATTCTCCGGTGCGTACAGGAAAACCTACATAGGAACTATAGAGACGCATACATCTACATATTCTCTGATAGAAAAAACGCCCTCAGATATCTGAAAGATACGAAGGTTACATCCAAACTGATTGACGAATGCAGAAAAGTACTTTAACAACTCAGTGCTACAAACAGAGTCACTCTGATTTGGTGGAAACGAGATAGCAGACAGCCTCGCTAAAAAGGCAACAGCTGTCAGGCCGATGAGATCAGAACCAATTCTGACCATCCCATGGACCTATGTGCTCTCTTTATTTCAAAACTGGACTACCACCGAGGCTCAATATTACGGGGCAGACATCTTGGGACTGAGACAGTCAAAAAGGCTCATAGAAGGGCCGCAATCAAAGAGGAGGGTACATACTGTCCCTCGAAAAAGAGTCTGTTGGGATGGTAGTGGGCTTTTTTAACCGGACACCAACTCAAAAAACATCTACATGTCATGAGTCTATCGGAAACCACACAATGTCGTGGTTGCCTAGAAAATGACGAAACAACGGAACACATACACTTCGAATGTCTCGCTCATAAGGAAACCCGACTGAACGCCTTGGGCACTAAACCACCCAGCGCCCGGATGATACAGGAGGCCCCATACAACAGGCTTGCAAGCTTCTTCAGGAAGTTTTTGCAAGACAAATAACAACTCAACAAAACACGGAACTCAGGCCAAACCGCTGCCCATATGAGCGCCGTGCAGGAAGAAGAAGAAGAAGATGCATCGTTGTAAAGAGACTTTGAAGAGCTCACAAATGAGATATCACTCTCTCAAATAGATGCCTGAAGATGTTCCCCAAACAAAATCATTCGATATATTTCGGCAAATTTTTCCAATCATTATGGATCTATATAATATGTCATATCTTCATTTCAGCGGGTTTGAGCGATATCAAACCGAATACTAGCTAAGTCATTAAGATGGTAGTTTTAACTTCGAAGGATTGTGATTCGAAAATAAGTTAGACGCATTAGTTGTATTTCAGAGGAAAAGAACCATGTACTTGTCTTCTCTTCTTAAAACTTTCAGCAAAATCCACCGGGAGCCATTTTCAATGGATTTTGTGCGCGAGTCTTTCATGTTAAATAAAGAAACGAGTGCTACAAATTATTGAAAGAGGCCTAGAGCTTCATCTTTCAGAAAGCCGAGGGAGTAGTGAGGTTGACCAACGTGTTGGTTGAAAGTCAGTACAAAGTGGTTACAAAAATTTGCTATCCGACCAAAAGTTCGTTCGTCAAAAGATCTGCTGATATTTTCTTGAGAGGTTGGATGATAAGCCTGAATCAGAACGTACAATTAAACCTGAATATTCTAGTTCCATATAATGAATCTTTAATCGTCAAAAAACGAGAAAGGCTCGGTTCTCCAAATTTAAATATAATGCTCATCTAATCTTTATATTCATATCAGTGGCATCGTGATGACAGAATTTTTTCCAGAAGCTTAAATTATACAGCACTGCTAGAGTGAGTTTGTACGAAACTGCCGGAGTTGAGACAGAATAAGTCGCGGAAATTGATGAGAGCAAAGCTGTCCTTAGCGTTATTTACACGTTAAAGACACCCAGTCACTTAGCACTCTATCACTTCTACTTGTTTTTGAAGATCGAGTTGGTTATAGTCGATGGAAACAGTAATGCTAAAATCCTAAAATGCTCCTCCAAAAAAGGACTCCCACTATTGCTTTGACCCCTGGAAAAATGAATGGAAGAGTGTTTGGCGAGGGGAGTCCATTGAAAGTATCCCTTAGATTGTAAAATAAACTTCAAAATGAAATTCTTTTTCAAGAGCTGTCTCTCATTAAATAGCTACTTCTCGTAATTGACTTCGATCCACGTTATCAGGTGTTGAAGAAGTATATGATAATATTTCATTTGGTATTCGATATGAGAAAGTTTGTAGAAACAAAATAAAATCATTGAAATTATCTATTTCTAAAATTTTCTTCAATATCGGTTTACATTGTGCAATATTCAAAACATTTGAATATCTTATTGATCAAAGTTCTTGCAGAAACACGACTTTTTTTATTTTTTAAATGAAAATAAAATATAAAATTAAATCACAAGATTCGGAATACAGAACAAAACCAGTTTTATACAAATGAATAAAACAACCAAAGAAACAATATTTACTTATATTATATTATTTTTCTAAGAGAAAACAACATTTTATATTTGAAACCCGAAAATTGTGCTAACACGTGTTAAGAATAAAATTGAATGAGTTCGACTGCAACTGTATCTGTTGAAAGGATTCATTTTTATTGCTCTAAGAATGGAAAAATCTTCAATGAATTTTGTATATTTTATTTGTAGGATTTCCTACAAGAATAGTGCCGACTGGAGATTTTGAATTTCCAGCAAAATATTTAATTTTCTCTGGTAGGCGAATCAACACAGTATTCAATTACGTAAATATAAATTTTGCGAAAAGCATACAAAATCAAATATGCATCGGAAAAAATATTCAGTTATATGCTTCTCCTACAAGAATATTTGTGAACTTTGATTAGTAACAACAACTTAAATATTTACATCACCACTATTTTACATGATGATAACACCAGGAAGATTTTTATAATAACATGATAAGACTCTTGATGAAAATAAGTTGTTATCACCGGTATTCTTGATCTCATGACAAAGCTTCACAACTCTCGTCACCAATGCTTTGTCCGTTACCTGAAGTGACATTTTTCTTGCGATCACATCGTCTTGAAGTTCTACAGCATCATTTACAAAACCTACTTTTTTGGCGTAACAAAGAATGTAGGCCGAAAGATTTTCGTTCTTTTCATCGATATCTCCTTTTTTCGCTCTCGATAATACATCGGAATCCACATTAATTTCTTTCCCACATTCAGCATTGTATGTTTGGATTCGAGCAAACATTTCTTGAAGTTCATTGCCCTGAAAAAATAGATTTCATGTATAGAAGCAAACATAATAACAAATCGCATGATCTTTGCTCGATGCCTCTTTGAAGTCTTAATGAATCATATGGATTGAAAATAAGAGAATTAAATAATGTTTAACCCTAATAATTGCAGAACTGTAAGTCCTAAGGACATGTCCTGTTATCCTGTTGCCTACTACCACTATAAGAACCCGTTAGATAGGATCAAGCGTATAGGACAGGCGATGACAATAAAAAACCCTTTTGGCAGAGCCTACAGGGAAACTCAGATTTCGTTTTCCAGTTTGGGAATAAGCTTAGCAAACTTTAAAGATTCTTGTACTTGTTCGAATTTTGTGGTATAAAAGAGAAGAACTGAACTCTTCAAACGAAGGTCTCTTAATAGAATATCCCTACGAAAATAGTATAGGTTTGCCTTGGTTATTACCAGAGATATGAGAGCTTATGAATTTTCAAACACTCCGTCCGGATTCGAAAGCCGAATATGTATTGATTTGAAAAGTTCAACCTTCATTATTCCAGTGCAGAAGGTAAGTGTTGAATCATAACAATTAATGAACGAAAGCCTTGGATAATAATATACCTAGGAATAATTTGAAAACTGCATAGATATATTTCGGTAATTTTAGGGATATGGGAATTTTACAATTTTTCAACCCATCCTTCTCTATTCGTAACATAAAACAGAAGGGTTGTATCAAATATTTTAATAATAACAGGTCAAAGAATAGAAGAAGAAGAAAAGAAATTTCGATAGATATGGTGATTTGAACATTTACAAATCTTTCTATTTCTATCGTCTTGGCTCGATTTTGTCCCACAGCGATCCCCGCCGCAAATTTGGTTCCTTGAATGATGCTGTAAAGTGGCGGCCAGGTCATATATATATATATATATATATATATATATATATATATATATATATATATATATATATATATATATATATATATATATATATATATATATATATATATATATATATATATATATATTGTTCTCCACCTGCAAGAATACAGGCCTCTGTCCTTCTTCACATATTATCACGCACTCTTTGAAATATTTCTGGGGTATTTCTTATCGTGTCACAAGAATTTATTATTCGATTTCTCAATTCTTCTACAGTTTTCACTGAAGTAGTTGGGGACTATTGGTTTTCGGATCGTTGGATATATAGCAAACTTTACAGAATGGCCATCTAGATAGCCTAATCTAATTCCTCTCGGTTCCTTCTTGTGAGACTATCTCTAAGTCTGAGGTCTATCTTACATCACCCGAATCACTGAAAGAACAACGAGAATGTATTGTGCAAGCTTGTCAGTAGATGACGCTACAAATATTGTAACATGTTAGGCAATCATTCAAATCACTATTGTTCCAATACATAGATTTAAATAGGGAGTACTTCGAATATTTTCGATAGGAATGTAACACGACTAAAACCTGAAAACTCAATGATATGTTTCATTTCCTGAAAGAGCTTCATGAGAATCATAGAAGTCCCAGCTGTGTTACTTTTTTTTAAATAATGGCATTTCAAAATGAAAATCATTATTGATTTGAAAACCTCTCTAATGATGTATCACACAACCCTCTACTCATAAAAATTTTCGGAGTGATAAAGGGGGTTGATATTCAAACGTTTAAAAAAGTAACAAAAATTTTACGATTCAACCAAATCGGTTTCGATGGAACATTTTCCTCAAACGGAGATCAAACAGATTCATGAAAACTTAGAACAGAACTTTTCCAAACACATCTCGATTTCAATTCGACACCGAAAACATTTCGATACGTTTTCTTCAACAAAATTGATTCAATAGCATAAAGTATATTCGGTAAGTTGCATATGTCTTATGCATATTTTAGAACTTTATCTCAATGATTTTACCATGCTATTTTATATACGGGGTGCTCAAAAATCACTTGACTAATCAATAATTCTAAATTGTCAAAAGAACGTTTCTTTCGAATAGGTGTACCTTATTTTACTTTGCAAGAATTTTAAATTAATATTGATTGATTTGTGTGATGTTATTTCTTAGCTAAAACGGCTCGTTTTCATTTTATCTGCGATTTTATCCAATATCCAGCAGTTCCTTCAGAATTTCTTTCAGTATTTCATATTCATATCAGGATCACATTCTATAATGTATAATATGATTTTAAAGGTTCGCTTAATGTTATAGAGCTAACGGCCTGGATTATTCCTTGGTCCATAAGTTGAAGCAAAGACGTCGGTACTTACATACAAGATTCCGTATCCTTAGTAAACGCGTCGTGAAATAGACCGATGAAAAGGTAAAATAGACCTTATTACAACCACACCTAAGGTATGTTTTTAAATTATATATCCGCTGCATTGGTTCAGATTTTCCTTTGACATAAATCGCCTTCGCCGCCGACGGCGTTTTTGAGAATATAAACAACCAAAATGTTTGATTAAACCAATCTTATTAGTCCATTCAGAAAGTATATTGTTGAATGCCACTTACAAGACGGTCCGTCCTGGTAAAGGCTTTGCGTTTTTTTTTTTTCGTTTATTCATAGTCGCATGACTCTTTCGAGTATTAGTGACTTCTATGCATTGAGATGAGATTATTATATAATACAATTTTTGTGGTAATGTTATTACATACTTCATGCTACAATATGTATTGCAGGAAAAAAAGTAACAGAATACAAATGAATTTCAAAAAGATTAGATCTTGTTATATAGATGGCTTTCTCGCAGGAAGGTCAAGACCTTCTTGCATCCAGCTGTGTTACCTAGTAGGGATTTCAGGTTTCTAGTTAGTCCTAGATGTTGACGAATCACATGGTACTTTTGGCAATCTAATAGAATGTGTCTCACTTTCAATTCGCATTGGCAGGCTTCGCAGTTAGGTTTTTCTTTTTTATTGAATAGGTGTACGTGTGTTATATTTGTATGTCCATATCTGAGTTTATTGATCGTTATTTATTCCGTTCTGGTAAAGTATATGGCAGGGTTCTCCTCATAGAAGCTATTTCTTATGGATTGCACCTAGTTGTACACCAGCGATAGCCATTCTCGGTTCCAAACATGTTCTAGTTGTTTTTTGGCATTTCGTAAGCAGTCTTTTTCTTACGATTTGTACATAAGTTGTTAGGTTTGAGTGAACTGCTTCTTTAGCAGCGCCATCTGCGTCCTCATTGCCTCGGATCCCAAAGTGTGCTGGTGTGTAAAGTTGGACTATTATCTTGTTGAGAGTAAAAAGTTCATTCCGAATGATGTTTACCAGAGTGTTATTACTAAAGTAAAACGAAAGTAGACACTTCTGTCACTTTTCCACAATTTCTTCAATAATCACAACCGGTTTCGAGCCTACGGTCATTTTCAAGTGAATCACAATATAATATATGAGTAGGCAAGTACATATAAAATGGAATTTATCCTTAATATTGAGTAGTGGGTATCCATTATGTTCTAGTTGGCTGTTGAGGGTAATAAATTGTGGGTTTTTACATGGTTTGTTAATCTCCAAACTTTCCTACAAGTTCATCTGTCTCCCTTGTAATATTTGTGAAGGATTTTAAGGTGGTTCAATGATATCGAGTGGTTAGTTGATTTTATGTGTTCAAATATTGGCGAGTTCTTATCTGACGAAATATGTTCCTTAAATCTAGCTTCAAAACTTCTCCCTGATTATCCCAAATAGGCTACCTGACATTCATTGCATTTGATTTGATAAATTCCTGATTGCTTGAATTTATTGTTCTTTTGTTCGGCATTGAATAATTATCTGCTTAAGTTGGGGCTGCTTGAGAATGAAGCAGTTATGTTCAATTTGGAAAAGTATTTACTGATTTTGTTAGAGAGTTCGCCGGTGTATCTGAGACTAGTGTTTCTTTTTTCCGGGCTTTCTACGATGCTATATAGTAATCGAGAGGTAATGGTTAATACGTTGTTACTTGCGTTTAATGAATGATTTAATATTCTGTCGAAAGGGAAACAAAGTAAGCTCTATGAATGATGGAGTTATATGCAGCTAGTTTGTGGTTCATATGACTGAACGAGTCCATTGGAATCGATGCGTCTTTAAATGTTTTCTTTCTGTTAATTTTATAAGTTATTTGGTTATTTGAATTTGTAAATGTTAAGTCCAAGAAATTAATTGAGTAATTATTTTCTAATTCAGGAGTGAAGCTGATGCGGCAATGTATTTTATTCATGATACTTAAAAATTGCTGAATTTGTCTGTTTGAACCATGAGTCTAACACACCGCCATATGTCACTCATTAATTTAATCAATCTTCTTCAAATATGCCTATCTCAAACTAACTTTCGAATTCAATCTAAATTCCTTAATCAAAATTTAGGTCTTCCAATGAGTTGACCTCTTAGGCCTCTACGAGATGACATTTTCATGAATAATTTAGAGAAATACTCAATATTTAACACATATTTCGCTAAAAAACACATGACTTTCTGGTACAGATATATAGATGACATTTCAGTTAGTTTTCGTGCATCAAACCGACAAATTCAGCAATTTTTAAATTTCCTGAATAAAATGCATTGCCGCATCAGCCTCACTTCTGAATTAGAAAATAATAACTAAATTAAGTTTCCCGACTTAACCATTACAAATTCGAGTAACCAACTAATTTACAAAAGTTACAGAAAGGAAACATTCACAGACGCATCGATTCCAATGGACAGTCATTTTAGCCACAAA
Organism: Cryptolaemus montrouzieri; assembly: GCA_013387265.2. Lineage (NCBI taxonomy): Eukaryota > Metazoa > Arthropoda > Insecta > Coleoptera > Coccinellidae > Cryptolaemus > Cryptolaemus montrouzieri. The sequence continues at coordinate 109,418,666 of JABFTP020000185.1, forward strand.
CTAGCTTCAAATAACTCCGTGATTCATAGGGCTTACTCTGTTCCCCTATAGACAAAAAATTTTCACACTGAACTCAATATCATCAGAAAAATTGCTTTAAATAACAACAATACATAACCTTTTCTAAATACAATCATTAAACGCAACGTATTACCTCTCGATTAATATATAGCATCGTAGAACCCCGGAGAAAAGAATCACTAGTATCAGATACACCGGCTAACTCTCTAACAAAATCAGTAACTACTTGTCCAAATTGAACATAAGTACGTCATTCTCAAGTAGCCCCAACTGAAGCAGATTATTAATCAATGCCAAAAAAAAGAACGATAACTTCAAGCAATCAGGAATTTATCAAATCAAATGCAATGAATATCAAGTAGCCTATATCAGACAAACAGGGAGAAGTTTTCAAGCTAGATTCAAGGAACATATTTCCTCAGATAAAAATTCGCCATTATTTGAACAAATAAAATCAACTAACCACTCGATATCATTGAACAATCTTGAAATCCTTCATAAATTTAACAAAGGGACAGAGATGAATTTGTTGAAAAGTTTGGAGATCAACAAACTATGTAAAAACCCATAATTTATTACCCTCAACAGCCAACTAGAGCACAATGGATCCCCACTACTCAATATTTAGGATAAATTCTATTCTGTACTTGTACTTGGCTACTCATGTATTATATTGTTATTCACTTAAATATGACTGTAGGGTCAAAAGCGGTCGTGATCATTGAATAAATTGTGGAAAAATCACAGAAGTGTCTAATTTCGTTTTACTTTAGTAATAACACTCTAGTAAACATCATTCGGAATGAACTATTTACTCTCAACAAGCAAATAGTCCTACTTTACACGCCAGTACACTGTGGGATCCGGGGCAATGAAGAAGCAGAAGGCGCTGCTAAAGAAGCAGTTCACTCAAACCTAACAACTGATGCACAGATCGTAGAAAAAGACAGACTACGAAGTGATTAAATACATCTATAACATTTTTGGAACCAAGAATGGCTATCACAGGTGAACAAATATGTGCAATCTTTGAGAAATAGCTTTTATCAGGAGAACCCTACCATATACTTCACCAGAAGGGAACAAATAACGATCGATAGACTTAGATATGGAGATACAAATATAACACACCTGCACCTATTCAATAAAAAAGAAAAACCTATCTGCGAAACCTGCCAATGCGAATTAAATGTGAGACACATTCTACTAGATTGCCAAAAGTACCATGTGATTCGTCAACATCTAGGACTAACTAGAAACCTGAAATCCGTACTAGGTAACACAGCTGGATGCAAGAAGGTCTTCACCTTCCTGCGAGAAAGCCATCTATATAACAAGATCTAATCATTATGAAATTCATTTGTAATTTGTTACTTTTTCTGTTTCATATATATCGTACCATGAAGTATATGATAACAGTACCACAAAAATTGTATTATATACCACTGTATCGCAATGCATAGAAGTCTCTAATACTCGAAAGAGGCATGCGACTATAAATAAAAGAAAAAAATGCAAAGCCGCCTTTACCAGGACGGAACGTCATGTAAGTGGCATTCAACAATATACTTTTAGCATGGACTAATAAGATTGCTTTAATTAAACATTTTGGTTGTTTATATTTTCAAAAACGCTGACGGCGGCGAAGGCGGTTTATGTCAAAGGAAAAGCTGAACCAATACAGCGGCGATATAGTTTAAAAACTTACTCTATGTGTAGTTGTCATAAGGTCTATTTTACTTTTCTATCAGTCCATTTTACAACGCGTTTACAGAGGATACGGAATCTTATTTATTAATACATATGTAAATACCGATATACGGATTAGATTCTTTTTCTTTAGCCGCGAATAAAGAAATTGGGTCGCATTTTATTCAACCCCAAATAGTAAAAAGGCAAATGTAGGAAGCGCGAATAAGAAATTTTTACTGTATTCAAGTTTATTAAAAAAAACGCTTTCACGATATGCCAACTGAGATTAATGATTAGCGGTGTACTATAAAATATAGATGTGAGCTTGTACAAACATTATTATTTAGGAAAAATTTAGCAAAAAATTAGACTCTGCCGTCAATGCAATCCGCCACTGATATGATTAAATGTAGTGAATAAGCGGAAAAATATGAGATGAATTTTCATTTGCTACAAGGTACATTCCTTACCATTACGACTGCTGGTATCACCATCATTACTGCAGCAAAAATATTTATTTTAATCATTGTAACACTTCTCTTTCTTCTCAAGCAAGTTGTACCATTCTTATCAAGATTTTAATTGCGTGCTTTTATATAAATGAACATATGATAACCTTCCCAAATGTATCTAATTTAGAACATCGAAAAATCTGGGAAACAAAGGAAATTAACTTGCAAATTCGAGAATTATTCAGGAAAATGTAAGTTATTACATTTATTATTCTAAATTAATCTGAAATCACACACTTGTTCGAAGGTGTTTATTTTTGGTATTACGTCATTCAGAATTGTAATTGCATCTTCTCCTATATAAGGTGACCTTTATATTTTCGTTTCGCTTCGAAGCCATTTCACCTTTTATCTTACTTTAACGATTTGCACGCATAAATAAATTTATGAATTTTATTGATGTAGTAACTAGAAAAATTAAAATCAACTTCAATAAATTTAATCAAAGTGTTTCTTAAAAATTAAGTTTTATTAGAATCATAAAATCTTTTAGATAAATGTGGGAGTTAGTTTTCCTGCATTTTATTTGAACCTCAAAACGGAAAAACTTTACATTGCGTATAGATTGAATACTCATCCATTCTACGCACTGTGGTTTCCTCAAATCGTGTTTCGATACATAAAAAGATATGTAATAATGCAATATAAATAATTGACCCCGGTTTAGGATTGTCCTTATTATTTAATGGCTTTAAAGTAGCTATCACAGTATCGGGTGATGGCAAAAATTCTGATATTTCGACCTCCACATCAACACTGAAGTTGCTCTTGTTTCAAGACTGGAAGATCGAAGCTCATTATTTGTCTCATTTGTCTCTGGTGCTGGGAGTTCTTGTCTTTGAGTTGGCTATTGTAATTTTGGACTATTAGTTACGTATAATGGCATAAAGTCTTCATCGAAGAGACTGTTGGTGTGAAAAGGGTAAATACCTGGTTTCTTGAAACCAGTCATATTATTAGTGGGGATCATTGCCTATAGAATAACTGTTGCTACTAATTGTGGTATTTCACAAACTGCAAAAGTCTACTCGGATTACTGCGGAGCCATGCATTGTGAGCCGATGAAAGATATTTGTTAAGGGCCCGAAAGCATGATGTCTAACGGTTGAAATTTATGGGTAAAACATTATTGTAGAAACTTCAAGAATAGACAGAATATTAGCGTTCATTTGAACATTGCTCATTCGAATCTCATTGTTTTGTCCCAAATGATCTATTCACCGAATTCCCTTCATTACGTTAAATGAATGAAAATTCATTGAAAATTTTTTATTCACGAAACTCAAAGCATTAACAGTAATTATGTTGATGAGCGCATGATAACATTCGTAGCTTTTAAATCCAATTTCAGTGGTACGATATTTTTTTACTTTTAGCACTAAACTTCCAAAATAATGTGCTGTTACTCAAAATAAAAGCCGTACGGCGACTAATTCAACAGTGGTTCAGGTCCCTCATCATCGCGCTTTGTTTTATACCTTCCGTTTATGAGTATCACACACCGCGTGCGTGATATTGTCGGTAGAGCACTTGACCCCGCAATTCAACAGACCCCGCTCTGCTCTACCCCTATTTTTCGGTATAATAACATTAAAAATGATATCTTTCATATACTTTCATAGGAAGAAAATGAAGGTCATGTTGCAACCAGTAACTATCTTTTTCAAAAAAAAAAGTTTGAGTCACCTTCAGTTTCTTTGCAACAGCAGTTGAGTTGATCCTGATACAAATTTTGAAATCATAAAAAAATGAGAAATATATGTATATCGGGTATTCCGAGACGAACGCTCGTCGTATCCTCATAATCGTGAACTTGTCTGCAATTTCCATTCAGAATTCTAATTTTATTCAATTTCTCTAATAGTCATCCTGAATAACAATCAGGTTTTCGGTAAAAATTAATAGTATAACGCAAAAAGGAATTGAACAACAAATAACAGTATCTTACTATATTATTAAGAACACAACATCCTTCCTTCTTGATATCAGATTCAACATATTTATTTTTACAGAATAATAACTCCTGGGACATTCTTATAATAACACGTGAGAACTCGAGCAATAAAGAGTCCATTGTCTCCGGGATTGGCGGTTGCATCACAAAGTTTGACAACTCGATCAACTTCAGCTTTATCTGGAATCTGCAGTGATATTTTTCTTGTGATCTCATCTCTCTGTAGTTCTACAGCATCATTTATGAAGCCAGCTTCCTTGACGAAACACAAAAGATACGACAAAAGAACTGGATTCGATTCATCTATATTTCCCTTTTTCACTCTGGCCAACAAAGTGGAATCGACATTATTGTCTTTTAGGCATGTTGCTTGATTGGCTTGAATTCTAGCAGCTAGATCTTCAGCATTGCCAGCCTGAAATGTTGGTTACATATCAAATATCCGGCATTAGTCAAATGCCGGATTAAATTAGCAATATATAAAAATTTCTATCTTTTATACCAAAATATTATTTCTCAAATAGTTAGTTTTGATGGTGCTGTAGAACACAATTTCTTTGGGCATGGCATAGATAACAATCAATTATTTTGAATATCATTCAATTCTGCCAAAAATTCAATACGTGTAATCAACTTTGAATTTTTCTTCGTTGTTTAAGGGACATCAATGAAAAAACTGTAACGTGCTGGTACTCAAAAAAAAAAAGCCTGACGGCGACTAATTCAACGGTGGTTCAGGTCTCTCATCCTCCTGTTTTGTTTTATACCATAGGTATCACACACCGTGTGCGTGATATTGTCGCTAGAGCACTTGACCCCGCAATTCAACAGACCCCGCTCTGCTTTACCTATATTTTTCGATAAAATAACATTAACAACGATATTTTAAATATACTTTCATCGAAAATAAATGAAGGTCATTTTGTAACCAGTAACTATCTCCTATTTCCAAAAAGATTCAGTCACCTTCAGTTTCTTTGCAACATCAGCTGACTCGTTTTGAGTTGATGCTGATACAAATTTTGAAATCATAGAAACATTAAAAATATATGTATATCCGGTATTCCGAGGCGAACGCACCAATGTATAGCTCCTACAATTGTTAATCGATTTCAAAAACAAAAACTAAATGACACATTCTCTTTGTTCTGCCACTCTGTATATAATATTTTGCATTACACTTATTTCATGCAATAAATTTGGAGTGTCCATTCTTTTCTCACTTGTTTTCTTTTATATCATTGTTGTAATATCGTCAAGATATTGTACTAAAATATCGATAAAATCTTTAGTTATTTTAGCCGTATTCTCTTAATCGTGAACTCTTTTGTGATTTTCACTCAGAATTCTAATTTTATTTTATATCTTTGGTGAGCATCCTGAATGGCAATATGGTTCTCAGTAAAAAAAACAATATAACACAAAACGGAAGTAAACAAAAATTTATATGACTTCGATCTGAATAACAGTATCTCACTATATTATCAAAAACGTAACATACTTTCTTTTTGATATCAGATTAAACATATTAATTTTTACAGAATAATAACTCCTGGAACATTCTTATAATAACACGTGAGAACTCGTGCTATAAAGAGTCCATTGTCTCCGGGATTGGCGGTTGCGTCACAAAGTTTGACAACTCGATCAACTTCAGCTTTATCTGGTTTCTGCAGTAATAATTTGTCTGTAATCTCATCTTCCTGTAATTCTACAGCATCATTTATGTAGCCAGATTTCTTGATGAAACACAAAAGATACGACAATAGAACTGGATTCGATTCATCTATAGTTCCCTTTTTCGCTTTGGCTAACAAATTGGAATCGACATTATTGTCTTTTAGGCATGCTGCTTGATTGGCTCGAATTCTAGCAGCTAGGTCTTCAGCATTGCCGGCCTGAAATGTTGGTTACATATCAAAATATCTACAAACACATATAAAGGGTAGCCGCCGAATATGAGATATTAAGAGCTTACGAAAAAAGATTTATTGATTACCACCAAATTTCAGACCGAATTTTTGGTACAGAGTATTCTTCCCGAAATACAATTTTTTCAGCATACCACTTTCTGTTATACCGAAAACAGAACCTAATTTGTTTACTTCAAACGGTTATATACGGTTGAAATAACAAAGAAATTCATACACCTACATAAATTGATTATAAGAAAAGCTATTGAATAGGTGGGCCCCACATTTTTTTCCGGAGTAAATGGGAGGCCCCGAAAAAAATTCGAGTTTTAGATTGAAATATTCATATTTTTATATTTTTCGTGTAGATAATATTTTTAAAACCGGCGTTCGGTACACAGTATGTGATAATTTCCTTGAAAATTTTTTCACACACTCTCCTTGGTTTGTAGGTTTTCAGCGTTTGAGTAGCTCTACGCTAAACTTTCTCCTTGGAAAGCAAGTGCTCAGGCAATATAATTTTAACCATCAAACGAGCAGTTTCGTGTCAAACTTTACCGGAGTGTGTTACACTCCACGTTGGCTAAGACAAGTTTGTACCAAAAAAAAAGTTCAGGTTGTCCAGCTTGTGTTGCCTTTTCTTAAAGATGACTAAGTTGAGGCATTAGATTCAGAGCCTTAATAAATGATATCATTTCACCACATTACAAAATATGGTGTTGATGATTTTGACGAAATATAGGCTTCCAGCAATGTAGTTACAAAGAGTTCCTGTAGGTCTTTGAACTCATAATTTTCACTTTTGTAAACTATGAGATGAATGACGACGTTAACTTCAGCTTATTTTTGATAGAGGAAGGAATGAGATTCAGGAATAAGAGAAAAAATCAGGAGTACCACGTGACCTGAGAAATCCCCTCAGAAATTTTTTCGAATTAAAATATTGAATTCCCTCCAAGAGAATATATTGAAGGAAGGTGCTCACTTCGTTCGCAAGGATTTAAAAGTATGCTGCCAAGAATCTGAAGGTTGCAAATGTAAGAAACAATCTTTTGCTTATTACGAAAATTGTGCATTTTTGATAAGTCTTAAATATTTTATTTTTATATTTATTCATTCTACTCCTGCTTATTTCAAAAAACTTGTAAATTTATGTTTCTTAGTTTTTGAATATAACCTTCATTTATTTAAAAGTGAAGTTCATTCAATAATTTATCGTTTATGTGTTGTTCCTATGCATTATTCAATGAAATAACATTTCAAAAATTTGCTAATGTTGCATTTTTATATTCTCCTGATTAAAATATATTTATGAAAATTAACAAAAATAATTAATCCACCTCGGAACCTAGTGGTTCTAATACATATTTGGGAGGGAGGTCTGTAAGGTGAGAAGCATGTGAGGTTTGCTACCCCCATGTTTCGCAACTGGTAAAAATTTACCCCTAGTCAAATGTCAGATTAAGTTAGCAATGTATAAAAGCTCCTATCTTTTACACCAAAATATCATTTCACAGATAGTTGGTTCTGATGGAGCTGCATAAGCAAGCATATAGATAACAATCAATTATTTTGAATTTCATTCAATGTTACCAAAAATTCAATACGTCTAATAAATTTTGAGTTTTTCTTCCTGAATCAGATTTATTTTTATCGAAGCTACGTTCATGTTCAGATGTTCTTATGCCAAAACTCCTATAGGTCCTACCGATATAAATTTCATCACAAGAACCGCAATTGAGTTTATAGATTCCTGATTTACTTGATTTTTCAACACGAGATTTATTATTTTTAATATGTTTACCTAAGTTATTAGAAGTTTTGAAAGCTATATTAAGATTTTGTTTGACGAGAAAGTATTTAATATTTGTACTTGCAGAACCGCAGAATGTTAAACTGTTGCATATTTTATAGTCTTCATGAATAGGATATATTTCATTTATTGCTTTCTGATAGAGTTTTTACGAATGGTTAGATCTATCATATCCGGATTATATGAATTATTAATGGCTATCTGTTTGATGATGTTTAACTCTTTATTATAATCTTCTACTGATAAAGGTAAATTGAGTAACCGATGTACCATGCTGTTTAAAGCTGCAACTTTGTGTTGAATTGGATGTAATGAGTAGTTATGTATAATTGTATCAGTATGTGTTGGTTTACGAAAGAACGAAAAACATGATTATTGTTTTGTTTAGTGATTTTAAGTCCAAAAATTTATGGAATCGTTCTGTTCAATTTCTATCGTGAATTTAATGTTCAAATGGATGGAATTAATGAAATTAACAAATAAGTCTAATTGACGAGTACTTCCAATGAAACATACTAAGATGTCAACATATCTATACCAATAAAGAAATTTGGAAATGAGTGGATGTGTATGAATTTTCTGTTCAATATTATTCATAAAAATCTGCTAAAAGTGGACTCAAAGGATTTCCCATGATCAAACCATTTTCGCTACTGTAATAGATGTTGTTGAAAGAAAAATAATTTTGTTCAATGCAAACGTCCAACAGATTCAATATTTCTGATTTGATTATGTGGTTAACATGATTCGAATTCAACATGTTTTCGAAATTGCAATAAATGACGCAAAATCTTTAATTAAAGCAATAGATAAATACAAATTGATTTTACCAAACCCTCAACCACCTCAACTGTATTCACTCATTAAATTGCATAAAGTAAATAACCCCGTTAGACCAGTCGTATCTTACGTTACAGCCTCAGCCGTGAAATTGTCGCACTACCTTATAGATATCATTAAAAATTATTGTTCATTCAAATCAAAATTTTCTATAAAAAATTCTTTCGAATTGATAAATAACATTAAAAACGTTAACCTACCACCTAACGCAAAACTTATTTCGTTTGATGTTGAGAATTTATACCCAAGTGTTCCTCCAGGTGATGTCAAAATATTAATCGAAAACATGTTGAATTCGAATCATGTTAACCACATAATCAAATCAGAAATATTGAATCTGTTGGACGTTTGCATTGAACAAAATTATTTTTCTTTCAACAACATCTATTACAGTAGCAAAATGGTTTGATCATGGAAATCCTTTGAGTCCACTTTTAGCAGATTTTTATGAATAATATTGAACAGAAAATTCATACACATCCCACTCATTTCCAAATTTCTTTATTGGTATAGATATGTTGACGACATCTTAGTATGTTTCATTGGAACTACTCGTCAATTAGACTTATTTGTTAATTTCATTAATTCCATCCATTTGAACATTAAATTCACGATAGAAATTGAACAGAACGATTCCATAAATTTTTGGACTTAAAAATCACTAAACAAAACAATAATCATGTTTTTTCGGTCTTTCGTAAACCAACACATACTGATACAATTATACATAACTACTCATTACATCGAATTCAACACAAAGTTGCAGCTTTAAACAGCATGGTACATCGGTTACTCAATTTACCTTTATCAGTAGAAGATTATAATAAAGAGTTAAACATCATCAAACAGATAGCCATTAATAATTCATATAATCCGGATATGATAGATCTAATCATTCGTAAAAGACTCTATCAGAAAGCAATAAATGAAGTATATCCTATTCATAAAGACTATAAAATATTCAACAGTTTAACATTCTGCGGTTCTGCAAGTACAAATATTAAATCCTTTCTCGTCAAACAAAATCTTAATATAGCTTTCAAAACTTCTAATAACTTAGGTAAACATATTGAAAATAATAAATCTCGTGTTGAAAAATCAAGTAAATCAGGAATCTATAATCTCAATTGCGGTTCTTGTGATAAAATTTATATCGGTAGGACCTATAGGAGTTTTGGCATAAGAACATCTGAACATAAACGTAGCTTCGATAAAAATAAATCTGATTCAAATTTTTCAAACCACCTAATAAAAGAAAACCATTCATTCAATAAAAACTTTGACATATTACATATAAAATCAAAAAGTTCAAAATTAGATCTCCTAGAAGCATTAGAAATAAATAGATACAAACATTCGGACAAGCTTTTGAATTTTTCTCAATTCAGATGATTCAGTGTAGAGATTTCGTGGATACAACAAAGCCTGACTTTTGAGAAGTTCCTATAGCTCAGATGATGCAGCTCTCAAAGTCATTGATTTTGAAAATTGAAAAATTCTAGAATACAGTTCGAAGTTAACAAAGAATGTGTATAAGTTTATACATATAAATAGATTCGAAAGTCTATCTTTTTCGAAAACTCGCTTTGGGTCTACTGACTATATAATTCCTCAGACACCAGGTATACTTTTTTTACTTTAATTCGATCATTTTTAGAAACATTTTTGTCAACATTTACTACTCCTAACTTGAGTGTTGTGTAACATTTGCTGGAATTTAGACGCAAGGACGGACCCCCCAGATCCCTGTGGAACTAAAACGGTTAAGTACACTGATTCCAACATTCACAATAATTTCACACAAGCTTACTGTCACAATCCCTCAATTTGTTAAACTATAAGGAAATAGATAACATCGAATTATTACCCAAACCGAATCAAAGTCAGAAAAAAAAACCTCATAAATAAACAATAATAAAACATCATCAATAAAAAACACTCAAACGAATGAATCACAAGCAAATTCACAAACAAATAGTAGCTCTCAAAAACCACTTAGAATAACTGCTTTCGACATGACAGATATTGGCCCCTTTAAAATTTATATCGAATGTCCGGACGGTAAAATAGGTCCATAACATCCTATGAGTCTAGCGGCCGGTCCTATAAATGTTTAATCTACGGACTAAATATATAGTTGCTAACTCGTTAACTCTATGGTTTAATTTAACTTTCCTATAAAAGCAGTTTATACTAACCTAGAACTAAATCAAGTTCTAGGATTAAAAGTTCACTGCTAAAAAAATTTTGTTCTACATTAACTCTGAATTCGGTCCTATAAACGGTGAACCAAAGGTTAAATCCACATTTACTTCGGCGTTAGCTAAACCATCGAAATTGATGGTTTAAATTTTCATAGGGAAGGTTAACCAACAGATTCAAATTGCGAAATACAAGCATCATATATCATATTTACATTTATTTTTTTGCACAGGTAAGAAAAAATTAAAGAATAATTCATGATTCATTGATGACTAACCAAATTTCATTCTAGAGATGAGTGATTTGTCGTTATCGGATCTATCCGAATATTTGAAAGAAAGACAGGTGGGGCAATTGAGAAGGCCTCGTCTTTTCAGGGACAGAACCAATCCTATGGATTGCTTCAATGACATTCAATTTGAAATGAGGTGTAGATTTGACAAAAATACAGTAAGATTCCTTCTGTGAAGTTTTGGAAGGGAGATAGAGCCAACAACCAGAAGAAATAAAGCAATCTCTAGTACTAAAATGTTTTGCCTCACGTTGGATCTTTCCAACAGCTCATAGGAGATGACATGACAATATCTAAGCAAAGTGTTAGTACTATAAGAAAGAAGGTAAATCATCATTTAGCGCTATTGAAAAACATTTATGTCCACATGCCTCGGTCTAGGGAAGAAATAAACTAGAAGAAAACAGAAATTTTACGGATTCGAAGGTTTCCTGGTGTAATAGGGGCCTTAGACTGCACTCACTTGAGGATTCAGTCACCAGGTGATGCCAATGCTGAATTGTATCGCAACAGAAAAGGATATTTTTCGATGAACGTGAAAGTTGTTTGCGATGCTGAACTGCGAATATGCCACATTATAGCACGCTTCCCAGGCTCTGTACATGATAGCACGATTTTAATGATGGCCCTTTGAGAGCACGTTTCGAAGCAGGTGAATTTGGGCAGTCATACTTATTGGGAGATAATGGTTACCCCTGCAAAAATTATCTGTTAACTCCTATTCTCAATCCTGCGAATAACCCCGAAAAGACATACAATAAATCTCATATTATTACCAGGAATACAGATGAGAGATGTTTTGGCATTATAAAAAATAGATTTTGTCTTTTCTTTGGCCTTAGATTGAAGATGAGCAAAAACTTAGCAGTTATGGTCGCATGTTTCACTCTGAACAATGGTACGATTGCTCGTAATGATGTGGAACCCCCTGAAAATACAGAATTCCTTGTTTTACCAGATAAAGAAAAGATTCCTGACCCCCAAATCTTAGCCAATAGTTTTGCAGCGAGGATCGCTCTTAAATCAACAGTTTTCAATGAATAAATGATTAATGGTGACCAACCATTCATCTATTGAAACTGTTGATTTTTCTTTAATTATTATTACAACTGAATATTATTTGGATGTTATGGAGATGAAGCGTATAAAAGTTAGTTACTTTCTTATGTTTATTAATTCAATGTTTGTTTTTTTTCATTTTACTAAACTATTTTTATTTTGAAAGATTAAATTAATTTCAAACTGCTGTTCTATATTTTTCTTTTGCTCTCTTCGAAAGTTGATTATGAAGTACAGAGCTTCGAAGTTGCAGTTATTCAAATTGGACATCAGGTGTTTTCAAGATGTTTCCTTTGAATCTATTGGATTAATCATTCAAGGTTTACGATATGAAGGAATCGGTTTTACTTGCGAATAGAGTGCCAAGGTGACCTATCGAAATTTTCACGATTCACTCTACTAACATTTTATACTTAATTCCTCCGCGAAAAAGGGGTGATATGCACTATAAACTTGCTTTTCTGTTCAAACGTAGACCATAATATCAACCTCTGACCTAGAATATCAATAGAAAATTGAAAAAAAAAATAAGAATTTTTCTCATGATAATATTATTTCACCATATTTTTAGTTTCCTGGGAAGAATAAGAAGAAGAGAAATTCATATAAATATAGGGGGTTCTACCCCGACGAGTTGCCCATATATCTGTTCATGCAATCAAACTGATTTCATGAAAAAATATAAATCCACCACCCGGTAATTAATACCATTGCCAGGCAATGATTATAATCAAAACATATCCTGGAGTAATTATATATTAGGATAACGTTAAATGTTATGGGAATATATCAATCTACCAGAATATGTACATACTATAGCATCATCAGACAATGATATCAATGTACCAACGAGTAGTGTCAGAGGCTTTCTCCCCCGGAAAAATCCAGTGTACGGACCTTAGTCAAGTAACACTGAATGTTACTCATTAATAGTTTCCTTTGTGTGAAGTGGTGAACGATCGAATAAAATACTGCTCTGAATATAAATATGACAAAATTGTCAGTTTATTATATTACATTTATATAAACAAGTAAATAAAATATGAAATGAGATTCTGAGCAGTATAAACTAAAGAGAAAACCTATGACTCTACCTCATTATTATTTTCGGAAAGAAACCTACGAAGAATATTACAAAATTTGATAACTGTTATCTTTTGTAACTGTTCAAACGAATTTTTCTTCAGACCCAAAATCTCAATACTTTTGTGAAGATTTCTAGGAATAACGCCTGTTGTAGAAATAATAATCGGTAGAATAAATATTTTCTTCATTTTCCACATTTTTTTATCTCGTCGCCAAGCATCATATATTTAGAAATTTTTTCATTGTATTTATTTTGTATATTATGTGTGTCGGGTATAGCAATATCAATTATATATGTTATTTGATTCTGTTTATCATTAAGAACGATATCTGGTCTATTGTTTTTACAGCTCTGTTGCAAAGAATTGTTTTATCAAAATAAAGTTTATATTTGTCATTTTCACAAACAATCTCAGGTTCATATTCAATTCTTTAGGGTGCTTTCCGTGTAATTCCTTCTGCATCCAACTTTCTCTTTTAGAATTAGCATCAAATATATCAAAATCTACCTTTTGCATTGTCAAGTTCAGAGGTGTAAGATTATAATCTGAAGCAACAACAATATCATGTAATTTAGACGTTCTCTGTTTATCATGAAAATGGGAACGTAGATGAAAAATCTGTTTACTATGAAGATTATTCAAATCAATTAATCCACGACCTCCAAGATGTCTAGGTAGTGTAACTCTCTGAACAGCTGACTTTGGGTGGTGCTTATGATATTTACAGAGCATTTTCCTCGTTTGACATTGTAATTCATTTAGATCAGTTTTAGACCATTTAATAATTCCAAAAGAAGATGTAAGAATAGGAACCGCATAGGAGTTGATAGCTCTGAAAAGGTTTTTACTAGTTGAATAACTCTTGATGATAATTCTAAGTCTTTTGTAATATGAACTTCTAATATATTCTTTAGTGCTGCTATGGTTAATTGTCTTCTCTTGACAAAATCCAAGATTTTTATATGTATCTCCTTGATGCATTGGCTCGATTTCGATATTGGAAATCTTTATATAATCAGAGGTGATCTTTCCTTTTTCAATAGAAAGATTTTTACATTTTGGAAGCCCAAATTTCATATGAATATCATTGGAATAGTTGAAAGTAATCTCAAGTAGACTTTTCAAATGAGATCTGGTTCCGGCATATAATTTAATATCATCTAAATAAATTAAGTGACTTAATTTGAATTCAGTTAATAGACTCTTTATTTTGAAGCCGAAACTAGTAGCATTTAATTCATGAGATAATGGATTGAGGCAAAGACAAAACCAAAGAGCACTTAAAGAATCACCTTGAAAAATGCCTCTTTTGATTGGAATTACTTCGGATTTTAACGATTGTTTTGAAATATTTGAATGAAGATTGGTTCTCCAATTTTTCATTACAAATTCAAGAAAATGGCTAAGTGTCTTATCAATTTTATAAATTTCCAAAATTTCTTGAAACCATGAATGGGGAGAACTATCAAAAGCCTTTTGGTAATCAATGAAGGCTGTATGAATATTTCTCTTCTTAGTTTGAGCTTGATTCAAAGCAACAGAATCAATGACAAGTTGCTCTTTAGTACCAAGGTGTTTTTTTCTACATCCTTTTTGATGTTCGGAAAGAATATTATAATTCTCCAAATGTGCATAAATTTTTTGGGTAATACATGCAGTTAGAATTCTATATATTGTTGGAAGGCAAGTAATTGGTCTATATTGAGACGGATCAATAGTATTATCACTTTTCGGTTTTAAATAAGTAATTCCTTGTGTGAAAAATAAAGGAGTAGCTGAGGGGTTCTTTATTATAAATGAAAAATATTCAGCCCATTTTTCATGAACGCAGGAGAATTTCTTGAACCAAAAGTTATGAAAATCATCAACACCTGGAGATTTCCAATTTTTTGTTTGTTTTATAACTGAAGTTATATCTTCGTTTGAAAATTTTTCAAATTGCATGCATTCTATTTTAGAAAATCGAGACCTTTCATTTAAAATCCAACTTGCATTGGAATTGTGTTGCCTTGGCACTGCCCAAATTGAAGACCAATAATCAGTTAAAATATCAATTTTAGGAACGCCATTTCCGGAAATATTTTCATTTGAACCTGAAATAAATTTGTAAAAATGTTTTTCATTATTTTTGAATAGTTTGTTTTGGAATTTTCTATCTGAATTTATTTTATATTCACGTAGTCTAATGGAGTATACTGAAAGTTTTTGTTTTAAAGTATCGATGTATTCTATCAATTGTCCATTACTTATCTCATTATTTTTATGGGTTTTATATTTGAAGAATATATTTCCAATATGTGCCATAAGTTTTTTGATCGATTACCTCTGGAATATTGAGTCAATCTTCCTGAATCACATCTGATAGAAGAAATTCTACCTTCTAACCTTTTTGCCATGAAGGTTTTTCTTGATGTTATAGTTAAATCCAAAATTTGTATCCAGAATGTTTAACTACTGTAATAGCGGCACAATATATAATCAGATGAAGTGTATAGATATTCATTACTTTAACAAGTTGCTTTGGAAGAATATTCTCATTAAGCTCGTTCATACAATCGAAAATTTTCTTTGAATAATAAATTTTAGGAAGTTTAGGTCTTAAAGTTGGGTCAATATTTTTAAATAAATTCATTTGATTGAGAAATAAATTTTCTATATCTTTGTTATCATTATTTTTAGATGAATTTTCTGATTTATTTTCGATGCTTTTCATGAATGGGACTAGGTTTTCATCTGAAATTTCAAAATTTAAATGTTCTTCTTGTTGAATGTTGTTTTTAATTGATTTTAATTCTGATTCAGATATAAAGTTTCTATTTTCAATATACCGTCTTTAATTCGCAATGCTTTGTTCTGAAATACAGCAATTGGGGAATTTTTCTTTGAACATATTATATAGTTTAGACATATATATATATATATATATATATATATATATATATATATATATATATATATATATTCAGTTATATATATATATATATATATATATATATTCAGGTGTTTTCTAATCACACAGTTATTCTACCACCCACATTGAGCCTGAATGGATTCGAACTACCGATCAAAAATGAAACCAAATTTCTGGGCCTAATCATTGACAACAAACTCAAATTCAAATCTCATATCAATCACATACTACAGAAAGCAGAAATGGGACTAAATATCATCAGATTAATTTGAAATACGAAATGAAGTGCTCATCCTGCAGTTTCCTTTACATTCTACCGAGCATTCATAAGGTCAATCATAGATTATAGCTCCTACTTTTACAGAAAAGTTTATAAGAGCAGCCTTGAACAAATCGATGTTTTCCAGTATAAATGTTTGAGGCAATGGTTAGGAGCACTAAGATCCACGCCTATCTGCATCTTACTGTTCGAGTCTGCAGAAAAAAAAAATGTTGTGTAAAAAATTCTTAATACATTTGTGGAGTAAGTAAGTCCTTACTGGAGAAAGAAAAAATGCCTGCCAATCGTAGACGCGTTTACCGATAATATAGAAAACTGGAACTCCCTGTATACGAATGATGTCCACCCCAACTGTACCACTGCTGAATATTACTCGCTGTTTCCAACAATGAAAGAAACTTTAGGTGCTACATTCAATGATTTTGACGAGTTTCAATTGGAACCGAATATCATATATTCATCTATAAATATTTCAGAAACTATTGTAAAATATATACTGACGGCTCAATTATCGAAGATTGTTCGGGATGTGCAATGTATGACCCAGAAATAGGATATGGAATGCTATTACATATTCCACATCCATTTCCTATTTTCTCATGTAAAATGATGGCCATAGTGGGGGACTAAAAATACTGTAGAACGATTAATGAACAAAACTTTCTTATAAAATTGCAAACTCTAGGCCTTCATCGAAAAATACACAATTACTAATAAACATAAAATTTTTATGGACTCGCTCCCACGAAGTTATAATTGGTGATGAAAAAGTCGATGAATTAGCTAAGAAGGCAGCTATGGACAACAATATGGCGAAAGTGGTAAATATGTGTGCTAAATATGATTTTTATAAATCAATCAAGCAATCTACATACAATAAATGGGTTCAAACATTCTCGGAAAATAATAAAGGGGCAAAATATAAGAACTATCTCTACTATATTCCACTAAAGAGACCATGGTTCAGCAATGTTTCAAGTCATCGAAAATTCATTATAACGATAGGGAGACTTTGTTCATCGCATGGTCGATTCGAAACACACGTTTTCAGAATTGGATCAAAACCTGACTCATTCTGTCTGTGTGGTGAAGAAGAAACTCAAGAACAAGATATTTTCGACATGTACACAATATTCGATGAAAAGAACACATATGCTAGAAAAAATTAATTCGATCTTGAGGAATGGCCCTATTAATTTAGACGATATAATTAAAACTATTAATTATGAGGTCTACAGTATACTTTACAAATTTTAAACGACAGTGAAAGATATATTTGAGAATTCAGCATTCATAAAATTTTTTTTTGAGTGTAAGTACTATTTGGACTTCAATACAGAATCTTTTAGGAACTGAAACTAGGTTATATGGCGTATATTATTTATACTATATAGAGAAAGAGATAAAATGCTAACTGATAATAACTTTAATCTCAATAAGATGATGGCTAGATAGTGTCTGCGACACTAAGGCCAGTGAAAAAAAAAACTTGACTGTAATAAAGCAAAGTTAGAAAAAAATTCTAAGCATCTTGATAATATACTTTTGGGAGGCTTGGGAGACATGTAAATGATCAAAACTAATGCACTAATTTGGTAAGTTGGTTTTTTGTAATACAACTATCCATTTTCAAACCTTTCATCAAAAGCGTGTTTGAACAGATTCCGATCTGTAATTGGTTTCATCTTACCTAAAACAGTTGGTTTTTGTTTCATTCATAATTTAATCAAACACTCGTTAATATAATGAGAAAACAATTAGATAATCTGCAATGCAACATATTGGGTTTCTGAGAAATGAGATCGTTTTCGTTTATACCGGGTGATGCAATAAGACAAAGAACTTCTATATCTCGGAAACTATTTGAGATTGAAGCAAAATTCTTTCTGATTATTATTTTATAAGTATGTGTGAATTCCTTAAAATTATTTTTAAGTACAGTACATACCATTTTGCTCCAGGGACAAACATAAATTTTTTTAAATGGCACGCCCTGCATTTTTATCATATTCTGATTACAATTTGGATGCTCTCTTCAACAATATCTGTTTTGTGCCCAAACAACTGTCAGTAGATTCTGAATTATTAAAATATTGGAAATTTCGGGAATTTGGAAGTTTTTTCAAAAATTCTCAAAAGCCTTATTTCGCATAATTTACCCATGATATTTTTTTTCCTTGAGGCGAAAGTGTTGTACCTTATTATCAGTGTTCTAGTAACCTGGCAAAAATGAAATTTTTCAACCATGAAAAACTTTTTTTTCAAATGTAACACCCTGTATCTTTTTTACGTGTTTTGTTCTCACTCAAATAAGCTTTACAACGATACCTTCTTTTCAAAAATCCGATGGAGATTTCCCAGAAAATTTCGAAATTAGTGTGAGGTTTAGGTATTTCTTGCAATAAACATGCTGTTCATAAAATTCAGACATTGAAATATGCAAATTTCAACACAAAATTAGATTCTTTGCTGTTCAATGAAACTTAAATATCAAAACTCTCAAGGTGTACCGAAATTTCTTCACAAGAAAGGATTTATTTGCGATTTTATCAGTTGTGCTCAGAGATAAGTCTTCACTTAATCGAAATTACTCAGTTCGAATTCTTCAATAGATGTTCAAAAAGTCTACTGCGCTCAAAACAACCTGCAAGCTATTCTCTTCATTGAGTACACGCTTAGCTCTTTCATTCTTCTCATATCCAACGTGTGATTGAACCATAGAGTATGACTTGTATGGGCATACCACATGAAGATAGAAAATATTGTTCGATAGTCTGTGGTTTAAACCACCTGTGCCCATAGAAGACTTATTTCCATGGTTTACTCACAATGCCCCAAGATTTGACTTGAATTGGATAATTCCAACGTCATATGAGTGATTCTAGTGAGAAATACATAATATTATAGCAGCAATGAATTTTAACAAGAAGAGTTAATTGATATGATTTATTGTTTGGGAGGTGAGAGGAATTGTTTGTTGGCGTCGCATATTTATTCCCAACGTTAGCCAAACAGTAGACATCCTAGGAAAGAGGCATTCAAGAGACTGAAGGAAACGTTTGAAAGAACTGGATAACTTGGATATGAGAAGAATGAGAGAACTAAGCATGTACTCAATGAAGAGAATAGCATGCAGGTTGCTTTGAGCGCAGTAGAGAATCCTCATGTTAGTCCAAGAGATGTTAGTCTACACTTGGGTATTAGTCAGACATCTGTATCAAGAATTTTGAGGAAGAAAAAGTTCCATCCGTTTCATGTTCTACTCCACCAACAGTTGGAGCCCCTGGGCTTCGGGCGGAGATTGGATTTTTGTAGATGGTCTTTAGATAAAATAGCAGAACAACCGCATTTTTGCGGGGTGTGGAGTACTTCTCTGATGAGGCCACCTTTCATAAGAATGGATTGGTGAACCGGCATAATATTCATTATTATGATACTCAAAATCCTCCTTTCATGAGAACTGTTGACCACCAACATCGTTGGTGTCTAAATGTCTGGGGTGATGAAATTGATGATTATGTGATCGGACCATTTTTTTTCCAAGAACATTTGAACGGCGAACGTTATTCAAATTTTGCAGCATGATCTGGAGCCTTTGCTTATTAATGTTCCCCTAAACATAAAAAACGACATGTGGTTCCAACAAGATGAAGCACCAGCATACTACAGCAGCAATGTCCGCGATTTTTCAAATGATAGGTTTGAGGGCAATTGGATAGGACATGAATGTCCTGTAGGATGGCTTCCTAGGTCTCCGGACTTGAATAAATGGGATTTTTTTTGTGGGGTATGTCAAAGAGAGGGTATATCGAGACCCTCCAACAACCAGGGAAAATATGATGGAGAGAATTACAGAAGCATTTAGGAGTATAACGCCGAATGTTCTCAAGAGAGTGACCGAATTATTTAACAATAGTGTTCGAGAATGTATTCGTCAAAATGGGGGACATTTCGACCTTCTAATTTGATTTGAAAACTTATTGAAATAGAATTAAATTGGTGTTTATGATTTTGATTTGCATTTTTTTCAGTGGATGTTTCATTCACGACAAGCGGTTCAATTTCGTTTCTTAATGATAATTCCGGAATATTTTGGGCAATTGTAAAAGTAATACAAGTTCAGTGAAAAAAAAGATGTTACATTTAGAAAAAAAGTTCTTTTATCTCGAAAAATTCTATTTTCGTTGAATCACCAAGAACACTGGGTATGAAAAAACAGTTGATCTCTTACTTCGATGATGAGGAACATATTTTCTTCAGTGAATAATTATTGTCACACTCAAATGATACGGAATGAAGATTATGAGAAGTTCTGAAAAACCTTTGAACATTTATTGAGATAATTTCGAACTGAGTAATTTCGATTAAGTGAAGACTTAGCTCTGAGCACAAATGATAATATCGCAAATGAATCTTTTCTTGTAAAGAAATTTCGATACACCTTGAGAGTTTTGATGTTTAAGTTTCATTGAACAGCAGAGAATCTGATTTTGTGTTAAAATTTGCATATTTCAATGTTTGAATTTTATCAACAGCATGTTTATGGCAAGAAATACCTAAACCTCACACTAATTTCGAAATTTCCTGGGAAATCTCTATCAGGTTTTTGAAAAAAAGGTATCGTTGTAAAGCTTATTGGAGTGGAGACAAAACACGTTAAAAAAAATACAGGGTGTGACTTTTGAAAAAAAAAGTTTTTCATGTTTGAAAAATTTCATTTTCGCCGGGTTACTAGGAACACTCGCTATAACAAATTTCGTTTTCTTCATTTGATAATGAGGTACAACACTTTGACCTCGAGAAAAAAAATATCATGCGTAAATTATGCGAAATGGTTCATATTTTAATTAATTTAAAATCTACCGATAGTTGTTTGGGCACAAAACAGATATCATTGAAGAGAGCATCTAAATTGTAATTAAAATATGATAAAAAATACAGGGCGTGCCATTTAAAAAAAATTTATGTTTGTCCCTGGAGCAAAAATGGTATGTACTGTACGAAAATAATTTTAAGGAATTCACACATACTTATAAAACAATAATCAGAAAAAATTTGCTTCTATCTCAAATATTTTCCGAGATATAGAAGTTCCACGCCTTAATGACTCACCCGGTATAATGGTCAGAGTAATCAGATGTTAAATTATCTCGAAACACTGAATTCTATGCTCTTATATTGATGAAACGACCAGTTTGAACAATACAAAAGCAGGAAAATCATTGCAACAGAATTTATATACACCATAATTTCCTCTGTATGTTTGTTATTGATCAAGGGTGAAAATAGATTCTTCTCATTCGTATATTTTGTGTTGATTTTATTCTGTTCTAATATATGGCATAATTTAGTACTTGTGGTATTATATTTTTTCGTGAACCTGAAAGGTAGTGTATATCGGGGATAATAATTGGTGTTGCTTTTAAGCTATTAATTTGTCTATGATGTAATGGTGGTTTCCGTTAGTTAACGTTATTGTTTTCAAAATTCTAATTTGATATGATGAATCAAAATTTTGAGGAATACAATTGACGGAACTTCCATGTTCGGTCGAAACAAAAACCGAAATGAGACAAGCGAAGAAAATTTTCAAATAAATTGAATTCCAACCTGTTGATTTTTGATCTACAACGAAAATTTAAACGGTGAAAGATATTTAGAAATCTTGGAATCCATATCTTTGAATTCACCACGCTATCCAAGCGTCGTAACAAATATGTTTGATGACGGAGGGTCTCGGAGGTTAGGACTATGGAAGAGGCCTGGAAGATATCCTTATCTGACTGAATATTTTCTTATCCGGTCGTTTAAAAATGGTTATTTATTCGACAGCGATAAATATGCGGAAGTCGGGCATTTGAAAAATCAGATTAAAACATGTCGACAAGGTGTACTTTGAATGAAAAACTTACGTTCCCACATTGAGAAAGGTTTATAAACCAATGTGATAATTCATTATGCTTCAACAAAAACTAAACAGAGCCTATATCTACCAAGATATTCATCTCTAATCAAAACGCAAAAACAGGTCAACTTTTGTTTCAAGGGGGACATCTTTTGGGGTGCAAAACTTGCCTAAAATGTCAGCCCCCTTAGCGGGGTTTGCAATTCTTGTACATTTTGAATGGGGAAGATGGGTCAAGTGATGACTCGAAACAGAGGTGGTATTCTTGTCTACATTGTCTTGAACGAATTTCTAATTTTAATTGAAAACTGTAGAAGATACAGGGTGAGCAACTAAAAGATAGGGAAGACTATTTCCTTGAGACTCTTTAAGTTTCAGTGAAGTATAATGGAACAGATCCGTGCCGATCAATATCAGTAATCATCGAGTACCTTCCTAATCTCGAATCTCAACCTCTAGAGCAGGGGTGACCACCCTTGAAAATTTGGAAGAGGGAAGATGGGTCGCGTGATACGTCGAAAGAAAGGTATTATCTTTGTCTGCATCCCCGTGAACGAATTTTCATTTTGGATTGAAAACTGTAGAAGATACAGAGTGAGCTACTGAAAAATAGAGGAGACTATCTATCGCCCTGAGCTATTCTCGTATAAGTGCAAAAAAATGGAACAGATTCATTGCAGATCGAAAGCTGTCATCTTCCGGAACACAATTCACATCTCAAATTTCAACCCCTAGAGCAGCGTACTTGAATAGCTTAGGGCGATAGATAGTCTTCTCTATTTTTCAGTGGCTGACTCTGTATCTTCTACAGTTTTCAATGAAAAATGAAAATTCTTTCACGGAAATGCAGACAAAGATAATACCTTTCTTTTGAGTTATCACTTGACCCATCTACCCTCTTCCACATTTTCAAGGGTTGTCACCCCTGCTCCATGGGTTGAAATTCGAGTTGAAGATGGTACATGATGATGACTACCATTGATCAGCACGGATCTGTTCCATTTTAGCGCACTGAAACTTGAATAGTCTCAGGGAAATAGTCTTCCCTATCTTTCAGTTGCTCACCCTGTATCTTTTACAGTTTTCAATTAAAAAAGAAAATTCGTTCAAGGCAATGTAGACAAAGATACCACTTTTCTTTTGAGCCATCACTCGATCCATCTTCCTCATTCAAAATGTTCAAGGATTGCAACCCCTGCTTAGGGGGTTGATATTGCAGGCAAGTCTTGTACCCCAAAAGATGTTCCTCCTTAAACAAAAATGGATCTGTTTTTGCGTTTTGATCAGAAAATGTTTAGTTTTCGTAGAAGCACCCCGTTTATCGATTATTCAATTATATACCATGTAGTGCGTATTTCAAATATCATACATGTTTTAGTCAAAATTAGAATTTCAATACCCATATTATGGTGAATAGGACCTTTACAAACTATTGTCAATGGTTCTTCGATTGAAAGAGATTTTTGACTTAACTTGATCCTTGTCATTCAAAGCGGTAAATGAAATTTCTTTGAACATAACTGAGAACTTCAGGAGTTATACCAATAATGTTTTAAGAATTTTTCGTTTCATGTTATCCACAGTTTTCATTCGTGTATTTTCTTCAAAGAATTTCATACAAAATATAAATGTGCCTAGTCCAAATCACATAACTTATTACGTCTCAATGCTCTCAATACATCTCGTATAATATTTCCTCAGAAACCATAATAATCCTGGCAATTCAATATTCTCATGAAAAATTGTGTACCTCAAACGAAATTTTGAACCTTTCTCTCCAGAAATGGAAACGTTTTTTAATCTAGAAATAATTCATCACAAACCATCAATTCAGATTATGAAGAGTAGCATGTTCAAATGAGTTCCTTGAAAAACTATCACCTAAAGGCCTATTAGCTATATCAAATGAAAATCTCTAGGAACATCTGTTCATTCGATGGTACCAAGAGTAGGAACATCAAGGAAATATTGATTCAATGATGAAAGAAAATCAACCATTAGCATTAAGTGACAATACATCGATATCAATTATGTGAATCGGAGCTGATACAAAAGTTTCTATACCGAGTGCTTTTACGGCGATTTCGAGCTCTTTTTCAGCGTCGGACAGTATGAAAAAGGTCTTTATTTGCATTTGAAAAGACCAGATATTAAGACTGTATCTCACAAATATTAATAGGAAATCATAAAAGTACTAAATTCTAATTTGCGTGTTAAAATTCATTTTTGGCAGACATGAATCGATGACATATTTATTTGCCTTAACAGAACACATAGACAATTTGATCGATTTCTCAAATTCACAAACAGTATCCATCATAAAGTGAAATTTAAATTCGATAAAGAGTAAAACCATAAAAAAAATGGCAAAATTAACTCGAATACCTTTTGGGAATATACTACCACAGATATGTGTATTCTTAAAGATTCCAACTACTCATATTCACATAAAATTTTGGCGTACAATTTAATGTTGCGCATAGTATTTTCGCTTTATTTATCAAAGGGAAATTGAAACTATAGCTCAGAACAACTGCTTTGATCGTGGCTTAATGGACAACATGGTGAAACGAAACCAATTATACAGGGATATCCACCGGAACCGTCCGTTAAAAAATTGCAATATCAAGCTGAAATTTTATACGCGGCCATCACTATCGAAGTGATAACATTTCCGGTTATACCGGAAGTATGTCATTACTTTGTTATTTCAAATGGCAATCTACCATTTTCTATTATACATCTGTCAAAACTTTTGACAGATTTAATTATTTTTGTTATAAACTCGATTTGTAAGGAACATTAAAAAAAATTGTAGCTCGTAGATCTTTTGCACTACAGACACAATTTTTGCTTGTGTGGATAGAAGAAGAATCAAGGAATTTTTTAAGCAGTATACACATTTCAAATGTTCATTGCGTTGTTTCATATGATTTTTTTCAATTTGGCCTTTTTCAAACAGCAATAAATCAATTTTTTCAAAAGGCACGTGCCAATTTTTATATCGCCACCAGATGAAGCGTCAAATTTCAGATGTAATTGTATAAGCATGTACTATACCCATCTCTTATAGTTCCGAAATAATTTGGGGATATATTAAATTTTGATGATTTTGCAAGAACTAACAGAGAATGCTTTGAAAAATTTAATCAAGTAGCTGAACTGGCTACGCTCACCTGGCAGGTGCCTAAAATTAATGTACTTGTCACTTCGTTCATTCGAATTTGATATTTCAACAAGAATTGTTGGTAATTTGAAGTGAAAACTTTTGAAAAACACCAGATTGATAATAAAATTGCTGATTTTTCAAACGAGGATATTTTAAATCTCTTTTTAATTCATGGCGAATCTCAAAAAGTGGTGACAAAAAATTGCAGGCAATTCATTAATCATTTTCCAAATTTGGCGCCTATGAGTAAAACATAATTTCGGAGGATTAGAAGCAATTTTTTGCAATTTGGAGGAACAAAATACATAGAAACTAGAAGAAAACGAATTCTCGAGGACGACGACAATCAAATTAATACGCTAGCGTATTTTCGTGCCGATCGACATGCGTCCATTAAGTCAGCATCAATGGATATTGGCTTGAGTTATACTTCCATTCAAAGCATCCTTAAGAAACATAACATGCACCCGTATTCTTTTATCATTTTAATTCGGCTTCAAGAAAATGAGACAATTCTGCAAAATATTATAGGGTCTGATGAAGCCAAGTTCAATGAAAGTGGAATAACCAACAGGAGAAATCGACATTTTTGGGCCACAAAAAATCCACATTTCATTGAGGTTATTGATTCTCAAAATAAATTCAGCGTGAACGTTTTTGCAATTTCAATGAATGGTTTGTTGGCTTATTACATTTATGAGGAAAATGTTAATGGACAAAGATACCTGGAAATTTTGAGAGGAACATTAGCAAATTTCTTAGATGGATTACCCCTTAACATTCTGAGGGATTGCTATTACCAAATGGATGGTGCACCAGCACATAAAACACGAGCTGTAGATTGGCAGCTAACAGAAATGTTCCAGGATAGATGGTGGGGTAATCAAGGACCTAATTTATGGCCTCCGCGTTCTCTGGACCTGACGCCCCTTGATTTTTATTTATGGGGCAAAATCAAGAAAGAAGTGTATCTTATTCTTGTAAGAAGTAAAGAAGAGTTACTAGAGCGCATTCATAATGCTTTTCGTAATATTGATCCTGAGGAAACTAGGAGGGCATTTCACCATGTTCGTGTTCGAGCTGTCAACTGGATCGAGCAAAATGAGGCCCATATTGAAGATTTATTCAAATCGTAAATTAGTTTTCTCCTGTGATGTTTGCTATCATTCATTCGTATTAATGAAATTATTTTCGATGATTGGTTTTCGCTTAGTTCCTACAATTTTTATTCATCCGAATTGTAGAAAATTGCTGCTAATGCTTCAAAATTTCATTTTACTCATAGACGGTAAATTTGAAAATTGGTTATTGAATTGCCTGCAATTTCTACCCACTACTTTTTGACATTCTAAAATGAATTAAAAAAAGATTAAATATATTTTCGTTTGAATAACCAGTGGTTTCATTCCAAATGTGTTGTATTTTTTGGATATTTTCAATCTGAAATAACGACAATTCTTGTTGAACTATCAAATTCGAATGAACAAATTTGGAAATTGGTTATTGAATTGCCTGCAAGTTCTATCCATCACTTTTTGACATTCGCCATGAATTAAAAAGAGATTAAACATATCCTCGCTTGAATAATCAGCCACTTTATTATCAATCTGGTGTTCACTTCAAATTACCAACAATTCTTGTTTAAATATCAAATTCGAATGAACGAAGTGACAAGTACATTAATTTTAGGCACCTGTCAGGTGAGCCTAGCCTGTTCAGATACTTTATTCAAATATTTCAAAGCAGTCTCTGTTAGTTCTTGCAAAATCATCAAAATTCAATATATTCCCAAATTATTTCGGAACTATAAGAGATGGGTATAGTACATGCTTATACAATTCCATCTGAAATTTGGCGATATAAAAATTGGCACGTGCAATTTGAAAAAAAATTGAGTTATTGCTGTTTGAAAAAGGCCAAATTGAACAAATCATACAAAACAACTCAATAAACATGTGAGATGTGTGGATTGCTTTAAAAATTTCTTGATCCTTCTTTTATCCACCCAAGCAACAATTATGTCGATAGTGAAAAAGATCTACGAGCTACAATTTCTTTAAATGTTCCTCAAAAATCGAGTTTATAATAATTAAATCTGTCAAAATTTTGACAGATATGTGCCAACAACTTGGGTATTTTATGCCTTGCTCAAATGTCGGTTCTAGATGAATAATAAAAAAGGTAGACTGCTATTTGCTATAACAAAAAGATGACCCACTTCGGGTATAACCGGAAATGGTATCACTTCGAAAATATTTCACTCCAATTGGAAATCGCTAGTTATGGCCGCGTATAAAATTTCAGCTTGATATTGAAATTGGAACTTAAAATGTTTCAAACGGACGGTCCCGGTGGATATCCTTGTATAAAGCTATAATAAAAGCTATAATATATCCAATTATAGGTACCAACAAATCTGAAAAACTCATCTTCCAAAGATTGACTTTGGAAAGATAAGTGAAGATGTTGCAAGAAACCTCTTCAAATTGAAAACTAAACCCGCATTCAGGCCCGAAAATAAATTGTTGACACTTTTATATACTGTCAAGAACCCTATAGAGAGCTCGAATAAATTAAAAATTTATAAATATTCTTGTCAGACTGTAATGATTTCTACATAGATCAGACTGGTCGTTCCTTCAGAATTAAATGAAATATACACATACAAAGAACATCGAACTTCATTCCTTAGTAATAAACAAAATTTGACATTAGTTTACGACTGAATGCTCTCTCTATTCCTTGTATTGATCGATCAAGAGTTCTACACATTGCCCTAAAGGGTAAAAAACTCAATTATTCAGAATCAGAGGAAATTAAATGATTTTTATGACAACTATCAAATGATGAACGACAAGACTCATCTTTGTGAATTTCAAATTTTCAATGTATTTAAATGATAACTCACTTGCACGACAGATTGAAACTGCGGTAAAAGTGATCTTTTAATTTAATTTCATTGTTGGTAGCAAAAACGTAGTAAAATATTTCAATTGTGTCAAAATATACATCATCTCCATCAAATGAGATTTGGGAACGATGTTTACCGATGAAAGGACGATGTTCAGTTATTTATAATTTATGGAAACGTGATTCTTTAAATCCATATGATGATACTATAAAAACTCTATATTCAATTCTAAAATTTCTTCAGAACGTAAAACGGAAAATATAGGACGATATATGCAAATCAAAAATTCATAAAAAATTCTTTTGTTGGGATAGCTAGTTATAAGACGAAATAAGTTAGACATGCGATATGCTTGAAATTAAAAAGAAATCTTTTCGAATATAAACTAATTGTTGCTACCTTACACTCGAGAGTCTTCCATGTACTACTCTACGAAAAAAAATTCTCAACAAAATATACTGGGTGATTCACCAGTGGCGCGGTGCTCTGCAGCTCGTACACTATAAAGATTTCCGTTTTGTTCAAACAGTATTGTATTCAGATAGTAAGAATCTACTTCAGAAATTTATTTTTCAGTACACAGGGTGTCCAAATTTTCCATGAAAAAATCTTGGGTGGTTTTTTCAGCTTGGAAGACCACTTTTTTGTTCAAGATTCAGGAGCGGCCTAAACTCTGCTATAATGCAGTTTTTAAGTAATAAGTTTTTTTGGGTGAGTAGTTCCGTCACAATATTTTTCTTCCGTAAAAATTCATGAAAATAGGCTCTCACATCATCGCATGCTCCTTCGGCCAGAGAGGATGAATACTTTTTTCCTTTATTGTTCTTATTGCCCAAGGATAGCTTTATTGATGAATCGAAATAGATTATCCTCATTTCATACAGGAGTGACTCAAAAATATTATTGAATATTGTAATTTAAAAAATATCATATCTTGATGTTTTAAGAGGAACACCTTCAAGTAATAAAAAATGAAATTTAAACAAGATAACTCTTTCAACGGATGATGAAATCAAGATAATTAAAACGTGAATCGAGGTATGTGTTGACATTTTTTTTATTTGTGCATTCTGTCAGGTGTCCGGACATATCATATGAGTGCGGAGTTCTCCAAAGAAGAAATGATTGATATGATTTTTATTCTGGGTGAGTGTGATAGAAATTCTTTGTTGGCAGGTAGAGCTTATACACAAAGGTTTCCTGATAAGAGGCATCCTGATGCAAGATGCTTTGAAAAACTTCTAGTTAGATTTATCGAAATGGGTAATATCGCTAACAAAAAACATGAAAAACGTAAAACTGCGTCAGTTGAAGCCAACCAGTTATCAATTTTGTGGACAGTGACATAGGACCCATATGAAATCCAAAGAGAGATTTCTTAGTGAACAGATATAGGTCAAACTTGAAAGTAAATGAATTTCAGGCATATCATGTACAGATGCACCAGGAACTGAACAATCAAGACTATGAAATGACTATGTACCAGAGCATATAAGACAGCAAATTACTCTCATCAGGTTAGGGAGCATTTGAGTCATGTATTTTCAAACAAATGGATAGGAAGTGGTGGTCCTGTTAGATGCCCAGCTAGGTCTTCGGACCTTACAAGTCTTGATTTTCTCTTGTGGGGTTATATTAAGGGCATCATTTACCAGATTCCTTCTACAACAAAGTTGGATATGAAACAGAGAATAGTCAACGTCAGTTAATCCGCAAATGTTGTCGAGAGTTCAATGGTTCTTTCTCAGAAGGATTGAGTTGTATCTACAAAGAAAACACTTACCTATTGGAATTGTTCAACACCTTGTGGATCATCTCACCAAAAACCAATCTATTATGTATGTCATACACGACTACCTCAAAATATCTCCATTTCTCTAATCAAGTATAATGATATGTACTAATAAACTCTTCTTTCGCAACCTCTGATTTTATTATTTTAGTTTATTTTTTTAGTTCGAAAATGGTCGAAGATAAAGATAAGGTTACTTCTGCAAAAATATGGCATAATATTTTATGTGTTGACATGAATGACAAAATACAGGATCTTTCATTTGAAAAAATCAAGTGATGTTATTTTTAAAATTACAAGATTCAATAATTTTTTAGTCTCTCCTGTATAAAATGAGGAAAATCTATTTCAATTCATCAATGAAGCTATCCTTGGGTAATAAGAAAACGAAAGAAAAGAAGTATTCATCCTCTATGGTCGAAGGAGCATGCGATGATGTGAGAGCCTATTTTCATGAATTTTCACGGAAAAAAAATATTGTGAAGAAACTACTCACCAAAAAAACATAAAAATGGTCTTCTAATCTGGAAAAACCTCCCAAGATTTTTTTATGGAGAATTGGGACACCCTGTTTACTTCAAAATAAGTTGCTGAAGTAGATTTTTACTTTCTAAATACAATACCGTTTGAACAAGAATGAAATCTTCAAGAGTGTACGAGCTACAGAGCACCGCGCTACTGGTGAATAGCCCAGTATATATATATATATATATATATATATATATATATATATATATATATATATATATATATATATATATATATATATGATTATTGCAAATCAAAAATTCATGAAAATTCTTTTGTTCTGACAGCTAGTTATAAAATGATTTAGACATGTGATTTGCTTGAAATTAAAAATATTATATATTTTTCATCGAAAAGAGTATTTGACGATTGATATATTTGTAACAAATTTTCGAAAATAAAATAATTGATGCTACCTTACACTAGAAAGTCTTCCATGTACAACCCTACTAAAAAAAATTCTCAACACAATAAAAGAGTTAGTATTAAATGGAAAAAATATTCTTTTTTTAATGAAAAATAAAATATTTACCATCACACCGCATAACGATATCACGATGAATGCAAGGGTAAGCGTGATCGACTTCATGTTGTTGTTCGTGGTTAGAAATTATTAACTATGATTTTTAAATTTTCAAACTACCTACTTTATATACCCAAGAAATAAATCAACTACGTCAATTAAAAAGCAATTGATTGATTTAATGAAATTAAATCCTAGGAATTATACTTTGAAAATTGACATTCTAGCAGAGCAAGTTTTTAGGATTGCATGTAACGTCACTTTGATTCATGATTAGCGTGGAAATTCAGGTTCTGATGAAGTACTCTAAATGTTGGTCGCTTCTATCATTCGGAAGAAAGTACAAAAAAATTTTAATTAATATAGTGAAAGAACTTTCAACCAAAAATAAATATTTCAAGCTTCTTTGTGTGGGGAAAATTAATTTTTAACCATAAGTTTACACAAAAACTTGATGTAATTCAAAACAAAATGTAACTTTCGTATTGAATATTTTTGAAATAGGCACTTATTCAAGATGAATTGAATGATGTTCTTGGGAAATTTAGCTAAAAACTATTAGTGATATAACATATTAATAAACAACAAAAACAATTTTAAATGAATGATAAACATTCGATGGCATTGGGAAAAGAAGAACAAAATTCACCCCTTCAAAATACCTTTCTCGGATGAATTCTAACTTGGATTGCATGAAACTCGTATCAAGAAGATAATAATAAATTAGCTAGCAATACAGGCTGTCTCAGAATTGGGTTTCAACGGCTCGATATCTGATAGACCTAATATAAATAATGTCACAACTCCATATGAAATTTTTTCGTAGGATCCATCCCTGATGAGATATTATGCCCAAATTCGAAGGAAAAATGTTTTCATTCAATAAAGTCTGTTCCGTCCGACTGATTTTAATGAAAGTGATGATTCTTATGTAGAGCTACGTAAAGTTTTTAGGTTTGATTTCTAACCTGGTCTAAGACATTCAACTCAGATGATCCGGCCACTCAATTGATCCTATTCCGCAAATCTATCCAACTGGGAAATTATCATCCGAATGATGTTGCACTCGACAGTCGAAATGTGGAGAAGAACTATCTTGCTGAGAACGTTAACGTGTTTCATTCTCTTAATCATTCTTCGAAATTTCAGTGGTCCTGGGGTCTCTGAACCAATGGGGATGCTAGTCATCCCAATTTCGACAATTCTTTTTGATCGAACATCAACATAAAGCCTCACAGAATTGCAAACGACGATCTGAGTTATCTTCGTTTGAATCATGAATTAATTTCAATTTAGACGGCTGGTATTTATGATGTTTCAAATTCCTGTGGTTAGTTAGTTAGTTCTTAGACAGATGTACTTAAATACAGAAATTTGAAGGGAATTTAGTTTACAGATGTGACAACCTAACAAAATAAATGAAATTTTAATTCCATTTTTATGAGTGCCAGCCGGTGTCAATTCCTGGTAGTTTTTGATCAAGGTGGTACTCTGAAATGAAGAGCTAATGTGAAACTAATGCACTACTTGCTCAGAGAGTTTGATAATTCATTATTTCAACTCAAATCCCCGTATAAAGATCTACGGAAGGCTGATATCAGATGATCTCGCAGGCTATAATATGGGACCACTAGTGCCCATATAATAATTACTGAATATGCCATTCAATTCAGGAACAGAATTGCAAGTATTATTTGCAGGCGCACCATCATATGCATACATTTTTGTCTCTAGGTTTGTTAGTGGAAGATTCTCCATATAAGACATGAAATGTTCTGTTGAATATTTGAATAGTCGTAACCGTTCAGGTATTTCCAATGCACAAACATACATCGCCCCACTATTAAGAACCACGCATTGAAATCAGAGCGGTCTTGTCCATTCTCCATTTGGAAAACGTTATTTTGATGTGACCAATAGTGTCTATTATTTCTGTTCAAGAGACCATTACTTGTTATTCTCACGTCGTTCACCCATATACCATTTCTAGTGAAATGTCTTGATTGCATTTTCTTGCAAACTGCACTGAACCAAATTCATTCATTAGTTTGGATATGTTGAATATTCATTTTTCTCATGATGCACCTGCACGAAAAATGCTTGAGAACAATCGAAATACAAATTGTATTCAAAGAAACTGATATAAAACTAATAATGAAAAATGTAAAATTTTGGAAACAACCAAAGAATAGATTTCGTGATCTTGAAGGTAGTTCCTAACGATATAAGCTTGGTGAGGTTTACAGCTACCATGCATATACAAAAAGTATTCACCCATGTTTGCCGCATATGGTAAAACATAGTCTTTAAAAATACCTGTACCGTACTTTTGACCTCTCAGAGTTCCATTATCAACAAGGACCAGATCAGTGAGGGTGTTCAAAGAAATTCCTCCCCACACTATTATTGAACCTCCACCAAAACAGTAGGTAGGTAGAAAGTTGTTTTGCCCATATCTCTCATTTCAACATCAGTAAACTAGATAACGTCGATAGCAATTGAAAAAACAAAATGTCAACTTATCTGTAAACAAAATGCTCTCCTAAACTAATTCTAACTAGTTGACATATTCAATCGGGTTCTTCGATGTGCTGTGGTTAGATCTGGGCCTCGAGCAGAGACACGAGTCCACAAACAAAATTCCTCGAGACTTTGTGTTAGTGTGTCAGTGCTTATTTGCAAACTCTACTGTCTATGCTTTTGTCTAAATCGGGAAATTCTGAATAGTGGTCATAGATAGCCGTTGTTCCTTTAATGCGTCCTTGCCTTTCATGACAACCAGTCTCCCTGTACCTGCGCATCGTTCTGAAATCAGTTTAATGGTACACTCCAAGCCTCTGGTATACTCTTGTAGGACCCCAACTAAGGTCATATAATACCACTGCTTCAGCATATTCTGTCGGGGTTGAATTTTTACTGAAAATTAAAATTTTCGAGAAGAATGAACATTACTCGCAAATATGGTTCAAAAACTGCTGTTATGCTGTCATGCAAATCTCAATTTATTTCTTCTATTTCTCATCTGCTGCAAGAATATCCATTATTATTTTAATATATAATATATAGCTGAAAAACCTAGGCGACTGCCTATCTCCTATGTTTCCCAAGTTAAATAAATTATATTTGTTAATAACCACTGAACAATTTTAAATGCATTTTAATGATGATTTAGAATGATGTAACTTAACGACAGACGGTTTTTGTTTCACATTATGGTTTTTGAGATTTCAGTCACGAAAAATCACCAAACTGATCGTCTGAAAAAAATAAATTTTTCTACATGATTTTATTGAATCTTAAAAATTTCTTTTGCAGCATCGTTTTATGGCTATGTAAATAATATCACTTCAGAATTTGAGAGCTTTATGTCTTGCAGTTTACGAGATAATGGGTTCAAAGTGTGCGAAAACACTACTCTTTAGGAGAAGGAAAGGTTTGGAGGAGCACCTTCCCGGTGAGAATATTTTTTCGGAACTAGGTATATTTTTCTCGCTGTCGGGATTTAGGTTAGTACACTGTTTCAAAATTGAGATATCCTGCCTATATGTCATTTGGTCCAGAATCCCCAAACCAACCTTCGTTGCATTTTGAAACATATGATGCCATCGCTACCTTCATCGATGGAAACATTTCCAGTTGCCTTGTTTTTCAAGAATTGGGGATCAATCCAGGAAAAATTTTTGTCAAATAAATAAAAAAATGGACAGTAAAAGAATAAACGATGCTGAGAGATCTAATACAGAAATATTCAAACAGACGAGAAAGAAAAAGATCAAAAGCTGGGGAATCAATGGAAGATGAATTCGAACATGATGAAGTGCCCTCATACAGTTCAAGGATACATTAAATATATTTATGAATAAGCTTCTTTTTTGTTAGCGTAACAAATTGGTATTGTAATTATAAATGTGCCTATGTATTTATCCCTTACCAAACTGTTCTCAACGACGGTGAAAAAAAATTTGAAAAATTTGTTTTAGTCATTTTAAATGATTAGAACAATATTTTGATGGTACTTTAGGATCAGTCAAGACTTCTAGTTTTAGGGAAACCGAAAAAAAATTGATTTTTCTTTATTTTTCGAGGTAGGCAGTCTTCTTGTCTATGACAGAATTTGAAAAGCCAAAAAATGGGAAAAAAAAACTACAAAGCCAACCAATCAAGGTAATGGTTGTTCAACACTGGCTTTTGCGGTCTTCCAAAGAAAAGCACAGAAGCAGATGTGAAGGACTGCGTAGTTAATAAGTGTCCGGGAAATGAATTTCGGGTGAACACACATCCACACCGTACCAACTCAAATAGCTTTTCATTCAAAGTTGGAGCAGACTTAAGTTTCTCAGATAAACTGATTAGACCTGAAACGTGACCTAATGGAATTGGTGATGAAGAGATTCCATTTTTTCGGGAAGAAACCTGGCATAAAAACTGAGGAATGTACTTCCTTTGACCTATTTTATGCAAATATACAGAGCCTTCGAGCGAAAAAAGGTGCTCTTGAGGCGATTCTGAATGGAAAAATAAATTTCATTTTGTTTGGTTGATGGAACACTATCTCCGGGAGAATGAGCTGGAACTCTACACACCGAAAGGATACATACTCGATTCAATCGATTTTATAAGATTAAATGCACTTTTTAGTCTTAACATTGAACAACATTTTGAAGTAATGGGTATGAAGTTGGTAAATCTTGGCGTGATTTTTGTTACAATTTACCGGATAGACTACGAGATGCTCTTTTGTATATTGAAGAATCAAAATTAAGATAAAGTACTTGCGTCCGACGTGATTTTGGATATTCTTGTACCTGGCTCAAGGTCTTATGAAAGATTTGTAGTATTGTTGATGAATTCAATTTGAGTATAATACTGACAGAGCCTATAGAGTAGCTAAAATATCAAAAACCTTCATAGTAAATGTACTGATAACTTTGAATGGAAACATTCATGAAGAGCGATTAACTTAATATTGTTTATCAGACCATAGTACGTATATTGAATGATCATGCATATCAAAACTTGAGATTATCATTGAGTCGGGTAAACTGGTCTAAAATTTGAGATCAAAATGAGGCCGAAGATTCTCTCAGAGTCCTCTATACTAAGTTTCTCGAAGTAGTGAATGCCAATGTTCCATTAGAAAATGTTAAGATAGACGCAAGAAGTAACACGTATATACGAAATGTAGTGAAGGATCAAACGTAAATACGCGTTGAAGAAGGAAACAAAATTCATCTGGAATAGAATGAACGATTTCCTAGCCAGTTTTGGCAATGCTCAACAATTTTATTTATGAATAAAGTGGAATTAGAAAACTTGAAATCTTTTCATTTGAAATTCACTGCAAAAGAAGACATTGAAAAATATATTGACAAATTAGAGGACTATTAGCTATATATACTACTTCCTGAATACAAAAATTCTTAAGACTTCAAGAGATTATATATCAGAATCTCTCTTTCTCTCTCTCCCACTTAATAAGCTAGTGTATTAAAAAAGCTACGTCTCCTGATGAACTCAAGGTGGCAAAAGTGATACCTATTCATGAGGGAGGAGATATGGAAAAGGTCCGTAACTTTCGTTTCATCTCAAAAATATTCAAGACACATGTTACGGATAGTTTGATGTGATTCCTAAAGAGAAATTTGAATTATTTGAATTGTATGTTATTCGCTGAATAAAAAGAAATAATAGAAATACTCGAAAGGTATGCCCAAAATTTGCTTTTATTTTGATAGCTCGTCTTCTGAGACTCAACTTATACCTATTTAATATCAAACTAAAAAAAAAAGAACAATTAAAAACTAAATAAATTGCTGAAAGTGTCCTCCATATGCAAGAATACAGGCCTCTGTCCTTCTTCGCATATTATCAGACACTCTTCAAAATTTTCCTGGGGTATTTCTTATCGTGTCACAAGAGGTTTTTATTCTATTTCTCAATTATTCTACAGTGTTCACTGAAGGGTATAAACTAAACTTTCTAGATATCCCCATGAGAAGAAGTCTACACTTTTTAAGTCTGGAAACCTAGGGGGCCATGGCTCTGGCCCACCCCAACCTATCCATCGGTCATTGCATGTATTATTCAAGGATTCTCTAGCTTCTCCACTGAAATGTGCTGGTGCCCTGTCATGCATGAACCACATTATATTTCTCACCAAAAGTGGCACATCTTCGAGCAATAAAGGTAACTCCTATTCAAGAAATTGCCGATAAACGGCACCGTTTAGTCTATCAGGCAAAAAAATGGCCCAATCAAATAATTTTTAATTATTCCGACCCAGACATTTAGTGAGAATTGGTTTTGATGATGAGATTCTTCAATCAAATGGGGTTTTCCTCAGCCAAATAATGATTATTGTGAAAATTTGTGATAGAAGTTCTCGAAAAGTAAGCTTCGTCTGTGAACATCATTTCACTATCAAAATGAGCATTTTCTCTAAATTTATCTAAGAACCATCGGCAGAAATTCAGTTTTGAAGGAAAATCTCAAAGAAGAAGTGTTTGGACGCGTTGAATATGAAACGGGTCGTCGAGAATCCTCCAAACTCGAACATGTGAAATATTCAACTGATTTCCAATTTTTCTTGTAATCACATGAGAATTCAAATCAATACTATTCAAAATTGTTTCCTCAATATCTAAAGTTCTTATAGTTTGAGTTGCACATTTCAAATGATTATTTGCAGTAAAAGTACCAGTTTCCCTCAACCTTCTGTGAATATTTGGAAATGTTCGCCTGTGTGGTATTACTCGATTTGGAAAGCGCACCTAATATAATCGCCTAGCTTCTGTTGTGTTTCCGTCAGCCAGACCATACACGTAATGAATATAAGCCAATTCGGCGTTAGTAAAATTAGCCATTTTTTTTACAGCAATAACTTCAAAAGTTTTAAAACTAATCGTTAATTTAATTAATAATTCGAGAAGACACTAGCTCTACTTTAGCAACTTTCAAAATGAATAAATAAATGAAAAAATCAAAGCCTACTAGTCCTTTTTTCAATTAGTAGTGCTTTCAATTCAGCGAATGCATACAATAGTTTGATATTCTGTTCGAGAACAGTCGGAGATACGAAAAAATTACAGGTGTCAAAAAACTTTCTTAATTGAACGAAGATGACGAAAATTGATTGTACGCTTATCAGTGGCGTACTGCAAAAATTTTCAGAATGCAAATGAAGACATGGCTCCGGAAAAGAAAACTCCTTGTAGATTCTAGTTAAAATTTAGGACGTGTAATGATGAGGGCTGTATGAAATAGCTTGCATTCCAAATTTGGGCTGAATATCTCAAAAACTGCAGGAGTTTTTTGGAAAAAACATTTTTTTCCGAAAATTTCAACACATTGTAGCTCCATAACGAAGATTTTGCGGACCAATGTTTATATGAACTCTTTTTCTCAAAATTGCACGTAGATTTACCCTTCAAGTTGTGAAATATTATCATGTAACACCCTGTTTATAAACGATTTTCCTGTTAATTTTATCTTGAAAATTACAGTGCTGTTAACAGAAGATACATCTTATCTGAATGCTGCTTAATCTAAAAACGAATTTTTGTGGACTGAGAAGGAGTCCATCTCACGATTGGTTTTTGGCAAATAAACTTAAGATGAATGTGAAAAATACAAGAATAGTAACATTTGAAAGTTGTCATGAGTATGTATTCAGATATATTACTGAAAACTTATTAATGATTTGTGACGCGCATGTAGTTTATACTTATTCAATGTTTTCGTTATTTTATTGTTTTCTTAAAATCTTCTTGAATTAGTGTCTTAAACAATTTTTATTGTTTTGAAATCAATTTCTTCATTTTATTTGAACGCTTTTTTATGCATCCATTTTCAAATGACATATATGAAAATAATTGTAAAATATTTCAATGCACGCAATAAATATCATTTTAGCTTCTCTACTCTATGATTTTGTTGGCACATGGCCGGACATATTCGAAAAAAAACACGTATGAAAACTGAACTGCCTATCAGAAAAGATATTTGAAGTATTGAAATTGTGCGCTAATTTCTTGCCGCAGTGTATTTGAAGTTTTCTCATCTGAAAGCATTATTTTATATGAATCATTGTTGAAATATAAAATATTGCAAAGTCCATGTTATTAAAATGGAGACTTATTTATATAAACTTTGTATTCCATCACCAACTAATAACGTTCTACGCGCAAATATACTTAAATGAATCGGCATAATTATAATTTCAATCATACAATGTACTATGAACCTCGGTAAATGACCAATTGATCATTACTAATTTGTTATGTAATTGTGTACCAGTCTTTCTATCTCATTCCATAGTTAATAGAATAATCGTGATTATTTCAATGATTTGATTTCAAACGGACAGACATATATCAGAACTTTACATCACGAATTTTTATGTCTCCGAGGTTAGAGTTCAATGCATATACATTTCAACTTCTATTTTAGGGTTATTGTTCCGACAATTCTGGATCACTAACTTTTCCTTTGAAATCAAAATCTCAAACAAAATTTTCATGCCCCGTTTATTTGAACAGCGGAAAATCCATTTAAATCTTTCAACCCCTATTTCGCAGTCACAGGTTTTTTTCATACTATACTCTGAAATTCAAAGAATTTCCCTACTAAATTCTTACCCCTATTTTGTACTTATGAGTGGAAAATAACTTATGTCCCTGAAGTTCTAGGTATGTATAAACTATGTTCCAAAAATTTGTTCAACAGTTTGAAAAGTGTTCATTGAACATTGATATTATTATAAGACGATCTGTCTAATAGCCGAAATACACCTACCAAGTTCGGAACCAAGCAGTCGGTTGATATAATCGGCAGTTTGTCCTGATGGACTGCAAGTTATGGGTCCATCTAACTTGTTTCTCTTAAAGCTTAAAAATGTTTAAATAGTGTTTCATTATCGGTTAATAATGATAGTTCCGTTAGAATGAGCATCTCGTAGATATAATAATTATGAAGCTCAATATAAGTGCAAACGTAATGCACTTCAAATGTGCATTGCGTTTGCAATGTGTGTAGAGGAAAAAAGACCTATATGTATGTGGGATCGATTGCCATTCATTCGAAATGCGGTCTCACCACACTGTGGCTTCATCAGACAGATACAAACTAATGAACAGAGTTATTCCTTATATAATGAAGTCCTTATAGAATAAAGTGAATCCGGTAATTCAATCAGAAATCTTACACTTTTCCGAAATTTGTTTAGAACAAAATTATTTCCACTTCCATGGAGTAATATATAAATGTTAAAAAGGTTTATTCATGTGTAATCCTCTGAGCCCTCTAATCGCTGAAATTTTCATGGATAATATTGAGAAAACTATCCCAGAACATCCGTTATTCGAATACTTCATTCATTCGTTTAGATATGTTGACGATATCATTGTTGTTTCACTGGCACAAACAAAGAATAAGAGTAAGTCAAACCATTCATTAACAAAATTCACGATAATATTAAATTCACGTTAGAGATAGAAACAGAAAACTCAATTAATTTTCTGGATTCAATTATTACTGAAATTAATGGCAAACATGATTTTCTGTTTTTCATAAGCCATCGCTTACAGATATTACTATTCCCAGCTCATCTATTTTTTTTACAGATTGCTGTCCCAAACCCCTTTCTTTCATATATTGTCTTCGTTTAGAAATCATGGAATGCAAGAGAGAATGAAGCGGCTAAGCAGAAACATCTTTGGTACTCTTTTTCACACGACACTAACACAACATAAACAGACAAGCTATTGCTAGTGCAATAGCGACAGAAACGAGTTTTTCCTCTGGTTTTTCACTCGTTTATTAAATCATATACGAGATAGTATGGTTCCTTTGTTACATTTCCTGTGCTCACATTTGTGCTTTTCTGACACACACCAAAATTATAGATGTAAGCATTTATTATAAATACAAGTATTCAAATTTGAGATGGAATTTGAAAATATCGCAGGTTATATATATATATATATATATATATATATATATATATATATATATATATATATATATATATATATATATATATATATATATATATATATATATATATATATATATATATATATATATATATATATATATATATATATATATATATATATATATATATATATATATATATATATATTATATATATATATATACCCTTATATATATCATATATATATATCTATATTTAGATATCATATAATGCAAGAGATATATGAAGCGGCTAGATAGAAATATCTTTGGTACTCTTTTTGTACACAATGACACTAACACAACATAAACAGACAAGCTATTGCATAGTGCAATAGCGACAGGAAACGAGTTTTCCTCAGGTTTATATACTATATATTATATCATATATATACATATAGTATATATATTGTTATATTTCCTGTATCACACTTGTATATATATATATATATATATATATATATATATATATATATATATATATATATATATATATATATATATATATATATATATATATATATATATATATATATATATATATATATATATATATATATATATATATATATATATATATATATATATATATACATAAATTAGCTAGTACATAGACTCATATATATCCCAATGTCATAAAATAATTTTATAAAAGAGCAAAATATAATTAAACATATAGCAGTCGATAACGGTTACAGTCCTAGTATGATTGAGAACATGATTTCACGCGAAAATGTTAAAATCCATCCAGGAAGTATTGCCAAGTATGAAAAGTTCTAACACAAAATACAACAACCTAACTTATATTGGTTATCCTAGTCTGAAATAAAAATCATTTCTCTCGCATTATAATTTTAATATAGCATTCCGAACTGATAATTCTTTAGGCCGACATATTAAAACTGCAAATCTAAAATTGGTGAAGGTAATAAATTCGGTGTTTATGAATTTTCTTGCGGGGATTGTAATAAAATTTATTTTGGTAGAATTTCAAAGTTAGAATATCCGAGCACAAACGTAGTTTAAATTATCATAAATCAGATTCCCATAATTCTAATCACTTACTCGAAGAAAACCATAACTTTAATGATAACTTCAAAATTTTACACAATGAAAATAATAGACAGAAACTCAATCTATGGGAAATTTTAGAGATTAACCAGGAGAATAATTCAGGTAGGTTACTTAATAGTCAATTATATCTGAATCCTTCTCCTTTACTCAATCTTTTCAATTCATAAAATAAGCAATTCCGATGGGTTTTCCACCATACCCTTTGTACTTGTACCTAATGTAATGATGAGTAGGAAATAAGAATATTATATAAGGAATAGCTCTGTTCATTAGTTTGTATCTATCTGATGAAGCCATAGTGTGGTGAAACCGGTCATAGTTTTGTTAATATAGTGAAATTCTGAATACCATAGTTTTATTTCATTGAAAATATGTATATCAATTTTCATCAGGTAACGACCTTCTCAATCAAATTAATATATTATTAATTGAATTGAAATTTAAATACTGGTATTAATTATGAGACGATGACAATAATTAGAGGCAAATGCAGAGGTCATAAAACCATAAAATGATTTATTTTCATTTATTCGAACGGAATACAGATATACATCAAAATCTGGAAAACTATTGATTATGCAAAATTTTTCAATTTTGGCGTGAGTGAGAAATAATCTGACAAAGAATAATATGAACAATGGATATACATTTAAAATGTATCCAACCACCTACGATTGTCCCCAAACTGTATGCTCAAGAAAATGAATTTGAGTGGAAGTTTGAGGAATCTAACCTAACCTAACCATAACCCTGATATTTTGGGTATGTATATACCCAAGTTTTGTCAAAACCGTTTATCAGTTTTGTTTCCGTTCATTCGTATATTATTATTTAATGGATAATCTAATGGCCGAAATATATTTACGCTGTTCTGGGGCGTTCTGGTAAGCATCTCGCGATTACGTTGTTATGCTTCACATTTTTGAAGATGTGAAAAAGAAATTCAGAAATC
This sequence comes from Cryptolaemus montrouzieri, assembly GCA_013387265.2. Classification (NCBI taxonomy): domain Eukaryota; kingdom Metazoa; phylum Arthropoda; class Insecta; order Coleoptera; family Coccinellidae; genus Cryptolaemus; species Cryptolaemus montrouzieri. Next base: position 109,462,069 of record JABFTP020000185.1, read on the forward strand.
TATCACAAAAGCCTACAATTCTCATATGTTTTGATCCACATAAGTTTGAGAGTAGAACATGAAAGAAAACCTATCTTGGTGGTTGCAAGTATCTTGTGTCTTCAGAGTTCAATGCAACTGCAGCCAATCATGGCTTATTGTGCTCTTCTGTTAACACTCATTCCTAAATATCCTGGTTTATCCCTTTAACAAGCTTTAGAATCCTAGTTTTCAGGTGAATTTTGCTCGCTCTTCTGTGGTTTTTTTGTCTCCTAAAATTTTTCATTTTCTTCATGCTAGAGCTTCGCACTCGTTCACAATGTGATAGTTTGTTTCTTCCCTCTCATTGTATACATATAAATTCTTCACGATAAATTCCTATTGTGTGTAGTTTTTTTCTTAGCCTCCCATTTCTAGTTATTAGGTTTTTCCAACAGAGGTTTGGTTTGTCTATGCCCGAAGGTAAGGACCTACATGACAGCGTGTAGCTTTCCTATCTAGGTGTTGATAGTGTCCTGTTCCTTATATGAAGAGCTGGTTCCTGTCCATTAGATCCCTTTTCGGCGGCCTTCTCTGGCAAGAGAATATACGGATTTCCCCTAGACAAGGAATTCCTTATAGCCTGACTGTCCGAAAAAATATTTATCAGTCTGTTTCTGTAGCGTCTTCCGACGTTCTCACGAACACAGGTTATTATAGCATATACTTCCGTCTGAAAGGCGGTTGCGTGCTCGTCTAATGATATTATTACCCGACATTCCGGGTTTCATGAGTACACTTGAACTCCAGTTCTCTTTTATATGTAAGATCCGCCTGTTTACCCATTTATGTCTTAACTGTTATTAGAGCCGGGATAATTGTTCCAATCTATCACCGTCTCATGCTCTATGGTCTCTGTAAGTTGTGAAATTCTCGTATCATTTCCTGTACTCAGTATCAGGATTCGATCATTTCCTCAAGTCTGATATGCCCCGCGTGTCTGGTTTTCCATTGACCATTCATCTCTTGCTTGAATGCTGCTTTTTCTCTCACCTCTTATATGAATATCAATTGGAGGTAGATGTTGTTCTAAGGAGGTTGAGATGTAGACAACGGCTAGTGTTCGAAGTTTAATCGGCTTCTCCTAAAGCCTTTTTGCATCATTTTTGGCCATCATATAAGCGAACATTGTACAGTTATGGCTCTCATCACTGCAGTGTACAGTCTGTGTACATTTTTTAGATTCAGTGCCCATTTATTGCCGATGGCCCGTTTACTGACAATAAGGAACAATTTATTCTTATTAATGACTTGATTGAGGTGGCTTTCCAAGTTAGTCATTTATCCAGAATTACTCCCTGATATTTGGCCTCATTGATGGACTCCACTCTTTTCGGAAGTGTGGCCTCATTATTCCATCAATCTTTTCTGAAGCGTATACAGTACTAATTCCACCTTGTCTGGATTAACTGTTAACACTATCTGATCGCTTCTTATTTGAGCTCAGATACCACGTTGAAATGCTTTTCTTCTGACTATATAAGCATAGCCCTGAGAATAGAAGCCTTTGTTGTTAAGTGTTCTCAGAAGGTCATCCACTACCAGGCTCCACAGTGTTGAAGATAGAACCCCTCCCTGCGGCCATCCACACCAAACAGTGTGACTGAAGTTTTTCTATCTATAAGCATGTTGTCTATCTACCTGCAGCCTGCCTTTCTACTGCTTAAGGATTGCAAGTATGTGACAGAAGATAAAAGAGTTGTCATGAGGATAGCAATGCATAACATACTCCTACAAGTTTAATATTTTGAGGAAATATTATTTCAACCGTTTCGGAAATATATGTAATCCGGCAGGTTATTCGAGTAGTTAAAAAAACCTGCCAGACGGGACTATATAATTATAATATTCGATATTGGTGCAAACGCGACGGATTTCCAATGTGCGAAAGGAAAGATGTGTCTGTTGGTTCAATGATCGTTATAAATGCAGTAAACAACAGCTAGTACATAGGACATCATAATAGAAAAATTGAATTGTGTAATAATTAATAATTCAAATACTAGTGCTGATCATGAAGGAATGAATATAAAAGGTGTTAAATGCTGAGGTGACAATCATCAGAAAAAAAGATTCATTTATTCATTTATTCATTTATTGGAATAACATAGAAATATACTTCGAAAAGATAAGCATAGGGCATCGTTGAACATCTAGAATATACCTACTATCCTACTATCGCACCATGATCGTTATTTTAGGAAAATAATTTCGAGGATAGAATTCTCAAGAGAAAATGAGAAAATATGCAGCCTATGTCACTAATAGTTTAGGTATGTATGTTACAAATTTCAACAAAAGCGTTCATCAGTCTAAGCACAGTATATATATATATATATATATATATATATATATATATATATATATATATATATATATATATATATATATATATATATATATATATATATATATATATATATATATATATATATATATATATATATATATATATATATATATATATATATATATATATATATATATATATATATATATATATATATATATATATATATATATATATATATATATATATTTCTATGTGTTCTACCAATGCAGAATTTATCACAGTCATTGCAATTCAATCTGATTTATTGTTTTTACCTGATTTTGTTTTATTATTTTTTATATATTTATAAATATGAAATAATAAAATATAAAATATAAAAAAATCTATATAAAAATAATAAAAACAAATCAGGCAAAACCAATAAATCAGGTGTTTATAGATTGAATTGCAATGACTGTTGTAATTTCTACATTGGTAGAACACAAAGAAATCTTAAAATTAGAATATCGGAACATAAACGCAGTTTTTCAAATAAAAAATCAGATTCGAATTACGCGAATCATCTCTTAGAAAATAATTACTCTTTCGACGCACAGTTTGAAATTTTGCATACGGATAATAAATATTGGAAGTTAGATCTTTAGGAAACTTTAGAAATCTACAAATACAAACACTCAGGTAGACTCATCAATGAACAAGTCAATTTAAGCTCTTTACCTCTAATGAATCTCTGGGGGGAGCAATCTATTCCTCAATTTTATTGGATATACCTGTCATTAATAACCACTAAAAAATCTACCCATAAAGCTTTTAATTACTTAAGAACATTCATATTTATATTCTCATTCTTATTTTCTGTACATTCATTCGTCTGAGCAGGCTACGGTGTAGTGAAACGCGTTACGAATCATAATTATTAAGTAAATTTCCAAAAACACATCACTTGTTTTCATTATTGATAATGGAATTTCATCAAGTGAAAGCCTCCCATATTCAAATGATATTGGAGTCCTCAAGGGTCCGTGTTCGGCACTCTCTTGTTTTTACTCTACGTCAAGTACTTGGTGAACTATGTAGCGGACACAAAAAAGATTATTCTGTTTGACAATGATACGTCAATGATGGTGTCTGCTCGATCATCTGAGGATCTTGGAAAGAAGGTTAGAACAGTAAATAATGACTACCAAAAATGGTGGAGAACAAACAATTTAATACTAAATTTGAGGAAAACTCAATATGTTAATTTCCGATTATCAAGAAAAGCCCCTATTAATCTGGATTGCTTCAACCAACAATCGACTGTCAAATTTCTAGGCGTTCATCTCGACGAATATTTGAAATGGGACTTTCATATAGAACAGCTTTGTAGAGAAGTGAGCAGATGGCTTTTTGCAATATCTCGAAGAAAATATGAATTTGATATAGCTGACTTAATGAACATCTATTATTCACTCATTTATAGTTACCTGAGCTACAATACTCTGAGGAAATAGTCCCAAGCTCAGAGAGTTTTTATCCTTCAGAAAAGAGTTATACGTTCGATATTTGGGCTAGGATTTAGAGAAAGTTGCAGGAAAACATTGAGATCAAAAGAAATTCCCACCTTTTCATCGATATTTGTTCTCAAAACACTTTTGTTTACAGAAAGTAATCTCATCAAGTACGCATCGAATTCTGATTACCACGGTTATAATAATGTCACTTCTCTGGTAGTAGAGAAGTATCGCCACATTACGTGGGTGATAAGATATTCTGCCGAAGACTGTGATAACCCTGCATCATGACAAACCATTCAAGATTACCAACAAAAAATTATTGGCATCAAAGGAATATTATTCTGTCAATAAATTTCTGTCTGACACCTTTTAATGTTTTCATTGCTCCTCGTACTTGGTTTTTGTACCTTGTACCTTCGGGTTTATGTGTGTGGTGTATTTTTCACTCTCTTCCTTTTTTTTTAATTGATGTAGTAAAAAGAAAAGAAAATATTTTATATTCTCGATATATGTCCCAGTTTATTGTTCGATGTTGAGACTGAAAAGTCAATTCTATTGTAAATAATGTTATAATATGTTCAATATTAGAATTTGAAATGACATGTCAATCTATTAAAAAAATGGCCAAAGTAAGAATAAACTAAATTGAATTAAATTGAATTGAATTGAACTCCATGTTTCTTACCGATTCACAACATCGAACCAGACAATCACCTACTCATATTAATTCGAGGGTCCGTATCAAGTACATACATTTGTATACATATACTATGGGCGTCCTACAACAAACCGTCATAGAAGAATATGAGAGTCAAGAAGAAGACAAAGAGTGGATCAAAAGAAAAAAATTCAAGATTTCTATTCACCGTAACACTACACATTGCGCCTGGTTCTCGCTGAGGTAAAAAATCACATACCGCTCCAGTACTGGAAGGGCTATCAAACCAGATGTACAACATAACTCAGAATCCAATGAACATTTAATTTATCGCTATATGTGTAAACAATAAAAGACGATACAAGTTTATGAGATATGGTGTACTTCTGGTGTAACAGTGAATCAAGTACTGGAGCGTTAGCGGGTTTTCACAGCAGGCATAAGGTGCAGTGTTGTGGTGAATAGTGAAACTAGACTCACTTCTCAAAGATGTCTTTGTACAATCTACTATTTGCCTTCATTTCCCGTTGGTCTAGGAAGCTTTCTCTAGCAATACTGTTATTTTCACTATAGTATAGTCTGTAAGGGATGGATGTAGATTTCAAGTTGTAGGCGATCAAAAAACACCATTGACCAAACAAGATAATCAATATTATATCAATGTTAATTTCATCAAAATCTTCAAATATGGGAGAAGGTTCAACTTCTGGTAACTAATATTGGTGTCTTTTTCATCTACTTTTTCTATTTATTGAACAGGCCAATCAAGAAGTAAAGGCTAAGGTTGGTTTCAATTTAAGTTGAGACATTATCATACTGTTTATTATTCTCAAATGATTGTTGCTTCATCAAATAATTCAATAATTTCGAATCTATTGAATTTGAATTTCAAATCGGCTATGATGAATTGTTATACGAAGCTGAGATGACCGATATGTATTTCATGTATGGACGTGCAGACGGAAATGCATAAGAAGCTGGGCGATTGTACATTGATAGATTTCCAAATCGTTTTACTCCGATAGAAAAATTTTCAAAAGCATTCATCGACGCCTATATGAAAAAGGCACATTAATATAATATGAAGGAGCAGGAAATCCAAGGAAAGTAAGAACGGTAGAGCTGGAATATGATTCTGGTACCTCCACTCGAAAATTGCTGACGCTTTAGGTGTTCAGGAAAATTTGTGGTATCGATTCCACCTACAACGTGTATAAGCACTTCTTCTCGCCGGTTTTCCTGCCCGTATTACGTTTCGTCAATGGATTTTGCGTAAATTGATTCAAATTCCTCAATTTCTTATGCTGAACATGTTCACTGATGAAGCAAGTCTTTCAAGAAATTCCACAAGGAATTTTCATCATAATCATATGTTGTGAAGAAAATCCATATCAAAAGATTTCAACATCAGTTCTCGTTATACGTTTGGATCGGAATTGTGAGTGACTGCCTAATTGGACTAGTATTTCTACCAGGGAGAGTTACGGGGGAGGTGTACTACTTTTGGAATACATGCTTCCAGAATTTTTGGAGGATGTACCTTTGGCAATGAGACAAACTAATGTGGTTTATGAATGATGGCGTAATTTTTTTAGTCAGCTTGTTCATCGCTTCCAATTTCAAGAGAATGGTAATCGTTAAATTGGTCGTCGTGGATCTCAATTTCGGCCTGCACTGTTCCAAGACTTACACTCCTTCGATTTTTTCCTGTGAGGCTATTAGAAGTATTTGGTTCATACTCCCTATGTGGCAAATGTTGAGGAATTCAGAAAAAAGAATAATCGTTGGGAGCAATTCGATAAGAACAGGTCCCGGTATTTTAAGAAGAGTTCGCCAATCAATGAGGAGAAGAGTGGAATATTGCATCCGAGCTAGAGAAGGTAATTTTGAACAACTTTTGTGATTTTTTAAGTTATTGGTGATACTTAAAAGTGTTTGTTTTGCTTTTGAATTAAACTTTTCATTTTCACACATAGGTTATTTAAAGATTAAAAGAAATACACTACGATGGTTCTTTTATTCGAAGACTCCGTGTCATACGATGAAATATATGGACTTTGTTATCTTATTCGTCTCAATACTTTTTTTCTCAAAAAAATGTCAGTTCTTGAAAGATAATTGGAAAATTCAAGAATATATTTTATTTCTGAAAAAACCAGTAGTAGTCCTAGTTTTTCTTTGAGAATAACCTGCGTTGTGCCTATACGGGCGCCACTAGTGAGTCCAAAATATGGTTTCGTATTAAAATTATCGGTCGAAAGTTTTCGACACCTCCACAGTTTCACTTCCATATCTCCGGTTTACGAAAATATCTCAAGCGGTTTACTTCAGTAAAAAATTTGTCTTCTTTTGAGATCCTGTATTTGCCAAGAAATGAGCCTGAAAATTATCAAATTAAAGCCCACTTGGTGCTGTCGATTGAAGTGCGCTCTGCTCTTGGTGATAATGCAGATTACTTTAGAAATAAAAGGTTATTCTTCTATCAATATGCAGATGATCTGTGATGCTGATTTCAAAATTAGAAGAAATATTATTGCCTGTTGGTTAGAATCCTTCCATGAGTGGACTATTTTCAATGACTCACGACTATTCCTGCAAGAGGTACTTGGTTACACAAGTTTTAACTCCAACAGGTTCTAAATAAAGAGCATATAATGTGGCACATAGATGGGGAGGAATGCAAGAGATGATTTCCCTATTTATCTAAAGAGATTGACATTAAGCTTAGGATCACTCATAACTTTAGATGAGCTACTCGAAGAAATATTTTGACCTCTCAATTAAGGAATCCTTTTCTTATTTCAATATTCAACATGCAGTTTCACATTTTTTTCAAGAATAATTCTTCAGAATTTTGCTATTTCTTCAATTTTTTTGACTGAAGTTTTTTTTCAGAGCTTGGACGGTTTTTCATGTGAGGATTAGGGATGGGCGCAGGCATTGGAGGTTTAATTATATGCAAAATATAAGCTTTACTTTCGAAGAATTCGGCAGAATGGTCAAACTCTTTTGGTAAGGAATTAATATCATGCCCTAAAATTGTTATAATTTAAGCCCCAGTGTCATCCAATATGGAAATATAACAACTTTACCGCCCAGTTTATTGCGGCCCTAGATTATCTTCATCTGATACCACTCTTTCGAGCAGATAACTTTATTTCTGACAAAAAAGTAAAGAGTACGAGAAGAAAAATGAACAAATTTCTATTTTAGTGTACGTTAGCAGCATTTCATCCTGTTCTTGTTTCAAAATTTACATAAAGCATGCAAAGATTCTATCCTCCAAATCTGATTCCGCATTGAAGTCTCACGCTGTCTTTTCTCAAGATGTTTTCGTTATCATTTATTGAGCAAGATTGCATTCAACAAAATTTTTTCATGTAACAGGAAACGGAGGAATAGATAAGCACTAAGAATTGAGTACAAAGAAAAACATTGAAAGATAAACGTCTCAATTAGAAGTGGAAAGTTTCTTCAATATCACAAAATGGACAACAAACAACAAACAACCGGTTAAACACTTTGGCCTGCAATTTCCAATTTCCATTGAATATTGGAATTTGAGGTTAAGTTAACAAAGCTTCATAAAATCTAACTGAAACAGTGTTAACTCATTGCTAAAGGTAACTCGTTGTCAACTGACATATATCTTAACATTTGAATTGTGGAGGCCATTACTTGATGTAGATCCATGATATAGATGAGATAAAAAACACAAGGTTTAACTTTAATCTACACTTTATTTGAAAACATTCGACGACGTTTCGCTGACACAGCAGCTTTATCAAGAATGAAAAACAGAATGAAGAGTATGGTATTATAAACAAATCGTAGAACAAGTTGGATGAATAACAGGAAAATCCACACCGAGCCATTGTACAGTTAGTATGAAAGGTAATAAAAACTAATTAAACAAGTTAAGTAGGGGTGAGTAATTCACATCTACCTGTTCATTCAAAAGCTTGTCCGAATGTTTGTATCTATTTATTTCTAATGCTTCTAGGAGATCTAATTTTGAACTTTTTGATTTTATATGTAATATGTCAAAGTTTTTATTGAATGAATGGTTTTCTTTTATTAGGTGGTTTGAATAATTTGAATCAGATTTATTTTTATCGAAGCTACGTTTATGTTCAGATGTTCTTATGCCAAAACTCCTATAGGTCCTACAGATATAAATTTTATCACAAGAACCGCAATTGAATTTATAGATTCCTGATTTACTTGATTTTTCAACACGAGATTTATTATTTTTAATATGTTTACCTAAGTTATTAGAAGTTTTGAAAGTTATATTAAGATTTTGTTTGACGAGAAAGGATTTAATATTTGTACTTGCAGAACCGCAGAATGTTAAACTGTTGAATATTTTATAGTCTTTATGAATAGGATATACTTCATTTATTGCTTTCTGATATAGTTTTTACGAATGATTAGATTTATCATATCCGGATTATATGAATTATTAATGGCTATCTGTTTGATGACGTTTTAAACATCATTGCGGTTCTTGTGATAAAATTTATATCGGTAGGACCTATAGGAGTTTTGGCATAAGAACATCTGAACATAAACGTAGCTTCGATAAAAATAAATCTGATTCAAATTATTCAAACCACCTAATAAAAAAAACCATTCATTCGATAAAAACTTTGACATATTACATATAAAATCAAAAGTTCAAAATTAGATCTCCTAGAAGCATTAGAAATAAATAGATACAAACATTCGGACAAGCTTTTGAATGAACAGGTAGATGTGAATTACTCACCCCTACTTAACTTGTTTAATTAGTTTTTATTACCTTTCATACTAACTGTACAATGGCTCGGTGTGGATTTTCCTGTTATTCATCCAACTTGTTCTACGATTTGTTTATAATACCATACTCTTCATTCTGTTTTTCATTCTTGATAAAGCTGCTGTGTCAGCGAAACGTCGTCGAATTTTTTCAAATAAAGTGTAGATTAAAGTTAAACCTTGTGTTTTTTATCTCATTTATATATCTTAACATCAATTTTACAACCGTGGCCTAACTATTTAAATTGGAGCCGTAGAATCGAGGCCCAAACCAGAGCTTTTCATGCAAATTTGTCATATTGTCATTCATTCAACTCATATTTCATTACATAATCTCGCACTGAAGACGTAACCACAATGGAATTGGTCATAAACAGCTAATAAAGGGACCGTAATGTCGTTTATCATTCAGTCATCTCGATAAGTTCCTATTGGCTCAAAATAAGTAGCTTTTCTCATTTATTCTAAATTGAATGATTCATTCCATTACATTCACTTCCTTTTTATGAGAACATAAAAAATGAAATATAGTGTAGTTAAATTTGAATCGAAAATGGAAAGGTCATAAATGTCTGTGAATTTATTATAGCCTCCAAATAATACAAAATAGTTGCTTGGGTCAGCATGAATTTCTTCAAAGCGTGAAAATCGTTCAACGATGCTGGTGATAGTGAGATATCCGATTTTCATCCTCGTTCTATTTATATTGGTGGGTACTCTTAATTAATTTGAGTGACTGAATATAGATCTTGTATATTTTATTTGAATTTATGGATACATCTATATTAATTTTATAATTTACATCACCCAAACATCGATTGACGAATTTACACAATGCTTCATCTTATACAGGGTGATCCAACGAAAATTTGATCCCAAATCCTCTAACTGAGAAGATGGCAGTGTCAGCGGAAAGCCTGAAATAGGTCGAATTTTGGTTAGAGGATAACCATTGTTTATGCCTACTTTGAGCATGTCAGATCGACCTACTTCCCCTACCAACAACATCGTCGAAGGTAATATGAGTAGAGTGGCACATAGTTTTTTCGAATTGACTTTCCAGAACCAAAAATTTCAATCAAATAATATTTGCACAACCCTCTGAATTCAATGTATTTTGAATGAATGGTAGTAGAGATTGATTTCAGTTTTACAGAAGGTATTTTACCATATTGATTCGAAATTATAGCGACGAACCTTAACATCCCCAAACTTGAACGAAGTTGGTCAACACATCATGTTATGGACATGAATGGGTGTCCCAGTAGAGGTTTTCATTCTGTTTAGTTGCTATACGATTATTCTTCAATCTCCTCAGTTACATAAACTTCTTACAAATGGTATTGAAAGACTTCAATCCGAAGAAGATCCACTTGTTATGAAGAAATTATTCAAATCATTGCAAACTCCACATCAATTTCTTACACATATTCTAAAATTATCATCATACAATGATCAATATCTAGTTTCATTCAGAACTGCATCACTCTTATTAGATACTTTCATGAGAAACTCGAAAAGGATGTACTGAATTGGGAAATGAGTATAAATCTAACCTAACCGTGTCACTTCATTTTCAAAATGATAGTTCCGCTAAAAGAACAGCAAGAATATTCAACGCAAATTATCCATAGAAAGAAGTATAATATCAAATTTCTAACATAAACAATTTAGGTAACTGATTCAGTGGCGAACCAAAAGCATAAGTAGAAACTTATGTGACAAATGAAGCAGTTGATGTTGAAGTGTTGGATCATCTATAAATGGCCACCACTCAGTCTAGTAGGATACAATTCTGTCAAACTAGCATTTCAGGTACAACTGTTCACAGACTATTGAAGCATCACAAATTACAAAAAAAAAAGCGCACCATGAACTGAATAGAGATAACTCTGATCGTCGTTTACGACTGTGCTATAATTTCATTGAAAATATGAATAATAATCCCAACTTTCTTTAAACTATCTGTTTTCTGACTAGAGTATTTGGAACATCTAAAATCTTCAACTGTACAGAGAAATGTATTCACAAACCCCACAAAAATTGTAGGGGAACCATCTTCTTGGACCTTCTTTTTCGAAGATGATCTCAATGATGATAGTTGTCTACAACTGATGGAAGAATTGATTTATTCCAGAACTATCGAGATTTCGGAGAACGATCCCACCCTTTCAGAAAATCAATTGCTTTTCCATCGAGGTGGTGCTCCCCTATATTTCAATATTCTATTGCGTAAATATTTATATAATAATTTTCAAGGAACTTTATTACTAGGCAGGAGACCGAATGAGTGGTTTGGAAGTTTCCGTATTTAAGTCCTCTCGATATTTTATAGGGTTATTTAGTCGAAAATATACGCTGCGTCACCAGAAACTTTGGAGGAGAATTGTAACAGAACGCCAACTATTAATTCTTATTTTTTTTGATAACGTATGAAGATAAGAACCATTCATACCATTGTATGGAGATGGGAGGGTTTCTTTAGTCACTTTTACTTTGATTGCTTCATTTTCATTACACGTAGAGGTTGAACATATTTTAGACTCATTCGTTTCTCTGAAAGACTTGTGTTTAATACTCTTGGCGTTCTTTTGTCTCCACTGTTATTTTGAAAATGAAGAATAATTTTTAATCTATTTTCTGCCGATTAAATCTTTTTCGATCGTTTTTAAACAAGTACAAATTTTGAATTTCGATGTACCCAGCTAACTAACGCAATGAATTATTCGGTTTGAACACCCTGTATGGATCCTTATCACAAAGTGTTCACAAAATTCCTTCAGATCATCAAGGGACCTTTCGAATGAGGTGTCATGAAAGGTTAATTATTTTAGCTATAGCTAGTCACCAAAATATAATATATAGATTATCACAATAAGTACAAGCTTTCAGAATTCAAAAATTGAATTTTCAGTGTTCTTTAAATAATGACACAGATTCTTATTAAATCGAATTCACCGACCTCTTGATGATATCTGGCAATGCGTTGTACAGCTGAAAACCCTCAGAAGAAAGTGAACCCATCAAGAAGGTTTTTGACACAAAACCAATGTTCAATATGTCACTGAAGCGCAGAGCGTGCGTATGAAATTCTGATATTGTATGTATCATGCTGCTGAGTTATGCAGGTACCTCTTTTCTCACCATTTTGTGGACGATAACGATATTTGCTCTCTGAATGTTCTGCTCCTCCGACAACCAGTTTAACTGATTAAGCATACCACTTATGGGAGTTTAGATGTTGGAATTCAGATTATAGGCATGCATTTATTCTGTAATATTTGTAGACGACGAATTGGATATTTCGAAGATGACCAGAGTAGAGAAATGCAATAATTAAAATTAGGATGAATAATTGTGTTATATGTTAACAACTTAGTCCACTGAGACAAATTTTTCGAAATTCTTCTGAAGAAACCAATCTTCAGTCCCAACTTTTGGTATATAAACTCGACATAAGAAGTGAAGACAAGTTGGGGATCCATAATAACCCTAAATATTTCAATTGATCAACTCGTTCTATTTCCTTATTATCGATGAGAATTTTTCTATCCTCTAGTATATATTTTGTACAATTTGCTTTCGAACCGATTACCATATATTTCGTTTTATCCGAATTCAGTTCCAGCTTGTTACCACACAGCAAATCATAAAGAATTTGTAGCGCATCATTGAAGGTGTCAGTTGTTTCTTGAAAATTTTTTCCAGTGATAGAAAGAAGCGTGTCGTCAGCAAACAGTTTTGAAGATGATTTTTTACAAACAGTATGAATATCATTGATAAAACAAATGAATAGATGAATAGAGATGAATAGAGTAGGTCCCAATACACTCCACTGAGGCACGCCGTATTTAGTATCCAATTTTTCTGATTTGTCGTTACCTAATTTGGTAATCTGATGTCGATCATTTAAATAGTTTTCTATTAGTTTCAAAGCCACTGAGCGGATACCCAAGTGTTTCAACTTCCTCAAGAGCAATTTACGCTGAGAACTACATTACCTTCACTTACATCTCTACGCCACTCACTACTGACTGACTGAATGCCAGTTTCGCATGAGTGCCCCCGTCTGAACCTGACTCCATCAACTGATTTCTCATAATAATTTCAATGATTTTATCAACAATTGGTGAGAGATTAATTGGTCTACACTCTTCAAGTCGGGTAGGCGAAGAGACCTTCGCGATAGGTACAATTATACTAATTTTTAAATCTGAGGGAATCTTACCATTTTCCAGTATTGTATTGACGAGATTCAGCAGAGGATATCTAACGACTATGAACAAGTCGTTCAAAAGTTTGCAACTGAGCCACTCATCACCTAAACTTTTGTTTTTTAAGGAGAACGCGATTTTTTTCAACTGATTAAAATTATTTTTTTTAAAACCATTAATTTCATCTGTAGAAAACGTCTCCTCAGATAGAGTTATATGTGGTCTCTCCTCAATACTATCAGCGATATTTTTGATGCTATCGCAGTAATACTTATTAAAATTGTCCACTATTTTTCCTTTGTAGCCTTCGAATGATATTTTGTCAACCTCCAGAATTTTCTTTCTTTGTCCTATTAATTTTTCTATTGTTATCCGCATCTGTTTGCTCTAATGTTTCGAATTATCAATTTTTTTCTCATAATAAATTTTCTTATTGTCCCAGTCACTTGATTCCTCTTCATTCTGTACTCCTCCCAATCTTCCTCTGTTCTAGTTATTTTGAATTTTTTATAAGCTTGGTTGCGTATTATTTGGGATTTCCTTAATTTCGCGTTTATCCATGGATATGATAAACACTAGACTTTCCGGATTGGACACACACTATCAAGACTTTCAGTAATATTTTCGACAAAATTCTTATAAAAAACATCCACATCAGTTGAAGTCTATTCCCAGTTTTTTCCAATCAAATCCTTATGATAGAGTCTAAATTTTGTTTATTGAAATTACGGTTATATAATACGTGTTTCTCATTTCTCACTTTACTCACTGAATCGATTTTAACACTGACCAAATCTTGATCCGATAACTTCGGATAGTCTCTAGGAGCTTCTACCTTGGTGAAATTATTAGTCACAACCCAGTCAATCGAAGATGAAGTCTTAGTGACTTTAGAAAGTTCCGTTATAATCTGTTTGAATCCTGCATCCTTTATCGTATTCTTGAATTTTTTTGCGTACATTATCTCAGGAAGGTAATCTATGTTGAAATCTCCCATCATATAATCTTCAAAAAACGCAAAGAAATCTTCATCTTTACCATGCGGCGATCTATAGCATGTTCAAATAATCACCAACTTTCCATTTAGTTTCATCCTAACTACTAGTTAAAACCCAATAATTCAACGAAATAGCACCTCTATGAATCAATTGACAATCCACATGTTCCATCACATAAATGGAGCATACCTCGTATTTCTGCTATCAGATAAGACCACTAAGTGATTGTAACCTTCTATTTCTACTTCAAAGTCTCTTATATATCCAGTGATGTGAGCCTTAGTTAAAGCGAGAACGAATCGATACTTTCATACACTAACAACTTAAGCTTGTCCATATGTGAAGTTAATCCGTCGACATTTCTGCATATTATCAGGTATTCATCCGTTTCCGTTTTACTTTTGGATTGCTATTTATACTGCACTCTCAGTTTGTTCCAATGCCGTTTTATAAGAAGCACATTCCTTATCAAAAACGGAGTGATCAATATCCAAGTCGGGAATCTTAAGCACATCCCGTGCATGCTTACAGTTGACACACCGTTTAACTTCAGAGTCGCATTCTGTACTTTTGTGGTTTCCACTGCAATTCGGGCATGGCATGTGACAATGCGATTTAAACTCTTAAGTTTGGGGATGTCAAAGGTAAGGGGATGACCCTCACACTTTCAAATGCTGAAACAAATTCTTCAATTCTGATATCAATCTCTCTTACCATTTAATCAAAATAAATCGAGTTCGAAGGGTTCTTCAATTATTATATGATAATGTCGTTTTGTGATTGGAACACCTTGTATTGAAAATCTAACTGAAAAAAACTTGATCCATATTCCCTATGATTATTTTGTAGGTAGGTGATGGTGAAGGTAGGGGGTTGATCTGACATGCTAAAGTTTCCATAAATACAAAGCATTCAGTTTCTGTTCGAACACCCTGTATGTACGAGTACGCCAAGTGGACTTCAAAACGGCTAGATATATTATGTCAAGTATTATTTATTAGAAACTCATAGATTTACCAATGAGCAAATGTTATATGTTAGATCATTTATATTCAGAAAGACTAGCAGGATATAGGGAATTGGTACTCAGATGACAAGATAGGTAAGCCAGCTTATGTTTCAATATATACTTGAAACGTGAAGGCGAATCATGGGTTTCACCGCAGCATTACACTTTGATCTTCAGATATGAAAAGTATCCGGGTTATTATCACAGTCGTTCAAAGTAACAAATCTCTGAAACTATAGAAGCAGAGAACTTAAAACCAACGCAAGATTTTGGATGAACTTTGGCATTATATTTTGAAATTTTTTGAATTCATGGTTTAGTATAGGTATTTTTCAGAAAATAAAAAATCAATTATTATTATTTGGTATTTTGGTAGTAAAAAAAATCCAGGATGAGCATCGTCCATAGGACCTACTATTAATGAAAGCAGCTAGCTGAGAGCAGCATCCCACTGTGCGGATGCCATTAGAAAAATCTTGTGTCGAGTTTTACTGAAGTTTATGAAATTATATTCTTAAAGTACCAACAGAGGAACAAGGTTAAGCTAACGATTTTGCATATAAAACACGATTTTATTACCAAAAAAGTTAATTTCAAACAAAATTAAATAAAAGTTTATTTTTATGAGAAATGTTGCAATGCAGACCTTCTATGCGTAATAATCATTTGACTAGTGCCTCAAACTGACTTAAAAACAGAAAAAACCTTTAATTTCAAAAATTCAACGAAAACCTGAAGTCTGCAATCAACTATGAGTATATATTTGGCAACAGATATGTTTCCAGACTCAAAAAAATTTTTGAAACAATTTTCATACTAGAAGCACTATTGAAAGTGACCTTAAAGGTTCAGCAAACTAGAAGATAGAAGTATTTGTGGTGCATAATCTAAAACGCTTGCAGTAATGGGTCTTTTATGCTGGATTATAATACTTTGATGAAATCAGTCTTTTCCAATGTCCCTTGTGAGTACAATCTGCAATTAATAAAACTTTAGGTAATTTGATTGAGGAGGTCGTTACATGATGAAAATCGATATACATATTTTCGATGACATAAAGCTATGGTATTTAGATTTTCACTATATTAACAAAACTATGACCGGTTTTACCACACTGTGGCTTCATCAGGTAGATACAAATTAATTAACAGAGTTATTCCTTATATATTATTCTTATTTCCTACTTAATATTACAATAGGTACAAGTACAAGGAGTATGTTGGAAAACCCATCTGAGTTGCTTACTTTAAGAATTGAAAAGATTGAGTAAAGGAAAAGGATTTAGATCTAATTGACTATTAAGTAACCTACCTGAATTTTTTTCTTCGTGATTCTCTTAAATTTCCCAAAATTAAGTTTTTGTCCATTATTTTAATTGGGTAAAATTTTGAAATTATTATTAAAGTTATGGTTTTCTTCGAGTAAGCGATTTGAATAATGTGAATCTGATTTATGATAATGAAACTACGTTTGAGCTCGGATAATCTAACTTTGAAATTTCTGCAAGTTCTACCAATATAAACTTTATAACAATCCCCGTAAGACAGTTTATAATCAGCCCCGCAGCCCGAAATGGAGTACTACATGGCAAGAAGAAATGGTCTCTTCATAGGTAATATTAAATTCACGTTAGAGATAGAAACAGAAAACTTCATTAATTTTCTGGATTTAACTACCACTATAATTAACGGCAAACATGATTTTTCTATTTTTCAGAAGCTATTGCATACAGATATTACTACTCAGAGCTCATCTACACATCCTTATCCACATAAATTAGCTGCTTACAATAGTATGGTACAAAGACTCATTAACATCCCAATGTCAAAAATAATTTTATAAAAAGCAAAATATAATTACACAAATAGCAGTCAATAATGGTTACAGTCTTTAGATGATTGAGAACATGTTCACACGCAAAAAAATTTAAAAATCAATCCAGGTAGTTTTTCCAAGTATAAAAAGTTCTAACACAAAATACAACAGCTTATCTTATATTGGTAATCCTAGTCTAAAATCAAAATCATTCCTCTCGCATTATAATTTCGATATAGCATTCCGAACTGATAATTCTTGCAAACGGCAAATCTAAAATTGATAAAGCTAATAAATTCGGTGTTTATAAACTGTCTCGCAGGGATTGTAATGAAGTTTATATTGGTAAAACTTTCAGAAATTTCAAAGTAAGATTATCCGAGAACAAACGTAGTTTTAATTATCATAAATCAGATTCCCATTATTCTAATCACTTTAATGATAATTTCAAATTTTTACACAATAAAATAATAGACAAATACTCAATCTATGGGAAATTTTAGATATTAACAGAGAAAAGAATTCAGGTAGGTTACTTAATAGTAATAATGATAAGTAATAGTAGAAATCCAAATCCTTCCCTTTACTCAATCTTTTCAATTCATAAAATAAGCAACTCCGATGGGTTTTCCAACATACCCTTTTAATTGTACCTCTTGTAATATTAAGCAGGAAATACTAATAATATAAAAGGAATAACTCTGTTCATTAGTTTGTATCTATCTGATGAAGCCACACTGTGGTGAAAGCGATCGTAGTTTTGTTAATATAGTGAAAATCTAAATACCATAGTTTTATGTCATTGAAAAAAAAAAACTTTTTTTGCCATTAAAAATTGGAGGATTTCGCTTAATAAAATCCGTAATTTAATGAAACACTTATCAAGTTTTTTATTAAAGTATGAAATAATAGTGACGCGTTTCACTACAACGTAGGTTCAACAGACGATTGAGGTGCAACAATGAATGGTCGCTTTTTATATATGAACAGGAAATATAAAATAAATAACGAAATATTCAAAATATAGTGACTAAATTTTTAGGAAAATCCATAAGGTCTACTTCAAAGATTGCTTCTTGGAGAGATTGTTAATTTCCATAATTTCCCGAATACCTTAATTCCAATTATTATTAACTGTGTCAAAGATCTCGAATTTCGGACTTGCATAACATAAAATTGCATAGTGAATAAAATATCATGTTATTTCATAACTTAAAAAACTTATTCCTGCAAAATAATGAAACCGGTGTTTACAAGTTGAACTACAGTGATTGCAATAACTTCAACATTTTTGGGATTTGGACCCATAAAAGTTTCAATAATAATCCGTCCAATTTGAAATTCAAGATCTTTCACACCAAAAATATTTATTGAAAAATAGACCCCATCAAAAACATTCTGTAAAAAACTAGCCAAGTCTCGATGGAGCTGCTTGTTTATCTCTAAAAAGTAATGAAATCAAGACGAAGTCGTGCCATGTCTAAGGTTCCTTACTGCGGTTTCTCTATTATTTTAGTTAATGTTGTGTGACTTGGCCATTGAAAATTCTTTATACGTTAGTGGGTAGGTACAAGTCAATTTTGTTTACACGTAATGTTATATCTGTTATAACTACCTATGTTTTTTAAGCGAGATAATAGCCCATACTGCTTTTGGTAATTAGACGCAAGTATCTTATTTTAGGCTTTTGTTGATTGTGCAACACATGCATTCAGCATTGACAATGCTGACTTCTGCTCTCTACTTTTTGGACCGTGAAATCGGCCACCGATCTAACATAAAAAAGACATACAGACGGACTTCTATCAATGATTAGAAGTCCGTTTGTACTAGAAATATTTGTTTATACTGTTTGTTTTAGGCTCGCCTATACATAAGTATAATTGAAATACGCAGTTTTATCTAGCCTACAATTGTGTGTCATAGAGCACCTGGTTTTGTACCCTTGTGTACCTTTCAGCGGCCTAGTCACACAACATTAACTATAATAATAACAATGAAATCACAGTCTAGATTTCATTACTTTTTAGAGGTAAACAAGCAGCTCTATCGCGACTGGGCTAGTTTTTAGTTTTTTTTCCCCCTTGGTGGGATCTATTTTTCAATAAATATTTTCTGTGTATAAGATCTTGAATTTCAAAATGGAAGGATTATTATTGAAACTTGTATGGGTCCAAGTCCTACAAATGTTGAAGTTATTGCAATAACTGCAGTTCAACTTGGCTAGTTTTCTAGAGAATGATTTGGTTGGATTTTATCTTTGTAGAAACGTATGTATATTGATTTATTTTATTAGATTTTCTTTTTGACAAATTTTTTGTCTTTTTAGGAGTAGTTTTTCATTATAACAAATCTGTCTCCTTTTTTTCCGGTTCTGATTCTTCTACATTAGCAACAGTTTGTTTTTCGTATTGCCCATTCTCTATTTCTTTTTGTAAACTTGTAAGTATAAGTATGAAAGTATTCAGAGTTTTCCTTTAAGTCCCACTACGGTGTATATTTGTAATGACAGTCGATTTTTTCAGCTGAGACTAGCTGAGGGTTCTTTATCAGATACTTCAGACCTTCGATTTTTGACCTCAAATGAAGCGGCCCACCAAGTTGAATATTTTTTGTGATGGCGGTATGTCGATCTCTCATAATTTGGTTGGGATCTTGAGTTTTCTAGTCAGGGTCACCAGGTACTCCAGATATTCGATTATCCTAGTTTTAATAGTTCTCCCTTTATGCTGCCATTAAATCCTAACACTGTACCAAATTTCAGCTCTCTGAGTTCATGGGAAGTACTAATTCTATTCTGATGATCATGAATGAGTGAGTAAGTGAGTGTCACAAATGCGAAACTTCGCTTTCGCTTAACTTCGGAGCTAAATGACCTACAGACTTTAAATTTCAGATTTTGAGTATGTGATTAAAGCTCACCAAATGAAGAAAATTTCCGCATTCTGGTCTCATCCAGAGGTTTTCAAATAATGCGGCGAAATGGTTCCAGTTCAAATGGTACGGCACTGTTTGCTCGCGCTCGATTTGGCGGTGGCACTACCGTGTCCGCTAATCTTGGAGTAGTTTCAGGGATCAACAAACACAAGCACACAGAAAATATTGTCAATATTATCAATGAACAACTTTATTCAAAATGTTCACCCTATTGAATCACTTCAAGCAATCTATACAAAATACTTTATGGGTTTTTCAAAGGTCTAGTTATGAGTATAATTGGTAATTTCTTATAAATTTCCTGTTCATATAAAAATAACTTACCTGAGTTGTCTGTTGAAGCTACGGTAAAGTTAAACACGCACGATTATTTTATATTTCAGTAGAAGTCCCGAAAATTCGAAAATGTTTTATCTCATGTTATTTATCATCTATCATTACAATATTCATCCTGGATTGTACACACTAATGTTAACAGCAATGTTTGCGGTATTCACAAATTGTATCCAAACTTTTGACCTATAAACATTTATAGCAACGGCCTAATAATCAGACATCTAAATTTCTGAAAGAATATATTAATAATCCTCAATCATATTCTCTATTAAAGCATAATGATTTTAATGATTAAGTAAATTTAGTATTATTTTGAATATCAGAATATATTACAGTGTGATATTCACAATATTTTTATAGGAATGAATTTTGTTTTGCTATTTATACACTGTAATAAAGGAAGTTATTAATCACAAAACAATTGGAAACTTCATGGTAAGTTATTTGAGAGCATCAATATTAAATGTGTTCTTCTTGCATGTTTTGCGGATGATGAGAGAAATATAGAGTGGGGAAAAAGAATCTACAGAAGAATATATTGAAAAAATATGAATATTAATTCTACCGGAGGATTTGCCTCTACCAATAAAGTTCTAGGCTTTCGATAGAGAGTATTTTCACTCTTATAATAACTTCTAATTTTTTGATTCATCATCATTATGATCGATCATATTAATTCCTGATCTATGATGCAGGACTTTGCGGAGGCCACCTTATAACATCAATTCCGGATTCATCAAGCTAGTTTCAAACAATTATATAAAAAGCAATCGTTTGGAGAAATACAAGCCACTACACCTACCTTGAGAACCTCGTTCACATACTGATTTCTAAGAAAGCCATGAACACAGGAAGAACGAGAATTCGAAAATACGTTTCTTCGAATCAGATATTCACCTCCACAAAAAAAAAACAGTTTCTGTGAATTTCGAAGACTATTGCCTTATGTGCAAATTGATCGTATACAGGTCTACAAACTTTTGTACATCCATTGTTTCTGAATAAACAGCATCAGGATTCATCAGGTCATGTCATGTGCTCATTTCAATGAACGTATTCTCAAGCAAACTGGAGTGGACCCGCACGGTATTTCGCAGTAAGTTTCAGGCTTGTGGCAGGCCTTTTGGGTAGGAAGTTATGTGATGCGAGGCGTTTTCCGACCATTTCACTACTAACAAGAACGTTATACGTACTGAAAAGTTTAGTTTGTAAACTTCTAGGGTAATGCAGCATTATTTTGAAGCATTCCGTCCGAAAAAACCATCATAGACAGCGATTTCTACCTTGTCTATGCCTAACTTCATCAGTCATTATAAAACTTGAAAGTTATCTAATTACAGGCAACAGGATAAAAAAATTGTATCTTTTCAAATAAACAGTTTTGAGAAATTGAGATTATATCCTCCAAATACGAACTTTCGCGCTGATGACATTCCTCTAATCGAAACATTCAGATTTTTTCTGGAAACGGCGGCCATTTCGGAGCGGATGTTATGCTTTAGTTGCAGTAGAGTTGATGGCTTGTTAGCAAATTCTTCGTGTCTAGGTTATTCCAATACGAAATCGGTAGGAGGAATAGGATTGGGACTACTCGTAGGCCAGTTTATGGTGCCTCGACTGAAAATTTCGTCACTGAAGAATTTCATTTACAAAGTTTCTTCGAGCACGATAGACAATAACGTCGAGTTTTTGAACGGGCTGAATCTTATAAGGTAGAAGAAGTAAATATTTCTTCAAAATGTTGTGCAATGGCAATTCGACTGTTTTTGACGCACTGATACACGAATTCATATTCTAGTGGTATCGCCCTTCGGTGCATTCCATACATTCAACTCCGATATAATCGTTGAGTTGTCACTATCCATTAACAACTGGAATACATTTAAAAATGTAAGAAGCGAAAGCTGTAAATTTATCCGTTTATTCAAATTAGCAGATGCATCTGCCCAGACTGATGGTGGAAATATGGAAAAATTCGTTAAATATTTCTCAAACCAGTAACGCGAGAATCGTTCTAGCCTTTCATCATGTGGTTCGTTCTGGTGCATTTCGATCAAATGAAAAACAAAAGCCCAAAACCATATCGGAGCCACTTGCCTTCTTCTGAGCATTTATCTCTATACTTAGAAGTGAACATAATTTTTTCATTTGGCGGTACCAAGCTTGTGTGAGATTAAACCTACATTCTGTAATTTTTGTAATTGTATTTGGTCTAACATTTAGCAAGGCATAGTGAACAGCAATTTCAGAATTAATCACTACTTTGCTAGAGATACAGCATAGTAGTATTTTATTTCTGATAAGCGCAAGTCAATATGTATTAGTTGATTTGTCGTTTTACGTTAAGTGATGTGATGACCATAAATATATGTATAGATAGAGAATAGTTGTTTGAAAACATGGTGAAGTATGGGAATACTAAAAATAGTTCTTGAATCGCATGAAACTTTTAGGTTCTGATCACTTAAGTGCCTAAAAAACTACCATATTCTCTGAAATATCATTGATCAATGAAAATTCATCATTTCTGTTAGTTTTCAGGTTGAGTTCATCGAATGCTGCATGAGCTTCTTGAACTAATTTCGGTAAAGCTGGTAACAGTTTACGGCATGCATAATAAATATTTTTCTTTATTTAGTGTAGATTATTCGTTAGACATGAAATGTCAGCTTCTGTTTGACACATATTTTTCGACGGTTTCTCACATACTCTGCATTTCCTTTAGCAGAGGAGCTCATATTTTAGCGTTGCAGCATAAGTGGCTCCTCTGGTTAGTGGCTCTACTTTTCATTCGACTTCGTAACAACACAACTCCTAGATTCACTAACTATTGGAAGAAATGCCGGACACTTACCTTTAACGTGACCTGCATTCATTTTCTCCTGATGCAAGTTCATGATCATGTTCTATTTATTTGGAACTCATGAATTAAGAGAATTCTTTCTCTTGATTGAGCATTTTACTCAATCTTGTATATTATAAAATGATTCAAATAATGAATATATTTGATTAGATTTGTGAGGAAATGTGAGAGAAAACAGGACAGAATATCAAAATAGGAAACTGATAGTTTAAAATGTTTCATTTTTGCCTGAGCCCTGAAAGTACCCCTAGGATCGATGAGCAAAAGCTACCCGTTAGTTTCTGTATGAAATCACCATTAAATCACACTGTTCGTTATTTGCAACTAACTGTCACTTTATTAATGCAGTAAACCAACAAACAATTCAAATGACCTCCGCTTTGCGGCCCCATTTTCCAACTAAATTCTGTAATGGCTGTTTGTCGCTGTGTTTCGCGAACAACTCGATGCTTGAACTCATCAATAATAACCTTTCATCATCAATGTGTCCTTCGCATATGAATGGAAAAAGCCATTTCATAGAACCAGAAACATAAGAGACGAATAAATTCTGTAAATAGTAGCCTCAAATGAACGGACTGAATGGTTATTACTTGTATCGAGAATAATCAACAACTGTAAAGGGATTACTTCTGGAAATAATAGAAGCTATGAATTGAATCTATCGAGACACAAATGGGTCATTAACCGTAACTCGTTGATAGCTACCTAGATCATTCTTATTCCAATTATATAGCTGAAATTTCGTTTAGTCAGAATTGTGTTTCCCAATAGATTGGACGGATATATAAGAAATGGAAAAGAAGAACTTTTCAATATATTGCCAATATGCAACTTTTAAGCCATTTGTCGAATTTCTATACTCTGTTCTATAGAACTTTCCGTTTTATTTTTGGACAAAAATAAGTTAAGATAAAATATTCGATGAAGGTAATCGTATTTCTCCTAAACGTTGCTCACGTTGTTCAATACTTCCACTCGCATGCAAGTGGATGTTCTTGTAAGATATTGTAATTAAAGGAATTTTTTTCACCTATAATTCCAAAAAAAATTTTTTTTCTTTTACAGCACGTGTGGGTGACGTTGTAGGCTACATTTCTTGGTTCGAAAAAGCTGTGGAATCCTAGTTAAAAAAGCGTTCACTTGAAATGAGCTATACCTTCGTAAATTGAAGTAACACGACTTCCTCGAAGCTATTCTAGTCTAGTTAGGAGCACATTTATCAACAAATACTTCCACGGGAGAAATTTACTTGATGAATTCCAAAAAAAATATCGTAATTATTCGATGTTCCATTTAGGTAATGCTACTTGTTTGGGACGTTGATTGGTTGACATACTACACCACTGCGTACAATTTCAATATTTCAGATTGCTTTTTTGGTAGGCACTAATTATCAACCCAAGCTTATTTTTCGAATTAGTCCGGAAATATGACAACAAAATTCTAAATCTTCTTTGCAGCAAATGTTTCTATCCTTCAAAAATAAAATGAATGAAATAAATTTGATAACTTGCATTAACTTCCACAAATTGACAGATATTGACTGAATGCTCAGAGTTACGTTAAGAACATTTGAGAAGAATATATTTTACCAATTATGGCAAACATGTGTGGGACCTTTTTGTTGTTGTATGATAACGCTAGACCAGGCTTAGATCATATCGTTAGAAACACATACAAGATCAGGGAATTTCTTCACTGCAGAGGCTTGCAAGAAGTTCAGACATCAATCCTATCAAAAATGTCATTCTCAATAGAAGATTAAGAGGCCATTAGAACCAGTTAGCTATCGTGAATAAGGTTCGGAACAGACAAATCGAAATTTGAAACGAAGTGGATCAGAATGATTTAACGTTATTAATTTCGAGTATGAATCGTGGATGTCATGCAGTAATTCTCGCCAATAGTGGAACTATTCAGTATGAGCGAGTATTTTGGGACTGATTCTTTCATTATTAGTTCTATTTCATTATCTAATAGTACCATTTGCAGTTCGATTGTGTTCAACCATTCCTTACGGCTAGTGGATTACTGTAAAAATAATTCTGCAACATATTGAACTTCTTCCGAATAAATTCTAGGTTTCGTTTGGTGCGCTTATTTCTTGGATCAGTGTAATTGTATTTAGTCAGGTATTCATTTGTTCATCCATTCGAATAAAATAAATGGAAGTCTATATTGATTACTGTCAAATTTTGATTTGAGATTCAGCACAATCAGGAAGAAGCACAGAATTTAAAACAAATGAATATTTCAAGTACGTTAAGCTTCCTACGATCGCCTCTAAATCGTAAGCTAAAAGAAATGGAATGAAACCATATGTAATTTTTTTATATAATTCAATTAAATACGGAAAAAAACCTGACGAACAATCCTGTCTTACCTATCGTTGAAACGTCTGTAACAGTTACTCTGTGAGTGTGTTGTGAAAAAAACATGAATCAATATTATTGTGTTAACGTTTCATTCCTCATTCCAATCAGGTCTGTGAAAAAGTTGGCGAAGTGATGACTGAAAAATCCGAAGAATTAAAAGAAAAAACTGGAGGAGAATATGGTGACAGTAATACTAGGGTAAAACGGTGTAATACGCCTCAACGGGAAATACGCCCCAACCACGGAAGCTTCCAATTTACAACACGTTCAAACAATTTGTTGCCACCGTGAAATAGGGGCTTGTAGTGTTTTACTGTCTCATTTACATTGACGGGGATTATTTTTCTCCCCAAAAATAATTGAGAGGTGGACATTATTTGGTTCAAAATTTTAAACTGAAAATTTCCATCGTCTGTAGAAAGATTCAAGAATACGACTCAATGTACTCTGAAAATCTGACTTAAAAAGTTACCATTGGACTCAAGCCAAATATTATTATATAATTATCCCAAATATTGGCATAATGCCATACAGCGAAAACTAACGAAATTTCGGGATGATGATATATAAGACAGGCCTACAAAAATTTTTTTTGTTGGTGTCTAAGATTGAACCACTGCTTTCTGATAATTTTGGGATGCTCAATATAAAATCAGTTTTCCCCTACCTGCTCTATTTTTTGAGAATCACAAAGGGTATTAAAGATCTCTTCAGAAATTAAATAACCTCTGTTGCTCAAATAGATTCGCAAGAGTTTAAATTGAACGAGACCTTAGAAATAAGATGCAGAAGAAAAACTAAGTCTTTGCTCATGTTCGTGGTTCTGCGACACCCATACATAAAGTCAATATTCTCTCCATAGAAGATATACGTTGCAGGGCTTCTATATTAGTTTTGTTCATGATAGACCTTTCAGAAGGTTGATTTAACATTTACTCACTTGATTATTTAACTTGTATTATCAAATATAAATTATTTAGATCATCCTGATGCGTTTCACTACAAAAACGGAAAGTTCAGGTTAAATGGAAACCAAGAAAAATTGATAGTGATTTTGTGGAGAAAGCTCATCTTAGATATTTTGGGATTAGATTTGGGGATCAGGAAAAAATCTGGGCCCAGCATCCGTTTGTGAAACTGCCGATTCCAACATTTTACCAGCTACCCAAACTCAACGAAGATGGATACTGTCCCTCTGGTCCCCCATTCTGATACCTATGAAGATATCATTACATCAATGTTTCGATCAGGATGATATACATCATCTCATGTGTCGAAAAAAACCATTTAAATTTCCAGCTGAAATGACAAAAATTCAATGCAACAAGGAACAGCAATTAGCTTTTACCACATAAGAGAAAAGATTCACCTATTTTTAAACGGTTTTATTTAGCTCACCCCGTTTGTTTCATTTATTCTTGGGTCAAATTTAGTAATTCAAATTTCACCTCTTCCTGTCAACCGATTAATCTGAAATTTGTATACACTTTGGACTTTGGTGACAATACAATTATATTTATTCATTATCATTATAAATACAAGATGGCCGCCGCTACAAAATGGCGGATAATTTATGTTTCATTAATCCCATCAATATGGGTATCAAATGAAAGGGCTCAACAAGCAGAATACAATATACTATAAAAATTGAAATCCAAGATGGCGGCCGCTATGGCGGATAACATAGCTTTATCAATCCCATCAATATGGGTATCAAATGAAAGGGCTCAACAATTAGAATATAATATACTATAAAAATTGAAATCCAAGATGGCGGCCGCTACAAAATGGCGGATAACGTAGGTTTTATCAATCCTATCAATATGGGTATCAAATGAAAGTGCTCAACCAGTAGAATACAATGTATCCAGCCTGAATTCACCACCCAAGTCCCGAAAGCCATACAGTTTCCAGCTAAGTACAATTATGGGACAGCTGAAAGAAGAATGTTGCCTTTAATACTATCATGGGCTTCTACAATACATAAAATGCAGGGCAGCACTGTGGATCACGCAGTCGTATACTTAGGTGCGAAACTGTTTGAAGAAGGTCAAGCCTACGTGGCTCTTAGTAGAGTAAGATCTTGGCAGGGACTACGTATAGAGGAGTTGGATTGCAATAAACTAACGGGCAAGAAACCTTGCAATAATGAAGCACCAAATGAATTAAAAAGAATGCGAAATAAAAACTAAAAACTAGAAAATAAAAATAGGTAAAAAAACTTTTTAAGTTAAACGGTTTTATGTTAAACATACATTGCACTGTTTAAGATAAATGTACTAAAAACCAAAAATAATAAAATAGATACAGTCGTGGAATTATAAACATATGCATAGACTAGATTAAAATAAAACCGTGGGGCACGTCAATTGTCTACAAATTATCGACTTAATGTGCGATAGAAGATTCGTTTAATTCGTCGTTAGGCAGTTGGCCCGCAGACGGTGAGGAAATTATTTACTATTTTCTTGCTCATGGAAATTCTAATAGTTATACACTCCATGTAAATAAAAGAGATGTTTTAACTAGTTTATCGTTGGACATTCACACTGCTGGCTGGCGAGAAATCGTTTCACTGCTTGTTGTTTGTCTTTAATCGACAAAACATATGATAAAAGTACTACTCGCTCACCACTACGAAACCCCTAAAACTCGCTTATAATCGAGCTTGCTAGCTTGTTTCCACATTCTAGCCCTACTTATCACACGTCCATCGTTGTCGGTTGCACAACTGCCTGATAATTATAGTGTAACATTACAAAACAAACATTTTAATCAACGATTGTAGACAATTGACGTGCCCCACGGTTTTATTTTAGTCTAGTCTATGCATATGTTTATAATTCCCACGACTGTATCTATTTTATTATTTTTGGTTTTAGTACATTTATCTAAAATAGTGCAATGTATGTTCAACATATAACCGTTTAACTTAAAAAGTTTTTACCTATTTTTATCTCTGTAGATAATAATCATATATTTTGCAGCATATTAGAGGATTCCTCGAAAAAAATGGATAGTCCTGAATATTTTCCAGATGATTGGCTCCTAGTTATTGACAGCTTAGAGCGCAGTTTGAAATGTGTACTTCTGCACAATGAGAACAAACATAGCTCAACATCAATTGCTCACTCAACGAAATTGAAAGGAGACCAAAAGACAATAGCTTTGGTCTTCGAGAGGATAAAATATCATGAATATCAATAGATGATTTTTATGAACTTAAAAATGGTGAACTTTCTCTTTGGACAACTAATACCTTGGCTTTTTGTGTCTATGGATAGCACGACCTGAGTTTGAAAATAGTGGTTAAGAGAGAAAACATGTACTCCTTAGTTGGACCAGGAAAAATCTTATTTCCTTCACTGCATATCAAACTCTGCCTCATGAAGTAGTTTGTGAAGTGTTTGCATAATATCGAATCATGTATTGCTCATATAGAGGAGAAAATACCTCACTTGAGTCACGAAAAAATTTAAGCAGGAAAATTTAATGGCCCGCAAATGAGACAAGTGATTGAAGATCCCGTGTTCTCGTAAATTCGATAATGGCGGCTGAGCGAAAAGCCTGAATTTCTTTTTTTTGCAGTTGTTGGAAACTTTCAGGGTAAAGCTAAGCAGAAAAAATATTTTACTTTGAATCTCTTTGTTGTAAAATGCGCACTTAGATGCACTATTTACATAGTCACTTGGATAGTTTTCCTGAAGGTTGACACAAGTGCGGAATAGCGTGAAAGAGTTTATGGTATGGAGAGTATGCAGGACTACTATCGAGGAAGATGATGTCTGATTGTTTTTGGAATTTAAACAGGGACTATTCCAAAATGCTTTCAAGAATTGTAACGGAAAAGAAGGTTCTGAAATATTCAGGAGAATGAGTCGCATTGTGACATATTCAGTGAGAATGAGTCGCATTGTGACATATTCAGTGAGAATGAGTCGCATTGTGACATATTCAGTGAGAATGAGTCGCATTGTGACATATTCAGTGAGAATGAGTCGCATTGTGACATATTCAGTGAGAATGAGTCGCATTGTGACATATTCAGTGAGAATGAGTCGCATTGTGATATATTCAGTGAGAATTAGTCGCATTGATGACTTTTCCCTAACATTATTACATAAAAACATTTGTATGATATAGTTTTAAATATTATCATTTGAATTTTGTATAGAGATGAGGTTTGATGATTTACAAATAATTTAATAATTAGTTCATTCAAGGATTTGACTTGAAGCAGTTCAACATATATTCCACCGGAAAGTCCTTCTTCAAGAATATAAGCTCCTAGATAAAAAAGCACACAATGTTGGGAAGTGTTTGTAAATTTGCGTGTTTTCAAGAAAACCCTTATCAAAAGAGAATTTCTTCCAAATCATTAGAATGGTTTCTGAAAGAAAGCCAATTTTACCAACATCACTTCATTTAAGTACCCTAATGAAATAATAATTTATTCATAAATTTGAACTGCAATTCAATAATATAAATGAGTAATTTTTGCTGCTGTGTTCACTTCAAGACCTAATATGATATGAAAGTCACGCGGAGTCTACCGAATCTTTCCAGCAATGAGCTACTTTACTTTTTCTCTTTTCACAGATGCTTCAGATTAAAATATATTTTATTACGAGAGTTAAAATTAAACGTGCTAATCTCTCATCTGCTGATTTAGGTCCAAAAATGGCTTTCGTGAAATGAGTTTTCAACTAAGATGAAACACCATCATTTTTATAAATGTCTTCACATACGATAGTAAGAGGATAAGGATGAGGGAGTAATATTTCTTATTTTAGATGATGATGGATTATCTACTTCTTTCTGGAATATCAGATATATAATATTTTCATCGCAGTTTCTTTCATAAGGCATTCGAAATCTCTTTTTTTCACCGATTTCACTAGATATGACATCACCGACCATTTTTCTCAAATTGGAACCTCAAAAAGCATATTTTTCATATTTCTTCAGTGGTTCATAGTGATGAATAAATTAATAAATAGATGAATAGAAAAATTAATTTGATATTTCACATAATAAATTTGAAAACTTACAACGCTTGGGCACTTTTTTTCGAGAAAAAAGAATTTCTTGTGAAAGAAAACATCGCCTCGCCGTCTGCGCTCCTTAACATAAATATCTTGATAGGGAACAGAGGTTGAGAGAAATTTAACTTCACTTAAAAGATATTATGGATCATCAAGAAACCATTTCTGCTTCGTTACTTCAAATGGTCAGACATGTTGATCCCTTTTCATTGTGTGAATATCTTAATTTTGAAAATGGCTAATTTAACCTAAAAAGGACGTTTCGAGATTCTGATATTTCTCGGTTGTGGTACCTCGTAGGCCAACAGATAGGGCAATGGATAAGCCTCTATGGATAATTGGACGTAGTTATGCAGAGAAGCTACCAAGCCACAAAAACATGAAACCGAGATAATTGAAGTTAAAGTTTCTGTTGACTTTCAGATAGTGATATTTAGCAAATAATCTTGCAAAAAAGATGTCTCTTTTTTTGAAGTGTATTAATTTATGTATAATTCAATATTATTGTTTTTAATACAAATTTCATTGAAAAATAAGCGAAACATTTGTGGGTTGGTTGTTTTATGCAAAATTGAAAAGTATTCAAAATGGACATAGACGTGGAATGAACTTCAAAAAGAGTAACTATTTTATTCAGAAAATTGTTCGAAAAATCTACGATACTCATTCAAGTTCGAAATCATGAATTGACATTAAAAACATGAACATCTTCTTCAACATTGGTATCATTTTTCAAATTTTTGTAAATCATTTGACAATCTGATGGAATTAGGTGCATCATTTCGTTAAGTTTCTTGATTTTGGCTTCAGCAATAGGTTTTCCATTCGACCATAAAAGAGTCAAATACAAAAATATAGTACCATCTTCTAATGGAGACTTGGGAGACTTCTGTCTAGTTTTCTTCCGAAGATCGATTATATCTTCAGGTGAGTCAAATGAATTTTGTTGTACCATAAGAAGAAATGGTTTGTCTTTTTCGATTCTTATGGATCTTATTTTGAGCCAATCGATTTTTTGTTATCCACTGATGATTTTCTATTGACGATCTTCTTTTCCAAATTCTGAGCACTAAAGTAATCATCTAATGCCATTACAGTTACAAGTGGTTTTTTTCCTTCCACAAGTTCTCATAATTTGTATATACTCCGAAAGTTGGTACAGTCTTTGCTGGTGTTTCAAAGCTGACTCTATGTCACCAAAATCTGCATCGTTGGGTGAAAAACTATGTCCTGAATACAGAAATTTCAGAGTTATATTGCTTGAGTTGACAGAACTCTCAAGTATATATTTCAACATAAGGGTCAGCTTTATGTTCCTGCTATGTCCCCCGCAAAAATCACTCCACAAAATAAGGTGGCGAACATTTGGTGAAAGTTCGGTTTGTATGTGTTTGTAAAGGTAGGATCCCACTTATTGGACTCCTCTTCCTGCAACTCCCTCAGCGCAGACATAACAGTACCCTATGTCTTCCTTTCCGCTGTGAACATCGGTATTGTACATCCAAAGTTGGCGCTTGTGAAAAACGATGTTCGCTGGAATCCTTGGCAGAGGTAATGTTTTCTCCAAGTCAAATGTGATGCATTCATGATCTTTACTCTCTTTTGTTACTTGAAAATCTTGCGTTGTTAACTTCTGGACATTTTCTGCATTTTTTGAATGAGTTGCATGTTCCTCTAAAAGTTATTCTTTTTCAGCTGGATCCGCCTCATTCTCTGCTTGTGTTCTGAGATCGCATATGTTGCAGTTATCTTTTTTAATGACTTGAATTTTAGGTTGAAGCGCGTATAAAATATTTTTTATAAGCTGACATACTGACAGGCTGTTCGGTTTCCTGCCAGTACATATTATACATTTTCTGCAAAGTCATTTCAGGGGGCAGGAATTCGAACTTTGTTTGGTCTCGTCTATAATGTGACTTGTATTTAGGAACTGTATTAATATGTTCAACTTCTTCAATTTTATTTTCGTTCAGCTTGTTTTTCCCCGATGGTTTCGACCTCTTTGGTCTGTCATAGGTGCGTCACTATTCAACTTCTTCGTAGCAGTATTCACTCTGAAAGTTATTATCCCTAGGAGTCTTGATATACATTTCTCGACACACAACTTTCTCTAAGAGTTTATAAACTCCCGAATACTCCGGATTCCTTCCATACGTTCTTTTTTTTTGGTCTGTTGCACTCCAGCTGCAATAAAATTGATCTGGCAGTCATAGGATTTCAGAGACCAAAATCTCTCGAACTCATTGTTGCGAATCTCCGAGAAACATTCGCATTTCAAGGTGCTTTTGCAATCAAAGTCAAGGAATATTTTGTGTTCAAGTTTTTTTTCCTTTGTAGTTAAAGTATGCTTCATTACTGTTTCTTTTAAGCTTTTTCTCGCTCCTGTTTTGTTCTGCATTCTTTCTTTTTCTGCCTCATTTTGGTCCCATTTTGGTCTGTTTACTTTCATCAGGAAATATGTTATTATCATTTTCAGCCACAATATGTTGAAGTACGGTGAGACCATTCTAATCAGAGGTAGAGCTTTCATCTTCGCTTCCATAGTTGGGATCTGTGACAAAGTCGTCATGATCTTCTGACTCTGAAATATCGTTTTCCTGGCTCAAGTTTTCTTCAGGAACTGGGTGACTAGTACTAGGACAGGAAACTGCAGATCTATTCAAACTGCTTTCATTTATGGGGGGCTCTGCATTATCCACACAAACTTTTTCAATGTGTTCTTTATTTGAAATATCAGGTTTAATTAAACCAAGAATTAGACATTCTGGCATATTTCCATCGCGTGAATTTTCATTGGTAGTGATACTCTCGGGATGTTGTCACAAATCTGTATTGTTCCTTCTCACATTCTGAAACAATAGGTAAAGTTCATGTTAATTTGGGGGAAGTTTACTGCTTGTGCTCTAAACTGCATCCAATATTGAACTTTATTATAAAAAAGATTCGGAGCAAAGGAATCGAACACGTAGGTACTTAAGTAGGAAGAGAAGAGAAGTAACGGATACACTGAAAAATACTTAAATGTTGAACTGTGTTATCGATAATTCTGGTAAAGTATCAATACATCACAGGAACCGGATTTCCAAAACAGTATAAGTATAATACTTCAAAATATACTTACTTTTTCGGTACTTTTCCTCCTCAGCTTTCCTCAAGTTTTCGAACATTCGCTGGGTCCTATTTTGATACATATTAAAGAAAAACTTCAGAAACACACCAAGGAAACCAATTAAGACACGTTAATGTTTCGAGGTTATGTGTAAATTCTTATTTTGCAAGAACCAACCAACCCACTCGGGCGGTGCGGGAAAACGACCTAGTGCAATCTATATTTAAAGCGTGAATAAATGGCTTGGTAGATATTATCCTTGACTAATATTGCATTGGTTGGTAGGTTTCTGCAATTTGAAGAATAGGTTACAGAAAGTTTGTTTTCGATACCAACTCGATTTTGGTAAAATTGTTGGTTGGTGTAATTTTGCATAACTACGTCCAATTGACTTATAAGCGGCTAATGTGTGCTAATGTGTTTCTATACTGACGCGGAGTTTGTACATGATCTATCATTTGGTTTGTTTACAGTGCTTAATTTTGTCGGTTTTCACTGTTTTTTGATTTCTACAACAAACAACAACAGAAAATTCATCTCAAATTTTGTATTGCGAATAGAATTTCGTGTGCCGAATAGCATGAAATATTAGAGAAGATTTTATCAAAAACAGGTGCACATGAGAAGTACAGCGCATTCAAAAGCGGCGAGATGTAGTGGAAAACTTGCCTTACTCTGGTCGGCTATCAATATCTTTAACTGAAGTTAACATTGTTGAAGTGGAGGAAATGGTAATTGAAAATCGTTATTTAAGTTAAAGAGAGATGGACAATGAACTTTCTGTTTCTCATGAATCAATAACTAAATTTCATTTGGGCATAAAACGAGTTGCCGCTCGATTAATTCTAGAAGACCTGATTTTTTTCTGCAGAAATTAAAACGCGTGAACGTCGCTGAAGACATGCTGGAACGAGTCTATCCAACCCCTCTTTCATAAAACGCATTGTAACTTCTGATGACTTGGGTTCATGAGTTTGACATGCAAAGCAGTCAACAAGTCGGAATGGCACCTTTCAACTGAACCGAAACCTAAAAAACCACGTCGAAGTCGATCGAATAACAAGGTGATGTTGACTGTTTTTTCTATGATTATCGGGGAGTTATGTACTCAGAATTCTTTCCAGAAGGTCAGACGGTAAATAGAGAATATAACCTGATCGTTAGCGGCGTTTGAAAGAGCAAATTCGTCGAAAAAGGCCAGATTCTTCGAAAGAAATCTGATGGACTCTGCATCATTCATTCCTCTGATATGGCTCCGACCGATTTTTTCACTTATTCAAACCTCAAATTACTACTTTGATGTACCCGTTTTGAATCGACAGAAGACGTTAACGAGAATTCGCGGCGAGAGCTGAACTCGATTCCGGAAAAAGCGTTCGAAAAATGTTTTGATGAATGAATTATTCCTTGGCGGAAATGCATTATTACGAAAGGGGCCTACTTCGAAGGTGATAAAGTAAATTTGGATGAAAAATTAATATTTTGTGTTTCATTGACCAATTACCGGTACTTTTTTTGATAGATAATTTGTTGTACGTAAGATTTTTATTTAGTTTAATGATGCTTATGCTAGGAAACTTATTGAATTGGTACTTTCAATTCCAGCAATGAAGGTCATTTTATTATGCATTCCATTTAGACCATATGGAAACTGGTCTATTTTTTTGAACCTAGAAAACCCACAAAAATATCATCAAAGTATTTGCATCATAAAATTATATATTTTCATGATAACTACCTACATTTGATACAGTTATGTTGATGATATTCTTTTAGATTTTCAAGTCTCATACAGAGAAATAGATTATTACATTTTCTAGATGAAATGTATAATGAAATAACCGTCACTGCTCAAATTGAACGAAACAATTCAGTGAATTTTTCAGACAGAATCATCACTAAACTCAATAATAATCTCACCTACAACATATATGAAAAATAAACCTTCACAGACTCCGCATACCCAA
The DNA here is from genome assembly GCA_013387265.2 of Cryptolaemus montrouzieri. Taxonomy (NCBI): domain Eukaryota; kingdom Metazoa; phylum Arthropoda; class Insecta; order Coleoptera; family Coccinellidae; genus Cryptolaemus; species Cryptolaemus montrouzieri. Next base: position 109,498,005 of record JABFTP020000185.1, read on the forward strand.
TGGATTATTTTTACCATATTGTACATAAATTGTTTTCTTACAGTTCACTGTTTCATTGTTTCATAGAGGCTTTTGGATTCCTTATCATATACAGACTTCAAAACGGAAATCGCTTTCATTAAGAAAATTGCATCAAATAATAATATTTAGTATTCCACCTATACAATTAGGAAATAACAAACACAATTTTCTCAATTACTATACTCCATTATAGAAAACCAGAAAATAAATACTCTTGTCTAACTTAAATTGACCCCTCTCTAATAATATTAGCAATTATCTTTTCAAATTTAATTCTACAACTTCTTTCTTAAGTAGTCCCAACATAAGCTAGGTAGTAATCAATTCCAAACAAAAAAGTAATAAATTCAAACTGTCTGTTAATATACAGAATTGAATGCAATGAATGCCCATCACCATACGGAGGACAGTATTTGTATATATATACACTCGGAGGCAAAATTAGCGGAACAATCGAAAATTTAACCAAATTCGAAGTCCGATATTTTCCTAATTCTCAACCGATTTAGATGGTTTTTTCGGCAAATTATAGATCAACTCTTCTGCTTTGTAGATATTATAAGAGAAAACAAAAAAATTTGAAAAAAATTTTATACGGGGGCAAAACTAAAAGTGTTTTTTTTGTCAAAAATTCGTAACACCCTGTGGAATTTCGTGGTCCGAGTTGAAACGTACAATATCATGGTCTGTCAAGACACATCTTCCTACAGTAACGCTCTTCTTGTTTTATGCATTTATCTCTATTTTTACAAGAGATATCCAATTTGAAGCGAAAAGTCACAAATTTCAAGAATTTAGTTTTAATCTTGCGTTGGTGCATAACATCGGAGGTTAGCAAAAAATGAAATCAAAATTAGAGAAGCAGAAATCTAACGAAATGAAAATTTTTGAAATTCACTGGCCAATTTCACGCTTCGGTAGAACTCGAAGTACACTGGAAAAATCGTTGATTTTGCACATTTATTTTTAAATTTTTTTGTGTGACACTCTATAATAATTATCACTCCTGTCCAAAATTCAGAGGAGGTGTGTATCCTGGCGATACATTCGTGAAATGAAATGAACATGTTGAGAAAAATGTTCATGATGACTCACAAAAAAAAACATTTGATTTTAGTAGCAAGTATGACCCCCCGAGCTCTTATTACAGCGCGCATACGATTTCGCATACTCCCAATGATGTTGTCTATCATCTGTTGAGGTATGTTGTCCCACTCTTGCACCAAAGCCAATATCAGCTCTTCAACGTTGCCTGGATTCCGTTGTCGAACCCTTCTTCCAAGTATGTCCCAAACGTGTTCGTTCGGGTTTAAATCCGGTGACCGCGACGGCCAGTCCATTCGTGTGATCCCAACTTCATTGCGATATTCTATCACTATGCGCGCAGTATGAGGGCGCGCGTTTTCGTGCATAAAAAGGAAATTTTCTTCTATGTAAGGAGCAAAAGGCACAACATGGGGCTCCAAGATTTCTGTTATATACTGATGGGCATTAAGTGATCGATTGCCAATAGTCTCCAGTTCTGTTCGTACTCCCAAGCATATGCCACCCCATATCATAACTGACTCTCCACCGTATTGCTCAGTTCCTGCGAAGTTCGCTTGATTGTACCGTTCCCCTCGATGCCTCCATATTCTATCTCTACCATCCACGAAATTCACACAATATCGGCTCTCATCACTAAATAAAACTCGTCTCCACTGATTGATTGTCCATGCTACATGCTCCCTAGCAAACGCCAATCTTGCTACCCGATGGGCTCTATCGAGTCTTGGTGCTCTTGCTTGCGCGTATGATCTCAGACCAACATCATTTAATCGTCTTCTGACTGTCCTAACACTGACGTTAATGTTATCCACTGCTTGTAAAAGGTTACGTGCCTGAACAGCAGTAAGACGAGGATTTCTTATGGTTTGATTGACGATGAAACGGTCATGTATAGCGCGGGTTACCCGATTTCTTCCTTTTCCTCGCCTCCTCACGTACAATCCAGTTTCCCTGTAACGTCGGTAGGTTCGATGGATAACCGACATCGAGACACCCAACATGGTACCGACTAAGCGGTAGGTGCGCCCTTCCTTGATCAATGTAACTGCCCTTGCTACTGAGGTTGGTGGTAAATCTCTCATTCTGAATGAAAAATACCGTTTCTATTCGTAAACAGTAAAAGAATCACAAAACACCACAACCGATCGAATTTGTATCAAATCAAAGAATGGAAAACTCTCATTCTTTAAACAAGTGCAAATGTGGTCATATACAAAAAAACGTGTGTTGTATTTCATATTTGATAAAAAAGGGCGTGCACATGTGTAAATGAAAAGTTTTATCAATGGTCCCAGAATTTGGTTGTGTATTTTAATACCTACCGACTATTATCTCCTATGAATTCCTAATTTTCACCAAATCAACCAAATTGTCATCAATAACTAATGCAATTCGAACATAAAAATCGCAAACGACAATTTCGACACGCCTGAGTGACAATAAGAAAATTCCAAATTGATAGACGAATTTTAATGACAATTTCTTGATTCAATGGAATTTCTCCAAAATGGTGATTTTCCACTTGAAATTGAATATATTTTGCAAAAATAGAGATAAACGCATGAAACAAGAAGAGCGTTACTGTAGGAAGATATGTCTTGACAGATCATGATATTGTACGTTTCAACTCGGACCACGAAATTCCACAGGGTGTTACGAATTTTTGACAAAAAAAACACTTTTAGTTTTGCCCCCGTATAAAATTTTTTTCAATTTTTTTTTGTTTTCTCTTATAATTTCTACATAGCAGAAGAGTTGATCTATAACTTGCCGAACAAATCATCTTAATCGGTTGAGAATTAGGAAAAATATCGAACTTCGAATTTGGTTGAATTTTCGAGTGTTCATATATATATATATATATATATATATATATATATATATATATATATATATATATATATATATATATATATATATATATATATATATATATATATATATATATATATATATATATATATATATATATATATATATATATATATATATATATATATATATATATATATATATATATATATATATATATATATATATATATATATATATATATATATATATATATATATATATATATATATATATATATATATATATATATATATATATATATATATATATATATATATATATATATATATATATATATATATATATATATATATATATATATATATATATATATATATATATATATATATATATATATATATATATATATATATATATATATATATATATACTATGACCTATATGGCAAAAAATTAGAATCTAAAATTTCTTGTACCCAATGTGATTTAGGAAGATTAACCCAATATTCTAAAGGTAATTGATCAAGAAAACTTATGGCACATATTGAAGAAATATACCCCATAAATGAAGCCAATAAACTTAATGTGATAAATAATGGCCAACTAATAGAATATATTGATTCATTGAAATAAAACTCTCAATATACTCTATTAGATTACGTGAATATAAAATCAACTCAAATAGAAACTTCAAGAACAAGCTATTCAAAAATAATGAAAATTATTTTAAAACTTATTTATATTTCTTAACTAGGATGCTTACGATATGGAAATTCTTCAAACAAGAATATAACATCAGTTATTAAAAAACAAAGAATTGGAAATCTCCAGGTGTTGATGGTATTCATAACTTTTGGTACAGAAAATTTTCTTGCGATCGATAAAAATTGGCTGAATTTTTCATTCATAATCAAGAACCCCTCAGCTAGTCCTTTATTCTTGACACAAGAAATTACTCATGTGAAACCGAAAAGTGATACGATTGATCCATCTCAATATAGACCAATTGCTTGCCTTCCAAAAATATCTAAAATTTTAACCATGTATCACCCAAAATATTTATACACATTTGGAGAATTATAATATACTTTCCGAAAAACAAAAAGCATGTAGAAAAAAGCACCTGGGTACTAAAGAACAACTTGTTAATGATCCTGTTGTTTTGAATCAAGCTCAAACTAAGAAGAAAATATTCATGCAGCTTGTATTGATTACCATCTCTTCATTAATGGCTTCAAGAAATTTTGGAAATTTGTAAAATTAATAAGACTTCCTCTTTTCTTGAATTTGTCATGAAAAATTGGAAAACCAATCTTCGATTAAATATTTCGAATCAATCGTTAACATCCAAAGTCATTCCAATCAAAAGAGGCATTTTTCAAGGAGATTCTTTTAGTGCTCTTCGTTTTTGTCTTTACCTCAATCCATTATCTCATGAATAAAATACTACTAGTTTTGGCTTTAAATTAAACAGTCAATCAGCTGAATTAAAATTAACGCACTTAATTTATTTAGACAATATTAAATTATATGCAGGAACTAGATCTCATTTGAAAAGTCTACTTGAGACTACTTTCAACTATTCCAAAGATATTCATATGAAATTTGGGCTTCCTAAATGTGAATATCTTTCTGTTGAAAATCTCTGATTATACAAAGATTTCCATTGTCGAAATCGAGCCAATGTAACAAGGAGACACATATAAATATCTAGGATTTGTTCAAGAGAAGAGAATTAACCATAGCAGCACTAAAGAAAATATTAAAAGTTAATATTATAACAGACTTAGAATTATCCAGTAGGCATTTATCTAGTAAATACATTTTCAGAACTATCAATTCCTATGCAGTTCCTATTCTTACAGATTAAACAGAAAGACATGATACCGTCGCTAAAATTATTCATTTTAATTTAGGAATAACACAGTACCTCATTCCCAAGGAAAAAACAAATGTTACAAATATGAACCTGAGATTTATTGTGAAAAGAAAAATATAAATTTTCTTTGATAGAACAATTCTTTGCAACAGGGCTGAGAATCACAAGAGATAGGGATAAACAAAATCGAATATCTTATATAATTGATATTGATAAAACCCGATGCACATAAGATACAAAAAAATATAATGAAAAATTTCTGAATATATGATGCCTGCCGACGAGATAAAAAAGTGTGGAAAATGAAAAAATATTTATTCTACCGATTATAATTTCCACTACAGGTGTCATTCCTAGGAATCGTCAAAAAATACTGAGATTTAAGGTCTGAAGAAAAATTCATCCGAACAGTTACAGAAGATAACAGTCATCAAATCTTGTAATATTCTTAGTAGGTTTCTTCCGAAAGTAATAATGAGAAAGAGTCATAGGTTTTCTAATAAATTCATACTACACAGAATTTCATTTCATATTTTATCTATTTGTGTTGATAAATGTATTATAATTAGTTCACAATTTTATCATTCAATAATATTCAAAGCAGTATTCTGTTCGATTGTTCATCACTTCACACAAAAAAACTATGAATGTATAGCATCCAGTATTACTTGACAAAGGTCCGTACACTAAATTTTTTCGAGGAGTGAGACTAATCATTGCTACATTGATGTTATTGGCTGATAATGTTATAGTTGTATGTATGTAGTATGTATACTCTGGTACTCTGGTAGATTGCTGCCAAGAGCCACAATAGTGCATTCGGCTTAGGATGCATAGTATATATATATATATATATATATATATATATATATATATATATATATATATATATATATATATATATATATATATATATATATATATATATATTGAAATAGTATAGATAGTGACACTTGAACTACTACGTACTCTTAGGAATTTTACAATATAAAGTATTGGTGAACAATTTAATTATACAGGGTGTTACATATTAGTATGCCACAACTTGAGGGGTTAAATCTACGAGCAATTTTAGAAAAAAAGTTTATATAAACATAGGTCCGCAAAAGCTTCGTTACGGAGCTACAAAGTGTTGAAAATAACCGAAAAAAAATGTTTTTTTTCTTCAAAACTCTTGCAGGTTTTGAGATATTCAACCCAAATTCGCAAGTTATTTTTAACAACCTGCATCATTACACGTCCTAGATTTTAACTGAAATTCACAAGGTGTTTTCTTTTCTGAGGCCATGTCTCATTTTGCCCTCTCAAACTATTTTGCATTACGCCACTGATCAGCTTACAATCAATTTCCGTTACTTTCAATCAATTTAGAAACTTTTTTGATACCTGTAATTATTGGTATCTTCAACCGTTTTCGAGTGAGGAATTGAAATTGAGTTTGAATTATTTGAATTGTATTTTATTCGCTAAATAAAAAAAATAATAGAAATACTCGATAGTTATGCCCAAAATTTGCTCTTATTTCGATAGCTCGTCTTTTGATACTCAGCTCACCTATACTTATTCAATATAAAACTAGAAAAAGAACAAATAAAAACTAAATAAATCGCTGGAAGTGTCCTCTAACTGCAAGAATACAGGCCTCTGTCTTTCTTCGCATATTAACACGCACTCTTTGAAATATTCCGTGAGTATTTCTTATCTCGTCACAAGAGGTAACTATTCGATTTCTCAATTCTTCTACAGTGTTCACTGGAGTGGTATAAACTAAACTTTTGAGATATCCCCTGAAAAAAGGCTAAACTATTCAAGTCTGGGGACCTAGGAGGCTATGGTTCTGGCCCATTTCGACCTATCCATCGGTTGTTGAATGTATTATTCAAGAATTCCCTAACTTCTCCACTAAAATGTGCTGGTGCCCCGTTATGCATGAACATTATTATATTTCTCACCAAAAGTGGCACATCCTCGAACAATAAAGGTAACTCCTCCTCACGAAATTGCCGATAAGTGGAACCGTTCAGTCTGTTAGGCAAAAAAATAGCCCAATCAAATAATTTCCAATTATTCCGACCTAGACATTCAGAAAGAATTGTTCTTGATGATGAGATTCTTCAATCAATTGGGGGGATTTCCTCAGCCAATAATGATTATTGTGAAAATTTTTTTAGCAGTTCACGAAAAGTTAGCTTTGTCTATGAACATTGTTTCACTAATTTCATCTAGGAACAATCGGCAGAAATTCAGTCTTGAAAGAAATCTCGAGGAAATAGAGTTTGGACGCGTTGAATATGAAACAGGTACAATGAAAAATCGTGGAGAATCCTCCAAACTAGAACTTGTGGAATATTCAACTTATTTCCAATTTTTCTTGTACTCACATGATGATTCAAATAAATAAAATTCAGAACTGCTTCCTCAATATCTAGGGTTGGAGTTGCACCTTTCAAATGATTATTTGCAGTAAAAGTACCCTCAACCTTCTGTGGATATTTGAAAATATTCACTTGTCTGGTGTTACTCGATTTGGAAAGCGCACCTGATTTAATCGCCTAGCTTCTGTTGTCAGGCAGACCGTACAAGTAATGGATATCAGCCAATTCGGTGTTAGTAAAATTAACCATTTTTTCTTACAGCAATAACGTCAAAATTCTTCAAACTAATCGCTAATTTAATAAACAATTCGAGCAGATACTGAATCAACTTTAGCAACTGTCAAAATAAATAAATGAAGAAAAATCAAAGCATACTAGTCATTTCTTTGATTAGTGCTTTCAATTCAGCGAATGCATACAATCGTTTAATAATCTTTTGCTCGAGAACGGTCGGAGGAGATACGGAAAAATTACAAGTGTGAAAAAAGTTTCTGAATTGAACGAAGATGACGAAAATTGATTGTACGCTGATCAGTGGCGTACTGCGAAAAGTTTGAAAGGGCTTCGGAAAAGAAAACACCTTGTAAATTCTAGTTACAATTTAGCACGTGTAATGATGGAGGCTGTACAAAATAGCTTGCATGTCACATTTGGGCTGAATATCTCAATAACTGCAGGAGTTTTGAAGAAAAAACCAATTTTTTTCCAGAAATTTTAACACCCTGTAGCTCCGTAACGAGGCATTTGTAGACCTTTGTTTATATGAACTTTTTTTTCTTAAAATTACATGTAGATTTACACCCTCAAGTTGTGATATACTACTATGTAACACCCCGTATATTTACATACCTATGAAACATTTAATTCCTCTGAATATAGTATTAGAAAAACTAACTTATTTCTGATCCTTCCATGCAGGTTCCCAGCCAGGCCTTCGTTGAAGTACTGGAGTACCTGAACAACCACGAAAGATGTAACATACCAGAGTTGAGAAATTTCCACCCAAAGAATCTCGGAGCCACAGACATAAATTTTGCCAAACTAAAGAGAAGAATACTGTGCACATTAGTTCAACACGGACTACTAACAAAGGATGGTCAATTCCGTACAGATTTCATCCGAAAAAATCTTTATTTAGGAGAACCTCAAAAAGTTGATTATCTTCTACAGAAATGTGCCCATACAAGGAAAACTCCTGACGATACCGCATTTTATGCATTGATGTGTTTCTTCAAACATAAAAGTTTGAAGGATATCAAGAATATGAAGAGATATATCTAAGCTTGACTATGTATATAATTAAGCTGAAACCCTTACTATAATGATATTGAGCATCCGTTTAGGTATTAAGTTAGGAGTTGAAGTATTTTATCAATAATTGTAAAATTATATTTTACTATATCGTGAGGCTCATTGATAATTTTGTTGCATTTCCCAAGAATGCCACTGTTGCAAATACCTGAAATATATCTGTAACTGGAATATGAAATTATTATCAATATTATTGTTATTAGTTATTTCAATTAAATAATTGAATTCGCATTTTATTTCACGAATGTATTTTCTTTTTACTAATACTCCATACTGTTCCGGCAAAAACAAACATTTCAGGATCTTCTTTCATGAGAACTGTTTATGAATAAATACTACTTATGCTTGTGTAGCTAATGAAATCCAAGCAGGGTCCACTGATGCACAGCTTTCAGTCAACTTGGTTTGAAATCTTATAAAATTCCCTATAAATTCAGGGTTTGACTCTTCAAAATTTTGGAAAGTAAATCTATTTTATTTTTGTTATTTCCGACTACAGTAGTAAAAGTTTCACTACATAAATTCCATCAGAATGAGCTACTACATAGTGAAACAAACGCATACCGAATTCATCTAATTCTCAGTAAGTGTCGTTGAAAGTATTCTTTGTCTTTATTTTTATTAAGTAAAAGCCCCCACAGTTTGAATGTATTCGTTCATATTACCTGAAACTTCTCGAGAACATCGGTAGATATTATCTGCGCTCGGTAGAATGGATCTTCAGAACACAAATACAAATTTTACAATATTTTTACAACCAACGAATAAATTTAATTAGTAGATCACTGTAACCGCGTTTTCGAACTCTCGTTTATCGTTGTATGGTATGTTAAAAACTTTTTGAGTTCCAATCACAATATCAAGCTGAAATTTTATACGTGGCCATAACTAGCGATTTCCTATTGAAGTGAGATATTTTCGAAGTGATACCATTTCGGGTTATACCGGAAGTGGGTCATCACTTTGTTATTTCAAATGGCAATCTACCTTCTTTATTATACATCTAGAACCGACATTTAAGCAACGCATGAAATACCCTACTTGTTGGCACTTATCTGTCAAAACTTCAGACAGATTTGATTATTTTTGTTATAAACTCGATTTTTGAGAAACATTTAAAAAAATTGTAGCTCGTAGATCTTTTGCACTACAGACACAGTTTTATCTTGGGTGGAAAGTAGGAGGATCAAGAAATTTTTTAGATAATCTACACATGTCAGATGTTAATTGCGTTGTTTTGTATGATTTTTTCAATTTGGCCCTTTTCAAACAGCAATAACTCAATTTTTTCAAATTGCACGTGCCAATTTTTATATCTCCATCAGATGAAGCGTCAAATTTCAGATGGAATTGTATAAGCATGTACTATATCCAACACTTATAGTTCCGAAATAAATTGGAAATATATTGAATTTTGATGATCTAGCAAGTACTAACAGAGAATGCTTCGAAATATTTGAATCGAGTAGCTGAACTGGCTACGCTCACCTGCCAGGTGCCTAAAATTAATGTACTTGTCACTTCGTTCATTCGAATTTGATATTTCAACAAGAATTGTCGTTATTTCAGATTGAAAACATCCAAAAAATACAACACATTTGGAATAAAACCACTGGGTATTCGAACAAAAATATATTTAATCTTTTTTTAATTCATTTTAGAATGTCAAAAAGTAGTGGGTAGAAATTGCAAGCAATTCAATAACCAATTTCCAAATTTATCGTCTATGAGTAAAATAAAATTTCGAAGCATTAGAAGAAATTTTCTACAATTCGGATGAATGAAAATTGTAGGAACTAAGCGAAAACCAATCATCGAAGATAATTTCATTGATACGAATAAATGATAGCAAACATCATAGGAGAAAACTAATCTAAAATCTGAATAAATGTTCAATATGGGCTCGATACACTTGATAGCTCGCATACGAACATGATGAGATGCCCTTCTAGTTTCCTTATCAATCAAAGGGCGTCAGGTTCGGAGAACGCGGAGGCCATAAATTTGGTCCTTGATTACCTCATCATCTATCCTCGAACATTTCTGTTAGCTGCCGTTCTACAGTTCGTGTTTTATGTGCTGGTGCACCATCCATTTGGTAATAGCAATCCCTCAGAAATCTAAGAAATTTTCTAATGTTCCTCTCAAAATTTCCAGGTATCTTTGTCCATTAACATTTTCCTCATAAATGTAATAAGCCAAAAAACCATTCATTGAAATTGCAAAAACGTTCACGCTGAATTTATTTTGAAAATCAATAACCTCAATGAAATGTGAATTTTCTGTGGCCCAAAAATATCGATTTCTCGTGTTGGTTATTCCACTTTCATTGAACTTGGCTTCATCAGACCATATAATTTTTTGCAGAATTTTGTCACCTTCTTGAAGCCGAATTAATAAATTTTCACAGAAATTTAGCCGCTTGGGAAGGTCAATTGGTTTCAATTTTTGTAGTCTGATAAAATGATACGGGTGCATGTTATGTTTCTTAAGGATCCTTTGAAAGTAAGTATAACTCAATCCAATATCCATTGATGCTGACTTAATGGACGCATGTGGATAGGCACGAAAATACGCTAGAGTATTAATTTGATTGTCGTAGTCCTCGAGAATTGGTGTTCTTCTGATTTCTATGTATTTTGTTCCTACAAATTGCAGAAAATTTCTTCTAATCCTTCGAAATTTTGTTTTACTCACTGGCGCCAAATTGGGAAATTGGTTATTGAATTGCCTGCAAGTTCTATCCACCACTTTTTGATATTCGCCATGAATTAAAAAGAGATTAAACATATCCCCGTTTGAATAATCAGACATTTCATTATCAATCTGGTGTTTTTCAAAAATGTTCACTTCAAATTACCAATAATTCTTGTTTAAATATCAAATTCGAATGAATGAAGTGACAAGTACATTAATTTTAGGCACCTGTCAGATGACCGTAGCCAGTTCAGCTACTTGATTCAAATATTTCAAACCATTCTCTGTTAGTTCTTGCAAAATCATCAAAATTCAATATATTCCCAAATTATTTGGAACTCTAAGAAATGGGTTTAGTACATGCTGATACAAATCCATCTGAAATTTGACGCTTCATCTGATGGCGATATAAAAATTGGCACATCCCATTTGAAAAAATTGAGTTTTTGCTGTTTGAAAAAGGCCAAATTAAAAAAATCATATAAAACATGGCAATAAACTTAAAAATAAATTAAATCTGTCAGAAGTTTTGACAGATAAGTGCCAACAACTTGGGTATTTTATGCCTTGCTCGAATGTCGGTTCTAGATGTTTAAAAAAGAAGTAGATTGTCATTTGAAATAACGAAGTGATGACCCACTTCCGATATAACCGGAAATGGTATCACTTGGAAAATATTTCACTTCAATTAGAATTCGCTAATTATGTCCGCGTATAAAATTTCAGCTTGATATATATATATATATATATATATATATATATATATATATATATATATGTATATATATATATATATATATATATATATATATATATATATATATATATATATATATATATATATATATATATATATATATATATTCAACATCATAACTAACATTAAATTTTTCAAAATTAACGACCTATTATTATATGTATACTTTATGTCTATTTGTACTAGGTTTTCATACTTTCATGATGAAAGAGATTTCGAGACTGTTGCAATGTTGATCTATTAACTAAATTTATTTGTTAGTAGTCAAACTATAATAAATTCAATTTTGCCTGTTTAATCATGCTCACAATTAGTTACGGCTAAATCCAGTGTTTTAAGAATGAAAGTTTTGATGATGAACCTCTATGATTTGTTAATCCGAAATTTTAGTTTTATGCGTGCTGTTTTTTAGCCAAAGCAAACTGTTACAACTGAAAAACTAGTTGAAAAATAGAATAAAACCATGAGCTCTCTAGCGAAATTATTTTCAGACATTTATTTCAGCAAGAGTGTCTCGGCGAGTTGGTGTCTGTTTTCGGGATTGAAGCATTTTACCAACGACAATTCAAGGGCTGGTGAACCAAAAACAGTAGTCACTCAAGAAAATGTAGATGCTGTGCATGAGATTTACAGGAAGATCGAAATGCAACTTACATTGAGGTTGAGGCATCATAACAAAACAAAATTTTGCAAGGAAAACTGCTTGTAAAAAATTAACTCACCGTTGGATACCATATCTGTTAACCGAGGAACAGAAAGCTGTAAGGGTATATTGGTTTAAAAATACTCTACACACTTTCAACTTTGGACAGTCTAAAAGCGTTTACAATATTATTAATGTTGATGTTTATTAGATTCATTCATACGAGCCAGATAATCGGACCCAATCTTCTTCTTGGGTGTTCCCAGGGGAAGAAAAACCGACAAAAGTCATCCATCGTTGAAGTGTCTCCAAAAGAAATAAACGCATCGTTTGTTTCAAAAACAAGTCATGTAGCAACAATTTCTTTATAAGGTCAAAGAAAAGTTGGTTGGTACACAACCATTTGTATACCGCAAGTTGTTAGTAAACTTCAGAAACCAACCCCGAACGGGGACTCATCCTCCACAAAGACAACGCAACTTCACAAATAGCTCGAATAACAATTGAATATTTAAGGCAAGAAAACATCGAATTCTTACATGATCCTGCGTATAGTCCGGATCTAAATCACAACGATTTGTTGACTTTTCCTAAAATCAAGAACGTACTGTGCGGTCGAAGGATTCAGTTTTCCGAAGAAGCAGTTGATGCTCCCAAGACAAATATATGTTCTTCTCATGTTTTATTATCAAGAGTAGTGTTCGAAATATTTCAGGTAGTTATACTATGATATTTGCCAAGTTTGCTGACAATTGAACTGAGACGTGAAAGAGTCACACTTTGCAGGCGAATTTTCGCATTTCTGAACGAAACCCTCAAGAGTTTCTGTGGTGTTTCGTTATGGTATATACGGTTGTTCCATCTCTATTCGCCTGAGATGAAGCGGCAATTTAAATAGTGTGTGGAGGCCGGTAACATTGCACTCAAGAAAGTCAAGGAGATTCCATCGGCCGATGAAATGACATCTATCCTTTGGGACTCATAGAGCGTTATCTTAATCGATTTTCTAAAAAATGGAAAGACGGTACATATATCGACAAAAATCCTGTTTCACTTCAACATTGAATGTGCCTATTCTTTAGTCAAGCTGAGGAGTTACAAAGTGCCACCTCATCCACCATATTCTCCTAACCTAGTTCTCTGTGATTTGAATTTTGTTCCGAATATGAAAATATTCAGGGTGTCCGTGAATTGCGTGTACAACTTTATGCCACAGATTGTTCAGCTCAAAATATGTCGATTTAGGCCAACTCACCTATATGAAAAGTTTCTTCGTTTGGCCGATAGAGGTCGCCAAATCCAAAGATCTTTTTTCCTATTTTTCAAACAATTCGAGAACGACTCATATTAGTATGCGTAATCGAGTGCGTTATTCATGGTTTTCAGTGATCCACTCAATAACCTCCACGTTTTACAAGTGTTCCTAAAAACTCGAACGTGTTTTTAATGAACCATAATTTTTCAACTATCTGCGTTTGAGCAAAATTGTTTAGGACATTGAGTAGCTATGCTACTTATCAAACTTTTTTGCCTTTTGAAAATTTTAATATGATGTTCAATCCCAAAAAACAGTTTTTTAATTTCATGATTTCATTTCTCCAACCACCTAGCAAGTCAAAAATATCACATTTGATCATGTTGGCTTTGGATTTATATCTGTGGTCTGGCAGATTGTCATTTTATTAGGCTTGACAACCGATCGTGGACACAACAGTGTTCCCTAAGTTCTTCACTAGGTATTTTGGTGATTTTTTATCACTATTAGGCAGTAAAGTAACTCTGAAATGGTTGATATGGTTATGGTGTACAGATTTTGTCAAGGCAATGGACGCGAAAGCGCGAGAGTCTATGCTAAAAGATTTCCAGATCGCATAGTGCCGAACCACTAAACGTTTGGAAATCAACCATTCGCGCCTCCGCGAGAATGGTTGCTTCAAGCCCAAGAATTTGGATCGAGGACGACAACGAACGGTAAGGACGGTAGAATGCGAAGAACAAATTTTGGACGTGGTTGAGGAAAACCCACAATTAAGCACGTACCGTTTAGGTTTGCAGTTGGTCGTCCCTAAGACAATGATTCATGATGTCTTGAAGAAACAATTATTTCTTCCCTATCACATTCAGAAAGTTCAGGAAATACTTTCAACGATCGTGAGAATAGCCTAACTTTCTGCTGATTTATCCGAGAGAAGAGGACTCAGGATCTCCACTTCAGTAGGAAAATTCTATTTATTGACGAATGCAGTTTTACTAGGTCTGGCATCACTAACCTTGTACACAATGAACACGTGTACAGTGTCGAAAATCCACATGCTTCTACAAGTACACATCATCAGAATCAATTCAAAATTAATGTTAGACGATATTTCAGTATTACTGCGTGCAGAAATGTGGTTTATACACCACGGTGCACCTCCTCACTCCACTTTAGCGGTTTGCGAGTTCTCAGATGAACAGTATGAGAATCGGTGGATCGGAAGTGTAGGCGATGCTCCTGCAAGTTGGCCAGCACGATCTCCCGACTAGACACCGTGCGACCTCTTCTTTTTTGGGTGCTTTTAAACCTAGGGTTTACTCTTCTGCAATTGACACCCGAGAAGAGTTATATATAAGAACTTCAAATGTGGCAACTCCTTCAAAAATAACCCTGAAGTAATGCCAATGATCCAATTTAATTTCTTGGAGAGGATCAACTTTTGTATTCAGCAAAATGTTGCAATTTTTGAACATTTACTATAGTTGAATGAAATTTTGTGTGTAAACTAATCAATCGTTATTCTGAAGTGATTTATTTGGTTTCCAACTGGCCAACTTGTTTTCATATATTTAAATAGTCAATAGCAACCTAGAAAACATCATTCTGTCAACAAAAGGTTGTCAAGCATAATAAAATGACAATCTGCCAGATTACAGAAACAAATCCAAAGCCAGCATGGTCAATATGTGATATTTTTGACTTGTTAGGTGGTTGAAGCAATGAAATCATGAAATTGAAAAGCTGTTTTTTGTGATTGAATCACTCATCACTTCAAAATTTCTCAGGAGACAAAAAAGTTTGATGATTAGTCTAGCTGCTTATGTTGATTAAAAACACATTCGAATTTCTAGGGACACTTGTGAAACGTCAAGGTCATTGAGTGGATCACTAATACCGTAAATAACGCACCCGATTACACATACCAATTATGGTTTCTATCAATCGAGCAAAATGAGAAAAAAATCTTTGGATTTAGCGACCTCTAGCGGCCAAGCGAAGAAACTTTTCATATAGGTAAGTTGGCCTAAATCGACTTATTTCAAGCTGAAAAATCTGTGGTATCACGTTGTACACGTAATTCACGGACACCCTGTATATCAAAGGACGGAGATTCCCAACAGATTCTCCGATACATCTCCGAAACAAAAAGTGTTTTGCGAATACCGTAGGAAAGACTACTGCAAGTGGCAAACACTGCCAGCATCACCTAAACTTACTTCTAGCATATCTACAACACGATATAATCGAAATAAGCGTTAATCTCAGATTTGAAACACATACCAGCAGTATACAACACTCCTCCTGTTCTGAAAGTTTTCAAGCTGTTTGGATGTAACCATCTCTTGTTTTCATAGATTTTGTACGTCACTAACCAAAATTTCAACTATAGCAGCAGGTTTCCAACGTAATCGAAACTAAAAACATCAGTTTCCCATTTCATTGAAATTAAGTTTGCTGTCTCCCTATCTCAGGATTCAGGACTAATTTGCAATTAATGTTCGCTAGCTGTCATGATTGAATTTCAGTCGGGAGGAAAACTTTTGTTCTACCTGATGGTCGAAATGAGTATTCAAGAGGAAACATTCTGGGAATATATACTTAGGGATATGTAACATTATTAATTGGTTTATCACGAATATACCAAATTCTGAACCGCTCGAAAACGTATTTTGAGAGGGAAATTTCGTGTAACTCCTTCACTTCCGAGAACGTTTTTTCATACATTTGCATTTTGTGGGGAGCAGATTGCTCTATATCAGGTGTCCATTTAGTGTGTAAATGGTGAAAAGAAGCTTATTTGCTCATTTTCTTGAATTATTTTTAATTGTACAGGCCGTTTCATTATGGAGATTCACATCAAAGTTAAGTTTTTTTAATAGAATGCTCTACATTTCTCATGATTTTGTGTTAATCTGAATTAACTGATCCGTTCTCGAATCAATCGACATTTTGTGAAAATATAAATTTTTCTCGATCATTTCCTGAATCAACTGAAATTGTCTAAGATTTCAATTTTAATACTAAATTATCCTCATAAACATTATGAATTAAAATGAGTGATTCCTATTCATACAGCTCTATCGAGTGCTCTGTAATGAAATTTTTGAGGTGTCTCTATTTAACTTCGCAATCGATTCAGTGATGAAAATAGTTTCGTATCTAGTACTAAATTTCGTAGGAAGTCTTTTCAAGTTTTGCAGTGAAACTTTTTGAATTAGTCTATCTAAGAAGTACATCTGTAAAAACGTAAATGAATAGGCAATGAAACACATTCTAAGAGCCTTCTTCTCCGATGCAGCTCTCAATTTAACGCACAAATTTCATCCCTTCGTTATTGACCGCTTATTACATGATATATGTTGAATAGGTTTTGTAAACATACTGAACCAATGCACCAAGGCATATTAATATTTTGTTTCAAAAGAAATTTAAATAAAAAAGAATGCCATACAGAATTATATTGATGGAACTTAAATGGACAATTTCTCCTCTAAATGTAACATGAAAATACTTTACATTTAGGATACTTAGTATAGGTTGTCATCGAACAACCTTGAAAACTTTGTCGATTTTTCTGCTACTATGGCAAGTCTCCGAGATTGTCATTCTGCACAGAGCTTGGGGTTAGGTCCTGATGCTTTTCCGGAGATTTTCCTATTTTCTTCCTTACTGTTGGTGACCCAGGTTGCTAAATATTAGTGGATTGTCCTGGCGGCTCGTAGGCGGTTAACTAGCTGATGCACGACCCCTTTCATGAGGAAGGCCTTTTCTGTTTTGCCAAGTGCTCCGACATGGCTTGCTTGAGAATGAATAGAAATAAATGATTGTCTTTGTTATTCTTCTGCTATAAAATTCTCGCATTTACTACACATAAGTATATCATACGGAAAAGATTATTTTATGCCACTTCTTCGATCTTAAGTGAATCCTATAAAAGACTTGCATTGAATCAAGTAGGTCCTCGATTTCCAAATGCCGATTGATGACTTTAACAACTTGAGCACAACCTATTTCTGTGTATTTTTTGTCTTTATGGAAATATCATAGCTTTTCTTGTGATAGGTTTGCTATCAACATACGTTGAAAGCATGTTCATAGCTTTGTTATCGAATCAAGTGGTCAAACCTACTTTTGGTTTCTGAGTTTTGGTACTGATTGCATTTAACGAGCAACAACATTACTCCAAACTCCAAGATCAGATGGTCCATTAGGTATTTTTTTACTTTGCTAGCCAGCGAATAATTCAAAATCATAGGTAAATCCTGAAGCTCCACTTGAAACTTGGTTTTTATAACCCCATTCATCAGGTTCTGCTGGGTTGAACTGTTTGTATTCGTGTATGCCATCTATAGGAATCCTTTGATCATCTACCGCCAGATATTCTTCCCTGGCAACTATCGAAAGGCTCTCTCAGAGGTTGATCTTCGAACAGGTTATCTTGTCCTACTTTAGTAGCTGGAACGAATTATGTGATAAGGTTGAAATATAGGAATCGATTCATTGTTTTCCATCTGTTGCATGTAATTGCAACATTTTTGTACTTGAGGTTGCCCTATGTCTGGATTGCTGTAAAGTTTTGATGCCGGTAGTTTCACAATTGACAACAAAATAATTACACCAATATACTGTTCCATCTTTTCTTTTGTGATTTGGTTGCCTTAAATAGCTTTCAAAATTTAATTGCTTGTTATCAATTTGTCGGTAAAAAGATATGAAAAGAAATCGGCTGGTGAATCTAGCTCTTTTATGTCGTCAGGAAGTTCAGTTTCTCCAGTGAAACCAAAAAAGTCCGAGTTATAAAAAGGCAACTATTCATTTGACCAGTTTATTTTAACGGTAAGATCTTTTCGGCGACGGTTTCGATTCGTTCTTAACGTTTATCGTCTGTCTCAGGTATAATAACAGGGCGTCTAAATTGAATGAAATATGAAGAAATGTCGATGTCGGATTCGACACCGGAATCGGTTATCATGCCTATTATGTCCATAAAAAAGCCCAGGATCCATTTTCCCAAAATGAAGGAAGTACACAGTTTACCATAAAGCAAAGGAAATTGAAACAAAACCATATCCTTGTGCTATATCAATAGTCCAAAACCATGCTTGTGTTCAAACGAACCCAGATATGGCTACGAAACATTTTGTTTAAAAAATGGGAGAAATTGAATGGAAAGAGAAAGATTATTATAAAACATGCAAACTAGAAGTTGAAGCACACAACAAAATTTATTTTTGGTCAAAAAACTCTTTTAATTTCTATTTCTTTCTGCAAATATGAGAGACGCTTGTGAGTATAAAAGTTCAATGACTAGGCCCGAAAAAGTGAGGTAATATCCAAATTACATTTGACCATATACAGAATAGTAATGATTTGTTATTGCTAATGAAAAACTCAACAAACTCATCAGTTCTTATCTGTCAGTTTTTTATTTTTTGAAGTATCTCATCAAACAGAAAAAAGTTGCTCATGAAAATTTCAAATTATCCGGTACGCCCGAAAACTACGGTACATTTTCTGAATCGAGATCAAAGTGTAACTTATTAACCGACACAGGCTACAAAGATTATATAGATAGTGCTGAATTGTCGATCATCTCGGATCCCAAAAAGTTCTAGAGTTTTGTAAATCGTAGAAATAACGATAATTATTCTCCCAATGTTATGTATTTGAATGATAAAGAAGGCTCTTGTGGACAATTTATCGTCAATTTGTTTGCTGATCATTTCTCTTCGTCTTTCACTCCTAGCCATGCTGAATATATTCCTCGAGAAACTGGCAATAGTGTTTATTTGAATGTTTTCGATTGTTTGGTGGAAAGTCATGAAGTGCTACAAAAGAGCATTATCTGGAACCCAAATTAAGTGCTGGCCCTGACACATACCTGGTATTCTAGTTAAGTCTTATGCTGAATCTTTAGCTCCACCTCTCACATCATTATTCAATAGATCCTTGCAGGAAGGTTACTTTCCATTAGCATGGAAAACAAGATTTGTAACCCCTGTTCACAAATCTGATAGTAAGCAAGACATTAAAAAAATTAGTTTGAGAGCCTTGCTCAATCCAAAATTTCTTTTGCTTTTAGTCAGGCTATCATTAGTGAACAGCATGGTTTCCTCAGGGGCAGAACAACTGTGACTAACTTAGTTCTTTTCACTCAGTTCTTACTTGAGACCATTCAAGAGGGAAGTCAAGTGGATATTGTCTATACCAATTTGGTTAAAGCATTTGATCGAGTGAGCCATTCAATTTTGGTGTTAAGTTAGAATCAATAGGTTTTATTGGTAAACTTTTGAAGTGGTTTAAAAGCTATTATAGGTCTCGTTCACAAATCGTTAGAATGAAAAGCTTCAAATCTGTATCTTCCGGTGTCCCACAGGTAAGTCACCTGGGACCTTTGCTTTTTATTATATTTATGAATGATTTGGGTTCAGTAATTAGGCATTTCCGTTTTCTACTCTTTGCTGACGATTCGAAGATTTTCAAAATAATTCATTGCATTGATGATGCGATTGCACTACAATCAGATTTAGATAGAGTTGTTGAATGGTTTTCGAAAAATGGCTTAAAAATAAACATCAATCACTTCCAATGTAGGTATTTATTTTGCTAGAATTGAGGATACTATTAAATTCGACCATAGCACAATACTATTTTAAATAGAGTTTGTGTTGTGAAGGATCTCGGAGTTCTCATTGACTCAAAGGTGAGCTTTATGGCACATATCGAAAAAGTGGTCGGTATTTTAGAGTATTGGGTTATATAATAAGCAAGAAATTTATTCAGTTCCAAGATTCTCTGGACGGAAGTTTGACTTATATCTGTTAACTGAGAAATCTCTCTTTGTCTTTTATATGGGTCCTCTGAAACTGTCAACTGGTTGTCTTCAACTGTAGCAGTTTTTGGTTTTTCATATTTTTTTTTAAAAGCGATAGTTCCCATTTCGAGAAATCTAATTAGAAAATTTTCAAAGCATCTTGCATCATGATGCCTTTTATCAGGAAACTTTTGTGCATAAACTCTACTTGCCAACGAAGAATTTCTATCACATTCACCCAGAATAGGGTGATAGAATATCAACCATTTCTTCTTTAAAGAACTTCATGGCAGTCAATTGAGAAAATTGGGTTCAAACCTTACTTTAACAATGTTCAATACCGAAACACTGATAAGTTCACTATGTAAAGTGCAGAATATGATATGTCCGGACAACTGACAGAAGGCACAAATAAAAAAAACTGTCAACACATACCTTACCTCGATTTACGTTTTAATCATCTTGATTTTATCATTCAATGAAAGTATTATCCTGTTTAGGTTTCACTTTTTACTACTTGAATCATTACAGAAAAATAAAACTTCTGTGCGAAGAATTTTCGTCAAAAATTTTACAAATAATCGAACTCTTCGAAAATGATCGAAGATAAAGATAAGGTTACTTCTGCAAAAATATAGCACAATATTTTATGCGTTGTCATGAATGATAAAATACAGGGTGTTCCATTTGAAAAAAACCAATATGATATTTTAAAATTACAATATTCAATAATTTATATGTCACTCCTGTATAAAATGAGGATAATCTATTTCAATTCATCAATAGAGCTATGCTTGGGCAATACGAAAACGAACGAAAAAATTATTCATCCTCTCTGGCCGAAGGAGCATGCGATGATGTGAGGGCCTATTTTCATTAATTTTTACGGAAAGAAAAATATAGTGTCGAAACTACTCACCAAAGAAACTTATTACTTAAAGACATTATAGCAGAGTTTAGGCCGCTCCTGAATCTCGAACAAAAGAGTGGTCTTTCAATCTGAAAAAACCACCCAAGATTCTTTTATAAAAAATTGGGACACCCTGTTCACTTCAAAATGAATTACTGAAAAAGATTTTTACTTTCTAAATACAATACCGTTCGAACAAAGATGAAATCTTCAAGAGTGTTCGAGCTACAGAGCACCGCTACTGGTGAATCACCCAGAATAATATGTTAAGTATTTTTCATATTAGTGCAAATTTGGTTCAGATTATGTAAATTGCATGAAATAAAAATAATTTTTAACTTCTATTGAAAAATATGAATGTGGGATGTTTCACTTGAAATAGGAAAAATAATGATGAATAAATCTGAACAAACTTCATTCAACATAGAACACTCTGCATTGCGGTACTAACAATTACTCATTAATGATGTATATTCACCTTTATGAAAATAATTTATTGATAAAGTTGTGTTTCTTAGACGATTCTAGTAGATTGGGAAGATGAAAATGAAGAAGTTTTTTATAACATAACGACTAATTCGAGAATACGTATTTAACCAAAAGAACAGCCATCGAGTATCATGTTCTGATATCAAAATACCCCAAAATCTATTGAAAATTGAATAATCTTTCTAGTATTACACGCTCAAAAAATCTAAACACGAATTTAGATTTATCAAATTGAATGTTTTCATTTTTGCTCTCTCTAGAGAGGCAAATCTTATTGAGGAATCATTCTTTTACGAATGTTCGTATCAATTTTTTCTCACAAATTACTTCATCCTTCAGTTTTTAATGAAACACTCCATATTATGTCGAATTAATGTGACTCCGAAAATTCCATTCACCAAGAATTTTTCGATAAATGCTTTAGATTAATTTCAGGAAATTATGAAATATGATATTTTGGTGCATATTCACCTGAGACAATTGAAAATGAGAAACTTACCCTCTGTCGATGCTCTTTAGTAAATCAAGATGTAGGTCCTCTTCTGAAAAAAATATATTCCAGATTTGTAGAAAGATTGAATGAAAATATCAGAGGATATAATTACGAAAATCTTAATTCATAAAACAGATATCTATGTCATCTAAAGCATATTGTCAGAAAATTGTATGTATGAAACAATGACAAAATAATAATTTATATTGAAAGTCGATCAAACAACTGCAATCGAACCTTGAACTAGTTGTCAACATAACGTTGGCTACGCTGGAAATGCAAAGGAGGTTATTGTAGGTCTCATCCCTCTTGATTGCTCGGTAGATAATCTGACATAGGGACCCCCTAATTTTCCGAATTAAATTTTATGATTTTAATTTCTGTAAAAAAGATAAATGATAGTGATTTACGTGAACAAGATACCAAAGAATTGTTATATTAACGTCAGAAACAACAGAATTGCACAACGGTTTTGGAATATTTCCAATGCAGATGGGTTCTGTCGATGTACGACAAAGATAATCTTCCATAAATCCGTATCCTACGCATCGAATGGATTGCATCGACCGGATCAGTTTGTTGACAGTAGGTCCACATTTTCAGAGTAATCGTAATGCCAACATAGTTAATCAGCTATCGCCACATTTCATAGAGAGCGGATGAATGATGATGGTTTACATCGGAAAAGGTGCCCCTTCGAGCAACTGCATCAACATTACTAACATGCGACCAAAGTACCTGCTGCTGGTTTTCAAAAGTCAAAAGGGCAAAAAAGAATAGCGGAATATGACGAGGCTCTGATCCACAAGTTGACAATCACGACGACAATTTCTCGGATAGATATGAAGAATTGAAAAAATTCTCTGAATCTTTCTACTTATTTCTGAATGAATTATAGTTTCAAATAGTAAAATAAATTTTTGTAGTATCATTTATCAAATTATATTATTGCAAAGAATCAAGGTGAAGTGAAAACGTTAAATTAGTTCACACCGTCCGATCAAAAATATACTTCAAACTAATCGACAGATGTTTGGTTAGCATCAAGCTGAACGGTGTGTAGAAAAATCTGGAACGCTCGAGTATTTTGATGCAGTTTCTGAAATTTGCCACAAAGTTGCGTCACTTGCGCAGGTCTGACGGCCTTTAAATTAGAATATTTTCAGGGTTCACTTAACTACTTAACTCAGAATATCTGAGTAGCTCGAAAAAATTTTCATTTTCAATATTTTCTCTGCTGCTGATGACCGTTTCCGCTGTGCAAGCTAGCAGATTACCATAAGTACGCTTCATTAGTTCTTTCTAACTGTATTTTTCACGTGTTTGAAGAATTGGTAGAAGCTACCCCCGGCGCCGAAAGAAAGGTAATATAAACCTTTCATTCATTTTATCACCTAATCTTTAAGATCTAATAACTCAACTACTGGAAGGACAAACGTAGGTATTTGAAAAATTTAATGAGTGAGCTGACATCCTCGAAAACAGCGTCATCGAACCTGTTTTCATTAATAAGGCACTCAATCTAAAGTTTATTCGGATATTCTGGAAAATGTCACAAATCCATTAATAACCCATAAAGTGGAAAATTAGCGGATAACGATTAAACCAGATATTGAACCATCATTTTTCTTTCCACACGATGAACTTCCTTCTCATTATGCTTCAAATAAACAAACAAGTACAATGATATATTTCCCTATCAATGATTTGGTAGGCATAGAGAAATAGATGACATACATGTTCTCCAGATTCCTTATATACAGAATTTAATCTTTAGGGACTTCAAAGTGTATTGTTTATAAAAGTACTCAGAAGTCAACTCAGGAATGAAAACAAATCATACCGGACACATTTCAACGTGTTTGGGAGCAGTTTGAGTCTCGCCAAGTCGAGCGCGAAGCAAACACTTCCATACCATTCTTTACTGGAACCATTTCGCCGCATTTTCAGGCCCTATATGAGAATCTCTGGATGAGATCAGAACGCAGTCATCCAGTAAGCTCTAATCACATACTTCCAAAATCCAAAATTTGAAGTCTGTAGGTCATTTAGGTCCGAAGTTGAGCGAAAGCAAAGTTTCGCATTTATCACACTCACTCACTCTCTCACTCACTTACTCATGATCATCAGAATAGAACTAGTACTTCCCATAAACTCTGAGAGCTGAAATTTGGTACAGAGTTAGGGCTCAGTGGCAACATAAAGGAAAATCTAGGATGATCGAAGATCTGGAATACCTGGTGACCCTGATTAGAAAACACAGGAGCCCAACCAAATAATTAAAGATCGACATACCGCCTTCACAAAAAAATATTCAACTTAGTGGGCCACTTCACTTGGTGTCAAGAATCGAAAGTCTGAAGTATCAGATGAAGAACCCTCAGCTGGTCTCTGCTGAAAAAATCAACTATCATTGCAAAATTCCAGCGTAGTGGGACACATATTATAATTTAATCTAGGCTATAGCGTCCCACAGTCACTACTGGGCGAATGCTTCCCATTCTGCTTTTAACACGCATATGAATGAAATTGAAGGAAAACTTTGGATAAGACTTGAGTGGATTTTATACTTATACTTACAAGTGTACAAAAAGAAATAGCGAATGGGCAATACGGGAAACTGTTGCTAATGTACAAGCATCGGAACCGGAAAAAGAAAGCAAAGATTTTTAATATTAAAAAACTACTCTCAAAAAGAAAAAAATTGTCAAATAGGAAAATCTAATGAAATAAATCAATATGCCCACGTTTCTACAAAAAGAAGTGAAATCCCACCAACAAGATTCTGTAAAAAACTACCCAAGTCTCGATGGAGCTGCTTGTTGTCTCTAAAAAATAATGAAATCTAGTTAAAGTCGTACCAAGTCTAAGGTTCCTTACAACGATTTCTTTATTATTATTGTTATTGTTGTGTGAATTGACCGTTGAAAGGTACACAAGGGAGAAAACCAGGTGCTCCATGACACCATTTCACCAATCTGTCCCCAGAATCGCTACCTATTGACGACGGAAAATTGCCACTTGGAAAACGTTGATTGAATAACCAGTCAAATGTAGGCTTGATAAAACTGCGTATTTCGATCATACTTATGTGTATAGGCGAGCATGAAACAAACAGTATAAAAAACTATTTCCAGTAAAGACGGACTTCTAATCATTGATAGAAGTCCGTCTGTACGTCTTTTTATGTTAGATCGGTGGCCGATTTGACGCTCCAAATAGAAGGGAGCAGAAGTCAGCATTATTTATGCCAAATGAATATGTTGCATAATCAACAACAGCCTAAAATAAGACACTTGTGTCTGATTACCAATACCAGTATGGGCTATTATCTCGCTTAACAAACATAGGTAGTTTACAACAGATATAACATTACGTGTAAACAATACTGACTTATACCCACTCACTAACGTATAAAAAATGTTCAACTGCCAAGTCATACAACATTAACTATAATTATAAAGAAATCGCAGTAAGGAACCTTCGACTTGGCAGGACTTTTCATTACTTTTTAGAGATAAACAAGCAACTCCATCGATACCTGGCTAGTTTTTTACAGAATGTTTTTGATGAGATATTACTGTTTAGAGAAGAACTGTGAGCAACTTGAATGTTTGGCTCAATTAACTGACCCAATCCAATCACTTGTGAGACATCTTAGGTGAAAGACTTTTTTCACTCATTCTCAAAAACCATTTACAATTTAATTTTCAGTGTACTGAATAGAAGAAGAAAATGAAAATGAAAGAATTCGAAAAAATGAAATGAATAGATTTTTTCGGTGTGTTGCTTCATATTAGATACCGAAAAAAATAACTTCCATTTTGCTATATTCCTCTATCCCCGGAAAATTTCATTCTATTACTATTTTTTAAAATGCGAAGATATATCGAATATTTCATATTGTTTACGATGTATTACCAAAAAACATCTTCAATTGAATTATATTATTCCAGAAATATCAGATTTATTATTGATCCTTTGGTCATTTCGATTTGTGCATATTCACATGTCTATGTCTATGTGGAGGTTTAGTATGGAGACAAATGAATATTACCTTCATTCTTGTTTATTATTTGAGAATGAAAAATGAAAAAATTGCGACCAGCCTCATTACTTAGTTCTCAAAATATCCCTCAGTCTTAGCTCTATAAGAAAATTGCTTAAGTTTCTAATATATTCTGAATTTTTGTCGAAAAAGCGGGCATTCAATTGAAAAATTAAAAATCTGCTCCGGATGAATCTCCAGATTCATCAACTCGCATGCCTCTGTAGAATAAAAGTTTTCTTCAACTCTTCTACGAGCAGAATCTTTCATATTATGACGATAATAAAGATATAGCAAACATCTTGAGTGAGCACGAACAGATTTTGAACTTGGAAACGCAGAGCGAGAAGTTCTAACTTTTTCATAATCAGCTTGTCGCCAATAGTTAGTTCGTTCAAACTACTATTTATGTGTTCCTAAAAGACGAACAACTCAATCTGAAAACACTATCATCGAAACTGAAAGCTTCAATGTAAATATCTGCCATTCTGAAATTAATAATGTCAAGATTAGTTCTAACTTCTAGAATGTCGTAGGATAATATTTGCGCTACAAGTTTACGCTCGGAATTGAAAGTGCAACAGATTTCATACCGAGCTAAGGAATCAATAGCCAATAACGGTAAATTTAGGATAGCATGTCGATATTGGTTTTCAATCTGAACATTATTCACGGTAGAATATTTATAGGTCTGCAAAGTGTGAAGTACACCAACGGAACGAATACAGATTTTCCTTGAAGCAAATGCGAATAGGTATAAATTTATAGCTCTTCTTTCACTGAGATTCTGCCCGTTCACTTGGGAATGAATAGTAAGGACATGTTGGGTGTTTTATTGTTTCACATAATTCAAGAAAAATTGCAATTTTGAGTTAAGCATTTGTAATTTAGATATTGGCAGGAGATTGAATATTTTGTGAGGTATTGCTATAAATTTCATTAAAGCTGGTCTTGAAATTGAAAAATGTTTCTCAAAAATGTAGATGGTCCATTAGTTTCGTATTCATGTTCCCTCATTTTATTTATTTCCTAGTTCAAAGTTTGTATCATTATATTTGCAATGTTATTTGAGTCAGAATACAAGATGATCCCATCTGGAGTAATATATTCGTATCTTCGGAAACTGCTTTCCGTGATAAAACATCCTACCAAAAAACTGCTAACCTAAATATACCTACATGTATCATACATACATTAGCCCTTTAAATTTCATCTTAAATGTAAAAACTTCCAGAAATTGAAATTCTTAGAACATTCTGTGGGTTCATCCAGTATGCTAGTGCGAATTCAAACAAAATATCACATACGTTTCAATTCTATGCTCATAACAACAATTTTTTTTATGCGCGCTTCCCAGGAATAGGCGAACCTGTTACACCACATGAGAGGGCGCCTGGGAAGAATTGAGATGTCCCTTTATTCGCTTCTTAAAATGGGCCAAATTGTAAGATGTTGGGGAGATGTTGGACGGAACCGGGTTTCACAGCTCACCGGCCTGTAAACGCAGGAATTCTTATAGAGAGAGGTTCGAGGGGTCGTTAAATGTACCGCATACGATGAGAATTCCTTGGCAGCATAGTGTTGCGGCAAACATAAGTTTTCCCGGAATAAGGTCTTTCAGCTCCTTGGAACATCTTCCGTGGAAGTATCTGTAAAATAGAGAGGAGGTCAGCAATTTGTGTTTTGAGAGCCAACGGTTTGAGATCGCGTGTGATCTTTGGGTGGTCGATGAGTCTCAAAGCTCTTTTTGCACACTATCTATTATCTGCAACGAATGTTTGGGCGCAGATCCATATACATGGGTACAATATTCCAAAGCAGGTCGAATCTGCGTCTCATATAGAAGCAACAGCTGAGATGACGTGAAGTATCGCTTGGCTCTGAAAATAAAAGTTTAGCTGATGCCGACCTAGCTATTGCTGATACATGTTGATGACAGCAAAAACAGGGGTTGACCGTTATTCCGAGAAGGTGCATCGAATCTTTGGATGCAATCTGTTGGCGTTGCATCATTAGAGGAGGTTCCCCAGTGGGGACCTTTCTAGAAAACGTAGCTGCTTGCGTCTTGCTCGCGTTGAAGCTCACCAGGTTCAACTGACCCCACTCAAATATCCTCTGTAAGTCGGGTTTAAGTTATCAATTTGTTGACATCTTTGACGCTGAGATTACTCAGCTGTAATCGGCCGCAGACAACTGAAAGACGAAACCAGGATACAATCGTCTGCAAAACCAAAGATCCTGTCCTCTGTAGATGACAGAAGATCGATTATCTGCAACAGAAACAAAGTTGGCGAAAGAATGGATCCCTGAGGTACTCCTGCTTGCAACTGGAAACAATCAGATGGTAGATTTTGTAAGGACCTATTCGAAAGAAAGCTACTTATCCAACCCCGCAATTTTTCGGAGAGCCCATATTCAACAAGGCTGCATGCCAAACCCTGTCAAAGGATTTAGAGATGTCGAGGGCTATTGCTCTAGATTCCCCATGCTTTTCCATCGATGATGTACAAACATAAGTGTCGTAGGCGAGCAGATCTCCTGTCGATTTTTGCCTGCGAAAACCATACTGACGGTCGTCAAAAATTCCTTTCAACTCAAGATATTCGATTAGTTCATCATTTATGACTCTCTCCATCACTTTGAACATAATGGGAAGAAGTACAACAGGGCGGTAGTTTTGAAGTAAAGACTTTCTTCCCTTCTTTGGGATCGGTTGAATTTCCGCTTTTTCCAGCTGCTCGGAAAAGTCCGGCTTTCATAAAAAATCTGCAACAGACAGTTACGAATGGGTGCCAGTTCGGAAGTACACTTGCTCAGGACGATTGCTGGTATTTCGTCTAGACCAACTGCCTTCTTGCAGTTCAGCTGCTTGAGAGCCCGTCTCACAGTGAGGACTCTGAACTTGATTTCTGCCGTGGAAGAATTTGTAAGTGGAATGTTCGGTGGTATGACGTTAGATGAATCCAGCACAGAAATCTTCGAGAACAAGAGAGCAAAGAGATCGGCTTTCTCTTTCGGAGATGATGCTCCACTTCCGTCTTCTCTAACAAGAGGTGAAAATGCAGATTTGCAGAAATTGGCACTGACAGTCTTCGCCATAGACCAGAATTGTCTAGTCCTGCTTGCCTGTTCAAGGAGTTTATTAGTTACCCCTTCGTTGAAATTGGCCTTCGCTCTTACAGCTGTCAGGTTGCATACGTTCCGTTTCCGTACGAACATTGTTCTTGTTTCCTCTGTTGGATTCATCTTCCATGACTTGTAGGCTCTGCTTTTGGCTGCAAAGGCTCTTTCGCAGTCTTTTTTGAACCATGGCTTTTGTGCTGTTGTTCTGTTCATGGAATGAGAGATGTAGCGATCTTTTCCTGCATGAATGATTTCTGCAACAGATTTAGTGCACTTATTGATGTCAGAATCTCACAAGCAAACATCATCCCAATTAGCACGGCTATAGTGCCAAATGCATCTGGGTGGATTAGGATCTTGTTTCAGCGGCAGCACAGTAGTTCAAGTAGCATATATATGGTGATGGTCTGAGTTCCTAGACATGCTGAGACCTTCACTCCGAAATCATCTGGATCTGGAATCAAAAAAAGATCTAAGGTGTTCGGGAAGTCGGTTGGGTGATCAGGTATTCTTGTCGGTTCGTCGACTAGCTGCGTTTGATTATGGCTAATTGCGAAACTTTCAGCCTGTCTTCCCGCTTCATCTGTTCTATTTGAGTGGTGGAGCCAGTTGGTGTTGTGAACGTTGAAGTCACCCAGTACAATGATCTCAGCTGCCGGATGATATGTCTGAATCCAATCCACCACATCACCTAGATACTGAACAGTCTAGGGAAGTGAATATCGTTTGGCGAGTGATATAGACAGCATAAAAACACTGTTTTATCCTGCAAACACATTTTAAACCACGCAAGTTCGAAAGCGTCGTCCTCCATCTTGACCAATTTAAGGGACCCCTAGCTGGATGTGGTGGTATCACACCAGGCAGCCTGCCACCTTGCATGACAATTTTAATGTACTACTGAGTTCATAATGTAATATTTCATTTACAAATTATAAACTGTACAATTTTGGATTGAAATATGTTCGTAAATTGTGAAATCTTCGAAAAATTCGACATGTTAGAATGTTTCGTGCAGTATGTGTAATGCAGATGCAGTTTCGCAAAATTATTCTGTTAGTTTTCCTGACAGGACATAATCTCACAAATTTATACCATAAATAGTGAAATATAATCTAATAAGCACTGGTTTATTCATAGTCCTCAGAGAAAAAGTTACAATAATAGTTTTTTTTTCTGGATGAAATTGACATTACTTAAGAAAAAGATTACTATATTTCCAGCATGAGGGTGCGATCCCACATCAGGTAAGAAAAGTTTCAAAACTTCGAATCAGTCTTTCTATGATATTTGAATGGGAACCAAATGACCAGCCAGATGGCCATCTGGTTCACATGATTCAAACCCGTAACAATTTTTCTCTGGGGCTATGTCAAGGGTTCATTATAGACGAACCCATACGGTTGAAACAAAACTTTAAGAATTGAAAATAATTAAATGTGATAAAAAAAGCTTCATTTTCAAAGAATATAGTAAAAATATTTCACTAAGTAATTAGCGGGACATCTATATCTATTTATATGTTGTGTTTTTGGATATGGCATTTATATTAATGAAGATACTTTCCTGTATCAAGGATAGTTTTTATTTGTTTTTGATGTTACTAATCATTTTTGATATTCCTTTACTCATGAGCAATAAGTGAAATTAATTAATGAAACCACAGAAAATTCAAATGAAAAAATTGATATTAAAACATGAGCATGAGATCAAGTTCCCATTTATCGACCAAAGGTATATATAGCAATTGTTCTTCAACAGATTCGTTCAACAGTCTGGATACTATGATTCAGCATTTTTATCGAAGTTATTTGAAATAAAACCTTGAACTCAAAAATAATCAATTTCCTCGTCAGCTATGATTGGAATCCCTATTGATCGAGAGGCGATGAGTGACATTCGAGAGTATGCATTAATGTCCATTTTTATTTCCTTACAATAATTAATGAATTCAATGAATAGTTATGAATATTCAAGAACTTATTCAATTGTTGTCGGTTCGAAGTAAACATTCAACAGTCAGTTAAATGATTGATTATTTGAGTAGACAGCTACAAGCTACCCAGACAAAATGAATGTCAATCTACCTATCTTCGGAGGTGCATAATATTTTATCCATCTAATCAACTCTTCTATTAGCATCACCTGCATCTAAATATCTATGAAAAGAAGTTTTCAATCACTGTTACGTAACATTTCAGTAATTGAAAACCACACTCAGAGACAAAAATAACCTTAGCGGAAGTTAAATGGAATTGACTGGGCTATTTTGTATCTGCAACTAGTCTGTAACTAATCTGCATTATTAAAAAATTTCGATTACCCTTAGCTTTTCTGCAACAGCAATTAATCTATTCTTGAGTAAAACGGTAAAATATATTTCGATTGATGACAAAATAATACTTATATACTTTTATTCAGGATTTTTGAGAATATTCAGCATCAGGTACATGCCTTTTGAGTGTTCAGCAGTAGTCAGCTAACATGTCCGGACTACACTTGCCTTGGTACCTTTTTTCCATGTTTGATATGTCCTGGTGGAACCGCTAACCGTGTTCGTTGCTAATGGCCCCCAAATTTTAAGGAAAATTCCAAATGCGAGTGTAAAAAGTGAATCTTGAGCAACATGTTGCATCCAATGTCCTTGTAAGCCACTAAGAGGATAGAAACATGTCCATGTAGATTTTTCGATTAGATTAAGTTTTTGTTAAAACTCTTCATCGGCCAGTAGGTCTCTTCTTTGTGGCCCTACGAATATTCCGTCTTTTATTTTGCCATCACTGATATTTGGGAATTTTTGTTTCAAGTAACAAAAACCATCTCTATTTTTATCCATAGCTTTGAAAAAATTTTTCATTAGTCTGAGTTTTATATGCAATGGAGGTAGCAATAGATCAGGATTTATTAAGGGAGTGTGAAAAACATTTCGTTGGCCTGGTATAAGAGCGTTTTGCTTAGGCCACTCCTTCTTGACATAATGATTTTTTTTGTCTCGACTATCCCACTCACAGAGGAAACAACAAAACTTCGTATATCCAAGCTCAAGACCTAGCAAAATAGCACTTACTTTCAAATTCCACATATTTTTCAGGAATATTGCTTATATTTAATAAGTTCTAGCAGTGATTTCATATTAACTTATGATTGTTTCATTTCAGTAGCATGAGTGACCGGTACGGAGGGTATTTATTACCATTTTGTACCAGTTCAGCTTTTAAACTAACCTTTGAGGAATCTATAAACAACGCCAGTTAGTATTTTTCTCCTCAATTTTTCAGCAGTACGTTTTTTTATTTCATCACTAACTTTATTTTTTCGTTTGAATTTTGTTCTTTATGATAATTGTTGAATTTGGCTACTTTTATTGTGACTAGTATCAGGTACTTTTCTAGTACGAAGTATTGGTGCCATCCATCTGTATTGAAAAAATTACAATTAATGATTACAATAATTTTACAAGTAATTACTATTACTATATACTATTTTCATTATTTTATCACATGGTACTGACAGAGACGGTACTGACATTTTAAATTTAAATAACAACTGTAACTGTTCGGTTATGTATTTGATAATATCTATTTACTGTAGAATGTAGACTAGTATTAAGTACAAAAATTCAATACTTAGGTCACAAAAATTAATAGCTAGTCAAGTTTATCAATACCACGGTATCGACAAGAGAATTCATGACAAAAATTTAATTCTGAAATGACACAAACTCTTCGCACTATTTCATCAACTCTATGTTTGTAAATATTACTCAGATGACGTACCATCAACATGGTTCACTGGATATTTCATAAATCTCAAGGTGGATAGCGCTCGACTCGTACGAATTCAAATTCAAAAATTCGTTGAAATTTGAAAACAAAAGTTATTGAACCGGAATTCACTGTTAACTTAATACATCGAACAAAATGTGTGACGATTTTTTCAGTTTGATCATAAACATTAGAATTTATGAGATAATTAGTTGAAATAATTTATTATCACAAAAAAATTAACAATTTATAGGTAAATTCTGTAAATGGACATGACACGGTACTGACATTTAGGTGATATATTGTAAGTTATCTCTGGGTGGCAAGTTATACTATATAAAGATAATGTTGAAATGTGTTTATCATTATCCAATTAACAAAAATTTCATTAATAAATTATTAACTATAGACCAGTAAGAAAAAACAATAAACGACATTAAAAATCACAGTTATAATGGTATCAATATATATAATATATATATATATATATATATATATATATATATATATATATATATATATATATATATATATATATATATATATATATATATATATATATATATATATATATATAAATGAAATAAAACTAAAGTATTTAGATTTTTACTATATTAACAAAACTATGACCAGTTTCATCACACTGTGGCTTCATCAAATAGATACAAACTAATGAACAGAGTTATTCCGTTTATATTAGTCTTATTTCCTACTTAATATTGAAATAGGTACAAGTACAAGAGGTATGTTGGAAAACCCATCGGAGTTGCTTACTATATCTTTTCAATACATAAAGTAAGCAATTCCGATGGGTTTTCCAACATACCTTTTATACTTGTACCTATTGTAATATTAAGTAGGAGATAAGACTAATATATAAATAATAACTCTGTTCATTAGTTTGTATCTATCTGATGAAGCCACAGTGTGTTGGAACTGGTCATACTTTTGTTAATATAGTGAAAATCTAAATACTTTAGTTTTATTTCTTTGAAAATATGTATATCGATTTTCATCAAGTAACGACCTCCTCAATCAATATATATATATATATATATATATATATATATATATATATATATATATATATATATATATATATATATATATATATATATATATACTGCTGGAAATGATAACGACCTCTAAAATTTCAATTTATTGATAACGGGTTAGTAGTCTTGGAATTCTCAGGCATGAGAATGAAATGAATTTTACGTGATTTGTTGTTGTTTTTAAACTGGCAATTTTCTCAATTTTGTACCTGATGATGTTTTATATTAGTTTTATTGTGCACTTTGTCGATGTGTCTTGTGTTCTTTGAGTTCATGACTTCGGTTTTTCATCACACTCTAACTTTTGGATAATTAACCTCAACTTTCTAGGCCTGAAGATGGAAACAAATTATATTTCCGAAAGCTTGCCATGAAAAAAGAGTATTCCTTTGTTCCAAGACTACTAACCCGTTATCAATAAATTTATATTTATATATATATATATATATATATATATATATATATATATATATATATATATATATATATATATATATATATAGGAATTTGAGAAAAGACAAATTATGCAATAATCCGTAGGTCAATGAATAATCCCTCCTGACAAGAGGTAGTTCCCAAATCGCCACGCAGCCCCCAAGAGCCACAATAGTGCAACTAAGCAGGATGCCGAGAAACGAAGCGGCAGACTGCAGTTTCGCCCTTATTAGAAGCTTATCAGTGTCGCATATCGCTTTTCAGCATCCTACCAAGCTACATCGGGGTACCCTATCAATTCCAGAAAGGACACACCTCGTACATACATACGAGAGTCGCCCTCTATGGACCGACACGGCGAACCCGCTACCGGACTTCGAGAAAGATACGAACAATAACAAACAGATGTGGAAACGTTAAAAATTCCAAACATTTCGGAAACATCTTTCGCCGTTCCGTGAATCACATCAACGGTAGAAAACGAGCGAAATAATCCCGCTGGAATAGTGCTATGCTTCCGAGATAAACCTCCGTCGGTAAATATTTGGTCAAATATCTTCCGCGATAAACTTCGCGAGGAGTCTATATATGTAAATTTGAGAAAAGACGAATTATTCAAAAATCCGTAGATCAATGAATAATCCTCCTCATATAATATATATATATATATATATATATATATATATATATATATATATATATATATATATATATATATATATATATATAAAAATATATCACTTCGTAGGAATTAATTGTACGAATTGAAAAATATTTCACTTTTTGTGAAAAAGTTGATCTTGACGTTTCGCAGAGAAAGTGAATAGACTCAAAAGTTCCTGAAGAAGAAGAAATTACGGACACTTTCGTTGAGACCAAGTATCGGCGTTATAAATGCAGTCCTAAAAAAACCTTGAAATGCGGATTTGTGGCCCTACAAATATTCC
Source organism: Cryptolaemus montrouzieri (assembly GCA_013387265.2). Taxonomy (NCBI): domain Eukaryota; kingdom Metazoa; phylum Arthropoda; class Insecta; order Coleoptera; family Coccinellidae; genus Cryptolaemus; species Cryptolaemus montrouzieri. The sequence goes on from JABFTP020000185.1 coordinate 109,533,885, forward strand.
TTCTTTTATTTTGCCATAATTGGTTTTTGGCAATTTTTGTTTCAAGTAACAAAAACCATCTCCATTTTTATCAATAGCTTTGACAACATTTTTCATGAGTCAGAGTTTCATATGCAATGGAGGTAGCAATACATCTTCAGGATTTCTAAAAGGAGCGTGAAGAACATTTCGTTGATCTGGTATAAAAGCGTCTCGCTTAGGCAACTCCTTTTCGACATGATGATTTCTTTTGTCTTTACTATTCCACTCTCAGAGGAAACAACAGAACTTCGTATATCCAAGCTGTAGACCTTGAATAAATAGCAATTACTTTCGAATATCCACATATTTTCTAGGAATATTGCTTATATTGGCTTATATTCAATATGTTCTGGCAGTGTTTCATATTTTCATATGATTCTTTCATTTCAGTAGCATAAGCGAACGGTACGAAAGAGTTTTTATTACCATTATGTAACAGTATAGCTTTTAAACTAACCTTTGAGGAATCTATAAACAACACCCAGTCAGATATTTTATATTCAAACGTCAACTCCGTCATCAGTGAGGGAAGTTATTGCAAAAAACCATACTGCCATCTCGAGAAGAAAAAAACTTGAGAAGTGCGTATGTCGAGTTCTGTATACGGATATTCTGGTTTTTTTTTCAGTAAATTCTAGTCATGAAGTCGGGACACCAATAGTTCTGCCTGTCTTTTACTGAGATACAAATTACGTACCAAGTCATTGAGTTTGTTTCGAGTTATAAAATTTGGTTCTCTAATTGAAGTACTGGGCTCAAGAGTCGGATCGGAATCTGAACTCTAGGATACATTTTCTTCGGTTACGTCATCCATGTTTACTGGAAGCTCGGGAACAGGTGAATCATCACTGTGTGGGAAAGATATATCAGCAGATTGTAGATTTGGATAGTTCGCAGAGTGCCTAGATTTGTGATTAATACATTTTATAGTTTGGCAGAAATAACAATCTCATACATGGTCTTTCGGTTTGGCCCATATCAATGGAACTGTGAACGGCATATGAGGAGATCCTTTAGCTCATGATGTTAATGAAGTGACACACTAAGCACAGTAAACAATAGGATTCAAGGTTTCGTCCAAATTTCGCGCCGGAAAACCAAAATCATTGAATTAAAAAATTTTAACTAATGCTGTCAAACTACGACGTTGACTTTTAATAATAAGTTTACCGCAAACATAACAGAAGTTATCGGGATGGTTTGCTTACACTCTTTGCATGATTTATAACACTAATCTCAAAAAACAGCTGTTTTAATTTCAATATTATTTTGTTAATTTATTCAGAAACACACGTCGGTAAGCCAAATTCGCGTAATCGAGTAAGTCAATGTTTCATGAAAACTGCGGATGATTGAACAAAACGAAGTATGAGGTTTAAATCAGGTAGGTAGTAGTATTTGAAAATATGACTTGATTTCATTCAATAAATGTTCTAGTGCTATTTAACTAATATCATTTCATAAAAATGAATTCACCTCGGAAGATCTTCTGAAAGTAAAGATTGGACAAATTTGTAGAAATGCATCTCGAATTTACTGAAAATCCTGTGAATTGTGCATTCAACTTTCATTCAGCACAACTGATCGAGGATTGTGTATGAGCCTTCAATTAAGTACGAACAAATTATCTTCGGTCCTCACGGGTTTGAAAAGAACCGTGCATTCAAAAAAGAGCCAAAATTCATGAAGTTTTTCGTAATCTTCTGAATTGAAATCAGATTGAAAGAACATGTAACACATTCAAAATAGGTTGAGCAGAGTGAGTGTTTCATGTAAACTCCAGTTATTGAACTCCCTTGATAATCCATTTTTTAAGATTACTTTGCGTAGATTATTGGATTTATTTCGTATATATTTCATTTATTTTTTTCTTGTTTACAGCTCAGTTTTATTGCTATTTGAGTTCCAAATTATCGGATTCTTGTAAATTTTTATATCATTGTTTTCATATAAAATTTTAGGATTCGCATCCTTATTATTTCTGTACTCACATCACTACGCCAGTGCGCAAGAACGTCAATAACTCTACTGTGATGTAACCTGACATTTCAGTTTTGACATTCAATATCTAGAATGTCGTGTATAGTTTGTTTAGCTTTATTTTTGTGAGTAGTTTAATAAACCAGTCAACTAGTTTCAAGTATTTGCTATCACTTAATGAAAGATGCAATGTTTTATTCAGGTTGTGATTTATCCAAATTGCTTATAGTTTTTCCTTTTTTAAACATTATGAAGTAGATCGACATTTAAATTTATCCTCACGTGAAGATCTCTTTCATGGTATATAGCTTTTTTTTTCAAATTGGATTAAATTATAATTGACAATCTTACGACGCGTTTCTTCCAACAGTTGCTTCTTCAAATGAGGAGTATATTCAAAAGGATGACGTGATTTATATATTGCATTGCTAAAAGCAGTTACTTGGCAGAATCGGAAGAAAATCCTTACAGGGGTTCTTGATTTGAGAACTCAAAATTTTACAAAATGGTGACGAAAGTAGGTCTAATTGACTATTTAGTAAATTTTCATTGATTTTCAATGCTTCTCATAGGCTCAAGTTTCAATCAATTATTTTCATTATGTAAAATATAAAAATAATTATTAAGTTTTCTTTCACTAAATATTTGGATAGTGAGAATTTAATTTTTGTTTGTCACTACTGCATTTATGCCTCAATATCATAATATTGAAATTTTCTAAAAATTTCTACCGATATAAATTCCATCATATCTTCCACAAGAGAGTTTATGAACACCTGATTTGTTTTCTTCACAATTTCTGATCTGCCTAGACAGTTATGCCGTCTGAAGTTATATTCCAATTATGAGTTGGGAAGAATGACTTTGAATTCAGACTGTGTTTACCTGAGTAAATATATTACATTTGTGATAAATCTCTTAAACACAAGGAAAAACCTCATGGATTACATGTTGAAATTGTTTTCGAGAAAGCATACTGTCAATTATACTTAAAACTGTATCTACTATTAACAACAATTTGTTTTATAATATTCAGATCTTTTTTTCAGAAATTATTTTCTGACATTGGTATCAGAGCGAGTCTTTGTATTATACTATTATAAGCAGCTATTTTATGTTGATGTGAATGTGTGGAAGGATTGTGAATGGTAATATCTGTATGGTTTGATTTTTATAGAGAATAGAAAAATCTTATCTGTGCTCAATTTTGGTAATATTAGTTGAATGTTTTCAAAATGAACTCTAAATTAGAATATTAGAATTGAACTTATGAGGGTGCTAAAGAAATCTAATTGTCTATTTGTACCTGTAAAACAACAAATTATGCCATCCATATATATAAGCAAATAAATGCAGTGCTTCGAGAGTGGATGATAGTAAATCACTTCTACAATGTTATCCATTTCTGCTAGTAGAGGACTAAAAGCGTTACCCATTATTAAGTCATTGTTGTTGATGTAATTGCTTATAAAATTCTTGTGAATTTTTATATCAATGCGTTCCTATAAAATTGCAAGATTCGCATCCTCATTATTTCTGAATTCACATCATTGTACTCCAGTGCGCAACAACGTCCATAACTCTACTGTGATGTAACCTGACCTGCTGATGTAAATTTCTTCTTTGAAGTTGAAAAATTTATATTTTCACTTTCCATTATGATGAGAAAGTCAAATTCTGCAGAAAACTGCATTCTTTCGGAGAAGACTCTTCAGTTTTGAAGCTTAACGCGATTGCCTGTTTCACGGTAGAGTTCAGCTACATTTCAAGGGATTATAATTTAACAAGTATAATTTTTTCTACTTTTTTGATAACAAACTTCAAGAGAAGAATTTATCCCCTTGAAGGCAGTTCAACTTGAAGATTCTTCAAGTATTCAGCACATTTCATAAACCGTTTTCCATTATATCATCTGTATAATGTAATTTTTTCGTCTGATCCTATATCAGAATTTCTCGATATTTTTCTCAATTATTTAATCGGGAACTCATTTTTTCATTGGTATGATGAAAACCCGAAAATCAAGAAAATTTTGTAATTTTTCTACCAAAAAATTTCGACTAGCTAACAACACATTAAAAACCGATTTTAGAATAATTTTATGTAAAAGGCCCTTTTATTCATTCCAGTAATGACACTGAATCAGTCATCTGGCTTATAAAGGAAAATATCAAATATCCGAACAACAATTATCAATCGGAATATTGTGATATGTTGCTAGTCGTTATTAATTTTTCTAGATGGAAATTCCCACACATACATTTCCCTAATCAACAAAGTATTTATAACATTTTTCTGTCAATCACATGACAGCAATTTGAATTCCTCATAATTCATTCAGCATAATACAATTTCGTTCCACATAATTCGTTCTAGCACGTTAACGTAATTTATTTCAGCAGCATTTAATATCGATATCATTTTCACTAGTGTGTTATTTCGAATTTTGATTCATCTACAAGGTTTTGATGTTGGATATTTTCAAATTAATGATTACGTATAATGTCCGATATGCGATACGATTATAGGTACTTTACTTTTTAATGTGTTCTATAAGACCTCGCGTCAAATTTTATGGCCTCAACAAATGGGCCGAGAGTATCCATTGTTTATTGTTTCTTATTTTATTGATATTCTCATCTTTCCACTAGATTTTCGTCACCATATTAAATATACGTATTCCTTATAAATACAAGTAAAACTATATTAACTGTGGTTTCATTGTTTTGAAATGAGGAAATTTTGTTCAGGAATGGTGTCCTTGATTGATGTTTTAGATCATGCATTTATTACTTGAAAGAAGGTACTCAACTTCGTTAGATATGAATTGAATATGATGAATGATTAATGTTCTAAAGCCTTTGAGTTGTGGATTGATTCTTCCACGGTTCCATCTCAATAACAGCTAATCATCAACTACCACAAAATCGATCAAAAATTCAAATATTCGTTGTACTTTGAGGATTTGAGTGGAGTTCGGAATAGTTCTAATAGCATACTTGGCGAATACACACATATATTACAAAAGCATTGAAAAATCTTTGGATAAAACATATTCATCTTTCGTTTTTCTGTTTTATTCCACCGCCTGCCGATGGGAAAAGTGCAGCAGCTACGAAAGAACTCGCAAAAGTAACTACTTTGTTTCGCACCAATTGGATTGTTAACAACCTATTTTCTTCATTTTACTGAAATTCTTAACTATCTATTATTCCTTTCTGCAAATTATGGCTATTCTTTAAAATACAATCTTTGCTCAAGTTCTTTTGCAGATGAATTCATGTGTATTTTTCCTTCTCTATAATCAACTAAACTAAATGTGCAAAATATACTGCACCAAGAAATTAACGTACAATTTTAATATTTCAAAATTCTTTCATGGTAGACAACTAATTAACATATAATTTTTTTTTGCGGATATATACTGACATAGAAAGAAAGCATAAATTGACATTCTGCTAGAAACTACCTCATATTGACGACAGCAATTGTTGATCAATTTTTGCAAGTTTGTTCTATTGAAAATTTAAATTTTTCATAGTAAGGCAACGCGAATCACGAAATTTGATGTCGGCATAACATCATGGATGAAGCCGTGATCTTAAAATACCTTGGTTAGACTTATATAGGAAAATGCCAAGGGCTTGGAGTATCCAATTGAACTGTTTCTGGAGTGATCCGCAGGTACAGGGAGACTGGTAGTCATAAAAAGAGACCTGGAATAGGAGGACCTGGAGCAACACCGGCGATCCATGACATTTATTCGATCAGAATTTACTCGATCAGATAACGATACGCTAAAGCTTCAGTATCTTCAGATGTAGCTCCGACAAAACGGTGCAGTTCAAGTTAGCACTGAAACGATAAAACGATACGACAACATCTCGTGCAGCAGCTCGAGGCCATGTTCTAACCGCAATACATCGAAGAGCCCAATTGAATTTCGTCAGGGAACAGGTTCATCTAAACTCTATCGTCACTGAGATTTGACACTTTGAATCTCATATTTCAAAACAGCCTATAATAATAATTCAAAATGCTTAACGTTTGAGTGTTCGATGTGCAGAGAGGTCAAATAATTGACTCTCTCTGAAGAAGGGGCGACACAGAGCGACATAGCGGCCACAATATATCGTTCTCTGTATCACATAGGGTGATTCAAAAAACCTACGCCCGATACGTGGAGCTACAATCTCTGCAAAATAGGCCTAGCGGAAGTCTTTGGAAGATAACTTCTGAAGAACTAGACTGTTTCTTGGGCCAAATTGCAAGAAGAGACCCTAGTGCGTTGCACCCCATACTCCAAAGGCAAGTTTTGGAAAAACAGGCATCAGTGTATTAGTCGAAACAATACGGCAAAGACTTCGTTCAAGGGGTTTATACAGTAGAGGCTCTTAAGATTTCCAGAGCCCAGACATAATTAACAGACTTAATTGGTGTATCGAGCATCAAAATTGCAATATTGAGAATTGGCGAAATGTTCTATTTTCGGATGAGATCAGATGACGACCGCATTCAGGTTTTAGGGGTTGTGAAAGATAAGGTAGACTCCGAGCAGCAAGACAAATTCCGAAATACCAATGGTGCCGTGTGATGTTTTGAGGTGGCATTATGCTGGGAGGCATAAGGATTATATTTCGTTTCCTGCGAGTGTACCGGCTAGAAATTACGTGGACCTAGTGCTATGGAGCCCATAGTAAGACTCTGGCGAGGTGCCCACGGTGAGAATTTCTTTTTTATGCAAGATAATGATCATCCGCATACCACCAACCTCGCGCGACATTATCTCAAAACAGAGGGAATCGCTATTTTGGAATAGCCAGATTACTCTCCAGACCTGAATCCTATTGACCATCCGTGGGATAATCTGAAAAGGAAAATCAGATATCGCCGGGATAATCCGAGAACCCTACAACATCTCATCGAAGCCGCAGAAGATCACCCCAGAGGAGGTCAAAAACACTTTGAAGCATGCCTAGACGGATTCAGGCTTGTATCAGGGCAGGAAAAGATAATTCAAGGTACTGAGGTCTACTCCGTGAGAAAACAATTTCAAATTTTTTTACTAAGTACATGAGGAAAGAGTCTCTTATTTTTTTTATTTGTTTCTTAAAATTAACCTCAATTTATTTTTCTTGTCAATTGAAATATCTCGAAAAGGATTCCGACAAACCTTCGAAATTTCCAAAATCGCTGAGGTAATATTCAAAATATGGATTCCATATAAATTCGTTTTGTGTATATATATATATATATATATATATATATATATCATTCTCGGTGGTGATTTATATTTTTTATGAAATCAGTTTGATTGCTTGAACAGATATATGGGCAACTCGTCGGGGTTAAACCCTTTATTTATATATATATATATATATATATATATATATATATATATATATATATATATATATATATATATATATTTGGAATTTTAACGTTCCACATCTGTTTATTACTGTTCGTATCTTCCTATCTTCCTCGAAGTCCGGTAGCGGTTTCGCCGTGTCGGTATGTACGAGGTGCGTCCTTTCTGGAATTAATAGGGTACCCCGATGTAGCTTGGTAGGATGCTGAGAAGCGATATGCGACACTGATGAGCTCCTAATAAGGGCGAAACTGCAGTATGCCGCTTCGTTTCTCAGAATCCTGCTTGGTAGCACTATTGTGGCGCTTGGGGGCTGCGTGCATGGCAGGCAGATTTGAAACTAGCTCTTGTCAGGAGGATTATTCATTGATCTACAGATTTTGAATAATTCGTCGTGTCATATATATATATATATATATATATATATATATATATATATATATATATATATATATATATATATATATATATATATATATATATATATATATATATATATATATATATATATATATATATATATATATATATATATATATATATATATATATATATATATATATATATATATATATATATATATATATATATATATATATATATATATATATATATATATATATATATATATATATATATATATATATATATATATATATATATATATATATATGTTTCGTGAATAATATTAACTATAATAAAGTAACAAAGGGTATTAGGAGCTCAGTTGATTATTAGGGTAACTTAAAGATGTTCTGATGAACTGATTAACCCTGTAAAAATGAAAGCGTTTATTGTCGCAATGAATGAGTTCCTGATTTCATAAATTTTCGATGAATCTTTTTCTAACCACGTAGCATACAATTCTAATTAGCTGTTCATATTTTTTGGGATATTTCAACATCTTTCTTCTCTATTCTTTGTCAGGTATCCGATGAAGTATCTTCATTATTATGAATTATTCGTACAGAATTTGTACGTCCTCATTATCCCGATTTGTGGTGTTCATTCCTGGAGGTTAAATCATTATTAAAATGAGCCACGCTACTCATACCTGTGCTTTAAAAATTATAGTAGAACAGCGGCGAGCGTGAATTATTATTCAAACGCTTTGGTATATAGCCATGGTTATTACGGCATTTAGCATTGTTTTTTACGCCATTATGAGAACTTCAGTGAAACTTTTCAAGCAACAAAACTACCACGATTCCGATCTGGAAAAAATTCGCTTGAAATGAGGGATTCTAGTGTTTGACTATTAGATCACCTTTCATAATATGTGGTACATCTCTTTCCAGACAATAATCTTAAGTTTGTATGTACCTTCAGTGTAGATATCATTTATATCTGCTTGCCTTGGAATTAGTTAGATTGAGATAATGAATAAAGTTAATTGACTTTTTCAGAGTGCCCTCGGAGAAATTGAAAGCTAACCCCTAATCGAATTTGCTAAAAAAGTTTCTCCGCCAATTATTCCTTGTACCTGAAACATTTATTCTGTTTCTAAATGAAAGAAAATCGATACAGGAGAGAATGTAGAAGAAGTAGAGCTGAAACTTTGTTTCTTTTCCTTTTAATGGAAACACTTTTATGTATAATTTATTCAATAATGGCTTTGCCCGAATAATTCATTATTTATCTGGAAATTGATGTAAATAGCTGTAATTTCATTTTAAGGAACGAGTGATGATCTCCTAATGATCTTGCATCAAAAATTTCTCAATGATGCTGATATTAATTCAAATTATTATTAAAATATTTATTAAGTCAAAAGTAATTCTCACAATATTATAGTTCAGAGATTTGAGAAGTTGCATAAACCAAATTTTTTTTCTCTGAATCTTCCCAAAATTTGGTTCCAATTCAGTTATTTTCACCAAAGAAACAGCGAATAAATCTATGTGCGACTGATTATTTATGAAAATGCTCCTGCTTGCGAGAATGATGGAAATATGAAATCTGCTTCCAACTTACCCGTCGACCTCAACATAATTAAGCCAATCCTAAAGCAGAAATTCATTCTTCATCAAATTTTGACTAGGTAGGTACTCTATACAATTAGGAAGTGGCATCATGAGAGTATTTGTACAATGAACTAAAAATACTTGAAGTTGGGACAGAGCAGACAGAAGTTGTATGAATGATAGGTCTAGAAAAAAAATGAAACACCTCTTGGTACAAATTGTGTTAGAACAGGTGCACGTCATTTTGTTCAACAAATTTCCCGGAGGAACCCAATTATAACGTGCAATGAGTTGCGTCAGTTGAATCAAACTCATAACCTCAATAATGAAAGAAGATGGAAATAGGCTACATGTAGTCAATCTTCACTGCAGTAGACCGTGAAGATGTAAGCTGGAAAATCGCGTAGCTCGACTAGAATATAATCAAAATAATAAATTAATTAATTATAAATTATTATACTTCAGGAACAAACCTCGTAATGATGGGTTTATAGAAGTTCATGAATAGCACAGCTACAGAAAGAGTAGTGTGATGGTTTGGAGTTGAATGTTCTTGATTTTGTTTTTATTAACAATCCTCTGAATCGAAACATCGACGTGTATGAGATTGTTCAACAATCTGCTTCGATATGCTCCAGCAATTGGAAAAAAACCTCTACATACCCATTTTACAGTGCAGCTGCTACAACTCCATTGAATCTACATGGAATCATTATGTTACCTTGTCCTGCTTGATCGCCTGAATTGAGCATGCTAGGGCGTTTAGCAAGGTCTATATCATTTACAAATTGGGTAACAATTGATTTACTCCGATGACTTTGCAGACTATGCCCCAACAGTCTTACAATGACTTAGTTTTGAGCATGCCTGAAAGGTGGAGGGTTATGATCATTTCATGAGGTGATCACATTCTTAACTGAGGTCAAATTAGAATTTAATTAATGGGATTTTCCTTTTCTTGGTCTAATGGCCCTTTTTGGGAACGATTACTTAGAACACCTTTGTTGTTTTAGGCATAATATCTGCATAAAAAGTATGTTATGTGTTGGTATATCGACCAGTGGACCATAACGTCTCATTTTTTCAATTTTTTTATTCATATTTTCAAAAATGTTTTTTCTGAAAGTAATTGTTGCCGATTTTTACATCTGATACTTTGATCTATCGTTTGTTCTTCAATAACAAAAATTGAATATCTAACAAAGAAATATCAAATATCCCTACATTTATCATATGTGTACATTCGATGATTTCATATTTATTTTGAAATTAAGTCGTCAATGAAGAGTGTTGATTATTTTGATTTAATTCTGAGAATAATATAAACATATGTGATGGTTATTTGCATACTAACAAAAGAGCAAAAATAAATTATTCATTTTTGCGGTTATTTAACCGAGTTGTTTCAAGGAGAGCAAATTAAATTGAATAAGTTATGTAAGATGTCTGACATACCTAATCAGGTTTTTTTTGATATCATCGAAAACCAGTTGTCTGATTCACTTTTGATGGTAAGGAAATTAATTGATTGACTGCTTCGATCAATTAAGTAACTAAGGTCGAGTAAGTCTCGAACAAATATTTGTGTGCGGAATAGAACAAAAAACATCTTCTGTTCCATGTATCTGATATAACGATACGATCATTGTCCGGGTAATACATAATGTACATTATATTATTTGATAGTTGATGACTTCATTATTTGAAGGGATGGAAGGAAAGCGTCAAATTAAAGTGAAGTAGTTCTCGCACTCTGAGGGCTCGGTATAAGCTCGTACGGTATAGCAAAGACTCATTTTTGGGTACATGAATATTAGTCTCAAACTCTATATTTGCATAATTAATGCATTTAGTAGCATTACAAAATTAAATTAACTAATGGATATTTTATATTATTCACGTCAATACTGAATTTCTTCGCTGAAATCTAATAAATCAAAGATGTCTAATATACATTGCAAATCGATAATGCTGAATTGCATACCTATTGGAATCATTCAAGGCTGATAGTCCAAAAACGTTCATGTTTGATTGTTTCCAGTCGTAATGTATTGAATGACATCCAACCTAGAAGAGTTGGTTGTTGCAGAAATTCAAGATTTTATGGTAATATGACTGATCAATTAATTTCAAATTGATACGCCTACGCATTTCTGACAGAACTCGAAATTGTTCATAATCGCAATTCATTCCTGTGATGTAACTACAAATCTCCAGTTTCCGTATTTTTCCATCTACTTGCAATACAAGATTTATTCTTCGAAAATTTCATAATTCTACCCTGAAAATTGGTGATTTCATAGTTCCTAGGTATTGTACTCCATTATGTGCATCTTATGCTCTTTAAAAAACGCCTCAAATTATAGCTCTTACAATTATTGATTGATTTCAATGAAACAAAAACCAAATTGGATCTTGAATGATATTCTAGCGTCCAGAAATATTTTCGTTAATATACCCGCAATTATCTTAAGTTGGCCTTCAATTGGACTATTTGCGTTTTTTTTTCGATTACTTGTTGAATTTTGAGTAATGTTTAATTATCACTTTAAAGGCTGTGTTATTTGAGAAAGAAGTCTCACATCTCTGACTAATCGATATAATTCGTAAAGTGGACGAGTGTTTGAGTTTATGATAACATTTTTGAGTCCTAGAAAGTGTTTCGGTCATTATTTAAGTTCGGAAAGTCACATTATTTCGTATTTTGGATAAGAAAAGATTCGAGATGATCAAAGATTCTAATGAAGGTAGTTATGTGGTGGAATACAGTTGAAAATGACAGAGTAATCTTCATAAAACTATGTTGCCATTCGCTATTATTAAGAGAAATTATGAAAAATTAGGAACCCACTCGCTAATTCTCGTTCTTGCTTTATTCGTTTGCTTTTTTCACGAATGATTAATAACTGTGGAGTACGAAAATTACGATTTCATCGAAAAATGACCTATACATCACAGTATCATAAGCATTGACACTTGACGCTTATTAGTATGGCCTTTCAAGGACCTAAGTATAACAGGTATAGATATCATAAATGTTGTGATTCTTTCAAATATGAAGTCAAAATTGAAACTCTTCATTTAAGTTTCAAAAGTTGACCTCAAAATAAAGATTGAGGTCAAGTTTGGGGACAGCTTTGAGGTCATGTTCAACTACTTCTTTTACCCTTTCAATTTTTGTTCATATCAATTTCCGACAGTATTGCACTTGCGAAATGCAGTAAGATATTTCTTCACAGTAGTACTACTACCATAATTATTTCGAGGATCGCTCATTGTGACGTTTTAATGACTTTGGAATACCAAGTGTGGATACGGTTCTGAACAAAACATTTGGTGCTTACTCCGGATATGAGATTAGATATGGGTATTGTTATTTAGGTTCACAAAGTTTACCTTAAATTATGGTCTAGGTCAAGTGCAAGCTCAATTTCAAGGTCCTGTTTGAATAAATTTTTGTTGCTATCCCACTTTTTTACAGGTTAATTTTTGGAAAACTGGATATTTACTCAGATTTTCGGAGGATCCGCTCTAGTAGCACCTCGTATAACGTACAGAAAGGCTTTCAGCAATGATAATTCTTTTTGTTTTTGCTTTGCTTTGGTTTTGTGGGCTCATATAATATGCTGCTTGGAATCTACACAAAAGATGACAAAATTTTTCAAATTTTATTCTCATAACAAACTTATAACAAGAAAAAACGAAGGTAATCTAGTACTCATGAGTGACGAAATATGAAAATATATTTGAGAAAGGAACAATTGAAAACTATCTTAAATAGTAAAAAGTATTTTCATAATTCAAAATGCACGAATTGCAACATCTCCAAAAATTGCATGCAATTTGACTTTGAATATTGGTTACTGAAGCTGAACAATTTCTAAAGTTTTGTTTTAATTCTTTCATATCTTTTTGGATTTGTCTATATGATAAATCCGTGAAATAACCTCAGAGAAAAAAAATCGATTGGAATTGAATCTAGCGAATGATGAGACCATTACATTTGTTCTCTCGTTCCAATCTACTTATCGCCCAAGGACTGCTCTAAAAGTTCTGAGATATTTCTTGTCTTGTGTGGGAGTGCACCGTCATGTTGGAATATAGCTATCAATTGGTTCATTAACGTGCACCGAAAATTATATCAGATCGCCTTTAATTTTGAACATTCACTTCCCGACTTGTATGGACATCAAACCAGTACTTTTCATTATTCCGATGGAATAATCCGTCACTGGTCACCCTTACTTTATCAGTCCATATGGGATACTGGTATAATTTGCCTGACACAATCGGCAAAATTCTAATCAATTCTAATCGTGACGAATAATCTCCTGGCTGCAGAAATTGAGATTCCCTAGTATTACAAGGTTGAAATTTTCAAATAACAAAATATTAGATTTTGCACTTTCTACTTCAAGTTGCCTTTATGAAATTGTAGAATTCATAACAGTTCCCAAAACTTCCATCGTAACTTCTTCATTGGCATGTTTATTGAGATTTTTTACAAATGCTTTCGAAGAACTAGCGTTTATGAGATTATGTTTCAATCTTTGGAATAAAGACTTTTAATGTTGCTTTCTGACAGGAAAACGAACTGATTTTCCTCCACGACCACGACTAGATGAAATAATTCTGAAATTAATATTGGTAATAGAATAGAGAGAGAGAATAATTTCGAATAATTATTCTGAAACACTTGCCTCTTATACGTTTTTCATGTATTTTCATGGTATAACTAGATACTGAATGAATATTTCGTAATTGAACCAAACATCATCAATTGCCATGAATTTCAAAACAGCGTCAGAGTCAGATTTAAATGTCAACATCATAATAATCATTTATTTATTTATTTATTGATGAAATAAGATTATGAGGAAAAAATCGAATGCGTTAGATATAGAACTTGAAAATATTCCACCTGAAATTACAAATTATGCCAATAATGTAATCGAGAATCTCCTGGCGCAAAAATCAAAACATGAAATCGAAAAATTTTATACGCTGTTCAGAGATTGGTAACCAGAAAAGAAAACGAACTCCTTCCCTAAAAATGTTTTACTTGCATTTCTTGATGATTTATTAAAAAAGAGGAAAAGCGCAACTATATGGAAAATTGATTCAATATAAAAAGCAACAATAAGTGAGACATGATATCGATCGTTAAAACGATCTTCTGAAGAGTGTAGAGTTGAGAATTTTCACAGAACAAATTATTGAAAAATATTTTAAAAGTGCTCCAGATGCGACATATTGAGCTACAAAGGTAATAAAATTTAAGTTTAAATAACAATTCCAATAAAATGTAGCTTATATTTGTAAGTCCCCTTGTCATTGGTGTTTTAGGATCTTTCCGCAAACATGAACTTTGTAACATAAAAATTTCCGACATTAAAGATTTGGGTTCCATAATGCTAATTGCAATTCCTAATGCAGAATCTAAAAAACCGAGACAGTTTACAATCACGGGTGATTTTTATATTATAGTAAAGAATTCTCTCTGAGACCTTGTAATAGTCCCTCTGATAATTTTTTCATTAATTTCCATAATAATGAGTGTTGGCTGCGAGTAATTCGGATCGAACAACTTGGTAAAATACTCTATTACAACACTGAAAAGACATGAAGGCTGGAAGTCTCAAGTCGCAGAACGTCACATAGAAACTCTGCAATATCGAATAAATATTGAAAATCAACTAGTTTCGTCACTTGATGGAGCTAATTCGGCCGCAACGGTCCCTTCATCTTCCAGTTCATTATGTTACACGAGTATTCTATCTACCACAAATAATTAGTCCGTTTTGAGAAAAATAACTGGATGCACTATTTTGATATTAATGAAATGCAAATACAAATGTCTAAATAAATAACCTGTTTCATTGTTCTTTCAGATTTAATTAATTAGTTTCTGATTCATACTTTGCGGTCGTGCAGAGAAAAAAAGTTCTATACTTGTAGTTCGTCGCTCCTGAAATTTTTCATTCGTATAATACTTTCGTTCTAACCTAATTGCAGAAATATAATCTTGGTACTTCTTCAGTGTCATACCCATTCTGTACGTAGCATTCGAATCTATCAAATTCTTCAGAAACATTTTTTAATCGAAAAGTTTTCAGCTAATTATTTTTGAACATATGAATTGAGAAAGGAATTGCGAGTATAGAATGGAAAACATTTGGGATGTTCAGTGTATCTACGCACCAGCATAACTAAACGAAACTGCGATATAGATGGAACGAGAAAAAATAGTGTTCTCATTTTATCCAAACACGCCTATGATTTACATTGAAAAACACAAGTTTATAATTCCAAAACCAAACAACCTATTCCGTAAAATCAAAAACAAAACAAGATGGCTGCGATCTGTTTTCACCATAGAATTTCCTCGAAAATGGAAAAAGGTTCATTTTTCTCTAATTTGATTGAGGAGGTCGTTACTTGATGAAAATCGATATACATATTTTCAATGAAATAAAACTACAGTATTTAGATTTTCATCAGATAGATACTGTTTAAGCCACAGTGTGGTGAAATCGGTCATAGTTTTATTAATATAGTGAAAATCTAAATACTTTAGTTTTATTTCATCGAAAATATCATATTTCTCTATTTGCAGTAATTCACATAGCTCCGCACTGAATTTTCGAAAATGGGACACGCCGTACATCATTTCAAAATGTCGAAATGTTGTTAGGCATTTTTCAAATACTATCGTTCTTTAGTTTTCGTACACTCTTGGCAAATTCAATTCAGTTCAATGACTGCATGTAACCGTCTTCAAAACTGCGAACCGGTTAGAGGTCATTAAACTTTTGCAAATTATGACAGACGATATTGAGACATTCCTTAGGCATATTTGTTAAAATTGTAGAAACTTGTTTTCAAACGATATAAGGTAACCCATTTAGACATCTTGTGTACGATATATCATGAGCATATGCAAAATGAACTATTATTCTCAAAAACGTTTCGGAAAAAAAGAGTTTGAATGACTTTGTATCGTCCCTAACCATAACCATATATTCTCATAAGTTAGAGAATGTATTAAGATTATAATACAAAGAATAGGAGATTTTTTAAACTATGAGTAATGTTTATAATGCTGTATTTTGAATTATATCATTATTATAGCAGAAAAAATATAACACACTACATACTCGTTTGAAGTGATTATATCCACTCGACTCCTACTGATTGACGATTTGTCGTTTGTTATCTTAGCGAGTAAATCAGCCACCTTTATATTACTCATCCCGTATTAATTGGAGAAATTTGCCGAAACACGTCGAATGATTTTATTTGTGGGAAAACCTTTTCCGTATATTTGAGGCTCAAACAAGCAATCCCCTAAGGAAGGACACTTTAATTCCTGGAAATCGAATCGAGAAAAGCAGTACAGCGATACCTCTCTTGAAAGCTCTTCAAACCTTTTACTAGGAGTGCATAGGAAAAGCAATTCCGACGAATCGAATAATCATTTCTCATCTCAAAGTGGCTATTTTAGAGATAAGTGAAAATAGGGAAAACAAATCAATGTTTTGAAATGAGAGTTAATTTTTTGTGGGTAGTTAGCGCCTTCTTGTATTAACCAGTAAACTTACTTTCCATAATGTTTATAGATAAAGAAATTAGGTTTAGTTGGAATGTATTTTGAAAGCTCTCTTATGAATTAAAACAATTAGAAGATTCTATTTTTTGTTGTTTTGCTTTATGCAATGTAAAGGGAGGAATGTTTGGAAATCAATTGTTTTTCAAGTATCAAGGAGCATTCTCTGTTATCAAAGGATTAATCGCATTTTCTTGCATATCGGTATAAAATTCGTCATTAAAATTACCAGGTGGTCCCCCAAAATTCCCACACAACATTTAGCTTCTTTGGATATTGAGTGTGGATTTTCTGAAATACAGAAGGATTTGTATTGCTCCAAAATCTGCAGTTATGCCAGTTAACCTAACCATGCTATGGAAAAGCACCTCTGTCAGAAAAACAAACGTTGTACTAGAAATGAAGGTTATTGATGATACTCTCGATCACAATTTCGCGAATTTCATGCCATCGATCCAAATCAACATTGTTTAATTCATGAATCAATTCAATTTTGTGGATGGTTTCTATGAAAGATTCTGATAACATTAGGTGGATTAACCTAACCTTACCTAACAACAGAAGCAGTAGAAATTTGTTGTACAGATTGCGTATTTGACATGTTGAACATGTCTCAACACCGCCACAGCTACTGCTTCAAAATTCCTAAGGGCGCCTTTTTTCATTGATCGCAGATCCCGTTCAAATCAATTTTGATATCAATTCCATAACGTTCTAATGACGAACGATAAATTCAAGATTGTCCTGGTTGGATATCCTTGCAGCCACTCGGGCACAATTTTGATTTTCGTAATAAATATTAACCAGCTCAACACATTCCTGCAATGTGTACACAATAATTATTTTTGAAATTTCAACGACATTAGCAAAGTGGTAACTCAATGATTAATTCACATTGTATCAAATGAACCAACAAGCGTATTACCAGATAAACACTTTTCTAATAGAAATCTGTAGAGATGAAAAGCATCAGCTCCAGAATGACTAGATAGATGTGGTTATATACCAGTCACCTCTTATTGTATACACTGTGCGAACTTCAGATGCAATGCATTCTGTTAAACGTCAGTTTTTGAAGAATTTTCATCAGACACGTCGATTCTAATTTCAGCCAGTTATATTTTCCATGTGATTTCGTTTGTATAGGATAAAAGAAGACCCCAGAACTTTCCCTGACATTCTTTTCAAATGGTATAATATATGTTATGCTACATTTTGATGAAAAGATCGCTTCAATAACTAAATTTGTCTCATAAATTCCAAAAAATTATTCCGAAGATAACTGAAGAAAAGGAAATTTGTGGGTAGTTGAAGCATGTGTACATTAACTCGAAAGTTCACTTTTCTTGAGGGTTCAGACAATAAGAACGGAAAGTTCTATTGCCAAGTGCTTTGATAGCCTTTTCCACAAACTACAACAATCACAAAAAGATTTTACTGTTGTACTTATATTTCAGTTTTCTGCTTCAATGAGAAAAAATCTCCAAACTACGTATAAAAAAATAAAACATTTGCTTGACTCAATTTTTGTTCTTTCACTGTTTTATATATGATACGTTCGCTCGATTTTTTTATGCATTGCAAATCAATCATTAAGTTACCTCTTCGCTGATGTGGTTAACATTTTTAAAATAGTGTACAGATTACAAGGACGTGTAGATATGGTAAGCTTTTTCTACGAAACTGAAAGTTACTGCAACCAATATCATACCGAATGAAGAATTCGCCATATGGACTAAGTGCCTTTGATATTGAGATTCATTGAGACGAATTCAGTAATGGATGAAAAATGACGCCTGCCAAAATTAAGAATGATGAAGCAGAAGCCAACTCTCGCCAAACATGCAATGAGTGCAACAGATTTCTGGACTTTTTAGACTACCGCCTTGGAGTTATAGATGAGTGTCGTCAAATATCTCGAAATATGCTGAATTATGTTAAAGACGATTATCAGTCAAGAAACATAGGAAGGGAAAATATCTGTATGTATCTGTGGTCTACTTCCACCTTAATTCTAGTCATGAATTTTATTATTATTTATTATCTTATCTAATTATTATTTATTATCTTCTTCAACTTATTTGGAATCTCTTGATTGACGATAGTAGTTTATTATTGATGGGGGATTTCAATCTTCCATATTTGGAAAAGAATGATGATAGTAAGTGGCTTATCCTTCAGGAGTTTTTGAGTATTCATAATCTTGTTCAGTATAATGGGGTATCAAACTGCTTGGGAAGGTATCTGGGCATAGTGATTTCCGGATATGAGGGTTTGTAGATCTGCTTATCCATTAGTGAAGGAAATCTGTACCGTCCTGCCCTATATTTTATAACTATGTTGGAAGAACAATTAGTGAAAAATTCAGGTATAACTTCGCCAAAGGCAAAGCAATTTTTACTATAATCATAAATTCACTACCCGACTGCATAAATACCTCAGCCTGTCTTTTACTTGACGATGACTTCAATCTGTTTTGAATTATATCGCGTCTAGAAGACACTTTCGAGCTACAAGCTGATTTGGATAGGGTCGTGAACTGGTTTCGGGAAAATTAAATGTTTCTCAATATTTCTAACTCAGTTTTGACGTAAACTCGCAATAAAAACATTATTGGAAATGATTATTATATAGAACAGAATATACTCGAGCGTAAGACTGAAACTCGGGACCTCGGTGTATGCTTTCAGGCAAATTTCAAGTTCAATAATCACTTCAGCTAAATTATCAAAAAGTCATACTAAGTACTACATTTCGTCATTCGAAGTTCAAAAAACTTCGGAATTTCTACTGTTGTGAGACTAGCCAATTCTTCGGTTAGACCTCATTTGAATATGCGACCCAAATATGGATGCCAATATAGAGTTAGTGGAGAGAGTCCAAAAGAGATTTCTTAGGTATTTATATACAAGAAAGAATGGACTCTACCCCTCTAGGATTTCATATATGTCCATGTTGGTCACTTTCAACTTTGAAACACTAATAGATAGACGCAATAGGCAGGCTGTGATATTTTTATATAACATAGTAAACAATCTCAAGTACAATAAATGTAATTTCATAAGTTTTTTATATTTCAATGTTCCCAAAATCAATTTGAGGATACTGAATCAGAATCGATGTAAACCCAAGCAGTGTTTCTCCAATTAACTGTATGATAAGGCTGTGCAATGAAATGAGCGAAAGATTCAACTTTGATCTCTTATATTGGCTTAGGGGAGCTGATAGCCTTTGATTCCTCAGCCATTTCATTTTATTATGATTTTTTAAATTGTTTTAATTATGGGGTGGGGGGGAAGATCGGTTTAGTATTAGTATTGTGTAGTATTGTGAATCTTGTACATTTTTCTCTCCTCCTTGCATGTGTTAACCAAAGTATTGATGTTTGTGAAAGAGATTAAATGAATAAATAAATATATTATTGATATGAAAATAACTGGAGGAAAATTCGAACATTCGATTCGAAATCATTGGAATCATTTCTTTTTATAAATGAGGCTCATTTGAGATGAAAAATAATCTTTTGCGAAAAATATTAATAAAATTTTCTTTTTTCGAACATCGTTGTTAACAGACTTCGAATTGAAGTAGTGCTCGTTCGTTTTGTTCTATTACATTTTGGGGATGAAAGCGCACCCTCTTAGGAGGTCACTCGTTAAAGCCTCCAATAAACGTCAAAAGATGCCCCCCATAATCATTCGACCTGTTATTTTTCTAATCAATACGGAAAAAGAAATATATAGTGTGATATTTCGAGATGGAACAGTATATTTTCACAATTGTAAAATATTTACATATCAAAAACTGCAACTCTTAAATTGATAAAAGTAATAAATCTGGTGTTTATAAACTGTCTTGCAGGGAATGTAATAAAATTTATATTGGTAGAACTTTCAGAAATTTCAAAGCTAGATTATCTGAGCACAAACGTAGTTTTAATTTTCATAAATCAGATTCCCATTATTCTAATCACTCACTCGAAGACAACCATAACTTTAATGATAATTTCAAACTTTCACACAATGAAAATAACAGACAAAAACTAAATCTATTGAAAATTTTAGAGATCAACAAAGAAAAGAATTCGGGTAGGTTACTTAATAGTCAATTAGATCTAAATCCTTTTCCTTGACTCAATCTTTTCAATTCATAAAGTAAGCAACTCCGATGGGTTTTCCAACATACTTGTACTTATTGTGATATTAAGTAGGAAATAAGACTAATATATAAGGAATAACTCTGTTCATTAGTTTGTATCTATCTGATGAAGCCACAGTGTGGTGAAACCGGTCATAGTTTTGTTAATATAGTGAAAATCTAAATACTTTAGTTTTATTTCAGTGAAAATATGTATATCGATTTTCATCGAGTAACGACCTCTCAATCAAATTTTTAAAATTGTGTAATTCATTTTGCTGTTATTACCTGTAATAGTTCGCCCGAGTTAATTTATGTACTTTGCTCCGTTAAAGATTAACACTTGCTATTAAAAACTGGTCCGGTTAATAACAGAGTAGGATATAGTATATAGTTTATCTTCCTGGTCATAATAATCACCTATTACACAGTAAGGATTCCTCATATTTCCAATCTCTTTTTGATTAGAAGAAATTGCTGACTGCGTTTGTTGATATTGAAGAAAACTTCAATAACACGGTGTCAAATAGACCAGATGAATTTATTGTCGCGAGGAGAATCGGAGAAACGGGATTGTACCTCGAGCAACGCTCTAAAACTGGTTTATACCGACTTTGTATGGAGGGATGATCTCTAGGTTAGTTGCAGTTAGGGAGTGCCTGCAGGAGAACATTCTATCTCCTGTATTGTGGAACTTGTTTGTCGGTGTTCTATTGACAATCATCTTATATTGAAGCATCGAAGGAGGTACTAAACATGATCAATCTATGGTGTATCAACGAAAATATGTTTGTAGGTCCTCAATGAATATTTTTTTTTCTGTAAGAAAATAGGAAGTTGGACTATTTGAAAGTACCAAGTGTCTGAGAGGAAACCCTCGAAATCTCTAGAAGATCTAAGTCGAAGGTAACCTCGATAAGACTCGTTGTTAGGATGTTCTCTTGGGAAAATTTTATCACAGAGTGGGTCTTTCATTCTACACCTGTTGAACCATTTGTGAAAATTTATTGAGTGGCAACTAAGAGTAAATTCAGCGTCCATGTACTTTAGTTATATTTCCCAGAAATGAGGGAATGAATACCAATCAGGGTCTATTTACTAATGGTTCCAAAAGTCCTGAAGGAGCGGGAGAAGAAAAATATGGTAGCAAACATGGGTTTGCAGATCACTAAGCTTTGAGTTATATGAGACCCTATTCCTCGCAAAACTTTAAGACATCGAAACAGCAGCGTACCTGCCGATAGAACGGTGGTCTATCATAGTACCTCACAATGTTTACAGAGAGTAAAACAGTAATAAGAGTTCTTGATTCCAATCGCTGTAGTATAGAATGGTATGGAACAAGACTTGGAGTGAACAACAACTTTACCCTCTTCTGGATACCGAATCATCGAACCAATTAGGCAACGAAAAGGTAGATTGACTTGAACAAATTTGTGCCTCCTTTCCTCTTAAGGTCCCAGACAGTGGACAACAGATGCAT
Organism: Cryptolaemus montrouzieri; assembly: GCA_013387265.2. NCBI lineage: Eukaryota > Metazoa > Arthropoda > Insecta > Coleoptera > Coccinellidae > Cryptolaemus > Cryptolaemus montrouzieri. Next base: position 109,556,447 of record JABFTP020000185.1, read on the forward strand.
AGCATGAAGATTAGATTTACTTCATTCCATCTACATCACTAAGGTATATCGAAGCCTAATACAATCCTCATAGTAGGACTAAAAAGGACAAAACTGAAAATCTTGTCAGTACCTTAATTTGGTTAATATAAGCTGAAGGCACACTTGCACATAATTGGCTGAGGGAGACAAATGCATACTCTGCTCGACAGTGAGTCATATGGCAGAGCTTATTGTGCAATCAAGTTGGAATTTTCGGCTTGATTGCCTCAAGGAAAGCTTTCCTCAAAAAAAATAATTGACATCCATTAAAAACTTATTCAAGGAATTATGATTTAAGTATCATTATGAACCACTATGGCCTGAAACTACGCTGTGGAAGGGTGATAATTGCATACATTTGAATATTGTCGAGATATTTCGAAAGGATAGCTAGGAAAATTCAACATTATTAGATAGATTTTTCCTGCCAATTAATTTTTTTACACAAAGTTATTAATTATTAGTTTTATAAGGACATTAGTAAGAATCAAGCTTCTTCAAAATAAAGTACGAGAAATTTATTATTCGTACGTACATAGATGACGTACCTAATGATAAAGGAGTGTAATTATAGCCGGATATGGAGGCAGACATGTAGAACATTCTTCACTTGGTAATTTAATTACATTTAGTGTAAATTTGATTTCGAAAAGATACATAGCACTTTTAACTCATTTCATGTATTGTAAATCTATTATGGATGTTGAATTCAATTCAGTTGAATAGTTCAAGCTAAAACTTCAATACTCCTCAGGTATCTAAATTTTACAAACTCAGGTGAATAGGACAGATCAAAAATATTTAATCAAAGCCATAATTCTTCATCACAATGTTTGGGGCGATTCAATAATATATAATAGATTTTTAGGTTGAGTCAACCCAAACAATGTCTTCACATATTACTTTCTTCTTTCTGTTGATTTTATGATAGCTCGAACCCCATGGTGCATGATAGTCAATTTCCATGTTTGTGAATTGAAACTTCCTGAATGCAGATTAAATTCACATGTAATCAAAAAGACGCATGATTAAGTCCAAGAGAAGTATAATCATAAATTATTTATCTTAACAGCAATTTATAAAATTTATTGACTGATTTCTTCAAACATTTAAAATTCATTGTCATAGACCTTCTACCTAATTTATTCCAGTGATTCTGAGAGCTTTTTTGCCGGGTCCATAATCACATTCCAAGTTTCAGTATTAATGCGAAACACAACAACAGATGAGAGTTGAACAATTGTCGAACTACAGCCGCATTGTTATCGCTTTTGCTGGTTGACGGTGGTACAGAGAGATGTTAGCCTTGAATCTCTTCTTAATCCTCCTTATAAGCCTTCAACCTTCAAAATTGATACTAGAACACAGTAGATTTCCCTTCAGCATCATAGATCATTTTCGAAGTCTCTTCACGGTTTATTTTAGTTTTGCACAAAATTTGAGTAACGTTTCTCGATCGTCGTTCCATTTTCCGTGATCTGCACGCAAAGATTCACAATCTCTCTGACGTTCTCCGTTTTTTAAAAAACCAATGACAAGACAAGAGATACTGACATGTCTTGTCATTGGTTTCTTAAAATAATAACAAATTTGGGAATCTGTTTCGACTTTTTAAATAACGTCTGACTGGCCTTTCACTCGTTTTAATCATTTTTAAATATTTTAATCTCGTTTTTAAACACATTTTATTTCTGCTTTTCAATCTTTTATCTCAAACGAGAATTGTTGATATATATATATATATATATATATATATATATATATATATATATATATATATATATATATATATATATATATATATAATTATGAAATAAGATTCTGAGCAATATAAACTAAAGAGAAAACCTATGAATCTACCTCATCATTTCTTTCGGAAAGAAACCTACGAAGAATATTACAAGATTCGATGAATGTTATCTTCTGTAACTGTGCAAATAAATTATTATTGAGACCTGAAATCTCTAAATTTCTGTGAAGATTCCTAGCAATAACCTGTTGTTATAATATTAAGCTGTTTTCATTGTCATCCAAACGCACAGCGATGTGGAAAATTGAATTTTTCGCACTCAAAAATAAGAGAAACGATTTTTTGCGTTGTTGGAGATGGTACCTCTCAAGAAAAAAACCTGAAAATATTTCAGAGTAATAGTTTTGAACGGCAGAAGTCGAATTCAATTATCGGTGTACTATACAGGGTGCTTCAACGAAAACTAAATAGAGGCTATGTCTACCAAGAAATTGATTTTTGATCAAAACGCAAAAACAAGTCAATTTTAGTTTCAATGGGGACATCTTTTGGGGAACAATACTCGCCTGAAATATCAACCCCCTAAGCGGGGGTTGCAATCCTCGAACATTTTGAATAGGGAAGATGGGTCGAGTGATTACTCAAAAGAAATGTAGTATCTTTGTCTACATTGCCTTGAATGAATTTCCATTTTGAATTGAAAACTGTGAAAGATACAGGGTGAGCAACTGGAAGATAGGGAAGACTATTTCCCTGAGACTATTCAAGTTTCAGTGAAGTAAAATGGAACAGATCCATGCTAATCAATGGCAGCCATCATCAAGTACTATCCTCATTTCGAATATCAACCCCTGGAGCAGGGGTGACAACCCTTGAAAATTTAGAAGAGGGTAGCTGCGACGAGTAATAACTCGAAAGAAAGTTATTATCTTTGTCTGCATTCCCATGAAAGAATTTTCATTTTTGATTGATGTAGAAGATACAGAGTGAGCCACTGAAAAATAAAGAAGACTATCGCCCCAAGACTATTGGAGTATCAGTGCGAAAAACTTGAATAGATTCATTTTAGATCAAAAGCTGTCAGCTTCCGAAATCACCTTCATCTCGAAATTCAACCCCTAGAGCAGGGATAATATTTCGATCCAGTGATACCTTTCAAGTGAAGGATTTCGATTGCCTTCATGACTTCTCGCATTAATTCTATTCTCATTGAGTTCCATAGGAGTTAGAGGATGCAAAACGGAAAAGTGACTGAAGATGCAATGCTAGTATCCATCTATTTTCAACTAGGATCAAAGAGGGGTTGATTCTTCACTGAATAAACACCTTTTGAAAGACAGTTACTCATTTGAGACCACCGGTTTCAAATGTAATAGATAAAAAACCAATACAATGGCTGAAAATGAAGAGGAGAAAATTAAGGAGTAAAAATTGTACTTTATTACCCGATAAAATAAACGGAACTGAATTCACTAAAACTCAACGTAAATGTTCGAATTGTTGGCCACCAACCTCCATGCACATAAGAAAATTTTCGGTGAAACGTTCACGGACATTCTGTGAAATTTCAGGTGAGATTTGGTTACAATCATTGACGATGCGCTGTCTCAGGTCGTTCAAATCAGCAGGTTCAGTTATATAGATTATCCTTTTGAGGTGGCCCCATAGGAAAAAGTCTAATGGACTGAGATCCGGAGATCGTGGGGTCATTCCGTTGGGCCTCTCCTTCCAATCCAACGACCAGGAAAATGATCATTCCAAAATACTCGAACTTGTTGTTCAAAATGCGAGGGCGCTACATCCTGCTGAAATAAAACCTCGTTCTCCAAATAGCGTGGGTCATTCTCTATGATCTTCGTTATTGCTGGGTCGATAAATTCCTCCAATAGTTGATACTACAACTCTCCGGTAAGATTTCAAGGAATGAAAAACGGTGAAATGAGGTGATCGTCATAAATACCAACCCAAACTTTCAGTTTTTGAGGCTGCTGAGTGTGAATTTCGTGGAATATTTGCGGCTTAGAATTTGCCCAATGATGGAAAATATGGCGGTTTACGGTACCATTCAGAAAAAATTTACATTCATCCGAAAAACACAAGTGAAATAAATAATGAGGATTGTTCATGACTCTCTCACTTATGGTCTCGCAGAATTGAAGTCTTCGATCGGAATTATCGTCGTTCAGTTCTTGAACTAATTTGATTTTATATATATGCAACTTATGTTCCTTCAGAATGCTGAAAATACTCCTTTAGTTTACACCACTTACATCTGCCAATTTCCGCAGGCTTAGGGTAGGATCAACCACCGCTTGACCAAGCACCGCCACTTCCACAGCTTCATTTCTTACTGGCCATTCAATTACGAGCTTCTTATTTTGCACCGATCCAGTTTCACGAAATTTGGCAACTAATTCTAGTACATACTTCGAGGTCACTTTAGCACCTTCGTGGCGTTGTTTGAAGATATTGGCCGTTCTGTTCGCGCAGCTATCAGAACTGAAAAATAGTTCAATCATTTCAACCCTCTCAGCTATGGAGTAAACCATGACGATTTTATGAAAACTAAATTTCGAATAGAAGAAAAACTATTATGATGAATGCAACAGAATTTTTACAACTAATGTGGAGTAAAATTGGGACGATGAAATTGAATACAAAAAGTACGAAAACATTGAGAACCAATTTTTTCGTTTGAAGAAATCTGATCATTGTAACATCTGCGTTCTTGACTCGTAGTGTTGATTCGTATCGTCAAATAAGAATCATTTGACATGAGGACGATGATCATACATTATCACCTGTGAAAACAAAAAAAGTTTCTGTCAACTGATAAAACGCATGTACATGTGAACCCAACTCTAGATGCATTGCTCGCATATCGTACAACGAATGTTCAAAGATCAATGGAGTTACTATGACTGATAGTTTTATCGTTTTCTTTCAAGATTCATATTCCCTGCATAATCATTCCAATGTTTCAGCTGCTCACCCATTAATTTTGATGGAGAACGACAACTTGCACACCATTGTGGAGACAAACAAAAATCCTTTCTCAGAAGGTTATAACTGGACCTATCTTCTGCTTTAAAAATAACACGGGGTGGTCACCCCTGCTCTAGGGGTTGAAATTTGAGATGAAAATGGTACTTGATGATGACTGCCATTGTTCAGCGTGGATATGTTCCATTTTACTTCATTGAAACTTGAATAGTCTCAGGAAAATAGTCTCTCCTATTTTTCAGTTGCTCACCCTGTATCTTTTACAGTTTTTAATTGAAAATGGAAATTCGTCTGAAGCTATGTAGACAAAGATACCACCTTTCTTTTGGGTTATCACTCGACCCAACTTCCCTCTTCAAAATGTTCAAGGATTGCAACTCCCACTTAGGGGGTTGATATTTCAGGTAAGTTTTGTACCCCAAAAGATGTCCCCCTTGAAACAAAAATTGATCTGTTTTTGCGTTTTGATCAAAAATGAAGAACTTGGTAGATATAGCCTCTAATTAGTTTTCGTTGAAGCACCCTGTATGAAGTATACGTGCTTTCAAATACACTTTTGGTTTGATGAAGCCACAGTGTTATGAAAAGCGTCATAAGTTTGTACATGAAGTCTAAATTTGAACATCATTTTTTATTTAATTAAAAAATGTACAGAATTCCTCAAGTTGTTCTCAATGGACCTTATATATTATCTAGTATTTATCTAAATTATATAATTAATATCGAATGAATTATTCTAAGATATTATTATATGTAGATGATTATAAGTTATACGGTGCAACTGGTGTCCAGAAAATTGCATTGATCGGAACCTTGAGGAATGCAATATCATCTGATATACAAAGAAATGAGAGAATTACATTTTTCACAATGTCATTGTCAATTGCATATGGTCGATAAAATTAATGGTTTGGGTGCAGTTTTTAACTCTTAGGACATACTGTATACATATGTATAATGTCATAAATAAAGCTTATGAAAAGCTATATTGAATGCATTTCTCAAGATTTAACTGACTATGCAACGAAACACAACTTAATAAGTCCGTATTATTGCCAATATAACATCGGTACTAAATTCGGTGTACTTTTAATCTTATAATTTATCATATAAAAGAAGGTTACCGATGAGCAAATTGCGTTATGATGATGAAAGTTATCACTTTCAATTCAAATTATCAACTCTAAGAAATTTATTGGCTTATTATGATTGGTTGTATTAAAACTGGTCAGTGGACATATTTTTGTGCAAATAGTTGTACTTGTTGAAAGAGATGTACTTGGTGATTTCATAACCATTCCGAAACCAATTACCATAGTGCCTAGTGGGGAACAACAGATATATCAGTTCCGAAGGATAGCCGTTTTGAGAAGTCAAAGGTGAAGTGAGTGTTTATTTGTTTCTACGGTTCGAGGGGAATTATTCCCAAGGAATTAATTCTACCTGGCCAAACTGTTACGACAGCACTTTATCTCGATGTTACATGGCGCCTGGTATTGCGTATTCATTGTGTTCGGTCACAGTTTCATTGCCCTTGAGACGTTTTCACCCAAGATGGCATTAACCGTATTCCGTTGATTCAGTATCATACGTCAAACACACTGTCTGATTTAAAGGTGAAAATAAAGGTTTTTTTGTATTTCGGAACCAGAACATGTCCACCATGACTTAAAACAAAAAATTCTGAAAAAAGGAATAAAATAAATTCAAAAATTATGTAAAATATATAAATGGATGTGAAATGTTGTTCCCTGATAAACATATAACTTGGCACAACTAGACTGACTGCAAAATGAGTAAATTCACGAAAATGAAGATGCTAAATTCCACCTTTGCTAACTGGTGAAATTCTCGGAAATCCTGGCCAAAAAGTTTTTTGGGTTTTCGGCTGCCAGATAAAACAATAATCGTTTGTTTTCTATGTTCAAGATCCTGTCTATGCTCTGGGATATGTCTGTGCACGTGCAGGAAGGAATCTAAGCCGCCTTTGCCAAGTTTATGGTAGGTAGGTACGTAAAATTCGTCTTAAAAATTTGAAATTTTAGGTACAGGTTATGTATGAGAACTTAGAATCTACTGAATCGAAGAAAAATATGAGTTTTATTTTGAAAAAAAAATTGTTTTCGATGTTTCTTCGTTTCGAAATGTGAGGCGCAAAAAAGAGCACTTTGTATACTGACTGAAATTCAGTCAGATAACACTAATGTCCAGCATGGTTTCTTGTTTGCAAAACAGCTTTCATTAATTTGGTAGCTCGCGCCGTTCTCGAGATATATCAATGTTTTCAAAAAGCGAAAAACCGATAATACTCAAGTAAAACTAGGATATTTAATGAACGAAACGAGTTGGACATGTGTTAGGTGTTGTTTTAATTGGAATAACAAGTGTTATCGAACCAGTCATCTACATACAGGGTGTTCCTCATTGAATAACTGAGTTGGTATGCACTTACGCTATAACCGGATATAAATATATTAGGAATAGAGTTTCGGATCAGCCGAAGCAACTATCGCAATTTCAGAACCATAGCATTATTAGTTCTCCATAAACGTCTAATAGACCACTCAACTTGGGATACCTTGGGATACCCTGTATATATATATATATATATATATATATATATATATATATATATATATATATATATATATATATATATATATATATACTAAACTACTAGTGACATATCGTGACATTCATTTATGGCAGTTAGCATTGAAATTTTTATTGTTTATTTTAGTTCGCATTCTTTTGCTGATTGAGATTCAGAACTCAGTGTTTCGAATATTTATTCTATATGAAAAGTGAAAATTGCAAGAGCTTTCTCGAGTCGAGAAAGAGATAATGGGAGGAATCTTCTCTCCTATACAGCTGTAAGAGATGTTAGTACCACTAAAAGAAGGGGCCTTCCACCCTTAGAAAAGAAATATTATGATGAAACTTAACTTGTTCATCTGTTGGTTTCCAAATGGTCTACACATCTACATACTATGAACTTTTTTGCTCACATAGGGTAGATAGGGCATTTCATCCATTACCAATATTAACGCAGAGACAAAGAGTGGTGATCCACTGACAAGTCCAAGAAAAAAAAGGAATCGTGAGTAACCTATAGTACATATTGACGATTTTGATCAAACAACCATAAGAAATACTATATATGACAAGTTCCAAAACAGTAAGTAGTAATTAAAACCTTTGTCTAAATCAAGTTCAATATTATATTCTTTGTAGAGGGACATATTACGTTGTCTACATTAAAAGAAAAGCTCCACGAAAAAGATATTTTTAATGGGTGTAAGACATCTCTGTGAAAAATTGTACAAAACATTGGATTTAAGTATTCCAAAGATGAACCAAGAAGAGGTTTGATGGAACTACCTCATATTGCATTGAAGCGTATCCATTTTCTCCAATCAAATATTCGTATAGAAAATGAAGGATTAAGTGAATTTGTCTATCTTGACGAAATATAGATTTTCAAGGATGGTACTATCGGTCGTTCGTGGCAAGATGACAATATCAAAAGTGTGGATAAAACAAAAGTTCGTGGAACCAGGTGAGGTTATCAACTATTGTTTGTACTATTTCAAGATATTCTAAATTTGATACTCGTTTCAGATTCATTTTTCTCCATGCAGGTAACTGGCATGGTTTCATTCCTGGTGCAGAACTTGTTTTTTCCTCAAAAACTTAGGACAGTGATTACCACGGGGAAATAAATCAAGAAAACTTCAAGCATTGGTTTGTAAACCAACTATTGTTGAATTTGGAAAAGCCTTCAGCACTTGTACTCGATAATGCAAGTTATCATATAACTATTTTGAGCAAAGCCCTCATAGCCCTCACAACAGCCACTAAAATGGTTGAGATATAAGAATGGTAAAGAAGCAATAATATTGCTTATAAAGAAAGTGATTTCAAACCACAATTATTGAGTCTAGTTAAATGTAAGTACTGAACTCAAAGAGGATTGTATTTCAAGGAGTAGGAGTGTTTTCAATTACGATATGTTTCACAGGAATAAGCCAAAACCAATATATGAGATTGATAATCCAGCTGAAGAATATGGACACGGAGTATTACGTCATCCTTCCTACAACCTACAACAAAAACTATTATCGGGACCATGTAGGGAAGGAAGGGAGTTCCGCTGAACAATATTTTTCTGTATGGAAAGAAGCTCTTCAGAAAATTTATTCTTTCAATTAATTTTAACTTTTCAATCTTCTCTTTGTGAAATTATCATCAAATAAATGATTTTGTTGATTTCTGTTATTAGATAATTTTACCTGTGGTCCTCATTTAAATCTACAAGTGCCAAGTAGACTAAATTTTAATTTCTGTTGAAATATTTCGAAAATAATTATTAGTTCATGGCCTAGTAGAAATAATCTTTTATCAGTCAAAATGTAACGTTTTCATTTGAATTTCGGACTTATTCAAAATTTTCATTATCTCTAAAACCTTATTCATTTCCATTGTATTTCAAATTGAATGACATGGCCTTTGCCCAAAACCTATTGAACAAAGTACATAGTGAAAATTTCTTCTTTTCCAGTTTTTATATTAAAGAAAGGTGATCACCATTGAATTGAATTATATATAATATATATATATATATATATATATATATATATATATATATATATATATATATATATATATATATATATATATATATATATATATATATATATATATATATATATATATATATATATATATATATATATATATATATATATATATATATATATATATATATATATGTATTTTGATGAGACTCGCAAGGAGTCTACATATGTGAACTTGGGACAGAAAGAATTATTCAAAAACGAAGCGGAAGACTGCAGTTACGTCCTTATTAGGAACTAATCAGTGTCGCATATCGATTCTCAGCATACTAACAAGCTACATCGAGTCCAGAAACGATTCCAGAAACGACGATTCCAGAAACGACGCATCTCGTACATACGTACGAGAGTCGCCTTCTATGAAACGAGACGGTGAAACCCGCTACCGGACTTCGCGAAAGCAACGAACAATAACAAACAGATGTTTTAAAATAATAGGAATTTTTTTCCTCATGTTCGGGCGACAATTTAAACTTTTTTACTCCTGATTAAGTATAGAAAAGAGACGATCACTCTAAGATCTTGGAAGTTATGAGGTGGAACCAAAATTCCAATTTGCGCTTCGCCTACAATTCATCGCAACACAATTTCATCAGTTCTCTATGGATTTTCATGTTTAAACTAGCGAATTGAAAATGGAGTGTACCTTTGAGCCTGTCGACCAAAAACAGAGGCCCAGAGCACCATTTCAACGGGATTATTTCGCTTGTTTTGTAATGTTGATGTGATTCACGGACAGGCGAAAGATGTCTCCAAGTTTTGGAATCTCTAATGGTCTCACATATGTTTGTTATTGTTCGTATCTTTCTCGGAGTCCGGTAGCGGACTATATATATATATATATATATATATATATATATATATATATATATATATATATATATATATATATATATATATATATATATATATATATATATATATATATATATATATATATATATATATATATATATATATATATATATATATATATATATATATATATATATATATATATATATATATATATATATATATATATATATATATATATATATATATATATATATATATATATATATATATATATATATATATATATATATATATATATATATATATATATATATATATATATATATATATATATATATATATATATATATATATATATATACCATAAAGTAAGTAAGAACGATAACGAACAATATTACTGAAGCACACATTTCAGAAATTCAGAAAATATGAACTACCGCCACGCATCCCTATGATTTCAAAGAAAAATTAAAAATATTGAGTATCCATAAATACTTCAATCGAATTGCTATAGTTTTCGAAAATTTTCCTGACAACTCTAAGTATAATCCGACGTTCTAACCTAATCTAATCTCCTAAAGAATGGCTTCAATTTTTAGATGTCTATTTATAGGAACATCACAGAACACGATATTGAAACGTGTTTAATTTTGCAATCGAAACTTTCAATCCAATTTATAAATAATTTAAACTCTAGAGTGTTCTGCCCTTTGATCCTATTCTGTATTGGAGTCCATTCAGAAACAGCAAAAAGGGTGAACGGCGCAGAGAAGCTTTCATTACGTAGTTTTGGCCTCCATATATTCCTGGATTCACAAATTAGGGAACCTTCTATATTGATAAGCTATAATATGAGGACGAGCCACGGAAGCTTACAAAAAGATTCTCATATTTGAAAGGAAATTAAGGAGATATGTTCGAAATTATCCTAGTTTGAAACTCGATTCCTCGATAGATATCATTGAATTTTGTATATGTTACAGACTATTCAACGCAGAATAACAATTGAGATTGATAATTTGTGAAAATGAATTCTAGTAGCGATATTCGAGTGCAAATCAAGTATGCGTTTTTAATTAAATTTGAATCGCCTTGTAGAATTTCTGAGCCAAAATTTGTCATAACGATACATTTCATTACAAAACTACATTCATTCACAAAGACGTAGTTCTTGACTTATGGCGCTTTTCTCTCATTTGTAAAGAATAAACCAAAATTTTTAAGAAGCACCACAAATTTTCAACGCAGCGAGATTATCATCAAATTCGAAATGAGGTGTTATGGATAATGCGTCGAGATGTGAAAACAACTTTTATGTCATTTCCACGAACTCTGATACATTTGAATCTACAAACATTATATCACTAAACGAATTGGTGCTTCAAGAAGCAGCGAACAAAGAGCATGGGAGCGTTTCCAAGGTACCGGTAAATTAAGAAGGCGAGAAAGATTAGGAAAAAGGAGGAAAATGTCTGCTTGCGGCGATTGTTTTCTGAGGATTGGTTTCAAGAAGATAGGTCTACTGTTGAACAGAAATGAAATGGATTGGGGAAAGTGAGGCAAGTATCAGTGAGGCAACGGTAAGAGGGCGTTTAGGAGAATTTGGCGTTCGTGCAAGAGTACCTGCAACGGGTCCTTAATTGAATAGAACACATCGCACGGTGCGTCTTAAATTTATCTTAGAACACCAGAATTCGGGCACTGAAGAATGGGAAAAAGTTCAGTTCTCTGACAATCCAGGTTTTGCCCTTAATTTCCTGGTATGCTTCTTGCAATTTATCAGAAAACTGGTAAGCGTTTCAGTCAAGATAATGTTACTACAAAAATGGGTAAGGAAGGCGGACTCATTTTGGCTTGGGGTGGCATAAGTAAGAAATATAGAAAATAATTCATTACAATTTATAGGGGATCCAGGACTGGTGACAGGTACATACGGCAAGTCTTAGGTCCTGAAGTTGAAGGTTAAGAATAGCATCTCGTCCCCGCAAAATGTAGATGAAATAGTCATTCTCTACAAGAAGAAAGAGCAAGAAGAGACCTAGGGGACTCGAGGAGGTAAAACCCGTTTCTGAGTGGGTGTTTATAGTAAGCTTGCTGCTCCTATTCTTTCATTTGTTTACTACTTCATTTATTCGGCGAATAGAAATTTTCTGCTATACCTACAGACAATGCTATTTACAAATCTATATCTCTTTCAAAAAATCAGCTACCGCCGTGAATTCATTATCATTCAGAACAAATATAGCTTTACAATGAAGTATACATTCATGATAAAATTTATCAAAGAAATTCTACAGAGCGATTCAAAATTTCTGAAAGGAAAGCACTTTCGGTTTACTTTCATTTTGTGTTAAATAGTCTGTAACGTATCTAAAATTCAGGGGTATCGAACAATAAATTAGAGAGTTATGAAGTTTCAAATCAGTGGATAATTTCTGTTCGGAACTTTTTGCCAGTGGGTGTATATATACGAATTTTTGAATGAGGAAAATAAATTGTTATATACCCTTTGAGAAGGTGATTATATTTTTTAGACGTCCACGTAATTATTCACTGTCTAAGATAACATGTGACCAATTGAAATCCTGAGGAGTTGAGGAAAACTCCAAGATCAATCCATTCGAACTCCGTCTGAGCAAACCTGCCAAGTGGATTTCGTTTGGACGAGTTAATAATTCTGTTGATATAGAATGAAAATCATCTTCAGTTTGAATCAATAAATGAAAACGATTCTTTATGTTGATATCCTGTGTCGGTTCGATATGAATCTTCTTATTTTTGAAAATTTTTTGCGGATCTGCTTGATTCAGTTATTTTCGGTTATTCGTTTAAACACACCATACGTTTGATTACCTCAAATAAAGGTGATTTTGTTGAACATGAAGAACACACTACAGGAATGCATTGGAATTGAGGTTATTCTTCGAGAATGATAACTGTACACTAGTTGCCATAGGATTTGGGGAATAAATACGTTCTAGAGTTAACGAGCAAATTCATGAAATTTAGATGCGTTATTGATAAATTCATTGTTCATAAGTTGGCATGATGGAGAATTTACAATCTGTGAGAAGATAGTCGAAATATCTGGAGTCAACTCTATCAATTTTTCATGAACTGGAACAGTATTGATGGGTTTTAATTCTTCAGAGTTTTAGGTATTTCCTCTATAGGAACTATTGTTGAAAGATTCCAATCTTTAGAAAAGGTGCCAGTCTCTAAGTTGTTATTTATAAACTCTAAGAATCTATCACCTATAACCTCCAAAACCAACTTCAGTATATAGCCGCTTATTCTGTTATTTCCGCTCTTTCTAAAAACTCTAATTGTATTTTATGAGCCAGTAAACTTTCAATATTCAACTAAAGTAGTTGATTTTTAAGTTGCTATGTTCAGTCCTTGATCTGAAAAAATGAAAAACATGATGATGATGATTACGAAAAATACATCATTTGTTCAGATGAGGCACATTTTAAGAGTTCGAGAATTATAAATAAATCAACGTATTTTTTTTACTGAGATGACCAGGAAAGGCTTGGATTTAGAGTTCCCTGCTTTATTCTCAACAGAAAAATACTACTTCCATCTATGAAGGAAATCCAAACTATACTTGATATTCACAAAATCTGGAAGCAAACTCTTTCAGAATGTGGGGAGATATTTCCTTGGCCCAACTCGATATGATCCTTCAGAAAGTTAGGACTTCAGTCGATAATACTGTAGTAATTGAAAAGGATGAAATAGGCCTATTCTTTTTGTGGTTATCGCACCACGACCTGAAGATCTTCTCAGTCTTTTAATTTTTCTTTGTCGGACCATCAGGAAACATCAAATGAGTGTAATGCGATACGAAAATTTTCTGATACTGAGAGAAGTAACAGAAAATATTTTTGAACCATTGGAGTAGCAATCGTTCATTATAAACTTGGAAAAAAACAAAAATTGCATGAAACATGCAGAGCACACAATAATCAGCAGTTTATATTTGTGATCTTCCAATTTTGGCTTTCAATAAATTATGATCATTTCGTTTTTTAGTCGCTACAGTTCTAATAAGAGAATAGTTGAATCCATTTTGTGATATTACCTGAGAAGATTAATAAAGATTGTATAAAATTTCTGAAAAACTCCCGATAATTAAGGAAGAATACAAGACTTTTAATTCCAAATAGGCCAGTTATGTCAATATAACGAAAATTATAACTCTTGAAAAAATTAGTACGCCACTGAATTCTATGTAAATATATTCATTTTTCATATAAGACCGTTTCAGTTTTTCTAATATATTTCGTCATATCCCAAATACAAGTTGCGACTGAAACTGGCATACCTTTAGAATCACCCTGTATATGAAAAACTATAATAGATATACCCAATCTGTTTATGGTATCTTTGGGATACCGTATACATTCAGTTTATGGTAGAGGAAATTCGTACATTTTTTCGTAAAAAACTGGGTGAATAAAGTTTTCTCTAGGATGGTTATCGTGTTGTCTGAAATGCTTAGTTCTTAAAGCTTTCACAAAAAGGAAGACAACGCAAATCTGCAAAAAGATTACATAGACAACAGAGTAACCTATATATGTATTTGATGTTTAATCGATGAATTGGAATCAATTTTCAGTGATTTTTGCATATTAAATTCACATCTAGCCTGTACTGGGTTGCGCGAAAGTCTTTCATAAAATTCATATTTCATTGATTGTCATTTTTTTTATGATGAATTGAGGAGTTTGCCCCCAACCCTCTTACCCTCAGCCAATCTTACCCTTTGTTTTCAAATGTGTGAAACGTCTAAAAAATGCCAGAAAAAGGTTGGTTCCTTCAATACAGGGTGTTAAAATACCCATTATACTTATCACATCGCCTCATCATTTCCTCATAAAATTGGTTTTAGATAGGAGTTGGAAACTCAGCTCGTGATTAATTTGAAAAAGAATTGCGAATGGTCAAACATGTGTTCAAGACAATTTTCGCAATAAAATACTCATCAATATTATTCATGAGTCTTAATGTTTCAGCACCCTGTATTTTAGAGAGCAATTGTTTTTCTTTCTGGTGTTTCTTGCATGGTTATCTAGAAGTTTCATAGAGCTTTAAAGAGAGGAATAACATGATAGGGATTTGCCATTTGAAAATAAAAAGTAAGAGTGGCTAGGTGTTGAGATTTTGGGTAAGATATCATAAAAAGTAAGGTTAGATCAAAAATCGACCTGTAGGGCGTTTTTGCTAAAAACCGACAATGAATGAATTATGAATTTCATTAAGGACTTTCGAGCAATCCAGTTCAGTAATCGGATAAGGAATATAAGACTTATTTCTGGACGAAAATAACCTAAAACACCAAATTCATCAGATGGAGCATAAAAATTATCCAACCCTATTTCCTACGTAATATAACCCCTGTTGTGTAAATGCAGAGAACGTGGAGACTGCTGAAATATTGAACCCAGTCCCTTGCGTAGAATTTGAATAATCCCCTGCGTATCATGATTCCTGCTTGACCTAAGGCATTCCCACTGCGCAAATAAATGTCACCTGAAGCTGTGAGAATGAAAATAGACAATCAGGTCGGAGATGAGAACTCAGATAATTAATTTCCTTCAGATAGTAAGGAAGGATGTGGCATTTCTGAGAATGATTATGACGGACTCAACGTTTACGAAATATTTTTTGTAAGTCTTCAAAATTGAGTTACTAATAGGGGAAATATTAATTAGGAAGAATTACATCTGCATTCTAATGTTTTCTGAAAAATTCGTGAGGAATATTTAATTCATCATAATAAATCACGATATATGCAAACAACAAACGAATGAAATAGTCCCGCTGGTTACAGTGCTCTATACCTCATTCCAGGAAAAACCTCCTCTCCGTTAATTTTTCATAAAACGAATATTATTTCCACGATATTGTTTGGGAGGAGTTCTCATATATGAACTTGACACAAGAAGAATAATTAAAAATCCGTAATTCAATGAATAATAATAATATATATATATATATATATATATATATATATATATATATATATATATATATATATATATATATATAAATATGGTTTGATGTGTTACGGGTTTTATTCCGTGGTCCAATTTGATTTTGTGGTGACGTTTCGACAAGTTGTCCTTGTCATCTTCAGGCGTTCGATCAATGTCTCGAGCGTAACCAATTAAAATTAAAATTTAATATATATATATATATATATATATATATATATATATATATATATATATATATATATATATATATATAATCATCCATATTGATTGTTCTGGATACGATATATCGATATTCAAGTATTCATTAGACATTTTGAGGTATTTATATATATATATAAACACCTCAAAATGTCTAGGAATACTTTTGAATATCGATATATCGTATTCTAGACATTTTGAGGTGTTTATATATATATATATATATATATATATATATATATATATATATATATATATATATATATATAAATAAAAATGTCTATGGAATACTTCTGAATATCGATATATCGTATTCCTAGACATTTTGATATATATATATATATATATATATATATATATATATATATATATATATATATATCAAAATGTCTATGGAATACTTGAATATCGATATATCGTATTCCTAGACATTTTTGAGGTGTTTATATATATATATATAAATACCTCAAAAATGTCTAGGGAATACTTCTGAATATCGATATATCGTATCCAGAACAATCAATATGGATGATTTTTTTCGAGAAATGAACGCCTGCATCTAACCAAATTATGTGTAGAGTGCCGCGACAGATTTCAGTTTTATTTTATAAAATACTAAAAATGCAGCAGATGCGACGCTCCTTTATGATCATTTCACGTATTCACTGTATGAAATCAGTTAGTTGGCACTTTGTTTCTGTTGTAAGCACAAATAAAAGATTCAAGTTTTGTGATTCGACCATGGAAAGACGACATATGACTAGAGAAGAGATGTAACGAGCCGTTGGCACGCCCCAAGCTGGGAGCTCACAACAGGAAGTATCCAGGGTTCTGGGAATAGCCCAAGTGTCATAAACCGTTTACGGTCACGTTTCAATGAAACACGTAGCGTAAAAGAACGCCATACAGGTCGTTTCTGGATTACTACAGTCGCCCAAGACCAATTTTTGGTTTCACAAGCCAGAAGAGAAATCGACTGCACGAACGTCAACTCCACTCCAGAAGTCCTTTAAGAGTTCCACAACTGACCCATGGAAATCGCGCCGCTC
This sequence comes from Cryptolaemus montrouzieri, assembly GCA_013387265.2. Lineage (NCBI taxonomy): Eukaryota > Metazoa > Arthropoda > Insecta > Coleoptera > Coccinellidae > Cryptolaemus > Cryptolaemus montrouzieri. The sequence continues at coordinate 109,573,908 of JABFTP020000185.1, forward strand.
GTTTAGCTTTGTGCCAAGAACACGTGAACTGGGACCAAGAGAGGTGGGCCACAGTTCTCTTCGGTGATGCATCTAGATTTAGTTATTATCCCGATTCGGGAAGAATTCAAATATGGAGGGAACCTGGAAGCAAAACCGTCTCCAGCATGCTCGAGAAGTTGTTAGACAGGGAGGCGGATCAGTGATGTTTTGGGGAGGTATACGCCTTGGTGGAAGAACTGACCTCGTTTCAATACAGAACAACCTCACGGGAATTTTTAACGCAAATGGGATAGTTTTACCTGTAGTGGTACCGGATCTCCTAACAATGGGTCAAAATCCACTCTTCCAACAAGATAATGCCCGTCCTCATCGTGCAAGAGTTGTCTTGAACGTTCTTGAAGAGAATGATATCGATCTTCTACCGTGGCCATCCTGCTCCCCAGATCTGAATCCCATCGACCATGTGACACCATAAAAAGAAATCTCCTGCGTCAAAACGTCTTCCATCATGAACAGGAGCTTCGATTAGCAGCTCAGAGGGCTTTGAATGACTTAGGACAAAATGTAATACATATATTTTATATATATATATATATATATATATATATATATATATATATATATATATATATATATATATATATATATATATATATATATATATATATATATATATATAAATGTAACGTACAGTTTCTTAAAATAACTTTTTGTTCCTGAATTATTTGCAGAATACTGATTATATATTTTTTCATGTTAATTTGTGAATAACATCTACAATTTTTTTGAACTGAAAATCAATTTAGATATGTTTTTCTTCGGGACACTTCTCGGTATATGTTCTGTTCTTAGCCCCTTACTCATGGTATTACTCGCCATTGTTTGAATGAAATGGTGTGTTTTGTCCTATGAATGTTCTGACAGTTTGCAGTTCATGTACAGTCCTGTAAGGTTTATGTTCTATTTCATTGCCTAAACTCGCGCTATTATATGAATGATATGGTGATATATGATTTATCCATCTTTACTAAACTAGTTACTTCCAAAATTATTTATACATGCCACCCTTGCCCGAATGATTATATATCCATATCTAACAGTCTAGTCGTCGCTATGTATCCTAGAATCATTCTTGAAGAAGGAGAAATATTTCAGACTTTGCATCATAGCACACAGTATTCACTCTATCCCACATTCAACATTCACCATGTCAGAATCTGTGGATGGAAAAGTTCACACTAATAAGTGACTTAAATAATGTAGGTATAAGATACAAGAACTCAATAATTCTCAAAATTCAACTTACGCGAACAGACATCCAATAACGAGTGTCCCTATCTATATTTCAATGATTAAATTGTACAGGAACGAACGAATTAATAGTATTTGCGAGCAGAATTCCCTATCTATTCAGCGACGATCAATTTACATTCTCAGTGTATCTGTGCAGTTACTTTAATATAAAGTCACGTAACCTCGAAATAAATGGATTGGGGATTGGCGTGTCTGAAGAAACTGTTATCGCGACGGAAAAAACACAATCAGGTCGCTTCTACCTGCATTCAGCTAGTTTTCTCCCTCGAGTTTTTGGATTGGTAAGGAATTGATTGACTGGGTTCACGTGTGCCTATAATGGGCCAACGCTGAAGGGCTGAATAAGGGATTATCGTATGAATTGCCAAAAACCGCCTGAAATAAATCTGATTTATGTTTTGTACTGCTACGTTCTTCATCCTTGAAAGGTTTGCTGCTGTATCAAGCATACTGCGAACTTTAAAATTCAAAAAACGTCCTTAGAGATTTGGTGAGCTACAGCTGGCTGAAAAAATTCGTATAAAGAAGGATTTCAAGCTTTCGAGTAGCCCACGGATCGGTTCATAGAAGTTATTTAAAAAAAACTATAATTCGATATTCGTAATACATTCTGGAATTATCTTCTTGATCAATACAACAATTAATATTCATCATTCGATATGTAAATGTCAACAGCATAATAATTATCTTCGAAAAAAGTTTATGTTGAAATAAAATTATAAGTAAAAACTCGAGTGCATTAGATAGAGAACTTTAAAATATTCCACTTGAAATTACAAATCACGCATCGAGAACCTGCTGCGGCAAAAATCAAAATATAAATACTGAAAGTTTTATGCTTTGTTCAGAGATTGCCAACAAAAAAGAAAATGAAATCCTTTTCTGAAATTGTTGAACCTGCAATTGTTGGTGGTACATTAAAAAAATGGAAATCTCCAACACTATGGAAAATTTATCCAATTTTTATAGCAACAATTAATGTGAAACACGATATCGATATTTTAAAACATAATAAATTAAAAGCGATGTTAAAACGATCTTCTGAAAATTACATAGCTGAGAAATCGAAGACTGTGACAGAAGAAAATATTAAACAATATTAAGAAAGTGCTCCGGATGAGATATACTCAGCTACAAAGGTGAAAAAATTATAATTTCAACAAAAATTTTAATCAAATCAAGTTCATATTTGTAGTTCGTCCTTCCGACATTAAGGATTTCGGTCCCACAATATTAATTGCAATTCACGATACAAAAACTGAAAAACCAAGATAGTTTACAATCACGGGTGATTTTTATAATATCGTAAAGAAATATTGGGATCCGAGACCTTGTAATACTCCTTCTGATAAGTTTTTCATTAAATTCCGAAAAAATAAATATACAAGGCAAGTACCTGAAAAAAATAAACGGTAGCGGTTCCGTATGCGGTAGAACACTCATTTGAATATATTTAATTTGTTTTAGTGTGAAAAAACCTGATGTCGAAAATGATAATCGTTTTTTCGCAAAATCAACTGTTCAATGATAAAACTTTTTGAATATTTCGTAAAGTTCTGTGAAGAAAATACTTTCAAACGAACATTTATATCGATATAAAAAGGTTTACTTACCTTTACTTCATTTAATTACGAAGAATATTTTTGAGTCATATAAGCATGAATAAATATGAAAACAATATATTCCTATTTACAAAATATCGAAAATATATGTCATTTTTTCACTAATAAAATTATGTAAACAAATAGTCATCCATCTTTAAGTTTTCATAGAACTCGGTGAATTTTGTTATGAATTCATAGATAGATCGATAATTTATCAGAGCCTGACAGTGAAACAGCTGATCCAATTTACTTAACACAACTCAAACAGTTCAACCTAATCTTTTTTCTCACCCAAGAGGAAGAGGGGATTTTCCCATTTAAATGGGGAGGATCTCATCTACGATGCATTCTCCTTCTGATGTTCTCGGTGCTCCATCTTCTTCGTCTCCGTCACGTTGGTTATCACACTCCTCCCTTCATTTTCGTTTATCTTGGAGCATTTTGTAGACCATTTCCCCTGACACCGCAAGTTTTCCTCTTTCAGTGACTAATCTATTGCAGCTTGACACCATGTGTTACATGCTATTCGACACGACACACGTCCTGCACCCATCGTAGCTTTGCCGATGACCCTTGATCAGACCGCATCTTAGTGAACCAGTAGTCTGACCACCTGTGTCTACATTTCACCCATATTCGTGCATCCGGAATGAGCCTCCTAGTCCACTACGCCCCTCATGCACCTGCTTCCGCTGCTGCCACTTGTTAAGTATCTTCTCCCTTAACTGCCTTTTGAACGCTGGTTGGTGCCCCACGGGTCTCTCGAAAGTTTTTTGCTCTCCTCAACCATCAGTTCTATTGGCAGAGTGCCCGAGATAACCTGCGCCGCCTACACCGATGGTGTCCGGTATGCGCTACACTGCCTCAGGAGGATTGTTCTCTGTGCCGAGACGATACGGGTTCGATATTTTTCGGTCCTGAGTGCTCCCTCCAGATTGGCTCTTCATAGAGGCCTACACTGTCCGCTACTGCACCTAACAACCTCCTATTGAAAGTCAAGGCATTATCTTGGTCAGCGTTCTTGTCTTCGCCTTCATCACATCTGCTGCCAACTCGACGTGTTTCCCGAAGGATATTTCTTTATACATGATTATCCCCAGGTAATTGATCCCGATCTTCCCTATAAATTATCAATGATTGTTCAAATACTATAAATATTATTATTAATAAAAGTTGATACAAATATCCTAATAAATAACTTGTTTTATTGTTTTCCAGATTTATTATATATTTTTTTAATTAAGTATACGTTGAAGTCGTGGAGAAAATACAGTCTGTTACCTGGTAGGAATAAAAAAATTCTATACTTGTGGTTCCACTCGTATTGAATTTTTCAATTTTAACCTAGTTACAGAATACCGGGTGTCCACGCAAGATGGTTCATTGAAAGTATATGGAGTTATATCGGAATTTGACACCATCTTTGTTATTTCAAATAGGATAATGTATGTTTCTATTTTTCTTATTGTGACAACTGAAATTCTGAACAATTTTTTCTCATATCATTGGCACGTGAAATCAACCGAAAGGAAATATGAATTTTTCTAGTGGAATTTTGCGATTTTTGGTTGTGTTTTAGAAGGCATCATGAAAATCCTCAAGATCATTCAATATTAATTATTTCTATCTCGTTGTGAGAAATGAGGCTCATTCAGCAGAATTCAATGGATTTAGATGCTTCACGGTATATAGAGTGTTGCGATTTATGGTGGTCTCTAGGAAGGCATCATAAAAATAATAATTGATCATTTAACATCTATTATTTCTACCTCGTTGTAGGTAAAGAGGCTCATTCAGCAGGCTTCGCGGTATACAAGGTGTTTCCAAAGCATGAGGCAAATAGTAGTTCATTCAAAGTTATAAAAGTCCGTTTTCTCTAATTAGACTACCTATTTTTGCACACACCATTTAACTCGTAATATTAATGGGCATCGATCTGTTTTTAGTTTTCCTATACCTAAAATGCATCGTTTCCGAGTTATTCGCGGTTCTATCCCAAAAATAACGACTTTTCGCGTGGGAAACCTGAAATATGCAGATTATATGACCGGAAATCTTTCAAATAATGCATTTAGATCTCTCAATAGAAGACCCATCTCAAAATCATGATCAAAGTAATTCTGGTCAGAATTCCGAGGGAAAAAGTGCGAAATCAATAACGATTGAATTTGACCTCTAATTTTTCTTTTTTTCTAGTAGGTACTCTCGAATACATCAGAAAAGTCATCTTTCAATTACACTGTGCAAGTTCAAAATTCTAAAACGCGGGAGACATACCTAGTAAACCTATATCGGCTGAATCCAGTGGTAACCACCGTTCTTGAAAGTTAGCTCTTGTTTAGGATATATTCGCCTTTGAAGTTAGCTGATTTTAGTAGGGTTCGTCGCTTACGACTTCAGTGCATTATATGCTTGTAATTCCCAAACCGTTCAGAATATCGCTTTACTGTCTGCGTAGTTTTAGCTATTGTCATGGCCGACAACTTTTCTGGATATACTAATAAATAGAAAAACCTCATTCAAACACCGTTTCTTAACAAAATGTCCAAAAACTCCATTTCTTTGCCATTTTTTCGGTAATTTTCGTCTAAATAATAGAGAAATCAAGGGAATTCTGCTTAAAATCTCAAAATAAGAAGAAAATATATTTCTCATAGTTAAATGAAAAAATTTTAACGCGCAATCATGATTTAAACTCAAATTTTTATTCCAATTCCAACAATTTTCAATAAATGAACATATAAATTCATGTTCATTCTTCTTCTTCTCCATCTTCATCTTGCTGTGAATTCCAGCAAACGTCTTCAAATAGAGAATCAAGTTTTTCCACTCTACCAGTGCTCAAGCCTAGCCGACACCTGATGAAACCGTTCACCATGCTCATCTGATTCACATGGTGATTGTTCGGCAAACTTGTCTGCATGGTAATGTAAAAAATGAATTTTCAGAGACATTTTTACACCGATGTTACGGAAAGCAACGAGCATATTTTCAACGTGTATGCGCCAGTTTTCGTCACGATGAATTCCAAGTACATTTTCGATGACTCCTTTGACGCAATCCCAAGCAACGAGCTGCAAATTCGACAAACTGTTTAAATTGTTGGTCTCTCATCAAGCGTCGAATATCAGGTCCCTTGAGTATGTCTGTAATAAAATCATTCGAAAAAATATGTGTTAAATATTGGATAAGTTAGGTTGATTGGTACGTATATAGTTTCTCACAAACCTTCTTTTATTTTCATTCCATTCAATCTTGGGAAAATTCACTTCAACTCATTGAATGCATTGTCTTCAGGATCTAGGGCCTTGATGAAATTTTTAACAATCCCAAGCTTGATATGCAGAGGTGGAAGCAACACTTTTTCGATTGGCACAAGTGGAATTTCCACGACGTTTTCTCGACGCAATCTGAACCCTTGTCTCATAGGCCAGCCTTTATTAGCATATTGGTCGCCGGCATATCGAGTATCCCATAAAAAGCACATGTTTTTCGTATATCCCGTCTGCATTCCTCTCAAAAGAGTTATCACCTTCAAATCTGCACAAATCTTCCAACGATGGTCTTCATATTTCACCATATCAAAGATTTTTTTTCAATGATTCGTAATTTTCTTTCGTTTTTGTGCTGATGGCAATCGGGACACTGTTTTTTGAGTTTGTGACATGAAGCAAAACCGCCTTGAGACTACCTTTGGACGAATCGATGAAAAGACGCCAGTCTTCTGGTTTATACTCATGATGCATTTTTAAAACCAATTCCTTGATATCAGTGCAGTACGCGAATGAATTGTCTTCGATGGATTTAAATAAAGCAGTGAACTGTCTATGACGGCCGATTGCTCCATATACTTTCACATCAGGTGCTGAGACATTCTTTTTTTTGCAATTCCTGAGTCAAAATAATGGACTGACGCTGCGATAATTTCAATCGACGAATAATTTTATCCAGATCTTTTTGAGAAAATTCGGCATAATTACATTGTTGAGATACATTTGATGGTACATAAACGGATGCAGACGTTTCGCCAATAGTATAAAAAGTAGATGGAATGTACTCTTTTGTCAGACTGGGTCTTTTCGGTATTGGAATGGATTCCGAATGTGGTAACGGCAACTGAACAAACCGAGTTCCTCTGAGTTTAACTTTACGTTTTTCAGCTCTGTCCAATCCGACAATTTCATTAACACAAGCAAAAACGGTCATCTGGATTATGTTCTTGAGGATTTGTCCAAATTACTGGAATCCCAAAAGGCATATATTGGAATTCACCTGTAATAAAAATAGCTTCAGTTGATGTTATTTTGAAATAAATGATAAATTATTTCATTTTACCTCTTTTCCATCCACTCAATCTTATGACACAACCAGTACAAACGATTTTTGGAGCCCAGTGCACATCTTTGATTACAGTTAGGTTGAAATATTGTGTGTACGATTCAGCAATTTCTTCAGAAATTGAACGCTTGCTTGTCATTATGGTAAACTCTCCACAAATGTAGCAAAATTTATTAAATTTACTGCACGAATTCATTTTGATAATTTTACCAAATATATAACTTGTGTAAACAAAGAACCTTCAACAAGAAATGTCAAATTACGAAATATCAGATCTTAGACTATGAAAAATGGCACAAAAATACATTTCAAAATACGTAGTCACATCAGTGACAATACTAATAAATACGTAGTAACAGTGACATCTGTGAGAAATTTGAGTTAAAATCATGATTGTGCGTTTAAATCTTTTGATTTAACTATAAGAAATGTGTTTTCTTTTCTAATTTTAAGATTTTAAAGCAAAATTCCCTCGATTTTTCTATTATTTAGACGAAAATTAACGAAAAAATGGCAAAGATATGGAGTTTTTTTGTACATTTTGTTAAGAAACGGTGTTTGAGTGAGGTTTTTTATGTTGGTATATTCAGAAAAGTTGTTGGCCATGACAATAGCTGAAACTTTGCCGAAGACAGTAAAGCGATATTCCGAACGGTTGGCGAATTACAAGCATATAATGTTTTGAAGTCATAAGCGACAAACCCTATTAAAATCAGCTAACTTCAATGGCGAATATCTCCGAAACAAGAGCTAACTTTCAAGAACGGTGGTTACCACTGGATTCAGCGTACCCGATATAGGTTTACTAGGTATGTCTCCCAGGTGTTAGAATTTTGAAGTGTCATTTTCACGCACTGTGTTATCTCGATGAATGAAGCATGTAGATTTTCTTTATGGTGAGATGTAGGCACATTTCAAAATATTACCAACCGTAAAAACCATGGACGTATTCCTTCAATTATGCTGAAATATGTCAGAGTTTTAACTTTTTTTTTAATTATATCCGAAATATTCTGTTTCAGGACAATTTGTGGATTTTAAGACGTTTAGATTTAGAATCAATAGCAATTCGAAGATGACTTTCCTGACAAGCAACTGATGTAATCTAGAACCAACTAGAAAAGAAGAAAATCGAGAAGTCGATTACAAAATTACTTTGATGAAGATTTTTACCCTCAATTTTAGGGATCAAATCGCAAATAACTCGGAAATGATGCATTTCAGGTATAGAAAATTGTACAACAGATTGATGCCTATTAATATTACGAATTGAACATACCGTTAAGCCTGCTGAATGAGCCTCTTTACTTACAACGAGTGTTAAAAATACTGTGTAAATACATGTTCAATGTGACTTCACTGAGCACCCCTACCCTGGCGCTTCTGTAAGTACGGCCCTAATAGCCTCTAACAACTACCTGACTACTCATTGGCATAAGAAACTGTTGTAAGGCCAAACGCTAAAATTTCTTGTACTACTTTCGTTGATAAAATATAAAATATAACAAGAAAATATTCCTTTTCTTGAATTTAACAACCTAAAAATAATTAATATAAATTTGGTCCTTCGAGCCGGATAGTTTACGCTAGTGATATCGAATATCATCAATAAATGAGGCGATAAGTGTTAATCCGTAATCCTTCCGTAAGAATAGTGTGTTTCAAAACTACCATCTGTAAAACCAGCAGAGGGCAAATTTATATTTATTGTTTTCAGGTTGTTCAATTCAAGAAAATGAATATTTTCTTGTGATACTTTATATTTTATTAACGAAAGTACAAGAAATTTTAGCGACTGGTCTTACAACAGTTTCTTATGCCAATGAGTAGTCAGGTAGTTGTTAGAGTCTGTTGGGGCCGTATTTACAGAAGCGCCAGGGTAGGGGTGGTCAGTGACGTCACATTGAACATGTATTTACACAGTATTTTTAATAACGAGCTAGAAATAATCGATGTTGAATGATCATTTACTATTTTTATGATGCCTTCTAAGAGACAACCAAAAACCGCAAAATTCCCATTGAAAAATTCATATCTTCCTTTGTGGAGTATCAGATATCCAAATCCACTAATGCCAGAATAAACCTTCAACAGTGATTTGAAAACAGGTGTCGTAATCTTGAAACTTTATGTAGCATTTGATGCAATGATGAAAAATAAACTAAGAGAGTTAATTCAATGTGATAAAACAAAGTAAAATCAGCTAATTGGGAATATGTTATCTGTCAGAAGACTACGGGTTTTCGTAGGTAAGAAAAGTAGTCATTTCCGCGTTCTTCACAAATGTCCCCCAGAATGATCTGTTCTTGCACCACTATTGTTCATAAAGCAGACGATGCGAAAGCTCTATCAATGCATTTATGGAATGAAATTGATATTGTCTGATTTCGCACCATAGCAGTTCAAGTAGCGATGCATTGAACTTTGAAAACCATCTTCTAAAGTACGGTGTTTCAATATCTTTCTTTCCCTCCAACAATAATTCTTATTTTCCAAAGATTCCGCATCTCTCAAAAAAACTAATATATATCTAGACTATTCATTATTTACCGTAGTTCAGAGCTGAATACTCATTGTCTTAGCGGTTCATCGTTAAGAGATATATATGTTCTGAGATAACGTCCCTCCATACCACTAAAATGAAACATTTTCGTGACGCCTCATTCAGCTTGAAATAAAAAGATTAGAACAAGTTTCGCAAATTTGACGGAGATGAACGTTAACTATCGAAAATTGAAAAATTTTGTCGTATTTAAACATTATTTATTATATTCGAAAACTAGTGAAAATTACAACGATCATCAAGAATGTGAATATTATACTATTCAGCACTTACCACAAAAATTCGCTTCCTCAGTTTCCGTCAAAGCAGCTACTCAACGAGATAACTGAAAAATAAAGAGAACACATTAATTTGCAATTTTACCTCAATTCTGAATTTTGAAGATTTTTCATATCTGGAATAACTAAGAAATAAACATAGATAGCTGTGATTTGTTTTCACCAAGAAATTCTGCTCGAAAATCTAGAATGGAGATGGAAGGCCCATTTTTTCCCTACTTGCAGTATATGCATAGCTGCTGTGCTAAAATATCGGTACATGGGATGCAAATGGTTTGGGAACGGCTAGTACACGAGTACTTGGGGAACAAACTACGAAAGAATCTGAATTTCAGGATGCTCACAATAGATTATGTTAGGTTAGATATCCAGTTTTACCGCCTAAGCTATTATATGCTTCATATGCTTTAAGCTATATACATGGTATTCCAGACTCAATTGTCCAGGGTTATATTCGAAAAACCTATTTTGAACATTATTTTGCACATAAATTATTTCTTTTGAGAATTTTCAAATTATTAGATATGATGACTTCAGATATATATTTCCGGGAAACATAATTACTTAAACTGATAGTATCAAAGAATGTTCTTCTTACTATTAACAAATTAGTTTTTTATATTTTGAATGGTTAAAAGTTAGAAGCACAAATACAAGTACTTCCCTCAGAATCAGTCATATCGTTTCATAGGTAGTAAACACCTAAGTTATATTGATCTAAATCAACTGAACGATAATATGATCAAACTTGTATGGAAAAAGGAAACAGTTAGTTCAAATCCAACAATCAGTTGCTCACATCAAAGAACTATCTCTTAATTAATGCATTTTTATTTATTTTTACCTTGAATTTAATTATTTAGTAACACTTATGGAAACACAAAACTGTTACTGGTTTATGTAGAAGCATAAAAGATACAAAAGGTGTTCAGAAAGGCAAAAGTCAAAGCAAATAGTAAAATAAGGAGAAAATCCATTTCATTACTAAATACGCATGAATGTTTTCTTGGTTGCCTACAGTTGCTCTTTTGATACTTGTGATATTTGTGAGAGAAGTGTGTTGTAACTTTTTAATTTGATGATTTGAGATATAAAATAAGTGTTCGCATGAAAGTTAACAAAACGTTTTTTAAGAAATGTCGAACTAAAAAGAAGTTATAGCAAAAATATATCTGATGATGTCATATTCTAAAATTTGGAATTCACAAATGCAATATTTCGCATTTCAGATATTACTTAAACGAATTTCGAATCATACGTAGCGCATTGAGTAAAAAAATGGTACTGGCTTGTAAATTGCGTATTTCCTTTTCTGCCGATATACGAGAATCTTCTATCGATACATCTTGTTTTGTTAATAACTCCGCAAAAAAAAATCAAGAATTATCAAATCCGGCGACCTTGCTGGCCATCATACAGGACCATCGGAGCCAATCAAATGTTCTGAAAAATGATTGTTCAGATATTGCGCCATCATTTGAGAATTATCGACAGCGGCTCCATCCTGATGGTAATATATGATAATGAACTCAGCCAACAGAATTTCATGCAATATTTCAGGCAATATATCTTCAATTATGAATAAATACCCTTCTGCAGAAAGAGTTCCTTGAAAATATGGAATTTCACCCAGATTGAAGCCAGACAGGAATCTGCATTTTAACTTCTTTGGGTGAATTACATGTATCTGGTATTGAGAATTCCAGCACTGCTGATGAATCATTCCTCAGACAATATAATTTTTCGATAAAAATGTTCATGTCTGGAAATGTTTTCCAAATACAAGCGAGTAAACACAAGTCGTCAATTGGATCACCTGGGTGCAGATTCTGAAGTATCTTCAACATAATAGGTTGATATTCATGTTTCCTCAATATTCCAAGGACTTAGGTTTTGAACATATTAGATCTACAACTCACAAAATTTCATTAGATAATTTGAAAATTCTTCATAACAAATGCAATAAAGGGATGACAAAGAATCTCTTGCAAAGTTTGGACAATAACAAACTTTATAAAACACAAAATTCACTGCTCCCAATATTCAAATAAAATTAAATCACATCCCAGTACCTAACATTGGAAATAGAAGTAGTTAGCACAGTCTGCTTCATAGCTATTAGATCAAGATACTTGAAAATGACGTAACTATCGAAACCGGTCGTGTCTATCGAAAATAAACATAGTGGAAATCAAACGAAAGTGTTTCATTTTATTTATTCTAGATTAGTTTGAATTATTCCACCCTTATATGATCATTATTTAATTATTTACTTAACTAAAGGGGCGATAGTTTGAAACCAAATTTTTGTTACCAGCTTTGAAAATAGAGACTTGACAGCTTCCAACGGCCTGTAAACAAACCGTATTTCAGCGATTTATTATAAATAATAGTGAGTGGTATACCGAGAAATCATGAGCAACAATTGACTGTTAATTATTATTATTATTATTAGAAAATGAAAATGAGTAACTTTTGAGCTAATTGAAGAATACATCATTGTAACATACACTCTAAGACCATAATCAAATGTAAAATAACAGAATGCGCTCATAGAAGAAGGGGAAAAACCATTTCTATATAAAGAAAAAATGTGAATAGTGAATGACAAGACGTCCCTCTCGACGAACCACTCATCAAGCCTATTTTGAAAGGCATTCACTGACGCGGAAGTCACTATTTCTTCGGGTAATTGGTTCCGTACGTGAAAGGTTCGATTTTGAAGAAAATGTGGTCTTTGAAGCGTAGCGAATTTATCTCTATTCAGATTGAATGAGTGGCCTCTCAGTTAAGTGTTTTTGGAAAATTCAAACAGAAAATTTGAATCGAAATTGGAAAGCCCGTGAACTGCTCTGAAGAGGATAATCAAATCGCCTTTAGAGTCTTCTGGTTTTGAAAGTGGTTAATTTCTGGCAAACGACACATTGCTCATAATTGTGGCGAGCTCTCCCATAACTCATTCTAGTTGCTCTCTATTGTATATTTTCCAGAAGAAGGATGTCTCTTTGTAGGACGGGTACCAAAGAGGACCAGCGAATTCAAAGATTGGTCTTGTATAATATTTTAGAGGTAGTCAGGACAAGATTGCTCTTGCTCTATTTGTTGTTCGTGTAATAAGTTCTGACCAAGACAGATCATGTGATATCACCCCCCAAGATCTAGTTGACTCTTGACTTCCTGGAGTTGGAAAGTTTTTATATGGTACGTTCGGCGGGGATTATTTTATACCATACCATACCCACGCATTTATAGTAGTTCAGGTCGAGACGCTACTTTTTACACCAGTTGAGGATCGAGGCTGAGTCATTTTAGAGCTTATTATAGTTAGAGAGGGCATTGTTGTACAACTTGGTGTGATCTGCGTACATCAAGGCAGTGGATTCAAGAACAGAAGGAATATCAGCTGTATATACAAGAAAAAGTAGAGAACCAAGTACTGAACCCTTGGGAACACCACTGGAAGCATTGAACTCGGGGGAAAAATGTTCACCTATTCTGACTTTTGATGTTCGATTGGTCAGAAAGAATTTTATACATTCCAGCAGAGGTACCCAAATTCCGAAGTATTCCAGCTTGTAGAGCAGTCGTCGATAGGGTACCCTATCAAAAGCCCTAGCAAAGTCGAGGTATAGAACATATATCGGGATTTTGTCATCGAAAGGAATAGTCCACTCCTGAACACATTTCAGTAGGTTCGTTAAAATCGATTTTCCTGGCAAAACCCCGTGTTCGTTTTCCGGAATTACAGAGTTCGCCACCAAGAATTCAAGCATCTCATTGAAGATTAGTTTTTCCGCCACTTTTACTACAGCTGATGTAATGCTGATTGTTCTATAATTCGCTGGATTCATTTTATCTCCCTTCTTAAAAATAGGCGTTATACAAGCGTTCGTCCAGTCTGAAGGCGGCTTAGATGTTTCGAACGAAGTTTTCATAAATTTCGATAGCTGCAGACGCAAAGAGGACGAACAACTCTTGAGTAAGAAAGGAGAGGGCTTGCATTATAAATGATAATGTTAGGATACTTCTCTACTTTAGGTGAGTTTAAATGTAAGGAGGTAATCGAAAATTCACACCTGGGGCCTATAAGCTCTTGACTGTAGGATTCGGAAAAATGATCTGAGAAAACCCTCGCTGTTTTGTCGTCACTCTCGCATATCTTGTCATTCATTCGAGGTTTAAGAGTTGTCACCTTGGAATTGAGGCTCGATCTGATGTAGTCAAAGAATTATTTTTTCTTTGTTATCGCCAGTTTATTTTCGTAAGCCACTTTAGCATTTCTAAGGGTGTTCGTTACAAAATTAGGGAAATTGCGATGGTTGTTAAGTTGAAGTCATCATCTCGTCTGCTTCTTAAGAAACATTGCCAAAGAGCTTTTTTGCGCATCAGAAAATTCATCAGAGCTGCGTTTAACCACGGTTTAGTAATATCAATAGTGACAATTTTCCTTGTTGTGCACTCCTCAATTTTCTTGGCAACGACCGTCAAGAATGTATTTCAATTCAACTCAACATAGTTTTCTACGAGAACTGTATTCCAGTCTATCGAGGCCAATAGTGATACGACTTGTTCGTAGTCTACAGTGGATATGGTTTAAGTTCTTTTTCGGGAATGGTAAATGTTGGTTGGTATCGACGTTTTAAGGACTTCATGGTCCGATTTGCCTATTGGTGGAAAATATTCAATAGATCTTGTGAGAGAAGGATTATTCCTCGAAATAAGGTCTAATGTATTCGGGGTTTGATTCAGTCTATAGCGAGTAGGATGTTCGACTAGTTGGGTTAGATTGGTGTTTTGAATTACACTGAGAAACTCATCTGAGGGAGAATTAAAATTCGGGTGAGAGAGTGTGGTCCAGTCGATGTCAGGCATGTTAAAATCACCAGTTATCAAAACATTCTTGTTTGTGTTGGAGATATCCAAAATATATTTGAAGAGAACTGGAACCGCGGGGCCTGCCCTTGGTAGATAGATGAAACCCACGAGAGCAGAAAAATGATCCTTTCCAATATTCAGAAAGATGTTGTCTTTGCCCGGTGCATCTATAGAATTCATTGTGACTGTTAAGGAAGAAGTTATATCATCCGAAACATAAATGCATACACCAGCGTGGCCCGGCGTTGACGTACTGTCTGAACGATACATGGTAAAACGCTGTATACTGAAGTAATTACCAGGAATATCTGCCTGAAACCATGTCTCAGATATAAAAATGAGGGAGGGTTTTTCGATACTGATGACGGAAAGAAAATCTTGAAATTTTGCATTCAAATATCATATATTGGTATACAGACAAGGCCATTTTACGAGTGTTTCGCCATTAAGTTTTTTTGCTAACCAGAGTTAGATTGAAGTGGAAGTATTTCTCCACAAAAGAGTAATAAACTATAAAAATAAGTAATTCACATTGTCTCACTATAGGAGAAGATTTAATCATAAAACGAAATTAAGCTGAGAATGATACTGTTATTAGTCGCCCTTCAAAAATATTGAGCATAGTATTAGATGGGTGGTAGATGCTGGTGAAGCCAATCAACACAAATTAATATCACTGTTACACGAGGCTTACGTTAATATTCACAGAGAAACTATACAATGGTAAAACAAATCAGAGCAAGACACGGAATAGATATGTGGTTCCTGATTATTATGCCCCAGGAAACAGTAATTACCAAGTTTAACTAGAATCAGTCAGTTTGAATACCTCATGTTTCGAATCCCGGTTCCACAAACAAGCGGGATTATTTGGATTACATCTGGCGCCTAAAAGCAAATAACGCTATGTGACATATGTTCATCTGCATACTTTTAGTCAAAACAAATCTACCAAAGAGAATATTCAGATAAAAAATTTAGTTGTGTTGTGTGGAAAATCTGGTAAGCTTGAAATTGAAATGGTAATACTAAAACCGTTCTCATTATTCATGAAGTCAATATAGGAAATTATTCAATTACATTCGTATGTACTCTGAACATAATGGATGAATTTTAATGTTCTAGAACGGCAGCTGAATGAAATTTGATATACGGAGCACTTTCCCTTTTCTCATTTACTTAATATATAAAACCAAATTTGCATGACTCTCATCATTTTAAAATTATTTCAGAATATTAGAACATTCTCTCTGATATGTCTCGTCTGTTATTATCATTTATGTCATATTCACAAATTGTGATCTTTATCGTTCGAAATTCACTTCATTTTTTACTATTTATTATCTTACTCTGAACTAGGTAGAAGAAAAAATGGGTGGAAATATTATTCAACTTTGCAAAATTATCTACAGAGACAAAGAGTAGAACAATTCAAATACTTTGGAGCTACAATAACAGCAGATAACACCATGACAGAAGAGATGAAAGGCAGAATCCAATCGACCAACCGATGCAGGTATGCTCTGGAGAAGCTTCTGAGATACAAAGCTCTATCTAGAATGTCTAAACTGAAAGCTTATGAATCGATTATAAGACTTATTGTCACCTACGGGTCTGAAACCTAGGCACTAACCAAAGACAATGGGGAAAAGCTTAGAAGGTTCGAGTGTAAGAACATACGGAAAATCTACGGCCCTCACCACGACTCCATTACAGATCAATACCGTACAAGAACTAATGCGAAACTAAAAGAGCTATACAGATACAGTAGCATCATCCAGGAAATCAAGGCGCTAGCGGTTGAGGTGGGCAGGTCATGTCCAGAGGATGGGGAACGTAAGGCTTGTGAAGCTGATTTGGGAGGAGATACCACATGTGGGGATTTACTAGGTCCCCTATCGGGCGTCTACCGAGGTGGCGGATAGTTACCCCAGGAAATAAAATACTCGGGGCGGACCAAAACATAACAACACAGCGTATGTACCCACATTGGACGGCTGTCAACAGCGTCGGTATCCATATTGGGGGGCTGAATTCTAATCTCGCCACCCACTCGGCCAGCGTGACGTTTCAAGGCCGAAATCCTCTTAACCTCATGAAGTCACTTCCTAAAACTCAAATACCCCAGGTGGGTAGAGTACAAAATTCACAATCCCACTCTGTTGATACAATAGCAGACAGCCTCAAGGATTCTAGGGGAGGCAAGAAACTGACTAACGACATAGAACACCCAAACCCAAATGAGAAACTCTATACAGCAACTTTCAACACCCGTACACTGAGAACACAGGATCTTTTGCAAGAACTGGAAAAGGAATTGTCGAAAATGAAATGGGATATAGTAGGACTGTCTGAGATAAGGCTGCCAGGAGAAAAATGAACAACTCTGAGTTCAGAACATGTTTTATAGCAAATGAATTCAGAAGAAAATTCACATCTAGAAGGTGTAGCTATTCTCATAAATAGAAGAAGGAAACATCTGATCTTGAAAATGAAGACAAAACAAGTCATCCAAGCCTATGCTCTAACAAGCACAGCTGAGGACGAGCTAGTTGAATCATTCTATGAAGATAACAAAAGCCTACGTAGAAGAAAAACGTAAAACTTGATTCAGCTTAATTATCGGTGATTTCAAAGCGAAGGTGGGGACAAAGGAGGATGTCTACGAGAACATCGGAAAATTTGGCATTGGCGAAAGAAATAACCATGGCGAACAGCTCATAAACTTCCCAACAAAAGAGTATTTATTCTGCATGAACTCCTGTTTTCAGAAGTCAGAAAAGAGAAAGTAGACATGGAAAAGCCCAAATGGTAAAGTCCGAAACGAAATAGACTTTATCGTGTCCAGTAAAAAAGATATTGTCACAGATTATTCAGTATTAAACACTTTCAGAACTGGAAGCGATCATAAACTGGCCAGGGCAACGATTCGAGTAGATAACAAAATCGAGAGAACTTAAATGATATTGAAAACAAACACCACTTAACTCGATCCGGAGCAATTTCAACAGCAATATCAAAATAAACTCTTGAAAAGATTAGACCCAGCCATGGAGCTGAAGGGCTCATAAGTGAATGAAATGACGGAAAAAATAACAAAAAGCATCAAAACAGAAACAAGGAAGGTGAGCATTGAAAGGAAACAACAAAGAGACAATAGATAAGTGAAGAAACCCTTGAATTGATGAGAAGAAGTAGAGATAAGGAGAAGAAACTGTGTTACAGATATAGTAGAAAGAAGTACTAAATTGAAATGAAGTTGAGCAGAACACGTAGTCAGGAAAACAGAAAATGAATGACCAAATAGAGTAGTGCACTGGAGATCTGAAAGAAGCAAAGGGGGCATTGGAAGACTACAAAAACGATGGGTAGATGACCTCCGACAATACGCAGGCTCCAACTGGTATCACCGCGCACAGAACAGGGAAGAATGGAAGAGGTTGGGAGGGGCTTACATTCAGCAGTGGATGACTGGAAGCTGATATGATGATGATGATGATGACCACACGGAAGAAGACCACCAGGACGTCCACGGTCACATTAGCAGGATGATAAAAGAGCAGATCTGTCTAAATTAAATATCCCCTTTGATTCAAACCTAATGGAAGTTCGCATTAGGTGGAGGAGTATTGTTAAGATAGCCAAGACCCACCCAGGGTTCTAGCCCTTTTTGATGGTGAAGATGAATGATCTAGAAACTGGTATTATGGACCCATTCGTCATTGAAAATGACGAATGAAATGTTTTTTTTGGTATACATATTGAGTGTTTCATGAAGAGCTATAGCGCCTACATTGACATTTACTTGGTCTTCTCAAACAGTAAAGCCATAATTTCATTTAGTTTCTGAATACTCATTTTATTTTGAGTAACTTCTACTGAAAGACTGATACTGTTCTCCTAGAAAAACGAAATTATTGAATTAATTTTGAAGAAAACTCACATTTCCAATGCATGGATGTCATTCGTAGAAAGGACGAATGTTTGAGTTTGTGATGAAATTTGTCTGTCCTAGAAAATGTTCTAGGTATTATTTCAGTTCGGAAAGCTTACATTATTTCGTATTTTGTATAGAAAAAGACACAAAACTCAACACAATTCTAAGGATACGTGAAGTAAGCTCTGTTAAGGAATATCATTCAAATTCACAGAACAATCTTCATCAAATTATAAGGGATGTGATTTGCAATTATAAACAAAAAATTGTGTTGTTATTGTTTTCTTTCGAGGCTTTTTCGCGGAATATTAATAAGTATGGAAGATTGAATCTCATGTGATATAGACATGACGCAAGTTCTTTTTCAATTTGACAGAAATAATGCTCGAACATTTCGAACCTATTCGGAATGATTTCTAGATCGTAGTCGAGTAGAACCTTGCAAGTTTGCTATACTCGGAAATAACTTAAGAAAGTGGAGACATCTGTTTCAATAAACGGAAAACATCGAAATAAAACTAAAGAACAAAAAACTCTAAAACTATATATATATATATATATATATATATATATATATATATATATATATATATATATATATATATATATATATATATATATATATATATATATATACTGCAGTTGCGCCAAATTTAGATTAATAATCCTCCTGACAGCTCATCAGTGTCGCGCCACAATAGTGCTATTAAGCAGAATGCCGAGAAACGAAGCGGCAGACTGCAGTCTTAGCAACCTACCAAGCTACATCGGGGTACCCTATCAATTCCAGAAAGAACAAACCTCGTACGTGCGTATGAGAGTCGTCCTCTATGGACCGGAAAATATTTACCGACGGGAGGTTTATCTAGGAAACAGAGGAAAAGAGCACTTCGACCTACATGGCGAACCCGCTACCGGACTTCGAGAAAGATACGAACAATAACAAACAGATGTGGAAACGTTAAAAATTCCAAACATTTGGGAGACATCTTTCGCCGTTCCGTGAATCACAACAACGGTAGAAAACGAGCGAAATAATCCCGCTGGAATAGTGCTCTTTTCCTCTGTTTCCGAGATAAACCTCCCGTCGGTAAATATTTGCCGGTCCATAGAGGGCGACTCTCATACGTATGTACGAGGTGCGTCCTTTCTGGAATTGATAGAGTACCCCGATGAAGCTTAGTAGGATGCTGAGAAGCAATATGCGACACTGATGAGCTCCTAATTAGGGCGAAACTGCAGTCTGCCGCTTCGTTTCTCGGCATCCTGCTTAATTTCACTATTGTGGCGCTTGGGGCTGCGTGCATGGCGGGCAGATTTGGGTAATAGCTCTTGTCTGGAGGGATTATTCATTGATTTACGGAATTTTGAATAATTCGTCTTGTTTACATATGTAGACTCCTCGCGAAGTTTATCGCGGAAGATATTTGATATTTGACCCATATATATATATATATATATATATATATATATATATATATATATATAGAGCCAGAATTCAGGTTGAGACAAACCTGGAGAGCGGACAGACCGTCTAACATGATTTATCTTTTTCCATTGATCACTTGCATTATTGTTCAATCAATTCAGATTCAAAGCTGCGTTATGAAGAGCAGCACCATCTTATTAGGAAAAGATTTTTCTTTGTTCTTCCGAAGGCAGATCATCGAGGAAATGTTAAAATCTTCTAATGAGAATTTCGTTATTATTGTTATGTGTCAAGTTTCCTTCAATGAAAACTGCTCCTATCAAGCGATTTGAATGAATGGCACACCAGTCGTTCACATTGAATTTACGCTGAAAATTACTGCTCATTATATTATGCGGATTCTGTTGGCTCCAATGACAAAAATTATTTCTATTGAAATGGCAATCGTTGATAAGAGTACACTCATCAGATGTATTTTAAAAATGAATAGTCTAAATGTATTCTGTCACTAAAAAATTCTAAAACTCGAGAATTTCTTCTTCATGAAACCTGTCTTCCTTTGGAGTCTTAGAACACCATCTATAATAATTGTTTTTATATGACAGTTATAATATAACTATTTTTCCCTATCTGTGCTTATTTATTGGTATATTCAATGAAAACATCAATGTTTTTTCTAAATTAAAAAGTGAACAACTGCTTAATGTTTCACCTGTCATCTGATGTCTAATAGAGATAATAAACTCCTTTAGTCCCCATTGTATTACTTCCATGCGGTGAACATACTACTAACGGGATTACTATTTATAAGCTCATTCTCGCGTGAAACTTTGCAGGCATTAGATCATTATACATAATACCCGACTGTGAGGCAATGGGTTGTTATTTTGCGGATATTTAATAATCTATTTTGGTTGAGATATTTTCAGATTATTCCCCATAACCAAACAATGTGTAATGTGAAGGTTTTTTTCACAATATAAATTAACTAATATTACGTAATTGCCATTATAAAATTACGTCACTGTGTTGATATTTAAACCTTAGCAAAATCTCTAGTCCGTCAATATTACCGAAAATTTCAACAAAAATTATTTAATGTTTATTTTATTTTACATATTTATGATCTGCAAAATCTATATTCGATCTTTTATTTCTGCATTATTCCAACTAATATAAGCAACTTCTACGTCGAATATATAAATATTTACCAACTAACGAAAGTATGGAGTTCATTCAGAGTGTAACGTAAATAATACATGATCCGTATAAGCTCAGACACAATCAATAATACGAATATGTTTGCGTTGAAAGAGAATTTATCTATAGGATAATGGAAAACTACGGTTCGGTTTGGTTTCCTGACTTAATATTCTAAAATTGGATTTTCTCGTATTTTACAGAATATTCGTCGAGATTTACTATTTTTATACCTTATAGTTCTTTAGTATATAACTGATTCAATTTAATATCTTACATAACAACGTTGAAATTAAAATTTTGAGCATTATTATATAAAATTTTCTTCTCCTCGTAATGGATGATATATTCGATACCTGTTCCCGAAGCAAAATCTTTATTCAGTAACTGCTGAGAGGAGCAACATAATAGCTTCAGGTGGACATCGTACTGTATATGGAGTAGGGGTATACGGTTACTAAGTATAGATCTTCTTTAGGCGATGATTCCTCATCTAAGTTCACTAAAATTCATCAGCATAACGAGGATCAGTTTGCGGTCTAGGAAATCCGCCAGGCCTACCACACGACGTTTATCTTTATGAAGATTACGAAGGACAGAATCGATAAACTTGTGGCTACTGAATTCTGTAACAAGAACACTATTATATTCTTGAACGTGTAGCAGGAGAGCATAGCAAACTTGATTCAGTTGTCTGCTTAGCAGATTCCTTAGGAGACTCTACTGAATCTCTCCCTGAGATGATTTGTGGCTTAAAAAGTCATTGTAAAGGGAGAAATTGCAACTTTTCTTTTGTTGCAATTGATTCATATGCACACCACACGGTGTGGTGCAGTTCTCATGTCTACACGAAAGGCAAAAGTCGATTTGACTATCTCATGGGAGAAGTCATCATTCTATTGAATAGCTTGCTGCTCAAGTTCCTTGAGCAGCAAGATCTCTAGGTTAGATGTGTCAAGTAAACCATTGTAAACTGACCACATATATATTCAATTAACGATTGAGCCTGGACAAAGACCTGTTGTCGAATACAGAAACCAAAGGAGCACAGACTGAGATTATTATAGAATCTCCCTGAGTGCTCATTGGAAATGCCACTAACAGTTGTGAGTACGATGAGTTTATGACTGACGAGTTATCCCTTTCAATTGCATCGTCGTGTTATAAAAACTTTCAGCTAGGCAGAAAGCCTGAGAACGGTACAACTCCATTATGAAATTCTCCACTCAGAAAGCGTGGAAAAAATTTCGTCAATTTCTTAACGCACCTAAGATACTCGCAAATGAGACCACTGTTTTTCTATCCTACAGTCTTATAATGAAAATATTGTGAGGTAGAAAGGAGTCCTGGCCAAGTACTGTGAATCGGTGAGTTTATGGCTGACGAGTTATCCCTTTCAATTGCATCGTCGTATTATAAGAACTGTCAACTAGGCAGAAAGCCTGACAACGGTGCAACTCCATTGTGAAATTCTCCACTCAGAAAGCGTGGAAAGAATTTCGTCAATTTCTTAACACAGCTAAAATACCCGCAAATAAGATCACTGTTTTTCTATTCTAAAGTCTTATAATGAAGATATTAGAAGGTCCTGGCCAAGTACTGTGAATTGGTGGAACAAATCTAACCCCCCTGGCTACATAGGGTTGTCGCCAGAGAGCCGCTACTGACCATTGGATCTGTAAAAGACCCGGACATCTCTCGAAGAGAGAAATTTTTCCAAGAACACACTCCCAGATTGTCGGTTCCTTGACACTATTGATCGGAAGGGTCTTGTCGAAATCCCTAATAGAGACAATTGGAAAGTCACAAGAATGGCCATCAAGTTCGGACCAGTTAGGCAAGCCATTCGTTTTGGTTGCGCTCCCTTGGAGAATGATATCATGCCTGGCTTGATACACAACAAAATTGATATCCTCCTTCTATACCTCAAAAGACTTTCCTGAGAGAAATGGGGACTTGCCCCAGAAGCAATTTTTAGTTGCGAGTGTAGCCTAAAAAGCAATCCTAACACAATTGCAGAGAATGGCAAGCTTTTAGGTGGTTCACCGTCAAACTTCATTAGATATAATCGAAAACAATAATTCTTTGATTGTTATATAGTAATCCAAAGTATCTTTCCAATAATATATCACTTATCTTATTCTCCAATTCAAAAAATTCAAAATCCTGTTTTCTTCGTTTCGTCGACCTGAATTTCTCCGATTCCGAGTGTCTTGAAGTTTTAACTGTAGGTTCTCACTCAATTTTTTCTTCCAGAATAATAATTTATTAGTGTGATAATTTTACCTTTCAGGAATGTGCTAATAAGAAAACTATAAAGGGTTGCGGAGTTCATCGATTTCCAGAGCGAATAGATGAATGTGAATATCCTGACATAAGAGCCCTTGCAACACTGCGCCTTTCTGCCTAATTTAATGCTGATTGTGTTTCTCGTTTGTGAAGGTGAAACTCAAAGATTCATGTTATATCTTCACTTTGGGCAGCCATATTCCGATAAGGAACTTTTTGCCAAATTTTCATCGTTTAAGCTGAGAAATCACTACCTAAAATGGGTAAGTTAAGGTATTCTAATCGTACCTAATTACTTCCTAAGTAGTCCGAGACTGTACGCATACCCTGCTAGCGATTAGCCGAATCAGGATAATTCGAATACTGCAGTTTATGAAAAAACAAATTTACTGACCAGAACAGATAATTCTTATGAAGCACTTAGAGGAAAGTGAATGGTGGCATAGAAATGAAAGCTTGGTAATTAAAACTTACTTGCGAGAACAAGTAATGAAAGTTTTCTGAGAAACTTCGTTACAATTTGCTCTCACTATGCATAAGAGACATGAAAAGTAGTTGACTTCTCACAGGATACTGTTTCCTTTCATTGTTCATTCTTCATTATTGCTATATTTGAGGGGTTACACATCTCCCCCTTACACAGTTTCTGTTTCCTTTTGAATGCGCTCATACCAGTTTGGAGACGTTTGCTCCTAATCAGGTTACTTCAGTAGGTTTTCATGCCAATTTTTTCTCTAGTTTTCTTTATTCTCCAGAGGTACTCGCATTTTCGCGAATTGGAACTTCTATTCGAATATTGTGTGACTCTATTTGGTCCTGTTCATCATAAAGTTTGTATAAAGGTTCCTTCTGGTATCTTCCCATCTTCGAAGATTTATTTTAAGGGGATAATAAACAGTTGTTAGGTTCGTCACTATCCTTAGTTGGTCTTTTGTTATTTCTAGGACCTCTATTGCGAGGGGTTTACTTATTTCTCCAATTAATAGCTTGTTTCTGTGGGGTTCTGATAAGACCCTCCATTATTTAGACCTGTTCTTACCCTGTGCAGTAGTTCTATGGCTGCTTGTGCTCCTGCAATTCCCCAGTTGAGTCATTTCTCCAAGATCGAACATCTTCCACGTTTCCTGTAATGCTTTCCTGGAATACCTTGTTCTTTAGTGTCATCTCTTATGAATCTGGCAGAGAATCTTAGACTAATTTAAGTCTGCTTTCTTCATCCTTCAATTCCATAAGAACAGCCCTGCTGTACATCAAGATATTGATTTCCAGGCCTCCAACCTTTACCTTTTACAAATAGCCAGAATTCACAAAGATAGGATGAAATTCTCGTCCACCATTTACATAGACTCAAACTTAAAAGCGACGAATTTGTTCTCTTATGCTTAGTTTTTTTAAGGTGTGAATTGATTATGTTGTATGCTTACCGTAATTAGTTTGTAAAACCTTCTAAACATGTGTGTAGTGTTGTATATACTGCGTCTTAAACATCAAAAAAAAAAAAGAGATCTAACTAATCAATATGAGAATAACAAGATGAACATTTATCTAGCCAATGTTACCAATCTATGTCCAAATCGAAGGATTAGTGAGTCGGTCAAAAAAGCTGCGTTTTGCGGAGGGGTTCCAATTCACTGCCACCACATCTTTTGACGTTAAGCGATGATTACATTTGCAGAGAGCCCAGAAAGATCATTTTCTGGAAATTGTAGGTTACGTAACCTAATCAAGGTTTCTCAAAAACAATGAGGTCAGTCACCTCGTCTTTCAGAATACCATATTTTAAGGCCTTTTACTGTTTGAATGATAGACATTCGAATGCAGCGGAGATTTACGACACTGTTGTTGAGAAATCCTGACTTGTAACTGCACAAAATACACCAACATGATGATCATAAAACATAACATTCATTGAACCAATCAATTCTAATGTTGCATGTTAATTATGCGAATTCATTATTTTGTGAACACTGTTTTCTTCTCTGCCAATTTCTTAACCGAAATATAATGGCGAATGCCAACATCCGCCAGTAGGAGGTGTCCCATTTTCGATATCTTATTATGTGTTAATTACTGCAAATAGAGAGAAACGACTCCTCCCCGTCCTCGATTTACAGATTTTTCCTATTTCAATCTCCTTTCCTTTCCACCCTTGTCTTCGTGAAGACATACTGAAATCATGGAGTGCAAGATGACAATGAGAGAATGGAACTGCTAAGCAGAAGAATTTCTGGTACTCTCTTTGTACACATGACACTAACACACCATAAACAGACAAGCTATTGCTAGTGAAATAGCGACAGGGAAACGAGTTTTTCCACTGGTTTTTCACTTCTTTACTGAATCATACGCAAGATAGTATGGTTCCCTGTTACATTTCCTGTGCTCACATTTTAGGGCAATCGTAGGAGGCATGATGCGAGATACTTGATTAAAAATACAATTATTCGAATTTTTGTCAATCCTCTCTTTTCAAAAGAATATATATATATATATATATATATATATATATATATATATATATATATATATATATATATATATATATATATATATATATATATATATATATATATATATATATATATATATATATATATATATATATATATATATATATATATATATATATATATAATGAAAATCTATTCATGAAAACAGATCGCTATCTTCTTTCGTATTTGAATCATTCATAATTTCTCGATTTTCAGAGATTTCGGCATATTCAATACCTCGTTTCCTATCGAAGATAAGTGCAAATTATCTCGATATTCGAGGGACCCTTGAGGAGAATACAGGGTTTTATTCAAAACTTCCTTGTTCTTGATGGGTTTTGAATTACTAGAAAAGCTATTTCCTTTGATGCAAACCATAAGTAAATTCAAATCAAATAGAGAGAGTAGCTTCTCCATAATATTTATAACACGCCCGATGAGACTCAGAATTGTGAATTTATCCAGTAATGAAAATTATTTAAACACTGTGGTTTCATCAAGTAAACTGAAGCTCATTTACACAAAACATCCCAAATGCTTACAATTTTATGCGCACACCAATAAATTTCAAATTAATCTATCCTTCAATTCATATTGTAATTCGAAAATAATTAGGTAAAACCATTTCATTTGAATTTGAGAGGCTTTCACTTGGTAAAATTCTTGAATAATAAAAAACAAGTAATGTAGGAATTTTACTTAATAATTGTTATTCCGCGTAAAACGAATTCATTCATTCGTCTGAAGAAGTTACTAAAATTCGTTTTTATTATTAAAACCATTTCGATTGAAAAATATTCGTGAACCTTGAAAACTTTTAACTCTATATCTCAAAGATTAAAACAGAATTTCACAAACACTGGTTTTTTCAACGCATTCAAAGAAAGAAGTTGTAATAAGGAGATAATGCAAGAATTTCATTGGAAGTTTTGTAAGATGTTACTAGGAATCTTTCAATTTCATATAGGCAACTTGGAGCAGCGAAGGCGATTCTAAGATCTGAGGTTCGGCAAATCAACAGAGGAAATAAATTTCAATATTTGGAGATTAGATAATCTCAGTTTTTTTCATCCAGGGGATTATGAGTGACGAGTAGAATTTCGTAGATGGTGGTTTATCAACGCGATCATTAAACGATCATTAAAACCGAATCTCCTCTGGTGTTGAACATTCACTTCCGGTTGGGGTTTGCCATAGGAGTAGTAATATTTATTATTGCAATTGAATAACTAGCTACTCTACTACAATCATCTCATATGGTATTCTGCTATAACTTGGGGTTTTCTCTTGTTCTTTCCTGATACCATCAGCAAAATTCTTGCAGTTGCCCACTGGCTCTACAAACTGAGATTCCTCATCTCATAAGGTTGAAACTCATTTTTCTGTGAATTCGCGAAACCTTAACTTTTGGTTTCGCGCTCCTTTCACTTTGCCTATATGAAATTCAATAAATCACAGCTACTGCTACCGGGATGGGGTCACACACACTATGGAAACACTGATGGTTAACACAAAACACTCTTGGTAAACGTAGAATTTAAATGAAATAAAAACACGTGGTTCGTGCGTGTGCTGCAGCCGGTTTTCTAAGACAGTATGAATTCGACGAGGTCGTTGAAGAGAAAAAGTCGCGAGTCTCCGATGATATTTAAACCCTCGGTCCAGGTAGGCCCAGAGTACGTTCTGTGCCTAGCCCTGTTGAAGGGCCTACTAGGCGATCTGTGATTAGGGAAGCGTGGTTAACACCGTAACACGCTTATTCAGAGGGGCCTAGAGCGATCTATGGTTAGATACTGTAGTGGACATGGTAACATTACATCTTCAAGAGCTTTGCTTGTAACTTTCAAATCATCTTATTTATCGTAACTTTTCCCTTTGAGTGCTCTGAAAGAACCAGTGTTTATGAGGTCACTTTCAATGGTTGGATTAAAAACAAATAAGGTTGTCACCTGACAGGAAAACGAACGGAATAATTTTCCGTTTTTTAATCAGAATCATACTCCATTCTGAACATCCAACACATCTAACATAAAACAATGTGAATTGAACGATGAATTAATTTTGAAATTCATCGTTGTGAGCGAAGAAATGAAAACATTTGTGATGTTTTGTTCAATTTCGCTGAATGAAACAGAAGAATGGAATTTTCATTTCTGAAAAAATTCACATTTTCAGTAAATTAGTATATCATCTTTATTTGAGAGAATAAAATCTTTCTTTGAGACAAAATAAAATTATTTGAGAAAATAAACTGTTCTTATTTTATCGAAATTGACCTATGATTTACATTTTAAAGAACACAAGTAGATATTATAATTCGAAAACTATTCAAAAAATAAAATATCTGAAAACGTGCCTGTCTACTTTAGAATATTAAAATGGTTTTTGCTTCACCTTTATAGCAACCGAGATTTCGAATATTTAGAAATCCAGAATAACTCCGGAACGAGAGGAGATAGCTGCAATCTATTTGCACCAATAGATTTTCCTTGAGAATTGAGAAACGCTAAGTATTTCACACAGCTGCCGTGCTGAATAGCGAAAATGATACTCATTACATACATCTCAATATCATCACTTTCGATTAGTGCCAGATGATGAACATTTTGTCATGTTATCAGACTATATAAAATATTCATTTATATTCTGAACATCCACAGAGCGTATTTATTACAATAATGCTTAAAAGAGAAGATCAGGAAATAAGTTATCTGATAGAGAATTTCCTAAGAGGGAAACTGGTCTCTCACTAAAACTGTCTCCGTTCATTCATCAAATAGGTCTCACATCTAGAAGTTCAGCTGTTTCACTTCATAAGCTCTTCAGAATCTGAATAATTTGTTCGAACATCCCTCCTTATATCCTTCTTGGAAAGAATAAAAGTTATCTATTTTTGGAACTCGCAATCCATCTTCATCAGAAACATGAAATATCATTATTTTTCCCTCTGTGTTCATCTTTCTCTTCTTAATATCATATGAGTACATTCTCAAATATAATGGCATTTCATCTTTATTAAAAACTCATTTCATGAAAGCCATTTTCATGAGCTTAATCTACAGAGAAGAGATTAGAACACTAAATTTCAACTTCCATAATAAAATACCTTTTAATCGGAATTCTCCGCGGAATAGGAAAAAGCTAAGTAGCTCGAAAGATTCAGGAGAAAACGATTAAATACCAGCATTTCCACCGCATTCAGATTTGTAGTGCCAAGGATTTTAGTGAAGCCGGGCATGATGAATAGCTTCGTTCATTCTCCTTTAACAGTTATGATCCCAACATTTCGAAAATTTAGATGAAGAAAGGTATATTTGTTATGTGGGATTCTTTGAATTTTCTATTAGCTTTGAAATATAATGGGATGAAATTTTGATGAGTATACCTTTTCTGGAATATCATGAATAGTAGAAGCGTACAAATAACATGATGCAATATATTTTCATCCCTTTTAACCTCAAATGAAAAATCGAATAACTTAAACATTTGTATCTACAATCATTTTTTCTTCTGTTTAATCGTGTAACTGTCATGTAGTTCAGTGTCATAAGTCGTATGAAAATTGAACTTTACATATGGCTGGTATCATTTTTAACTGAATCAAATGAAAAATATTCATATAACCCTCTGGCTAAGTCAGTAACAGAATGGTAAGTGTTCCAATTCCAGGTAAATTAAATCTTATGTGTATCTGAAATGATTATATTTCAAGTATTAGTATTTGCTCAGTAAGTATGGAATATATTAGCCTTTCCTTGGATTCCCCAATGTTCTTCAGTTAAATATAGTAAGCATCACCTAGAACACTGGAATAGGTGTTCATAGCTCACTTGGTCGCAGAATGATGATATTGTGTTATTGAGATTGATTGCTGAAGATATTTCAGAAGATGAAATTCATGTATGGAATTCTCGCTTAACACTTGATGAAACATAAAGAATAAATGATTGGTTTATCACTTGGCAAAGGTTTCACAAATATTTATTAAAAATAAATATATAGATGATATTTTCTGTTTTTGGATTGGCACAGACAGACCACTCGTTTCTTACAGTTTTTGAATTATTTTTATCGATCGATTCAATTGACAATGAAATTTAAAATGGTGAAAAATCTTGATCTTCTTGGACTTGTCGATTGGTAGGGCTCATGACTCACTCGCCTTCAAAATATACAGAAAACCAACCTATTGAGTGCTGTTCATTTTTGCTTTCTATTCCTTTGTCAGCTGTCAATTTTGGGAATGCACTTCAAGTTTTAAATAAGTCGCTTAGAACAACAGCTATGAACCAGAATTAATTGATACCTTAATAAGACAAAAACGACATGAACTTTTAGTGCAGAGCGTTTATCCATTGCATACTGCGAGATCTAACATGAAATTTCCAATTAACTATATCCCTAATATTAGCAACAAGATATGTAACAGATTACATAGAAATAGTATTGAGACCATCAGCACTAATAATTTCATTCATTGTTAGTTAATAATAAGGATGAAACAAAATGATTGGATTAAAACGGAGTATATAAAATACAGAAGTTGAAGAACATAAAATATCTATTCTCCAAGATAAAAATTCCATGGGTTTTTCGGACTTCATCAACAGAAATCATTTCATAGATTTCAATTATATATCGTACTCATGCATCCAGGTAATAAGAGAAGGAGGATGGACATCTTGAAGATTATTGAAATTACGTCCGCTCATAGGAAAAACCAGCCAATTTGCAACGACCAACTTGACTTCAATTTGCCTCCTGTTTTGAATGCCGTTATACATATTGAATTCAATATTATATTATTCTTGATAATGGGCTAACAACCAGAAACATATGACGAGTATTTTCAATAAATATTGTGAAACCTTTGACAAGTGATAAACTTAATCACTTAAAATTCATTATGTTTCCAAATAAGAAAGTGCTTATGGGACGGAAGTATTCATCATATTAAATTTAATTTGCGACCGAAGATCAACACCAGTCAAGGGGGGGAGGGTTGGCATGTTATGTATAACTCCATTATTTTCTTGGCATGGTCTCGTTTGTTTCGTGAAGAATTTCTCTCCTGAATGTACCTGTTTAGAACAAAAGGACATTTATTACGTACACCTTGTTTTTCTGCTGTTTTCCTCTTTTATTTTTCAGATTGATGTAATCCCACAACCAATGAAAATCTGGTTAAAACAAAAAAAAAATGTGATCACGATAATTTTAATTTCATTTTTCAATTCCAATTTACTTACAGACTACTTAATTCTACTCTATCAGTAACAGGCCTGACATGGTTATTCCTCAATGTTCTCTTTACTTTACACTTTGTAGGCATTTTGTGAGTTTCGAATGTTTATCCATTCTACATACATGGATGTTATCCTCTAGTTGTTCGTCTGAGGATATGCCGTTTTGTTAGAATTTTGCAGCGTTCATATTCAATGATAGTTACAGGTTCAAGATTGTGTTCTCCATTTTAACATCATCTTTATTTTGCACTTTCTTAACAAAATTAATAATTCATACAGCAGATTTCTAAATTTCAAGATGTGTTGAGAGATTATCTTCACCAATAAACTCTGATTCATCTCTCTCAGAACTGGTTTATAAACTTGCGTTGATAAAACCTGATAAGAAGTGAACTATGTACTATTAACTGGATTAGTTATCTTGAAAGTTACCATCTGTAGCGACCTTTAATGTAAGATGACAGAAACATTTGGCATTCATATGCATCGAGTTTCACTTTTCAAAGGATGGGTGGGACAGAAGAAGTCAGTATTTATCAATGACAAAACCGTGTTGTGTTCAATAGCGCGATCAGAGGGTTTAACACCACACAAAACCACATAGGGCTCAATGTATCCTGCTGAAAAATTTCCCTCGTGATCTTTAATTTTCCCCTAAAATATTTCACAATTCTTTGTGAGAATTCGGGGTTTCGTTCTCCACGAGGCTATGGGTGGTTTCAGGAGTTAAATAATGAAATGCTATAGAGCTGAAGAACCTTGACCAACTACAGGCACATAATCGAAGGCCTTCTTATAATCAATTCATATCACCAACAAGTTACGAAACTTCTTTCGCGCCTACTCGGTTATTACTTAATCGGTGACTCAAGCTTCCTTGTATCCGCTGGCAGCCTTATAGCATCTATTCTGTTCAGCGCAATGCTTTCAATATTTTCAATTACAATAAACAAATGAACACATTACTGAATAGCTCCTTGCGCATACTGGATATTCACAATATCTATTATAGTCTCAGTAATGACGTATTAATTAGCTATCAGGTGTGATTGTTACAAGCTAAAAGTAACGTTTCAATATTTGGGTGGCACTGAATTGTGACGACCATCTTGTTCTTCCTGTTTGTGGAGAAAACCTCATTACCAGATGTTAAGCAGCGCAGAACGCTTTGCCAACAACTGAGCAATGGTGCGGAAACAACAATCAGTCCTTAAACTGACATATTTATATTCACTCGCTTTGCAAAGGTTTCAATCTTATTCAATGAAAAACTGATACTAGTTAATCAAGTGAAAAACTGGGATATGATGCTTGACACCAAGTTCAGTGGAGACAGCTACATCGAGAAAGGGCAAAACTGAACTTGTCGCAAGTTATTTAGAATCAGATTGGGAGTCAAATTAAACATTAAATATTGGTTGTACACGACAGTGACCAGACCGCTCCTGACTTATGGTTACCTAAACTGGGCAAGAAAACTGAATGTGCTAAAATATCTGACAGTCACGGGTCCTCGGATTCGATACCCACAGCATCCGTGGTATGTACCTCTGCCTCCTCTTCTATACGTAATGGTGTAACAAACGGCCATAAGGACCTGATTCAGACTGTAGTAAGGAGGCATGTTAGGGGGGAGGAATTTGAATTCTGGACAGTCAACAATCCTGAACAAAATAAGAGGACATCTACCTGATTTTTCTATAAGAGTAAATCGAAATAAAGCAAATCAGCAATATGATGATCCTCTCAAGATCGGCATTTAATTCAAACTAATTTGGTATACATGTCTCACACATCCTAAAAGTTTACAGGGTCCAACACCAGAATAGATTCAGATATGGTTATTCGAATGGTTGGTGGTACTGACGAAACAACAATTCAATAAACATTCACACATTATGAGTCTTTTGGAGACCACACATCAACGAAGTTGTCGGGAAAATGAACAGCGGAACATATACTTTTCAGTTCAGCTCACGAGGCAACCAATCTAGCACTGCAACAATTAGTGCCCGCATTATCCTGCGAATTTATTGAAAAAAGTATCTGCTAAACTGAGAAACAAAACACATCCAGCACAATTAGCCAAAGGTTTGAGCACCACCAGAAGTGCAAGAAGTGAAAACGATGAGTTACAAAATGAACTAAACGAACTTCTCGACGAGATGAAATTCTTTATATGAAATTTGTTCGTGAACAATGAAATCTTAATCTTCTGAACCGATTTTAAAGAAAGTGTTCGTCAGATTAGTCTAACTAGAGGAATAAGGTAGTTAGTATCTCAATTTGCACTCGCAATATTCTTTATTGATACTTGTTTGTGTATTATATAACAAAGGGTTATATATAAGCTGTCAGTTGTCGATGAGAATCAATATAACGATTCAATTTCTAAATATCCGGATTGAGTAAGTATATAATCCATGGTACCGTGTTGAAAGGTCTAAATGTTTAGCAGATGGTAGTGTTAGTCAGTTAATCGACATAACGCATCAATTATATAGCATCCGGATTATTAACAATAGGAAATTCAGAATTTCAACATTTTGTGCCGTTTTCAGCTAAATATCAACTCTACGAAAATTTTCATCAATCGCTTCCAAATTGTCCATGGAATCAACGAAGGGTTCACACAATATGCTCGTTTGAAATCTCCCTAACGCGTGAGAAGAAAAGCCTAACAATCTTAGAAATGCAGTTCCAGTATACATACACGGAGAAGGTCAAAAAAGAAAAAACCAACTAGTGAGAAAACGGTTTTATGTGGTGGTCTTAAAGGGTAGAATACGAGGCGAGCATGTACAATTGCAGGCAGCATCATATAGTATAGTCTTAGATTAACCAGCTTTCTGAACAAGAATAATGTACTCAAAAACTTCCAACATGGCTTCTTACAAAATAACTGTACGGGGACAGCACTCATCGATGCGACTTCATGTATGAAACACGTGCATGACATGACTTTTCCGCGCTACTCTTCGTACTGAGCCGAGCATTTGATGTTATTGCCCATCTTCGTCTCTTTAAAAAACTGAACAATCAGGGTATTCGGGGTCCAGCACACTTGTGAGCCGAATCTTTTCTACAACATCGAAAGCAGACTATTGTCATAGGAGAACTCAATATAACAGCTGGTGTGTCCCAGGTGTCTCTTTTGGAGTCCTTATTCTTCGTTCTATTCATGAACGATTTGGTGATTTCATCTAACTCCGAAGCTAAACTAATACTGTATGCCGATGACGCAAACATATTGATCTCGGAAGAAACTGAACGTGACATGGTAAAGTCATCCATCATTGTGATTTCAGTGAGTGGTGCGGTCCTAATAGACTGATAGTCAATACGAAGAACTTGTTGCTCCTGAGGGTTTTCGGGAAGTCTTTTGAGGAGGTATTAAGACCAAATTTGTGGGCTTAGGTGTTGATGATGAACTCATGTGGGACTTTAGAAAACGATTAATATGTGTGTTATTTAATGAGAGCTTTCCTCGAAACGTGTCTCCGAGTGTGCTGCTTCTGATGTATTTTCTTCTAGCCCAGTCCGTCTTGTCATATGGCATTACCCTGTGGGGAGCCAGGAACTGTAAGGGCTTGTATTTTCATGAAGGAAAAACCGTTAGAATTATCACCAACTCAGGCTACTTACAGCATGGCAGACCTAAATTCAAACAGTTGAAAATACCAACCCTCCCATATCAGTATATATTACATTTGTTGTGTTACAACTACTGGAACCACTATCTATACATATAAACAAATTTTCAAATGTTAAGGAGAGCTACAAAGTGTTCAAAAGTGATGTTGAAGAATTTGCCATCAGTTAGTGTTTTCATAGCATAGAGGCAGTCTTTGTGTAATCTTAAGTGTTCTATACTTCTTATTTTGTTTTACAATTCTTAGCTGACACTTGGCTCTGTACATATGTGTCGAGAATTTGACTTATATCTTTCTGATGAAAGTTTAAAAGTTTTTAAGGAACTTGGGCAGCTTTCTGTGGACTAACTTTGAGAACAGGCCTCATATACGGTGGCAAAGGCTTATATGGCCACACAGACTTGGTTGTTTTGCAGTACTCAACTATGAACGCTGCACGATAACGAGATATGGTAATTAAAACAATGATTTTCTCCTTTCATGTTATTAGGCACAGTTTTCTTCCAGTCGATAACATTTCCAATATGAATATACAAGGAATTTAAAAAGTGGAATAGCAAGCACATTTTTTCAGATATAAACTGCATTTACCATATTTAGGCTGAGATGTCGACACAATAATTTCTTCGAAATAATGCTGTAATCTTTCAAAAACGTAAAGCATCTATTCTACAGATATGAGTAAATATCTCCCAAAATTTCATACTCGATTCAATTGGTGGAGTACCAAGATGACTTATGAGTTCCATTTCTGTCGACAAATAAATCAAAAAATTATTTAAAATATTTTGTTTTACTATTTTTTTTCTCAATTAATATTGTTCAGTTATTTAGTAATTGATTCTCACAGCCAATTTTTGATAATGAATATGGACTTTTAACACAGCTCCTCAAAAAAAATTCGAAAAATTATGCCAGAATCCAAATCCGAGGTCTAAATCACTCCATCACGTCAGGATTTTCCATAACTTTTAACATATACTCCAAAAACCATATAAATCAGACAAGCATTAACTTTAGGGCTTTATAATCTTAAAAATTGCCTAACAGTTTTAACCATATAGTCCCATAAATAACCCGATAACTTCATAACCTCAAAATCTTAGCCAGTGATACGTTATTGTGTTACTGGAATATTGCACTAAATGGGCTGTTTCCAGCTGTAAAACTTCCATATAACCCTATAACTTGACCCTTCAAACCTCCTTAACCTAAGCTTCAAACCCTGCTAACTTAAACTTTCAAACCCCCATTACTCCACAACGTAATTTCCAAATTCCTATAACTTCATATACTCCGTTACTCAGCGGCTACTACGGGATCTAAGTTTTTATGTTATGGGGTTATGGATGGGGTTTTCAATGCTCCGCATAATGCCATAACCTCGGAATTCAACCAGCAATAGAGTACTAAGGTACGTTTCTAAATTGCGTGATGTTGAATTTCTTAATGCAATGCACTTATGTGAAAAAAAAAACAAATTCTCCCAAAAATTTTTACGTATGTTTGCAATCCAGGGCACCTCCACGTGGTTGACGGTGGGCAACGGAGTTCATCCAGGATCGAGCAGAGATCCTGAATAACGGCTTTCATGCTGTCATGGCAAACATACGGAAAAAGTTTACGATGCAGAGGGTCGGATCCTCAGTCTCGGCGGCTAGTCAGGGTAATCAAGCGTGCCCCCAGCAACTGCAGTTTTGTAAAGGTATATTCCTCGACCTCTACAAAGATTCGAGTACACAGAGTTATGGGGCTTCGTGGTTAAAAAGTTATGCGGTTTTCAAGTTATAAAGCCCGAAAGTTAATGTTTTTGGTGTTTACTTTTGAGGTTTCGAAAAATCCTGACGTTATGGAGCAATTTGGATTTCGGATTTGGTTTTAGCGACCCCAAAAACATATGGTAACACTGGTCTGGGTTCTGGCATGATTTTTCGATTTTGTTTTTTCTGGAGCTCTATAATTGAAATTTTGTGCCACTGTTTGCGAACAGTTGGAAAATAAAGAGCTCATATCTTCTTTTCACTGTTGGACAAAAGTATTTCAAGAATAGCAAATTGCGGAAATTTCTTTCATGAGTTATTTAAGGACCGAATCTTTCAGTGAAACTTGCATAGAAACTGCATTATTTTTCCTTCAAAAATTGATTGCCCCATTTTCCAAAGTTGAACACGCAGTTCGACGCAGGCAACTTAGAATATTAAATTATTCGAGCTCCATATAAAATATGGCCATCACTACAAGGTGACAGTAGACATTTTTGATGCTAAAGCTTTAAAAATTAATGAGCAGAAAAGCGTAGAAGAGGAGAAATATGAAATATGACATGGAAGTGAAGCTTCTCTCTTTTTAAACAAATGCAGAAGGGATCTTATGAACGTCGATACATGAAAAATAGTAAAATTTCAATTTCCCATCAAAACGAAGGAGGTTCATTCATCATCTTTTTCGAGTACATTGAGTTTTCGAGTACAACAGCATTAACGAATATATACAGGTGTCTCCTATAATAAAAAAAACTTCTTATTGCAATATTGAATAGAGAAGAACACCTTCATTGCGGTTTTCTTACAGAAAAGACAGTATAAGCCTATCACAATCAAACATATTCAAGCAAATTGAAATAATCTGAAACCAAGGTTTAGAGCATTCATATAGGAATCGGCGGATTAAAGAAACCTGTCTTTTATAAAAGTATTTGTAACAATTACTTAATTAAAAACTTCAGTACTATCTTCGTAGAAGAATTTTGCACATCCTAAAGATGGAAAAATTAGTTTTTGATATTTGAAAACTGAGCTATGAGTGATATGAAACTGAATTGTCAGTGATATTGTCAGGATTCATTTAGAAATAGTAGTATGTTCGCACACAATGAAAACCGTAGGAAAGGCAGTTGTGGCACTCAAATTTGGACCGAGCATGTATTAGTCATAACCATAAAATACATCTCCATTAGAAAAAAATTAATCCTCATCTCCGTCCTCGATTTTGAGGGAAATTCATTGGTTCAAGCAGACCCCACCTATCTGTATTTGTTCAAGAGTTATTCAGTATTTCTCCATTTTCCGTGATTTTTGTATACGCAAATTGAGTGAAAACTATTTTGACAATCTACGAGCTCTCTTTAGTTAGAATGCAGGTATAAAAATTTTGTTGTTGGATGGTTTTCGAAATATAAAATAAACTTCTGTTTTTTTAATGTAAACCATAGGAGCATTTGGATAAAACAAACGAAATATTTTGTTCTCTTTTCAAATATGTATAGAATACTTGACAATTTCTTCAAGAATGTTCTCCAGAAAAGAGAGTTCCTTGAACTTTCCGTAATTTGATCAAGTACGCTTTTCCGAACTTACACGAAACATCAAACATGTCTCAATTTCTATGGAATGCAATGCAATAAATGTCAAAATAAATCGATTATTTAATTCAATTTTTCATTCACAAATAATTTACTAAAACATATTTGAATGTGCAGTGTTAGCAGATTCTGAATATTCGGAAAAATTCAACATGATAAAATATTACGTTCACATTGGATACGATTCCGATGCATCTTCAGAAAATTATTTTGTTCGTTTTCCTGACAAGAAGTCTATATCCCAAGGCTTGAAACAGAATGTCATTAATATTGGTGAGAGAAAAAATTACAACAAACAAAATAATGAAGAAAATGCAATGGAAACTTGGGAGGTGTTTTTGCAAATACCCCAATTGCATATAAACATTCTGATGAGGAGAGTGCGATACCGAAATCTTTGAAGAGTATAACGTTTCTGTGTTATAAGATAGAAAAATCTCGAGTTTTATAGCCCGGTATTTATGAGCGACGGTTTGAACTTTACCGATTGCATCAGAAAAAGTCAACAGGAATTCTCGAATTCAACCAGTATACCACATGGTTTGATGAAATGAGGGTGACATTAATGATCCGATGTCAATCCCTATAGGAAAGTGAATGTTTAACACCACGGGCGTTTCAGTTTCCATGTTTTGTGCGCTTCGATGAACGTGCGTGATTTGGCGAACGTCCGTTTCAACGATAATCTCCGTGGAGAATTTTACTAGGATATAATAAGACCATCGTCGAGGGGTTTTTGAATGCAATTCCATTGGCTCAAAGAATGCTAGTTTTAATATTATTAAATGCATGATTTCTTGAAGAAATCATAATAGAAGTGACAATTTGACCACAGAAATAAATCCAAAGCCAACATGGTCAAATGTGCTATTTTTGACTTGCTAGGTGGTTGAAGAAATGAAATCATGAAATCAAAAAACTGTCTTTTGTGATTGAACCGCTCATCATATCAAAATTTCTCAACAAACAAAAAAGTTTGATAATTAGCCTAGCTACTCAATGTCTAGAACAGTTTAGCTCAAACGAAGATAGTTGAAAAATTATGGTTGATTAAAACACGTTCGAGTTGTTAGGGACACTTGTTAAACGTCAAGTTGAGTGGATCACTAGAAAACGTGAATATCGCACCCGATTAGGCATACCAAATATGGTTTCTATCGATCGAGTGGTTCTCGAATTATTCGAAAAATAAGAGAAAGTATTTGGATTTGGCGACCTCTCAAACGAAGAAACTTTTCATATAGGTAAGTTGGCCTGAATCGACTTGTGTCGAGCTGAAGAATCTGTGGTTTAACGTTGTACACCCTGTATATCAGAATTTAATTTAATTATCAGTTACCAAGAACGATTGATCGTTTTAAAAAATCCAGAGTACAAATTGTAGAGAGATTCATTATAGATGCAGATACTATTTAATGCATACAAAGCGATATTTTGCAAAAAACTCATTTCTTTGACCTTTGAACCTTGATACTTTGAGACTCGCACACGTTATTATATGTGACTTTAGACACGAAATTTGAATACTAAGACGAAGTTTGCAGTTGTAATTTTCAACTCATTACTTCTCATTCCGAGGTGGAACCCCTGATGGTTGAGTGATTCAATAGTAGTCTTCTTCGTCTTCTTCTTCTTTTTCAGCCATTCTCTGTCCACTCCTGAACATAGGCCTCCCCTTCTAGCTTCCATCTCTCTCTGTCCTGTGCTATATTATACCATCCTCTTCCTACTTTTTCCTTTATGTCATCCAGCCACCTTCTCTGGGGGCGCCCCACTCCCCTTTTGTATAAGCGTGGTCTCCATTGAGTTATTTGCTTAGTCCATTTTACATCCTGTTGTCTTGCTACATGTCCAACCCATCTCCACTTCAATGCAGCTATTCTCGTGATTACGTCCTCTACGCCTGTTCTCCTTCTTATTTCTTCATTACGTATGTGATCCCGCAGGCTCACTCCAAGCATAGTTCTTTCAATTGCGCGTTGTGTGGTTCTAAGTTTGTTAGCAGATCTTATTGTGAAAGTCATGGTTTCCATGCCATACGTTAACACTGGGAGAACGCACATATTAAAAACTTTTCTTTTGAGGTTAATGGGGATTTGTTTGATTTTCAAGACAAATCCTAGTTTTCCAACAGCAGCCCAAGTCATTCTTATTCTTCTTGACAATTCTGCAGTTTGATTGTCTTTACCTATCTTTATAGTGTGTCCAAGGTATAGATATTCATTCACTTTCTCTATAACATTGCCGTCGACTTCCAATATTGCGTCCTCCGTTGTCATTATTTTAGTTTTTGTCAGATTCATTTCCAATCCTACTTCTTCCGATGTTCTTTTGAGTTCTAGCATCATTTCGTGGAGTTGTTCTAGGTTATCGCTTATTAGAACTATATCATCTGCAAACCGGAGATGGTTCAGAATTTTCCATCCACATTTATACCTTTTCTATCCCATTCCAACTTCTTAAACACGTGCTCCTTTGCAAGTGTGAACAATTTTGGCGATATCACATCGCCTTGTCTCACGCCCCTATTTATCGGGCTTTTTTTGGTTTGCATGTCATCGTCTAGTCTCATCTGAATAGTCGCTCGTTCATATATATTCTGTAGGATGTTTCTATATCTTGAATCTATTCTAGCATTATCGAGGGCTTGAAATACTGCCCACAGTTCTATAGAATCGAAGGCTCTGTTATAGTCTACAAAGGCTAGGTGTATTGGCACTTTGTATTCGTGACATTTTTTAATAAGTGTACGAAGAGTTTGTAGGTGTTCTGTTGTGCTATATCCTCTGCGAAACCCTGC
Organism: Cryptolaemus montrouzieri; assembly: GCA_013387265.2. Taxonomy (NCBI): domain Eukaryota; kingdom Metazoa; phylum Arthropoda; class Insecta; order Coleoptera; family Coccinellidae; genus Cryptolaemus; species Cryptolaemus montrouzieri. The sequence continues at coordinate 109,615,269 of JABFTP020000185.1, forward strand.
TTGTTCTGCCGGTAGATAGCTGTCGAATTTGTTTGTCAATCTGTTTGTGATAATTTTTGATAACAGTTTATAAGGGTGTGGTAAAAGGCTAATAGGTCGGTAATTATCTTTCTTAAATTTGTCACCTTTTTTGTACAATAACACAACGTGTGCATTGTTCCATCCTTCCGGAACACTACCTTCTGTTAGGCATTTATTTAGTAATATTTCTATTGCTTCCAAAGTGACCTGTCCTCCCAATTTTAGCATTTCGCTTGTAATGTTATCTTCGCCTGGTGCCCGGCCGTTTTTCATCTGGTTGAGGGCTAGTTGTATTTCATCAATGTTAATCTCAGGCATGTCCTCGGAACCGACATTTGTTATGTTACTAAGATTCGTTGTTTCAGGTTTGGGTTTCTTAGACAAATACAGGTCAGTATAGAAGCCTTCAACAATCTGTATTATCTCCGTTTTTCATATTTTATTCCACCTTGGTTGTTTTTCAATTGATGTATTCTGGGTCTACCAGTGTTAGTAATTCTCTTTAAGACTTTCATGTTACTGTTGTTTTCTATGACTTGTTGTATATAGTCTGTGTTGTAATTTCGTATGTCTTCTCTAGTCTTTCGTCTTATAGCCTTGTTCAGTTCCTGTATTCTGGATTAAATCTATGCATTACTTTCCTTTCTTCCATTAACCTTAGCGTGCCTTGGCTTAATTTTTCAGGTTTTGTTCTTGCCCTGTAGCATATGGTCTTTGTTGCCACTTGTATGTCTTCCGTTATCTTTCTTTCAAGACTGTTAATGTCTAGTCGAGTTAAGTTTTCTTCAGGTGTTAGTTTTTTGCTTAGTTCTGATTGATATTAAACAGTATTTTGCTTTAGGTCTTCATTTGTTGGCAAGCGTTTTGGACGTATCAGCTTGTTTCTTTCTTTTTTGGCCACGATTTCTATTTTTGCTCCTAATAACCTATGGTCACTGTCGACTTTAAATTTATTGATAACTGCTACGTCTTTTACAATATGTTTTTATTCGTTAGTATATAATCGATCTCATTCCTAGTATTCCCGTCCGGCTCTGCCATGTCCATCGCCGCTGTCTTTGTTTCTGGAAGAAAGTGTTCTTACAGTATAGGTTTTGACTCTGATTGTAGTCTAATAATCTTTCTCCTCGTTCGTTGATCGTGCCCAATCCATGTTTTCCTCTATTCGGTAGGTTATCTATTTTAGCATCGCCTACCTTTGCATTAAAGTCACCTATTATTAGAGTGAAGTGGGCTTTTTCATCCTTTGAGCCATTGAGATATCTTCATAAAACTCTCTATTTCCTCATCCTCTGCGGTCGAAGTAGGGGCATATACTTGGATTACTTGAAGTTTGTAACGTTGTGATATCTTTATAGTTATGTATATTACCCTGTTAGAAATTGATCTCATTTTAATCACTTTGTGTGTAAGCCGTTTATTGACTAGGATTGCAACACCTCCAACATGTGCGTTGCTTTCTGTATTTCGTTGGTACATTAGATGTCCTGACTGGAGTGTGGTGCACTTTTCAACTGGTAAACGAGTTTCACATAGACCCAGGATGTCCCATTTGATGTGTTGAAGTTCTTCTTCTAGCTCGACTAAACGATCTTCTGATTTTAAGGATCTGATGTTAAATGTGGCGACATTGAGAGAAGTTTTTGATGGTCGACTGGTCTTTGTAGATTGTTTAAGCGAATGTTTGCCTCCCCCAGAATCCATGAGGCTGACCTGCTGAGAGGTGTGGGATTGTGGGCTAGGTGCCCTACCCACCTGGGGTACAGTTCCATACGTTTTAATATTCGCCATTTTAGGGGTATAATGGCCTTGATCTTCCACGCTGGCCAAACGTGTTGGAAGATGGGTAGGATAGGTTAAGGATGTGGTTCTTAAAGATGGGATGAAGGGGTTAGAACGTGGCTTCCCTCGGGGGTTTGGAGACGAGGGTGGAGTCACGGCTCGCATAGGCAGGGTCGCGTCCCTGTAGTAGACCTATACTCTGTCAGGACACCAAAGAGTGTCTACCTGCTACCTGTAGTAGTAGTAGTAGTAGTTCAATTTTAGTGGCGCATACCTCAGAAATCAATGAAGACTCTAAAAGGTATCGACTGTTTCGTTCCAGCCCCATATACAAAATATAAAAACATCCTCCACTTTCTATTAAAACGTCAAATCATATATTCACGATATTCAATGTATTACGTCAAAGATTCATCAATATCCATACAATTACAACGCCGTTTCGCAAGAATCATCATTAATACCTAATGGCTCTCCTGACAAAGAAATATATTTTCTATTATGGCTTTCTGTAAAGGCATACTACCAATATAAATTGATATTCATTTCAATCTATTTTGTTTTATTCGATGGGGATCAGCTCTCCATTCATAACCGATTTGTGCACAATGCCTACGCAGTAATGATATTATGACCTATGATCATTATCCATCATCAGCAGTATTCAAAACAAATAATTTCGTTTTTAGACTGAATGTTCCAAGAATTTTCCAGACCACTTTTCATCAATAAGTTGCACAACTACTAGAATACACTACAATTAATAAATCGAACTTATTTTGAGGAAATTCTAACCTTCAGAAGAAAACACGTTCATATTTTGTGACGTTCTAACGTTACTTCTGCCACAGTAGTTTCATTTATTTATTTGAATTGTGGAGGCCGTTACTTGATGTAGATCCATGATATAAATGAGATAAAAAACACAAGGTTTAACTTTAATCTACACTTTATTTGAAAAAATTCGACGACGTTTCGCTGACACAGCAGCTTTATCAAGAATGAAAAACAGAATGAAGAGTATGGTATTATAAACAAATCGTAGAACAAGTTGGATGAATAACAGGAAAATCCACACCGAGCCATTGTACAGTTAGTATGAAAGGTAATAAAAACTAATTAAACAAGTTAAGTAGGGGTGAGTAATTCACATCTACCTGTTCATTCAAAAGCTTGTCCGAATGTTTGTATCTATTTATTTCTAATGCTTCTAGGAGATCTAATTTTGAACTTTTTGATTTTATATGTAATATGTCAAAGTTTTTATTGAATGAATGGTTTTCTTTTATTAAGTGGTTTGAATAATTTGAATCAGATTTATTTTTATCGACGCTACGTTTATGTTCAGATGTTCTTATGCCAAAACTCCTATAGGTTCTACCGATATAAATTTTATCACAAGAACCGCAATTGAGTTTATAGATTCCTGATTTACTTGATTTTTCAACACGAGATTTATTATTTTTAATATGTTTACCTAAGTTATTAGAAGTTTTGAAAGTTATATTAAGATTTTGTTCGACGAGAAAGGATTTAATATTTGTACTTGCAGAACCGCAGAATGTTAAACTGTTGAATATTTTATAGTCTTTATGAATAGAATATACTTCATTTATTGCTTTCTGATACAGTTTTTACGAATGATTAGATCTATCATATCCGGATTATATGAATTATTAATGGCTATCTGTTTGATGATGTTTAACTCTTTATTATAATCTTCTACTGATAAAGGTAAATTGAGTAACCGATGTGCCATGCTGTTTAAAGCTGCAACTTTGTGTTGAATTCGATGTAATGAGTAGTTATGTATAATTGTATCAGTATGTGTTGGTTTACGAAAGACCGAAAAACATGATTATTATTTTGTTTAGTGATTTTTAAGTCCAAAAATTAATGGAATCGTTCTGTTCAATTTCTATCGTGAATTTAATGTTCAAATGGATGGAATTAATGAAATTAAGAAATAAGTCTAATTGACGAGTAGTTCCAATGAAACATACTAAGATGTCGTCAACATATCTATACCAATGAAGAAATTTGGAAATGAGTGGATGTGTATGAATTATCTGTTCAATATTATTCATAAAAATCTCTGCTAAAAGTGGACTCAAAGGATTTCCCATGATCAAACCATTTTCACTACTGTAATAGATGTTGTTGAAAGAAAAATAATTTTGTTCAATGCAAACGTCAAACAGATTCAATATTTCAGATTTAATTATGTGGTTAACATGATTCGAATTCAACATGTTTTCGATTATATTTTGACATCACCTGGAGGAACACTTGGATATAAATTCTCAACATCAAACGAAATAAGTTTTGCGTTAGGTGGTAGGTTAACGTTTTTATGTTATTTATAAATTCGAAAGAATTTTTATAGAAAATTTTGATTTCAATGAACAATAATTTTTAATAATAAGATACTGGTCTAACAGGGTAGTGCGACATTTCACGGCTGGGGCTGTAACGTAAGAACCGACTGGTCTAACGGGGTTTTTACTTATACAATTTAATGAGTGAATACAGTTGAGGTGGTTGAGGGTTTGGTAAAATTAATTTGTATTTATCTATTGCTTTAATTAAAGATTTTGCGTCATTTATTGCAATTTAGTTGCAATTTGAGTCGATTTATTAAAATATTAAGCAGATTTGACACGAGAAATTGATGGTATATTTATTATGTATTATTATATAAAATATACGCAAATTAAATTTTTTCGTGTCACGAAAACCGAAACCTACTCCACGTAAAACTAAATTTTCTGACCATCAATTTTTGATAGATTCGTTAACCTCTCTGATACTAATTTCACAACTGATGAAACAAATCTCTTGGAGAAAGGTTTCAAACACAATATTAAATCAAACAAGATAAAATCTGATTTAGAGGAACTTGGCATATATATTGAAATTTCTCTGAAAAATATTCCTAATAACACTCACCTTAAATATTTAGCATCTAACATTATAAAAATGAATCATTAGCTGACTTTACACCGAGTAAAGAACAAAATATTTCAAAGGCCATCAAACAAAAATCTCAACTAAATGAAGTTATTTTTACAAAAGCAGATAAGGGTAATACTGTTATTGCGTTAAATAAAAATGACTACCTACTTAAAACTCTAAATTTCATTTCGTCCGAAACTATACAATTTTAAACAAAGATCCAACTATTAAATTCCAGATAAAAAATATTAAAATTGCAATAAATGACGCAAAATCTTTAATTAAAGCAATAGATAAATACAAATTAATTTTACCAAACCCTCAACCACCTCAACTGTATTCACCCATTAAATTGCATAAAGTAAATAACCCCGTTAGACCAGTCGGTTCTTACGTTACAGCCCCAGCCGTGAAATTGTCGCACTACCTTATAGATATCATTAAAAACTATTGTTCATTCAAATCAAAATTTTCAATAAAAATTCTTTCGAATTGATAAATAACATAAAAACGTTAACCTACCACCTAACGAAAAAATTATTTCGTTTGATGTTGAGAATTTATACCCAAGTGTTCCTCCAGGTGATGTCAAAATATTAATCGAAAACATGTTGAATTCGAATCATGTTAACCACATAATTAAATCAGAAATATTGAATCTGTTGGACGTTTGCATTGAACAAAATTATTTTTCTTTCAACAACATCTATTACATTAGTGAAAATGGTTTGATCATGGGAAATCCTTTGAGTCCACTTTTAGCAGAGATTTTTATGAATAATATTGAACAGAAAATTCATACACATCCACTCATTTCCAAATTTCTTTATTGGTATAGATATGTTGACGACATCTTAGTATGTTCCATTGGAACTACTCGTCAATTAGACTTATTTCTTAATTTCATTAATTCCATCCATTTGAACATTAAATTCACGATAGAAATTGAACAGAACGATTCCATTAATTTTTGGACTTAAAATCACTAAACAAAATAATAATCATGTTTTTCGGTCTTTCGTAAACCAACACATACTGATACAATTATACATAACTACTCATTACATCCAATTCAACACAAAGTTGCAGCTTTAAACAGCATGGCACATCGGTTACTCAATTTAACTTTATCAGTAGAAGATTATAATGAAGAGTTGAACATCATCAAACAGATAGCCATTAATAATTCATATAATCCGGATATGATAGATCTAATCATTCGTAAAAACTGTATCAGAAAGCAATAAATGAAGTATATCCTATTCATAAAGACTATAAAATATTCAACACTTTAACATTCTGCGGTTCTGCAAGTACAAATATTAAATCCTTTCTCGTCAAACAAAATCTTAATATAACTTTCAAAACTTCTAATAACTTAGGTAAACATATTAAAATAATAAATCTCGTGTTGAAAAATCAAATAAATCAGGAATCTATAAACTCAATTGCGGTTCTTGTGATAAAATTTATATCGGTAGGACCTATAGGAGTTTTGGCATAAGAACATCTGAACATAAACGTAGCTTCGACAAAAATAAATCTGATTCAAATTATTCAAACCACCTAATGAAAGAAAACCATTCATTCAATAAAAACTTTGACATATTACTTATAAAATCAAAAAGTTCAAAATTAGATCTCCTAGAAGCATTAGAAATAAATAGATACAAACATTCGGACAATCATTTGAATGAGCAGGTAGATGTGAATTACTCACCCTACTTAACTTGTTTAATTAGTTTTATTACCTTTCATACTAACTGTACAATGGCTCGGTGTGGATTTTCCTGTTATTCATCCAACTTGTTCTACGATTTGTTTATAATACCATTCTCTTCATTCTGTTTTTATTCTTGATAAAGCTGCTGTGTCAGCGAAACGTCGTCGAATTTTTTCAAATAAAGTGTAGATTAAAGTTAAACCTTGTGTTTTTATCTCATTCATTTATTTATTTATTTATTTATTGTTACAAAACATAGGAACCCCAACAGGTTAGACCCAAATACCGGGCTCCACAAAAAATGATAACAGGAAAATAAACAGAAATGAAACGCTCATACGAAATGAAAATTTTAACTTTCATAAAAATTCAGGAGAGAGGAAAAAGACTCACCTAAGACTACAGAATCAAGTAAATTATCATGAAAACTAATAACTACTACAATGAGCATGATTCAGATCTAATGAGATATGCAAAGATATTTTTTTTTAAAGAAGAAGGAGGTTCATGAAAAATACTTATACTGGCAATATGCCAGTACGCATGATTCGCAAGAGAACAGAATGAAAAAATAAACTAGTACGGGCCTTCGGAACATAGAAGAGTGCATTTCGACGACTAGGATACACGGGAACATTGAAAGTGAGATAATTAACAAACGGAAAACTAAAAGAATGATTTGAAATTCGATAAAGAAATACAGTATCGAAAAGGACTCTCCTCTGCTACAGGCTTAAAATTTTATGATGACGCAAACTTAATTGATAATTATGGTTAGGACTGAAAAATCTAAAGTTGAAACTTTTGACGAACTTTCTCTGGACTCGTTCAATTCTGTCAATATACTTATAATAGAGAGGGGACCAAACAGGTACAGCATATTCTAAATTACTCCTCACCAATAAATATAGCATTTTTAAAGTCCTTGGATTACTGAAACTTTTAGTATTTCTTAGAACGAAAACCAACATTATAAAAGCCTTAGAAACTATATGATCAATATGATACTCAAGGAACAACTTAGAATAAAGATATATACCAAGACCTTTATTTGGATTACCCTTCCAATTACAAGCCCATGAACAAAAAAATAGCATCGAAGACATTCTTTGTAAACCTTATATGCTTACACTTATCAATATTTAATTAAAAATACCTACTTTGACAAAGAGAAAAGTCTGTCAAGATCACTCTGAAACAGCAAAATATCATCATAGGATCGAATAGCACTGTACACTCTAAGATCGTCGGCATATAAATCACGTTTTTAAAAAGAAAAAATTCTGAAATATCATTAATTTAATTTGAAAATAAAAGGGTACCCAGATGTGACCATTGAGGAACACCAGAGGTGACACAAACGAAACCGGAATGAGTGCCATTGACAGCAACATACTGCAGTCTATCCGACAGATACGATTCTATCCATTTCAGTGAGGACTCCACCACAACAAAGTCCTCTAGAACCCACAACAAAGTTGCATGATGTACCTTATCGAAGGCCTTAACCATGTCTATGTAGACGGCATCAACCCGAATACCATCATCGAAACTACTACTTATGAAATGAACGTAAGGAGTTAAATTAGTTAAAACCGACCTACCTTTGAAAAACCCATGTTGAAATTGAATCAACTTGGAACCGGATGAATGAAAAAATTTATCAATTACTATTGCTTCAAAAATTTTACCGGAATAACTTAGAATAGAGACAGGTCGGTTATTACTTATTTCATTTTTCTTACCACTTTTGAAAATAGGTACGATCTTTGCCGCCTTCCACTTATGTGGAAAGACACCTTGTACTAAAGATTTGTTGAAAATAATTTGAAGTGGAGTCGTCAAACTAGCGGAACACGATTTTATAAAATTTGGTGGGATGGAGTCCGGGCCTGGACCCTTCGTGAGATTTATTCCCTCGATTTTAGCATTGACATCCTTCAGATCTATCGTGTTGAATGTAATCGATGAAGATTTATATCTACTTTGGTAAAGAACAGATTTATGTGGATCTTCAGAAACACTAGAAAAGTACTCAGAAAAAGCATAAGATATAGCCGAACAATTTTCTAATATTTTTTCACCATGACACATGGATTGAGGCATCCTCTCTCAACTCGCCCACATAAGACCAAAAGAGCTTAGGATTTTTCACAATTCCGCCCTCTACAGAAGCAATATGTGTCTTATGATCTCTTTCAACTAAGATTTCATATTATTTACGCAAAATACAAATATTTTCATAAAGAAAACGGTCTTTGAATTTTTAAAATCTTTGATGTAAGTTAGTTTTATCCTTATTGCATTTAATGGTGTTTCTACCAAACCACGAAGGTATTTTATCACACTTGAAAGATCTACGAGGTACACACTTATCTATAACTATATTCAAAGCAGAATAAAATGAATCAACACATTAATTCACACCGGTAGAACATGACAAAGTTTTCCAATTCAAACTTGACAGTGCCGAATTTATCGCTACATAATCCGAGTTGAAAAATTTGTACATCAATCCAGATTTGCTAGGAGTTTTATCAAAAAAAAATTTTGCATACACTTCTAGGGCGGGATGATGCTGGTCCTCTGGAACGAAAGGCGTACAACATCGAACAGAAGACACATCAGCAGAATTCGACAAAATCAAATCCAAGATTTTATTATAATGATTGGTGATACCGTTTAACTGATTAAGGGAATTCTAAGAAGAAAAATCCCTGAATGAGGAATACAACATCACTGATGAAGCCGCACTCACTGCCATCTGAAAACCATGAAAATGATCCGAGATTGAAATCTCCAACTATAATGAAGATATCATTGGGGTGCGAATCCATGAGAGATGTCACACTTTCTAAAAAGACGATAAAACCTCCTTTTTTTATATCTGGCGGAAAGTAACAAACACCCAAAACTAGTTTCTTATTTCCTGTAATTGACACCTTCGCTCATACATCCTCCACTAATGACATATTTCTTAGTGATACACCATCAGCCTTAATTTTTCTGTTGACGCCTACGAATACACCACCACCTACACCCTTAACACTATGGGGTTCTGATAATTCTAGGATCTTTAATATGAAAACAAAATAGTCATTTCAATAGTTTTGGCAGATCAGCTTCTGATGTTACATGACGAATTTTCGAACTCTGCTGCTCATCCTTTCGCACCAGTACTTTGCTATCTTTGTTTTATCTTTGATTATGATTGTAATTGTTAACCTATACGCAGGGTTCTTTTGAACCCATTTGCATTTTACCATGACAACATTTCTTAGATTTTTTAATAATGAGAATGTAAAAATTTCCATTGCAGAGCAACCTAATTATGCGCTCAGAGACTGTGGCATAAATAATGAGCAGAAATACCAAACATCGAGGATGGGACCAGTAGGCTCCAATCTAGGAGGCCAATCTAACCCTAATGACCAATTTCAAGACTCCTGAAAAAACGGATCAGAAATCTATGTTAGCGAGCCTCAGTAGCATCGAAATTTTCGTTATATAGAATTTCTTGCATTTGTATACCTAGTCGTTCAAGCTACTCAAGCAATGAAGGCGCAAAAAGATTAGCTTTAGTCTTTTTGATGAGTCCAGAATGCTGTTCAGTTCTCTCACTTGAACTGGCTATGCCGGTGAAACAAACATTATGAATTTAACTGATTCTTGCAGAATCATCTGTGATTAAAATATTCAAAATTATCGTTAAGGATGGTTCCACTAACACTAACGAATAAATCAAAGTGATAGATCGCTATTACTGTGGCATGATGAAAACCAAGTACAAGGTGATGAGAAATAAATGAATAGGTCGTTATTTGGATTTGGATAAACCAGATAGTAGGATTGTATTCAGCAAAAGGAGGTTTAATTATCCATCGAAAATTTGGGATTTACATAGATCATTCGTGTCGTTTATTATCTAAAAGTTTTCATTGAAACGAAAGTTCTCACAGATCTTAGGCATTATTTACATATTTTAATTTATGAGAAGAAAGGCTATTTTGGTTGCAGTAGTTAGCTGACGTTGAATCGTTATTTGTTGAGAATGAAGTTTGATGTTCTTTATATCTAGTTTTGAAGGAACAACCAGTCCGACCTATGTTGAAATCATTGCAGTCTTGACAAGTTAACATAAACTCCTGATTCATTTCGATTTTCTATAGGCTTTTCAGCATGAAATAAAAGCGACGACAATTAATTTTGAGATCTGAATGCGATTTTAGATTTCAATTTGGAAAGGTTGTTTGCCGCACTTTCACTTATTTTTCCAAATTATGTTGAAAGGATACTTTTTCAGATTTATAGGTACTTCTAATTGGATATATTTGTCCAATAGCAATATGTTAATGTTTCTCTATTTTTGCAATTAAGCCACAGTCAAAACCGTTGAAGAACGCGAAGCAGTAAAGTGTTATCGAAAAGTAGCGATTTCATAAAAAACGAACCCTCATATCTCCATAAGGTTACAAGTTGCCACTCAAGGCCAACGAATTCAGGGCATCCTGTAAAACATTTTTCATTTCTCTAAAACTGAACAGGATAACGTATTATCAGGATGATGTGTATCGTCTGCTAGTAAAGTATAAACATCAACAAAAATTGAATTTAATAATGAGCTAAATGAACATATGCGAAATTGCATGTGCCTTTTCAAAAGCAGTTTCAACGAACAGAATGTGAGAGAATTACTATTAGCTTCGTTATTTATTCCATACAACAACCATTAAAAATTTCAGAGGTAAATCATTATAGTACGGATATCATCAGTACAAGAGGGCTTTCAGACTCCGGATGAAATGTTCCTGACATAACAAAACTCTCTCAAGTTTTCTGATAGGCATCGTCACCTTCTTATTCCACACTCTATTTATCTGCATTATAGTTTGGTCGATTTAATCTCGGAAATATGTGACAAAATTCTCGGCTAGAGGTACAGAACACACAGCTGCGAAGTAAACGATTTATGGTTCATTCTCGTCATTTATCATAGTAGTAAATTACATGCCTGTAATGTAACAAGTGTTGAAACCAAGCACAATTTGTGGTTTCATTACTGGTAGAGAGGCAATTATTTCACGTTATTATTTGGCACCCAAAATTGCATTCTGAAATCTACAATGTGGAAAAATGGAATTAACCAAAATGTTTTGCACTTTTGATGGTTCATGCCAAGAATATAAAGTGATCGAAACTAACAATGTATGGCATGGTACACATCATTCGTTCTTTTTTCACTCTCTAGATGTAGTGCCGTCACAAATTAGTAACGATTCAATTATATAAATTACTCTTTTTAAATCTGTCAGTAAGGAAAAGATGAATACGATTTTATTTTCAAGAAATGAGACGAAGGAAGAACACAACAACTACACTTATGAAATCAGAATGCCGTAATGGTCACTCAAACGCACGAACCTGTATATTTCTTATAAATGATTCTTTTGACGTATATTTGTGGTTTTATCAAGCAAACACCTAGGAGGAAAGCGTTTTGTCAAGAATTTTCGTCTGGTCATAGTCAAATTCGTGTTTTTCTTGTTTTTTGTGTTTCTTTAGTGCAGTGCTGTCGTTTTTTGAGTATTAATGGGGTTTGACGTTGAGACACAAAAACAAGAAGAACACGAATTTGACTATGACCAGACAAAAATTCTTGTCAAAGAACACAGCAGAAAAAATAGAGAAATACTAGAGATGATACACATACAATAAAACATAGACAACTCTGTACATGACCGGAAAGACATAAAGACACTAAGCTCCATATACGTAGATTTTCTACAAAACAGGGCACAAAAGAAACGCGTTTCAAAAAGGTTAACAATCACAGTAGATACAGAGAACACGGTACAAACAGATCCCAGAAACAACTGAAAAGTACACGAAGAAAACAGCACCTTAGAACACTAAAACACACATAACCTCCGAAAGCTGACATCTACAAAAAACAAAGTTTCCACAATTCTTACAAATAAAAATAAAACTATCATCCAAAGATTAGTGGGTAAGATACATTTCAGAAGTAATTTAATATGAATCCTAATGTATATTCCTGTAATGTTGTAGATTAAATACTGTAGAAGGAAGAAGAAATCCCGAAACGTCTATTTTAGATAGTGTTTAAATATTTTCATAAACCTTAAACCCCAAAAAGTAAACTCAATATCAAAATAAAATATAAATGGTTAAAAAATACTAAAACGCCACATATAAATATATATATTCAAAATTTATCGAAAACCAACTATTACTTGACACTTCAATCCGTAACTGTAATTCCCAACCGCATAAAATCAAAATGTCCGCATTTCCTACATTTGTGCGAACATTACTTATGATTCCCCATCTCAAAAACATTTTGAAAAATGAATTAAAATTTTGAAAAAATAGGCATCAAATTACTGATACGATAAAAACATCATAGAAACATTGACAGCTAAGAGAGAACACAAATTATTATCATCCTCGATTCAGACCATCCCGCACATATGATTTTCCTGCTTTTCTTAGGGGTCAAACTGGTTTTTTCACCTCTCATGAGAGTAGCCGAGAAAAAAACTAAATAATTCATAACCATCTGACAACTGATTTTTCAGAAAATTCAATAAACGAAAATCTGGTGGGATTTCACAAAACACAACAGCAAGAGATTAGATTCATCAGAAATCGTAGAAATTTCATCAGCTCAAAAACATACTCAACGATAAGCTTGATTTCCATTTGTTCACACTATTCTCATCTATTTCTTGAGTATGAATGATATGGTAAAATTTGAATTCTTTCTTTGTTTTGAACACCTGATACATACGTCAAACATAATTTCATTCATTATATTTTGTGAAATTTCAGCCTAGTGTTTAATCTTCAATTGTTTAATTATATACCAAGTTACTTGAAAAACTTAAGAACAAGTAATGTTTGGTCGAAAATCAGATATCGAAATTTTCCATTGAATATTGATTTCTTTCAGCATCCTGTAATCATCAATCTGATGACTGAAGTAATGCAGAATTAAACTCAATTAAACAAATAATGATAGTCAATGGTTACAATCACAATTCCGTAAGAAAGAACAAAAATATGAGTTTGACATATATTGGTAATATCAGCAACTTTGTGAAACAACTTCTTGAAATTACTGCCTTAAACGTTGCTTTCAGAACAACAAACAATGGTCGAAAAAGAAATGTAGTTTTGATAATAAGAAAACAAATACAACTTCTTCCAACTATCTAACAGAAAAACTACATGCGTTCAATCTCCAATCTATGATCATAGTTGTAGAAAGTAGAACCATTAAAGTCAATCATTTGGAAACACTCGAGGTCGGCAATTCTTGGAATATTCTTGAAGATTAGTTGAATCTCAATTATTCTCTTTCAATCACAACGAGAAAACCCTCATCCTTCCTAAGAAAAAAAAATCCAATTTCAGAAATGAATCTTCATGGTTTCCAAATGAAACCTTCTTAATTAATTCAATTTGCTTTACAGAATACATTTCAGAATTTTATTCCAAGATTAATCTTAATTGAAATCATAATGAATAATAAGTGCGTAGCCTAATTCTGTTGAAGTCATTAATGTCGCCCCAACAAAACATGAACCACATTGTTTCTAAACAGCGAACACAATTCCAGAAACACTTCTTAGGGATTAGTCTTAATGGATCAAATTTTAATTTCCAATTAAAATCATTCAAATCCTTCTCGCGAAAATTGCACATTTTTAGAATCCTAATTTAACTTCACAAAGATTATACAGAATGAATTCCAGGATTATCTTCTTTTCATTTCAGTTAGAAATAGGAAATCCCATTAGGCCAATATCGTATATCTTTACGACACGTGATACTTTTATTTTAAATGGATTTTCTTTCCTCGACAAATGATAGTATAGACATCATTACTAAGAAAAGTAAGATACATGGTAATAGAAGTTTTGAAGTCATTCATTCGTATCTATCTGAAAATAATGGGCTAACCTTAAGTATTAAGTAATAGCCAAGTGTTCTGGAACCCTTTAACAGATTAGTATCATCTCTCATTCTCTTGACTTCGCTGATGAAGTGTTCTGGAACCCTTTAACAGATCAGTATCATCTCTCATTCTCTTGACTTCGCTGATGACACCTATCTCAAATATGCCTCCAATATTTCCTTTGAATGTCATTTTGGTAAAAGGTTTCTGAAAACTGATTACAAGATTTCTTAAAAACTGTAGCAGTGCCAAAAAATTGCGAAAATGTCTTCATGACTGAAGATGAATCGGTTTGAACTCATCCTATCCCACCGCTCCTAAACTCAAAGAAAATTAGCCCTTATATTCCCTAGTAGAATTATGTATTGCATGTCGAAATGTGGAATGAATTTTCATCTGAACTTTTGTTCAAACCTGCTGCCTTAAAAATTTTTCTCTCATTTAAGAGAATGGAATTCAAAAATTAAGCGAATATGAATCACGGCTACATCACACTAAGTTTGTTGACATTTGAAAACATTGGAATGACAAAATGAGGCACAACTCATAATATATCGAAAATCCCATTACTTCATCAAGGCAAATTTGTGAAACTCCTGATTTTTTTATTCGTCTGTGCACAATAGGGTAGAACGAAAATCAAGTTCTAACTTTTGGTTTTGATTCGGTAATAAAGCGGAAAATGTGCGTTTTGGTATGAACATAAAATAAATTCAAGAATATTGAAGCGCGGTGAAAATTTTATAAAATTTTGATTTTGGCAAATTTTGAATTTTTGTTAAATTCGTTAATAATAATTGAATAGCAGTGTTTATTTTTTATTTTAAGACATACAATTTTTTCTCAACTTTTTGATTGTCGTGCCGCAAGAGCGGTAAAAGTGGATACCTAAAGTACATTTCTCACCAATTTCATAATATTGCTACGTACATATATTAATTGTCCCAATATTACAAATAAAAGTTAATACTTAGATTTATAGAGTTTGAATAGAAAGATAAAAATTAAGTCTACGCTACAAGGGATATAGGGAGCCTGATGAGGATGGTAGGGGTAAAATATTTATTTGTATGTTCTGATAAGTCAGATGAGGTGTCTATGCTATCAGTACACTTGCCGAATTCAGTATAGTGATTATTTAATGTGTGAAAACATCTATTTGTTACTTTGTATCTCTCTTAATTTTGGTTATTAAAATGGCTCAGTCTAAGAAAGTTAAGACGAGACAAATTTCTGAATGTTCTACTGCCTACTTACAAAGACGTAATGTTGTGGTACTGTTTTATCAGACATAACCTCGAAGTTGCAACAGGAAAGGATCCTATTGTAGGTGAAATATCTGACATTACAATTCCAAACACAGAACAAATATGGTTAATAGCTTTTATTGCCAATGTTTTCAACCTGAGGATGTTACAAATGAGAGAAGGTAAAAGTTCGAAAAAGGTCGGATTCAAACATAGTCGGGTGCTTGATGTTGCATCCTGCAAGTGTCAAAACTTTGATACTTGCATTTCTATGAAAAAACAGAAGGGCCGGTTTTAGAAGAGGGATTTTCGAACAACACAGGACCAGAACGATGATTATATCTATTATACATAGGATTACCAGATATGCTTTTAAGAAAAAAGAAATCAGAAAAGGAAAAAACTGTAGAACTAGGTTAATTTCAATCAAAATCAGAAAATTGTAGTACTGTATCAAAAAGGGCATCTAATGACCGCAAAAGAGCCAAAGAAGAGCAAAAATGGAAATAAAACTTGAGGAAATGCAGCAGAGTTATTCAACAGAAGAAACAAAGCAACTTTAGACTTCAGAAAACACAAATATATTAGGTTAGATCTTTGAAACAAGAGAAAATGAAAATATTTACCCATATGTGATTTAAATTGGCATCTATAGTTTTTGTTTGTGACCATATTTGAAAATCAAATAGAGCTGCTGCAGCTATAACTGTTCTGTTTCAATGGACTAAGGTGTAATCACAGATGAAAACGAAACCATTGTGATAGGCAGAATGAAAATCAGACGAGCAAGATCAGAAAATCTTAACACTCGAAGTTTTCATAATCAGATAATCGAAAATAGACGAATGACAGACGTGCCAATCATGAAATAATGGAGTACCATGCACGTTCTGCAGATTCAACACGTTTAGACTTTTTCGTTCGAGGACATTGAAAATCCATTGCAATTTTGCCCATACAAAGCAGACACATTTCAGATGTAGACAAACAATTACAATATATTTGCTGCCCATAGAGATATATCGAATCGCCTTATTCGAAGAACTTCGCATTCTAAGTCGTAGTATGAAAGCACGTCAATTAATTGAAAGAATAAGAAGAATTTTTTGGCCATATGAGAAGTTCTCTATCCTATTCTGTCACCGTCCCAGAGTAAAAAAGCAGAACAATGTTATAAAGAGAGTAGATCCCGAACTGCTAAGATATTTTTACTACAAAGTATACCAAGATACTTGTTGGTTCAATTCCAAGCATTATATGCCTTCTCCTGGGCGAACTTTCGACATGATGATAATGAGACAAGAAATTATACTGAAGAAACTTAATTCACCAAATGCCACACACACTGGTGGTCTACCTACACACATTCTCAAAAAATGTGCCTCCTCTCTTTGTTCGCTCGTACCAATAGTAATACAAAGGTGCTTTGATGTGGGACTTTCACCTATTGCATGGAAGTCCACAGAAGTCAAGGGACTCAATAGAATTCAAGAGAAGTATAGACAAATCAGTCTCATCAGCTTGGAGGTTAAAAAAATGGAGAAAACAAATACAGACGCTAATGGTCCCTTTCTCTTCAAAAAACATGACTATTCACCAGCATGGCTTCCTCTCGGGGAGATTCATTACGACAAATTAATTTCAATGTCTATATTATTGGACGAAACTTATTGATACTGACCTACCTGTAAATATTATTTACCTGGACTTCCAAAAGACGCTCAATAAGTTTTCATTTCACTAAATTCCTGAATAATAAAACCTTTCAGGTCAGAAACGGCGAGTCCTACTCAAAAAGTCACCTAGTGTTCAGTGGTGTCCTCCAGGGTCGGTACTAGTACCGATTGTCTTTTTGATATACATAGCAGACCTGCCAATATTTCCATATTGGTCCATGCACGCGGTTGATTACAAGATCTACGCAAAAGTTATGAAAAGATATCGACATTGTCTGACAATGCAGTAAAGAAAGTTCATTCTAGTAAATTCCTCAAACTGCGTTATACTACATGTTGAAAAAAATAAGCCCCAGCAAAACTACTTCCTAGGCGGGTCCTTACTGCTTAGTGTTGAAAACCGTGGAGATGAAGAGAGGATTTACAAAAATTTGAATGATTGTATTTACAATAAATGCTTTATCTATAATTTTGGTGTGTGTCAGAAAAAGCACAAGTGTGAGCTCAGGAAATGTAACAGGGGAACCATACTATCTTGTATATGATTCAATAAAAGAGTGAAAAAACCTGAGGAAAAAAATGTTTCCTGTCGCTATTGCACTAGCAATAGCTTGTCTGTTTATGTTGTGTTAGTGTTGTGTGTACAAAAAGAGTACCAAAGATTTTTCTGCTTAGCCGCTTCATTCTCTTTTGCATTCCATGATTTCTAAACGAAGACAAAGGTGAAAGAAAAGGAGTTTGGACAGGAATCTGTAACAATGAAAAAAGAAAACCAGCAGAAAGATATTTCAACAATCATACTTCTCATAGGTCTAAACAAATCTGAGAAAAGATTTTACATAGTAATCAAGGTCATGAAAAGGACTAAGGAGATAATAAAAATAAATACATAACCTGCGATATTTCCTCAAATTCCATCTCTGTTTGACCAGGAAGGCCCCGATGGCCAGGTTCAGTCTTCCAAGTGATGCCGATTATGCTCTATAGATGTTTTAGTATCATTATGGACCCAATAATCTGGGTTGACATCGCTCATATATTATTTCTTTGTGGAACTTGCTCAATTTTAAGAAGAATTTGCGAAAAAGTTTTGACAGTCGTTCGAAAAATATGACATTTGTCATATCATGATCATCGCGCATAGAACATTATTATGATTATGATATAAATGGAAAACTTTTTACTTAGAAGAGTTTTCTCTTAGCTTTCCAAAGATTTTGGAAGAGAGATAATGCTTGATAATAATGAATCGCATGTTACATCCAGACTTTTCCATTGATCAATCTGGCCTTTTCCAACTTAATCGGAATGTTCACTTACGCGGTCATAGTTTGAAGTTCAGAAGAAATTCGTCTCCAAACCAGGCTGTTTTCTAATTCCCTGGTTCATTCATCAACAAGAATTCGTTTATTGTTATTCAGAAAATTCTGGAAATTTTCCTGAATAAATTCAATATAACCATTCAGGAAAAATATTGGAGCAGCTCTGTTTTAGAGGCTATTGTTGAAAAGTCACGAATTCAATTTAAATAACATAATCCATCAAATGAAGCTCTTCCTGTATGGGTATCAGCTCTTTGATGATTTCGGAGATTCACCCTTCATCTCCATCAGATGTCGAGAATCGAATTCGGAAATCCCTTCATCATCATGTTGCAATTTTCAGTAGCTTTCGAATGAGGTATCAGTCTTATTTTCCATATTTTTAAAATTCGGAATCCCTGCTGTAAGGGTTAATTTCGTAGATAAGTATCTGTTTCTGCGTTTTGTTGTCTTGAAATTAATAGTTTTCCAAATATTGATTCATTGTCTTGTTGCACAAGCATATCCTCTCTGAGTGTTATATTACATACTGGAACTATGTACAGAAAATACTATTCTTTCTATCCCAATTCAAATTCAACTCGCTTTACCCTAATGCAACTAGATTTGATATTTCTGATATAAAATAAAACTTATAGTCGAATAACCAAACAGATTCGGAACTATCTACATTTCACCTACAAATATTCAATTCAACTCACGATTGCAACCTTCTTTCGGTCCAGTGCACTGCTGGAATAATAAAATAAAGAAAAATATCCTTCGCATGGAAATCGGCTACAATTGCAGGAGATTTCTGTTGAATAAGCGAAGCTATGTTGCAGTATATACGTGAAGATTTTCGCGAAAATGAGTTCTCGTTAACAGTTTTGTCGATGTTGGAAATAATGCGACGAAAGTTCTATTTACACTTCTTCATAAATCGCCAATAATTCCAAAAAGATGTTGAGTAAATTTATCTACTTGTGAAATATATATATAACTCTGGTTCCGAACTATAGTTCGATATGATTTTTAAGTATAAATTGATATCTCTGGTTAAGATGGAGTCTTTCTCTCCACCTTTCCTACTTCTTCCTGGGGGTACATCAGTATGTACAATCCTCCAGCTTCAGAGTTGTAGACAATTATTTTCGTTTTGAGTAGTAGTAGGGGTGAACATCAAAAAAGTTTGATGGGTATTGAAATGACTCTTCCAATATTTTCTCCAGATTGTATTATAGCCAGCTCTTCTCTCATTCATGTAGCTGACGCTTGGATCTTTTAATCATTCTTCGAGAAGGAACCATTTACAGAAAATCGTAGATAATCAATTGATCGCTCTATTTCCTTTTTAAATACCTTGATCAATAATATTCTTTATTGATGGATGAAAATTCCTGATTGAATTCTTTCACAGCCTGTATTGTTGTCCGCTGTTTTCATTGCGCATCTAACATTGTACCAATATTCAAATTATGATTATAGTTTCTCCCCAATATGAACAGAAAGTATTTTATAATCATTCCACTGTTTTCCCTTTGGAATATCATTTAGGTGACCGTTTCCAAAATTTAAGAAAATGTTGTGAGATATAATGGGTAAAAGTCTTCCTTTGCAACAGTTTACGGGGACACGTTACTGTTCATTTTTTCGAGATCCAACAAATGTACCTTTTTTACGTAAAAAAACCTGAAACAAATCTGAATTTTATTAGATTTGTAAAACACTCATCCCCTAAAACCCTGAGCGCATATGGTGCGAAATTTAGAAACCAGAAAACAACATCTTATAGAAAATTATTTTTAAACATGTCTCGAATTTCAGAAAATTCAATTGAGAGACACAGATTTTATCGTAACAAAACATTTCATTATCTTGAAACTTTAGGGGTAAATATCTCAGCAGGAATGTATTTTAGGAAAAAATTTCATATAATAAAGTTATAGCATAATTTTGACGAGATCTATCAAATTCCTAGGGATTGATACCTCATTCTGAGACACCCTGTATAAAAATTTTCATAATGGTCGTTACTTGGTAAAGGAAATTTCTAGTGGGAAATTTTAGCCCTTCTAATTGTAATTTAGCCCTTTAAAGATAACTGTTCAGTGACGTCAACATTTTATTTCCGACAATTAAAAATGCCTATACGCTATAACATAGTTAAAACACCTTCGCTAACAATGTTTTTACAGTCTGATGCATAACTGCATAACTCATATTTCTTATATATGAACTGTGAAGATTTAGAGAAACAATGTTTCTCTTCCTTCTTTTCACTTCTTACTGAGGACACATCAGTATAAATAATTTTTCAGCTTCAGAGTTACAGAGAATTATTTTTATTATGAGTAGTAGTAGAGGTTAACATCAAAAAGATTGATGAGTATTTTCGAATATTTTTCGAGATGTTTTATATTGTATTATAGCCTCCTCTCCCACTCAACTTGTAGATGATTAATTGGTTGCTCTACATTTCATCTTTTGAATGCCTTGATTTATAATATTCGTTATTTAAGGATGGAAATTTTACACTGAATCGTTTTACAGTCTATATTGTTGTCCTCTGTTCTCAATTAAAATCCAACATTGTATCTTTAATCAAATTGTCCTTATTTTATTTCCCTAATGTAAAAAGAAAATATTTTATGATCATTCTACAATTTTTCTTCTGGAATATCAATTAGGTGACACTATCAAAAATTTAAGATTATGCTGAGATATAATGAGTAAAATATGATTAGTCTTCCTTACAATAGTTTACGGGGCATGTATATTCCTTCTGAATGATGAGGATCAAACATTCATTGTGGAAAATCATTCTGAAGATTTTAGGGCCTTAATAACAATGTAAAACTACAAGAAGAAGGAATGAATTTTGAAATATTTACTCAGACTTGATGATTGATTGATAATGGTCGATGAAAAATTGACGACCAAATAAAAGTTATAAAATGTTAAAATGGTAACTTATATTTTTATTATAACTACAATGGAGTGGCAAGCTTTGAGTCATATGAAAACGACTATTTGAGATTCTTTCAGTTTTCATGGAAAATAAAAATATTAGGGCGAACTAAACAAAATTGAAATTTTAATGGAATGATTCAAAAGCGTTTCAGTTTCGGTTTAGTGTAACCAAATTTTGGCCCATACTTAGGGAAGTAATAATGAATTTTCAGTGATATCATTGTCGATTAGTGTATTTTGGAATTGCATATTGGCAGCAAATTGAAAACAACACAATTTCCTACTTGATGTGGATTTGCAAGCCCAAGAATTATTCATAACCACGATCTAACTCATTTTGTTTATATAATCTTCAATCGAACTCAGTTTTTGAATTTTTCTGAGCCAAGCCAGACAAAGATGGAATCTACAACTGATAATCGTTGCTGCAGATCAAACTTGTTCAATTGGCTTGAGAATGCTTATTTCAAAATCAACAATGACTTCAGAATATTAACCTATCTGTTTTCATTTTTGCATTTTTCTATTATTTACTATTCGCCAAAACCTCGACACGCAGAACAGCTCATTATCGAGAAGAAGCTCCCAAACTTTACCATTCCATATGATCTTCTTTACACAAATTTCTCTGATGTTATTCCATTATAACAAGAGTTTGGTGCTTCATAAGATTTTTGTCGCCTTATTACTCGTCATTTTCCAAATTATCACCAATCTGATACACAGATGCGACGGAATCAGAAGATTAAGCTGTTTTTGATTCGTGTGAGAGATTCACAGGATGAATGACTTTGATTCCCTTCGGTGAACGCTTTGCAATTTAATGGCCTCTTTCTATGTCGAATATAATTCAAAATCGGTTTTCTTAAAACAACGTCATCATTCTATCAGATAGTTAGCCTCTTGCAATTTTATTGGCCTTTTCCAATGTCGAGTAAAATTGAAAATCCTTCTTAACTCATAAGTGCATACAGTCCTTTTAAAAGTATCACAATATAAATGCATGTAGTAAATGTTCAGAGAGTAATGGGGAGCCGGCAACACGTGCATCTTCTCATTAGGCCTTTCTCAGAAGCATTTATGTCTTTGGTACGACGTGAAATACGATAGTGTTGAATTCATTGACGACCTTGGATCCCAGTTTATATTCTACTTCGAATGGCGGGTATGTAATATTCAATTACTATTTAACAAAAATATTTTTGGAGCTCTATTGAAAAATTCCGACGCACTATGGGGTCTCTTGTTTACAACTTCGATGTTATTTTCACAGTTTCTTAGCAGGTTTTTTTCTAATGCAAGTTTTTCTCGGCGATCCACTTAAAAGGACTATATGAACAGAAATCATTTCTGTTTCCATTTCAGATTATCTCTGCATCAACTTTTGGACATCGTAGAAGGCGATGATTTCTATGAAAGTAATACGAAGATATATATTGAACCTCCCAATCAAAAAACAGCTGAATCTGAAGAAGACAGCGATGTTTCAGAACATGAAACTGGCGATTTAAACCACCTACCCAGAGGTATTCTGGGTCAAGGATGCGAAATTTCTTTCGAGAATAGTGAAGATAACACCACACTTTCCCATTCATCGGAGAGTGATGATGAAGAAATATACCACTTTCTGTTATACAACAGCTTTCCAGGAAGAAGAAAGGTAAAGTTGTTCAAAGAGAAAAAAAAATAAGAAGTCATAAGTGGACGGGGGAGGAGGGATACACCCAAATAATGTATGAACACCACTTGTGATCCTGTGCCTCCATCTCGCGATGCACATTCGGCCTAATCTCCAGCCGATTTCTTCAAACTATTTTTCACGGAGGTGATCATGGAAAATATCGTTCACCAGACTAATTGTATGGGTCACAAAAAAACATTTCTTAAAATTTTTCTATGGATGAACTGTATGTAATCTTTGGAGCTTTATTGCTCGGTGGATATGCCAAGTACCCTAACAAACGCATGTATTGGAATGCCACTAATGATACCCTTTCAATACTTCGGGACTCGATGAGACTCAACCGTTTTGAGCTTCTCTTACATCATCTGCACTTCAATGATAACAACAATGTTTCGACAGAAAAACTTCACAAATTGAGACCACTTATTAACGGATTGTATCAAAATTTTAGAGAGCACGGCGGTATAAATGAGCATCTGTCGATTGACGAGAGCATACCATTGTATGGACGGCATTATGTGAAGCAATATATCAAAGGAAAGACAATCACGTTTGGTTTTGAAAATTGGGTCCTCTGTCAAAGTTGAGGGTATATGTTAGCATTCAAAATATACACTGGTAAATCTGATAATGAAAAACAAATTGGTTTGGGTGGCAATATCTCTAATTCGATCAGCAGGACTGGAAGAGAATAAGGGTTATAAACTTTATTTCGAAAACTACTTTACTGGTATTGATCTAATATCCCATCTAGCGGACCGCAATATTCGTGCTACTTGTACTATACGCCATAACCGTTTAGAAGGATGTCCTTTTTCAGAGAAGAATGTATGGAATAGAGAAAAAAGAGGATCAAACGAGAAAATTCTGATGGCTCAATGGAAAGACAGCAATGTGGTAACGATGGCCACCAACTTCGAGGATCAATCTTTGATGACCGCTAGATGTTGGTGCAAAGAATCCAAATCCAAATAGAATGTTCCCCAACTAAAAGAAATATCGAATTACAATAAATACATGGGAGGGGTTGATAAAATGGATGGATAAGTAGCTGCGTACCGATCGAGAATGCGGCAAAGAAAATGGTACTGGCTCATATTTCAGTATTTGTTCGATGTGAGTGTGGTAAAAGGCTAGATTTTGATGAAGAAACTGAGACCTGAAGATCCAAACTGTGCAAATCTTCTAACATTCATACGTCGCATAGGCGTGAGCTTTATGGAGAAATATGGGACAAGATCAACCAGAAACTGACGACAGTTTGTCAACAATAACGATGTTAGATTTGATAATGTGGGATATTTGGTCAAATACTCTGAAAGTGACAGGAAATGTAAAATGTGCCATAAAAATTCGAAGTTCATATGTGATAAGTGCAATATTGGCTTACACCCTAAAAACAGTTATTTCGATTTTCAATAGAAATAATGCCAAAAAATATGATTTTAATGTTCTCGTATTTAGTTTATTCAAATGTGTTACTATCTTCAATATTACATTCGTAGAAAAAAATAAATGAATTTTCTAACCTAATCTGCTCTTATGCATATAATGCTCTTAAATGGATCACCTTTTTTCTCCAAACTGAGAGAGGAAATTTAAAAATAGCGACATAACCAGTAAAATTATATCCATTTCAAGGAAAATTATAATCAAATCAAAAATTTTTTTTCCACTTGCTCTAATGGATTAAAGAAACGTAATATTTCGATCTGATAGTCAACGTGCTCTTCTTGCCTTAAACAATTTAAAACTCGAAAACTCTTTCACAACAATCCATAAAAAGATTTTATTATCAATTTTCAATCTTAGGCAAAATGGCTTCCAGATGAATTTTCTATGGGTAGAGGCACATATCGGGATCATAGAAAACTAGAGAGTATATGAAGTTGCGAAAAAAGCATGCAAAAATCTCATCCAACTGATACATTATGTCATAGCAGATCAACTTAATGTATTTAAAAAATCTATCCTGAAGATGTGGAATTGCGAATATCAGCTTTGCATGACTGTCTCATTTCCTAAGAATATTAAAGAAGGACCATGTGGAACAGTGTTCTGGTTGTGACCGAAAACGAATAAGAATCTCATGCCGTCTGAAAATTGGGCATTCACTGTTTCCTTAAAACTACACAAAATAGGAAGTGAAGAAAATCCACTTCATTCCTGTGGTGAAATAGGCACTTCAGATTATCTCATTTCAGCGTGCAACAACTACCGAAATCAATGTCAAATATTCCCCACTGATATTAAGAAGATTTCCAGTTTCAATCGATAGTACCATTGAATTTTTTATTATCATCAAAGGGGTTGGAGGTTCATAAAGTATTGTTCAACTATTTGAATTCAAATTTTGAAATTCACAACTTTCAATCTCTATGTTTTTCGTTCTATTGTATAACCTTAATTTAGGGTCAACATTGAAATCACCTCGATGAGCCCCTAAACGTATCAGTGTCTGTGTTTTAGTCGATTATTATATGGAATTGAAACGAAAAAACTAGAAATATTCAATTGGTATGGTACACTGAGTTATTATATTGCTGGCTGATGACAAATGTCAATGCCATTCCTGAGTCCCACGAACTAAAAATAACTTCACAAATATTAACTGGTGTTTTAATTTTTGAATGATTATCTGACATTTGTCATATTTTTAAAATAAATGTCAAAAGCTTTTCGCAACTTTTTTCCTTGAATTTAACAAGAACCACGAAGAAATAATATATGGGAGATGTCAACCCAATCTATTGGCTTTATAATGATTCTAGAACATCTATAGATCATAATCGGCAACACTTAGAAGACCGAACCTAGCCTTCGGGCATCTCTCGGTCAAACAGAGAGGGAATTGTTTTGTTGAGTTTGAATATTGAAGAGGTCTTGCGATTATACTTCAAAATTGGCAAGCAAGAACAAAGAAGTGACTATGTTTCAGGAGACTCACACTGCTACGGAAGAACATCTCCGCGAAAGAGGAAAGCAGGTTAAGTACTTCTTGATTATCTCCTTAGTCCTTCTCATGGCCTTGCTTGCTATGTGAAATCTTCTCTTAAATTCAAGTGTATTTAGACATATAAGAGTCAGGTATGATTGTTGTAATATTTTTCTGCTAGTTTTATTTTTTTACTGTTACAGATTCCTGTCCCAAACTCTATTCCTTTCACCCTTGTCTTCGTCAGGAAATCATGGAGTACAAGATGAGAATTGAAGCTGCTAAGCAGAAAAATCTTTGGTACCCTTTATGTACACACGACACTAATACAACATAAACAGACAAGCTACTAGTGCAATAGCGACAGGGAAACGAGTTTTTTCCACAGGTTTTTTCACTCGTTTATTGAATCATACGCAAGATAGTATGGTTCCTCTGTTACATTTTCCTGAGCTCTTACTTGTGTTTTTCTGACACGCCAAAATTATAGATGTAAGCATTTATTGTAAATCCAATTATGCGAATTTTTGTAAATCCTCTTTTTTCAATATATATATATATATATATATATATATATATATATATATATATATATATATATATATATATATATATATATATATATATATATATATATATATATATATATATATATATATATATATATATATATAAGGCCACGTATAGCAAATATTTGGCAAAATGAACTAGATAGATAATCAAATTTACCGCAAACCATGTACAAGTCACATTATTCAAAAAATTAGAGTTTGAATTTTCGGGAGAAATTTATTCTATTTTCTGATTCACTAGATATTCATTGGTAACGGTGGAAGTAATTCCGTCGAGCGTTCTATAATTTTTTTTTTGATGTAATTAACAGTAGATGGAAAGTAGAAGTCATATTATCTTGAAACGACATCAATATTCATCACTGTTTGACGCTTGTTTTCAAAGTTTTTTGAAAAGATTTTTCAAAGTTGTGGACAAGCACCTACTGCTTTCCCCTTTCACTCAATCAAATTTGAACAATCATTATTTCTCTTCACTCATACGGTGCAAGAATGCTGAAGTAGAAACTTGAGATTTACTTAACGCATTTGAAGGCAAGTTCCAAAAATGGAACTTAGTATTATTCAACTACTCACTCGTAGATACCGCTACTTACCCCAATTTTAACCGCTTGCCGTTATTCATAGAATATCGGGTTCGGCAGTGATACACAAGCTAGTGCACGTGCAAGAAGGATTATTTGGAGCGACAGGTAGGAGAATTCCAGCACTATATGCTATTTGCGATTTTCCTACATTTCACAAGTGAATAAAAATCGATTGCCTGAAAGGATCGTATTGAACTTAATTTCATGTTGGTATTCGTATCTAAAATGATTCATTATTCTATAGAAAAAATTATTTTTGTATTACACAACCTCTAATGGATTTTTTTTTCCAGAACGAAGCTATGGATTGATTTTATGGTAAAATAATATGTTCAGCGATGAATTTGAATCAATTTTTGGACAAATTGAAGCATGAATAACAATTCCATTCTGCAGATATTTATATAAATCCGCCAATAGATGACTCGAAAGGTGATTCTGAGTCATCTAATAGGAAGAACGATGTAGAGATGTCAAATAAATTCGCATCAAAATTTTGTCTGCTCCTGCAGCAGCCTCAATCAGAAGTACCTTTGATGGGAAAAGGAATACAGAAGACACAGACGAAGATGTGCCTTAACCCATAAGAACTGTGAAAGATCAAGGTAAAAATGGGAAGGGCCAAGAAAGATGGAGGAACGGAGATTTTGACAATGAACTTGTAACCAATGATTCTGCAGATATTGAAGGCATTGATGTCACAAGTCCTGTAGAATGTGGATATTAAAACTTTTTTGGGATGTTGACCTGTATGAATATGTCAAAGATTAGACTATAATCTGTAAGCTACGAAAACAAACCAATAATCAATTCCAAATCACTACAGATGAAATGAGAATCTTCTTTGCTATTCTTGTGCTTTCCGGATACAACCCGAGACCGCGTCGTGAAATGTATTGGAGTCTTGATTCGGATATACGAAATATATACATTGCCATCGGGGAAGCTATGTCTCGTGATAGATTTAGAGAAATACTCGAATTCATCCATGTTTCAAATAATAATACGGAAGTACCTAGTGGGAACAAGTTCAGGAAAATTAGACCACTTTTACAACATCTTAATCGCAATTTTTTTAAATATGCTCCGGTTATGGAAAATGTAGATGAAGATGAATCTATGGTATCTTACTATAGCCATAAGAGTTGTAAGCAGAGGATCCAAGGAAAACTCATTAGATATGGTTCAAATTCTGGTATCTCAATTCATCAAATGGCTATTTGATAAATACTGATCTATATCAGGGAAACGATACAGGATTTGATGATGGTGACCTAGGACTTGGGGCTTCAGTTCTAACTTTTGAAAGTAAGTTGAAGTAACAATTTCCAGAGCGTCGCTTCGATTTTTTTATTGATAACTTCTTCACAAGTTTACCCCTTTTGAGGAAAATGACCAATATGGGATATGGATGCTGTGAAATGAAGACAGAATCGAATTGCGAATTGTACTCTCGATAAAGTATCAACGAAAAAGATCAACTCGGATTTAAGTATTATTAGTATGCAGTGGAAAGACAATGCAATAGTGCAAATAGCATCCAACTGTTACTGAATAGCCCTTACAAAAGATGGAAAGAGGTATTCATCGGTAGCCAAAAATTTATAACCGTTCAAATGCCATATGCAATTGATCTATATAACACTTCATGGAGGAACTGATCTAACGGATCTAAACATTTCGAACTATCGCGTAAAACTGAGAAACAATAAGTGGTACTGACAATTCTTTAGCCATCTGCTGTCCGCATCTCTTTCTTATGCCTGGCTAATTCATCGAATGCAATTTTGCACTATCCAAGTTTGGTGAAACAAAACAGATGCAGAAAGTAAAAGAAAAACACAATATTTGGTTGAGGTATTTGCCGCATAAATCTACATCCCATTGACTATTTTAGGAGTTATCATGATTAAATTGGGTGATAGTTTCAATTTCGGTATGTTTTCATTCAGATAATAAAGTTTTCTATAAGTTTCATCAAATATTTTATTATTCCCAAATGCGGCCAAGTTCCAACTCTTTTTCAAACACCTGCTGCTATGGCAATTTCAGAAAAAAAATGTTTTATTATTTTTCTTTGTGTTTCTAACCTCATATCATCACGAATTAAAGCAAACAAGAATTTCAAAAAGTTGGCATCGAATGGGTTAAGCGAAGAAAATGTTTACTTCTTGCTTAAATATCGCATAGATAAGGGGCAAAATATTCAAAGTTAATAAATTTATTCTACGAATTCTGTATAATAAAAACAATATAGCAAGTAATGGAGCATATTATTATTTGTTAAGCAATATAAACATCAACTTTGATTGTGCTAAATACAAAAACAAACATTAAGAATTTGAGATCTAGTTACACCAAAACATGGAGAAATTGCTACTGAATTGCACATAAGTCACGAGTATTTGCTTCGACCATGCACATTCAAGATATGCGCTCAGCTAGCATGCTTTTCACAGGTAAAAATATACTTTACTATACTCATTCAAAAGCATTTGTGTCTTTGTCTTCAGTATTATTGGAATTATTTATTGAATTAGTTAGAGAATATAGCGGTAATTCCGCATTATTGAATGAAAGATTTCAGTTATATTTTCGAATGTAAAATTCAAGGTTATTAATTCTGTGGTCAGTAAGACTCGAACTTGTCACACTGACATTAAGCATAAATTCATTCGATGAAAAGTTTACCATCCTAGATCTGACAGAAGTTGCCTGAAGTAGGATCTGAACTGAATTATCAAGCAGACTTCAGCATAACCCTAATTACTTGTCAAGGCGGACAATAGGAAATAACCTTAATTATTTAAATTTTCGAGAAGCTAGAGGAGGAAATCAGGGGTAGCTAAAAACTTATCTTGACAGCTTGAGTTTCATTAATTAATAGTAAAATATTAACGGAATAACGTGGCCGAATGTACTTCATTAATTCCGAAAACTATCCAAAGTGGAGGTTACAATTTCACAATAATGAGTAGGTCAGGTGAAAAACGAAAATCCTGAGGTCCTATCAGACTGGTTTATGAAATATTTTGTAATCGCATAAACACCGGAAACGATACATACCGAATTTTAAACTCTTCTAACTTTCGTTAGTGGCCATAATCCGAATATAAATTTGTTATAAAACAGCTTGGTTTGCGAAATATACTCCAGTTTCCGCCGTAAGGGTGAACAGCATGAAATTTCAAATAGCTTCATTTTCATTAAGACTCAAACATTCAACATTTTCTATTCCTCCACAAAAACTCAGGAAAGAAATAATTAATCTTGGCGAACAATATTGATTTAGTCTGGTCAGGCAGGTTATAGGAGAACACAACTCCCTATGTAATTAATGGAGTTCTACCAGTATAAGTGTCGTTTGTTGCGAAATAAAATAGTTTCAGAAATACAGTTTCAACGAAAAAAGGTTTCACAGCTGGTTAATTGTTTTTTTAGTTTTGTGCAGGAACTTCGTTAGGCCAATATAGTGAAATGAATTGAAGAGAAAACATGATTCATAAAGGATTAAATTTCAACCTTTCTTATGTTTGTTACGTTTGTCATTACTTCATAAAGCAGCCGAAAGGTTTCACATCTTATGGTTGAAAATTGCCAATGATTGATAATATCCATCCATGCCGGACTCAACGGGATAGGTAACTGTTTCTACATCGCGGAACTGATATCTCAACTTTCTGATTTCTCTCAGCCTGTTTTCTAACTATTCGTTTCCAATTTAGCTGAATAATTTCGTTCATTTCTAGAGGACACCACCCATAGATAGCTTGGTTGTACTACAGGGAGGTCTATATATGGTCCAAAATTTGATTATAGACAAAACTGTGTGAGCTCGGTGCCCATCTCGTCTGCAAAATGGCCATCTCGATCCCTTCCCTTTTTTAATAAACCATGGAGATCACCCATCCTCAGGTATGTGATAATCTCATTCAACCCAATAATTTTTCCTCACTATATTACTGTCTATTGGTTCCTTATAAATATAACAGAAAATGAAAACAAAATCAATCAGATTCCGAAAGTTATCGCAAGTGTCACGGAAAAAAGACAATGTTTGAGAGTAATAATGCTCCAAGTTTGGGAAGAAGACTCAGTCAAAAAGAAAATTCTCTGAGTTTATAAGTTATTTAAAGAACATTATCGTAAATCAGCATCACGGAAACTAAATAGAGGTGCGTTGAAAATAAACATCCAGCATGTCTTCGGACAATTGATGAATCTCGGAGCTGTGTTATAACGAATTCAAATGAAAATAATTGCCACCAATAAGAGGACCAACATATGCTGCAATGACAAAATACGAGCTCCTCTGTAAAACGAAAGATGGAGCAAGATGTATTTGAAAAACCATCGAAAATCTTCAAACAAGAAAACTGAAGCTGCATTACGTGTTCAACAACGAATGATCTACACTGCTTAGTTAAAAAGAAAAGTATTTATTATTCACCTCGTAAACTCTCACGAGCTTCACGAAAATGCATCCAAGAAGTTCACGAAATATTGGATAAATTCAATGTGAAAACCAACAGAAGCGACGAATTTTTGTCCATGAATGATGTTTCAGAGAATTTGATAAACAACTAAAATGTCATCTTCATATCTGTACCAGAAAATAATGATGACACTTCAGTTGGTTTTCGTGGTGCGAACATACAAATTCAGCAATTTTTAAATTTCCTGAATAAAATACATTGCCGCATCAGCTTCACTGCTGAAATAGAAAGTAATAACTCAATTGATTTCCTAGAATTAACCATCATACATTCAAATAACCTTCTCACTTATAAAATTTACAGAAAAGAAACTTTCACAGACGCATCGATCCCAATAGACTCGATCATTTAAGCCACAAACTAGCTGCATATAACTCCATGATTCATGCAGCTTACTCTGTTCCCCTTTCGACAGAAAATTTCCTAACTGAACTTAACATCATCAGAAAAAGGGTCTTAAATAACAATATACCACAACAATTTCTAAATACAATTATGAAACGCAAAGAACAACGTATTAACTCTGAATTACTGTATAGCATCGTAGAAACCCCGGAAAAAAGATACACTTGTCTCAGATACAAAATCAGTTATTACATATTCTTCAATATTTGACCACAAAATCAACTAACCACTCGATATCATTAAACAAATTTACAATCCTTCATAAATATAACAAGACGAGAGAGATGAATTTGTTGGAGAGTTTGGAGATTAATAAACTATGTAAAAACCCACAATTTACTACCCTAAACAGCCAACTAGAGCTTAATGCATCCCCACCACTCAATATCTGGGATAACTTTCACTCTGTATTTGTACTTAGCTACTTATCTGTTATATTGTTATTCACTTGAGAATGACCGTAAGGTCGAACCAGTTGTGATTATTAAATAAATTGTGGAAAAGTGAAAAAAATGTCTTATTTCGTTCTACTTTGAAGATGAAATTTCTTAAAATCAATACTAACAATTGTTCTATCTTCCCTTACCAACAGTCCGTTTAGAAAAACTTTTCTGAAAATGTATCCGGTGCACCAATTTGCCATTTCAATAATTGTCCAAATACTATGAATAATAGAATTATTAGAATTTAAAACAAATGTCTCAATAAAAGGCTTGTTTCATTATTTTTCAAATTAAATTTATTTGTTTTCGATTTATATTCTGCGGTCGTGGAGAAAATATAAGTTGTTACTCGGCATGAATGGGAAAATTCTATACATGTGATTCAACGCATATCGAATTTTTTCATTCTTACATAGTAACATAATATACTATTATAATGTTAACAGACATTTTCAGAAATTTTTCTATTAACACACCAACTAACAAAATTATTACTTTATATTTAGAATAGTTTTATGAAACAGAAACAAGGATTGTCCCGAAATTATCAAACATAAGTATATGTTTCTTTCACAGTGTTTGCCACATCATTTGGCTCATGCATTCTCCGAAGTTCCAATTGGAGACTTTCCACATTATCCTCCTATTTTGGGAATAGTCCTGGTACTTTTCGGTATCGCCTTCAAAACCACCATAGCATATCTTTCGATTGTTTTTTGGCACCTATCAAGCTGTGCTTCAACCTTGAAAGCAGCAAAAAGTTGCAGGGAACTACATCAGGACTGTTCGGAGGACGACGTAGGTGTGAGAACTTGTGTTTTCTCGAATATTGCTGCAGGAGGTTCTACGAATGTCCTGATGCCTTATCCTGATGAAGCAGGCAATCACCTTTTGCCCAAAGTAGAGACTGTTTTCTTCATCTGCATCACGTTATCTTTTCAGAATTTCGGCATAAAATTCCTGTTGATTGTCTGACCTTTAAGTATAATCATGATACATAAGATCATCATTCTTGAAAAACATTCAATAATGACTTGAGATTTTGCATTCTTCGACATGTTATTTTCGTATGTAGCTCGAATGAAAGCTTTCTCTATAGGTATTGTTGTTTCGCTAAGCGATTATAACCATAAACCTTCGATGCATCACTGTTATAAATTTTCCATTATTACTGATGATTTTCAATATTAGTCTAAGCAATTTCAATGCAACAGTTTTTTTCTTATCGGCCAAAAATTTTGAAAGAGTTTTGCACACACGAGAAACCTTTGCAAATTTTCGTTCGAAATCCTCTGGTTTACCTTGATCATAATCTAATTGTCGCTGTCTACCTTCGAAGCCAGCCTTGACCTGCCACAGCGTTTACGAACCAAGTCTTTCCACCGGTAGATAAACTCATTCAGGAAGGTTTTGAAGATTAACTGGTTACGTTCATGACCCACAGTGGCCACCCGGTTGTTTTGGAGCGGAAATATAAACAGAGGTCTGATACTTTTTGGATAATCCTCGTAAGGCGAATATAGATATCCATGTTAGGCATGGAGGATAACTTTTATAGTTCTCGTTCGTAGTTAGATACACAGTTCACATGATCAGTTTATAATTTCTTCAATTCATTATCTTGGTTAGTTTAAATTTCGTAGAGGACTCTTTCTATATAAGAAAGTGTAAAGAACTGTATAGTTGGGATAGATATCCAGGCTGAAATCAGGATTATTCGGCATCTTACGAATTATCGAATAATTCTCGTTGACGAAGTTCAAATTGTTGAACTCACTACAATGCAAAAATTTTGTTGAGAATTTCTTACTTTTTCATTGATTGTTGAAAGTTGAAGCGATGTGTTCTGCTGCACTCAATTTACATTCGATGTGTGCACTGTAATTTGCATATCCGCTAAGCCAGCCGTTGTAGTTTACCTGTAGTCTGTTTACTTTAACTATTCAACCAATTTCCGAGGAATTAAGGCTACGCTGGTAAAACGATCGTATTAAATTAGGAAGTTGGGTTAACAAATAATGACAACCTTTACTGCGGCAATATCAAATATTATTTGGCTTATGAATTATTAAATAATACTCGAGTGGTTTATATTACTGGTAATCTTATATTAATGTATACCTTTTCGAACGAAGATTGAAATTAATATTAATAGCCTGTATTAAAATTTGACGAACAGATAACCCTTAAACTTCAGATGTTGTGTGCATTTTAAATAAAAGTATATTCGGTTTTGTGATGTTTTATATCCACATGTTCGTCTCACCCAGAATTTTTTAACGAAAACTATTAAGAACTTTCAGATGTATTCTTGTAAGTAAACGAAATCTCGACTCAACGTAAACAAAACTCTCTCCCAGTCACCTTCTAACGAATTCTCATGTTCCCTGGCAAAATTCGATAGGGCTGTTCCATGTGCAACGATTGGATCAGAAGCGAACTGTATCTCAAAGAGGAAATTCTTGAATCACGATCATGGATCGCCGTTTTTGTACGAGGTCGTCCTTGCTCAGGCCCCTTTTCACCGCTATCAGTCTCCTTGTACCAGCAGATCTCTCTGGAAAGAAATAAATGGAACTCACCAAACCTATGACATATTATTGTACACGTCCAACGTAGGTTATGTAATATCACTGCGTCAACACACTCTGGAATCAAAATTCTTGATTCTCATTGCATTATTACCGAAAATTAAAATTTCTATGGCGAGCAAACGTTACTCGCAAAAATTGAAAGCAACTGCAGTTTTGGGTATGAGGTGGTTTCTTGCAAAATCTCAATTTATTGCTTTCATTTTATTTCCATTGAGAGGAACATTTGCGCAAAGGAAAAATATTGAATTTTGTTGATATATGTCCTGATATATCCAAAAAAACATATTTCAATAATTAGTTGCCTATAGAGAAATAAATTTGAAATATTGAAATTACGCTTTGATTTCTTGGCGCCGTTTGAATACAGGGAACTAGATTGAGTGTTTCCCTATTAGAAATGTTGAAAAAATACTATGAAAATGAGAAATGGACTAGGCTAATGAAACTATGGTTTCACAGCTCGGTGAAGTGCAAAAGAGTGAGGCTGTATAGAGAGGGACAGCCTGCTTTGATTCCGGGTTCCAGGGCAGATGATATTAGGTTCCACTTTTGTTTATTACATTTTTTTTTGAGATTTCTTCATGTTATCATCAAACACGCAGATTGTGAACCAATTATTTAGCGAGACTCCTATAACTATCATAATGCTTGCTGACCAAAATTGGTATTGTCATTTTCTTGTCTACAGATCTTGTGCTAAGAAGTCAAACTCAAGAATGCTAACACAGTATGCCCCAAAATAGACAGAATGTCCTACGACTTGGCTGAAGAAAATAATCTTTTCCGGATGCAAACATTCCCACCAGCTACCTCACA
Organism: Cryptolaemus montrouzieri; assembly: GCA_013387265.2. NCBI lineage: Eukaryota > Metazoa > Arthropoda > Insecta > Coleoptera > Coccinellidae > Cryptolaemus > Cryptolaemus montrouzieri. Next base: position 109,651,460 of record JABFTP020000185.1, read on the forward strand.
TAATCATGAAAAGCTATCTCATTGTAGATAAGAGTATGCATTGGTTTGATATTAGAATGAAATAGGGTGCTTGTTGCTTGAACATGTCTCAATAATTGCTGTCAGCAAAGCTTAGATTACTCCTTAGGTTGAGCGGTACTTCACGCCATCTACGCCTTTTGTTTTGTCTATAGCTATAGTTCAATGTTTTCAACGTTCAAGCATTCGTTAAATCTTCAAGCAAATGTCTGGAAGAATCTCATCAATGATGCGAATTAGCACTCTGGGTAGACATGTTTTATATTTTTCCTTTTTACAAATATTTCTATGGAGGACTCATACAATGTATCCTAAAAATATAGAGAGGAATTGTGGAATACTTCCATCAAATACCGGCCATGCTGTGGAGTCAACGATAATCACCTACTTTCGAGTTTCAATTCAGAAAAACTATGTATAAACTGCCATGAAACTCTATTGGAGTACAATTCAGATTCTGCCTACTCCTGAGAATGGTGAATGACAAAATGAACAGAGTTAAAACAATAGAAAACTCAATATTCATTCGAACATTTCGTTTTGACCCTGAATATTCGTCTTCTTGACTAGAACACCTTGTAAGCCAGTGAAGTGAATAAATATTTAACGACAATGATTACCATTGTTTTCGTGCACCATAAAATTGACAATTTAGGACGCAGCAGTAACTATCGCTATTAAAGTTTCATATGACCCTTGCTAACGTCTCAATTCGGGTCAGATCCAAGATATTAAACTTCTCGAACTATCCGAATTTCATCACGTAGCGTTTTCATCTTTTGCACATATGGCTGCATTTTTGAAGTCCCTTGAGAATAAGAAACGAAGATATTATTCAAGGTGCCTGCGAAAGTTTCATCGTAGTTGAAAAGAACGGAATTCTTTTTCATCGTCAGAGACCACATAAAGTTAGAATGGTTTTGGTCAGCAGAATTTTTAAATCTCATCGTAACTCAAGAACTTTTGGATTATCTTTGTCATATTCAAATGAATTATCATCCTTTGAAGTCTATTGATTACATTGTTTACTGTACATGAAATTTGTTTGCTGAGATGGTTTATTTTTGTGCAACCAAAAAAGATTTTTCGTACCGCTCTCAATGTGAAACCAAAAATAAACTTTCCGATCATATTTTATTCAATATTTTTCATAAGAATCAATATATATATGTAATATGTAATAAATGAAAATGGTTCTTTTCAACAGTAGATAGAAGATGATAGCAGAAGTCAGAAATACTAAGCGGAAATTGGAGAACGCCATTATTTTCGAAGGTACAAGTTGTTTAATGAATCATAGCCTAACATTTTATTCGCCATCCGGAATGCGAAGACTTTTTACTGATGAGAGTTTTTGTAATAGTTCGGACGAGAGTGAAATTGACAAAAACATGTACAAGATGTTCGATTCGATATTTCATGTTGAAATCATTTTTATCACTCCTATCTGGAAGATTTCATTCAACTTAGAGAATGTTTTTAATGTGTCTACAGATAATTCTTGTGACAAATCGGACGAAAAAGCTATTGAGTTCTAGAGGTTTTCAAACATTAAAATCAGTTTCGTCGAAATTTTGATTTTTTCGAAATATAGATTCGCTCAGTAAGAAAAATAACTTTTTCCATAGATCAAACTACGATTATGTTCATTAGATATGGAAATTTGTGAAAGTAACAATTACATCCTACTACAACACGACAGCTAGATTTGTAATTTTCAGAATTTATTTTCTTTATTTATTTAACATTTATATTGTTTTATTTTTATAAAACTATGAATTCATCAAGAAGAAAAGGTAAATTACTGAAATACACAAAAGGTTTTTCAGAATACTTTCTTCACGTGAAATGAATTATATATAGGAAGTCGCCCAAATAAATATATATATATATATATATATATATATATATATATATATATATATATATATATATATATATATATATATAAGGGATTTCACCCCGAAGAGTTGCCCATATATCTGTTCATGGAATCAAACTAATTTCATGAAAAATATAAATCCACCACCCGGTTATTAATGTTACCATTGCCAGGCAATGATTATAATCACAACATATCCTGAAATAATTATATATTAGGATAACGTTAAATGTTATGAAAATACATCAATCTACCAGAATATATACACACTATAGCATCATCAGACAATGATATCAATGTACCAGCGAGTAGTGTCAGAGGCTTTCTCCCGGAAAAATCCAGTGTACGGACCTTAGTCAAGTAACACTGAATGTTACCATTATATATATATATATATATATATATATATATATATATATATATATATATATATATATATATATATATATATATATATATATATATATATATATATATATATATATATATATATAAACAGAAGCTATATCTACCAAGATATTCATTTCTGATCAAAACCTTATATATCGACACATAAAAACTGCAAGGCTGAAAGCACTGATAATATCCAACAAGAATCAGCGATCAACATGAAAAACGCAATATGTGCCGTATACACCGGCACATTTATTTTAAATATTCAGTACTGAAGAAGGGATGATAATACTCCCGAAAAGTCTATTTTAAATAGTGTTCAAATATTCTAACTAACAAAATCGAAATAGTAAACTCAACATCGAAATACATGTAAAATGTTAAAAAATACTACACACACAGACTATTTCCCTGAGACTATTCAAGTTTCAGTGAAGTGAAATTGAACAGATCCATGCTGATCAATGGCAGTCATCATCAAGTAAGGGGGTAACCACCCTTGAAAATTTGTAAAAGAGTAGATGGGTCGAGTGATACCTCGAAAGGAAGGTATTATCTTTGTTTAGTTTGTCTGTTTAGTTTTCGTTGAAGCACCCTGTATATACATATATATATATATATATATATATATATATATATATATATATATATATATATATATATATATATATATATATATATATATATATATATATATATATATATATATATATATATATATATATATATATATATATATATATATATATATATATATATATATATATATATATATATATATATATATATATATATATATATATATATATATATATATTGAATTTTGTAGGCTATCGACCTATTGAACATAATAATAATTATTCTTAATCGGGTAGTCGTGTTCGAGTACCAGACTTCAGGAATTAAAAAACAAATTGTAAAGTCAAAAATAAAAACACATGTGGCATGAATTATGGAACCCAGTATATAAAAATTATTCAAATTTACTAAATTTAACAATTCAACTACCACGTTCTTCAAAATTCTTGGCAAAACTTTAAGCAGGAGATCAGAATGACTATTATATTAGAGACTCGTTTGAATTCGTCAATGACATTTAAAGATTATCAGAGGGTTATATTTTGTTATCATTCGACGTAATATCCTTATTCATGAATATTCCCCTTGAACTCATCGTGATCATGGAAATTTTATCATACTCCCGAGGTTCATTTTTGGTAACAATTACTCGCTCTTAATGGTGTTCATATAAACAAGCGCTTGGTGCACCAATGAGCTCACCGATCAGCCCCATATTAGCCACATTAGTATTGGATGATTTACTTAACGCCATAAAACAATGCCTCTCCTTTCGATTTCCGTTTGTGTATATTTATCATTATTTTCGTTAATGACTAGGTTTGTGCTATATCTGACGCTTTCGAAAAGAAAAACCTGGATAATATATTCAATTCATTTTCTTATGATGGTTATCCCCAACATCTACTCGGCAATTTGATATAAATATCCAGTTATTATAATGGTCCCACTGAAAAAACTGACGTTAGTAACATAAAGTACAGGAGGATAACAGTTATTGACAAGCTGACAAGTTCTGTAGTTTCGAGATACAAAAACTACCCAAATATATAAATGGTGAAATATAATCAAACACAATTATAAGCTCTCAATTATTCACTAACACACGGGAAAAATACGGAAACCTTAGAGAAGTAATGTAGTTTATGAAATACCATGCGTTGACTGCCAAGGTAGTTACATAGGGCCGATGCAGCAGTGGATCAAACAGAGATTAACACAACCCAGAAATGACTGTCCAATTGATAGAAATTCATGTGAATTAATTGATTATCACCTGAATAAGAAACATGATTTCCACTTTGATAATCTCAAAAGAACTAGGAGTAGAATAAAAGAACAAAAGTCGCCTGTTTCTCCAGATGGTTTACATTCACAAAATTGAAAATTCTATTAATTTAAAAGTAATAAGTAATGAGTGAGCTCACCGACATCCACAATAATATCATGAAGAGAAGCGAATTGCAAATAAATACTAAAACGAGGATATTATGAATTTATGGTCATTCATGGTCAATATCAACAAATAAAAGCTGAACTTGTAGAACATTTAACGAAAAGTACGACATTTAGGAACAATTCTCAGAAAGAAAATTAGAAATTACTATTGATTTCTTTCACTAATGAAATACAGAAAAACTGAAATGAATAGCATTAAATCACTTCAAACGATTAAGATGTCATGAAGTGAAATCAAATCAAATGTTCAAATCATCCACCAACGTTTTTTTTAATTTTTCATTCCGCGGACGCACATCGACAATAGTAGCTTTTTACACTTGATTGGGATCAATGCTGTCAAAGGCATGTCCCACTCTTAATTTAAACTCCCCCGCGAATTTATCGTGGACCTGAAAACTTTGTTCTTAAGACGCCCCATAGATAAAAATCTAAGGCTTTAAGATGCGGAAATCATGCAGGTTTCCGGACCCAGTCTTCTTAGTCTTCTATCGTCAAGGAAGCTTGTTAATTCTTCCGATACCTGAGGTGTGCCATGGGTCGGAGTACCATCATGTACCATCATGGAACACGTGCCTCAAACGAGGTATGGTCCAGAAATACCGAAACAAATATAGCTGAAATCTCAAATGCTTTCACCATTCAAACTTTGTTCATAAACTAAATATTGAAATTAGTTTTTGTACATTGAACTGGATACATTAGAGCTGCAACAATGCTGGAAAATTTCGCTCGCGTGGACTCAGCGGTCCATATATGTTGTGAGAAGTCTGGGTTTTCTTGGATGTGAAGCATCACCATTTCGTCGAAATTAATCCTAATCCCACGTCCCCTAGATTCATCGATGATGATTGAGACTTGGTGAGGGTGCAGGTTAATTTTGTCCAAATTTTCATCAAATGATGTACGTGCTATACCCAAATCTGCAGCATGTACAGATGCATACGGATTGGCATAAGTTTAACCCAATAAGGTAACTGCAGTGTCTTCATCGTTGGTAATCAAACTGTTCTCTTCAACTTGGTGGTAAATTTGGGTACTCTGTTTAATCTCCTTTAAGTTCAACTTATTATTTGTTGACATTGATATTGAATGATGAACAAATTCTTAATATCCACGTTTGAGTATTTATTTCTCATTTTATATAACAAAAATCGTTTACACAAACCAAATTAGTGTTATTGCTTTTTTCAATAATTTTAAATTTCAACTGAGGTCGAAATTCATAGATCATTACAAAGAATATTGAGGAACATTGAAACTGACACTGGAATTAAATCCACTCTAAGTATATCTATTTTCTACTTAATTACTTAATACCAATCAATACTTCTATAAAAGACGGTTCTACTATTCTACTAAAGTAAAATAAAGTAATCGTATTTTGGTTTTATTGAATTGACAAATGTTTTTCGAGCACCCAGTATATGAAAAAGCATCGAAAAGTACGTTGCACTTAAAAATAACACTTTTTTTATCAAACTCACTCTATGGTGGATAATTTGAAATGAAACAGATGCTTTAAAAAGGATGCCCTTTAGTAAAGAAAGAAAGAAGTCCATCATGCTATTTTAAATAGCAAAGTTAAAGCCTTTCCGATATAACCGGAAGTGGTGCAGCACTGGAAACAATTGCAAATTGTACATCAGTATCCACCCACTACAATTCTTAAATTTCAAATTGATCGATAAACACGTTCCCTATATACTCCTAGTGGGGCCTGTATGCTAATTTTTTTTATGGTTCTAAGATGATGAATTTGCATATTTCCAGAGGTTCAAGATATATCGTTTTTCATGTCAAATGAAGCGAATACACTCACAATTTCAGACTTGATGAAGTCGTTAAACCTGAAGTTTGAACTGAATTAAATTTCATTCTTGAACAATAATAGCAGATTGTGAATGAACATCTTGCTTAAAGTTCAAAGATTTATGCCCCAATGAACGAACTCGAGAAAGTTGGTAAACTAGGCGTGACATTCGAAATTGACATAAGACTTTCGAATAATTCTCAGGACGCCAAGTTCATTCAAACTTGAATTAAATCTTTTTTTTACAACGAAGTTTCATCCTAACTTTTCGTTTTATTTTGTTCGTATACACTCTGAGCGTTGCTTTCAGCTGGACGAAAATGCTCTGATGTACACGAGTAGTTTTTTACTACGCCTTTCTCTGAAAAGATGGTTTATGAAATTCTTGGGATATGATAGTTATACAACTTTTTGCTGACAAATGTGAACGATGAAAAAATTCCATGTTGTAATTGAAAGGGACAATTCAATTTTTCAGAAATACATACATTTTCATATGTTTATTGGTTTGTGTAACATAAGTATAAACATGTACAGTATATACAGAATTATTATTACTCAACGTTCAGATCAGAAGAGACCTTCTGTGAACATATCGGATTATCGATGAATAACAAGGAAATATTTACGGTAAAGAGAGAAACCAGTAAAACTATTTTATAGGTGTCAAAATAATTAGCATCCACCTATTAGTCAAGTTCTCCTATTCGTATTGAAGTTCTGTAGAATTAAAAATTAGCTATTTTCTGGCAATTTCGCTTGGATATTGAATATTTGTAGATTATCAGCAGACAAATATAATGAAAATGCAAACTTCCCGAAAATTTACACCGAGCGTTCAGTCTGGAATAACAATTGATGGCTCTTCCAAGACTTATAGTTATCATTTGTAAGTCAAAATCAATTTTCAAGAGCGGAAGTCACAATTAAGTTCTGGTGTCAAGCTATGGTTCACAATAATTCGTATATAAACACCTCAAAAAAGTCTAGAGAACACTTCTGAATATCGATATATCGTATCCAGAATGATCAATATGGATGATTTTTTTTAAGAAATGAACACCTGCATCAATTTCTCACCAAATTATGTAGTGCCGCAACAGATTTCATTTTTTCTTTATAAAAAACTAAAAATGCTGCAGATGCGACGCTGCTTTATAATCATTTCATGTATTCAGTGTTGAAAATCAGTTAGTTGGCACTTTGTTTCTGTTGTAAGCACAAATAAAAGATTCAAGTTTTGTGATTCGACCATGGAAAGACGACATTGACAAGAGAAGAGATGTAACAAGCCGTTGGCATGCTCCAAGCTGGGAGCTCACAACGGAGGTATCCAGGGTTCTCGGAAGTAGCCCATAAACCGTTTATGGTCGCGTTTTAATGAAACAGGTAGCGTAGAAGAACGCCATGCAGGTCGTTTCAGGATTACTTGAGTCGCCCAAGACCGATTTTTTGTTTTACAAGCCAGAAGAGATCGTACTACCACAGCATCTCAATTAGCTCAGGAGCTATCACGAGTTCATAATGTACTAATTTCCTACCAAACTGTGAGAAATCGACTGCACGGAGGTCAACTCCACTCAAGACGTCCTTTAAGAGTTCCACAACTGACCCATGGAAATCGCGCTGCTCGTTAAGCTCGGTGCCAAGAACACATAAACTGGGATCAAAAGAGGTGGGCCACAGTTCTCTTCAGTGATGAATCTAGATTTAGTTATTATCCCGATTCGGGAAGAATTCGAATATGGAGGGAACCTCGAAAACAAAACCGTCTCCTGCATGCTCGAGAAGTTGTTAGACAGAGAGGCGGTTCAGTGATGTTTTGGGGAGGTATACACCTTGAACTGACCTCGTTTTTATACAGAACAACCTCACGGGAAATTCTTACGCAAATGAAATGGTTTTACCTGTAGTGGTACCGTATCTCCAAACAATGGGTCAAAATCCACTCTTCCAACAAGAAAATACCCTCCTCATCGTGCAAGAGTTGTCTTGAACGTTCTTGAAGAGAATGATATCGATCTTCTACCGTGGCCATCCTGCTCCCCAGATCTGAATCCCATCGAGCATGTGTGGGTTACCCTAAGAAGAAATATCCTGCGTCAAAACGTATTCCACCATGAACAGGAGCTTCGATTAGCAGTTCAGGGGGCTTGTCATTAATAACAGAGGTGGACCTTCTGGGTACTGAAAAATATAAGTGCTTCCATATCGTTTCGAAAATATTAGTTCAGGATTTTTTTTGTGTTTTACCGAATTTCGTCATTTTCAAATTTCAATTTTTTTTTATAATAGGGTGCTTTGGAGAGGTCAAATATTATTTTGTTTTCTTGAGAATACATTATATACAATACATCCTAACAAAAACCGAAGATTACTATAAATTCGAATCATCAAATTCATATTTTAAAGATATTGGTAAGTGTTCCCTAGAGTTTTTTGAGGTGTTTACATGTTAGGAATATTTCTACATGAAGGAGCGGAACGCCAACTACTATTCGAATATTTTAACTTAATTTGAATCCTAGAATCGACAGGATCAGACACTACATGCTCAAAACACTACAAAGACAGCAATCAAAGAAATAACAAATATATAAAGAGAATTACAGAAAACCGAATGCCACCTGAAAAGGTGGAAAATAACCGAAACAATAAAGATACCCTCTCATTGATGATATTGTTGATTGATTGATTTATTTTAAGTCAATTCATTTGAATATAAACGAAATGACGATAAAAAGACATTTTCGTCTGATTTCCACAATGTTTATTTTTTATACACACTACCGGTTTCGACAGTTTCGTCATTTTCAAATGCCTATAGGTAACAGTTGTGGGAAAGAATGCGCTAACTATATCTTGTTTAAATGTTAAGAAATGGGGAGATATTCAATTCTAGCTGACTATTGAGTGTGGCGAATTGTGTGTTTTACAGCGCTTGTTGATTTCCAAACTTTCCAATTGTCATCCCGTTATAGAATTTCTGAATTATCTAATGAAATGATGGGATTTGTAAATTCAATATGTTCTGGAACTGCGAATTTGTTATCTGAGGAAAGACGTTCTTTGAGTCTTGATTCGAAATTTCGACCTCTTTGTCCCAAGTAAGCTTCTAGCTTCTGGGCATTCATTGCATGCAATTTTGCATACTAATTTAATTATATTGGGACCAATCGAGCAATGGTTTGTTAAATTAAATTTGGAAAGATGATTACGCATGTTATTAGAGAGGAGCCAATGTAAGTTTGACATGCGCATTTATTTTCTGGTTTTTCTCCAATAGAATATAATAATTGAAACATTTGTTTTTGTTCCTTAAATTTAATAATACTGCTATTGTGGGAATTATTATTTTATACAATCTTCTTAATGATATTGATCTCCATATTGCAAAAGGCTCTTTGAATCATTTAATCAGAATTGGCTTATTTATGAGCAATATGAATGAAACAAACAATTGGGATTGTTCGGTCTGTACCAGATTTTTTTATATGAATTGTGCATGAGATTATCATGAAGTTTATTGATGATTATGTCGAGGAAATTCATTGAATTATTGCGTTCAATTTCAGAAGCGTTCAGATTACTACCAGCTTAAAGCAAGGTAATAGATAAGGTGCTCAAGGGCATAACAGAATATAAGAAAATGATACTGCACCATAAATTTTCATTCAGAACAAACCATTCAAGGATAAACCAATTGGCGAAAATCACTGCGAACATAAAGAATAAATGTAATATATCAACACTAACTGGCGCTGTATGGATATTGAAGCATTTCACAAAAAGTATTACAAAAGACGGACGTGCAAAATGAGAGTGGTACGCTTCCCACGAAAACTCAACAACATTATTTCAAACTATATAGAGTATAGATATATAGTTCTATATCATCAACAATACCAAGTCAACAGCGAAGAAAATAAAAACAGAAATTGGCTTAAGGATCAATTATAGGTCCTTCTCTTTATATATATATATATATATATATATATATATATATATATATATATATATATATATATATATATATATATATATATATATATATATATATATATATATATATATGATTTGTATGTTTTCACGGGTCGATACATATTTATATGGTCTCTTCGGGGTATTCGTCCGTTTTGAACTTAAGTTCCTTTCGAAACTTTAGTTTTGGCGACGTTTCGATGGAATCTCATGCACCATCTTCAAAGCCTATTGACGTTTTCGTTAATGCGTCTGATCCGGTGTGGCACTCCTATATATAACTTCTCAGCTGCGCAAATTGTAGTGGGTGACTTGTGCGTTCAGTGGTGGGAGAACTGGTTCATCGAGAGTTCGTACTTCGACTCCTTCTTCTGGAATTTTGACTGCTGTTGTTTGGGATTTCTTCGATGATTGGTAGTTGCTTAGCGTCACTTTCCAAGACTGCGACAGATTCAGGGTGTCATCTCTTTTACCAGTCTTTTATTAAATTGTTCGATGTTGGCCAGTTGCTTTGTTTTATCAAAGTCGATTGAATGTTTGTAGTCTTTCGTGTGCTGGAACAAAGCTGATGTGGACTGTTTATTTTTTATTGAATTTTTATGTTCTTGTATGCGAGATGAAATGCGTCTATTTGTCTGTCCTATATACCATTTATCACAATCCCGGCAAGGAATGCCATAAACACCCTGATTCTCTAAAGGGATCATGTCTTTGGGAGCCGAAAGTATGTTTCGTATTGTAATTAGCGGTCGAAATATGGGCGTGATTCTCTTCTGATTCAAGATTCGTCCAATTTTTGAAGTGACGCCTCCTATATAAGGCAATACTACCTTCTGCGGATTCAGTTGGGAGGTTCCGTTGGAGTATTTTATTTCATTACATCTTTTGAATGCTCTATTTACTTGCCATCTATTAAAGCCGTTTGCCTTTTTTTGGAATGCTAACCTCAGAGCCGTCATTTCACCTTGTACATGTTGCTGGTCAGCTAGTCGTTTTGATCGTTTAATTAGACGCCATTCAGTTGAGATGAGCGGTGGTGGGAAGCAGCGTTCAAATATCTATCGGTGTGTGTAGGTTTCCGATATACAGTGTGGTTCAAGTTATCTACTTCCCTCCCCTGATTTTTTTTCTCCAAAGTGAATCTGATACTACTTTTGATGTTTTTAAGGTATTTAAGGAAGTTGTCTAGTTCCTCTTCCCCATGCTGCCAAATCAGAAACACATCGTCCACATATCTGAGCCATAGCTTAGGTATTAAAGTTGCGTTCTTCAATGCTTGGGTTCTAAAGTTCGTCATATATAAGTTAGCTATGGCTGGTGAAAGTGGGGAACCCATAGGTGTACCTCTTATTTGTTTATATTTTTGACCGTTATAAGTGAAGTAGGTACATTTAATGCAATGTTCGGCGAGATCGAGCCAGTGTGACGGAAAATCATAGTTCATTCCAATCGAGTCTAATGCCTCGTTTATAGGTATGTTAGTGAACAAGGAGACTATGTCTAAACTAGCTAATATATCTTCGTCAGTGGTTTCTATTTGTTTTAATCTCTCTAGGAAGTGGGTGGAGTTTTCCTCGTAGGAATTAGACTGTTCTACTTCTGGCTGCATGTTTCGAGCTATATATCTTCCTAACTCTTGGTCTGGGCAACCTATTGAACTCACTATTGGACGGAGCGGTATATTGTCCTTGTGGATTTTAGGAGGCCATAGATTCTCGGGATTTTCGATGACTTTTCTCTTGAATGAGCCTCCTGTCTTCTTCCGGAACTTAAGTTCAAAACGGACGAATACCCCGAAGAGACCATAAAATGGTCTTGAGTGTACTTTTACTCTTGTATTGTTTTCATGCTATAACGAATGTACAGTAGAGACACGAAACGGAAATCACAACTCTAAGAAAAATAGATAACATAATAACAACCAAATACAGCAAAAGAAAATATGAACTAACACGGCAATTGTGAAATGAAGAGAATTATGGAACGAAACCAAGAACTTCAGATGAAGAATATCTATGGTAAAATGTAAAAAAAACGCAATGAGTAACAACCGGAAATACAATATATGAAAAAAGAAATTAAATACACTAACTTAGTCTCGGAACAAATACTCTAAGAGAGGTTGATGCTACCACTAAGGGAAACTTGAAAGGTGAAAAATAAATTCTTACACTTCTATCTGGTTGTTATTATATAGGGTGTCCCCCAAACTGTATGAAAAAAAGTGTCAGGTGGTACTTGAAGGCCTTCTAAGGCGAATTTGAGAGAATAGCACAGTCTGAATATTTTCAAATTCGAAGATATTAAGCTTAAAATATTTCCCTGAAATCAAAATTTTCAACATACGAAAATGATTGTATGGTGTAACCATAGATGGAATGTTGTATCTTGTTGTACAAAAGTTGGCATTTGTGACCACAATAATATGATTCTCAAGAATTTTCAGTTGGATAATTGTCAGAATATTTTTTCGATAGATAATTTGTTTTGAAACCTTCATTTTGTCGAAATGAAAATGGATTTCTTCGTTAATGAAGAATATGCGGAAATGATCTATATTTCAGGTTTTATGATGGAAATGCACGACAAGGTGCTCTGAAAAACCGCTGAAGATTCAAGAGTAATTCTGTGATGATGAGATGAATATTCATCATAATTATTCCAATCAAAAAATGGAAAATCATTTTCGTAATGACATTATGTTCAACGATGCGAAAATTTATTAAAAAATAATAAATGAAAAAATAAATAAAATCATTACATGAGTTGCATAAAAAAAACTTGAATGCATAGCTCACTTCTATGAAAAAGTGGCTGAAGCAACATATGATGAACATTGTCAATTCTAATCATTTCGGCGGCCTTGTTCGTTCGCTCTTGCTACTGCTCGAAATTTGATATCTCTATACTGTAAATCGATTATTTTCATGTATCCCAATATATATAACTCTAATGGGCTGAGATTCAATGACCGTGAAATTTGAACTCCCTTCTTTATCTTCCTATATGGAAAGTATTCATTCAGCCATTCAACAACTATTCATGCTTGATTTGGAGGTTCTTTTGCTCCTACATATTCTGAATAAAATTAAGCGAAACATCAATTGAATTGAACGTGTTCTAATGAAAATTTTGATAATTAATGGTATTCAGTCTGTGATTCAAAATAAAAATGCACAAGAAGATATTATAATGAAGACAAGCACAAATGTTGATAAAGAACCTTCTTCGGAACTGTCGTTGCCTAATCGCATTTAGATACTGGAGAGCCGATAAATAATCATTATGGAAAATATTAAATCATCTCTTCTGGTGCATGATTCATGAGACCATAAAAGGATGGAAATAAAATCTGGATATAGTGCATGTTGCTTAAGAATCCAGCAGTAAAATGTGAGTCGATGCTGCTCACTCCTGGCATTAAATTCTCGCACTCCCTACCGATGAAAAGGGTGGCATTCCTTTCTTTTAAAAACACGCTACAGGACATATTGGCGCATTTGCAACGGATCTGCAATTCGCCGAATAATTATCGAAGGATAATCTTCAACATAGTATATAATGTTCACCTCTTTTTGTATCCGACTTGAAAGGTCGTACATGTTTTCGGCACAAGTGTTCTCGTCTCTCTGAGTCTTCTGAATACCAAAGTAAAAACTGTAAGAACAGGAAGATGACTGAGGACATCTTCGGTGGTATTCTCTAGCATTTTCTCGTGCGTTTCTTACGCAACAACCATAAGCATAGACCATATCTGCATGTTTATCATTACTGAAGGAATACATTTCAAATTCTTGAAATTTAAAATTTCTAAACAATAATTCTATCAAAAAAGAAATTCTGACACTTATCTATCAAAACTAGCTCACTATTCTTGATGATTTAACTATTATTACGAATGTTACCTTCTATCCAGTAAGATGTGTGTTCCATGTCATATATGGTAACACCACAGAATCGCTCCAGTATGTTTTGTATGGAACCTTCTAAAATGAAACATGTTCGTAAACCGATGCCAATCAAAAGAAAAAAAATTATGTACTGGTGTAAGCTGATATTTACTTTTTTCCGGTGAGAAATTTAACAGAAGAAAAGGTAATCAGTAACTTGAATTATTTTAATAAAATGAATTCGCACAAATGTCAGCCCGAAAAAATTCACCGCTTATAAGAAATATGACATTTGTATTTGAAGCAAAGATCAAAATTGATTACCCTTATGAGTAAGCTTAATGGTAATCTTAATATGAGAAATCATATTTCATCATGCGACAAGACAAGATTTCACAACCTCGGTATCGTTTATTGTTTCAGTCATTTTTGGTCTGCTGAGTATCACCATTGAATAATGTGGAATTCGCACCTGGAAAATATAATACACAAGGCTAGACATTCGTTATGGGCATGTTAAATGACCTGTATAAAGAAATGGGGTTTACCCTGAAACTTTAATAGCTATAAAAAATGTTGGTGAGACCACGTATCACATACGACTGCATTGCTTATTGGGAGTGCAACCTCAAAAAGCAATCCCAACTCAAGCTCCCTAAATTGCTGAGAACGGCCTGCATGATGATTACGAGAGCATTTTTCTTTACACCCACTGGTGATTATAGAAGCATCTAGAATGGCTTCCTACAGATTTCATCTCCTTTCCCAAAATGGTATGGGTATATTCGGCTTCGTGCCCGGCGCTTTACAGTCTGAAATGAGATGCTGAATATGATGTCTGACATAGCAATACCTGAAACCAACATGGAGCTGTCATTCCAGACCATTATTTCAAGCAGACAGGAATGGATCAGCTCCAAGGGCCTTCTACTTGAGGGCCTCTGTTGATACATAAACCACTAAAAAAACAAGAGGTAATGGATGTGGAGTATATGGTCGAGAAGCTGCCAAGGAATAGTCGATCTGTCTTGGCGGGCTTGCGACTCTTTTTCAAGCAGAAATATTCGGCATTGACCATTTTGCTATCCCTTTGCTTGCGGGGGGATTAACAAATAGGTCAATAAAAATATCACCAATCGCCAAGTTACACTGAAGGCATTGGCATCCGATACCTGTGCTTCAATTATGGTGCAGAAATATCGCTCCACTCTTGCCAAACTGGTAGAATAGAATAGGCTCCGTCTGATTTGGGTACCCACATACTCCGGCATTGAGAGCAACGACAACGCGGACTCATTGGCCCCTCGAAGAACAAGCTTGGGTTTCATCGGACCGGAGCCTAGGCTCGGAAATATTGTAGAGACTGAGGATGGAAAATACTCGGTGATTATACCTGAAGGTACGTGAGCACTGAATGAGACCTTCAGATCTCAGATACTCTCGACATGTCATCAGTGGACCTTCCACTGCAACGGTTGGCTTAATTTCTCCAGGTTGGTCCTGAGAGTTATAACTGCCATACTTACTGGGCACTTTCGCTTTAGAAATTACCTAAACATGTTAGGATTGATTGTGGATCCTTCATGTAGACTATGTGAAGAAGAGATATGGAATGGAATTGAACATGTTTTGTACGAAACCTCAGCTGGGGACAGAAACGGGGTGGAGGGACTTCGATCCAATAAACTGAAGCTGATTGAGCTCATTAAGCTCTCGCCCAAAAAGCTTACAAAAAGAATGGAGCTTGTGGTGAAATTTGGGACAGAGTGTGCCACAATAGACCTCTGGGTCCTAGTGGCCAGGCTGCTAGGTAGCCCTCACTCATAATGTATATGTATCTATCTCTATCCCCATTTAGTCTGGTAGCCTAACTTTCAAATATTAAGGGAAATGGACTTTTCAACTTATTAGAAGATGTTTACATCGCTGAACGTCAAAAGATATGGTGTTAGCAAGAAGGAGCCGCTCCACATCTTGCAGCTATGGTTACTGACCTTAGACTGTTATTTTATATATATATATATATATATATATATATATATATATATATATATATATATATATATATATATATATATATATATATATATATATATATATATATATATATATATATCTATATCTATCTATCTATCATATTGAATTTTACAAAATTTTCGTACACCATAGTAACTGCTTCATTATGAACAATATTATTTTGACACTATAGTTGTTAGTAGATGAGAAAACATTGAATAATTTATCTGAATAGTCAATGCTAGAATTAGTTTCTGAAATGACATTGAGAGTAATGAACATACTTAGGCTATTTACCTTTCTAGATAAAGTTAGGAAAATTTCTACCAATGTCCGTTTTTCATGAAAACACGACCTAGATAACTTTGGAAAAGAAGAAATAATTATTCGACAATATCAAAATTCCTATGGTTCATTTTTGGAAAACGCAAGTAAGCATTATAACTCAAAAACAGCTCGACAAAAACGATTTTACGTACAAAAGTTCCTTCAGAATTTTGTACTACTTCAGAAACAACTAAGATAATGATCGATTCGAAAAATTTTCAAAATTTTCGCTTTGTACATTCCCTAAGGAAGTGAGAACATTCGTAATTGATTCAAAATATTCACAATCACTGAAACTGAGATCTTATCAATGTTTCAAAAAACATCGTACAGTTTTATTCCCAAAACTAACATCCAAATTTCTTAGTGAATCGCAACAATTCAACTTCTGTTGAAATTGTTTCCCCTTCAGAACGCTCCATTTATAACAGAAAATAAAATCGAAAGCTATTATTTAAGCTGTAGAAAACATAGAATCGAGAAATTCAGTAGATCGTTTATACATTGCATATTGATAAAAGATTGAAAATTTTCTTCCCTTCCATTTCGTTTATATCCGTTCCATCAATTGGGATACGCAATTTTGCCTATACGAATTTTCTCTTTTATAATACTCAAAGTTCTTCCATTCTTCCTTCTCATCCAGCACGGCTTTTGTAGTGGTCGTATCGAGAATTCTCGGAAAATTTAAAAGGCTGGGAGCCCTTCCGATAAATGCTCTTTTGTTAGATGAAATATATCTTTTTAATTGGTATAGGTTATTGATTGTTGGATCGGAGTAGTCTACGTTGTAAGATATTAAAGAAAGTATCGGCAAATTCCGTTAAAAGGTTCATTTTTTGCTTGATGGATTCAATTAATTCAGTGGAGTGCATTGAGGATTACAGCTTCCATTATTTCAGGAACAAATCTTTTTATAGTTAAGGAATATTTTAGATAAAATTATTCGAAATGAGCATCTACTGCAAGGAAAATAGAAACAAGAATCTCATTGGAGCTTAAAAATATAATAAAATACGAACATAGAATTACAATGTGCCTGCGCTAAACGCTTCATTTGAAGTATCTATCTGGGGAACGGATATATCTTTACAACTTTCTTATTTCGAAAGATTACGAATACTTTTCAATTTTTTCTTTCATCTTTTGTTAAGATTTGTCCTATCTTAAATTAATGTCCATTGAGATATGACCTTTTTTATCAAAGTTTTCTGAATAAAAGTGCCATTTTCTTCGCCCAAAATAATGAACTGATATAAGAGTAAGATTAAGATTTGCTATTTCTGAGGACAACGTACTATTCGATGCTATTTTCTATACAAGGTGCTCCGAAATCACTCACACACAATCAACATCAAAACTGGATTGTCAACAAAACTTTTTCTCAAATTCGAGTAGTTATTTTATTTCCTTTATGAGAAGAATATTTTAAATTAGTATTGGTTCGTATTAGGTTTCTCTATAACTAAAATGGCTCGTTTTTATTTTATTCCTGAACCTGCAGTTCCACTGAAAAATTAAATCATCAAACCGTCGAACATAGAAATATACAAGATGGATTCAATTCAGATGTCAGTTTCAATGTTCTATGCAACGTTTTATGAATTTCGGCCACTGCTTGACACGAATTGTGATTTTTGTATGATATTATATAGATTAGAGACATATAGATTATATTTATAATAATAATAGTAACGCTTTTACAGTACTTTACTGGATCTTTTTCCCTGTACACTACTCCCCAAAATTATCATTCAGCCAATTATGTAAACTGGCTAAATATACAAATACACACTCAAATGTATGAAGGCCTCGCCTTGATGAAAATTATCCTTATATTTCAGGAAGAAATGGACGACAAAATCTTCTTAGAAACGACCGAGTATTTCATTGCAATGCAAATTATTTTTACTGATAACCACCTTTCTTTTGAGTCATCAGTCGACCCATCTTCCCTATTCAAAATGTTCAAGGATTGCAACGCTCGCTTAGGTAGTTGATATTTCAGGCAAGTTTTGTACCCCAAAAGATGTCCCCCTTGAAACAAAAGTTGTCCTCTTTTTGCGTTTTGATCAGAAATGAATATCTTGGTAGATATAGTTCAAACTCAACAAAACAATTTCCTCTCTGTTTGAGCGAGAGAGCACGGATGACTAGGTTCGGTCTTCTAAGTGATGCCGATTATGATCTATAGATGTTCTAGAATCATTATGAACCCAATAATTTGGGTTATGTGGTTCTTGTTTAATCTGAAGAAAAATTCGAGAGAAAATTCTGAAGGTCGTTTTAAAAATATGACAAATGACCGTGATTGTTGTGAAAAGGAACACTAATCAGACCAAAAGAAAAAAAAAAGTATGATGCAAATGCAATGTATAAGTCAAAACACTTAGACGGGACGTCTAGCTGTGTCATATTTTTCCAGAGCTTATACTTTTTGGGAAACGTAAATCTTGTATTTATGTTCTTGAAGAACAAATTGAAAAGTCGTTACGGACGTTCTGTTTTCTGTACGAAATTATCGAACAGACATTTCGAGGTTCACTTCTACACTTGACAAAACATTCAATACCGTTTTTTCATCAATTTTTCATCAGAGAGTTTAAGGTTTTCTGAATGATAACCATCTTATATTCGCTTTCGAATCTAGAGAATTTGCTGGCCTATGGTTCTCCGCGATACGCATATCGTACACGATATAATCGAAATTCCCTAGTATTATTTCTGTTAGATTGGAAACAAGCTTGTGTTTCGTCTGTATTCATTGATTTTCGTCTTCTTATTTATTACTTCATCAGTTAAATTGATTGAATACAGAACAATAACAATAATGATCGCATAAATACATTATCCTCATATTATATTAAGTTGATTGAAAAATTACATTGATCATAAATCTCTTCTCACGTAAAAAATTTATATCACAATTAAGATCATGAGCGTGATAGTGGATCAACCCGAAAAATTGGATTTTCCGATTATTTGAATTATTTCAAAAGCGGACCATATCACATTTGGCTTTTCATTCTTCGATAGTAGCTTTATATTAGATTCCATATTCAGAATTTCTGTCCTAATTGGACAGAAAATTGAACCAGAATTAGTTCTCTCTGCAGTTTAATTGAGTATAACGACTAATGTAGTTACTTTCAAATTATTATATTCTGGGCAGTTTTGATTTACATCCTAATTTTTTAACTAAATGAAATGATGAAAAACCTGATTATACAGTTTATCGCAGGTGGTCATTCTTTTCGTTACGATACGGGTTTTAGAATCACAGGGAAAAAGAAAAATTTTAATTTTAAAGATTTGCACTAATTAGTATAAAAAGAGACAAAAATGCATTGAAGGTTTACGTCAATATGCAAAATTTATCGCTAAATGTCTGAACACATTGAAAACTTTCAATAGGTACTATTAGAGTTGAGTGCTTTTAAGACATAATATCTTCAATTTGAGAAAAATTATTCGTATTCTTTCAAGTTTGAATATTGAAATTTGAAACTTTTGACATCAACATTAGATAAATCTGTCACACAGGCGCAATATCTCCTACCTCTCCATTAAAAAAGAAACCTCATTAGTGACGCAAAAAGAAGACCTTTTTCGGTTGAAGGAATTTATCCTTCAACCTGTCTGTTGATAATACTTTTTATGAAAGCTTTATATTTGAGCACCAGATTTGGGGGATGAGACATATAACGTTTCTGAAGAACGAGAGGAAGGTTCATGGAATTTGAGTATTTTTTTCTCATTTGTATTGAACAATATTTAACAAAATATTCTATTCCATTTTTTGGAGCTATCCCAGGTCATTAGGTTAAAAAAAGCTGTTAGATTATGGAACAACAACATCGTAACATTCAAAATTAAAAATAATCAAGTCAACACGAAATATAATGGTAAAGTGAATATTAGTTTATTTTCATTAGCACATCATAGGAATAATGTCAAGAACCAATTCTTCTTTTGTGGACTATTTCATGTTGATACATAAAAAAAAGGCGGAATAGCCAAGGCGCCATTTTATGCTCACCGAAGTTGTCTCCTCAAGACAAGGGGAGTGTTATATCTTTCTTTCCAGTTAGCTATAGACGTGCCCTGATCAGCTGGAGTTGACGAAGTGATCCTTGTTATCTAAATACCAGGTATGTAAATATGAAACCGGAATTTGTTCAATAGAAAATACACGTTTATTGTATGAAGATGATATAAAATAGTTTATTAGCCAAAAAACTGTTGTTCTTTTGAAGCACACCTGTCATTGAGCCATTTCCGACAATTTTTGTAAGAAACGAAGCATTGCTCAGCAAGTGCGTGTCCCATCGATTCAAATGACTAAACGTCTCAATCGTTTCCTCGACCGGTTTTGCTGTGTGTGATGGTGCTTTATCAATTATCAAGAAGCAAAATCACTTTGTGTTGCCTTTTTGGATATTCTCGATTCAAATCGTTCTTTTGTTGTTGGTAGCTTTCAGTATTAACGGTTTCGCAAGGTTTCAGCAGCTCGTAATAGATCACACCCTTCTAATTCTAAACACAGGAGCATTGTCTTCCATCCATAGCGATTTGGTCCTGCAGTCGATGTTGCTGGTTCACCTGGAGTTACCAATGATCTTTTACGTTAGGGATTTTCGAAATATCCTTTTTTATCGCCAGTCACAATTCGATGGAGAAATGACCTCATTTTATACCTCGCAAATGGTTTTCCGATTTTCCTGCTGTCTTTAATTCAGTTCATGTGGATCCCATTTTTTCATCTACTGGATTTTTTCATGGCTTTCAAACGTATGGAGACGGCTTTTCGTGTCACGTTCAATTGATCCGTGAGTTGTTATTGAGTTTGAACATCATCTCAATCCAACAATGCTTGCAATTCCTTGTCTTTAAATTTTCACGGTGGTTTTCCTCGTTCTGCGTTTCTCCGTCAAAATCTCCATTTTTGAATTTGATAAACCACTCGAAACACTGTGATTTACCAAGAGCAAGCCCGTAGTGGGCTTCGACAAGCATTCGATGCGATTCTGCAGCAGTTTTCTTCAAACGATAACAGAAAACCAATGCTGTCCGCAAATCATAATTTCCAGACACAAAATTCGACAGGTTTAACGCTATTACACACTATGCTGTTGTATGAAACGTGTACTGACATGAGTTGAAAATCTTTGTCTGATGTCAAAATAATAAAATGGCGCAGATAACGCGGTCTGTGGTAACCACCTCGACAGCTAGGGCCATCTATGTGCAAATTTCGGTTCCATATTTACATACCTGGTATAGGGCGGTAGCTATAACCAAGAATGTCAGCTTCCAAGTGGACTTTAAGCCCTTGGTAACTGGTTAGGAAGGTTCTGTTCTGCTGTGGTTTGAATAGGTCTTATTCGGACTTGACTTGTCGGGAAAGGGATTTAAGAATAACAATATGGTTATATGATTATGTTCAATGTCGAAGACAATATACACCCGGTCGCTCATAATTTCAACAATAACATAGATACATGTATTCAAGTCATAGAGCATTATTTTGAAGCATGCAGTTCAAGGTTAAACCGTGTACGTTTTGATATCCCTGGCTCAAAATATTATCAGACCAATCAGTTCATGACGACAGGTCCATGTATTTTCGACTATTCCGGAAAGTTCTATTGAACTCGATTTAATAATTCAACTAGCAAAAGGTCTAACAGGACGACCATAAAGAGTTCCATGTCTGAACCGTTTGTAGGCGGAACAGCACTTCAGAGCGCGGTAAGTATTTCCAGATCCGTTGATGTGTTCCCCCGGCATGTACCAGGGGAAAAGCATAGCACAGTATCTATGGAAGTCTCGGAAATCACAACAGCACAACAGGGCGCAGTAAGCCACAACCGTGTGTTACATATGCAAGAGTAACAGCACAGCATTTAATTAACAAAAATGTCATAAATTACGACGCAAATACGTTAGGATGAAGCCCAAACTATCATTAACCCAATTAAAAAGAAGTTATCGTCTGTACGTTGATCTCTTGGATGATTATCAGTAGCGAACACGGAATGTTGTGTGAGAGTGAAAATGCCTATATGGCGTATGTGGCAATATATGACATCCATAAAACTTGGTTCTCGACTAAAAGTTTCATGTGATTTCTTTTTCATCATAATTAGGCTATTGTGGGCTATAATCACATACTTAAAATCCAAAATTTCAAGTGTGTAGGTCATTTAGTTCCAAAGTTAAGCGAAAGCCAAGTTTCGAATTTGACACTCACTCACTTACTCACTCATGATCATCACATGATAGAACTTGTAGTTCCCATAAACTCAGAGAACTGAAACTTTGTACAGAGTTAGGGTTTAATAGCCACAAAAAGAAAAAACCATAAAAACTAGGATAATCGTAGATCTGGAGTACCTGGTGACCTGAATAGAAAACACAGGAGCCCAAGCAAACTATTAGAGATCGACATACCACCCTTACAAAAAATATACAACTTGTTGAGCCCCTTGATTTGTCAAAATTCCAAGGTCTGAAGTATCTGATGAAGAACCCTCAGCTGGTCTCTGCTGAAAAAAATCGACTGTCATCGCAAAACCCAGCATAGTGGGACACATCTTCTAATTCAGTCTAGTCTATAGCGTTCCACAGTCACTGCTGGGCTGTGGCTGTGGCCCTTCAAGCTTCAGCGATCACCAGTTTAGGCGTAAAAACCGCGCCGATCTTTCAGAAATCAAACCGTCTGAAAGAATGAATATTGGACGCGAATGGGCAATACGAAAAACTGTTGCTAAAGTACAAGAATCAGAACCGGAAAAAAGAAGTGAAATCCCACCAAAAACCTTCTGAAAATACTAGGCAAGTCTCAATGGAGCTGCTTGTTTAACTCTTAACTTAACAAACATAGGTAGTTACAACAGATAAACATTACGTGAATTTGAATTGACTTATACCTACCCACAAACGTATGAAGAATGTTCAACAGCCAAGTCACACAACATGAACTATAATAATAAAGAAATCACAGTAAGGAACGTTAGACTTGACATGACTTTGTCATGATTTCATGACGTTTCAGAGATGAATAAGCAGCCCAATCGAGACTAGTTCTTTACAGAATTTATTTGGTGGGATAAGACTTTGATTCAATGTATTTAAAATATAACATCTCTGCCATTTTGAAAATTTCCATATTGGAATAACTTGAAAATAATTACTATGAATTTTCAAACTCTCAAAAAAACTAAAAAGAAAGTAGAAAAACTCAGAAATATGCTGGAACAGAAGTGAGTTTCTAAATCAACTGAAAAACACAGCAAAAATCCCTAAATTGGTTAGGAAATGGAGTTAAAACCAGTTAAATTTTTCCAAAAAAAGTTTCATGCTCCATACATATAGCTTTTTGAAAGCTTGCACATGCTTACTTTGTCTTCCGATCCTTTTTGTAGGTGCAATCTCCGCATCGTACATAACGACCAGGAACATTTTGCGTTGATGAAACTGGTTCGTTGATCTTGAGAGATATTCTCTGACGTATATAGGTTAGAATATTTTTTTCGTCTTTTCGCAACTTCAGGTGTTCGTAAACTGCAGCCAAGCCAAAGTTATGGATGAAATCGGTGCGCTTAATGTCTTTGCCCTGATTTTAACGAAAAATAATATCTACAATTATGGCAGCTATATTCATAATCCCGCAAGAAATAGTCATAGGCCAGGGCTTGCTGTTACGCGATACATTGTAACTAGTACACAGTTCGTCGACAACATCTACTTCAGCTTTCGTTGAATTGTAGAATGCTATCATCTCTGGTTTTTCTGGTCTCCTGTCATGACATAAATTTTTTTGTTGTGATAACAGGACTATGAATACTTCCTGTTTTTAGGGCATAGGAGACCATAGAACCATGCTTTTGATGACCGAAAATGGAGATTCCTGGAGAGTTTCTGGTCTTCAAACATGTGGCCGTGATATATCTTTTGATTTTTCTCACTGTTCCAATCGACATAAGCCAGTGCTCAATTACAAGTGAAAACAAAGAGAATAAATCATCTGTCGCTATTCGGAAAATAAGCGTATATATTCTCGGAATAAGCAAATTTTACTACAATTTCTATCAAAACTGCTACGGACTTAATTGCAATAACAAACGGAATCAACGAAAACAACAATGCATGTATAGAGGCATCAGCTAATTAAGCAACTTACCAAACTTGAACAGATAATCAGATGAGTTAATTATTACTGTCAAAAATATCTGAATGTCATGACTGAACTCAACTGAATCATTTACATAAATCTTTCAAATACATACTGTCCTATCTTTCAGATTTTGCGATTAGATCACGAGTTGTGATTGGTCACTTCACTTCAGCGACAGTTTCCAGTATTATTTGTTTTATTCTTCAATCAATATCAAGCGATTTTACTCATGACAAAATGGAGATCGATCCTCATAGAAACCAATTTTTATATTAGAAACAAGATTTGAACAGAAAGTAATTGAACTTAAAAACCCTCAGTTTGTTTCTTTCATTTTGTTCCATTTCTAATCGTTTTCATGGCGCTACCATTGCGCCACATTGTGTTCAATTTTTAGTCCGATAAAACAAGTAAACATATGAGGTAGTAATATTAAAAGTATATTCTATTCACGATGAAAAACATGACTATTACTAACAATGTCAGAGAAAAAATTAATAAGTAGTGGCTTCCAAGAAGTACAATTGAGTATTTTCAAAAAAACAAGTATCCCAAAAGGTACAAAATTATGTACTTTTTCATGTTTCATGTTTCAAACGTATATCGTGAGATTGAGCTCATTGGTCATTTATGACAGGTATATCCAATAAAATTAAGGAATAGATTGCTCCCCGAAGAAATTCAATAGAGGTGAAGGGCTCAAATCGACTTGTTCATTGATGAGTCTAGTTGAGTGTTTGTATTTATTGATTTCTAAAGTTTCCCTACCTTCCAATATTTATTATCTGTATGCCAAATTTCAAACTGTGGGTCCAAAGAGTGATTATTTTCCAAGAGATGATTCGCGTAATTTGGATCTGATTTTTATTTGAAAAACTTCTTTTATGTTCCGATATTCTAATATTAAAATTTCTATGTGTTCTACCAATGTAGAAATTATCACCGTCATTGCAATTCAATCTATAAACACCTGATTTATTGTTTTTACCTGGTTTGGTTTTATTATTTTTATATATTTGCCTAAATTATTATTAGTTTGGAAAGCTATGTTGAAATTATTGCTACTCAAGAATGATTTCAGTTTCTCACTTGTAATACCAACTTAGGTTAAGGTGTTGAATTTTTGTTTCAATTTATCGACAGGGTAAACTTCATTCAATGCGATTATACTTTGTTTTTATTTAAAATATTATTTATTATTTTGGGATTGTAACCATTATTTTTGGCTATTTGTTCAATCAAATTTAATTCTTTGTTGAAATTTTCTGGTGATGTAAATCAATCTATGAATAAAACTATTGAATGCTGACATTTTATGTTGATATGGATTACACGACGACTTATGTATTATAATATCCGTATGTGACGGCTTATGGTAAATTGCGAAAACATGTTTTCCATTTTCATTGGAAATTGTTACGTCTAAGAAATTCATCGAATTATTGCTTTCTATTTCGGTTGTGAATCAAATTTTTGGATGTAATGAATTTATATGATTTTCGAAAATTTTCAACTGTCTATCTGTTCCTGTGAAGCAAATAATGATATCATCTACATAGCGATACCAGGATAAACAATATTTACTGAGTGGATGATTATGAATTAGGTTCTCTAAGTTATTTATGAATATTGATGATAGTATTGACATCATTCTTTTCTAATAATTCTTCAATTAAGTAATACGTATCTTTCGGAGGAATGTTGGGAAATAGATTCTTAACATCGAAAGAAAAGAAATTGGGATTAGGTGGTATAATGGTATCTTTGATATTGGCAATTAGTTTGTATGAATTTTTGACCGAAAATTTAGATTTAACATTGCAATGCTTTATTAGCAAGTCGTTGAGGAATTTTGAAAATTTGTAAGAAGGTGCCGTTACATAAGAAACAACAGGTCTAATAGGGTTATTAGGTTTATGAAGTTTTATCAACGAATATAATTCGGGGGATTGTGGATGATGATGAATTTATATTTTTCGTGGTCTGTAATTAATGATTTTGCTGTCGAAATTATATTTTTAACCACTTTCTGAAATTTTGCGGTAGGATCCTTAGTTGATGTTATATAGTTTCCGGCTGTTAAGAATTCTTCGGTCTTAGAAATATAATCGGTTTTACTAATCGCGATGACGGTGTTACCTTTATCTGCTTTAGTTAATACTAAATCGTTCTTGGTACTATTTTCACGAATTGTTTTTATTATCTTATAATCGGAATTTAAATGAGGTGATAATTTCGAAAAGTCTTCCTTGATGATTTTTGCTGTTTGATGTTTGGCTGAAATATTATCTTTGGAGTTTTTGAGAATGATTTCGGAGTCTATGCCTAACTGTTCAAAATTAGTTTTATCATTTTTTGGATGCAGATTATATTTGAATCCTTTTTCTAATAGATCTTTTTGTGGTTGTGTAAAATCGGTATCCTCTCCGCAGTCATTTGAATCATCATAAAATTTTTATAATATGTAACGTAAGATACATTTTCAAGAGTATCAATGGTATACGTACTGTGCTGCGGAAATTTTATTTCTGGATTATTCATTTTCTAATCTAACATCATTTTTGATATTATCCTAACTGCTTTTCTTTCAGTTTATTTCAAATAATTGTTCGATCGGTTTTTGAACCTGTAATCTTAAAACCCATATAAAAATATACATGCTTGTTTACTCAATCCAATTGACCGTTTACAACTACATGTATACTGCCTCTCTGTCCTCGTCCAGCTGAAAAACTGAACTGTATTTTTATGGAGGTAATTAGTTCAAACTTAGGATGATATTTCTTTTCTCTATGATGTTATATATAGTACTACTTGACGTTTATGTTCCCGTCGTTATCTAATCGACATAAAATTTATAGGTTAACGGCAGATTGATTGTAAACTAAGATTTGAAAATTGTACACCAGATACTGCAAAAGTAGCGTATCCAAAATACTTTACTTGCGTATGGTGAAAGTTCCCACAAGTGAAATAATGATCAAATAGCTTCATAGAGATGTATGTAATGTATCTCAAATTCAAACAGTCTTTCGCTCCACGATTTACATTGTGCAATTGGAAATTTTATTTTTTTTCCAAAATATTTCAGAATTTCTTCATTCTTCATATCTGAAATCTCGAAGACCTTCGTCAGAAAGGTTTCCCTTCAAAACAACAAGTAGTTTGTTCCCCCATTTTTCAACGATCTACAAAAAGTCAAGGTGACTTGTTTGGGATATAAATAATCCTTTGAAATAAAAAATCTCCAAAATCAGTTTCCCAGTACACCGTTGTATAGAGGTATTATGGAGCTTCCAATAGATATCGCTCGACCTCTTTGCCTGATTCAATTTTGAGGAGTTAAAGCGCCTCTTCCTAAGGACTGCTCGTTGAAACCTCAAATGAATTTCAAAATATGCCCCAGTAACCATGTCAATCGACATGTTTCGGCGAGTTTTAGGAATTACTACGGAATAAGAAATATGCAGGGTGGCTCGTTTAAGATGGAACACCCTTTTTAATTATTTTATATGAGATCCGAGGTATCCATTTATTATCGACGAAATCAGAAAACTTTCCATAATGACTCTAAAACTGTTCTTAACGAAAAAATACCACGGGAAAAGTCATCATTATTTCACCAAATTGGCATGCAAAAACTTGTCTATCTTATACGTATTTCAAATTTGAATGTTGAATATTGATTCTCGGGCCAATCCGATTGTCCAAGATAAATTGAAAACATTAAGTTTCCTCTAAGACAGATTGAATCTTGAGTCAAGCGGGATATCGTGATTAAATTAATACCACGACGTTTCATAGAATCCGCAAGTGCTGAGAAACTGTTACAGCAAACCCGTATCCAAATATTGACATGGATTCCCTGATGAAAACGCAGCTCGAAATTGCATTCTCACATTCTATTTAACAAGGCGAGATGGAAATCTGGGTAGTGTACGTGACTGAATTCCTTGCTCTGGAGTTTTGAACTGAATCCAGAATTGGCAAAGTAAAGTATTCATTATTTCGGTTTGATCAGGTAGAACGACTTTAGGTTATGCATACTGTTGTACTGTATATAAGGCTTCAAAAACTTTCTGGAAGGAATTTTGTGGGAACTTCTCATTCATGTATCGTTTCTCAGCCAATTCATTCGAGTCTCCGTAATATTTGCATTGAGATAGTCTGACATCCGAAGACAGATCATCCTAAAAACAGATCGTATTTTCAATAAAAATTGATCAGGCCTATTTGAAGTTATATCAATATTTTGACTAGTAGGCTTTGATTTTTTTCATTTATTTATTTATTTGGACAGCTGCTAAAGTTGAACCAGTGCCTGTTCGAATTGTTCATTAGATTAACGAGTAGTTTTAAGACTTTTGAAGTTATTGCTATAAAAATAAATTGCTAATTTTACTAACGCCGAATTGGCTGATATCCATTACATGTACGGTCTGGCTAACGGAAACACAACAGAAGCTAGGCGATGAATCAGGTGCGTTTTCCAAATCGAGTAACACTTGACAGGCGAACATTTTCAAATATCCACAGAACGTTGAGAGAAACTTGTACTTCCACTAAAAATAATCATTTAAAAGGTGCAACCCAAACTATGAGAACTCCAGATATTGAGGAATCAGTATTAAATTGTATTGATTTCAATACTCATGTGAGTACAAGAAAAATTGCAGATCAGTTGAATATTTCACATGTTCTAGTTTGGAGGATTCTACAAGACTTTTTAGTGTACCCGTTTCATATTCAACGCGTCCAAACCCTACCTCCTCTAGATTTTTCTTCAAGACTGAATTTCTGCCGATGGTTCTTAGATAAAATTAGAGAAAATGCTCATATTGATTGTAAAATAATTTTTTTTTATATTTTCTACCTAACAGACTAAACGATGACGGCAATATCTTGAGGAGGAGTTATTGCTCGAAGATGTTGTACTTTTTGTGAAAAACATAATGTGGTTCATGCATGATGGGGCACCATCAAATTTCAGTGGAGGAGCTAGGGAATTCTTGAATAATACATTCAACAACCGATGGGTTGGTCGGTGTGGGCCAGAACCATGGCCTCCTAGGTCAAACGACTTAAATAGTATACTTTAAGTTTAACTTTTTCTTGTGGGGATATCTCAAGGTTCAGTTTATACCACTCCAGTGAATACTATAGAAGAATTGAGATATCGAATAATAACCTCTTGTGACAAGATAAGAAATACCCCAGGAATATTTTAAAGAGTGCGCGATAATATGCTTAGAAGGACAGGGGCCTGTTTTGGTGCAGGTGCAGGACACTTTCAGCAATTCATTTAGTTTTTAATTGTTCTTCTTTTTGTTGGGTCTTAGAAGACGAACTATCAGAATGAAAGCAAATTTCGGGCATACCTATCCAGTATTTTTGTTATTTTTTTTATTTAGTGAATAGCATACAGTTCAAATAATTACCTTTTGAGATTATCTCATAAATGTTCAATTGAATTCAGGTCTGGAAAGCAAGTTGGTCAGTACGAAATACCAAAACCCTCTGTTTCAATATAATGTCGCGCGAGGTTGCTGGTATGCTGAGGAGCATTCATTATCTTGCATAGAAGTGAGATTCTGACCGTGGGTAACTCACTATAGTCTCACTATGTACTCCAGCACTAAGTCCACGTAATTTCTAGCCGTTACACTCGCAAGAAACGAAATCAAATCTGTTCTGCTTCCAAGCATAATGCCACCCCAAAACATCACACTGGTGTTTCGGACTTTCTCTTGCTGCTCGGAGTCTAGCTTGTCTTCCACGATCTTTTGAAACCCGAATCCAGGGATCATCTGATCGAACACCAATTTTGGTCTCATCCGAATAAAGAACATTTCGCCAATTTTCAATATCAATAATTTTGGTGCTCAATACACCAATTAAGTGTGTTACTTTTCTGATGTCTGGTTAGCTCTGGAACTCTTTAGGGCTTTCTGCCTTATAAACCCGTTGACCGAAGTCTTTGACGTATCGTTTCGACTGATACTGTGATATTAGTATCCTGGGAGTCTATCAATCAGATTTTCATAAGCAGCTATTTAATATTGATGGAGATGTCTGGAAGAGTTATGAATATTAATGAGTTTTCATTTCAAAATTGAAATTCATATTAGGGTGAATTGATTCAACTGAAAATCTAAAACTTATGAAGGAAACAAATTAGTTGTTTTCTAACTTTTGTTGAAGTTGTGATGAAATCCATTTCCGTAGTTCTGCTAAGAATTTCAATATTAGGTTACCTAGGTACTAACGCAGTTTTGACCAACCGAAGTTCTCACAATGCAATCATCTACTAGAAGAAAACCATACTTTCAATAATAATTTTGATATTTTACATATTGAAAATATGGAATAGAAATAGAAAATATGATAGATAGATATTATCTTTGGGTGAGTGCTGCCTAGCAGCCCGGCCACTGCGAAACAGTGGTCTATTGTGGCACGCTCTGTCCTAAATTTCATCTACGAGCTCCATCCTTTTCATAAAGGATAAAGGAGATTCGAGCGTGAGAGCTTAATAAGCTCAGTCAGCTTCAGTTTGCGAGATCCAAGTTCTTCCATCCTGACCCTGTCCCCTGCTGGGCATTCGCACATAACATGTTCCATTGATTCTGTATCTTCTTCACATAGCCTACATAAAGAATCCTCAATCAATTGTAATTTATTTAGGTGTTTCCTGAGGCGACATTGCCCCGTTATTATGGCAGTTAAAACTGTCAGTTCCAACCTAAGGAGTTTAAGTCCACTGATGGCACGTCCAGCAAGTCTGAGTCCTGGGATGCTCATCCAACGCTCACGTACCCTCAAGTCCAGCCATTGGTTGTTTTCCATCCTTGCAGTTTCCAGGGGAATTCCGAGCTTAGGATCCGGTCCTATGAACTCTAGGTTAGTTCCTCGAGCGGTCATTGAGTCCGCTTTCTCATTTCTGTCAATGCCCGAGTGGCCAGGAACCCATATCAGACGGAGCCTGCTCCGCTCTCCTAGTTTGGCAAGCGTGAATAACATTCCTGCACCATAAGTGAAGTACAGGTATCGGATGCCAATGCTTTCAGTGCAGCTTTGCTATCGGTGAGGATTTTAATTGACCTATTTGTTAATCCCCCCGCAAGCAAGAGGGTTAGCACAGTGGTCAATGGCGAATATTTCTGCTTGAAAGACAGTCGCATGCCAACTAAGACAGATCGACTGTTCCTTGGCGGCACCTCGACCGTAGACACCAGGTCAAACACCTTTCGCAGTCTTTGAGCCATCCGTGTACCAACAGGGACCCTCAAGTAGACGGTCCTTGAAACTGATCCATTCCTGTCTATCGGGAATGATGATCTGGAATGGCCTCTCCATGTTGGTTTTAGGTATTGCTATGTCTGACCTCATACTCAGCACTTCATTGTCCTAAATTTCAGAGTGTAGGGCGCCAGGCACAAAGCCGAAGTTACTCGCTTCATTACGGGAAAGATGATGGAATCTGTAGAAAGCCATTCTAGCCACACCTCTTATCACTTGGCTGTTCTCTGTAATCCAGAGAGCTTGAGTTGGCATTGCTTCTTGAGACTGCACTCCCACCAAGCATTGCAGCCGTACGTAATACATGGTCTAACCACCATCACATATAGCCACTGGAGTTGCTTTGGGCAAGACCCCACTTTTTTCCAAAGGTCTTTTGACATGCCCATAGGGAATGTCTAGCCTTGTGTATTGTGTTCTCCAGGTATTTCGCTTCTTCCACAACCGGAATAAACACCCCGCCAAGGGTCGGGGGTGGTGGTAGTAGACAAATATCCTTCTCTTCCTGGTAAACGGTAACAAAAAGGTATAGTAGGTGTTTATGCTGAATTGCAGACATAGCCTCCTGTAGTCTGTCGGAAACATCGCTATCATCTCCGACTGCCAGAATGACTATATTATCAGCGTATGCTTGTACATCTAGTGCGCCACTTATTGCCATCAACTAGCAGAGACCATAGCAGAGGGGATAGTACTCCTATCTGTGGGCATCCCCTGCCAGCCACAAAAGTGACTACTTCTCCTGTCAGTGAAGTGTTGATCACTTTGGCATTGAGCATATTACTAATCCGTTCCGCAATAATATTTGGTACTCCTCTGGCTCTCACAG
This sequence comes from Cryptolaemus montrouzieri, assembly GCA_013387265.2. Taxonomy (NCBI): domain Eukaryota; kingdom Metazoa; phylum Arthropoda; class Insecta; order Coleoptera; family Coccinellidae; genus Cryptolaemus; species Cryptolaemus montrouzieri. The sequence goes on from JABFTP020000185.1 coordinate 109,684,124, forward strand.
CCGCACACAGTGAGTCAGTGGGGGCGACATTAAACGCACCTTCAATATCCATTAAGGCTGCAGCTGCTGTCTCCTTGCGGTCCAGAGACTATGTGATCCTCCCGACTAAGTTATTAAGTGCCAGATCGGTTGATTCACCTTTTTGATAGATGTATTGATGTTCGCTCAGAGACCTCGGTCCTGATGTATCCATCTAACACCTTCTCCAGGGTTCTCAAAACAAAAGACGTAAGACTAATCAGTTTAAACGACTTCGGTTGTGAGTTTGATTTACCCACCTTAGGGATGTAAACAACCCTGACTCTTCGCCAACTGGCCGGGACAACATTTCAGGCAAGACTCGACCGGAACGGCTTAATGAGGTATGGGAGAAGGACATCCACCCCCTGTTTTAATAAGGTAGGTATGATGACATCCTCTCCAGGAGCTTTGAATGGCTTAAATGAGCGAATCGCCCACCTGATTGCTCCGGGCTTGATAATCGTTCTTGGGTTCTTCCAATCATCCTTCTTTGGCCTTTTCACAAGGCCCTTCGGGTCGACAGTGTCACAGCTTTCACTGAAATCAAGAAAGCAACAATTTGGGAAGTATGTTCTCGCAAGAATCCCTAACATCTCTTTTCCAGAGCCCGTGTATCACCCATTCGGATAGAACATATGAGAAACTTTCGAAATCAATAAACATCAAAACTCCAGAAAGTTACTCAATAGTTGATTAAACCAAAATTCATTACCATTGCTAAACTTGTTCAGCTCATGAAAGAAGCAACACTGTTGGAATTTCTCTTCTGCTGAGATGAGTATTTCTCAGAATTTACTAATATAAAGTAAAATGTATGTAAGAGGCACATAATTCTTTTAAATGTACAACTCATCTGATGAAGCCATAGTGTGGTGAAACGCGTTTTGTTAGTTAGACCAGATTGCTAGACCAAAAACAATCAAAGGAGAAGATTCGTTCAGAATACAGTCAGCGTCTGAAGTAACACCTACGCTATTCCAGTGTTGCTTTACTCATTTGGAATAATCAGATGGACTAAGACAGAACTGGATGATATTCAAAGGCAGACCCGAACGATGCTGACCAAGTACAGCAATCATCATCCAAAATCGTCTGTGATACGAACAACTTTGAAGCGGAAAGAAGGAGGACGCGTATTAATAGATGTTGTCAATTTACAAACCGAACAAATAAAAAATCTGAGGGATTTCTTTTCTGCAAGAGCTGCCGCTTCTGACCTCCATAGAGTGGTATCGTTGGCTGATAGGGGATATGCATCTCTAAATATTGCTACCAGAGATGACCTGCTGAATCTACCGTTCCTATCAGATACTAAAAAAGAAGAGCAATGGTCAAGAAAGGAATTGCATGGACGACATCGGAATGAGATTAATCAACGACACATCGACAAAGAAGCCTCCAACAAATGGTTGATGAATGGAGAATTATTGGATTACTTATGGCCATCCAAGACCAAGTGATTGCTACAAACAACTACAAAAAATTTATAATGAAGGACGAAACATTAAAAACAGATAAGTGCAGGAAATGCCCTATAAGATCGGAGACTATACAACATATTACGACCGGATGCGAACAACTGGCCAATACGGACTATCTTCACAGGCATAATCAAGTGTGCAACATTATCCTTCAGAAACTTGCACACAAGTACGGACTTCTGAATACCTTCCAGCCATGTTACAAATATCAACCGGCGCCCGTATTGGAAAATGACTCTATCAGATTATACTACGATAGGCCTGTTATCACTGACAGAATGGTGACGAATAATAGGCCGGACATAATGGTGTATGATAAGAGAGCCAGAACAGTAATGCTGGTGGATGTCGCCATACCGAATAATACCTACGTGCTGAACAAGTTCCAGGAGAAAAAGTCCAAATACACAGACCCTGCTATTGAGATCAAGCTGATGCGGCACCTCAAGAAAATAGATATTGTTCCTGCCATCGTATCCTCGACTGGGTCAATACCCAAAACTTTGCACTATAGCCTTAAGAAATTAGAATTGCATAAGAATACCTATATAGAAATGCAAAAAGCTGTAATTCTTAATACATGTAGGATAGTTAGGAAATTTATGTTAAGTATATTGTAATCGAGCCTATTCCCTTTGATTGCTGAATCTGGGAAAGGTAAATTATATTCAGCTAACAGCTGAGATAGTGCATAAGTCCACGATAATAAATAATTACTTTATTTCATTTCCATTTACAAACTTAAATTTTCTAACTATTAGAGAATTCTTATCTCATAGTATAAGTGCTATCATGAATTAAAGTAGGTAAGAACATTAATATATTAAGAAATAATTATTAAATACAACTAATAGAATTGTCTGCTACTAATGAACTGTGAATCAGAAAAAGATAATCCTTGTGCCTGATTCTAACAAGAACAACAACAATACTTGATGAGCCTATATCTCTAATATAAAAAGAGGAAAATATAACATTGATTTCGACGAAAAATCTAAAGACATAGTCCCACTCAAATGCGAAGCAACAAACGTATGGGAGTACTTTAATCAGAACGACCCTGTACACATATGTAAGTTGAATTGCGTTTTTAAAATCCATTGAGTTGGTTATAAGGGATCGGGTGTTCGAGAGAATCCAATTCTTGCTGCTTTTTTTTGAACAGTTTCAGGGCGGTCAAGCTTCTGATATCCTGTGGTAATATATTAAAAGTTCGAGGTGCTAAGTATAAGAAACTCCTCTGACCTGCCGTTTTCCGCGTTCGAGGAATGACGAAGGCATTTTTAGCATATCTTGTCATGTGATCATGCGAGATTGGTTCGTTCGTATGTCCGCCCCTGAAGTGATGGCAAAGAATCTTCTCACAGAATAACTGTCTCAAATTCAAATTCGGGTCACGGCATAAAGTGCATCTGAAGGGTAATTCTTATTTTTCGAATATATAATTTTCAAAAACCTTTTCTGAATGATTTCTAACTTCTTCAAATATATACTTTTCACACCCCCATACTACAATTCCATAGCCGAGAACAGATTCAACCAGAGCAAAGAAGAGTATTCTAAGCTGCTGTACTTCACAAAACCTCTTACACAACCTGAAAAGCGAAAGGAGACCTCTCAATTTCTTGACCAAATACTCCATATGTCCATCCCAACGTTATTGGGAATCAAGTATCACCCCAAGGTATCTCACTTTATTGACTCTCTTTAATTTGATCAGTACATTTTCCATCCGAATATTCAAGAAGTTCCACGTAGGCAATCCCGTCCTGTAGCTACTGAGAGGCATATAGCACGTTTTTTCGGAACTAAAAGTGAGAAGTTTTGTGCTAAAAAATTCTAAGAATATAGAGAAATCTCTTTCTACTCTATTCTTCAGGGCGAACCAATCAGAATCTTGATAGAACATAGCGGCATCATCGACAAAGAAAAATACTTCTCCGGAAGTTGGTAAATAAAACATGTCATTTATAAATACGCAAAACGAAACAGGACCCAGAACCGTCCCCTGTGGTACTGCGAAGTCAACAATTCTTTCACTACTCTGGCATTCGTCAATTTCAACAACTTGTTTCCTATTACTCAGGTAACTGCTCAAAAATTTGTATGCCTTGCCTCTAATTCCTACATTTTCTAAAGTTCCCATAAGATCTCTATGGTAGATCTTGTCGAAAGCTTTCGACAAGTCAATGAATATGCTGATGAACGGGACACCACCATCTATTGCATTATAAATATTACTTAAGAGCTCGGTCATTGGTGTCTCTGTTGTCTTTCCGCTTTGAAAACCGCACTGATTTTCGGACAGTATTCTATATTTATCTAAAAAGCCAACAATTCGTGTTTTTAATAGTTTTTCGAATATTTTGACGACCACAGAAATAACAGATATCGGTCTATAATTACAGGGTTTCGTTTTATCTCCAGCTTTAAAAATCGGTGATCAGCTACTACTCTGTTATGTATCTGGTTAGGGAATTGCTTTGTTATTCAAGGGTATTGGATCTCGAGTTTTGTTGGTTTTGTTTTTCCTTTAACGTGCTCTATTTCTGCCTTTCAGCTAATGCAACGCCGGGGAATTCTGTCACCTCACTAACCCTGGAATTTTGCCGAACCCCTCTAGTTTCGAGGGAAGGGATCTTTAATGTCCAACACATCTCTGTTAGACAGGACCGACAGCTTTACATTCTTCCGAAAGATGGACACTCAAGCGATTCCCAGAATCCGAAAAATCGCACCGAACCAGGTAACTCTGCGTAGGAGACGAGCATCATATCCCATATGCCACCGAGCTGGCATCTCGAGTTTTAATTATCTGTATAGGAAATATAGGAGTGGAGGCTTGGAATGGATGATCTGTTACATCTATGAAGATATTTCTATTCAAAAATTTGATTTATGAAACTTCGAAACCTTCGTTTTATCTGTAGGCGTCAAAGCTGAAAGCAGCGCATCTCTCACAAGATAAGAAATAATATAAATATTCATACATTTACTGCCATTATTTCTCATTCACGCATCTTGAAAATAAGATAAATATTTTGTAGGGGCCCATAAACATTTCGGTCTAGCGGCTGAAGGGAACATTGCGGTGGAAATGACAGCATGATGATATCGTATTCCTTCGCGAAATTGTCCTTATATCTGAGTAAGACTCATGAGTGTCGAGAAGTAGTAGTTCTTAGAATGACTCCATAAAAAATACAAAATGCGCCATCAAAAAATAGAAATCATCGTCCACCCTGAAACCTTCACAGGACCAATACTGCTTGACAGTGCATCTGTTACAAAATGATCTTGGTATTTTTTCTCGAAAATATAAATTGTGGAGGAATAGAATTCCCTAGAGCTTCGACCGCAACCCATAATGGAACAAGGACACCTGTTGTAGTATTTCCAACCTGCTTCGTCTCTTTCTGGGCAAGAAGTTTAGTGATTTCCTGACTCTTATCAAAAAATAAAAATATATTTATGATTGAAATCAGTAGCTCGTTGAAGACAAGTTGCTTCTGGTGTGCGAAATCATAACTCCTTCTTCTTTTCAGAAACGTGCTTATCCAATCTTCCCTGGCGCATCCATTTGTTACCCAAGATTCAGGAACTAATATTGCATACCGAAGAGCGTATTCATGAGGTAATTTTCACACACTTTCGGTTGTGAGACCAACAAATATTATAGAAACATACAAAACAAAAGATAAGCAACTAGCCTTTTGTTCTGTTTTTGGCTGAAAACAGGTTCACTGAAATAACTCACACTATAAATAGTAACCACTGCATCATGATTACGTTCAATATTCTGAGTGTTGACTTTTTCTTACATACTGATTAAGGTAATGTGGCGAATGTTTAAATCTTTCGCAACAGACCTCACCGATTCACACACAACACGGGATACACTTTTTTCCATTTGAACGCGTTGCCTCGGTCACTTTTCTTCTTGAAATCTCTCATTCTAAGATGAAATGAAGGCCAAATAAAAACTGATCCAAGTAACTGGATCAAGTTATGAAATATTATTATTTGCCCCAAAGTTTTAGTAACATGTTCTATCCTAAATTCATCACTTCTTTCTCAAATACTGAAAAACTGAAACAATATTTCCAGCAATGTGATCAATGTCAATTGTATTCTAATTCTGATCAGAATAAAATTTGAATCGGTATTTTATCTTCACATATACTAGGTGATTCACCAGTGGCGCGCTGTTCTGTAGCTCGTACACTCTTGAAGATGTCATTCTTGTTCGAACAGTATTGTATTTAGAAAGTAAGAATCTACTTCAGCAATTCATTTTTCAGTAAACAGGGTGTCCCAATTTTTTTTTAAAAAATCTTGGGTGTTTTTTTCAGATTGGAAGACAATTTTTTTGTTCAAGATTCAGGAGCGGCCTAAACTCTGCTATAATGTCTCTAAGTAATAAGTTTTTTTTTGTGGGTAGTTTCGTCACAATATTTTTTTTTTCATTAAAATTCATGAAAATAGGCTCTCACATCATCGCATGCTGCTTCGGCCAGAGAGGATGAACACTTTTCTCCTTTCGTTTCTTTATTGCCCAAGGATAGTTTTATTGACGAATTGAAATAGATTATCCTCATTTTATACAGGGGTGACTCAAAAAAATTATTGAATGTTGTAATTATAAGAATATCATATCTTGATTTTTTCAAATGAAACACCCTGTATTTTATTATTCATGTATACGCATAAAATATCATGCTATATTTCTTCAGTCGTAACCTTATCTTTATCTTCGATCATTTTCGTGATATCGGATTATTTGTAAAAATTTTTGATGAAAACTCTACAAACCGTATCAAACTCATCAACATGCATCATTACTCGCACAGAAATTTTTTTCTGTAATGATTCAAGTAGTAAAAAATGAAACCTAAACAAGAAAATTCTTTTAACGAATGATAAAATCAAGATGATTGAAATGTAAATCGAGGTATATGTTGACATTTTTTTTTATTTGTGCCTTCTTTGAGGTGTCCGGACATATCATATTTTTCATTTTACATGGTGAAGTTATCAGTGTTTTGTTATCAAACATTGTTAAAGTGAGGTTTGAACCCAATTCTCTCAATTAACTCCCACAAAGTTCTCAAAAGAAGAAATAGTTGATATGATTTTTATTCTGGGTAGGTGTGATAAAAATTTTTTGTTGGCAAGTAGAGTTTATGCACAACGGTTTCCTGATAAGAGGCATCCTGATGCAAGATGCTTTGAAAAACTTCTAATTGGATTTATCGAAAGGGGTAATATCGCTTACAAAAAACATGAAAACCCAAAAACTGCTACAGCTGAAAACAACCAGTTATCAGTTTTGTTGCCAGTGACAGAGGACCCATATAAAAGCCGAAGAGAGATTTCTGAGTTAACAGATATAAATCAAACTTCCGTCCAGAGAATCTTGAAAGTGAATAAATTTCATGCATATAATGTACAGCTGTACCAGGAACTCGATAATCAAGACTATGAATATCGAATCAATTTTTGCCATTGGGAAAATGACAAAGTAGCTGAAATCCAAATATATTTAGCAGAGTTCTTTTTTCGGACGAGGCAACTTTCCACAACAAGCACAACTTTCATTATTGCGCCACGGAAAATCCACACCTCATGAGACAAATAGATCAGCAGCATCACTGGTCATTAAATGTATGGGCCGCTATAGTAGATGGATATCTAATTGGGCCACACTTTTTCGACGGGTACCTCAATAGTGAAATGTATTGGTAGATTTTCATCTACCTATGTTACTTGCCGATGTACCAGATCATATAAGACAAGATTTGTGGCTTCAACAGGATGAAGCACCGGCACATTATTCACATCAGGTTAGGGAGCATTTGAATCATGTATTTCCGAACAAATGGATAGGACGTGGTGGTCCTGTTCGATGGCCAGCTAGGTCTCTGGACCTTACAAGTCTAGATTTTTTCTTGTGGGGTTGTAATATGGACATCGTATACCAGATTCCTTATACAACACAGTTGTATATGAGACAGAGAGTAGTCGACGCCTTTCAGTCAGTTAATCTGCAAATGTTGTCGAGAGTTCAACGGTCTTTCCTCAGAAGGATTGAGTTGTGTCCATGAAGAAACGGGCAACATTTCGAACACTTATTGAAATAGTTCAACACCTTGTAGATCATACCACCAAGAACCAATCAATTACGTACGACTACCTTAAAATACCTCCATTATCTCCATTTCTCTGATGAAGTATAATGATATGTACTAATAAACCCATCTTTCACAACTTCTGATTTTAATATTTTAGTTTATTTTTTTATTTCGAAAATGTTCGAAGATGAAGATAAGGCGACTTCTGCAAAAATATGACACAATATTTTATGCGTTGACATGCATAATTAAATACAGGATGGTCCATTTGAAAAAATAAAGAGATGATATTTTTGAAATTACAATATTCAATATTTATTATATATATAATTATACTCCTGTATAAAATGAGGATAATCTATTTCAATTCATCAATGAAGCTATCCTTGGGCAATAAGGAAACGGAAGGAAAAGAGTATTCATCCTCTCTGGCCAAAGGAGCATGCGATGATGTGAGAGCCTATTTTCATGAATTTTTACAGAAAAAAAAATATTGTGACGAAACTACTCACCAAAAAATCTTAATACTTTAAAACATTATAGCAGAGTTTAAGACGCTCTTGAATCTTCAACAAAAAAGTGGTTTCCAAATCTGAAAAAACCTCCCAAGATATTTTATAGAAAATTGGGACACCCTGTTTTATTCAAAATGAATTGCTGAAGTAGATTTTTACTATCTGAATACAATACCGTTCGAACAAAAATATAATCTTCAAGAAAGTATGAGCTACAGAGCACCGCGCCACTGGTGAATCACCCAGTGTATGAATAAATATATAATAATACAGATGGCTTCAAATTCAATTACATTTTCGAAACATGCCTCGGTTTCACCTTTTCAATTTTTTTCCAGATGCGGTCTCGTGAAAAAAGGCAAACTTAATCTACCTACCTAGAGTGGTCGAATGAGAAAGTACCATTGGAAAGATGCGATTTAATATTTGACATTTTCCAGAAATCAGCCTTTATCTTTGTCACCAATATCGATAGACTTATTTGAACATCATCAAGCAATCGTTCTCTACATCCACTCAAACCATTTCCGCTTAGTCAGTACTCACCCTGTATGAACATTTGCTTGTAATGTTGAAATAATGAAAAGTACTGCAGATTTCTTCGAATCAAACAAATTATTTTTAATCAAAATGAATAACGATAAATCAATTTCACATATGCTACGAACTTTTTTCGAGTCTTATCAATCTTAGCATTGAGACTTCATTCTGCTTATCTTTCCGATTGCAAGTAATTTATAATTATCCTACTGGCGTTCTACCCAACTTGAATAATATGATATCCATATAGCATTGCTTAATAGGAAACACAATACTTCGTTGCGAGTATTTTTGTTCGAGGTGTAACTCATCAGAAATCCTTCATTTCTCATGGCGTTCCAGTTTGTGTGAATCAATTTGATTTTTAATTTATCAGGCAACCGTTAATCTGAACGGATCTTATTTCAATCTATTGGCGGCTGGCACCAATTTCAGCATTTTCCACCTCTGCATGAAAATACGAAAGAACTTTCGTCAACTGCAAAAATCAAAACTGAAGTTTCAGACTATCGCAGACAAGACAAATTAGTAAGACGAGTAAGGTCCGAATATTTTCAAATTCGGAGATATTCTACTTCAAAAATTAGATTCTCACTGAAATTACAATTTTCAACATACGAAAGCGAACTCTATGGTGTATCACGATAAACAAACATTTAACCCGGTATGCCGACCAATTCGTGATTATCACGTCAGTTCGAAAAATATCTATCCGACTCTGTTCGATTTAGTGATTGCTACTAGAAATTCTATGATACATAGAACTTGACTCTGTGGAGAGATATTTCAGAAAATGTTACGCTCAGTGATCTCAGCTTTGGTGTGATTTCGGCAGATCTTAGTCGAGCAATTATTGATACTTTAAAATTTCACACTGTTCAATAGATGAATAGTTATATAAAGGAATAGAGAAATCAAGCTATTTTGTAATTTATGTAAAATAACTTAATAACTTTAATTATAAAAGGAAAGAAATAACATAATGATTTGAACTGATAATATACAGCTTGAAATAGTTTGAGACCGGCAAGTAATTTTTGAATTGTCTGAGGTGAATGAATGTAATTATTGATCGATTATGTTACTCGTATCAATCAGAGATGAAGAGAATTACTTGCTGATAAGGGAACAGTAATTGGCTACTGCTTAACAATCATAATTGAAATATTCCATTATTGAGTTTTTGCAGAATTAAATTTAATCTGTTTTATGTCTAACTTCTGTGTTCATCGAATTCCGCTAAACAATAAACAAAAAAAACAAAGCAAATTCAGAAATAAGTTGTAGAAAATTGATAGAAGTGATCATCAGTAATTTAGGTAATTCGGGGTTCAATGTACACTAGAAGCTTCCTGCATAACATTTTCATGAATTAATATATTACTATGATGATTACTTGGATCATCAAGATTGAATGATATCAATATTTTGATACGTAATATTGAATTTTTTGTAGTGCATTCTCTTTGATTTTACAGTTTGTGAATTCTGAAAGTTTTTTGTTCATTTCAGCTTGAAGGTTTCGGAAACTAATTCTTTTGTTCATATCAGCCTTATGTAGTGCTACCGGGATGGGGTCACACACACGATGGAAACACTGAGGGCTAACACAAACACTCTTTGTAAACGTAAATTCAAAATGAAATAAAAACACGTGGTTCGTTGGTGAACATCGGCGGTTTGGCAATATGCTGCAGCCGGTTTTCTGAGACAATGTGTATTCGTAGGGGTCGTTGAAGAGAAAGTGCCAGGAGTCTCCGAAATGCACGGATACTTAAACCCTCGGTCCAGGTAGGCCCAGAGTATGTTCTGTGCCTAGCCTAGTCGAAGGGCCTACTAGGCGATCTGTGATTAAGGAAGCGTGGTTAACATGGTAACAGGCTTATTCGGAGGGGCCTAGAGCGATCTATGGTGAGATACCGTAGTGGAAACGGTAACACGGCCCCCCTCTGAAGATCGCGGTAAGGCGCCACCATATTGCCATACCGGGTAATCAAACCATATTGTATCTTTATTAAAGACATGTGCATATGTGTACATCATACCATTGAAAATCAAGAAAAAAATTTCTTTATAAAATTATCCTATTTAAATCTAATACGACCAGTGTGCAGTGCGTCTGTGGCCGTCTTACTATCTTACGCGCCATTTGGCATCAACACGATGATGACAAGGGAAACCACAGAAAACCTTGTCTCACGTAAGCGAGTCGTATGTTTTAGCTACTTACATTATGAGAGCGTGGTGCAAGGCTCTATTTCAATTATTTAAATCTAAGATATGTATAATAACAAATCTGAGGAGGGGGCCACCTAGTATGAGTACTGTAACATATTCGTAGCAAATAACTTTATTTATGAAAGGAAAGAAATAACAAAATGGTCTGAACTGATAATATACGTCTTGAAATAGTTTGAGACCGACAAATAATTTTTGAATTGTCTGAGGTAAATGAATGTAGTTATTGATCGATTACGTTATTCGTTTCATTTAGAGATGAAGAAAATTGCTTGCTGACAAGGGAACAGTAATTGGCTACCGCTTAACAATCATAATTGAAATGTTCCATTATTGAGTTTTTTCTCAGAATTACATTTAATCTGTTTTATATCTAACTTCTCTGTTCATTGAATTTCGCTTAGCAATAAACAAAAAACAAAGCGAATTCAGAAATGAGTTATAGAAAATTGATAGAAGTGATCATGAGTAATTTCGGTAATTCGGGGTTCAATGTACACTAGAAGCTTCCTGCATAACATTTTTATGAATTAATATATTATTATGATGAATACTTGGATCATCAAGATTGAATGATATAAATATTGTAATACTTAATATTGAATTTTTGTAGAGCATTCTCTTCAATTTTACAGTTTGTGAATTTTGAAAGTTTTTTGTTCATTGTAGCTTGAAGGTTTTGGAAACTTATTATTTTGTTCATATCAGCCTTATGTAGGTACGTGTCCTACTCAGAGATAAAACAACTTCATAAGGTATTTAAGAAGATAATTTCAGCATTGTTTTTTCGGCTAATTTTCTGAATATGTGTTTTTCCTTGGATAACTTTGTTCCATGCATTGCATAAAATTCGGCATTCAATATTCGAGCTGCTTCGAGTAATTCACCACTAGGAGTTAATAGTCCCCCTCTAGAAAAGAATTCTATCCAGTCATGTGGAGCCACACCATATGAATAGTTTAAATTGAAAATCATTGGCAGGAAAAGCGCTCAATGAAGGATACTTATGGGTTTTTATTGTTTTCCTAATAATGTTCACACCAAGATTCTTATTCGATCTATCGATCCTCCTATGGATTTCGGTCCTGTCTTGCATTTCTCTTCAAAAACTTAAAAATTTCTATACATAATTCTTATCTCATCTATGCTTTTCAGAAGTAGAATTTTAAAATATACGTAGTTTGTTTTCATCGTTTAGGTATGAGGTTTCTCCGAAATTTTATCAAAAGATGTTCAGCGGTTTACTTCTGGATAAAAGAAAGCCACAAACTCATTGAAATTCGTCAATCGACATATGCGAAAAGCCGTTCCATATAGAGAGTATGGGAAAATGAAATTTCTGCATAATTTTTTTTTGTATCTAAAGGGCGTTTCACGTATGCAATTTTCACAAAAGATTCCTTTTCGAAAACCATTCCCATGAACATATGTCTAAAAGTCCTGTCTTCTCCAGAGATAATGGAGTTCAAAACTTTTTTTTCACATTTCAGTTGGTAATTCTTGTGGTTTTCAGTATTCAATTGTAGAAGAATATTTATATCTATTTCAAGATCAGGATTCTAAGACATCAAAATCATAGTGTAGTGCATAACTAGTCTTTTAAAAACTATTTATTGAAAATTTTTCACAAACTTTGTTTATCTTTTGAAATTTTTTCAAACTCGCATTTGTTTTCGCATAAACTTAAAATAATTTAGGGCATTCTTATTTTACACAAGCGAGTGTGTTTATGTGCGTGTGGTGTGTGAGTGTTTGTATGTGTGTGTGTGCGGGATCGTGTTCGTGTGCGTGCGCGTTTGCGTGTGCATGTACATAAAACATTCACAAAGTTTAGAAAATTTAAAACATAGTAAGGAGCAGCTCAAGCATGTTGGAAATGCAATTCGTTTTCGCCTTACATATGGCTTCCATTGCTAGCTTTCTGATTTTCCACTTTCATAATATTTCAATAAATTTCTCTATTGGGTGTCTCGATAATATAAACGGGCTGATAACGTAGTGTCCGAGGATTCCTGGATACACACTCAATTGTTGAGTATGTAGCACTCTAGAGATGTAAGGGTTTTCAATGGAAACATTCGGCTAGCTAACGCTATCCTCCACTCACGAAACTCAATCCTTCCAATAAACTCATCTTCGTTTAACTCGTTTACATAAATGATTTTACGAGGATGGAACATAAAAAGCTTAGTCAACTTGATTCTCTGTCGTAAAGTAGTAGTGAAATTTACGTTAAATTTTCCCAAAACTTCAAGTAGTGATATTTCATCTACAACTATAGTACACCAAGAAATTTGCGCACAATTTCAATATTTCAATTTTTTTTTTTGATAGGCAACTGATTATTAAATATTTTCCTCTTATATGTTCAGATATTTTCTAACAAAAATTCGATGTTTTAAGAGCACATGTTCCTCTGGAGACAATTGAAATGGAGGAGTTAAATTGTGATTTCGCAGGAAAACACCAAGCAGTTATTGATTAGTTACAAGTCATATTTGTTCTCCTTGAGAAATTTATTTACTGGTAAACATACAACGCGAATAAAAACATTCGACGACGGTAGAATGTACTGAAGCAGTAGTGTTAGATGATCTAGGTTTGACTTATACAAGAATAAGCCAAAGGCTTGGGGTGTTTCATTCCACTGTTTTCAGAATGATCCATAGAGAGACTGGTCGGCATGAAAGTAGAGCTTGGCAAGGACGACCTCGAGCAACCACAGTGATCTATGACCGTTATTTAAGAATTTCCTCGTTGGGACAACAATTCGCTACGGCTAGTCACCTTCAAATGCACCTTTTCAGCACAGTGGTGTGCAGTTTTTACCTATCTATGGGTTTCGTGAAGGTGATAATCCAAGATCTCACAAAGCTCATATCTTTAGAAACTACCTCCAAGATCACTTGAATCGAGTAGTCTGTAAGAATTCCAGACCTCAATCCTATCGAATATTTCTGGAAGACTTTCAATAGAAGATTAAGAATCCAGTAAAATCAACTAGCTACTGTGAATGAGGTTCGGAACAGACTGATCGAAATTTCGAACGAAATCATTCATGGGAAACATAGATGTTATGCAATAATTCTCCCCTGTGGAGGAAATATCCGGTATCAAAAAGTTTTCGGTGATTTTTTCCAAAAGTGTTATATTTTTCGTAATTAGTTTTATTCCAGTTTTTATGGGTACCATTTTCATTTAGATCGTTCTCAAGCACTCCTCGGTCTCTTGGATTACTGGAAAAATAACCCTTCAACATTTCTAAACTTCTTCAGAATAAACTTGAATTTTCGATTTTGTGGGTTAATTTCACACATAATCTATATTGCCTTCATGTTTTCTATTCTGTACCTACCAAATGACTTCAAATTTCTGGAAGAATGATGTGATGTAACGTGGTTTGCATTTTCATTTCGATATTTTTGATTGAGAATGCTAGCTATATCATGTGCACATCAACTTTTACCTCCATGAATAGAAATTAATTTTGCGAAAAAATTTTTACAGATTAAACTAAAATGATTCAACTTTCAAAGATTGTACACAGCTGTTAAGAGATAATTTTGTTGTAGTTTTCCTACAGAAAACAAATTCAAAAATTGGGGTATGAAACCCATATTTATTCATTTAATTATTCATTTCCCATACAAAATTTTCACATTGAAATTTTCTATGAATATACAGAAAACCCACATTGAAACAAATTGATTATATAAACCAATGAAAATTTTACAATATAAATAATAATTAGATAACACAAAAGAAACACGTAGTGAATAATTATTATAGGTGCAACGACAAGCCACTAGTTCTAGTTCTCTACCAAAATTGATGGCCAATGACAGGAAGCGGTTGATGTAAAAGTTGGAGCTATAGTTGAATCTACACGTCTTGGAACGAAACATTGGCGTGCATCTCGTTATCCCACCCGGCAAATTAAAATCGATTAAACCCGAAAGATCCCCACAATCAATATGCCCGTTTAAAATTTTATAAAGAATACCCATATCACTAACGTAACTCCTGACTCGCAAAGTGGCCAACTTAAATCGGTCACGCCAGATATCCAGGTTATTACTGTTTAATTCCAAAAACAATTTGAGAGACAAATAACGAAGAAACTTCCGCTGGACTCTTTCCAAGCAATTAATATCATATAAATAGTATGGAGACCAAATACTGGACCCATATTCCAGATTTGTTCTCAGCAAGGAACAGTTTCGAATTTTTATTGTATCAGGGAAAAAAACCTGATGAATTACGAATTATGAAGCCGAACGTCTGATACGCCTTGGAAGTGATCCTACGAAAGTGTTCCTTGAAATCTAGTCGACGATCAAGAGTAATACCAAGATCTCGAATTAGGTGCACTCTGTTAAGAACTGTGTTATTCAAATTGTACTCGAACCCCAGGGGAGTTTGTAATCTATGAAAGGATATAAAATGGCATTTTTCAACATTCGTACTCAAACGGTTAGAAACGGACTAATCAAAAAACCTGTCAATATCTCTCCGTGATTTACGGGTATCACAAATATTACGTAATATTGAAAACATCTTCATGTCATAGGCAAATAGTAAGAACTTTACCTAAAGAACACTCTTCACGTCGTTAATGAAAATATTGAACAACACCGGACCCAAATGCGAACCTTGAGGTACACCTGACGTCACATCAAACTCTCTCAAATAGAATTGCTTATATTTAACACACTGAGAACGATCACAAAAAAAACTTCGAAGCCATTGGAGCAGAAAACCTGATATGCCAAGTGCCTCCATTTTAGCGAGTAAAAGGTTATGATTGACTCTGTCAAAGGCTTTTTCAAAATCAGTATATACAGCATCTAGTTAATAACCCGATTCGAAACATTCAATAATGTCACCAACTTAAAGTACGAGGTTCGAAATAGTGGAACGGCCGATTTTACAGATCAACCTAAAATGATTCAAGTTTCAAAAAGTCTACAAAACTGTTGAGAGACAATTTTGTTGTTGTTTTCCTACAGAAAACAAATTCAAGAAATTGGGGTATGAAACCCATATTTATTCATTTATTTGTATATTTATTTAGCATACAAAATTTTCACATTGAAATTTTGTATGAATATACGGGAAACCCCCATTGAAACATTGAGACAAATTAATTATATAAACCGATGAATGTAATTTAACAACATTAATAGTAATCAGATAAAACAAACGAAACACGAAGTGAATAATTATTATAGGTGCAACGCCAAGCCTCTAGTTCTAGACTTGAAGCATCCGAATGACAATGAAAAGAAATCAAGTTCTCTACCGAAATTGTTTGCCAATGAAAGGCAGCGGTTGATGAAAAGTTGGAGCTATATTTGAATCTACACGTCTTAGAACAAAACATTGGAGTGCATCTTGCTATCCTACCTAGCAAATTAAAATCGATTAAACCCAAGAAATCCCCACAATCAATATGCCCCTTCAAAATTTTATAAAGAAAACACATGTCACTAACGTACCTCCTGTCTCGCAAATTGTCCAATTTATATCGAAAAAATAAAACATGGTATTTTTCAACATTCAGACTCAAACAGTTTGAAACGGACCAATCAAAAAACCTGTCAATATCTCTCAGTAATTCAGGGGCATTACAAATATTACGTATTATTGAGAACATCTTCATGTCATAGGCAAATAATAGGAACTTTACCTAAATAACACTCATCCCGTCGTTAATGAAAATATTGAAAACACCAGACCCAAATGCGAACCTTGAGGTACACCTGTCGCCACATTAAACTATCTCGAATCGATTTAACAAACGTTCAAACAAAAAACTGCGAAGCCATTGGAGCAGAGAACCTGATATGCCAAGTGCCTCCAACTTAGCGAGTGAAAGGTTATGATTGACTCTGTCGAAGTATTTTTGAAATCAGTATATACTGCATCTAATTGATAACCCGATTCGAAACATTCATTTATGTCTCCAACATAAAGTACGAGATTCGAAATAGTGGAATGGCCCCTTTTAAAGTCATGCTGTTCGTTAATGAAAGTACAGTTCCGAGGCCACTACAAATTAAACTATCTAGCATATTTGGAATTGTGGATTGTATTGCTACACTCCTATAATTCCTGATATCAGACTCGACACCAGACTTGAAAATTGGAACAATAAAACTCTTTTTCCAAAAAGAAGGGAAGGATCCCAAATCCAAAGACATATTGGACAGTGTGGCAATAGGGTCAGCCATAGTACTAACACATTTCTTCAAAATGAAAGCTGGCACCCCATCAAGACCAGATGACAGCTTTGGCTTCATAAAAGAGATCAATTATTGAGGAAGATATGTGCTATCCAATGAAGGGTATTCCCTGTGAAATATTTCAATTCGGAGTGGGGGGAGAAAAACATTTATTTTTGAGTCATAAAGTTTTGGTTGCCAAAAAACTGAAGTTCACTCTTCTTGAAACTTTTTGCTGCTGCAATAATTTTTGAGATATCTTGGACAATATTTATTGGTAGGATTGTATTTGCTGTTTATTTCTAATAGATACTTGTTGAAATTGTCGATATTACAAATTTTCGATAACGTCGATTAGAGCTTATAATGGTTTCAGGTATATAGTTAATCTATTCTGAAAAATAGGTTAAAGTATATTTCTAGGAAATATATCTATTGCCATTACTACCGTTATTCACAAATATCGAAAAATACTTGGTACAAATTCGTATTCTAATTTATTAAAGAATCATATTTCTTCGATATCGTTGACCTTGTTTATATAGATGAGTTGTGGTTATGAGTTTCGCTTATCCATCAAAAATCTGTTTGTATCCAATTGAGAATAACTTTTTTTTTCCTCGAAATTCGACAAATGTAATTCGCAACCCTTCCTTGTTCTGGAGATTCATATACGGTGTTAAATGTATGTATGTCCAGAAAGAAAAGGTTGTCAAAGAGACAGTCCTTCTGGAATTGTCACGTGATATGAAAAATGAACTATTTCTTCTATATGAAAAATTGTTATTTTCCAGAAAAAAAAAAGATATATTTGACCAGGCAACTCAAACTATAATTCATTTCGATTTTTTGTGTGAAAACTGATTAACTTTGTTCCCATTTTGAATTTCAGTAGCATCAATCAATGTCAAATACGAACTGTTCCATAAATCGAACATTTCAGACAGAAGCCTAAACACAAAGAAATGTAACCCCAGGATGATTTTCAACAATGCTCTGAAAGGTGCGCGCAATTATGAGCTCCATTGGTGAAAGACCATCTTCATCATTGAATTTCTCATCCTCCTTCAATGTATTTTGATTTATCGAACACTGATCATTCACATAATTTTTTAGGAGACTTCACCATTTCCAAATCTATTAAATACTATTGCAATTTCATTTGGCAAAGCAAATTTCCATAAGTCACTGAAAAACAACTATTATAACAGAACAAATAAAAATATTTTCCGGTGGCAAAAATTTTCTAGTGAGTATCAGGTGACTATTAATTAGTTATCAAACACCGCGTCTCGCACTGAAAATACCTTTTCAATTTCTTACATTTATGCCATTCCGTTTTTAAAACCTCAAAATATTGAACATTCGGGACGTATTCCATATATGTTAATTGAAGGAAACCCCCGACAAAACACGGCAACCTGTGAATAATTGAAAACATGACGTGCCATGCAAACTGACATAGAACTTACATTTTCCTCGAACTTTACCGAATGCAACGCGTCCAGGGCCTGCGTTTCACTGAGGCTGGAATTTCAAGCGGCTCTTTCAGGACCTAGAAAGAACGAGCGTCTGGACTTTATCATCTACGCATGTGCAAAATGTTCGAGACAAGGTGTGTTCGATTTTGGTTTGATGATAATTAATTTAAAAATAGGATGAATGAATCAACCTTTTGATACATAATAGTAGGTGATCAATTCTATGAAAAATGATGGGCTATGTTGTATTGAAAAATGGCAAGAATTTGCGTTGGAATCTTAAAAGCGTTCTGTTGGAGTTAAGATATGACGTGGGCGGTGTTCCCCTCAAATATCTTGGTGAGAGAATTTTTGCAGATTAAATACTGATACCTATATAGGGTGTTTCAACGAGAAATGGACACCTGTCTAAATCAGAAGAAGGCAATGTCAACGGAATACACTGAAATAGTTTCTATTACGAAAATGACCTTTATTTATGCTAAGTTAGATCAACTCTACCCCCACCATCCCCTATCTACAAAATATGGGTTGATTGGTACATCGTTAGAAAGGTCTTTGGATTACATATACGAGCCAATTACTTTTTAAATTTTTGATACATGGTGTTCCAACGACAAAAAAATATTGTTATGTATTAATTGACAAATTGTTTCATCCCGATTTATATTAGATAAATGCTGGTATAGATTGAAATCAGTATTGAATAAAGTGTTTCAGTAAATTGATTTGAAAGTGTAGGGATAAACATCCTACCTTCAACATCCCTAAACTTGAAAATTCCAATCAAACTTTGATACTTTATTGGCAAGCTCTCTTGATGCTCCGAATAAATTTGATCAACACTTTGTGTTGAGAGTCTACGACTGTGCAAATCGAGGAATTCATTCCGTTAGGTAATTGGAAATATCAAGTCGATCCATTCGATATTGTCTTCGAGGCTCGAAAAAAATTTAATCAATTGAATACATATTCGAAATTATTGATATTCATTTTTGGATTAATAGTTGTGCAAAAAGAACAGCAAGAAAATTAGAACCAAATCATTCAGAGGAAGAAATGAGTCTACAACATGCAGAGCTTGGGGGTGAAGTGGAGGTGAATTTGTTCAAAAGGACCTCCTCCTACTTCCATATAATGGTATATATGGTTGTCAATTTACATTCTTACGTTCTCAGAGAATTCAAATCTGGTGACTTTGCTGGCCACTCAATTGGTTACCTTTCACCAATTCAGTTCCCTAGGAAATAATTATTAGAATAATCTCGCACTCGAATATTGAAATGCGGGGGAGTCCCTTCTTGATGAAAATGAAATTGATCTTCCGAAGGAGTTGGAAAACTTTTCCAATATTTCGATAATTCAGGAATAAATCAATTCTTTAAGCAGTTGGGGATAACTATCTCAATTCAGAATAACCTCGATAAATAACAAATCAACAAGTTTCGGTACAATCCTGCCCACACATTCAATTTCTGTGGGGTTTGTGCATGTATTTCTGTTTTAAAATCAGGATTCTGGGTGTCCCAGTCTAACTGTTCACCTCACCATTGAGAATGAAGGTACTCTCGTCAGAGAAACGGATATTTTGCCGAAGATTAGGATTATCATTTATATACCTATCCGAAAATTGCAGGTGACCATCAGAGTCACCTTTATTTACTTCATGGAGCAATTTCAATCTGTAGTGATGAAATTTGCGTTGCTTCACTATTATGTAGAGTTGCACTTAATAATCCAGTTTGATGGGATAATTTCTCAATATACTGAGTGTTATCCACTTATAGATGACCTAATTCCGCAACTACAGCTTCGCTTGTCACAAGACGTGGCTTTGGTTCACCACTGAACCAGTTACTTTCTGTATCAGAGATTTGACATATTGGTGAACACTTCTTTCTCTGGATGATTAGTATTTGCTACTTTCGCTCAACTGTATTTCTGAAATTAGGGGTGACAGCAATTTCTACCCTTTTTTTTTGTTATGCGCGCTTCCCAGGAATAGGCGAACCATATGAGTAGGCGCTTGGGAAGAATTGAGGTGACTTTTTACTCGCTTCTTGAAGAGGGCCAAATTGTAGAATGTCGGGAAGATGTTGGACGGAAGTGAGTAACACCGCTCACCGATCCTGTAAACGAAGGAATTCTTATAGAGAGAGGTTCGGGGGGTCGTTAAATGTACCGCCATATTTCAAAAAATTTTATTTACTTACTTGAGAAATCACAATTAGGTTATGTTATGTGCCGAATTTCATAGATTTAGTAGTGTTTCATGGAGAGAATTTTAATTTTATTTTTCCTTTTATTTATAAGCTTGAATAGTGTTAACATGTTTTCGAAGACAACTCGTTCAAAATTGTATTACTATTATTTCTAGTTAG
Organism: Cryptolaemus montrouzieri; assembly: GCA_013387265.2. Lineage (NCBI taxonomy): Eukaryota > Metazoa > Arthropoda > Insecta > Coleoptera > Coccinellidae > Cryptolaemus > Cryptolaemus montrouzieri. Next base: position 109,705,136 of record JABFTP020000185.1, read on the forward strand.
GGAACCCCTGTAATTGGAATCACCTGTTGGGGTTCCTGTTTAATAAAATGAAATAAAATAAAAATAAAAAATGAAAAATATGATGAGAACTCCTTGCCAACTCAGTGTTGCGGCAAAACATGAGTTTTCCCGGAAAAGGTCTTCAGCTCCTTGGAGCATCTTCTGTGGAAGTATCTGTAATATCTATAAAACAAAGAAAGGTCAGCAACTTGTCTTCTGGGAGCCTGCGCTTAGAGATCGCGGGTGATCTCCGGTTGGTTTATGAGAAGCACAGCCCATTTTTGCACTTTATCCAACATCCGCAACGAATGTTTGGGTGCAGATCCCCATACATGGGAACAATATTCCAAAGCAGGTCGAATCTGCGCCCTACATAGGAGCAACAGCTGTGATGACATTAAGTATCGCTTGGCTCTGAAAAGAAAACTAAGTTTAGCTGATTTAAACTTAGCTATTGCTGATACATGTTCATGCCAGCAAAACCAGGAGTTAACTTTATTCTGAGAAGGTGCATCCAATCTTTGGATGCAGTTTGTTGGCCTTGCATCATTAGAGGAGGTTCTCCAGCGGGGAACTTTCTAGAAAACGTAGTTGCTTGCGTCTTGCTCGCGTTGAAGCTCACCAGGTTCAACTGACCCCACTCAGATATCCTCTGCAAGTCAGAGTTCAAGTTATCAATTTGTTCACATTTCTGACGCTGAAATTCCGCAGATGTAATGGAGTACACCATTTCCGAGTTTCTCTCGTAAGTATCGAATAACACTGATACAGTTCTGATAGAAACAACAGATTGATCAACATTTGCTATTGCAATATCTGGTGGTTCATGCAAAATTTCAACTTATTTCCTTAATTTTATTCTTCATGAGGGTAGCATGTACGAAAAAATAACGAATATTGTTTGCATATGTCCGGACATAAGCGAAAAAAACATCTGTCAATAATTAGTACCGTATCAAAAACGAAATTCAAAACATTGAAATTGAGCATTAATATCTTGACCCAGTGCAGAATTTCCAGAACATTTTCGTCTACGAACGTATGGTGACGAATTTAGGTCTAACTGACCATTGATCAAACTTTCCAGAAGTTTTTCATTTATTGGTTTCTAATGTTTCCCATAGATTCAGTTTCAGGTTTCCATGAAAATTTTTTATTTATTGATTTCCAATTCTTATAGATTCAGTTACAGGTTTTTCATGGGTGTCTTTATCATTAGGGAAAACCTCATGGATTGCTTGTTAAAATTGTTCACGGAAAAACCTACTGTCAATCATACTAAAATAAGAACCATTATTGATCGTTATTTATTTTATTATATTGAGCTCTTTCAAGAAATTATTTGGTTTTGTGGTTAGTTTATGTAACATTCTGTTATAAGCAGCTATTTTACGTTGATGTCGACGTGTGTACGAATTGCGAATGGAAGTGTCTTCATGAGGTGGTATATAAAAAATTGAAAAACTATTTCTGTGGTAAATTTTGGTTATAGATGATAATCTCAGATTCTATTTCCAAAGAGAACTTCATATACAGGTAATTAATGAAGGTACTAGAGAAATCCACTTGCCTATTTGTACTTGTAACAGCACATATTTTGTCATTCACATATCTGAAGCAATAGATGCAATATTTTGACGTTGGATGATTAAGAATAATTTTATCAATGTTATCCATGAAAATTTATATTAGTAGTGGACTGAGAGATTTACCCATTTTTAATCCGTTGCACTCCAGGTAAATTTCATCATTGAAGTTGAAATAATTTTGTTTTAGACATACTTCAAGAAGATTCATGAAATCAGATTATATAATGTATATAATATCATTATTCTGCACAACTTGGCTATGTTAGTTTACGAAAGGCTGGATTTAAATTTCAATGGGTCTTGAGGTGGAATGCTAGGGTAGAGATGAACAACTTCCAGGACATGAGTATAACATTATATAATAAATATACATTATTATATATTATTATTATACAGTACATTTAATGTTGTTCCATTGAATCAGGAGAATTCCTAATTGAAATTTTGAACTGAAATTACTTAACATGAACTTAAAATGATGATGGGGCTGTAACGTAAGAGACAACTGGTCTGATGGGAAAATCTCTTCTATGGAGTTTGAAGAGATAACACATTTAATGACTGCGGATAATAAAGTGGGGGTTTGTGTTTTTGATTGTTCGGTATTGAAAATTTGGCATTTTGGAGTGTGTTTAATATTGGACTGAAATTCATCAGTGAAATCTTTCATGACTTTGTGATAATTTTCAGATACAATATAATTTTACGTTTTGGGTAGGTAACACGCCTTGCTCAATGCTTTACCAGTATGACCTTCATCTGCCTCAATAAATACTATATTGTCTGATATACACTCTGATTTAATGGATTTGAAGGCTATATTGTCGAGTATATTAGATCTGATGCTTATAAACTCTTATTTTACTAGTGATGCCGCTACATGTTTGAAATTTTTTAATGCCATGAAGAACTGATGGCTGTTTCAACTTCAATCGCAAGCTGAATAAAATGATATTGGAAACTTTTTGACGCAAAACTGTGTTTGAAACCCTTTTAAGGAAGTGCCATTTGTTCTCCAGAAAAATTATCATCTGTGAGATTACTGAACCTATGGAAAAACTGGTGATTTGAGAATTTTGAAATTATTATTTATACTTCTCATGGAATAATCAATCAACTTTGAATTTAGTTTCGAAATTCGAAATATCAAATTCTTTCGCATAAAACCTGTAAAGCAACTATGAATGCATGACCGTTACAAAGGTTTTGTAGTTTTCACATTGTTTGAATAACATTTCGATTCGCTTCATCAACAGTTTCATTTTTGTGCCTATCTGTGCTGCGGTGTTGCTGTTGAGGGACTTGTCATGCATATATTTCGTGAACACTTCATTCTTTACACAATTAGATGAAAAACAGATATTGTGTGTATTTGTGGGATATCGTAGAAATAGTTTGAAGGACCAAATGACCAGAAAGCTTGTATCAGCTTTTTATATTGTGTGATAAGTAAAGTGCTTCCGAAATATATTAATCTTAAGACCGAACAGCAGCCCTGCAGCACGGAGAGGTATACTACGAGGAAAGATAAAATTGATGAAAATGAAAACTAGAATGCAATACAGTCAACGTGAAAATCACAACATCTTAGGAAAAAGTTGTTTTATAGGTTACAGAACAAAATATGAACCGGCTAAACGAATTGAGCAGAAAACTAAACGAATTCATCATTTCTATAAAATGAGTATGTGCAAAACAAACACATAAAACGAGTAACAGGTCCCCATTTTTTTCCCATTGTTCGAAACGGTACTTTGGTTCGTCCTTTCGCCCCATGAATCATAGCCAGACATAAACTCCAGTCGAGATTCTCCTATTTAACTTGTTGCATATCTTGTTCCACATTGTATTGACTAGACTAGAGGCAAATATTCCAATCCGAAAAAAGGATACAGTTCGTTAAAGAAAAGAGATGGAGCTTCTGTACTTTTTCCAAAGAGTTTGTTAATTTTTTCATAGATCTTTTTGACATAAAATTTGAGGGAAGGAGTTGACGTTAAGAATAATTGAAAGAAGTGAAATTTATCAGATTATTTTGTACAAAATACGAACACTATAATTACGGGATATGTTTTTATGTCTTCCAGGCTCACCATTAGCAATAGCCGAATATACAACTCGATGCTGAGCCCTAAATAGATGAATCAACTATTTGTACATCTTCGAAATTTATGTCAAGCAAAATAGTAATTTTTTGACAAATTTCAATAAAACTGGTCACCAGCTATTTTGGTGCCTCAGTATTCGAAGATGATTCTATGTATATTTGTTACCCTTGAAATTCAAAATTCAAATATTATAATCATTTCTCTGAGGATGAAAAGTTTTTATGTAATATATATGTTAAGACATTTTAAGTTGAATCCATAAATCACAAATGAATTATTTTAGTTTTACATTATATGAATCCTTACGAAGTCCGATTTTCTCTCGTCCAACTATAGGGTAATTATTACATTTCATGTTTTGTGTTTCTCTTTTTTAACGCAGTGGTGGGATTTGTTCCTGTTATCGCAAAGACACAAAAAGCAAGGATAATTTGTTTACTTGAAAATAAGGTTTACCATTTTTTAGTCCACATAAATCATGTATTGATGTTCATGATACTTTATCTTCTCAAAGACCAAGCTTCCGTTTTTTTTCTTTCATGTTAATTGAGCAATTGATATAGAACCCTCTTCATTCCCATTATGTAAAAGTACACATTTTGAACTCTGCTTTGAGCTCTGCATAAATAAGCTCCATCATCTGGAAAATATTTAGATAAACCCATTTTTTTCTAGAAACCTTCCAATATCGTGACAAAATATAATTCTTCTATGAAAGAAGAAAGGAAATAGACTATTCACTCTTGTGAGGTAAAAGGTAATGTTTGTTTTCTGTTTCAGTAATTTTCTGATATTCGATCTAAAATTCGGTAATTCGGAAGCTTTCTTCGATAAATAGAGATCTCTGGTAAAATCTCATCCTTATTGTTAAGGCATTGATGACATCTTATCGTAATTACTATCACGTTCACCAGGGTGTTCTGGGGGTTACCAACATTGCTGTCGACAGTACAAAATGAAAAAATTTCAATATTTCAATCTATAGCTCCCAAATTTATATTTTGTGCTACAAAACTATTACAACAAAGTATGATGCCATTCTCCGTTTGATCCTATAATACTTTCAGATCATCGAATCAACAACTTAAACTCTGAGTGTGGTCAGTTGAACCTGGTGAGCTTCAACGCGAGCAAGACGCAAACAACTACGTTATCTAGAAAGGTCTCCGCTGGAGAACCTCCTCTAACGATGCAAGGCCAACAAATTGCATCCAAAGATTCGATGCACCTTCTCAGGATAACGGTCTCAGCTGTTGCTTCTGTATAAGGCGCAGATTCAACTTGCTTGGGAATATTGTTCCCATGTATAGGGATCTGCCTCCAAACATTCGTTTCGGATATTGAATAGTGTGCAAAAACGGGCTGTGCGCCTCATCGACCACCCGGAGATCACCCGTGACCTCCAACTGCTTGGTCTTAGAGGACAAGTTGCTGACCTTTCTCTGTTTTACAGAAACTTCCACGGCAGATACTCCAAGAAGCTGAAAGACCTTGTTCCGGGAAAACTCATGTGTTGCCACAACATTATACTGGCCAGGAGTTCTCATCATATAGTTGTACATTTAACGACCCCTCGAACCTCTCTCTATAAGAATTCGTTCGTTTACAGGGCCGGTTAGCAGTATAACTCGCTTCCGTCCAACATCTTCTCAACATTCTACAATTTGGCCCTCTTCAAGAAGCGAGTAAACAGACATACATCTCAATTCTTCCCAGGCGCTCACTCACTTGGAAGCGCGCAAAAAAAAAGATAAGATAATCGTAGATCTCACAAGGTTCCAGCATATTGGAATCTTTCTTAAGCAGAGTTATTTCATGTGTATCTGTCACAACCTTTGAAGTTATATTTTCGATTAATGGATTATGAATAATATCAACAATTTTTCTCGGATTTGCAACTCTATACACATCTGCTGTGTTCAAATTGATATCCACCCAAACGTTGTTCTCAAATGTTTTATCAAAAATGGGGGTCTCTTAATTCATCCTTGGAATGCGATATATTGTTTCATTGCCATATTATTCACACTGATTTAGGTCAGGCGATTAAGCAGACCAAGGTAGGTAGAGGGGAGGGTAGAGGAGGATTTACATAAAAGTTCACACTCAGAGAGTTGTAAACTAAAACGAGATCAGTTCAGTAATTGAAAGAGGTTCCCCGCCAAGCCATTACAGTACCTACCTCCTCTGTATTTGTGTACTTCCTGCAGTTCTCTAGGTATATGACCATTTCTAGATCATTCACATTATCCTGCATCTAACCGAGTTTCATCAGAGATTGAGATGATATAAGAGATATTAATTGGACCAGTGTTCAGGTCATGATTGTGAATGAATTTCTGACCAAAAACTCAACTAATATCATCGAACATCTACCATATTCACTTGATATGGCTCCGACCGACTTTTTTCTCTTTTTGAAACTCAAATACCACTTCGAAGTATCCGTTTGATTCAGTAGAACACATATGAGAGAATTCGAGGAGAGAACTGGAGTCGATTCCGGAAAAACCGTTTGAAAAATGTTTTGACGATTGGATATTTCGTTAGCGATGTATCGAGATGAGAATTGAAGAAGGTCCCTTATTCCAAATAAAAAGAAAGATTGGCAATATATAGAAAAAGGAGCATGGGATCTAGAACAGAACACAATGGAACACCACTGGTGACAGGTCGCTGAGAAGATCTGAGTTCCAGACTCTAACATAAAATTGCCATTCGATGAGAAACATTTCAATTAATAATTTTTTTGAAATTTGAAAAGCCAAGGTTATCGCAATGCACAAATCGAAATGAAAATGCAGGAAATCCTGTTAACTTTCAATTTAATTTCTGTTACTTTCAAAATATGGTAAAGGTTCTATATCAAAGATTAGAAACGCTTATTTGCTAGGTGGTTTCAGAAAAAACTTCAATAATTCAGTTTTTATATGGATACTTGAAAAATTCTACAAATTCCTTGTTGATAATTCCAACCATTTGAAAGGATCGATTGACAATTTGTCAATATGTTGAAGGCCTTTATTTCGAATATTCGAAGTAAAGAGCTATTTTAAATTTGAATTTACGCCGATTTTTTTTTTTGTTGAGTTTTAGGTTATTTCTCTTGAGTTTTTCGTCGGTGAAGTTCTTCGAGAACTTCTTTTCAAACGGGTTCAACATTCATTGTTTTGCTTGTTCATTCGCAGATGAGTAACAAATGACATCATTCATCATTATTTTTTGAATATAAACAAGCGCTAAAATTTTGTTCCTTATTTGAATAGCTTTCAAAAGCCCAAGTCTCCACTCTTACAAGTGAAACTTTGAAAGAATATACTCATATTCATATCTTGGTAAAATGTAACGTGTTATTCATTGATCAAGTTCGTGAGCTATCTCTGTGTAAAATTTCCTTCAAATTTCAAGTTTAGAGATTTGACTTCACTGGTCGTATGATCGCGTATGAATACACTTCTCTGCAACAGATTACGTCAGTCTAATAAGCTTGTGGTTCAGTTCACGCGAGTGTGAATGTGCTATTCATTTGAGTGCTTCAATTTTTCCCGATAAGAGGTTAATGATAATGATGATTTTTAGCGCATCTCAATCGAGCTGCACGATTTCCACCTGCTAAATGTTTCGGAAGGACTGATTTAATTAATTCAACCTTATGCCAACAATTCTCCTTGGAATATTCATGTTACAGGTTTAATCCAGCTGATTATGCCATCCATTCAACATTTAGTGGAACTCTGGTAGAAGGTCTGTTGAAGAGGCATGTTGCCTACCCCCTTGTTGTTCCTTTTCATTTCCTGTTTTATCATCAAAAAGCTATCAATCGTCAAATAATGCTTGCCTAGTGCCCACCGTTTGTGTAACTCGAGTTTGATTTGCGAAATCTTCAATCATCCAAACTGCTCATTTCATTCCATCAACACTCTAAAAGTACCACTACATATTAAGGTACCTCAATTTTGAAAAATATTGGGAAAGAACGAATTTTTTCATTGAGTGTAATTCGACTTTCGAAGAAGACACATTACTTACCTATGTCAAAGGACTTTGGTGCACCACTACCACAAGTGAAGTAAGACAATAAAATATTTATTCTAATACAATAATATCACTAACAATAGCATCATTAAATGAGGATATACAGTAAAAAATTGTTTGATGTTTTCAGCGCCTGAGTTGGGATTTTCCTCCAATTTATGATACAATGTATCGAAGGCCAAAAGGTTTTTGTCTTTATTACTCGTAGACGCTAATCCAATGAGCTTTTCATCACAAATTAATGGATTTCCTAAATTGAAAATCGTATCCTTTTCTGTAGCAACAATCACGCAACAAGTTGACATATTCACTATGGTCACTGGGTTATCAACAAGTTGATTGTTATCGATGGTAAAATATGAACAATTTGCAATATTTTTATCTACAGTACCCAAATGTATAGTTTGTTCTATAGTTTCATTACTCCAAAGTATAACAGCATTCTCAGCCTGTTTTTTTGTTAGTATTAGGTTATCGTAGATTTGACTAGGATTCAAGATAGATTCAGCATAAATATTCACAATTGCCTTCACAGGTTCCAGAATATTGTATATTTTCTTGTGCATAGTTATTTCATGTATATCTGTTACAACCCCTAAAGTTATATTTTCGTTTAAGCGATTATGAATGTTATCTAAAATTTTTCTCAGATTGACAACTCTATACACATCGGCTGTGCTCAAATTGAGAACCATCACAACGTTGTCATAAAATTTTTTATCCAAATTAGGGAAATCTTTTAGTTCCTCCACAAAATGCGATATATTATTTGTTTTCATTTGGTTCAGAATTATTTTCTTAACATTAATGTAGAAGGTTGGTAAATCAGTACCAACTTTTTGAGCAGCTTCTTCAAATTTTTCTCTGGTGTATTCTCCTTCTCTTAGAGCTTCAAACACTGCATCCTGATTACCAAAGGCAAGAGCGTTTGAGAAATCAGATAAATTTATTTTCAATATTTGGAGAGCATCTTGCATCGGCAAATTTATTACATTTTTAAGTTTTTCGTAGAAATCATTGAATGTCATATTGGATATTTCGAGCAATCTTTTGAAATTATCAACAGATATTACATCTGAAGATACGTTCAACTTGTTCAGAAGTTGCAGAGATTCATCAAATCCATACTCTTCGAGTTTGGATACATCAATTAAATCTTCTGTTGTGATATCAAGCATATCGTGATTCTTAAATATGAGGTCTCCCAGATAAGGGACTATTGTATTCTCATTCAAAGTGAAGTGTATCTTGAGGATATAGCTATGATTGTTATAAATAGATATGTTGCTAACCTCAGTTGAAGCGTCTTCGTTCAAAGTGACTTCAGATGAATTTCTCTCATACTGTTTTACTACTGAAAATATGTTAGAGATATCTCCTGCAGCACTTGGTAGAAATATTGCTAAACAAATTTTTATGATCCATGTGCATATGAAGCTTTTCATCTTGAAGTTGAAGTTCACCTAAAAAAGAAAAAGCTATCAATGTTATTGCTACGGAATTGAAAATTTATGAAGGTTCCAACTCGCCTACAAGATTTTCAATAAAAACATTATTTTTAATTTTAACTATCTTAACAAACCTAGGACGCGTTTCACCTCGCTATGAATTCCTCAGATTGGTACTTCATTTAGTGGATGATGTTCCTTATATAGGGTGCGCCTGAGAAAACCGGACATTTATTCTTCCGTTATAACTTTCGCAATTTTAAAGTTAGATCATACGTTCTTACATGATTGAACCAAAGAACTAGGTTTTTCAGAAATTGAATCGAAATATTACTTCGGGTGAAATCCAATATGACTTGTTCGAAAATGAGCAATATTTCAAGATCGCTGGAACCTCTTCTTTTCACTAAAATCTTCGGGCATTTAGTCGATAATTCAGTCTTTTCTGAGCAATTTGACATATTGAGTTTAAAAATATTCCAAGAATTGGTAAGAAAGTAGCATGAAGAATTTTTTTCATTCTGATTTTCAGCTGAAATCGAAATATTTTTTTCAACTCATGGCGCTGGACTCTTGAAGTTGTTGTGTATTTAGTAGATGTTCTAGGAAGACAAAGAGCCATTTTCTACTAAAACCAACCTAAAATTTGATTTCCGTTCGAATTCAAAATGGCCCAATTCCTCAAATATTAACAATTTTCCCTGCGCATTGAAATAGTTTTCGCGGTCGTAATGAATCAACTGCGTAATTCAATCACTACATTGAACATTTCCTATCATTTTGAAAAGTCGAACTCGAATATTGATTCAAAATTGTGCCAATTGTCGTCAATAATGTTTCTCTTTTCCACCATTATTTGTAACTCCTGTTGTGAAATCTCTGAACATAGACTGCATGCATTAACTCTATGATAAACGAAAAATAAAAAAATGTCATCGAGTTTTAGAAGACATCTGGTTTGTACTCGAATTTAATCTTGCTGTTGCTTGTTTTTGACGTTTGAAATTGTTAAATGGTTTTAACAAATGAGGATAAGCATTTCATTGAATGTTTATTTATGCATGGCTATACTGCACAATATACTATATGTTACGCCAATTTCCAGCCCCTAATTACAAAAGAAGTATTCTATGATCTTGAGAAAAAATTTCGGACAAGGTTATTTGGAAGAATAGCAGGTACTGGTGCAGCTAGAACTGTTAGAACTTAGGTACTCGGCTTCTTCATAATGTGTTTCAAGCAACAAATCTACGTTTTTTGTATTACAATCTCAATTGACAATTTCAGGATAATATTCAGCGAATTTCTGCATTAGCAGTCAGCCCTATCAGAACTCCAGGAACGAGCTTGACTGTTTTCCAAATGTCTCAGAGATGTCAAATCTCAAAAATCTCTATGAGAAGAATAATAAGACACGATTTGGGTCTCAAGTATTTTCGGAGGCACTATAATTTTCAATTGACTCAAGCTGCCAAACTTGCACAAAGAGCGCAAATTGAAGCGATGCAGAAATTTATTGAATAGATTTCGAACACGTCGACAAATTGAAAATATCTGGTTCACAGACGAAAAAATTGTCAGTGTTGCCCCACCAAAAAACAGCCAGAATGACAGAATTTGTGTTGGGACGTATGAAGTCAAGAGGAATGTGCCTTTAATTCGTTTTAAGACAGAAATTTTCCTGGCATGTAATGGTCTCTGCCGATATTTCGAGGAACTTTAAATCAAATACAATTTTTATAAAACAAGGCATAAGATTAGATTCGGAAAATTATTGTCACATCATATGTTACCAACTATTGAGCAGTCAACTCCTCAGTTTACTTGCATGCAGGTGATTGTTTTTTGTATGACATGAATAAGTACAGTTACCACCAGCGGAAAATGAACCGCTGAGAAATTGAGAAGCTTTCTGGGTGATTTTTATTGGTTCAAATCTTCTTTGGAATTCTACAATTTTTTTCCATATTCTCCTGACTACGTTAGTCAAGGAAGTGAACAACCAGTACTATATATCACAAAAAAACGCTGCTTACTCTCAATTGGCCCTCAGTGTACAGGGTGTCCCAAACTAGATGTACCTAAATGAAATCCATTTCAATTGATTTTAGGATGGAGTCTATACTATGGATTATCTAAGACAACGCGTAGACGATATCATAGAACCAGAACGATGGACCCCAAATAGTCCCGATCTTAATCCTTGCGATTATTTTCTGTGAGGTAATTTGGGAAAAATTGTGTATAAAAATAGTATTATTTTCAATAACTGTGAGGAGCTGAGGCAAAAAATTCAAGAATGTTGGAACAATCTTGATCCAGAAGTAATTTCGAGATCCATAAAGAGCTGGAGAATATGGATGCACATGGTTGTGGATGCTAATGAGGGTCATATTCCATTCTGAGTACTTGATTCTTTCTGTTGAGTGTTTTTACTCATGTAATTTGTTAAACAAAAATTTTGTCGTTTTCTTATTCTCGCAGATGTTTTTAACAGTTGGCATCTCTGAGATTTTTGGGAAACAGTTATCCTGATCTTCCTCCTAATGAATCTGTTGTCCGAAATTGTTCCTCAAAAACATGATTTGTACTTCTCTTGTAATTTGAGGCTGGAAATTGGCGTAATATTTGCCTAGCAGTATAGCCACATACAAATAAACATTCAATAAAACGCTCATTATCATTTGTTAAAACCATTGTTACCAATTTCAAACGTCAAAAACAAACAACACCAAGATGAAATTCGAGTACAAACCAGATGTTGTCGAAAACTCGATGATATTTTATTATTTTCTGTTTATCAAACAGTTAATGCGTGCAGTCCATGTTCAGAAGTTTCACAACGGGAGGTGCATATAACGGTGGAAAGGAGAAACATTATTGACGACAATTGGTACAATTCTGAATCAATATTCGAGTTCGACCCCTCAAAATGATGGAAAAGGTTCAATTTAGTGATTTAATAACGCACTTGATTCATTACGACCTCGAAAAATTTTTTAATGCGCGGGAAAATTGTTAATATTTAAGGAAGTCGGCCATTTTGAGTTCGAACGGATTTCAAATTTTAGGTTAGTTTCAGTCAAATATGGTTATTCGTCTTCTTAGAACGTCCATGAAAAATACAACAACTTCAGGAGTGCCAACGCCATGAGATAAAAAAATATTTCGATTTCAGCTGAAATTCAGAATGTCAAAAATTCTTCATGCTACTTTTCACCAATTCTTGGAATATTTTCAAGATCAGTATGTCAAATTGTTCCGAAAAGACTGAATTGTCGACTTTTTCTCCATTCAAATTTTTCAGTGAAAAGGAAACGTTCCAGCGATCTTGAAATATTGCTCATTTTTTAACGAGTCAGCCATATTGGATTTCACCGGAAGAAAACAAATTGCCCGGTCTTCTCTGACACACCCTATATATATCATTGCTGAAAGTATGTAGTTAGATTAACTGGAGGTAAATCCATTCAAGAGTTAAGATGAAATAAGATAAGTTTCTCTATATTGTGCAAATATAACGTTTTTATTCAACATGTCCTGTATCAGGTGACATCATCTTAGAATCTCAATTTCAATACTGAATTATGAAAACAAAACTATTATTCATGGGAAATAAATATTCGTTGATGCAGCTTTGAAGGATATTCTGAAAAGGATTTCAAATTTTGTTTAGATTCGGACTTCATCATCTGACTTCTGTCTAATTGAACAGTCTGTATTTAATTACGGCATTTGAAGGACAATTCCAATACAATGGAAATGTATCTGGTGTTCCTTTATCTTATTTCAATAAATATAGACTTAAAAATGATTTTGTATTTTATTCTGAAATTTTTACACAATCTCATCAAATTTTGCTCTGAAATTCTCAAACATGGTTTCACTAGCTACAATATCCTAGAACATTGAAAATTGCACACACTATAAACAATGTTCAAAGTGCTTAACTTTTTCCCGAATGCAGATTCAATTGCGTCGCATATTTCTACTCAAGATATTGAGATTGTCTGGCGTAATAGTATGGAATACACCTCAGTTTTATGTGTTTCTGAGTAAGCAAACATATAAACGAACAATTCAGTAAAAACACTAGACACAAATTTCACAAAATTTAATGAATGAAAATATGTTTCCATATGCTTCTGTTTTTATCTTTCTTTTCAAAAACCAAGAGGAAATTTGAATATTACAATATCATTTATACCAAAGAAACAGCTAAGAGAAGGGATGATAAACGGAAATCAATCTGTTATTATTTGTTGGTAGATTATACTTGCAAGGTATAAATTCTAAAGAGTCAAAGTGCAAATTCTTAAAATGTTTTGGTTTTCAAGCCAGAAGGATCTAAGTGCGTTGCATAATAACATACTAAAGGAACTCATTGCCATTTTTCTTACAAGGTATAAGACATAGATGGTCTTGCTGCATGTAATAAATAAAAACAATATTTCATTTTGATGGCATATATCGGTTTGTTATCAATTTTCCCAAGTTCGAGAACTTGTTCCAGATCTTCTAGATTCAGTAACTATAAGATATTCCTTAAAACATAGGTGACTTAAGTTGAGAGTCTTTTCCATAGTTTTGATAAAGTGAAATAATGGTGATTTAGTTTAAGATAGTGTACACACACGAGGAACGAATTGAAATTTTCAGTTTATTTTTGAAAAATAATGACTGAGCAAAAGCAACAGCTTTGCTCTTCTACATAAAGAACCAAGGACGAAATTTGTGATATAAATAAGTTCTTGAGTTAATGATTGATGCTTTTTTAATGAAAAACACAATTGCACCAGATTTGTTAATGACGTATGAATCGGAGTGGCAGTTTGGTTGAAGTTGCCATAATGGAAAATACACAATCTGAGAGGAAATTCACACAAATATGCATTTGCATCAAGTATTTTACGATTCTTTATTAGTTCTCAATTCCATCCGCATAAAATTGAACTCGTACATCACGAAAGAATGAAGTTGATTTCGATTGTCGTTTGAAGTTCTGCAAACATGAGCGTAGGGAAATCTATAACGATTCGAATTTGCTCAAAAATTTTAATTATGCTGATGACTATTTATTTTGAATAGCGAGGAGCATCGCCATTACTGCAGAGCCTTGAGTGACTTATTCCCCATGAAAGATAATGAATGAAACTCAAAAACCTCAAACACCTAATGTTGAGGCTGGAATTTTGGGAGAACATATTGTAGGACACTTATTTATACAGGAAGAATGGACGGAAAACTTGTTCGAATATGCTTGAGAATTTGATTGATCCTCTCGTTACAACTGTTAACTTACAATATTAATAATTACGTGATCATACAGAGAATGGAAATACATTTTGCAAATGGCATCACGCGATCCATTTTCTCTATTCAAAGTTTGGGGTGGGAGCTGCCAGGTATATAGGGTTTGTAAAAAGAGAACAAAACATATTACAAGAATGGTCTTTCTTCAATCAGAATGCGACCTGTTTCAGGAAATCCACAAAGAAATCAACCCAAACAAGGTTTTCAGCGTGATTCGTTTTTCTAAGAACGCACTGTGTAGTGTTCCCACGTCATGTCATAGTAGTTACACATCCCTAGAACTCCACTCAACATATCAGGACAGAAAGAGCGGATATGAAGGGGGTCTAAATATCGCTGTCCTACAGATAAAGCTAGCGATCACACCAGTTGTTCTGCATTGGAACCCAATAGTAGCGCTCCAAATTAGTATTTAAATATATGGTGGAGCATCACCATATCATTTTAAAGTGAATTGGTTATTTGTGATTAGGTTTCGGATGCTTGACAAAGTGAAGAAGATATTTCAGATGAGACATGATGTACTATCTTTGGACAAAATTACCCGGAGGTAAATTTGTTCCCCACTCAGATCTCAGTACTAATAACAACGCTTCACCAACATTTGCAAGATATGCAACCTCATGTTCTAGCTCTAACGGAAACTCAAATAATGCCAACAACAGATACGATTTCAATGGCAATGAGTTTCAGTCAAGGTTTTGGTTTAGGTGAGGGCTTGGTGTTTCTACTGAATCTGACGTCACATTTGTGTAGCTGCTGGAGGGGATATGTTACAAGACAACGATTTCGACATGGCATGGTTCAAAATCGGTTTATATAACAATACCATGTCCACTGCCTCTGTATCGATCTCTCAACATGATCCAAGTACAGCTTCCGACAGTTAAGGCGATCATAATAGATGGGTTCAACGTCCACAACATCAACTGACTCCAACACTAAAATATAAACGACGAAGCAGAAAGGCAAGCAGAGGCCTCTACAATAAGCCACAAGTTGACAAAACTTGTCGATGAGCCGACAAGAATTCCGATTTTTCAATAATCTCAATCTCTTTTTTGTTTCAGATCCAGATGATTTCTGTTAATCGGTTTCAGCTCCCCCTAGACAACTCCGACCACAACCTTGTTTCTGCCACTGATAACTTCGTACAACCTCGCAATAAAGATCCAACGTATTCCAGAAAGATATGGCTCTACAACTAATCTAGCTGGGAGGAGCTGCAAGAATTTTCTCTTCGTTTCCATTTAATAATGTCTGTTATTCAGATTTTGACATCAATGTCTACATTGACTCCGTCACAGAATATATTGTTGTAGGCAATGTTCTATACACTGTACACATTTGTAACTCAACAATAGAAAATGCGATAACAGACTCCAATGCAGTATTTAGGAACAGGCTCTTGGAGCAGGCGAATGCAACTCGTCAGTTCTGTTATATGGCGGAGGCAGTCACCAACATTATTTGCAAGTCATCCTTTCTATCTTCGATAAGAGATGACGGTTCTATCGTATCATGCTTTCGCAAAATATTGTTTTAGATACATCAATTGCAGTGTCAGAAATCCTTTATCCGCCTTTATCGGACATGGACCGAAAATTAAAATTGAATACCATTATGTTAATAGCAGAGAACAACGGCTTCGATATAAAAGCAATAGAGAGTTTAGTCAATCGAAAAATACGCAACAACACATTCAACAAGATATATTCCCAATCCAAGAGAGAAAAGTCCGAAAAATTTATGTCTCTAACATTTTTTGGGAAGACGTCAGAACAGGTTGCTAGAGTTTTGTCTGATAGTAAGAAAAGTTCATATTTCATTCAAACCAGTTAGCAGATTGTCAGGCCTGCTTTTCAACACAAAAGATAAAACCGATAAATTCTAAAAATCTGGAGTATACCAATTAACATGTTCTGAGTGCAATTCCTTTTATATAGGTCAATCAGGACGCTCTTTCAAGGCTAAATACAAAGAACATTTCCGGTCATTCCTACGTCAGAAATATGATTCAGCTTAAGCAGCACATTATCTGAATGAATGTCATCCTTTTCCAGAACTTCAACAGCTAAAAATTCTTCATTCCTGTGATAAATCTTATAAACTCAATTCATTTGAATCGATGGAAATTTTCAGGGCACCTAGGGTAGAAAGGGTTAAGCTCCTTAACGACCAGGTAGACTTAATTACCTACCAATCACCATTATTCAAGTTACTGTGACCTTTACTAGCATTTTATTGATGGTAATTCCTGTATTGTACATGAGTATTCAGTTTTCATTAGCTTGTTGTTGATAATGGACGTATGTCCGAAAACGGTCCAACCTATGTAAAATTTTGTCATTCTTTACATCAATAAATTAGTGATAGTTGAAACATAGTAACTTGTTTTATTTTATTATTCATTAAAAAGATATTATTCCATTTTTATCTTAATTCACCGATGATTTACATTCAAAGAAATACAATCTTGAATCGTAGTTCGAAAATCATTCACCAAATAAAAATTTAATACGTCCCTATATTTTAGTCAAAAAATTGACCTTAAAATGTCGAAATAGTCTTCACCTAAGTTTGTTAGTAACTGAAATCCTGGAAAAATCGAGATACCTGGAACTATCCAAAAGCAAATTAAAATATCTGCTACCGGTTTTCACTAATTAACTTATGATATTTTCTCAAAAATCAAGGACGTGGGGTCATTTTTATATATTTGTAGTATTTCACATAGTTGGCGTCATAAATCATCGATCATGAGTCACCCTGTAGTTCAATTTTTCCGATATTTCGAACATTTACTTCCATACAATCATTAATCTGAAAAACACGAAACGAAACAGAAAACAATTAGCCAAATCGGTTGGCCGTTCTGACGGCATGCGAAGATGACAATTGATATTTATATATATACAGGGTGTCCGTGAATTTCGTGTACATGGTTGTACCACAGATTCTTCAGCTCTAAATAAATCGATTTAGGACAACTTAGCAATATATAAAGTTTCTTCGTTTGGCCGCTAGAGGTCGCAAGATCCAAAGATTTTTTTTCTTAATATTCAAATAATTCGAGAACGACTCGATCGACAGAAACCATATTCGGTATGCGTAATCGGGTACGTTATTCACGTTTCTCCAGTGATCCACTCAATGACCTTGACGTTCTACCAGTGTACCTAGAAACTCGAACGTGTTTTCAATCAACCATAATTTTTCAACTCTCTGCGTTTCAGCAAACCTGTTTCGGACATTGAGTAGCTAGGCTAATTATCAAACTTTTCTGTCTCCTGAGAAATTTTGATCTAATGAGCGGTTCAATCACAAAAAACAGTTTTTTAATTTCATGATTTTATTTCTTCAACCACCTAGCAAGTCGAAAATATCACATTTGACCATGTTGGCTTTGTATTCATTCTGTGGTCTGGCAGATTGTCATTTCATTAGGATTGACGACCAATTTCTGACACAACAGTGTTTATTAAGTTCTTAACTAGGTATTTTTGTGATTTTTGTATCCCTATTAGGCACAGATATGTACAGTAGTAATTCTGAAATGGTTGATATGGGTATCGTGTACGGATTTTGTCAAGGCAATGGACGTGAAAGCGCGAGAGTAAATGCTGAAAGATTTCCAGATCACATAGTGCCGAACCACTAAACGTTTGGAAATCTGGAGAGGCGCCTCCGCGAGAATGGTTGCTGCAAGCCCAGGAATTTGGATCGTGGACGACAACGAACGGTAGAACGCCAAGAACAAATTCTGGACATGGTGGAGAAAAATCACAATTTTGCACGCGGCTCTTAGGTTTGCAGTTGGTCGTTCCTAAAACAATAATTCATGATATCTTGAAGGAACAATTATTTCATCCTTATCACATTCAGAAAGTTCAGGAATTACTTTCCAACGTTCCTGGGAATCCCCAATTCTCTGCCGATTTATCCAAAAAAAGAGAACTCAGGATTACCAGTAGGAAAATTCTATTTACTGACGAATGCACTTTTACTAGGTCTGGCATCACAAACCTTCACAATTAACACGTGTACAGTGTCGAAAATCCACATGATTTTACAAGTACACATCGTCAAGATCAATTCAAAATTGACGTATGGAATTCAGTAATTGGCAACTTCATTATTGGTCTGGTAGTGATTCCAGATCGATTTAACGGAGAGGCATATTTTAATTTTCTTGGAGAAATTTAGCTGGATTTGTTGGACGATATTCCAGTATTACTGCCTGTATAAATGTGGTTTATACACGACGGTGTACCTCCTCACTTCACTTTAGCGGTTCGCGAGTTCTTACATGCACATTATGCGAATTGTTGGTTGGAAAGGGGAGCTGGTGCTCCTGCAAGTTGGCCAGCATGATCTCCCGTATTGACACCGTGCGACTACTTTCTTTGGGGTACTTTTAAATCTAGAGTTTACTCTTCTCCAATTGACATCTAAGGAGAGTTACATATGAGAATTTCAAATGCCTGGGGTCCAATTTAATTTCTCAAGAATGATAAACTCCTGTATTCAGCAAAATTGTGGAATCTTGAACATTTACTTTGGATTTGGCAACCTCTATTGGCCAAACGAAGAAATTTTAGCCTAAATCGATTTATTTCGAGTTGAGGAATCTGAGGTTTAACGTTGTACACGCAATTCACGGACACCCTGTATATACTTCTTAATCTCTGGAGCTCTGTTATTTTACTAATTTTTAATTTACGAGTTATATTTACAACAATGTATACTTCTCGAGATTCCAACAAATATTTTTTGCAAAACTTATTCATTTCAGAAACACTGTTGTTACAGAATGTGTGCAACAATCGAATTAATGTATTTTCGCAGTTGGCCACACCTCTTATAGGTCATGTGGTCATAGAAACACATTTAACAGAATTTCGAATTTCAAATGACAAAGCAATATATTAGTATACGAAAAATAACATTCGTCGAAGCTCATATTATGAAAATTGCAAATATGAGAACTATAAATATTTTTTTGCTAAACAGACTCGAGACGCTTCAACTCACCTTAACACATGACACTTTCACTTCACATCAAGACAATGAAAAGAATCCTATTCTAATATGGAACAAATCTAGATCATGTTTAGACTAAACAGATCATCATCAAACCAAATATTTAATTTGTTCTCGAGGGAGCCTTAAGATTCTAATTATGTCAATGTTAACTTTGTTTGTACAACGATAACAATCTCGCGAAATCATTCGAAACTATTTTCATGATTCAAATTTAACGTGAAGAATTCGGTAAGCGTGCATTTTAAGTCAGGAAGGAAAACATACTTATCGAAAAGTTTGATTGTTTTACAATAGCATTAAAAAGTCATACATGTTGGTGATATCACTTTTACTCGTAAAGGGCAATAAAAAAGGTTACTCACATTTAACGACGTTTTGTTACGGGATTTTCTACGGTTCGTTTTCTTATCGGGAAAGTGGATACCGCGTAGAGAATCTTAGCAAATTAAAGTTGACCTTCCCGCAAATGAAATAGAAAAACAACAATGGGACAAATTTGAAACGTGTCCAAAATATTTCGAATAATTTCATCAAGTATCAATCACTTCCAATTAAAATTTTACACACAGTCTTCCTCAATTATGCATTAGTCTATATAGATTTTTTTCGAAAATAATTTTTGGGGTGATAAAGCCAACCTTCATAAATTTTCGAACCATTTAAAAAACGTTCGATTTGATGTGATAACAAATATTCCACAGGTTCAGATCGGGGAACAAACTTCACGGACCAATAAGCGCTGGGTAAATTCGGACCCGACTGGTAACGACCTAAAAGTTCATATCTAGTTGCAGCCATCGGCATGTAAATTCTCTTCCGAGCTTTTCAAGTATCTGAACCTACGTATTTATCTTCTTGAGAAAGAAAAAGTACATGTCAAACGAACTGCAATGAGATGGAAGTCAGTAAAATATACTGGCTCTCGCGTTCGAGTGCTGGATGAGGCATGGATGCTGTGCTTGTCCTATTCATTGCAAATTTGTATAATATACATTTATTATTATTACTATTTTCTATTTTGATGTATATATTCTACACATAGATTCATGAATCTATAGACATTATCTGAAGCTCGTGTATACAATGGTAACGAATTATGTTGCCATTGGGATGAAAAAATTACTTGTGGTTCTGGTGAATGATGAATTTCATTCTCAGAAACCAACCTTGATCATAGATATTTTGGCAACTTCTTGCGTACCATTCTTTAGTTTTCTAATATAAACTTGACACTCGTAAATATATTATAGCCCATAATAATTGTCATTGCTTTATTACGGTTTTGGAGTGAATCAGTCTCATTTATTCATTCGAAGTGGGGTGCTATTATGGACTTATATACCACTTCTTCGGATGATCTTCTCAGTTATATTGAAATTCTAGTCAACTACTCCGAAAAATACGCAGTCTTTCACTCTTTAACTGCCATTTCGTTAACGATGAAAATTTTGAAGCGAAAATTTGAGGTCAGATAGTACTCAATATGATCATCAAAATGAGGTATCGCAACATCCCTCATCCCTATTCAAAATCAGGAGATGTTCGACAACGATTTTCGAAGTTGGTGCTCATTCAAATCTAGATTCCCTGTAACTCTTTTCAAACAGTTTTGAAGATATACACTGGTTTATTCCCAGGAGAAAGTATAATATTCTTTCATTTCATTACATTCAGTGAATCAAATTTCATTATCGATTTAATTTGCCTGAAGGGCTGGTGCTCAATACCGGCAAATCGCTTCAAGGTAATTGAACAATCGAGATCTCTTTAACGCATTTCTTGTATTCAATTGGTACTAATTCTATCAATATAGTTGCTGTTCAATTTTATACCTCGTATCTGCAATCCTGGAAAAAAATATTTTGTCAGTTCTGAACTGAACTTTTGAGTATGTATAAGTGCATATTGTTCACAATTTCATTTTGTCTTACTATCGGTTAGAAAATTCCAATTTTAAACAATTTGGCTATTCGATATACATTTATTTCAAAATGAGGACTTAATAAATTCTATAACGAATTGATACATATACATATGTATATATATATATATATATATATATATATATATATATATATATATATATATATATATATATATATATGAAGTAACATTTGTTTCCGTATGATCTCAAACACGTCTGAAACAAGAATGAGTTTATTTGACTATCAGTATTCATTCATTTTCTTTTAGTTTTCACACTGAATTAATGCAAGTTTTCTGTGTTTCTTGTTCATTTCTTTGAATTTATTGTAATGGCTGCTGAACGTCCTGGACGCTATTTGAGTGATCATGAAGTGGTAAGAATTGTAACACTTCTAGAGGAGGGGCGAAGCCAACGTTACGTGGCTAACTTGTTGAATGTTAACCAGAGCACTATTAATCGGTACCACGAAACAGGGGAATATGGAAAAAGGCTGGACTGGGAAGAAATCGGATAACAACACCAGTTGATGATCGTTGGCTTCGTTTAACTGCACTAAAACTTCGGCACTGTACGGCTAGAATGCTAAAAATGAACTAGAACTTTCCAGAAAGGTGCATATTTCATTGCAAACTGTTAGGAATAGGCTCAGAGAAGACGATATCAGATCAAGGGTGGCTCCTACCGGCCTGCGTCTGTCCAGAGAACATCTAGTTGCACGACTTCAGTTTGCGAGGGAACATGCAAATTGGGGTGTTCCAGAATGGTCGAATGTTCTCTTTTCCGACGAGTCCAGGCTCTGTTTAGTATCAAATGATAGACGCTTGCTTGTATACAGACGACCTGGGGAACGCTAGCAGCAAGGCAATATCCAGCAAACCGAAAACTTCGGAGGGGGCTCAGCAATGGTATGGGGTCGAACTGAGTTAATCCTAGTGAATAATGGAAGAATGACTGCGGCCAGATACATCGCAAATATCCTTGAACCCCATGTTGTACCCTTTAGCCCATTGATTGGCGAAAACTTCATTTATATGCATGATAATGATCGGCCTCATACAACTACAACACTCCAACAACTAGAAAATCTGCTTCCTGAAATTTGGAACTCAGTGACTCAAGAGTACATCCAAAATTTGTTTGAGGGCTTCGAGACGTATACTGGCAGTATATATACTCAACTCTTGAGTAACCGACTTAAAATTTTATATAGTATTGTCGTAAAAGTAGGGTGATGCGACATATATATATATATATATATATATATATATATATATATATATATATATATATATATATATATATATATATATATATATATATATATATATATATATATATATATATATCATCTATTGATATATATATATATATATATATATATATATATATATATATATATATATATATATATATATATAGCATTATTTCATATATTGATACCATTGCCAGGCAATGATTATAATCAAAACATATCCTGCCTTCATAACATATTAGGATAACGTTAGATGTTATGAGAATATATCAATCTACCAGAATATATACAAACTGTAGCATCATCAGACAATGACATCAATGTACCAACGAGTAGTGTGAGAGGCTTTCTCCCCGGAAATATAAATATAATAAAATTGTCAAATAATTATATTACATTTATATATACAAATAAATTAAATATGAAATGAGATTCTGAGCAGTATAAACTAAAGAAAACCTATGACTCTACCTCGCTATTTTTGGGAAAGAAATCTAAGAAGAATATTACAAGATTTGATGACTGTTATCTTCTTTAACTGTTCAAATAAATTTTCTTCAGACCTAAAATGTTAATATTTTGTGGAGATTCCTTGTAATAACACCTGTTGTAGAAATAATAATCGGTAGAATAAATATTTTTTCATTTTCCACATTTTTTCAATCTCGTCGGCAAGCATCATATATTTAGAAATTTTTTCATTCATGTATATTATGTGTGTCGGGTATAGCAATCTAAATTATATATTTTGTTCGATTCGGTTGATCAGTAAGAATGATATGTGGCCTACTGTGTTTTACAGCTCTCAGGTTCATATGTGCAACATAAATATATCCTCATCCAACCCACCAGGTGTAAAACATTTTCAAATGTAAAAATATCTGAATGGTGGTTGTTATGAATTTAATTTCCGGATTTTATTTCTCTCTTTTTTAATTAGACAAGGGCATCATTTATCCATCACATTATGGTTAGTATCCAATTCTTCATTGTGATTATAATTCGCTCCATCACAACTTATGCATTTCGAAGTCCTTTTACATTCACGTTTTTCGTTATAACATCGTCGCAACATACAGAACATACTTTTGATTTAGCTGTATAATCGGTCTCTTTATGTTTAAAACCATAATATTTATAGACATTTGTGTATCATATTTTTTCCTTGTATTTAGACTCACATAGATTTCACCCGCCTTCATGAGTTTTTTATATGTCGATCTTGCAGTTTACTACCCTAATAATATAGAATGCGTACATTTCTTATTCAAGCCCAACTTCATTTAGTTTCATTATTTTGTATATATTGTGGCTCCAAATTTCTTTGGATCTTCTCCTTTATTTTCTTCAAGATTTTCATTCTCCAATGTTCTCATAATAATTATTTCGTTTATTTCTTCAGTATTTCGCTGTATTTCTTTCTGATTTTCAATTTCATATCAAGAGTTTTGTCATTATCACCTTTTGGCTTTTTCACCGCTATATCGAACTCCAACATTTGTTTAATTTCATTAAGCTCATCTTTTACGCTCGAGATCATTTATTCATTATTCAGAATATCATCCTCTAATGAAATGCAGTTGTCGCGCGAAAAACACCTAATCATCTTTTATATTGTCATCATTTTCACATCTGATCAACCAAGACTAGCACATCGTGAATGGATATAATAGCGGCATGTATCACAGTTATATATTAGTTTGGTTTGAGCCATTCCCTGCACTCAACGCAATCGTAATCCCTGACTCTATCCATTATTCAGTAGATACAAACTAACAAGACCAAAGAAATCTGAAGCCAACAAGCAAACGCGACCAGCAAAAATATATCCCACAAACAAGTTCTTCAGGAAGTTTGGCTGCACAGCACTCATAAACGAAGTGTGTTTATTTTCTTATCACTAGTTCACTCAGTTTTTCTATCTCGATGCAAATAGTTTACAATATTCCAAATTTTTCTTCCGAAATTCAATGTTACACATTCACCTAGCCTCATAGCGGAACTTTCCGTAAATTGAATTGAAAAAATTTTCTCCACAAAAAGGGCCACTTTCTGATAGCGCACAGACAAGAACAACATTCGACGTGTATTCAGTACTATCATTCTTATGACTACCACGTAAAAAGATTTTGACATCCCAAATATTCCAAACATTTCTCAAATTCATTTTGGCTCATTCGGCCTTTTCATTTGAGACTACTTCAATACGGATTTATTTGATATAAACAATCGAATTGCTAAAGAGCCATTTTCCAAACAAATTTTTGTACGTGCAAGCGTCTCCGACAGAATGCTCACCTAATTGCTC
Organism: Cryptolaemus montrouzieri; assembly: GCA_013387265.2. Lineage (NCBI taxonomy): Eukaryota > Metazoa > Arthropoda > Insecta > Coleoptera > Coccinellidae > Cryptolaemus > Cryptolaemus montrouzieri. The sequence continues at coordinate 109,730,162 of JABFTP020000185.1, forward strand.
TATGTACCAAAAGTCGAATCAGTAATCCGAATATTATCCTAATTTTTTTTGTTTTATATATAATGTTTTTCATTATTTTTTTACACCCCTTTTTTTCAACCTTAATGAATTAATCATTCAAAGGTATGGACGAGGTAAATGATAATATTAACATGAACTCCAACGCTTTGAATAGCTCAGTCACTGTCAGAAATATTACGTCCAGAACAAGACAGCTGAATACAAGATTAAGGAGAAAGTCTTATCTCACGCACAAAAAGCATAACAGGCTACAAGAAAACTACAACCTTTACAAGTTATTTCTGTTTTTGTTACAGTAAAATAAATTCTCTTGTAGATATCATGAAAATACTTCTCTTAATCAGTTTATTGACGCAAAATATCAAAATTCCTGAGTTCACAACATTTTGTTATCAATTTAAGCAGGTTGGTTCATTTTAAATTTTTGTATTCTGCAAATGTAAATACCACATAAAACAGGAGGCTTCAAAAAATTACTTTTTCAACAACTTTTGGAATATCTCCGAAGAAAATTCGAATCAATCGAATTTACTTAACTGGACAGGTTGTAAGTAAAAAAGCACAAAACCTTATTCTCTTGAAATGTTTCCCATTTCAGTCGTTTCAAATCAAAAAAGAAATACCTTTGTGGCGACTTAAACTTGAACGGCATATATCGTGCCTTCAAGGAAAGTAATCTGGTAGTGCTATATCGTACATGTTCTACCGCAGAGCATTCAAAAATACCAATCTGAATTTTCATTTAGAAGAACATGAATGATCCCAGTGAGAAATATATTTCCAATATCATTGATTATGTGAATTGAACAAGAAAATTTTCAACGTGCTGTTAATAAAATTAATAGTTTTCCGAGGAACTAAGATCTATAAGTTATATGATATCTCTCAAGTCATTTTGCTATGAAAGTCGCGTTACTTTTCATATTTCAAGACAAATCGAAAAACACTTGTCAACGTTTTTATAATCCATTGATGATTGATTAATTTTCTATTTATTAAAATGAAGATATTAATTTTCACAGAAATATGAGGTTCAATTCGCTCACTGAAAAAAATCATTTTGCCATATAGTGCCTTCAGCAATTCTAACCTTTATATATTTAGGAATGGAGAAAAGTGGAAATTATTGATTTTGAATTAAAAGGTTGCAGCTACCTCTAGTGTGGAATGCCATAACTTCCCGTCATCTTTTCATATGGATGGAGTTCTCTGCATGTTTTTCAAGTATCTTTGAAGCGCTTGCCAGAGATGCCAAGTAAATCTGCGTTTAAAAGAACTATCCGAGTAACCAACCGGGGAAAGAGAGAAAATATAAAATTTTCATGATTCATTATTGAAGAGTACATTTCAGTTAATTACGTACATTCAATTGAGAAACTCATATTTCGAGATTTCCTTTTTCCTGTTAGTGTATCAATGCGATATCATTGGAAAATTGGCAAATTTTGAGTTGACATATTGAAATTGACAACAATAAATTCAAAAGAAAGAAACAACAACGTTTGCTCATTTCATTGAAAAATCCGACGGCGAAAGATTCAGACCAATTGCACTCACTTCACCTTTTTGCAAGTTATTCGAAAGAATTATAATGAACAGAATACATTGGTGGATAGAAACTAAGAACCTATTACCTAAGAGTAAATTTGGATTTCGTAAATCATTTTCATGTGTTGATAGTCTTACTGTGTTGAAATTAGATATCAAAAATTCACTTGCAGGCGGTGATGACGTATTAGCTGCTTTTGTTGATGTCACAGGAGCTTTTGATAATGTTAATAACGAAATCCTTTTGGAATACTCGCCGACATGGGCTTTTCCAAAATGTTGCTACAGTTTATCAAATTCTCCACCTACGAATTAGAAGTTTTCAAATCTTTCTCATGGCAAAGTCATAAGTCCTATATTATACATATTGTATGTAAGTCGAATCATCCAACAAATGCCAATCAGAGTGAAAGATTTACAGTTTGCTGATGATATAATGTTATATATTTCAAGAAATGATCCTCAGAAAGGAATTCTACTTCTGCAGGAGGCCGTTGAAAACATTAAGAATGAACTAATGTTTTAGGGTTGGAACTTGCTAAAAAAAACGAATTTTGTTCATTTCAATATGCGAAAAATAGGACCAGGAAATATTAGTCTCCGAATAGAAAATGATACCTTTGAGTTTAAATGCTCGGCAAAGTTTCTGGGTGTTACTTTTGACTATGACATGTCATTCAATACACACATTAAAAACACGCTATTCAAATGTAATAGGTCCATGAATATTGTTAAATTTCTTTCAGGTATTACTTGGGGTGCGGAACCTCTCACGCTATTAACATTCAACAAAAGTTTCATCAGGTCCATCATAGATTACGGCAGTTTCATTTACTATCCAATAAATAAAAATGGGCAACAAAAATTCGAGAGACAACAATATCAGGCGATTAGACTCTGCATGGGGTATAGAAATTCTACTCCTAACTGTGAACTACTTGCTGAATCGAAGCTTCTCAGAATAAACGTTCGCATAAAACTTTTGTGTAAAAATTACTTGTTGAAAACCGTCAGTAAACTAGATGCTCTGGCACAAAAAAACAGTCAGAAATTCTTTCTCGGTAATAATCAGAAAACATGTAAGAAGAGAAAATTTTCTTCACTCTTGTATCAAACACATAATGTGTTATGAAAAGCTAGTTTCACGTCAAAACGGTTGTAACATATTCAACTTCGATTACCCAGCCTTATTCAATCCAGTTTTCATTGACACCAAGGTTGGAAAGAGTCTTATAGAAGAAGTCAAAATAAATAATTTATTCACACACAAATTTTCAGTTTCGTATCAGAGTCATATCTACACAGATGGTAGTAAAGTCAAAAATTCCAGATCAGTTGGTACGGCTTGTATTAGTCCTGAATTAGATATTAGTAGGAGTAGAAGTCTTCCTTCATGTACCTCACTTTTCACCGCAGAATGTATCGCTATTCTAGATGCTTGTGAAATTGCTACACAGAATAAATCAAAGAGCTTTTTCGTTTTCACTAATTCCCTAAGTGTGTTGGAAAGTCTGCAAAATTTTCGAATCAATACTTATGTTAATTGCTACTGTTTGAAAATTGAAGAAATGCTCTTTGAGCATTCTGAAAACAATGTATTCAAAACAACAAAACAACAATAGAGTTCGTATGGATTCCATCACTTAGGGGAATAAGTGGAAACGAGAAAATGGATCAACAAGCAAAGAAATCTACTGAACTATCCAGCAACGACATACAATACCTCATTCTCTATCATGATCTGAGAGAAACTTTTAGGCATACTGCATATGTAGAAACATCCAATTCAATAATTGAATTGAGAACGGGGAATGAAGAGAAATTTTTTTGAAGTTGAAAAAAATCAATGTTTTTTTAGGAAGAACCTAGAAAGGAGATTAATTGTCGCGATAAAACGAAGCCGTTCGGGACGCATAAATTTGAATAAATCTTTATTTCCGAAAAATGTCATAGACAGTACCATGTGTAATTGTGGACACGAGTTTCAAACTTTGAATGATATAGTGTTCCAATGTTCAATTCGCAATAATGAAACGAACAATGTTATCAGAAAATTGTTAGACATAGGGCTGTTTTTACCTTTGGACATCAAGTGTTTATTGTTCGAACCTAATATCGTAGGTATGAGAATTGTCTATAATTTCTTAGATAAGTGTAATATACACTTGTGAATACATATATTTTGAAGATTTGAATGAAATCCATTCATTCATTCACTTCTGTACTTATAAGAGTTAAGCTTAATAACTCTTGAAGGGTTCTATAGCTCTAAAAAAAAAATTCAAAAGACTCTCAGAATAAATCTAAGGAAAAACTTCAACTTCATCTTGTCTGATCCTTTTCAGATTTCCTTAGTTTATAAGAAGAAAATAAACCTTATAAAATACTAGCATACTTCCCTTGTTACTCTTGCTCGCAACGACGATATGTTGTCGGCGGTGCATGCTCATTTTATCATCCCCAGGAAAATTGATTCCTGGGATTGTTTCATGAGATGATTTATACCATAATTCAAGTGGATGCATCCTGTGATCGGTTTAATCTTTTAAAGAAATTTGCATAGACAGACACATAAAAGTACTGATCAAAGATGAAGGAGCAATGAAGTGAAAATCAGTTTCTTCGGCTATCTTTCTTCATAAATGTTCCGAACGTTAGAACACACTTGACCCAAGAACACATCGCGCTATAGAAAGAGAACACCTGTAACAAACGAAATGAGACGTTGAGTCTACTAGGGACTTCGAAAGCCATTATACCAAAAAGTTGAGTGGGTGACTGATCATCCTACATGTACATATATATTGCGACGAGATGCCCAGTTGCCAATAAAATTGTTCGTGTAATCCACAAGTAATTAATACCTGTGCTAGGCAATAATTATAATCAAATCATATCGTGTAATGATTATATATGGAGATAACATTAAATGGTACGAAAATATATCAATCTATCCGAATATACAAGTACTTACACGAACTATAGCATTATCAGTACCAAAGAGTAGTGTCAGAAGCTTTTTCCCCGTCGAATCCTGTGTACGGACCTTAGTCAAGTAACACTTTATGCTATCACATTATTTTTTGTGTGTAATGATAAATGATCCAATCAAATAGAGCTTAGAATATGAATGATGAAATTTTCAGCAAATAAAGTTTCATTCATATATACAATGAATTAAATATGAAATACATTCTGACACATATTAACTGAAAAAAACACCTATGGCTCTACGTCATTATTTCTTCCGAAATTAAAACAATATTTTTGCGAAGGTTTCCTGTAATGATTATATATGGATATAACATTAAATGGTACGAAAATATATCAATCTATCCGAATATACAAGTACTTACACGAACTATAGCATTATCAGTCAGTCACATCAATGTACCAAAGAGTAGTGTCAGAAGCTTTTTCCCCGTCGAATCCTGTGTACGGACCTTAGTCAAGTAACACTTTATGCTATCACATTATTTTTTGTGTTTAATGATAAAAGATCCAATCAAATAGAGCTTAGAATATGAATGATGAAATTTTCAGCAAATAAAGTTTCATTCATATATTCAATGAATAAAATGTGAAATACATTCTGACACATATAAACTGAAAAAACACCTATCGCTCTATGTCATTATTTCTTCCGAAATGAAAACAATATTTTTGCGAAGGTTTTCAAGGAATGAATCCAGTTGTAGAAAAATTATTGGAAGAATATATATGATACTATATATAATATAATAATATAATTATATTTTTTTTCATTTCCCATATTTTTTTATTCCGTCAGTTAGCATGATATTATTTAGAAACATTTGCATTGTATTTATTTTGTGAATTGTGCTTATCGGGTATGGAATAACACCCCACCCTGTTCATACTTGCTCAAAACGATATGTGCACCGCTTTTCGAACACCAGTAAAATGCACCTTATAAGCAGACGATTTAATTATATTTTGTCAAGGCAAAAACTGCGAAACCACGAAAAATCTGTTACAGGCATATATTGATCCACTCCAGCAACAAATATCTCAAACAGGCCTTAGCTTCTCAGCGGAAAAGTCCAAGATAATGAAGTTCTTCACCCTACCAAATACCCCTGTCCCGAAACTTTACCTGAAAGGCGAACAATTATCGGTTATAAATAGCCGAAAAAATATTAGGATTATACTTCGACCATAGACTCAATTGGAAAACACATATAGATTACCTAAAAAGCAGATTCATGCTTCGAATGAACATCCTGAAAACCCTGGCAACAAAAAGATGATATACTTTTAAGAGTATATACATGCCTATATTCGATCAAGATTGGATTATATATATATATATATATATATATATATATATATATATATATATATATATATATATATATATATATATATATATATATATATATATATATATATATATATATATATATATATATATATATATATATATATATATATATATATATATATATATATATATATATATATATATATATATATATATATATATATATATATATATATATATATATATATATATATATATATATATATATATATATATATATATATATATATATATATATATATATATATATATATATATATATATATATATATATTAATTCTAAAAGAGAAAGTTGGATGCAGAAGGAATTACACGGAAAGCACCCTAAAGAATTGAAAAATGATTATATTGATGAAATTGCATCGAATAAATGGTTAGTATCTGGAGAATTGTTTGCTGAAACAGAAGGCTTGGCAATTGCGATCCAGGACCAGGTTGTTTTACAAGGAATTATAGAAAACATATCATCAAACAAAATATAGATGATTCTTGCCGTAGATGTTTCTGTTCTTCAGAAACAGTTTTCATATATTATCATCTTGCTCAGTCCTTGCTTCAACAGATTATTTAGAAAGACATAATGCCGTCGCTAATATTATTCACTTCAATCTAGGAATTAAACATGACCTAATTCCCAAAGAAAAAAATTTCAAAAATATGAACCTGAGATTATTTGTGAAAATGACAAATATAAACTTTATTTTGATAAAACAATTCTGTGCAACAGAGCTGTAAAACACAATAGACCAGATATCGTTCTTAATGATAAACAGAATCAAATAACATATATAATTGATATTGCTATACCCGACACACATAATATACAAAATAAATACAATGAAAAAATTTCTAAATATATGATGCTTGGTGACGAGATTAAAAAATGTGGAAAATGAAGAAAATATTTATTCTACCGATTATTATTTCTACAACAGGCCTTATTCCTAGAAATCTTCACAAAAGTATTGAGATTTTGGGTCTGAAGAAAAATTTGTTTGAACAGTTACAAAAGATAACAGTCATCAAATCTTGTAATATTCTTCGTAGGTTTCTTTCCTAAAATAATAATGAGGTAGAGTCATAGGTTTTCTCTTTTATTTTATACTGCTCAGAATCTCATTTCATATTTTATTTATTTGTTTATATAAATGTAATATAATTAACTGACAATTTTGTCATATTTATATTCAGAGCAGTATTCTATTCGATCGTTCACCACTTCACACAAAGGAAACTATTAATGAGTAACATTCAGTGTTACTTGAATAAGGTCCGTACACTGGATTTTTCCGGGAGAAAGCCTCTGACACTACTCGTTGGTACATTGATATCATTGTCTGATGATGCTATAGTATGTATATATTCTGGTAGATTGATATATTCTCATAACATTTAACGTTATCCTAATATATAATTACTCCAGGATATGTTTTAATTATAATCATTGCCTGGCAATGGTATTAATTACCGGGTGGTGGATTTATATTTTTCATGAAATCAGTTTGATTGCATGAACAGATATATGGGCAACTCGTCAGGGTAAAACCCCTATATATATATATATATATATATATATATATATATATATATATATATATATATATATATATATATATATATATATATATATATATATATATATATATATATATACCCTGACAGCTCTAAATTCCGTCCACAACACAGAATTCAGAATGTGTACTGGATCTTTTAGAACCAGTCCTGCCGAAAGTCTACTATGTGAGGCCAACGAGCTACCGCTCAACCTAAGAAGGCAACGACTTTTACTCAGATATAGCTGCAATTTCCGTTAGTATTATCCGGTTTTTCCTAAGATATCAATCCATAACCCAAATTCTGTCTTCATATCTGCATAACATTGATAACCTAACAACAACTCCTTCGCAGGTATTCTCAATAGCATCTTGGATGAAAACCATATCAAAAATCAGCACCTCCCTCTCTATACATGACAAACAAAATATCCCAAATGAACAAATGAAAAATGGACATCATGAATTTATTAACATGAATAAGTTTTGAAAAGTTTTATACACAGATGCTTTTAAATCTACCTCAGGAATTGGATGCTCCGTTACAACTACTGACCAAGTATTAACCAAACAAGGTTTACCCCAGATGTCAAGCACACACACACAGCTGAACTCAATAGTATCCTACTAGCCACCAAAGCCATAACCATAGACGACCTCACAGCAGCTATATGCACCGATGCCATGGCATCCATTCAAAGCATTAAGAATATCTACCCCCGTCATCCATTAGTACAGGCCATACATGAATCTTTCAACATACTTGCTTCCCAGGATGTTAGTCTCACATTTATCTGGATACCGTCTCACAAGGGCATTCAAGGTAACGAACTAGCAGATCATGCAGCTAAGGAGACAGCAACAGAAAATCTTCAAGTTGAAGAAATCCAGATAGCAAATGATCTCAAAAACAATCTAGTGCAAAATGTCTTGCAATCCTGGCAATGGTGGAGAATCCACCATTGTGGGAGAGAGTAAACAGTTTGACGAAACCATCCAATTTCTCCACAACACAGGACTTCATAACCTCATTTAGATATGTTATATAAACGTAAATTAGAATTGTAAACGTTTACTAATCTGTAAATTAATTACACATCGTACATGTGTCAATGACCTTCGCTGTCGGGACACAATAATTCAAATAAAAAAAACACTTATGAATGTTATTTGAATTTGACCATCTGTCAGAATGATATGTGGTCTATTGTGATTTACTGCTCTGTTGCAAAGGATTACTTTATCAAAACAAAGTTCTTTCCCTCAGGTATGATGTTATATTTCATAACCAAATTGAAATAGAATGAGTAATTATAGCAACGGCATTATATCTTTTCAAACAATTTGTTGAGGCAAATACTGAGCCAGATGATAATATATGAGAAACTGTTTCTGAAAAAGAAAGATAACTACGGCAAGAATCATCTATATTTTTCTTCTTGATGATGAATTTTCTATAATCTTTTGTGAAAATAACCTGATCAAAAGTGCCAGGCCTTCTCTACACAAGTAAGCGAGTACCCGATATCCAGTACTACAAGCTCACGAATGTGTTCGAGACCTTACTTTAACTTTAACATATTCTTTATTTAAGTACCAGTTTTTACAACTTTTAACTTTACATCTGTTGTTGATTGATTTGGAAAAGTACAATTTTTGGCTTCTAAGCCGTGATCTGAGGGATCTAAATGACACTTAAGTATATTTTTAAGTACATTTCATTTTTGTCGTCCTAGTGGCGACATAATAACATAATTATTTTACAAGATTCTTATAACTAGTCCGGGTCTTCTCGAAGCACCATCCTGGGCCTCTTGTATTTTCTCGGTTCGTCTTCGTCGTAGTCTCCTAGGGTGTTTACCAATGGATTTGGATGCTCATCTACTGCTTGGAACGCTTTCTCCGCTGTCTCTCTGATGAATTCCATGACACTCGGGATCTGCAGATCTCGGTGTAGCTGGGAGTTACGCACGTACCAAGGGGCGTCCACGGCAATCCTCAGTGCTTTGTTCTGCACGACTTGGAGCTTCCGGATATGACATGCAGCTGCATATCCCCAGACTGTTGACGCGTAGGTCATCATTGGCCTGATGATCGTCTTGTAGAGCTTCAGCTTGTTCGCTGCGCTCAGTTTGCTCCTCCTGTTCATGAGGGGGTACATGAAAGCTTGGGCTGCCTTCGCCTTGCTCGTGCAGTCTTCCACTTGTTGACGCCATGTAAGCCGTCGGTCTAGTGTGACTCCCAGATATTTGGCCTTGTGGACCCATGGGATGGGTTGGCCGTTCATGGTGATCTGCTCATCAGGACTTCTTCTTCTTCTGGACAGATACAATGCCGAACTCTTCTCGGGGTTGATGGTGATCAGCCACTTGGTAAACCATTCTTCCAATTAGTCTGCGGCCTCTTGGAGTCTCCTGGTTATCAAGTGGGGGCTGTTGATCTGGTCATTATGGCCGTGTCATCCTCGTAGAGGCTAGGCTCGTATTGGGGTCTTCGGACGTCAGATGTGTAGATGTTGAACAGCAACGGCGCTAGAAGTGATCCTGTGGTACTCCTGCCTCCATTCTTCTGGTGGAAGAGCGGGTATCACCTAGGCGTACCGCAAACGGTCTATTTCTCAGGTATGACTTGATCCATCGCACCAATGCCGGTGAGAAGTTTGTCTTCAGCATCTTGAAGAGTAGACCTCCATGCCAAGTCCTATCGAACGCCTTTGCGCTGTCGAATAGGGTCATACCGGTCGACTGGTTCTTATTGAATCCATCACTGATGAACTCAACCACTCGGAGAAGTTGCTGTTGTGTGGAGTGGCTTTTCCTAAAGCCAAATTGCTCATCAGGAATGATTGCGTGAGCCTCCACATGGTCCTTCATACGTCTCAGGATGATCCCCTCTACAGTCTTGCCGATCGTTGACAGTAGACTGATGGGCCTGTAATTCTGTGGAAAGGAAGCAGACTTACCTGGTTTCCTGATGACAATCACATCTGCTGTTTTCCATTTCTCAGGAAAGTATTGGAGCCGCAGACTCGCATTGGTGATTGATGCCAGCTGTCCAAGAGCTCGCTGAGGGAGGTTCTTCAGTGCTCTGTTGCTGATCTCATCTGGTCCAGGTGCTTTTCTCACTTTTGTTCGAGCGATTACGCTTTTCAGTTCTTCCGTGGTGGTGGGTTGGATGATCTCCTCGTTGTTTTCGGCAAGACGTCTCCGGACTTCTGCTTCAGTTCTTTCCACGTGTACGAGGTCAGCTTCTGCATAATTCACCGTGAACTGGCGTTCAAGGCTGTCTGCGAAGGCCTCTGCTTTGTCTGAAACAGAAAATACTAACCCTCTTTCACCTTGTATAGGTGGCATGGGTGTAGTCTTTTGGCGTAGGATTTTGGCCATTCTCCACAGCGAATGGTCATCCTCTTCTAAAGATTCGATCTTGGCGGCCCAGCATTCATTGCGATGGTCCTCCAAGGCTATCTTTACCTCCGTCGCCAGTCGGTTATACTCTCGACGGTGTAGTGGGTCCCAGGTTCTCTGGAACCGACGTCTGGCTCTGTTTCTCTCTCTGATCATCTGTCGGATGTCATCAGGGAGCTTGTCCGGTCTACGTATGGTTTCCTTCGTCCTCGTGCACGCTTCCACTGACTGGCGTAAAGCTGTTTCGAATATTCCGACGGCTCTGTCCAGGTCGTCGGTCGACTCTAGCTTGCCCAGGGGCGGCAGGTTCTGTTGGACGTGGTCTGTGAAAGCGTCCCAGCATGTTGTCCTGGTCTTCTGAGTTGTTTCTTCGTTGGGTAGGTTACCTAGAAAGAGAAGAACTGGATTATGATCTGATGTTAGATCGTTGACTGCTGTCAGGTTGTATGAAAGCGAAACTTCTTTCATAACCGCTATGTCTAATACGTCGCCAAGTCCTGTGTTGCTATGGTGAGTTATGGTGAAAGGACTGGCACTTGTGGCACTGGCTCACTGCTGCCTTCCTTCTTGGTGATTCAACGGTAACCTTCATGTGGCATACCGCTGTCGTCTTGAAGATCTTCTTCCCTTCTTGTGTCCTGGGAAGGGTAACCAGCACCAGGGGCATGGGTTTCTTCTCCTGGTTCAAGAGGAATGCTGCAGCAGTGGCTGGCACTCCCTGACTGACGAGATCAGCGATGATGTCGTTCGTCTTGAGTTCTGTAGGAAGTCCTCTCAGAACGGCCTTCAGTGGTTTCTCTTCCTGTAACAGAAAAGTATGGAAGGGTAACATCTCTTCTTCCAAGATTTTGGTGATACCTCGGTAGTCACCAATGTCCGTTGGCTGGATGCTGATTCCATCCCTCAGATTTTTCGCTTTCGAGAAGCGAAGATTCCTGGAGTTAATGAGGCCGGCTACGTGGGTCCACGCGGCCTTCTCCCTCAGGATCACGGGGGGCGGGGTCTTAGGCTTCCGAACGGGAGCCGATGTGGACGGTCCAGTGTCCATAGCGTCATCTTGAACCTCTTCCAATTCAGCGAATTGGTTATGGGTTCTAGTTGGCACGGTCGTTGCCCTGGGTTGGTCTTCTGGGTGCTCTGTGCGGCGTTTCTTGCTCTTTTGGAGCTTGAATCCGTCGCTTGGACTTTCCGGTGCCTCTTGAGCGGTGGTGGGCTTTGGGGCAGCAGAGGACGACGCTGCTGATGCGTCGCTTTGGCTGCTGGACTTCCTGGCGGCAGCTTCCCTTCGGAGTTCCGCTATCCGCTGTTGAACGGCTTCGGATATCTCCAGTAGCTGCTCCAGACTACTGTCGAAGATAGTGAACATCCTCCGTCTGTTCCGTAAATCGTTTTCTGAAAATAAAGGTTTGATTAGTGATTTATTTATCTAAGACTGTCCTATGGACATGTCCTCGATCAATCAACAAGATTGTCCCGTTGGCCGGGTTCGATGTTTCGGTTTCCTATCGCCTGGTGTTCAGTGTTCCGTCAACTGGTACTGTCCACAGGAAAGGTCCTCGAATTTCTCGAAAAATTAGCTTCGCATAGACTTGAAAAGGTCTGATGGAATAATCAAGAAATTATTCCAGCTCGCTCGGCTGCAAAAGTCTCTTCCTGTTGTACGTTCGAAGTTTTCGCTTCAAGTAGAGGGCTCTTCTTGCACGTCTGCTTCGATCGGCTGCTGGGTTGAGAATGTCGTGTTCGAGACCACAACTGACTTGTCTATTAATACGCTGACTCAGGATGTATTGTCCGAATTGTGACTCCGCCCATCTGTGGCATGTCATCGTTGTAGTATAAAGGGGTGTTCGTCTGTGGCGTATCGGTGAAAGGTTTTCCGTTTTATTTTGTTTCTCCTGGAAACTGCTCAGTTGAGAGATCTTGTTTGTTGAAATTGTGTGTTTCCTGTATTTCTATTACCTCTATCATTAATCGACCTAGTGAATTTTCTATGTTCGCAACCGTTTTTGATGCGGCGAAGTCGATTTCATGTTTTGTTGCATTAATATGATGATAGACCGCTGAAGCTTCATTTCCAACGGTATTTTGATTGATTAATTTATCCAACATAAAATGGAAGATAGGCTGCACCGTAATATTTAACCTTTTCTTGGTTCGTAGATTGCTCGGGAATATTCGTCTTCGATTTCATAATCTTGTAATGGCTTATTCTTCAATATTCGAGATGGGTATTCCAACTCTTTATAAGTGCTCTGAACGTGTAACCTAACCTAACCTAACAAGTTTACAACTGAATTTAAATGTCCAGCATAGTGATGTGCATTGCGTTTAGGTATCTATTTGTGTGTGTTGGTTTGCGATATACTGTGTAGTCTAGGGTATTATTTTGTTTATTCGTCAGTAGCACATGTAGGAAAGGTAAGGTGTTATCAACTTCTATTTCTGAGTTTTATATTATGGTTATAGGAGTTCAGAGTTCAATACAAAATTGTTCAGTTCTAGTTCACAATGGGGCCACATAATAAATATATCATGTAAGTATTTAGACCCTACTTTTTGCTTCTTATGTGCTTTCTTCAAGGCTTTAGTTTCGAAGTTATTCATGAGAAGGTTGGCAGTAACGGCAGGTAGTGGAGATCCTGTAGGTGCCCCTTTGATTTATTCATATATCTAGTTATTGTATGTAAAGTATGTAATTCTGAGACAGTGGTCGGCCACATCTGTCATATTTGGACAGAAGACACTTTTCATGGATATTATGTCTAAGGCTTCCTCTGTGAGAATATTTGAATGAAGAGAAATTATATCCAGACTGGCTAAAATACTATTCTCTAGATATTCAGTTTTTCAATTATTGAAATGAGATCACCTGAATTCGTCAAGTATGAATTTGCTGTTTTTGCAGTGGAGTGTAATTGTTCCGCAACATATGCTACTAGCTTCTGAATAATGGAACATAATGAACTTAAAATTGGTCTCAATGGTACATTCGGTTTATGGATATTTGGTAACGCATATAATTTTGGAATTTTTGTGAATATGTCTCTGAGAAGTATTAATTTTCTATTATCGGTTCTATTGTAGAGACCTCTATTTTTGCTTTGGTAGTTTTTTCTAGATAGGTGGTAGGGCCTGAGTTCGTTTTTGAATATTCATTGTGATCTCGAACGCATTTATGAGCTTGTAGTGCTAGCTATCTGGTACTCGCTTGCTTGTATTGTGCAAGTTTACACCGCTTAATAATGGAGAAAAGTTGCAATATAAAGATCCACTTAGGTGTTTCTTGGTTATTACCGGAGATTAGGCAATTTGAAAGTTTTCTATCCTTCCGTCCTGATTCAAAGTGAAAAGCCATTGACTCGATAGAATTCTTCCGATAATTCTTTCTCTGCTCACTGCACAATTATTTTTCCTGTTCTTCGATGAGAGAAACTGTGACTGCTCACTATGTGAGAAAAGTAAATTGATTATTATCCACATATCGTCAGTTTAAAAAGGTTCCCATTGCAAAAAATATTGAGACCTCACCAAATCGATTTTTAGGCGTTTAAGGCCCCCTGTTCAGAGCGAATCACATTGAAATTAATTCATAGAACACCGAAATACGTTCGAACCTCATTCCAATTTGAACCAAGTGCCATCTGCATTGCAGCCAATTCTTATCCCTCTGCACCACAAATGTAATAAACATTCCACTTGGATTAAAACGCAGAAACACGGATTCCCAATATGAAACAGTACTGATACAATAAGACTAAATTCTCACTAAATCCAGTATTGAAACAAATATAGAAGCCGAAATAAGGTTTTCGCATCGAAATAGATTTTATATTAAACACATTTGTATTCACTGACGCAGGTAGCTACCAAAAATTGCCAAAGGATCCAATAATTAGATTTCATAAATAAGTCGAATCGAATTTTGACTCCAAACTCACATTGCCTGCAAATGTTCAACTTCTTCGAATTTTAAATCATCTCGATTATATTATTTGATTGAACTTCGAAAAAGGAAAAGTAATCCCATTAGACGGCTGTTTCTTGTATTACAAATTCTCGTATTTCGTTTGTTTAATGTTTTACGCATAATCTCTGAATATTGTGATTGTTACATCGAATCTACACTTATACTATGAAGAGGTAAAATTGGGTGTTGTTCGAATATTATGGGTTATATGTGAATCTGAAACTGTTGTGAAATAGATTACATTATGACCAAGTACATCTTATCTGATATTAACTGAAACAAATTTTGCATCTAAGACGTACAGCGAAAATAATTAAATGAAATTATTTCATGCATCTAAACTACTATTAGATCATTGTTACTATCATTAGAAAACAGAAAGTAAAAAAGAAGAACCGACAAGGCTGAAGTAGGTAGGTGTATTTTTTTCCTGAGATCCTGAGAAAGATGGAGCAAGGAGGATAGTGCTTATTCTCCTGCGGAGTTATATAGCAGTCTCTGCTATGCTTACACTTTATTGGTGAACGTATTAAATCACGAGAACATAGATTGGCCCGTATTCAGATGCAGTGCAGGTACTTGAGAGCGCCGTGGAGAAATGGAAGATGTTCCAAAGGCAGTGAGAATAGAAATCTCAGGAATCCATCTGCAGCGCTAAAAAGGTAGTCTAGTGTAAGAAGTTTGGTGAGATCGACAGCGATGTTCGTGTGTTCTTTTGCTTCTTGGAACGTTTCGAAAAGTTAAACTTTTCCCCATCTTCAGGCGTCGGTACTTCGTAAAGTTCTCGATCATAACTAGTATCTGCACTGAGTTTGTAGCTGTGTTTTGTCCTGTTCAGCGGTGCTATCCGAAGTTCCTCTCGTCTTGGTTCGGTTCTAATTTCGCAATAACGACAACACACTGCGCACATTCTTTGGAAAAACAAAAGTCCTAAACTAAACATCAGGGCTGGACAAAGAGCGGTTTCAAAGAGATTAAAAACGAACAACAGCATAATTATATTGCCACCGTTATTATAAATAGCACGGACTATGATAACAAAATGAAAGTAGTATCAAAAGATAAATTCTACAAACAATCAACAACTCATCTCTAGAAGAAAATAAAGGACCTGATAGAACAGACACCGTTATCAGATACGATAAAGGAGAAGTTAGTACCACGAGTAGAAACTTCCAGAGTACCGAAATTATACGGCCTACCGAAAATAGACGAACCTGACGTTCCCCTGCGTCCTATAGTAAGTGCGGTTAATTCTCCGACCCATAATCTGGCTCGTTACTTGGCAAAACAAAGACAACCTAAAGTAGAAAGAGCGAAGTCATATGTAAAGAACTCAACCATTTTCATCGTGAGAACGAGACAGCCAGACTCTACTGATATATTATCCAGCCTAGATATTGTCTCATTGTTTCCTAATATTCCAGTTTAAGAAGCATTAGAAACGATGAAACCAGAGGTGCTCCTATGGGAACACCATTGTCACTTGCAGTAGCTAATTTATTTATGACAAATTTCGAGGAGAAAGGCGAGTTTTGGCTACCATATGTGGACAATATTTTCATTATCTGGCCCCAGAGGGAAGAAGCCCTTAAAGAATACGTGACCTACCTTAATTCTCTACACCAGGAGTGCTCAAACGGTCGATCGCAAGTGCTTTTGGAGTAGATCTCGAGAAGAAAGAACAACAGAAGTTTATTACTTAATAAAATAACACTCTGCAAGCAGCAAAAGGCGGCTTCATCAAAGGAACGCGCGTTACTTGTCAATGAAAAGCCGCATTTCTTATTCATGCCGCTTCTCTAGGAATTTCGGGCGACGCGTTTGACGGGAACATTTGAGACTTTCGTTGACGCCGATATAAATGTTGCGCCTGCAGGAATTGGTATCATTCTGAATTGTAACTTCAAAGCAATACTACGTCGATACAAAGTTTATTATTAAATAGTACAAAATGAGTGCCGCGAAGAAATCTGAAACGTATCATTTTAATAACTATTGGAAGAAGAATTTTTTTATTGTATGGTGAGGGATAAGTGCATTTGTCTTATTTGTCGTGCGTCAGTTTCAATACCTAAGTGTTGTAACTAAGAGAGGCATCATAAAACAGTGCATTAAAACTATGAAAAGGATTTTCCGCCACTGAATAAATTAAGAAAACGAAAAGTACGTGATTTGATATCTTGATTGAAAAAAGAACAAGCCATGTTCACAAGACCAGCCAAACAATCGAAAGCTGCTAGATCGCGTCATTTAAAATATCTCATATATTGGCGAAACACATGAAACCATTCGAAGATGTATCGATTGTGAAGGGAGCAGACTTTATTTGGAGATTTTAAAAATGAAACAGAAATCTTGTCTGCCATTAGAGCATACAAGGCGTAGTGAAGGCATGAGTCAGGACATGGCAGATAAACTAAAACATGATATCATGAAATTTACATATTTGTCTCTACAGTTCGACGAATCCACCGATATGACAGACTTGTTGGCAAAGGAAGAATTTTTTAAATCATTCGTCTGAAGGGGACGCCTCTTGGCAAAGATATATATGACATTTTCTTCAATTTTGTATAAAACTACAAGCTATCAATATATAAATTTTTGTGCATGACGACCAATGAAGCACCTGCTGGAAACAGAACCGGTTTTGTTTAGTGGCGTTGTGTCGAGCTCATGAAGATTTTCTACATTTCTTTCATTACATTGCTTTATACATCAACTAATTTTGTGTTCAAAAGTTTTAAACACGCAGGAAATTATGCGCATTGCAACAAAAATGTTGAATTCCATCCTTGCACGTAGCTTGCAACGGCGGCTCTTTAAGTTGTTGTTGGAAAATAGGGTGTCAGCTGAACACACTGATTTAGTTCTTGACTGATTTGGCATTTTTGACTGACCTCACAATGCACTTGAATACCAATAGCTTGGAGCTTCAAGGTGAAGGAAAACTATTATTGAGATGACTAGCGCAGTACACCCGTTCAAAAGTAAATTTCAACTTACGATAAATCAACTGAAAAGAAAGGATCTGAAACATTTTCTGTCTTTGAAAGCCAGGATTCCTCAGGTGAATTATGATGTAGGTGTGAGGATGAATTATCAAATATTTTGTGACAATTCGAAATGCGTTTTTATGATTGCAGTGAATTGGCAAATGAAGCATCAATTATGAGTTATCCTTTTTATTGTAAAAACATTGAGGAATTAGATACTGAAATAGCAAGTTAGTTCAATATGAACTCATGTTCTGATGAAAATAAGTTGGTGCACAATATGATATACATCCCAAAACTACAGCATCTGATACAAATTTCTGGTGTTTTATATCTGATGAATATCCGAATCTAAGACAATTCGCCCAACAACTGACAGCAATGTTTGGGTCAACTTACTTGTGCGAGTCTGCATTTTCTGAAATGAAGATAATTAATCAAAATATCGCAATCGACTAACCGACGATCATATGTCATCATGCTTGCGATTAGCACTCATTGCTTACGTACCATCTTATAAAAAGTATGCTGAGGACATGCAGTGCCACGCTTCAACATCCAAAGTCACAGCCTAGTTATGTTTATCATCATATGTAACTCTTTTGTTTCGTAACAATTAATAAACTCGCAATTTCGAATAGCTATGAGTTTTTTCATTGATATTATAGAGAAGAACCTAACTAAATCCAACCCAAACCTTGACTAAAAAAAGGTATATTGGGCGGAAAACTAATATCTATATATGCTACGGTACACTCTGCATAGGTAGGTACGTAGGGTGTAGCGTGTTTGTACAACAATCCTGCATCGTACATTTTAGCTGCCTCTCAGAGTCGATCGTAAGTAGTCTAAAAATATTTAGGTAGATCGCCAGCAGTTCCAGTTTGAGCACGCCTGCTCTACACCCTAATATAAAATTTACCAACGAAATGGAAGTGAACAACCAACTTCCTAACTAAGGATTTACTGATTCGAAAAACCCACAGTGGATTTCTTCAGTTCTCAATATAGCGAAAAGCCACTCGCACAAACAGATACCTCTACATCCTAGATCTTACCACCATTCAAGTAAGATCAAGTCAGTAGTTAATACTGATACAACGCTCAATAAAACTTCCAGATGAGAACACAAAGCAAGAAGAAATAAACACAAATAACAACTATTC
This sequence comes from Cryptolaemus montrouzieri, assembly GCA_013387265.2. Taxonomy (NCBI): domain Eukaryota; kingdom Metazoa; phylum Arthropoda; class Insecta; order Coleoptera; family Coccinellidae; genus Cryptolaemus; species Cryptolaemus montrouzieri. The sequence goes on from JABFTP020000185.1 coordinate 109,749,168, forward strand.
TCGAAAATAACGGATACACCATGAAAACAATTAATTCGAGGATAACAAAAGCCACAAATCCAAGGAAAATTATGGAATCAACAAATCAATAAACTGTAGCAGGACAAAAAATAGTCATCCTGTCGTACATCGAAGGGATAACTGATAAAATTGGAGCTATTCTCTAACAGAACAACATTAAATCCACTTTAAAAGACCATTTCGTATAAATGTCATGTCACTTTGTACTAGGGTTTCGACGATGAATGAGAGTTGGAAACCGCGGTAGTATTTATCTATTAATTTGATTTATTAGTTAAAAAAACATATTACAAGGTTGCAATTGTGTTTTAATCATGCTTAAATACCAAATAGTATCGGCTCAACCAATACAGGGAATTACTCTAGATTTATATCTTCAAAATTAATTGGTTGTGAATTATATTATAAAATATATCAATAGGTATGACGAAGGATTTTAACATCCTCTTCCGTAATGCGGATACACATTCTGTTCACAACAAAACCTTTATTTCCGTAATAAACTAAAGTTTTTGGAAGTTTAAAGCCATTCTGATAATCATTTTTAAATATTGCCCGAAAACAGCTCGCCTTGTCATGGCGTCGTGTGTGACGTCATACTTACGTGAACGTCAAATTTGTTTACGCGCAGCTAGACAGCAAAGTAAACGAACGTTGCGTATTTCATCATCAAACATATGAAATACGAGAAGTGATTATAGGAGAAACAGCCGTCTAATTGTTCTTTCTCTTTTGTTATTTGTTATTGGATACAGTCCTAATATCTGGTTTTTCCAAATACATATAAAGACCATTTCATATAAATGTCATGTCACTTCGTACTAGGTTTTCGACGATGAACGCGAGTTGGAACCGCGGTAGTATTTATCTATTAATTTGATTTATTACTTGAAAAAACATGTTACAAGATTCCAATTGTGTTTAATTCATGCTTAAATACCAAATAGTATCGGCTGAATCAATACAGGGAGTTACTCCAGATTTATATCTTTAAAATTAATTGGTTCTGCATTATATTATAACGTATATCAATAGGCATGACGAAAGATTTTGACATCCGTAATGCGGATACACATCTACTGTTTACAACAAAACTTTCATTTCGGTAAGAAACTAAAGTTTTTAGAAGTTTAAAGCCATTTGTTTACGCTCAGCTAGCCAGCAAAGTAAACGAACGTTGAGTATTTATTGTGTTAAAAATGAATTCCAAAGTTTATAAGTGGTGTGCAGTAACTCAGTGCAAAAACAAATCATTAACGATACCCAACAAGCTGTTTGTACATGTCCATACAAGAAAATAATAAGAGATAAATGGTTAAAGCTTGCACGATGAATCCCGAAAGATGTAAAGACAAATTCGCCACTTTATTTCTGTGAAGATCACTTTGATGTGAGTATGTTATCATGTATTGATAGATTTTAAACTCAATGTTTGTTTGACGTGAAATAGTTGAAATTTAGAGGCTAGTCATTTACTGAGGTTATGTTTGTGTTGGTCTTGGTTATCATTCTTATTATCAATTTTAATTGTTACCTTTGCAGCTTTCAGTTGCCAAATGATATGGGAAATTATACGGCATCACAAGTACGTTTGAAACCAGGATATATGCCCACAAAATTTACTTGCCAACCAGACAGGAAAACACAAGCATCTAACACAACAGACCGACCCTATATAGTTAAAAAACGAAGGATGATGAGTATGAAAAGCAATTTGAAGAAAGTAGTATAGTTAAAGAGGCATCAAGTTCAAAAGAAATTGCATCTTGTAGTTCACGTATAGTTCACAAACTTATTTATTGAAATGTTAATTCAGTATTATTGCATACATTGTTGGTATACTTAGGCCTTATTACAGATTATCTTATACAGGGATATCGACCGGGACCGTCCGTTAAAAACTTCTTGAGTTCCAATTACAATATAAAGCTGAAACTTCATACGCAGACATAACTAGCGATTTCCAATTGGAGTGAAATATTTTCGAAGTGATACCGTTTCCAGTTATACCGGAAGTGGGTCATCACATTGTTATTTGAAATGGCAATCTACCTTTTTTATTATACATCTAGAACTGACATTTGAGCAAGGCATAAAATAACCATGTTGTTGGCACTTATGTATCAGAACTTTTGACAGATTTAATTATTTTTGTTATAAACTCGGTTTTTGAGGAACATTTAAAAAAATTGTAGCTCGTAGATCTTTTACACTACAGACACAATTCTTGCTTCGGTGGATAGAAGAGGGATCAATGAATTTTTTAAGTGGTCTACACATGTCACATGTTTATTTGTTATTGCGTTGTTTTGTATGAACTTTTTAATTTTGCCTTTTTCAAACAGCAATTACTCAATTTTTTCAAATGGGATGTGCCAATTTTTATATCGCCATCAGATGAAGCGTCAAATTTCAGATGGATTTGTATCAGCATGTACTATACCCATCTCTTAGAGTTCCCAAATAATTTGGGAATATATTGAATTTTGATGATTTTGCAAGAACTAGCAGAGAATGCTTTGAAATATTTGAATCAAGTAGCTAAACTGGCTACGCTCACATGACAGGTGCCTCAAATGAATGTTCTTGTTACTTCATTCATTCGAGTTTAATATTTCAACAAGAAGAAAGATTGATAATAAAATGGCTGATTATTTAAACGAGGATATGTTTAATCTCTTTTTAATTCGTGTCAAAAAGTGGTGGATAGAACTTGCAGGCAATTCAATAACCAATTTCCAAATTTGACTATGAATAAAACAAAATTTCTAAGGATTAGAAGCAATTTTCTGTAATTTGTAAGAACAAAATACATAGAAACTAGAAGAAAACCAATTCTCGAGGACGACGACAATCAAATTAATACGCTAGCGTATTTTCGTGCCAATCCACATTCGTCCATTGAAGTCATCATCTATGAATATTGGATTGAGTTATACTTCCATTCAAAGGAAAATTATATGGTCTGATGAAGCCAAGGTCAATGAAAGTGGAATAACCAACAGGAGAAATCGACATTTTTAGGCCACAGAAAATCGACATTTCATCGAAGTTATTGATTTCCAAAATAAATTCAGCGTGAACGTTTTTGCAATTTTAATGAATGATTTGTTGGCTTATCACATTTATGAGGAAAATCTGAATGGACAAAGATACCTGGAAATTTTGAGAGGAACATTAGCAAATTTTTTAGATGGATTACCCCTTAATCTTCTGAGGGATTTCTATTACCGAATGGATGGTACACTAGCACATAAAACACGAGCTGTATATCGGCAGCTAACAGAAATGTTCGAGGAGTGATGGTGGGGTAATCAAGAACCAAATTTATGGCCTCCGCATTCTCCGGACCTGACGCCCCTTGATTTTTATTTATGAGGCAAAATCAAGAGTAAAGTGTATCTTATTCCTGTAAGAAGTAAAGAAGTGTTACTGATGCGCATTCATAATGCTTTTCGTAATATTGATCCTGGGAAAACTAGGAGGGCAACTCATCATGTTCGTATACGAGCTGTCAAGTGTATCGAGCAAAATGGGGCCCATATTGAACATTTATTCTGATCGTAAAATAGTTTTCTCCTATGATGTTTGCTATCATTTATTCGTATTAATGTAATTATTTTCGATGATTGGTTTTCGCTTAGTTCCTACAATTTTTATTCATCCGAATTGTAGAAAATTGCTTCTAATGCTTCGAAATTTTATTATACTCATAGACGGTAGATTTGGAAATTGGCTATTGAATTGCCTGCAATTTCCACCCACTACTTTTTGACATTCTAAAATGAATTGAAAAAAGATTGACTATATTTTCGTTTGAATAACCAGTGGTTGTATTCCAGATGTGTTACATTTTTTGGGTATTTCCAATCTGAAATAACGACAATTCTTGTTGAAATATCAACCTCGAATGAACGAAGTGACAAGTACATTAATTTCAGATTCCTGTCAGGTGAGCGTAGCCAGTTCAGCTACTTGATTCAACTATTTCAAAGCATTCTCTGTTAGTTCTTGCAACATCATCCAAAATCAATATATTCTAAAATTATTTCGGAACTATAAGAGATGGGTATTCAATTCCATCTGAAATTTGACGCGTCATCTAATGGTGATATAAAAATTGGCACGTGCATTTTGAAAAAATTGAGTTATTGCTGTTTGAAAAAGGCCAAATTGAAGAAATCATACAAAACAACACAATAAACATTCGCCATGTGTAGATTGCTTCAATAATTCCTTGATCCTTTTACTACCCACCCAAGCAAAAATTGTGTGTGTAGTGCAAAAGATCTACGAGCTCCAATTTTTTTTAATGTTCCTCAAAAATCGAGTTCATAACAAAAATTATTAAATCTGTCAAAAGTTTGGACAAATAAGTGCCAACAACTGGGATATTTGATGCCTTGCTCAAATGTCGGTTCTAGATGTATAATAAAAAAGGTAGATTGCCTTTTGAAGTAACAAAGTGATGACCCACTTCCGGTATAACCGGAAATGGTATCACTTCGAAAATATTTCACTCCAATTGGAAATCGCTAGTTATGGCCGGGTGTAAAATTTCAGCTTGATATTGTAATTGGAACTTGAAAAGTTTTTAACGGACGGTCCCGGTGGATATCACTGTATAGCGGCATCCCTTTGTACAAGTCTCAAGAAATGATCTACGTTGGAGATTCATTCTGTGATACTGTCTATAAGACTACATAGATCTTTTTGTAATCTTGTAATTTTCTATTAGTGTTGTGATAAATACAAATGAAATATACTTACAAAGAGGTTTTTACGTTTCTAAATTCGGACGAGCAAAATTCTTCATTTGTTGCGAGGAACTCGCTCAACATTAATAAATCGATCCTGGGCAAATTTGAGCTGTTTGCGTTAATTTTTATAGATTCGTGTTGTAAAGTCGATAAATCACAAAAACAAATTTAAAATCAATCGCAACGCGCAATCAGTAGTAGTAGTAATCAAAACACAGTGAAGCTTACATAAGTATGACGTCATGCGCTGTCATTGGGGCTTCAGTCAAAATGGCCGATTGCAGTATTTTACTCTTTTATTTTATTGAAAATCTTATTGATCTAAACTTTTTAAATAAAACTAAATCAATTTTTTAAATCTTTCGAATGTGTATTTTCCCCTAAAGTCACTAAATCTTTGATTATGTCATACTATCGTCACCCATTTGTACTATTCACTTTTTCGAATTGGTATCCGAATGTTTCAGTGTACTTTTACAGACAGAGTCTATTGAGTGGTTTAAAGAAATGAACCTCTCTTCGCAGAATGTGATTATCAAATATAAAAAATTAATATTTGAGCTTGTTCTCGAATGAAAAACTTGAATCGATGCTGAACTGGACAAATCTACAACTTAATAAAATGAATAACGTCACAAACAACCCCATTCTCTTTATCCTATTTCATTCTTCTTTCATTTTCCCAAGTAAGAGCCTCATTATTGAAAATATAAATTATTTTTCAATGCAACTATATTGTTATTGTGTAGAGTCAAATTGAGCATTATTTCCTCAATTCTCTCCTTAATGCTCAATGATGAAACAATATGATCGAAGGTATGTGATAAACAGTAAAATGGCTGCTCTATCACACTGAATGCTCCTTCCGCAAACCTTCGAGATATATGATCCAAATCGGGTTAGTGTTAGCGAATAAAACGCGACCCAGGAATTGGATCTAAGGTTAACACAATATTGTTCGAGGCGAATTGCTTCTCCCTTGCTACAACGAACCATAACGACTATTGTTTAACTACATTTTACTTGGTAAAAGAAGTTTTACGTGGAGTTGATGGATCGATGTGCGATATTTTATCATTACTTTAATAGGAAACAGTAATAACGGAGAAAATTGGGAAAACTATTATCCAGGAGTCAATATCAGACGAATAATGAACTTGCTTATTGTTTTACGACTTGTGTAAGAAAGCACTTTTGAAATACACATAAACCATTAGTTTGGTGTTTTATGGAAGCACTAGCATGACCAATAGATCAATTGTTTTGATTCCTCGGAACGTCCCAGTCGTACACGTAATCGTTTTGGAACTTCCGGTGTTTGATCTATTGTTGAGAAGGATTTCATTCGGATGTCATGGATTAACAATAATTCTCTCAGAATAAGGCACTTTCATAAATAGAGCTTATAATTGAGAGAATAGTGCTCACAATCAATGCAGTAATTCATCAATATTGATCCTAGATATATATAAACCAAGAAATACATTAAAATTTGGGGATAATAACGTAGGTCGTATCAGCTAGTTCGAAATAAATAAGCTATTTAAAAAACAGCAACATTTTTACGTAGATAGTTTTCAACTAATAGTAGTTTTTTCAGTCTATTCTACATAGACCAACAACTTTGGGTTTTCAATCAAAAAAAGGCTAATTTTTTTGTAAAAGTGTTGAATTTGTTGGCTCTGAAAATATATCCAGAAATGTTCGGTGGTAAGTCTGGATAAAGCCGCTAGAACTGACAGCTCATAAACTGATGATCAGAAACCGTGAAGCAAAATAATCAGAGGGGACTTACCTTGAAAAGTCTTGCCTCTTGAAACTCTATTATGAATAGAAATCTTCACATTTCTAGTACTTGATCTCAAGTGTGAAGAGTAGAGGAAGTCCGGAAGAGTTGAACCGCTTTTTGTGTGAAGTATCGTATTTTCCTATAGGTTAGGCTTAGTGATTCAATCACAGTAACTTATTCACTTAGGTTTTCTTATACATAATTACCAGGGTTTGTGGAGATTAGAACAATAGAGATTAGGACAATGAAAGCATTTTGCCTCTTATTAAACAAAACATTACGAATTGAAATGCAACTATGAAGAAACATTGTTTCTACTCTTTTATAAAGAAAAAACGAATCTTCAATATTGGTAACAAAATTAAACATTTAACGTTCTTTCAACAAACTTTTTGGTATTTTTTACTTTTTATTCGCATTAAATACTTATTCTTGTCATTTGATATAATTAATCAGCCTTGATAACTTTTTTAGTCAACTGGTAACCTGAAAATATAATTATGGTAACATTCATGTCAAATGAAATTGTCAATATCTTGTGTGAGTCCTACACATATCTCATGTACATATCTGCGGCATAAATGACAAAGAAGCATGGTCCTAATTTCTTCTGATACATACAAAATAATAACAATGATCATTCACGACAGGAGTTACTGCAAAATCACTATTACTGGAACTATCAGCGTACGCAACATTTCGTCTTAACACTCCGTTTCATTATTATCATTAACATTTTTCTCTGGAACGTTCTCTTGCTGGTCATTTTTTAGTTACGAAATTTGTTTGATTTTTATTATTTTCTTCTCTTCTTTATCAGTGTCTTCTTGAACTATCTTACTAGATTTGTTAGTATCATTATTATTTTCAGATTCAGCGTCGTGATTTCAAACAAATTTTCATTCATTTTACATTCATCATCAACATTCATCTTTTGTTCCTTTATTTGATCATTCTTCGTAACATTGAATTGAGTTTTCTTCAGCTTCCTTTTTGTTTGTTTGGAGGCATCAAGTATATCGTTATTAGGAATAAAACTGTTGTTTATGCTGTTTAAAGGTGCTGACAGATTCATTGTTATTTTCATTTTCGGGGGTCATACTTAATATTTTGGTCTTTTGATCCCAAAGGCCTTGAAGAAGCTCATTGTGGGTGAATCAATAACTCATATGTTGTGATGAATTCATGATCATATTAATAGAATGACATTATTCGTTCATCAGGATATTCTTGATGTTGCTCCGAGTCAGAACCATGATCATAACCACCAATATTTTAATCATTTCCGGATTTTTGAAGTGAATACAGGCTCACATAAATCAGTAAAAATTTCTGGATCGAATGAATGGATTCCTGCTCTTTCAAATACACTTCATATGTTGATTTGACTGAATGCTAGAGACATAATTGTTTTAATGAATCCAGCAATATTGTATATCGTAATTGTTTTGATGATTTGATATCATCCATTCGTTCATGGTTGTGTTATATCGATTACTTCAGACAAACTTGATAGCATCAACGATTACATGACTCTCATGATTATCTAATAGTATCAGCATGCATTTATTCTCAGAGGCATGAGAATATTTTGCAAAATTCGAACGCTTAATATAACTCCAGAAACCGGATATCAGGGAAGATTCAGATTGAATATAACTACATTAATGATGGAGAATCAAAAGCCTTGAGTCATTTATGACAAAAGTTTACCATTTGAGAGGTTCAACATATTTTGAGAACATGTGTAGAATAGTTTAACAACTTGTCTCTGTATATATACCAAAACTGTTGGTTCTAACTTGACGGTACTTGTATGCAATCAGTAGTGCAGTAGAACTGACCTGATTCGAGGATAATTAGTGGATTAGAGAGAAAGGAACTTGGAATTTGCCTTCATGGTCGCCTAACTTGATAACTCTAGACGTTCATTCATAGCCTACAGTAGAATATGAAGTTTATAAATCTCATGTGATAGAGAAACTGAAGAATTGCATTACTCAAACAGAATTAGGTCATGCCAAATTACCTTCGAATCCAGAGTTTTGAAGTATTGTACGCGCCTGAAACAAGTGGAGATATACGAAGGCACTTTTTTATCATCTATAACCGTATGTGGATTTACAAAAGTTTCATGGAATATACAGTTTCACCCAACATGAGAAGAAATGAATTCGGAATCGTCTATTTTCGCATTATTCACAATAATAGTTTGTGTTCCGGGACAAGAAAAAAAAAATAATTTCCTTTTTTCATATTTACGAGATTTTCTGGAGTCTCCAGAATTGAATGTTATTTTATGGCTGAAAATTAGGCAACTTTTCATAGATTTTTCTACAGCTTCGGCAAAGAGGTACTCATGACACCTGACATCAACCACGATTAAAAATAGTTCGTTAAATGTAACGGTAGTCTGGTATTGAGTCAGGTATTACCAATGTAATGTTCGAGCAAACATTGAAGAACCAAAAAAAAACCGAGATCTTCACCAAATATTACATTTCTTCGATTTTCAGTTTTCATTATTACATTGTACCAAGAAATTAAAATAATCAACAATTTTTTCAATAATCCACCAGCACTCAGGATTGAGAACAATCGAAATGAAAATGATTCTCATAGAAATTGATTAAAATGAAACTAATAATGAAAATGTCAAACTTTGGAAAAAAATTGAAGTCCCCAAGATCCTGCCAGTATCCAATATTTCCACCCTTTCGAGAATTACTGCATAATATCTACGATTCATACTCAAAATCAATGACATTATATCATTTTGATCTATCTCTTTCCAAATTTCATTTAGTCTGTTCCGAACATCATCTACGGTAACTGGTTGGTGCACTGTCTTCCCAATCTTCTATTGAGAATGTCCCAGACATAATAGATGGGATTATGCAGGTCACTCCAATGAAGTGATTTCGTGATCATGAAGGTAGGTTTTCACTATATGAGCTTGTCGAGTGTACATTACATTACATTACATTCGAGGGGGTCGATTGGCTTTGCAAGCCCTTCCGAACTGCGACCAAATTGGTCTTTTGTTCGTAACTCTTCTTATTCATTTCCCTGTAGGTCTAAATCCCTTTCAAAATTGAGAATCTCCCTGGTAGCTTTCGCGTTTACTTCGTGCAGCTCTGTCTTTGACGGACAGTTGCGATGCAACTACAAAGAATATGTTTGGCAGTTTCATCTCCCTCTTTACACATTCTGCATGTTGCTGTTTCCGATTTGCCCATTTTATTGAGATGGTATCTCAGTGGGTAGTGTTCAGTAAGGAGGCCTGTTATGATCCTCAGCTCGCCCCTAGAGAGATCGCGAAGCTGTTTTGTCTTCTTTTGCCAATAGTCAATGAACTTTTTCGCTTGCCTTTGGCCTGGAGCTTTCCTCCAGTATTCTTTTTTGCTAGATTCTTCCCATCACTACAGTTCCTGTCGTCTGTGTGGCTTACTTAAACCACAGAATGGTTCAGGTCCGATGGGTGGGATTCCAGCAGCTGATTTGGCCAGTTCGTCAGCGTCTTCATTTCCTTGTATGCCTTCGTGGCCAGACACCCACCACAGAAAAAGTTTGTTTCCCTCAGCAAGTTGCTTTAGGGATTGACGGCATTCCCAGGCATAGATGCTCCGATAACTGTAAGAGTTTAGGGCTTTTATCACTGCCTGACTGTCCATTAAAATGTAAATCTTTGCACCATTCAGTTTCCTTCGTAGTCCCTCCTGGCAGCAAAGGTTTACAGCAAGTGTTTCTGCTTGCATGATTGTGGGAGTAGAGCCCAGAGGCACTGATGACGAGTACTTGGGCCCATATATGCCTGCTCCTGTTCCATCAATCGTTTTTGATCCGTCCGTGTACCAAATGGGGGATTTTTGGTCTAAATTTATTTTTCCCTTTACGATGGTGTGGTCGTCTATGGCCACTTCGAAGGGTGTGTGAAGATCAAACTTGAGCGACAATATATCCGATGGTTGTGATGAGATTTCTGGTGCTATGTAACCCAGAATCCCCAGGTGTCCCTTCAGATCACCAGGTAATAGTTTTTTTTGTGTCTTGGAGCCGTAATGCCGCCATCAACGCCTCCTTTTTCAAGTTTATATGAAGAGGAGGGGGAATAAGGATTACCTCCAGGGCAGTAGTCGGGGTGCTTCTCATAGCACCTATTATGCCCACGCACGCTAGCCGCTGCAGTTTTTGCAGCTTGTTTTGCGTAGTTATTTCTGATGTTTTTGTCTACCTTACTAACGATGCATATGTGACAATGGATCTTATAACCGCTGTGTATAACCAGTAGGTTATTTTTGGCTGTAGCCCCAGGTCTTTCCGAAGAGTCTACGGCATGCCCATAGGCACGATGTAGCCTTGAAAAGAGTTTTGTCAATGTGTAAATTCCAGTTGAGTCTCTGATCTAAGGTTAACCCTAGATACTTAGCCTGTTCCAAAAATTTCAGAGTATGTCCACTCAAAAAGAGGGACTTTATGCTCAATTTTCTACGTCTTGTGAATGGAATTAGAATGGTTTTATCTGGATGGATGCTGAGCCTCTCTTCAGCATACCATTTATTTACGATGTTAAGGGCTTTTTGTATCAGGTTCGATAAGATTCCATCATGCTTTCCCCTAACGATGATAACCAGATCATCAGCATAGCCTTGTGCGTTGAAGCCAGCGTTGTTCAGTCTTTCTAAGAGGCCATCAACAACTACTGACCATAGTTGCAGCGATAGGACAGGATCCAGGGTTTCAACTGCGACTCGATGCTTTTCAGCCACTGTGCAGTGGTCTCATCGGCGCACGTGAGTCCGAGCCATCCTGGACTACTGTGGTCGAGTGTAAATTTAAAAAAGATATCTTCCTCACTTGGGGACGTAACCCCCCTGGAATAAGGAATTTCTACTAAAGATTGAGTAACCGCGGCCGGAGAGCTATGTTTACTATAAATCCCGTTTGCGGCAAGAATAAATAATAAGTATATGATCAACTAAAGTTTGAAGGGCAAATCAGAGAAATAGAAAACAAAAATCCATCGAAAACCACTATGTGACTTACCCCTGGATCCCTGCGTCTAAAGGTGAGAAGGGCCTTGAGGATGCAGACACTGGATATTCTGTGGTTGGATTTGCGGATCACGATAGGCGGCACTGTTATAGATATTGTGCGAAAATATATTTCTGTTGAGCAAATAAGCGTTATTCAGGCGAGAATCTCATCGATTTTTTCCAATAGCGAAAAACACGGTTTTGGTTAAGATCCTGAACTCATCTGCCGGAGATGTGTGTGGTTTCCGGATTGTACGCACATGTCGGTTCTTCTTGGGGTAGGTAATCATATAGCGACACTCGTTGGTAATGAAAATGAATAATTAAATTATCTAAAGATGATCACACACCTGAATATATAATTGCGGACATGAAATTCAAGAAATATATTATTTTAAAATGAAAGAAAATGATATAATAAAATAAGTACAAAATTCGCAACAGCGAGGTCTGACTTTATTATACATAAACAAAAAGTTTTCACCCGTGATTGCCGCAAATGGTACACTATATATTTCTGAGATAGCTGTAACCTATCTCTAAGTAATCTAACCTTACCTAACCCAACTTATCACTGAGCATTCGGGGATCCACTACTGATAATAACCATTAATTAATGATGGAGGTTCAACTATTGTTGAACCTCCATGAAAACCATAGGTAGGTAAGGTTAGGTTAAAAGTTGCACTGAGCATTTGGACATATGTATACTAGGGATCGTCAATCGCAAAGGGAAAGACAGAATCTCGACTAATCTGTAAACAGAACTCTCTCCCCGAAATCGTCGATCGCAATGAAAAAGACAAAATATCGACTCATCTGTAAACAAAACTTTCTGCCAGTCAGCTTATAATTGGCAAGTTCCCTGGCAAAATTCAATCGCGTTCTTCGATGTGCTGCCTCAAATCAATTTCGCAGTGTATATCACTGTTTCATCGAAACCACATTTGAAGTTGTCTAGTAGTAGCGAACCGATGTCTCAACGAGGAAATTCTTCAATAACGATCATATATCGCTTTTGTTGCCCGAGATTATCCTTGCCCAGGTCCCCTTTCATGACTACCAGGATCCTTGTACTTGCAGACCTTCTGGAAACAGATGAATGGAAAATCCCAAGCCTTTGGCTTGGCATTGTATAAGTCCAATTTAGGTCATCTAACACCACTGCTTCTGCACATTCTGCCAGGTTCAAATTTTATGATTTGCGTTGCATTATCATCGAAAACCTAAATTTTAAGAAAAACAAAAAGCTACTCGCAAAACAAAAATAAATCAACAACTGCTGTTATCAATGTGTGGTGGTTTCTTCCAAAACCTTAAACTATTTCTTCCATTTTATTACTCATCAGAGGAGCATGTGCGACAAGGAAAACCAGAATTTCTTTAGCATATGTCCGGACATATCCGAAAGAAACAAGTGGTAATAATTAGTTGCCTAATAGAAAATAAATTGGAAATAATCTGAATTTTCCATTCGCGTTTCATAACGAATTCTTGCAAAATCTGTATATATATTTCTGATATTTTGATAACCAATGTATCTTGAACGCTGATATATTCTCATCCAGGAAGTGAACTTTTCCCCTAACCTATCAAATTATGATAAACTATCTGCGATGCCGCAAGTTCAATTTTCTTTACAAAAAGAGGAATATTCCGTAAACTGTATAGTTCAGACAGATGAAATTATACATTTCGAAAATTGATATTAAGAGGCCAATTCAATATGTGGTACAACTGTCAACTTCAAGTCTAACCTGAAATTGTTAGATTAGGTATAGATGGTTAGATGAAAATATTTAAAAAAATTCAATTCATTCTCCATATACTTCTAATAACTCATCTAGCTAATGAATTCTTAGAACGAAGTTATTCCTGAAATATCTCACACAGAAACTGAGACAGTTTCATTCTTATTCCATTCACTATGAGTTGCCAAAACTACAAATAACAATGTTTCCTTCATAAAATATTCCGAAATACATATAGGCAAATCCTTTCAATCCTACGTCGAGGAAATATTTCTTTCAGACCAGTGTTCGTTTCTCTCATTTTTCATATACACCCTTTCAGAGAAAAAGGGATGAAAAAACGGGTCAGTAGCAAAGGAGCAGTGAATGAAATATGACGGCATAATATATTTCTGGAATGATACATTGGGTACAAGGGGGGATAAAATTAACTTGGAAAAGCTAATATCTTATACAGAAATAACCACGGGTCATTATTTTGATATGTTCTTCTTTCTATTCGTTCTTAATATAGTTGTTTTCATAACGTACGTATTTATATGTGACAAAGTTTTTGATTTCTTGTTTTTCGAGTTGAAAGAATTCTTAAACGTTATACATGTTTCTCCTGATAATTCATTCTTTGAAGAAATTATCTGAACACAAGCTGATAACTCAGCAAAGTGTTGATTTTATAGAAGAAAATCACGGAACCATATATTAAAAATGCAGTTCTTTCTCAGAGACCAAACTCGACGTCTATATTTTTCAGGCTCACTAACTGATTAATACAGGAATTGATTGAAAAATATACACTTTCATTGATCGGTGCTTCAGAAGGTATGTTTGACGTCGATGTTTTGTTTATTGCTATTTTACTTATTTTTCTTCTTCTTGCACGCAGCCCCCAGGAGCCACAATAGTACAAGTGAGTAGGATGCCGAGAAACGAAGTAGCAGACTGCAGTGTCGTCCTTATTAGGAGCTCATCAGTGCCGCATATCGCTTCTCAGCATCCTAACATGCTACATCGGGGTACCCTAACGATTTAAGCAAGGACTTATCTCGTACATACGTACGAGAGTCGCCCTCTATGAACCGAGACGGTGAACCCGTTACCGGACCGAGAAAGATACGAACAATAACAAACAGATGTGAGGCCAGTAAGCCGTTTCAACGGACAGTTTTCATGTGCAGTCTATCAAGAAAGAAGAAGAGGATGAGTTTCTTTTTATTTAGGATATTTTCGTCAGAATCAGTTGTTGATACATGTATGTCCGAACAGTTTTTTATAGTGGAACAAACATTTCCCACTAAAAATATTCATTTCGGCATGTGGAACAGAAAACGGCTCATTTGGAACCACAATCATAAACCTCAACTCAGATCTGATTGGATCGGGGGACGGGTCATTAGATGATCCGTTTTATGATATTGACAGTTTTGAGGATATTAACCCTTCGATCTCATCGAATTTGAATGAAGAAGATTAACTTATGTTGAGTTTAGAACCCGATTCCGCATTTGCAATGGGTGCTCCTGAATCGAACAGAATATGCTAGAATGCTTTCGGAGAGCCAGTTTTCTCCTCCAACTGTGAGATAGATGTTTGTTTGAATGTGAATAACGATAATTTTGAAACAAAATTTGCCTTACCTCCCAAAAAACATAATTCGATTCTAGCTCAACTGAATCGTGGGATTAGCAAATAGATAGTTTCTTCAAATTAGTTGTTAAGGGTTTATTTCTTTTTATGATATATTGCACCAATTGAAAAGTGAACATGGTGAAGCACATGTTGAGTAAGACAAAAAAAATAATCGATCGAATCAATGCACAGGAACTAATCTGGACTGGTGTGCGATGGAATTATGCATTATTATCGATTTCTAACATTCTTCATATTAGTCCAGTAATTCATCTTCATGAAATAAAGCTAGCAAACACACTATATTTCTTGAAAAATGCCAGTTACTTTTAACAAAACTACATTTCAACAGAACCAGACTAGTTCGACAATCTTCCGCAACGCAACACACTGCCTGCAGGATGTAATGTGTCTAAATGAGCTGATATGATAACAGCGGAATTTATCGCTATATGTGAAAATACTTAATTTCAGGAAACAATATTCAACCTTCTGTAGAATGCTTAATATCTTTTTTTGAAGATACTGGTTTTGCAAATCCACTCTTCATAATCATCAACCAGGGTAACATAGAAGTGGTACAACCTGATCGAATATCATGAATAGGAGCAACAGTCTGCAACAATCTGATTTTCGGTCTTGTTTCACTTTGTCAGAACTTCAAAAGCCTGATTCTCTATACGCCATAAAACATTACCCCCTATAGTCAATTCATCAAGTCTGGTTTAAATAGGAAATCTTAGAGTCGTTGCGAAAGGTTTATTTAATATTTCTTATGATGGCAGTTTACAATTCATACATTGTATATGAAGAAGCTAGTCTCAAGAATATAACATTACCTTGTTCAACTGGCAGGAAGTTTTATAGTAGCAGGAAGGGAAGGAGGGGGAAGTTATGTCTAGAAAACAAATTGAAAAGTAGGACGTCATTCAAAGCCTTTCAGTTCGACAGTAGATGTGGGGTGGATCACTGGCCTATTTACCTCAAGATGTTCAATATGCTCATAACAGAAAAAAAAGGAGAAACAAAGTACCATATAAAATGCGCAGATTATCTTTTTATTCATTTGCTTCATACTTCAACATATTTAATGTTATTGATTATTATAGGTACCCATTTGCCAATTATTTTTACTTTAAGTTATCATAGGGATATACACACAACCAAATTTATATAGAATCACCCGATATTTTGAATATTACCTCAGAGATTTTGGAAATTTCAAAGGACTGTTAAAATTTAACCTTTTTGAGATATTTCAATTGAAAAAGGAAATAAATTAAAGTTAATTTAGGAAAGAAACAAATAAAAGAAAATCAGAGAAATTTTCCGCATGCAGTAAAAAAATTTAAGTGAGTGTTTTTTCTCCACCTCAGTAGCTAGTATTACTTCCTTTCGTCCTGATTCAATCATCAATCCGTCTAGGCATGCTTTGGACTAGGTTGTCAACCTTCTCTGGGGTGATATGCCACTATTCTGTGGCGACTTGGGTGAGCTGTTGTGGGGTTCTTGAATTATCCTGGCACGATCTAATTCTACTTTTGAGATTATTTCATATATCTGCAATAGGATTAGGTCTGGAGAGCAAGCTGGTCAGTCCAAACCAGCGATTCTCTCTGTTTCAAGATAATGTCGTGCGAGGTTGCTGTATGCGGAGGAGTATTATCTTGCATAAAATGAAATTATCACCGTGGTACCTCGTCAGAGTCTCACAATGGGCTCCATCACTAGGTTCACGCAATTCCTAGCCGTTATACTTGCAGGAAACGAAATCAAATCTGTTTTGCCTCCCAGCATAATGTCACCTCAAAGCATCACACTCCCCCTCGGTATTTCGGAATTCGTCTTGCTGCTCGGAGTCTAGCTTGTCTTCCACGACCCCTTGGACCGAAATCTGGCGGTCATCTGCTCGAACACCAATTCTGGTCTCATCCGAAAAAAGTACATTTCGACAACTCTCAATATTCCAATTTTGGTGCGCGATACACCAATTAAATCTATTAATTTTTTGGTCTGGTTATTTTTCAAACTCTCATGGGCCTTCTGCTGAATAAACCCCTTGAACGAAGTCTTTGACGTATCGTTTCGACTGATACATTGATGCCTGTTGCTTCCAGAAATTGCCTCTGGAGTGGGGTGCGACGCAATAGCGTCTGTTCTTGCAATTTGGTACAAAGAGCGGTTTTGTTCTTCAGAAGTGATCTTCCAACGAGTTCTTCTTGGCCTATTTTGCACTGATTGTAGCTCAACGTATCAGGCTTAGGTTTTTGAAATCACCCCCTGTGATACCCCAATTGTGGCCGCTATACCCCTCTGTCACCCCTCCATCAACGAGAGCAATTATTCGACCCCTCTGCACATCTGACAATCCAACGTAAGGAATTTTTAATTATGATTAAGGGCTATTTTCAATTTTGACATCCACAGTTTCAAATCTCAGTGACGTACAATATCCCGAATATGTGGTAATAATTCAACATTATCATACTATTCAGTTTTTTACAACAAAAAACTCAATTCTTCACAAGTGATCAAAGATACATGGTTAAAAATATTCAATACTGTAAAATACCGAGTGATTCCATATAAATTTGGTTGTGTGTATAATGTCCCATTTGTTTTTCTGCTATTTGAAAGGATATTTTATATTATTTCTTCTATCCTATTTCATAATCGAAAAAAACATTTCGAAAGAACTAAATCCAGGATTGAAAGGGTTGAAGAATAATTTGAAGTAAGAATCTTCTGTGATGAGCTTCTACCAAGAGAGTCTCTACTTACATACGAATAAATAGAGAGCTACTGAACCTCTTTCTGGTACTTTCCTCTTGTAGCTAAATAGAATTCGATTTTAATTAAGAGCAGGACGAAATAAAATATTGCAGTTTCAATAGTTAACCAAATGAACTAGGAACTTGAATATTGGACGTTTCTGTGCGCTATACTAGGCAATAGTGAGACGACCCAAAACCGGGGTCAATTTTTTTTTTGTTAATTTGCTAAAACTATCCATATATTTCTTGGGTTTTATCTAAGTGAATTTTATTATCAATTGTGATAACTGTATTTTGTAGATCTACCTGCATAACATTTCATATTGTTCCTCTGAATTCAAATTTACAGTGAAGAGACGGTCATTTGCCAGAATGATTCAATAATTTCATTTTAAATTCTCAATATATTAGAATATTCCTAAGGCAGCTTAAAATCACCCAATAGTGTAAACAAAGACACGAAGGAATTTATCTAACCCAAATAAGAAATCCAGCGAAACCAATAATCGACTTCAATACCTAAGCTCTTAAGCACTCATTCGTATATCCACGGTTCCAAAGCTGGTGTTTTCTAAATCAGCAATTCCCACATCGGGACGAAGGAACGCGTCTGGAAAAGACTATGTAACAAGTACTTGAGTACCAAGGGCTGAGGGAAGTGAGGGGTAATGGCTGCTGGGTCACACATATATAAGTATCACGATCGCGACGTTTAGGGATCATTCAGCAGCGAGCAGCCGTCCAGAGAAGTCGTCCCAGGAGCTCCAGCGGGTACCCGACTGCGGAGATCATCGCGAGGCGGGACTTAGGCATCTGTACCCGCGCAGGCCCATTTTATGCGCTGCAGATGCACTCTTCGTTGAAGCCTTCCTGAGAAGACCGTCCACCAGCATCAGCGGATTCCTATTCAGCATGGCTTGGACTCCCAGTTCAGCAAGACTTGAGAGGACTTTGGCACAGGTTACCGTCGCGGCCACTTTTGCGTCTGCCTGTGCACCACCGCTGGCGTCGGCTGAATGAAGTGGACCACTACGCCAATTGAGGAAATTTGCACTTTTCAGTGCTAAAATTGAAAATTATATGCCAACCTAGATGTTTAGGGCATTCGCCCAGCCGAATCGGGCATCCGCCCAGCTTAACTCCGGACTCCACGAGTTCCGGAATATCGGGTTTCCACACCCAGCCTTCCCCTCGGACATCCCATCCGAGTTTACCTATTTCTTCCGCCAATTTTCTTTTTATATGGGGACTATACCTTCGGGCTGGAACCCCAAGAGGAGGTTTTTAGTCGGTAAAAATCCGACATTGGCCCCGTCCCCGGGGTGCATCTTTTCGAAGATTTTCCTCCTCTTTGTCTAAAAAAAAAAGGAAAGACGTTTAGGGATCATTCAATCATTCATTCATTATTATGACTTTGATGATTATTGAGTTATTTTTCGTCAGAAGTGCAGTTACTCTTATAATTCAGTTTTCGAAGCTCTGTGAATTTACTCATTCGTGTGAATCGGAATTAAATTTGAGTTTAACTAATCGTGCACAACATGAGTCCAGAGAATGGAAGACGCAGATTGTTCCTCTTCGAGAAGCCGGACAGGGGAAGAAGAAGCACCGTTCCGCTGTGTCTCACAGGTGATTACTTTCTGAATTTCTTTTAATATTTCTGCTCACTATTTGATTTTCACGAATTTCTTGAAGTATATGTTACGTAATTTCTAAACGCACTGAGGACGAATTGAAATAATCATTTCTCAAATTCCAAATTATTTTCACATATTTTTTTTCTTCTTGGCAAATGATCTATTTGAACTGCACTGACATTTCTAATATTTATTTTGAAGAGTTATTTTCATAGACTTATATAAAACGTTTGTTTCGTAACTTGGTAGAATATGAAATGTACTGAATTTATTTTATATTGATTTCAACAGCTGTTTTAACTTAACATTACACTGAAGTACACTAAAATTCTTTAGTATTGATTTCAACAATTGTTTATCAAAGTTGCAACATTATTGAAACGTAATTGAGCTATTGCGTACTGATTCCAATAATTTGATAACTATTTGAATTTGAAATGTTATGAAGTTTAATATTGACATGAAACTTTACTTTTATAACTCAAAAATTGATCTCATTGAAATGTTACGTAACCATTTTGCCAATCCAAATCTTTGGTTTATAATCTGATGAACGATACGTTCGAATGTGAGAACATTTAATATTGATTCTTATCTTTGCTTCTATAATGGGCCAATTATCTATTTGAAATATCATAATCCTTTTATTCGGTATTTCTATTTATCTCAGTTTATAACTTAGCAGAACATACTTAACCGGTAACGAATATATTTATATTTTCATTGTATCCATTTAGGGAAGATCTTACTTTCAAATTATTGATTTGGTGTCCGATACTCTTAAGCTCAATAAGGAACTTTCCTGCCTTCAGGTGTAATGATCACCTACGAGTAATATCATTTCTCAATAGTATAAATAAATGGCTTTAGGGACGATACGCATGTATGGACCCACAGACATTGAGGCTTGTATGTTGTCGGTATGAAAGTTTTGAAGAATGTCTGAGTTAGGGAATGTATGTGACGTTTGTGGTACATATAGGTGTATGATCAGAGGGCATGTTTCCCTGGTTGGCAAATCCGCGATATGGGAATAGAATATGATCCGCAGTCAGTGACAATAAACTGCCCGTTGGCGCTTAGTTGAGCAAAAGAATCACGTACGGCTTTACGGGCTTACCTCTTTGGTTTATAATCTGATGAACGATACGTTCGAATGTGAGAACATTTAATATTGATTCTTATCTTTGCTTCTATAATGGGCCAATTATCTATTTGAAATACCATAATCCTTTTATTCGGTATTTCTATTTATCTCAGTTTATAACTTAGCAGAACATACTTAACCGGTAACGAATATATTTATATTTTCATTGTATCCATTTAGGGGAAGATCTTACTTTCAAATTATTGATTTGGTGTCCGATACTCTTAAGCTCAATAAGGGAACTTTCCCTGCCTTCAGGTGTAATGATCACCTACGAGTAATATCATTTCTCAATAGTATAAATAAATGGCTTTAGGGACGATACGCATGTATGGACCCACAGACATTGAGGCTTGTATGTTGTCGGTATGAAAGTTTTGAAGAATGTCTGAGTTAGGGAATGTATGTGACGTTTGTGGTACATATAGGTGTATGATCAGAGGGCATGTTTCCCTGGTTGGCAAATCCGCGATATGGGAATAGAATATGATCCGCAGTCAGTGACAATAAACTGCCCGTTGGCGCTTAGTTGAGCAAAAGAATCACGTACGGCTTTACGGGCTTACCTCTACTTCCATATATAACGTTTTAATACTATACGAATTACTGAATTCGATTAAAATACGCGAGCGAATTAACGCTTGCAGGTTGTCAGCTGTGGACGTGTTCCTTAGAATTTTAAAAGTAAATCTTTCAGAATTTGGAGTATCAGGCAACGACCTCGTCAGAAAACATGGTATCATATTACCAAAACCCTTCGATCGGGTCAGTTACCACTCATAAAATGGGTGAGGGTCGGTTAGACCTGTCTACAATAATCTCATATCCGAATTCCATCCAGAATATGGATGAGGGCTGATTAAGCCTGTTATAATAATTAAACATTAAAACTTCCACTCAAAATATGGGTGAGGGCCAATAAGGTCTGTGCATAATAATTGAATATTCCAACTTCCACTCGCAATATGGGTGGAGACCAATTAGGACTGTTTATAATAATTAAATATTCCACATTCCACCCGTGATATGGGTGAGGACCAATTAGGTCTGTATAAAATAATCTAATGTATAAACTTCCACTCAAAATATGGGTGAGGGCAAATTGGGCCTCTATCTAAATGATCACATTTATTAAATTCGTTAAAAGACGCCAAAGAATGCAAGGATAAGAATTTAATACAAATGCTACAAAGATCAAATAGACATTGTTACGGAATTTGTTTTGCTTTTCTCATTTCCTTACCTATAGTTTAAGCGACGAAGAATTGGTCGTATCACATCAAACCTCACATAAAAGAACTTGATTATGTTACTACAAATACACAACACAACAAAGAAAAGGGTCCTATTTTATAAATAGAACTTCAAGGCAAGTTCAGGTACTAGACGATCACATGGCTTTTCATTTGACCGATTTCAGTCGGTCACAGGTGTAATTAATATGGAGAAGAAAATGAGATAATTCAGGTATTGCAATTTACGTAAAAACGATGAATTTTGCATCGTCTTTCGTAGACCGGGGCTGGGGGTGTTTCAATAGGATGGTCTCAACGAATCTCAGGAACAGTTGAAATGAAATCGTTAGTTGTTAACTGTTTCTGAATTAAATTAAATTTTCATATTAATCAATAAGTCTGAAGTGTTACATTAATCATGGATCCAGAAGAGAAGAGGAACTACCTAGGCCAATAAATACTTATCAAACTTACAATTTGACACTACGTGCTCGAACATGAATAGCTAATCGCTAATATCATCAAATTGTGTTACTTGAGATTATTCCTAGCAATCCTCAATTTCCTGATAGTCTGCAATTACACATGTGCGATCTTATTCTATCGTTCTGAATTGTTGTGTATATAATACTCATTTGTTATATGGCGTGACGATAAAAATATCTTTCTCCCTATAATATGTTCTTCATTTCGCTCATGTAACGAGGTGTAACTAAACGTAGCGAGTGCATAAAAATGTTCTCAATTATTGTTCACTTATGAATTAACTCCTGAGAAGTTTCACCTCAAAAAAGTAAGTGGATCTGCACCAGATTTGGCAATAATACTAGTAGTCGTAGATTATATACCGAGCAGAACCTTGCTGAGGTGTGAGAAAATGTAATCAACAGAAACAACACTTCTAATCTTCATTGCCTGAAAATATTGAATCAATGCAAGATAAAATTACATCGATACGATATCAACAACTTTGTTACTAAGTGTTTACTAAATTGAAACAAGAAAAGAATCTGATACCATTTCTTGGAAACCACTTGGATATCAAGATACAGGACAGACAAAACTAAATGGCTTCGTGCCATCACAGTCAGAATTTAATCTTCCTACAGAATTCAAATTGAAAAGCTTGGTGTTCGAACGTCTAAATAATGCGAGGTTGTATAACAATTTTTCCTTTTCTAAGCTGATTGTCGAAGGATATGTAAGGACATGAAAGCAGGGAATTAGCGATGAGATAGCATGATTCCATGATAATCTATTCTCTTCATAAGACCACCACTTAACCAGACAAAACAGTTTTCAGCAAAATAAAAGCAGCATTTTCAATAAAGTGAATATCTACCTCAAGTAAAGCCAGTTTATTTTGAAAAAAATATTTTCGATCGAATGAGACTTGATAGAATATGTTTTAATGCAGATGAAAATGAAATATTTTTTGAAGAGCTAGGGATTGATGGCTCACACTCTGAACGTTGTACGAACTTTCAAGCTCGGCAGACAAAACTTGTTCCTTAGTTGTGACAAAAGGAGCAATATGAACGACATAAATGAAACAATTAGACAAATTGAAGTCTTTTATTCAGGGGGCAACATTCAACCTTCCGCAGAATATCCTTCAGTGCAGGAGCTGGTTTTCTGAACCAATAACTATTCATAATCATTGTCGAACTAGGCCACAGTATTGGTAGAATCTGGTCTGATGTCATAAACAGAAGCAACAAACCGCAGTTTCGGCTCTCTTAACCTCATCAATATTGCACATCTATTCACAAACCAATCCAGACTACCACCTACTCATCTCAATCTGTCGCAGTGCGTCAAGTATCTGTAAATGTTTACATATACAATTGGCGCCCTCCAACGAACTGAGGCTACTACCTGGATCACCGGCAAACGATGAGAGCAAAGCTAGACTAGTTCGACTATCTTCCGCAATGCTAAACACTGGTCCTGCTGGCTGCAATATTTGTAAATAAGCTAACGTTTTAGTGCTCATCTGGATAGGTTAGAGTGGCGTGTTTCAACGAATTGAAACAGAGGCTACTACCAAAGTCACAGGCAAAAGATTAACACATAAAGTAGATCAAACTCAGGACTTTGAGAAGCACGACTAGTTCGACTATCAACTGCAATGCTTTCCAATGTATGTGTTGGAAGCAATCTTGAGATAGCTAATGCTCCAGTGCTTATCACGAAAGGATATTCAACATTCTACGGAAGGTTAAAAATTATTCTTTAAATAAAAGTCTCACACATATATGTTGAGATATCGAACAAAGTTGTGAGAATATATAAATTGATATATGAATTTTATGTCAATATATGATACATACAATGTTTTGATAAGTTAACAGAATGAAGAGTTCCAAAAATCTCGAAACAACATGCCAAGTTTCAACAGTCTGTTCAAACTGAGAGTTTTTCGCAGCAGTAAAATCTATAATAACGACAACACCAAAAAAAAGGAAGAGACAATTAGCAATATACCGATATTGAAGACCAATTATGACAATACGTCAGGAGAAGAAAATATGCTCATACGCTGGATGTAATCTTTTTTAATTTAACCAAATATCATTTAAACTCATCTGGCGAGAACACACACTTAGCTGCTCCTGAAATCTGTCTGAAAAATTGATTTTTCCATGTTAACGAGATTTCATTCCTGACAGTAACGCTCAAGTGAACGTCAGATCCAAACTTTTGTATTTTGCTCTTCACGAATGAATCGTATCAGCAGTCTTACTGAAGAAAATATAAATTCAGCGATATTAAACACCTTGATTAAAATACATTACGAACGAGAGTATCAATATTGAACAATGAGTGCAATTCAACTGAGAGAGAATTTACAATTTGGATGGTGATGAAAAAGTTCTAAAAATTGCTAGAATACTGGAGATTGTGTCTATTATATTAAGAGAAAGACAAAGGAACTTATCACAAAGAATACGTTACCGAAATTATCTGGACTATTACAGCAAAATGTTTTTAAGAAAAAATTTCAATAGAATTATTATATAGTACTTTTTTTTATTCAGCTCGTAGTGAAGCGAGAAGTTCAAAGTAAACCCAGAAAATGTGAGAAATCAAGAAGTTCATGAACTTAAAGGACGAGACGGTACCTTGAAGGACAAAATGATAAGCCAGTAATATGTTCCTACAATGAGGAACATAAGTGATCTTTCTTTTATTAATTCACAAAAGGGATAATCTACAAATCACTAAAATAACAAGCCCTTCAAACGTGAAAACCTACCTTCAGGTGAATCAAGATGATTTAATAACCAGCAAAAATTGAATAAACGATAATAAACTTAGTATTTTTCAGTCGGACAGTAATGAATCAATTTACGCTGAGTGTTGTTCTGTAATAATTGAACTACTACACACATGACGAAAATTCTGAGATATTTGGTATTTCTTGCTCCGTTAATTAACTACTGGTATGGAGTAAAGAAGAAATACTGTGAACACAAAATCAAAGTGTTGGTTGTATAAACAAAAAATACAACCCAAGCAAGTTCAGTCGGCAATTGAGCAGTCCATTGAGCAGTCCAAGGTAAAATATTGATGCTATACAGATTTGACAAGTCCGACGTTGTACCTGCAGTGTGACGAAGAATATAACTATGATCAGATAGATAGTTCCCCGAAAACTGCAGAATATAGTATCACAGAGGGTTGAAGAATCTGATTAATGTAGAAATCTGCATTCAGAGAATTTCTATCCGAAAAGGATCAGTTCTGCAATTGAGAGGTATTCTACTCCAAATAACTACAGAAGTTTCTTTGATGATGTGTGCTTCCTGGACTCCTCTTAGACTACCAGATTGCCCCCACAGTTTTGCTTTTCATACCACATGATTTCAAGCTCGTTCTAATTGAACTGTGCAATTTTCTCTTGCTTAGAATTAATACCTGCATCCTGAGAGAAATTTGACTTCTTGCAATACATTTCCAATAGTTTTTGATGAAATATTCAGGTTATTCGTTTAATAAATCTGTTTTGTGTTTGCTTTGAAGGAGAAAACAGTCCTATTTAATTATTGTGGCCCGATATCTTACACTTCTAGTTTCTTTATTTCAAACCATTCATTACAAAATAATACTTCGACCCCATTATTCGAGCAACTGCGTTACCCCATCATCAAAGAATCTCATCTGCTTCATTACTTCATCAACAATTAATTCAAGTCTCACTACAGTTTCATGAGGGTATTTCTTTACTGAAAAATTTGTAAAATGTCGAAAGAGCCGAATTTCTAATCAATACCAAACAATAACCTTTCAATTCTACCGATGATAACAGCACATATGCTAGAAAAGAAAAACAATGCAACCATATAAACTAATACGCGCTACCAAAGTTCACAAATTCTTGAAGAAATGGACTTCCTTTCAAATCTTTTTTTATAAATTAGTGATAATAATTTTCCATGTGCGTACTTACTCATTTATTTAGGGTCATATTATATATTAAGGTTGTTTGAATGAATACACAGTTCTTTTATACTAAAGACATGTACGAGGTGGGCAAACATCGATAGTTTTTTTTTGGCAGGTAGCTGAAATTCGAAAATAACAAAAAATTAACCCCGCTCTCGATGCCAATTTTTCCAGACAAACTTGTCGGCTATCTCCTTCTGTCAGTTATCTCCAAATTCTCAAATTTGGGAATTTCTTCCAATGTCGATATCTCGATTGTTATTGAGGTTACATAAAAAATATTTTCACATTGTTGAGGCACTTTTTCGAGTAGGATGCTGTGACACACAGATAATTTCTTCTCATTTGTAGGTCAAAAAGTTATAATGCAGACTTTTCTACATGTTAACCATCTACAGATTCAATCCCATAAAACGACGAATATGTTTCCTTATAAATATAAGAAAACGCTCCCATCTCATCTTTCGATTATATACCTCAATTTCAAAAATCAAGAAATATTGCCAATTCTTGGAATATTCTCTAGTACGCTCTCAGATAGTTCATTTATAGTTTATATCCGTTGATCAAAAAAAAAGGAATGTCAGCAAGTCTGAAAGAAAGTTCGAAGATTCCATAACATAGATAGATAGATAGACAGGTAAAATTGATGAAAGCGTAGTAAGAATGAATTTCATAAATACCGCCAACGTTGCTCGAAATGGGTATAGCGCTTGCTTACAGCTCATCAAAATCAATAGCTCATCGATGATCCAGAATGGTTCCTCCGCGAAACAAGTAAGGTATACAAGATATATGAGAATAGATGCAACATGAAATCATTATTACAAACTGTTTCCAATATTTTCAATTTAATTTTAATTAATTGAGGTATTCAATCGATAATCTCGATAAGTGTTATAGATTTTTGTGAATAAAAAGAACTTTTTCGTACTATGAAATCAAATTTATGTATAATATACATTTGAATAGAATGAAGCTCACATTATAAATCTGAAACCGCCGAAGGAAAAGAACTTATCTGTACGCTACTGCATTCTACGCAAAAAAAATGCTCCTATGTTAAAATATTTTCAATTAACTACAACATACGACAGTTCAGGAAATGTCGAAATAACTCGAAAGTGGAAGGAGATATTCCAAATTTATTGTCGCCATTGAGTTTGTCTGGAAAAAACCGGAAGGGGGGCAGGTTTATCTTTTCCTATCCCAATATTTGAACTAGCTGGCAGACAAAAACATCGAAATTTGCACACCCTATACACTACTCCACCAAAATTTCATTTCAGAACTCGACGCGCGTTTCGCCAACTAAATATGTAATGTAAAGAGATGATAGTACGTTGTAATACAAAGTCAGCTCAGTAATAAAGCTGTTGAGTGAATTTAATCAAATGATTCATTGAATTGGCTTATCGGAAAATATTCACTTTAGAAAGCGAACAGCATTTTAGGTCACGTTAGTTTTTTGATAATATTTTGAACTTAAAGACTGAATATTGTTCTCAGAAGTTGAAAACATGTAACCACATCAAATAAATGAGAAATTTCCCATTTCAACGGCCGAGTTCAAGCTAGTTCTGTTAACTGTTTACGCCACAAAAATATTTAGTAGGGTCGTTGGGCTATAAAAATGGCGAGCCACTATGCCTTATGGAAATATCAATGGTTTGATCATCCAGGTGTTCGTGCCGTAATTCTACAAGGCAAGACATTTCGAAAGATATATTTTATGCTCTTAACCCTTGAATATTCTGAACAAGTCAGTAAACTTCTAATACATTTACCGTAAATGAATAATTGGTAGTATTAATTACGTCACTTGTATTCCGATTGAATTACTTATTGTCGAGCGATACTATATAAAACTTGTTTAGCGAGAAGAATGCCTGGCATGCCTATGCTGCTTTTCATGAGCTATGCACCCAACTTTATAATATATATTATCCTGAAATCGAGAAAAAAATAAAAATCAAACCTCAAAGTTTTTCCAAAAAATGTAGATAAAATAAAGTCCAAACTCGATCTGTCGCAAACTTTTATAGAGTACAAAGATCTGAGCAATCCTCTGAGGCGTACATTATTTTCAGGCGTGAATACATTTCCCTATTAGAAAAAATAAACAAAACGAAAAATGCAGAATACATAATATCTGCTTCAAATAGATTTAAGACATTCTGAGATGTTATTCATAAAGAGATAAAATCATCAAAATGTGGAGCACCCTGTCCGATTCCTGCAATATGTGAATTCAATATTTTTCTTTGTGAACATTGGTATGGGAATCGCGCATGAAATGGAAACAACACATAAAATCTCTAACCTGAGTTGTCGAAGATTTTCGAAATGGCCATAAGAAATCGAATGGTGAATTTCTTAGAAAAATATGAACTTATTCAATAACGCACAATATGCTTTTAGAAAAAATAGATGTGCAACAACGGCAAAACTGGGTGCATTGGAGACAATCATGAAGGCTCTAGACAAAAGCGAGGAAGTATCGATGCTTAATTCTGATTTGGGAAAAGCGTTCGGTAGCTTATCACGTGAGATATTGTTACAGAAGTTGAAATTTTGTGCTGTCCGAGGAAAGGTCCACAACTTGATAAAATCATATTTGAGCAATAGAGTACAAGCTTTAGAGATTAGGGATTAGAGTTCAGAGTTTCTTCAGCTAAAATGTGGGGTGCCACAAGGCTCACTTTTGGGCCCTCTCATATTTCTAATCCTTAAAAACGACAAATACTTACCGGGTGCGAATACTATATTGCGATGATACTTCGGCAGTAATCAAAGCTTCTAGCGAAGAAAAGCTGAAAACTTAGAAGATGGAAACATTAGAAGAAACTCTAACGTGGTTTTCAGATAATAAACTTAAATTAAATGAAAGTAAAACAGAGGAACTCATTTTTGGGCCGAGAGAGTAAATGTCCTGAATTAAGTTATTGGGTATTTGGATCGACTCCAGAATAACTTGGATAACAAACGTTGAAAAAACATGTGAGAAATTGTCTGGATGTCTCTTTGTCTTGAGGAGGATTATGACAATAAGTACGCAGGAATCTGCGAAAATCGCCTACCTTGCATATTTTCATGCAACTATGTCTCACGGTATTCAGGTATGGGGATTATGCTCTGAAAACCAAACGATTTTTACATTACAGAAGGAAGCCCTAAGAGTAATCTTCAGACGAAAAGCCAGAGATTCTTGCAGACCAATTTTCAAAAGTAAACGTATACTCACTTTTCTATGTGCCTTTATATTCGAGGTTTTGAAGCAGATACATGCAATAAGGGTATGCATCTCAAAAGAAATGAGGTCCATAATTTCGATACAAGAGGAAGGAATGACTGATATTCCATTTCACAAAAAAAAAGATCACCCAAAATTCTTATGCCTGGGGGTATAAAGTGATGATAAACTGCCTCTTGATTTGATAAAACAAAAACGAATCGTTTAGTGAAAGATAAGAAGAAATTCTCATAAATAGCTCTTTTTATAGTCATGAAATATTTATGAATTCGAGTATTGTGACAATGTCTAGTAATGAAAAATTTTTCTGTGAATTTGTATGTATACTTACCTCTCAACTCTGTGTACGTATCAATTTGTTTGTTCCTTTTCGGTAGTACGTAGGGGTCGTTTTGTGTTTTAACTATTTTTTATGACGTCATGTATTCGTTTTGATGGCAAATATACACTATTCTATTCTATATTTCCTCGATGGTGTAAATACAAAGAAGCTGGAAATCAGATTGGCAAGAATAGTGGATCAATTTAGAGACTTATTCTTGTGATTTCTTTTCTTCTCAGTATATTGTTCAGTTCTTGAAGCCATCCAGCAAAGTGTTGTTGTTTTTTTGTTTCCCTTGTTGCACTACACCACTTCTTATAATTCCATGAAGAACCTGAGAAACGGTAAACACTTTTTCTTCAAAAAAGAGACTTTTCGCGTTTTTACCACCATTTTAACAGGGATTTGTCCATATTTTAGTACTTCTTTAAAATGATATCAGATTCAGCTTCCTCGTACGGATTGCGTTTTAGCACAGCAAGAAACCGCGTTGAGATTTTCAGCTATAATCGAGACAAATGCTCTGATACACATATTTATCATCGAAATAAATTGGAGAATTCACAGTTTTTCCAGGTACTGTGACACATTCATTCCACCTTTCCGGAAGCTTTTCGACGCCGCTATCGAATAATTTATTGTTTAATTGGAACATCTATGTGCGCACAAAGCCATTTACTCCGTTATCAATGTTGAATCACCTGTAGTGTATTTTAAGTTGGTTGGAGAGTAAGCAGCATTGATGGAACGCTGAGTGCGCAGAAGGTCAACGTACAGCACACTCCACCAGTCTTAGAACAAGGTACACATAACCTTATGCGCGGATCTGCTTGTTCTCGCTTAGATTTGCGTCCTTTCCTCCTTCTACTCTTTAGGCGTCATCTTGTTTTTAGAAGTATAATAGTAAAAGAAATTCTCATGAATAGCGCTTTTTATAATCATGAAGAATTTATGAATTTGAGTATTGCGATTTAATTCATAAAATTTCATAAAAATTTTTTTCTGTGAATTTGTATATATACTCATCTCTCAACTCTCGTACGTATCAATTTGTTTCTCCCTTTCCGTTGGTATGTAGGGGTCGTTTTGAGCTATAACTATTTTTTATGTCATGTATTTTTTTGATGGCAAATACATACTATTCTAAACTCCTCAAAAAAGTCTAGGGAACACTTCTGAATATCGATATATCGTATCCAGAACGATCAATATGGATGATTTTTTTCTAAAAATGAACACCTGCATCAATGCATAGAGTGCCGCAACAGATTCCAGTTTTTTTCATAAAAAACTAAAAATGCAGCAGATGCGACGCTGCTTTATAAAATCATTTCATGTATTCAGTGTTTGAAATCAGTTAGCTGGCACTTTGTTTCTGTTGTAAGCACAAATAAAAGATTCAAGTTTTGTGATTCGACCATGGAAAGACGACATTTGACTAGAGATGAGATGTTACGAGCCGTTGGCATGCTCCAAGCTGGAAGCTCATAACGGGAAGTATCCAGGGTTCTGGGAAGTAGCCCAAGTGTCATAAACCGTTTATGGTCGCGTTTCAATGAAACAAGTAGCGTAAAAGAACGCCATGCAGGTCGTTTCAGGATTACTACAGTCGCCCAAGACCGATTTTTGGTTTTATAAGCCAGAAGAGATGGTACTACCACAGCATCTCAATTAGCTTAAGAGCTATCACGAGTTCATAATGTACGAAATTCCGACCAAACTGTGAGAAATCGACTGCACGAAGGTCAACTCCCCTCCAGACGTCCTTTGAGAGTTCCACAACTGACCCATGGAAATCGCGCTGCTCGTTTAGCTTGGTGCCGAGAACACGTAAACTCGGAACAAGAGAGGTGGGCCACAGTTCTTTGCAGTGATGAATCTAGATTTAGTTTAGTAGTGTTCGATTAGCAGTTCTGGGGGCTTGGAATGACTTAGGCCAAAATGTAATAGACATTTTAATAATGAGCATGCTGCGACGATGCCAAAGTGTCTACAGAGGTGGAAGTTCTGGGTACTGAAAAATATAAGTGCTTCCATATCGTTTCGAAAATATTAGTTCAGGATTTTTTTTTTTGTTTTACCAAATTTCGTCTTTTTCAAATTTCACATTTTTTTTATAATAGGTGCTTTGGAGAAGTCAAATATTATTTTGTTTTATTGAGAATACATTATATACAATACATCCTTACAACAATCAAAGATTTTTATAAATACGAATCATCAAATTCATATTTTAAAGATATTGGTAAGTGTTCCCTTGACTTTTTTGAGGTGTTTATTTTATATTTCCTCAAAGGTGTAATTGGAAAGAAGCTGGAAGGAAGTAAATCTCCAGATTGGCAAGAATAGTCGATCATTTCAGAGACTTATTCTTGTGATTTCTTCTCTTCTCAGTATAATTTTAAGTTCTTGAAGCAATCCAGAATAGTGTTGTTATTTTTTGTTTGTACTGCCTATTGACTGCATTCACTTCTTATAATTCCATGAGAAACCTGAGAAACGTTAGACACTTTTCCTTCCAAACAAGACTTTTCGCCTCTTCACCACAATTTCAACAGAGATTTGTCTAATATTTTGAGTACTTCTTTAAAAGGGTATCAGATTCAACTTACTCGTTCGGATTGCGTTTTATGATAGCAAAAAACCGGGTTGAGATTTTTAACTATAATCGAGACAAATGCTCTGATACGTTTATTTATCATCGAAATAAATTGAAGAATTTACAGTTTTTCCAGGTTTTGTCGCTTACTAGTGACACATTTATTCCACCACTCCGGAAGCTTTTCGACACCGCTATCGAATAATTTATTCTTTAATTGGGACAGCCATGTGCGCACAAAGCCATCTACTCCGTTATAAATGTTGAAGCTCCTGGAGTGTTTTCAGTTGGTTGGAGAGTAAGCAGCACTGATGGAACGCTGAGTGCGCAGAAGGTCAACGTACACACACTCCACCAGGTACACATAACCTTATGCGCTGATCTGGTTGTTCTCGCTTTGATTTGCGTCCTTTTCTCCTTCTTCCTCTACTCTTTAGGTGTCATCTTGCTTTTAGAAGTATAATAGTGCCTCGTCTGTAGTGAAGATTTGCGTTTAGAAACCCACCCCCTACGCCTCGTATACCACCAGCAAGCGGCGACGAACCTCGAATGAATTTTTGTTCACATATACCGCCGCATCTCATAACGCCCTTATTTTGCAATATTCAAGGTGTTCATAGTTGATACACTCTTCAGTACTATAATTAATGCCGAGTTCAACCGAAATGTCCCGAACATTCCTCCAATGAACCCCCGAAAATAGTTGTACGCGGCGAATGTTGCCTGGTGGGATGCTCGTTCGTCGTCGACGATCATGCGGTTCATTCTCGACGGTTTCGCGGCCATCTTTGAACGCTTTGGCTCATTTGAATACAACAGCCTACCAAGGCACATATTACCGAGCTGATTTCATAAACGCAAATAAATTTTTGTGTTTCTAATGTTTCCCACACTAAAAAACCAATGACAAATCGTTGCGTAACGACGTTCAACTCTTGACATTCACTCATTGTCGTAGCATGCGCGTGCAACATACGTTAGCGACGAAAACTATGACGGTTCGTAAGGGTCCCAGACATATTCCATCCGCGACTTTCCCAACATACATGCACATCATCTTCTCGTTTGTCTCCGTCATTTTGAACTGCCTTTGTAAAACTCTTATCTCGCGGATTTAATTCTTCATGCTGACCTCTTCGATTGATTTCACAATTAGATTTCAAACTTGCTGTTGTGCAAGAAATCGTGACGAACTTCATAATCTTCGACATCGCTTAGTAAAGAACGAATCAAGAACAGAAATAAATGAGATAAAAAACACAAGGTTTAACTTTAATCTACATTTATTTGAAAAAATTCGACGACGTTTCGCTGACACAGCAGCTTTATCAAAATGAAAATCGTAGAATATGAATAACAGAAATTTTATATGGTAATTTTCAAAATGAAATTTGAATGTTAAACTTGAATATTTTATAGTCATTATTTGATATTTATTAATTGAATTTATGATAATTGAAATTAATGAATTAGAAAATGAGTCTAATTGACATTGAACTACTCGTCAATTAGACTCATTTCTTAATTTCATTAATTCCATCCATTTGAACATTAAATTCACGATAGAAATTGAACAGAACGATTTCATTAATTTTTGGACTTAAAAATCACTAAACAAAATAATAATCATGTTTTTTCGGTCTTTCGTAAACCAACACATACTGATACAATTATACATAACTACTAATTACATCCAATTCAACACAAAGTTGCAGCTTTAAACAGCATGGTACATCGGTTACTCAATTTTCCTTTATCAGTAGAAGATTATAATAAAAGTTAAACATCATCAAACAGATAGCCATTAATAATTCATATAATCCGGGTATGATAGATCTAATCATTCGTAAAAACTGTATCAGAAAGCAATAAATGAAGTATATCCTATTCATAAAGACTATAAAATATTCAACAGTTTAACATTCTGCGGTTCTGCAAGTACAAATATTAAATCCTTTCTCGTCAAACAAAATCTTAATATAACTTTCAAAACTTCTAATAACTTAGGTAAACATATTAAAATAATAAATCTCGTGTTGAAAAATCAAGTAAATCAGAATCTATAAACTCAATTGCGGTTCTTGTGATAAAATTTATATCGGTAGGACCTATAGGAGTTTTGGCATAAGAACATCTGAACATAAACGTAGCTTCGATAAAAATAAATCTGATTCAAATTATTCAAACCACCTGATAAAAGAAAACGATTCATTCAATAAAAACTTTGACATATTACATATAAAATCAAAAAGTTCAAAATTAAGTCTCCTAGAAGCATTAGAAATAAATAGATACAAACATTCGGACAAGCTTTTGAATGAACAGGTAGATGTGAATTATTCACCCCTACTCAACTTGTTTAATTAGTTTTTATTACCTTTCATACTAACTGTACAATGGCTCGGTGTGGATTTTCCTGTTATTCATCGAACTTGTTCTACGATTTGTTTATAATACCATACTCTTCATTCTTGATAAAGCTGCTGTGTCAGCGAAACGTCGTCAAATTTTTTCAAATAAAGTGTAGATTAAAGTTGAATCTTGTGTTTTTTATCTCTTTTATATCATGGATCTACATCAAGTAACGGCCTCCACAATTCAAACAGAAATAAAGTGAAAACTACAGAATGAATAAAGCGGATTCATTGAATATCACAACATAATTCGTTAAATACATTAATATTTCTGTGTTCAAACTGACAGCAGTTTTTGCCAATAAAGAGAGTACATCTCATTATGCTTTGAAGTGGGTTTTGCACATTAATTCCACTTCCTAATGCGTTTCCAGTACTTAGAATTATCTGCTTAACATTCTGATTCGAAACACGAGTGGATAAGCAATTACTCCCTAAATTACCACTCAAAAAGTTTTTGTGTTTTCCTTATACGCTAGAAATCCGTTTTGCTGAAATTGAATGTTTTCTACTTGTCATGGAAAATCTGATATGCTAAGACCCCAATTCTATTGAGTGCAATCCGTAGGTTAAACCAAAATCGACCCTGTTGAATACCCTTATTCATCGTTAGCAGCGAGTTTTCATCGGTCATTAGAGTAGTGAACAATTCCCTCGCATGCCATATGACCTTCATCCGTCTTTATCATGATTTTATTGTAGAATATGTCATCCTTTTCATGCTCATTCACATACATTCGACAGAATCTTCTTCCGGCTTCGCCTTTTGAAGTTTCTGAACTTTTCGGCAACACTTCACGTCCTGTTTGCCTAGTCGATATATTTGAGTTAACCGTCACTGTTGCAATAATATTCACAATATTTTCTTCCACTCATTAATTTGATTATTTTTCGCTCTTGTTTTCTGAAATGCTTCAGAGTTGATTTGATTTTGGCCAGAACATTTTCTGTCTATTGGTAGGATGTAGCATCCTGCTGGAAATATACTAACCTTCCTTGAGCCAAGGGAATTTTATTCGAAGAACGCTCGACTATGTTCTCATCTATTCTGTCATAATAAAGTTTCCCACGAAGATTTTCGTTTAGAGTTACGTAAGCCAAAATGGAGGTTAATTAACGCGCACCAAACATTAAAACCGAATCGGTTGAACATTCACTTCCGAAAAGGGATTGACATAGAACCAGTGATGTTCATTATTGTATAAGAATAACCTGTCTTTAGTCACCTCCATCAGTTCATATGGTATAGTGGTAGAATTCGGGATTATTTTCTACTTTTCCTGAAGCCATCGGGGAAATTCTAGCTATCGCTCATAATCCTCGGGTTGTAGGTACTTAGATTTTCTCATCTTGAAAAGTGAATTTATTTCTTCCGAGGATTCGCAGAAACTTAGATATTAGTATCGCACTCTCTTCTTCTAGTTATCCACATAAAACTAAGCGATTCGCACTAACAGCTCCCTTAACTTTCGTTATAAATTTTGCTCATTTTTTCCTGTGATTCTGTTTCAATTTTTAAAATATAGATTTATGAGGTTGCTCTTCCTCAGAAAACTAACAGAATAATTTTCTGATACTGCATCAGAATGATACCTGTTCCGAAGATAACCTTCCCACATTTTTTCAAAGTTTTCAAAATTCACCAATACTATTCATTCAAAAAACTGTCACCTAATCATTTGACAACGTAAATAGTGAATTGATATTGACATTGATTATTGTTAGTATAAAATTGAACACATTTGTTTTCTTTGAATTCGCACCAGCATATTTGCTGGAACCACAGAATTTTCATATCAGGAAAAATCCACATTTTTGAGGAAATCTATCGGACATATAATTAATATCGGAAGAGAGAAAAAATACTCCTCTATTTCATTCAAATTAACTTATGCTTCACATCTAGAAAAACACAAGTTTTTACTGAAATTCGACAATCATTAAACAAAAAATATTTGTGAATACGTCCCTGCATTCTACTCAAAAAAGTGCCTGAAGAATATCGAAATAGCTTTAACATGAAAGCAACCATGATACAAATATATTCCGGAATCCCGGATAATCGAAAAATCCATAATTACTCGAAATCAAAA
Source organism: Cryptolaemus montrouzieri (assembly GCA_013387265.2). Lineage (NCBI taxonomy): Eukaryota > Metazoa > Arthropoda > Insecta > Coleoptera > Coccinellidae > Cryptolaemus > Cryptolaemus montrouzieri. The sequence goes on from JABFTP020000185.1 coordinate 109,786,074, forward strand.
GAAGATAGCTGCAATTTGTTTTCTCCAATGAATTTTCCTCGAAAATCGAGTTTATTTGCTGTATTTCACATAAGAACCGCACTAAACCCTCGAAAATGGAACACCAGATACATCAAATTTGGGTCCCCCGTACTCATTTAATGCAATCAAAAATTAGTTATTAGTTTCTTAGTGTGTCGTAATGAACTTGTGTGATCAAAATATTTAATTTCTGATTCCGGATAACCATTACTAGTCAGTGTTTAGACATGATTGAAACACAAATGCAATTTTTACTACCAAAAAATAAATTAATAGGTTACTGTTACTGCTGTCTCGAACACTTACATCGGACAGTATAAAACTAAAAATAAAGTTTCGTGGGTCAGATAGTTGGTTTACATTAAAAAGTGAGTTGGAAATTTCAACTGACTCTAGGTAATAATGTTTTATATTTTTGAAACAATGTATAGGATTTTAAATTCTTAATACTAATGAAAGAATGATACATTTTTGGATGCAGTAGTTGGCCAATGTTGAATCCAGTTTATTTTCAATGAATGAATTTCGTGCTTTTTATATCTAATTCTAATGGAACAATCAGTTTGACGTATGTAGAAATTAATGCTCTTCTCTTAATTTTCGAATGAATGAATACCAAAAATGTTAGATATAAGTATATCCGTGAAAAGAAGACATAGTGGTGATCCTGTCGCGATACCACTAGGTTGTTTGTATACCTTTCCATTAAATTAAAGATAATTCTGCTTTATGAATAACTTTCAAACAATGAAGAATACGCATTATATCAATGGCTCAACATGTGGTAGTTCTCATGAATTAGACAATAAGTTCGTTCTTTCTTTTCTCGGAATGTTTGAAAACATGTTGTCTACATGTAAACTCCGAAGGTACGAATTATTCGGTGAAGTTTTCTAATTTTTGATTAGTTCAACTGAATTTTTGTTTGTTTGACTTGGATTTTTCATTGTGTCGAATATCATATTTGATTCTTCTCCAATTTATATATGAGACTATCAACAAATGAAACAACTGGGTAGATTAGAACATTCTTTTCGTGAGTTTTGGTGTGGATTTTATCTAGTTTGATGTTCGTGAGATCCTCGTTGCGAACTTTTTTGTCGAATTTTGACGGTTTGTGTTTGCTTATTTTGTTGTAATTTTATGATTTTTGAGAGTTCTTGTGAATTCGGAGTTATCTTTATTTCATTTTACAAAATTGATTTCAGAACTCATAAGAAATTCTTATCAAACTTATTCAACGCTAAATTGCTATCGGAAATAAAATAAATTAGAAGTTGAAAATTAATCTTGTCCAGACAGCAATAATTTTTTCATAGCTCAAACTGGTAGTTCTCTCAAGGTAAAATTCTAAGAACGCCAAATTTCGTTCATTGAAAATGAAAAAATTTATTCAACATTGTCTATCCACTGCATCCCAAATGACAACTCCTTTCCTAGTATTGTAACGATATCCAAGCGTCCCGTAAGCAGACCCTGTCACGGCCCAGCAGAGTGAAGAGTTGCGCTGCACTTTCGGGAGAATTCTATGAAGATTTAAAGGTTCAGGCGCGCCGTATTACGGAGAGATCAGTGTTGCCGTTTCCAGAAGGTTCTCGAATGAAGGTCTGAAACAGAGCTAAAGTTACGAAAATGTTCTAGAACAATTTGTACTTGTGTATAAGAAAAGAGCGCGAAGCGCAGAGGATTAAGTTTGAATACAGAGCGTGAATAAGTGGACAAAGTGTTAGAGTTTTGTAACGTTGATGTGTTTGATTTAAACCAACAAATAATTTCAAGATCTAAGAAACGTTACAGTATTGATGATTAGAAAATCCTACACAATACCTCACAAAAAGTAGAATACTGTCTTATCCAGAACCAATGAAAATTTTCAAATACCTTTTAAATATCTGACAGATATCACTGAATAACATAATTGCTCTTTTCGTCTGATGAATAACATATCACTCGATGTGTACCAATTTGACGTTGCTGATTCAAAATATACCGTCCTTTGTTTTCAACAGATCTAATTCGATATGGCACCGTCAAGAAGAGTTTCTGTGAATGATTCAATTCATTTCCTTTTCATTCGCAAGGAGTATATATTAAAAGAATACCGTTTAAATATGACTGAGTTCATGAGTGAAGCTTTCAAAACTTGCTTTCTGCATCCGCTGTAAATGCGTGATAAGCGTTGGGGTCCTCAAAATGTTTGTAAAACGCTGCTTTCCTACGTTTATACACAAATAAGAAAGGAAATAAATTCCGGTATGAAACTGCTATGATCTGAGAAGAACCTATTAACCACCATGATGACTTCTATTTTTGTTTGGTGAACGTAACTGTCATTTACTGAACAAATCGAGCTAAGTGGAAATAACCTTCCATACAATCTGCACATAGCCGAATTCGGCGCCCTAGAACCTCATCTGTATCTCAAGCTAATGTTTCACAGCTGAAGCTGATAGTAGTGATAGTGACTTTGAATGTGATTTGAAATTGCCGAAATTAATCAATCAAGAAGAAATCATTCAATCAAGATGGTTCAAACGACGAGGAAGTAACAGAAATAACTGAGGTTTCTCCTAGAAAACAGAATTTGCTGAAATATTTTGATAAAGAAGATGATATTTCCATTTTGTGTGTACCGGGTTTAATGCCTATCATAGGATAATGAAATTACGTTTATAATAAATGGTGTTTGTTTATAGAATCGTCAAAATTAAGTCTGAAATGTGTTCTATTATACAGGGTAAACAAATTTGGGTCATTGCCGATTGCACATTCAATTTAAGTAAAAGAAGAATATGTATCTATGCTTTGGTTTTGCACGAAATTAAGTGATCAGAAATCAACTGGCTCATATGTGTTGCTTTAGAACTGGTCAATATTCTTTTAGGCCAAAAAAGTGGTAACACAAAGTATTTCTGTTTTCTCTGCTTATGGGATAGCAGAACTAAAATTCAACACTGGGTTAAAAATAATTGTCCTACACGAAAAGCGCTAATTCCAGGACAGCAAAACTTGATAGATCCACCCTTAGTATCAAGGAATCGCATAATATTGCCTCCGTTACATCTAAAACTAGGGCTCGAGAAACAATTCTCTAAAGCTCTTTACAATAATGAAAATTATTTCCTTCTCAAAAAAGAAAAGATAAAAGCGAGCATCTTTGATGGGCCACAGGTTAGATCATTATTAGAAGACACAACTTTCACTAGAACTATGACAGAGGTTGAAGAAATGCATCGAATGAGTTTGTTTGGCTTATTTAGAATTCTTTCGGAAGTAAGTAAAGTTCTAACTTTTCGCAACACGTTGAACAACTAATAAGTCACTTCCAAAGGGTTAGATATATCATGATCATCAAGCTACACTTTCTTCACAAACACTTAGACTATATTAGTGCTTATCTTGTGGAATAAGGGCAAGCGATTTCATCAGCATCTTAGGACTATGGAGGAACGCTATTAAGGCTATGGTGAGGAATGCACACAAGATGGCTGACTATTATTGAAGCATTCATAAATGCTCAGTAACTACAACATCTTCAAGAGAATATTACGAAAGAAAGTTTTTTCTTCAATTGTAAGAATTTAATGAAATAAGATCAATTTTGAAATAGTAGTGGATTTTAAATCATCATCAAAATGTGCCATAACTCAGTCATCCGAATTGCTGTTGTGAGGTATAATGAACGATCATACTGATTAGTTGAAATCGCAAATTTTCGATGTAATAAAATAACTCCTTTTGAATAGTGCATGAACTGTATTCCTATAGTCTGGATGTTACAATTTCAGTTTGAACCCTATCGTAAATTCCATGGCATATTTAGTTTTATTTTCTCCGATTAGGAACCAAACTGAGGAAACAGGAATATATTAATTTTTTGTTGGTAGTAAAAGCTTGGTAAAAATTCCGTTCGTGAGTTAATGCCATTGTATTAATGTAAATATGTAAAATAAATCTGAAAACACTAAATACATCAGACAACTAAATTGCAGAAATGAATAATATACAGTTGGTCACATGACACATTTTATAGGAATAGTATTTGTGGAGAAAAAGCACAAATTGAAACACTAAATGCTTGCTGACACACTCTGCATAGGAAATGAGTTTGATTCCACAGTATTACCGAATATTTTCGATTACTCCTAGATGATTTTTATCTTTGTGATCTTTTTGCGTACAACTGTAATTTGTTTGATTTCTTGTGTTGTACCTTTCCAATTTTAATGGTGTTCTGTACATGCCTTTTAGAGTTCAGTCTCAAAAATTGGGGTCATTCAATAAACCAAATCGATTTATATTATAGGGTAAGTACCAACAAAATGGTACCGACATTTTATTTCAAATTCTTCTGCTTCTAATCCGCCGTAGACAACTGTATCACGTGACCCTACCGGGTCATACCAACCTGTCGAATCGTGAAATCACGCTTGTATTTAGATTGAATGGTAAAGTCGACGCTTAATACTAGTAAGTTACGAGTTTTCTTCAATTCGGACAGGTTTTCCATTCATCATATATTCTTCACGGTTTACCCCGTTCACACCTTTACTGCACTCCTTAAATCATTCGTGCTCGTAATTGATTAACTTTTACTGTAAATATGATTAATTTTTTTATTGAATTTTAGTTTTTTCAACACTATGGACAAAATGACATACATAGATAGCGGAAAAATAGACAGAGTATGTTGTTTCGTTAATAAGTGCTCAACTAATTATTTAAGTCCCACTAGCTGTTTACCGTTATTTGAAGATGTTTATTTCTTTAAAGATATAACAAAACGCCGCCTAATTATAAGCGCCAATCCTGGAATAATGAATCAATGCGTGAAGCCGCTGAAGCAGTTGGCAACAATAAAATTTCGGGATCTGAAACATTTGGAGTGCGACAAGCAACTCTCCGAATATATGCTTTGAACACTCACCAAACTTTTGGAATCGTGTAAGTGGATCAAAGATGTTCGTAAGCTACTTTTCAAGCTGAATTTGGGAGGCTTTTACTTGGTAAAATTCCATTATCAATAATAAAAACAAGTACTGTGTTTCAAGGAATTTGACTTAATAATTGCGATACGTAACGCGTATCATTACACCGTAGTCAGTCTGAAGAAGCTACGGTGCAGTGAAACGCGTTACGAATCGCAATTATTAAGTAAAATTCCTTAAAACACAGTACTTGTTTTTTATTACTGAAGTGGTAAGAAAATTTGTGGAGCATTCAAACTTACTTGAACCTCTTTTGTTTGGACGGACGCAAGCTTCTGTTCAAAAATAAGCTTTTGAGATGGCAGAACGAGACGGTTTTGCTTCTGTGGTCAATTCACAGAAACAGAAGGCTGGACAAGAAAGGTTGGAAGGATTTCTGGAACGAAATAAATATATTTGTCTTCGCAACCCAAAGCTACCCCACTTGCTCGTGCTAAGGCTTTCAATCGACCTCAAATCATGAAGATTTTTTAGATGTACGGAAATCTGAAAACGTTGGTCCATAGGAAATTTATAAAACCTGATGAATCAAACCTATTCACCTAAATATATTGGCTACTGTTGGCAGGAAGCAAATTGGCGTAATAACTAGCACACAACGTGAAACCAACACAACTGTTGTTCGTTGTGTTAATGCTGTTGGTACGTTTGTTTCGCTGATGCTGATTTTTTCGAAAGAAAATATGAAAAATAAACCTGATGATGAAGCTCCTTCTGGCACTTGAGGTATAGCTTTACCATCTGGATGGATGACAACAGATTTATTTCTGAAATGGCTTAAGCACTTCCAACGGTTTATCAAATCATTCATTGAGGATGCAGTTATATTGATAGTCGATTGACATACAAATCACAAAAGGATTGAGTCATCATAATATGCGAAACAAAATGGAATTATTATGCATGGTCTACGTCTTCATAGCAAGCGTTATATGCAGCGTCTGAAAGTTTCTCAAGGACTTATTCCTACCAAAAGACATCCGAGTGACTAAAACAACAGTCGGGACCTGTCGTTATAAGACTGCAGATTGCTGGCCTGGTCTAGGAGAATCACATGATAAGCAGCTGCAATGCAAAATTGATGTAATGGTTTTGAAAGCAGTGGCCTTTGGCTCCTAATCCTGAGATATTTTCCAAGCACATGTACAAATATGCAGAGAATACAAACATCTCTCTGGCAGACATATGAAATTTGCAATTCTATCGTCAAAGATCCTAGTCCAGTTCCCATAGCTGGACCCTCAACACAATCAGCTAGGTAATTCAATTTCACCTCTAGTAACGAACGTTCATCAAGTTCCTGAAATTACAGAAACTCCACCTCTGCAGCAAAGATCTAATAAAAATGATCCAAAACAGAAAACCAGCAGATAATTCAACATCAGACACTTCAGTGTCAGTCAAGTCTTTATTAACTTGCTCCAACTCACTATCGAGCATCAGTTTCCCAACAGATCGAATATTTCTATAAAGAACGTCCTTCATCCTATATTCTTGCAGTGCCTGTTGATAATATATCTCCCGTTCCCAAAGGACATTCTCAAGTGAAGCCAATGAAAACTTAAGCTAAAGAAACGGCAAACAACTTTGATTTTGACTTCCACTGTAAACATCAATGAAATTATGTCGAAAAAGGGCCTTACTCTCCTCCAGAGAAAATGATACGGCCCAGACCCTACTTGAAGTCGACAGTGAACAAAAAAATTTGCCGACCAACGCTCAAGATTATGAAGAGGATTGCGCTTGCATATATTGCAAAGATCTTTTGCCCCACTCAAGCCAGAAGAAGACTTGTTGCGATGTTCAAGTTATTCGCATTGGGTAGACACTTCACTCGAACTTTTATCGTATATGTTATTTAGTTTATATGTAATGTGCCATTTTGTACAGCTCATATAGACAAAATGGATTCTCGTTAATCTTAGTTAAAATAAAATTATAATTTTCTCAAGTTTGTTTTTCTTTTAAATCTCTATAAGAATTCACATGTATAAAACAAAAAATAACTGGTGTAAAATATGTATGTGCTGTAATTATTTAATAAAAAGTTATGACTCAAGAACAAAGCGGCATGTCATTTCGTACGTATGTCATTCGTATTTATGGCAAGAAATGGAAATCAACAGAAATAGAATCACCAGTAAACTTAATTTTAATTGGATCCAAATTCCACATTTCCAACTTATTTATTTGTTCCTTGGCCAACTGAACATATTCCTTAATCCAGCTTCCAAAAGCTGTCAGTCATCCTCCCATGTATTATTCAAGATTCGTTCGTATGGGAGCATCCTTGCATAATTAATTGAGATGAAGCTAGCGTATGATGAAACGCGTCGTAATAATCATTTTATGTTTTAATTAAACATTCATTCTCGTTATGTACCAAAAGGAAACCTGAATCATTGAATACAATGTAAGTTCAAATTAATTCTTGAAATCATAACATTGTTTTTGAATCTTCCCTAGCGAGAGACATAATTCTGAGAATAAGTTAATTATATTTAATTCGTCATCTCCCCTTCATTATTTTTTTATTCGTTCCATATTGTCTCAAACAAAACATCCTCCTAAAACACAGTCACAGCAGAGGTCATAGCTTCCCCGTCTTTGTGAAGGAGCACGACAAGGATTCTCGCTCTCCACTAGGACCAGGAGTAGAAATGAAATAATAAACAATGCGGAAGTGAGCATGCGTGCAACCCCGGGCCTTTGCAAGAAGCTTGATTCTGTGGACCGAACTCCAGTCCTCGCGGATATCCCGACGCGGTTCTATCCTATATTAGGTCTCGATGGGCTCAGATCATCAGGACTGTCACTCGCTCTTACCTGTTACTGCAGAGTCAGCATTATGAGTCTTCGGTGAGAATTTAAATTAATGTTTGCCATCAATTCCTCCTAATTAATTCTTTTCTTCATTCAAAACCATTATCAAATATATTTGTAAAGAAAATATATGAGAAAACGGTTGCTGAATTGATTAACCTAAATAGTTTCCGCATTGAAATTTGAGTATCTATTGATATTATCAACCCAAGGAGACACCATTTCTTTTGTGGCACAGTGAAGACTTTATTACATATGAAAAGCCATATATCTTATGACGAATAATTGTACCTATATTTTCATCTATGTTTGCTTCATGCTGAACCGGTTGAAAAATAAGGAAACATTATTTTCTACTTATTCAACCTGAATACAACATTTCAATATACGTTGCTGTGTTCCATTTAAGTAGTTCAAAACTTTCCACACCATCTATTTCTTATGGACTATAATGTTTGGAGTAGAAACAAATTGTTCATTTTCATTCGTTGATGCATTTAATAACAACATCTAAACAAAAGTTTCTGAATACATCTGATTCATTTAATTTTTCAGAAACACGCATCCAAATAAGAAATTAATAAAACAAAATCCTATCTCCTTCAGACATTACTTATTTAGTCAGTGCTAAAGGACCGATAAATCAGTATAACTCAAATCATCGATACTAAATTCCTGAAAGTTCTATAGTATACTCTTGAAAATTCAGAACCAACTACTGCCAGACACCTCTTATTAGTGATAACTTCAACAGACGCTCCAAGACTGCATGAAAAAAATATATATACTCGATAGAGTTAGTAAGCAATAATTACTTCCGCCGATACGTGAGTTTATTCTGTCTCACTATGATGAACGGATTGTTGTTCTTGAACAGACAGTTCTAGTTGCCAATATCAAAGATACCATTATAGCACCTAATTCCAAACTCATTTCTTTCGATGTTAAGAATCTATTTCCCAACATTTCTCCGAAAGATACGTATTACTTAGTTGAAGAATTATTAGAAAAGAATCGTGTCAATACTACCATTAAAGCAGATGTTCTTTCATTATTACGAATTTGTTTAGATCAAAATTATTTTCATTTCAATAACAAATATTATACTATTGAAGACGGCTTGATTATGGGCAATCCGTTGAGTCCTTTGTTAGCAGAAATACTCATGAATAATTTAGAGAAATTAATTCATAATCATCACTCAGTAAATATTGTTTATACTGGTATCGCTATGAAGACGATATCATTATTTGCTTCACAGGAACAGATAGACAGTTGAAAATTTTCGAAAATCATATAAATTCATGACATCCAAAAATTGGATTCACAACCCAAATAGAAAGCAATAATTCGATAAATTTCTTAGACTAACAATTTCGAATGAAAATGGAAAACATGTTTTCGCAATTTACCATAAGCCGTCACATACAGATATTATAATACATAACTCGTCGTGTCATCCATATCAACATAAAATGTCAGCATTCAATAATTTTATTCATAGATTGATTAACATCCCGTTATCACCAGAAAATTTCAACAAAGAACTAAATTTGATTAAACAAATAGCCAAAATAATGGTTACAATCCCAAACTAATAACTATATATTTTAAATAAAAAACAAAGTAGAATCGCATTGAATGAAGTTTACCCTGTCGATAAATTGAAACAAAAATTCAACACCTTAACCTACGTTGGCATTACAAGAGAAACTGAAATCATTCTTGAGTAGCAATAATTTCAACATAGCTTTCCAAACTAATAATAATTTAGGCAAATATATAAAAATAATGAAACCAAACCAGATAAAAACAATAAATCAGGTGTTTATAGATTGAATTGCAATGACTGTGATAATTTCTACATTGGTAGAACACATAGAAATTTTAATATAAGAATATCGGAACATAAACGCAGTTTTTCAAATAAAAAATCAGATTCAAACTAAGCGAATCATCTCTTAGCAAATAATCACTCTTTCGACCCACAGTTTGAAATTTTGCATACAGATAATAAATATTGGAAGGTAGATCTTTGGGAAACTTTAGAAATCAATAAATACAAACACTCAGGTGGACTCATCAATGAACAAGTCGATTTATGCCCTTCACCTCTATTGAATCTCTTCGGGGAGCAATCTATTCCTTAATTTTATTGGATATACCTGTCATAAATAACCACTTAAGAAGAAGCAACCCAATAAGCTTTTAATTACTCAAGAACATTTATATTTATATTTTCAGTACATTCATTCGTCTGAAGAAGCTACGGTGTAGTGAAACGCGTTACGAATCGCAATGATTAAATAAAATTCCTTAAAACACAGTACTTGTTTTTATTATTGATAATGGAATTTTACCTAGTAAAAGCCTCCCAAATTCAAATGACAGTTCTAATTTTTGTTTGTTATGTCTGTTATGTTTTTGAGTAATCTTACCGAAAACTTCTAGTCTTTGCATGGTATTTTGGGACGATGTGCGTGGCTATAATTTTCAAGCACAGCTTGAATGTTTTGCATCAACCAGGCGTATTCTGCATGTGTGGCTTTATCATGCAGTGACCTATAAGGATACAAAAGCCATCGAATATGCTTTCCCCAGTTCTATTACTCAAATGAATTTACGTCTGCAAAAGTTTTCCAATGTTTTCAGTTCGTACTGTTTGTTATCATCTACTTGGCAATGTAAAGCGGGATACCCTTACTTAGTTTTGCTCCATTAGAAAAAGTCAGCCGACAATTGTTGCTAATTGTTTTTCCTCGTTACCTGAATAGTCTCAATGACTCGGTATTCAGACGAGAGTGATTTCTTTTCTTTAATCCATGCCATGTCACTCTCGAAGAACAACAATTCGAATCGAAAACTGAACTAAATATCATCATAACTTCTTATCAGCTGTTTGGAATATGGTCACGCACTACCGTGGTAGCATAGATTTATAGGTATATTCCAATTATTTGTGAAATGGCATATAGTGACCACTAGGATGACACCCGTTTGCTGCATCCAATTGCCCTTCTTGGGAATGCTGATCTCGATTTGATGTTGATGAGGATAGCTAAGATGATTTTTGTCGGTATATCGACCATCAATATATGTTTAATGCAATCTGCATGTAGACTATTTTGGATTTCCCTCTCCTATAATAATTCAGACGAAAAGTACCCAGCAGAATTTCTATGATTGTGGTTGGTGTTGTATGGAACGAACCCGTAATAGCAAAGAAAATTTTATTGAGTTTCTGTTGGTTAATTGCTTGTGTAAAAAAGTGCATCTGCTTTGGATTGACGCCCTATGTATTCTCCTAATTGCGTCTACAGGTCCAGAAAGATGATCTGACTCTATGACGAACTTTCTCTAATGAATCATTTCAATTAGGTGTCTCATAAAATATCGTTCCTTAATTTTTAGCTTCGCCCAAGAACTCGAACTTAGTTTCAATTCTTCTTATTAGGAGTTAGTGGAACGTTTGTTGTATTACCACAATACAAAAATCAAGATGAGATTTAGTCAGTCTTTTCCTCTCTCTTTTGGTCTCAGTCTAGAATTTTAAGCAAAAGTCACACAATTTCCTATTATCCTATTGTTATTCATAAAACGCTTCAATTCTTATTAGATGAGAGAAAGATCCATAAACAACACTATTTGAGATCGTTGCAAATAGTAACACAATTGGAAGTTATTAGCATGGACGGCATTTTCGTTAGGATGAAAATTTTTAAAGATCTCTTCCATATTCTTATATATAGCTGGGGTTGAACGTAACTGTTTCTGCCATCGACCTGATTCATCTGAATTGAGTTCAAACTGACCTTCATCTCGTTTGCTTCTGTCTACTTGAAGCGGGGTACCCAAACTTGGTTTTGGTCCCACCAGAAGAAGTGAGGCAACAATCGATGAAAATCGCTCTATTTTCTTGTTACCTGAGTAGCTTAAATGACTCGGTATTTAGACTAAAGTGATTTTATTGTTTACTCTTAGCCTTTCATAGACTAGCTCAATGCTGTTCTCGAAGTACAGCAATCAAAATATGAAATAATTTTTTCAGTTTGATTGTCACTACATATTTTCATACCTTCCTATCAGCTGCCTGGAATGTGGTCACACACTGACCTACTATCATAGATTTCTACTCTCTATCTTCAGTAGTTTTGGAATAATCTGTATAATGGTATTGATTGACCTCGACGATGAATGAATTCTGGGAAAGGCCGATCTCGACTTGATATTCTAGACATAATGTTTGAGGAGATAGAAGATGCTTTTGTCAATGTAATCGACCATCGATACATGTTTGATGAAATCTGTACGTAGTCCATTTACCTTCCTCTCCTAAATGAAGAAAAGAAGGATCTAAAAGGATTTTCATGTTTGTAGTTGCTGTAGTGTTGAACGAACCCATAACAGCACAGCAAGCTTGTCACAGAGTTTTTGTTGGTCAACTGCTTGTTGTATTTTTTGCCTTCACTCTACAGAATCACTTGTAATCTGTAGTCTAATGATCACAATCTAAAGCCAGTGCATTTTCCACAAGTTGGCATCTTATGTATTCCCCTAAATATATCTACAGGTACAGGAGGGTGATCTGGCTCTATGGCAAACAATTGAATATTCCAGTTGAGTGTCTTATCAATCAACTGTTTTGCTCATGAACTCGAACTTGGTTTCAATCGTTCGAATTTTCTTCTGGTGAAGAGTTCTATAAATATTTTCAGAAGGCTTAGAGACATGTTTTTTCAATATAATACTACTCTTTAATGATCAGTGGGTCTCGTAACTTTTGAGAATAGAGTAATTTATTGATAACTTTCAGATTGAAGAATTTTCGTGAATTTTAGATAAGCAAAATTGAAAAATTTGACATGAAAGAATGCTACGTACGAAATGGGTATGATTCGGAAGATTATTTCGTTTTCTTGACAGGACGCAATTCTACCGGTGTATATTTCAATGATTGAAACGGAATGTATTGTTACAATAAACAAGATATGAAGAAAATTCAATGAATGTTTTGGGGAATGTTACTGCTAATTCTTAAATTTTTTGTTGGTACAGTTCACTACTGAAATCTGAGGTTTCATGAATTCTGAGAGAAACTAAGTTTCAGTTATAACATAGAGAAATCTCATTTCTACAAGCAGTGGACACGAACAACAAATTTTGACAATGGTATCAGGAGAACTGGAGAGAAAATCCTGAATTCTACCAGAATACCTTATAGACTGATGAAGTGAGGGTAACCTGTAGTATATAATTCAATGCCAATAATTTAAATTACTGTCGCAATGCCAATTCCCATCGGAAAGTGAATGTTCAACACGAAGGGCAGTTCGGTTTTGATGCTCAGTGCACGTTAATGGACCAGCGAGTTTTGCCGTACGTCATCTTCGTGGGGAACTTTATCAAGATTTAATAAATGAGAAAATACTCGAGGTTTTTTTGAATGAAATTCCCTTGAATCAAAGACACTAGGCATATCTTCAGCATGGCGGTCCGCCCTATTCCAGTCAAGAAATACGGCGGTGATAACGAATGGAAATGAAAGAACTAATGTGTCAGGCAGAAGTGTTTCTGGACGTTTGCAATTCTTTGAACGATGAAAATATTTTTGAGCACTTTTGCGATTGTTCTATTCAATTTAGGATTTTCAGACTATATTTTAAGACATACACTAAATTAACTTCTATATCTATTTACAGGGATATCCACCGGCACCGTCCGTTAAAAACTTTTTGAGTTCCAATTACAATATCAAGCTGAAATTTTATACGCGGCCATAACTAGCGATTTTTAATTGAAGTGAAATATTTTCGAAGTGACACCATTTACATTTATACCGGAAGTGGGTCATCACTTTATTATTTCAAATAGAAATCTACTTTTTTTATAATACATCTAGAACCGACATTTGAGCAATGCATAAAATACCCAAGTTGTTAGCACTTATCTTTCAAAACTTTTGACAGATTTAATTATTCTTGTTATAATCTCGATTTCTGAGGAACATTTAAAAAAATTGTAGCTCGTAGATTTTTTGCACTATAGACACAGTTTTTGCTTGGGTGGATAGAAGAAGGATCAAGGAATTTTTTAAGCAGTCTATACATGTCAAATGTTCATTGCGTTGTTCTGTATGATTTTTTCAATTTGGCCTTTTTCAAACAGCAATAACTCAATTTTTTCAAATGGCACGTGCCAATTTTTATATCGCCATCAGATGAAGCGTCAAATTTCAGATGGAATTGTATCAGCATGTACTCTACCCATCTCTTATAGTTCCGAAATAATTTGGGAATATATTAAATTTTGATGATTTTGCAAGAACTAACAAAGAATGCTTTGAAATATTTGAATCAAGTAGCTGAACTGGCTATGCTCACCTGACAGGTGCCTAAAATTAATGTACTTGTCACTTCGTTCATTCGAATTTGATATTTCAACAAGAATTGTTGGTAATTTGAAGTGAAAATTTTTGAAAAACGCCAGATTGATAATAAAATGGCTGATTATTCAAACGAGGATATGTTTAATCTCTTTTTAATTCATGGCGAATGTCAAAAAGTGGTGGATAGAACTTGCAGGCAATTCAACAACCAATTTCCAAATTTGGCGCTATGAGTAAAACAAAATTTCGAAGGATTAGAAGCAATTTTCTGCAATTTGGAGGAACAAAATACATGGAAACTAGAAGAAAACCAATTCTCGAGGACGACGACAATCAAATTAATACGCTAGCGTATTTTTGTGCCAATCCATATGATTCCATTAAGTCAGCATCAATGGATATTGAATTGAGTTATACTTCCATTCAAAGGATCCTCAAGAAACATAACATGCACCCGTACTCCTTTATCAGACTACAAAAATTGAAACCAACAGGCAATCCCAAGCGGCTAAATTTCTAAGAAAATTTATTGATTCGTCTTCAAGAAGATAATGTCTGCAAAAAATTATATGGTCTGATGAAGCCAAGTTCAATGAAAGTGGAATAACCAACAGGAGAAATCGACATTTTTGGGCCACAGAAAATCCACATTTCATTCAGGTTATTGATTTCCAAAATGAATTCAGCGTGAACGTTTTTGCAATTTTAATGAATGATTTGTTGGCTTATCACATTCATGAGGAAAATCTTAATAGACAAAGATACCTGAAAATTTTGAGAGGAACATTAGCAAATTCTTTAGATGGATTACCCCTTGACATTCTGAGGGATTGCTTTTACCAAATGGATGGTGCACCAGCACATAAAACACGAGCTGTGAATCGGCAGCTAACAGAAATGTTAGAAGATAGATGGTGGGGTAATCAAGGACCAAATTTATGGCCTCCGCGTTCTCCGGCCTGACGCCCCTTGATTTTTATTTATGGGGCAAAATCGAGAGTGAAGTGTATCTTATTCCTGTAAAAAGTAAAAAAGACATACTAGAGCGCATTCATAATGCATTTCGTAATATAGATCCTGAGGAAACTAGGAGGGCAACTCATCATGTTCGTATACGAGCTGTCAAGTGTATCGAGCAAAATGGAGTCCATGTTGAACATTTATTCAGATCGTAAATTAGTTTTCTCCTATAATGTTTGCTATCATTTATTCGTGTTGATGTAATTATCTTCGATGATTGGTTTTCGCTTTGTTCGTACAATTTTTATTCATCCAAATTTTAGAAAATTGCTTCTAATGCTTCGAAATTTTATTTTACTCGTAGACGGTAAATTTGGAAATTGGTTATTGAATTGCCTGCAATTTCTTCCCACTATTTTTTGACATTCTAAAATGAATTAAAAAAAGATTAAATATATTCTCGTTTGAATAACCAGTGGTTTTATTCCAAATGTGTTGTATATTTTGGATGTCAATCTAAAATAACGACAACTCTTGTTGAATTATCAAATTCGAATGAACGAAGTGACAAGTACATTAATTTCAGGCACCTGTCAGGTGAGCGTAGCCAGTTCAGCTACTTGATTCAAATATTTCAAAACATTCTCTGTTAGTTCTTGCAGAATCATCAAAATTCAATATATGCCCAAATTATTTCGGAACTATAAGAGATGGGTATAGTACATGCTTATACAATTCCATCTGGAATTTGACGCTTCATCTGATGGCGATATGAAAATTAGCACATGCAATTTGAAAACATTGAGTTATTGCTGCTTGGAAAGGGCCAAATTGAAAAAATCATACAAAACAATGCAAAAAACATTTGACATGTGTAGATTGCTAAAGAAAATCCTTGATCCTTCTTTCATCCACCCACGCAAAAATTGTGTCTGTAGTGAAAAAGATCAACGAGCTACAATTTTTTTTAAATGTTTCTCGAAAATCGAGTTTATAACAAAAATAATTAAATGTGTCAAAAGTTTCGACAGATAAGTGGCAACAACTTGGGTATTTTATGCCTTGCTCAAATGTCGGTTCTAGATGTATAATAAATAAGGTAGATTGCCATTTGAAATAACAATGTGATGACCCACTTTCGGTTTAACCGGAAATGGTATCACTTCGAAAATATTTCACTCCAATTGGAAATCGCTAGTTATGGCCGGGTATAAAATTTCAGCTTGATATTGTAATTGGAATTTAAAAAGTTTTTAACGGACGGTCCCGGTAGATATCCCTGTATATAAAATTCAATTGCTGTTCGTTAGTCTCGCTAAAACTCGAGAACGGCTGAACTGCTTTATCTTATCTTTGTCTAGAAATGTTCGTGAAGGTCTAGGGAAGGTTTGAAATGTGAGAAAAATTCGAATAACTGCCGGGAAAACCATAAAACTAGCGCTTTCTTATTTCCCAAACGTTTCCTAAATTAAATGTAGAGTCAATTTGGACTTTATTGCTATTGAATAAAGTTCATATTAAATTATAATCACTCACTGTTGTTTAAGCAATGTAGGTGTGTTTCTAACGTTAAAGAGTCAATTTGCAATTTATTACCGCCGCACAAAGTTCAAATTTAATCATATCTATCAAATTAGTCTTCACGTGCGCATTGGATGATCTAATGTCGCGTTCCAAAACTAAACAAAAGTGCATCGCTAACGCGACAAAATTGCATAGTCACAAAATGTAATAGATCATTAGTATTTGCTTCGCGAAACTTAATTTTAGCTAACTTCAGCTGTTAAAGATTGATAAATCTTAATTTTTGTAACAAATTAAACTTCTGAACGAAACCATAATATTTGACATTAGATTGCCAATCCATCCTGTCGCACTTCTGAACATGGAAAAAAGTATAACTCTATCTATAAGTGCATCCTTCTATCTTTGTGAGTGAAGATTACCGTTACGTGCCCGAGAACTTTCTTTACTTTCGTGATCCTTTGTGATAGTGACATTCCGAGTAATGTGCTCTTTTTTTGTTGGTATTGTGTGATAGTGACACTTAACTGCTAAGTGAGCGCGAAATTTTCTTACTTTGATTAATTGAAATTTACGATGCCGAGGAGAAGAAGACCGGACTTAGGTCGTCGCAGTCAATCGAATGTGCGAAGAGCTTCCTCACGTGCTAACCGCACTGATAACCAGAGAGAGACAGATCAAGAGAATAGTCGTATTGCTATGTCAGAATAACTTTATTTGTGAGTAACAATGAAGTGGATAGGCTTACAATGCAACGAATTTGTGATCATCAAACACAACAATAGCAAGCACGACATAATCAAATTGAGCCAATCCGCAGACGCAGTCATCCTGTGGTTCTTGAACGAGCTCCATTCCACTTTGATCCAGCAATTGATTATTGTGCCGACAAATCGTTAACAAATGGGGGGGGGGGGTGATAATAATACCCATACTATTCACAATATATTTAAACGATCTGTTGCTTATACAGACAAGCGGGGATATTATAAGTTATGCAGATGACACACTCATTTTCTATTCAGCTGAAAACTGGAGAGAATAAAAACTATTGGTAGAGTCAGATTTCTTAAACATAAAAAATTGGATGGCGGAACACCTTTTAACTATCAATTTTTGTATAGATCTACGGTCTCCGCCCCTTTCTATAAGCGACGAAATGTCTACAATTGAAATCCCTTGTACATATCAATGCGAGTACCTTGGAGTAATTATCGATTCTCATTTAAATTGGGATGCGTATGTAGGTAGACTGATGGTAAGACTTAGGGGACTAGTACCCAGATTCAAACATCTTTCAGGGGTTATTGACGTAGATTGCCTAAAAATTGTTTATTCGGCGCTTGTTGAGTCGCAAATGCGTTACGGAATAATTGCATGGGGTGGTGCCTATAAAAACGTCTCAAATAAGTTGGATATTCAACATAAATGGATATTGAAAATTATATATCAGAAAGACATCACTTTTCCATCTAAGATGTTGTATGAAATATCTGGTGTATGGAACATCAGACAGCTGTTTTGTTCGGCCATTTTAAATCACTTAAGGAAGAATATTGAGTGTCAGGAACTGATCGCACACGACTCCAATGCTCGATATAGTAAATTTTCACTTGTTGTTCCAAAAATGGTTAAGACAACTTGTCAGAGGAGCTACTCCTTTATTGGTCCCAGAATGTTCAACAGACTGCCTTTGAATCTAAGAATTACAAAAAATATCAAACAATTCAAAACAAGTTTATAGATATGGATAAATAATACGAATAAAGATTATATCAGTAGTTTAATTGATTTGAAAAATAATGCATAGATCACAACTCAAATCATTACATTCATAAAAACATAAACATAAATTAATGAAACTTGAATGGAATATATGACCTCTTTCAGCTCTTCCATGTGCCCATATTATTATTATTATTATTATTGTTGTTTTGTATGCCCTTCTGTTTCTGATAGTGTGTAAGTATTGTGTACAGTATTCATGTGCATACAGATATTTTGTGAGTATATTACCTTGATTTGAAATAGTAAAAAAAAAACTAAACACTCACCACAGGTATATAAACCTTTGTGAGTAACTATTGGATCATTATTGTGTGGAAAATTCGATGATATTTTATAAACCAGAATTAAATTGAGACGGAGAGTGTTTGAACAATAGGTTGTAATCATATGCAATAAAGATATCAAGATATATTATTATTATTATTATTATCAGAACAACAATTTAGTAAACATGTTCAAAATACTTTGGATCTTATTATCGGTTTGTCTGCCGGGTCAGCTAGTTCGTTAATGAAAGTGAGTAAGGATTTCACGTACCTAGTACATTGTCCGTGGAACCAAGCTACCCTGTATGCTGGCAGTACATTCATAGTCTGTATAGTAATATCTGAGAGCTCTATGAAGATTTTTTTTTGATTCTGTCCCATCCATCATCGTCACTGGTTTTATGTTTTCATTACGGAGATTTTTCTAAGGAATTGGCTACATCATTGATATACCATTTCAGTCAAACAACAATAAAAGTTATTCATCTATTCAACAATAATGCATAATGCATAATGCAGTAAGGATTTTATCGATAGTAGGCAGACCATACATAAAATAAATTCAATTTCACAATCAGTTGTTTCAAATCCAAATAGGATAACATTTACTGGCGATAGTATCGCAGGTTCTCTTCTGAAGTCGTTTCATGATACTTATACCGGGTGTAACTGGAAACAGGCTCGCCCCTATACCTTTTTTCGTGTGCAATATTTTTCAATGAAATTTTCTGAACTTGATTAAAAATTTATTTCAACTTGAATGGCACTGACAGTTCATCTGAAACGTTTCCGGTTTCAAAGGAAATTAGCCAAAGTTTCGATTTTCAAATGGCTCACCCTGTATATTCTTTGATGAGTTGAATCAAACTCTCTTTGTCTATACATTCAGCATATTTCAAAACGAATTTGCCGAAATTTTAATTTTTTTTCGATAAATTTGTTTACAAGTCAAGGTGGCTATGAGGACAAAAAACTGCGTGATTTATCGACCGAAATCGAGTACATTTGGATTCATCACTGAAACTGTAGAATTCCTTCTGTTATTGGCTTCGTAACATTCCAAACATTGTTTCTGTACAAAAAATCTTATTTCCGCAAGGTATAATAGAGGCTCATTAGCACTATAATACGCAGAATAATTGATACTTTTTCGTTGAAAATTTCCATTCGTAATCCTGGACATAGTATAATACTCGTTTTTCAACTCATTATCTGAAGTGCTTTGGAAATGCATTGAAATCCTATCACATATAGATCACAGATCATAGAATTTTTTGTATTCAATTTTAAATGTCATAAGATAAGATTGTGTTGCATCTGCATCGGTGATTTGGTATAAATTGTTCAGAGTTTTTGAATTTTCACGGCAGAAAACTAGACGAAATGCTGTACACTCAGAATGAAAAAGTAGATATGCTACTCATTTATGGCGAATGCCGGAAAAACTCTACAGCATGAACAATTTTATACGCTGAACGCTATCCAGAACGGCAACATCCTTCAAAGCACTATTTTCCAAAACTGGAAGTGAAGTTTCGTGAGCAACCGGTTGTTGCAGATAATCAAAATTTCATAGTAGGCGAAAATTCTGAAATTAATGTATTAGCGTACGTTAATTTGAATTGTACGACATATACCAGAGAAATCGCACAAGAAATAGGGATAAGTCATCAGAGTGTTTGGAGAATTTTTAAGAAGCATAAATTTCGCTCGTTCAAATACAATCTTCATCAACACCTTTATGAAAATGATAATGGCTGAAGATTAGAATATTGCAACCAGTTTCTTCAAAAGATGGAAATGGATCCAAGGTATCCTTATAAAATTTTATATTCAGATGAATCCCGATTTACTAACAACGGAACGTTCAATAGAAACAATACGCGCTATTGGGCCCACGAAAACGAGCATTTAGTACGTGAGGGTAATTTCTAGGAGCGATTTGGGTTTAATGTATGGATGGCAATGGTAGGGCGACATCTCATAGGTCCCATCATTTTTGATGGATCATTCACAGGGGAAAGATATTTAGGATTTTTACAAAACGAAACAAGCGATCGTATTGATGGTTCACCACTGGCTGTTGCTAATAACTTAATTTTCCAACAAGATGGAGCACCAGTGCAGGGAAGTTGTTCAATACCTAAATAATAATTTAGATGAAAGGTGGATAGGCACCAACAGCCCGACAACATGGCCAGCTCGATCGCCCGAATTGTCCCCATTAGTTTTTTTTTGTGGGCCCATGTGAAAAATCCTGTTTATAGAACTGCTTCAAAAAATCGAGAGGATTTAGAGAATAGAGTTAGGGGAGCAATAAATGAAATTTTTCCAAATCAAATGGATAATGTAGTATGGACTACCATTCGCCGCAATAGGCTGTGTCAGGCACAGAATGGGGGTCTCTTCGATAACCTGTTGTGAAGTTATGCTCAACTGATTTGATGACATTCCATCTATGGTCCATTTGTGTATTTTGCGTTATTCATGTGTTTTGTTAAATTTTTATTCATCTGGAATGTACGATGATCAGTATGTGCGCCATGCCAAAATAAAGCTAAGGTTTTGAGTTTAAGCTTTGTGTGCATTAAAATTTTAGAACCAGCTGAGTCGTCATAGCCACCTAGACTTGAGAACAAATTTATCAAGAATGATTTAAAAATTCGGCAAATACATCTTTAAATATACTGAATGTATAGACAAAGAGAGTTTCATTCGATTTCCCAAAAAATATACAGGGTGAGCCATTTAAAAATTGAAACTTTGGCTAATTTCCGGTGAAACCGGAAGCATTTCAGATAAACTGTCAGTGCCATTCAACTTGAAGTAAATTTTTAATCAATTCAAAAAATTTCATTGAAAAATATTGGATAGGAAAAAAGTTTTAGGGGCGAGCCTCTTTCCAGTTACACCCGGTATATGTGAAGTATTGATAAAAAATGGCACTTTCGAAAAACGAATTTCATGTAAAAATTAGGCACTCATATACAAAGAAAACAGATGGCGAAAAAAATGAGCTTCCATGTGGATGTAATCAAACTACTTGGTGGTTTATGTAATCTACAGGGAACTCCTTGTTGAGATTGAATTATTAAATTTATAAAATGAAATATTTTACAGTTCAAGTGTTCCGAAAAGTGTTGTTACACTACTAAAAAATATTTTCTTCAGGATTTAAACTCATCTTTAGTTGATAAGCTGAACATAACCCGCGATGATGTATGGGAGCAGCACGCAAGTATGTATGGGACTATTTTTGGAGGAATAAAACAGACCCAGAAAAATATTTACAAAATTCTCGAGATTCAATTCTCGTCACGTCAAGTGCGGCTTCCACCAAACTGTCGTTTTTTCATAAAGAAAATATTATTTTCAGTAACATAAAAATTTGGATCTGAATGTAAAAATTTCAAAATTCAATTACTTGACATTTTTTGCTCATAATTATACTGGAAACCATGCTACAGAGAATAGTATGCTGAAGCGCAATCTCACTTAGTTTTTCCTGATCTGAAACTGATTTCATGGATATTGTTGAACAGCGAGTTCCATTAAATGGATCGAATTTTCATTGAATGGAAAATTTTTCCAGACGCTATTATATCAAAAAGAAAAACCAGAAAGTCAATCGTGAAGTTATCTCAGAAATAAAGTATAAAATAGAAAGCTACAGACGACATCACCATTGAAGAAAAATAGTTTCATAGCAGTGGGATTGAACTAGCTCTGAAACTGTACAGGATGTCCCAAATGTATTTGAATGGACTCTCTTAAGCTATTGGAGATAGAAGGATCCGGTTTTCACGAAGTGTTGCTACTTTTTTAATGAAACGAAAGATGCCTATCTTAGAATTTCTCTTTTCGTTTCCGAGATACAGACTGATTATAGATATGTTTCACCTTCGGAAAATCCTTGTATCTCAGTCAATCCACAACTTAGTGCAAGAATGAAAACCGCTCTTTGTAATGATTTTTCATGTTGAATTTATTGTCGTGCACAACTTTTTTTTAGGGGAAACGGCTTTTGAGTTATAACCCAAACTTGTGATTTATTGAATGGGACATTCTGTATTCCACCATCATCGCATTCTATTCGCTGGCAGTTCTACAAATGTATATAACACTCAATATTTTAAAGTATCAGAGCATCCGAAAAAGCGATTTTATCGTTGAAAATTTGATATTTCGAGAAATTTTGTAGAAGCGATGGTGAAACATCGTTCAAAATAATGAAACTATATGTTCAATTGCGGTCTTGTTGAAACTATGTTCAATTACGCTCCTGTTGAAACTATACACGCGTATATCTTCATATTTGATATATTTGGGCATTTATGATGATACTTCATAGCTTTTATTTGATACACTGAAAAATAAATTCTTCGAAATGAAGAAAAATGTTTAAGTCTGAAGAAATGTTAGCTTTGCATATCTACAAAGAAATATTTCTTCAATTGCAGTTAAATATTTATTTGTAATACCGCTTTAAACGGAGTAAATATTTCTTTGATCTATGACTTGAAACTCTCGAACTGGAAAAATTGATTACTTCAAACGAGTAAATTATTGGCTCAATGGAAAATTACCATTTTGAGGAGAGTCACTAATCAGCTTGTAATGAAAACATACTTCCTCAGATTGAATTTCTTGTTTCCTCAGACAAAGTTACGATATTCCGGAATTAAGTATATATAGTGTAAAATCGAAAAACTATATTCTCGGATTTAGGAACTGTATTTTTGAAATTAACAATTATATCTTTCTTATGAAATAGAATATACTAAATATGAATAAATATTTTTTATAAGATAAGTAAGTATATAAATGGAATGAAATTTTAATTCTTTAATTGGAGTAAATATTTTCTTGAAATTGAAAAATAGTTGTTAGATAAGAGGAAATCTCCACTTGAAACAAATAAATATTTCCACAAAAAGAGTAAACATTTGCACCGTTAACCCCCTGTTGTAATCTTCGGCAGTCCTTCTTTCAATTGTAATTGCTACATCTGCAGGATTCTGTAAGAAAGAAGGAAAATCAGATTTATAATGTTGCAGTGGAAAATTAATAAAAATCAATTAAACGTTGTCGTTGAACATTTTCTCTAAAATGTTGATCAGAAGAATTGTATTCTTTTGAAATCGTTTAAGAATATTTTGATAAACAGAAGTGTAACTCTTCTCGGCTTCTCATAAAAGGACACTACCTTCATGCATCAGACAAAAAATTAAAAATGTTCGAAGATTTTTTGTTGATATTTTAATGAATTGTGTTTCCATGAACGTCTGCACAACCAGACAATTTGAACGTTCAAGTTAATGTAAAACAATGCTATTCATGACTTTAAATTGTACTGATTTTTGATGTAATGAGGAATTTTTGAGAGGCTGTTTTCTATGAGAAATGCAAATTATTTTGTATTATTTATATCTCCTTTCGATGTATGTAACAACATGAATCATCTATTTTTGCGGATATTTCACCATACAGTCTTGTAAAAACGAGTATTGTAATTTCTTATGTTAGACTAATTTCTTGAAATAATTCGTGTCGTATTCTTTTATCTGCATTCTTCAAAGAATACTATTTCTCGAAATACTGTTGAGCAATTGGTAGGTACTCGAAAAATTTCTGTGAAATTCAAAGATACTTTGACAATATGATTTTTGGAGCGGTTCTTGTGAAGAAAAAAATCCAAATGTTCTCAAATAGTCTTTGTGATGACACTTTCATTTTGCTGTTATTTGTGTACCTACGGATTTCAAAATCCAAATGACAGCTTAGTTAAACAGTTCTACAAAGACATCTCCATCAATCGTTGAAATAATCGTATCACAGTAATGAGTACTTCTGTTATGAAACCCTGCATTTTTAAGGGAGCCATTTCAGTTTTTGATGAGTTCATAGGCTCCTTCTCTTCAGCTGATGGCACTGAAAACTGTTCTTAAGATTTCCCTTTCCTTGCGAATTCACTCAACTCACAAAAAAGTCATGAAAAGCAAATGAAACCTTCATTCGAAATTCCTAGCAGAGTAGTTGGCATGGTGCATATGCCATACTACAGTTTTAGAAATGCTGCGTTCACTTCTATATCCACCATTTCCATTGAACAAAAGAACAATTACACAAAAACTCCAAGTAGAAAACGCTCGGCTAGCTACCCACCCATAAAACTTTCGAAGTTATGAACCTGGGAAGTTCCAACTGGCGGTTCTTGTATAGAGTTCAAATATATGATTGATATTTTGATAGTTGTCAAAATATTTTGATATTTTGATATTTTGATAGTTATCAAAATCTTGCAATTCATAGAAAAAAAAGTTTTATTGGGTCACCCATGGTGGTGCTAAACCATTTTATGATAAATTCAAAGTGAATGAGTACCTAAAGAACTGTTTTTGTATCAGTGAAAAAAAACAAATGACTATTATCAATATACAAAACAATGACATATCAAAAATCAGGCAAAAAGTTGAGTATCCTGTACATCAGAAATGAAATCTCCAAGAAACACTTGAATTTGTGTTTTGTTCTCACCTCAATGTGTACTCTCATTTAATATTGTAGAATCTCAAATAACCCTGTATATCCCTACCTTCAAGTAATAGTATTTCTGATCTGATAAATCTAATGATTATTAAAAATGTAATGTTATGTAATAACGTTGGAAATTGCATAATTTTATGATTGGATCGAGATAGTTCTCCCTATATTTATTGTGGGCGTGTGAGAAAAAACACAAGTGTGAGCTCAGGAAATGTAACAGGGGAACCATGCTATTTTGTATATGATTCAATAAACGAGTGAAAAAACCGGGGTAAAAAACTCGTTTCCTGTCGCTATTGCACTAGCAATAGCTTGTCTGTTTATGTTGTGTTAGTGTCGTGTGTACAAAAAGAGTACCAAAGATTTTTCTGCTTAGCCGCTTCATTCTCTCTTGCATTCCATGATTTCCAAACAAAGACAAGGGTGAAAGGAAGGGGGTTCAGGACAGGAATCTGTAACAATGGAAAAAGAAAACCAGCAGAAAAACAGGTCAATAATCATACTTCTTATATGTCTAAACAAATCTGAGAAAAGATTTTACATAGCAATCAAGGTCATGAAAAGGACTAAGGAGATAATAAAAAAGAATACATAACCTGCGATATTTCCTCAAATTCCATCTCTGTTTGACCGAGAGGGCCTCGATGGCCAGGTTCTGTCTTCCAAGTGATGCCGATTATGATCTATAGATGTTTTAGAATCATTATGGACCCAATAATCTGGGTTGACATCGCCCATATATTTTTTCTTCGTGGAACTTGCTTGATTTTAAGAAACATCTGCTAAAAAATTTTGACAGTCGTTCGAAAAATATGACATTTGTCATCACGAGAAACTTCATTATATTCTTAAATGAATGAACATACCTTTTTCAGCGCCCATTGATTTAGCCCTCTTTCGTACATGATTCTAACCCCAATCCCCTCTGTAATCAGAACGGAAATGAATGTTTGTTGTTATAAATGAAATAAAGCATATCAACATCAATGGTATTTTCTGGAAGGGAAAAAACATATTCAATCACTAACAAAAACTACAGCAAAATAGTTTATCGATATTTTCATTGATTAATATTGAAAAAGCCCTATCCACCTGTAGGTTATGGAAAAGGATTAGTTTATGGACTACTTACGTAATGAGAAAAACGAATCTGCTATCAAAAATTCTCGGAAAGAGTTAGTTTTCGCTTAAGAAAATACTGAATATTTTTTGAGGGTATCTAAGGAAATTTTTCGGTGTTTTCGGGTTATCTTTTCATTCCTTTCTGCTGCCACTCACATTTATTATCTATTAGTATTAATTAGCTGCAAGTGAACTTTTGCTAATGTTCAACTCATTTATTTATAAATATTGACGCAATTGATACCGCCCGAATGTACTCTTCATTCAGAGAGAACAAACAACAACCCAAAAACAGTCAGAATTCCAGGCTTTTTCGAGATGCCTCGAAAATGTTCATTACTTTTTTCGCAAAAACCAGGCATTTCTGAAAATTTTTCATTGAAGATTCGTTTTTCTCATCCCAAAATTAGTCTATAAACATATATTCATCGAAATCGAAGGTTGATGAGTCAATTAATAAACTATTGCAGGTACTTAATTTTGAATCTTTCTATCACTGATTCCTGCATATTTCAGCCGATTAGTAAATCTTTCACGGACATACTCAACACTGAGCACACTAACACTATACACGATAATAGTTATTGTAAAGAATGAATCATTCGCACTCAAATTGTGGTGATCCTTTCTCTTGTGTATTCAAAATCAGTCTGGTCTGGCGACTATATTTTCGAAGAAATGCAATTCTTTGATACCAGAAATCTTTTTTTCTATGTATGAATCAAATATATCACGTCGCCTTTGAAACAATCATAGGCGAAATTTTGGGTGTACATACTTTATTCTATGCTCAATATTTATAATTGCTTCGTTTATTGAAAAATGGCTGCTCAAGTGAATTTTGAATACCGTGAAAAATATGATATGGTCAGTTGCTTTATTGAGTGTCGCGAAATTGGAAATGCGGCAAGTCGTCTTTACTTGGAGAGGTATTAAAGGAAAGGTAGGCCTCATATTTATTCATAGGTTTCCAGAAAGTAGATAACCTGTTAGCAATCTCTTCTGTAGAACGAAGAACAAACTTATCAATTATGAATCGTTGAAAACCGTGATCAAAATCCCATAACAAAACAGAACAAAAGGTGCCAGAAATTAACATTTTGGCAGAGGTTAAGATGGAACCTAGAAACCTTACCTGAAAAATCGAGAATACAGTTGGGATTCCTAAAAGCACAGCCCATAGAACTCTACGGAAACACAAATATAAGAGCTATAAATTCAGACTGGTACATAATTTGTACGCCGGTGATCCTGAGTGACGGCTCGAATTTTGTCATTGGTATTTAGGAAACCTCTACCAAAACAAAAATTTCATAGTAAAATAATATGGTCTCATGGATCATATAAAAGCAGTGCTGGGGTTTTAAATAGGTTTAATAATAGGCAATTGTCTCAGGAAAATCACCATGTCATACAATATCCATGCTTTATTTTGGGTGGTAATCTGAAATTTCATATTTACGAAAGCAACCTCGCAGGAAAACAATTTTTAACTATGATTCAGGATATCGTGCAATAAATAATGCAGGAAGTTCCGATTCCTGAACGAGAGAGCATTTATTTCCATCAAGACGGGGCACCCGCCCATAACTCCCACACAGTTGCTCAACATTTATATGAAAATTGTCAAGACCGTTGCATTGACACACATAGCCCAATACGTTTGCTGTATAGGTCACCAGATCTGACCATTCTGGATTTTTTTTTGTGGGGTTATTTTCAAGACCCAACATGCTACGGTGGAAGACTTACGCACTGCCACAGAAATGGAACTAAAAAATTTGTAGGCCAGGCCGTGATAATTATCAAAGCCCTTCGGAGAATATTAAATTTGTACCAACAGACCATAATTAGACAGAAATATGAACTACTTGGAAACAACACAACTCAAACACACATCAATACCCCCATGGAAATTACAAACACACAAGATTGACATTACACTGACGAAACATGATAAAACGACACCAAAAGTGCTCCTCAAACTGTATTCAACAGAGCAAATAGCCAAGTATAATGAAGAAACAGTTTATTACACCGACGGTTCAAAAATAAACAACAAAGTCGGTTGTGCGATATTATGCAACAACGATGTGACAAAATGCAAACTACCAGACGTATGCTCAATACATACGGCAGAAATTTTTGCCATCCTACGAGCAATGCAAATTATTAAATCAAATGCTGACGAAAGACAGTCGAAAATACTTATCTGCTCTGACTCATTATCGGCCATAACATCCATACAAAATATGAACCTGAAGAATCCTATAGTGGATACCATCGCATGTCGGTCAAGAAGAAAATGAAAAAGTAGATGAATCTGCTAAAGAAGCAGCGCTTTCAAATCATATCACAGATTATATTCGAATTAGTAAAGATCTTCGAACCTACCATAACGACTATATGTTCAATAGTTGGCAAACAGAATGGTCAGAAAGCGTTGGAAAACTACGAGAGCTTGAAGAAACTACAAAACATAACCCTCTCCTGAACATTTGCCGACAACATCAGGTCATGGTCCGTAGACTTCGAATTGGTCACACATCATTCACCCACTCACATCATCTGACTAACGAAAATCCACCCATATGCGACACCTGTAACACCCCCATATACAGTGAAACACCTCCTAGTTGACTGCCAGAAGTTCAGGAACGAAAGAAGGAGAGTGAACCTGGCAGAGAACATGCCAGAAATACCCAAAATCAATGATGACAACATCGACATTCTACTCCAATTTCTGAAGGCAATAAACTACAACTTACTCATTTAAATATCTATTAGTATTGAAATTTTCTGAATACTGTAATCAAAAATTAAATGTACTAGCGGATGTAAAAGGCCTTATCCGAAATATTCTTACTGTTAATTAAAAAAAACGGCATCCATGTCAAGCAATAATTTAAATAGAAATTAGAATTGAAAGGTTTTAGTCTTGATATTATAAATTTTGACTTGAATAGGTACCTACTTATAATAAATATTTCTGGCATATTGTTAGTGATCCTTATGTCGAAATGTTTAACAATGATAGAGAAGCTTCCATTATTTCCAGATAAATCCATTTCTACCGTCGATTAAAGCCTTCGTGAACAAGTTGTTTTTAATTTTTAATTTTATCACTTATGGAGATTGACTTCGCCGTTATCGAAACACAAACGTATTCAGTACGTATTTGAAAGTGAGTTGGACACTTCGTTAATAACTATAATTTCCGGATCCTGTAATGTGACAACATAGCCAGCTTTACAAAATATCACGAAAAATCAAACGATGTAATCGCCTTCTCGAACGCTCTCATTTTATGAAATATTGAGTGTTACATATATTTGTAGTTTGGTTATAACGTAAAAGTCGTTCCCCTAAAAAAAGTTGTGCACGCCAATGAATTCAACATGAAAAGCCCTACAAGAAACAGTTTTCACTTTTTCGCTGAATTATCGATTTACTGAGATACGAGTGTTTTTCCGAAAGTGGATCATTTTGATATTTAGCTTGTTTCTCGGAAACGAAGAAGGCTATGAAAATGCTGTAAACGCCATCTTTCGTTTCATTAACTCTGTGCAAACCGAACTATCCTTCTATCTCCAATAGTTGAGGATGTTCCATTCAAATACATCGAATTTGGGACATCCTGTACATTGTATTGAAGGTGTATGTAGTGAAAATAGGTAGATCTTGAACCGATTTCGAAACTATTTTTGAATAAACAGCGATTCATATCAAAGTTATGTTCTTTCTCCAATAGAATTCCTCGTTCTTCGCATCTTCTGATTCATTATACTAAAATAATTTAACATTTTCACGAAAATTTGAAAGTTGAACCCAACGATTTCTCAATTATTCGAGGTTATGTAAAATTTCCACTTCTTTTCTTTCTGTATTCCTGAAGATTCTCAGAAAACTTCCACCGGGGTACAAATTGTCAAAACTTGAAAAACATTCAAATCAAATGATTCTGCCTACTTAAAATGGCACATATGGTATTAAATGGTAAGATTAGATTTTTGAATATTTGAATAAGCATTTTAATAAAAGGTCGAATGGTGTCTGAGTTCCCTATACCTTTTTCCAATGGTTCTCGAATTAAAAACGACATTTCTTTTACTTGCTCGAAATGGTCACCGTCTTAAAATTGAAATTCAAGCCGATGAATAAAATTTCTTCGAGCATATCACAGAAATTCAGGAGTTACTCTAATGTAGTTTTATGATTTTTCCTTTCATGTAATTAATTGTGACAGCAACAGACCTCATCCTTCGATTTGATTATTACTCACAGTTTTCATGCGTGTTTTTTTTGTCAAAGAATTTCATGAAAAACTATAATCCATATGCTCACCTCAAATCTGAATAGCTGTTATGCCTTTATGCTTTCTATCAATCCTTGAGAATATTTTCCCAAAAACCGTAATATTTTCTGGATAATCAATAATCTCTCGAAAATTTGTGGTCCATTTACCAAATGTGGAACCTTCCACTCCAGAAAGGAAGAGGCCATTAAATAATTAATTCAAAACCTCATCTTTTTTTTGGTAAAATCTGATTAATGGACTATCGTTTATTTTTATTATTATTCAATTTATGTAAATCATATAGTACAAAACGATGATACAATGTCGATTAAGGATTATTCAGTATTCACATTGATTGCAACAATACTACCCGTGAATTATCATTCACACCTATAAGTGATTCTCATTTTTCTCAACATGATGAATTTTATTGAAAAAGAATAAATGATCATGGTGTATGCAATTGGAAGTAACAATGGAAACTGCTTGTTGGCTTAGCGTCCGTATGCGGTCACATAACCAAAAGTGATGCTTTGAAGAGACTGGAAGCGTTAAATAAGAAAAAACCTCTCTAAATAACACGATCTTAAATGGAGAAAATCAACCGCGATTTTGCCTGTCTGTAGTGGAAAACCCGGGAAAATAAATCAATGAAAGTTAATAATCTATAACTTCACCAAGAACCAAGAAATGGAGCAAGATTTCGAATTAATTGGCAGAAAATTAACATTCCTTAACATTTATCTTACTCTTTCATAGATACACCTTTCATTAAAATTGATTTGTGAATATACTTACAGTCGAAAAAATCCGCACATCAACCAAATGATTGGAAAAGGATTGTGAAAAATTATATTATTGAACCTTATTTATTTGAAAGTTCATTAAATAGCCATCAGTTTTCAGGATTTGGAAGGATAGATTTTTCCAGAAAGAGGTCGAAAGTAAACGTGCTTTTAGTTAGATAGAGCTCCTTCATATTTTCCCTTTGAGTTCGTCATGAACCCAATGGGATGAATAAGAACAGGTGGGAAGGTCGAGGGGAATATATCTATTGGCCCCCTAGATCTCCAGATCTCACGAGTAGGTTTATTATGTGATGAGCAGTGAGATCGAAAGTCCCCAGATCTATTGCTATCGTAATTATGGACATGAAGAAGGTTCGTTATGAATTCCGTGAAATAATTCCGTAGTTCTGATTAATGTTCGAAGAAACTTTCGAACATCAACTCAAAAAGTGTTTCTAAGAGGTAGGTAGACCTTTCGATCTTTCGAACGTTTATTATAGTTTTCAATAAATTTTTCAATGAAATTTAAATTCAAAGCCCAGTTTTCATGGAAAAATTCCTAGATAAAAATTCGAGAACTGTTGTGGTTAGATATAGAAATTTTGCAGGAAAAATACATAATTTCATTATGAGAAATACGAAAATGATGCAAATTATAGAATATTCCTTTTAAAAACATAACTTTGATATATCTCTATAACGGACTCTCGTATATTCGAAAATAATTTTGAAAGATGCAATGACGAAAAATCTATCTATCTTTTCTTCACACCTTTCCGATACAATTTACAGTTTTAGAGCTATGGAACAAACACGCACTGAATGGTATAGAAGACTGAAAATTTCGTGGACGTAATTGTGCACACTTAATAATTAAATGAACGAAATAGCATTTTTCAATTTTCTCTAAGAAATCTTCAGTTGCAATGTTTATAAAATGCATAGTTGTCCACTCTTTTTCTGGAGACTATTGAAGTATCAAGAGAGTACACATTATTTGGGAAAAAAAGTTCAACACGCACGGTGTCGTGGAGGATATGATGCTCGTCTTCTGCGCAGAGTTACCTGGGTTCAATCCCCACAAAGTCGGTGAGATTTTTCTGATTCTTTGAATAGCTTGAGTATCCATCTTTCGGAGGAGATGTAAAGCCGTCGGTCCTGTCTAACATGGATGTGTTGGATATTAAAAAATCTCTTCCCTCGACACGAGAGGGATTCGGAAAAATTACCGGGTTAGTGAGATAACAGAATTCCCTGGCGTGTCATTGGCCGAAAGGCGGAAATAGAGCACGTTAAGGAATAACAAACAAACAAACCTCTTAAATACGAGTATGGTCTGAAAAACTTTCGAACTCTACGTGATCATGGCAGCAGGGTTAAACAAAAACTAATAAATTTTCATTGCTCATCTGTTGACAGGTACTGACGAAAGTTTTGAGCCATTGTTATGGAACATACATTTGAGTGAGATGATGTGAGTGTTTCAGTGAAAATGGATAAAATCGAGTATCGAGCCGTCATTAAATATTTGTTTTTGAAAGGCAATACGTCTATGCAAATTGAATATGAGTTGAGTCTTATGTATGGAGACGCACCATCATTTACCACAGTGAAATTTTGGGCAGCTTAATTTAAAAGTGGCCGTAATAGTTAGGGAGACGATGAACGTTTGTAAGGTCCAAAAACTGCAACTACCGATGATAACATCACAAAATTTCACCAATTAGAATGAGAGAGATAGCATAGGTTATGATCATGTCAGAAAAACGTGTTGTAACATATTGAATCATCATTTATTCATGAGGAAGCTGTTGGTGCGTTGGGTGCCGCGTTTGCTAACGTTAGACCAAATACGTGTTCGAATGAACATTTCCAACGCTCTGTTGACGCAATTCCGAGTTTTGGTTAGATTTCAATACAATATTACAGGCCAGAAACAGAAATATATCCCAAACAGTGGATTGCAAAAGGGGAACCGGGTTCTAAAAGAAGCAAAAACTTTATATTTCCTTCTGTGAAAGTGATTGCGACTGTTTTCAGGAATGGCATGGAGTTATTTTATTCGATTATTTCAAAAAAAGGAAGAAATATCACAGCAGCATACAACCCATGATAACTTGACGAGTTAAGAGCAGAACTTGCGAAAAACGGCCACTTTTACAGAAAACCAGAATCCTGGTTTACCAAGACAATGCACCGTCCTACACCTCTACAGTTGCTCACCAGATCTAGATACAAGCAACTTTTTTTGTTCCTTCATCTAAAAGTTTCGCTCGGAGGGCACGGATTTTCGTCAAATGAGAGGAAATCACCTTCATTAACCACCATTTTGTAGAAAAAAACGCCGACTACTATTTGGATGTGTAATAGAGGTGGGAACATTGCTGGCAAATGTATGTAAGTTACAAGGAGACTAAGTTAAAAAAAGTATTCAGAAAAAAACGTCTCTTCTTTTTTCGAGGTCGAAAACTTTTCAGACTATCCTTGTAAATAAAAAGTTATCTCGCTCTACAGCGGCACAAAAGTGATTAACTTAAATTCCTTACGCATCGAGATTCCACTAGATTTGTTTGAGTACTATCAGCCAGACGATACATTATTCAGCAGTGAAGACTTCAATAGGTAATATACATACGTTTCAATATTCTTAATGATCTACAAATATTTTGGCTTTGATCATGTTGACAAATATAAGAAATTACAAAAAAGAAAAAATTTCTAACCCAAAGTATTTACCCTTAAATAATACAATTCAATTTCACTTTTTTCGAATCGAGTCTGTCAGAAGTTTGCATCCAATCTAACTTTCCATGACCTTTTATGTTTCGAAAGGGAAATAACATATTCATAGAGGTGTTACTTCCATGAAAACTCATAAGCGAACCGTCAAAACATCTGATTTATTCAATATTTCAGCAACAGGCGGCAAATAGAACGAAATTCGAGAAACAAGGGTATCTGGTTTTCATCTGAATAATCATCAGATTTATATATTATTGAAGGAGTTCTTAATGGTTCTTCATTGAATCATAATTTGTATCATGAATGTTTTGGTATCACACTGCAATTCTCATTGTTTCAAAGTCCAAGTCGAGAACTATGATCAATTTTCTATAAAAACTTAGCTGGATTTACGTAAGGTGCTGATGGTCAGGTTCGCTCTTGCTATGGTCTTTTCTATTGCTAAGTATTATTGCTCTAACTAATTAAATTGTGCATAGATTACATGTAAAAATAATTGAATCCCAATCGAATTATGGTATGCGAATTAGCATATATTCCATCACCTCAATCACAATTCTATAAATGTTCTCTGAAATATAATTCCTCCTCATATATGCAGATAATTAGCTTCGAAAAATAATAGGAATGTGTAATATTTTATTTCGTAAGTTTTTCCGATAATCTACCAACTTCGGACTTATCACCACTTTTATGTTTACAATCTCCGAATCTGATTTGCTCGCTCGGCTTTCTGCAGACTCCTTCTGATGCGTTAGCCATTTGGAAAGGTGAACGGAATGATTTTTTTAAATAAGTTCGTCATACTTGGTCCTGCTCCGAAGGTTCTTAGTTTCGGTCTCAGTAGAATGATTTAGATGTATTTTGAATCGTTTGAGAACAGGTCATGGGCATTGTAAAAGTATGTTTTTCTACTGAAATTCTGTAGAGCTCGATATCCAAATTGTTTCCATCATATACGTATGGTATCAGGATTCCTTTCATGTTTTGGATTGATTCGTTCAATTCTATTCAGTGTTTCTGACACTTCATTTTTCTAGTAAAACGAAATGAGACACTTTTGTTACTTTTCCACAATTTATTCAATAATCACGACCGGTTTTGACCTTACGGTCATTTTCAAGTGAATAACAATATAATATGAGTAGGCAAGTACAAGTACAGAATGAAATTTATCCTAAATATTGAGTACTGGGGATACATTATGCTCTAGTTGGCTATTCAAGGTAATGAATGGTGAGTTTGCACATAGTTTGTTAATCTCCAACCTTTTCAACAAATTCATCTCTCTCCTTTGTTACATTTATGAAGGATTTCAAGATTGTTCAATGATATCGAGTGGTTGGTTGATTTCATGTGTTCAATTTGTATTGTAAATTTTTATCTGAGGAAATATGTTCCTTGAATCTAGCTTCAAAACTTCTTCTTGTTTGTCCTGCATAGGCTACCTGACATTTATTGCATTTGATATGATGCTATATAGTAATTGAAAGGTAATACGTTGTTCTTTGCTTTTGATGATTGTTTTACGAAAATGTTGTAGTATGTTGTTTTTGAGGCAATTTTTCTAACGATAATAATTTCAATTTGAAAATTTCCTGTCAAAATGGAATAGAGTAACATGGAGTTATATGCAGCTAGTTTGTAGCTTAAATGACAGAAAGAGTCCATTGGAATCGATGCGTTTGTGAATGTTTCCTTTCTATGAATTTTAAAAATGAGTTGATTATTTGAATTTGTAATGGTTAAGTCGAGGAAATTAATTGAGTTATTATTTTCCAATTCAGAAGTGAAGCTGATGCTGCAATGTATTTTATTCAGGAAATTTAAAAATTACTGAATTTGTCTGTTTGAACCACGAAAACCAACTAAAATGTCATCTACATATCTGTACCAGAAAGTAATGTGTTTTTAGCGAAATCTGTGTTTAATATTGAGTTTTCCTCTAAATTATTCATGAAAATGTCAGCTAGTAGAGGGCTAAGAGGTGAACCCATTGGAAGACCTGAGTTTTGTTTGAAGAATTTAGATTTGAATTGAAAGTAACTTTGAAATAGGCATATTTGAAGAAGATTGCTAAAAGCATTAGTGATATATGGCGGTGTGTCAGACTCGGATAAGATTTCTGCAACAAGAGGAAGACACTCATTCGTTAGAATGTTCGGGTACATATTTTTGACATCGAAAGAGACTAACTTAATATCTCGGGAGATTGTGAGATTTGAAAATTTATGTATGTGATCTACAGAATTACAGATAGTGTATTGTGCTTGAAAATTCGAGAAGTCTAGAAATTTTTGAGTCAAGAATTTTGCTAGTTTACCTGATGGTGTGTTTATATATGACATTACAGATCTTGTAGATTTTTCTTCTTTATGTAGTTTAATCAACCCGTACATTTTTGGAGCTTGAACATTCGTTGGAATCAGTTTTCTCTCCTCCCATTCTGTGTGTGCTAGGTGTTCTAGCAAACTTAGCTCTTCTTCGATTTCTTCTGTGAAAAGTTTGGTTAGATATTCTGGTATTTCGGTGATATCCATTGTTTTCAAGCAATCAAGAATTTATAAAATCAAATGCAATGAATGTCAGGTAGCCTATGTCGGACAAACAGGGAGAAGTTTTGAAGCTAGATTCAAGGAACGTATTTCCGCAGATAAAAATTCGACAATATTTGAACACGTAAAATCAACCAACCACTCGATATCATTGAACAATCTTGAAATCCTTTTAAAATGTAACAAAGGGAGAGAGATGAATTTGTTGAAAAGTTTGGAGATTAACAAACTATGTGCAAACACACAATTTATTACCTTCAATAGCCAACTAGAGCATAATGGATCCCCACTACTCAATATTTAGGATGAATTTCATTCTGTCCTTGTATTTGCCTACTCATGTATTGTATTGTTATTCACTTGAAAATGACCGTAGGGTCGAAACAAGTCGTGATTATTGAATACATTGTGGAAAAGTGACAAAAGTGTCTCATTTCGTTTTACTTTAAAAATGAATTTCCATAAAATGAATGAATCATCAATACTATCACCTTATTTTTCTCAACTGCAAAACATTAACTGACTAACCTATCACTAAATTGAGTCCAAAGGTGAAAACAAGTAACAATATTCTACAAAAGGTAGCTGGATTTATTAGGGGTGCTAATAGTCAAATTTTCCGAACTGCTGTGTTTATTATGGTGATTCCTACAGCGAAGTACCGTTGACAATAATTTATATATTTATCTGAAGAAAACTCTAAACTAAGAATTAACCAAGAGTTTCGAAAACATAAAATTGAGGTAGAAGAGGGTATCAAGTCAGATCCATTATCTTTCTGAGAATTTATAAAGAGTAAATCTGATCAAGGGGGATTGCCTGCAAAAATGTGCCTTGGAAACAAAGTTTATGCGAGTCAGAATGAAATAGCGGGTGCTTTCGATCATTATTTCAAATCAGTGTATGATGTTCCTTCAGAACCTAAGGAATATTCTCCATCGCCGTATGAACTACCTTTCGACTTTCCTGAGGTTCTAGAAATCGATGTTATTAAAGCGATAAGAAAACTAAAACCATAAAAACTACAGGTGTTGATAACTTACCGGCATTCATATATAAGGGTCCAGCAGAATTCTTGGTAAAACCCATTACTAAAATTTTTACCATGGTAAGTAGGAGGATTCCAACCAGATTCAAGACTGCTGTTGTAACTCCAGTATATAAAACGGAACGAAAAATGAAATTTCGAATTATAGACCGGTAAGTCTGATAAATATTATGGCAAAAATTTTTGAGATCGATTTGCATGATAGTATATGCAGCGTATTGGAATTTAGAATAGAAAGCCTTCGATAAGTTGAATCACAATAAACAACTATGTAAGCTCAGTGAAGCTGATTTTTCAAAGGGAGCTTTCGAATTTATTAGATCCTACCTAACAAATAGCAAACAGGTAGTCAAGGTGAGTGAATGTCTCTCTGAGGAAATAACTATAACATCTGGCGTTCCACAAGGTATCATATTGGGTTCGCTTCTTTTTACTATATTCATAAACTCACTACCCAACTTCCTTTTATTTGCTAATGACTTCAAGCTGCTTAGAATTATATCGAGTATAGAAGATACTTTCGAGCTACAAGCTGATTTCGATAGGGTCGTAAACTGGTTTCGGGAGAACAAAATGTTTCTCAATATTCCTAAATGCTCAGTTATGACGTACACTCGCAATAAAAACACTATCGAAAATGATTATTATATAGAACGGAATATACTCGAACGTAAGACTGTAACTCAGGGACCTCCATATATTTATTTTATTATAATTTTCATTAATTGTTTTAATATGGGGATTCAACTTTGAACTCTTTTGTAGTTTGGGCTAGTAATAATATTGTGTAATTTGTGAACTTTTTCCTTTCCTTCTTGCATGTAATAACCAAACTATTAGTGTTTGTAAAGGGTTAAATAAATAACAGAAACAGATATGTCTAGTTTATCAGCTCAACACAATTTTGCAGTATGTACACTATAATTATTCAACCGCATTTACAAAATAGTAACTCAATTATTGATTTTCAATGCATGAAATAATCGAACAAACATATTATCAGATAAACATGTTATTTTTAAGAACAGAAAATCAAGTAAAAACAAATGTTTTTACTTCTTTCTTTACATTATATTTATTTTGGGAGAAGTTTTTTCATTGAATGAGATTAAATTGCAATTTAAATGATATAATAAAATCTTTTTGATATGTTAGTTTGTGCAGAGGTGTTTCAAAAGATATGACATTAAAACCTCCTCTCAACATCGTCTAAAATCTCAAGGTGGAAAAATTCACTGGTTAATGCACGTAGTCACTGACTACCCTCGAAAGGTTGTCTCTTTGAAACAATTAATTTGTTTTCTCTTCTCTCAGAAACCTTAAAAATAGCCAAATATTCGAGGTAACTTGTTCGAGATAACAAATAATTTTTGAGAAAAATTGCCTC
Organism: Cryptolaemus montrouzieri; assembly: GCA_013387265.2. Taxonomy (NCBI): domain Eukaryota; kingdom Metazoa; phylum Arthropoda; class Insecta; order Coleoptera; family Coccinellidae; genus Cryptolaemus; species Cryptolaemus montrouzieri. Next base: position 109,825,314 of record JABFTP020000185.1, read on the forward strand.
ACTCATATTCCGTTCGAGAGAGACTTCCAAGATTTTTTAGATGAGGTGTCAAGCGACCTCTTTTCCTATTCAATTTTCAAAGGTAGTTCCCTATTTTAGGCGATTGCTCTTTAAAGCCTCAAATATACGACAGAAAAGTCTACCAAACGAAATCATTCAATATGTTTCGGCAAATTATTCCAATGATTACGGGATAAGAAATACAAAGGGTGGTCGTTTGGGATCGAGCACGCCGTATATCAAATTAACAGTATTAAGAAGTGGACTAATTTGATTTCAATTTTTCTTCCTCCAAATACCGAAACTATCACCTAAAATGGTGGATATCCGGTATATGTGGTCACAAAAATTTCTCTGCAAAGGGCATAAATAAACAATGCGTCTAGAATGCCAAATTGTAACTAATTATCGACAAATGTTTCGGATATGTGCAGACATCTTGCTTTCATGAGAAATAGAATGAAAGAAATTAATTGAGATTCTGCAAGAAACTTTCTCATATTGATAACTATAGCTGTTGATCAAATTTTGCGAGTGACGTTTGTTCTAAAATCTAATAATGCAACGCGAATTATAAAATTTGTTCCCGACCAAATGTGCTGACTCAGTGGTATTAGATGACCTAGGTTGCACTTGTACACGAATAGCCCTATGGTTTGGGATATCCCGGTCAACTGTTTCTATAATGAAATAGAGAACAGAGAGACTGGTAGTCATGAAAGAAGACCACCCTAAGTAACAACGGTGATCCATAACCTTTATTTAAGAATTTCCTTGTTAAGACAACGGTTCGCTAGTGTTGACAAATTCAAATGCAGCTTCCACAGCGAAGTGCAAATTAGCACTGAAATAATATGACTACGTCTCAAGAAATTTGATTTGTGGCTTCGTGTCCAGCTCTAACCTGACGGCAGCACATAGATGAAACTGATTAAATTTTGCTAGCCAACTTGACTATTGGTTGTAAGTTGAGTGGAAAAAGTTTTATTTATCTTTTCATTAGGATTTTCTAGTGTACAGACAGAAATAGAGATATGCCCAGTGCAACTTTAAACCTATCTATGGGTTTGGTTGATGTTATATTAGATTCCTTCTACCTTCAAGATTATGAAATCAGTTCAATAATGTGGTTGAGTTCAGACCTCAATCTAACCCAACGTGTCTGGGACACTCTAAACAGAAGATTCAGAAACCAACAGAAACAGCCAGCTATCGTGACTGAGGTTCGGAACAGATTGATTGAAATTTGGGATGAAATGATACGAGGTCATTGATGTTGAGTATGAGTAGTAGATGTCATGCAATTTTAAGGGCATGAATATATTCCAAAAAATATCAGTTTTATTTCAATTTTTATGAGTACCGTTTTCATTTCGATTGGTCTCAAGCAATCCTCAGAGCTGGTTGGAAAACTAATTCTTCAACATAATAAAATTTTTTCTGAATAAATTTGAATTTTAAATTCAGTGCATTAATTTCTTGATGCAATGTATTTCGAGATGAAAATCTGAATACGAATCATTAAACAACGTTAAAAAAGCTGCTATCAATAGGATCACTTACATTCTTGGCAATCATATGACATAAATTACGACGAACACAATAATTGGAAATTAATATTTGATCTTTTGAGCATGTGAACTAAATTATCCCATAGATGAAACCTTTTTAAGTAGCCGCTGGTGTATTGATGTCGTTTTTAGCACAGGGTACAAATAGGTTTGTATGTTTTCATAACAAGTGATGTTATCCTAATGTATAATCGCGGCCTAACGAATAGCTTCAATTTATTGTAATTAATGGTATCAACTACCGGTTAATATATTCGATAATCTCAGATGATATCTCTTCGATTGAATGAGTAACTAATATGGGGAAACCGTCTGTAAACCTTAATATTAATGTAATGCATGCTGATAGTTACTTCATTATTTTCAACTAATATTATCCCAATGCCTAATTGATAGCTGCAATTAATTACCATTAGTGGTATTAATTACCGGTTTGCGGATTTATAATTTTAGATAGAATCACTTAAATTGCATAGGTAACTCAGCCACAAAAGCCCTCCTCTCTATTCAGAACCTCAATGTTAATGCAATTCCTCTTCTCGGTTTCACTTTAGGGTTATTTTCAACTCTTATAATGGAAAAAAGAATTGTCCCGAATTCTGACTTGGATAGTTCTCGGGAAAGTCTTTCTCGAGTATGTCTAATAAATTATTATAAAGCGGAAAAAAGGTTCTGGCTTTACGAAGAATACAATGGAAGTCTATGGGAGATAATGATTACGCCGGATTCTATGAGTTCCTCAGGAAACTGATGAAAGAATTTCGATTTCATTTGTGAAAAAACTATTTCGTTTATGTTGACATCATCAGATCTGTAAGTTACTAAATGTGTGAAAGAGATGTTCGTCTGAATTCTCAATTATAGTCATCTCAAAACTATGCGTAATCAAAGGTTTCATCTCATTATCAGCGAAAATAGACGAAGCGATATAGAATTATAGGAAGGAGCACCTTTTATATATGTATATATTAATACCTTTGTCAGGCAATGATTATAATCAAAACATATCCTGGAATCATTATATATTAGGATAGCATTAAATGTTATGAAAATTTATCAATCTACTAGAATAAATACAAACTATAGCATCATCTGATAATGACATCAATATACCAACGAGTAGTGTCAGAGGCTTTCTCCCCGGAAAAATCCAGTTTGCGGACCTTTGTCAAGTAACACTGAATGTTACTCATTCATAGTTTCTTTGTGTGAAGTGATGAACGATCGAATAGATTACTGCTTTGAATATAAATATGATAAAATTGTCAGCTAATTATATTACATTTATATATACAAATTAATAAAATTTGATATGAGATTCTGAGCAGTATAAACTAAAGAGAAAACCTATGACTCTACCTCATGATTTTTCTCGGAAAGAAACCAACGAAGAATATTACAAGATTTGATGACTGTTATCTTCTGTAACTGTTCAAATTAAATTTTTCGACAGACCCAAACACTCAATATTTTGTGAAGATTCCTAGAAATAACACCTGTTGTAGAAATAGTAATCGATAGAATAAATATTTTCTTCATTTTCCTTATTTTTAATCTCGTTGGCATGCATCTTATATCCACAAATTTTTTCATTGTATATTATGTGTGTCGGGTATAGCAATATCGAATATATAGATTATTCGATTCTGTTTATCAGTAAGAATGATAACTGGCCTATTGTGTTTTACAGCTCTGCTGCATAGAATTGTTTTATCAAAATAAAGTTTATATTTCTCGTTCTCACAAATAATCTCAGGTTCATATTTGCAACATTTTTTCTTTTGGAATGAGGTCATATTTAATTCCTAGATTAAAATGAATGTGCAAGAACTGAGCAAGATGATAATATATGAAAAACTGTTTCTGAAGAACAAAAACATCTACGGCAAGAATCATCTATATTTTGCTTGATGATGTGTTTTCTATAATTCCTTGTGAAAGCTACCTGATCCTAGATGGCAATCGCCAAGTCTTCTGTTTCAGCGAACAATTCTTCAGATACTAACCATCTATTTGATGCGATTTAATCTATATAATCATTCTTCAATTCTTAAGGGTGCTTTCCGTGTTATTCCTTCTGCATCCAACTTTCTCTTTTAGGAGAAATATATCAAAATCTACCTTTTGCATTGTCAAGTTCAGAGGTGTAAGCTTATAATCTGAAGCAACAACAATATCATGTAATTTAGAAGTTCTCTGTGTATCATGCAAATGGGAACGTGAATGAAAAATCTGTTTATTTTGAAGATTATTCAAATCAGTTAATCCACGACCTCCAAGATGTCTAGGTAGTGTAACCATTTGAATAGCTGACTTAGGGCGGTGGTAATGATATTTACAGAGCATTTACCAGTTTGACATTGTAATTCATTTATATCAGTTTTAGACCATTTAATAATTCCAAAAGAAGATGTAAGAATAGGAACTGCATAGGAGTTGATAGCTCTGAAAAGGTTTGCACTCGTTAAATGACTCTTGATGATAATTCTAAGTCTGTTGTTATATAAACTTCTAATATTTTCTTTAATGCTGCTATGGTTGATTGTCTTCTCTTGAACAAATCCAAGATATTTATATGTATCTCCTTGATGCATTGGCTCGATTTCGATATTGGAAGTCTTTATATAATCAGAAGTGATCTTTCCCTTTTCAATAAAAAGATTTTTACATTCTGGAAGCCCAAATTTCATATGATTATCATTGGAATAGTTGAAAGTATTCTCAAGTAGACTTTTCAAATGAGATAAATAGTTCCGGCATATAATTTAATATCATCTGAATAAATTAAGTGATTTAATTTGAATTCAGTTGATAGACTCGTTATTTTGAAGCCGGAAGTAGTAGCCTTTAATTCATGAGATAAAAGATTAAGGCAAAGACAAAACCAAGGCGCACTTAAAGAATCACCTTGAAAAATGCCTCTTTTGATTGGAATTACTTCCGATGTTAACGATAATTTTGAAATATTTAAATGAGGATTGGTTCTTCAATTTTACTTCACAAATTCAAAAAAAAAAGACGACGTGTCTTATCAATTTTATAAATTTCCAAAATTTCTTGAATGAGGAGAACTATCAAAGGCCTTTTGGTAATTTTTTTGAATGAAAAATGAAGGAGTAGTTGCGGGGTACTTTTTCATAAATGAAATATTCAGCCAGTTTTTCATGAACGCAAGAGAAGTTTTTGAACCAAAAGTTATGAATACCATCAACACCTGGAGATTTCCAATTTTTTGTGTGTTTAATAACTGATTTTATATGTTCGTTTGAAAATTTTTCAAATTGCATGCCTTCTATTTTAGAAAATCGAGACCTTTCATTTAAAATCTAACTTGCACTGGAATTGTGTTACCTTGGCACTGCCCAAATTGAAGACCAATAAACAGTTAGATATCAATTTTAGGAACTCCATTTCCAGAAACATTTTCATTTTCACCTGAAATGTTTTCCATCATTTTTGAATAGTTTGTTTTGGAATTTTCTATCTGAAATGATTTTATATTCACGTTGTCTAATGGAGAATACTGAAAGTTTTGGTTAAAGAATCAATAAGTTTATGCATTTTAGTTTTCAGGAATATTTTTTCAACATGTGCCATAAGTTTTCCTGATCGATTACCTTTGGAATATTGAGTCAATCTTCCTAAATCACGTCGGATACAAGAAATTTTACCTTTTAATCTTTTTTGCCATCGATGAAGAAAGGTATTACAATATAGTTTTCAGAAATTCTAGCGGAAACATTCAATTTCTGAATCTTTTGTGCCTATGCCTGTGTGAACTAATGAGGATTCTGGGTAACCCAATATCGACAGTTATACCTATTCACTTCATCATTGGGAGTAAAGGTACCGTCTTCAGAAAAACAGGTATTATACAGAAAATGTGGATTGTTAGTGAAATTTTCACTTAAAGTTTCACAAAATTGCTAGGGACGATCAGGATCATTTTCGTTTATTTCATGAACTAGCTCCACTTTAAGAGGGCGAAATTGGTGATGATTCACGTTCCTTCAAACTGTTAAAGTTGGTACACCATACACGTGATACTTTTCTTATGGAAGTAGTGTTTTCCATTAGTAAGTAACACTTCCGTAACTTCGTTCCGTATGGGTCGATGTTTATGAATATCTCAGTTTATAACATTTCCTTGAGAATTAAAAACATGAACGTACCTAAGACAAGAATTATACAGAGAATGATAGCAAAGAATGGATGTCGAACGAGTTCATTTTGAAAACTGGAGTTGATTTTAAGCATTATCAAATGTTCGTTGACAATAGAAAGATATCTCCGAAGATATGATGGCACTCGATCCTCTTGCCCAATAATGAATTTTAACTCGGGAGAGGCTGGGTGTAGGTGGTTGATATCATATACAGGGTGTTTCCGAATAAGATGTCCTAAATGAAGGATGCGAATCCCTGAATGATTTGAGCAAGAAAGTTCGAAGAACCAATGGTCAAAAAATGCTTCGTTGCCGAGATACAGGGTGTTAAAGTTGAGAAAATTTTTCGATTTTCTCTCGATAAAACCTAGACTTCTCAAGATTTCGGGCTCAAATTTTCCACATAAGCTATTAAACGCAATCTGAATCACCAGGTGAGGCCAAATTTTGGAACAGTATACAGGGTGATACTTTTTCATGGGCCATATTCCACTTTTACCCTCGGAACTTTTTTTTGGTACGCCACTGGCACTAACAAAAAATAAAATCGAATAGATCATTCAATTTGAAATTTTTATTGACTCCTGCATTTTGATCGTAACTATCACCGTTTCTGAGATATTAATTATTGAAAATAATCCAATAGTTTTCCCATATCGAAGCCATGGAGATATTATCTTAATAACTGATGCAATTTTTCAGGAATTGAGCTAAAATCTACATAGATATCTCCTTATTGTATGTTTATAACAAAATGAGGCAGAAATTACTAACAGTACACAGGGTGTTATTTTTTCACGTGCATTTTCCTCTGCCACCATTTTCGAGATATTAATCAAGGAAAGTAATCGTATAGTCCTTCCGTATTGAAAGCTTGAAGATATTTTTCATGTTATTTCGGCAATTTGTGAAGACCTTGAGCTCGAATTTCAAACGAAGTTCACATTTTAAGATCTGCACCACTAGATTGGTAGGATTTATGAGAAAGTATAAAGGGTGATATCATTTCCTGATCATTGAATTCGAATTCAAAATGTGTTTTATTGAGTGTATAAATCGGAAGGAAATGAATAAACAACATAAATAACAAAACTCATAATGATGAAAACAGATACGGAAAAATACAAAGAACAGAAAAGTTTTCGCATTGAATAATCTGTTTGATTCTGTTTTCAGAATATACCAGTAGCGCACCACAAAAAGTTCAAGGGCAAAAAGGAAAATGCACGTGAAAAAATAACACCCTGTATACTGTCAGGAATTTTTGCCTCATTTTGTTATAAACATACAATAAGGAGATATCTGATGTAAATTTCAGCTCAATTCCTGAAAAATTGCATCAGTTATTAAGATAATATCTCCATGGCTTCGATATGGGAAAACTATTGGATTATTTTCAATGATTAATATCTCAGAAACGGTGATAGTTACGATCAAAATGCAGGAGTCAATAAAAATTTCAAATTGAATGATCTATTCGATTTTATTTTTTGTTAGTGCCAGTGGCGTACCAAAAAAAGTTCCGAGGGTAAAAATGGAATATGGCCCATGAAAAAGTATCACCCTGTATACTGTTCCAAAATTTGGCCTCACCTGGTGATTCAGATTGTGTTTAATAGCTTATGTGGAAAATTTGAGCCCGAAATCTTGAGAAGTCTAGGTTTCATCGAGAGAAAATCGAAAAATTTTCTTAACTTTAACACCCTGTATCTCGGCAACGAAGCATTTTTTGACCATTGGTTCTTCGAACTTTCTTGCTCAAATCATTCAGGGATTCGCATCCTTCATTTATGACATCTTATTCGGAAACACCCTGTATGTTGAACCTACTCAGGAAATCATAGACGATTCATTCCGGATATTTGTACTGTGAGTCTTTTGATAAGTATTTGTTCAAGATAAATCAACTTAGGACTAATTGACTCTTGAGTTACTTTCCAGAATTTTTCTGCGTATTGATTTCAAATGATTTTGAAAGGTTCAGGTTCAATATGTAAGATATGTGAAATATCAAATTGATTTTGAAAGTATGGTTTTACTCCAGTAAATGATTTGTACAGTGATAATCTGATTTTTGTTATCAAAACTGCGTTTGTGTTCTGATAACCTGATATTGAAATTTTTGAAATTTTACGGAAATCTACCTAACCTAACCCAATACCGAAGTTTCTAAAATTCTGCGGATATAAATCTTCTTACAATTCCAGAAGAGAGCTTATATCCACTTCATTTTTTTCTTCGTGACTTTTGGATTTACAGATTCTGATGTACCTGCCTAGAGAATTATATGTTCTGAAAGATATATTCAGATTATGCTTTGGGACGAAATTATCTGAATTCGGACTGGGTTTGTCGATATGATGTATTACTTTTTTATACTGGGAACCAATTCGTGGCTTGCATGTTGAACAATAACTTTTAACGACCACTTTACGTTTTTTACTTATGAGCACTTTCAAGAAATTATTTTCTGTTTTATTGATTTGATGATGAGTCTATAAATCATACTGTTATTTATTTCATTTATTCATTTAACAAAGGTAATAGAAGGGACCATAAGGGTCCATGAATCTCATAAACATAATTAATATGGTATGATTTCACAGAAAAAGAAAAGGAAACAGGGTAAAAATAATATTAACAATAATCCCTAATTCAACCAACGAGAAAATCGAGATGAATTGAAAAAAGAATGAAATAGAAAAGATAAATGATGACATGGATGGGATACGTGATATCAAAAAAGTGGAAATGAAAAGGAGGCACCAGTGTTACGCACGCACCTTGTCGACAAGATTTTTGAATGAGTTCACTGATCAAGCGCGCACCACAGCTTCTGGTAAAGAGGTCCATTCATGAAAGACGCGGTTGCATATAAAGAGGGGTAGTTTTGAAGCCCTTCCGATACAGTTTCAGTGAATGACCGCGAAGATGGCTTCTGGTGATGCGAAAGAGATCTCTAAGGTCCGTCCCAAATAGATCGTTCATTGCACGATAGGTGCTAATCAGATCTCCATGCTCGCGACGCTTAGAGAATGGCCTCAAACCAAAAAGTTCAAGCCTCTCCCCGTATGAAGGTCGAACAAAACCAAAGGGAAGTCTTGTCAGTTTTCTCTGGACAGACTCGAGGAAGTTATTATCTCGAACCGTTGTTATGTTGTTGTTATGAGCAGCTATCTTATGTTGATGTGGATATGCGGAAAAATTATGAATAGTAATACCTGTATGAGATGACGTATGGAAAATGAGAAAATCATGTATGTGTTCAACTTCGGTTATTGTTAAATCTCAAATATTACTGGAATTCTCTCTTTCCATTCGCAGTGAACTTTATATTAGGAAAAATTGAATTTATATTTGTATGAAAGAAATCTGTTTGTCTATCTGAACCTGGAAAACAATATATTATATCATTCTCATATCCTAACAACAACAAATACAGTGTTTCGACAGCGAATGATTATGAATTATTCTCTCAATGCTATCCTTGAAAATTTCGACTACAAAAGGAGTAAGAGGATTTTCCAGTATCAAACCGTTGTTACTCATGTAAATGTCATTATTGACGTTGAAATAATTTAGTTCTGAATATACTTCTAAATGATGCATAAGTTCGATTTGTACAATGAGATTCATATTTTCATTTTGTAGAGCTTGGTTAATCAATTTCGATGAATTATAAGGTAAAAAAATTGGAAAGATATCAACAATCCCATGACATGAGTTTAGCAATAGAAGGTAGTACGATTGAATGTTCATTTTTTAAAATTTCTGCATTTTGACGTACAAACTTCAACCGCAGAACCCAAAATGCTATGTAATTTTACCATAGAAGCTGTTCCTACCTGTCAAACGTAAGTGCTTAAAAATAATCTTATCAATGTGTAATATAATCCCTTCGTCTTCGTCTTATTATTATATTTTCAACAATCGAACACTAAAACTCACGATCCTCTGTTTTCGACAGAAAGAAGCAAATTGACCAGTTTTGGGTTTGCATTGCAGGTTTTTATATTTAGCTGCAGCAGTAACATTATGGGCTCCAAACAAAAGTTAATACTGAAAAAATTCACGAAAAAATTCAGGACAAATTCCTTCTATTCCTTCAATAGAAAAAAATTAAAGAATAATTAGATTTCCAATTCGAATTTATGGACTAGATTAAGTGGGATGAAATCGTCACATAATGTTCCTAATAATTCCTACAGTAGTCACTTGAAGGGTGAAATTAAAATTTTAATAACGATCTTTTATACAATTTTTTATTCTCTTTTGAACTTCGTGTTACTTTTTATATTATCCGAGAAAACTTTGAGCCAGTCTTACCGAAATATTTGTAATAAACGGAAGCCAACGAAAAAATTTACTTTAGTACACAAAATGGATCAAGGAGAAGAGTACTCTTCAATTTTAATATGAAAACGAATGAAAATAACGTTCACTGTGGGGGCGCACTTGAATAATTAATTAGACGCTGAACAAACGTTTTGTTTTAGTTATAACATCGAATTCCGTGGATAATTTAATTATATTCAGGATATGCAAGTATCATGCCTTTGTTCAGTTCGATACGTTTGCAGTAAACTTTATGTCATTTATATTATTGATTATAGGTGTTACCTATATAATTTTCCTGCATGAGAATAGACTATCGAGGTTCGAGTTATCAGAAGAATGTCATAAAACAAATTAGTCTGGTTGAATTGACTTCTTTTTTTCTACATACCGAAAGTACATTTTCCTTCCTATTTTGTAATTAGTGAAGATTTTGAAAATAAATAATTGATCGATGAAGCTTGAACTACGTGATAGTTGATATTCATAATGAATCATAAAATAAAACAAGTTACTATGTTTTAACTATCACTAATTTATTGATGTAAATAATGACAAAATTTTACATTGGTTGGACCAGTTTCGGACATACGTCCATTATCAACAACAAGTTAATGAAAACTGAATACTCATGTACAATACAGGAATTACCATCAATAAATTGCTAGTAGAATCACAATATTTTGAATAATGGTGATTGGTAGGTAATTAAGTCTACCTGGTCGTTAAGGAGCTTAACCCTTTCTATCCTAGATGCTTTGAAAACTTCCATCGATTCAAAGAAATTGAGTTTATAAGATTTATCACAGGAATGAAAAATTTTTAGCTGTTGAAGTTCTGGAAAAGGATGACATTCATTCAGCTAAAGCTGAATCATATTTCTGATGTAGGAATGACCGGAAATGTTCTTTGTATCTAGCCTTGAAAGAGCTTCCTGTTTGACCTATATAAAAGGAATTGCACTCAGAACATGTTAATTGGTATACTCCTGATTTTTCGAATTTATCGGTTTTATCTTTTGTGTTGAAAAGCAGGCCTGACAATTTGCTAACTGGTTTGAATGCAATATGAACTTTTTTACTATCTGACAAAACTCTAGCAACCTGTTCTGACGTCTTCCCAAAATATGTTAGACACATAAATTTTTCGGGATTTTCTCTCTTGGATTGGGGATATATCATGTTAAATGTGTTGTTGCGTATTTTTCGATTAATTAAACTCTCTATTGCTTTTATATCGAAGCCGTTGTTCTCTGCTATTATCATAATGGGTGTTAAATTCTGATTTTCGGTTCATGTCCGATAAAGGCAGAGAAATCGCTTTGTGAATCATTGATTTGAAGGCTGCTATTTTTTGAGAATACGGGTGAAATGAATCTATGGGTATGACATTATCCGTGTACGATGGTTTTCTGAAGATATTAATTGATAAACGGTTATTATTCTCCCAGGTAATTGTTAGATCTGAGAAATTGATTTTACTGTCGACTTCTGTTTCTACTTTGAACTTAATTTTAGGATGAATGTTATTAATGAAATTCAGGAAGATTTCTAGTTGTCGATTCGTTCCAATGAATTAGGCTGAAATGTCATCAACATATCGGTATCAAAATAGAATATGCCTTTTTGTCAAAGGTGACGTCATAATTGTAGTGTTTTCCAAATTAGACATGAAAATTTCAGATAGAAGGGACTGAGGGTGAACCCTTAGCCATTATTTTGTGAATATATCTTATTATTGAACTGAAAATAGTTTTGGGTCAAGCATGAATCAAACAGAGAAATTAACTCATCTTTACAGACCACGTTGAGATTTCTTGCCTCTAGAATACTTGATATTATGAGGACACATTCTGTTGCAGGTATATTCGAAAACATATTATCTACATCTAATGATGTTAATTTTGCGGTTGGTGGCATGAGGAAATTATTTATTTTATTCGATAATTCTAATGAATTTTTAATACTATATTGTGAATGAAAATCTGAAATTGATTTGAATTCTTGATCTTGTTTCAAATCTTCTGCGAATGCTGAATCTTCCATAATTCCTCAGGCACCATCCCATATAGAACCGACCCAGAGTGAAGAAAAATATATATAGTAATTGCATTTTCAATAACTGCTCATTCCAATATTAACTGAACATGTTTGTAATGAATGCTTTATGATTTTCTCGTTGAGTTTGTGTGCATTTCTCAATAAAGTTCATTTTGTACGTTTTATCATTCGCGGAATTTTCTCAGCAAGTACCACTCAAGCTCAGATTTGGCAGGATATTTTTCTAAGCTCGTTTTCTCATACTTACTTTTCGGTAATTCAACTCGACCTGCTCGACAAAATCACTCGAGCTACGCTCTCGTGATTTTGTGGCCCAGTTCTCGTTGAATTGCCTGCACATAAGTGTTCGAAAACGAGCATTGAAAAATATCTGGCCAATTATGAGCTCTTGTGGTATTACTTACGACAATCCTATTATAAGTTTCCAAACGGATCACCTGAAAACAATTGAGAAAAGAGAAATATTTAATTATCAAGCAAATCTTCGTCAACTATAGTAGTCATCGCCATAGAATGAATGAAAGATTGTACGAGTCAAAGACAATCATTGATGTGAGGAAATTTCAATGTGGCGTCAGATCTGTTATCGATATCAAAATATTTTCTTATACTAGACATAATCAATATAATATATTACACATATAATAAAAATGATAAAAATATTTTTAGAGCAATCTGATGAGAATACAGTCTTACCTGATAGAATCTAATCAAGTTTAAAGAAAAGATCATCCCAATTCTCTCTCACAATTTTTCAACGTTAAAACAACAATGATCGTTATTACATTTGCTGGCCTAAGTGGTAAGTTCCGAATTTGAAAAATTTCTGAGCTTTTGCAATGAAAGATCTCGGTATTTTGAAGTAAATTTTATAATTGTGCTGTTCTTCATTTGAATGTCACATCATTTTTTTTTTGAAAAACGCATGCTGTTTCTCAATGTGGCCCCAGGAGATCTAGACGGCCATGCGTTAGCTTAGATTTCTACCTACCTATTCATCGACGAGGTTGGGTCCTATTTAAATTCTATCTAACGACTTGATTGAAATTCGGTGGAGCTCCATCATACATAAGCCGCATCTACCGAGTTTCAGTGGAATATCTCCCAAAATTCTGGTAAAGAACGTCATTTTTCGAAAGCCTCCTACTATAGATTTATGTAATAAAGGTAGCATTTTGTTGAAACTATCTAAAACCAAACCACCTAGAGGAAGTGATTGATATTTTTGCAAGGGTATGGGTGAATAAGTTACTTTCTTCAAATTCAACTTTTAGATGCATTTAATTGTGTGATAACCGTCGGGTGCTGGTAGAAGGCTTCTCAGCTGCTGCTTCTAGAATATATTTCTTTCATATATAGAGGATGTGCTGCTCTCGAATGACCTGAATTGCGTGCATTCCTTTTTGAAGGTACTTGAAATATTATGAAGAACATCTTAAATGGAATAATCCTTTCATCGACGATTTAAATTCACTGGTCAGTCGATTAGGCAGTCTTCTGTTTTAAACCCGAAAAAAATAAATTCTTTTATCACAAGGAACATTGTCTGATGATAAACCGATTATTATACTCATATATGCATACTCTTCGAACGTATATACCATTTTACCTATTCGAGCCGGCTCGGTGGCGTAGGGGATACGATGCTCGTCTCCTGCGCAGAGTTACCTGGGTTCAATCCCCACAAAGTCGGTGCGATTTTTCGGATTCTGGGAATCGCTTGAGTATCCATCTTTCGGAGGAGATGTAAAGCCGTCGGTCCTGTCTAACAGAGATGTGTTGGACATTAAAGATCCCTTCCCTCGACACGAGAGGGGTTCGGCAAAATTCCCGGGTTAGTGAGGTGACAGAATTCCCAGGCGTGTCATTGGCCGAAAGGCGGAAATAGAGCACGTAAAAGGAATAACAAACAAACAAATACCTATTCGATTAAATGATTAGAAGTGGAACAGGTGGTGTTCCACCTGTCCTCCGTTCCTAAATGAGCAATTGAAGTGAAGCATTAATGAATAGAATTGAATAAATCAATGATATATCAAAATCAATAAGCTGTCAAAATTTCAGCATAGATTTTGTGAGTTGAATATTTCAGTGATCATAGTACGTCTTTCTCTCATAAAGTTTTTTTTGGGTAATCTAACGCATAGAGAAATTGAACGTTTGGAAAATTCCTGCCAATCAGCTCTCTTATAGTTAATTTGAAATGGGACTGAAAAACGAAAAGCGATGTATTATAGAGTTTCACTCAGATCCGTTCGTTGGTCCAGAAATCTATGGAAACATCAAATTCAAATATGCTTTCGATAATCCATTGCTGGACCATGTTTATCAGTCGAAAACATTCAATAATTCATGTTTCGCGGAGGATTTATTGAAAAAACAGAATTGAGGAAAAATTTCACACAGACTGGAATGATCTGAAAAGTTGATTGAAACTGAATATAATCATTTATTCAGGATTATCTTGAAATTTTTTGTAATTCCACGAAAATTTCATACCGAAAGTAAAATTTTTGGAATTTCCTGATTTTTTCAGATTGAAAAGTTGTTTCTACTATGTATTGAAATGGTAAATACACTGCTCCAGGAAATAAACGCTCAAAATTCATTTTCCAAATTCATTCGGAAAAAGTTTGGATATTATTTTCTAGTATTCCATCAGCACTATGGAATGCTTAAAAACAATCGAAATGATCATAGGAATTGAGAAAACATTACCAATAAAAAATTTGAAACTTTCGCGAAGAACAAAATCCCCGAAACCATGTTGATAACGGACATTTCCACTTATGGTGAGAACTACTGCGTGACATCAACGATTGATACTATAGTATTATAGTATTCTGAACCATCAGTTCCACATTTCGATCAGTCTGTTTCGAACTTCCTTCACCGTAGTTTGCTGGTTTTTCTGGCTTCCTAATCTTCTATTGAGAATATTTTAGACATGTACGATGGGATTGAGGTCCAGAATTCATACAGGCCACTCTATTGAAGTGATTTCGCGATGTCTAAGGTAGTTCCTTACGATATATGCACGAAAAAAAGTTTTTACCTATTCTCGTCACAAATGATACAATATGTTTTTCCTAAATGTCTGTAATGTACCTCTAGTTATTGAGTCTTGTATTATTTACGTTTAAAAAAATCCTTCCCACTCCATTATTAAACCTTCACCAGAAAAAAAGTTGCACTTGGCATATCTCTCGTTTCAGGTCTGCTCACTTAATAACGTCGATCGCAATGAAATAGTCAAAATCCCGACTCAACTGTGAATGAAACTCTTTCAGTCAGCTCCTAGTCAATTGACAAAATTGAATCGGGCTTTTCAATGTCCTGCGGTTAGAACTGAGCCTCGAACTGCCACACGAAGGCTCAAACCAAATTATCTAGGACGTTGTCCTATCGTTTTAGTACTAATTCGCACTCCCTTGTTCAGTTGATGCTGGAAATTCTTAAATAACGATCATGGGTCGCCGCTGTTGCTCGGGTCGTCCTTGCTCAGGTCTATTTTCATGACAACGAGTCTCCTGTACCTATAGATCATTCTAGAAACAGGTGAATTGGACATCCCAAGCCTTTGCACTATTCTTGTATAGGTGCAACCTCATTCGGCCTTGATTTTCATTAATTGTTTTGCACTATAACCAAAAACAAAATTTTCAAGAGGAACAAAAGTTACCCACAAAATTTATCAA
Organism: Cryptolaemus montrouzieri; assembly: GCA_013387265.2. Taxonomy (NCBI): domain Eukaryota; kingdom Metazoa; phylum Arthropoda; class Insecta; order Coleoptera; family Coccinellidae; genus Cryptolaemus; species Cryptolaemus montrouzieri. Next base: position 109,841,143 of record JABFTP020000185.1, read on the forward strand.
CAACTGCTGTTATCAATACATGATGGTTTCTTGCAAAATAATAATAATAATAATTATAAATACAAAAAATTACAAAAACTTTATGATGAAGGACGAAACATTACAAACAGATGAGTGCAGAAAATGCCATATAAGATCGGAGACTATACAGCATATTACGTCCGGATGCGAACAACTGGCCAATACGGAGTATCTTCACAGGTATAATCAAGTGTGCAACATTATCCACCAGAAACTTGCACACAAGCACGGACTTCTGAACACCTTTCAGCCATATTACAAGTATGAACTGGCGCCCGTATTGGAAAATGACTCTATCAGATTATACTACGATAGGCCTGTTATACCTGACAGAGTGGTGACGAAAAATAGGCCGGACATAGTGGTGTATGATAAGACAGCCAGAACGGCAATGCTTGTGAATGTCGCCATACCGAATAATAACAACGTGCTGAACAAGTTCCAGGAGAAAAAGTCCAAATACACAGACCTTGCTATTGAGATCAAGCAGATGTGGCACCCCGATGATATAGATATTGTTCCTGTCATCGTATCCTCGACTGGTTTAATACCCAAAACTTTACATGATAGCCTTAAGAAGTTAGAATTGCATAAGAACACCTATAAAGAAAAGCAAAAGCTGTAATTCTTAATACATGTAGGATAGTTAAAAATTCATGTCAAGTATATTGTAATCGAGCCTATTCCTTTGATTGCTAAATCTGGGAAAGGTAAATTATATCCAGCTAACAGCTGAGATAGTGCATAAGTCCACGATAATAAATTCTATAAAAACTACGACGAAATACCCATACGTCGTGGAATTTTTCAAGGAGACTCTTTGAGTCCACTATGGTTGTGTTTAGCAATGAGCCCATTGTCCTCAATGCTCAATATAACAGGATACGGATTTAGGATAAAATCAGAAAAGAATTATCATACAATCTCCCACCTGCTGTATATGGATGACATCAAATCATATGCTTCGAAGAAGAAGCAATTGGATGATTTGCTGAAAACTGTCAGTGAGTTCTCGGCAGATGTTCATATGAAATTCGGGATTGAAAAAAGTAAAACCCTGAACATTCAAAGGGGAAAGTCATAGATGGTGAAACACAACTTCCAAACGGTGATATTATACAGTGCATGAGAGATGGCGAAACATACAAATATCTGGGAAAACAACAAGCCAGATTGCTAGACCACAAACAATCAAAGGAGAAGATTCGTTCAGAATACAGTCAGCGTCTGAAGTCTGTGCTGAAATCGATGTTGAAATCGGGGAATCTAGTCAAGGCAATTAACACCTACGCCATTCCAGTGTTGCTTTACTCATTTGGAATAATCAGATGGACTAAGACAGAACTGGATGATATTCAAAGGCAGACCCGAACGATGCTGACAAAGTACAACAATCATCATCCAAAATCGTCTGTGATATGAACAATTTTGAAGCGGAAAGAAAGAGGACGCGGATTAATAGATGTTATCAATTTACACACCGAACTGATAAAAATCTCAGAGAATTCTTCTCTGCAAAAGCTTTCACTTCTGACCTCCATAGAGTGGTATCATTGGCTGATAGGGATATATACCACTGAATCTTGCTACTAGAGATGACCTGCTGAATCTACCGTTCCTATCAGATACTGAAAAACAAGAGCAATGGTCAAGAAAGGAATTGCATGGACGACATCACCATGAGATTAATCAACCACACATCGACAAAGAAGCCTCCAACAAATGGTTGATGAAAGGAGAATTATTCGCAGAAACAGAGGATTCCTTATGGCCATCCAAGACCAAGTGATCTACAAACAATTACAAAAATTTTATAATGAAGGACGGACCATTACAAACAGATAGGTGCAGAAAATGCCATATAAGATAGGAGACTATACAGCATATTACGTCCGGATGCGAACAACTGGCCAATACGGAGGATCTTCACAGGCATAATAAAGTGTGCAACATTATCCTCCAGAAACTTGCACACAAGTATGGACTTCTGAACACCTTCCAGCCATATTACAAATATCAGCCGACGCCCGTATTGGAAAATGACTATATCAGATTATACTACGATAGGCCTGTTATCACTGAATGGTGACGAATAATAGGCCGGACATAGTGGTGTATGATAAGAGAGCCAGAACAGCAATACTGGTGGATGTCGCCATACCGGATAATAACAACGTGGAGAACAAGTTCCAGGAGAAAAAGTCCAAATACGCAGACCTCGCTTTTGAGATCAAGCAGATGTGGCACCTCGATAAAATAGATATTGTTCCGGTCATCGTATCCTCGACTGGTTTAATACCCAAAACTTTGCATGATAGTCTTAAAAATTAGAATTGCATAAGAATACCTATATAGAAATGCAAAAAGCTGTAATTCTTAATACATGTAGGATAGTTAGGAAATATATGTCAAGTATATTGTAATCGAGCCTATTCCCTTTGATTGCTAAATCTGGGAAAGGTAAATTATATCCAGATACTAGCTCAGATAGTGCATAAGTCCACGATAATAAATACTATAATAATATAATAACAATGCGCTGAACAACTTCCAGGAGAAAAGTCCAAATACACAGACCTTGCTATTGAGATCAAGCAGATGTGGCATCTCGAGAAAATAGATATTGTTCCTGTCATCGTATCCTCGACTGGGTTAATACCCAAAACTTAGCATGATAGCCTTAAGAAATTAGAATTGCATAAGAATACCTATATAGAAATGCAAAAAGCTGTAATTCTTAACACATGTAGTATAGTTAGGAAATTTATGCCAAGTATATTGTAGTCGAGCCTGTTCCCTCTGATTGCTGAATCTGGGAAAGGTAAATTATAGCCAGCTAACAGCTGAGATAGTGCATAAATAATAATAATGATAGTTATTGTTCTTTGACCATTACAATACTTGAGTAAGAGAAATTAACAATCGGAAAAAATTTTATCTAGTGAGTAGAAGCATCTAGTGTGCAAAAATCTACTAACGGCTCCACTAAACACCCTGACATCACTGCTTGACCGAACATTTCTGGGAAGTGCATCAAAGAGCTTTATTCCGATGTATCCAGGACCTCTTTCATATCTTGATAGAGTATGAGATGGTGTGACTAATATATCTGATTCCCTGGTTAGGTAATTGTGATGAAAATTATTGGATAGAAAGCTAGTTAACTTTTACGTAAGTTACAATCCCAAGTATATTCATACTTGCGGGAGGCGAGATATGTAAATCACGAAAAAAAAATTGTGACACGAAGAACTCCTAGATATACCCACAATATTCCTAATGGCTCTCTGCTGTAATTTAAAAATCCTGTCACAATAACCAGAAACACCCCAAAACATAATACCGTAACTAAGTCTAGAACGAAAATATGCATGATAGAAAGATGAAGATATTTCTCTGTTGGTCGTTAGCCTCAATCTGTACAATGCAAAACAAAGTGGAGACAGGACACTACACAGCTGATCAATGTGTTTGTGCCAGTTTAGGCTGTTGTCGATTGTGATGCCTAGGAAATTTGTGGATTGAACTTGTTAAAGAGATTTACTTGTTACCCTCAATAGACGACTACAGGCATTCTTTGAACTAAAATTTTGAAGTAAAAAGTTGATATAAACAGTTTTTGGTATGTTCAGGGTCACCAACAATATCAGGTATATCGTTGACAAATAAAAGAAATAACAGGGGCCCTAAAACCTAGCCCTACGGGATACCACACTTTATGTCGAACAAAGAGGATTTCACTCCAAGAATCTCAACAAGCTGCATCTGGTTGGATGATGTTACTAAGTCATGTATTGCTCCTCTGAATCCTGGAGAATACATTTTATTCAGCAATATAGCGTTCACCGCCAAGTCGAAACCTTTAGTGAGATCCATAAAAACCGCAATACATTTTTATTTCCATTCAACCATTCAAGGAGGAAATAGATGAAACTCATAATGGCTGATTGAGTCGACTTACCCCTTCGAAAGCCATGTTGACAGGTTGTTGAGATATTATGATCATTGAGAAAAGTTTGATTCTTTAAAATATTACCCTTTCAAATACTTTGGACAAAGCAGGGAGCAACGAGATTGGTCTGTAGTTCCCAGTTAAGGTTGGGTCTCCCCTCTTGAAAATCATAACTACGCGAGCAACTCAAATGATATTGGGGAAAACGCCATTCTTTACAGCCCTGTTGATTAGTTTAATGAGTATTGGTATCAGGAACATACATGCTTCTTTTAAGGAGGTTAACTGTGATTCCATCAAGTTCGTAAGAATTTGCATTTTTAAGGCTGTTAATGATGTTGAATAAGTCTGACTCAAAAACTGGTCGAAAAAACATCGTTGATTGTAAATACTTCGGTCGGGGCGAGTCCTTTTTCAAATCATCTTCGATATCAATCTCAATTCATTTCATTTCGTTTTATTTCATGAGAACATGTGTGCCCACAGAAAACATCGAATTCTGTTGGGAAATAGCCGGATATATCCGCCAAGATAATTAGTTGCCTATCAAAAAGGGATAGAGATATTAAAATTGTGCTTGAATTTATTTCCTGGCTCAGGATTTCCTCGTATGAAATTCTTTTTACTGTACGAAAAAAAAATCATATTAATACTTGATTCTGAGTTTACTTGACGTTTTGTAGAAATATATTTCTCCGGTATTGAAAAATTTCCACGCTTACTATATTCGATTTACCACAAACTTTCTACGTTACTCTTACCTTTCGATTCGTTTTATCACGCGAGAAGAATGTTTTTTTTTGTTCGTAGTTGATTCCTTACTAACTTCAAGTTCCATAAAATATGATTTTCTGGTTTGAAATAATGTCCACCCTCTACAAGAATCCTTCCACCACCAATCAAAAATAAAATATCCATACTTGATTCCGAACTCAATTCCTACAAATTCAATTCTGGTTTCAAGAATTGTTTTCTTCGACTTGAATTATTTTAACCAATGAAAAGAAGGATTTATGCATCAAATAGCATAGCATAACCTTCCCTTTTCATTCATAATGAATTCTTTAGTGCAATGAAGTTTTCTCAAGACATTGGACATCGTTTAAGCCGGTAGAACCAAGTGAAATACCTGGTCTTGGTTTTGGCCTATAGCTCATTCTATAGAGTAAACTTAGGCAAAAATATAAGGTAATATAAAAACTTGAAATTTAAATAATGTTAAGAAACTCAATTTCTTCAGCGAATGAAATTATTGTGCTCAGTGCATTGAATGAAAACTCCTTACTGTCTACTCATTTCTATGAATCTGGTATTGAGAATGTTTGATCATAAGTCGTCTAATCTAACCTAACCAATGAAAATTTAGCCCGTAATCAAAATTGAATATAATTTTTTTTCGCGTGGTGAACTGAACCTAGTGGATAAACCGTTACTCAGTAATAATAGTAATAATAACAAAATTTATTGGATGTTCTTAAACATCCCAAGAAAACACCCTCTTTCTTAACGCAAGGCTTAACATTTATACTACCTAAGAGCGATAGAACACAGGATCCGTCTCAATATAGGCCAATCACTTGCCTGCTATCACTCTATGAAATACTTACCTCATGCATATCCAATCCAATATACCAACACCTAGACGACAACAATATATTAGCAGAGGAGCAGAAAGGATGTATAAAGAAACACCACGGGTGCAAGGAACAACTCATCATCGATTCTGTGATAATGAAACAGGCACACGTAAGCCATCGGAATGTTCATTCGGCTTTTCTCGATTATCTGAAGGCATTCGATAGTACCGCCCATTCTTGGCTTGTTGAAGTATTGCAGATATACAAAATTCACCCAGCCCTGGTAGAGTTCTTGAAGACACACCGGCGCACGTCTCTGCAGGTCAACATGAACAACACATCAATTAAAACCGACGAGATACCCATACGTCGTGGAATTTTCCAAGGAGACTCTTTGAGTCCACTATGGTTCTGTTTAGCTATGAACCCATTGTCCTCAATGCTCAATAGAACAGGATACGGATTTATGATAAAAGCAGAAAGGAATTATCATACAATCTCCCACCTGATGTTTATGGATGACATCAAATTATATGCTTCGAACAAGAAGCACTTGGATGATTTGCTGAAAACTGTCAGTGAGTTCTAGGCAGATGTTCATATGAAATTCGGGATTGAAAAATGTAAGACCCTGAACATTCAAAGAGGGAAAGTCATAGATGGTGAAACACAACTCCCAAACGGTGATATAATACAGTGCATGAGAGATGGCGAAACATACAAATATCTGGGATACCAACAAGCCAGATTGCTAGATCAAAAACAATCGAAGGAGAAGATTCGTTCAGAATACAGTCAGCGTCTGAAGTCTGTGCTGAAATCGATGTTGAAATCGGGGAATCTAGTCAAGGCAATTAACACCTACGCCATTCCAGTGTTGCTTTACTCATTTGGAATAATCAGATGGACTAAGACAGAACTGGATGATATTCAAAGGCAGACCCGAACGATGCTGACAAAGGACAACAATCATCATCCAAAATCGTCTGTGATACGAACAACTTTGAAGCGGAAAGAAGGAGGACGCGGATTAATAGATGTTGTCAATTTACACACCGAACAGATAAAAAATCTCAGAGAATTCTTCTCTGCAAAAGCTTTCACTTCTGACCTCCATAGAGTGGTATCGTTGGCTGATAGGGGATATACACTACTAAATCTTGCTACCAGAGATGACCTGCTGAATCTACCGTTCCTATCAGATACTGAAAAACAAGAGCAATGGTCAAAAAGGAAATTGCATGGACGACTTCACCATGAGATTAATCAACCACACATCGACAAAGAAGCCTCCAACAAATGGTTGATGAAAGGAGAATTATTCGCAGAAACAGAGGGATTCCTTATGGCCATCCAAGAGCAAGTGATCGCTACAAACAATTGCAAAAAATTTATAATGAAGGACGGAACATTACAAACAGATGAGTGCAGAAAATGCCATATAAGATCGGAGACTATACAGCATATTACGTCCGGATGCGAACAACTGGCCAATACGGAGTATCTTCACAGGCATAATCAAGTGTGCAACATTATCCACCAGAAACTTGCACACAAGTACGGACTTCTGAACACCTTCCAGCCATATTACAAGTATCAGCCGGCGCCGGTATTGGAAAATGACTTTATCAGATTATACTAGGATAGGCCTGTTATCACTGACAGAATGGTGACGAATAATAGGCCGGACGTAGCGGTGTATGGTAAGAGAGCCAGAACAGCAATGCTGGTGGATGTGGCCATCCCGAATAATAACAACGTGCTGAACAAGTTCCAGGAGAAAAAGTCCAAATACACAGACCTTGCTATTGAGATCAAGCAGATGTGGCACCTCGATAAAATAAATATTGTTCCTGTCATCGTATCCTCGACTGGTTTAATACCCAAAACGTTGCATGATAGCCTTAAGAAATTAGAATTGCATAAGAATACCTATATAGAAATGCAAAAAGCTGTAATTCTTAATACATGTAGGATAGTTAGGAAATTTATGTCAAGTATATTGTAATCGAGCCTATTCCCTTTGATTGCTAAATCTGGGAAAGGCAAATTATATCCAGCTAACAGCTGAGATATTGCATAAGTCCACGATAATAATAACAAAATTCATTGCACACTTCAAAGAATATCTACGGGAAGAAGACATTGGTATCAACGCTATTCCATGCCCCCTCGAATTTTTATAAGAATCAGGTATAAAAATTTCAGTATATAATATACACTGTGGTTAAAATATAAAAAACCACAAATTCACTTTCTTGAATTTCCACGGGTAAATATATTTTTGTAGGCTTTTTCGAAGAACTGTAGCGAATAACCAAGAAGACTGGAGAATTCTTCTGTATTTAGCAGATGTACTGAACTGTAAGCAAAACATCTCGTGAACTTGTGTACTGTGAGGAAAAATTTCTAACCGATTCTCTACATTTCGCAGCTGCCTTTCATGATATGTACTTCTTGGTATCCAAAAGTCATACAAATATTTTGGCTTTTCATTTTTATGTTTTGAACACCATCAGGGCCAATGCCATTTTGTGACGACTCTCGATCTTCAGTATATTTTCGGCATAGTAGCATGGGCTCAAGTATTCACATTTTGGAATTAAATATGTAAATCTCAGGCATGCATTCTGAGCCAACTGAACCTCATGCTTGTAGTCAACGGTGAGGAAGCTGTAATACACCGATAGACAATAATCCCACTGTGTGTAAAGTAGAGACTGTATTATTCTGAGCTTGATTTGTTCATTCAGGATGTATTTTATTTGACATAAAGCTTTAAGTTGCATATACAGTATACTGAGTCTCTTTATTACATACTTTTCAAAGTTCAGCTGACCATCAAATATTACTCCCAAATTCTTTGTATTTTCGTTTTCCGGGAGTGCAACATCATTTAGATGGAGAGTAACATAGCAATACTCCGTTCAGCTGTTGTGCCAAATAACATGAAACAACTCTTCAAGGCATTCAAAGTCAGTCCATGGTCAACTGACCAGATGTATACACGGTTGATATCTTCATTTACTGCTTGTAGTGCCATACTAATTTCTGAAGGATAAAAAGATTTCATAATCTGTGTGTCGTCTGCATATATTTGTATCTTGCAATTTCGAACTACTTTTGACATAAGTAGTAGATGTTGTAAACGGTAGGTCCAAGGATGCTGTCTTGCGTACCGCCTCTTTTGACAATGATTGGTTTTGATCTTAGTCCATCGATTTCAACGATTTGTTTTCTATCTACTAGATAGGCATGAAGCCAGCCCACACATCGTCCAGAGACAGCCGAATACTGCAGCATATCCAACATCATGTTATAATCTATAAGGTCGAAGGCCCTGCTGTAGTCTAATAAAACTAAGCATAATATCTCTGAACGGTCTATTGCAACTGTCAACTGAGTAGTCACTCTTGTGAGGGCTGCAGCAGTACTATAGCCAGCGCGGAAGCCATATTGCTCATAGGGAATAATATCATTCGAATTAAGATACTCCATGAGAATTCAATGCACAATTTTCTCCATCATTTTGGACAAAATAGGGAGGATGCTCAAAGGTCTCAAATCATTCAGTGACTCAATGTTATACACTGTTGGGAGTGGCCTCACCAATGTCACTTTCCATATCTTTGGGAAAAATTTATAGGTAGTGAAACGTTTGACATACTGCGAAATCATGTCATTAGAGGTGGAGCTATTGTCAACCGTTAGGGTTACGCTAATTACCTAAGGTAGCGAATTCATTATTTGTAGGCATAGCTCAGAGTGAATTTTGAAGAGAAAGGAAAAAAATAGAAGATGATTCTTTGTTTGGTAACTTTTAGTGAAGCAAAAACCAGAATCAGACATTAAGCGCAGGCACTTAAAAAATGTTTAATCTAATAGTGAATTTATTTTCAAGACTTCCACTTACCTTTTCAGCATAGCGGGCACTTTGTTACCACAAAGGAGTTATAAAAAAAATTAGTGAATTAATAATAACCATGAACGAGAATGTGAATAAATTAAAGATTAAATATGAGAATCCTTATCTTTTCTGGGTTCAAAAGTTCATTGACGAATCGATCAATCTGCGGGAATCAACGAGCCAACAGTTTGTCATCTGACCCTATATTTCTTTGGGACATCCGTGAGAAATGCAAGATTGTAATTTTCAAATAATTAAAAAATGGAATCATAAAGAAAAAGAATTAAGTTTTTATATCTTTCAATATTTTTGAGCCAATGGATTTTCTGAAGATTTCTTAGGATTTTTTGTTCCACTATATGACACTTTCCAAGAACCAAGTATGAATAATATTTTTTGGCTTAGTAAAACGAACCTTGTGAATGGATAAACGCTTTTTATAGGAGGTTTAACGATTCTAGCAGCCGTAAACATTTTGCCTCACCGGAAAACTATTTCATCATAAAACGTGAAGTTAGCCCGGAATCAAGAATGATTATAACTTTTTTCCCGCATGATAAAACAAATGTGGATGTATGAATATTTTTTGCATATAGCAAAATGATTCTATTAGATGTGGAAATAATTCCTCCCTGGAAAATCATGTTTTACTAACTTGAAGTTATCCCGGAATAAAATTTAGTGCGTTTTTTGTAGGTGATACGATTCGAGTAGACGAGGACAATTTCCAAGACGGGAACATTTTAATAGAACATGATATAAGCCATCAATCAAATAAGAACACAAAATCTTTCCTTCACGCGATGGGTGGAAAAAATGTTTTTTTTATAGGAGGAGGAATTATATGTTACTTCTTACATATGATAAATGACTTATGCAACAAATTCTCGAAATGATTCGGAAGTTTTGTCTATGGTATTAGATCTAAGTTCTACGTGGAATAACTGGAAATAATTCTAGATAATCCTGAAAATTCATTATATAAATTATGTAATATTATTTCAATTAACTCAAAAAAAACCTTGACTGGGTGAGCTTAGCCCAGAATTTTTCAATGAATCAAAATCGAAACAATTTTTTGTCTAAAATTTCTGCTAACAATTTTATTTGACATTGAAATTTCCAGAATTCATCAAAATCAGCTTCTCGGAACAAATTTTATCGTACTAAATCAATTATTTTTCTCAATTGTGGGTGGGACCAGAAGTGAATTATACAGAAAAATATGATATGAAGTCCTAGCATTATTTTGAAGCGATCTTTCAGATCCAATGTTATTGAAACCTTATGATACCTCATTCTGCGGAACCATCTACGCATGTATTCAGATACAAGATATAGGTTCTGCTTAAAATATTTTTTTCCATTGTTTGAATCTGTATTTTGCATGGCAAAATTACACTAAAGGTTTTTAAAGTCAATCATTATTTTACAAAATGTTCGCGCCTATCAAAAGTAACTGGAGAACGGGTATATGGATCAATTTCGAATTTCGGCATTGAAATAAATCACTAGTGACCTATGATTCACTAGCACTTCTTCTTGAAATTTATCCTTTCTTAAAATAGCCATCATTTAGGTGTGAGTTTTTTATCAAAATTTTAGGAATTAGAATTTAAAACATATTGAGTCATATTTGAGTAAGATTACGATTTTTTCAATATAACGAGGAAAGTGTTAGTATTGGGGAAACGTACTTTCCAATGTTATTTTATATATAGACTGCTCAAAAATCATGTGTTAACTCAATAGAAGTAAATTGTCAAAATAATGTTTCTTTCTAATACAAAAATGAATCTCAAATTAGATTTATTGGATTTAAGTCCAATCAAAGTTTCTGTCGCACAATTTTTGTTGTGAGGTTTTATGAATTCGGCCACAATGGTACGTTTGGATATCACTTGAAAATATCAATAACATTGATTCTGTTTATGTGTAGTTTCTTTGTTTAATAAAGTGGCAAATGGGTACTCGAACGTGAGTATTATGAATTTATTCATCATTCATGGTCATTATCATAAAAAATTATAATTTGGGGATAGCACGTACGTACATTCATCATTAAAATTTCGTACAAACTGATTCCCACCCCCACATAATCTCGTTAATATCATCGACCAATTCAGCAAATGCGACGGTTAGAATAAATTTCTGCGAAATGTTTATGCTACGCATTCATGAAAACCAAGACTTTTTACAATTTTTATATTGACCAATGAGTCTAAATTTTCGATTGAAGTTTTTTTTTAATCAGAACCGTTGAAAATCTACATCTAGGGGAGCGTAATTGCTGGTATCCTAAAACGATAAAACTATTATATGTATTCGGCAATGAAAACTAATGTCAATATTCAATTTATGAAGAAAATTTAAATGGTGTGAAACATTTAGAGATTTTAACTACAGCCGTTTCGGAATTCCTGGACAATTTTCCGTTGAATACACGTGTTTCATGTTGGTACCAATTACATGGTGCTCCAGATCACTGCGCACCTCAGCTATCGAAAGAATTAACTAGTTTGTTTGACGACAGAATACTGGGTCTATGGAATTGGCCTGCGATATCTCCGAATCTTATTCGTTTAAACTCTTTTATATGGGGGTACCTAAAGAACAAAGCTTATAGTTCGCCGATAAACTCGCAGGAGGATCATGAATTAAAAGTTAGACGTGCCTTTGACAGCATCCATCCTAATCTAGTGAAAAAAACAACTATTATTTAAGTGCGCTCATAGATTGAAAAATGTTTGGAAAACAATGGTGGTCGATTCAAACATTCAGTTTGATTTTATTTTCACTGCGTTATTTATGTTCACGGTTTCGTTCTTATATTTAATTTTTTTACATGTTACAAGTTTCGTTTCTTGATTCATGACGCCAATACGATATCTCGATTGTTCAAAGGCAGGTTAGATTTCTGCTCCTGTCAGATTTCTGTACTTCATAAATGACAAAACTTAACTGTAATTTCCGAACTCTTCTTTCGGAAAATTTGTCTTTAAATTGGGTACCTTTTGTGAAGTGTTCTGCAAGTTCTACGTATAATTTGGTGATACTAACCGCGCATAATAAATAAATTCATGAAATCTTCGTTTGAGTATTTATTTTCCATTTTTGTATAACAAAAAAACGATACACAAACATATTGAGTGTTATTGATATTCTTGAATAGTTTTCAAATATCAAACTGAGACTGAAATTTATAGTACTTTACATAGAACATTGTGAAACTAGTATCGAAATTAAATCTACTATATCTGATTCTATGTTCCATGGATTAATGATTCAATTAACCTAAGGAACTGCAGGTTATTGATAAAATCGCGAATGAAATAAAGACGAGCTATTTCAGATACAGGGAAACTAAAAACTCACTAGAACTAATTTGAAATGAGGTTTCATCAAAGTGAAAAACATAGGTATACGTATTTGAAGAGAACAGTTTTTGACAAATTTGTTTTATTGCGCACAAATAATTTTGCACCCTGTTCGAAAAATAGCATCAAAAACTACAGTATCATCAAACATCACTCATTTCTCGTTAAATGAAGAAATAGTTACTGACTTAACTCTGACCTTACTCAAACCGGAGCCAATAATTTTGGACAAAGAAGATGATAATGTAATTTAGAAAATGAAATCATAGCTTAGTGATGGTTCATTTTTATTGAACATATTTCAACAAAACATGCCTGAAAAAAGATGCTCTCCAATAAAAATACTTAGAAGTACAGCATCCCATTTGAAATAGCAAAGTTGTAGTCGATATCCTGTATCACCGTAAGTGAAGAATTGGAAATTGTAGATCACTATCCGTTTACTCTAATTCCAAAATAGGAAATTTATCAATGCACCCATTCCCCAAATACTTCGAATGGGTCCTTTTGCACGGAATTTATTGCATGTATTATCGGTTGAATTGTTGCCTGCTCATATAGAGAAACTCCTCATTCTACTTAAGTAGGGTATATCAGGCAATATACTGTATCGCTTTGTTTTCCCTTAGCAATGTTCAATGTCTCAATCTATATGAAATAGTTGCTTCCATATTACATCCATTGCAGATATTCAAACTAAATATTCCGTGCCGGTACAAATTTGATTGCATCGAAATCACTCTGCTGAAGCATGAACCAACTACGGCTCTCTATTCGGAAATAATACGAAAACCACTTATATCCCCCAAGTTTTCAATAGTGAAATATTACGTTTAATAATTTCCATTCCATCTCATTTGTTAGCAAACTTATAATATCCTAACATTTCAACGATTTTCATTTCTGAAAATATAAATGTTCGATGGAATTTAATATTTATTTTGTTATCTAGTCGACTACAAGAGAATACAGTCGACTGTTGATAATTTGAAACCCAAAGAACCAGATGAAAATTTCAAATTATCAAGAGTTTGAAATACCTAATGGAAACGAGAAAAAAATCCAATGGACGAAACTTTGATGAAAATTCATGCTTTATTATTTTAAGCATTGGTTCAACTCATCCCATTATCGATGTTTCAGTACGACAGCTGTATAAGATATTGTAAATTAAGAAAAACGCTTTCCCCTTCCTTTTTTATTAATTTTCGAGAAGACTTCATTGGTGGAAATAGATCGCAACTATCTTCCTTCATTTTCGAGTTAATCCGGTTTCTCGATTTCCTGAGATTTTGTCATATGTCAATATCTTGGTTGCTATTGAAGTGAAGTTGAAACTATCTTGACATTCCACTGGTCTTTTCTTGAGCAGATTGCAAGAACGTATTGAAAATTGAATTGTTTAAGAATATGATATAAACTAGTGTCTTTTGAATTTGAATCAAAGGATAAAATAGGAGGAGAACTTTTTCTGTTCACAAAGATACATAACATGTTTGATAAACTTTCCCAAAAATGTAAATTCTTCCAAAAATTGGAATTCTCGAACATTCTCTGGTTTTATCTAGTATGCTCTGTCAAAGAGGGATATCTAACATTCTACGGAAGGTTCAATATTATTCTTAGAACAGAGTGTTCAATGTGTTTACACATATAGCGGTAAATTTCAAGTATATTATATATTCGGATATGATGTATACATTGTATAATACCTTATCAAGTACTAAAGCGTTAGCTCATTGTGTGTGCAGCGTTGCGGTGAATTGTCGAACTGTCTGGCTTGTTGCAGTTTCCTTCACTTGACTCACTCTTCGTCTTCTTCGTTTTACCGATGTGTCTTCTGCATCGGTTCGTTGTAGGATGCCAGTTGTATATGTATACATAAGGGGGCACAAAAGTGCCGCCGCCAAGTCGAGCGCGAAGCAAACACTGCAGTACCATGCTCTACTGGAACCATTTCGCCGCATTTTCAGGCCCCTGTTTGAGAACCTATGGATAAGGACCAGAACGCAGAAATTTTTTTCATTTAATCAGATACTTAAACTCCAAAATTTCAAGTCTATAGGTCATTTAGTTCCGAAGTTAAGCGAAAGCTTACTCTCACTCATGATCATCAGAATAGAACTAGTACTTCCCATGAATTCAGAGCTGAAATTTGGTTCGGAGTTAGGGCTTAATGGCAACATAAAGGGGAAAATATAAAAACTAGGATAATCGAAGGTTTGGAGTACCTGGTGACCCTGATTAGATAAACCCAACCAAACTAGTAGGGATCGACATACCGCCTTTACAAAAAATATTCAACTTGATGGGCCGTTTCATTTGATGTCAAAAATGGAAGGTCTGAGTTACCTAATGAAGATCCCCCAGCTGGTCTCAGCTGAGGTACAACAGTCATTGCAATAATCCAGCGTAGGGGGACACATCTTCTAATTTAATGTAGCCTATAGCATACCACAGTCTTTGCTGGGCGAATGCCCCCCTTCTGATTTCAATACGCATATGAATAAAATTGAGGTAAAATTCTGGATAAGATTAGACTGGCTTTCGTAATTATACTCACAAGTTTACTCAAAAGAAATAGCGAATGGGCAATACGAAAAACTGTTACTAATGTACAAGAATCAGAACAGGAAAAAAGGAAAGAAAGATTTGTAATAGTCAAAAAACTACTTTTAAAAAGAAAAACAAATTCGCGAAATAGAATAAATCAATATACCATCGTTTCTACAAAAAGAAGTGAAATCCCACCAACAACATTCAGTAAAAAACTAAAAACTCTCGATGGAGCTGCTTGTTCATCTCTAGAAAGTAATGAAATCTGCGTATTTCAATATTACTCACGTATAGGCGAGCCTGAAATAAACATTATTAAAAAATATTTACAGTACAAACATACTTCTAATCATTGATAGAAGTTCGTCTGTACGTCTATTTTATGTTATATCGGTACCTGATTTGACGTCCAAAAGGAAGAGAGCAGAGGCCGGCATTGTCAATGCTGAATGCATGTGTTGCACAATCTACAACAGCCTAAAATAAGACACTTGCCTCTAATTACCAATACCAGTATTATTATCTCTATTATCTCGCTTAATAAACATAGGTGGTTAAAACAGATATAACATTACGTGTATACAAAATTGACTCGTACCTACCCACTTACCCAATAGAATGTTTAACGGCCAAGTCATACAACTTAACTATAATAATGAATAAATCGCAGTAAAGAATCTTAGACTAGGCACGACTCTGTCTAGATTTCATTTCTTTTTAGAGATAAACAAGCTGCTCCATAGAGATTTGGCTAGTTTTTTACAGAATGTTTTTTAGTAGGATCTACATGTACTTGATACGTTCCAACGAATTTATGAGAGTAGGTGGCTGTCTGGCTTGATGTTGTGAATGGGTTTGTAATACTGACGAGGATAAACGAGGCCAACACTGCGATTTGTTGATCCTATGCAGAATATTCGACTAAATTGTACCGCTTCGATGTTGCCCTGATTGACGATGATAATGAAGAGTGGATCGGAGAACCAATTCCTTGAATGACGGATTGTTACTATCATACGGTAGGTTGAATATTGCTTACTGAACAGAAGAACAAAAGTCTTTGTGTTGTGTGTTTTGTAGGCAGGTGTAAAATCACACAAATTATTCCAATGTTTTCAAATTATTTTCAATGTTCAGTTAATTCACATTGTTTATGAAATCTGAAAATTTTTTGAATCAAAACTGATAGATGGATTATAGTTCTTTAAACAAAGAGTTCAAATGTCGATCAGCAATATATTTTGATGCAATCTGTATCATAAACTCGAACTTAATTTCAATCCTTTGTAATGGTTTTGTTTCTAATTTTATCTTGAATTGGAGAAATATTTCAATTTTACTGGAACTAAGAAATTTGAATAATGAAGTTTAATGGGATTCAATTATAGAGAGGCTGGTTGAAAGAAAATTACAATTGACACTACCTATTAATACCTATGCCTAGCTAGATCAGAGTCCCTTCATCTCAGTGTGTGAAGATCTTCGTCTAGAACCTAGGTCCTAAATATAGCCTTAGGAATAATACTCATTACTTCATTCAACTAGCTTTATTACAAGATAAATCTCAAAGTCACAGTAACTGATTAACGAATTACTTACTATTTTTAAGGTAACTTATACAAAACAACTTAACTGAAGAGTGTAACCAATTACAATAAAAAAGGAGTCTCTGACGACATGAATTCAAATGACATAGTACAAATTCTCAATTCAAAATAATCTGAGCTTTTCAACAAATCGAAACTCAATGATGAAGCTCAGTCAACAATTAACAAAGATAGAAAAGAAGAATTTGATCATTAAGAGAAACACTTAGCTTTTCAGGAATTCGATTAATTTCCACGATGATTGGATTTGGTGTTTTATATCAGTTTTCTGGTATTCCTGTATCTTACAGCTTACAGGTTACTTGATTGGGTGAATATCGTTCGCAAGGTGACTGCCCCAGGTGGCAAGACTAGTTCCCTTAAAGACGTGGTTACCCCAGTCGTGAAATATTGAGGTTTGGCATAAAGATGACTTAAAATATCTTGACGGTGAAAAAAAATCTATAACAATACCATATCTCTCGACTATATATCTTTTAAAAGAACACAATGAATTTGACCTACCCTTGGAGTAGCAGATATCCATCTTGGTTAATTTAACAAAAAAAAAATCGAAATCCCTCCACTCGCTAATTGAATTGGTTCTCGAGGAAATCCGGCAAAATTACCGACTACTTATAACGCCTCAGACGATTGGAATTTATGCAAAAATCAAAGAATACTTGATTTCTATTACTGAGAAATTTTTCACTCCAATCGCTACAACACAGCTCCAATGAAATTACAAACGTGCCAATTTTTATATCACCATCAGATGGAGCGTCACAAACATCGAAGATTTCTAAATGGAGAAGAGGGAATCTAATGGATTCGAACTTATATAGACTCGGTTCTATAAAAACTATTGATATTCAAAAAATTAATAAAAACCAAAATTATTCTCTTCAAAACAATAAAGTGAA
Organism: Cryptolaemus montrouzieri; assembly: GCA_013387265.2. NCBI lineage: Eukaryota > Metazoa > Arthropoda > Insecta > Coleoptera > Coccinellidae > Cryptolaemus > Cryptolaemus montrouzieri. The sequence continues at coordinate 109,859,042 of JABFTP020000185.1, forward strand.
AACGAAACATAGAATGAGTTACTGTTTTTCGTCTCCCACAGAAACGAGAAAACGATCTTCTTTCAAGTATTGACTTCACAATTAACCGGTGAACAATCTAGGTCAATAGCAGCGACACCTTAGAGATATAACTATAATTTTCATTGGGTGTCATTACCTGTAGATTTCTAATTCGAATTTCAAACTGTTTGAATATTTAACTTGATGAAATGAAATTGAATTATCAATAAAATTATAAAAACTGAGTTTAGAAGATATAAATGATCAATTCGAGAAATCGGACTGTTACACCTTCCTATTTCCTTCTGGTGAAGAGTTGTATGACCACTTTCTCTGCCATAGAATCATATTTCTGTGATAAATTATCAAAATTCAATTTATTTCCTAAATATTTCGGAACTAACCTTCAATAATAAGTAAAACACTCGTTGAAATTTTGAGAATTGTATAATGACATAACTTTTTTATAGAAAAAATGTTCGTGAATTTTGAGAACTTTGAATGAGTATAATTGTGATGCAGCTTTAGGAAATCATTTTGTACATTTTTTGATCGCAATAATGAACATTACTTGTCCGATGGCAATCCCTATCGGGAAGTGAATGTTCAGCACTGAGAACGATTTGGTTTTGAGGTTTGGTTAGATTTCTAAGTTCATATTATAATTCGAGAACCATTAAACAGAAAAAAAAGTTGAATAAGTCCCTAAACACTTCACCCAAAAAGTGGCAACCGAGATATTGGCATATGCCGCATTCCTGAAAAATTTTAAAATCCTGAACAACTCAAAATCGTAAGAAGATAGATGCGATCTGTTTTCACCAATTAATTTTCCTCGAAGATTGATGGGGATGGAGGAAAAGTTTTTCTCTATTCATCATTACCCAGGGAATTGCCGATAGTGGTGATAACTAAGAGATTGTCATTTGTTTTGGTCTGTTCGAAAAACGATTCAAATTATTGGAAAAAGATAAGACTGGATTTCGAAATTCAAATGTTGGTATGTGAGATAACATGTGTTCCAACTTCAAATCAAACATAGGGCAAATCAAAATTGATTCTATTTCAAGTTGAATTATCAGTGGAGTCGATCATTATCCATATGGTATATTGATGTAAAATGGCGAATGCGCCAGGTCACACATCTCAAATATCCAATTATTCTTCTTTTCTATTTATAACTAGGTCAACTAGAATGAATATTATCTGTCTCATATTAGGTCCGTGATGGAAAGGCAAGTATTTCTCGACGTTTTTCTCACAGGCCCGAATGAGACAACCGAGGTTCTTATCATAACTTATCTGTGATATACTGATCAAGATTTCCAGGATTGGAAGAGAAATTCTCCGCCGCAAACTATTAACACCGAAAACGTTTCAGCAAACAATTTAAGATTTCGGGTTACTGGGTGATTCCCAGCTAGCTAAGGTACGATATTTAGGTCATTTTGAGAAAAAAGTTTCAATAAACATGTGAGTTCTTAGAAAAAATTATATAATTCAAGCAGATTTGGATAAAATTTGGTATAGTTATTTGTAACACAAAGGTGCTCATTTAGCAATAATTATATTGAAATTACTGGGTCTAGTAGTGCCCAAAGGTGCACCAATGCTAATCTATGGAAAAAAAATTTTCGCACGGTATTTTCTATAGTTTTCATACTTATTCAAATTTGACTGCTCTACATACAATTTTCTGATCTCATGTGTTCTTTCAATTCAAGCTTCCTTTCCGATCAAGATAATTGAAACCATGATATTGCATATTATGGACATTGAAAAGATAATTTGGTATTCGTTTTATTTCCGAGTAGTAATTAGATTTCACTTAATCATTCCGTGTCACCTGAAAAGGAATTGATTACAAATCTATAACACCACCAGCTTCTATATGTTTATTATAAATAAATTACCATAGCTCATTCTAAATAATAATAATAATAATAACTGTTCTTTATTGATAATAATATCAAGAGGCCATCGACCAAATTCCTTCAGCCCCATTCTAAATATATATCATACTTTCCATGAACAACATGAATTGAAAACCAATAATTAACAGTGAACAATTTCGACCATAAAGAAAATATATGAAAGAATATACGCCTACAACATATCCGGTCATATTATTCACGGAAGCTCTATTTTTGTGATTTAAATAATTGAAGTCCATGGAATAGTTGAGAATGTGAAAGTTCCTTTTCTGTAGATGGTATGAATGAAATTATTAGTAGATTTTGTTATTGTCAGGTCTAAAAATTCATTGAGTTATTAATTTCTATTTCTCCTGTATACTTAATGATGATATGAAGTTCGTTTAGAAATTGCAGAAATTTATCAATTTACCTGTTTAAGCCATGGAAACCTATCAGATTATCATCTACATATCGATACCAGAACACTTTATGTTTTTCTGCTAAGTGACTATTTATTATTACTGTTCTTTCTATGTTATTCATGAATATATCGGCTAAAAACATGCTAAGAGGTTATCCCATGAGAAGTCTTGATATTTGTTGGTAAAATATTGATTGAAATTGAAAATAATTTTGAGGAAGGCAGGTTTTAAGACTGACCAGCAACGTGTGGCAGCGTCTTATTTTTGGTAAATATTATTTCTTTCACTATGGAAGGGCATTCATCTGTTGGAATATTTGGATACATGTTCTTTATATCAAATGAATATAATTTGAGATTTTGTGTTTTCAAGCCTAGAAAATTTATTTTACAAGATCAATAGAGTTCGAAGAAGTGTATTTGGAACAGAATTTTGAGAGTTCAATAAATTTCCGATTTAACAACTTTGCTAATTTACCTAAAGGTGCATGTTTAAGGATTCCAATCCATATTCACATTTAATTTTGGATTACAATTCATTGATCTACACAGCATATCATTAAAAAATCTCTAAAACGAAATCAAAGCCATTGATAATGTTACTCACAACAACGGTTTTGATCGTCGCTTAATTGACCAGAATAAAACGAAAACGAATACATAGCTATTAGCCAACTATATCCATTTATAAGTACCAACGACGTCGAAAAATTCATCCCTTTAACATATTTTCGACAGATCAGTAAAATGTAGCATTGAAAACTAAAATCGCATTCATACCTTAGAATAAATTATTATGACTCTTATTTAATGTTGAAAATTCTATAGAGAATTTAAATAAATCAGGACGTTAGAAATTATATTATGAACTCGATATTACATTAGATAACCACTGTATTCAAAACGGCCCTTTCATTTTTTAAATCTGATAAATTAAAAGCTCTACATATTGGTCTGAAGTTCAGAAAATGTAATTACCTAGAATCAGTGGAAATTTTCAAATCACTTTTCAAAGATAACGAACGAACAAATTTTCAACGATAACAACTCATTTTCAATAGTTTCTGTACTGCATACTATCTAGTTTATCCAATTCAAATTTCGACCTATTCATATATATTCGATATCGGTTTGTACTTAGTTTTCATTCTATGCAACGGAGAAAGAGAGTTCTGAACCACGGTAATAGTGATCTATCAATTTAATTTATTTAGTTAGTAAGAACATATAAAGAAGGTGTTTTAATCATGCTTAATAACCAAATAGTAATAGAGCGTCTTGTCTCATAATATTCATCTCAATATACATGTCAGATTGCAATTTCCCAAATGTTAGATATTTTCATTCCCGCGATTGTGGTGCAAAAGCCTAGACTATCACGTAGGCAACTAGTAAGAAACTGACAGCTTTCGAAATGTGAGGTTCTAAACCTTATGAACACTCGGAGATACCATCAAAATGGATCTTCCGAAATAAAAAGAGTTTGAGAACTACTTAGAACAATAAAACTTAGAAAATAAAAAAAATACCTCGGCTTTATAATACGAAATAATAGGTATTATTTTCTGCAGCAAGAGCCAGTAGGAAACAAATTTTGTGCCTAAAATATTTGAGAGAAATAACTGCAGTAAAATTACTCAGAAATGCAGTAAATGGAACTTACGAGGGCCATAGTGATAATCAACGTCTATTGAGAAAATGGCACTGCAGGAAGAAGGATAATCACTTTTTCATGTTCATGTTATGCTTTAACTTGGTTTTTATTTTTCCCATCAATGAATCTAGATAAAAGAAAAGAAAAGATATCAGAATGTTAAATTTCAGTTGCTCAATCCAAATGAACATGTTTGTTGTTTTTATTTTCATACTATTGTATGTGGTGTCCCTTGGAATGCCGCTCGAACGAATAAATCCAATCTTGTTAAGACTGAATGAGCACTTCTGTACTATGGATAGCTGCTCGGACCAAATTTTCCTAAGAACCTTTGTATTTATATATTCATATCGACTGTTTTCTATCTCAAGGCCTTGTGTCACAAACGAAGCAATTCGGTTCCATTCTCATTGTTTTCTTGAAAATCAACTAATGGGAATCACTTCCTGAAGATAGAAATCATAAACTGCGAAAACTCTTCACCAAGCAAACAGAGATGTTGAAAACTCTTCAAGAAAATATTCATTCTTTCACAAGCAGCAATTCTATCAAAAGGGCAACATAATTTATGGAGTTTCCTGTTTTCGAAATATTTGTCTTCAGTTTTGAGTTCCAGTTTCTCAACTCTATTTGGATTGAAATCGAGACAAACATATTCACAACAATATGTTCTTTCGAAACTTTCGTTATTCTTACTGCACATTAATACACTTCTTACAATCTTCGTGAAAAATATAAAGTCTCAAAACCCGCAATGACCTTGGTAACTTCTCAATATTTGTAATTTTATATCGAAAATAGGCAGAGCGTTATTCTTTAAATCATTTTATTATTATTAATTGTTGAATTGAACACTAGTTGCCATTGCTGGATGCAAATTCATTTCGCAATATAAAAGAAAAGAAATTTCACACATTAATTTACTATATATGTAAGTTGCTTCGAAGACACTGCTCTATCAGACAAAATGAAAACTGAAAAAGGTTCAACAATTGATATATTATCTACAATATTCGATTAACAGTGAGTAAAACTACCTTAGGCAAACTGACAGAACTATAATATGAATGACATTTCAGGAAACAAATAAAACAAAAGGGAATTATTGTTCAAATATACTCAATTCACTCTATAATATGTTGAAAACTTATTTATCGATTTCAAGGATTCCTAAGAATTAGTATCAAGTTTTTCATTACGTGAATCTTTGATTATGAAAGTTTGGTTAAAATTATGATTGGTTCAAGTAATTATAATTAGTTTCTTTTTGATGAAACTATTATAATGTTCATTGACAAATGTAAATGTAGAAATTTCTGTAAGTTCTACCAATGAACATCTTACTACTTCCGCAACTAAGTTTGTATACATTTGATTCCTTTTTCTTTCTATTATATATTATCATTACTGCTCCGATGTGGGAAGTGTAATTAAAATTTTTCAGTAAATGATCATCTAACTTTTCCAACATATGTGAGGATCCTATATCTGTGTTGATCTTTAGATTTTGAGAACAACAATTACATGGCCTTGTACTTCAATTATTTGTTGAAAAATTCAATTATAATATTAAAAACGTAACCATTATTGAAAATACGAAGTTCTTCATCGAAATGACGTGGAGATAAAACAACATTCAATTATCTGTGGATCATGCTGTGGAAGGCTTCCATTTTTTATTGAACAGGAGGAAATTACGATATCCGTATGAGTCCTTTCATCAAAGATGGGGAAACTATGGATTTTATTCAATGTGGTAATGAATAAATCTAAAAAATTGATTGAATTGTTTTGTTTAAGATTGGTAGTGAATTTCAGTTATGGATGAATTGAGTTCAAAAGTTTTTTGAAAATATTTAGCTGACGTTTAGAACCAGCAAAATTTACAGAGATTTCATCCATATACCGAAACCGATATGAAAACTGTTTACCTATAGCTCTGTATTCTATTTTCCAAGTTATTGATGCAAATTTATGCTGGGAATAGATTTTTCCTATTTGCCCGACCGAACGGAGGAATAAAATTCAAGAACAAAGTTATTGTGTTTTACACACATATCTAATAACAACAATATTTCGTGGTAAAATTGAAGGGCTTACATTGAAAAGTTTCATACTTTTTTCAACAATTCCGGTTGGGTCTTGAAGGGGGGTACTTGGAAATGAGTTATTGATATACAAAAGAAGCTAGTTTGGTGGGATGAGGAAGATGTATATTTACTTTTTCATCTCGTAGTTTGTAACAAAATTAACTTTTACTGGTTAAGCCCAGAGAAAATGAGCAATGAGAAATCTTGGAAAAAGAGTCAATGTAGTTCTACTTAGATATTTGAGTACATAAATTATGGTAAACAATGTCACAAATACTTCTTTATATATATATATATATATATATATATATATATATATATATATATATATATATATATATATATATATATATATATATATATATAGTAATTTCTAGAATTAGAAATATATCACCGAGATGTTCTATGCTCTAACGTAACAGCCAGACACACCAAGGAATTTAAAGTAACAAACTAACGTGAGTCTAACATTATTTGAAGATAAGAATTAACAGGAAAAGTTACAGGGTCATAGGTCATAGAATTAAAAGATAAGTTACATAAAAAGCGAGGAAGCATCTACAAGAAATTATTTATAATTTTCCCAGATTAGTGAGGTGACAGTATTTCTCGGCGTTACATTGGCGAAAGGCGGAAATAGAACACATTAAAGGAATAACTAACAAACAAATAAAAGAAAAGCTACATAAAAATCGAGGAAGCATCTAGAGAAACTATTTACAGAAAATAACACATGTTTGGCAACTATTTTGAAAATTAGAAAGAATCTTATGATTCACATGATAATTTCACGAAAATAACTTGAAAATGAAGGAAATGATGATTGTATATTGGAGTTTGAGTTAATTTTGTCGCTTTCTACTCAAAAGAATTATTGTGATCGGGTTTATTTATGAGAAATCTATCAAGGTCATTATGAAAAATTTGGATTTTAAGGAATAGCTACCATAGGACATTAAAGAAGTTAAAGTAAAAAAAATGCTGTAAGGAAAAATTAAAACCAGATTTTCAAGGTTAAGTGCGGCATTTTGCTAAATGAACTTTTCACTCACGATATTTTTTTGATATAGGTCACTACACACTTTACAAGATAGAGATATATAGAGAATTTTAATATTTTAATATAATTTAATTATTTCAACTTCAATTGAAGACGATTTTCAAGAATGACTATTTTGTCCGGAGGTCGGCAAAGAAAAGAAAGCCAAAAATGAAGAATCTGAATCTGAAAAATGCTAGTAGCACATGCACATATCATCTGATAGCCGGATTATGCGCATTATACTATTAACCAGTGGCGTGACACAGGTAGAGGGTTGACTGGAATCAGGTGTTTTAATTCAAATTGTTGTGATATGATCTTAGTACGTTACAAGTTCATAGGAATTTTGAAGAGGTATTTCGGTTTAAATCGACAATATCGTTTAATGTAATCTATAACCAAATGAGACGTCCTAACCGCAAGAATAGAAATATAGGAACAACTGGTCTAATAGGGTATTCCGTCATATTAAGTCAAATGAGTGAATATAATTGGGGGCTAAAGAATTGTTTCCTTCAAATTTAAATATGGTTGGTACATTAAGGAAGGGCTTTATATCTTCCAATAAATTTTTCATTTCATCTTGGCATTGATTAGTTGGATTAAAAGAAATTTTGTATAGATTCGGAGATTTGAGTCTTCCGTTTTGGAAATATAGTCAATTTTGTTTGATGCTACCTCCATATTACTTTTATTTGCTTTGTCAAAATTTTCTCATCCTCAATTGTTTAGGTTCATATGATTTTTATGATAAATTTATCATCTTTGAAAATGCTAGACTTTATTTTGAAGTAATTTGGAAGTCTTGTTCTCAATAAATATTCTATATCCTGAATATTTCTGAGGATAATTTCGGTATCTACATCATATCTAAATTATTCATAAGAAGTCCATAATTTCCTTTCCTCCTCTGTAAAATGAGTGCTTGTAAGGTTTGAGATTTCACACTGCCATCTCTATACAAGGCCGGAGCTGCTGAGAAATGGCAACAATGCTAGCAGGGTTATTGACGCTCCGTACCAAGTGCGCATCATGTGAGCCATTGTTTACAGTTGGTTGTAGCACATTAAAGATATTTCGTATTTTATTCGTTTCCGGAAATTTCAAGCATTGTTTAAACAATCTGCAGTTTTCATTGCGAATTGTATTCATTTAAGTGTAACATCACTTCAAATTTTGAATAATCAGCTGATTATTCATCTCTATATGGTGTCTGCCTAGTTCTGTTTAGTTTTCGTTTCGAGACTCTAAACATGCCGAATACTTGTGTAGTGCCAGCTTGTAAAAGCAATTATAAATCGCAAAACGAAAAAATATCACTGTTTAATTTTCCAAAGGATGACTTGCTGAGGAATACTTGGATGAAAAACATTTCCAGAAAAAACTGGACTCCTGGTAAAAACTCTGTTGTTTGTGAAAAACATTTCGAACCTCATTTTATTTTAAAAAAAGAGAAATATGTGGATTCGACAGGTGGTAGCTCAGGCGGGGCAAGTGAATTCTGAGACCATAGACTTTGAGGTGAAGAGACCATAGACTTTGAGGTGAAGAACAATCCTCAAGCCAAAACTGGTATACCGGACTATGATTTGGTAAAAGTGGATAAACTTGAAAATGGTTGAGGCAATGCTGGAAAAAACAAGTGGAGAATTGTTAAGTGGGGCTGAGAATTCCCTTGAACTTGGTATTAAACGCTTACAGACTAGCCATCAAGGCACACATTGTCATGACGTGTTCTAAGAATTTTCTACGATTGGCTTATTAGGTCAAAAATGTAAAACAATCCCCAAATCAACAACACTGCTCCAATCAGCATATCTGCTCTGACGACAAGGCCACATTAGCGTCTATGTAAAACATGACTAACTGTGAAACGTCACATAATACTGAACAGTCTCACCAAAATGAGGCTGTCAACTCCTTAGCCATAGATAAATCAGAGGAAATGAATCAGCAGATGACTTTGCTAGATGATCTCTTAGATAACCTGAACTAATGGTAGGCATACTCTGAACACAGATCAAGGATCTCTCTCGACTGTGAAATGAAGAGAACAGAAATAAAGCTAGGATTGAGGTAGACGAAAACTCGTAAAATGTCAGAACCTATAAATAACATAGAAGCTGATCTGCAGATGTATTGCGATAGATATGGTAGCAAGCTAAGACACTGGTCGTTCAAATTACAGGACGCACTGACATGAATCAGCATAAAAATAGGTCAAGGGTGCTGCACTAACCATTCTATCTGTAAATAGATTAAAGAAACTGCACTGCTCATACTATGTAATTATGAGATTCTCTGGCATATGAGATGGACATATTTTGAAATTTCCTCATTCTTCCGTATATTCTACTGTGTGTGATGGTGGATTCACAATAAACCCAAGTACCAAACGACCCTAAGTGGTTAACTCAATTTTCAAATAATATTAATAATAAATTTCTAACTAAATATTCTTCTAAATAGGATTTGTGATGGAGAATTTGTATGATTGAATCTGATTATCAAAATTTTGTAGTGATCAACAATTCAAAGTGAACATGTTCTCAGCAATTCAATATTGATTTCTCATACCCCATTTTCAAAACGTTTTCTGATTCAGTTTTCTTTTCAGGTAGCTCCATGAACATAACCTGAAGATGCCAATTTTGCTTCCATACAAATGCAATAAATTTTTTTGCTTCGAAAAAGTTCTGTAGAAGAATGAAGAGTGCACAGTTTTTTGTTTGAAAATGAACAAAATCAATTCGAGCTAAGTGTGGAGTATATCGTTAGAGATGGCAGACCACGATCCTTTTGATGATGAGGTAATGTATTTTATAAACTATCAATTTGTATTAATATACTTCAAACGCCCTACCAGACTATTGAATATTCACTGGAAATGTTTTCCATAATTCTATTTTACCTTTTCGATGCAATATCTGAAAACACGAAGAAAACTCAATGGGGGAAAAGCATTTTTCTGGTACATGCCTACTCCACATTCCTCTTAGTGGAATCTGACATTTGCTTGGTATATTTAGTCGTTATTTCATTGAGTTCCGAATTGAATGATATGATTTCTCCAATCTTTCGAATTATCCAATGGTTTCGCTAATTCCTTTTTCCGGGCATATCTAAAAATGAAAATCAATTCGTACGTATACTAACTCGTGTACACGCTAGCATTCGAAAGAATAGGATTAGTTTTTGATGAGTACAATCAATTTGCTTCAAAAGCATTGTTGATATGATTCAATGAGTTAGAAGTAAATTCTGGAATCAAATTAATGAAGCACTGTTTTTATCGACAGATTCATTTTTCTTCATGAAAACAATTTCGTAATTTCTTCTCTGATTTGATTGATACATCATTCTCAAATCTAAAGGACAGTAAATAACAATCTCATATAAAGTCTTTACTTTTATCGGTAACCTTGACCACAATTCAACAGTTTGATTTAAACATAGTGAAAAGTCCACTATCTGGAGTCAATGGAGCTAAATTGTAACACAGAAGGAATTATACACAATTCGGGATGATAAATTTTACTTTGGTGACCGTTAAATTATATTTGGGTTAGCGTAGTATAGGTAACATACCTATACTACTTGTAATTTGGAAGAGGTAAACTAATTACTCTAGGTATCAAATTAACATAGATCCATAAGTCGAATCGGCCGGATAGTTCCGTCGTCTAATTAGGGACATTGGGAAATAACATCTGATATTGAAATAAACCAAATTATGTTCTAGTGATGGCAAATTGTGATTCAGAAAGTGTTAAATTTAATTGGAAATATAAAATTTAGATTTGCTAGATATAGTATCCAGTCAGATTAGTAGATTGCATATGTTTTTGTTGTTTAATTTAAATAAACTGGGAAATGGTGAAAGAAAATGAAATTGTACTCCTTTTCTTATAGTGATCTAGTAGGGATGAATTAACAACGTGCAAAATATAATTGAGAATAATATATTGTAATTTGGTACTCATAAAATCAATTCAATACTAGGATATATGATAGATAAATTCATATAGCATACTATAGCACATGAATTAAAGCAATTTTCAGCCCGAGATTCATAATAATATTGAATTATATTCACTAATTTCATCATAATATATTTTATTTTTAATTTCAGTTTACACATTTCAAAAGTGAATTTGTGTAACATATGTTTTGCCTACATTTCTAACAAATCATTTTGCTCATTCTTCGGAGTTACGCAGAGCAAACGTAAAATTTGCATTTTTATTGGAGCTTTTGACTTCAACGGATTCTTCTGAAAATGTAATAAAGATTTCATCTCTAAAAATCCCCAACGTAGAAATTTTGAGATTTTCACTACATATGTGGGAACTAACATCTTTGAGAGTTCTTTCAGGGATAGTCTTCGCCTGAGATCTTTGTTTTCATAAGGCTGCTGATTCTCTAGAGTAATTAAATGTAAAGCGTTCTGACCTACATTATCCAACATTTTGGAAAAGACGGCGAATAACCATCGTCTCGTCTGACTTTTGCTAGTATAGTTTAATGATAATAAGAAATTAGACTATGTATTATACTATCTCCTTCAGTCCCAGAATAATATCAGAAGCATACTTTTACACCACTATGAAACGCTTTACACGGAGCACAGTTATGAACTGCCAAGAATGGTAAAAACGGTGGGACAGAGGTCATTTTTGTATTTGGCACCGCAGACGTTCAATCTTTTACCTTTCAATCTGAAAAAAGTAGACCTATGAGAGATTTTCAAGAGGGAAACTAAAGGTTGGATATTCAGTGTCACAAGCTGCAGAATACATAGACTTAAAGAATTCAAGTCTTGTGTAGCTTTATTGTATTATTGTATTGAGTGAGTATTGAGAAAATTGAATTGTTTGCTTTAACTCGTAAATTCACAAATGCGATGTATTCTTGAGTTTGGTTTCACTTTTTCCTTCATTACTGAGGTTAAGAATATATTTAAGTATGAGTGAGAGCTTCGTTTGCAGATACACCTGGTTAAATATTCCACACACAAGGTTTTCCTTTCGTGGATGAAACAAGGGATTATTTTAAGCTCGTGTAGTCAACTTTATTTCGGGAGTCAATTATAGACATTATACAGGGTGCTTCAACGAAAACTAAACAGTTACTATATCTACCAAGATATTCATTTCTGATCAAAACGAAAAAACAGGTCAATTTTTTGTTTCGAGGGAGACATCATTTGGGGTACGAAACTTGCTTGAAATATCAACCCCCTAAGCAGGGGTTGCAATCAGTAGCTCACTCTGTAACATTTTGAATACGGAAGATGTGTCGAGTGATGACTCGGAAGAATGAATATCTCGGTAGATATAGCCTCTGTTTAATTTTCGTTGAAGCACCCTGTATAAAATCTAACATTGTTTTCAGTTTCTGAGAAAGAAAATTAATATTATTATTATTAATATCACACTTGTGATAGTATAACCTTCTTCTTCAAGTGTCTTCTCCGCGTCGGAGGTTGGCAATCATTATAGCTATGCGGACTTGGAGGCGGCTGCTCTGGAGAGTTCGCCAGACGTGCATCCATACCATTCTCTCAGGTTTCGCAGCAATGAAATCTTCCTTCTTCCAACGCTTCTCTTTTCTTGTATCTCTCCTTGTATTATCGACTGCCGCATGGTTTACCTCTCTCTGCGGGTTTTGACCTAGATATTGTAGTTTTCTAATTTTAATTGTAGGTATGATCTCCATTTTTTTGTCCAATCTTTCCAAAATTTCGGTGTTAGTAACGTGTTCTATCCATGATATTCTTAGAATCCGCCAGTACCCCTAGTATTCAAAAGATTCCAATCTTCAGGTGTTATCTTTGTCTACATTGCCTTTAACAAATATTCCGTTGAAGAGTTTATTCCGTTGAAGAATTTCACCAATATATCATACAAGTGTGGCTTACCTCAATCTTTTCAGTCTTTCCAAGTACAGTTTGTCAGGTCCAGGGCTTCTTCCATTCTTTATTGTTTTCAGAGCGTATGATATTTCTTCTTGTGTGATATCCGTACCCATTTTTTTTGGAGGGATTTTTATCTGGTCTAATTCTCCGCGGTCATCAGTGAATAATATACTCTCCATCTTTCAGTTTGGTCGTCTAGCAGTGTTATAGAGTATCCGTTTTTGTTAAGGAGTACACTCGAAGGAATTTGTCGTTCCAACCCTGCCAACTCTTTTACTTCCTTGTGTAGATTGAGAGAATCGCACTAACTTTGCAAATCTTCAATCTCTTTACATTTCTCTTCAAAGTAGATTTCCTTTTCCTCCCTTATCTTTCTTCTGATCAAGTAGTTTATCTTCCTGTATTCGTGACGGTTAGTATTTTTGAATTGTCTCCTTTCTTCCATCATGCCCAGTATATTATCAGTTATCCATTTTTCTCTCTTCTTTGTGTGGTTTGTCAATACCTCCTTGCATGGATCAAGTAAGCATTGCTTTATCGATTTCCACTGTTCCTCAATATCATTGCTGTTCATATTTATTGTATCAACGTTTTCATTCAACTGCTTCTGGCGACTTTTCAGTATTTCATGTTCTTTAAGCATTTGCGTGTCTAGTTTGGGCTTTTTCTTGCTTCTTTATATTTTCGAGTCTGAGTGAGACATTAGCAGTGAGTAGACTGTGATCAGAGGCAACATCTGATCCGGGGTATGCTTTCACTGATTTAACTGAGTAACGATACCTCTCATTGATCATGATATAGTCGATCTGGTTTCTGAAGATTTTTTTGCGGTCTATCTGCAGGTGATCACCATGTATACAATCTTAAACTTTTAGGCAGTTTAAAGAATGTGTTAGCAATTATGAGGTTTTGCTCTTGGCAGAATCGCAATAGTCGATCCCTCATTCTTACGCAAATGAGATAGTTTTATCTGTAGTGGTACCGTATCTACAAATAATGGGTCAAAATCTACTCTTCCAACAAGATAATGCTCCTCCTCATCGTGCAAGAGTAGTCTTGAACGTTCTTGAAGAGAATGATATCGATCTTCTACCGTGGCCATCCTGCTCCCTAGATCTAAATCCCATCGAGCATGTGAGGGACACCCTAAAAAGAAATCTCCTGCGTCAAAACGTCTTCCATCATGAACAGGAGCTTCGATTAGCAGTTCAGGGGGCTTGGAATGACTCAAGCCAAAATGTAATAGACAATTCAATATTGAGCATGCCGCGACGATGCAAAGTGTTATTAATAACAGAGGTGGACCTTCTGGGTACTGAAAAATATAAGTGCTTCCATGTCGTTTCGAAAATATTAGTTCAGGATTTTTTTTGTGTTTTACCAATTTTGTCATTTTCAAATTTCAAATTTTTTTTTTTATAATAGGTGCTTTGGAAAAGTCAAATATTATTTGTTTTCTTGAGAATACATTATATACAATACATCCTAACAGAAACCGAAAGATTTCTATAAATTCGAATCATCAAATTCATATTTTAAAGATATTGGTAAGTGTTCCCTAGACTTTTTTGAGGTGTTTATCTTAAATTCTGCCCACTTTGTCCTTCACCGATCTTTGCATTGAGATCGCCCAGGATTATGTTGATTTGTCTATGTTTAGTTATTTTCAGAGCTTCCTCGATCTGCTGGTAAAACATTTCTATTTCGTCCACGTCTCCATCTGCTGTAAGAGCGTACACCTGCATTAAGTTCAGTCTAGCGTGCGATGTCCTTTACTGCAGGAGCATTACTCTTTCGGAGATCGGGACAAAACCTTCTACTGCTCTATTGAACTCTTTGGTGACTAGAATTGAGACACCATGTCTACGTTGGCCATTATTGTTTCCGGAGTAATATATTGTTCCATGTTCTGTCGAGAATTGTCCTGAGTGGGGCCATCTTGCCTCGCCTACTCCCAGTATGTTAATATTGAGCCTTCTCATGTCCTGGATTACATTATGAGTTTTACCAGATTGAGACAGTCTCTGGACATTTCATGTACCAATGCGCATGTTGCTCAATTTGAGTTTTTCTTTTCTGTTTGCTTGGCAAGGATTTCGCTCGTTGACGACCTGAGAAGCCTTCTCCACTCTTCCCCTGCCGGATCTTGGGTGCCGAGGACCATGATCAGTATTTTTTCTTCATTGGTTTCCATGGCCATGATGATTTTACTAGGGATGTATGATGAGATGGTTTCCCCTTGCCATTCTCATCGCATTACGTAGGCCAGGGAGATAAAGAAAGTTTTATTTCTTATTATCATCATGATTGACTCTCACGTAGTAACGGCAGAATCAATTAATTAGTCCATTTGATCCACACCTTCTATCGTTTCGTTGTAAAACTTCATTACCTCGAGTTTTCTTCGGTTAACACAGCTGAATAATGCACTGTTCTCAGAAGTATCTCTGCTCTTTTTTGGAACGTAGCTTATAATTCACTCCTTTGAATCGAAATTCGTTATTTCTCTTAGTAATGCAAAATTTTCGAAAAATTGATTTATTAATTTATGCGTTTTTATGGACTAAAAAATTTGTAGTCAATTCATTAAATTTCATGATGTAATAAATGGTAATATAGTTCCGTGCGTAGGTGAAATTTCTTGATCCCTGGTGAGCAAGCATTTCCTTATCAATAATAACGACGAATCCCGCCACATACGCCTACTGTATTACACAAATTTCCAATCGCGACACATCGAAACTGCTGTGCGATGGTTGCAAGCGCTGGATCTACGTTGCCTGTACTGGACTTTCACGAAGATGATCGCCTAACTTGACAAAAGGTCAAGTGCGTGAAAATTGTCTGTAATACTTGTAGTACGATGGAATGGTTCACAGATGTTTAAAAGATGATCGAGTCGATAAGAATGATATTCATAGAGAACTTGAAAATTTTAAAATCAAAATTAATTAAATTGATACTCTCGTTAACGTTGAAAAAATAAATTCGGCCAAATTTGCTGAAGAAATCACCCAGGATGCCGTAGATAAATTCGGTCGTGCAAAGAATGTTCTTATGAATGGCGCTCCTGAACGGGAGGGTGATTCTGTTGCTGAAGTAAAACACGCCATACGGGCAGTTCTCAGCATAATGATCTGCCCTCTTATTCAGTCTTTAGCTTTCTTCCGAGTAGGCAAATTCAATACAGACATTAAATTCCCCCGCATCCTCAGAATTATTATGCAAGAAGAACGTGATTCCCGAAATATCCTCCGATATAGAAGAAAACTGATCTAAAACCAAGGAATCTCGAGGTTCCCCTCTTTTGCGACCTATAAAACTTATGGCACTTAACGGATTACGTCGGGAGCTAGAAAAGAATAATAAAATGGAGAATCAAAAACCACAATAAAATACTTAAACCGCAGTCCTAAAAATGTTCAGAACTTTCTTACATGGTTCAAATTCATTTGTTTCTCATTCAAACTGCTTGGTTTTATACACAAAACTCAATTCTCTTAAAGCTGAACAGGACGACCTCAACTGTTCAATGAATATCCTTCAACACACGTCATATTTTTAACTAAAACATGGATAAATCAATCTGAACGGTGTTGATCGGATCGATGGTATTTTGGGCATCTACTTGTGTGTCGAAATCGTCGAAAACTTTGCTATACACCCAGTTCAGCTCCATATTCCTGATTTAGAAGCATTACATATAAGACTATGCAAAAACAATTAACATGATATTTATTCACCGTCTCGGAGACGTTACTCGTGAACACAATAACACTGCTTGGACCGTGTGTCACTGTCTACTTACCTCCTTGTCGCATGCGATTTTGACTATCGTGGTGTAAGTTGGCCTATTACTAGGCTTCCAGATTCATTTACTGCCTTCAGTGACTCTACGATTTATAGCAAACTCAAACCTCAAACAGTTCGTAACTCATCCAACTAGATTTCGTGAAAACAACACTACTTCTATCTTAGACTTGATTTTTTCCGATGAAGATCAACTAATTACCGAGCCAAATCGAATATTTTCCAACCACCTGTCTGCCATATTTTGCGCATCATGATGTCATGGCAAATTGTGATTCAGAAAATGTTAAATTCAATAGGAAATATCAAATTTAGATTTGCTAGATATAGTATCTAGTCAGATTAGTAGATTGCATATGTTTGTGTTGTTTAATTTAAATAAACTGGGAAATGGTAAAAGAAAATGGAATTGTACTCCTTTTCTTATAATAATCTAGTAGGGATGAATTCTAATTAACAACGTGTAAAATATAATTGAGAATAATATGTTGTAATTTGGTACTCATAAAATCAATTCAATACTAGAATACATGATAGATAAATTCATAGAGCATACTATAGCACATGAATTAAAGCAATTTTCAGCCCGAGATTCACAATAACCTTGAATTATATTCACTAATTCTATCATAATATATTTTATTTTTGATTTCCGTCAACACATGTCAAAAGTGAATTTATCTAACATATGTTTTTCCTACATTTCCAACGAATCATTTTGCCCATTCTTCGGAGTTACGCAAAGCCAACGTAAAAGCTGTATTTTTTTGGAGCTTTAACTTCAACGTATTCTTTTGGAAATTTAATAAAGATTTTCATCTCTGAAAATCCCGAACGCAGAAATTTTGAGATTTTCACTACATCTGTGGAAACTAATATCTTGGGGAGTTCTTTCAGAGATAGTCTTCGCCTGTGATCTTTGTTTTCATAAGACTGCTGATTCTCTTGAATAATTAGATGTTTAGGATTCAGACCTATTTTATCCAACATTTTGGAAAAAGACGGCGAAAAACCATCGTCTCGTCTGACTTTTGATAGTATAGTTTAATGATAATAAGAAATTAGACAATATATGAAAACCCGACGGAAACTCAATGGGGGAAAGCATTTTTTAGGTACATGCCTACTCTCCATTTTCCCTAATTAGAATCTGACATTTGCTTGGTATTTTTGTTCGTTATTTCATTGAATTCCGGATTGAATGATATGATTTCTCCAATCTTTCCAATTAACCAATGGTTTCGCTAATTCCTTGTTCCGGGCATATATAAAAATGGAAATCAATTCGTACTTATACTAACTCGTGTACACGCTAGCATTCGAAAGAATAGGATTAGTTTTTGATGAGTACAATGAATTTACTTCAAAAGCATTGTTGATATGATTCAATGAGTTAGAAGTAAATTCTGGAATCAAAATAATGAAGCACTGTTTTTATCGACAGATTCATTTTTTTCACGAAAACAATTTCGTAATTTCTTCTCTGATTTGTTTGATCATTTTCGAAACTAAAGGACATTAAATAACAATCTCATATAAAGTCTTTACTTTTATCAGTAACCTTGGCCACATTTTAACAGTTTAATTTAAACATAGTAAAAATTCCACTATCGTAAGTCAATGGAGCTAAATTGTAACACAGAAGGACTTATACACAATTTAGAATGATAAATTTTACTTTGGTGACCGTTAAATTCATTCAGATTAGAAAATTATATTTGGGTAAACGTAGTATAGGTAACATACCTATACTACTTGTAATTGGAAGAGGTAAACTAATTACAGTAGGTATCAAATTAACATTAATCCATAAGTCCAATCGGCCGGATAGTTCCGTCGTCCAATTAGGGACATTGTGAAATAACATCTGATATTGATAATAGACCTTCAAATTATGTTCTACTGATGGCAAATTGTGATTCAGAAAATGTTCAATTCAACTGGAAATATCAAATTTAGATTTGCTAGATATAGTATACAGTCAGATTAGTAGATTGCATATGTTTTTGTTGTTTAATTTAAATAAACTGGGAAATGGTGAGAGAAAATGGAATTGTACTCCTTTTCTTATAATGAAAATTCGAATATTTTCCAACCACATTTTGCGCATCATGTCGTGGATACGAGGAATTCATCGGAAACTCCGAAATGAATAAAAAGTTTTTCAAATATATGCTTGCTACTGTCAGCGTCGGATAGCTGACGGTGCGGAGGTTTGGCTCATGCTTTTCCAAGTGCTTCACACTCAAACCTGGAAATGATCGTTTGCAATCCATTTTGAAGTCGTACTTTATTAATAGCTTGACAGATATTGAATTCATTCTTGAAATGGTAAAAGAAGCATCTTCTCAACTTACAAACCCACTCTCCCTCTGATCCTGATGGCTTAAGCACTTTGTTTTTCAGAAGGTTTGCTGATATTCATTCTCTACCTCTATCAATTATAATGTCCACATCTTTTAGCAAATCAAACGTATCATGAATTACTGCAATCTTTGAAAAGGGACATAAACTCGACCCTATCAATTATAGGTCTCTTTCTCTTCAGTCTATTTTCTGTCCCTTCGAAATTAATGGAGTCCATAATTGTCGAGAAAGTATTGGATTTTTTAACTAACAGCTACAGTATACCTACTGAGCAGGATGATATACCATCAAATATCAATTTTAAATCTCTGAATTTCCCACTCAAACAGCAAAATTAACTTCAATTTACTTCAACATTCTTAGGAAACTACAAGCAAAATATATGTATTCCCAACGATTCCAATCACCCAAATTAACATAAAATTCCGGCATGAAACTTCAATAATCTACCGAGCATTTTTGTTTTCTTTATCGTTAAAAAATCTTGAAATAGAAATTGAAACTGACTAAAGTGTAGCACTAAACAACATGGTTGATCGCTACTTAGTGAAATGATAACAAGCGCATATAGATATTAGTGAAATATATTCGATTATACCTACCAAGAACTCCAAGAAATTGATCCCGTTAATATATTTTCTAACGTTAACGTTATGTTATATAGTTTTGTGTCTCAGGGCAAGAGAGAAATTGGGGGTTTACCACGTCGGGTTCAACCCATCCCCGAGTCACCAACAGCCTGGCCATCTGGATGTAATTATGGTGTCTGTTTACAGATTCCCCTAAACCTCATTGAAAAAGAAAAAAACTACTCCTCTTTGAGACAACGGTTCGCTACTTCAAATGCAGCTTCAACAGAACAGTGAAGTACAGATTAGCACTGGAACGATGAGATCAGGAAAATTAATTTGAGGCCTCGTGTCACAGTTTGATGCCCAGCTTTAACTGCAGCACATCAGAGAGCTTGATTGAATTTTACCAGTGAGCATGTATATTGGTTAGAGCTGACTACGAGGGAGTTTTGTTTACAAATGATTCGCGATTTGGTCTTGTTCATCCATCAACGTTCTATAGTGTACATACGTCGTACATAGCTTATCTAGCTATGATTTTGACGGAGGTTCAATAAGGGTGTGGGGGAGGAAATTCCTTGAACACCCGCACTCATCTGGTCATCGTAAATAATGGAACCCTGAATGCTCTGAGGTACGATACATAAACTTTAGAAGGGCATGTTGTACCACCATTTGAGGCACCCATGGATGAAAACGTTCAGTTTCTGTATGATAACGGCAGACTTTACCAAGCTCATATCGTTAGGAAGTACTTTCAAGATCACAAAATCCTCCAAAGGTGTGGCCTGCTCGAAGTCCAGACCGCAATCACATCGAACATGTCTGGGATATTCTCGATAGGAAATTCAGAAACACAGCAAAACCCGCCAGCTTACACGAACGAGGTTCGGAATGGACAATGATTTTGAGTATGAGTTTTAGATATCATGCAGTGATTCTCGTCAGCGGTGAAAATATCAGGTATTAACAGGTTCTTGGGTTCTCAAGTATTCCTTAGTGATGGTGGATTACTGGAAAAAAAGCATAAATGATTAGAAATTAATCGAGGCTATCTTACAATGACAGAAGTTCAAAAATCCTAGAGGCACATTCTGAAAGTCAACCATACTTATCCATGATAAATATCGATTGAAGAATTGAGCAAACCGCCATTATCAACGGAAATCCTATAAATAATTGACAATTACACCTAATTGAATATCCTTGGATATGTTTATATTGCAAAATACCTGAAATATTTCACACTTTAATTACAAGTTGTTCGAAATTTACAGGGCATTCACGCATATTTGTATAGCCGTAACCAATTGCAAATTGAAAGGAATAAATCTTTTTCGGTTCACACTAAAGAGATAATGAGACATTTATCTCCAATTATATTCAAATATTGATATAGAGCCCTGCTTGATATCATTCAACATAGTTACCGGAAATTAGACACCTGCGTGATCGAAAACAGAGAAAACAGCAATTATTTCTTGTTTGAAATGATTGCCTTTTCTTTCAGTTTTACCGATACCGTTGTAGAGTAGCGCTTGGAGTTTCTGCTCTTAAGAAGCTAGAAGTATTGATTATAAAAATTGTTAGACAGAAATGAACTATTGTTGACTTCTTGATTTTTATTATCTTCAATTGCTAGTTTAATAGTTGTATTTAAATGAACAAAGGTTCATCAGTTATCTTTTATTTCATTTAAATGAACAAAGGTTCATCAGTTATCTTTTATTTCATTTAAATGAACAAAGGTTCATCAGTTATCTTTTATTGATTCCATATTATTTAACTTTAAACTAAATTGCGATCGATCATTGTTATTAAATGCTAAAATTCCTATAAAGAATTTAAATTCATCAAGAGTTTATAAAGAATAATTCAATAATTTTACATATGCAGACTGAAATTTCCTTCAAAATTAATTATAGAGAACATACAAAAATCATTAGAAATAAACAAGATTGAGCATTAGCCAACAACTGCATCCAAATTGGCAATTCCTTTCCTAGTATTGATAAATTAAAAGTTCTACACGTCCTCCCAACGCACAAAAGCCTCAATTACCTAGTTGAAATTTCAAAATCATAATTTGATAACAACTCCCTTTCAATAGTTTGTAGACTGAATACCTAATATATGGTTTCCCCACTTTGTACTTGGTTTTCATACAATGATGATCGAGAGTTCGAAAAAGTGTGATAGTGATATATTAATTTAATTTATTTGCTGGTAGTAAGAACGTGGTGGAAAATTCCATATGGGAAAATTGTACTTCAGTCGAACTAGTAAGAAAGAATAAATTGGATTTCGGAAATTTCAGATAACGAACGACGTAAAAGTTTACAAAACTCTCCATAAACACCTCAAAAAAGTCTAGGGAACACTTACCAAGATCTTTAAAATATGAATTTGATGATTCTAATTAAAAGAAATATTTCGGTTTTTGTTAAGATGTATTGTATATAATGTATTCTCAAGAAAACAAAATAATATTTGACTTCTCCAAAGCACTTATTATAAAAAAAAATTTGAAATTTGAGAATGACGAAATTTGGTAAAACACAAAAAAAAGTCTTGAACTAATATTTTCGAAACGATATGGAAGCACTTATATTTTTCAGTACCCAGAAGGTCCACCCCTGTTATTATTGACACTTTGGCATCGTCGTGGCATGCTCAATATTAAATTGTCTATAACATTTTGGCCTAAGCCATTCCAAGCCCCCTGAACTGCTAATCGAAGCTCCTGTTCATGATGGAAGACGTTTTGACGCAAGAGATTTCTTTTTAGGGTGTCCCACACATGCTCGATGGGATTCAGATCTGGGGAGCAGGATGGCCACGGTAGAAGATCGATATCATTCTTTTCAAGAACGTTCAAGACAACTCTTGCACGATGAGGAGGGGGAATTATTTTGTTGGAAGAGTAGATTTTTATCCATTGTTTGGAGATACGGTACCACTACAGGTAAAACTATCTCATTTGCGTAAGAATTTTCCGTGAGGTTGTTCTGTATGAAAAAGAGGTCAGTTATTCCACCAAGGCGTATACCTCCGCAAAACATCACTGATCCGCCTCCCTGTCTAACAATTTCTCGAGCATGCTGGAGACGGTTTTGCTTCCAGGTTCCCCCCATATTCGAATTCATTCCGAATCGGGATAATAACTAAATCTAGATTCATCACTGAAGAGAACTGTGGCCCACCTCTCTTGATCACAGTTTACGTGTTCTTGGCACCAAGCTAAACGAGCAGCGCGATTTTCATGGGTCAGTTGTGGAACTCTTAAAGGACATCTGTAGTGGAGTTGACCTTCGTGCAGTCGATTTCTCACAGTTTGGTCGGAAATTTGTGCATTATGAACTCATGATAGCTCTTGAGCTAATTGAGATGCTGAGGTAGTACGATCTCTTCTGGCTTGTAAAACCAAAAATCGGTCTTTGGCGACTGTATGCATCCTGAAACGACCTGTATGGTGTTCTTCTAAGCTACCTGTTTCATTGAAACGCGACCATAAACGGTTTTTGACACTTTGGCTACTTCCCAGAACCCTGACTACTTCCTGTTATGAGCTCCTAGCTTGGAGCATGCCAACGGCTCGTAACATCTCTTCTCTAGTCAAATGTCGTCTTTCCATAGTCGAATCACAAAACTTGAAGCATTTATTTGTGCTTACAACAGAAACAAAGTGCCAACTAACTGATTTCAAATACTGAATACATGAAATGATTATAAAGCAACGTCGCATCTGCTGCATTTTTAGTTTTTTATAAAAAAAACTGAAATCTGTTGCGGCACTCTACATAATTTGTTGAGAAATTGATGCAGGTGTTCATTTCTTAAAGAAAACCATCCATATTGATCGTTCTGGATACGATATATCGATATTCAGAAGTGTTTCCTAGACTGTTTTGAGGTGTTTATATGCGTAGTCGGTTGCGCTACATGAAGCGGCATCATATGTCTACATTTGTGCCTTAGTATTTCGAACCTGTAACTAATAATTCGTATCACCTTTTCTAAAAAACAATGGTTAGGTTAGATTTGCTGAATTTGGATTCACTCTGATGAGCTGCATTTTACTCTTTCCGACCTAAAATCTACTTATCTCAATTACATTTTCACTCATTTGAATCACCATGTGTGGTTACCGAAAATTTGATTATCAAATTACAATTTGCATTCACCAAATTTCACTTCTAATCAGAACTTTAGTTTGAATATCATGAAATAGAAAATTATATATACTTAATTGAAAAAACTTCAGTATTCACATTTCTGGTGGCATATTCACATCTATTAACTATGTGAAATACATAGCTACCAGATTCAAAAGTGATAAATTGAAATCTCATAAATCTGAAAATAATTGAGATATGTCAACGAAAATCATCAGAGCAGAACAGAAACCACACTGTTTGGATCAATACGAAAGCGAAGAATATATATAGAGAGCAAAAATTTTAGTTTTATTGTTAGAAAACCTCCGATTTTCATTCTGAATTATATTTGACTTCATCAAAATTTTCCTCGCAAGCACATCTCTGCTCTCGCCTTTCTACTGCTAACTGATCACGTCTCAACATAATTGCTCGTCAGTTTTACCGATAAATCTAATGAGTTAAGAATTCCTTCGGTTGTAAAATGGTGAACTTAGAGATATGAGTAAATAGTTTTACGCTACATAGCGTAGAAGTTAAAAATATCATCATTCATGAAATTTAATTCAGAGCACACAAAGTCAGCAAGAGGTCATCTTCGCAAAGTTTCTAAGAAAATTTCCAGTATCATAATAAAAACGCTTCTGCTTGCGTAAACTTCAGCCATTCTAACTCCTCCATTCCCATTTTTGGATTTCCAAAATTCAGAAACGTAAATTATGTTTGTTAGTGAAATGATTGCGATGGAAAGTGAGCTCGTTTCTAAACGTAATCGTGTTAAAATAGCAATACAAATTTTATTCTTCTCTTGCATATACAGTCAACAACTGTTCATCACTCTGATTTGTCCGCATGTATCAAATGCTGGATTAGCTAAATCTTGCAATAATTTTTATATTCGTGATTAGATGGAATAACCAGTGATAGCAGTATTTAAGAAGAAAACAAATATCTAACAACCTATAAGTTACTATTCGTTATTTCTAAAGTCGCGGTGGACATAATAATCGACGAAGTGTTTTGTTCTCAAGGGCATATCATCTACGAGTTTGCGTAGATGATCAGACAAGAGAATCCTGACCGATATCATCTACCAAAGCCTTGGAGCATGATCCAGCTAGAAAGCGTTTACATAAATTTTATATTCGTGGAAAACTGAACTATTCCTTCTCATCAAAGAAGTCAGTTGCTTTAGGGGTACCCAAGGACTCATTCTAGTTCAAATTCTGTTCGTCACATAAGCTAAATTATTTTCTTCTCCTCATTTCTCACGCGGAGTTGCCTTAAGCGACGACCCCAAAGTGTATGTCTATCATTTCGTTCATCACTGAACACTACAGAATGATCTTGGATTTGAATTGTTTTTTCAAATCTTAATTGACTATAATTTAATACATCGCTTGTTACTCATGATTGAAATTTATCCTACCTCAAATTTAAGAAAAAACAATATCTAAGCAAAATATTTATCGTTTTATTTCTTTTTATAAGTAGAAGAAAATCCTTTGAAAACGATTATGATTTTGACACACTTTTGAAACTAGCTTTTCAACTCAAACGATCCTCTAGATTTTTCATCCCCCATTTAGTCTACTTATTCAAAACCAGCAAAAATCAACGGCTCCGCTTACTCGCAATAACAATATGCAGTTAATAGATACGCGATACATACTCAACTCACGTGATATCTATGGTTTCTTTATTTGAACTGAAGAATTTCCAGATGACATTTGGTCCCCTACTTTAATTTCTAGTATTATTTTTCTTTCAAAAACTCTGTTCTATTTTCCTCATATTTCAAACTCTGAAGGAGAAAGAATTTTTCATTCAAACCCGATTCAAAAATGCTGTTGCTCATGGTTCTTATTTTGTAATTAAATAAACCTTTATGTTTGTTATTTTGAAATCCAAAAAATTTCATTAGAACAATTTCAACTTCTATTCATTTCTCACAGGAGTTGAATTTTGAAAATTTGAAACATTCATCTGTTGCTCAAGTTTAGTCTACCGAATTGAATCGAAATCCATTCAGCGGCTTAACCGTGAAAGCTTAAAACAGACATAGTAATCAATAATAGTATGGATTTAAAAACAAATTCATAAACAGGGTAGGGTGATTCTATAGGATAGAAAAATTTTTCCATTGGTGGTAGAAGTTATCCGTATTCGTATGAAGATATTTCAGAGTTATTACGTTTAAAATATTCACAATTTTGACACAAAACAGCTTCTTCATTCATGAAGATATCATACCGACACTCCAAAGATAACCTACCACTAGTGAAGATATTTTCCTTTACATCCAAATCACCCTCCTACATCCTACAGAGAATAAGATGATTTTGAACTAAATCAATATTCATTCACGCAAAAGTCTGATGAAAAAGGATCTAAAATAAGAAAGGGGAGAAACACTACCAGATAGTATTTTCAAATGATAAGTAGAGGGGAATTATTGATTCCAAGTTGGCTATTCGAACTAGTATAATGTGGGGTTTTCATAAGTTTATTAATTTCCAATCTTTCTAACAGATTCATTCTACTTCCCTTATTGCATTTGTGGAGGAATTTGAGATTTCCTAAAACTATTGTGTGATCTATTGATTGAATGTGCTCCAATATTGGAGATTTCTTGTTTGGAGATACATGTTGTCGGAAACTGTATTTAAAAAAAATCTTTTTTAGGGTTTTTCTTATATGCAATAATAATAACTGTCATGTTCGATTTAGTTCTTTGCGTCTAATAATTTTAATTATAGCCGGCTCGGTGGCGTATGGGATATGATGCTCGTCTCCTGCGCAGAGTTACCTGGGTTCAATTCCCACAAAGTCGGTGTGAGTTTTTGAATTCTGGGAATCGCTTGAGTATATATCTTTCGGAGAAAATGTAAAGACGTCGGTCCTGTCTAACAGAGATGTGTTGGACATTGAAGATCCCTTCCCTCGACACGAGAGGGGTTAGGCAAAATTCCCGGGTTAGTGAGGTGAGAGAATTTCCTGGCGTGTCATTGGCCGAAAGGTGGAAACAGAGCACGTTAAAGGAATAACAAACACACACAAATTTATTTATGAACAAAGCTGGAATATTGTTCTTGGAGGCTATTCTTTTTATATATTTATTTCCGTTTTATGATTCAAATGTTCGAATGAGTCCAAGGACATTGTTACCTTTGTGAACGAGATTTTATGGATATTATAAGTTGGGATATTGTTATAGTTGAGTATAGAAAATTTGGGGAGTTATTAGCTGAAACTTCAGTAGTAAATTTTAAAAGATCATTCTAAGTTATCTATGCAAATATATGACAATAGAGGGCAAAGTGACGATGCTATTGGAAGTCCTGATTTTTATTCCTTATCATTCGAATCAAAACTCGCCTCCTACAATTCAATGGTCCACAGAGCAATATCCAATCTAACCCCTCCACAAATAAATGTTTCACAACTGAAATAAATACCATAAATAGAATAGTGTCCAACAATAATATACCAGCCTCTTTTATTAATTGTTGAATTCAAGAAAACCCCGAAAAGAGACATGCTAGTTTTATTTATGTCGACCCACTTCCTTATGAAATAGAAGGTTATAATTCAAAATTCAAAAGAATCACCTTATTACTTATTACTTATAAATGCAACACAGAAAACAGATTAATAATTCAAACAACAACATGATTGTAACGAATGCCTTACGGCTTATGTAGATCAAATAGGTAGAAATTTTGAATGCAGGTTCAAGGAACGTATATCTTCAGATAGAGAATCCCTAATATTTGACCTCATTTCATCAACCAACCACACAATAGTTTCACACAATCTCGAAGAAAGTATGTGTTGAGAAGTTGAGAAATTAATTAACATGTTTTACCACTCTCAATACGTAACTTGAATCAATAAGTTTCCCCCATTTAACATTGAAAAAAGAATTAAACTTATAATAATCTTTGTACCTTATATAGTATTCAGCATCTGAAAGTGACCGAAGGATCGAAACCGGTCGTGCATTAACAAATTTACGTTATCTACAATTGGCGATAATCATACTAACATAAATTTCGAATAATTTGTATTCTAAGACTTCCTCCGGGAGCTAATATTTTCCCTGGATAAGAAGTATGTATATGTTAAAAAAATTTATTAAATCCGATCAGCAGTTTATGCGTGATAGAGAAACAAAAATCCAAACAACTTTATAATTTGTTGGATATTCAGGATATTTCCTCAAAATCCCATTGAACCAGTTCCAATGAAAGGAAAATCAAATTCCAGAAATAATACTCCAAGAAAATCTCCTTTACAATCTCAATATTCCTGTCTAGTGAAATCTATCCTTCGAAAGAGGAATTTCAGGATATTTTCGTAAATCCTAAATCTAGGTCTGTTCTCTCTTGTGACATTCTACCATATATTGAAGATGGGCTATAACACCAGTTCCCTCAACAAATTCGTTGGAATCATTAAGTCAAAAAAGATCAAGTTTAAATATTGATATAATTAAGTGATTAATGATATAAATTCATATTGAAAGGTCGAATAAATGAAATGAAATACTGAAACTGATGCCTTGTTCAGGAATACAATTGATTATTTTCATGTGAGAGTGCATGAAACTCAAAACGATATTATCCATGAATTGACTCTTCAAAAGTCACTGATTATCAGAACTACTAAATTGCACATTCAGGAATAGTTTTGGCAAAGATTCTGAAACACTTTTTCTTTGATCAAGATCATCAATATAATTCTTAAAGCCGTAATTCGTTTCCTTTGAGATGGTTTTTCCAACAATTCAGAAACTTGTATTTCTTGCTTTATTTTTAAATTTCAATTACAAATTTCCATATATTCCATCATAAGTGAGGAGTGAAATTTGGCCCATATCCGTTCCTGACCTGCAAGGTCCATACCAAATTTTATCAAAATACATTTTTTAATTAGATAAGTGGGTTAAAATTATCAAAATATGCGTGTAGCTAGGAACTCTTTCCACAAAGAGAGGAATCTTGTGATCCAGCAAATCGTGCTACGGACTAATTATTTTTTTAGATGTAAATATGTATATAGGGTGCGCCAGAGAAAACCGGACAATTTTTTTTCCTTTATAACTTTCGCAATTTCAGAGCTAGGTTATTCGTTGTTGTTTCATCGTAAAGCCAAAGGGCTTGGTTTTTCAGAAATTGTATCGGAATTTCACTTCCGGTGAAATCCAATATGGCTGACTCATTCGAAAGTGAGCAATATTTCAAGATTGCTGAAACGTTTTTTTTCACTAAAAAATTCGAATGGGGCATTCAGTCGATAACTCAGTCTTTTCTGAACAATATAACATATTGATCCTAAAAATATTCCAAGAATTGGTAAAAAAGTAGCGTGAAGAATTTTTTTCATTCTGATTTTCACCTGAAATCGAAATATTTTTTTCACCTCGTGGCGTTGGCATTCCTGAAGTTGTTGAGTTTTTCATGGATGTTCTAGGAAGACAAAAAACCATTTTTTCCTAATACCACCCTAAAATTTGAATTCCGTTCAAATTCAAAATGGCCGTAATGAACCAACTGCGTAATTCAATCACTAGATTGAACCTTCCCCATCAGTTTGAGAGGTCGAACTCGAATACTGATTCAGAATTGTGCCAATTGTCGGCAATAATATCTTTCTTTTCCACCGTCATATGCACCTCCCGTTGTGAAACCTCTGAACAGAGACTGCATGCATTAACTTTATGATAAAGAAACAATAATGAAATGTCATGGAGTTTTAGACCACATCTGGTTTGAATTCAAATTTTATCTTGGTGTTGCTTGTTTTTGACGTTTGAAATTGTTAACTATGGTTTCAACAAATGAAGATAAGCGTGTCATTGAATGTTTATTTGTGTTGGCTACACTGCTAGGCAAATATGACGCTCATTCCCAGCCCCTAATTACAAAAGAAGTACAATCTTTGATCTTGAGGAAAAATTTCGGACAATGTCTCAGATATGCCAAATCTCAAAAACCTATGTGAGAAGAATAATAAGACATGATTTGGGTCTTAAGTATTTTAGGAGGATTTATAATTTCCAATTGACGCAAGCTGTCGAAGAGTGCAGATTCGAGCGATGCAGACATTTATTGAATAGATTTAGAACCATCAGACAAATTCAAATTTCTGGTTCACGGACGAAAAAATGTTCAACGTTGCCCCACCAACAAAAACAGCCAGAATGACAGAATATGTGTTCCGATGAATGAAATCAAGAAGAATGTGCCTTGAATTCGTTTGCAGAGGGAAACACAACAATTTTCCAGGCATGAGATGGTCTCTGCCGGTATTTCGAGGAAATTTAAATCAAATATAATTTTTATAGAACAAGGCATAAGATTAGATTCGGAAAATTATTGACACATAATTCTCGAACATAGTTACCAACTATTGAGGCATCAACTCCTCAGTTCACTTTCATGCTGGTGAATGATTGCTGTTTTTTGTATGCCATGATAAGTTCAGTTGCCACCAGCTGAAAATGAACGGTTCAGAAATTGAGTCGCTATTTGGATGATTTTTATTGGTTCAAATCTTCTTTGGAATTCTACAACTTTTTCCATATTCTCCTGAAAACGTTTGTCAAAGAAATGAACAACCAGTACTATATTACAAAAAACGCTACTTACTCTCAACAGGCCGTTAGTGCACAGTGCACAGGGTGTCCCAAATTAGATATATCTAAATGAAACCTATTTCAATTGTTTTTAGGATAGAGCTAGATGCCATACCAGTCACTATACTATGGATTGTCTAAGACAGCGCGTAGACGATATCATCGAACCAAAACGATGGCCCCCAAATAGTCTCGATCTTAATCTGTGCCACTATTTTCTGTGGGGTCATTTGGAAGAAATAGTGTATAAATGATATTATTTTCAATAATTGTGAGGAGCTGAGGCAAAAATTCAAGAATATTAGCAGAATCTTGATCAAGAAGTAATTTCGAGATCCATAGAGAGCTGGCGAAGACGAGTGCGGATGGCTGTGGAAGCCAATGGTGGTCATATTCCATTCTGAGTTCTTGAATATTTTTGTTGAATCTTTTTACTCATGTAATTTTTTTAACCAAAATCATATCGTATTATTGTTCTCGCAGATGCTTTCAACAGTTGGCATCTCCGAGATATTTGGGATACAGTCATCCTGATCCTAATGACCCTGTTACCCGAAATTTTTCCTCAAGCTCAAAGATTGTACTTCTTTTGTTATAAGGGGCTGGAAATTAGCGTATTACTTGCCTAGAAGTATAGCCACGCACAAATAAACATTCACTGAAAGGCTTAACCTCATTTGTTAATTGTTAAAACCATTGTTAACAATTTCAAACATCGAAAACAAGCAACACCAAGATGAAATTTGAGTTCAAACCAGATGTCCTCTAAAACTCGATGACATTTCATCATTTTTGTTTATCATAGAGTTAATCCATGCAGTCTCTGTTCAGAGGTTTCACAACGGAAGGAGCATATGATGGAAAAGAACAATATTATTGCCGACAATTGGCACAATTTTGAATCAGTATTCGAGTGCGACCCCTCAAAATGATGGGAAAGGTTTAATATAGTGATTGAATAACGCAGTTGGTTCATTACGAACGCGAAAAATATTTTAATGAGCGGGAAAAAATGTTAATATTCGAGGAAGTCGGCCATTTTGAATTCGAACGGAAATCAAATTTTAAGATGGTATTAGTAAAAAACTGGTTCTTTGTCAAATTCTTGGAATATTTTCAGAATCAATATGTTAAATTGTTCAGAAAAGACTGAGTTATCGACTGAATGCCCATTCGAATTTTTGAATTTGAAATATTGATCATTTTCGAATGATTCAGCCATATTGGATTTCACCGGAAGTGAAATTTCGATACAATTTCTGAAAAACCTAGTCCTTTGGCTTTCTAATGGGGCAAGAACGAATAATCTAGCTTAAAACTTGCGAAAGTTATAACGAAAAAAAAAATTGTCCGGTTTTCTCTGACGCACCCTATATATTGTTGAATGATGATATATTGAATTGTTACTGTTCTGGGCAAGAACAAAGATGAATTCCGAAAATAAATGAAACATCTCTATTCATTCAGCCTAATTTATTTCTTCCCGTTGCAAGTTATCCCCTCAAGATGCAATGCATTTATGTTAACATTGTTTAAAGATTCGGGATGCCAAATTTTCATTTTCAGATATATCCTGCAGAGTGTGCAATAACACATATTGATTTCCTCGAACGGTTTGCCCGCAAAGTTAGTAGTAGCTGTTGAAACGTTTCCATCTTTATTCATTAGAAGATGTTCCAATGCGAAATTAAAATTTTGCATTTCACTTTCATTCTCCTACCTTCATTCTTATAATTTTCGCGAATTTTATTCCCAGAAAATTTTCTGAATCTATAATTATGCATAGAATTGAACAATATTCACATTTCCAGATCTTTCGAATTTTCTTATTCACCGGTCAGTTTTTGAATTTTTGTTATTGATGAAAATTTCATTCCGACTACTTCAATTATAAAAATAATAACATTTCATTTCCATTTGAATTGATCAAAACTGAAAGTTGCTTCTTACTCAATGTTCCATAGGGTCCGTATGGAATCAGGAAAAAAGCCACCAAAAGCAAATAAACATATTCATGAAAAGAGGAGTTGTGAAAATTGAAATAAAAGTTCAGACGAGATCTACTCATATACTATTTCTTAAAATTTTTCATAACTCCATATTTCAACTCAACTAACTCAATGTGTAAACACATTGAGAACTTCTATTCAGGGAGCAATATTCAAAATTTCGCAGAATGTTAAATGTTCCAATGACAATCATCTACTGAAATAATTGATTTTGACTTCTGCTTCGATCAGGCAGTTAAAAGTGGTTTGACTTTTGAAATTTTCTTCTTTGAAATATCCTTCATCTTTTTCGTTTCCTGGTGTTTCTATTCATGAAATTCGACTAGATTTTTCAACTACTATTTGACCCAGATTGAAGATGATCATGAAGAGTCGAGGGGAAAGCCGGCTCCTTCGGGGAGGAATATTTAACATTCTACAGAATATTAAATATTGCCGCCTGAATAAAACTCTTGAGGTTAATGTCATTAATTTCATTATCTTCTATATAATTCGGGACAAAGGTTGTATATTTACAAGAATTGACCTGTTCTGGATCTGACTCGACGTTTTTTCCGTCTTGTGTTATGCCTTTCTGCAGGTGATGTTCATTGAGATTGAGAACTCGTTCAGTACACCGTTGGATATATCACTTGAATTGAGTAGTTTGGGCAATACTGACTTGACGCTACTTTGTCGTTTTCGTTTCCGTTCCCGTGTCTGCAAATAACGTTTATTTGAACTTTGATGGACTTACAGGTGAAACGTTTTGGTAACTCAAAAACTTTGATGCGCAGATAAAAATAGGATTGAATGAACCTGATTAAATTACACAAAATAAATTTAAGTGCGTCGATGCCTTTTGAAGATGAGTTATCGTTTTAATACTAAATGATTCGCCAGTAAGAATCGCGTTTCGACAGTCCTGTGTACGTTAGTAATTAAATCAACAGTTTATTTTTAGTTTTCGGTTATGTTAGTTATGTTGGTTACTTTGTTTTTGTATTGAGTAACGGTTCAAACCAATACTGGAATTCAAGGTCATTTTAATACTTGAGTATTCAATGTTATCACCACTTACTTAAGTGGGCATCAAAATATATCGTGTGTACACTCAGTGCTTCTTTGTTCTATTCTTCTGAAATATTGTATGGAAAAAGTAAGAAGAAAAGAATGATAGAGCTCAAACCGTTGCATAATTCAAAAATATTTTCTAATTCACAGGGTGTTCAGTTTTAGAGATTTACATCAAAGTTATGTTCTTTCAAATGGAGACCCCAATTTTTGCAACTTATTATTTAATACTCAAATCTAACGGTATTTGAGTAATTCGAGATATTGTAAGAATTTAACGTTTACTCTTGCTGTAGTCCTTAGGATTGTCAAAAATATCCACCGAGACACTTAGACTTTCTCAAAGAACAGAGTTTTTATGACATCAGAATTATAGAGGGTGTAAATTTTTCATTGTCAACATTCGCGAAAATTCAAATCTCATTAGTTCTCCTATTTCAAATGGCACATATTGAATTGAATGGTTGAATCTGATTAAACGTTCCAATACCTATGGAATGGTGTATGGGTTTCCTTTACTTTTTTCAACGGTTCTCGAATTGAAAACGAATTTTCCTTTATTTAGAAATTTATTCATGAGAAATGTGCATTGAATTCAATTTTCATTGGAAAATTTACTGAAAACTTAATAAATGCTCAAAATGTCTACCTTCTCCTTACACACCCTCTGGACACCCAAAACTACAGGAGTTATTCTACTGAATTCTTTACGAATCATTTTTTCATATCGTCCATTGTGGTAGCAACAATTCTGTTAATTTTCGATTTTACCATATCCCACAGAAAAAAGTGAGATCTGGAGATCAAGGAGCCTCATCGACCATATCTCCTGTTCTGATACATTTAGTTCTTGATGAACTGAGGGGAAAATGTGTAGGAGATCGATCTTACTGAAACGATATTTTATTTCGAACTCTTTCTGGAAAATATTTCCATTGTCCTGGTCGTTCAATGGCCTTTTGAAAAAATATAGTCCATCTACATTATTCTCCATCTTTAGGCACCATTTTGCAGAAAATTGATCATTCGGTTGATGAGCGGATTTTCTTGACTGTAAGAATGAAAACTATGACTATTCACGAATGCACATTTTAAAGAAGAGCACATTCATCAATGAATAAGATGAATTTTGAGGAATTTTCACTTTCTGTCTATAGATTCTGGAACCATTCAGAAAATCCTATTCTTTCTTAGAAATTTTACTCCACGAATTCTTGAAAAAGTTGAACATGGTATAGGTGATATTTATTCACTTTTGAAGTCGTAGACTATGAAGATTTGTTCATATATAAGTGTAATTTCACATACACTTATTTCCGGATTTTCCACCACAACAATGTATTTTTACAGTTATTTATTTTCGTTTAAGACCGTTTTTGTTGATGGCGTTTCTTCATAATTAACGCTTTTAGTCTTCTGAAAACGTCGATTCAACTTTCCAAAAACTTCTACTCAGGGATGTTTCCTTTTTGGATATGTGACCATCAATTATTTTTAGTTGGATACACCCATATTCGCTGATTCCTCTCTACAAAAATTCATGATGTTGAGGAAAATGAGAATTAATTGTATATGCGAATGAGAAATTCACTGGTAGTATTGTTACAATGAATATGAACAGTGAATAATTATCAATCAACATAGTATCATAGTTGTTTACAATATTCTTTAACATTTGAATTTGGGAGGCTTTTACTTGGTAAAATTCCATTATCAATAATAAAAACAAGTACTATGTTTTAAGGAATTTTACTTAATAATTGCGATTCGTAACGCGTTTCACTACACCGTAGCTTCTTCAGACGAATAAATGTACAGAAAATAAGAATGAGAATATAAATACAAATTTGTTTAATTACCCAAATAATGGTTACAATCCTGAACTAATAAATAAAACTGTAAATAATAAAGAAAGTAGAATCGCATTGAATGAAGTTTACCCTGTCGATAAATTGAAACAAAATTTCATTACCTTAACCTACGTTAGCATTACAAGTGAGAAACTGAAATCATTCTTGAGTAATAATAATTTCAACATAGCTTTCCAAACTAATAATAGTTTAGGCAAATATATGAAAAATAATAAAACCAAATCAGATAAAAACAATAAATCAGATGTTTATAGATTGAATTGCAATGACTGTGATAGTTTCTACATTGGTAGAATACATAGAAATTTTAATATTAGAATATCGGAACATAAACGCAGTTTTTCAAATAAAAAATCAGATTCAAATTACGCGAATCATCTCCTAGGAAATAGTTACTCTTTCGACCCTCAGTTTGAAATTTTGCATACAGATTATAAATATTGGAAGGTAGATCTTTGGGAAACCTTAGAAATCAACAAACACAAACACTCAGCTAGACTCATCAATGAATAAGTCGATTTAAGCCCTTCACCTCTATTGAATCTCTTCAGGGAGCAATCTATTCCTTAATTTTATCGGATATACCTGTCATCAATAACCACTTAAGAAGGAGCAACCCAATAAGCTTTTAATTACATTAAATACATTTGTATTATTATTCTCATTCTTATTTTCTGTACATTTATTTGCTTTAGAAGCTACGGTGTAGTGAAACGCATTGCCAATCGCAATTATTGAGTAAAATTCCTTAAAACATAGAACTTGTTTTTATTAACAATATTCTTTACACATATGTAGGCATGGCTCACCATTTCTGGATATGAAGGGTTTTATATTGTCAAAGATCAATATAAAGCATCAAGTCGAAGTAGATCTACAGATATGAAGTAATCACATGAATGTATTGTTTTATGAAATTCTATGAGAAAAAAAAAATTCGAATGAAAAGTTGTTAGCGGTGAAATCGCAGGATAGTGACTGTTCCTGCCATAACTGATGACATGAAACGAAAAGTTCTGCGTAATGAAGAAATATTATTCATCAGTTTGAGTAGTGTTTTTAAGAAAAACGTGAACGTTCTAAGAAACCCATACATCATTCTATAGGTATCCAAATTTTTATTCAGATTCAATCATTTCACACAGAATGTGCCATTTGAATTAGGATAATCAATGTTATTTGAATGTTCCAAATTTTGACAATTAAAAGTAAACATTCTGTATAACCTTGCTATCATCCACTCTGATTAAAAAAAACTATGATCTTCTACAAAAATTTGGGTTAACTTTTCTAACAATCCTGACTATAGGAAGCGTTTGGGGAAGGTCAAAATTTTACAAAATCTCGAGTAATTCAAAAACCGTTTCTCAGAAAACTCACATTATTTCAGTATGAGAAATATAAGAATTGATCTTGGTTCAATATTGCCAAGGCTACTGTTTCAGCGAACAATTCTCCAGATGCTATCTATATAATGGAAACAATTTCTTCTATATAATAATTTTTTAATCCTTTAGGTTGCTTCTCGAGTTATTACTTCTGCATACAACTTTTCAGATTTATTTTCAAAATACACTCTTGCATTGTCAATTTAAGAGATATAAGAGTATTATCTGAAGCAACAACAATATCATGCTATTCAGACATTCTCTGTTTATTATGAAAATGAGTACGTCGACGAAAAATCTGTTTACTAAGAAGATCATTTAAATCAGTTAATTCATGACGTTTACGATATCTAGATAGGATAACTTTCTGAATTGCTGACTTTGAGTGGTGCTTATGATATTTACAAACCAGTTTCCTAGTTTTACATTGTAATTCATTTAAATCTGTTTAAGATCATTTAATAATTCAAAAGGGGACGCTAGAATAGAATCTGTTTAGGAATTGGTAGCCCTGAAAAATTTTTACTATTTAAATGAATCTTAATAATTCTCAGTCTATCATAATATGCACTTCTAATGTTTTCTTAAGAGGTGCTATGAATAATTGTACTGTCCTGAACAAATCTTGTATGTAATATATCGTCTTGATATACGATCTCGTATAAATAAGTTAGTTGTGTTAACTTGGATTCAGCTAATAGACTCTTCAATTCAAGGACGAAGTTATTAGCATTTAATTCATGAATTCCGTCAAAAACATAACCAAGAAGCAGTCAAAAATCTTCTTGAGAAATGCCCTTCTGAATGGAATGACTATATATATATATATATATATATATATATATATATATATCAAATATCTTCCGCGATAAACTTCGCGAGGAGTCTACATATGTAAACTTAGACAAGACGAATCATTCAAAAATCTGCACTTAAGCAGGATGCCGAGAAACAAGCGGCAGACTGCAGCTTCGCCCTTATTAGGAGCTCATCATCTCTCATATATATATATATATATATATATATATATATATATATATATATATATATATATATATATATATATATATATATATATATATATATATATATATATATATATATATATATATATATATATATATATATATATATATATATATATATATATATATATATATATATATATATATATATATACGCAAGTGTGAGTTCAGGAAAATGCAATATACCATCCTGCGTATGATTCAATAAACTAGTGAAAAAACATGAGGAAAAAACTCGTTACCCTCTCGCTATTGCACTAGCCACAGCTTGTCTGTTTAGGATGTGTTAGTGTCGTGTACATAAAGAGTACCAAAGATTCTTCTGCTCAGCAGCTTCAATTCTCATCTTGAACTCCATGATTTCCAGACGAGACAAGGGTGAAAGGAAGGGGGTTTGGGACAGTAATCTGTAACAATGGTAAATGAAAACTAGCAGAAAAATATTTCAACAATCATACCTAACTTTTATATTTCTAAACACACTTGAATTTAAGAAAAAAATTTTACATAGCAAGCAAGGCCATAAAATGGACCAAGGAGATAATCAAAAAGTACTTAACCTGCGATATTTCCTCTTTCGCGGAGATGTTCTTCCGTCGCAGTGAGTCTCCTGAAACATTATCACTTCCTTCTTCTTTCTCGCCAATTTTGAAGTATAATCGCAAAATCCCCTCAATATCAAACTAACAAAAAAATTCCCTCTCTGTTTGACCGATAGAGCCCCGAGGTCTCGGTTCGGTCTTCTGATGCCGATTATGATATATAGATGTTCATTATGAACCCAATAATTTTGGTTGACATCTCCCATATAATATTTCTTCATGGTTCTTGTTCAATTTATAGAAAAATTTGCGAAAAAATTTTGACAGCTTCGATCAAGAATACTCAAATGAAGTTTGGTTCTCCAATTCTTCAGGACAAATTCAAGAAAAAGGCAGAGTATCTCATTTATTTCAGAAATTTCCTAAATTTCTTGAAACCATGAATAAGGAGGACTATGGGAAGCCATTTGGTAATCAATAAAAGCTGTATGAATATTACTGAAAGCAGGTAATTGTTCTTTATTGACACGGATCAATGGTATTAGCACCTTTCGGCTTCTAATAGCTAATTTCTTGTGAGAAAAATGGAAGACTAGCTGAGGGGTTGTTGATTATGAATGGGAAACATTTTGCCAATTTCTCGTGAATTCAAGAGAATTTTTTGTTCCGAAACTTATGAATGCTATCAGTACCTGTAATTTATATCCTCGTTAAATGTACTTTTATTAAAACTATTAACGAATAGAATAATTACGTAAAATACACAGCTTGCTTTATTAAAAACTACAAGTACAGTCTTTAACTTAGTAACTACCCTTTTGAGTTGAATATTTCGAAAATTATCCTATATCATTCAAAAGTAGTTCTACTTCGGGAAAACCGCATCCTCATATCTCTATTTTTTCAGAAGTCACCATTCAAGCACAACGAATGGGACACTCTGTATAATTCATACCTATAGTGGCATAATTTTAAAACTGATTTTGAAGGGGCAGTTGTTGAAGAGTATACATGAGAATCTATTAGAAAAGATAAAGTTCACGTCAACTTCCAGTTCGACTAGGAATCGCAAAACGTTCAAAATGTAGATGCATCGAAACAAAATGACGAAAATTACAAAAAATATCTCTAGTCATTCTCCATATTCTTCCAATTGGTCAATAATTTTGGGTACCTCAATATACCATTCGAACTTAGCAAACGCATTCATTATCAGCATGAAAAAGCATGTCTACATTTCAAATAATTCATAATTCAAAAGAAAAGGAGACTTTTCCATTTCAAACGATGATTCCACAATTATTTCGTATGCGGTTGCACCTAACGGTACCAGCTTATAGATTTATTCATTAATCTTTAGGTGAAATTTAAAATGACTTATCACATAATAGATTGATTCTAAATGAGTGAAAACAACAGAAGATTCATTCAATTCTTCCGTGATACATCACTAGGATTGACTAATTTAATCTGTTCTCAATTTTCAATCACTTTACTTGGAAACAATATCTTTTTCACATTGTTCTCAAACCTTTTTGGGAAATTGCCATGAGCTATTGCATTCGTTTTACTTAACGGCAGCACGGTTTTTCCTCAGAGTTTGTTTCCGTTGTAATGGGAAGTTATCTGATTAT
Source organism: Cryptolaemus montrouzieri (assembly GCA_013387265.2). Classification (NCBI taxonomy): domain Eukaryota; kingdom Metazoa; phylum Arthropoda; class Insecta; order Coleoptera; family Coccinellidae; genus Cryptolaemus; species Cryptolaemus montrouzieri. The sequence continues at coordinate 109,899,150 of JABFTP020000185.1, forward strand.
TACTTCCAGAGAGGCTTCTTTTCTCGATAATGGTAACACTTCTACGCTTTTTATTCTGACAGATATTCGGTGCTTTTCTTAAGCTATAAAAATTGGATCGTTCTTTCTTCAATTACCTTAGAATATATTTAGACGGGATTTTTAACATGAATACTTTGTGGAGAACATTTCATAAAATGCATCTATTGAAATTCTCTTTCTTCTTTCAATAACAACTTTCTTGAAAAATATAATTTGGCCATGAAATAATTATTTTCTCAAGCCCCGTCTTATACCGTGTGTTCATATAGTGCGTGATTGTTCAATAGCTCTGAGATTGTACATTGTATCGAAAGGATATGAGATCCGTTTCACAATAGTATTCGAATATACAGGGTGTTCCGTTGCAGAGATTTATATCAGAGTTATGTTAGACTTTACGAACAATAATGTCGGTTTTGGCTGATGACGTCCAGGCCGAGGTTCATCGTTCACCTCTTCCCTAAAAGCCTTGTGCCACTTTTTGCCTCAAAAATAAAATAGACAGAAGAAGACTTCCTGAACATGAAGCAGAACATGGTCGCATACTATTGCTCTAAATAACCTTCCATGACGCTGAGTCATGCACTACAACAATCCTACGGCTCCGAAAGCTCAGAAGCAACCATAGAACAGACCCAAATGAGAAATATAAACTCTTTGCTTCGACGTAGGAAACAATATGGCTGTCTCTGCATAGAAACTAGCGCTACGCATGCCATTATGGGAAACTAAACCGAAAGGCGCCTTATTTGAATTCTAGATTTCCCACGATCGAATTTAACTTGACTGAAATGGGGTATATGAACTAGTCTAATCGATGCAGAGTATTTCTGCCTCAATTAGACTGTTCAAAAATTGAGAAAATAATGAGTATTTTTTTACAATAACACTTTTGTCTGAAAATAACAAAAATCTCTTGAACCATATATACAGAAAACATTTCCAAAAATTGAACAAATTCTTAACACATGTAAATCAAAAATATAAATCACACATCACAGAAAATAGGTACCTTCTAACATTCAAAATAAAAATAAGTTCTGAAATATTGTTGTCAGCCATAATATTGTTCCTCCTTTACTACCATTGGTCCCCCGTTGGGGGTAAACTGCTTTCACTCACTGCCATCTTCATAGCAGTTACTCCATACTGCTTCTGAAAATAGGAAAAAAGCAGTAATAACTGTCTCAAGAAGTTTTTATTTAAATGAAAATTGTTGAATATGATAAAAATAAGTAATTTCATTACTAATCTTGAAAACTAGGGTTGCATTAATATTCCTGATGGGTTCAATTGATAGGTTCATAGTACAAATATAAACCAAATACGCACGCAGAACCTTAAGTGTAAGCAGGGTGTAAAAAGCCCATTGTAACAAAAAAGAACAATATATACTCCCAGTGAAAAGAACTCAGAAAATTGAATGAATAATAACAATGTGTATATCACAAAATAAACATGAATTATAGATAACAAAGGGAATGTAGGATGTAAAGCACCCAAAAGATTCAATTATTTGGTCACAGTTCAATTTCTTTCCCCATGAGTGTAAAAGGTTCATGCAGGAGAATAATAATATAACAGACTAGAAAACGTGTTTGTAAATTATAAAAGGATATAAAAGCCCAAACGAAACAACATGTATAATTCCCCCGACTGTATAAGATCGATGGTAAATAAATAACACACACATAGTAGGGTGCAGATAACCCGCTCTTTAAAATCACAATAAACACCTATAATTAAACCCATCAAAAATTGCTGTTCTACTTGTTTCTGACCCTTTTGGATTTGCTTTCAGTCCCAGAAGTAACAGTTTCCTTCTTTTTATCCTTAATGAATATTAAAATTAGAAGACTAGTAGCCTTTTCAAAAATTTCATCTTTCACCGAATGCAATTGACAAAAATCGATTTGAGAAATATGAGATTTTTAAATATCCTTGAATCTCAAAGCAAAATTTTCCTGATGCCCCTGATTATTCAGGAAAAAGTAAGTTTATTATGAATGTCTTCTAAGAATTGAGAAACTTTTACGGAAGGATAATACAATAATAATAATAATAATACAATATTACAATAACTTATTATCACAAAATTCCTTGATGTAAAAAAGGTGTGCTGTAGTATCGCAAAAAGTTCTTCGTTACATACTAGACATTCTGGGACTGTAATTTTTTGCAAAAGGTATTCTGGCACACCATAGGTAGAGTAATTGTTAGTTATAGGAGTTGGTACATTTCCAAAGATCTCATTATATTCTTCATGAATAGAAGGTTCAGAATTCTTAAAATCAGTATGTTCTGTGAGTTAGTCTGCGAAAAAAAGACAAAACATTCAAATTCTCACAGTCATTTCTTTTACGGTTTCCATTAATTATGGGCGATGTTAAGCCATTTATGTTTTTAAAGCAGCAATAAACTGGTGGCAAGTAGGGTTTGTGTTCCCTACACCATGCTGTCTACTAATACAAATGAAATTTTCTTAAGGATCCTGGTGGAAGGACCTTAATGAAAAATACAAGAGAATTTCTGAACTTGAGTCCAAGACACCAGCAACCGAAACAACTGAAAAGAAAATGATTTTGGAAGCACAAACCGTAAAAATAAAAGGGTTTAGCGGGAAACTGAAAACTTTGACATTGACACACATTTGACAATTCATTTATCGCCGATTTAAGTTTGATCGATAGAGTTTGACACTTGATGTAGTTAAATTAGTGCCATCTATACCTATTATGGGAGGACTATATAGATTGGTAAGGGGTCGTGAGGGGGTGTTGAATGTTTTGGTCGGTAACTCGACCTTCATATTAGGGTCTGTTCTGTGGGAGCAACAGAACGCTGTTTTCAACACTCGCCACCACTATTGTTAACAAACTAAGCGTGCGGTGAAGTGCGGTTGCGTTAAACTAGACAGAACCTACTGTTGAATCTCACCCTGTATGTCTTCTAGCTATATTGAATTGCTTGTACAACGGTATAGCACAGATTCTTCAGCTCTAAATAAGTCGATTTAGGCCAATTTACCTATATGAAAAGTTTTTTCGTTTGGCCGCTAGAAATCGCCTAATCCCAAGATTTTTTCTCATTTTTCAAATAATTCGAAAACGACTCGCACGATAGGAACCATATTTGGTATGCATAATCGGGTGCGTTATTCACGTTTTTAGTGATCCCCTCAATGACCTTGACGTTTTACCCTAAGAACTCGAACGTGTTTTTAATCAACTATAATTTTTCAACTGTCTGCGTTTGAGCAGTTCAATCACAAAAAAACAGTTTTTCAGTTTCATAATTTCATTTCTTCAACCACCTAGCAAGTCAAAATTATCACATTTGACCACGTTGGCCTTGGATTTATTTCTGAGGTCTGTCAAATTGTCATTTGATTAGGCTTGACAACCAGTTGTTGACAGAAAACAAATCCTCAAGTTTTCAACTAGGTATTTTGGTGATTCTTTTATCACTATTAAGCACGGAGATATACAGTAACTCGGAAATGGTTGAGATGGTTATGTTGTACGGATTTTGTCAAGGCAATGGACGTGAAAGCGCTAGAGAATATGCTGAAAGATTTCCAGATCGCATAGTGCCGAACCACTAAAACGGTTGGAAATCTGGAGAGGCGCCTCCGTGAAAATGGTTGCTTCAAGCCCAAGAATTTGGATCGAGGACGACAACGAACAGTTAGGATAGTGAAACGCGAAGAACAAATTTTGGACATGGTTGAGGAAAACCTACAATTAAGCATGCGGTGTTTAGGTTTTCAGTTGGTCGTTCCTAAAACAATGGTTCATGATGTCTTGCACGAACAATTATTTCATCTTTATCACATTCAGAAAGTTAAGGAATTTCTCCCCAACGATCCTGAGAATCGCCTAACTTTCTTCCGATTTATCCAAGAGAAGAGTACTCAGGATCTTCACTTCACTTCAGTAGGAAAATTGTATTTACTGACGAATGCACATTTACTAGTGTACAGTTTCAAAAATCCAAATGCTTTCACAAGTACACATCATCAGAATCAATTCAAAATTAACGTATGGATTTCAGTAATTGACAATTTCATTATTCGTCCGGTGGTTATTCCAGATCGATTAAACAAAGAGGTATATTTGAATTTTTTGCAAGAAACTTTGCCAGATTTGTTGGACGTTATTCCAATATTAATGAGTGTAGAAATGTGGTTTATGCACGACGGTGCACCTACTCACTTCACTTCAACAGATCGCGAGTTCTTACATGCACTGTATGCGAATCGTTGGATCGGAAAAGGAGCTGATGCTCCTGCAAGTTGGCCAGCACGATCTCCCAACTTGACACCGTGCGACCTCTTTTTTTTAGGGGTGCTTTAGAACCTAGAGTTTATTCTTCTCCAATTGACACCCGAGAAGAGTTTCTTATGCAAATTTTAAATGGGGCCAACTCCTTCAAAAATAACCTGAAGTAATCCCAAAGGTCCAATTTAATTTCTTAAAGAGAATTAACTTCTGTATTCAGCAAAATGGTGGAATTTTTGAACATTTACTATAGTTGACTGGGATTTTGGGTGTAAACTAATTAATCGTTATTCTGAAATGATTTGTTTCTTGTTATTTACTTTCTAACTGGCCAACCTGTTACCATATTTTAAATAGTCATTGTGAAAAACTCATTAAATTTTTTCTTCGAATTTTTGATTTTTGTACTACTGAACATTGAATTCCTTATTTGCTTATTACGATTTATCAACCTAGAAAACATCATTTTATCAACTAGAAGTTGTCTAGCATAATAAAATGACAATCTGCCAGACTACAGAAACAAATACAAAGCCAACATGGTCAATATGTGATATTTTTGACTTAGGTAGTTGAGGAGATGAAATCATGAAATTTAAAAACTGTGTTTTTGTGATTGAATCGCTGATCATATCATTATTTCTCAATAGACTAAAAAGTTTGATAATTAGCCTAGCTACTCAATGTCTAAAACAGTTTTGCCCAAAAGCAGACAGTTGAAAAATTATGGTTGATTAAGAACACGTTAGAGTTTTTAGGGACACTTGTGAAATGTCAAGATCATTGAAGGGATCACTAAAAGCGTGAATAACGCACTTGATTACGCGTACCAAATATGGTGTCTATCGATGGAGTCGTTCTCGATTTATTTGAAAAAAAAAATTTTGGATTTGACGACCTCAAGCGGCCAAACGAAGAAACTTTTCATATAGGTAAGTTGGCTTAAATCGATTCATTTCGAGCTGAAGAATCTGTGGTATAACGTTGTACACGCAATTCCTGCACACCCTGTATAATGAGATCCATGAATCATTTCATTTTGTTACTCCTTACAGTACTCATATCTAAAAAGTAGAAACTTGCTTTGATTTCAAAACGAAGGAAAACTTTCAATTATAGATTGGTTTATATTCGAAATTATTTGTATCAGTGTATTGAAAAAGAAATCAGCTGTTGAAGTGAAGACATTTTTTAAGGTATTCAAAGGAGTCCAAGGAATCATCGTAGAACACATCACCCACTATTTTATAGGTTGGAGTTTGTGTATACAACAAAATCATGGTTATTCCTCTTCAAGACCCAAATAAATAAAATTAGTTCATTTAAGATTAAGTATGTGATAGGTTGTAAAAGCAATTCGTTTTCTATCAATGAAAAGTTTGAAGGAGATAAGAGAGATTAAATGCTCAAATATAATATAAATCAAGCTTTCTGAATTATTACTTGCAATAGAGAATCCGGTAGGATTAACCTTACGTGATTTAAGCCCGTTTCCATAAATCTTCGCATCTCACGATAAATATTGTAATTGGAGCTCTGTTTGATTATACGGTATCAAATAAATCTCAAGCGATATAATATAGTTTCCTAAAACGTTAGCAGAATGAGTTTTCTTCATTTTATTAGATTTTTGGGTGCGTAACGCTACTTACTCATAACGGTATTAATACACTCAACAATTTAGCTGGTCAACGTAGAAAGATATTTTCTGCTGTTAGGTTAGAAACCACAACAGAATTTTCCAAATATTTCTTTTGCTTAGGTCGATTATGTAAAAAACTTCAGAATTCGGTTCGCTAATTATAGCTGTTATAGTTTCTATTAATTAATTCGAAGAGTTCCAGAATAATAACTGTACTTCTGAAACAGTTTATACAGGGTTAGCGAAAAGGTATAAGTTTCAGATGAATAGATGATGAACAAAAAGTGATGGACTCAAAATCAGAGGAGCATTATGGAAACTGATTTTGCTTTGATTTGTTATTCTTTAATTAATTTCTTAGGGAGAGACCTTGATTTTTATTGATGGAAATGACAAGATACAAGATGTTTCCGGGCGAAAGGGTCAAACTGTAATAAGGTATACCGGTTGTCCACGCGAGATGGTACATTAAAAGTATATGGAGAAAGGAGTGACCGATTGGAGAAATTGTTGTTTTGTTGTCTTGAATGTAATTAGATCTAAATTCCGAAAATAATGTCAATGCTGTGACACTTCCGGTTATACCGGAAGTTCACTTCGTTATTTCAAATGGCATAATGTAAGTTTCTATTTTTTATTGTAGAAAATTAAATTCTTGGAATCAGCCGAAAAGAAGGTATGAATTTTTCAATCAAAATTTTTTCGAAGTAATTCTGGTTAGAACTCCAGGAGTTCAATTACTATTGAAGTGGATTGAATCTGACTTCTCGTTTTTCTTCTTTTCTAGTAAGTATTCTCGATTACTTCATTTACTGGCCAGGAAAGTCATTTTCGAATTATTATTGATTTCCGATCTAGACGTTTTGAAACCTACAAATTGTCCTGAAATAGAATATTTCAAATATTATTCAACAAGTTCAAACTCTGATATTTTTCAGCATAATTGAAGGAATACGTCCATGATTTTTTCGGTTCGCAATATTCTGAAAAATACCTACATCCAACCATATAAAAATTGTCATGCTTCATTCAACGAGGTATTTCTGGTAATTCGAAGATGACTTCCATAACAAGTAACTGATGAAATCGAGAATACCTATTAAAAAAGAAGAAAAACGAGAAGTCAGATTCAATCCTCTTCAATATTGAAACAACCCCAACCCCGGTCTATGAAAGACGATGCAACATGCATCGCTTTTACGTAAATTGCAATACCTGAATTATCTTATTTTCTTCCCCATATTAATTACACCTGAGACCGACTGAAATCGGCCAAATGAAAAGCCATGTGATCGTCTAGTACCTGAACTTGCCTTGAAGTTCTTTTTGTAAAATAGGACCCCTTTCTTTGTTGTGTTGTGTATTTGTAGTAACCTACTCAACAAATTCTTTTATGTGAGGTTTGATGTGATAAGACCAATTCTTCGTCGCTTAAACCATAGGTAAGGAAATTAGAATATCAAAACAGATTCGGTAACACGGTCTATTTAATCTTTGTACCATTTGTATTAAATTCTTATCCTTGCATTCTTTGGCGTCTTTTGATGAAATTAATGAAATATCAGATGATTTAGAGAGAGGCCCAATTTGCCCTCACCCATATTTTGAGTGGAAGTTGATACATTAGATTAATATATACAGACCTAATTGGTCCTCACCCATATTACGAGAGGAAGTTGGAATATTCAATTATTATGAACATACCTAATTGGTCATCACCCATATTTCGAGTGGAAGTTGAAATATTTAATTATTATAAACAGGCTTAATAAGCCCTCATCCATATTCGGGATGGAATTCGGATATGACATTATTATAGACAGGCGTAACCGGCCCTCACCCATCTTATAACTGACCAGATCTAAGGGTTTTGGTAATATGATATCATGTTTTCTGAAGAGGTCGTTGCTCTGATACTCCAAACTCTGAAAGATTTGCTTTTAAAATTCTAAGGAACATGTCCACAGCTGACAACTTGCAAGCGTTAATACGCTCGCGTATTTTTAATCGAGTTCAGTAATTCGTATACTACTAAACGTTATATATGGAACTAGAGGTAAGCCCGTAAAGCCATGCGTGATTCTTTTTGCTCAACTGAGCGCCAACGGGCAGTATTATCATTATTATTGTTTTTTTTTGTTTGCGCAATATTAATTATATTGTGTCACTGACTCCGTATCATATCCTATTCCCATATCGCGGATTTGCCAACCAGGGAATCATGCACTCTGACCATACACCTGTATGTACCACAAAATTCACATACATTCCACTAACTCAGACATTCTTCAAAACTTTCATATCGACAACATACAAGCCCCAATATCTGTGGGTCCATACATGCGTATCGTCCATAAAGCCATTTATTTATGCTAATGAGTAATGAAATTCGTAGGTGATCATTACACCTGGAGGCAGGGAAAGTTCCCTTTTTGAGCTTAAGAGTATCGGACATCAGAACAATAATTTGAAAGTAAGATCTTCCCTATAGTTGGGTAAAATGAAATATAAACATCTTCGTTACAGTTTAAGTATGTTTTGCTAAGTTATAAACTAAGATAAATAGAAATACTGCATAAAAGGATTATGACATTTCAAATAGATAATTGGCCCATTATAGAAGCAAAGATAAGAATCAATATTAAATGTTCTCACATTCGAATACCGTTCATCAGATTATAACAAAAGATTTCTATTGGCAAAATTGTAAAGTAACATTTCAATGAGATCAATTTTCTGAGTTATAAAAGTAAAATTTCACATCAATATTAAACTTCATAACATTTCAAATTCAAATAGTTCTCAAAGTTGTTGGAATCTGTACACAATAGCTTAATTACGTTTCATAAATGTTGTCAGTTTGATAAACAAATGTTGAAATCAATACTAAAGAATTTTAGTATACTTCCAAAACAATGTGTTTAGTTAAAACAACTGCGGAAATCAATATAAAATAAATTCAGTACATTTCAAATTCTACCAAGTTACGAAGGCAAACGTTTTAAATAAGTCTATGAACATAACTCTTGAAAATAAAAATTAGAAAATGTCAGTGCAGTTCAAATAGATCATTTTCAGGAAGAAAAAAAATATGTGAAAATAATTCGGAATTTGAGAAATGATTATTCCAACTCGTCCTCAGTGCGTTTAGAAATTACGTAGCATATACTTCAAGAAATTCGTGAAAATTAAATCGTGAGCAGAAATATTAAAAGAAATTCAGAAAGTAATCACCTCTGGGACACAGCGGAAACGGTGCTTCTTCTTCCCCTGTCCGGCTTCTCGGAGAGGAAAAATCTGCGTCTTCCATTCTTCTGGACTCATGTTATGAGGATTAATCAACTAACTCAATAATAATCATAATGATAATGCTCCTCTAACGTCGCGATCGTGATCCTTATTATGCGTGACCCAGCAGCCCTTACACCCTCACTTCTCTCTGCCCTTGGTACTCAAGTACTTGTTACATAGTCTTTTACAAACGCGTTCCTTCGTCGCGACGTAGAAATTGCTGTTTTAGGAAATACTAGATGTGTGGAATCGTGGATATACGAAAGGGTGCTTAATGGCCTTGGATTTTAAATTCGAATATTGTTTTTGCTGGATTTCTTATCTGAGTTTAGATAAATTTCTTCGCCCCGATATTTACGCTTTTGGGTGATTTTAAGCTGCTATAAAGATACGTGATATTCTTCTATATTGAGAATTTAAAATAAAATTATTGTATCATTCTGGCAAGTGACCGTCTTCTCACTGTAATTGTGAATTCAGATGAACAATATGAAATGTTATGAAGGTAGATCTACAAAATACAGTTATCACAATTGAAAATAAAATTCAATTAGATAAAACCCAAGGCATATATGGATAGTTTTAGCAAATGAAAAAAAATTGACCCCGGTTCTGGGTCGTCTCAATATTAATTAATTTCGCACTTTTTCTCTCTGAATTTCGACCAGACTTGCTTTGATGAAGAATTTGAGGTAGGTCTCGTATTTAAAGATCGAAGTGCTTTATTTGAAAGATTTCCGGTCATATAACCTGTGAATTTCACGGTCCTCGAGCGAAAAATCGTAACTTTTAGGATAATTTCGCGAATAACTCGGAAACGATGCATTTCAGAAAACCTATAACAGATCGATGCCCTTTAATATTACGAGATAAAAAGTGTGTGCAAAAATAGGTGCTCTTATTTGAAAACAAAAAGACTTTCGTACCTTTGAATATACTACGATCTGCCAAATGTTTTGGAAACACCCTGTTTACCGTGAAGCCTCTGAATGCATTGAATTCTGCTGAATGAGCTCTTTCACTTACAACGAGCTTGAAATAATCGATATTGAATTATCTTTAGTATTGACGTGACAACGTCTTATAATTCAATGAAGCCGGCTGCACGTACGAAAAAACGCGATTTATGCGGCGTCACCTTGCTCTGAGGCGTTCCAATGAGGCACAATCGACCTCCGCGTTCGGCAGTGTTCGACATCAGTCTCTCTCCTACTTGAGTTAGCGTTACGTCCGCGTGGACAACTGCTATATAATAATACGTTTACATATTTTTGTCCAGTATGAAGTGCAATGAAAATCGAATAGTGTCAATTGTTTATAGCGACGATAAAGGTAATGATTATTTCGATATTAAATATATCTTCAGTGATATATTGTCGAATGTTCTTTCTTTCATCATTAAAATAAATAGCATCGGTCCACTAGAACAGCGATTGTAAGTTATGCTATAATTGACAAGACTATAACAATAATCTAACAGAACTTTTTCACGATGAATAAAAAATCAATTGCTTTACTATTCCATCGAAATAACTATGGAGCGTAGCTATGAGTTCAAAAATTAAAACATAAATGTTGAATCTTCCACATATCATAATAACGTGTCTGAAATGTTAGGTTGGACCAGCCAGCCGTCAGAGGAAACAATTTTCTCCTATATCAATTACATTGAGGCGAGTTTTTGAAAACTAGAGTTACCAAAACTTTAATGATATTTCCAAAATTCAAATTTTAAATGTAAGATTTATGAACAATAATTCAATCGCAGTTTATTCTTATAATGAATTATTCAAAATCATTAATTTTTCACAACAAATGACAATTGAATTTGCAAAATTAATTAAGTAACTAACTGAACAACTTTTATTCAGTTTACTTGCTGAAACATAATTGTATTTATGAGTACAAATAAATGTAACTTGATCATTCAATTGTGATTTTCATTTACCCCTTCTCTATATCCATACAAAATATCTATCAAACAAATAAAATTAAAATTTTCTTTTGAAAAATGTAACCATTCCATCAGTATTTTCTTATGGCGTTGTCACCTTCAACTATCATCAGTAAACCGACTTTACAGACAACCAATTTTTTATAATTCCTTCTTAAGGACAAAAATCGCAAAATTCCGATTGAAAAATTCATATCTTCGTTTTGGTTGAATTCAGGTGGCAATGATATGAGAAAAATTATTCAGAAATTGATTTTCTACAACAAAGAAATAAGTGACATACATTATGCTATTTGAAATAATAAAGATGGTGTCAATTTTCGGTATAACCGGAAGTGATACAGCACTGAAAATATTTTGAACTTAGTTCAAATAATATTCAAGATAACAACAGAAGAATTTCTTTAATCGGTCTTTTCTTTCTCCATATACTTTTAATGTCCATTCTCGAATGGACACCCGGTATAATGCCTACTGGTCTCGCAGAAATTGTTTCTTCATTCATTACTCAAAAACACATCCATTAGACTTGTCTTACTAAATCGACTCTCGAACGAAAACAAATTGTAGGTTCGAACTCAGCTGAAGCTTCATATTTTCGGAAAAAAGATATAATAGACAACCTTTATACGGAAAATCTCAGGTTTTTCGTACTTTGATGATTCATAGCGATCAAATACGTGTAAGAAAATATCATGACACCACTTTGACTACCAATGGAATGCACACTGAAAATATGATTTTTCGGTAAGTTTTAGTTGATACAGAAGAACTAACGTAAAATTCGTTCTTTTATATTCTTTTCAATACGGTTCGTCAGTTGTTTTTCAAAAGAATTTAAGATGGTACGAACCTGTAATAAATAAACAAGCAAAGAAACATACAAAAACGTAAAAAAACAAAAAATATTTAATTTTATTCAAACTTAATAAAATAAGGAAAATTACGGCATATAAAGTAATGAATCATTAAAGTCTTTTTTAAATGGCCACGACGGAATTCCAAACACATCATTAGTGCTTCTACAAATCATATGCTCGTCTTCTTCTTCTTTCAAATTCAAATAATCTGGCTACTTAGGCCATGTTGGTCAGGTTCATGTTATTGTCCATTTGGACGTTTTTTTTATTCGTTGCTACAACCGGGCTCCCAGTGAAGGAGTTTTGCTATTGCAATACCCAGTTGGGTTAACTCTAGTATTTATAAACTCTTGTCTATCAACTGATTATTGTCAAATTGAATATTTTTTATATAAATCTATATATTATCCCATTCAATTAAATTACCCTGCTGTTAGACTGAATGGTCAGGCTCAAGTATATTGTATCACTATCACTATATTAATACAAATGTTCACGCGTCACAATTTATCCACATTTTTCATCAAAATCATCACTGTTTGACATTTAACAAACATTGTATAAGGTAAACGAAATGAGACACTTTTGTCACTTTTCCTCAATTTATTTAACAATCACGACCGGTTTCGACCCTACGGTCATTTTCAAGTGAATACCAATATAATACATGTGTAGGCAAGTACAAGTACAGAATGAAATTTATCCTAAATCTTGAGTAGTGGGGATCCATTATGCTCTAGTTGGCTGTTAAGGGTAATAAATTGTGGGTTTTATATAGTTTGTTGATCTCCAAACTTTCCAACGAATTCATCTCTCTCCCCTTGTTACATTTATGAAGGATTTCAAGATTGTTCAATGATATCGAGTGGTTAGTTGATTTTATTTATTCAAATATTGGCGAATTTTTATCTGAGGAAATATGTTCCTTAAATCTTGCTTCAAAACTTCTCCCTGTTTGTCCGACATAGGATACCTGACATTCATTGCATTTGATTTGATAAATTCCTGATTGCTTGAATTTATCGTTCTCTTAATTGCCATTGAATAATAATCTGCTTAAGTTGGGACCGCTTGAGAATGAAGTAGTTATGTTCAATTTGGAAAAGTAGTTACTGATTTTGTTGGAGAGTTCGCCGGTGTATCTGAGACTAGTGTATTTTTTTCCGGGGTTTCTTCGATGCTTAATATTAATTTAGAGGTAATGCGTTTCATGATTGTATTTAGAAAATGTTGTGGTATGTTGTTATTTGAGACAACTTTTCTGATGAGATTAAGTTCAGTTTTGAAAATTTTCTGTCGAAAAGGGAACAGAGTAGGCTCTATGAATCATGGAGTTATATGCAGTTAGTTTGCGGCTTAAATCACTGAACGAATCCATTGGAGTCGATGCGTCAGTGAATGTGTCCTTTCTGTAAATTTTATAAGTAAGTTGGTTATTTGAATTTGTAACGGTTAAGTCGAGGAAACTAATTGAGTTATTATTTTCTAATTCAGAAGTGAAGCTAATGCGGCAATGTAATTCATGCAGGAAATTTAAAAATTGCTGAATTTGTCTTTTTGAACCACGAAAACCAACTAAAATGTCATCTACATATCTGTACCAGAAAGTAATGTGTTTCTTAGCGAAATCTGTGTTTTTCATAAAAATGTCAGCTAGTAGAGAGGTGAACCTATTGAAAGAACTGAATTTTTTTAAAAATTTAGATTGAAATTGAAAGTAACTTTGAGATAGGCATATTTGAAGAAGATTGCTAAATTCATTAGTGATATATGGCGGTGTGTCACACTCGGATAAGATATCTGTAACAGGGGGAAGACACTCATTTGTTGGAATGTTCGGGTACATATTTTTGACATCGAAAGAGACTAACCTAATATCTTGGGAGATTGTGAGATTTGAAAGTTTATGTATGAGATATACAGAATTAGAGATAGTATATTATTCTTGAAAATTTGACAAGTCTAGAAATTTTTGATTCAAGAGCTTTGCTAGTTCGCCTGATGGTGTGTTTGTATATGACACCACAGGACTTGCAGATTTTTCTTCCTTATGTAGTTCAATCAATCCGTACATTTTGGGAGCTTGAACATTCATTGGAATCAGTTTCTTCTTCTCCCATTCTGTGTGTGCTAGGTGTTCTGACAAACTTAGCTCTTCTTAGATTCTTTTTGTGAAAAGTTTGGTTGGATCTTTCGGTATTTCGGTGGTATCCATTGTTTGCAGTACATCCTGCATCTTTTCTTCATATAGGTCTTCATTGAGGCATACTATACTATTGCCTTTGACAGCTTTAGCTTACAATTAGCTGCATATAACTCCATGATTCATAGAGCCTACTCTGTTCCCCTTTAGACAGAAAATTTTCAAACTGAACATAATATCATCAGCGAAATTGCCTCAAATAACAACATATCACAGCATTCTTTAAAAACAATCATCAAACGCAAAGAACAACGTTTTACCTCTCAATTACTACATACCATCGTAGAAACCCTGGAAAAAAGATACACTGGTCTCAGAAACACCGGCGAACTCTCTAACAAAATCAGTAACTACTTTTCCAAATTGAACATAACTACTTCATTCTCAAGCGGCCCCAACTTAAGATGATTATTATTCAATGCCAAACAAAAGAACTATAAATTCAAGCAATCAGGAATTTATCAAATCAAGTGCAATGCATGTCAGGTAGCCTATGTCGGACAAACAGGTAGAAGTTTTGAAGCTAGATTCAAGGAACATATTTCCTCAGATAAAAATTCGCCAATATTTGAATACATAAAATCAACTAACCAGTCGATATCATTGAACAATCTTAAAATCCTTCATAAATGTAACAAGGGGAGAGAGATGAATTTGTTGGAAAGTTTGGAGATTAACGAACTATGTAAAAACCCACAATTTTATACCCCCAACAGCCAAATAGAGCATAATTGATCCCGACTATTCAATATTTAGGATAAATTTCATTCTGTACTTGCACTTGCCTACACATGTATTATATTGTTATTCACTTGAAAATGACCGCTCGTGATTAATGAATAAATTATGGAAAAGTGACAAAAGTGTCTCATTTCGTTTTACTTTAAAAATGAAATGACCAGACTGACCTGTTTAAATCCCAAATGTTTGAAGCATTCAGGTAATAATATCATCAAATAAATATCCTATAGTCTGTATTTAAACCTGTACCACTGAACTTTGTATTTTAGTCCAACTGTCCGACGATGAAAGTGAGTTCGAAACCGCGGTCTCAGTAATTTTTTTTTATATTTTGTGGTAGAAAAAACATAGTAAATTTTCATTAATGTTTTATTAATCATGATCAACTACCAGGTAGTAACGGCTAAATCAATTCAATTTCTTAATTGTTTACTTCCTAAAATAACATGTAACGAATTGAAATCGAGAATTGTTGGGAACAATTTCAGGATTTCAGGAATTTGTTCGATCACCTTTTGAGAAAAGTATTCCAAAGCAATCGATTTAGTTTGATGAATCGGTGAAACCTTTGTTTCTTATTTGAAAGTTTGCTTATCCAGCCTGACCCCTATCAACTACAATGTCGGAAGTTTTTGTAATGAGAAAGGGGTTGTGTAATACCTCATTTGAATCTATCTGATCCTTACTATAAGTCTGCTTTATGAAGAGTCAGTAATGAAAAATAAACACGGTTTGCGCTTCTATGATTCTCATGAAAATCTATTATAAAATGAAAATTGTCATTGGGTTGTCAGCTTTTTAATAATGGTACATTTCTATCGCAAATGTTTAAAGTGGACCAATTTACATTCATCGCCACAGTCGAGATTCGAAAGATTACCTAACATTCTGCAATATTTGTGGTCTTCTCTGCTGACAAGTTTGAACAATCTTTTTCTGTAGTTCGGATGGCGCAACGTATATTTAAAACTTGAGATAGCCCTACAAGTAGAAATTGAAAGGCACTAGGTCGGCCGATTCTATAGCGCCTCTCCTATCAATCCAACGGATAGTTTGAAATCTATTGTCCAGATAGTCTCACATATGGCAGCATATTGCGGTTGTGCTCCATTATGTTAATACATACCGTTATGTTCAAATAAATTTATATTTTCTTCGATGATAACTCTTATGAAAGGATTAATTGAATTATCAACTTGTTCAAATAGGTTTTGCCGTTCAAGGTTTCCTGTATGAATAAGGCTGCTATAATATGGTCCCTCGAAATAACGGCCCAAACATTACGTTTTTGAGGTCTTTCAGGGGAGGTTTACTTTCTCCTCGATCAAAAAATCGATTTTTTTTTATTACATTTTTTTATAGTAAAATATATGTAGAATGTATTCCCAAAACCGTTTGTCCGAATCTATTTTTTAATTATCGGACAAAAACGAAAAGTATTTTCTGTCTCGAAATTTGAAGTCAAGCGGTGATTCGCGTAAACCATGTTTTATGCTAATATTTTTGAATAAGGCGCCCATATAACCATACTATGGTAAGCAGAGGTACCATATGGTCAACTATATATCGATACAAGGCCTATGATCCCGAAAAATTCGAAAGTGACGCCCTATATATAGTATTACTAAATCTAACGGTTTTAGCGTCGGCAGTTAGTGTACCACGTGTTGCGAGTGAAATCAGTTGAGTATTAGTAGATATTTATTGTGTGTAGTAGCTAAGAAGATGCCGAATCTATCGAGAAAAAGGAGTAATTACGCCGGGGGGCATCCTTCTCGAATAAAGAAGAGACAATTCAGCGGAAATAGATTTATTGCAGAGTGCGATACACAGCAAGTGAACACTTCTGCAAATGTATTGAAAAATAGTGACTATGGTTCTGTGCTTCTACACGTTTTTTCAATGCTTAGTACCTTCGTCAAGTGTCAGTCTTGTGATGGTGAATTAAAGTTTTTGAAGACAAATGGTGCTGGTGTAGCCTTCAAGATTGTGGCTTTGTGCTCGTGCTCTACGCGTTACTGCGAGTCTAGCCCCAGAAAAGGTGACTCTTTTGTGCGTTGTTGGATATGACAGCAACGTTCAGTACTACGATATAATACTCGTTCTTAGATAATCTGCACACTGCGTCTCATGCTGTTTTCCAACATTTTCAAACCGAAGCAGTAAAAGAAGAAATGGAGAAAAATGCCGACGACGGTAAAGATCCTTGTCTCGTGACTGTGTCAGGTGACGGGTCATGGAAAAACAGGGGGTTTTCGTCTTCATTTGGTTTTGCTACGCTTATTGGAAAAATACAAATAAGGTCCTTGAAGTTTGTGTGAAATCCTCTTTTTGCCAATCTTTTGCCAATTGGAAAGACAAAATAAATACAATTGAGTATGGTTTATGGAAAAGCAGCCACGACGAGTTATGCTCCATCAACCATCATGATAGTTCCGGGAAAATGGAGATTGATGTAGTGAAGAAAATGTTCTCACGTTCAATAGAATTACTTGGAATAAAGTACGAATCATACATCGGTGATGGTGATACAAAAACGTTTAAGGCCATTCTAGACTTGCATCCCTACGACGATCTTGTAGTGAAAAAAAGGAGTGCGTTGGACATGTCCAAAAAAGAATGGGCTCACGTCTTAGGGATGTTTCAAAGAAAACAAAAGGCCTTGGAGGCAAAGGTTCCGGCAAACTCAACAACAAAGTAATTTCTGATTTGACAATTTATTATGGCTTGGCCATCCGCAGACATCCAGACTCTGCAGAAAACATGAAGAACGCCGTATGGGCTGTTTTTATCACAACATATCCACAGATAAAAAATCTCAGCATGACCACTGTCCGGCTGGAAAGGAGAGTTGGAGTAAGTGGCGCGTTTCTGAAGCCTACGGTACTCTCAAGACGTTCAAGAACAAGCCGCTTCTTGCAGATAAAAGCAATTAAACCAATATTTGAGGCTTTGTCGTCAGATGATTTGATGGATCGTGGCACGGGCGGCAACACACAAAATTCCAACGAATCCGTTAACGCTTGCGTCTGGAAGTTGGCTCCGAAACACCTTCACTACGGTGCCAAAACTGTTGAAATTGCAACTTATACAGCCATTAGTTTATTAAATGAAGGCTATATAGGATTGTTGAAAATTATGGACGTTTTGGGGATCAGAGTTGGGCTTGAAGTCAACAATTTTTGCCGACAAGCTGACGCGAAACGCGTTACGGCGGCTGAGAGCAGAATGTCGGAAGGCGCGAGAGCAGCTAAACTATCGAAAAAATCGGACAAAGCAAGCCAAGAGATGCTTTACGAACTCGAGAAAGGACTCATCTATGGCCTTGGAATCGCCAATTAGCTATAAGGTATATCATTATGACTTTATCACAGAGTAGTCGTTAATCAAATTTTCAAACGCGTTTGTCTCGAAACCATGTTTTTCGAACTGTTGGCAACTATTACTCAAAAACTACTCAACCGATCGCCTTTTCTTTTTGTTTTAAAGTACATCTAATTCATTGGAGTTTGAATTACAATCAATATGATATAAGCATAATTATTTTTTCTGCAGCACTTTAAAGAGCGAAAAAAAAGCAAAAAAACGAAAGAAAAAGTTCAAATGTCCGCCATTTTTTTTTATTTTTTATGATGGTTGTAGTACAGACTCCAACTACACTCATACATTTCACGAATCGTGCCATAATGACCAGTCACGTATACCTGTTAATGTAATAAATACGTAGAAAAATTTTTGTATAATTGTTTATTCAATTATATATTATTAAGTTTTTCTATGAAAAATAAATTGTAAAAAAAACGTCATTTAGGCCTTGAGAAAAGTAAACATCCCTTCAGTACGATTCTTCCTATTTGAATGAGGATTGGTGTCACTCTTCAGATATGGCACCTCACCATTCAATTCATTCTTTAGAGGAAAACAAACATTTTGAAGCAAATTTCGATCATTATTGATGCATTCAGTGAGATTGCAGAACTCTTAACGACGATCGAAATCACCTTCATTCAGCTCGTGTACGAGTGCCTTTTTTTTTCGTAGTTGTGACGAAACCTGAAATTTCTTGTCCTGCATAATCCATATATTTGCGACAATCTCCTCACAGATTGTATGATCTTCATCACGGCAACCCTAATCGACCATACCAATTCCTTTGTTATTTAAATTCGATTGTCTTATTAATCAATAACTCATCCAGTCCATGGGGACAATACGTTCTTGAGTTAACGATCAAATTCATGTTCGTTAACTCAAGAACATATTAGAGCCCCAGTTCATCGAAACTATGAAAAAAACTACCAACGCAAGTCACTTGTGTTTTAATGAATAACCAGAAGGAACTGAATCTAGTAGATCCGGAAAAATTTCCCAAACTTGGAAAGATTGATAACAAACTGACACATGCCATCGAAGTGAGAAGTCGTATTCATTTATTCATTCAAGCGGAAGAAATCTAGTCTTTTCAAGAGAATGATATCGCAGGCTCCTGTCCCCTATCCCCGATCAGCAGAATTATTAACTCTTCGAAATAGAATAGACTGGAAACACCTTAGCATAAAATGTTACTCGATCATAGATGAATTAAAAAAAAAATGAACAACCTTTCCAAGATATATTATACAACAAGAAAATTTACGCAAATGTTAAAATGAGAGAAAAAAAATTCTAATCCAATAGAATCGATTTCCATTGAGTATTTTCCTGAAATGAAAATCGAACGGATTGATTAAAATGATTTCAATTTATCACATGCTATGTTAGAAAGTAAATATTTACGTGATCGTATAGAAATTGAAATCACCTTTTTCAAAACATATCACACTATTTTTCACTATTCAAAAATTCAGGGTGAAAGTTGCCAGAGATAGAGGGTTGATAGAAAAAGAGAGAACATTTGATAGCAAATGTCCAGATTGAGGATATTCTCATAAAAATCAAACCAGCTGAGTTATTCAAAGTGGTTTTCAGCCGTTTTCATTGGAACGCACTGTATAATGCTGAACTATCAATTGATTGTCATTTTTCACTCTTTAAAATAAATTTTTTTTTCCAGATCGATACTAATTTTCATTTCTTTCGAATATTTTAGTGCAATATCATTATGATAATATAAGGCAACTTATCATTCGGTTTCACAAACATTTCGAAAGCCTCACTGAAATCGATTTCGAATACTCTTTATTCTTTTCAAAATGTGGTGCTGTGTTATTGCTTAAGCACACTTCAAAGCGAACGTTCGCGTGGTTGGTATGATGTGAGATGTTAAAAAAACTGGAAATCCGCCTCCGAAAAAGGGATTTAATTACAGAAAACATTTTCATCAGAATAACTACCAGCATCCCTTCATTAGTCGAGTTTCGTTGAAAAAGTGGTGAATAAAAAGTCATCTACTTCCTCGAGCAGGCTATATTAAGTAGAAAACATTTTTTTTTTCATAGGTCGCAGTCGTTTCAGCAAAGCATCAAAGCTCTCTTGGTATACACATTTTATTCGTCGTTTCATACATTAATTGATGTTATATATCATATACACAGAGTGATTCGGTAAAAATGGAAAATATTTTTACTGGTGGTAGCAGTTGTCCGTGAGGTGTGATACCTTTCTCTGTCTTCTGCGACCTCTTTCATAATATACAGGCTGTTTTGTTTGAAACATACTACTACTACTACATACTACTACAGATCCCACGTTAACCCCAACGATCGTTCTATGTGAAAATTTATTTGGTAAAGGCGCAGTTTTGGCAAAAACACCATCATGCGGTTGAAGTCTAGGTTGATGAGTGATTTTGATAAAAATGTCGATGGTTGATGTTATTCAAGGTTCTCACACTGAAGTTTCTACATTTTCATTCTATGGCCGGACTTCCAGAAATGCATTGTATTGCCAAATAATGAATAACACTCTGTACATCGCCGAAATCAAATTCTGAAAATACATCCGAAAACTATACACTACTGTTCAAGTATGTATGGAGTTTATTTTCATCACACTTACTTTATTCATGGAAATCAATTTTTTTTTCATTCATTTTTGATCACTAGCCAGGAACTTCACTGTGTTAATGGTAGTGAAAGAACACTAGGTGGAAAAATTTTTTTGAAGCCAACGTTGCTGAGTTTCAAAATGACCACATTAATTTCGAATAGTCAATACTGAAGAAGGAATGAAAATACTCCCGAAACGTTTATTTTAAATAGTGTTTAAATATTCTAACTAACAAAATCGAAATAATAAATTCAACATCGAAATACATGAAAAAGGTTAAAAAATACTAAAATACTACATATACGGTAGACATATATATTTGAATTGTGGAGGCCGTTACTTGATGTAGATGCATGATATAAATGAGATAAAGAACACAAGGTTTAACTTTAATCTACACTTTATTTGAAAAAATTAGACGACGTTTCGCTGACACAGCAGCTTTATCAAGAATGAAAAACAGAATGAAGAGTATGGTATTATAAACAAATCGTAGAACAAGTTGGATGAGTAACAGGAAAATCCACCCGAGCCATTGTACAGTTAGTATGAAGGTAATAAAAACTAATTAAACAAGTTAAGTAGGGTGAATAATTCACATCTACCTGTTCATTCAAAAGCTTGTCCGAATGTTTGTATCTATTTATTTCTAATGCTTCTAGGAGATCTAATTTTGAACTTTTGATTTTATATGTAATATGTCAAAGTTTTTATTGAATGAATGGTTTTCTTTTATTAGGTGGTTTGAATAATTTGAATCAGATTTATTTTATCGAAGCTACGTTTATGTTCAGATGTTCTTATGCCAAAACTCCTATAGGTCCTACCGATATAAATTTTATCACAAGAACCGCAATTGAGTTTATAGATTCCTGATTTACTTGATTTTTAAACACGAGATTTATTATTTTGATATGTTTACCTAAGTTATTAGAAGTTTTGAAAGTTATATTAAGATTTTGTTCGACGAGAAAGGATTTAACATTGTTACTTGCAGAACCGCAGAATGTTAAACTGTTGAATATTTTATAGTCTTTATGAATAGGATATACTTCATTTATTGCTTTCTGATACAGTTTTCTACGAATGATTAGATCTATCAAATCTTGATTATATGAATTATTAATGGCTATCTGTTTGATGATGTTTAACTCTTTATTATAATCTTCTACTGATAAAGGTAAATTGAGTAACCGATACCATGCTGTTTAAAGCTGCAACTTTGTGTTGAATTAGATGTAATGAGTAGTTATGTATAATTGTATCAGTATGTGTTAGTTTACGAAAGGCCGAAAAACATGATTATTATTTTGTTTAGTGATTTTTAAGTCCAAAAATTAATGGAATCGTTCTGTTCAATTTCTATCGTGAATTTAATGTTCAAATGGATGGAATTAATGAAATTAAGAAATAAGTCTAATTGACGAGTAGTTCAATGAAACATACTAAGATGTCGTCAACATATCTATACCAATAAAGAAATTTGGACATGAGTGGATGTGTATGAATTTTCTGTTCAATATTATTCATAAAAATCTCTGCTAAAAGTGGAATCAAAGGATTTCCCATGATCAAACCATTTTCACTACTGTAATAGATGTTGTTGAAAGAAAAATAATTTTGTTCAATGCAAACGTCCAACAGATTCAATATTTCTGATTTAATTATCTGGTTAACATGATTCGAATTCAACATGTTTTCGATTAATATTTTGACATCACCAGGAGGAACACTTGGGTGTAAATTCTCAACGTCAAACGAAATAAGTTTTGCGTTAGGTGGTAGGTTAGATTAATTTCTCTGAAAAATATTCCTAATAATAGATACTGAAATTTCTCGGAAAAATATTCCTAATAACAGTCACCTTAAATATTTAGCATCTAACATTATAAAAATGAATCATTGGCTAACTTTAAACCGAGTAAAGAACAAAATATTTTAAAGGCTATCAAACAAAAATCTCAACTAAATGAAGTTATTTTTACAAAAGCAGATAAGGGTAATACTGTTATTGCGTTAAATAAAAATGACTACCTATTTAAAACTCTAAATTTCATTTCGTCCGGAAACTATACAATTTTAAACAAAGATCCAACTATTAAATTCCAGAAAATATTAAAATTGCAATAAATGACGCAATATCTTCAATTAAAGCAATAGATAAATACAAATTAATTTTACCAAACCCTCAACCACCTCAACTGTATTCACTCATTAAATTGCATAAAGTAAATAACCCCGTTAGACTAGTCGTATCTTACATTACAGCCCCAGCCGTGAAATTGTCGCACTACCTTATAGATATCATTAAAAATTATTGTTCATTCAAATAAAAATTTTCTATAAAAAATTCTTTCGAATTGATAAATAACATAAAAAACGTTTACCTACCACCTAACGCAAAACTTATTTCGTTTGATGTTGAGAATTTACACCCAAGTGTTCCTCCAGGTGATGTCAAAATATTAATCGAAAACATGTTGAATTCGAATCATGTTAACCAGATAATTAAATCAGAAATATTGAATCTGTTGGACGTTTGCATTGAACAAAATTATTTTTCTTTCAGCAACATCTATTACAGTAGTGAAAATGGTTTGATCATGGGAAATCCTTTGAGTCCACTTTTAGCAGAGATTTTTATGAATAATATTGAACAGAAAATTCATACACATCTACTCATTTCCAAATTTCTTTATTGGTATAGATATGTTGACGACATCTTAGTATGTTTCATTGGAACTACGCGTCAATTAGACTTATTTCTTAATTTCATTAATTCCATCCACTTGAACATTAAATTCACGATAGAAATTGAACAGAACGATTCCATTAATTTTTGGACTTAAAATCACTAAACAAAATAATAATCATGTTTTTCGGTCTTTCGTAAACCAACACATACTGATACAATTATACATAACTACTCATTACATCCAATTTAACACAAAGTTGCAGCTTTAAACAGCATGGTACATCGGTTACTCAATTTACCTTTATCAGTAGAAGATTATAATAGAGAGTTAAACATCATTAAACAGATAGCCATCAATAATTAATATATTCCGGATATGATAGATCTAGTCATTCGTAAAAAACTGTATCAGAAAGCAATAAATGAAGTATATCCTATTCATAAAGACTATAAAATATTCAACAGTTTAACATTCTGCGGTTCTGCAAGTACAAATATTAAATCCTTTCTCGTCAAACACAATCTTACTATAACTTTCAGAACTTCTAATAACTTAGGTAAACATATTAAAATAATAAATCTCGTGTTGAAAAATCAAGTAAATCAGGAATCTATAATCTCAATTGCGGTTCTTGTGATAAAATTTATATCGGTAGGACCTATAGGAGTTTTGGCATAAGAACATCTGAACATAAACGTAGCTTCGATAAAAATAAATCTGATTCAAATTATTCAAACCACCCAATAAAAAAAACCATTCATTCAATAAAACTTTGACATATTATATATAAAATCAAAAGTTCAAAATTAGATCTCCTAGAAGCATTAGAAATAAATAGATACAAACATTCGGACAAGCTTTTGAATGAACAGGTAGATGTGAATTATTAACCCTACTTAACTTGTTTAATTAGTTTTATTACCTTTCATACTAACTGTACAATGGCTCGGTGTGGATTTTCCTGTTATTCATCCAATTTGTTCTACGATTTGTTTATAATACCATACTCTTCATTCTGTTTTTCATTCTTGATAAAGCTGCTGTGTCAGTGAAACGTCGTCGAATTTTTTCAAATAAAGTGTAGATTAAAGTTAAACCTTGTGTTTTTATCTCATTAGGACATATATATATATATATATATATATATATATATATATATATATATATATATATATATATATATATATATTTTCTTGAAGATTCAAGAGCGTCGTAAACTCTGCTTTAAGTAATAAGTGTTTTTGGTGTTGAGTAGTTTCGTCACAATATTTTTTTTTCCGAGAAAATTCATGAAACTAGGCTCTCACGTCATCGCATGCTCCTGCGGCCAGAGCGGATGAATACTTTCTTCCTTTCGGTTTCTTATTGCCATAGGATAGCTTTATTGATGAAATGAAATAGATTATCCTCATTATATACAGGAGTGACCCATAAATATGAACCATATTGTAATTTTAGAAATATCATATCTTGATTTTTTCAAATGGAACATCCTGTATTTTATTATTCATGTTATCAACGCATAAAATATTGTGCCATATTTTTCCAGCAGAAACCTTATCTTTATCTTCGACCATTTTCGAAATAAACAAAAATAAACTAAAATAATCAAATCAGAGTTTTCGAAGGAAGAGTTTATTAGTACATATCATTATACTTGATCAGAGAAATGGAGATATTGCAAGTTAGTCGTGTATGAAATACGTAATAGATTGGTTTTTGGTGAGATGATCTACAAGGTGTTGAACTATTTCAATAAGTGTTCGAAATGTTGCCCGTTTCTTTGTAGACGCAACTCAATCCTTCTGAGGAAAGACCGTTGAACTCTCGACAACATTTGTGGATTAACTGACTGAAAGGCGTCGACTATTCTCTCATATCCAACTGTGTTATAGAAGGAATCTGGTAAACGATGCCCTTAGTATAACCCTACAAGAAAAAATCTAGAATTGTAAGGTCCGGAGACCTAGCTGGCCATCTAACAGGACTACCACGTCCTATCCATTTGTTTGGATATACATGATTAGAATGCTCCCCTATCTGATGGGAGTAATGTGCCGGTGCTCCATCCTGTTGAAACCACAAATCTTGTCTTATATGCTCTGGTACATCGGCAAGTAACATTGGAAGATGATTTTGCAGAAAATCTAAATACATTTCACTATTGAGGTGCCCATCCAAAAAGTGCGGCCCAATTAGATATCCATCTACTATAGCGGCCCAAACATTCAAGGACGAACGATGCTGGTGATTTATTTATCTCATGAGCTGTGATTTTCCGTGGCGTAATAACGAAAGTTGTGCCTGTTAACTAGCCCATTCCTGTGGAAAGTTGCCTCGTCCGGTCCGAGAAAAGAACTCTACTAAACATATTTGGATTTTCCGCTACTTTGTCACTTGCCCAATTGCAAAAATTGATTCGATTTTCATAGTCTTGATTGTTCAGTTCCTGGTGCAGCTGTACATGATATGCATGAATTTATTCACTCTCAAGATTCTCTGGACGGAAGTTCAGCTTATATCTGTTTACTGAGAAATCTCTCTTTGGCTCTTATATGGGTACTCTGTCACTGTGAACAAAACTGATAACTGATTGTCTTCAGCTGTAGCAGTTCTGGTTTTTCATGTTTTTTGAAAGCGATATTACCCGTTTCGTCAAATCTAATTAGAAGTTTTTTAAAGCATCTTGCTTCAGGATGCCTTTTATCAGGAAACCTTTGTGCATAAACTCTACTTGCCAACAAAGAATTTCTATCACACTCACCCAGAATAAAAATCATATCAACCATTTCTTCTTTGGAGAAAGTCAATTGAGAAAACTGGGTTTAAACCTCACTTTAACAATGTTTAGTAACGCAACACTGGTAAGTTTATGTTAAATGCAGAATATGATATGTCCAGACACCTGAAAGAAGGCACAAATAAAAAAAAATGTCAACACGTACATCGATTTATGTTTTAACCATCTTGGTTTTATCATTCGTTAAAAGAATTAATTATCTTGTTTAGGTTTCAATTTTTACTACTTGAATCATTACAGAAAAAAAACTTCTGTGCGAATAATGATTGATGCACGTTGATGAGTTTGATACGGTTTGTAGAATTTTCATCAAAATTTTTACAAATAATCGAATATTTCGAAAATGATCGAAGATGAAGATGAGGTTACTTCTGCATAAATATAACACAATATTTTATGCGTTGACATTAATAATGAAAATACATGGTGTTCCATTTGAAGAAATCAGGATATGATATTTTTAAAATTACAATATTCAACAATTTTTGAGTCACTCCTATATAAAATGAGGATAATCTATTTCAGTTCATCAATAGAGCTATCCTTGGGCAATAAGAAAACGAAAGGAAAAGAGTATTCATCATCTGTGGCCGAAGGAGCATGCTATGATGTAAGAGCCTATGTTCATGAATTTTTACTTGAAAAAAAATATTGTAACGAAACTACTCACCAAAAAAACTCATTACTTAAAGACATTATAGCAGAGTTTAGGCCGCTCCTAATATTGAACAAAAAAGTGTTCTTCCAATCTGGAAAAACCACTCAAGATTTTTTTATAGAAAATTGGAACAGCCTGTATACTGCCAAATGAATTGCTGAAGTAGATTCTCACTTTCTGAATACAAATACAACACCGTGCGAACAAAAATGAAATCTTCAAGAGTGTACGAGCTACAGAGCACTGCGCCACTGGTGAATAGCCACTATATATATATATATATATATATATATATATATATATATATATATATATATATATATATATATATATATATATATATATATATATATATATATATATATATATATATATATATATATATATATATATATATATATATATATATATATATATATATATATATATATATATATTGAAATTGTGATAATTTAGCTGGTCCGAAATACTATTCATAAAATATTTTCACCTCAATGTCGCTTCCGGTTATACCAGAAGTGCATACCAGATTTGTTATTTGATACAGAACACCCTGTTATTGATGACTGGTTCGATAACATTTGTTATTCCAATTACAAAAACATCTAAGACATAAGTCGAGCTTGTTTCGTTAATGAAATATCCTAGTTTTACTTGAAAATCATCGATTTTTTGCTTTTTGAAAAAATTGATATATCTCGAGAACGGCGTGAACTACCAAACTACTGAAAGGTATTCTGCAAACGGGAAACCATGCGGGACATAACTCATATCCAAGTGAATCTCAGTCAGTATACAGAGTGCTCTTTTTTCCGCCTCACATTTCGAAACATCGAAAACTACGTTTCTGTAAATTGTAACCCAAACTTTTTTCAATTCCTTAGATCCGCCGTAAAAAACTGAATGAAGTTCCTATACATAACATGTACCTGAGATTTTAAGTTTTGAAGTTAGTGCGAAAAAACGAATTTTACGTACCTACCTAAAATTTGCAAAGGCGGCTTAGATTGCTGCACGTGCATAGACAGTTCCTAGAGCATTACCATATAACTGTCCCTTTGTCATTGGATAATTGATAAATTGAAAGAAAAAAATGCGAAAGTGCATTGTTTTCGAATTTCCAAGGTCAAATTGAAAAACATCAAAACGAATTGAAGTTTTTTTTCCTGAATTTCATATTAATTGTTCAAAGTGATGACCATTCACTTCTAGACATAATTCTACTCAACGCATAATACCCTGTGACGCTGCTCGCCTCAGTTCCTCAACATCCAACTGCATTGAAGCATTTTGCAGCCTACTATGCGAATCATATCTCGAAATC
Source organism: Cryptolaemus montrouzieri (assembly GCA_013387265.2). Taxonomy (NCBI): domain Eukaryota; kingdom Metazoa; phylum Arthropoda; class Insecta; order Coleoptera; family Coccinellidae; genus Cryptolaemus; species Cryptolaemus montrouzieri. The sequence continues at coordinate 109,927,608 of JABFTP020000185.1, forward strand.
ACAGTTTCAGGATAAAGTTCATCTTTCATCGTTCCCCAAAGATAAAAATCTATAGGCGTTAGGTCAGATGATCTTGTAGACCACAAAGGCGGACCGTTCGTTCCAATCCACATATCTTTAAACATATCGGTTTAAATTCGATGATTTTCATTTGTGCGATGAACTGGAGCTCCATCGAGTTGGTACCAACAACGCCTTCATTCAGCTACTGATTAAGTATCAACGAAGACACTTATGTCCATATGAAGTTAAAAAGTGATTTAGATTCAGTTAAATATGCGTTATGTCCCGCATGGTTTCTTGTTTGCAAAACACCTTTCATTATTATGGTAACTCACCGGGAATATTTTGACGAAATTTGGGAATCGGATAGAAGGCAAGAATTTGATTTTCATAACATTAATATGTTTGCGATTTCGTTTCCAGTTATGCCGGAAACGATGCCAACTTTCTATTTTCAAATGGCACACCTTGCAATTTTTTTTCTTATCTTCTCGTTCATCACATTTGACAAATTTTTGAAAGAAAAATATAACACAATCTTTTTAGTTTGCAATTTTTAACATTTTTTCTAGAAGGCCATGAACAGTGACAATTGGCTCAGCTCAATATCTATCACGAAAAACAAGATTGTATCTAACAATTTAATTGCTTATTTTTTACGGGGTATCAAAGAATTAAATAATAACTTTTTTTTTCCTCAAGAAGAAGGTTTTCTTCTGGGACAACCATATCTGGCCGCCCGTTATAACCAAAGCAGTATTTTTTATCTTTTTTTTATACCACTCACGTCACTTTGTTCTTAACGGTTCCGTAGTTTTAGTGGAAAATAACTAGGCAGCAGGTTGCACCTCAGTTCAACTTTAGAGAACTCTATACGGATGAAGTCTTTCTGGGTAGCGCTGTCTGTATAATTGCTCAGCTTTAACGCTATTTTGTCTGTACTCTCCATAAATAAGGAGAATATCGACTTTTTCACTTTGGGTGTATTGATTCATATTCAGAACTGAATTCACTAATTCGCAATGTCGATAATTAACAATTGGAATTTTGACATGTCACACTGATATTTTTATGATCACAGAATATTATATATTCTGTATATATATGTCCCACTAGAACTCCGGAACCGTTAAGAATAGAGTGACGTGAGTGGTATAAAAAAAGATAAGAAATAGAGCTTCTGTGATACAGGGTGGTCCGATATGGTTGTCTCTGAAGAAACCCTACTTTTTGAGGATAAACTGAAATCTAAAACTCTGACACCCCGTCAAAAATGACCAATTTAACTTCTATATACAATCTTGTATTTTCATGATAGGAGATGTTGAGCTAAGATAACTGTCACTCTTGTCATGGCCTACTAGTCATTTTTCTACTTAGAAGTGTTTTCAATTCAGCGAATGCATACAATCGTTTAATAATTATTTGCTATAGAATGGTCGGAGATACGAAAACATTACAGGTATCAAAAGAGTTTCTAAATTGAACGAAGATGACGAAAAATGATTGTACGATCATCAGTGGCGTACTGCAAAAAAGTTTTGAAGAAAAAACAATTTTATATATACCGGGTGTAACTGAAACAGGCTCGCCCTATAACTTCTTTCCTGTACAATATTTTTCAATGAAATTTTAATTAAAATTTATTTCAACTTGAATGGCACTGACAGTTTATCTGAAACGTTTCCGGTTTCAAAGGAAATTAGCCAAAGTTTCGATTTTCAAATGGCTCACCCTGTATATTTTTTGAGAAATCGAATCAAACTCTCTTGTCTATACATTCAGCATATTTTGGGACGAATTTGCCGAATTTTTAATTTTTTTGATAAATTTGTTTTCAAGTCAAGGTGGCTATGACGACAAAAAAACTGCGTGATTTATCGACCGAAATCGAGTACATTTGGATTCATCACTGAAACTGTAGAATTCCTTCTGTTATTGGCTTCGTAACATTCCAAACATTGTTTCTTAAAAAATCTTATTTCCGCGAGGTATAATAGAGGCTCATTAGCACTATAATACGCAGAATATTTTTACGAATATTTTGATACCAAATTGATAATTTTTCGTTGAAAATTTCCATTCGTAATCCTGGACATAGTATAATACTCGTTTTTCAACTCATTATCTGAAGTGCTTTGGAAATGCATTGAAATCCTATCACAGATAGATCACAGATCATAGAATTTTTTGTATTCAATTTTAAATGTCATAAGATAAGATTGTGTTGCATCTGAATCGGTGAGTTGGTATAAATTGTTCAGAGTTTTTGAATTTTCACGGCAGAAAAACAGACGAAATGCTGTACACACAGAATGAAAAAGTAGATATGCTACTCATTTATGGCGAATGCCGAAAAAACTCTACAGCATCAGCAATTTTATACGCTGAACGCTATCCAGAACGGCAACATCCTTCAAGGCACTATTTTCCAAAACTGGAAGTGAAGTTTCGTCAGCAACCGGTTGTTGCAGATAATCAAAATTTCATAGTAAGCGAAAATTCTGAAATTGATGTATTAGCGTACATTGAATTGTACGGCATCTACCAGAGAAATCTCACAAGAAACAGGGATAAGTCATCAGAGTGTTTGGAGAATTCTTAAGAAGCATAAATTTCGCTCGTTCAAATACAATCTTCATCAACAGCCTTATGAAAATGATAATGGCCGAAGATCAGAATATTGCAACCAGTTTCTTCAGAAGATGGAAATGAATCCAAGGTATTCTTATAAAATTTTATATTCAGATGAATCCCGATTTATTAACAACGGAATGTTCAATAGAAACAATACGCGCTATTGGGCCCACGAAAACGAGCATTTAGTACGTGAGGTAATTTCCAGGAGTGATTTGGGTTTAATGTATGGATGGCAATGGTAGGGCGACATCTCATAGGTCCAATCATTTTGATGGATCATTAACAGGGAAAGATATTTAGGATTTTTACAAAACGAAATAAGCGATCGTATTGATGGTTTACCACTGGCTGTTGCTAATAACCTCATTTTCCAACAAGATGGAGCACCAGCGCACAACTGCAGGGAAGTTGTTCAATACCTAAATGGAAATAATTTAAATGAAAGGTGCATAGGCAACAACGGCCAGACAAGATGGCCAGCTCGATCGCCCGACTTGACCCCATTAGATTTTTTTTTGTGGGCCCGTATGAATAATCGTGTTTATAGAACTGCTTCAGGAAATCGAGAGGATTTAGAGAATAGAGTTCGGGGAGCAATAAATGAAAATTTTCCAAATCAAATGGATAATGTAGTACGGGCTACTATTCGCCGCAATAGGCTGTGTCAGGCACAGAATGGGGGTCTCTTCGAAAACCTGTTGTGAAGTTATGCTCAATTGATTTGATGACATTCCATCTATGGTCAATTTGTGTATTTTGCGTTATTTATGTGTTTTGTTAAATTTTTATTCATCAGGAATGTACGATGATGAGTATGTGCGCCATTCCAAAATAAAGCTAAGGTTTTCAGTTTATGCTTTGTGTGCATTACAATTTTAGAATCAGCTGAGTCGTCATAGCCACCTAGACTTGGGAACAAATTTATGGAGAATGATTTAAAAATTCGGCAAATACATCTTTAAATATACTGAATGTATAGACAAAGAGAGTTTCATTCGATTTCCCAAAAAATATACAGAGTGAGCCATTTAAACATTGAAACTTTGGCTCATTTCCGGTGAAACCGGAAGCGTTTCAGATAAACTGTCAGTGCCATTCAACTTGAAGTAAATTTTTAATCAATTTCAAAAAATTTCATTGAAAAATATTGGATAGGAAAAAAGTGTTAGGGGCGAGCCTCTTTCCAGTTACACCCGGTATATATATTTATATATATATATATATATATATATATATATATATATATATATATATATATATATATATATATATATATATATATATATATATATATATATATATATATTGGCGAATATATATATATATATATATATATATATATATATATTCATTGTTCATGAAGATACTATTTTGAATAGAGAATTAAAACCTTTCCAGATATATGTCTCTCGACCCATGTTCCCTATAATGATTAATGACTTAGCTGCTGAGGATAGGGGATTGATTGACACACATGCTCCGAACTATTTCAGACATTAGTCCCCTTCCAATCAAACATTGATGTGTTCAGCTTTTTCCGCCAAATTCAATTCATCATGAGATAGAGGAGGTGGCAAATTTTTATGTTGGGAAAACCGCCATTGTTATACTTTAATTATATGGTCTACTTGTAGAATGACGGCAAGAAAAGGATCTGTCTGTTTTTCCCCGAATACTCTAATCTCAGCTTTTCGCAACAGTTGGCGTATAGAAGTTGAAAAGTGAAATTAATCATCGCTTCGGCACCTGTCCAGAAAAGCCAGAAAATATGTTCACCAAGGTGGATACCTATTTCACAGGAAATTTAGTAAAAATCAATATTTATTCGATGTTTTTCTTCATTACAACACTACACACAAATAATTTTTAATTTCTCCAATTTTAGAAATTCATCGTAAAAATAATAAGTTTGAGTTGAAATAAATCGAATCAATTTGGAAAGCTGAATATTTCTTTCCTCAAAGTATTGATAATAACCATGCGATCTTAATTTTAATATTTCATCAGAATGCAAATAACTAGAGATAATTTCGTTGAAGTAATAACGTCGATTAATATTCCAGTCGTTTCCAGAAATTCTCTGCTTTGAACTCACGAAATTCACGCAACGCCGACCGTAGACCAGCTCGAGCATTCACATCTTGAAATTGAAGTTGAAATGTGTCCCGGCCAGAAATGTAAAACCTCGAATTTGGAGAAGAACAAAGTCGAATTGATTTATAGCCATTAAAATGCCAAGCGAAATTTCGGACCATCAATTTGTAACAATGCTGTTTCCCACGCGACCTAATCCTTAAATTGATTTTCTCCATTAACTCGTGACGAATACAGTGAGACAAAGTTGACTTCGTTTATCTTAACTTGAAGCGAAATGATATAATTTTGGGATAGTGAAAATGGGGTAATTATAGCTGCTATTTATAATCACCGTCTTTATTTTGACAGGTTCTTTCCGAGAATAGAAAGAAGAGGATAATATATCATGATGATCTATATATAAGTTAAAAGGGATAAAACACACAAAAATTCTATGTAAAGCACAGCTTGTTCAATTTTCTATAGACGTATATTCATCCTTTTGTACCTTCGTTGCGCATCAACGTACAATGTTGAATTTTTCAGTAACCAACAGCTTATTCCCGAACTTCTTACTAGACTGTACACCCAAAACGGAGGAATATTTAAATATTTTCTGAAAGAAAATAAGAGTAACTGTATATTTATAATGAATAATAAAATAAAACAAGTTACTATGTTTTAAATATCACTAATTTATTGATGTAAAGAATGACAAACTTTTTTTTACATTGGTTGGACCGGTTTCGGACATACGTCCATTATCAACAACAAGCTAATAAATACTGAATACTCATGTAAAATACAGAAATTACCATCAATAAAATGCTAGTAGAGATCACAGTTACTTGAATAATGGTGATTGGTAGGTAATTAAGTCTACCTGGTCGTTATGGAGCTTAACCCTTTCTACCCTAGATGCCTTGAAAATTTCCATCGATTCAAAGAAATTGAGTTTATAAGATTTATCACAGGAATGAAGAATTTTTAGCTGTTGAAGTTCTGGAAAATGATGACATTCATTCAGACAATGTGCAGCTAAAGCTGAATCATATTTCTGATGACCGGAAATGTTCTTTGTATTTAGCCTTGAAGGAGCGTCCTGTTTGACCTATATAAAAGGAACTGCACTCAGAACATGTTAATTGGTATACTCCTGATTTTTCGAATTTATCGGTTTTATCTTTTGTGTTGAGAAGCAGGCCTGACAATTTGCTAACTGGTTTGAATGCAATATGAACTTTTTTACTATCTGACAAAACTTTAGCAACCTGTTCTGACGTCTTCCCAAAATATGTTAGAGACATAAATTTTTCGGACTTTTCTCTCTTGGATTGGGGATATATCATGTTGAATGTGTTTTTGCGTATTTTTCGATTAATTAAACTCTCTATTGTTTTTATATAGAAGCCGTTGTTCTCTGCTATTAACCTAATGGTGTTAAATTCTGATTTTCGTTCCATGTCCGATAAAGGCAAAGAAATCGCTCTGTGAATCATGGATTTGAAGGCTGCTATTGTTTGAGAGTACGGAAGAAATGAATCTATGGGTATGACATTATCCGTGTACGATGGTTTTCTGAAGATATTAATTGATAAACGGTTATTATTCTCCCGGGTAATTGTTAGATCTAAGAAATTGATTTTACTATCGACTTCTGTTTCTATTTAGAACGTAATTTTAGGATTTGAATTTCATTAATATCATTCATCCTAAAATTAAGTTCAAAGTAGGAACAGAAGTCGATAGTAAAATCAATTTCTTAGATCTAACAATTACCCGGGAGAATAATAACCGTTTATCAATTAATATCAACAGAAATCCATCGTACACGGATAATGGCATTTTTGGCACTTGAAAACTTGCATGCTCTTCATCTAGAATTTTTCATGTTGAAAATCTTCATCATCCAAGATGACCCATATAGTCACCGTATACTCTGACGTATACATCTAGTGCGCCTAGCTAGTGGTAGTTACCACAGAAAACGAGGGAAAATACCTTATTGGCACCAACCCTGAATACTTCCCCTTTCAAAGAAATGTTGATCAACCTTGCATTCAGAGTATTTCTAGTTCACTCCGCAATATAGGTACTCCCCTCCCCGCATCGGACGCAACCTCTATGTCAATGAAAGTTGCAAATACATTCTTCTGCAGTTCAGAAATTAGGAAACCCTTCATGGAGTGTTAAGTACCAAATCAGTTGATTTAATCTTCTTAAATGTGTATCAATACCGAGTCAGAAACGTTAACATCTTAGCCTCACGAGACCTTTAAGGTTTTCAGTAGGAATAACATAGGATTTATTGGTCTGGCCGAATTAAGATGAGTTCAATTCATCCATCTTAGTGATTCACATTCTCGTAGTCTTGCACCACCTGATCACTATAATGGCCAGTCTCGATAGAAAGGTTGGAAAGAGGACACTGATTCCCTTTTGCAACAAAACAGACTTGATACAATCCTCACCAGAAGGCTTAGTTGATAAAAACAAGGACCATTCTTGAATTCCCCTAAATTAAATTTCAGATCATTTTTAGACCCTTCGTTTCGCCATATCGAATGAATAGGGAACTGTTTTCTCATTCAAGAATATGCTAACATGTAGGGGGAATATCCTTAAATATCAAAGGAATCTCTTGGTTCCAATTAGATACCCTGTACATTTCCATCGAAATGTTAGGAATTGATTGGATAAACGTTTCTGTGAAAGGTGTATAAGATGTCGAACGGTGTTGTGACTTGCACGTTCCTCAGATCTAACTTCCTCAGATATTTCGTTGGGGATGCTGTAACTATCATTTCATTTCTAATCAATTATGATATTTATAACCACCCTATATCTTAAATGATTGAACGTTATAAGAATTCCAAGGTTCTGTTTTTAACGATACGAGTCGACGTATTAGGTACTCAACTGTTCTTGATATTCTCATCTGTTGCGGTATGAGTTGATTTATTCCATTCAAATCTGTGCATTGTTCGATACAACTGAACGAAAAACTGAAATTAGAACAAAAGCAATAGTTTCCACAGAAGCCGATTAGATCAAGGTAAAATATTTCACTTATTATTTCTTCCAATTAAATGTAGATTCAATTTGATTTTCTGAATATTTTCATATCAAAAATTCTGAAAGAAAACTATTAATTTCAGGCTTCTAAGTTATTACTTCTAAGTTCTAACTTCTAATATACAAACTTGAAATACTCAAATACATATTCCCGAGTGAGGACAATATTTTTGTTTGTGCATTCCATTGGAATATTACATCATCAATGAATAGCTTCTTTTCTTGAATACAACTCGAACTCATAAATGGAGGAAATATCACATTCTTTTTAAGACAGTGGCGCCCTAAAAATTAAATTTATGTGAAGTCTGAAAAAATATACATAGCCTCCCCTAAAAATCGGAACAATAAAAGAGCTGCCGTTCGCACAGTTATAACCTACCCGCAGTTAGGAAAATTTAGGTTTTATTGCATTAACCTACATCAGTAACTTCCGTCGAGAAGACGACGTGGTTGCGAAAAAAATAGTACAAATTTTGAGTGCGTAGTCGTATGGATTTCAGATTCCGGCTAATCTCAGTCGACCGTCAGCTCGCGCGGCGCCCGTGTGTGCTTTTTGTGTAGGAGCCCTGTGTCTTTATTTTTTCTATTTCATAAGATTTAAGCATTGGAAAAACCAGAAATGTTCAAACGAGTAAAATGTCTGATCACAAAGAAAGACTGTAAAAGTGATTAAAATGTGATTTTAGTAAATGAAGAACTCATTAACATGTTAATGAATGATTATTGTAATAAATAAGTAAAACACATACATATTTTATTCCATAAACCTTTAGAATCCTCTCTCTTATACGGCGTAGTGGAAACGACGAAAGTTAGTAATAAGCGTTGTAAAATAAGGTTAGTGATTTAGGGTTGAGGACAATGCTTAAAGATTTCTTTTCGAAACGAGTGGAAAACTAACTTTTTAAATCAGTTCCATCTAATAGATATCTTTGCGAATTATGCATTCTGCAAAATTGATCACATCTTGAACATTTGATTTAGGGAAATTCGTTTTCGTTTGTTTGATTTTGTGTAGTTAATATCAATTAAAATAGGTAGATTCGAAATTTTACTAGTAATTCCATTGACTGAGTTGAAACGATTTTTGTTGATTTTGATTGAGAACTAATAAGAACAAGAATAGAGACGACTAAAGTTTCTAAACAGATTCAGGAATCAAATAATGCCCTTATAGGCGTTCAGCGGTGTTCTGCAAAAGAGGAAGGGGGAAAAGAAGCGATGCCCAAAAAAATACCTTGCTGTGGATTTCGACAACCCTGTAGAACTAATAAAGTGACTTAGTGGGTCAAAGTTCTCGAAAATTTTGTGGGCAAATAAAATTATTCTAATTTTGACTCTCATCACCAACGTCAGTCTGAAATGCTCAACTTCAGAGACGGTCATAGTGGTAACAGAATGAAAGGAACTCAAAATGGTTGACACTGAAAATCAAACGATTGTCATTCCTAAAACTTCCAGATGAAGAAAGTATATTATAACGCCATGCTACAGCGTCGAACTTAATTAATTCAATCTACACCGAAAAAAACATCAAGCTACAATATTCAGCACTCTCGGCCTAGAATTTTACATTTGAATATTCAATTTTATGGTCTCAATGACGAAAATCGATATTAAATCATCCCTCGATGAATTAAAGCAACTGAAACCTGTGGGATATTATCTAAAAACGCGCATATAAAAAGCTATATCACTCTTCTACCGTGCTTCAGCCTCTCCAAATTCCGCCCTTGGGGTCGGTCTAAATCTGTGTTAATAGAAATCCGATATCGCCATGAAATTGAACACAACGTAAATAACCGATCGAGGGTGATGAAAAAGGTTAGTTTATCTTTATTCACGGTAGCTCAGTTCGAGAACTTAGTAAATATTCCGGAGATCTGAGAAGGCCATCGACAAACAGTTTGTGCTTTCTCCCGACGAGATATTTATAGTAGATTTGTTCTGGGAGATATTCTGTTTGATTGGAAATAATGAATCACTCTAATCGAGTAAGTATCGATAGGAAGCCAACCTATATGGAACAAATGGCGGAATGGGATAGATGAACGTTATTCGTTCCATTGAAAAGATGTGACAATTCTTTCATTCAAAAAGAATTTTGTGAAAGTTGCGAAAGATATTTTATATGCATGGTGGACAGATTTTCACGTTTCAGTACTGCAACTATGTGCAGTAATAGAAAAAGATGAACTGATGGACCGTATTGAAAAATAAATTAAGTACTTAATATATTTTACATTAGATCTTCTGTATGACCATCATATTTTTATTGTTAATTTTATTGATTGCAAAAATGATGCCATGTATTACACATATACATATTCTTTTGAAAAGAGAGGATTTCCAAAAATTGGAATAATTGTATTTACAATTAATGCTCATAGCTATAATTTTGGTGCGTGTCAGAAAAACACAATCGTAAAAACAAGCGAATAAATAGAATACCAGCAGAAAAAACAGACCATGCCCGTTCCTTAATCACGCATTTAAACTCGCATCATGCCTCCTACGATTGTCCCTAAAGTGTGAACACAGGAAATGTAACAGGGGAACCATACTATCTTGCGTATGATTCAGAAAACGAGTGAAAAAACCTGTGGCAAAAACTCGTTTCCCTGCCGCTATTGCACTAGCAAGAGCTTGTCTGTTTATATTGTGTTAGTGTTGTGTGTACAAAAAGAGTACCGAAAATTTTTCTGCTTAGCAGCTTCATTCTCTCATTGTCATCTTGCGCTCCATGATTTCCAGGACTTCGTCACGAAGACAAGGGTGAAAAGGAAGGGGGATTGGGACAGGAAAAAATCTGTAACAATGGAAAGAGAAAAACAGTAGAAATATATTTCATCAAAACATACCTAACTCTCATATGTCTAACCTGTCTTGAATCTAAGAACTTAACTAATGCTCCTCTGTTTTTCAACAGGAAACATCTTATACACCTTTTGGGAATGAAGCCCTACATAGGTGTAGCCCTTGGCTTATCAATATACACCATGAGAAAAAAAACTAAGGGAGAGCAAAAACTAATCTCCTAAATAGAATTGAAGTTCCCTACCCAGTTAATGAATTTATCTGAAACGGAATGAATTTCTTGAAAACCACCCGTAAAATGATAGATAGGACAATCGAGGACTAAATGTCTTATTGTTTCTTCAGCTACGCCACATTCACATGCCGGACTTTCTACAGTATACAATTTGAACTACATACTATTATTACGACCATGTCCTGTCCTGAGACGATTTAATGTACACCAATTTTTCCTACTTATATCGAAACCTGCAACCCTTTTGGAAGGATCCTCTATGAGAACTTTATTAAAAACATCAACTTTCTGCCATTCAGTTTTCCTAAGATCAACAGCCTTCACCCGTGTGTGATTTCAATCTCAGGTTAGGTGAATTTTGAAGATCGTGTATTATCGGAAAAACTTCTGAAGATGAGTGATACTTATCCCAAGACGATTTGAGAGCTAATTTCCTGCGAATATGGGAAGGAACTATATTACAAGTTACCGGAAGCCATGGGGTAGCAGTTGAACTGATACATCTACTTATAACTCTCATAGAAGAGTTCAACTGAGAATCAATCTTATTGACATGAGCACTATTCAACCACACCTAACATCAATATTCTGCTGCTGAAAATACTAAAGCTTAAGCAGTAGTTCGCAAAGTAGAGACTCCGGCTCCCCAATTAGATCCAGCTAGTTTATGTAGTATATTGTTTCTGGTTTTCAACTTCAGACATAATTTATCAATATGAAATTTGAAAGTCAAAGAACGATCAAGCTTTACACCATGAAATGTTGGACTGAAATTATGAGTTAATAGTGATTGATTGAAGAATACTCTTAGTTGCCTATCCTTCTCATGATTATTCAGATGAAAACAAGAAACCTCAATTTTCGAAGGATTTAGACATAAACGCCATTTTTTGAAGAAAATGTTCAGAATTTCTAAATCAGAAATCAGTGTTTGCTCAATTGTTTCGAAGTCAGAGTGTCGAGAAACCAAAGCAATATCATCAGCATAAATAAACTTCACAGAGGAAGTTTCAGGGATGTCAGACATATATAAATTGAACCTTACAATTTTTCCACATTGAACTACTTCGAAGAGTTCATAAACTGAACAATCCTACCAACCTGTGTCGTATGCCGAAGAGAGATCTAGAAATACAGCGCCTATTTTAAGTTTACCCTGAAATCCTGTCTCAATGAAAGTGGATACACATAAAACCTGAACAAAACAATTCCAGTTTTTTCGAAAATCTCCCTAAGAAGAGGACAGAGCTTTGTCAATGATTGGTTCTAACCTCTGATAAAGAAGTCTTTCTAAAATTTTGAAAGAAACAGCAAGTAAGCTGATAGGTCGATAAGTACTAGGAAGTTCTGGATTTTATCCCAGGTCTGAGAATGGCAATAACTGTAGCCTTTCTAAATTCAACAGGAATACTACCTGAGCTGAGTATCATCGTAAAAGGATAGTAACCACTTTTTAGCGTTATTTCCTAGATGTTCAAAAAAATCAGGAGAAATTGAATCAAATCCTGGAGCTTTACGACTTTTAGTAGATTTTATTGCAGATTTGAGCTCTTCTTCCCCAAAAGGATTCGATAAATCCTCAACCGTGATAGCATCTCTCCTCCTCTTATGTAAGATTCGTTTCATTCTATTCCTGTCGTATCTACTAATCTTCACACTTTCAGAGACATTAACAAGCCTTGATGCTGCAGAATTCGGATTCATGTTAGACGGAGTTTTTGAAACGGGATCAGCATTGCCTAATTTCGTCAACAAATCCCAGGAACTTCTACTAGAATGACGAAAATTCATACCATTCATCAACTCATTCCATTTATTCTTTCTGCTATCATTCAAATAACTAAGGAGTGCATCGGCTTTCTCTCTGGAAGGATTTTTTTTTCACACATGTTAGACCGCTAGTATCGTAGCTACGGGTTTTAAAAAAATTCAGATTATCCATATTCTGGATCTTTATTAACCGTTTTCCGATAATATAAAATTTGGCTAAGTATGTACCTCCATTCTCCTTTCCGTAGGTCGTTCCCTATAAATTTGTCAAAGTTCATCAATTTGGGACAACTGGTTCTCGAGTTATGAATGAGGATATAGTTGATCAAAAAAATGTAATCACGCTGCATTTTGAAGATCCAGAAGCTTTGATGGCTTTCATAAACTATTTCTGAAAGACCTCAAGTTACTCTTTTCCCCATCCCCCATTACAGTATGACATTTTCGTCCGAAACACCCTTAATTATATAGATGATATAAATTTCCTACCTGAGCGTTTACTTAGTTGCAGATTGGTTCTGCTGAATCTCCAAAATTTTTGGGGAAATGTTCCACTCCTTAATAAAACTACATTTGTTGTATTTTCACTTTTCATTAGAAACCGTGTTTCGCTAAACAAAATCCAGCTATTGATTTATATCGTTCCAATTAACTGGTTCAATTCGAGGCAAACTTTTCTCAATGTTGTTCAATATATTCTCTGCGGTGAACTTTATACATGTGTAGCGAATATTTTGAAAAACGTGAATTTATCATGGCGAGAGATGTAAAGGCATAGATTCAAACGTCGTATACATACGAGTATATTCTCGCTCGACTGCTTTTCACATTCGTTGACTACGTTGATGATTTCATTTAATTTTCAATATGGCTGAATGAAGGAAATCCAACACGTAACCATCTATTTCCATAGAGCGACATTTTTCAATTCCGTGGATGAATTGATTTTTGATGTGGAGTGTATACAAATTGAATGTTTGGTAGATGATTGGTGATTTGTCTTCCGATTGCATTCGTCAAAGAATGGTTTCTAATTTTAAAGTCTTGTTCTATATTATGTATTCGGCAATAGTTTCATGATGAAAAAATCTTGAATAGGTCATACATTGAAAGCCTTATTCGAGTTTATATAATATGACGAAATTGCACGAAAACATTCAACATTCATTTGGATTCTTAACAGGTGAGTGAGTTTAATTCTTCTGTCAAAAAAATGCAATATAATGTCAGTTTGAAGTGTCTATTGAATTTTCCAGAGAAACGAAATTTTTTTCTGACAGTAACGCTAAAATAAACGTCAGAGAGAAGTATTGAATTGTGGAAGATTTCATTACATAAAACACTGTGCCAAGAAATTAACGCACAATTTCAATTTCCAAACTTCTTTTTTATTTGTATCCTTTTTCCGATATATCTGGACAATGTCAACAAACTTCAATGCTTTTTAATACCGCACATTACATTCGAAATAAAATATAAGAAATAAATTGAGATTTTCCTTGAACTGGCACATATTGCTGAGAGCGTTGTTGAACAGTTTTAGCGAGTAACGTTTATTTTTCTTCAAAATTCAAATTTTTTTTAATAAAATTTGACCTCAGCAGTGGTGTTAGGTATAAAAGAATAGGCCAAAAGCTTGGGGTGTCGTATTTTTTTTATTTCTTTTTTTTTCACTCGTTTATTGAATCATATACAAGATAGTATGGGTACCCTGTTGCATTTCCTGAGCTAACACTTGTGTTTTTTTCTGACACACACCAAAATTATACATATAAGCATTTATTGTAAATACAATCATTCGAATTTTGTAAATCCTCTCTTTTCAGAAGAATATATAGATATATATATATATATATATATATATATATATATATATATATATATATATATATATATATATATATATATATATATATATATATATATATATATATATAGCTGTAAGTAAGTACAGAGAGACGTGAATGGAGACTTGAACATGGACGTCCTCGACCAACAACGGTGATCCATGAGCGTTATTTAAGAATTTACCCGTTGATACAGCGGTTCGCTACTTCTAGATACTTTGGCATGCAGCTTCGACAGAACAATGGACTGCAAATTGGCACTAAAATGATACTACAACGTCTCATGGTCTCCTGTCGCTGCTCGGCATTCTTAACTTTAGGAAGTGAATATTTTTTCTCCTAAGAATCACATTTCATATTCTTAATTTGAACAGTCATAGCAGTGCTGATGCAGTGGTGTTAGGTATACAAGAATAGGCCAAAGGCTTGGGGTATCCCATTCAACTGTTTCCAGAATGATCCACAGATACAGAGAGACATGAAGAAAGACTTGAGTATGGACGTCCTCGAGCAACAACGGCGATCTATTACCATTATTTGAGAATTTTCTCGTTGAGACGGTTGTCTACTTCAAATGCAGGTTCGTCATAACAGTGGACTTCAAATTATCACTGAAACGATACTAAAAC
Organism: Cryptolaemus montrouzieri; assembly: GCA_013387265.2. Classification (NCBI taxonomy): domain Eukaryota; kingdom Metazoa; phylum Arthropoda; class Insecta; order Coleoptera; family Coccinellidae; genus Cryptolaemus; species Cryptolaemus montrouzieri. The sequence continues at coordinate 109,942,703 of JABFTP020000185.1, forward strand.
GTCTCAGGAAATTTGAGTTGAGGTCTCGTATCGCTGCTCGAGGCTAATCCATAACTGCAGCACATCGAAAAGCCTCATAAAATTTTGCAAGAAAACTTGTCAATTGGGTAGAATTTATATGGTAGAGCAGGGTGTTCAAACAGTCGATTTAAGTAGATCTCGAGAAGAAAAAATTTTTAATAAGTAGGTAACTGAACTACAAAAATTTATTACGTAATAAAATAACACTCTGCTAGTGGCAAGAGGCGGCTTTATCAAAGGAACGCGCGGTATTTGTCGAAGAAGAGCCGCGTTTTTTGTTTTAGCCGTTTTTCTAGAAATTTCGGGCGGAGCGTTTGACCGAAACATTCAAGGCTTTCGTTCACGCCGATATAAATGTTTCGCCTGCAGAAATTGGAGTCATTCTGAATTGTAACTTGAAGGCAATACTACGTCGATAAAAAGTTTATTATTGAAGAGTAAAAATGAGTGCAGCGAAGAAATCTAAAACGAATCATTTTTATATCCATTGGGAGGGAGAATTTATTTTGTATGGTGAAGGATAAGTGCCTTTGTCTTATTTGTCGTAAGTCAGTTGCAACACCTCAGCGTAGTAACTCAAAGAGGCATCATAAAACGGTTCATAAATCGATGAAAAGTATTTTCCGCCGAAGAGTAAATTAAGAAAACGGTAAGTACGTGATTTGATATCTTGTTTGAAAAAAGAACAAACCATGTTCACAAGACCAGCCAAACAATCAAAAGTTGCTACGATCGCGTCAATTAAAATATATTGGCGAAACACAAGAAACCATTCGCAGATGTATCAGTTGTGAGGGAAGCATTTATTGAAGAGGGTGAGACTTTATTTAGAGATTTTAAAGATACAGAAATCATATCTGCTATTAGAGAAATTCAGCTATCTCCTCCGACTGTCACAAGGCGTATTGAAGTCATGAGTCAGGACATGGCAGATAAACTAAAACATGATATCATGAAATGTACATTTTTTTCTTTACAGTTCAACAAATCCACCGATATGACAGACACTGTACCAGCTGCTGTGTATTCCTATTCGGATGGTATTCAATGACATGTTGGCTAAGGAAGAATTTTCGACAATTCCTCTGAAGGGGAAGACACGTGGTGTAGAAATATATGACGTTCTCTTCAAGTTTGTGAAAAACTACAAGCTTCCAATATATAAATTAGTGTGCATTTCAACCGATGGAGCACCAGCAATGACTAGAACAAAAACGGTTTTGTGGCGAGCTAATGAAGATTTACCTTCATTTTTCTCATTCCATTGCATTATACATCAACAAGTTTTGTGTACAAAAGTTTTAAACACGGAGTATATTCCATCCGTGCACGTAGCTTGCAACGGCGGCTCTTCAAGTTGCAGTTGGAAGATAGGGAGCCAGCTAAACACACTGATTATCATTATTATTATTAACAGTAGAAGAGAGTTTAGGTAAGAACCTATAACCTCACTCACAAAAAACAAAAAAAAAATACATAAAGCTAAAGACTGGGAAATATATAGAGTACAAGTGGTAGCTGCATTCTGGAGTCCAACGCATTATGAAACTATTTACACTAGGATCGTTTATTACTGATTTAGGAAGACTGTTCCACACACGAAACACCGATTTGATATGTAATGCTCCCGATAAGGAAGCTTTAAATTTTCTCTCGTAAGTTTCAAATTATGTCCGCGATTTAGTTCTTCACACGGACGTGAGGTGGTTGAGTCACGGAAAATTCCAAGAAAGGTGTCAAGAATTATTGCCCGAAATAACAGCTTTACTAGACAAAAGAGGTGATGAATGACAGATGTTGAAAAACGAAAAATGGCTGACTGATTTGGCATTCTTGACTGACATCACAATGCTGTAGAACACAATTAACTTGGAGCTTCAACGTAAAGGAAAAGCTATTATTGAGATCTTTAGCGCAGTAAACTCATTGAAAAGCAAATTGCAACCTATGATAGATCAACTGAAAAGAAAGGATCTGAAACATTTTCCGTCTTTGAAAGCAAGGATTCCTCGGTTGAATTATGCTACGTATGAGGCTGAATTATCAAATTCTTTTGGACAGTTCGAAATGCGTTTTTATGGTAGCAGTAAATTGGCCAATATAGCATCATAAAAGAGTTATCCTTTTTCATGTAAAAACATTGAGGAATTATCTACTGAAATAGCAATTCAGTTCAATATGAAATCATGTTCTGTTGAGAATGAGTTGGTGCAGATTATATCAGATATACATCTCAAAGCTACAGCATCTGATACAAATTTCTGGTGTTTTATATTTAAATATAAATATCGGAATCTGAGGGAAATCGCCCTTCAACTGACGGCAATGTTTGGGTCAACTTTCTTGTTTGAGTCTGCCTTTTCTGAAATGAAGATAATTAAATCAAGATATCGCAATCGACTAACTGACGATCATATGTCATTATGTTTGCGATTAGCACATCTTATGAAAAGTATGCTGAGGACATGCTGTGCCATACGTCAACATCCAAAGTCGCTCCTTAAATTTAACACCATATGTAACTCTTTTGTCCTGTAACAAATTTTGAATACTATGAGATGTCTTTTTATTATTATAAAGAAGAACCTAACTAAATCTAATCCAAACCTTGACTAAAATAATGTTTATTGTGCGTGAAGCTAATATCTATTATACAGGGTTGAGTTCCAATTACAATATCAAGCTGTCTGTCTATACACATGTCGAATGTTTATTGCGTTGTTTTGTATGATTTTGTCAATTTGGCTTTTTTCAAACAGCAATAACTCAATTTTTTCAAATGGCACGTGCCAATTTTTATATCGCCATCATGTGAAGCGTCAAATTTCAGATGGAATTGTATCAGCATGTACTATACCCATCTCTTATAGTTCCGAAATAATTTGGGAATATATTGAATTTTGATGATTTTGCAAGAACTAACAGAGAATGCTTTGAAATATTTGATTCAAGTAGCTGAACTGACTACGCTCACCTGACAGGTGCCTTAAATTAATGTACCTGTCACTTCTCATTTGATATTTCAACAAAAATTGTTGAAAATTTGAAGTGAAAATTTTTGAAAAACTCCAGATTGATGATAAAATGGCTGATTATTCAAACGAGGATATGTTTAATCTCTTTTTAATTCATGACGAATGTCAAAAAGTGGTGGATAGAAGTTGCAGGCAATTCAATAACCAATTTCCAAATTTGGCGCATATGGGTAAAACAAAATTTCGAAGGATTAGAAGCAATTTTCTCCAATTTGGAGGAACAAAATACATAGAACCTAGAAGAAAACCAAGTCTCGAGGACGACGACAATCAAATTAATGCGCTAGCGTTTTTTCGTGCCAATCCACATGCGTCCATTAAGTCAGCATCAATGGATATTGGATTGAGTTATACTTCCATTCAGAGGATCCTTAAGAAACATAACATGCGCCCGTATTTTTTTATCAGACTACAAAAATTGAAACCAACTGACCATGCTGCTAAATTTCTGTGAAAATTTATTAATTTGGCTTCAAGAAGATGAAACAATTCTGCAAGAAATTATATGGTCTGATGAAGCCAAGTTCAATGAAAGTGGAATAACCAACAGGAAATCGACATTTCATTGAGGTTATTGATTTCCAAAATAAATTCAGCGTGAACGTTTTTGCAATTTTAATGAATGATTTGTTGGCTTATCATATTTATGAGGAAAGTCTTAATGGACAAAGATACCTGTAAATTTTGTGAGGAACATTAGCAAATTTTTTAGATGGATTACCCCTTACCAGCACAAAAAACAGCTGTAGATCGGCAGCTAACAGAAATGTTCGAGGATATATGGTTGGGTAATCAAGGACCAAATTTATGGCCGCCACGTTCTCCGGACCTGACTCCCCTTGAGTTTTATTAATGGGGCAAAGTCAAGAGTGAAGTGTATCTTATTCCTGTAAGAAGTAAAGAAGAGGTACTATAGCGCATTCATAATTCTTTTCGTAATATTGATCCTGAGGAAACTAGGAGGGCAACTCATCATGTTCGTATACGAACTGTCAAGTGTATCGAGCAAAATGTGGCCCATATTGAACATTAATTCAGCTCGTAGATTAGATTTCTCCTATGATGTTTGCTATCATTTATTCGTATTAATGTAATTATCTTCGATGACTGGTTTTCGCTTAGTTCCTACAATTTTTATTCATCCGAATTGTAGAAAATTTCTTCTAATGCTTCGAAAATTTATTTTACTCATAGACGGTAAATTTGGAAATTGGTTATTGAATTGCATTCAATTTCTACCCACTACTTTTTGACATTCTAAAATGAATTAAAAAAGATTAAATATATTTTCGTTCGAATAACCAGTGGTTTTATTTCAAATGTTTTATGTTTTTTGGATATTTTTAATCTGAAATAACGACAATTCTTGTTGAAATGTCAAATTGGAATGAACGAAGTGACAAGTACATTAATTTTAGGCACCTGTCAGGTGAGCGTAGCTATCCAGTTCAGCTACTTGATTCAAATATTTCAAAGCATTCGCTGTTAGTTCTTGCAAAATCATCAAAATTCAATATATTCCCAAATTATTTCGGAACTCTAAGAGATGGGTATAGTACATGCTGATACAATTCCATCTGAAATTCGACGCTTCATCTGATGGTGATATAAAAATTGGCACGTGCAATTTGAAAAAATTGAGTTATTGCTGTTTGAAAAAGGCCAAATTGAAAAAATCATACAAAATAATGCAATAAACATTTGACATGTGTAGATCGCTTGAAAAATTCCTTGATCCTTCTTCTATCCACCCAAGCAAAAACTGTGTCTGTACTGCAAAAGATCTACGAGATACAATTCTTTTAAATGTTCCTCAAAAATCGAGTTTATAACAAAAATAATTAAATCTGTCAAAAGTTTTGAGAGATAAGTGCCAACAACTTGGGTATTTTATGCCTTGCTCAAATGTCGGTTCTTGATGTATAATAAAAAAGGTAGATTGCCATTTGAAATAACAAAGTGATGACCCACTTCGGGTATAACCGGAAATGGTATCACTTCGAAAATATTTCACTTCAATTGGAAATCGCTAGTTATGGCCGCGTATAAAATTTCAGCTTGATATTGTAATTGGAACTTGAAAAGTTTTTAACGGACTTTCCCGGTGGATATCCCTGTATATGGTACGGTATACCCAACCTAGGTAGGTAGATAGGTAGGATGTATCGTGTATGTACGACAACCCAGCATCACACATACTTGCAGCCTCTCAGAGTTGATCCTGAGTAGTCTAAAAATATTGAGGTAGATCGCCAGCAGTTCAAGTTTGAGCATCCCTGTGGTAGAGATTCTTATTTACAGGCAAGTCAAGATTTTGTGTTTTTCATTACGATCAACGTCCTCTAGTGTTAAGACGTCGAATTGAGGAATACACAAAGTGCATCTCTTCTACCTACCATTTGTTTTGGTGGAGGTTTAATAATAGTGCCAGGAGAAACTTTGAACGCCCATACTGAACTATTCATCGTAAATAATGAAACCCTGAAGGTACGTTACAGACATTTCAGAAAAATATATCTTACCATTTGCGGTAGAAATTCTCCGAAAAAATCCGATAATTCTCTTATCTCTGAAATACATCCCCAAACGATATTTCTGAGAAGTACTAATATGTCTCCAAGGTAGTTCTCCTGTTACACAATATACTTTTGCCTACGATAATCATTCATACCTTTTTTATAGGCTGTGCATGTGATCGGTTTTTTAGAACTTTATTTTTATCATATCTGGTGAAAACTATGCTTGTTCTATCGAATAAGTCTTTGGTAGTCAAAAACTCGTTCACAATGGTAGTTTTATGTGTTTATGCATTATTGTAGTGCCAAATGAAGGTTTTTTCTCTCACAGATTCAGTCCCGTTTGATGAATACTCAGAGACAATTACCCCATAATACATGAGTAGTATTCCTTATTCACTGTTTTACCTTACCGTAGAAATTCAAGGTGCATCTCATCACGATAGTCGAAGAAAACTGTCATCATGATCTTAATTTTTGATCGACTTCATCTTGGTTTTTCTTTTTTAGCTCATTTTTCTGTACCATCATTAGAATGATTGTAAACTTGTTTGTATATCATAATCTTAAACACATGTCTCTTTAATAGTTGTGTTTTATGAATGTAAGATCAGTGGCGACTCTAGAAACCATGTTTTCAGAAACCGCTGGTCGATCTTCCTTTAGAACAAGCATTGGTACAACGCGGTTCATCTACAAAATATCCAACGAAATCGTGCGAAATGTTCAGCACTTTCAAGCTGTAATGACGATTCTCAGCAACCACAGCAGCGATGCTTTTCCCAGCCACGGCTTTTTCGGAGCGCTCACGCGTCATTGACTTGTTCTCGACCACATCACCTTTCAATAATTTGTATTATTCATTCAGGTTGCTAACCAAAATTTTGACCGCATAAGAAATTGCGTTGAAAACCAAAATTTAATGCAAACTTTGTATCAAACCAAATAATCCTTTATGAAAATGGAAAAATGCATTTGAGGTGAACTCACCAAATCAACAGCTATACATAAACTGATCTTAAACGTTACCTGAAACTTCACTTCATTGTCTCACAGTGGTGCTAACCAAGCGACAGAAAGAAACTTGATAAAAGACTGCCGTGGGAATTTTTGATGAGCTACACGTGGTAGACATTTGTCACTACAATTTGTCGGTTTTTGGATTTTTTATTCTACTCGTACCTAAAACTACCTTGTTTCAACTGGTTATGCTTACGAGTTCCTGAAGAACAAATACCAAATTTTTTCTACCAGACTCGTACTGGTTCCCTTAACTAAATAAAACTTACCTATTGCAAAATAATTTAATGACCAGACAAACATTGGTATATTATTGTATCAAATTAAATATTACTCTTTATTACTTAATTTCTTAAAAACCTTTCAAATTATGTGCTAGTTTCTATCAAACTGTATACAGAACATAAGAAAAAGCGTGAGGTGTTTTAGAATTCAACTACATGAAGATTAAAGAAGATGGAAGCGATGAAAGTTTCACGTGTGCAAGATAAATAACTTCAAGTAGATTAGCGTCGATTTATGCGATGAACTAAGAATGAATGGCACGAGATGATATCCAATTCCGAATTCATAAATCACCTTTTTATCCTGAGATGGTAGAAGAGCCATTCAATATCGGCAAATATATCAAACTTCAATCGACGTCGGCTGTCTCCCAATCTCGCAATTTTTCCTCTTGAAATATTGCCATTTTGTTCTGTAACATACGTTGCTTTTTATCGAGGATATCAAGGAGTTTTTCAACCGGTAAAAGTGTGTGAAAGAGGAGAAACGAAGCCATTATCCTTCTGAAATTTTCAAGTCTCCATTGAAGACCTGTTTCTACGTCACTTAAATCATTGTCGCCTTTCTTTACCACATATACGGACTCGTGAGATAATGTTTGAAATATATCCCTGAAAAGTAGTAGATACTCTTATTTCACCGAAATAATGGATCCACTGCATTGTTATCTTATATATAAGATAAATGTATACACATACTAGAATTATTTGTTGCTGGACCAATGAACAAGAGAAAATTATCAATTTCAATATATTCCGACTAACTTGTGATTGTTCATAAGTTTTATTATTATATCATCATAGAAAATTGTGTTCAGGAGAAATGTACTCTATATTTCTCAGTTATTATTCATAAACACATACAATACATACAAATAGCTAATTCTTTTCGATTATCAATTTTGTAGCACGGATATTATCTTATATATTTGACGTTCATTTATTCTCTTGAAACTGATTTTATTTTCTCTTGTAAATTATTCATTTACTGAATGACAGAGAGAGTTACTTAATACTGATAGATGGCATTGACTATGCTCTAATGTGAAACTTTAGTTTGGTTCAAAACATGATCACTATGTAGAATGGATAAATACTTGAAACGCACTAAGCTTTTCACCCTCGCCCTTGAAGTGTGAACTCAAGAAAGTTAGAAAAAAAGAGTAACCTAAATATGATATTTGATATGATTTAAAAGTACAAGGATGAAAACCCGAGGAAAAAGCATGTCTTGCCTGTCACAGATGCATCAGTAACGGCTAGTCTATGAGTGCTGTGAACAAAAAGTGGAATCAGAATTCAGGCTTCATTTTCCTTTATATTCAGATTTTCGATTGGTTATGGAGTAGTAGTGTTCTGAAAATGAAAGGGAAAATTGCAGGAAATGGTACAAGTATGAAATATTGCCTCGTACTAGCTGAACCTAATTGAAAGAATTCCCAATGTTCTTACATTGGTCTAAAAAGATAATCAAATACTATATAACCAAGGATATACTCTCTCTCACGGTCTTCAATCGCAGATTGTGTCTATAATAAAATGGATACTTCTGTCCATCGGTTCTCGGCAATTCAAAAACATAATTACTTTCACATCAGAAGTATCTCCAATGATCAAATTTAAAAGACTATATTCGCTAAGTTCGATTGGGAAGATCTTAATGATTAGGTCTGTTCACGTAAGTGATGGTTAGTATGTTTATCTTCAGAATATTTCAGGCGAAATTTATCTTTATATATTAAAGACTTATTCAGGAACAATATTCAACCTTCCGTAGAGTGTAAAATATCCTTCCCTGAAGGAGCTGGTTTTCCGTTTCAGGCAGACTAATTCGACCATCTACCACAACGCAACACATTGTGATTGCTTAATGCAGTTTGACGAAATGAATTAATACTGCAGTGCTTAATTGGCTGTTAAATAAGGTGTACATCATGTCTCAATGATGATAACATGAGAAATTTATCGCTAGATAAAGATTTGTATTCAGTGGCGTAGCTAAGGGGGCCGGCGGGGGCGGCCCGCCCACCTATGATCATCAGTTATAATTCTTATTACCTATAAAAAATCGTAAATCTGTGACAGAGAGCATAACCGCCACTAATAAAATTATCTAGGTACCTATAATATCGTATCACGAGCATAATAATTGATATTTAAAAAAAAACAATGTGCACAGTATCAGTCGATCAGGGATTCCCCCAAAATTTAATACCCCGTTCGCGCATAACCAACTCTAGTCAGGGGATTCCCTCGATATAGCGCTCGTCACTTGTATTGTGGATTGGGCCATTTCTTTTGTTTCCGACCGCATTCATTTGAATATTCGCTTACGTGAACGTGTGAACGTCTAGTGCAAAGTGTTTGTTAATTATTAGATATTATAAACAACATTTTTTGTATATAAACCGATTCAATATAGTCGATTCTTGAAGAAAATAAACAATGTAAGTGAAGTATTTTTGTTATTACAGGTAATACTTACATTTTTAATTCATTTAGTATCTAATAGCAGTATCTTCGATTCTTTTTGAAAATGCTTCAATTATTTTATTCTCTTTGAATTACTGTGTATATTAAAACTATATTATTGAGCCGTCCTAAATGATAAATAGGTACCTACAGAAGATATTTTAGACGGATTGCAGTAATATTTTTTGTTTAGCCTGGGCAAGTATTACTATTTTATATACTAAAGGTATTTATTTATTAAAATAGGTTTTAAAGGCTTTGCTGGCGTAAAAGATTTTATTTATATTTCTACACGTTTCACGTTACTTTAGGTAATAATGTTTAATTGTAAATAATATGCTTATTTATTATTTACTTTCTTATTATTTTCCGATGTAATAGCAATGGGATTTCTTTACAAAAACGGAATACATTAAGCTTATATTTTTTATTGAAAGTAATCATAATCATATCATACAACTTCGCGTACGTTGATTTTGCTCCGAGATGAATAGCTCGAGCACTCGTGGCACGGATATCACAATCAACGGTGGAGTATTTAACTAGGATTTGTCGAATAATACTTAAAAACTTTTTTACACCAAGACGCAGGATTGTTAATATAAATTAACAAACCTGCGCCTGGGAAAAATATATTTCACAAAGCTAGTTACGTAATGTAGGTGTTCATTTACAGTTATAATTAGTTCATAACATCAACGTATCACTTACTAACTAAAAATATTTTTTAGAATACCCAGAACGAAATATGCCTCAGGGAATTCATACTTCAAAAATAGAAAGCGGGTTTCAACAGAGAAAAGCCAAAAGGGCTAAAATGGATGAAATTCAGTGCATGTCCGGTTCTCTTTTCAAAGTTCAAGTAAAGTACCCGAGTCTCCTGCTGACGAAAGTAATGATTCACATCTCGGAGACTCACATTCAGATAGCAACATCGACAATACAGCATCAATGAAGACGACCCAGGACCTTGACGGAATCAAAATAAAAAATGAAAATGACGCCGTTAATGCTACTTTCGGAGATAGCATTACCTTCGAAGAATCAGTTCAACACTTGAGAGATGTTTCACATTGGAGTTTACCGGTAACTGATAATGTTCGATTGACATAATAAAAAAGGGCAGTGAACATTTCCAGAACAAAGAAGAACCGTTTCCTACTGTATCTCGTCATGGTTCAAAGATTAAAGGTGATTCTCGTCATCTTTCACAGGAATGGTTTTATAAACAGATGCCTAGTGGTAAAAAAATTCTACGATCATGAATGGTATTTTCTCCTATATCAAATAACCTGTACTGCTTTTGCTGTGGTTTATTTGCTGTTAGTAACATGCAAACAACATTTACAACTGGATTTCTGAAGTGGTGGAAACTAAGTCCTAAAGTATTGGACCATGAAACTTCATGTGAACATTTAGCAAATTTCGAAAACTGGAAAACTTTGGAAATAAGATTGAAATCTCACAGCACAATAGATGGTGCAACCTTGCAATTAATGAATATGGAAAAACAGAAGTGGAAAAATCTTTCATCTAGATTATTAGATATAACATTATTTTTGGCTAAACAAAACCTAGCATTTCGTGGACATGATGAAACCCAAGGGTCGTCTAATAAAGGTAATTTCTAAGGACTAGTTAAACTGCTGTCATAATATGATGCAGTACTCAAAGAACATATACTATATTTGGAGCAGGAAAAATCACTTAAAGTAACTTATTTATTGCCAGAAATACGAAATGACTTCATAAATGTTTTAGCTAATCATGTAAAATGTCAGCTTGTCAAGAAATCAAATCGGCCAAATATTTCGGAATCATGTTTGATAGCACACCTAATGTTTCACATGTCGATCGAATGTCTGAAGTGATTCGTTATGTAAAAATTAATAATAGGAAGGTAGAAGTCTTAGGATTCTTTCCTTTACATGGAAAAAAAGCAGCTGATTTAAGCGCTGAGATACTAAAGAAGCTTGAAAACGATGGCTTAAATATTATGATGTCTCGTTCTCAAGGTTATGATAATGCTGAAGTTATGAGTGGTATACACGGAGGAGTGCAAGCTATTGTAAAAGAAAAAAACAATAAAGCAATTTTTATTGGTTGTATAGATCATTCAATTAATTTATGCGGCCAACATTCGTTTGCACAAAATGTGACTTGTGTTACATTTTTCGGAGCAATGAAAACAATTTTTAACCTTTTTTCAACTTCCACAAGCCGCTGGGAAGTGCTCCTCAATCACAGCAAAGCATCTGTTAGAAAACTTTCGACAACGCGCTGGAGTGCTCATTATAGTGCAGTAAAAGTATTGGCTGAAAATTTTGATGGGATAATATCTGTAATTGAGGAACTATGTGACCAAGAGGTAAATTTAAAAACTAGAGGTGCTGCACAAAATCTCATGCCTGCTGTATGCAATTGCTCATTTCTTTGTTTTCTTCTCTTTTGGAATGATGTGCTAAGGGAAGTGAACAATGCTCAGATTGCATTACAAAGTAAATTATTATATGATTATAACTTTTTTTATTTTAACAGTTTCGATTGAGTTTTAGGGTGACAAATATAAAATCCGCTCCGGGTGCCACCTATGCTAGCTACGCCACTGCTTGTATTCAGTAAATAATATTCATTCTTCCGTAGAATGTTCTCCTTTCCTGGAGGAACTAGTTTTTCCATCACTTTTTATAATCGTCAACGAGGACTATATAGTAGGGGTACAATCTCCTTCAGCGAAGGAGATTTAACATCCTATAACATCCTACGCAAGGTTGAATATTGTTCCCTGAATAGGAATCTTCAATGTATCGGCACGAGTTTTAAATTACAGACATTAAAAGAAATGTTAGCTCAGAACGGGATTACTCTGGCATATTTTGACCCATTTTAGTATTCTGAAACACACTACAAATTGGTTTGCAAACTGTAACTTTCAGAATTTCATCGTGCCTTGTTTCCAGTTATTAGTGGATTACTTCGGTTTGATTTTATTATATTCTTTCGAAGAAAAATTTTTCATTTGTGTTACCAAAGTCGACAAGAATTTGGAGTTCTGTTGCAAGTATTGAAGTCCCGGTTTCTCCAACGTTTAGCTTGTTCTTTGGCTATCTAAATGAATGAAAAAGTTCAGAGTTAGAAAATTGAATGGAATGAATTCTGAGCATGAAACAAAAGAGAATTATTGAGCCAATCGGGCAATGACGAAATTAAACTGAACAAAACTAAATATTGATACTTGAAACATCAAAAGACATTTTTTGAGTCTGAATCTTGATCATGGCAGAGGAAACGGATATAAAATTCACACTCGTTTCATCGCAGTTCTTTCATATCCATTCCTCACAATGGCAGTAAATGATCCAATTAGAGCCCATGTTAGTTTTCCATTTTTTTCAAAAATTGCAGAAACGTCTTCTATTTTTATGACAACTTGGTTTGCTTGTTTCCTTGTTGGCAATATTTGTCTGGAACTTCATAGGTACTACTTTAGATTAAGGTCTGAGCTCCCCAGGGACCAGTCATTGGTTCTGGTTCTTCTGGAAATAACTGTTTGTTAGAGGGTTATTGGACCAGTGATTCAGGAACATCAGTCTTTGCTGGTTCACCCAGTTCTTTTTTGTTGCCACGTTCTATTCCTATTATTTTTCCTTATTCAAACCATGTAGTTCTTGATGCATTTCAACCAGGCTCTGATTTAGCACATTCTAGATATTCTTCGGTTAGTTGTTTTCATGGACAAACTGAAATTCTTTGCACTAGTTTTTGGGGATCGAAATAACAGTGCTCTATTACCTCAAATCCGGATTTTAAGTTTTTACTCATATTTACACCAACTCAAATTCACAATTTATTGGAAAGCGGAAAATATTCCTCTAAAATCTTGTTTTACTACGCGACTCATCGAAATCCTACGTCACTGATTATTCCTCGAAGCAAAGACACTGACATCTAAAGGTTGAATTGAAGAGATACTGTTAGGGGAGGAATATGTCATATAGGTTGTTTTCTCCACAAGATTCACTTGCATTTAACTTATCACCTGCACAATTTTTTCGGCTGAATAGTTGATTTCTCTAACTTAAGGCTGCATAGTCTGTAAGAACCATTTTTCAAATTGCTCCAGTAGTCTCTATGTGTGTTTTGTAGACGGTTCCTGAAGAATCTCCTTATGTCCAACGTTCGTTGTTGGTCTTGTACTCGATCATTGGGTTCAACAATTCTCTTGTGTCGTCTCCACATACGATAGTTCTGATCCAGTCTCTCAAATGTTCCTGATAACATCTAATTCTTCTTAGAATTATGCACCAGAATCATAACAAAAAACCATGGTAGAGATCAATATTTTATGAAACAGCCTTAACGTTATCAGTAAATCTGATAATTTCATTTGGCGTTTCTCTAGAACTTTTGTTGAAGCGTACATTTTTTCGCTACCTGATAGATTTCAATAAAAGTTCAAGCTGAGTGGTAGCTCCGCCGTTACCAGGTCATGCCGGCCCTAATGGTCGCCAATGGTCTTTATACTTTCTCTTCAACATAGTTGCTGTAGAAACACGATCCAATCTTCTTTCCGTAGTTTCTGAGCATTTTAAATTCATTAAATCCTGAAATGGATAAAAAATACATATATACATTTTTTCGAAACGCTTCAATGGTATCTCAGTTTATAAGATGAACGAAAATATCCCAAATCAGCTGACCAGGTCATATGGTTGGTGTTAATACATCTTTTTCACACGTACAAGTACAAAAGCTGCACAATTATGAATTTTTACAACTAGTATCGAGAAAAGATTGCAGATCAATAGTAATGTTGAAATCATACGAATGAGCTCAATGCTCACGACCCTACCTACGACTCATACGACTACCTACGTATATTGGTGAATTAAATTATGTCAGTGTGAATTATTAACGTTCCTTTCCTAAAGAGCTAGTCAGAACAGAGATTTCATTATTACTATTTTGAGAGATTGGACTCAATGAAAAAATAGATAGTGATGAAAAATGAAGAATGGATTTCGTGAAAATATTACCAAAGAATAAAACAGAAGCGTTTGCAATTCATGAAGATTGCGACAAACAGAAAGATTGATGTAGACAGCATTACAGAAAACGATCTTTATCTCTCAAGCACGCAACCAAACTGGGTAGCGGAGAAGTACGTACAACAGAAAGAACAGGAAGATTTAAATGTATTCCTGAAAAAAACGAAAGAATCTAAAATATATTTTCTGCTTCGATAAAACATTCATTTAGGTACTAACTCCGTTCCTAACTTCAGTAATCGTACTTCTGCACTAATTGACAGCGAGATGTTTGTTGCCCATATGAAATTATCTCACGTACGTGGTTTAGGTATTGAAGACTTCCCCTATGGTTTGATATAATGTATTTATGAGGTTTCGAATGAAACCATTTTTTGGAATAAACCATTGTAATGTAACTAACATCAAGTGAAGTAATCAAAGGCATAGCATCTCGGTAAACAGGTTGAATTACGTTGGCTGGCTTCTAGGATAAATTATCAACAGTTTTTTATGTCACAGATATATTTGCATTCACTGACCCCTGTATAAGTATAAATGATTGATTTGTTTAATTCACACAGGTCCATCGTTGTTCGTTGCTTGTTTTCAAGATTATTTTGAAGATTTATAGTTGTTGACATCCACCAACTGCTTTCCCCTTTCACTTATCACAATTTCAACAATCATTATTTCTTTTTACTCATATGATGCAAAAATGCTGATGTAGAAACTCGAATTGAAACAAAGCGAAGAAACCGATTATATGAATACTTGAAACAGTCAATTGTAGGAGGGCGTAACTACAATTTTGATTTTGATTGGTCCACCATACAAAATCCATTTCAAACCATTGGTTTCAAGAAGAAACTTTACAAGGGACTATTTTATTCCCAATTCCAAAAATCTCTCATCCTTAGAACATTAATAATTACATTTTTAGAGACATAATGTCATCGAAGTGAGTTCGACATGCATTACATGTCTGCAAATCGACATGAACTATCGCCCTTCTTTGCCACTAATTCAAGATCCTTTTTTCATTTCAGTAGTTAATAAAGAGAATTCTACGAGTTATATATGACAAAGTAATTTTCGTTAGCTGAATGTCAAATTAAATATCAAAATGATGACATGAAAAGAAAGAAAAAAATCATTTTAAAATAGTTTGTGAACCGGCATTTGACAAAGTAACTCATGAATGAAATGGTGTATTTACGGATCATTCCAATTCATGCCAATTTCAGTATCTAACAAAGTGGAATAAAATTGAACTGCCTCATATCCCAGTCACTCAATCAATAAACTTAATGTAGTATATAAAGATCTAGTTGATAGAGCCTGGAATATTATTCGACTAGCCCAGATGGAATGTGGATATATTGCCAGAATGTCACGACAGGGTACAATGTCCTCTAAATAAGGAATTCCAATCATAAGTATGCATAATAAGTTTTATATTAGCAGGAATATCACGAAAATGTCAGTACAAAAGAACAGTTATTAAGCTTCCCGAATTTTTTCACTATTATGATACTGGTTGTAGTTTTTCATGGAGAATCACAAAATCGCATGCTATAGGTGCACGTAATCTGATAACTTTGACTCTAGTTGGTTTCTTAAGATTCCTATCATGATTGTATTTCGTCTATCAATCAGCAAATCTACTTGTTAAAGCGCGATCGACCAATACTATGAAAGAACTTGGCTATTAGTAGAAACGCTGAAGATGAATAAAATTTGTTTGTCTCGAAAATTCAGTAGTAATAACATGTCATCCATTGAAATTAAACAACGGAACCCTTATAGAGTAATTGCGTATCCGTCTGTAAGTCACATATGATTTTCTCGAAAAGTATATAACTTAATCACTTGCAGTTTGGCATGATGATAAATCTTGATTAAGCGCATATATAGTGCGGAAAATATATGAATTCACCCTAATAGGTAATCTTCAAGTTTTCTGAACAGGTCGTTTTGTTTTTCATTTTCTCTGCTTTTTTATGACACTTGACAAAAATTTTTACCCTAGTCAATATAAAGTGAGTAATATATAACCGGAAAGATCTCGTTTTACTTTGTACGCTCCTAGATTTTTGTGTGACGGCCATACTGATTCAAAATGGTGCTGCCTATCGTCCATTTGAAACGAGTACCTAGTGAAGAAATTATTCTTTTTTTAATATTAGGAATTATCAATGTAATTTCATTATCTAGAAATGAATTAAAAGAAGAACAGCACAAAAGCAACTATCGAATCAGAATGATGTGAATGCAACAGATCATGAACATGAAAAATATGTCGTTGAAAAACACCAAAATACATCATTCATCAGTTTTGACGAGTGGTTAAGTTCGATGTTAGTGAAATTCCATCCAAATTATTCCCAAGTAAGGCTAAGTGGAAAAGTGTAGAATAAGAAGAAGATGCTGTTTTCATCCAAAAGTGGAAGATGTAATGTGGATGACAGTATGCAGCTCAACGTCTTATTGGCTGTTAAAATCTATACAGTGCAATGCAAAATAATCACGCTGAATAACCCGACTGGTTTAATTTTTCAGTGAATATCCTGAAATAGGTCGATTTATGATTGGAGGGTAACATTTTTTGTTGCATGTTTCGTTACAATATCAACCCCCTACTACTGAAGCGACTACCCTAAATTTTTGAATAGAAGAAGGGCTAGTGTGATACCTTTCTGAAAGAGTGATTCCATTCTCCATATGACCACTCAATTATTTACTCTCTAAATAACATGTGGCGAACTGAAATAGAGAAGTGGCAGAAAAAATTCGAAAATTTCATGAACCCATTCGATCTCTGTTGGAGAAGACTTTCGAAATAAATTCGGTGAATTCATAAAAATTTTTTGTTTTTATTCAAACGCTTGCGTTCCCATCCACTATCCCCATCTATCACGACCCCGAAAATTTCCATAAGAAAATAGGGCTGTGTGACCCCCTCATTAGAAATTTTATGTGATCCTCAATATCGTCTGCTTTTTGAGGTGCCATAAATTGAAAGTACCAATGCTTAGATTTCAATGATTCTCATGAAAATCTATTATGGAATGAAATGTAACATTGAGTTTTCAGTTTTTTAATCGTAGTATATACACTATGGAAAAGTGACCTCCATTTACTACCATGCATTGCTGCAATCGAGATTCAAATGATACCTAACATTTTGCAATATTTCTGATGTTATCTGCTGACATTATCTGCTTAAAATATCCTGTCTCGTAGTTCTTCCAACGATCCGGGTGGCGTAACATACACTTCAGACTTGAGATAGCCCCACAAGAAGAAATCGGGAGTTGTTAGATCGGGTGATCGAGCCAGCCATTCTATAGCGCCTTCAGAAACCCGGAAATCTATTGGGCAGTTAGTCCCCCTCAGCTTAATGCGGCGGTGCTCCATCATGTTGATACATAACGTTATGTTCCGATTGATCTTGATCTTCCTCGATGATAATTGTTATGAGAGGATATATAGCATGTTCAAAAGATTTCGTACCGAGTCTTCCGGTATATATATATATATATATATATATATATATATATATATATATATATATATATATATATATATATATATATATATATATATATATATATATATATATATATATATATATATATATATATATATATATATATATATATATATATATATATATATATATATATATATATATATATATATATATATATATATATATATATATATATATATATATATATATATATATATATATATATATATATATATATATATATATATATATATATATATATATATATATATATATATATATATATATATATATATATATATATGACGAGTTGCCCATATATCTGTTCATGCAATCATACTGATTTCATGATTTCATGAAATATAAATCCACAATGATTATAATCAAAAATAATATCCTGGAATAATTATATATTAGGATAACGTTAAATGTTATGAGGAAATATCAATCTACCAGAATATATACATACTATAGCATCATCAGACAATGATATCAATGTACCAACGAGTAGTGTCAGAGGCTTTTTTCCCCAGAAAAATCCAGTGTACGGACCCTAGTCATGTAACACTGAATGTTACTCATTAACTGTTTCCTTTGTGTGAAGTGGTGAACGATCGAATAGAATACTGCTCTGAATATAAATATGAGAAAATTGTCAGTTAATTATATTACATTTATATAAACAAATAAATAAAATATGAAATGAGATTCTGAGCAGTATAAACTAAAGAAAACCTATGACTCTACCTCATTATTTATTTCGGAAAGAAACCTACGAAGAATATTACAAGATTTGATGACTGTTATCTTTTGTAACTGTTCGAACAAATTTTTCTTCAGACCCAAAATCTCAATACTTTTGTGAAGATTCCTAGGAATAACACCTATTGTGGAAATAATAATCGGTCGAATAAAAATTTTTTTGATTTTCCACATTTTTCAATCTCGTCGCCAGGCATCATATATTTAGAAATTTTTTCATTGTATTTATTTTGTATATTATGTGTGTCGGGTATAGCAATATCAATTATATATGTTATTTGATTATGTTTATCAGTAAGAATGATATCTGGTCTATTGTGTTTTACAGCTCTGTTGCAAAGAATTGTTTTATCAAAATAAAGTTTATATTTGTCATTTTCACAAATAATCTCAGGTTTATATTTGTAATTTTTTTTCTTTTGGGAATTAGGTCATGTTTATTCATATTAGCGACGGCGTTATGTCTTTCTAAATAATCTGTTGAAGCAAGGACTGAGCAAGATGATAATATATGAAAAACTGTTTCTGAAGAACAGAAACATCTACAAGATCATCTATATTTTGTTTGATGATGTGTTTTTTATAATTCCTCGTGAAAACAATCTGATCCTGGATCGAAATTGCCAAGCCTTCTGTTTGAGCAAACAAGTCTCCAGAAACTAACCATTTATTCGATGCGATTTCATAAATGTAATCATTTTTCAATTCTTTAGGGTGCTTTCCGTGTAATTCCTTCTGCATCCAACTTTCTCTTTTAGAATTATCATCAAATATATCAAAATCTACCTTTTGCATTGTCAAGTTCAGAGGTGTAAGATCATAATCTTATATATATATATATATATATATATATATATATATATATATATATATATATATATATATATATATATATATATATATATATATATATATATATATATATAGGGTCCTACAGTTTGGTCTACCAAAATTTCAGCCCAATTTTAAAGTTAAAGTTTTCGAGAAATGACATCCACATCGCCATCTATAACCTTGATTCGTCATGAAATGAAACACATTTGAATCTTGATTGATCCGCTTACTGAAATGTTCGCATAACTCTGAAGCGACGATCGAAATCATCTTCATTTGAGTGTAGGAGTTTCAGATAGATGGAATTTGTACTTATACAGAATCCTGAAAATAGTCGTTCGACATACTTGATATATTTGCAACAATCTCCTCACAGATTGTGCATTCTCTATCATGATAACTTTAGTCGCTGTTCAATTTTCCATCCAGTTTCCATGAATTTTCTCGTTTTCTCAATGATTGGTATTATCTTTGAAAAATAAAATCACAATCACAATGCATCCCTGCAGTATGTATACCATCTTCAACTAAATTGCGGTTATTTAAGGTTATCAAAACTATGAAAAATACTACCAATACAAGTCATTTCTGTTGCAGTGAAAAACCAGAATCTATCTGTGAGAATTTTCTAAGCATAGGAAGATTGAAAACACATGCCGTCAAGATAAAATCATTTATCGATTCGAACGGTAGAAATCTAACTTTTTCTCGGAATAATGATAATCGCAGGCTCTCTGTTCCCCATTCTTCCAGCAACTGATATGGAAATAACTCCAACGCAGGTGCAAAATAAAGTACAGAAAAATTATATCAGCTTTGCAAGAAAATGATTGAGGTAGTTACTCAAAATTTTAGAGGCTACTCCTTACCTAAAAGGTACAGAAATCAGCCAGAACTATCAATAAGGGTTCAAAACAAATTTATAGGAAGCTCATCAAAATAGAAATTAATTCTCCCCATTTCATCAAGTAGCCACTTTAAATAAGTGGAAAATTTTCAACAAGATGGGTCCGCGCCCTGTAAAAATATTGAGGAATATCTCGATTCGATGTTTCAAGGAAAATGGGCTGACAGAAAGCCCTTAATGGCAAAATCGAACAGTTTTTTAAATGTACCAAGAAATTCATTATTACAACATCGTCAAGTTGTAATCTGTCGACATTTCGAGCACTTACAAGATGGGATCTTCGTTTTCTTTCGCTATTGTTGATACTTCATTTTCATTACAGTATTTGTTGTATTCGTCTTTTGCTTTTATCTGTTCGTGATATCAGATTCATATCAATGTTATTTCGAAGAGAGAAGAATCGTTTCTTAGTCATACTTATATTTAGGGAAAATCCCCAATTAAATGGTCGCAAATTTGAAATTCCCAGACACATGAAAATAAACGAACTGACAGAGTAGATCAAGAACTTTCCAATGATGAACCCTATATATTGCAAGAAAACAAAATTTTAGAGGTATCATCAAAATAGAAATTAATATCATCAAGAGGTGGAAAATTGAAAAAAACAAAATCGAACTTTCCGAAATTCATTATTACAATTCGTTTCACAATATATAAAGCTAAGCAAAAATTATGAATCTAACCTAACAATTACATAGCCTTCAGGTTTTATGATTAACTTTTGAACAGTCCCATTTTTCTTCATTTCCTGACGGCGATCAATTGAATTCTTGTGCTTTCCTCCCATTGAGTTCCAGCTCACATCAAAATTTGGCATTTCTACCTGATGAATGTAGTTCCTCAATTTATTGTACCTTTTTTTGAATGAATAAACTGAATAATTGAAATTACCCCGAACTGAATTTCAAACAAATTTCACTTTTCCATCTTGTTTCACTGGGGAAGAAAACATAAAACTATATTTTTTATTATTAATGATAATTTAAATTATCAGAAAGAAAACGAAAACATAACGAAGCCTCATTAATGATGAAATGAGAATAATGTGTTGGCCATAGTACTGATAATTATGGTTATTATTATTATTGTCTGTTAGTTATTAAGTTTTTATTCATTAAGTTTCATTGTATGCATTCCTGATAATCGATCTAAATTTTGTTCTTAGGAAAAATCGAGTAACTCTTCTACTGGGATTTCATTTAGGATAGATTATAAAATTTACATGTTCATTCTGAAATAAATATTGAAAGATAGGTATTTACAATGAAATGGAAGAGATCAAACTCTCCACCAACAAATTTGAATCTGATATGAATATGTTAAACAGCTTAAATCGCCCTACTGACTACCTTTTGATATTTCCTTTCAGTAACATAATGTTGCGAGCCTGAGTTGCTATTGGCCTCGACTGAAGTTATTGAAAATAAATGTTATTTCAATGTGTAGTAACATTTCTGATGATTTAATAATAACCTCAACATATAAATGCCACTAAAACTCAATTTCAGTAGATGAAATTGGTGAATAGCTGCAAGCTTCTAACCTTTCATTAATGGCTGGCTAACTAGTTTAGAAAATATCCTCACTTTCAATTAATAGGTTTGTTTTAACACAGACTTGATACAGTTCAGAACTAGTTGGATTATGCGCAAACTGAAATTGGCGTTTCTACAAATATTCGAATTGGTTCCGGAAAGGTCAATCGCATGTTCGAACGTTGCTAGAATTATTTCACAACTGATTCCAGAAAGGTGAAATGAGTTCTTGGTTCTAGAGCAAAATTAAAATGAATCCCGTAATTTCACAAAACGTTGGCAACTTAACAGTTTAGGATAGATTCCAACGCAGTCGAATCGTTGATAACGAATCAGTTTTGAACTAGTACTTCCCAACACGTGCCCGCATGCTTGAATCAGTTCAGAACTATCATAGATATAACCAAACCTATTATTCTCGCTTTTACGTTGATCATGATCATGCGTAGGGAATATAATTTCAAACAGAAAAAGTTTATATCTTAAATTTTTTCCTTTAGCACAGATGGCGGTAAGAATATTGTTCTCATTCATTAATCTGTGGAAAGCTTTAAAAATTCTTCGAATTCGGTGTCTGATGGCCTATGACCCTTGATGGCAGGATTCGTGTGGTACTTCAATTAAATAAAATTAGGGCGGCACCAGGTGGTATGCTCTAATTGCCCTGCACTATTTATCATCTGTGAGTCTTTCATTCTTTGATTTTGACCAATTCTAGATTTTTCGATTCATTTCAAGTCAAAACGGTATTCTTGAAATTAAAAGTATCAGTGTATCTCGAAAGGAATTAAGCATTTTGAACAAGTTCAGTTTCAATTCTGAGGCATTTCCCTCTCTTTTTGTCAATGAGTTTTGAAATTAGTTAAAACCATCCTCAATCGTTGCTAACGCTTTTCTTTTCAAAAAGTCATACCTCAAAACTTAAAACGTGCAGAATTTATCGTAGGACTTTACCTCGATTCATCCTATGTATTGCAAGGAGGATCAAGTATTCAAAATGGCAAATTGCAGTGAAAATTAAACAATATAATAATTGGCATCTTCCTATATTGAGAGCTTCATATTTCCAAAGACTTATAAAATTCCAAATATCTTAAGATCATTCAAAACTATTCTTTCTATCTACTATAAGTAATCGAAGGATAAAATGCATTGAAAAAGGTTTGAAGACTTTTATAAAGGAAGCGATATTCAACCTTCTGTAGAATATTATAGATTCCTCCTCGAAGAAGCTGGTTTTCGATCCACCTTTGATAATCATCGTCAATCAGGACCACATAGTGGTACAATGTAGTCATGAATAGGAGTAACACACTGCAGTTTCGATCTCGTTTGATCTCGTCAGTGTTGCATACCCATTTATAATACCAAGACAGACCGCTACCTACTAATATCTTTTAGTTGGAACACATCGGATACATGTGTTTGTGAACAAATAAAATTGAGTATGATGTGCACCAGAACCAAAATCCAACAACCAATCAAGTACTGGAGCCTTAGCTACTTTTGACCACTGCAACGAGCAGGCACAGTGTGCAGCGTTGTGGTGTACAGTCAAGCAAGTCTGGCTTCTCAAGGTTTTCTTCGTTTGATCTACTCGTTGTCTTCTGGCTTTGAATTCAGTGCACATTTCGAATCTTTCAACAATAAAATTCAGATTATACTCATGCCCATCATTCACTAAACCACAACGACTATTTCTGGAAATTCAATATTGAGAAAGAGAACTTATTCAAATAGAACATCGAATCAGTATGAGTACAAAAATTTCAAGGGGAAAACACATTATTTTATTCACATATAATATACTCTATCGATAAAGTATTTTATGAGTATATTAATTGAAGTGATTAAAGAATTCGATCTTGTAGAATTTCATTCTATGGTAGAGTGAATTCCGGCAGAGAGATTAAGTCGTAACAGCCTAATTAAGCTTGGGCTGTCTGAAGTTTGAATGACCAAGCTTTTTCCAGATTCAGGAGCGAGTACTTCACTCTTTCGAGAGGGCCACTGGTAACATAATTGTTGTTAACCACTGTGATGAATGGATATCCCGGTAAAAACTGTGATTGTTAAAAAGAAACATCATATCAATAGAACACCTAATCGAAGGTGGAATACCTCACGTCAAAGATGAATAGCTGGCACTTTGGTGAGTAGCTAGTATCCGAACTTTGAATACTGGGCGACGAAAATTACCTTCACAGTGGTAATGCCAAGTTCTGCATTATAACAGTAATGGTAAGAAGTTGGCCACAGGCCAACTCTCGTGCTATTTCTGTGACTAAAAATGCAGATTATCAATTTTCTAAAGTAAATGAGGTCAGATCTTCCTCTGCTGTCTGCCCTTCGACAGGCAAAGCAGACTTTTCAGCCTCCAATCCGATTGATAGAATAACCTAATATGACGGGGTGAAGTGAACAATACTCCATAAGGGTTACAGTGCATCAGCTAACCCAACCGTTTCTCCTGCTTCAGCAGTATGATTTCCTCCATCAGAAATTTATTATGGTTAGTTGAAGCCGATTTATTTATCATTTTATTTTGGGATTTATTGTAAGAAATAATAATAAGCTCACAACACACTACTGATTACACGTAGTTCATTGAGGCGAACCCGTGGTAGTGTTGGCAATATTCCCACACCCATAGTTATCTTTCAGATCATTTCTCTTAAAAATGGTAGAAAGTACATTGCCGAAAGAGTCTGATATTATGCTTCGACATAAAATCTGAACTTTATACTTTTGAATAAAAATACACAAAGGGTAAATCAGTCAAAGTTTAAACACAAAGCTCTCTAAATATATTGAGTAACACAGGTTCAAACGCTCACAGCATGTTTCTTCTGATTTATTAGAATACTGCAGTTGTAGTATATAATTACCTGTCATCCTTTTTTTCAGTTGGTATCAAGTAATACGACACAGAGGAACTGGAGAGGTATTCTGATAGCCTTGCTCGTCATCGTGGTGGTTCTAGCTCTAATTGTAACTTCTGTTATTCTTCTAACACCACCAGATGATGGACCAAGAATAAAAGGCGAAAGGTTTAAGTTAACAGACGTTATAGGAAGAGAGTTTCAACCATTGAGGTTCAATGGAACGTGGGTCTCAGGTAAGTTTTAGAGTTTTTGAATATGAATTGAATTGAATCATTGTATTCATATCTACATGTCGTCAAACATCGAATTTTATATACTTCATTATTTAGGCCCCAACTTTTATGTTAGCCGAATGAATCTCCGAGCACCAAAGTGCTTCCAGTGAATTTTGTAGTAGATTGAAGACTTATAAAGATGGAATTTTTCATTTTATGAGTAGGGAATGGGAGTTTTTTAAATGGGTTTTGCAAATTTACATACACAATTGAAATTCAACGGTTAAGGGATCTTATAGATATCAATTGCACAGATTAAATATCACACTAAAGATAACAATGAGAAAAATAAAGACATTGTTTCCTGCATATGTGTGCTACATATAACTGATTATTATTAACTATTATTCTTATGAATTATTGAATACTGTATTTTCATATCTGTGATATAACAGTTTTCTAACCCAACTGAAATTCACTATGAGCCAAAATTATTATCTTCGATATACTTTCTGAAATTTTCCTGAACTTTGATAGGTCAGATACGACATGTTTCGTGCACTCCACATCAATCCGCTAGCCCTTACAGCTTCAAAAGATTCGATGGAGTCAATCAAAATTAATCTGAATGGAATTATCGGAAATTTGTGCTCTGATCTTCCTTCAGAAGAAGTTGATGAAGCTGATAACGTGGGCCAGCAGTAGTAGGTGCCCTAGGATTGGATTCTGCAAGAATATTTAAATTGTTTATATTAACAATCGGCCTACATATTCAAATAGAACGTGCTGCATTGTTATTCCTTCCGCTCACACTTTCTCCAACGAGACATATTTCTTTTTTCTGTGGCTTGAAGGGGTTTTCTTTGAGAGCAATATTGATTTGAGATATCTATCACCTAGTGTCGGTTGCATCTTTACATTGACTCATGTTTTCCTGCGATTATTCCAGGAGTTTTCCCACTTGCCAACAAGTTCTTACGTCTCATCTCATAGCAATCTGAATTTTTTTTAAGATGTGATCTTTGATCTTATCTGTTTTTACTTGTTAGGATCTCCAACAGGATGAGAATGGCGTCTACTAGCCGAGTTGACGATGGTTTTACCAATCTTTCATCAGATTATCTATCTCCTTTGCCGCTATCTTCAGACATATCAGCTTGTGTTCAAAACACTTCTGGTTTTGTCCACATTACGGAACCTTTGTAGGTGTAGTGATCTCGAGTACATTCTTCATCATTTTCTTTTCTGTTTTCTATATAGGTTTTGATAGTCATTCTCATTTTTATCGTGTAGTCTATGGTTTTTCGGAAGTTAACTGGGGCGTTATAATGTCGATAATGTCCTGCTACAAGTAGAAGCTTGTTTCTTATAAATAACGCACAGTTCGAAAGTGTGAGGTCAATTTCAATGTCACCACCTGCAAAAAAAAACTCGAATGGCACCAAACACACCATGACTTCCATCAAAATGTTGGATGTAAGCAGATCACATCATTTGAATTTTTTCATTTCGTATTCGCCGTCTTCTTCTAACGTGTTTTCTTCCTTTTTTTACAGTGCCTACGCTTGAACTGTGAATTTAATTGAGTTCCAATGGCTCGAATCGTTGTTATTGGTTTCCAGAAGAATTTTGAGGGTTTCATCGAAGAACGAATTTCTCTTTTCATAATATTGACACATCTAAACAAAAGCACCAAAATCGTAAACACCATTGAGGGGCGAAAGCTGAAATATTTAGGTATTAAGAAGCCGAAAGCTTTCAAGCACAGATTGTTACAATGTGATTTTCGTTTCGAGTTTTTATACTTATAATTTTCGTTTTTAATTAATTTTTCGCTCGAATCTTGTTTCCCGTTATTGAAAATTGTTCTGGTCAATAGTAATATTCATTTTCTGTGAGTACTCTTGCTTGATAAGCATAGACTAAATAATACTGAAAACCGTCGCTGAAGTCGAGTGACCAATCTTATCACCTGATCTAATCTCAAAATCTGGGAGATAGTACACATGGTCAGAGTATAAGATACATGAAAATCATTCAGTTGAGTTCAGCCGTGGTATTCAGACGCTTTTTGAAAGTGATAATCACCCCGTTTGCTTTTCAGTTAAGTGAACTACTTTTCCTGCAATTGGTGACTCGTTTGATTATCTGATGCCATTATCCGTGCATTGTTAATTCCATGCATTTTATTTATTGTTGCAAACTATTCTGTGCAAGTTTTGATAGAAATTGTAGTAATATTCCGACAATATATCCTACGCTCCACGATCACGATCACAATCTGCCTATTCCGATCCACTGCTGAATGTAGTCTCTTCCTTTTTCCGTCCGTTTCTGCCGAATTTTTGCTTCTCTCGTCCATAGAAAACCCGCTATCTACTTTCGGTCATCTCTCCATCTGGGGTTGGGTCTTCCCTGACTTCTTCTTGTTTCCCTTGGGCGCAACTCCAGAAGACGTTTAGTCCATCTGTTGTCCGTTCTTTGGGCCACATGTCCTCACATTTCCACTTCAGTTGCGCTGTTCGTTCTATGACATCAGTCAACATAGTATGCTCTCTTATCTAAGTGTTTCTCTTAATTCTTTCTTGTGCTCTCTGTGCCCTAGCCAGTTTTTGCGCTAGTTTTTTCTTTGAGCACCAAATTTCAGCAACATACATAAAGACGGGGAGAACACACTTGTAGTGAAGTTTACTTTTCAAGCAGTTCGGGAAATTTGAAGTGAAAATATTTTTCAGTTTACTGAAAGCTGCCCAAGTGAGAGAAATTCTTCGTGTTATTTCATCGCTTAAGTTATCCTTTTTTGGTGTCATTTTTTGTCCGAGATATGTATAGCTTTGAACTTATTCTAGTTGTTCACCTTTCAAATATATTTGTGTGGGTAACTCGATGTCTGTCATTACTCTGTTGTGTGTTAAGGCCGACTTTTTTTGAAAGTTTGTTCTGATCTGAAAGCATTTCCTGCAACTGTGAGGATCACTACTTATTAGGACAATGTCATCAGCAAACCGAAGATGATATATGTATTCTCCGTCTATGTTTATCCCTTTACTAGACCATTCTATTCCCCTGAAGATGTTGTCGAGGGCAGAGATAAACAAATCAGGTGAGATAGTGTATTCTTGTCGGACACCTCGCTTTATAGTTATATTTTCCGTCTTCTTCCATGAGACAACGTGCATCTTCGCCTCAGAGTATATATTTCATATAAGTCTTGTGTATCTACTATTGATTCTACATTTGTTTAGTGAGTCTAGAAATGCCCACGTCTTAATAGTGTCAAATGATATCAGATAGTATATAAAAGCTAAGTAGAGATCTATGCTGTATTCTTTGCATTTTTCCGCAACACTCCTGATGGTAAGAAGGTGGTCATTTGTATTATATCCTGATCGAGATCCCGCTTGCTCACGGGGTTGTTGAAATTCGATCTTGTTAATTAATCAGTTGGATATAACCGTGATGATCAACTTATACATCTACGACAGCAGGCTAATAGATCTATAGTTATCGAGACTCTTTATATCGCCCTTCTTGTGAATGAGGAAAACATCGGCTTCTAACCAGCATTTAGGTATCTTGCTCTGTTCTAAACACCTATCAAAGAGTTCATTCATTTGAGTTATAAGCGGTGGTCCATCTATCTCAGCATTTTCGGGAATATGTTCCCATTGCTTCATTATTTTTGAGCGTTCCTAATGCGAAAATGATACATTTATATTCCGAAAAATAACTGATTATTTAATTCCGTTGTTTTCCATTGTAATTATGAATTATTTCACGCCGCTTGTGGTAGCAAATTGTTATGATCTTGGTGCTACGCTTTTCCGAAATTTATCATACGGGGGTGCTCAGGAAAATAATAGAATATTTAGAGTACTTGTTTGTAAATTATATTCTGGTTAGTTTAATGTTTGCCAAATAGTCATTTTACCACTTTAACATAACTACGAGCTATTCCGTGTTTGTTATGAATCATCTCTAGACAGATTTACGTACCGCCAACGACTATTTTATTTCAATTGATTCAATAACTGCATTTTCTCTCTTCTTTCCGTCTAATGTTTTTTTCATTTATTTCCGAGGCTTTCGTTAATTCTATGCTGTGCTGTTACTCCTACATCTGGCTATGAAAATGCCTACTGCTCCCTGTAGTGGTGTATCCCCCACCCCGCGCACACACATACGCACACACACCCTTCAGTGGACTATAATCTCGATTACTCCACATTGACTTCCTCAAAGATTACCAAGACCGTTGATTTTGTGATTTCCGAGGCTTCCGTCGATTTGGTGATGATCTGTTCCCGCCACACATGCAGTATACGTATCTGGAAGTACCTACCGCGCTCTATAGTGCTGTTCCTCCTACATACACTGCAGTGGTATCCGTAGGTCCTTGTTTAATTTTCCGTTCAGACACAGAACAGGTCATAGCGTTCTGTTATAGGTTTTGCTAGTTGAATTATTAAAACAAGTTAAATAGTTAGTGATAATGTTATAGTATAATTTTATAAAGCAAAACATATCCCAGTATATACGGTAATATTTGAACATCGACCGCGAGTTTCATGTCCGTAGATAGAACTGTATTGTAGTTTACTGCTTATCATCGCTTGGCTTACCTCCTCCTACTCTCGCCTTTCTCGCTTACGCACTTGTACATAGTATAAGCTTCACCTGCATAATTTGTGACTTATACGCATGTATCTATATTCATTCTTAAAATCCTTCCTCGGTATGTCAAGTCCGAGTAAGATCTATTCAAACCATAGGAAAATAGAAGTACTTGGAAACAGAGATTCTTGGTTATCATTGGGCCTCTTCCTAAAAAGTAGCTTACCAAAGCGCGTCTAAGGTAATCTGGAAGGAAAGGTGCAACAGATCCCTCTCCCATAGCAGACAACTTCGGCAAAGCAAAGTTGGCGTCCGAGCCATTCCATACGAAGAAAAACCGTTGAAGATTATTGCACAATATCATTCAAGCTGGTAAGTTCCATCCAGGAAGAAGGAAGACATCATAACTGAAAAACATACGCAATAGGTATGGCATGAATACAAGCCATCTCTGTGATGCGAGCTACGATATTCAACGACGTTATTGGGAGATGAAGTAGCAGAAACCAGATGTCAAATAGTCGATCTTTCAGAAAGGAAGTTTACTTTACTGGAAATCTGCAAAACAAGATTAAGAGTTAGTAGCAATTAATTAGTATAAGCATCATAAAATGTGCTATTTTATATCAATAACTTTCATTAGTCACAAGCGCAGGACGATAGAATACTCAAGTAGGACCCTAAACTTTATCGTTGATTGATTATATTGATAGAAATCTTTTTCCCTAATGTGCATTAGTAGCCAAACTATCAAAATTAACTTGTACAATTCCATCAAAACTTTTAAGCACAATAATTGCTTTCTATTATCTCAGAAACACGCATAAGCAGAAACCGGGTAAACTTAGGAGGAAGTTCATGGTAATGATATCAGAATTGCGTGGTTTCAAACCCGCCTCTATATCCTCCTTTTAATTAATTTACGAAACTTCAGGTAATAAATCATTTCTTTAACAGACAGTTTATATTTCGTTGGAGTAATGGCATCAAACTTTGGAACTGAGACCTTTAAATGGGCCCCTAGAAGTCCATTAAAAAACTCGTTCATTTAAGGGAGAGAATTCGAAAACAGATGTGAACTTTCCGTGAAATTCATTAAGAATTAGTCCCTATCAGGTATTTATTACACCCATTCATAGGAATAATAATGCGATGAAAATTACGAGAGGTAATTAGAATATTTTTCCTTGTTCATTTATTGAGCAATGTTTCATAATATCACGAATAATTTCTGCTGTAGTTGAATGCCGGCTAGTGGCGTCTGTTCTCTCATTTTTAAATTTTCATCATAAATAAACAAAAAGAAATCTAATCGACAGGTATATTCAGGAAATATCAAAACAGGCAGAAAGTTCACCAAGAACATATGTTCTGAAAAAATTAAAATATTACCTAAACTATTAACAAAATTGTCGAGCGCCACCAGTGTTGTTTTCTGTCAATATGTAGATCATATCAAATGTTAAAAAAAACTGGAAAAAAATATTTATACTTTGACGGAATGTTCAGTGGTAATATGAATTACGTATTATTGTGTTTCGAGCAGATGAAAGGTTCAATAAAGCTGAACCATCAATTCACATTTGATAGATTGCCAAGTTTTGACCAAAACCCTTACGAGTTCATTAGAGAATAATAAACAGCTGAGAAATACTAAAACGTCAGTTCACCTTACTCAAGATTTAAAAAAATAATATGAAACAGAACCGTAAATTCTGAAGTGCAAAAATATGATTGAAATTATTCAACCACCCTATATATAATATATACAAGAAAATTTCATTCAAACGAAATAGGTCAATATTGAAAGGTAAGTTCTAATCTAGGAAATGGATTATATTTTCTACTATGAAAAGGAAATGATACAGTGTTTAAAATAAATGTCAGATAAGTATCTTTAAGCATAAGTCCTTTATATGGGAAATTCCAATTCGAGGAAATATTATATCATAATACCTATAAATACACGCGAGCACCGAATAGTAGTTCAATAATTTTCGAGCTCACTCACGAATATTTGTATATGATATTTATACGAGAAAAAGTCAATAAAAATTGCAGACAATAATGTTCAATTACTGAAAGCGCAGGTAAGTTCTATATAAGCATGTCTCAATGCTCATGAAAAATGTTTTTTTTCTCCTACTTGCGTGTAGGTCCCACGATGAAGGAAACAGAGCTATGATGTATTTCCACACCCGATATATATGTATAGGCGACAGCTACTTGAAGAAAACTTATCTCGTTACTTCAATGAATTCACTATGTGGTGGAGAATGAAGTTTAATTTTCAGCTATATAGCCAAAACGACAGGCCGAGGGCCGATCAGGATTCTCACCCAAAAGAATGAACGAAACTAATATGGCTCAATGGCAAAAAAACTCTGTAAGAAGTAGAAAATCGCGAATGAATAAACTGAATTCAATGTATGGAAATGAACATCAACTTACCCCAAATAAATCTGGGAGTTTTTGATATTACAGGATTCTTTGCACGAACAAAAAAACAATCCGAAACTACAATACTGAATATTGCATGAATATGGGCAAACCAACTTCTCAAATATTTAATTATTCACTTTCAAAAAAATAGATTTAACTTCTTATTCATTTAGCACCATCCAACAACAAAATTTCTGAACGAAAGGGAATCTCGAGCATTTTATCATCTCTCTTGATATCCGATACCCAAAAAAACTGACGAATAAAATTTTCCTTGCGCGTCGGCACTCGCATCTGAGAAATGAAATTACGTTCGCTAGATGGCAACCAGCAATACCTGGCCCTAAATCAATCAATCAAATTTATTCATCAACTAGAACAACATACAAATCTTTAAAACATAAATTCTGCGAGGCTTACGCCCGTGTGCAGAAAAACGTTGGTTGACTAATAAGAAAAAGAAAGAATTGATACAAATGTTCCAATTAACCGATTAACCTTAAACCGAATACACATTTTCTGCATATTTTACCTAATCCTAAACAATTCGTCTCATTATTATGATTTTAGAGTGATAGTTTCTAGCACCAGTTTAAAGATATATCGAATGTACTGGATAGCCCCACTTTCATTTTCACCGAGCTGATGCTGTGTGCTTGAACTAAATGCCGCCGCAGAACCCGAATCATTCCTTTGATCCCTTGTCGACATGTGAATGTGTTCACTTGCGTCTGGTGGTCAGAAATATGTCCCACTTGCGCCACTTCCTATACAGGTAGATAAAATTATTGTGACGCTACTTTGTCGGTGGCCTTTTAATTTTGACGAGATCCGGAAAAATCTTTTCTTTCGCCTCTTCGTCTTTATTTTGCCTTTTTTCCACTGTTTTCTTTTTATTGTCTCATTTTCAGAAGTTCTACTCTCACCTACTTATGTTCATAGGTCACCACCCTCTTTGAGGTTTCGGATCGATTGAAGATAACTCTGTCATCCTCCTTTTTTTGTTTTGTTTTTCTTCGTCCTCCTTTTCACTGTAGCAGTGAAATGTGCTTGTCTGTTTTTCTTATATTTGTTTGAACAATTTTTCTTATTTGTTCGTTTTCGTGATTCTCTATTTGTACTAAGAAGTTTTCTGTCTTCTTGATTATAGTTTTTTCTAGAGTCTGAATATTGACTTCTCGTCTTATTTGTTCATTTGATATGTGCCAGAGGCTCCCAATTGCCGTCCTGTCTATCTTATTTATTGTCTCCTGTAGTAACTACTTTGTCGGTGTCTCAGTAATAGGGGTCACTTCTACGCCCTTATCTTCCAAGGTTGCCTTCTGGACTTAGACTTTCAAAGCTTCAATGCCTATAGCCGGAGAAAGTTAATCCAAAGTTCGTGGTAAGGATAATTCAAAATAAACACTGGATACGTAATCATATTAGGTAAAATAAGTGTTTATTCAACCCAAAATTATATCCAACATTATTCTTGAAATGTATCAGGAAAATCAAACGAACTTTATTCATATATAAGGAACAATGCTCCAGAGAAAGAACATCAACTCTACTTAGAAATATTTGAATTCGATACAGGTGCATCATTTGTTGAATGGAAATCGAAATAAATCTCTCGTAAAAGATACCACATACACTAGACTCACGAGTGTGAATTGTATAAAGTAAAAATGTGAACTTATTATTACTGCCAGGATAGCCTCAAAGTGCAAAATAAAATTATACTTAATTTTGGATAACTCTGGAGTTTTCAAAGTTGACGGATATCCGAAAAGTCGGAAAAAACGTCGCCTGAAAAGCGATAAATTATTTCTACATGTAGTATAGCAGTTTATTTATGGCGATAAGTGCAGATGTCGAGTTCGATACGTAGATTTATTAAAGTTTTCTGGTATCTACTATCTTGCAGGTTGATTACTATATTATGAATAATTAGTTTGCGGAATTGAATAATGACCAGGCGGAATATGGTATATGATTTAGAGCTTACTGGAAACGTGCGTGAATTGTAAGGAATTGGGAAATTGGATTGAAATGCAGGTAAGAGTGATCGAAGCAAGTGAAACAAAATCTGCAATAAGAGTTAAAGAAATGATCCAAACCAGTCAACGATAAATCATTAACGTGAGATTTGAATGATGTACAGGCAGATATGAGTGATAGCAATAGGAAAAGCAGGAGAACAGAAATTGTTAGTTCGAATGAATTCATGTGCTAACATCAAATAAACCAGAAAGTACGGAGCTACTTTGAATCATACTTTACGATAAGTTTCCTGGTGGCATGAACACTTTGGACTAAGAGACTGGCCTTACTCAGGACACAGCATTTGCGTAAGCCGTCCACACGCTTCGCGGTATTCAATGTCCGAGATTCCAGAGTGAGAGAATCACAAACAAACCGCTAGCATAAGTTTGTGTGCTACACCACTCTCGACATCTCCTAGGTATGATAAAAGTATGAAACGTTCTCTACACTAAGACATATCAACTATGTAGGGCGTCTACATACCCCGATCAGGAAAACGTCTATTGAAATATAGGGGCTACTTCATGCTCAGGACACAGCAACTGCGCAGGGCATCCACCTATTTTCAACTATGACCAGCAACTACTCGGGAGCGGATTATCATACCTAGACCACTGCAGTTCAGCACAACGGTGGTCTCTGGAATTCACTAACAATTTCACTGGAAGCTGGTTCTCATCTTGAGGATCTGGTCTAGTCTGGAACTGGGGTCAGGTCTGGAAGTCGGGTCGGTAGCGAAGCTCGCATTGTGTCTTGAAACTACCTAAATACGTCTATTTATATGATTTCAGGATTCCAAAATTGAAACAATTCGCAGACTCGCGTAAACTCGATAGTCTCCCACTTCTTACTCGATAATCTTCTGATCATGTCAACTAACAAGATGTTGTTTTTCTTTGTTTTCTATTGTCTGTTTCTGTCTGGTCAGTATCTCTCGGTAAAGTTACAATATTTTTCTTTCTGATAAACGGTCTCTTGGAATATCGATGAAATGATTAGAAAGTAGTACAAAACGGAAAACGGTTTGCTACATGATTAATACTTACTTATAATGAATAATAAAATAAAACAAGCTACTATGTTTTAACTATCACTAATTTATTGATGTAAAGAATGACAAAATTTTGGTTGGACCGGTTTCGGACATACGTCCATTATCAACAACAAGCTAACGAAAACTGAATACTCATGTACAATACAGGAATTACCATCAATAAAATGCTAGTAGAGGTCACAGTAACTTGAATAAGGGTTATTGGTAGGTAATTAAGTCTACCTGGTCGTTAAGGAGCTTAACGCTTTCTACTCTAGATGCCTTGAAAATTTCCGTCGATTCAAAGAAATTGGGAAATTGAATTGACGATCTATGCCATCTAATTGTAAATAATTGTCGTCAGATAACTCTTGACGTGCTGAACAATGTGTGAGATGATTTTCAGTCAAGATTGTATCATAATATGGCAGTAAATGAACGCCAATTTGAATATTTGATTTGGGATGGTGGAATTATATTTCTTTTCATGAATGTAAACAATAAAATCTTCTTATGATCATTATAGTTTGTACAAAGGGCTTATTGTCTAAAACCTTTTGGTATATTTATTGGTTAAAGCTCGCAGGCGCTAACTACCCGCCATACGTTTTCTTACAAAAAAAATTGAGTCGATTTTCTTTTTTCAATTATCTTTAAATAGCCAAAATATTCAAGGTGGTTTCAGATAAAAATGTTTTTGCGAAAAATATTTATTCTTCTTGCACTCTTCTATATGGAGTTGCTTTTAAAACCTCAACTTCACGTAAATAGATGACCACAAACAGAATAATTTGACGTGTTTCGGAAAATTTGTTCAGATACTACAGAATGAAAAATATACAGGGTGGCTGTTTTGAGATCGAACCCCCTGTATATTTTTGGGTACCTTTTTCGGCATGTACGTCTCTCCAAACTTTATCATATTAAGTTGTTGACATTTTTCCTACAATTACCATCTGAAGTATAATTAAAAATATGCCGCAGGGCTCCCACCGGCGTAGACAAAACTCAACTTCCTGAAAAACGACTTTTGGGAATTTCTCTTGAAATTGATTCATAACAGCGAAGAGGATATTTCATTCAACATTTTCACTACCGCCACCGTTATAAAAGCGTAGCTTACGTATGAATATTTCATGTTCTCGTGTATAAACAAACTGAATGAAGCGAAGTGCCTATATTCCTCGGCTCACTATACAGATTTTTGGTACACCCTTCCCCCTTCTCAAAAGCGTTGGATCATTAAGAAAGCTGAAATACTCCAGCTCCATTCAGAAAAAGTATGAATACCGCCTTCGTACATGTTCATATAAGCAGCTAACGTATAATACACCGCATTACAGCCGATTTACTTCTTTTATATCAATAATATATAAACCACTAACTATCAAAGTTTCAACCGGAAAATGAAAAACTACTTCACTTCTCTTTCATATTTCATCTTGGTATATGTTGGATTCTTCCCAGAACTTACTGATTTCAGTTTGGTGTGTTTTAAACTTTTGTATTCAAGTTTTTCGTTGTATAGATTGTTATGAAAAAACCGATACCCCGGTCAATAAAAGACGATGTGGAATATCTTGCTCTTTTGTTAATTGTAATACATGAATTATCTCATTTTCTTCTCCACATTTATTACACCTGAGACCGAATAAGGTCGATCAAATGAAAAGCCATGTGATCGTGTAGTATCTGAACATGCTTTGAAGTTCTTTTTTATAAAATAGAACCTTCTGTCGTGTTGTTCATTTGTAGTAACCTATTCAAGTTATTTTATGCGATGTTTGATGTGATACGACTAATTCCTTGTTACTAAAACTATAGGTAAATAATTCAAAAAACAGATTCGGCAATAACAACTTATCTTTGCAACATTCATATTGAATTATTTCCGTTGCAATCTTTGGCATCTTTTAATCAACTAACAGAGACATTAAATCACTTATACACAGGACTAATTGGCCTTCACCCATATTATGAGTGGAAGTTAGGATATTAGATTTTCACAGACAGGCCTAATCAGCCCTCAGCCATATCATGAGTGGTAGCTGACCTTCTGATCGATTTAATTATTTTAGTTATAAACTCGATCTTTGAGGAACATTTAAAAAAATTGTACCTCATAGATCTTTTGCACCACAGATACAATTCTTACTTGGGTGAATAGAAGAAGGATCAAGGAATTTTTCAAGCAGTCTACACATGTCAAATGTTTATTGCGTTGTTTTGTATGATTTTTTCAATTTGGCCTTTTTAAAACAGCAATAACTCAATTTTTTCAAATGGCACGTGCCAATTTCTATATCGCCATCAGATTAAGCGTCAAATTTCAGATGGAATTGTATCAGCATGTACTATACCCATCTCTTATAGTTCCGAAAGAATTTGGGAATATATTGAATTTTAATGATTTTGTAAGAACTAACAGAGAATGCTTTCAAATATTTGAATCAAGTAGCTGAACTGGCTACGCTCACCTGAAAGGTGCCTAAAATTAATGTACTTGTCACTTCGTTCATTCAAATTTGTTATTTCAACAAGAATTGTTGGTAATTTGAAGTGAAATGTTTTGAAAAACAGCAGATTTATAATAAAATGTCTGATTATTCCAACGAGGATATGTTTAATCTCTCTTTAATTCATGGCGAATGTCAAATAGTGGTGAATAGGACTTGCAGGCAATTCAATAACCAATTTCCAAATTTGGCGCCTATGAGCAAACTAAAATCTCGAAGGATTAGAATCAATTTTCTGCAATTTGGAGGAACAAAAGACATAGAAACTAGAAGAAAACCAATTCTCGAGGACGAAGACAATCAAATTAAACGCTATCGTATTTTCGTGCCAATCCACATGCGTCCATTAAGTCAGCATCAATGGATATTGGATTGAGTTATACTTCCATTCAAAGGATCCTTAAGAAACATAACATGCACCCGTATTCTTTTATCAGACTACGAAAATTGAAATCAACTGACCTTCCCAAGCAGCTAAATTTCTGTGAAAATTTATCAATTCGGCTTCCAGAAGATGAGACAATTCTGCAAAAAATTATATGGTCTGATGAAGCCAAGTTCAATGAAAGTGGAATAACCAACAGGAGAAATCGAGATTTTTGGGCCACAGAAAATCCACATTTCATTGAGGTTATTGATTTTCAAAATAAATTCAGCGTGAACGTTTTCGCAGTTTTAATGAATGATTTGTTGGCCTATCACATTTATGAGGAAAATCTTAATGGACATAGATACTGGAAATTTTGAGAGGAACATTAGCAAATTTCTTACATGAACTACCCCTTAACATTCTGAGCGATTGCTATTACCAAATGGATGGTGCACCAGCACATAAAACACAAGCTGTATATCGGCAGCTAACAGAAATGTTCGAGGATAGATGGTGGGGTAATCAAGGACCAAATTTATGGCCTCCGCGTTTTCCGGACCTGACGCTCCTTGATTTTCATCTATGGGGCAAAATCAAGAGTGAAGTGTATCTTATTCCTGTAAGAAGTAAAGAGGAGTTACTAGAACGCATTCATAATGCTTTTCGTAATATTGATCCTGAGGAAACTAGGAGGGCAACTCATCATGTTCGTATACGAGCTGTCAAGTGTATCGAGCAAAATGGGGCCCATATTGAACATTTATTCAGATCGTAAATTAGTTTTCTTCTATGATGTTTAATATCATTTATTCGTATTGATGTAATCA
Organism: Cryptolaemus montrouzieri; assembly: GCA_013387265.2. Lineage (NCBI taxonomy): Eukaryota > Metazoa > Arthropoda > Insecta > Coleoptera > Coccinellidae > Cryptolaemus > Cryptolaemus montrouzieri. The sequence continues at coordinate 109,981,584 of JABFTP020000185.1, forward strand.
TCTTCGATGATTGATTTTCGCTTAGTTCCTTCAATTTGTATTCATCCGAATTTTGGAAAATTGCTTTTAATGCTTCGAAATTTTATTTTACTCATAAACGGTAAATTTGGAAATTGGTTATTGAATTGCCTGCAATTTCTACCCACTACTTTTTGACATTCTAAAATGAATTAAAAAAAGATTGAATTTATTTTCGTTTGAATAACCAGTGGTTTTATTCTAAATGTGTTGTATTTTTTGGATATTTTCAATCTGAAATAACTACAATTCTTGTTGAAATATCAAATTCGAATGAACGAAGTGAAAAGTACATTAATTTTAGGCACCTGTCAGGTGAGCGTAGCCAGTTCAGCTACTTGATTCAAATATTTCAAAGCATTCTCTGTTAGTTCTTGCAAAATCATCAAAATTCAATATATTCCCAAATTATTTCAGAACTATAAGAGATGGGTTTAGTACATGCTTATACAATTTCATCTGAATTTGACGCTTCATCTGATGGCGATATAAAAATTGGCACGTGCAATTTGAAAACATTGAGTTATTGCTGTTTGAAAAAGGCCAAATTGAAAAAATCATACAAAACAACGCAGTAAACATTTGTAGATTGTTTAAAATATTCCTTGATCCTTTGTCTATCCATCCAAGCAAAAATTGTGTCCGTAGTGCAAAAGATCTACGAGCTACAATTTTCTTAAATGTTCCTCAAAATAATCAAATCTGTCAAAAGTTTTGACAGATAAGTGCCAACAACTTGGGTATTTCATGCCTTGCTCAAATGTCGGTTCTAGATGTATAATAAAAAAGGTAGATTGCCATTTGAAATAACAAAGTGATGACCCACTTCCGGTATAACCGGGAATGGTATCTCTTCGAAAATATTTCACTTCAATTGGAAATCGCTAGTTATTGCCGCGTATAAAATTTCAGCTTGATATTGTAATTGGAACTTAAAAAGTTTTTAACGGACGGTCCCGGTGGATATCCTTGTATACTAATGGAACAGGTCTTAATTCAGAGATGATTATTCCACCTTCATGCAGAGAAGCTTTCCCTTATTGAGTTTAGGAGTATCGTACTGCAAATTAATATTTTAGAGTAAGAACCTTATCCTTAGTTAGACAGTTTACCACTGGATTACAATGAATAATCATTAGTATCTTCGTTACAGTTCAAGTGAATCTTCGGCAAAGTTATAAAGAGATAAATATAAATATTGACTAAATGGACTATAACATTTGGAATAGATAATTGGTCAAGTTACAGAGACAAAATTAAGAATCAATTTTGAATGATTCTTACATTCGACGCATCATTAATCAAATGATAAAACAAAATATTTGAATTATATGAAATAGTTTCTTAACATTTCAGTAAGATCAACTTTCTGAGTTATAAATGTAATGTTCTGAATCCATATTAAACTTCATTAAATTTCAAATAGATACCAAGCTGTTGGAATCAATATACAATAGTTTCATTGTTTTGTACAATTTTCAAGTTATAAACAGATATTATAATTAATATCTAATAATTCAAGTAAACTTGAAATAATTTGGCAAATTAGAAGAACAACTCGGAAAATTAATACTAAATAATTTTAGTTAAATCCAAATTTTGCCAAGTTATGATAACCAACGTTATAATTCAGTATTTGAGAATAACTGGAGTTCAGTTCATATAGATCATTTGCCAAGTAAAATTGGATAAAAATAATTGGGAGTTTAAGAAGTGATTATTTTATTTCGCCCTCAATACAATTACGTAGCATATATTTTAAGAAAATACGTAAAATGCGTGAAATTTAGATATTGGACAGAAGCTTTAATGGAAGATCCAGGAAATATTTACCTTCCCCTGTCGGGCTTTTCGGATAGAAGTAATCTGTGTCTTCCGTCTTTCGGAGCTTACGTTAAGAACAATTAAATAATTTTAATTTTAATTCTAATTCACGCGAACTTAACTAGTAGCGAAAAAAATCAACTCTAAGCTTGAATTCTTTCCCGTACTAAACTTGGTATTCTTGAAACAATGAGAAAATACGGATACTTCCCAAGAAACCCCGTTCTGGCATCGAAAGCACGTTGGTTGGACTCTTTGAGCCTCCGGGACCAAATCGAAGTCCCCCTACAGTTTGCGAGATTTGCAGGCTTTGGACGAACATCAATATCGTTACCATTAAGAACACGTCTCTCAGCCACCGAAGATGAGTGGACTGAACTACTTCAAGTTTCAAGGCTAAAAAAAAAATAATCCTTATCTCATCATTGTCCATCTGTCTGTTCTTCTGTCTGTCTATTCATCTGTCTATCTGTCTGTATTTTCTCAGAAATACCCAAAGGGTATGTTTACATAATTATGAAATTCTGCTGGAGGAAATGTAAAACGTAAATTACGAAAACTGTATATTTGAAATTGCATCACTAAAATGGCGGTAATGAACTTATCCGCATTTTCTTAAGATGGCGTAGGCGCAGAAGGTTAAAATTAATTAGTTATTCCAGTAGACTCATTATCATGAAATTCTATGATAAGGAAGCATATCGCAGTAGGAAATTATGAGTATAATATTGGAAAAATATGCGATAGATTACGAGTTGGATCCATTAAACAAACATCTTTCCTATGAATATCAGCAGATATTTAATGACAGATGTGCGGTACTGGACTGTCGGTATATCAAATATCTTTGAAATATTGAATTTCATCATAGAATTCACCAATAATATCTAATTTTTTTATTTCTTTAGTAAGTTTGTATATATTGATATACCTTCAAGTTACTACGAAACCCTCCATCTTTTTCATCCTAGGATGAAAATGATTTGTGTTGATTTTCAGCTAATAATTTGTTGATGATATTTTTGTCATATCCGTCATTCAAAGCTAATATTTTCAAAACACTAACCTCTTTCGTAAAAGGGGAACCGTGGGTAATCTATTCATATATATCATTGTATGAATTCATTTCACGACTCGAAACAATTCACTATGGAAATGAAAAATATGCACAAAACACTCAATTTCTTCAAAATTCAAATTTTCAGATTTTCATCTCGAATTCAATCAATCAAAAACCAACGTCCATTGTTAATTTTATCCGTCATAGTAATTTACATCCGCATACAATCGAAATGTTCGCGTTTCAAATATTTGTGCATAGATTTCACAGTTTCGACGAAAAACATTTTGAGTAAGAAATTACAATTTTAGAAATATAAGCGTCAAATAACTGGTACATCATGGACAGATTAATAGCTGAAAAACAATTTACTCCAACTTTCAGGTTCACAGCATTAATTTTGTCTCATCAATAGATTCTATATTATGCCATATATCGAAACATAAAAATAACACCATATATACTAATAAGAAAATGTTAACTGTTGGTCAATAACAAAGATCGACTTGATACATGTGAAAGAAGCTGGATATATAAATAATATTGCGTTCCATCAATATTAAAATCAAATATAAAATTCAATAAATCATAATAAATTATCATCTGGTTTCATGAAACATTGCATAAACGAAAATCATATCTCAGATTTCACAAAATCCCAAAGGGTACCCCTCGTTGAAAAAATCGAAATGCTCTGAATTGCGAAAACCTTTTTTTCCTTGATAACATTATTGACGTGTAAATTATCTCACAAAATATACACAATTATTTCGAAACTATTGGGCCTCAACAAAGGCCCTAAAATAATTTTTCTGATGGTGCACCACTTCCAAAAAACCGGAAAATTTCTTTGTTATTTTTGCTTCTTATCTTACTTTTTCACAAATTTTTGCTTCCTGAAATTGAGATTATAGTTCACACTACCTACTTTCGTTCATGCTCAATTATTCATGAAATCACGAATAGAACATCCAACCTAGTAATTAATATCAGGTTTTGTCCTCATATGAGCTCATACGTTCGCAGACGGACTGAGCAAACGGAGGTCATGCACAAGCGTGAACTGTTTCAGAAGTAATAGACATTAAACGGAAGTAGGTATTGTTAATAATAATCTCAAAAAGTCGAAAAAGTAAGATAAATAGCAAAAATAACTAACCATCATTACTACAGAATTTTTCGGAGTTAAATAATCTTCACTTGGCTTTTATGTTTATAGGATAACATAGTATTAGTCTATTTTTATTCTTTCTCACAAGCGCAGAAGTAGGAAAATTGAGTTTTTCGCACTGAAAGGAGCTAAACAGTGAAAGTAGTGCCGAAAAACTCTAAAAATCATCACCAACAATATTTTTGACGAGAAAAACCTTTAAGTTGTGGAAAATTAAATTTTCCTCACTCAAAAACGCATGTGGAGCACCGATAGGAAAAATTTGAAAATATTCAGAGAAGTAATTTTTAACAACAAAAACCAAACGCCGTTGAGTTTAGATCCGCAGAGTTAGATATTAAGCGTAGGAAGAAATTTTTAGAGGAAAAACATTTTTATAGGGCCCTTGTATAGGCTTAATAATTACGGAAAAACTCTGCATGTTCTGTGATGGGATTAACGTGTTCATGAATGTTTTCAGATTTTTTGAGCGAGTAAAAAAATAAGATAAAAATATCGTTTTCTGCTGTAAGGGAAGGACGGAGCGGGGAGATGGGCTAACATTACGATTAAAGCTCTCCTTTCGATCACTTCAATGATGTTATCGAGGAAAAGAGGATTTCGCAAATGTATTAGTTCCCTCTAATATTCAGGTAACAACAGCAAGAGATTAGATTTATTATAATTCGTAGAAATTTCATCAATCACAAACATAATCTAGTAATAACTAAGGACCAGCTTGATTTCCATTTGTCCCCATTTCCTCATCAATTTTAGATATAAATACCATTGTAAAATGTCAATTTTTCTTCTTTTTGAATATGAATAAAACCCGAATAAAATATGTCAAACATATTTTTATTAATTTTAGTTTGTGAAACTTAAGCCTAGTCTTCATTCTCAAAACGCTTTATCTTTTTGTGAATTTTTTCAATATATCATCATATCCTTCATCTTATGATTGAACTATAAACAGGCGTTGTATTCCCGCGTCATAATTCCATTCAACGTGTTTGTCTATTGCAGACCTGTAACTGTGAGCCACTTCGAAGGAATAGAATACGCTACCGCCTTAAATAATATTATCATTGACAGGACGATGTCAAAGACATTCTTAATTGAACCATATTCTTGAAATAGCAACAAAAAAGGTATCCTTTGTTCAGTGCATGACCCTAATTGTCCAAGCTGCTTTATTATATTGCCGACAAAGAGGATTGAATAGATCTGTGGATTTACATGACAAACCTGGCACGACCAGCATCAGACGTAGATTAGGATACGCCTAATCAGCATCGTATCAGCAATTACCACCCGTGGCTAGCAGTGTGACTTCGAGTTACAAGCTCTGAGCCGTGACAGATTCTCACACCATCCAATCTCGACTAACGGTAATTGTTCAAGAATGACTCACTCTTGACAGTTTTATTCCGTTTTTACTAACTGATGATTGAAAAAGTTAATTCGTTTCGAAACTAGGTGGAAATTATGATCTACACTAGGCTTGAAACGAATATTCGGTTACTTTTCGGCATTCGGCCAAGTCCGCTGCTTTTATTATATACGGCTGAATACCGAATATCTATATAATAGTCGGCCGTATACCGAATACTTGAGTAATATATTTTGTTATAGAGTGATGATTGGTAAAATGAGAAAAAATTGATTTTTTACGTATATATTTTTCTATGCATTTGAATTATTTTCATAATCAAATTTTAGAAGGGAAAGGTATGCTGCAGAATGACTAATTTTTCTGCATTTTTAGGAAGTAGTTTACTTCTTTTCTTCTCGCAGACCATCCCAGCTTCAGAGAAAAGGCGCTCTGAATAAACACTACGGACATTTAGATTTCTTTGCTTGCCACCACCTCATGACGTGATATATTACTAATGCTAAAGAAAAGACCCATTTTTGTCGAAACTGCATTTTTGTCTGCTGGTGTGTTTCTATGATCTGTGCTTTTTTCTGCTATCACCTCTTCGAAACAATCCATAAAAGTTGAGTGAATAGTCTGGTTTAGACTTTGCTCTTCAGTTCTCATATTCTTGGTCAACGTAGGGGATGAACTCGCCCTATCGTCGTTTGTTCCTTCACAGCTCATTTTTATGTTATCCATTAATACCTATTGCTCCGCTTTTTTTTGCTTGCAAATGATTGGTGACAAAATTTAAATCGTGGATCGAGAACGGTGTCTACCAAATGATTTTTACTCGTTGTAATGTCTTCAGATCGTTCTTGTAACCGTTGTTGTGTGACGAGTATTATCTAGCTTAATTTGGGTGTTAGCTCTTTTGATGTGCTCATTTTATAGGGATATCGCATTAAGGTAGCAACATACGGAATAATTTTAGAAATGCAAGCGTATCTGGAACTTATGAGTTCCATAAGTTGCAATAATTTTAAAAGATGCTATAAAACCCACATTCTGCAGCAGTCGAACTGTCGATATTGAAGTTAGTGAGATAGACAGAAATGGCTCGTTTTTGTTGCATTAGCCTTTCGAGCATATAAAATGTGGAGTTCCAAGGCTTGCTAACGTCTTGGACGAATTCATGTTGAGGAAGATCCAAATGTTTTTGGATATAATGCAGTTTTTCTTGTGCAGTACCAGAATGATTTACGATCCTTCTTTATGAAGGAGTCACATATAACGGAACCTTTAGACAATCATTGACAATTAATTGAATAGAAAGAATGAAACAACGCGTTTAGGCCAACTCTATATCACTCACAGCTTTCACTATGTTCCGTACATTATAATGAATTTATTTTCAAGGATGTCTCACAAATTTGCAATTTCTTGTAAACTTATTGTTTATTACTTGCTGTGTGTTGTCCCCCAAAATGTTTGATGCTCAATACTTCATGTTCGAGATTGAATTCGCGGTCAATAAAATGTCCAGTAAAACTTGATAAACTTCTGATTATGCAAGCACGTCCACATGCTGGACGTCACGGAAATATAATCTGTCTTTGAAAGTGAACTTTCAAATTTCTCAACCACTTTACGATATATTTCTGAATTCACATTGTCTGGAAAGAAAGGACTCGTTATATTATATCGCGCCAAAGCGCTATTAATCATTTCTCGAAAACCAGCCCTTTCTAGTATACAGTACAACTTCACTAGTCCGGACACTCGCTATATCAGGCAGTCCAGTAACTCGGGCACGCGACTCATTCGGGCACTTATTTTACCTCTATAATACTGGCACGTCGACGCCTGCTGATATACAAACAATGATAATTTTCCCGTCTGTACATATATGAATGTACTGGTACTATATAAGAGTGGCGAGTATCGTTCTACAGTTGCATTTTGCATTTCAATCTCGCGGGTGGTGTGCATAATAGCTCCAACCAACAGAAATCATAAAACGCTCACTCTGGCAGGAAAATCAAAAATAATAGATTATATTGATGTTGAATAGCAGCAAAGTTCACTATTCCAAAATCAACAGTGTTTGACGTACAAAAGAACAATAACAAAATAAGGAGATTTATATCCAAATCGTATTAAGGAACAGGTAGGAATGAGGGATGCACCGATCAAGGGTTTTCACAAAAAGTCGAGTACCTAGTTCTCGGCCAACCAAAATTACTGCATGCCGAGTATCACGGCCGAGAGTTCGGCTGGCCCAACCGAGCCCTCGGTGCATCTCTAGTAGGAATATTATCTTAAAATTTTATCGATTTTATTCTATCCGAGGTATTTTTGTTTTTGTAGGTAAAGATATTAGAGAAGCCGAGTATCCTGATGTTGAAATCGCATTGTATAACTGGTTTCTTCAACAACGCAACGCACACGTACCAATTTCATCAGACATATTGAGAGCAAAAGCCAAACAGTTTTTTTGAACAAATCACTGTAAAAAAGGCTTTCTGGTAAGTTCGGGATGGTTAGATAAATTCAAGCTTGGACATGGAATTCGTTTCTTGAAGGTATGTGGTGAAAAACTTTCCAGTGATGTTTCCGCTGTGATACCATTTAAGAAAAAATTTATATCGGTTGTTGAACAGATGGAATTAAGCAAAGAACAGGTGTATAATGCTGATTAATCGGCCATTTTTCGGAGATGTTTACCATACTCAATTTGGGTTCAACAAGGGGAAAAATAAGCACCAGGTCGAAAAGTGTCAAAAGACCCCTTAACATTCATGCCATGCTGTAACACGGCTGGAACTCACCAATTACCTCTACTAGTCTTGGGAAAAGTGACAAATCTACGAGCATTCAAAAACGAAAGTACACTATCAGTTGTTTACAAGGCATCCACCAAAGGGTGGATGACCAGACCATGATTTAATGAATGGTTTAAAATATCTTTTATCCCTGAGGTGGAGAATTTCTCAACTAAGATTAACAAGCCCTCTAAAGCTCTGTTGTTGGTAGACAATGCACCATCGCATCGATTTAAGAAAACGGTTAATACTGATCCAAACTTCAGAGCTATTGCCACTCAACTGTACTGCCGTTCTCCAACCTATAGATCAGAATTTAATTCAAAACATTAAAGTGTCGTATAGGTAATACCTTCTTAATCATATCATTTCGCATGAAGGTGAAGAAATAACTTCCACTTTGAAGCAGTATAATTCGAAAGATGACGTGAACAATCTTGCCCAATCTTAGGCATTACATCGAAAAATATTAGAAAAAGTTGGACAGCATTGTAGCATGACACTACAGAAGTTGAAGAATCAGATGATGGAAATATTCTACTCTCAGAGCTTCAGAAGAAACTTCGTCCAATCAGTGAAAATGATTTGGAAAATATTGCCGAATCATTAACTGTCATCGATCCAGGAAATGACTTAACCATTGAGAACATTACCAACTGGGCTGTGGGAGACAAAGTGTTTGTTATCGATTTGACTGAAGAAAAGCTTATACAGGATGCTTTAGGTTAGCTAAGATAGGAATATTGAAAACGTAAAGGAATCTTTTGACTCAGAGGATGGTTTAAATAGTATGGTAAAAGTGAAACATGCAGATACTGTCAATGCGTCCTCCCTGATTATTAGTTGGGCCGAACAGAATAATCTTGCTATAGAAGACGTATTGCTCCTGAAAAGGCTCAAGGAAAAATCAGTTCAGATGACAGCATCAGGAAAAGTTCAGAGTAAAATCGATGGATATTTTAAACGTCATAAGGAATAGGATGTTGTCTATGTACACTAGCTTATATTTAAAATCCATATTTCCTATGAGGAAAGATTATAATGAATGGAAATTTTATAATTTGATTCTGTTTTATAATAGAAACTAGTTTTTGTTCAACTTTTCGATATTTCTAAAATGAACTTGGCTTTAACAGATTTAGGGTTGTTTCTATTTTGAAAATGAAACAAATTCAAGTCACTTCAGAAATTCGGGCATTTCGATAGTCCAGGCATGCGCCGGATTAATATCTGCCCGGACTAGTGAAGTTGAACTGTATTTACTGCCTCATTATCAAGTGCGATGATTTCAGCAATTGAGACATGGTACTTTCTTGCCTTGTGATATTAAACAGTTTATTAATGTCTGCACATTTTTCACGAATCAATTGCTTAATACTTACATTCGTATTTTGATTTGTAGGTTTTTGACCCTTAGACAGCGTGGGTACCAACGTACAATATTCTTTAGTGTATTTATTTTTTAAATGATTTAACATTCCCGATGTAGTCGCCTTTTCTTCCAACGTCACCAATTTTAATTTCTCACACTTCACACACGTCACTTTTTGGGTCATTTACATCATCCGCGAGGTATGTCCATATAATCGATTTCTTTTTAGAGGCTATAATCGATTCATTATTGTTATTAAAGTAGGAACTTAATTATTTAATTGTTCATTTGTTAAATTTTACACTATTACACTTACAAAGAAATCAAAACTAAGAGAGCATAAATTGTACTAAACGTAATACGATATCCAAAATAAACTTGTCTAAACATGCAGTGCGTTAGCTATATACCGCGCAGAGCAACTCCGGGAATACATTAGAACAAATGAGCGCGAAACAATCAATGGCGCTAAAATCCAGCCGAATACTTTTCCCTAATATTCGGCTAGTCGGTCAGGGGGATAGCCGAATATTCGGTATTCGTTATACTGCTGAATATACTATTCGTTGCAAGCCTACTCTACACTGCATTTCATTAAACGCTCGATAACACGACGGAATAACAATGTTTCCCTGATGTTTCCAGTTCAATGTGCTACCCATTATTGAACGTCCCGAAATTAACTGTTGTACATCCGCTACCTGTCCAGTTAACATTTAAGGCATCGCATCGATCGCTCTTTGCTGTAATAATAACGAACTCCTACTCGAATCATCTGATAGAAGAAAAACCCTAAGATTGGAATTGAACATTTCTTCAAAATTATTAGGATATGACACAGTTCAAGAGACGTTTTCAGCCTATTCATTATACAGGATGTGTCATCTTAAACCAGCCACCTTGTACATTTCCTCGTCGAATGATATTGTTTGGAAAAATTTTTTTGACGTATATATGAGACTAAACGAACAAGCCCCTAAGACGGTCCTCAAAATTGAAGATAGCTGATTTGTAAGCTATTCAAAGCCTCTTCATGTGTATGGCAAAAATAATTTTGTCGAATCTTTCGATGACATGGGTGATATGCGGGTCTAGATGATGATTACGTCATCTGTACTTATTTACTTTTTCACACATATGGCAACCCACAGATTGTCTATGCTTGAAAACGAAACTCATTTTCGGGGTTTCCCTACAACAAGTTATGCATGTACTCTCTTAGAACCGAGTAGAGGAATTTTACCGCGCCCGATTCACCTGTCTAAACTTCTACGTCAGTGTTTACTCAGTGTAATGTTTCCTTTGGATACAACGACGAGTAGGTAGACGTATTCTTCGCATAGCAAAGCAAGTTATAATTGGTATTACCTTTAATTCAATTAGCCCAAGTTTAATGTTTAATTGAAATGTCGTTTCAAATAGACAAATCCAAGTTATACAAAAATTGTTTGAAAGTTTTAACAAATCTCATACAAATATGAATGTACAAAATATACGGAAGTTAGTTAACGACGTGTGGCGTAATTATAAATTACAAGCCAAGTCCGACAAGGAACTTGATATTATTGTATCGAAGGGAATTGAAGAAGAATTGCAAGTAGCGACTATGAATAAATCCAATCTACTATATTTTTTTCCAAGGTGAGACTGATAAAACCTTTATAAGTATGAATACTACATAGAAATATTAGGAATCGTCAAAACTTTCTCCTTTATATTTGTTAATTTAGACGATCATTACAAGATATGGCTAACTTCAAAGTATGTTCATTATATTAGATTTATTTTATATGATAGTCTCTGACGATTGGTTACAAAAATACAGTATGTTAATTTACTGTAAGTATTTAGTGGCTTCCATTCCCGACTGTGCTCTTTAAATGCAGTTTCTTATGTAGGCTGAAGAAGTCTTTTGATACAATATGTAAATGGATTAATGAACAAAAATAATTGTTTATTAATAATTATATAATTAATGAGTTTTCTCTATATTATTACAGTACTATTATATATTATGTAGGTATATAATAGTTTCTTGGCTTCTCAGCGCTGCTCATATTAAATGGAAACACTTAATGGATTCATGAATTTTAATTAAAAATAGAATGTACTCGCTACAGTGGGTTAAATGTAAATTACCCTTTCTAATCACATCTTTATATTTTGTAGATTAATAAGATAATCTTGTAGTAATATCTTTGGAATGTTTTAATTTTTACGCAATGACGTCCAGCAAGCTTGCAGTAAAGACAAATTATACAGCCAGCGTCAAATACTAAAGACAGGAAGAAGTTAAATTAAAACTGAATCAGAACGCGAGGAATTAAAAGCAGCGAAACAGTTTTAAACAGAAAGATTCGAAACGCAGTTGCCCAGAAGAAACACAGAGATAGTATGAAAAGAAAGTTAGAAAATACTAACTAAACTAACCTAACCTAACCTAGCCTAGAAAACGATCAACCATTACTATTAAAAACAATTGCGGATATTGCTTTATTTGGAAGTGCAGCAGATGATTGAAGACGAACGGAATCCATTCGCAGCGTAACCTTATCTAACCTATTGGAGTAACTGCGGCAAATAAACAAGCACCTAGTGCATATGGAATATAGAATCAAATTGCCTGATCATGACTGTGTAATCGCTGAACGCATTAAATTATTACCATCTGTATATGCTGGTATCAAAATCACTTCCGGTATGCTAGGACAACCGTAAGCCGTTGGATATTCTGGCCCAACATACATCGTTATTCGAAGTGGAAAGCATAGTACATTTTCTTCTCATACGCATGCTCGGGATTTTGAGACGCTTCTCGACCATAAAGAGTTTCAACCATTAGCTTATTTAGTATTATTTAGAATACTAGAAAACAGATTTCTTACACCACCAGTGAAAGTACACCAAACAGTTCATGACTTGGTTTCGAATGAATAAAGGCATTTTTTTAATCTTCCAGTCAATTTAGTTCTACGCTTAAATACTAATAAAGTATTCGCAAAAAATTTGCTTACGTAATAGTGAACGGCCCCCTGTTTCTGAAAGTATTGAAAGATTGAAAGAAGGATAAACAATTGTTTCTTTTGAATAGAAACCATTCCAGAGTAGTTAGCGTCTGCGTTCATTAACCAATGAATAAATTCATTTACTTTGCGGTTTCAGATCAGCCGATTGAGTTTTGTTTTAATGTCTTTTAGAAATATTTCAGGTGGATCACTCGAGATAAAACATGTTTTTCTGCGGAAACAATTTCTTCAAAATTTCGTTTTGCAGTTCGAAAATCGCATTCACAATTTGATCGGAATAGTGTCTTAACTCCGTCAATCTTGAAGGATCATTGGAATAATTCATAGAGACCTTATCAGTATTACTGGTCGTCCAAGCACATGGCGTTCAAAAGTCTACATCGAAGCAGTGTATCAGAATGGCGAAAAATCAAGAAACATCAATGAAACCAAATGACTGTGTATAACGGGTACAGTTCAATGAATACTTTTTGAATATTTTTTGGGCAAAGTCACCCTGAGCGGCGAAACACATTTTCACCTAGATGATTTTGCTAATCGCCCAAAACGGCTGCATTTAGGGTTTGTAGAACCCAGACGTGATTGTTGAAGAATAAATGAATCCACATCTTGTCTCTGCATGGTGCTGATTTGGTGTGGAAGGCATCATTAGAGTAGACTTTTTGAATATGTAACTTACTATTCTCTATATAGCAACATAATAACACAGTTTTTCAATAGAATTTGCGAAAATTAATAATATTGATGAGGCCAATATGTAACTTCTATTAAAAGGTGCCACATTCCATACAGCCTATGACACAATACAATTATTACATGAGATAATTTTGGTGGTGTATCATCTCGTTTCGGCTGTCAGAATCGCCCCCTAGATCATGTACTATCAAAACGATGCTCTCACTCATTTGACTTGTGAGATGAAGGAACATTAGTATGAAATGAAATGAAGACGAAGTGAAATATATTATTACTGTTCACAATTTTATTATTAGCAAAACGACCGGTTTCGACAATCAGGTAATTTTTAAGGGGTCAACTAAAGGAAATAAGCTCACTGATACAGGGTGTTCCTGATAAGAGTGAAAATAAATTAAGGGTAGATTGCCGATATGGCGGGCATATCGAAACGCCTCATATCAATGTTCTCAGCAAACTCGTAATAGAGTTACAGGCTGTTTTCTGAATTTAATCGAAATTTCGATCGGCCATATCATCGTTACCAATTCATCAAATTCTATGAAACTTAGCAGATTTCTTATTCTGCCGAGTATCAATCGGAACCACTATCAAATTTCGAGAAAATCCAGTTCGGCATTGTCATGAATTAATACGAATTGCTTCGGGATAAAAACACTTTGTATGAATCATATTGAAAAATTTATTTCATAGTAAAAACAAATAAACCAATAAAATAACTTGGCACACTGAAAGCCACCCAGAAAAAAATTCATTCACGAAAGACAATTGGGAATCTCGTATAGTCAATTCATTATTGAATCCTTAATTTAGGTGATATCAATGCAATTGAGAAGCAGACAGATTGAATTTCTCAAAATAATCAGTTCAAAGTATTTTTCGTTTTCTGGCAACGAAAATGAGATTTCTTTATAGTGCAGGGTCGGAGTCCAAAGAAATTTGTACTTGTTCAGGGAATCGTAAGATTTGAGTATTTTCCTCCAGATATCTTGAAAGAAAATAACAAATTGATCATTGATCATGAGATGTTTCATTGAATGTTCATCATATTCGCTCTTTCAGAATCTTAGAAGTTTTTACAATGAAATGAATAGATGAAAAGAATAATTTTTTCTAGGGCAAACAGATTTATATATCTGATATTTTCCGCATTCAACAGACATTTTTTACAAGGTATTCTACTAGTTACTGAAAGTTCAATTTATAAATCTATTCGTTTATCATTTCATCTGGATTAGTTTTCAAAATGAACAAAGCTCATCATGTATTTTACATTTTATGTAAGTATTATCTAATATCCGCACTCCAAAGTGAAGTTCATAGACAAAATTCACTGCATTTGAATTTGGGAGGCCTTTACTTGGTAAAATTCCATTATCAATAATAAAAAACAAGTACTGTGTTTTAAGGAATTTTACTAAATAATTGCGATTCGTAACGCGTTTCACTACACCGTAGCTTCTTCAGACGAATGAATGTACAGAAAATATAAATGAGAATATAAATAGAAATGATCTAGAATAGTTAAAAGCTTATTGGGTTGCTTCTTCTTAACTGGTTATTTATGACAGGTATATCCAATAAAATTAAGGAATAGATTGCTCCCCGAAGAGATTCAATAGAGGTGAAGGGCTTAAATCGACTTGTTCATTGATGAGTTTACCAGAGTGTTTGTATTTAGTGATTTCTAAATTTTCCCAAACATCTTCCTTCCAATATTCATTATCTGTATGCAAAATTTCAAACTGTGGGTCGAACGAGTGATTATTGTCTGAGAGATGATTCACGTAATTTGAATCTGATTTTTATTTGAAAAACTGCGTTTATGTTGCGATATTCTTATATTAAAATTTCTATTCTACCAATGTAGAAATTATCACAGTCATTGCAATTCAATCTATAAACACCTGATTTCTTGTTTTTACCTGGTTTGGTTTTATTATTTTTATATATTTGCCTAAATTATCATTAGTTTGGAAAGCTATGTTGAAATTATTGCTACTCAAGAATGATTTCAGTTTCTCACTTGTAATGCCAACGTAGGTTAGGGTGTTGAATTTTTGTTTCAATTTATCGACAGGGTAAACTTCATTCAATGCGATTCTACTTTGTTTTTCATTTAAAATATTATTTATTAGTTTGGGATTGTAACCATTATTTTGGCTATTTGTTTAATCAAATTCAATTCTTTGTTGAAATTTTCTGGTGATAACGGGATGTTAATAAATCTATGAATAAAACTATTGAATGCTGACATTTTAGTTGATACGGATGACACCGACGAGTTATGTATTATAATATCTGTATGTGACGGCTTATGGTAAATTGCGAAAACATGTTTTCCATTTTCATTCGAAATTGTTACCTCTAGGAAATTTATCGAATTATTGCTTTCTATTTCGGTTATTAATCCAATTTTTGGATGTAATGAATTTATATGATTTTCGAAAACTTTCAACTGTCTATCTGTTCCTGTGAAGCAAATAAAGATATCGTCTACATAGCGATACCAGTATAAACAATATATACTGAGTGGATGATTATGAATTAATTAATTAGGCAAATATATGAAAAATAATAAAACCAAAATCAGGTAAAAACAATAAATCAGGTGTTTATAGATTGAATTGCAATGACTGTGATAATTTCTACATTGGTAGAACACATAGAAATTTTAATATTAGAATATTGGAACATAAATGCAGTTCTTCAAATAAAATATCAGATTCGAATTACGCGAATCATCTCTTAGAAAATAGTCACTCTTTCGACCCACAGTTTGAAATTTTGCATACAGATAATAAATATTGGAAGGTAGATCTTTGGGAAACTTTAGAAATCAATAAATACAAACACTCAGGTAAACTAATCAATGAACAAGTCGATTTAAGCCCTTCACCTCTATTGAATCTCTTCGGGGAGCAATATATTCCTTAATTTCATTGGATATACCTGTCATAAATAACCACTTAAGAAGAAGCAACTCAATAATTCGTCTGAAGAAGCTACGGTATAATGAAACGCGTTACGAATCGCAATTACTAAGTAAAATTCCTTAAAACACAGTACTTGTTTTCTAAAATTCACTGCGCTTACAGACCATAGAACGCATTAAAATTTCTCTATGGTGACTGTGAACCTACTGTCATAAAACGGGGAGTGTCATATTATTGGTGTTTAGTCAACAATAATTCAATTTTCACGAGTTTAAAATACCTTTTCCATTAAGAATGCCCTGATTATGCAGATATGCTAATTGTTTATGGTTCTTGTGGATGTAATGCCCTCGCTTTAAAGAGGGAATATCACATTCGGTTCCCGAATAGAGACAGGTTCCCTTCAAGTCAGACGTTCAGTAAGTTATATCAATTGTCTCGAAGCACCGGGCACTTTCCATCCGCTATAAAGTAACGAGAATATGCTAAAATGACCGGAATCGAGAAAAGTAATTATTAATGTGGCTCTCAATAATCCCTCTACTAGTATCAGAAAAATGGAAAATGAGTTTGGTAATTTCCACAAGAAAATATGGGAGGTTCTTAGGAAGGAAAAGTTGCACCCTCATTCACAGCCAGTACAATGGTTGGAACCTTCCTCGACTGAATTTTCGCCATTACATTATGAACCATAGGATATTTATTTCGAGGATAACTTCAACAGATGAATCGTTCTTCACTTGAGATGGAATTTACAATTCACGTGATAGGCATTTGTGAGATAAATTTTTCAATTTGATTCATACAGGCTGTTCTATAACCCGAAGCGCTTCGTATCAATTCATCACAATCCGGACCTACATCTTTTTCGATATTTGATAGTGGTTCCAATTGACACTTAGCAGAATAAGAAACCTGATAAGTTTCATGGAATTTGATGTATTGGTAACGAAGATATGGCCGATCAAAATTTTGACGATATTCAGAAAACAGCCTGTAACTCTATTACGAGTCTGCTGAGAACATTCATATAAGGTGTTCCGACATGCCCCCATATCGACAATCTACCTTTAATTCATTTCCACTCTTATCAGGAACACCCTGTATAGATACTAGTCTAATTTCATATTAAGTATTGGAGATGTATTAATGTCGAGCTGGCTATTAAGGGTGATTTCATTTGTGTTTTTACAAATTTTATCCAAAAATTCCAACAGATTAATTTTCCATTTTTTTGCAATTATGATGAATTTTGATATTATCTAATGTTATTGAATGTTTTATGGTTTTATTTGTTCACATATTGGAAAATCATTGTCAGAGTATAACTGTTTTTAACCCATTCGAAGCCATGTTCCAAAAATGGAACTTTGCATAATTCAACTACTAACTCGTAGATACCGCTACTTACCCCAATTTTAATCACTATTCGTTATTCATAGAATATCGGCAGTGATACACAAGCTAGTTCACATGCAAGAAGGATCATTTGGAGTGACAGGTAAGAGAATTCAAACACTATATGCTATTTGTGATTTTTCTACATTTCACAAAAGAATAAAAATCGATTGCCTGAAAGAATCGTATTCAACCGAATTTCATGTTGGTATTCGTATCTTAAATGATTACTATTCCATAGAAGAAAATATTTTGAATTTCAAAACATAGATATGGTATGTGGAACGTGTGTTCCAAATTTGGATCATGGCCTTTAATGGATTAAGAAGAAGAACAATTCGATTCTGCAGATATTTATGTAAATCCGCCAATAAATGACTCGAAAGGTGATTCTGAGTCATATAAAAGAGAAGACAATATAGAGATGTCAAATAAATTCTCATCAAATATTTTGTCTGCTCCTGCAGAAGCATCACTCAGAAGTATCATTGGTGAAAAAGAAATGCAGAGAAGACAGACGAAGAGGAAGATGATTACAGTTCGGAGGAAGACGATAAACCAGTCAGTTCAGAAAATCTGCGTAGATCCATAAGAACTGTGAAAGTTCTGGGTAAAAATGGGAAGGGCAAAGAAAGATGAAGGAATGGAGATTTTGCTAATGAACAGGTAACCAATGATTCTGCAGATATTGAAGGCATTGATGTCACAAGTCCGGTGGAATTATTCGAACTTTTTTGGGACGTGGACCTGTTTAAATAAGTCAAAGGTCATAATATACGATACGGAAAAAAAACCCAATAATCAATTCCAAATCCCTATATATGAAATGAGAATCTTCTTTGCTATTCTTATGATTTCCGGATGCAGCCCGAGACCGCGTCGTGATATGTATTGAAGTTTTTATTCGGATATACGAAATATTGCCATCGCGGAAGCTATGTCTCCAGATAGATTCATAGAAAACTCAAATTTGTCCATTTTTCAAATAATAATACGAAAGTACCTACAGGGAAAAGTTTAAAATAATTAGACCACTTTTACCACATCTTAATTTTTCGAAATATGCTCCGATTATGGAAAATGAAGATGTAGATAAATCTATGGTACCATAGCCATCACAGTTGTAAGCAGAGGATTCAAGGATAACCCATTAGATAGAGGTTCAAATTCTGGTCTCTCAATTCATGAAATGACAATTTGATATATACTAAACCATATCATGGAAAGGGAACAGGATTTGATTATGGTGACCTAGGACTTGCGGCTTCACAATTGTTCTAACTTTTGCAAGGAAGTTAAAGAAACAATTTCCAGAGCGTCAATTCAATTTTTGTTATGTTAATTTCTTTACTAATTTACCCGTTTTTGAGGAAAATGACAAATATGGGATATGGATGCAGTGGAACGATAAGACAGAATCGAATTGAGAGTTGTACTCTCGATAAAGAATCAATGAAAAAGAGTGTAAGAGCTTATGTTGATTCTTTTATCAATTCTGATTCAAGTATTATCATTATGCAAAGACAATGCTACAGTACAAGTAGCATCCAATTGTTATGCAATAGCCCCTATAAAAGGTGCAAAGAGATATTCATGGGCAGCCAAAAAATTTATAGCCGTTCAAATGCCATATGCAATTGATCTATATAACACTTTCATGGGAGGAACAGATCTAATGGAGTGGTATTGGCAAGTCTTTAGCCATCTGCTGTCAGCATCACTTGCTAATGCCTGAGTTATTCATCGAATGCAGATGAAGAAACGGAAACCTTCAACTATCAGTGAAAATTCAGAAGAAAAACCACTGGCCTTTTTTGGCTTATCCATTACTTATATACTTCTCAATACGGAAAAAACAACTATGGGCCGACCGAAACAGAGAGATGTGACATTACGGAATGTTCCTGATGCAGTTTCACATAACAAGAATGTTTTGCACTATCCAAGTTCAGATGCAAAAAGTGCAAGAAAAACACAACATTTGGCTGCGGTATTTGCCGCATAAATCTACATCTTTTTCTCTCTCTGACTTTTTGAGGAATTTTCATGATCAAATTGAGTAAGAAATTCAATTTCGGTATGTCTCCATTCAGATAATTAAGTTTTCGATACGTTCTATCACATATTTTAATCCTCCCAAATGCGGCCATGTTCCATTTATGGAACTTTTTCAAACCCCTGCTGCTATGGAAATTTAAGAAAAAAAATCAATTATTATTTTTCCCTGTGTTTGAAAACTCATATCATCTCAAATTAAAAAAAAAAAGAATTTCAAAAAGTTGGCATCGAATGGGTTAAATGTGGTCTCGAAATCTGTACCTGTCTGCCCAACGTAAACTACCGTACACTAATTGCAAGCATTTTTGTATACTCCTAATTTTTAAAATTTGTCTGTTTTTTGTTTAGCATTGAATAATGATTTACTTAAGTTCAGACCACTTGAGAACGAGGTGGTTATTCTAAATTTCGAGGATTGTTTCTCAAATTATTGGCGAGAGAACATGCGTAGTTGAAACTAGAGTAGTTTTGCATGGCAGTATCTTTTCTGAAATATAATCATTGTGTTATTTGATGTTTTTCTTCACGTTGGATACTTTTGTCTTAAAAATCGAGGGAATTTTGTTATTTGGGAAAAATTTTATGATAGTATTTACTTCAATTTTGAAGTCTGTCGGTGACAGTGGAATGAAAAGAGCCCTATGGATCATTAAATTATAAGCTACTGGATTGTGATTTCAATGATTGAATGAATCTATAGGAATGGTTGGGTCTGTGGAAGTTTCTTTTCCATAAATGTCACAAATGAAATTGTTTGTCGAATTTGTTATTGTCAGGTCTAAAAATATTTATTGAGTTATTTATTTCTATTTATGCTGTAAACCTAATGTTGGTATGAACTTCATTCGCAATTACAGAAATGTATCAATTCGTCTGTTTGAGTCCTTGATACCTAACAAAATATCAACTACATATCGGTATCAGAACACTTTATGTGTCTTTCGGCTAATTAATATTACTCTTCTTTATAAGTTATCTATGAATATATCAGCTGAAAGGGGACTGATAGGTGATCCTTTGGGATCTCCTGTTGTTTGTTGGTAAAATTTTGATTGAAATTGAAAATAATTTAGAGATTGGCAGGTATTTAGAAGGCCAGAAAACTTATCAGCAATGTGTGGCTACGTCTAATTTTTGGTTTATATTTCTTTGCCTATCGGAGAGCATTCATCTGTTGTAATATTTGGATATATGTTCTTAATAGCAAATGAAACTTGTTTAAGATTTTGTGTTTTGCAGTTTTGAAATATTTTGTGAAAGAGCAATAGAGCTCAAAATGGTATGTTTGGAACGTAGTTCTGTGAGGTCAATAATTTTCTGATTTAACAATTTTGCTAATTCACCTGAAGGTGTATTTACATATGATACTATTGGTCTATCGGATTTTTCTTTTGTGTGCAGTTTTATTAGTCGTTACAATATAGTGGTTAGAGCGTTCATTGAGATCCTTTTTCTGTTCACAGAATGTGAAAAGATACTTCTTTAAAAAATACGCTAGTTCTAAATACGATGGTCTTACGCTGGTCCTCTCTCCAATAACTTGATGAATTATTTCTCTAAGTCTAAAACAATCACCTCTTCCTCAAGTGGTCAGATCTTGAGCAAATTATCATTCAATGCTAGACAAAAACAGACAAATTGAAAATGTCGGGAGTTTACAGAATTGCTTGCAATGAATGTACGGTGGCTCATATTGGACAGACGGGTAGGAACTTCGAAACCGAATTCAGGAAACAATAATCCTCTAACAATAATTCTCCAATATTAAAACATTCAAATATATTAAAACCACGAAACTTTCAAAAACATTAGATAATATCGAAACTCTTCATTATTGCGACAAATGAAAGAACATGAACCTGTTGAAATGTTTGAAAATCACCATTAATAGCAAGCTATACATTTATACAACTGCACAACTAAATATCAAATTAGGCTAGTATCTATATAAGTAAGTTGATTCAATGTACTGTGTTCATGTAAATAGACAGAACGAAGCCTTATCAAACATCAAACAAGGAAGCCCAAGAAAGAATGGATGACACCAGAGATTTTGGACCTTATGGACGAAAGAAGAAAAACACAAAACACAGATAAATACAAAGATATAGATAGAGAGATTAAACGAAGAATTAAACAAACCAAAGAGAAATGGCTTTCTGAGAAATGCCAAGAAATAGAACAACTGCAAGAACGTCATGACGACTTTCAAATCCATAAGAAAATTAATGAGATCACTGGCAACATTAGAAGGAGCCCTACCAACTTGCTCGTAGACGACAATGGAAACAACTCGAGAAGAAAAACAGGACGCTTGGAAATTATACATAGAAGAACTGTTTTCAAGTACGAGAACAGATAACTAAGAAAATGATAATTATGTAGAAGAAGGTCCCGAAATTTTGAGAGCAGAAGTAGAAAAAGCCGTTAGACTATGCGCGGAAGGAAAATCTCCAGGTCCAGATAACATTAGAGCCGAATTTTTAAAACTGATGAATGATGAAGTTATTAAAATGCTTACCAGCCTGTTCAACATCATTTACAACTCTGGCAAGATACCCAAAGATTGGGAAAAATCAGTTTTGTAACCATACCCAAAAAAGCCAATGCAAGCAAATGCTGTCAACATAGAACAATCAGTTTAATGAGCCACGTCTTAAAAATATTTTTGAGAATAATATATGAGCGTATCAAATCGAAGTGCGAGAATTACGTAGGCGAGACTCAATTTGGTTTTCGAGCGGGTTTGGGGACTAGAGAGCCTCTTGTTGGTTTGACTGTTCTGGCCGAAAAATGTTTAGATATGAGACAAGATCTGTATGTCTGTTTTATTGATTTTCAAAAAGCTTTCGACCGAGTGGAGCACACATATTCAATGGACATACTGTATCAGATAGGTCTTGATAAAAAGGACATAAATATAATAAAGACCCTTTATTGGCAACAAACAGCATGTATTAGAATCGGTAACGACTATACAGAAGATATTGAAATAAGAAGGGGAGTACGCCAAGGTTGCATATTATCGCCTCTGTTGTTCAATCTGTATTCAGAAAAAATAATACAAGAAGCTTTATCGAATAGAACCGAAGGTCTGAAAATCATCGGTATGATATTAAACAACTTAAGATATGCAGACGATACTGTAATTTTGGCCCGAAGTGAAGAAGAATTACAAGCTCTCTTAAACGCTGTGGGGCAGAGCTCTCGTCAAATGGGACTTGACTTGAACGCTCAAAAGACTAAAGTCATGGTGATCAGCAGAGACAAAAGAAACATACGCATAAACTATAACAACACTAGAATTGCACAAGTGAATGAAACAAAATATCTAGGAAGAATAATAAATGATCACGTGGATACAGACATAGAAGTTAAGTCTCGAATAGAACAGGCCCGCCAAGCTTTAATAAAAATGAAGGGAGCGATCTGCAACAACTCCTTGAATTTGCCGTTGCGTGTTCGTCTTGTTAAGTGTTACGTATGGTCTACACTGCTCTATGGATGTGAGTCATGGTCACTCAAAACAAATACCATGAAACGACTTAGAGCATTTGAAATGTGGTCATATCGTCGCCTACTAAAAATACCATGGACCGACAGAGTAACCAACGAAGAGGTTTCAAGGATATTGAATAGGACACCAGAAATAGAAAACATAATTAAAAGGCGGAAATTGACATACTTTGGACACATCGAAAGACATGACAAATACAATATCTTGCAATTTGTAATAGAGGGAAAAATAGAGGGCAAACGGGCTAGAGGACGTAGAAGAACTTCATGGATGAGCAACCTGCGTAATTGGACTGGACTTAATAGAGAAGAACTAATACATACTGCCAGAGATAGATGGAGATATGCCATGTTATTAGCCAACCTCAGAATCTGAGAAGGCACCTAGAGAGAGAGAGAGAGTTCGTGTAAATAAAATTGTAGAAAATATTATATATATTTCACTTCATCTTTGTTAAGAATGAATCTACCAATCTTGAATTCCATTATCAGTAATAGATATACCACAATCAGTAGAGCAACAAGTGCATCATCTCCCTCGAGTTAGGCAATAAAATTCTGATTTTGATGAAATTCTAGAAATATTCAATTTTTCATGACATAAATTGATTTTTATCGACACTCACAAATTTGTATATCGAAATAATATCTTGTCAAACAAAAATATACATTTTTCATGAGATCTCTGACCAACCTTATTATATCTATTATTATAACTATTATGAGAATAAAAATCTCAAATGTTGATTCAATTACTCTAAATGATGGTAGGTAATTCATGATGTATGGCGAAAATGATGAATTGGTGATTATACAGATCATAAAATTTTGAGAACCTATAACTCGTTTCAGTGAAAGGACTGTGTTTTTATATAACACATATTTGATGTGATTTTTACTGTTTGTTGTTATTTAAAAATTTAATTAATTAATCACGTAGCTTGTATGCGCGATGAAAGAATTCTTTTCCCAAACGTGTTTTAAAAACGATTAAATTGAAATGTTTTATTCGAGGTTGAAAAACTGTTGAAATAATACCAAAGTTTTTTGTGATTGCGTCAATAAAATGGTGGCTATATAATTAAATTCTGGCGGGACTGATCGATTTTTCTCCGAACTCATTTGTTTCTCACGTATCTAATAATACAAGTTGAATTGAATAAACGTTGTCTGAAAATTTTCATGTTACTGATTTGAATGCGAGATACGACGGTTTATCGTTTTTAATCAACAAAATGGAAATCTCCAGAATTAAAAGAACACCTACAAAAAGTCAATTGATTATTCAAGTTCAAGCTAGTACATATACTCAAATAATTTCCATTACCGGAGAATAACTAAATGAAATACTCTTTTTCATTACTGTGTTTAAACTGCTTTTGCGGTTAAGTTGGGCAAGTTCAATAAAAACAAAGTACCAGGTGAGTAGTCTGGAATTTTAAATACATAGCTCTTGCTTTCACCACCAATCCACGTTTGCGTTAGTGCCGTTTTTGAACTCCGGACTTCTGATAAAAATATTCAGTACACAATTATTAAAAAATATATTACATATACCAAACTTCTCTTTTCCGACGTTGACTTTCAATTCGGCTGAATTTGCCTAAATACTTCAGAATAGTATAATTTACGTGTGTATGAATTTACTCTGTCGTACTATATTAGCAGGTTAATGCATTAAATTTGATTACAAAAAAATTATCAAATCAAATCCTCATAGATCTTTTCTCTGAAAAAAATAATAATTTTTCTCTCTTATATCGAAGTCTACCAAGGTTCTTATACTTTATTTTGTACGAAAACCCTTCCTGAGATAGTTTAGTTCACAAGATGGGAGTGAATTCTTGATATAGCTTCTTATAATGAGAGCGATAGCAATCGTAATTGAAAGGATAACTAGAAATTCCAAAATTGCGAATTTTTTTAGCAAACTGCTATGAAAAAACCCGCTAGTTGAACTCGCGTACCCTCTGTTCTAAGTGGCTTCTTGGTATATGAGTAGTTCGTTCTAGCTTTATTCTAGCTCTGTGTGAATTTCACCTCAAAGTGAATATTTTATTACTTGAGTATTCAAAGTTTCATCACAGAGAAGTAATCAAATATGCATCAAAATGCAAACTGAAGAATTCAATAAATAGTATTGATATCAATATTGAAATTCTTCGATAAAATCCGATATCTCAGAATCGAAACCAAGAATTCATTCATGCTTCATACAATATACATAATATTTGCATTCGTCAAAAAACATATATATATATGTGTGACTCAGGTTATCTACAAAATCCACAGTTTGAAAAAATTAAACATTAATATTACACCACAGATATGTATCAGAGTATAAAATCGGTAGATAAGAAATCACTTACACAATTAAAAGATTCTTTCACCTGAAACTAGAAAAATTTTACTTTTTATTTATCAAAAGAGAGCACGGTATTCCCATGAAAAAAATATTCAGTGAGAATTTTGGAGTCTTCAATAGTCTGAAAAATTGTGTACGTATGTTTTTTCTCCGAGTGTTATAGATATGAAAGTCTATGCGACAATTGTGTTGTTATTTACGTTTATAATAATAATATAATAATTCTTATAGTCCTTCTCTGCAATTGAAAGATTTTTCACGTTTCCCAATTGAAAGAAGTACATAAAATGAATATGAAGCAAAACATGATAAACTGATATTAACAAGAGTGACATTGTTCGACTTATAACGTAACAGAAAGACACTCCTGCTCAATCTCTGGGATCAACTGATCCACATGAAGACTCCATCGAAGCTCAGGATCCAAATAAACTCTCAAAAACCTAACAGATTCAGCAAAACCCATATCTCGCTCCCTTGTAAGAGAGGAAGGGATGGTTTGAGTTTTCCTCATGCATGCACAATCCATTTGAAGAGAACCGTCGCAATTAAGATGAGCGCGCCGATTCACTCAGCGCCACCAAATTCGCCATTCCGGCACCACCAACAGTAACAGTGTTATCGTCTGGAATTGATTCAACCAAGTTAAGAAAACCTAGATAATCGTTTATGATTATAGGAAACAGTGATGGACCTAAAATTAATCCCCGAGATAGCCCGTACTTGATTTATCTGATAACGATTGGTCATATATGATATTCTGATATTCGCACTGTCACTACAGAAACTTTAAAACTTTTTTCTAGCAGTATCAAATGCGCAAAGCATCGAACGCCTTTGTGTGGTCCACGAAAACGAACAAGGATAGAGAACCCGCCTCTGAGCAAAACATGGTGAAATTCAGTAAATACTGTACTCCTTCCGCGCCCGAAACCGTACTCTGTAATCGAATCGTTTCGAAAAAGTCCATAATCTGCTGACTCATTATCTTCTTCAAGACCATCGAGAAGACGGCACTAGCGAAATGAGTCTCAAATTAGAAGGCACATTTTAGTCACTCTGTTTGAATAGGGATACAAACTTCAGACAATCGGAAATTATATTTTCTCTCAAACAATTAGTTGAAGTTATTAGAGGTTGAATTATTGTGTTATTATTTTTCTTGGGTGTTATGACAGGTATTCTTTAATAATTCCTTCACCTGCAATTTTTGAGCGACTTTCCCGTATCCAGACAATTATCGAACTGACCTCCATAAATTAAAAGGTTGACTTTTTCTCCGCTGATCTGCGGCATGAGTTTAATCAATCTCTGATATATACTCCCTGGTTTTTCGTTATTATTATTTACCTTGGTGGAAATTGCAGCATAATTTGAAACATTATTATCCCTTGAAAATAGGTAGTTTTGACCACAATTAAATAATTTCCTTTATGTTTCTACGAATTGGCAATTTTCGGATTTTTTCCTTTATTGATGCTTTAGGATATTGTTTCTTGCAGAAGTTCATGACTGTGTAATTAATACAATTAATACCATTCTGATATGCGCACTCGTACCAAAAAAAAATGCGAGTTCATGCCAAAACTTTTATGTGATGTAGGAAAAATTCCCACTTACAGTTTTCATATTCTTCCTTTTACTTGGAAAATAAGACATTTCTTCATGCCACTCTTGATTTTCAGAAAACAGAAAATATCCTATAGCTCCTGATTTCCTTGGTAGTATTAAATACGCAGCGAAATGCCATATAACAGTTGGGCTGAAAAGTTCCTACGCTTACATACTAATACATTTTTTGTGGAAATCAACATTTTTTATCCAATATTATTGCCTCCGAGAACATTTTTATAGAATCATTTCTGTTCAGGCTGAAAATATGCCTCAGGTTTGGCGAATATTTATTTAATAATTATAATTATTAAACAGTCATTAACCGGTCTACAGAAGCATGACATCCTTACATAATCGTAACAATATATGTTTTATTTTCGATATTTTGACATATGTTTTAAGGTTGAAGATTTCGTATAACAAAAGCATAAGGTATTAAAAAGTTGAAGAAAAATCACGAGGCTTAGGTTTCTCAGTGGGAGACGTGGGTTATTATGTTTATTAGCTGATTAAATTTCTACGAAATCTAATAAATTTTCTGCTTTTGCTACCTGAATATGAAATTTGGGGTTTTGGTAAAATCAAGGAAACGGTTTTCGTTTAATCATTATTCTGAGAAATCAGTTATTAATTTATTATGAAATATTGATTTTTCCTGATCGTCTACTTGAATATCCATGAAACGACCAGTTTGACCTATACACAATTTGTGCTTGGGTGGATAGAAGAAGGATCAAGGAATTTTTGAAGAAATCTACGAATAACAAATGTTTATTACGTTTTTTGTATGATTTTTTCAATTTGGCTTTTTCAAACAACAGTAACTCAATTTTGTCAAATTGCACGTGCCAATTTTTATATCACTATCAGATGAAGCGTCAAATTTCAGATGGAATTGTATAAGCATGTACTATACCCATCTCTCATAGTTCCGAAATAATTTAATTTGGGAATATATTGAATTCTGATGATTTTGTATGAACTAACAGAGAATGCTGTAAATATTTGAATCAAGTAGCTGAAGTGGCTACGCTTACCTGACAGTGCCTAAAATTAATGTACTTGTCACTTCCTTTATTCGAATTTGATATTTCAACAAGAATTGTCGTTATTTCAGATCCAAAAGATACAACACATTTGGAATAAACCACTGGTTATTCAAACGAAAATATATTTAATCTTTTTAAATTCATTTTAGAATGTCAAAAAGTAGTGGGTAAAAGTTGCAGGCAATTCAATAAACAATTACCAAATTTACCTTTTATGAGTAAAATAAAATTTCGAAGCATTAGAAGCAATTTTCTAAAATTCGGATGAATACAAATTGAAGGAACTAAGCGAAAATCAATCATCGAAGAAAATTACATTAATACGAATAAATGATAGCAAACATCATAGGAGAAAACTAATTTACGATCTGAATAAATGTTCAATATGGGCCCCAATTTCCTATATACACTTGACAGGTACTATACGAACATGATGAGTTGCCCTCCTAATTTCCTCAGGATCAATATTACGAAAAGCATTATGAATGCGCTCTAGTAACTCTTCTTTACTTCTTACAGGAATAAGATACACTTCACTCCTGATTTTGTCCCATAAACAGAAATCAAGGGGCTTCAGGTCCGAAGAACACAGCGGCCATAAATTTGGTCCTTGATTACTCCACCATCTATCCTCGAATATTTCTGTTAGCTGCCAATCTATAGCTTGTGTTATGTGCTGGCGCACCATGCATTTGGTAGTAGCAATCCCTCAGAATGTCAAGTGGTAATCCATCCAAAAAATTTGCTAATGTTCCTCTAAAAATTTCCAGGTACAGTTGTCCATTAAGATTTTCCTCATAAATGTGATAAGCCAACAAATCATTCATTAATTTTCTGTGGCCCAAAAATCTTGATTTCTCCTGTTGGTTATTCCATTTTCATTGAACTTGGCTTCATCCGCCCATATAATTTTTTGCATAATTGTCTCACCTTCTTGAAGCCAAATGAATAAATTTTCACAGAAATTTAGCCGCTTGGGAAGGTCAGTTGGTTCCAATTCTTGTAGTCTAATAAAGGAATACGGGTGCATGTTATGTTTGTTAAGGATCCTTTGAATGGAAGTATAACTCAATCCAATATCCATTGATGCTGACTTAATGGACGCATGTGGATTGGCACGAAAATACGCTAGCGTATTCGATTGTGGTCAGCCTCGAGAATTGGTTTTCTTCTAGTTTCTATGTATTTTGTTTCTCCAAATTGCAGAAAATTGCTTCTAATGCTTCGAAATTTTGTTTTACTCATAGGCCCCATATTTGGAAATTGGTTACTGGATTGCCTGCAAGTTCTATCCACCACTTTTTGACATTTTAAATATATCCTCGTTTGAATAATCAGCCATTTTATTATCAATCTGGTGTTTTTCAAAAATTTTCACTTCAAATTACCAACAATTTTTGTTGAAATATCAAAGTCGAATGAACGAAGTGACATATACATTAATTTTAGGCATCTCTCAGGTGAGCGTAGCCAGTTCAGCTACTTGATTCAAATATTTCAAAGCATTCTCTGTTCTTGCAAAATCATCAAAATTCAATATATTTCCAAATTATTTCGGAACTATAAGAGATGGGTATAATGCATGCTTTCACAATTCCATCTGAAATTTGACGCTTCATCTGATGGCGATATAAAAATTGGTACGTGCTATTTGAAAAAATTGAGTTATTGCTCTTTGAAAAAGGCCAAATTGAAAAAATCATACAAAACAACGCAATAAACATTTGACATGTGTAGACTGCTTCTTAAATAAATTCTTGATCCTTCTTCTATCCACCCAAGCAAAAATTATGTCTGTAGTGCAAAAGATCTACGAGCTACAATTTTTTTAAATGGTCCGCAAAATCGAGTTTATAACAAAAATAATTAAATCTGTCAAAACTTTTGAGTGTGCCAACAACTTGCGTATTTATGCCTTGCTCAAATGTCGGTTCTAGATGTATAACAAAAAAGGTAGATTGCCATTTGAAATAACAATGTTATGACCCACTTCCGGTATAACCGGGAATGGTATCACTTCGAAAATATTTCGCTTCAATTGGAAATCGCTAGTTATGGCCGCGTATAAAATTTCAGCTTGATATTGTAATTGGAACTCAAAAAGTTTTTAACGGACGGTCCCGGTGGATATCCCTGTATAAAAGCAGTACAATCATTGCAACATAATTTCTATGCACCTCTTTTTTTTTCATCTGCATCAAGGCACATCTCCCATTTGTTTTCAAAAATAGGATAAAACCCGAAACATATTTTTATTCATTGTATGTTGTGAAACTTGAGCCTAGTTTTTCCTTCAATTATTTGATTTTTCAGAAAAAATCTCAGTCCATAAAACATGAGAATAACTTAAGTAGACGTCAGTTATTTTTATCGGACTCATTGCTATCATTATACTCGTCGTTCTAGAGAAAAGCAGAGAAAACAATTTTTTTTGATATTCAGCATTGAATAATATTTTGGTCTACTTCGGCTGCCTTTATCACTATTGTTATTTACCGTCAACTTTATGCTATCTCTCTTCCTGTCTTGCAATAAAATCTAACAAATAAAGTATTTTTGAATAGATTCATTGTAATTTATGTTTTATTTTCCTTTAACCATTTAAATCTATCGAATAGTGTAATTCCGAAAATAACAAACAATTGTACCACTTATTTGTAAGAAAACTTTATCATAACGAACCTGAATGAATTCTTGAGAAAGACAGTCTCAAGAAAATTCACAAGAATGTTCAAATTCAAATACCAAGATTGCTGAATAAATTAGATTCAAAATACTGCTTTCAGCGCTGTTGAATTATAATGAATCGGAGCCGAAATACGCATAAGATGTCAATTCGCTGTTCTGAGGCATATTTATGTCCTAAGCGTCTTTACCAGCAGAAATCCCATTTCCTTTTAAGTTGATAAGTAAAATTCTAGCAAAAGATTTTATAATATTATTTCATCTGGAAAAGGCAGTGTGTGAATTTGATTTTTATGGCCTAAATCAGATTTCAACTGTCGAAGAAATAAAAATTGCAATTTCAGATCTAGATATTCTACTGGTAATAATTTCAGTGCAACTGAAAAATGCTGAATTTATTTGAATTGGTAAATTGAGATTCAAAATATCTCAACTTGTTTTACGAATACAAACGTATTACATTGAAAAATGAGTATTCGAATTCCTTAGATTGATTGTAGTTGATATGTACAGAAATAGCTGTTTGCGTAGTTATATATTGACACTTGACAATCTTTTAGAGCCACAATCTAATAATCGTTTGAACAAAAATGCACACAATTTTTTCATTTTTCAATCGACCCAATTGAATCAAAACCAATAATTTCTAAGATTATTTCTGAACGACATCAGAAAACATAATATTATTGATAACATCTATAATAAAAACAATAACTAGATATTCAATCGATATTATCCTCACTACAGTGTGTTTCAACGAAAATTTTCCACCTCCTCTATCTTAATATGGTCTTATTCAGGCGGAAAAATCTGAGACACGTCTATTTCTCATTGAACGGTGACCAATTTCTAAGTTAGTTCGGAGCATGTAAAATCAACCCCTACCCACAGCTGCACCTTAGTCAAAATTCAACACAACGAAACTTTGTATTTCAACGAAAATTAGCCATCTCCTCAAAGTGAAGAAAGACTGATTGTAGATCTTTCCAAAGATATGTCACTCGACCCATTTTCCCTATAATAAATTTCGACTCAGTTGCTGCTGAGAGTAGGGGGTTAATTTTACATGCTCTGAACTGACTCAGAAATTGGTTCCCCTTCATTCAAAAATTGACGTGTCTCAGCTTCTCCCGCCAAAATCAAATGAGATAGAGGAGGAGGCAAATTTCCATTTGAACACACTGTTTTTGGGTAATCAAGCTAGGCTTTCTGGATCAAACACATCAACACAATAGAAGACCTAAATCTGTCTTTCGCAAGTTTGGATAACTAATTTTTTGCTATGTACGATAAAGCAGTGATCATGATAGTTGTTTCGAACGCAGATCCAAGCCCCAAACGTGCTTTGTTGCATGGCCGTTTTTATTTTGAACGTATCAGTTTATTATATTTACACTCGGAGGCAAAATTAGCGAAACACTCGAAAATTCAACCAAATTCGAAGTTCGATATTTTTCCTAATTCTCAACCGATTTAGATGATTTGTTCGGCAAGTTATAGATCAACTCTTCTGCTTTGTAGAAATTATAAGAGAAAATAAAGAAAATTGAAAACAATTTTGTACGGGGGCAAAACTAAAAGCGTTTTTTTTGTCAAAAATTCGTAACACCCTGTGGAATTTCGTGATCCGAGTTGAAACGTACAATATCATGGTCTGTCAAGACACATCTTTGTACAGTAACGCCCTTCTTGTTTCATGCGTTTATCTCTATTTTTGCAAAATATATTTAATTTCAAGTGGAAAATCACCATTTTGGAGAAATTCCATTGAATCAAGAAATTGTCATTAAAATTCGTCTATCAATTTGGAATTTTCTTATTATCACTCAGGCGTGTCGAAATTGTCGTTTGCGATTTTTATGTTCGAATTGCATTAGTTATTGATGACAATTTAGTGAAAATTAGGAATTCATAGGAGATAACAGTCGATAAGTATTAAAATGCACAACCGAATTCTGGGACCATTCATAAAACTTTGCATTTACACATGTGCACACCTTTTTTTATAAAATATGAAATATAACACAAGTTTTTTTGTATATAACCACATTTGCACTTGTTTAAAGAATGAGAGTTTTCCATTATTTGATTTGTTACAAATTCGATCGGTTGCGGTGTTTTGTGATTCTTTTACTGTTTACGATTCGAAACGGTATTTTTCATTCAGAATGGGAGATTTACCACCAACCTCAGTAGCAAGGGCAGTTACATTGATCGAGGAAGGGCGCACCTACCGCTCAGTCGGTACCATGTTGGGTATCTCGACGTCGGTTATCCATCGAATCTACCGACGTTACAGGGAAACTGGATTGTACGTGAGGAGGCGAGGACAAGGAAGAAATCGGGCAACCCGCGCTATACATGACCATTTCATCGTCAATCAAACCATAAGAAATCCTCGTCTTACTGCTGTTCAGGCACGTAACCTTTTACAAGCAGTGGATAACATTAACGTCAGTGTGAGGATAGTCAGAAGACGATTAAATGAAGTTGGTCTGAGATCATACGCGCAAGCAAAAGCACCAAGACTCGATAGAGCCCATCAGGTAGCAATATTGACGTTTGCTAGAGAGCATGTAGCATGGACAATCAATCAGTGGAGACGAGTTTTATTTAGTGATGAGAGCCGATGTTGTGTGAATTTCGTGGATGGTAGAGATAGAATATGGAGGCATCGAGGGGAACGGTACAATCAAGCGAACTTCGCAGGAACTGAGCAATACGGTGGAGGGTCAGTTATGATATGGGGTGGTATATGCTTGGAAGTACGAACAGAACTAGAGATTATTGGCAATGGAAGAGCTGACATTGGCTTTGATGGTAGAGTGGGTCAACATACCTCAACAGATGATAGACAACATCATTGGGATTATTCGAAATCGTATGCGCGCTGTAATAAGAGCTCGGGGGGGTCATACTCACTATTAAAATCAAATGTTTTTTTTGTGGGTCATCATGAACATTTTTCTCAACATGTTCATTTCATTTCACGAGTGTATCGCCAGGATACACACCTGCTCTAAATTTTGAACAGGAATGATAATTATTATAGAGTGTCACACAAAAAAATTCAGAAATAAATGTGCAAAAAAATCAACGATTTTTACAGTGTACTTCGAGTTCTCCCAGAGCGTGAAATTGGCCAGTTAATTTCAAAAATTTTCATTTCGTTAGATCTCCGCTTCTCTAATTTTGATTTTATTTTTTGGCTAACCTCCGATGTTATGCACCTACGCAAGATTCAAAATAAATTCTTGAAATTTGTGACTTTCCGCTTCAAATTGGATATCTTTTGTAAAAATAGAGATAAATGCATAAAACAAGAAGGGCGTTACTGTAGGAAGATGTGTCTTGACAGACCATGATATTGTACGTTTCAACTCGGACCACGAAATTCCACAGGGTGTTACGAATTTTTGACAAAAAAACACTTTTAGTTTTGCCCCCGTATAAAATTTTTTTCAAATTTTTTTTTGTTTTCTCTTATAATTTCTACAAAGCAGAAGAGTTGATCTATAACTTGCCGAAAAAAATCATCTTAATCAGTTGAGAATTAGAAAAAATATCGGACTTCGAATTTGGTTGAATTTTCGAGTGTTCCGCTAATTTTGCCTCCGAGTGTAGTTATATTGAAGTTGAAAATAAAGTTTTTGCATTTTTAAGTAATAATGTGTGACGTTTACTTCCAGAGTAGTATGTTTGGAATTTGATGAAGAAGCCAAAGCATACAGACAACTAGCTTTATATGGAATCACTCCGTATTTCACATTATTGATTGTTTTTAACCTTGGATCTTCGACTATTTGTGCAGAATGAAGTTTTTTGTTGTAAAAAATTGTATAGTATGATAAGAAATATTGAATCATCACCACATGTTCGAAATTTTGTACTCAGTAGTCACTGAGATTTGAAACTGTGAATTTCAAAATTTAAAAAAACCTATAATCACAATTGAAATGTTCGATGTGCTGAGGGGTCGTTGAAGAAGTGGTGACACAAAAGGATATAGTAGCTGCAATGGGGGTATCACCGAGGGAGATTTCAAGAACCTACGCCCGATACGTGGAGCTACAATATCTAAAAACTAGGCCTAGAAGAACTCGTAGGAAGATCACTTCTGAAGAACAAGACCGCTTTTTGTGTCAAATTGCAAGGAGAGAACCTAGTGCGTCGCACCCAATACTCCAAGGGCAATTCCTGGAAGTAACAAACTTCAGTGTATCAGCCGAAACGATACGTGTATAAAGCAGAAGGCCCTTAAGAAATTCAAAGCTAACTAGACAACAAAAAAATCAACAGACTTAATTGGTGTATCGAGCACCAAAATTGGAATATTGAGAATTGATTAAATGTTCTATTTTCGGATGAGACCAGAATTGTTGTTCTAAGTGGTCATGGAAGACAAGCTTGACTCCGAGCAGCAAGACAAATTCCGAAATATCAAGGCGGCAGTGTGATGTTTTAGGGTGGCATAATTCTGGGAGGCAAAACAGATTAGATTTCGTTTCCTGCGAGTGTAACCGCTAGAAATTACATGGACCTAATGCTGGAGCCCATAGAGAGACTCTGGCAAGGTTACCATGGTGAGAATTTCACTTTTATGCAATGTAATACTTCTCCGCATATCAGCAACACGCGACATTATCTTGAAACCCTCTGTTTCATGATGATGTCGCGCGAGGTTGCTTTTTTGGACTGGCCAGCTTACTCTCCAGACCTAAAGCCTATTAAAAATTATGGGATAATCTCAAAAACAAAATAAGATCGTGCCAGGATAATCCACGAACGCCACAACAGCTCATCCAAGCCGCCACAGAAGAGTGCCAGAATATCACCTCAGAGGAGGTCGAAAACCTAATCCAATGCATGCCTAGACGGATTGAGGCTTGTATCAGGCCAAGAAGAGGTAATGCAAGCTACTGAGGTCTAGGAAAAAACACCTAATCCGTGAAAAACAATTCTCAATTTTTTTACTACATGCGAAAATAGTCTTTTATTTTTTCATTTGTTTCTTTCTTAAAATAAACCTCAATTTATTTGTTTTTTCAATTGGAGTATCTCAAAAAGGATCAATTCTAACAATCCTTCGAAATTTCCAAAATCCCTGAGGTGATATTCAAAATATCGGGTGATTCCATATAAATTTGGTTGTGTGTAGTATTCCACTGCCTGCCTAATTTCAGAAGTACGAGTTGACGAGTATGACCATGAACTGGTGAATTTTTTGGCTTTTGTTTATTTTATTGGCGAAAGATTCTTTTATGCAACCTTCGGCTACAACGCGTTGCACTGCAAAGTCAAGACTCATTCCCCCTCGAGAAGTGTTTTTGATATTTCACTGATTCTTCATCTTCCGAACACAGTAATGGAATTTTTATGGATATCTTTCAATGAATTTCATTTCTATTATAGATCGCAATTTTGTTTTTGGTAAATATCTTTCCAAATGTATGATGAGCAACTTCTGAAATTTGTTCCTTGTTTCTCTTGAAAATTGATTTTCGGTTACATTTCGGAAATAATGGTTATAGATGTTTTTGTGGTAATAGAATATTGAAAACATGTAGAAAAAGAAGGTGAAAAACGTGTTTCCATCATAGTGTTGAAAATTAGATGATAATCTCTGCTATGGATATAAAGTGCACACTGCATATGAAATAAATTCAGTGAGTCGTCATGCAATATTTTTTGTGAAATTTCACGAAACGTGTCAGTTTTGCTTTTAATCATGTTTTAGCATATAATTTGGTTTTTCTTCGGTAATGAAGGGGTAATAAAAAGCTCGATTTTTCAATTCAAATGAATTGTCATGTAAAATACCCTTTGAATAGTCAACACAAATGCAATACATTTTTTGCCTGTTACTAAAATTCGAAGGAACATTCGCTTTGAAAATAAAGTAAGGCATAAATCACTTTGGGATTATTTCTGGCAGTGTACTAGTTGAAGATGAGCACCTTGTCGCCTATGGCAAAAACCTGGAATTCGAAAAAGAATTTTACATCCTTTTTATACTCAAGCTACTGTTCAGTGATTTCTAGAAACTCATCCAAACGTAGCCAAGGTACCACACAGTACCGAAAACTTAATACATGTGAGCAAGGTACCAAGAAAAAAACAATCTGTTGACACTAAACTAAATATTCTGCTAACCTTACAAGAAAGTTAATTGATTTCTGATCTTCTAAAACTTAAGATTAAAAGACTGATTATTTGGTGATAATTCAGATAGATTAGTGCAATTTTGCAAATACATACCATACCGTGTTGTAGATCGATAACAATCTCATTAAGAAAAAATGTCTAATTTTTGTACAGGAAGTTTTAGTTTATTGCATTACCATCTTTAGTCACTTTGTTTCTGAATGAGATTGAACTGACACACCTGACGAGAAACCTTATATTCAAGATCATTCATGAAAATAAGGATCAGCCCCAGAACATACCCTTGTGGAACTTCAATTGTGAAACGTCCCTCAGAAAAAAAACTGGCACCATCGCTCAGAAAAAAGTTCTGCCTGACGGATAATGTCCAATCCACACATGAAGGGTTTCCGCGTTTGCTTACTATATCCGCTTAATTGAGCAACCTTTCATGCGGTACTCTGTCCAAAGCCTCAGCAAATTCAATGTATATTACCTCATTCGAAATTTTGTAGTTATTTGTCCCGACAAGTCAAAAGATTTTTCCTTCGCAGAACTGTGCTATTGAGTTGGTAAGATTCCATATTCCAATCAATAACAATATTTGGTTGGTCACAACGCTTCGGTAATGAAGAAACATATCGCAGTTATCTGAAATAAAGAAATAATATTACTCTAACACGTGAAGAGATCAGCCTTTTGTGATACATTGCAATGCATTTCACAGGATAAACGCCGAGTCTGTCCGGTTATTTGTCACAAGTGAATAAATAGAAATAGTTTCCTCCGCAAACCTGTATATTTGGAGTAATTTTGAAGATATTCCTATTCATAGTGACGTTTAATTTTATATTCTTTGAGAACAGCTATGGTTTCATGACAAATTAGAAATAGCGCCTTATTATTAAACTCAATCACGAAAGACTGAAAGTTCCATTCATCTTGGAACGTTCTGCATTCACTGTCTATTTTCCGCTTCTTTTCCATACTAATAAATCACACAATTCTAATCAAAATACTCCTACTTATGCACGGATGCTACTTTATTTCACAATAGGCAGTTTCGCTTCCTTTGCTTTTCCCACGCAATGGCACCGCTAGCCTTTTTTATACCTCTGCAATTACTACCATCTCGGAGTGATCAAAAAAACCAGTCAGAAACAGAGCTTTCTCGAACCAATGCGGAAATTCTCGAATATGCCACTTGTTAGTAGTTAGTGGGTAGCCGAAATAGATAGTACCTGCATCACAGACCTGCATAGTATAACTACTCGCCACTAGATGTCCCTACTTGTCACAATTCACTGAATACACAATCAATAATAATTGAAATGCAAAACGCCTATGTTTGCTTAGGTGGGCAGAAAAATTAAAATTGTTTTGGCCCTTGGAAGGTACCGACAAAAATATTATGGCCCTAAGGCTTCAAGGTTTGGAGACCCCTGATCTAACCTTACCCAAAAACAAAGGCTCAATTCATATTGAACCATTCAACGAACTAATACTCGTAGACCCTGATCTGGGTTACGAGCACAGCAGAACATGCTCATTGACCCGCATACTACGTATCATGCGCATTGAACGTGTTGAAAAGAGTTTAGGGTGTTGTTCTCACTAAAAACAAAATGGCGATGTTTCCTGAAATCGCAGAAGAAATATCTTATGACGTTTCACTGAATTCATTCAGTTAAAAGTTCTGCCACTCTATAAAAATATCTATGTACTTCTTACATCCGTGGTTTTCGCGTTGTATGTATATACTTTTGCTAGTATATGAACTGTATAAGTACTAAATTCGAAAACTACAATCGAAATATGATTGCAGAATGCTTGTCGAAAAACAACGATTATAGAATATAAAATTGAATTGGTTCCTGGTAGTGGAACAATAATTTATATATTCTTGAAAAATTCGTATATCTAAACATTTTCGAACTACATTTTCCTTGAACTCGTATTCAATAAAGAATACTCATATTTCATTGTTTTATGTCTGCACGAATACGGAAAGTTATCGACAAAACTATCAAACGATCAATTTCAAATTTATTATAGATTATATCTGATAGAATTGCATCAGTTCTCGTTAATACCTCCTGTTCTAATACAAGCAATCGATTCGAACTAATAATTCTTGATAACTTCTGTACGTTTGCTCGAAATATAGTCAGGAAATCGATATCTTATTTCGAATAAGCAATCTCGACCAACTAATCTCTAGCAAAAGGAGCAAAATATGATGTAATTCACGTTTTTATTAATCTCGATGCCGTGGTGATTTGTACCCATTTTCTCCGAGTATTTTTTGAAGCCCTCGAGAAGTATACCCATTAAACTGATATTTTCAGGGGAATAAGAGAGGGAACATGCATAGGATCTGTTCAATCGAATCGAAACGCGAGC
Organism: Cryptolaemus montrouzieri; assembly: GCA_013387265.2. NCBI lineage: Eukaryota > Metazoa > Arthropoda > Insecta > Coleoptera > Coccinellidae > Cryptolaemus > Cryptolaemus montrouzieri. Next base: position 110,021,083 of record JABFTP020000185.1, read on the forward strand.
CTAGTTAAACGGGGGATAAAAAGTAACATTTTCTTCATACCGAGGGGTTCATAATAAACTTTTGATTTGACGGTGTGATCTTCAAAGAGTTTTGAGAGAAAACTTTTCATTTCTGATAAACACAAGTTTTTGAAATTTAAAAAAAAATTTATTTCAGATTCTTCAGTGCAAAACCCCATTTTCCAGTTCCATTCTTTCTTGTAATGGGACAAAACCGTCTCGAGTGAAATAATTTGATTTGAATGCAACTTCGACGTATTGGTACCACTATTCTAAAAAATAAATAACATATTGTTAATAACGAGCAAGAAAATTGTGAAACAAAATAAATACGAATGATCAGAAAACAGCAAATATAAAAGTATACTTTCGACAGTTTGATGTGAATCATCCATTTATTGAAAATAGCGTATTTTATTATACGTGGAAAAACCTGAAAATTCCATTCGAAGATGCCAACTTTCCTGAACTGAGGGTTGATGGCTCGGACATATGCGACCCGTATGTTCCTAAAATAAGCACATTGGTTGATCCGCATCCATAAATAACCTGTTTCGTTTGGCACAACGACGGAAACCGGTTATGAACCCAGCAGAGTTTTCGGCCGAAACATTCCCAGAGGCTTATAATCCTAATTCATGGATAGGTAATGGACCAGATTTCTTAACAGGAAGCATGAAATATGGGTGTATAAAATGAAGATTGTAGAAAAGATTGTTCCTGTTTGTCTTTCAAAACCTAACAATTCATAAAATCCAATAACACGGTTTTTCGCTAGTAAAAGAGAACTAAAAGTCATCTAGAAAAATAATAATTAAAAAATTATCAAGTTTGAAAACCGCCAAAGATTGACACGTTTCTTAATTTGCTTTTTGATGAAATCAGCTGGTGTTTTCTAGAAGATAAAACAATTCGACAATGTTGTCGAAAATCAGTTATCATAAGGCTATTAACCTGAAGAAACAAATGTAGGCTCATTTTTTCTTTGTGGCAATCTTATTGCACATAAGCCCCCGCAAATTGATTTGATGTAAAACACACACCACAAAAATTATCGCATCACCTGGTATTCTGAATTCCACAATATATTAAGCAGCTCGATCGCAGTTTCTTTGTCTACATATGTATTTGGACATATGGAGGAAAAAATCTTATTTATGTAGTAACATTTGTTTCTATATGATATCAAACACGTCTGAAACAAGAATGAGTTCATTTGACTATCAGTATTCAATTTCATTTCAGTTTTCACGCTAAATTAATGCATGGTTTCTGTGTTTCTTGTTGATTTTCGAATCTTTGAATTTATTGTAATGGCTGCTGAATGTCCTGGACACTATATGAATGATCATGAAGTGGTAAATATTGCAGCACTTCTAGAGGAGCACTTCTTCAAAAGCAATTAATCGGTACCACGAAACAGGGGAATATGGAAGAAGGGCCGGACAGGAAAGGAATCGGATAAAAACACCAGTTGATGATCGTGGGCTTCGTTTAACTGCACTAAGAGTTCGGCACTGTACTGCTAGAATGCTACAAAATGAACTTGCACTTTCCTTAAATATGCATATTTCATTGCAAGCTGTTATGAACAGGCTCAGAGAAGACGATATCAGACCAAGGGTGGCTTCTACCGGCCCACTTCTCACCAGAGAGCATCTAGTTGCAAGACTTCAGTTTGCGAGAGAACATGCAGATTGAGGTATTCCAGAATGGTCGAAGTTCTCTTTTTTGACGAGTCCAGGTTCTGTCTAGTATCAAATGATAGACGCATTTCTCTATACAGACGACCTGGAGAACGGTATCAGCAAAACTTCGGAGGGGGCTCAGTAATGGTGTGGGGAGGCATTTCTTTCCATGGTCGAACTGAGTTAATCCAAATGAATAATGAAAGAATGACAGCGGCCAGATACATCGCCGATATCCTTGAACCCCATGATGTACCCTTTGGCCCCTTGGTTGGCGAAAACTTCGTTTATATGAATGATAATGCTCGGCCTCATGCAGCTAGAGTAGTTACAGAATTTCTGCAAAATGCCGAAATTGATATTTTAAGATGGCCAGCCAGAAGTCCCAACTTGAATTCCATAGAACATGTTTGGGACAACATGGGGTAGTAAATTCAGCAACGAAGGATGCCTTGTAGAACACTCCAACAACTAGAAGATCTGCTGCCTGAAATTTGGAACTCAGTGACTCAAGAGTACATCCAAAATTTTTTTGGGGGGCTTCCGAGACGTATACTGGCAATAATTAGGGCCCGGGAAGGAAACACTCGATTTTGAAAATGATTAGTAACCATTCGATGCTAGTTGATGGGTCTCTTCGCTAATGTTTTAAGATGGTAGAATTTTTTGATTTTTCATTTACTAGAAAATTGTTGACATATTCCATCATAAACTCATCTCTTTTGAATGATATCTTCTTATTTCACACTTCTGAAAGTTACCAAGCGACTCTTAAATGACCAACCTGGAAGTTTGTATAGTATTGTCGTAAAAGTAGGGTGGTGCGACAATTTTTGTGGGGAGTGTATAATTTTACTTTTCCTAGTTTTTCTGGAATTGTTCTTCTTATTTTGCCTCCTAGATGGCTGTCACTTGATATGGAATAGCTGGCATTCTTCCTCAAATTTAAAACAAACATCGTTCTACCACCGATTGAAGTCGAAATAAGAAATTTTTTTTTATATTGCTAGATCATTGCCTATTATTGATGATAAACTAATGAGAACCAAAATAAAATCCATCAACTCGAAAACTGGTAGTCAATTCAGTTTCATTTTACAAGTTTAAAAATTCGGGAACACTTTGACAAATGTACTTAAAACAGGACAACTTCTATAAGTATCAAGCCATGAATCTGACATTAGGAGGCGATACCAAGAACAGATATGGCAACCAAAGATAAAATCATAAAACTCGAATGTTATGATTAAAAGAGCCTACCGGTGATAATATCGGGAATTTCCTCCTCAAGGAGGAATTGAACATTATAAATCTCATATTTTCCTAGAAGAATTGTACTACCATGCTAAAAGAAAAATTGTGGCCATTTCGTTAATTTTGTTGCCGTAAATAGTTTTGAGATATCCAATTTTTTTCGGTCATGTTGTCCTTTAATAGTTCCTCCAATTTTACGGATATCAATTGTTGGGACACGAATTTATATAGAATATATCTTTCCTCTTTTGCAAATGGTGGTAGAGGGGAAATTAGATTGAATACCTGTCGAAGTATGATAACATTTTTTCTCTTCGAAATATTGATATGTTTGGAAAGAATTAACGAATTCTTTAGATATCTGAAATACGTACTCTTTTAGTTTACTTTGCAGCAGATAGCACGAATCGTTGGTTTGCAAAAATACGATTTTCGACGATATGTCTCGGAAATAATGCGCATTTTTCTCTACAAGCTCTATTTGCGAAAAAGCTTCTCTCAATTCAGGATATGAAGGACATTGTAATGTTTTTATTTGGACGACCATATCTTGGTTTTCTGTGCAGAATTCTGGGAAATTATTCGTTGGTCCATTACCTACTGATCAGTCTCTGAGAATCATATGCTTTACGTCACCAAGCCGGCTCTCCCGAACAATCTATTTCACTGGGTTCATAAACGGTTTCTCTACGTCAGGAACAATCTATTTCACTGGGTTCATAAACAACTCTATTCGGCAGAACGGATCGAGCTTTCAAAGTACAGGTTTGAACATCCACGAAAACTACGTGTGACAGAGAGTTTTGGACCTAATAAGAATAGAAGGAGAAATTCCACTAACAAAAGAACACCAAATATCGAGGAAGTGTCGAATTCAGGCGGGCAATTCCGAATCAAACTCGAGAAATGTTGAATACACTCTGAATATTGTTTTAGTCTGAAGCATTTTGCATAATAATTTGCTTTATCCTCACCTTATCAACGTGTTCAGTGTCTACTTGCTTTTTGAGAATAATTTTCTGCCGGTGTTCTACGAGAACTCTCTGGAAATCCGTTATTCGACGCCGAAATTCTGTTAACAGTAAACTCCCTCTTGCGATAATATGAGTGGGTTTTCCCTTCTACTACAGAGGCTGAATGGAAATTCCTAGAAGAGAGAGTTATCCTATGCTGCTAGGAAATGTGCTAAAACAGTTTATTTTTCAGGCACGATAAAGTCTCAGCTGATTTCTGCACTCTTGCACAGTAATATTGGAATCAACAATTGCAACGCGCTCTGAAGAAAAGGCTCTCAACGTCCAAGCGACAATTTCATAGAAGAGAAAGTCGAAGCAAATTTCCTTTACTGTTTACCTCGCACGCAAAATTATATTTACAGGGAGACGCTCAGACTACTCTCATTCATTTCTCTGTGAAAGCTCAATTAATCATGTATGGTATCATGTGCATTTAACTTAACGAAAATATAAGATCAAGATAGAGATGGTGATGCTCAGGGTTCAGCTCAGTACATAGGCATCATTATAGTGTTTTACTGGTTGTCCTCCAAATTGTTAAGGACTCGGCTAACATTCTAACTCATTGGTTCACTGTACATTCGTGTAGAAGTCGCGCGAATCTCTAATGATGTAAATTAGTGTTATTAAGTAGAGAAACCAAATTGAATATACCCCACCAAGACCCAGAAAAGGTACGTTTAATGTTTCAAGATTCATTCGTGTGCTGCAAACGATCCTGAAAATTTGGCTACTATTGAAATTAGCGTAATGTGGTCCTGAGACTAACGAAGCGTCTTGCAGAGAATCAACATTATTTCACTGTTTCCTGACAACTGTTTTCATAGCCCCGAAATTGAATTAGCTTTTAATGGATTCCAAGTTTAGCTACAGTCTGTACATATCTTTTACCAAGAAATTGTGGGTGACAAATAACTCAAAAGACAAGGAAGAGGTTCTTTTGCAGAAAATACTGCAGAATTGCAAACTTAAGATAGTTAAGTGGCAAGATAATCGAGTGGTAACTTCACGGAATAAATTTGCAAGTTCTCATCTAGTAACCAGTAAGGATATCGAAGTACCTTGTTTCAATATAGTTCGTGTGAATGATTAGTGGATCTACTAGATTCCCTTCTAACTCTTTATGAAATTAAAATTCGGTCTCTAAAGAATTGCTTGAGATTCTTTCACCTCACAGATATGTGCGTAATTATAGGTTGGCTGCTGGTGCAGCAGAGGACTATTGCGTAGCCAAAATGCCATATGAATAACGTTAAATTGAATGCTACTCAAAGTTTTTTGCTGGGCTGGAAAGAGAGGTAAATTAAACTATTTAGCATGTACCTAAGAAGTCACGTCCAATAATTTGTCCTAATATTGATTGTAGAATGAAGAAAATAGACCACTAGCATCAATATGAAAAAACAAACAAGAATATGTCAAAATCGCAATTGCCAAAAAAAACGTTAAGTGCAATTGATGAAAGAGTTATTGATATTTTGTTTCTGGCAGAAAATATTTTTCTTTTTCATAATTAAATTGATTCTCCAGTACTATTTTTGAGAGCATTTTCTTATTTTTATATTTCCATTGGAACATTTGTGACATTGGAGCATATTTTATATTCAATTAAACAAAATGTGTTTGATAGAAAACTTAATTTTCAAAAGTAATATTAAAACTGGCTGAATGTTATCACATTAACATATCAATTCCGGTTTAATTACTTGAATCAAAACACGAGACCAAAAGAGGGTTAACTGATGCCGTAGAAGAATGACACACCCTGCGCGATGCGTTTTCCTATCGCTTTTGAAAGGTATTTCTAATTTATATAGCACCAGTTTACAAGGGCTCGTTTCGTGCGAAATATTGTATATAGAATTTTCCAGATTTCACCAATTGAAAGAGTGCTTGTAATCAGAAAATCGATTTTTGCACGCTAAGGGCCCCTTTCTTCGGAGCGCCTCACAATTTAATAATCGCATCTTCATACTTCAACAGTCACGACTTCTTTGTTTGTGGCTGTCTAGAGACTTCGGTTCACACTCCTCTGATGAATAATGTTAATGAATTGAAAACTAGAATAGCAACTTACGGTGTTGCCATAATCAGTATTTTGCAACCGAAAAAACTGAATGAGCAAGAGTTTAAATAAATGCAAAAGACGATATTTGCATCTCATTTAGTTTCTCCATAGTTTCGATTTCTCTTTCTTTATGTAGAACGGTTCGTCCTCTTATTCCTATTAAACTATAGTGGCTTACGATATTAATAATTAATTAATTAATTATTTAAGAACTTGAGCACTATTGTTCAGTTTGCATTATATTCTATCTAACCTGATGTGCTCATAATACTAATTTTTCTTGTTCGTTATTGCGCATTATAATAACGTTATGGTTGGGATACTAAAACACTACTAGAAACTAAGCAGTTTTCGAATAGAATGTATTAATGGTCTTCGAAAATAGAATTTTGAGGGGAAAAATCTAGATATGTCTGCAAAAATACTAATACCTTGCAATGTTTATCTGAAATCACGTCTTAGTAACGAATTATAGAAGTTTGCAAAAGTAATCTACGTTTGTATATTCAACAAATCGCCCCGAATGCTAGGAGAAATATAAACTATTTTTCATGAATTTCAATTTTACTTTTATAACATAACCTGAAAACTTAGCTCCTAAGTCTGTAAAGTCAATCAGAAACCACATAAAACGAACGTTCGTCCGCACTAAATTCAACACCGTCTGACCGATAGTTGCCAAACTTGGCATATTTAGATGTTCCTGGAGGATCCACATTTCAAAAGGGGTCCAAATCCTTATAGGATCAGTTTAGTGTCAGTTTATCTATATGTAGAGGCTTTTTGTCTCAAGAATGCGTAGAGGTATCAAGTTGGAATTAATATCAAACGTTTGCAATCCTTTGAAGGTGAGAAAATCAAAAGACGAAGTCAGTGGCTTTTATCTCGTATATTGCCATATAGTTGGAAATATGCCAGAAGAAATATCTTGTTCCCCAAGTGAAATGAAAAATATATTTGCGAGAGAAAATTTATAAAGAAATCTTGTTCGATTTCAAGCATAAGGCCGAATTTGGAGGGACAATATTCAAATTCATGGAGCATTTACTGTAATGTTACTTTAATTATACTTTCTTATTTAAATTTTAGTTTTATTCATATTATCAGATTTAGAAATTTCAATTATGAATTTAATTTTTTTATGTAATTTTCATATATTCGAGAGTTTGCGACCGTGTTATAGGTTTTTCTTCATTAGTCTCAATGTTTCGGTTATATGGAAGGAGCTATTTTATTATATGAATTATTATACTGATGAGTCTGTTTGAAAATATACTAAACGCCTAATAACTGAAGCTTCGAATATCTTGCTTTGTATTCACTGCCATTCAAACCTGGCTAGTTAATTATCTTTATTGCCAATGCAAAAGATATATATTCAATTTTGAAATCTGAACTTTTTGCAATGGAGTTGGCGTAGGATAAGTTAAAAAAGTTCAAACACAGAATACAAAAGAATAAATTCTTCATTCAGTCATTTGTCATACAAATTCAATTATCAATAACTCAAATAATAATTCAAAACAACTCAAATTCAATAATCAAGAACTTAAATAATAATTCGAAACAATCGAATTATCTCTGAGCATAAGAAAGTAATGGTTCTTCAGAAACGCTGTCTATATTCAAAACTATCATAACTACTACAAGTTCAAGAATCAAGAAACATGTTATATGGTTCAGAATAACCGCGAAATATAAAATATGTAAATTCTGAAAGTTTGTTACTTATTCAGTATGCTTCAACATTTACATAACATAAAAATGGACAAAATGAACCTCAAAATGCTTTCACTTACCTTTGCAACATCATTTCAAGTTTCATTAAGTTTCTCAATGAATATAACGTGGACAATCTCATCATGTCATATTCGAAATATATCATTCATTGTGACTGAACGAATGTATGACTGGTAAAAATTGGGTTGGTATTATATGAGTTTCTAACTATCACCTTCTCATTTTTCTTATTCAGAAGAAAGAGAGCACAATATCCTACATGGTGGTAATCCAAACTCCGGAAAAAAACCCCGAAGAGGGCCAGAAAATTTTCCGCAGACATCGACTTCTGCATATTCATTCAGCAAACTGCTGTCTGGCCTCGAATAGCGATCTAAGGGAGAATGGGGTAAGATGCTGATCACGCCTCCGTATTTCTGGCGTTTTGCTAGAAAATCTAGATGTCAAAAATCATCCAAAATTTTGAAAACAATGTCGTAAAGTGGTAATTTCTCTTCGCGCATTCGACGTTGAGATATGTGGGAACCGCTCGACACGCGAATGGATTCTTTCGCTAAACCCGCATAATTGGACTGATGATAGTAATAGCCATATTTTGACTGCTCGAGGTTTATTAGTTTCTGACCGTCGGAGATTCTTGAAAAGAAGAAAAAACAGCGAAAAGATTTTTCCCGTTTCCTCGGGTTTTGCGGGGACGAAAATATTGTGGTGCAATTTGCGAAACACGAGGATTCATCCTTGTCTTGGTTAAGAAGCGTTCGAAATCAACTAAAAAATTTGTATGGATGTAAAAGCCCATAAATGTATCCCCTTCATTGACAAAAAATCTGAGACCTTTTTCACCTTCACATTCTCGCGATTTTTCTCGGAATTTTTGCGCGATCGATGTCTCGCTTTATTGAATTCAGTTTGATTTTGAAGGGAGTTTTATTCATTTTTCAATATTTATTTATGACTCAAAGTTTTATTTCTGTTCTTATACCTTATTTAATGGATTTTGTTAAGCGTATGATTTTGCATTCACATGAGAAAATCTTTTTCTTTTTCAAATTTTTCCAATTCATGTTGCTTTTACTTTCACTTCTTTTGATTTTATGTTTTTGGGACATAAACGCTATGAATTTCAGAGCATAATAATTATCTCATTTAACAAATTAGTTGTTAGTTGTTAGTTTTTCTAAAAAATAAAAAACGGGTTTGTTCACTTATTGATTTCCACAAATCTTATTTTCAATAAATACGACTGGTTTCGATAGTTTTGTCTTTTAGATTCTCTAGAGCTAAGAGTTATGAGATGGAATGTGCTAACTATACCTATTTTAAATTATGAGTAGTGGGAAGTGATTCAATTCTAATTGTCAACTGAGAGTGATAAACTCTGTGTTTCCACGAAGTTTATTCATTTCCTAACTTTCCAACAGATTCATTGTCATTTGAATTTGGGAGGCTTTCACTTGGTAAAATTCCATTATCAATAATAAAAAACAAGTACTGTGTTTTAAGGAATTTTACTTAATATTAAGTAAAATTCCTTAAAACACAGTACTTGTTTTTTATTATAGATTCATTGTCATCCCTTTATTGTACTTGTGGAGAATTTTAAATCATGACAATTATGTGATTTGTAGATTAAACTTGTTCTAAAACTGCGGATTTCTTATTTGATGATGTTATTTTAATCTTGATTCAAAATTTCGAGTTGTCTCTCCTACTTAAGCTGTCGAGTACTCATTACCTTCAATTCTGTATATTCAAGACTATTCAAATTTATTAGTCTAGTTTCACTAGACAAGGAGGTTTTAAATTAAATTTGGAAAGATAATAGCTGATAGCAATGTAAGACATGCGTACTCAATTAATGTTTTTCTATGAAAGAATATAGTAATTGAGCAATTTGTTCTTGTTTTTTGCATTTGATAATACAGATATGTTCATGTGGGAGATCGGAATATTATTGTTGGATGCAATTCTGTCAATGATAATGATTTCTTCAAACCATCTGATATCAAAAAACTGTTGATTAAAACAGAACTTCAGACTTATGGAGATGTCAGTTCAGATTAAATCAGCCTATTACACCAAATTGGCCGTTCTAGAAAAGAGATCGAAATTTCAATGTAAACGTCGCCTTCAGTCTGCATCGTCTATTCCCGTCGTGTCTCCCTTTGCTTCTTTGAGATTGGAGGAGTTTCTTCCGGTTTGTGTGAGTGTGAGTGTGTTAGTTTAGGTGAGTTGGTAGTAATAATATTGTACAAAATATTATAAAAAATGGGAGAGGATCTTCTACCCACGAAAGTATCGAAAGCCTTCTTACTGAAGTCAGTTTAGATTCATCCAACAATCAAACTATCGTAGCAGTATTTCTCGATATTTTAGGATCATATAATAATGTCCTTATCGATATGCATTATCAGAACTAGATCTCTATTGGAATATCCCAAATGTGGTTTCCAATATAATAAAAATTTTCCTGACTCCTAATGTTGTATTCAGGATTAATGTTCATTATTCAGAATGTCTGAATACTTCTATAGGGTAACTTCAAAAAGATATCCTATCGCCTATTCTGTATATCTTATACACTCTGAATCTAGAAAATGTAATCCCTAATTATGTTAAAATACTACAATATGCCGACGACGTATGTGTGTTCACATCGACAAAAACACTTGTCGTAGCCTAAAGGCGAACCGTGAATGGCCTTAGTTATATGTAAGATTTTCTGAAGAGCAAAAATCTAGAAAAAAGTTGTGAAAAATGTTCGGTTATAATGTTCTCCAATCACAAAGTTGTTTTGCCCCCCCACATTGAGCTTAGATGGATTCGAACTACCGATCAAAAATGAAACCAAATTTCTGGGCCACAAACTTGAATTCGAATCCCATATCAATAACACACCAGAGGTCAGCAAAAATGGGTCTAAATATCATCATATCAATTTTGAACACAAGATGGAGTGCTCATCCTGCACTTTCCCTTACATTCTACCGAGTATTTATAAGCTCAATCATAGATTATTGCTCCTACTTTTACCGAAAAGCTAATGGAAGTAGCCCTAAACAAATAGATGTTTTCCAATATAAATGTTTGAGACAATGCCGATTCACAGAAAACTGGAACTCCCTGTATACGAATGATATCTACCCCAACTGTACCACTGCTGACTATTACTCACTGTTTCCAACAGTGAAAGTAAATTTAGATGCTACATTCAATGATTTTGATGAGCTTCGAATAGGAACCGAACATCATTTATTCATTGATAAATATTTTAGAAACTATCGTCAAATATATACTGAAGGCTTACTTTGTTCGGGATGTGCAATGTATGACCCAGAAGTAGGATATGAGATTCTAGTACTTCTTCCACATCCATATTCTATATTCTCATGTAAAATGATGGCCATAGTGGAGGCCTTAAAATACTGTAGAACGATAAATGAACAAAACTTTTTTATTATATCAGACTCAAGAAGTGTTTCACAAAAAAATTGCAAACTATAATCCTTCATCGAAAAATACACAATTACTAATAGATCTAAGGGAATAGCTCTATTTAGAGCAAAGTTCTGATGAAACGTTGATGGACTTGCTCTCAAAAAGGTATTATTGGTAATGAAAAAGTCTATATAATACCTAAGAAGGCAGCTCTGGACAACAATACCGCAAAAGTATCAGGTGCTGAATATGATTTTCATAGATCAATCAAGCAATCTACATTCAACATATGGTTCAAATATTCTCAGAAGGTAATAAAGGGGCAAAATTAAGAACTATGTCAACTATAAACCACCAAATAGACCCTGGTTCAGCAATGTTTCAAGTCATCGAAAATTCATTATAACGATAGGGAGACTTCCTTTATCGCATGGGCTATTCGGAACAAACATGTTCATAATTGGACTAAAACCTAACCCATTCTGCCTATGTGGTGAAGTGGAAACTCTAGAATACATATTTTTGATATGTACACGGTATTCGATAAAAAGAGCACAAATGCTAGAAACAATTAATTTTATCTTAGAGAATGGCCCTATTAATTAAGACGATATAATTAAATTTAATAATTATGAAGTATACAGTATACCATACTTCACAAATTTTCAAACGACTGTGGAAGATATATTTGATAATTCAGTATTTTTATAATTTTTTTTCTAATGACAATACAATTTGGAGTTGAATACAGAATCTATTTAGAAACTTAAACTAGGATTATATGGTGTATATTATTCATACTGAATAAAGAAAGAGAATATGCTTACTGATAATAGTTTTAATCTCAATAAGATGATAGCTAGATAGTGTCTGCTACACTTAGGCCAGTGAATTAATAAAAAAAATATTCTGTGTATTATTTATTGACAATTGCTCGAGTTATTGATGCCACCCTTATGAAATCAGTCGTTTCAAGACAAACGTTTTCAGACCATTTCCTTTACTATACAATCATGTATCTCCTCACTTATCTATACCTATACGTAACTATCGAATCCAAGGCCATATAATAATTTTTTCTTCGTATCTTTAGTAGTGTCCGTGTCTTTGAGCACATAAAAGGTTCTAATTATATCAATTTTTAGAATTTTGTCTCAATATTCTACACACATAATTTCGAAAATATAAGCTCATTCAAGATAAAAAAAAACTCTATCTCACTTGCTTCAGGGGCTCTCCCGCTTGAGTTTCATCCATTCCAGAGTATTCAAGTATTTCGAAGATAAATAATTGAAAACTTTTAATTTTCTTCTGCCATGTCAACAGCGCAGGTATCATCTTCAAAGAAACATAACAGTTGTACTCAAGCAGGTGCCATATTGTAGACACTTGTGGAAAATTGTAATTTAAATGGCGTATCTAGATTAAGTCCAAAACTTTTCATATCAACCCCGTACTATAAGTTAATTTAGATCTTCATCCTATTCGCCTCTGATATAGCCATATCAATTTCCTGAGGTAGCTCAAACTGATATATTGCGGAACCTGAATGATGAATGGGTTTCCTGATGATTCTATTGTCGGCAGAGGTGCTCTACAATCTCGACAAAAATGAATAAATTTACTATATTCATCGGTTGAATTTGTGATATGTTCGTGTGCATGACATTATCAATTTGTATTGAATCTACATGGAAAAGCTTTAGAGTACAAGGTTATATGACCCATAGCAGTCACGTGAAGCACATGAATTGAAAATAGATTTTCAATATATCCGATATCACAACGAAATTGATTACTTAATACGAATGAAACTGTGTCTATACATCACGTTGTCACGCTGCCCCAGTTATACTAAATTCTTTCTTCTTTTTGATCAGAAAATGAGTTCACCCGCTTTGATAACAACTCAAGTAGGACACATAAAATCGAAACAATAATGAAAGATGTTCTCTGAAACCCCTGAAACTATGCTGAAAAGATGTCAACCCCATTATCAGATGAGCAGAATATTCCTAAGCAAACAGTGAAGTTGAAGTAAAATATATTTTATACTTTCCAAAATCTTATTTTTATAAGCACGACCGGTCTAGACCGTTAGGTCATTTTCAACTGGTCAACTACAGAAAATGAACTTACTTATATAGATACTAGCCTAATTTGATATTAAGTAGTGGAGAGATATTGATGTTTAGCTAGCTATTAAGGGTAATTTCATATAGGTTTTACAGACGTTATTGATTTACAAGCATTGCAACAGATTCATTTTCTTTCCTTGGTCGAAATTCTGAAGAATTTTGATATCATCTAATATTATTGAATATTTTGTGGTTTTTTTATGTTCATATATTGGAGAATTATTGTCAGAAGAAAAATTTTGTTTAAATCTGGTTTCAAAATTTCCACCTGTCTGCCCAACATTTGCTATCGTACACTAATTGCAAGCAATTTTGTGATTTGTCTCTATTTTGAAGGGAACAGCGTAGTTGAAACAAGCGTATTTTTCAAGGAAGTACCTTTTGTGGAATATAATAATTGTTATTTGATGGTTTTCTTCACGCAATTTTTTTCTGATAGTTTTCATTTCAATTTCAAAGTCTGTCGGTGACAGTGGAATGGAAAAAGCCCTATGGATCATTGAATTATAAGATGAATTGTGATTTAAAAGATTGAATGAGTTCATAAGAATAGTTAAGTATGTGAATGATTTGATATAAATCAAATTGTTCGTCGATTTTCTTATTGTCAGGTCTAAAATATTATTTAGTTATTTATTTCCTTCTATGCGGTAAACTTAATGTTGGTATGAAATTCATACAGAAATTGAAGAAAGTTATCAATTTGTCTATTTCAGCCCTGGAAACCTATCAAAATATCATCTAAATAGGTACCAAAACACAATTTTGCCCCTAGTGGCTTTTTAATATTACTGTCCATGAATATATATATCACCTAAAAGGGCTCTAATAAGTTAACGTATGAGAAGTCCTGATGTTTGTTGGTTAATTATCTTTTTATTTGAAAATAATTTTTACAGGTCTTATAATTGGTGAATATTTGTCGGACTGTCAGGGAGCATTCATCTGTTGGAATATTTGGAAACGTTCTTTATATCAAATTAAACTAAATTAAGATTTTGTGTGTTTTGGAGCCTAGAAAATTTTTGTACAAGATGAATAGAGTTCAAAATGGTGTTTTGTACCTAAGTAATTTCATTTCCTGTAGTTGACTACTTGAAAATGACCTGACGTTCAAAACCTGTCGTATTTGTAAGAAAAAATTGTAGAATGCATAAAAAATATTTTACTTCATCTTCGTCCAAATGAACTTCCATAAATAAAATGAATCATCTATATTACCCATTCAAGCAATGGAAGTTGTAAGAATTCCTTGATCATGGTCAAGTAAGAGCATAGTCATAATTGTGAAAAAATGAAAATACAAAATACAGAAAGTTTTTGAAATATTGTTTTATTTGTTCGTATATGTTGATTCAGAAACATTAGTAGCAGGTTCACTCGCCTGCAGCGCTAATAATTGCCTGGCATCTTCTAGGCATGCTTTCCACGAGATTCTTCTCGTATTCTTGTAGAATCGACTTTCAAATCTTTTCAACATGCCGAACGAGCTGTTCCAAATTGCAAGGTCGGTTCTTCCCAAGCTGACTGAGATGGCCAATCCAAAGTCAGGACACCATTTTCATTCTTTTACGAGCAACAAGCCTTGGTCCGGTGTTTTGGGTCGTTGTCCTCCTGGAGAATCCAAATCTCACTTTTCTTCTCGTACCACTTTTTAGCACTCGGCAATATTGCTTTCTTGTGAATTTGGTTTATTTTCTGGGCGTTTAAGTTGTCTGTAAACACGTACAACAATGCGAATCCCTTTTCTGAAATGCAAACATGAATTTTCACAGGGTGTTTAACGGTCCTTTGGAGCAATCTGAAATGCCCAAAAAGATGATTCATCAGTGAAAATAACATCATCAATCACGATCCAGACATTCCCTTGCCCATTCGAGACGTTTATCAACGTGTTTTCCACTCAGCATTGGCTTTTGCACGGTCAATGCTTACGAATAGTTTTGTGCGATATTATCAAACTTTTTTTTGATAATTTCACAGTACCTTCAAGCAAAGACAATGTTGGATTCTTCAAAAACAAGGCACAAATCATTTTTTTCGTCTTTTACTGACACTACGCCAACCGAACCGCGATTTGGGAAATGTCCACATTTTTTTCGGCTATATAACGGTTAACCCACTTGCTGAAAAATAGTTTCGACATTTGCATGTACTTTGCAACAGCCGTTTGTGTCATTTGTGGTCCTTTGGGGTGCAAGCCCAAAAAAATTTCTTCAAAGCGCGACGCCTATGCGGTACTCATTTTGGTAAAATGCTAGGTTAGAATTAAAACGGACAGTCAGCTGATTCTCCTTCATAAAGCACGAAGAAATAGTTTCCCCTCTGTAGGCGAATGAAAATTGACAGAGTTTTCATTGACTGATCGCTAGTAATCGTCGAACAGAAGAGTTGAGATTTGAGGCAAATCGCCTTGATAATGAGTCAAAAAGGCTCCAGATTAACAAATAGATAGCGACAGAAATATCAAATGCTTTCACAGAAACGTGTCAAACTTTCACGATATTCCGTTCAGTAGTTTTCGTAATATTGAGATTGAAGTGACTCTACTCTTGTGAATGTGTGTATAAGGAATCAAAACGAGGTTCTTGTCTTAATAAAGCACTACTACTTGATGGGGGGAAATGAAAAATTCCGTACAAGAATGGCTTGAAATATGTTAATGGGAGAATTCTCTGTCAAAAACAATCTTTTGCAGATGGTATGCTGATTTCAAACGTTGTCATACTGCCAATGAAGACGCAAAATGCCCAGAAAGGCGAAATAAATGATTGCGCCACAAAAAAAATCAATAAAGTGTTAAAAATTTTCATGGGTGATCGCAAAGTGGAATTGCGGAAGTAAGCTGACACCCCAAAGATATGAAGTTAGTATATTCAACATTTTACAAGAAAATTTAGGCATTGCGGAATGGGTGCCGCGTTTGCTCACAGTGAGACAAAAAAAAAACAAATTAGCGAATGAGCTTTGTTTGATCAGATGATTTACACTGACTATTATATGGCCTTACTCGACTGATGGAATAACCAGATTGACCAAAAACCACCCCATATGGCAAAGAAAAAACAATACCATTCACCAATCCTCAAATCGGTTAACGACATGCAAAAATCAACGGTGTACGCTAGGAATTTTAGCCACATCCGCCCTATTTTCTAGATCTGGCATACAACGACTACTGGCTCTCTACTGATTTGAAAAACATGCTCCAGGAAAGAGGTTAGGACAAAGAGTTACTACAAAATATTTTGATGCCAAAGATAAATCGTTCAATAAGAAAGACATAGAAATGTAAGAGAAGCATTCGAATGATTGTATAGTTGCAGTAAGAGAGTAAATAGATGGATAAAGTCAAATTTTAAGAAAATTTGTATTTTTATTAATTAGTTCCGGGACTTTTTGAACCATGTATTCAATTAAAAATTCAGGCTTCAGCCGTGCATAATCCACTCTGCCTCCATAAATGGAAATAATTTCCTTTCTTCCTGCATTTTCAGGAGTCATTTTTTATATATAAAATTGAAACGGTTTAACAGAAAACTGTAGAATACAGAGCCATTCGAATAGAATGTTCTACTGGTAGGAGAAAATAAAATTCCATGCGTCAAATTTAAAGAAAAGGCTATGATAAAGGTGACATGTAGTACATAACTGCAACTGGGAAGATATTGGATACACAACGATAAGTCGAAAAGTTTTGATGCGGAGAGGTTAGAAGGTGAGTCGAAACTCGTTCATTTTCAAGTCATAAAGTGGGCCCCAAAGAATTGAAAACTCATTTTTTTCAATTTCGTTGGCATTGTAATTATTTTGAGATATCTTGTGGAATAGTCTCAATAAAATCCTATGTATGATTATCCTGACTTCAACCATTGTACATAAATTTTACTCATCTAACGGATCGCATAAAATTGAAATTTTGAAGATGATTCTGGCAACAGATCCTAAACTCAAGATGTGTTTGTGCGGGTATCAGTAGAAATTCATCATGTTCACTTATTCACTTCCAATTACATGAAGAAGACAATCCGTTGTTAACCACGCCACTAAAGCGAATAAATCTCACAACTTCTGTCCGGCAAACTGAAAGCAAACATGCATTCCTACAAAATGCAATTTGCTGACAAGTGACTGGAGCATGTTTCAGATCAGCAAATGCAATTTAACGAATAAATGATGAGTTCCAATACAATAGTATGAGTCTTGGAATGGATACTTTTCGCGATGAATCTTCAACAATCAACTTTCTCAACAAACAACGGACTTCCCATAAATAAAACAACGAATAGATCTTTAAGCATGTAATTTTTTTTCTTGAAAACATTCCAACGTTTCGATACCAGATACGTGTCTTCCTCAAGGAACTACAAATAAATTATCATATGGAGAGGGAGAAACCGAAGATGGGACAAATAACATACAAATATTGCTCATATTAGGTACTCACATTGATTAAGGCTTTAGAATGTAGATAATACAAATTCAAGTTGATATTGAAAAAATCTTTCGTTCAACAAGAGAAATGAAAAACTACATATAGGTAACAAAACTTCAAGTTAATATTATTAAAATATTTCGCTCAACAAGATAATATAAAACTACATGTGGGTAATAAAATTTCAAGTTAAAAACATTAAAAATCTTTTGTTCGTTAAAACAAAAAAGAAATTGATCGAGCAAAGAATTTCTGTTTTACAAAAACCTTATATTAATTGACATATTATTCCTCATATAAATTTCAAAATACACTGTATAACAATAATTTCAACTTATAGTTTTGTTACCTACATGTAATTTTTATTTCTCTTGTTGAGCGAAAGATTTTTATAATTTTAACTTGAAGTTGTATTACCTACATTCTAATAGTTTAATCAATTTAAGTACCCAATATGAGCTATATTTATATGTTATTCGTCCCATTTTCGGCTTGTCCCTCTCCAAATGTAAATTTATTTGTAGTTCTCTGACGAAGACACATATTTGGTGTCGAAACATTGGAATGTTTTAAAGAAAAAATAAAAAGCTAGAAGCTTAAAGATCTATTCGATGTTTTATTTATGGAAGTCCGTTGTTTGTTGGGAAAGTTGAAGATGGATATTGGTCGACTTTGAACTGATTACATGGATGAATCTTCTCCAACATTAGACCGTGCAGCTAATCTTCAAATATTGAAATCGATCTGAAGAAAACCCCTCATTGAAATATAGAAACTAAATACCCAGAAAAAGTAATGTCTGGCAGGGCATAATTGTTGATTTTGTTTAGATCCAAAATTCGTCGAAGAGAATCTTACTGGAGAAAGTAACTAACTTTTCTATAACAAAATTTATTCCATCTTTAGTCACATTGTTTCAGGATGAGCCAGAATTTCGTTTCGTTTTAAAGAGATAAAGAGATAGAAAATCTCTACAGTAGGCCTTAAATGTGCGCGGATAACTAACTTTTCTATAACAAAATTTTATTCCATCTTTAGCCTTAAAGATAATTCTCTAACAAGCGGATGGGAAAAGAGGACCAATTGAGAGACCCCCCAAATTATGACACCTTCGTCATTAAACTTTCTTTTATGAGGATTCAAATACTCTCCAAAACATTCCTTACTCTATATAGATTCTCAAGAAACATATAATACACGAAACTCCGCAGATCTCACAAGAATTATAATGAATTGAAAAGAATGGTTTTCAGTTTCGAAAATATTAATGACAAGGAGTGAATATTACAGCTCATTATGAACCTTTTCTGGTCTGTTAGATATGTCTTGACGATTGATGTGAATGAGCTGTGTCTAAGCTAGACGGAAGTCTTCGAGGCGATACAGAAACTAAAATTGAATTATAGTCTGGGACCAGATGGCTTACCATCTGTAGTGTTGAAGAAGTGCATTTTCTCTTTGGTTTCTCCACTGACGGACCTGTACAATTCTTCTCTGGGTGCTGGTGAATTTCCGTCTTACTGGAAGAATAGTTTCATAGTACCTATTTTCAAATCTGGTGATAAAGGTGATGTGGCTAATTATAGAAGGATTAGTATTCAGTCAGTGATTCCTAAGTTGCTGAATAGTTCGCAATGTTCACAACTACCATACATGGAGGTGTATGTCAGTGGTGATAAATGAACAGCATGGCTTTTCGAAGGGAAATCCACAGTTACAAACCTACTCTTGTATATAAATGACATAACAATTGCAATGGAGGACAGCCGACAGGTTGGTTCAATTTACACAGATTTTTCGAAAGCGTTCCACAAGGTGAACCATACTTTGTTAATTGATAAATTACGCAAGATAGGTACAGGGGAATCAATGGTCCATTGGCTCAACAGCTTCCTAAGGAGTCCCGTTCAGGCTGTGAAGTCTAGGAGTTTCACCTCTTATTTCATTCCAGTTGATTCAGGTGTACCACAGGTGTCTCACTTGGGACCTCTATTATTCATTCTCTTCGTGAATTACATGATGTTTTCAAAAACAGCAAATTCTGGTTGTTCGCTGATGATTTGAAAGTGCATTCAAGTATTTCTACGCCAAATGATGCTTTGTTGCTACCAGAGGACTTAGATCGTCTAATAGTGTGGTGGAGTCTCAGTGTTTGATAACTTTCTCTCGGGTGCGACAATCAGTACTTCCTTTCTCATATTGACAATATTCAGTGAAAGACCTCGGTTAGAACTTTAGGTTTCATCAATGAGAAACTGCATTAGCTTCTCAGAGACATCACTCAAAAGATTATATTGTGCATTAGTAAGGAGTATACTAGACTATGGGTCTATTGTGTGGTCACCTAGTGGTATTGTTGCTTTGGACGCGCTCGATAAAGTGCAGAGAAAATTCCTGAGGTTGATTGCCTTCAGGCAAGGTGTGCCTAGGGATCGTATAGACTACGTGGGGTTGGGATGTGGACTATGTTGGATTTATGTTTTATGTTTAGATTCTTACGTGGTTTTGTTTCCTTTCCCGAACTACTTGGACGGGTTCAGTTCACCATTCCTGATAGGGGAACTCACTACACGAGGCTATTTTATGTGCGAAGGTCAAACACTAATTACAGACGGAATTTTTACTTATCGAGATGACTTACATGTTTCAATTGCAAGTCATTGCAGCTTGATATCTTTTGCAACTTTTGAATCGCAAGTCATGAACTGTTTTTGAATATTATATTGTGTTTATATTCAGTATATTACATACATATCTTGTTTCTGTATCGAGTTGTTTGCTACTAGAGCAGCTAAATTTCGAATCACTTTCATAACTGTTTCAGTTGATTATTGTCTTACTTTCTGCTTCGTAAACTTTTGTTCGATATTTTGTTATTTTCGATATTCTATCATTTAAAGACTTTGTGAATGAATGTGGATAAACCCGTAATTATTATTCAAGAATTTATAGCTTGATAATAAATAAATAAATAAACAATAAATAGATATCTTTCCAACCAGATATAACATGATAGTATACCTAATTGGATTGAAGAGGTCGTTACTTGATGAAAATCGATATACATATTTTCAATGAAATAAAACTAAAGTATTTAGATTTTCACTATATTAACAAAACTATGACCGGTTTCACCGAACTGTGGCTTCATCAGATAGATATCTATCTGATGAATATTGAAAATATATATAGTGTACCATTCAGAAAACAAGTTTATGACTTCAAAAACCAAAAACAACACATGTAAAGCATGACTTATTAGAAAGAATTACTGACATATTTTTTGAAATTTTATAAAAAATATTACAGAATTTATTCCATTTAAAGGCCGCTCTCTATATATGAACAGTCTTTTCGAACCCATCTGAGCCAATTTCATGTTATTGATTCACCTGAAGACGTTTATCGTAAATGACATGGTACTATACTATACTGTGCCAATTAATCCAATGTTTTAAGTTACCCACTATTTCAAAAGCATTTTTACATGCAAAGCTAGTTGAATACTTCATGTATCCCTAGACTTGAAAGCATTTTCGTATATAATGCTACCGAAATCTAAACCCAGTCATCAAACTAATGAGATCGAAGAATTCAGCAAACAATCTCTGTACATTTAAAATAAAAAACAAGGTCAATAAAAATTTCACTCCACAATAATTCCGGAGATTTCAAGTAAACAAAATGAAAATGATTCAAAGCTACCATCTCATGTCGTTTAACAGAATAGAAATGCGTTCAATTCATCCAGTTCCCTTATCGTGCCGCCGTAATATTCTATACTTCGGTTTTCAATAGCGCCGCATGTTTTAATGAGCTTTATGATTTATATATCACTGCATTTTGTCGCATTTACTGCACTTTAGGATATGAGCGTTAAAACAAATATTCCTGAAAATTGCGAGAAATAGTTCAGCAGTGCAGATACGATAGCGTCATCTTTTTGTGGAACATTTACTTTCATGTACGCTTTTATGATTAATATTTGAAAATCTATGAGTGTAAGAGTCATAGACAAGGTCGTTCCTTAGGCTCTAAGAGATTTAGAAATATTGTCTTCTCAAAGATATACATGGTTGATATACTTGTCAGGTGTATTACATTAGATTTTGAATATGAATCTTAGACAAAGCGATAATAGTTCTTCAGACATTTTTTTCGTATATATTTATATATATATATATATATATATATATATATATATATATATATATATATATATATATATATATATATATATATATATATATATATATATATATATATATATATATATATATATATATATATATATATATATATATATATATATTATTCTTCAACGAAAACTAAACAGAGGCTATATCTACCAAGATATTCATTTCTGATCAAAACACGCAAAAACAGGTCAATTTTTATTTCAAGGGGAACATCTTTTGGTGTGGTATCTTTGTCTACATCACCTTGAACGAATTTCTATTTATTTTTATTTTAAACTGTAAAAGATACAGGCTGAGCAACTGAAAGATAGGGAGGACTATTTCCCTGAAACTATTCAAGTTTCAGTAGAGTAAAATGGAACAGATCCATGCTGATCAATGGCAGTCATCATCAAGTACCATCCTCATCTCGAATTTCAACCCCTAGAGCGGGGGTGATCACCCTTGAAAATTTAGAAGAGGGTAGATGGGTCGAGTGATACCTCGAAAGAAAGGTATTATCTTTGTCTGCATCCCCGTGAACGAAATTCATTTTTGATTGAAAACTGTAGAAGATACAGAGTGAGCTGCTGAAAAATAGAGGAGACTATCTATCGCCCTGAGCTATTCAAGTATTAGTGCAAAAAATGGAACAGATTCATTCCAGATCAAAGGCTGTCATCTTCCAAAACACCATTCACATCTCAAATTTCAACCCCTAGAGCAGGGGTGACCACCCTCTGTTATTTTTAAAGCAGAAGATAGGTCCAGTTATAACCTTCTGAAAAAGTAATTTTGTTTGTCTCCACAATGGTGTGCAAGTTTTCGTTCTCCATCAAAATTACTGGGTGAGCAGCTGGAACATTGAAATGATTATGAAGGATTATGAATCTTGAAAGAAAACGATAAAACTATCAGTCAAAGTAACTCCATTGATCTTTGAACATTCATTGTACGATATGCGAGCAATGAATCTAGAGTTGGGTTCACATGTACATGCGTTTTTATCAGTTGACTGAAAGGAAACTTTTATGTTTTCACAGGTGATACTGTATGATCATCGTCCTTATGTGAAATGACTCTTATTTGACGATACGAATCAACACTACGAATTAGGAACGCAGATGTTACAATGATCAGATTTCTTCAACAAAAAATTGATTCTCAATGTTTTCGTACTTTTTGTATTCAATTTCATCGTCCCAATTTTATTCCACAGTAGTTGTGAAAATTCTGTTGCATTCATCATAATAATTTCTCTTCTATTCGAAATGTGGTTTTCATAAAATCGTCATGGTTTACTCGATAGCTGAGAGGGTTGAAATGATTGAACTATTTTTCTGTTCTGATAGTCGCTCGAACAGAACAGCCAATATCTTCAAACAACGCCACGAAGGTGCTAAAGTGACTTAGAAGTATGTACTAGAATTAGTTGCCAAATTTCGTGAAACTGGATCGATGCAAAATAATAAGCGCGTAATTGAGTGGCCAGTAAGAAATGAAGCTGTGGAAGTGGTCAAGCGGTGGTTGATCCTACCCTAAGCCTGCGGAAATTGGCAGATGTAAGTGGTGTAAACCAAACGAATATTTTCCGCATTCTGAAGGGGCATAAATTTCATCCATATAAAATCAAATTAGTTGAAGAACTGAACGAAGATGATATCGATCGAAGACTTCAATTCTGCGAGACCATAAGTGAGAGAGTCATGAACAATCCTCATTGTTTATTTCACTTGTGTGTTCTTCGGACGAATGTAAATTTTTTCTGAATGAAACGGTTAACTGCCATAATTGCCGTTATTGGGCAGATTCTAAGCCGCAAATATTCCACGAAATTCACACTCAGCAGCACCAAAAACTGAATGTTTGGGTTGGTATTTATGGCGATCACCTCATTGGACCGTTTTTCATTCCTGGAAATCTTACCGAAGAGTTGTATTATCATCTATTGGAAGAATTTATCGACCCAGCAATAACGTAGATCATTGAGAATGACCCCTGCTATGCGGAGAACGAGGTTGTATTTCAGCAGGATGGAGCGCCCCCTCATTTTGCACAACGAGTTCGAGTATTTTGGATGATCGTTTTCCTGGTCATTGGATTGGAAGGAGAGGCCCAACGGAATGGTCCCCATGATCTCCGGATCTCAGACTATTAGAGTTTTTCCTATGGGGCCACCTCAAATGTGTAATCTATAAAACTGAATCTGCTGATTTGAACGACCTGAGACAGCTCATCGTCAATGAGTGTAACCAAATCACACCTGAAATTTTACAGAATATCCGAGAACGTTTCACCCAAAATTTGTTTATGTGTATAGAGGTTGGTGGCCAACAATTCGAACATTTACGTTGAGTTTTAGTGACTTCTGTTCCGTTCATTTTATCGGGTAATAAAGTACAACTTCTACTCGTTGATTTTCTCCTTTCGTTTATTCCCCTCTATTTTCAGCCATTGTATTAGTTTTTCTATCTATTACATTCGAAACCGGATGTCTCAAACGAGTAACTGTCTTTTCAAAAAGTGTTTATTCAGTGAAAAATCAACCCCTGTTTGATACTGGTCGAAAATACATCGTGTACCATGCATTGCATCTTCAGTCGCTCTTCCGTTTTGCATCCTCCAACTCCTATGGAACTCAATGAGAATAGAATTATTGCAAGCCGTCATGAAGGCAATCGAAATCCTTCACTTGAAAGGTATCAATGAATCGAAATATTACCCCTGCTCTAGGGGTTGAAATTCGAGATGAGGGTGATTTCGGAAGATGACAGATTTGGATCTAAAATGAATCTATTCCAGTTTTTCGCACTAATACTCCAATAGTCTCTATTTTTCAGTGGCTCACTCTGTATCTTCTACAGTTTTCAATCAAAAATGGAAATTCTTCCACGGGAATGTAGACAAAGATAATACCTTTCTTTCGAGTTATCACTTGACCCATTAACCTCTTTCAAATTTTCAAGGGTTGTCACCCCTGACGCAGAGGTTGAAAGTCGAGATGGGGATGGTACTTGATGATGACTGCCATTGATCAGAATGGATCTGTTCCATTTTACCTCACTGAAACTTGAATAGTCTCAGGGTAGTATTCCCTATCTTTCAGTTGCTCACCCTATATCTTTTACAGTTTTCAATTAAAAATGGAAATTCATTCAAGACAATGTAGACAAAGATACCACCTTTCATTTGAGTCATCACTCGACCTATTCAAAATGTTCAAGGATTGCAACCCCCGCTTCGGGGGTTGATATTTCAGGCAAGTTATGTACCTCAAAAGATGTCCCCCTTGAAACAAAAATTGACATGTTTTTGCGTTTTGATCAGAAATGAATATCTTGGTAGATATAGCCTCTGTTTAGTTTTCGTTGAAGCACCCTGTATATATATATATATATATATATATATATATATATATATATATATATATATATATATATATATATATATATATATATATATATATATATTTAGGTTCCGAGAATGACAGGACAAGACAAAACAAGATATACAATGTATTTCGTGTCTCTGTTTCAGGCAACGAATATACTTATATCATATATCACGTCCTTCGAATAGTGTCAAAAAATATTATGTCTATGATGGATATAAAAGTTTTTGTTCTTTCCGAAACTTTGGACAAGAGGAGGAGATTGATCACAAAATTCATTCATGCTTGAAACACTCAGATAATGGCGCAACTTAACATCAGAAGTTCAAAAAAGGTGAGCTTGTTATAATATCGTATACTGAATCCATGAATAAATTTCTGTCTTTCACCTGTCAAGCTATATCCAAGGATATGAAAAACGACATGACGCGTGTATACACATCACTTTTAACACCGCAGGATTTGTGTGAAAGTGGGGAAAATCCTGAATAACTCTAACTGCTATAACAGCCGACGAACTGCAAAACCAATATTTTTATCTGTAATCATCCCTATCTTGCTCGAATGCTCGTAATTCGCTATGATAGAAAGCATTCGAAGTGAATGGGATTTCAACTAAGCTGACATTCAATACACAATGGACGGTGTTCATCTCTCCCAACGTCATTCATTTGAGTGTGTTAGCAACAAAGAGGATATTGGCAAAGCTAGATGATATCAGCTTTGGACAAACGGATAATAACATTTATCCCATATGTTCAATGGCAGAGTCGTAGAAGAGAATTTATTAGTTATTGCTCTGAAAATGTAACGAACAGTTTAATGTTCCAGAAAGAATCATGTGGAAGATTTATTTTTTAACCAAGGTCTTATATAGATCATCTAGATCAATAAATAAAATTAGTGAGGGTTTTTATAAGAGTCAAGCAAAGTATTGATTGATCTAGCAGTACTAATATTATAAATCAGAAAACAACTGTTTCATTTTTACGGTTAAACCGCTGATCGAATGTTGATCAAATTTCGAACTTCAGGGACGCATAAAGGCTCCTTTCTTCTAATTTCATTCCTAAGAATGCAAAATAAAGGTTTTTGAGTTCAAAAGTTCGTATGAAAATTCTTTGAGTTTTGAAGTAGGGATATTTGCATATTTGTCTTCAAGATCTGCTTTACAAATGAAATGATATACGTATTAATAATAGGGGTTTGAAGTTTATAATTATTAAATTTGTAATTAGATTAAAATTGGCATTATTTTCATTGAATCCACCCCCAAGAGTTCTAAATAAGTGGATGAGTTTGTATTGTAATCAATATATTATTTCAATCTGTAACAGTCCGATTTCTGGAATTAATCATTCATATCTTTTAAACTCAGTTTTCATAATTTTATTAATAATTCAATGTCATTTCATCAAGTTAAACATTCAAACAGTTTGAAATTCGAATCAAGAATCTACAGGTAATGATACCCAATGAAAATTATAGTTATATCCGTAAGGTGTCGCTGATATTGATCTAGGTTGTTCACCGGTTAATTGTGAAGTCAGTACTTGAAAGAAGATCGTTTTCTCGTTTCTGTGGGAGAACGGAAAGCAGTACTCATTCTATGTTTCGTTTCCACTTTATTGTTGTGAAGAGAACAATTTCGCTTTTTATTGATTTTTTTTGAAAATCAATAGTTTTTCATAGAACCGAGTCTATATAAGTTCAGAATCCATTAGATTCGCTCTCTTTCCATTTAGAAATCTTCGAAATCGTTTGTAATTTTATTGGAGCTGTGTTGTAGCGATTGGAGTGAATAATTTTCAGTAATAGAAATTAAGTATTCTTTGTTTTTCTGGATAAATTCCAATCGTCTGAGGCGTTATATGTAGTCGGTGATTTTGCCGGATTTCCTCGACAACCAATTTAATTAGAGAATGGATAGATTTCGAAATTTCTTTCGTTATATTAACCTAGATCGATATCTGCTATTCCAAGGGTAAGTCAAATTCATTATGTTCATTTTAAAAATATATATTCGAGAGAAATGATATTGTTTCAGATTTTTTTCACCGTCAAGATATTCTATGAGTTTTCATCTTTATGCCAAACCTTGATATTCTACTACTGGAGTAACCACGTCTTTAGGGAACTAGTCTTGCCACCTTGGGCAGTCACCTTAAGAACCATATTCAGCCAATCAAGTAACCTGTAAGCTGTAACATACAGAAATACCAGAAAACTGATGTAAAACACCAAATCCAATCATCGTGGGAATTAATCTCATTCCTAAAAACCTAAGCGTTTCTTTTTATGATCAAATTCTTCTCTTCTATCTCCGTTAATTGTTGACTGAGCTCTATCATTGAGTTTCGATTTGTTGAAAAGCTCAGATTGTTTTAAATTGAAAATTTGTACTATGTAGTTTGAATTCATCTCGTCTGAGATTCCTTTTATTGTAACTGGTCAAACTTTTCAGTTAAGTTTTTTTTTTGTATTAGTTACCTTGATTATAGTTAGTAATTTAAGAATCAGTTACTGTAATTTCGATATTTATCTTGTAATAAAGCTAGTAGAATGAGGTGATGAGTATTATTCCTAAGGCTATATCTAGGACCTAGATTCTAGACGAAGATCTCACACACTGAGATGAAAGGACTCTGATCTAGCTAGGCATAGGTAATTAATAGGTACTCTCAATTGTAATTTTCCTTCAACTAGCCTTGCTTAATTTCAATCTCTTCAACTTCATTATTTAAATTTTTTAGTTCCAGTAGAATTGAAATATTTCTCCAATTTTAGATATTCTAGAAACAAAACCATTACAAATCTCATATATACGCTTAATACATTTGAAAAGAGAAATCATAAAATATCTCCCTCGTAAATATCAAGTAGATTAGACATGTGTCGCCCACCGCTATGAACTCTGATTTTGATACCATTACAAGGTAAGGGCACAGCTTAGTTTTTCAATTAGAAGCTATAACATTGGCAACTAGTCACAATATGTCGTTCAGAATATACGATATATGCAATATAAATTGAAATTCTGCAACAAGGAATCATCACATATTGAAAGCATCATTTGTTCATCAATTTTTTCGAGTGACGTTTGTTCTCGAATATCTCAATTTTCAGTAATAATTAAACGCGAATCACGAAACTTGACCCTGACAGAAGGTGCTGAAGAAGTGGTGTTAGATGACCTAGGTTGGACTCCTACACGAATAAGCCGAAGGCTTGGGGTATCCATCTTCAGGTATAGAGAGACTGGTATATATGAAACGCCATCAGAGCAACGTCGACTTCGAGCAACAACAGAGGTCCATAACCAAATGCTTAGAGAGACGTTACAGACATCTCAGAAGAACTTGTATCATTTGTGGTAAACACGCATGTTAATACACCAACACGCTGACATCACCAAGCTCACATCATTAGCAAATAACTTCAAGAACACGAAATTACCTCAATGGTATGGCCTACAGTCCAAACCTCATTTCCAACGAACATGTCTGAGATATTCTCAATAGAAGATTAAGAATCCAGGCCAACTATAGCTAATGAGGTTCGGAACAAACTGATCGAAATTTTTAACGAAATGAATCAGAATGCTATAATACCATTGATTTTGAGTATGAATCGTAAATTTTATGCAGTAATGCTGGGAAGGAATTGAATTATCGGGTAGTATTAGGTTTTGGGGTCTTCGATTTTTTCCAAAAGTTTTGTATTTATCATTAATAGTTTTATTTCAATTTCTATATATAAAATATATTGAAAATTTGGAAACCTTGAATGCTGGGGTATTTTCAATACATATTCTGGAAAAATTTCATAATCTTAAACAATTCAGTTCATAATTCATGATTCGATAGGAAAAATAGAAAATATTGTCATTCCAAGTAATGCAAAGTTAGTCCTTTTGATATCAAGAATTTGTTTTCAAGTATTCCACCGAAAGATCCGTATAAAATAATCAATTATTTAATAATTATTGATTATTGATAATTTAATAATTGTTAACACAAAATATGACGAAACCACGAATTAAATACGACATTATGGCTTTATTAGATGTTTGCATATCTCAAAATCATTCTTTATTTAACGGTTGTTTTTATAAAGGTGATGAGGGACTTATAATGGAAACCTCTTAAGCCCTCTTTCAGCAGAAATCTTCATGGATAATATAGAAAACACTATTCATAAACACCTGCTTAGTAATAATTTCCTATATTGGTATCGATATGTCCATGACATTATTGTGTGTTTCACAGGAACAAACAGACAGTTCACTGTATTCTAAAATTTCATCAACAACCTGCACCCAAAAATAAAATTCCTTTTTGAGATAGAACAGAACAATTCAATCAATTTCCTTGATCTAACAATAATAAGATCAAATAATGAGCACCGGTTTCAATTTATCATAAACCTTCTCATACAGATATAACAATTCATTATACATTGGCACATCCTTACCAACATAAAGTTGCAGCAGTTAATAGCTATACAGCGTGTTACATAATATTATGTCACAATTGGAGGGGGTAAATCTACGTGCAATTTTGAGGAAAAAAGTTTATATAAACATAGGTCCGCGAAAGCTTCGTTACGGAGCTACACGGTGTTGAAATTTCAGGAAAAATCGTTTTTTTCTTCAAAACTCCTGCAGTTTTTGAGATATTCAGCTCAAATTTGGAATGCAAGCTATTTTTCACAGTCTCCTTCATTACACATCCTAACTTTTAACTAGAATCTTCAGGATGTTATCTTTTCCGGAGCCATGTCTTATTTTGCCCTTTCGAACTTTTTTGCAAAACCCCACTGATCAGCGTACAATCAATTTTCGTCATCTTCATGCAATTTAGAAACTTTTTTGACACTCGTACTTCTTTCGTATCTCTAACCGTTCTCATGCAAAAAATGACAAGTAGACTTTGTTTTTTTCATTTATTTATTTATTTTGACAGTTGCTGAAGTTGAACCAGTGTCTACTCGAATTGTTTATCAAATAAACGATTAGTTTTAAGACTTTTAAAGTTATTCCTGTAAGAAAAAATTTCTAATATTACTAACGCTGAATTGGCTGATATCCATTACATGTACGGTCTGGCTGTCGTAAACACAACAGAAGCTAGGCGATTAAATCAGGTGCGCTTTCCAAACTAAATAACACCAGACAGACGAACATTTTCAAATATCCACAGAAGGTTGAGGAAAACTGGTTCCTCTAGTGCAAATAATCATTTAAAATGTGCAACTCAAACTATGAGAACTCCAGATATTGAGGAAGCAGTTTTGAATTGTATTGATTTGAATCCTCATGTTCGTGCAAGAAAGATTGAAAATCAGTTGAATATTCTACATTTTCTAGTTTGGAGAATTCTCCACGACTTTCAATTGTACCCGTTTCATATTCAACGCGTCCAAACTCTACTTCCTCGAAATTTCTTTCAAGACTAAATTTCTGCCGATTTCTGCTAACTTTTCTAGAACTGCTATCACAAATTTTCACAATAGTCATTGGGCAATTCCTACTAAATGTCTGTGTCGGAATAATTGGAAATTATTTGATTGGGCCATTATTTTCGCCTAACAGAGTAAACGATCCCGCTTATTGGCAATTTCTTGAGGAGGGTTACCTTTGTTGCTCAAGGATGTGCCACTTTTGGTGAGAAACATAATGTGGTTCATGCATGACGGGTCACCAGCACACTTTTGTGGAGAAGCTAGGGAATTCTTGAATAATACATTCAACAACCGATGGATAGGTCGGGGTGGGCCAGGACCATGGCCCCCTAGGTCCCCAGACTTGAATTCGACTTTTTCTTATGGGGATTTCTGAAATGTTTAATTTATATCACTCCAGTCAACACTGTAGAAGAATTGAGAAATCGAACAATAATCTCTTGTGACACGATAAGAAATACCCCAGAAATATTTCAAAGAGCGCGTGATTATATGCGAAGGAGGATGGAGACCTGTATTCTTGCAGGTGGAGGACACTTCTCGCAATTTATTCAGTTTCTAATTTTTTTTTTTAGCTTGATATTGAATAAGTATAAGTTGACTCTCAGAAGAGGAGCTATCAAAATAAAAGCAAATTTTGGGCATATCTTTCGAGTATTTCCATTATTTTTTTTTAATTAGCGAATAACATACAATTCAAATAATTCAAATTCAATAACTTTTCACTCGACAGCGGTTGGAGATACGAAAAAATTACAAATGTCAAAAATTTTCATAAATTAAACGAAGATGACGAAAATTGATTGTACGCTGATTAGTGGTGTACTGCAAGATAGTTTGAAAGGGCAAACGGAGACATGGCCTTGAAAAAGAAAACACCTTGTGAATTTCAGTTGATATCTAGGAAGTGTAATGATGGAGGCTGTAAAAAATAAATCGCATTCCAAATTTGGGCTAAATATCTCAAAAACTGCAGGAGTTTTGAAGAAAAAAACCAATTTTTCCGGAAATTTCAACACTATGTAGCTCCGTAACGAAGCTTTTCCGGACCTTATAAAAACTTTTTTTCTTAAAATTGGATGTAGATTTATCCGCTCAAGTTGTGACATACTATTATGTAACACCCTGTATAACAGTGATAACAAACAAATGCCTAGTAGAGGTTTTGTTCCCGGAGCAGATGAAACAGGAAAAAATTATACCCATCTGCGAAGACAACAAGGCGGATTCAAGAAATTGTAGACCCATTGCGATTTTACCGGTTTTTTTCAAAGTTCTGAAAGTTATTTTCAAGTTGAGGTTAATTTCATACTTAGAAATTTACAAATTCCTCAATGATAATCAGCTTGGATATCGATGAGGCCGGTTGACAACTACAGAGAGGCTAGACTTAATTAGAGGAGACCTTGGCAGCACAGGATTCCAATCTCCAAGTGCAGCTCATTGCTAGACTTCTATCAAAAGCCTTTGACTCAATCAGTATTGACAGTAACTAAAGTTGGAAGCACATGGTTTGAGGGATACCACATTAAATACACATAAAATCTTTTTGAGTCTCGGAAGACGAGCTATCAAAATAAGAGCAAATTTTGGGCTTACCTATCGAGTATATCTATTTTTTTATTTAGCGAATAACATGCAATTCAAATAATTCAAATTCAATAATTTTTCACTCCAAAACGCTTGGAGATACAAAAAAATTACAGGTGTCAAAAAAGATTTCAAATTGAATGAAAATTGATCAGTGGCGAACTGCAAAAAAGTTTGAGAGAGCTAAAGGAGACATCGCCTTGGAAAATAAAACACCTTGTAAATTTCAGTTGAAACCTGTGTAATGATGGAGGCTATAAAAAATAGCTTGCATTCCAAATTTGGGCTGAATATCTCAAAAACTGCAGGAGTTTACAAGAAAAAAAAAACAATTTTTCCTGAAATTTCAACACCCTGTAGCTCCGTAACGAAGCTTTTGCAAACCTATATTTAGATAAACTTTTTTCTTAAAATTGCACGTATATTCACCCCCTCAAGTTGAGACATACTAATATCTAACACCCTGTATACATAGACTATTAAGCACACCGATGTCTAATGATAATTATTTCAAAGAATTGAATTTGATGAAACAGATCGCAATAAATAACGGTTATGATCAAAATTTAGTTAGCAGCATATTATATAAAAAAAACAAAATTAGCTTTACAACATATATATCCTATGGGTGAACATCAAGACAAGAAATTTAATAGTTCATTATATATATGCAATATTGGCAATAATGTGAAATCCTTCCTAAAATTTAAATTCAAATATATCGTTCAAAACATCAACAAATCTAGGTTCATTGATCAGAAATTATATGTCTCCAATTAATAAAGAAAATAAATCAGTTGTTTATAGAGTGGAATGTGCAGATTGCAATTGTTTTTATATAGGTAGAACAGGAAGAAATTTTGATCTTAGAATCTCAGAACATAAACGCAATTTTATCAATGGAGAAAACCGATTCAAATTATTGAAATCATCTTAGGAAAATAAGTCATTCTTTCAATTCAGAATTTTAAATCCTACATTCTGAAAAGAGAGGTATAAAACTCAACCTTCTGGAAATACTTGAAATTAACAGATTTAGGTAATCACCGAAAGTTCTTAATGATCAGTTAGACATAAATAACTCACCCTTATCAAACTTGTTTCCTAAACACTTGTTCAAATACAGATCTTATGCAGTACCGTAAGGGAATGAAGTTTTAGTGACTGTCGATTATCAACTAGAAGATTTAGTTGATAAGTTATTTGGTAATTAAGATGTAGCATTCTGTAAGGCGTTTCTATTTTCGAATTGAAATTCATTACTGGTATTTTGATGTTAGAAATTTCCAGAATAGTGTGAATAATTTATGGATATTTGTATATGTATTGGAAATCATTCAATTTGAAATTGTGTCTGAAATGCTTTTAAAAACGTGCAATTTAGGATTTAGACGAATTTTTATTCGAGACATTATCTCCAAGAATTTATTTAATTTTGTAGTTTATACTTCCTCTAGATTAACGAACGAACTTTGATGCTTTTGTAGATGGATTTATTTCATGAAAATTCTTTCTGATTTCCACAATGTTTAATTTCAATATACCTGTTTGTCACAAAATTATTTACAATTCGATAAAAAATTTCTCAAACAAGTGTGTTGTCCGCATCCACCGCACAAAAAAAAATAATTCTTTGGTACTAATTCGTTGATGATATTCTTGAGGGTTTTCAAGGCTTACACAGGCAAATAGACCAGTTTTCACATTATGTAAATGGAATGCATACTAAAAAAAGTGTTAGTAGGACACACTGCTGAAATTGAACGTAACTCTTCTTTGAATTTCCTTGACATAACTATCATCAAACTTGATAATAACCTCACATATGTAATGGGTAGGGTTAACTTCACAACACTATTAATTTAAGTATAATTTAGTCATAAATTATAGTATTTCATAAACGTGTATAACTACCAAGTGACAGAATAATATAGAGACTTAGTAAATAGTTAGATTTGAGGAAGAATCAAGAACTGACATTGACTGTAGAATGAATGTTGAAAGAATGAGAACTGAATGATTGAATCTGAGCAAATATATCCTTTCTTTGTAAATGTCACCTATATATACCACTGACTGAATTGAGCTGGACAAAGGATCCTTTGAAACACATACGGCTCTCGCAAAGTGTGGGGTCAACAGCGACACATAATTCATGATTGAGTTGACAAGAATTCTAAATAATTCTCTTGTTTTTGAAAGTTCTGAATTTTATGTTTCCCTCATTCTAAGAAGTGACCATTGAAATTTTGTGAGTGGCTCGATTTCACATGTTATGCCACGTAATATGATAATCCGGACAAATTCAATGAAAGAAGGATCCCTTTTCATTACATAGGTGGTCATAGTTCGAAGTGATAAAAAAGATTTGTTCTTTGTTTAAATCCTCTAGCAAATCATAGGCCTAACATATAATTGAAAAAGTGATAAGTGGTGTATAACTGAGTACAGATACATTACACCTACAACATATTTATTAGAAACATCTACATACTCAATAATTCAAATGGATTCTTTCAACATCATAATACATAATTTAGCCACATATAATTCAATGCTTCATAGGACCTTTGTCCATGTCCCTATACATGAGACTAATATAGAAATCAATTCTTTGTCGAAATTGCATCAAATAATAACATTCCAGTCGCCCACCTACACTCGAAGAAAAAAATAAATTTCCCAATTACTGTATTCCATTATATGAAACCGAAAAACACATACGCATGTCTAAATCACATTGGCCCCCTCCTTTATAACATCAGCAATTATCTTCGCAAATTTAATTCAACAACCTTTTCCAGCGGTTCCCACAACAAATTACTATTCACTTCGAAACAAAAATTTAATAAATTCAAACTGTCTGCAATTTTCAGAATTGAGTGCAAAGAACGCCCGACAACTTACATAGAACAGGGTAGAAATTTCGACTGAAGATGCAAAGATTATCTCTCCCAAATAACAAATCCGAAGTTTTTGAATAAATAAAATCTAAAAACCACATTATCACATCAGATAATTCTAAAATTCTCCACAAATACAATAAATGGATGAATCTTTTAGAAAGTTTTGAAATGAACAAACTTTATGAATATCCGAATTTCACCATTCTCAATAGTCAACTAGAAATAAATCACTCTCCACTACTCAAAATTTAAAACACGTATAGTGAGCACATTCTTTCTCCTAAGCGTGAACTCTATATATATACTTCAAAATGACGTAACGGCGAATGCTTTAATGTATATTGAAAAGTAACATCGCCAAAATCAGACAAAAGTGTTCTGTTTTATTCATATTGTAACAAACTTTGAATCTAAAATATTGAATTCCATTGAATTCAATGAATCGAGCAACCCTGAATGGATTACCTTTACAAAAATGTAGTTGTCTCATTGGATATATTACTGTGCAGAACTGTTATTGATGCTCTTGCGGTTTTTAACTTACTTATATAGAGAAAATATACCTGAATTTTGAAAAGAGATACTGAAAATTCTGTGAATCTTTACGTTATGTGATTTGATTAGATATTATATTTTAGATTTCATGAATTTTCTGAAGGAACTGAGTTTACTTATTATTTTAAGGAGAATATTGCGATAGGTGGTGTCTATCAAAAGTCAAAATTTATTTTCTCGATTGAAAGCTGACTTCGGTTTGCTGCAAGAGGTAGTATGTTCGTATGAAGAAGAGGCAGCCTTTGTAGAAGCTAAGTAGATGATTTTTAGCGTCCCTAATTCACACAACTGAAAGGGATGGTAAATTAATATAAGCATGCGATTAATGACATCAGAAGATGGAAAAAATTGTCTTTAATACGTTGTGTGCCTTCGACGAATGTATTAAATGGTCAGTGAACTTCCAGAAATTAATGATTTCATTAGTAATATCGAGTACGAATAATTTGGGAATTATCAGTGTACTTATTGAATCTCATGTATAAGCGAAAAGAGCTCAATTTTGATTCTACTAGATCTCTACCCTCCATCATCCGTTCATTTCAGCATGAAATTACAATACGTTGAATAGCCTAGGGATCATAGGAACTAGCCAGCAGATATCTTGTACATCTTGTCGACATGGATTTGATTCCGGTTTTCATTAATTGAGAACACAAGCAGAACTTACCACCTTTACAACTGATTCTTGAGCAATGAATAGAGAAGCGTTTCGGTACTTCAATAAGGATATAATAAACTCCAATCCATAGTATTAAGAGATGAATTTAATCATTTATAGCAACTGAATTCCTATCGATGGCTCTACAGTTGGGAAAGGATGCATTCCGTTTGAATACTGGCAGCCGTTATTTAATTTTATTTTGTTTCAAATGATGAATTACAGAAAATTCGATTCACTCTTAATCACTGTAATGAAAGAATATGATTAATGAGGCTCAAATCGAATAGCGTACCAAATTTCGAGCATTGAAAGGCATAGTTTAGTATAAAATACTACAGCTTATTTGTACATGAAAAATATTTACATGGTCAACCAGGAATTAAATAATAAACGAGTTGAAAATATATGCAAAAACGAGACATACAACACGCTAGAATAAATAAGTGTTAATATAAGATAAAAACGATCTTTGATAGATATAATACAGAAGATATTTTTTATATATTCCTCCAAACTGTATACTAGGGTTTTGAGTAGCTGGCTCTTGAGTTTCAAAGCCATGGAGTGAACTATTCTCGATTTAGGCTTCTTTTATCAAATTGAATTTCATACTGGAGTTTTAGTCACCAATAATTATTATTTGAAAGTTACCTGAATTTTTAGTGTTGATTTTATGAGATTCGCCTTTTATTTTAATTTTTATTTGATTGATATCAATTAATTCCACAGGTTTAAGTATGTTCACTGCCTGTAAAGTGAGTATTTTCATTTTTATAAAGGCTTCAACTTTCTCTTTTCCTCAACCTACAGATCACACTTTCATTGACGAAAACATTTCTTGCAGCAGGCGATGTTCCCCAAAGAAGGATTGTG
Organism: Cryptolaemus montrouzieri; assembly: GCA_013387265.2. Classification (NCBI taxonomy): domain Eukaryota; kingdom Metazoa; phylum Arthropoda; class Insecta; order Coleoptera; family Coccinellidae; genus Cryptolaemus; species Cryptolaemus montrouzieri. The sequence continues at coordinate 110,058,480 of JABFTP020000185.1, forward strand.
TATGTCAGAACGCTGTGGCAATAGGTGAAGTACGAGGTTTTAACTGCCTAATAGGTGATAACTATTTCTAAACTCAATATGTATATTGCTGCTGACATCTTCGACATGAGTTCTGAGTATGAGCTTACCAATTCATTCTACTGTCTTTGTTTGAGCCTTCATATACTTAATTTGTTTTGAGGGAAAGTGAAGGTGTTGTGTTATGTCGTGATTGATTTTCATTTTATTGCTGGCAAACCAAGAATCAGATTCAAAGATAATATGTTGCTCTACATCTTTTAGGGCTAAGGGTGAGGGCCTTCAATACATACAATACAATCCCATCTTCGAAGAGATAAGCATTATTATTTGAATCTTCAATTTTTATTTCATTAATACATAAGATGGGACTGATAGGTATTAAAAATTACCCCAGAGGCAGACTACAATTTGAAACTTCCTCTTTCGATGGTTTTGTTCCAAAGGGCTTGTTATCTTTGATTGTTTAAAGGGATTATTTGTGTATTCAAATTCAAACCACGTTCTTTCAACTTTAGTTACTGTCAATGCTGATTGAGTTAAAGGCTTTTGATAGAAGTCTAGCAATAAGCTGCACTTGGAGATTGGAATTTTGTGCTGCCAAGGTCTCCTCTAATTAAGTCTTGCCGCTCTGTAGTTGTCTACCGGCCTCATCGGTATCCATGCTGATTATCATTGAGTAACTTGTTAATTTCTAGGTATGAAATTAACTTCAACTTGAGAATAACTCTCAGAACTTTGGCAAAAACCGGTAGAATCGCAATGGGTCTACAATTTCTTGTTGCCTTCACAGATGGGTATAATTTTTGCCTGTTTTATCTGTGGGAAGACAACCTCTACTAGGCATTTGTTTGATATAGATGTAGAATAGAATACTTCCGGACCGATACATATGAACATATTTTTCAGAGTTGGAAATATTTTATAATTTTGTCAAACGTTGATGAAGAGGGGAAGCATGATGATCGACTAGTAATTCTCATCAACTCATTCAACCTCTTAGCTGTTGCATTATGTTCAGCACTAGAGGTTAAGCTCATTTTTTTCCAACTTCAGAACAAAATTTATTTATGATGTCACAATTGATGTAGTTCGGTTAATTTTCTTTACTTTCTTTATTTTTCTTGTTAATTCCATTATTCATAATTCTCCAGATTGTATTACTTTTACTTTGGGAATCCTTAACCCTCGGTTACTCGCGCCCTCTTTTCGATCGTATTAACTCGCGTGGTCTACGATTGTAGACCATTTTCAATTTGACATAAAAATCAATATCATCCATTTTAATACGTATTCGAAATGAAATAGTTCCTTTGATCCTTTGTGATTAAAGTTGTTTCAGTTATGATGAAGAATATTGATTTTTTTTTCTTTATGGAATTGTAAGGAAACCAAAAGCCCCAGAATAAATCCTTTATTTGTCATATTTCAATATATTTTCCATTTACTCAAAAATACATGAACCTGAAAAACAGGCAGTATAAAACTGAAAAGAGCAGATAATAAGCTAATGAAAAAATGTTTACTAGCTAAAAAACTATCAATTGTCACCCCTTTTATGTCCCCCTGAAAAGAGTCAATGACCCAACTATTGAGTAAGATATACGATGCAATAGATTCTAGTATCCCTTCTATCTGCATATACGTTAATGTGTCGAAAGCTCAATCACACACAGTGATCTTCTGGTTGTGAGGTACGGCTTATAAAATGATGAAAAGCTACCTGAATAATAGAAAACAAGTAGTACAGATTAATGAATGCCGGAGTGATGAGAGAATTGTTGAGTTCGGAGTGCCACAGGGACGTTTTGGGTCCTGTCTTGTTTTGTGTATTCATTAATGACATATTTTACTTAACAACATCATCAGAGATTTTTTCCTCTGCTAACGATTCAGCAGTGTCTATAAAGATACTAGTTGGTTCCACTTGAATTTCTCTAAATTTCTAAAGTTCTTCAGAGCAAAGCTTCTCGCCTATAATGAAGAAAAACATTTTTATGCCACATAGTAGCTACAGAACCGGACTGCCTAAATGGAACTATTTGAATATTCAGATGGAGAGTGGGTGATTGAATTGAAAAAAGTGAGATACCTTGGAGTAATAATTGATCCACACTCACGCTAGGATGCAAGAGTGTACTATTTGGTTATCAAGTTGAGAGCTCTTCTTCCTCTGTTCAAGATTACACATCTTGTCCATTTGGTTTTTGTGAAATACATCAGCTTAGAGTCCTCTACTTTGCCCTCGTAGAGTCAATACTCGGCTATGGAATCGTGGTGTGGGGAGAGAGTAGAAAATACACATTTGAAAAAATTAGAAGTCATTCATAAAAGATTATTGAAAATTATATACTCCAAGACTAATACTTACCCTTCTGACGAACTTCATTCTGACATCCGTATCCTGGATTTGAGACAGTTGTTCTGTAAAAAATTCTTTGTCATCATTTTAGAAATGGAAATGCGAGAGACTCAATTCCTCATGATTACAAGACCAGATACGCAGAGAATGCTCACATGAGTCCCCGAGCACGGAAAACTATTGGTCAAAAATGCTATATTCTTTTGAAAAGAGAGGATTTACAAAAATTTCAATAATTGTATTGACAATAAATGCTTATATCTATAATTTGGTTGTGTGTTAAAAAAACACAAGTGTGAGCTCAGGAAATGTAACAGGGGAACCATACTTTCTTGTATATGATTCAATAAACGAGTGAAAAAAACCTGAGGAAAAAACTCGTTTTCCTGTCGCTGTTGCACTAGCAATAGCTTGTCTGTTTATGAAGTGTTAGTGTCGTGTGTACATAAAGAGTACCAAAGATTTTTCTGCTTAGCCGCTTCATTCTATCTTGCATTCCATGATTCCATGGTTTGGGACAGGAATCTGTAACAATGGAAAAAGAAAACCAGCAGAAAAATATTTCAACAATCAAACTTCTTATATGCCTAAACAAATCTAAGAAAAGATTTCACATAGCAAGCAAGGTCATGAAAGGGACTAAGGAGACAATAAAGAAAATACATAACCTGCGATATTTCCAGAAATTCCTTTTCTGTTTGACCGAGAGGGCCCCGATGGGCCCGTTCAGTCTTCCAAGTGATGCCGATTATGATTTATAGATGTTTTAGAATCATTATGGACCCAATAATCTGGGTTGACATCGCCCATTTATTATTTCTTCGTGGAACTTATTTAATATAAAGAAAAATTTGCGAAAAAATTTTGACAGTCGTTCGAAAAATATGACAAATGTCATATAAAACGTCATAAATGAACTCTTAGTGGATTTTATTTTAGTTTAAATCGGATCAGATAAATTGGCTCATGAAACCCTGTAATTGTTGTTGAAAGAATCAGCCACTAGGATTATCTTTTTTGTGATTCGCAATGATTGAAGCAATGTATCCTAGGTATTATTTATGAACATTTTGTGTATTAATTGTCTTTTACTCCTTTCATAACAAGTATAATTATTGTAGAATTAGATTACCAGTAACAAACGTCAACTCGTGAATGAAAAAAATGAATAAAGTTATTATTATTATATTATTTTAATTACATGGTTATAAGACTCATTATTATATACAGAAAAATATGGTAGATCATATGTCTGACTATTATTGTTCAACCACAAAACCTTCTTCATTCGAATTTGCCGAATAAAAAACATAGAAGCCCGTCGGCACCAATAAAAAGCTTAGTGTCCATCATCGAAATGCAGGAGAGAATTTCACGTTCGTGAATTATTTAGCGCGTATGTATCAGATAGATTAAGCATACGTGGCGCTGCCGTCGGAAGTCTTTCATGGTTGCGATCAAACGAAACCCCGTGTTTTAGCTAGAAATCAAATTAGTTCGGTGCTCAGTGAATTTTCTGGTTCTGAGGGTAAAGTAAAATTCGAAACTGAAATAATTTTGTTTCACACTCAATTTTTAGTGACAGAAGAGAAAATTCATTATATGAATTATATAATATAAATGATATTTTGATAATGTTTATGAGCTGATTTTCGTAGATTGAGACAGATAATTATGTTCTATCACCAAAGAAGAAAATATTTTGCTTTTAAATGTGGTGAAGACTAATAGATATCCACCTGATGCTTTGGATTCCGTACATGATAAATGATGACAAATTTACTAGTGCAATGTAATAGAGGGTGTGGTTAATTTGTCAATTAATGTAGCTGAGTAGATATAAATTATGTTGTAGGGCAATCAATCACATGACGTTACTACAGTTAATGCCACAAATTGTTGCAGGGTATTTCAATGTTAAATCAATCTATTTCTCTCAATAGATTTCTATTTAATGAAGTTAAAGTTACTAGTTAACTTAAAGTTGACACTGTCTACTTCATAATGGTTGTTCTGCTTCAAAATTATTGATTTTTATTGCAGAATTGAAAAAGAAGGCCACTATCGTAGAGATTAAAAAAAGTGCTAACAGTATGTGGCTGTCAAACACCAGAATCGTGTCAGAATTTTTGTGAATGTGTCGCAAGTTTATGAAATTGGTATACTTGTCTTCGATGTAGTCTTTACTTATCGCCATTAGGCGCAATTAAGGACTTAAAGATATGAATAAAACACAAATGGAATTCTTTACCATGTTTCTACTACCAACAAATAAATTGAATTTATACATCACTGTTATCGATTTTGAACTCTTAATTCTCCTTGGACAAAAACAGATTTTATGATTTTATTAAACTATTGAAAGCGAGTTATTATTTGAATAAATGGAAAAAGTCTGGTCGTTCATAATCTGCAAGCTGTTATTGAAAAGTGATACTAAAATTAGCACTGATTCTAGATAGTTGAGTTTTCTACATTTTGCGGTAAAATATAAAATAAGTTTTAGTTCATCAATACTAGGAAAAGTGTGAACATTTTGGATGCACTGTTTAGCTGATGTGGAATCTTTTCATTTTCGAGGACTGAAGTTTGATGTTCTATATATCTAATTTTGAAGAAACGACCAGTCTGAGCTATGTAGAAATTATTGCAGTCTGTATAAGATAATTTATGAACTCCTGATTTATTTAAATTCTCCGCAGAATTTTTAGCATAACATAGGAGTGATGATAATTTATTCTTAGGGTGAATGCGATTCTAGTTCACAATGTAGAGCGGTTTTTTGCGACATTTTCACGTATCTATCCAAAATATGTTAAAGGAATGAATCCTTCGGATTTGTTGGTACTTATAATTAGGTATATTTGGCTGATAGCCATATGTAATTGTTTTCGTTGTCGATTGAGCCACGACCTGAACAGTTGTTTCAAGCTATAGCTTCAATGGTTTCAATTTCATTATCAATATTTTTTAATGATAAATATAAAAGAATGCTCTGTGGATCATTGAATTGTGAGTCGAAATTTTATGTGAATATGAGTGGTTGAAATCCTCAGGAATACATATATCTGTGTTAGTAGATTTTTCAAAGATGTTAAAGCTAATTCTGCTATTTGAGTAGGAAATTGACACATCTGACACTTCTAAAAATGACATTCGACGGTTTTCTACTCGTTCGAATTCAAATTTTATAGTTAGATGGATATTGTTTATGATTTTGAGAAAATGATCAAGTCGTTTAGGTGTACCATTTAGGCAAATGAGTATGCATCGACGTATCTATATTAAAAATATATTTATTAGGCCATTTAGAATTTGATACTTTACTTTCTATGCTAAAAATGAATATATCTGCTAGAAGGAGGCACGAGAGCGCTCGGTTGTTCATATAGGTATATTTTCATTAAATTGAAAATAATTAATCAATATGCCTAACTCCAAATGAATTATAATGTAATATGCAATATGTTAAAGGGTTGACATCTGATTTTTCTTGAACATCAGACCTCTTGGAATGTTTGGAAAACATGTTATCTATATCTAAGCTTAGGAGGTACGAGTTATTCGACAGGGTTAAGTTCACTAATATTTAATTTAATTCCATTGAATTTTGTTCGTTCCTTTAGGATTGAAGTTTGTCATTTCTTTGAATTCTATTGAATTTTTAGTTTAATAAAGAGATATATAAACAACAAAGCGGTCTTGCGCCACTAAGCCCCCTTCAAGAAGATATGTTCATGTCTAGCATATAGAACAAAGTACTAAATTCTAACCTGCTTTCACAGAGAATTTTCTTCACCTTCATCATTAAAGATTCCCGAAAAAGAAATTGAAACCATTTAAACTATATCTCGTAACAGTGATTTTGACCAGGACTCAATTGACTAAATAGGGCAACGGAAAAAATAACATATAGCTAGTAGAAATAAAACCGTAAATTCAACCTTTCAACATATTTCGTATAGATAATTGAACATGACTCAAATAACATTTCCAAAAAGAATACTTCAATGGCATTTAGGCGATCATCCCTATTACTTTATGCTAAAAGTCCCATAAAAATTTAAATGAATTTGGAGATTACAAATTATCTCGCCCAGACTTTAATATCTTCTACATAGATCAGACTAGTCGTTCCTTCAAAATATAAAGAACATAAAACTTCATTCCTTGAAAATGGACAACATTCCACATTAGCTAACCACTGCATCCACTCTTTTCCTAGTATTAATAAATTAAATGTACATTGCTTCGACGGATAAAATTACCTAGAATCAGTGGAAATTTTCAAATCACTTTCTAATGACAAGTTTCAGAAAATTAACGACCATACGGATCTATGTAAATCTAAAATTTTCGATATAATCAAATCACTCTCTCTCAAAGATTGTAAAATAAAGTTATAATATCTGGTATTTGCAAATCCAAATAACAATTTATTCATATATATTTCATATCAATACGTACTTGGTTTTCATACTGTCCGACGATGAACGAGTTCGAAACTGCGGTAATACAGGTTATTAATTTAATTTGTTGGTTGGTAGTAAAATCATAGTGAAAATTTTCATTTGTTTTAATCACCTGCCTTGTTGACTCTAAAACGTATGCATTTTTCCAGAATATATTTTGAGAAAAGTATTGAAGATAGAAAGTTCAAATTCGGTACTGTTATAAAGCAACACTTATTTTATCAATCCAAATTTTTTTTAATGACTGTATTAAAAACGGGGGGGGGGAGGCGAGTCCTTCATTAGCGGCCCGTTATGGAAGAGGTGTCCCGCTAGAGAAAGTAATTCCACCACTTATCTGAAACACAAAAACAAAACATATTCTTAACCTCAACTGAGTTTTGAATGAACAAGACTACGATCATGAAAAAACAATAAAATTTTGGTGAATTTTAGTCTCTTGAAAACAATTCAATTTCTCATATTTTTCGTCTACATATTGTTATGTAAATAACAACTCATAATATTTTTGAATGTGTGTATTCTTATTTCTTTCTACAACCCTAATAAACATTCGTACCAATTTTCTTTCCGATTACTTGATTACAGCGGCTCTAATCACTTCCGGTTGTTGGAAAAACGTAGTTTCAAAAAAACGTGTTTAAAGTTTCATTCTAGTATGAAATGAAAGTTTCTTCACTTACATCTACTCGGCTATGCCAGGGCCATAAAGTCCACACTCTTCCTCTTAGAAAATTGCTACCTGGTCCGATATTTTCATCCTTCGCTATAACCATTCCTGCTTCGTTGCCGCGGTGTGTGCCACTACTGCTTTCCGCACAGGCACGTGATCCCTCGCGTTCGCAGCTGCTTGCGCTTGGGGACTGATTACGATGCCCATGACTTCCATCAACTGTAGCAGCGGCGTATATCCTTCATTGAATATGATGGTACTCAAATATGCCGCAAGTTCATAGGTTGTTCCCGTGCAGAAAAGGTATTTCGGAGCTGAGTGCCAGAGCACGGAGTTAGAACTCTCGTTGCTGTTTTGTGTGCTTCCACCCAATTATCTCTCCAATAGATCGTCGGACGATAAATCTTCGTATATTGGACGAATTAGTTCTTATACTTTTGAACACAGTGATGATGGGTGATGATATTCGTCCAACTTTCCCAACGCTTCCGCCTGCCTCCATTTGCACCACGATTCGCGCCTGAGGGGACAATTGGCATGATGCGGCGTCTCATCAATCGAACACTTGTGATGAAATGTCGGCGTTTTATGTAACGGTTCATACCTTTTTTAATTTTAGGCATTTTTAATTGAATTCTTTTGTGCCAATTCTGGAAACATATATCTATCCGATAATGCCCCTAGTAAACTACCGGATAGTACCGGTTAAATTCCTACAGATTCCATTAGAATGAAAAGTTCAACTCATTATTCAAATTTCGAATTTGAATCAGATTTGTATGGATCAGCCTTGGCACTGCGACCTTTTGGGGGTTCTTTCTGATTCCCTCAGTGGGCTTAGAGTTTATCCTCAATAAAGCCAGAATCTTTGTTGGCAAAATTTATATCACTTTAGATCTTAGAGCAGATGTCAGTCCTCTCGAAAATTAGGCATATATTTCAGATATCATGAGATGCCTAAGGTAGGACAGTCTCCTGTGACTAAAATTCTCAATATCACTGAAAACCTAGATTAAACTTAACGTTGCTACGTATCTAGAGTTCACCTACTAGGTACTGATTTACTCATCAGCAATTCATCGATGGCTTATGCTGGCCCACCGTGAATGAGAGGCTAATACTTACTATAAGCTGTATAATTTCTTTTATGTTACTCTAGTCTCGCGAACAAGGATGTTACATGTTGGACTTGAAAGAGCTAACTAAAATGGTAAGTGCAGACTCAGGAATGAATGAAATGTTCTGCAACAAAGATGAAAAAACTGTTGTCTACAATAATTGTGTTAGTACTTCTAGAGCTCGTACTTGTTCTAGGTAACATGTCTGTAAGAGGAATAAGATTTATGTACGTTCGCACGATATATTCAGTTTTTCCATTTTTTAACTTCTTCGAATTATATTTTTTTCTGAAGATCCGCAAAACAGTCGTTGTTCAGTGTTGGGGTTCTAAATTTATTACCGCGCTACCATTTTGTCAGGTTTGGAGAAGGAAAAGATATTTGATATCTATGAAGGCTAAGTATTAAAGTCTGCATTGCGTTAACCCTACAGTGGTTGCGCGCGGACCACTCGCTCCGCACTGATGCAAATACTTGGATATCTTGGCACCCCCACCACTTGAAGTCATCCCGATTGATTTACTTTCCTAAAATCGCGTGTATTATCCTAGTACTGAGTTTGAGTTTCATAAGTGAATGCGTGTCGGCTACAGAAATTTTTGCGGAATGAGAACCCGCGCGCGACTACGAGTGTTATAAATATAATCAAGATAAGAGTGTTTGTTTTTATATTTTCCGGCTATTCGTGTTTGATCTTGCAATGAATTATTCTCACGAAAAGGAACAGGAAAGATTGCAGCGTTTGTTAGATGAGTCTTTTTTATCCGAGGACGATGAGGATGAAACCTATGATGATTCTGAAGATGAAGAGGAGCCCGATGAAATTGAATGTGATGCGGCTAACAGAGAGCAAGATATTTCCGAAAATGAACTCGAAATTGAGAAACGGAAGTAAATAAAGGTCCAAAGTTTGTAGGCAAAGATGGTAAGACAATGCAGCTGAAACATAAACCGATTCAGACTATAAGAACTCTATTGGAAAATCTTGTAACACAATTGCCTGGTACCCAAAGTACGACTATATGTCTGAAAACGATGTACGATATATGGAATTTTTTTTTTCGGACCAACTACTGAATGTAATAGTTGACAATACCAATATACATATTCAACAAACTTCCATGAATTACTCCCGTCAAAGGGATTCGAAATTGACCGACATTTCGAAAATAAAAGCACTCTTTGGATTGTTGTACTTGGCCGGAGTACTAATGATTAACCACCTGAATATCAACAGTTTGTGGAAAACCGACGGTACTGGTGTTGAAATATTTCGACTGACGATCTCTGAGCGGCGTTTCAAATTTCTTTTGAGACACATCGGTTTCGATAATTTGGAAACTAGACAGTTGAGACGAGCAACCGACAAACTTGCCCCAATCAGAGATGTTTTTGAGATTTTTGTTGATCTGTGCAGAAACGGTTTTACTCCTCTTCGTTATGTAACTGTGGATGAAAAGCTAGAGGCCTTTCGTAAACGATGTGCATTTCGCCAGTACATACCTAACAAGCCTAACAAATACGACATCAAAATATTCGCGCTATGTGATTCAAGACTTTATTACACTGTGAATTGGGAAGTTTATGTTGGAAAACAGCCTCCAGGGCCTTATGAAGTCAGCAATTCTCCACAATTTGTAATGGAAAGAATGTAAACGTAACTGTGGATAACTGGTTCACAAGTTTTGATCTTCTGGGAAAATCCAAGAAGGATTTCAAGCTCATTGCGGTTGGAACTATCAGAAAAAATAAGCGGGAGTTGTCACAAAATTTTCTTGTCCTGTGAAAAGACCTATAAAAAGTTCAATGTTCGCTTTTCACAAAAATGCACCATGACGACCAAATTGATAACACTACTGGAAAACCAGATATGATCATGATGTATAACACAACAAAGGGAGGAGTTGATACTGTCGACCAGTTATGTTCTACATACAATTGTGCACTTAATACGCGACACGACACAATGGTTATATTTTACTCTTTGTTGAATATGTGTGGCAGAAATTTCCTTATCATCTTCAAGAGTAATACCGAATTCAAGAATTAAGCTTATGTAATTTTTGAGTGATCTTGCTTTCGAGCTCATAAAACCCTATGTGGAGGTTCTGAGGTTGTCAAAGAGCCTACAAACAAGTCTTACTACAAGAATGAATGAAATCCTCAAAAAGTAGAATCCAAATGAAAAACAGGAGCAATGACCAGAGCCGACAGAAAACCAACGAAGACGGTGTGGGGTGTGCGAAAGGGTGAAGAACAGACCCACGAGATATTTTTGCAAGCGTTGTAAAATATTCTTGTGCCTTGAGAATGCCACTTAAGTGTATTCGGAATGCTTCCAAAACAATCAAGAGGATGCCGATTGAGTTAGTCAATTTAATCACTTTCTTCAGCTTTCATGAAAATGAAGTTGAAGTTTTCTTATATATTTCTGTGTTTCAGTCCCTTCTCATCTTGTTTTTTATTTGTTACTCAAATAAAATTGATGCTTCAATTATTTTATTCTTTCATTCAAAACCTTCTAAATGGGGAAAAAATAGAAAATCGCGGTGCGGATTTCAACTCTGCGCGCGACCTCTGTTGTTGCAAAACATAAGGCGACCACTGCAGGGTTAATACGTACAGCGATGATTATTGCAATATATTTCATATTGTGATAAAAACCAGCGCGGAACTGAGAGTCCGCAAAGAGATTTTCACTCAGATCGCTCCATTCTATAGAACAATATCCCAGGCGATTTTGAACAGATAAGCTACAACTTAGAGAAGAGGGGGGTGGGGGTGAAATGTGAGAAAATTTGAAAAAATTCACTTTTCTTCTAGGTCTGTATTTTGGAGGAAAGTTGGATAGAAAAAAATGTCTTGAATTGAATTTTACCAATGATCGGATAGGTTCAAATTTTCAAAAATTATGAACAATGCTTCGAAATAGCAACTTTATCTGAGAAACAAGCCTTCAAAAAATAAGTTTTTGTTCCCAATTTCTTGAAATTACTAAAAATGATATGAAAACTTCGTTATTTTATTTCAAAAATTTTGCGGTATAATAATAACGATACCTAAATTTAATTAAGATCGGATCGATAGTTTTCGAACAATTATTTGTCAACCAAATAATGAAAAAATTGCAGATTTTCACAATGTTGTACGAAAAATGGTGAGTTTTCAATAATTATAAAATATAATCACATATGAAAAGCCATTCAGTTTTTCAAATGATTTTCGAAGAATTAAAATCGGTTGATTAGAACGACCACAACATAAATTTGAAGTTATGTGCATTTTTGTTTTTCGTTATTAATAAATACAATCTCTGTTCTCTTTACACCTGCAAAAATTCAAAGATAATAAGGCATTTTCAAAACTACTCTTCTGAATTCTGTTTCTGAAAGTAGATTATTCAGAGGCCCCTCCCAACTCCTTTCACTGACGGATCCTTTTGTATTAATCACGATATACTCCCAAATCTCAAATGTTAATCGAATACATTCACAAAATATATATAAACATTGGATGTTCCATTACTTGAAAACTACTATACCGCGTGTAACTGAAACTAGGGCCACCCTGTAACTTTTCCATAATACTGATAAAATTTGAAAATCGGAAACGATACCAACTTTCGAATACCGGAAACGATACCAACTTTCGATTTTTAAATGGGCCACCCTGTATTTTTTTGCTTATCTTAACTGTTCATCTCATCCTACGACCTTTTGACATTTTTTTGAAAAATGAAACAAAACACAATATTTTTTTGCAATTTCCATCTTTCGTTCTAGAAGGCCATAAACAACAATTGGCTTAGCTCAACATCTCCAATTACGAAAATACAAGATATCTAAAAATTTAATTGCCCATTTTTAAGGGGTGTCAAAGTTAATAACAAAATATCGAACAGCAAAAACGAAATAATTATAATAAATAAACGAACACAACATCGCACACGATTTATGGTTCCCCTCACAATATTATTTAACTGTAGGGCTGTAATGCCTGCAATAACCTGTCTCAAACGCTTCTCCAATTCTTATTGGGTTCTATCAGGTGTTCGAAAAACCTCATTCTTCAAATGGCCCCACAGGAAGAAATCTAGTGGACTCAAATCTGGCGATCTAGCTGGTCTTGTGGGATCATTTGTACCAATCCATTTTCGGGAGAAATTTTGTCGAGATACCGCGAGACCTAATTCATGTGGTGAGAAGGTGCACCATCTTGCTGAAAACATATTACACTCACAACAGCTAATGGGGACTCATCAAATTCATCTTGTATCTGGGTCCTCAAGAATTCCAAATATCTCTCCCCCGTCAATGAACCTTCAAAAATTATAGGCTCTATTGAATATCTTCTTATCATCCTCATCCAGACATTGAACCCAAAACATTCTTGAAAGTTTTCATCTTGATATCGGTGCTCATTATGTTGCGACTAGTACCCGGAATTTTGCCTATTAAACATCCCATTGTTCGTGAAACGTGATTCGTCACTGAATAAAATCATTGTGGGATATTGCGGATTACCCTCCATTTTCCTAAGGTACTCTTCACAGTACTGGAGTCACGTAACACTATCGTAAACATACAAGTGTTGATGTAGTCGATATTTAAATGAGTGGTACATAAATTTTTTCAAAATTGTCAATGCGCTTTGGTGGCTAATTTTAAGCTCCTCGGCAATTTCCCTTATCGATGTGGTTGCATTAATATCTACAAATATCAATACGTATATTTATCGATAACGAAATGTTCCTCTTCAGCAGTTTGCACCTCACGAAATTTTCGTTCAACTTTGGAGTAATAGGTTCCATTTTCTCAGAAGAAAACCAACTTTTCGAGGAAAAACTGAAATTTAAACCTTTGACACCCCGAAAAAAATGAGCAATTAAACTTTAAGATACAACCTTGTATTTTCGTGATAGATGTTGATGTCACTGTTCATGGCCTTCTAGAACGAAAGATGAAAATTGCAAAAATGATTGTGTTTTGTTTTTCTTTCGAAAATATGTAAAAAGTTGTAGGATGAGAGGAACAATTCAAATAGGCAGAAAAATACAGGGTGTCCCATTTGAAATTGGAAGTGGTATCGTTTTCGGCATAACCGGGAAAAATGTCAAAAATATTAATGATATCAAATTCAAAATGTTGTCTTCTATCCGATTCCCAAATTTCATTAAGACATTCTAAATAGAAAAAAGTTACAGGGGTGGTCCTAGTTTAAGTTACTCCCGGTATACTTTATGGAAATATAGTTTCTTATTTTTATCCATATTTGACAAAAAAAGTAATCTTTTATAGAAATTTTTCTTTAATTTTCTTAAAAATGATTGTTCAAATAAATTAAGTCAATAAATTAACTGATTTGTATTCAGCGTATTTAAATGCATAAGCAGAAGTAAGTATTTCTGAGGTTTATTTAGTACTTTAACAGAACAGTTTGTTTATAACAAAATGTAATAATATGCAATTGACCTTATGATATTTGAACTCCTCGTTCCACGAGCTATCGAATCAGAAAAGAACATCTAGATTTGTTTTGCATACGTATTTTGAATTCAATTTTCGATCGTCAGCTACCACCCCCACTTTTCCTGTTTTGAAGCAATTTCTCCATAAGAATAGATTTTCAAATTTTTTGCAATACCCAACGAAGCCCTTGTATAAAAAAACCACCTAATTGTTTATAGATACTAGGTGAATGCTATTAGATTCAGACGGTGACATCTCAAAAACTAATTGGCAGAATTCAAATTTCTTCCGAGTACTTCAAATCTATGAATTGAATGCAGTTGTTTCGAGAAACTTTGTTTGTTTATATAAAAAACGCATATAATTCAAACTTTTGTGGCCGTTCTAATGGACCGATTTCAATTTTTAATAGAGCATTAGAAAAATTGAGTGGCCTTTTAAATGTGACAAAAATTTCAAATAATTGAAAACTTTCCATTTCTGTTCGGAACAACTTGATAATAAGAAATTTTTTCTTTAAATTTCAGACTGCAAAATTATTGTTCGAAAACTATCAAGCTAAATTCAACGAAAACTTGTGTATCGTTTTAATATATCATGAAGTTGTATCAACCAAAATATCAAGATCCTCAGATCAGTATAATTAATCTTGAAACCAAAGTATAGGGGAACCACCGCCAATAGGAAGCTCCTCATCATTACAGGCTGAAGCTCATCATTTTTCAGGTCTTCTTCATACCCTTCGACGCCTAGTGAGGCAAATAGAGAATTCATCGGAAAACATAATCCTGCTGGAGTCTTTATTATTTCACGGCAATTAGTTTCGGGTGGAAACCGATCCCCCAACTTTGAGTCTGCTCTATAGCCATTCTTCTATAACTACTGTTCGATGCCTCCTTCTGACAGTCCATACACTAACATTACCATTCCACACCAAAAACTGATATTCTCTTTAGGTTGTGATTTTTCTTTGACTAGAACGTGGCCCTCTATTTATCAATCCAGTTTCCTGATATCGTTGGTTCACTTTCTACCTAGATAGCATCCAGTGACATTTTAACCAATTAATTAGAGCTTGCGCTACTTCAACAAACTCCACATTTTGCATGTACTAAAGAAAATGGTATTGAACTCAAACATAAACGCCAAATCGGAACTTTTCTCAGAGGAAAAATGATGCACACTCCTCAAAAGTATCAAGAACTATGTTGAAAAACTGTCAAATGCCGAATATATCAGAACACGTTTATCATAATATCTATACACAAGTCTCTTCTGTGGAGGAAGACCCTGAAAGTTCAGGTGGTAAGAAAAAACGCAAACAAGATAATACTTCGAAATAGATGATAGATTTTCCCACAAAATATATCTAAAAGGATCTTCGACAGATAAATCGGCCGATAATGCAATGATTCACAATTAATCAATAATCAGAAATACTAGTAAATGATTGAAGTGTCCAATAATCAATTTCCAAATTATTTTTCATGGTATTCATGGAATTTAAATTTTCTGTTGCAGATGAAGAACTTGTATTCAAAGATCATAACGGTGGAATCAGTATTCTGCATGCTTCCAATTTGACAGTCAGGACTCTTATGTCAAACCAAACTTATGTAAGTATTTATTTCATTATTTCAACTATTAAAATCTTCATTATATTACTTGCTTTTTGTTCTGATTCTTTGCTTACTTTCGCAATATAATTAATAGTTTAATTTTTTTCACTCCGAGTTTTTGATTTCAAACTTTTTATTTGAATAGTGTCAGATTAAATTGAAAAGGACGTGAATTTTAACCTTTGTATTGAACAGAATGTTACTTAGAAAATAAACAATCCTCATTATTTGACTTCGAAAGTATGTCAAATGGCGACGTGTCCGATTGTGAAATTTCTTTCAAATGAGATGCTAGTACAGAAACTTCTCCTTGTTCTGAAAGAAAAAAAACATAAATATTGTCTTAGTATCAAGAACGGAGAAGATGAAAAGAATAGGGGAAAATACAACTAAAAACAGTTAGTAATCAAATGAAAGGAATATCTTAACAATAGAGCATATAAACAACAATATCACATATTAGCAAATGCTTGATGAAGATGGCATATTTCATAATTCCATCCTTATGCGACTTTTCAGATCTTCAATTTTTCTTGGTGCTATAAAAAAAAATTTGGATTTCAAATCCAAACCAAATATCTATTCTGAAATCCACAGTTTGCTAAATTTTGAGAAAATGTGAAGACCTTAGTCTTGTAGAAAATATATCCAAAATCGAAAGATCGATCATTGATGGCAATATTCATGACTAATGATTGTAGAAGAGAATCTGCTTAGGGTTAGTAGGCATCTAGAGCTCGATATAAGAAGAAGAACTACGTCTAAGCATTGAATTTGGCACAAAAAATCCCCATAAATTCTGCATAGTACAAGAATTATTCAATAATTTACATATGATCTACGCAATTGGATCAAAAGTGTGTAAAAAGGAAATTCACAGAACCATCTGAAACACAGCCGGAAACAACATTTTCAAAATCTACCTGTTCATTTAATAATATGTTAAAACCTATTATCTATTGATTTTAAGTGATTCAAAAATTAATTTCAACTTTTTCATTAGATGAATGAAATGAAGGTTTGAAACTTTTGCTAAAATTATGATTTTTTTATAAATAAAATACATCTCACTACAACTACTGCAGCTGAGATTGTAACACCAGATTGTTTCCTTTTTTTTTCATTCTACTTTTATTATTTTGAAGTATTGATAGTTCCCTGTTTCGTGAGGTTATTCGAAGATAATAATAATTGAGTTGTTTTTTGTTTTCGTCTATGATGTCCTTGTCGTATACGTTATTTGGCGCAAATAATTTCACATTTCTATTTTCTTTTTCAAAGTTCTTCGTGAAAGCGGAACCGTGAGTGATCTATGCTCAAGTGTATGAAATACGGATTTTTGATCCATACCATCCAGTTTAGCATAAAGACTGAAAATATACATATAATACTTAATTTTTCATTTGAATTTGGGAAACTTTTACTTGGTAAAATTCCATTATCAATAATAAAAAACAAGTAATGTGTTTTAGAATTTTACTTAATATTTGTGATTGGTAACACATTTCATTACACCGTATTCTCTTCAGACGAATGAATGTACAGAAATATGAATGAGAATATAAATACAAATGTTCTTAAGTAATTAAAAGCTTTTAATTACTTAAGAACATTTGTATTTATATCCTCATCCTTATTTTCTGTACATTCATTCGTCTGAAGAAGCTACGGGTAGTGAAACGCGTTACGAATCACAATTATTAAGTAAAATTCCTAAAACACACTACTTTTTTTATTATACTTAATTTTCATATATTCAAATTATGTGAACAGATAATTATCTTGAAATTGACATTTATCGATAACTGAAATTCACTGCTACATTAATCGCTGAATAAAATTCCCATCCGCATAAAATCAAAATGTCTGCGTTCCATATATTTCTGCATTAATTAGTCACGTATCCCTACCACAGAAAAAACTCAGAAGAAAATTAGAATTTTGAAAACAGTAGCGTCAGATAACGGGTACGACAATAATATCTCAGATAAATGACTATCAATTAACACGAATTATTTTAATCCTACATTTTCCCAACCCTTCAGGTTCAAGGAACAATATAGAATTAAAATATTATAGCAATAATTATGTCCAAAAATAAGTTTTGAATAATGCCTTATGATTAAACAGACTAAATTGAACACAATCTATATAAATAAAATAAAAATCTATGGTTATTTCTAAACATTAAACACAATATGAAATGAAAGATAAAATAGTCTGACAATAATTATGTTCCACAAATAAGTACTAAATTATGTCAAATATCAAAACATAATAGAATCAACACAATCTGTATGAATCAAAAACAATTAAGTCTACTCTTAATTAAAAACGAAGATCAACACAGATATTGATATAGGTAAGAATAGCGGTGTATATAAATCATATTATCAGTCCTACTTTTTATACAGGTCAAACTGATCGTTCCATCGATATTACAGTAAACGTTCATACAAAACCTATAATTTGTAATAAATTAACAACTGCGTTCTTAGAGTATTATACACACGAAAATCATTTCTTAGTTTTGACCAAATCCCAAATAATTAAATTCTGATTACAAAAGCAAGAGATTGGATTTATTAGAATTCGTAGAAATTTCATCCGCGCAGAAGCATAATCTACTAATAACTAACGCCAAACTTTCTCTCATCTTTTTCTCAAATAAAATTGAAAGTGAAATGAAACAAAACATATGCCGAATGTATTTTTATTCATTATATTTTGTGAAAGTTAAGCCAGTAGTTTTTCTTCAATTGTTCAAGTATTTAGAATTTTACTAACTTTTAACCTACCCAGTCGTAAGAACTGATCTAGATTTTTATTTGTTATAGCTGTTTTCAGTAAGAGTAATTTTCTTTTCGACTATCTCATTCATGGCAAACATAAAAACTGAACGTTCGCAAATTTAAAGTGGGACGACATAATTGCACGAAACTCGAGGAACCTATATATACGCTGGTAAAATATTTTTAGCGCACTATCTTTTCGCCACCGTGTGTTAAATTTCTCAAAATTTGGTTCCAATTAAGCTAGCGAACAAACGGGATAGTAATGTAAACAACATTTTTCATCCTTAAAAAAAAAGTAGTTTCTTCAATGAAATAATTTCTGTAGGACTTCCAAAAAATACAATTTGGCACTTTCAGTAAAGTATCTCAAAAGGTACAAAATTATGTACTAGACTTCATGTTTCAACCGTATAATGAGTAAATTGATCTCAGTGATGCTCTACGTATTTTTAACAATAGTTTAGCGAGTTTGACCAGATCCAGAGAATAAAAGATCAATCTCTTCGTATACGTTTGAAACATGAAAGATTGTACATAATTTTGTACCTTTTAAGGCAATTTTCTTCTAAAAATACCGCTTTTTGGAAGCCAATCATTAATTCTTTCATGGGTATTAGTAAAAACTATTTTTTCATTAAAAATAAAATATGCTCTTTATATTGCTATCTCGTATGATTATTAGTTTTATCAGAAACAGATTTTGAAAATTGAACAGGAGGTGGCGCAAAGATAGCGCGGCAAAATACTTTACTAGCGTATAGAGTAAAACAAAAGCTTTACAATCATATATTTTGCACAGTATATTGCGATTGAGGTAAAATGTTTATGAGGTCATATTTTTGACAGGTATAATGAAAAAGAAAATTTAGTTTTGCAGAAGATTAGAAAGTGATATAATAAATGGACCTTTTCGAGCGTTTTTCCATATATATTTTCTTCTACGGTGTAAATAAATCTTGTATTATGTTTCTCGTTCCACCCAACACAGATTCAACGTATCAATCCACGATATAACTAATCAGCTATTGTGAGAAATCAATGGTCGCTGATCGCTAAATCCATAGCACATCAGAAATTAGTGAACTGCCATTTGTGGTTATTTGCTTGGTGCCAACGTTTACCCATAGATTTCGAGATAATAGAACTAATTGATGGGGTTCACTGTCGTAAACTGAACGTTAAGTGTGTCATAATTTCCATCTGGAGGTCGAAGAATATGTTTGGTCAAAATAACGACACAAGATTTTAACTATTTGATTCTCTTCAAACTTATTAGAAGATTGTTTCATATTTGTAGTAGAGCCAACTGAATTTGTATAGCCATCTACTAAATCTTATATAACATGAAAAGCAAATTATAAATATCTGTTTCTGTCTCACAAATTCAAATTAACTTGTTGGAATATTATAATATATGAGAACTAGATTCTTAGTCGGCCGAGGAAATTGCGACATGGATATTATAATCTGTTTTCAATTCAAATTCAGTTCCATTATTTCTCAAATTTCAGAAAAATATTAACTTATCATGGTATTATAATCGCTTTCAAATTGTTCGTTTTCTTTTGCTGAAATCAAGCTTCATCAATACTTCAGCTGAATCAATTGAATTACTCATATGTAACGAATGAGTTTAGATTTGCTTCTTCAGAAATTATTACTCCTTATTGCGGTGCCGTCTCAGGTACCCCTACCAATGAGGAATCCTAACGATGGCAATTATATTGGCCAGTTGTCACGCTTTTCAGCCATCTTAAAGATCTGTTCTCTTCGTATTCCTCTACAGATCTCAGTTAGGCTCTTCCCTATGGGTTGAAGGATTTTGAAGCTTTCTTCCCGAAGACCATGCTCTTAGTAAGCAATCTTTCTCATTTTAACAGTCGGTTATTCACATCAGCTTCATTAAGAAGTGCTTCGTTGGTTTACATAGCCGTCAAGGAGACGCAGAGCATTCTTCTATGTAGCCATTTTTAGAATCCTTTCAAACGGTTAATCGTTGTCCTTGTCTTTGCTCCATATTCAATTACAGATGGAACGTAACACTTAATCATTGGAAAAAGTGATCTCATTTTCAGAAAAGTTGCGCAAGCTCTATCTAATGTCTGTCTTTTTGTAGAAAGGTATTGGTCTATGGTTTAACGAGAAAAAATTATGGATTCATACGAAGTATCGAAATACTTTTCTAACGATTATCCAGTCGATACATATTCTTTATAATGATTTTCAAGGCAGGAGATGGTGGAGTAGGTGGTTGATCTTTCATGTTCAAACTCGGCATAAATATAAATCGAACTGTTTGTTTTGCTGACACTACCTTGTACTGAGTTAGGGGGCGGGTCAACTTTTCATTGGAACTCCCTGTATGTTGTGCATATATAATAGTGCACAATGTGTATCACTACAACAGTTTGAATGCTTCATATTCTTCCATTAGATTGAGGGTTTCCGTCATGAACCTGTGACGTCTATTGAATATGTGATCGTAACAATTGACCATGTTGAATTCAGTTGGAAATTTGATAACATATACGGTATTGGAATTGGAATGCGAAAAAGAGGAATATTCCTCTTTTTTCTTTCAAAACTATTTGATGAGTCACGAGATTGAAATTTCTTAGTTAACGAAGAATGACAATTTTATTTGAATAAATAAAAATTGTGATACATAATAACCACACAAAAACAATATTATTATCTACTTTGTAACTATTACGGACCTGCCTGTTATTTAGAAAACTTACGACTCTTGGCATTTCACAACCCTCTACTTGCCAGTCCGTTTCGTCGTTTCCGTAGCCGTGATCGTCTAGTGGTTAGGACCCTACGTTGTGGCCGTAGTAACCCAGGTTCGAATCCTGGTCACGGCAGGAAAGCTTTTGGTTCTTATCGAAAGAGTTTTCATATATATAATAGAGTAACATTTCAATAAGGTAAATACGAGCAAAGATCTCTAGAAGTAATTTTTATATCTAAATTATTACATCTAGTAGACACCATTTAAATTTAATTGTAAAATCATTACTCAATTGTACGTTAGCGAAAATTTCCTGAATATACTTTTTAATTCTAAAATTTTCAATAATTATTCAAAATAATTTCTAATATGCTTGGTAGTTAGATGAAATGAGGTAGATAAAAATAGTTGATTATAATCGTTTTGCCTTGGTGAAGAATTATGTAACAATTGGCGAAATAACGGAGCTATAAAAATATCGCAGTATTATGTCCCTCAAATAAGAACTAAGTTATGCCATATATTAAAAGAGAATCAAATCTACACAATATGTATAAATAAGAAAAATCTATGTTCACTCTGGGTCAATATCAAAGATCTAAGTGATAGAGGTGATGAAAGCGGTGTATATCAATCAAATTCTAATGATTTTTGACTTTTTACATGAGTTAAACTAGTTGTTTCATCAGTATTAGAGTAGACGGTCAGAAAAATCTTTGAATCGTAATAAATCAACAACTCTTTTTGAAAAAATTGTATAGATGGACATCATTTCTTAGATTTAACATAAACCGAAATCATACGTTGAGGTAACAAAAGCAGAATTGATTAATCAGAATTCGTAAAAATTTCATCAGCTCTCAAACATAATCTACCAATAAATTACGACCAGATTAATTTCCGTTTGTTTCCACTTCTTTCATCTGTTTCTCAAGTATAAATGACGAGTTTCGGTAAATGCGATAAAACCGGAAACATATGTGAAATATATATTTTCATTCATTATATGAATATGGAAGGGAATCTTGAACATTTTGGCAGTCCTTCTAGGAACGAGGATACCTTGAAAAGTTTTCCCTCTACGTGAAGATAGCAGCACTCGTAAATAACAGTGAATTTTTGTTCATATGTTGATAGTTACTCACCAAAGTTTTTGTCTTTTTGAACACGCAGCTGTTTTGGTCTTTTAGTGAGTTCATGTGAGTGTTTTTATGAAAATGAACAAAATCGAGTATCGAGCTGTCATTCTATAATTGTTTTTGAACGGCGTATGTAAATTAAAGGTCAGTTAGATTCTATGTAATGGGACTCTGCACCATCATTCAAGACAGTTAAATTTTGGGCTGATGATAAACGTGGTCGTGAGACCATGAGAGACGTTGAACGTTCATTACGTCCAAATTTTGCAACTACCGACGATAACATCGCCAAAGTTTACCAAATGCTCGACGACCCCCGAATTAGAGTGAGAGAGATAGCCGAGATTGAGAACATGTCAAAGGACCTATTATGTCACATTTTAAATCAACACTTACACATAGGAAAGTTGTCCGCGCTTTTGTTGCTGCATTTGTTCACACTAGATCGAATACGTTTTCGAATGAACATTTCAAGTGCTCTGTTGGCGCAGTTTGGGCGCTATAAATCCGAGTTCGGGCGTCGAATGATAACTGTATATGAAATTTGGATACACTATTATATTATAGAATACAGTCCAAACAGTGGACCACAAAGGGAAACTGGTTCCAAAGGAAGCAAAAATTGTTCTTTCGGCTGGGAAAATGATGGCGACCGTTTTTAGGATAATCATGAAGTTATTTCAATCGATTATCTTCAAAATGGAAAATCCATAACAGGAGCATACTACGCATCAATCCTTGACAAGCTAAAACTAGAACTTGCAGGCAATTCCCATCGTAAACCACAATTTTGCAGAGAAAACAGGCCAAGTACTTTTTGGAAGATAACAGAGATGGAAAAGTGCTTAGAGTTACAAGGAGACTATTCTTTAAAATAGAAAAAATATTCAGGGTAACATATTTTGTACCATTCGTTAGGTTAGATGGTCTTTTCAGACCACCTTCGTCGACAAAATTCATGAGAAGGTCAATTCGAATCGCTATATACACATTTTCAAAGTTGAAAAATTAATCGGATCACCTTATGGCTATAACGTCTCTAAGTCTATAGATGAGATAGTAGAAGTATTTCCCCATTAATAATAACAGAAATAAAAATATAAATCCATCAATCAATTAGTGTGTGAGGGTCCCCGAAAATCTAAAAATAATAAAACATGCGATTGTATAGATTAAAATGAAAATTGTGATTCATAATAACGCCAGAAAAACAATTAATATATTGCGAAGTTCATGTATGGAGAGAAACAAGTATGGAACATTAAAATAATTCATTATCTACTTTGTAACTCTTACGAACCTGCTTGTAATCTAGAAAGCTTAGGATTCTTAGCATTTCGCAACTGTCCACTTGCCAGTCCGTTACGTCGTTTCCGTAGCCGTGATCGTCTAGTGGTTAGGACCCTACGTTGTGGCCGTAGTAACCCAGGTTCGAATCCTGGTCACGGCAGGAAAACTTTTTGGTTCTTATCGAAAGAGTTTTCATATAAATAATTGAGTAAAATTTCAATGAGGTGAATAAGAGAAAGCTCTCTTGAAGTAATTTTTATATTATCTAAATTATTACATCTGGTAGACACCATTTAAATTTAATCTTACAATCATTACTCAATTGAACGTTAACGATAATTTCCTGAATATTCTTTTCAATTCTAAAATTGTCAATAATTATTCAAAATAACTTCTAATATGCTTGATAATTAAATGAAATGAGGTAGATACAAATGTTTGATTTTAATCGTTTTGCCTTGGTGAAGAATTATGTAATAATTGGCGAAATAACGGAGCAATGAAAATATCGCAGTATTATGTCCCTCAAATGAGTACTAAATTATGCCATATATTGAAAGAAAATAAAATCTAAAATCTATACAATATGTATAAATAAGTAAAATCTATGTTCACTCTGAGTCAATATCAAAGATCAAAGAGATGGAGGTGATGAAAGCGGTGTATATCAATCATATTGTAATGATTTTTCTACTTTTTACATAGGTTAAACTAGTTGTTTCATCAGTATTAGAGTAGACGGTCAGAAAAATCTTTGAATCGTAATAAATCAACAACTGCTTTTCAAAACATTGTATAGATGGACACTTAGGTTTCACAAAAACAGAAATCTTACGTTCAGATAACAAAAGCAGAATTGATTAATCAAAATTCGTAAAAATTTCATCAGCTCTCAAACATAATCTACCAATAACTGACGACCAGATTAGTTTCTGTTTCTTCCCACTTCTTTCATCCGTTTCTCAGGTATAAATGACGAGTTTTGGAAAATGCGATAAAACCGGAAATATATGTGAAATATATATTTTCATTCATTATATGAATATAGAAGGGAATCTTGAACATTTTGGCAATCCTTCTAATGAACGAGGATAGTGTGAAAAGTTTCCCCTCTACGTGAAGATAGCAGCACTCGTAAATAACAGTGAATTTTTGTTCATATGCTGATAGTTACTCACCAAAGTTTTTGTCATTTTGAACACGCAGCGGTTTTGGTCTTGTAGTGAGTTGATGTGAGTGTCTTTATGAAAATGAACAAAATCGAGTATCGAGCTGTCATTCTATAATTGTTTTTGAACGGCGTATGTAAATTAAAGGTCAGTTGGATTCTATGTAATGGGACTCTGCACCATCATTCAAGACAGTTAAATTTTGGGCTGATGATAAACGTGGTCGTGAGACCATGAGAGACGTTGAACGTTCATTACGTCCAAATTTTGCAACTACCGACGATAACATCGCCAAAGTTTACCAAATGCTCGACGACCCCCGAATTAGAGTGAGAGAGATAGCCGAGATTGAGAACATGTCAAAGGACCTATTATGTCACATTTTAAATCAACACTTACACATAGGAAAGTTGTCCGCGCTTTTGTTGCTGCATTTGTTCACATTAGATCGGATACGTTTTCGAATGAACATTTCAAGTGCTCTGTTGGCTCAGTTTGGGCGCGATAAATCCGAGTTCGGGCGTCGAATGATTACTGTATATGAAATTTGGATACACTATTATACTCCAGAAAATAGAATACAGTCCAAACGTGGACTACAAAGGGAAACTGGTTCCAAAGGAAGCAAAAAGTTTTCTTTCGGCTAGGAAAATGATGGCGACCGTTTTAGGGATAATCATGAAGTTATTTCAATCGATTATCTTCAAAATGGAAAATCCATAACAGCAGCATACTACGCATCAATACTTGACAAGCTAAAACTAGAACTTGCAGGCAATTCCCATCGTAAACCACAATTTTGCAGAGAAAAACGCCAAGTACTTTTTGGAAGATAACAGAGATGGATAAGTGCTCAGAGTTACAAGGAGACTATTCTTAAAAATAGAAAAAATATTCAGGGTAACATATTTTGTACCATTTGTTAGGTTAGATGGTCTTTTGAGACCACCTTCGTCGACAAAATTCATGAGAAGGTCAATTCGAAACGTTATATACACATTTTCAAAGTTGAAAAATTAATCGCATCATCTTATGGCAATAACGTCTCTAAGTCTATAGATGAGATAGTAGAAGTATTTCCACATTAATAATAACAGAAATTAAAAATATAAATCCATCAATCAATTAGTGTGTGAGGGCTCCCGAAAATCTAAAAATAATGAAACATGCGATGGTATAGATTAAAATAAAATTGTGATTCATAATAACGACACAAAAACAATTAATATATTGCGAAGTTCATTTATAGAGAGAAACAAGTATGGAACATTAAAAATAATTTATTATCTACTTTGTAACTCTTACCGACCTGCTTGTTATCTAGAAAGCTTAGGATTCTTGGCATTTGGCAACTGTCTACTTGCCAGTCCGTTACGTCGTTTCCGTAGCCGTGATCGTCTAGTGGTTAGGACCCTACGTTGTGGCCGTAGTAACCCAGGTTCGAATCCTGGTCACGGCAGGAAAACTTTTTGGTTCTAATCGAAAGAGTTTTCATATAAATAATAGAGTAAAATTTCAATCAGGTAAATAAGAGAAAGCTCTCTTGAAGTAATTTTTATATTATCTAAATTATTACATCTGATAGACACCAATGAAATTTAATCTTACAATCATTACTCAATTGAACGTTAACGACAATTTCTTGAATATTCTTTTCAGTTCTAAAATTTTCAATAATTATTCAAAATAACTTCTAATATGCTTGATAATTAAATGAAATGAGGTAGATAAAATATTTTATTATAATCGTTTTGCCTTGGTGAAGAACTATGTAACAATTGGCGAAATAACGGAGCAATGAAAATATCGCAGTATTATGTCCCTCAAATGAGTACTAAATTATGCAATACATTGAAAGAGAATAAAATCTACACAATATGTATAAATAAGAAAAATCTATGTTCACTCTGGGTCAATATCAAAGATATAAGTGATAGAGGTGATGAAAGCGGTGTATATCAATCATATTGTAATGATTTTTCTACTTTTTACATAGGTTAAACTAGTTGTTTCATCAGTATTAGAGTAGACGGTCAGAAAAATCTCTGAATCGTAATAAATCAACAACTGCTTTTCAAAACATTGTATAGATGGACATCACTTCTTAGGTTTCACAAAAACCGAAATCTTACGTTCAGGTAACAAAAGCAGAATTGATTAATCAGAATTCGTAAAAATTTCATCAGCTCTCAAACATAATCTACCAATAAATTACGACCAGATTAATTTCCGTTTGTTCCCACTTCTTTCATCCGTTTCTCAGGTATAAATTACGAGTTTTGGTGAATGCGATAAAACCGGAAACATATGTGAAATATATATTTTCATTCATTATATGAATATAGAAGGGAATCTTGAACATTTTGGCAGTCCTTCTAGTGAACGTGGATAGTGTGAAAAGTTTCCCCTCTACGTGAAGATAGCAGCACTCGTAAATAACAGTGAATTTTTTTTCATATGTTGATAGTTACTCACCAAAGTTTTTGTCTTTTTGAACACGCAGCTGATTTGGTCTTGTAGTAAGTTGATGTGAGTGTTTTTATGAAAATGAACAAAATCGAGTATCGAGCTGTCAATCTTAAAATTTTTTTTGAACGACATACACCTATGTAAATTAAAGATCAGTTGGATTCTATGTAATGGGACTCTGCACCATCATTCAAGATAGTTAAATTTTGGGCTGATGATAAACGTGGCCGTGAGACCATGAGAGATGATGAACGCTCATTACGTCCAAAATTGCAACTACCTACGATAACAGTTCGGGCGTCGAATGATTACTGTATATAAAATTTGGATACACTATTATCCTCCAGAAAATAGAATACAGTCCAAACAGTGGACTACAAAGGGAAATTGGTTCCAAAGGAAGCAAAAATTGTTCTTTCGGCTGGGAAAATGATGGCGACCGTTTTTGGGATAATCACGGAGTTATTTCAATCGATTATCTTCAAAATGGAAAATCCATCACAGGAGCATACTACGCATCAATACTTGACAAGCTGAAACTAGAACTTGCAGGCAGTTCCCATCGTGAACCACAATTCTGCTGAGAAAAACGCCAAGTACTTTTTGGAAGATAACAGAGATGGAAAAGTGCATAGAGTTACAAGGAGACTATTCTTAAAAATAGAAAAAAATACAGGGTGACATATTTTGTACCATTCGTTAGGTTAGATGGTCTTTTCAGACCACCATCGTCGACAAAATTCGTGAGTAGGTCAATTCGAAACAAAATACACATTTTCAAAGTTGAAAAAATTTATTGGATCACCTTATGGCAATAACGTCTCTGAGTTTATAGATGAGATAGTATGTTCACATGAATAATTACTGAAAAAATATATAAATCCATCAATTAATTAGTGTGAGGGCTCCCGAAAATATAAATAATGCAACATGCGATTGTATAGATTAAAAATTTCTAAAAAAAAAATTGAGAAAGACGCTCGTCCTCAATTAATAGAAATGGAACAAATATAGCATGAAACAGTTTCAGATATAAAAGGGATTTGCTGATTTGTTTTTTTTTCCTAACATATCTTCTGCTGCTGAAAAAGTAGCCTACTCTGACCAAAACAATGTTTTCTCAAAATTGGAGAAAAATTAAAAGTGTTTGAGATATATTTATTATCTGTGAAAAGTGTTTTCTTCAAAAACACCTCGACAAACAGAAATCAATTCAAGGATCTAACTTTAGACTCAGGAGGCGCTGTTAACAAACTAGAGACCCAATTTCTATAGACAGTGAGATATGATATTAGTAGTGGTAGTCCGCTCAATTGACTTTCGGCATAAGAAAATCATTTTCGGACACCTAAAATTTAAAAATGCTTAACATTCTCCTTCAAATTGATAACTCATCCTCTAAAGAAAACAATGAATCCAATTTCCTTCTCATCATATTGTAGCCGATTTTTGAATAGTTTTCGAGAAATTGATATACCTCGAAAACTTTCTGTTATTTTTCAATTTCGAAAGAACCTATTTCATTTGAATTTGGAAGGCTTTTACTTGGTAAAATTCCATTATCAATAATAAAAACAAGTACTGTGTTTTAAGGAATTTTACTTAATAATTGCGATTCGTAACGCGTTTCACTACACCGTAGCTTCTTCAGACGAATGTTTATGCAGAAAAATATAAATGAGAATATAAGTATAAATGTTCTTGACTAATTAAAAGCTTATTGGTTGATTCTTCTTATGTGGTTATTTATGACAGGTATATCCAATAAAATTAAGGAATAGATTGCTCCCCGAAAAGATTCAATAGAGGTGAAGGGCTTAAATCGACTTGTTCATTGATGAGTCTACCTGAGTGTTTGTATTTATTTATTTCTAAAGTTTCCCAAAGATCTACCTTCCAATATTTATTATCTGTATGCAAAATTTCAAACTGTGGGTCGAAAGAATGATTATTTTCTAAGAGATGATTCGCGTAATTTGAATCTGATTTTTATTTGAAAAACTGCGTTTATGTTCCGATATTCTAATATTAAAATTTCTATGTGTTCTACCAATGTAGAAATTATCACAGTCATTGCAATTCAATCTATAAACACCTGATTTATTGTTTTTACCTGGTTTGGTTTTATTATTTTTATATATTTGCCTAAATTATTATTAGTTTGGAAAGCTATGTTGAAATTATTGCTACTTAAGAATGATTTCAGTTTCTCACTTGTAATGCCAACGTAGGTTAAGGTGTTGAATTTTTGTTTCAATTTATCGACAGGGTAAACTTCATTCAATGCGATTCTACTTTGTTTTTATTTAAAATATTATTTATTAGTTTGGGATTGTAACCATTATTTTTGGCTATTTGTTTAATCAAATTTAGTTCTTTGTTGAAATTTTCTGGTGATAGCGGGATGTTAATCAATCTATGAATAAAACTATTGAATGCTGACATTTTATGTTGATATGGATGACACGACGAGTTATGTATTATAATATCTGTATGTGACGGCTTATGGTAAATTGCGAAAACATGTTTTCCATTTTCATTCGAAATTGTTACGTCCAAGAAATTTATCGAATTATTGCTTTCTATTTCGGTTGTGAATGCAATTTTTGGATGTAATGAATTTATATGATTTTCGAAAATTTTCAACTGTCTATCTGTTCCTGTGAAGCAAATAATGATATCGTCTACATAGCGATACCAGTATAAACAATATTTACTGAGTGGATGATTAGGAATTAATTTCTAATTAATTAATTAACACGGTGCAATCTAAACAATTGTTTAGATTGCACCCTGTTGAGTTTGATATTTTAGACTCTGAATCCAGATACGATGTCAAAATTTTAATTCATAAAAAGTTTCAGCAACAACAGAAAAAGTTGAATTCACTTAAATTCAAAATTTCTCCACCCAAACCGTCAACTGATAAATTTTCAGACCATAAATTTTTGAAAGATTCACTAATTTAACTGATACCGATTTTACGCAACCACAAAAACATCTATTAGAAAAAGGATTCAAACATAATTTACATCCAAAACATAATAAAACTAATTTTGAACAGTTAGGCATAGACTCCGAAATTATTTTCAGAAACTCCAAAGATAATATTTTAGCCAAACATCAAACAGCAAAAATCATCAAAGAAGACTTTTCGAAATTATCACCTCATTGCAATTCCGATTATAAGATAATAAAAACAATTCGTGAAAATAGTACCAAGAACGATTTAGTATTCACTAAAGCAGATAAAGGTAACACCGTCATTGCGATTAGTAAAACCGATTATATTTCTAAAACTGAAGAATTCTTAACAGCCGGAAACTATATAACATCAACTAAGGATCCTACCGCAAAATTTCAGAAAGTTGTTGAAAACATAATTTCGACAGCAAAATCATTAATTACAGACCAAGAAAAATATAAATTCATTAACTCCAATCCACAATCCCCCGAATTATATTTGTTGATAAAAACTCATGAACCTAATTACCCTATTAGACCTGTTGTTTCTTATGTAACGGCACCTTCGTTCAAACTTTCAAAATTCCTCAACGACTTGCTAATAAAACATTGCAATTTAAAATCTGAATTTTCGGTCAAAAATTCATACGAACTTATTGCCAATATCAAAGATACCACTATACCACCTAATTGCAAACTTATTTCTTTCGATGTTAAGAATCTATTTCCCAACATTCCTCCAAAAGATACGTATTACTTAGTTGAAGAATTATTAGAAAGGAATCATGTCAATACTATCATTAAATCAGATATTCTTTCATTATTAAAAATTTGTTTAGATCAAAATTATTTCCATTTCAATTACAAATATTATACTATTGAAGACGGCTTGATTATGGGCAATCCGTTAAGTCCTTTGTTAGCAGAAATTTTCATGAATAACTTAGAGAAATTAATTCATAATCATCCACTCAGTAAATATTGTTTATACTGGTATCGCTATGTAGACGATATCATTATTTGCTTCACAGGAACAGATAGACAGTTGAAAATTTTCGAAAATCATATAAATTCATTACATCCAAAAATTGCATTCACAACCGAAATAGAAAGCAATAATTCGATAAATTTCTTAGACGTAACAATATCGAATGAAAATGGAAAACATGTTTTCGCAATTTACCATAAGCCGTCACATACAGATATTATAATACATAACCCGTCGTGTCATCCATATCAACATAAAATGTCAGCATTCAATAGTTTTATTCATAGATTGATTTCCATCCCGCTATCACCAGAAAATTTCAACAAAGAACTAAATTTGATTAAACAAATAGCCAAAAATAATGGTTACAATCCCAAACTAATGAATAATATTTTAAATAAAAACAAAAAGAATCGCATTGAATGAAGTTTACCCTGTCAATAAATTGAAACAAAAATTCAACACCTTAACCTACGTTGGCATTACAAGTGAGAAACTGAAATCATTCTTAAGTAGCAATAATTTCAACATAGCTTTCCAAACTAATAATAATTTAGGCAAATATATAAAAATAATAAAACCAAACCAGGTAAAAACAATAAATCAGGTGTTTATAGATTGAATTGCAATGACTGTGATAATTTCTTCATTGGTAGAACACATAGAAATTTTAATATTAGAATATCGGAACATAAACGCAGTTTTTCAAATAAAAATCAGATTCAAATTACGCGAATCATCTCTTAGAAAATAATATTCTTTCGATTAGAACTAACGGATTTAGATAAAAGCAGAAAGGAATTATCATACACCCACCTGCTGTATATGGATGACATCAAATAAATATTGGAAGGTAGATCTTTGGGAAACCCACAGTTTGAAATTTTGCATACAGATAATAAATATTGGAAGGTAGATCTTTGGGAAACTTTAGAAATAAATAAATACAAACACTCAGGTAGACTCATCAATGAACAAGTCGATTTAAGCCCTTCACCTCTATTGAATCTTTTCGGGAGCAATCTATTCCTTAATTTTATTGGATATACCTGTCATAAATAACCACTTAAGAAGAATCAACCAATAAGCTTTTAATTACTCAAGAACATTTATACTTATATTCTCATTTATATTTTCTGCATAATCATTCGTCTGAAGAAGCTACGGTGTAGTGAGACGCGTTACGAATCGCAATTATTAAGTAAAATTCCTTAAAACACAGTACTTGTTTTTATAATCTATTTCAATTGGATATACAATGGTCACGGTGGATGGCGTCTTAGAGATGCAGAATGAGTCATCGAATTATTCAGAAAATTAGTGTGATTATATTGTCGGACTGGACCAACCTCGGACGTTGTCGCTTATATATCTTAGTCGTCAAATAGCACCTGTTCTTTATTATTTTCATTTGAGGGTACTCACTCAATTTCAAGGAATTTTCAAATACCTTACCCTCATTAACGAGATAATAACATTTTTCATGTTTTACCCTTCAAAAATTTTTTCCCAAAAATCTTCTCATTTATGAGCCTGGTATTCTAGTGCTTTATTTTGCATTTGTATTGATAACATTTAGAACCTTGAAAGCAAATTGAAAGTTTAGCACAATATCATACTGAGTAATGTCAAATTCTCATTCTCACTACTTTCAAAATGGGTCAACATTTTTTTTTTCAAATGCAATACCGCATTAACTGAAATGTATTTTAGAGACCTTCCCATTGATGTATCATATTGATACACATAGCAATCTTATTCTTAACGAAAAGAGAACTTTAATTAAAGTTACGAAAAAATTCAATTCAGTTCAACAACTGGATTTGGGATCACAAACATAATATTTAATAGAATTATAACAAGTCACATCAGATAAATTCAAACTCAAGCGGGCTTATGATGTTAATATCGTACAGAGTGTTGTCAAATGCTCACACTTTCGTAAATGGGTCAAGAGTAATTTTTTCAAATGAACTATATCGTTCAATAAAAAGTGTATTAGAGACCCTTCCGATGATGAATCACATTCGTATACTTAGATTTCCACTATAATGGATTATGGGAACAGCCGATTAATAAGCTTGACATCTATATCCTTAGGAGTGGTAAGTAACACATTAAGAAAATCCGAGAAGGCTATTTTCGGAAGCCATTCTATAACAGAAGCTGAAAATTTGTTTATTGACGAAATAGATAATAGTTCTTGTCAAACTACTTACCTGCTTACTTTCTCAATTTTGATTCAATCTATTGTAAATTATTGAATTCCCATTGAATATAATGGCCACAAATCCTGTTCTTGAACTGAATAAATTTTCTCGGTAATTTTCAATGAGATCCTTTTCTTGCAAAACAATGGATTTCTGAGCAATGTGATACACTATTGGAAAGATCTCTAAAATACCTCACATTCAACGAAATAATTTTTGGGGAATTGCATTCGAGAAATTCACTTTTGACCTATTTTTGAAGTTGTGAAAATACTTCAAATCTGGCAAGGTTCCGTAAGGTATGAAGTTGAATCTGCAACGTTATTTCAAGGATCAAAATTTTATCAATGCGAATGCGGAATTTCGAAACTATAGAGCTCCAGGTTCAGAAATAATATGATTTCTAGCAAATAGCTTTTAAGAGATAAGACAAGTAAAATTGTTATTATCTCGCTAACCGTTGAAGATAGATATAGAGAAAAGTATTTGAAAATGTTAGAATTGGAGTAAGTACTTTGAAATAACAATTATATACAGGGTTTACTCTCTGAAAAACAAGCGTTATTACGAATTTTTTATACGGCATCACGGCATTCTTCGAAATAATTTGATAAGGTAAACCAAGTCCAACAACATAATCACACGAATTTTCAGGATAATCCTATGACCCATTCTCCATAAACGTCTAATAGCTATTCACCGTAGCCCACAAATTACAGCATTGATAATTTACTTTCAAAGGGTAACAGTGATATTTTATTTTCTTTGGAGGTTGTAAAAATAGTAAAATAATTTTTAACCAATTCTAATAACATTAGTTGTAATAATCACAATAGTAATGATCAGAAAGCTCTATTTATAACCTCAAAAATATTTGTCATGCTTCAATGTAACGATAAGTTATTCTGAAAATTCAGAATACATTTCTGAAATAGGAACTATTTCAATATTTTTTAAAACAACACAACTAGGTGTTTTTTATAGTTTCACTAAGTTTGTTATATATTTCTCTACCCAAATATTCATGTGGTCGCCTACCAACTCTATATTTAAAGGAAAGTACTTTTGTACCTGTGTTGTATGTCTGCCAGTCACAATTCTGTGTCAATTTTCTTTTGTGCTTATATATTGCAGTAGCCAACTCCAATATGCCCATAGAGGGCAGCGTAAGTATTAGGGTGTATCGTTTTTGACTTTTTTTCGAAATTCAAAAAAGTATAGTGCGGAAAAGTTGCATTTGGTGGGACTGAGCATCTGTGATTTTTTTCAGAATTTTTGAACAATACCTAGGGGTCGCGCAATGCCCTTAAAGTTTCTTCTGTTGTATATAGGCAACCCGCACAACAATTTCGCGATTTCAAGTGTTTTCAGAGGTCTAAAATTGATTCTCTTGCAGTTTGTTTATGTGTATTTGTTGTCTTTGTGGTATAAAGGAAGGAAAGACTACGATGTAACGAATTAGAGGAAGAAAACAAGAAATTATAAATACCAGAGTGCTATTTTTCTCGTATTTGGTTCGGTAAGGTTCTTTATACTAAGTGCGTCAAGCACCTTCATAAGGGTCCGCTGATGATATCGTCAAAAGTATGCGATTTTTTTTTTGATCAACAGAGAATCGATATTTCTGAATTAACACTGCTGGGATGTGACGGCACTTACGTCAATACTGGTCGGATCCAAGGTGTGATGCGACTCATAGAGATAGCTATCAACGCTCCTGTGCAGCATGTTGTTTGTCAACTCCATTTGAACGAGCTACCTTTCCGACATCTCATGCGATATTTAGACGGAGAAACTAAAAATCCACAAGCAACCGGTGGACCCATTGGAGAAGCTATTTTACAATGCGAAAATCGACGAGTGACGAAGTTTGACGCCATCCCGTTGATTGGAGAGAAGACACGGAAGGTTTGACAGATATTACCACCGATCAGAAATACCTCCTACGTTTATGTACCGCTGTCTCAAGTGGACATTGTCCAAAAGAACTCAGCAAGCAGAAAACAGGCCCTGTTGTACAATCTAGGTGGTTAACAACAGCTAGTAGTGTATTACGATTATACATTAGTACCGAAAAGCCTTCGGAGGCGCTTCGCCAGTTGGCTTCGTATGTAATGAAAGTTTACGCTCCCGTTTGGTACTCAGTAAAAAAAGAACCCTCAATTGCCCAGGGTCCAATACATTTATGGAAGTCGATTTGACTGTCACGCTACCTGCCTTTCAAACTGCGGAATATTGTGGACAAGGTTATTCAGAACAATGCCTATTTTGGACACCCTGAGAATGTACTGTTCGCTATGATCAACGATGGCAATCCCGACACGAGAGCTATTGCTTGGGGAAGAATAAAAAAATCAAGATCGACGAAGACAACACGGAAGGGAATATGCGCCTTCGAATTGCCCAAATTAAAGTTCAACGCTGAGCACTACTACGATCTCATAGACTTGTTTTCGCACCCTGTGACCGAGCCTCCTCTAACCCGATAACTATCACCCGAAGAAATAGAAGAAGATATTAGGAGTCGAGCATTCTGTGATAAGGAATTAACCGCTTTCCCTGCCACACTCAGGCTGTCGAAAGACTGGTAAAATTAGGAACAGAAGCTTCTTCCTCTGTGTTTGGGCCACAATCTCGTGACGCGTACGTGAAAGCAAAACTGGAGTCCAGACAACGGATGCCATCTCTACATACCAAAAAGGACTACGCCGTTGCACAAGAAGAGCGGAAGCGTCCATAGGAAATTCTGATTTTCAAAATTTAATTTCACCAAAGCATCATTAACGTTAAATTGTATCCATGCTTTATTAACACTTGTTTGTTACAATATTCATGTGGCTTTAATTGTATTAATCTTCCATTATCATTTAATCCCAACAAAGCAAATATTATAATTAAAATTAATTTATAATGATGTTCAACCCTAATATTGTATTGTACAATAAAAGTAAAAAAGAGCCTAACAATACAGCGAAATCCTTCTGTAATTTATGCTCCATAAAAAAATAACTGAAAACAAGAGAAAGAGTTCAGAAATGTGACTTTAGAACCCTAAAATAGCTTGATAACGCAAGATTGTTGTGCGAGTTGACTATACACAACATAAGAAACTTTGGGGGCATTGCGCGACCCCTAGGCATTGTTCAAAAATTCTGAGAAAAATCACAGATGCTCGGTGCCACCAAATGCAACTTTTCCGCACTATACTTTTTTGAATTTCGAAAAAAAACAAAAACGATACACCCTAGGAAGTATCCTTAAATTTTCAAAATAATCAATGTCGGAGGTATTCCGGATATACTGCCTTTTCGGAATTTCCGAATAACACCTGATAATTCTGTCGTTTTGGTCCAAAAAAAAATATATTTATTTGATCTATATCTGGGCATGGTAGGCAAAAAGAAGCTACTCAGTACCAAGAACAGGTCCAATATTCATAACAAGAGAATATGCGAAGCTGAACCTTGCGTAATGTTTTTACTAATTTAGATGTTCTATGGTTATTCCAAAAAATTTTACACTATTAACCCTATTCAGTTGGATATCACTGCAATTGATTTTTTTCTATTACAATTGCAAAATTACACATAATTGGTCCTTCCCATATTCATATGCAATAATTTTTTCTAAATCAACTATGCAACCCATCCAAATACTCCACCACCTGCTCATCAACAACAGAGCCATCCCTCCCAGATACCATATCAGTAGTTCATCCACATCATCACCAATATCAATCATATATAAAATGAACAACAGACTCCAGAATCGAACCAGGAGATACCATAACATCAACATCCACTGCGCCAGAATTGAACTCATTGTACCTGATTTTAATCGACACAAACCGCTTGTCTCTGGTGGATAAGTATCCAGCCACTTTAGTGATCGACCACAACGTAATTATTCTTCATCTTTCCTCACCGTGTACCACATAGTCGAAGGCAATATTGACGTCGAAAATACCCCCCTACTCCATGTGTTCCATTACAGCCTCAACAAAGACTTGTATGTTATAATGTATAATAAAATAAAACAAGGTACTATGTTTTAACTATCACTAATTTATTGATGTGAAGAATGACAAAATTTTACATTGGTTGGACCGGTTTCGGACATACATCCATTATCAACAACAAGCTAATGGAAACTGAATACTCATGTACAATACAGGATTTACCATCAATAAAATGCTAGTAGAGGTCACAGTAACTTGAATAATGGTGATTGGTAGGTAATCAAGTCTACCTGGTCGTTAACGAGTTTAACCTATTGTACCCAGATACCTTGAAAATTTCCATCGATTCAAAGAAATTGAGTTTATAAGATTCATCACAGGAATGAAGAATTTTTATCTGTTGAAGTTCTGGAGAAGGATGACATTCATTCAGACAATGTGCAGCTGAAACTGAATCATATTTCTGATGTAGGAACGACCAGAAAGGTTCTTTGTATCTAGCCTTGAAAGAGCGTCCTGTTTGACCTATATAAAGGGAATTGCACTCAGAACATGTTAATTGGTATACTCCCGATTTTTCGAATTTATCGGTTTTATCTAATCTTATAAGCAGGCCTGACAATTTGCTAACTGGATTGAATGCAATATGAACTTTTTTTTTATCAGATAAAAGTCTAGCAACCTGTTCGGATGTCTTCCCAAAATATGTTAGAGACATAAACTTTTCTAGCTTTTCTCTCTTGGATTGGGGATATATCGAAAAATACGCAACAACACATTCAACATGATATATCCGCAATCCTAGAGAGAAAATCCCGAAAAGTTTATGTCTCTAACATATTTTGGGAAGACGTCAGAACAGGTTGCTAGACTTTTGTCTGATAGAAAAAAAGTTCATATTGCATTCAAACCAGTTAGCAAATTGTCAGGCCTGCTTTTCAACACAAAAGATAAAACCGATAAATTCGAAAAATCAGGAGTATACCAATTAACATGTTCTGATGCAATTCCTTTTATATAGGTCAAACAGGACGTCTTTCAACGCTAGATACAAAGAACCTTTCTGGTAGTTCCTACATCAGAAATATGATTCAGCTTCAGCTGCACATTGTCAGAATGAATGTCATCCTTTTCCAGCTAAAAATTCTTCATTACTATGATAAATCTTATAAACTCAACTTCTTTGAATCGATGGAAATTTTCAAGGCATCTAGGGTACGAAGGGTTAAACTCCTTAACGACCAAATAGACTTAATTACCTACCAATCACCATTATTCAAGTTACTGTGACCTCTACTAGCATTTTATCGATGGTAGTTCCTGTATTGTACATGAGTATTCAGTTTTCATTAGCTTGTTGTTGATAATGGACGTATGTCCAAAACCGGTCCTAGGTTAGTTCTAGGTTAGTGTGACAAAAAGTTAATTTTCTATTTGAGGAAGATACGAGTAAGTTTAAACGTTTCCAAACTCAACGGGTAGTTTGGATAATGCTGGACATACATACGTTCTAACATCAAAGCTATAACCCTTGGCTCATCCATACAAACAATGCACTTAGGCGTTTCAGAATTAACACGCTAGGTTAGGTTAAAAAACGTTCTGAACCAAAATTGCTGAAGTTACAGTGATAATGATCAATATTTCTTTTTTTCATTGATCCAAGACTTGACAATGTAACTATCAATATTCCATAGGCCACTTAGATCAAACATGTTCTCTTAAATAGTTAAATTAATCACATGCGTCACTAGGGCAATAAAATAAATTTTTCTAACACTTCTTGACCAATAATTTGATTGAGGAGGTCGTTACTTGATGAAAATCGATATACATATTTTCAATTAAATAAAACTAAAGTATTTAGATTTTCGCTATATTTACTTTCAGAAATTTTAAAGTTAGATAATCCGAGCACAAACGTAGTTTTAATTATCATAAATCAGATTCCCATTATTCTAATCACTTACTCGAAGAAAACCATAACTTTAATGATAATTTCAAAATTTTGCACAATGAAAATAATGGACAAAAACTCAATCTATTGGAAAATTTAGAGATCAACAAAGAAAATAAGTCAGGTAGGTTACTTTTTGGCAATTAGATCTAAATCCTTCTCCTTTACTCAATCTTTTCAATTCATAAAGTAAGCAACTCCGATGGGTTTTCCAACATACCCCTTGTACTTGTACCTATTATAATATTAAGTAGGAAATAAGACAAATATATAAGGAATAACTTTGTTCATTTGTTTATATCTATCTGATGAAGCCACAGTGTGGTGAAACCGGTCATAGTTTTGTTAATATAGAGAAAATCTAAATACTTTAGTTTTATTTCATTGAAAATAAGCTCTTGACCGTTCACTACAAAAAATCCACTATTCCGTTTGTCATTGACGACAAAACATATGATACATATTTATAGAAACATTTCTGAATTTTAACGATAAATTATTTGAGAAGCGCCCTGTATATTCATTCGCACCCATCACATCGCATAAGATGCTGAGATCAAATTTCAACTTCATATTATTATCATTTATCTCGACTGTTTCGAAGTTTCTCATTCATCTTCATAATTGAACCCTTCATTTTCGAACATTGTTCTCATGATGGATCAATAAAGTGTTCCTGGTCTGAATTATGAATTTCTTCAAGTAAAGATGATGGATTCACGTCATCCTTCAGTTCCTCTTGATTATCGTAACTTGAAGTATTGTTCAAACATGCTTGACCATGATAATGGACACGACCGATTGAGCAGTTGAATTCCTCTTCATCATAACCATATTCGAAATTACATCCTATAAGTACTAAAAAGTTTATCGAAGATTGACTGAAATTGTCGGTTCTAAGATACAGAATGACGCATCAAATACTTTCTACCAAAAGATCTGTAAATCCATCTTTTTCATCCATACAACTTTTTTAATTTATATTTTCCCGAGCTCTTCTTTCCGTTTAATGTCCAGGAAAAACTGCTATCTTCCTTGAAATGTTTAATACTTTACTTCCATATTTTCCGCTTTCAGCTGAGTTTTTCTGGCAGTTCTTACATCTTTTGACTGGAGTGTCAGTAAAGTCCTGATCGTTTCTTCGAAATACCTCATCTATTTACCTCATTCTTAGCAAAGGTAAAAAGCGCATTGAATGTTGTTATTCCATTCGTTTGGTTCATAAATTAAACAGAACACTTCGACACCGGGTTAAAAATATATCATTGTTCTTGAAAAGTAATGATTATGATTGATTTGTAGCAAAAAATTGAAACAACTACATCTGAATACACAATTGGCTCATATTTATGTACGAAAATTAATGGCAAAGTTAACGAGTTAAGTGTCTACCCTAACCGATGTGCACACAATTGCAAATGACTCTAGAAACAACATTTGTTGGATGTGGAGTGATTATCTTTGCTTTGAACTTCTTTGAGATGTAGCTCAGATAACAAATAACAAAAAATTGTTTCCCAAAAACTGAGTATTCAAAGCAAATATTTTTTCCCTTCAGTATATTCAATAAGAGTAGGGAAATGAAGGGCAATCCAAAAGTGAAATAAACCTCATAGACATAGCTTGCTCCTATTAAACTAATCTCATTCGCTGGATTCAGTTCGCTCGAAAAGAGTTTGAAGGAATGAAACTTTATTTTCATCGCAGGTATTCTTCGTGTATTTATCGCAAATTCGCTTCACACATTGCCGAGATCTCGAAGTTGTAAGTCTGCTCAGCACAGTTGCAATCATGCAAGGTATTCACCTAATCATCTAAAAACTACATCTCATTTAACTGGCTTTCAGAAAGCCAATGCCTCATCCTCTTCTCTAATGCATCCAAACTCAAACCTAAAAGACTACTCGGTATTTTATTGATTTCATCTACAATTATATAAGAAAAGCAACGCTGAAACATGGAAGCACGATAACGCGGTATGGCAAGCTTATGTCCGAACCTGATGTTGATGCTATGAACGTCTGTTCTATATTTGATTCGTCGGTGCAGATAGGAGGGTTTCTTCTCATTCAAAATCATGTAAAACAGACTCAGCACATGCAGCCTTCTTCGATTCGCCATGTTCAACCAACCCAATTGCTGCAGTCTGTAAAACGTGCGATCTGTGCGTCTAAGGTTGAAAACAATTCGAACACACCAGTTTTGAATTTTCTGAACTCAGGCCACATTCTGTTTTGTCAGACATATACGGTATCGCAATAATTGAGGTGAGACAACACCAGCGCTTCACAAAGCATTTTTCTTGTCGAATATCTAGAAAGGGTGGTTTGTTGCCATCTTCAGTAATTTTGTTGAGTCAAACTTCCTAAAGCGCAATTGAAGCCGTGATGGTATTCCTTTCTTCTAGCTCCTCTACAATCCTGAAAGAGTAAACTAAAGTATTCAGACATACGCTTTTGCGCAATGTCATATGCCCATTGCCAATATGGATGACAAGTGCGTTGACACCAATGACATTCATTATCGAATAGAATATAATCATTGGCACTTTTTGTTTGATCATACATCATAGGTTGAACGCATTTGGTCTGCGGTAGCCACTCCACTTTCTGTGCAATTATAAAATGTGATTATCTCTAGTTGTCTGTTCTGTTCAGATGAACGTCTTATAAAGGTTATAATTACGAAGAGAAGAAACAAGAATCACATTTTGTCTCACCCTTAAAATATACGAGACTCTCCATTTTTGAAACCGAACATTCTGTCATTTCCTTTACGTTTACAAAACCTGGTGGCAATTCTCTCTTATTCTTTCTATCTGCGCCAACTAAGGAGAGCTTATCATCATAGTTAAATCGGATGGACGAATAAGGGCTAAACCATTCCATTGACTACGTCAGATGACTTGTTAGTTAATAGAAAGAGCCTTGGGCAATAAGCCTGTAAACACGTACATAAAGGTCTTTTATGAGTCATCCATAGGGAACAGCTTGATG
This sequence comes from Cryptolaemus montrouzieri, assembly GCA_013387265.2. NCBI lineage: Eukaryota > Metazoa > Arthropoda > Insecta > Coleoptera > Coccinellidae > Cryptolaemus > Cryptolaemus montrouzieri. Next base: position 110,100,879 of record JABFTP020000185.1, read on the forward strand.
GCTTAACACTTTCGTGTTAAGGAGATTATACTACCGAATAGAGGACGTACCTCTAAAACTTGAAAGCATTCCGTCAACAGTTTAATTTTTTTCGACAATTTTTGACAAAAAATTCAACATTTTTGCAAATACCTCAGAACCAATCGTACTGATTTCTTTGATTTCGGTCATCCAAGCGAAAACCCTTATTCAGTGTTTCAAACCGTGTTAGGCTCATTTTGAGGTTAAACTTTTCGACGCTATCATTTTCTTTCCTCCACAGTTCCTACAAACTTGGTCGATTTCTTCTAAAAGCTCCTGCGAGGGACAGTTATCACATAAATACCCTAAGTTCAGTCAAATCAAGTAGACTAATATCCCTTTTTGAGGCAAACTTTTTTTATTCCTTTATTCCTTCAGTATATTGATTTGTCCAGTTGACGATTACGTCAAGATTGGTATCTTTGAGACAGGAATTCAAGCAATCCATTGCAGTTTCATCTGCTCTAGTTGATATTATGGTCACTGGAATGCGAGTGATGAGCTTTTCAGACCCCCTACGTTTTGACTCATTCGGTGCCTTCCTGATCCATGTTGGCGTTTTATTCTTCCCTTATGTTAATGATTTTTCTTCGTCACAAGCGTTATTATTTGAATCGTCCTTACGTTCTTGTTCAGTGGCCTTATCGTCATTCTTTTCTTCTACTTCATCTTTTGACGTAGTTTCACTTTCTTGAATCAAATCTTCTATTAGGGCAGGATCCTTATCTTCATCATGAAATACAAACTTCTTCAAGTCCTCGATATCTTTTCATTGATCAAGTAGAACCTCCCGTTCGCCATGTATTAAATTAAATATATTTGTTCACCGATTACCAGTTCTAAGAATCTGAAATAACTCAGAAAAAAAGCATATTCATTTATCGCTTACGAGCTCAGTCGGAATGTGTTAATTTTGCATACTACTTCAGAATATGATTATATACTTCGGTTTGGAGAAGATAACCTTATGAGCTAATAAAAAATATCGTCAAAAAAATTAACGAAGTAGAAAAATTAAGGAATTAAAACGGCTTGGTCACAATTTCCTCTGGCTTAGCTCTTCTTGACTACCATACGACGAGTGTAGTTGAGAGTGAAACAGATGACCTCTTATGAGGAAGGAAGGATTACCTGTCGCTTAAGGGGCGATTGGGACAAATACATACACCGCCAAAAGTCTTACCACCTCCCAAGTATTTTCCGAGAAAAAAGAATAAATTAAAGAAATTTCATATAAGTTCTATTGCTCCTTCATGATGAGATGGAACAATACTTATCTCATTCGTTTTTCTGGTTTCACACAGAGAAACTTCAATCTTTTTAAAACATAAAAACATGTTACCAAATACGTATCCGGTATGGTCACCACTATTTTGCATCATGATTTTTGATGCTGCGACTAGGGATGATATTCCATTTCTCTCGTAAGCGTTTATGGAGATCCTCCATTGTGAAGGTGGATTTTCTGTATTGTTAAGTGCCACCTCGAGTTGGCTGGCCATTGCTTTCTTTGATATGCATACCGGTTACTTATTTAGCAGTTTTCAGCTGTTTTGAGGTTTCCATTTTCCTACGTTTTCTTCTTTGAAAAATCTGAGAAAACAAATGAAGGAATGAAAGAATAGTATTGTTGCATCTCTTAATGAAGAGAGTAATGAAACCTTTATCAAAATTATTCCGTTTTTGTTCCGCTTTCAGAAATACCTCGGGGAGCCACAGTTGTGACCGGCGAAGGGTTAAGCAAGAAACCAAATTCTGAAATACTTCTGAGATCACTTATTAGTGTAGGTGGAGTTTTATTCTTACCCACAATATCAATATTTCTTAAAATTTCAAAAATTCAAAAACTTTTTACCCACTTTCGTTGAGCGAAATTTGCTTAATGATCCAAAATGTTGGGGAAAATTTTTTTCTTAGTTGCTTATTCGTGCTCAAGACGGAGATCTAAAGCTACATTTGCGCATTCTCAGAACTCCTACTGCGTTGCTTTTTTAGACTTTTTTTTCGACTCACTCATATTTCACATTTTATTCATCCTCCACTGATTGGCTCATGTGGACTCAAGCTTCAATTCTTTGTATGAAATTGAACCATCCGTTGTACTGAAAGATGATTTATGAAGTTCGAAAATTTGCCAAAAATGTTCTTTTCTCTTTCATTCTGCGTCGTATTGATCCAATGCATTCAATGCTCCTTGTTATGATTCGTTTAGTACTTCTCAAGATACAGAACACTCAAAAGCACTCATTGAATTTCTTTTCCCTTAATAAAGCTGTAAAGTTTGAAGATTCAGTGTGCTACATATTTTTATACTGATTTTCACGAACAAAATGACTCAAATTATTAACTTTCGATGAAAAGGCGGTAGATGAGTAAGTATGAGTGTAAACCGTAAAAGATTATGATCCGTGGAATCAAACAACCTCCTGAAATTTTCTCGATTTTCATGCATTCTGTTCAAGAAAGAAAAAGACCAGCGTGATATGAAGACGGACGGCAGGATGGTCGAACAAAGAGATTTAAAAATTTTAGCGGGAAAGCCGACGGCAATACCTGTAGGCCTACGCCAAAGGCCTACCAGTTTGAGAAAGCTGTATCATGGAAATGCCATGTTAATATTATAATTGGAATTTTCCATTCATTAGAAGGGATGATTGATGCTATTTTGTCGAAATTTTGCGTGAAAGTTTTCATTTATTCAATCTGGAAGCAGATAACAGAATAATTAGTTCAGGCTAAAGGCTGCCCAAGGTATTTTTTGATTTTTGAAACCGTATCTGGAAACAGTTTTGATGCTATTTCTCACCATGTTGTTACAACTACAAATCGAAACAGTAAATATATCACCGGTTTCGTCTTCTTGGTCCCAAATCATATAGAATCTACTTTATTTATGAAATAATCAGGATTTGCGCTAGAATTAATGTACTGAAAGTAGTTATTCTACTTGGTCGTTGTCACATTCAACTGTATTGAGTGTTGTGTGGGTTCATGCATTGTCCTAGTAAATCATGAGGTTTGTGTTTGAATCTTCCACTTCTTACCTCTTCTTCAGCCTTCTTCGGTCCACTTCTGATCATAGGCCTTTCCGCAACTTTTCCACTCCTGTCGATTTTGTGCTATCTGCATCGAGTTGTTTCCTACTTATTCTTTCACATCGTCAACCCATCGTTTCTGTGGTCTTCCTCGATTCCTCTTTGTTTCCCTCGGTTTCCATTGCAGTAATCTTCTGGTCCACGTTTCATCAGAGTGCTGCCTTGCAATGTGCCTGGCCCATTTCCATTTCATCTCTGCTCTTCGCCTGATTATAACCTTCACTTTTGTTTTTCTTCAAATTTCCTGGATTTTGACTCTGTCTCACGAAGATATTCCCAGCATTGCCCGCTCCATAGCCCTTTGGGTAGTTCTTAAACGTTTGGCACTCTGTTTTGTGAAGGACATTGTTTCTAGACCATACGTTGCCACTGGCAGTATACATGTGTCATACACCTTGCGTTTAAAATTCATTGGGATGTCCAAGTTTTTGCGGAGCTGTTACAGATTTTTGAATATAGCCCGGGTTAGCCCCATACGTCTAGTTATCTCTGCGTATTGATTGTCTTTTCCTTATCTGAAAGAGTGTCCAAGATATAAATATTTCTCTACACTCTTCATAATCTCGTTGTTTATAGATATCTGAATTTCAGTGGGGCTCATGATCTCGGTTTTCTTCGTATTTATTTCTAAGCTAACTCTCTCAGATGCCTCCTTCAGCTGCTTAAACATTTCTTCCAATTCAGCCGGATTGCTCGACGTGACAACCATGGCACCCACAAAACGAAAATGACTTAGGTACGATCCATCTATTTTTATGCCTTCTCGCTGCCATTGCAGTTTCTTGAAAACATCCTCCATAGCCATAGTAAACAACTTCGGAGAAATGGGATCACCCTAGCGCACCCCTCTCTGCAAATTTATCTTATTTATGTTGTGGATTTGGCTATTTTTACGTGCATTTTTGCGTTGTCGTAAATATTCTTAATTAAATTGCTGCCGTTCAATCTTAATCAGACGCTGCGTGCTAGTTTCTGGCCAACCCCGAGTATTTCATTTCCTTGGTACCACCCATATCTGGGAGGCCTTCCCCGATCCGTCACCCGGAGAGGTGCCCAATGGAGGAACTAGCAAAAACCCCGCAAGGGGTGTTTGAATATTTATGTTTAAAAAATTGAGTTGTGTTTGGAGTTGATTTGTTGGAGCCGATCGCTGATTTACAATAAATAAGTATTCGTTTACCGATCACCAGCAACAGTTCTCTGATGTTACAAGAAAACATATGATTTTTTCACTTTTCGTTAACCTTGAAACTAACAGGAGTATTTAAGAACAACTGACGAGGTCTATAGTACTTTCCTTCTGTGAGTTTATCATTGATGAAGCAAATACAACATTTTCCCTAGAAACCGTCTCATTCCTGAGTTCCTATTCAATATAGGAACTTCTTAGATAGTGCAGGACATTTCGTAAGCGAGCGCAAACTCGCTCCTTACGAAAACGTCATGAGTCGTCATCGGTCAGTTTGATTCTCTTTAAAAAAATAAAGAAGTATCGTGATCTATCAACATCCCTCGAATGATTCTAACATCATTCGTACTCAAATTGTGGAATTCTTGTAACTTTTTTAAGTTGAAGTATGTGTATATGTTACAAAGCATAGTTGTTGTCTCCGATGCAATAAATCCTCTATGTGATTCCGGAACTGTGGAGAGCATTTCTCTTCTCCCTCATCTTAGCGAGCTCATCGCTAGTTGATTAATAATATGTCCTTCATGACCCTTACTGCATATATGTTCTACTCTAATTTTATCTACTGGGGTCGTACTGGCACTCGAATATGAGTTTTGTTAAGAATTCACACTTACTTAAGACTTTCAATACTCATACGAATTCATAGGTTTATCTCTTTTACTTTTGACTCTCTCTTGTATTGCCAGAAATTTTGCCTGGAGTATCTAATAGCTTCCATGAAAATTTATTGATCTTCGTAGCAGCGCTGCAGATTTCTACCGTTACTCTGTATTTCATTTTCGACTGATCACTTCTGCGATTCATCTTCTGTGTTTTTAGGTTCCGTCCGAATGCAGCTTTCCCAGTTGAAGATTCTTACACTATATTACTCACTAAAGCTGAGCTGAGATATATAAGTGTCTCTTCTGGAAGACTTGCAGCTGCTTCTTCCATTAGAAAACAAAGATACTGATTCTGATATTTTTATTATCATGCACGCAAGCCTTTAGATCTTGTCAAACTGCCGTATCCAAATACCATGTTCCGTTCACTTCCACCATACATTGATTCCTTGAAACATGATTGATCCTACCGTTTGAATCTAGATTCAGTGATTGATTTTAGTTTTGAAGTTTCATGTTGTCTTGAGGTTTATAGTACACTCGTGACTCTATCCATCATCTCGTGGAGATGCCGACTAAAATTACCAACAATGAAGCAGTCCACCCTCGAATGAACTAAATTTTGCTGCTTTATGTTTTTCAGTCTACATGTGCAGAACCTAATGGCAGAAAATTTTCTTTGGAATTCTTTACGCATAATTTTTTAAAAAAAGTTCCATATCGATATCTCTTGATAATTCTCCGCACATCATCGACATTTCCTTCATCACGATAGTTTGAACAACATCTTCATTACCTCTTACGAGGTAATGAAGTATTTCTAAGCGAGATAGAGCTTCAGTACATTTTATGAGAACAGTGAGTTCAACTAGAAAATTAAGGAGTACTTTGTGAATCAGAAATTACAAACTTTGACCGTGAATATGATATACCCTCTTAGTTTAGTTTTCCTAACCCAATTCGGTAAAGAAACTGAGCCAACAACTACTGTCCCATTGACTAAATGAGACAAATTTGATAATTTTAGCGTGTATCATCTAAATTGTTCTATACTTAGCTCCTTTTGAACACCTCAAAAAGTTCAATGTTTCATGAATATAAGAATTAGATGTAATGGTTTTCGAATCGAATACTTGCATTCAATCTTTATCAAGTTATGTCAAATGTATCAACTAATCTTGACGTTTTTGGTAGAGATAATAAAATGTATCAGTTGCGGATATATTGCATAATTATTTCAGCGTCAATTTCAATTTGTTGTGTTCTTTTCTCTTGCAAACCCAGGTGAACGAGCATAAAGCGACATCATTGATGAACAAAAAATGTTAAGAAAAATTGAAAGGCTCCAGTCTAACAATTGCTAATTGCGTATTGTTTTTGGTCAATCTAGAATGTCTTATATATTTAGCACAGACTACTTCTTCATAAGCTTTTTAAGGAATTAGCAATCGTTAGATCTATACAAACAAAACTTAAAGGCCATAATTTAACCCTTTGTAAAGCTTGCAAAGATAACACTATCACGATTTTAGAAACTGATATGTATATTGAAACAGAAAGACTATTTGTTCCTGAAAAATTTATTGAATTACATGTTGATCCTACTAACAGATTTCAAAGTCAAGTCATATCTCTAATTAAAAAGTGTACGAATTTGTTGCAGAAACATGGGTAAATATGACTGTTATGAATAGAAAAGTTGCAAACTTATATTCATTATATTTTCTATGAAACAAAAACATGGTATTTAGATTTTCACTATATTAACTAAATTATGACCGGTTTCACCACACTGTGGCTTCATCAGATAGATACAAACTAATGAATAGAGTTATTCCTTATATATTAGTCTTATTTTCAACTTAATATTACAATAGGTACAAGTACAAGGGGTATGTTGGAAAACCCATCGGAGTTGCTTACTTTGCGAATTGCAAAGATTGAGTAAAGGAGAAGGATTTAGATCTAATCGACTATTGAGTGACCTACCTGAATTCTTTTCTTTGTTAATCTCGAAAATTTCCCATAGATTGAGTTTTTGTCTATTATTTTCATTGTGTAGAATTTTGAGATTATCATTAACGTTATGGTTTTCTTCGAGTAAGTGATTAGAATAATGGGACTCTGATTTATGATAATCAAAACTACGTTTGTGCTCGGATAATCTAACTTTGAAATTTCTGAAAATTCTACCAATATAAATTATATTAAAATCCCCGCAAGACAGTTTATAAATACCTGATTTATTACCTTTATCAATTTTAGATTTGCAGTTTTAGATATGTCGGCCTAAAGAATTATCAGTTCGGAACGCTATATTGAAATTATAATGCGAGATGAATGATTTTAATTTTAGACTAGGATTACCAATATAAGTTGTTGTATTTTGTGTTAGAACTTTTTATACTTCAAAATACTTCCTGGATTGTTTTGGTTTTTTTTGCGTGAAATCATGTTCTCAATCATACTTGGACTGTAACCGTTCATTAGTTTGTATCTAAATGATGAAGCCACAGTGTGGTAAAACTGGTCATAGTTTTGTTAATATAGTGAAAATATAAATACCATAGTTTTATTCCATTGAAAATATGTATATCGATTTTCATCAAGTAACGACCTCCTCAATCAAATTATATTCATTACCAAAGTTCACAAGGTAGATTGTCCCATAGGACCTATTGTTTCATATGTAGGTGCTCCGGCTACTGAATTATGTAAATATTTGAACAAAATACTTCCAAATTGGATACAAGACAATCCAATTTACTCAATACAAAACTCCATAGAATCAACCAATCACTTGAGTTCTCTAAAATTCCGATAAATGCTAAATTAGTATTCTTTGATATCATTAATCTATATTCGTCTACACCCTGCCGTGATGTCAAAGCCACAACTACGCAACAACTACAATCCAATAGTACATTAAGACTCACTCATATAGAAAACGATGTCAGCTGTAAACCTGTCTCCGACAAAGTTATCTCAAGTTCAATAATAAAACATATCAACAATTAGATCTTCATGGTCTCCGTTATTAAGTGAAATATTTATGACAAATTTAGAAAATAGAATTTTTGGTTCCTGAACATCCTAATAAAGAAAGTATTTTTATGGAAAAGATATGTAGATGATATCTTCTGTATTTAGATTGACACAGACAGACAACTCAATAGTTTATTACACTTTTAAAATTCTTTTCATCGATTGATTGAATTTACAATGGAAAATGAAAATAATGAAAAATCTTTTAACTTCTTGGACTTGTCGATTAATAGAGCTCATGACTCACTCGCCTTTAAAATATACCGAAAACCAACCTATTCGGATACCCTGATTCATAATAGTAGTTCCCAATACCAGAGTATCATATTTAGCGCTTTTCATTCTTTCATGCACAGATTGCTTTCCATTCCTTTCTCAGTTGTCGATTTAAGTTTTACAATTAATCACTAAGAACAACGACTACGAACCAAAATTTTAATTGATACCTTAATAAGACAAAAACGACATAAACTTTCAATGCATTTATCCGTTGCATACTGAGAAATCTAACAGAAAATTTCCAATTATCTTTATTCCTAATATTAGCAACAATATATGTAATATTAACACCATCAATTCTGATAAAAAGAATTTGGGTTCATTTGTTGGTTATTAATAAAGATAAAATAAAATTATTGGATAAAAGCGGAGTATATAAAATACACTGCAGTTAATATGAGACATTCTATATAGATGCATCGAGAAGAGAGTAAAGAACATGGAAGATCTATTCTCCAAAATAAAAATTCTATGGGTTTTAAGACCACTGCATCAACAAAAATCGTTTCATAGATTTAGAGAGTATAGAACTCATGCATCCAGGTAATAAAGGAAAAAGGATGGACATCTTGGAGATTTTTGAAATTACGTCCGCGCATAGGAAAAACCAGCCAATTTGCAACGACCAACTAGACTTCAATTTACCTCCTTTTGTGAATGCCGTTATACATAAGTGAAATCACTTATTTTGAATTTAGTATTGTATTAGTCTTGATAATGGGCTAACAACCCGAAATATATGTCGAGTATTTTTGATAAATATTTGTGAAACCTTTGCCAAGTGATAAACCAATCATTCGTTCTTTTATATATTGAAATCAAAGTCCCCTTTTGATTTTCATGGAACAAAAACGCAAGCTTTCATTATAGCTCAGAAACTGTTGGACTAAACTTGAAAAAAGTGCATGTAAAATGGAAAAGCCATATATACATAACTTCGAAAAAAACAGTCGAGGTATTGGCACTTCACTGATTACGAAAAATTTCAAAATTTCCAAATAATTTGAAAAATAATAGATAGCTTGAATCGGTTGGAGAAATGAATTTCTCACGCAAAAATAACACGGGGTCATTCTCCTGCATTCACAATCTTTCACATAGCTCCTGTGCTAAAACGCCGAAATCGGTCCATATTGTACATCACCTGAGAAATAATCTGATTTCATATCTGTAAACTGAAGAGACTGATTTTGAAGTTTATTTAAATGCTTTCTTACTGCACCTATCGTTTTTTCTTAAAATTAATTCGAATTACCATCGTGAAGTAACAATCTAGGTTGATGATCGATTGGAATAAAAATTTCGAGATTTGATACTTTTCTTTTCACCTTTTCATTTAAGTGCATGGCCGTACTCCAAAAAATCATTACTTTGCCCAATGCTGAATAACACTCTGTAGTCACCGAAAAGAATGTATATTCGTAAGCAACATATACTACTGTTCAAATATGTGCAAAGCTTATTTTTACCATACCTACAGTTATTTATGGAAATCGAATTGAATAAGTAAAAATCTGATTCTGGAAAACTAAACTTATAGTTCCTTGAATTTAGAAATTCAATTCTTAAAAATACTACGATATGACTATTTTGTTCCACACAGTACTGATTTCACTCATGATGAAAATAATAAAAATAAAAGATAACTCTACATGTAAAATTGTTTTATGTTCATCTTCCTTACACCTACAATTATTCATGGAAATCTAATTGCATTTGTGAAAATTGAATTTTAGGTTAGCATACACTGTGTAGATGGTAGTGTACGTGTATTTATATTGGAACTCTCGGTAAATTTTCCTCGATGTTCTTGAAATAATTTTCTGTCGAGCTCTGCGACTATTGATAGACAAAATTCTACATGTACATTTGATGACAAAAAAGAATCGTACCAAGACCCCACGGAGAAATTCTATTTCCATTTGCTGCAGAATCATCCTATATAATTTCCAACAAAATACGTTGTATAATGTACAACAATTGTTCCATTACTTCATGATAATTGAATGAATATTTTCTCGCTGTTCAAAGAAATACGCAATTTGAGAATATGAAGCTGCAATGAGACGAGACTAATGAATCATCTCCTACTGTTTTTACAGCTGTTTTCCTATGTGCATCAATGCACTAAGCACAGCATTTCTCTGATATATACTGGAGTAATTTCGAGAAAATCTCAGAGAAGCTTCGAATGTTTGCACCTTATAGTATTAAGGATATTTCTGTTTATCTATTCAGTAAATTTTCAATACTGCAAGACGCCTTTCTAAACTTGTATATACACATACTGGGGGCTCGATTTCCCTTATCAATCTCATTTCAACTGCATGTCCCTATATAGCGTAATCTCTCTGGAATATATTCTCTTAAGGTCAACCATACAGTAACAACTCATGTTGTGATTTGATACTAGTACGGTTTATTCGGAATAATCAGCAGTAAAGTTACATGATATAAATTAAAGAAATATTAATATATTCAGTTATTTACTGAAAGGAAACCGGAAATTCGAGTTACGACTTATAGCTTTTATTTAAAAACACTCAATTACCGTAATAAATTATTTTCAATTAAAAATGCATTGATTTAGCTTGCTATAGTTTAATATGGCATTTTTTTCATTTTCCGAGAGTATATATTTGAAGAATACCATTTAAATGTGACAGAGTTCGTAAGTTAAGCTTACAAAAATTACTCTGGACATTTGTTGGAAATGCGTGATAAGCCTTGGGTTTCTCGAAGCGCTGGTTAAACGTGCATTAAGTTTCTACATTTATGGACGAATAAGAAAAGAAAAGAAAAACTTTTCGGTACAAAACTGCTATGACCTGGAAGAAATCTGTTAACCACCATGATGACTGCTATCTGTGGTTGGTAGATACCACTGTTATTAACCGAAAAAATCCAGCCAAATGGGAATATCCTTCCATACAATCGGTATAGACGAATTCAGAGACCTAGAACTTCCCCTGTATCTCAAGCTAATTTTCCACAGCAGAAGTGAAGAACAGGGCGAGCCAATCCACCAGGACCTTCGTACTATGGAGAAGCTCTATCAAGACTACTGAAACGCACACATAGGGCTGACTATTGTTGGATCATTCAGAGCAGCTCACTGACTACAACATTCACGAGCAAATCTTAAAGAAGAAAGTTTTTTTGATTTAAGAATTTTATAAAATAAGATATTAAAATGGACCATGTTACATATTTTCTGAACTAAAGCTGATACAGCAATTTTAATTACGGGTTTCAAATCGTTATTGAAAAGTAGGCTCATATCATATACCATAACTCAATCATAAGAATTGCTGATGAAAGAGTGTTGATGCAAATAAACGTAAGATTAAAGTTTGGTTATATATAAACGAGCTTGTTTGTACTTTTAAAATTTCGCAACCTGCGTAACTCCGACTATGCAAGACAGAAGGTTCATCGAACTGATGAATATTTGGTCCCCACTAAGATCCTGCAGATTCATGGAAGTAATCTCCCACATTTGGTTGCTGGTAGAGCCATATATATATTAAAATATGTTTGTGTCAGAATAATCTGCAAAAATTATGTGTTAGTACAAGATGGCTAAAATTTGTTGCCCTTGAATGGTAATAGAGATGTGAGGATGATGTTTCCACGAAGCGGTGATACTTTTGATAAGACAAAATATACAGTCAACAAAGCTTTCATAGCATCCTCCGTTTTCAAAATAGAGTGATTTTTAAAATTTTAATTTAATTTTTTCTAGTACTTCTCATATCTTAGTTATTCTTCAACACGGCCCAATAGTGAGAAGTGTATCTTACAGAATTTTTTACAGGAATGCAATGGTGTAACCACTTTTCCTTAGGTCATACACTTTTCTAAGCAATAGATTAAACTTGTAGTTTTTCTGAGGAATAGTTTACATTTTAATGTGACCGAATTTCATTCATTGAAACCTTTATAAATATATATATATATATATATATATATATATATATATATATATATATACATATGCTTCCCAAAAATTGATGAAAATCCTACTCATAACATCAAAATAGCATTTTTCGTCCTCCAAAACTATCAAAACCCCAAGTGTTATTCATATTTACTAACTTACTAACTTGACTAAGATCTCAACGAATAATGTCGATTACGTGAAAATATACAGGGTGTTCCATTGATTTCTAAGCAAGCGAATAGACCACACTTCATTAATGATATTCGTCATATGCATTTCTTATTCTTAATAGCCTCTCAAATTGTAAGAAAGAAAGAGTTTACCTGCGGCCTATGCGCTCTCACAGAGATGGTTTTGTTTTGTCGCTGCGCAGGCGTCGAAAGCACGTCACGCACCTGTCGTCGAAAAGGTTACGCTCGACGTTTAACGCCATATATCACTTCATCAAATGTGAACCAAAGTTATTGAATTTATCGTATATCAGTGTTTCTTTTGTTATAAAATGAGCCGTCAGCCAATAACACAAAGTGCATTACTTGAGGGAATATAAAGGGAGGATGAAGAAACTAAATTAGAACTTAGAATCAGGAAAGGTCACTGTAAAGATCAAGGCATTGCGGTTTGATAATGCCATCACACGAGAGTCTCGTCGCACCTTGAAAAAAGCTGTACCAATAAGAGATGTTTTATAGAATTGTTCACACTGAAGTGTCTTCTACCTTATTCTGTGAGGAAAGATGCAGCCATCGATGAGGTGATGGCAGGTTGACGGAGAAAATATCTTTTCCGACAATATATAAAATATAAACCCAACATAAAGGAATAAAACTTAATCCGCTTGAAGATGCTACTACGTTTTATGTTCTCAACAATAAACCTTATGCTGTTAAGGAGCGTGAGGGTTCGTACCAGTGTGTAATGCTGCATCAGATATTGTGAAGTGACCAATATCTGGTATTGGAAGAAATGTAACAATCGACAATTGGTATCTTGGTGGACAGTTTGGCCAAAAATCATAAAATTTCTGTTGTGTATATTATGCGCAAAAATGGAAAGGAAGTTCCTCTTTGCTTTACTGATAAGAAGCAGCCTGAATATTCAAGTCAATTTAGCTCCTCCGACACGGCTACATTGGTGTCGTACATTCTTAAATAGTATAGATCGGTAATTCTGATATCATCGGTTCATAGTGCCGCTGAAACTGATGAACGTACGAAGGGAAATCTCAAACCAAATATCATAACTTTTCATGGTAAAACAAAACGTGGTTCCGATGAAGTAGATGAAAAAGTTAACATCTTTTCGACATCAAGGAAGAAAAGTGATACCCTTTTTCGTCTTCTGGATATTGATGGAATAGTCCATGGTAATATTGAGGGCAAATAACGTGGTTATGAAAAAAAGGTGAATGTAGTTACGTACTTCAGACATTGAACTGACAAAACAGAGGAGCAATGATGGTTAACCTTCCAACAAAGTTGACGAGAAACATGGAAAAGTATTTGAATATTGATGCTGAAGGAGTTGCTGGTAACGAAGCAAGCTTTAGTTTGAGCATGTGCGGAGGGAGCAGAAAAATATGTCCAGCATAAAAAAGAGGCTATCGATGGCTCAATGCACTTCTTGTCGGAGAAATATTTGCAGAAAACCCACTAAATCTATTTGCAATGAATCTTATCTCGATAAAGAAACTGATTCTGAAGGAAACCACGTTTATTTTTATATTTTAATTTCTGATTGATTTTACTTGTCCAAAGTACTTACACTTATTGGTTTTGAATTCGTAAATGGCTGTTTAATCCAAAGAATGTTCGAGTTATGTTATTTGATTTTTCAATTTGTTTTGTCTAATGTTGAGTTACTTGTATTATATAATCTGAGTTGGAGCATTATTATCGGAGTACAAAAATACGGATTATTGTATTATTATAGCTTAAATTCTCTTATATATCCCATAGGTCTTTTCGATTACTCGTGGCCACTACTGTAAAAACAATAGCGCGCCCTGTTCAAGGTTAAAGAAATTACAAGGAAGTTTAAACTTCAACTTAAAAACCGTACCCTTGTGGTTTCACAATTAGATTAGATTAAACGATAACCGAGATTGGAGGGGTAATTGAAAATGGAAAATTATGGAAATCATCCTGTATCTCCAAAACTAAGGGTGTTCTGAAAGTTGGCACAACTGTTTTCTATACTGATGCAGAGTTTGAACTCGATCTATCATTTAGTTTGTTTACATTGCTCGATTTTGTCAGTTCTCACGAATCGATTTTGCAATGGATACAATGGAAAAATATAAAGTGAAGAAAATGGTACTTGAAAATCGTCATTTAAGTTCAAGGAGATGGACAATAAATTTTCTGTGTCTAACGAATCAATTTGTAGAATTTTAAACGACTGTTTGGGCATGAAACGCGTTGCGGCTCAACTAATCCAAAAGACCTTTAAAAATTGTATCGCATGAAGGTTGCTGAAGACATTCTAGAACGAGTCAATTCCGACCCCACATTCCTAAAACGCATTGTAACTGGTGATGAGACATGGGTTTATGAGTTTGACATGCAAACTAGTCAATAATCTTCGGAATAACGCCTACCAATTGAATCGTAACCGATAAAACCACTTCGAAGTCAAGGTAACGTTGATTATTTTCTTCGATTATTGCTTTGTTGTGCACTAGGAATTCTTGCGAGAACGTTAGTCGGTAAATAAAGAATATTACCTGAGCATTTGAGAAAGCGAATTTGTCAACAAAGGACAGATTTGTCGAAAAAACTTGAATTTTGCACCACGATAATGCATCATCTTTCAAGGCTATTTGAATTGTGGAGGCCGTTACTTGATGTAGATCCATAATATAAATGAGATAAAAAACACAAGGTTTAACTTTAATCTACACTTTATTTGAAAAAATTCGACGACGTTTCGCTGAAACAGCAGCTTTATCAAGAATGAAAAACAGAATGAAGAGTATGGTATTATAAACAAATCGTAGAACAAGTTGGATGAATAACAGGAAAATCCACACCGAGCCATTGTACAGTTAGTATGAAAGGTAATAAAAACTAATTAAACAAGTTAAGTAGGGGTGAGTAATTCACATCTACCTGTTCATTCAAAAGATTGTCCGAATGTTTGTATCTATTTATTTCTAATGCTTCTAGTAGATCTAATTTTGAACTTTTTGATTTTATATGTAATATGTCAAAGTTTTTATTGAATGAATGGTTTTCTTTTATTATGTGGTTTGAATAATTTGAATCAGATTTATTTTTATCGAAGCTACGTTTATGTTCAGATGTTCTTATGCCAAAACTCCTATAGGTCCTACCGATATAAATTTTATCACAAGAACCGCAATTGAGTTTATAGATTCCTGATTTACTTGATTTTTCAACACGAGATTTATTATTTTTAATATGTTTACCTAAGTTATTAGAAGTTTTGAAAGTTATATTAAGATTTTGTTTGACGAGAAAGGATTCAATATTTGTACTTGCAGAACCGCAGAATGTTAAATTGTTGAAAATTTTATAGTCTTTATGAATAGGATATACTTCATTTATTGCTTTCTGATACAGTTTTTACGAATGATTAGATCTATCATATCCGGATTATATGAATTATTAATGGCTATCTGTTTGATGATGTTTAACTCTTTATTATAATATTCTACTGATAAAGGTAAATTGAGTAACCGATGTACCATGCTGTTTAAAGCTGCAACTTTGTGTTGAATTGGATGTTATGAGTAGTTATAGGTATATAATTGTATCAGTATGTGTTGGTTTACGAAAGACCGAAAAACATGATTATTATTTTGTTTAGTGATTTTTAAGTCCAAAAATTAATGGAATCATTCTGTTCAATTTCTGTCGTGAATTTAATGTTCAAATGGATGGAATTAATGAAATTGAGAAATAAGTCTAATTGACAAGTAGTTCCAATGAAACATACTAAGATGTCGTCAACATATCTATACCAATAAAGAAATTTGGAAATGAGTGGATGTGTATGAATTTTCTGTTCAGTATTATTCATAAAAATCTCTGCTAAAAGTGGACTCAAAGGATTTCCCATGATCAAACCATTTTCACTACTGTAATAGATGTTGTTGAAAGAAAAATAATTTTGTTCAATGCAAACGTCCAACAGATTCAGATCAGATTAATATAACTTTCATAAGTGCTAATAACTTAGGTAAACATATTAAAAATAATAAATCTCGTGTTGAAAAATCGAGTAAATTAGGAATCTATAAACTCAATTGCGGTTCTTGTGATAAAATTCATATCGGTAGGACCTATAGGAGTTTTGGCATAAGAACATCTGAACATAAACGTAGCTTCGATAAAAATAAATCTGATTTAAATTATTCAAACCACATAATAAAAGAAAACCATTCATTCAATAAAAACTTTGACATATTACATATAAAATCTAAAAGTTCAAAATTAGATCTCCTAGAAGCATTAGAAATAAATAGATACAAACATTCGGACAAGCTAACCCCTACTTAACTTGTTTAATTAGTTTTATTACCTTTCATACTAACTGTACAATGGCTCGGTGTGGATTTTCCTGTTATTCATCCAACTTGTTCTACGATTTGTTTATAATACCATACTCTTCATTCTGTTTTTCATTCTTGATAAAGCTGCTGTGTCAGCGAAACGTCGTCGAATTTTTTCAAATAAGTGTAGATTGAAGTTAAACCTTGTGTTTTTATCTCATTTCAAGGCTATCATTGTAAATAAATTTTGACCAAAACCTCAACAAATACCATAGAACAACTACCGTGTTCAACAGATAAGACTCCGGCCAACTTTTTTCTTTTTTCAAAACTCAAATTACCACTTCGAGGTTCTCGTTTTGAATCGATAGAAGACATAGAAAATTATTCGCGACGAGAACTGAAGTCAATTACCAAAATATATATATATATATATATATATATATATATATATATATATATATATATATATATATATATATATATATATGAAATAAAGTTTTTGTGAAGGAGTGTACAGTATTTTTAGTATTTACATGACTCTCCTATAATAATATCTAAACTTCTCGTATAGTATACTGATCGTTAAGGTAGTTGTCGAAACAATAAAGCAGAGAAATGTGCTTCAGAACAATGTTATTTCCAAACTACTCTTATCTTGAATTACCTAACAATATTGCTTCAATACAGATGTTCTCCTACGAGTGAATCCCCTTTTCCTCTCTCGAATGGGTACATTTATTATTAAATTCCATTTTCTTCGAATATTCAGCTAGCGAACAAAAACTTGGATTACCCTCAAACAATATCAAATATAGCACATTCTACCCTACCAATCTGTATTTGAGAATAGCATCTATTTATGTAACTCAAGATGTGCGTCTTCAAATTGAATAATTAATTGTTTCAGTTCAGACTAAATCCAGCAAGATTCCAGTTATCTCCCGACCAGCGATATTTACTCCTAGCTCAGAACGTACAGAAGCTATTCAGGCATTCTTATCTGGCCCAGTACACGATATACGACATACATACAGGGTAAGTAGAGATTTTGATTTGTGAATGAAATATTGAAGTGAAGGGTTTTCGGAAATCTGTGAATATTCTTTTTAATTCAGTTATGAAAATTCGAGTTTTCTTCTACCTGGGAACAGAGCAATGCACTGAATTGGCTCTTGAGGTACAAATTGACTTCTACAAATACACAGCTGAGGAGGTCCATCTAAGCGGGCATCCTTATCTATAGCGGCTTTTTATTTGGTACGCAATCGATTCTTCACATTGTTCGTATTGAATATATTGAAATTGTATAAAGGGTATTTAAGTTGTACAGTCATTAATTTCGACGGTAGATTTCTCATCAAAAAAAAAAAAAATTCCCATAAGTACAGGGTTTGGAAGTTTTTTTCACGCTTCTGTTGGTTACTCTTGTAGCTTCCAATTGCAGAAACGGATTTTTTCTCAATCATCTATTCATTAGATATGTCCAGTCGTTTGGAAAATATACAGGCTGATTTATCATGCTAGTTGTTTCCTCATCAAAATCAGAGTGTAGTGCGGTACTAGATTTTGGATATTATTTATTGAAGAGATCTTTCAATCTCAAAACTTTTTCGTCGTTTTAAATTTTTTCGGAATCGCAGCTGTTTTCGAAAAATAAATTATTACATCAGAAGGCACGCATTTTTTGAATATGAGTGTCAATAATCGAACGAGAGATCGAAAACTGTCATCATGATTTCCACAAAAACTAGGCGAATATCTTTTTGAAGTATTTTTTACGTCATTTTCAAATTGAATATCAGAAGGTTCATTTAATTTCAGAAATTGAAATATCCTGAAACTTTTTGTCCATCATATTACGGATACTTTCAGGTGAAACGTACATTACTGATATACACAGTAACATACTTTTAAGAATTGGCTAATATTCATGAAGTATATGGCCGATCAGGTGGTAATACAGCTGGGTCCCGAAGACTATCTTGCAACTTCTCCTCACAGAAATATTGCTTCAGAGAAATTTTTCGTTTTCATATTGATTGTTTGTTACTTGAAATCGGACAATTTCAACCAGCCGAGGAAAATTCTGGACCAGATCGGTTTGTCAGGACTCATTTTGGATGAAGTTGATAATAATCAAGGTGGCAGGCGGCCTCACCCCCGTCGGCCGGTGTGATACCTCCACATCTAGCTATAGGTCACGTGAATTGGTCACCTGTGTGACTAAGTTTCGGGATCTGACGGATGGTTCAGTTTCCAGGGTGGGAAGGATTGGTAACGAAGCATGATGAGCTCTTCTGGGACAAAATCATCAGGAGTTGAAATAGTCTTCCATTGGGATCTCCGGGGAGGATTGCCTCGAGGGATTCATGATGTGGGTAAGTCGAGCACTCCTCCAGCGAATTCACTATTTCATTTCCGTTCTAGAAAAGAAAACAAACTCTTGGTAGAGTTCTGCAACATCAATGGCCTGAGGCACAACAACGTGAATGTCGATGCAGTCCACCAGCATCTGCAAAACGCAAAACCCCATGTGCTGGCCCTAATTGAAACCCAAATAAGTCAAACAACCTACACATCGTATTTACGTTTTAATAATTATGAGTTACATACAAGATTTAGGTTAAAGGGAGTCTCTGTGTTTTCGCTAGATCGCATGTTGCATGCCAGAGAGAGTAAACGATGGAAGACGACGCTTTCGACTTTGCGTGGTTTAAAATCTCTTTGCGGGATGAAACACTGTCTATATAGCTCGCCTAATGACATTCATTTCCCTAGACTGTTTCAGTATCTATGTGATAGAGTGGATTGGATTCAGACACAACATCCGGTAGCTGAGGTCATTGAACTGGATGACTTCAACGTTCACTACACCAACTGGCTAAACACTCCAATAGAACATATGAAGGGGAAAGATAGGCTAAAACTTTCGCAATCAGCCATAATCTAACGCAGCTAGTAGATGAACCGACAAGAATACCTGATCACCCAACCGACTTCCCGAACACCTTGGATCTGTTTTTTATTTCAGATCCAGATGATCTTGGAGTTGAGGTCTTAGCACCGCTAGGCAACTCAGACCACAACCTTATATCTACTACTGGAACCATCGTGCTGCTGCTAAACCAAGAACCTGAACCACCCAGACCCATTTGGCACTATAACCGTGCTAACTGGGATGAGCTGCGTGAATTCTTTTCGTGCTTTCCTTCCAGTGAGATTTGCTTCTCAGATCCTGACATTAATGTGTGCATTGAATCTGTTACAGATAGCATTCATGCAGGAATGGATCTCTACATCTCTCCTTCCATGGCAAGAATAACAGCACAAAAGCCATGGTTCAACAAAGACTGCGAAAGAGCCTCTGCAGCTTAGAACAGAGCCTACAAATCATGAAAGATAAATCCAATAGAGAAAACAACCTTCGTACGTGTACAGAACGTATGCAACCTAATACTGCTAGGTCAATTTCAACAAAGGAGTAACTGATAAACGCCCTGAACTAGACAGTTTTGTTTTATGGCATCATCACCGAAAGAGTAAGCCGATCTCTTTGCACGCATAAAAAAATCCAAGAATCAGCACTCGAAGCTATCTCTACCGGTTTGCATATCCCTTTGACTGTTTAAAGAGTTTTACATGATCTACAGTTACACCCATACGATACTTAGAGCATTCATCCCCTCAAAGCTAGAAGGCTAGAATTTTGCCAAAGGCAGAAGATGCACTGAAAATGCCGAATTTTATAGGAATATTTTATTTATAGACGAAGTTTTACCTCAGAGGGTTTAATGAATTTCCACGGGGATCACATGCGACTGGAAGAAAAACCTCGTGGGACAATTCAGCGTAGCGTAGAAAAGTACTCTATCAATGTTTGGGCCGGTTGGTATGATGGGAGATTGTTGGAGCCACTAATTCTATGTAACAGATTGAACAGATTCTCCAGCGTGCCTTGACTTCCTGCAGAACCCTCTGCTTTATTTTTCGATGATATACCTTATGCGAATAGAATAAGAATGTGGTTTGTATGATAGTGCTACCCCACATTTTGGACGAATAATTAGAAGTCATTTGAATCAAGCATATCCCAATGAATTGATTGATAGAGGCAGTCCTGTAGTTTGGCGTCCACGATCCCGAGGTCTGATTCCCTAAACTACTTTAGCTGGGAGCATTTAAAGAGCTTAGTATACTCACAACCCGTTACTACCATACAGGAACTACAAGCGCACGTTTCGGTTGGATGTAGGGGAATAAGAAATATGCCCTGCATTTTTGATCGTGTGTTGCCTTACACTATGTGTAGAAGTGATTGGTGGTAATTCTGAACTTTAGTACATTAATTCAATTGGCGAGGCTTTTACGTGATAGAAATCCATTCTCACAAAAATAAGTAAACGATGATTTCTATTTAAATATATTATTCAATGCGCGACGCGTTTCGATATACAGTATCTTCATCAAGAGCGAATGCATACTACAAATATATCTTACTAACAAATTTTTATATATACTAAAGAGGCAATCCATTCATGAAAGTGATGAGGGGCTTATAATGGGAAACCCCTTAAGCCCACTTTTAGCAGAAATCTTCATGGATAACATAAAAAAAACTATTTATACCCGCTTAGTAAACATATCCTATATTGGTATAGATATGTCGATGACATTATTGTGTGTTTCAAGGGAACAAAGAGACAGTTCACTGTATTCGAAAATTTCATCAACAACCTGCACCCAAAAATAAAATTCACTTCTGAAATAGAACAGAACAATTCGATCAATTTCTCAGACCTAACAATAACAAGGTCAAATAATAGTCACCAGTTTTCAATTTATCATAAGCTTTCTCATACAGATATCACAATTCATTATACATCGGCACATCCTTACCAACATAAAGTTGCAGCATTTAATAACTATATACATAGACTCTTGAAAACACCGATGTCTAATGATAATTATTTGAAAGAATTGAATTTGATAAAACAGATCGCAATAAATAATGGTTAAGATGCAAATTTAGTTAGCGGCATACTACATAAGAAAAAACAAAAATTAGCTTTATATATATCCAATCGGTGAACACCAAGACAAGATATTCGATAGTTTAACATATATGGGCAATATTAGCAATAATGTTAAATCCTTCTTAAAATTCAAATTTAAATATAGCGTTCAAAACATCAACAAATTTAGGTTAATTTATCAGGAATTATAAATCTCCAATTAGTAAAGAAAACAAATCAGGTGTTTATAGATTGGATTAACTAGATTGCAATTGTTTTTATATAGGTAGAACAGGAAGAAATTTTAATGTTAGAATCTCTGAACATAAACGCAGTTTCATCAATGGAAAAACCGATTCAAATTATTCAAATCATCATAGAGAAAATGGTCACTCTTTCAATTCAGAATTTAAAATCCTACATTCTGAGGAGAAAGGTATAAAACTCAACCTTCTGGAAGCACTTGAAATTAAAAGATTTAGGAAATCACCGGAAATTCTTAATGATCAGGTAGACATAAATAACTCACCCTTATTAAATTTATTTCCTAAACATTAGTTCAAGTACGGATAGCTCTGAGTGGATTGCCTCTTTAGAATTTATAAAAATTTGTTAGTAAGATATATTTGTTGTATTCATTCGCTCTTGATAAAGATACTGCGTATCGAAACGCGTCGAGCATTTAATGATAAATTTTAGTAGAAATCATCGTTTACTTGTATTTGTTCAGTACATTAGTTTAAAAACTGAGGTTTTCGCGTTTGTTGCTTCTATTCCCGTTAAATGCCGAATATCATCATCCATTAGGATTCTTCCGTTTCGTCATAGTCATTTGTAATTTCATATAACACACTCCTGCCCGAAACTATAACGCACTGAAATACTCTAAGTTACACCCGAGTGTTTCATTTTCACCAAATAAAATGAAGACACCATATATTCAAACTCAAAATTAATTAAAACTACTTCGAAGGTATGTTCCAGTTTTCGTAAAAAATGACGGAAATAGTGTCGCTCCTTTTTTGAATTACGTGTTATTATCGACCCTCACTTCAGTTGATTCAAAAAATGGATGCCTTCTTATATATACCATTTTATTCCTCCATAACGGTTGCGATTTCGAAGAATTTTAGTTTCAATAAATATGTTTTATAAGACTAGTAAAAAGCTGGAAGATGACTCTCATTCAGAACAACCAAAAAGTACTGCAGAAATGATTAAGTCTGTACAAGACATGGTTATAGATGATAGGCGATCAACAAATTGTGAAATTTCTGAGGTTAAGTTATGTCAGCTGAATAAGCGTTTTACATATTTTGATTAATGAATGAAGTCTGACAAACCTGATGGATAGATGAGTGCTAAGTTCGTTAGCTTTGGATCAGAAGCGTACTCGAATATAACTACTTTAGTACATTGATTTGTAACTACGGATGAAACTTCGGCTTACATCTATGGTTATGAAATGAAAGAGTCAAACTCGTCAAAGGAGATTATGGCATTATGGCATAATTCTGTTAATTGGTTGCCAATAAACGGGCAAAATAATAACAGAAGAATGTTCGAAGGCTTTCTAGACCAGCTGGATGTAGAGATTCGCCTCAAAAGGAGAATGGACCAGCTAATACCAGCGAAATGTTTCGAATTAAAATACGAACGCTTAGAACATCACTAGATTTGCCTCCCTCCGTCTCCATTTGTTCCTAAACCTCCAAAACCATTTTACAGCGTCTCTCATCAGGGGATGCTATATATGAATAGGAAATTTCGTTGAGAATAAAGTAATTATTCTCTGCAAATGTTTCTACTTCGTAGCTAGATACCCGTTTTGCTACAAAAGTGTTGAGTTACAAATAAACTAAAAAATGAAGAGAAACTTATTCTGTAATTTTTTTTGAACACTCAGTTTTAATGATCGAAAGTCCTTTAGAATGAGATTCTTTTATCAGATTTGTCAATTTTCTGTCTAGCCTTAGTCGTTGGATATATAACATGTGGGTCGAAAGTCTCAGGATTAACATATAGATGACGTCCGAAATATCAAATGCGCTATGGTTTCACATAGTACCAACCTCAAAAAGAACCGTATTAAATTTTCATGGCAATTCGTTCAGTAATTTTCGAGATATTGAGGTTGAAGTGACGTTTCTTTTGTGAATTCATAAACATTGAATTATACGAGATTCGTGTCTTAATGACACACTGCTACTTCTTGGGCAAAAATACCATACAAGTCCAGGAAGGGCTCAAAAGGTGTTTCTATGATATGCTGAACTCAAACATGGTCGTACGACCAACCAAGACGCAGAAAGCTCTGGAAGGCCAAAAGAGGTGATAACTCCAAAAAATATCAAAATAGTGTAAAAAAGGCAGGTGCCGTCTTTGCTCACATGAAATGAAAACAACAAGGAATCTGAGCCACAGCCCATCAGAGTCGAAACGAACATCTGTTGAGTGGAGAGCAGTGGGCGAAAGCCCTTGAGTCCACTGGCAAGATAATGTTGACTGTAGATCGGGACACTTATGGAATTTTGTTCATTGACTATCTGCAGAAAATCCAGATAATCGATACTATTATATAACTTTATTCGGCCGATTTAATGACGACATTAAGCGCAAATGATCTCATATGGCAAACAAAAAGATATTGTTTCATCAAGGCATTGCACCAATCCACAAGTTGATAAGAACCATATCAAAACTCAGCGATTTACGATTGGAATTATTGCCGCATCCACCCCAAATCTGGCACCCAGTGATCACTGGTGTTTGCTGATTTGAAAATGATGCTTCAAGTGAGGACATTCGGATCAGAACAGGAGGTTATTGCCGAAATTGACGAGGCCAAAGATTGTATCATTGTAGAAGGAGAAATATGGATGAACAAATTCAAATTTTGAGAAAAAATTGTATTTCTCTTTGTTAGGTTGGGTTACATAAAAACCACGACAAATGTCAATGACGTTTAAAAATATAAGTGGACTCACCCCTTTCTCCAGATCTTGCACCCAGCGATTATTGGCTCTTTGCTCATTTGGAAATGATGCTCCACGGAATGAGATTTGTCTTTGGAGAAAAGGTTATTGCGGAAACTAACCTATTTTGTGCCCGAAAATAAATTGTTCCACAAGAAAGGCACAGAAATGCTAAGTAAGCCATGGAATGATTTCATCATTGTAGAAAGATAGATCATAGATGGATACATTCGGGTTTTGAGAGAAAATTGTATTTTTCTTAATTAGTCCCGTAACTTCTTGACCCACGTATTAATAGAGTGTTCACTTTGAAACAGCTTGTATATAATGAGCCACCGATAAGCTGACTGAATCAACATTAATTTGAATTATTTAATACAACAATATCCCGGTTTATTACGAAAGTGTCACTTTAAATGATGAATAGCAAGAGGTTATAACAAAATTAATTGATCTATAATTCTAAACCGATATTAACGATTTCATAGAATTATTCCCTCGAATTTCATTATCCATGATTTGGAAAATGTTCCATTAATTTTCATTGGAATAAACTCGCATATAATGTTGTTATTCAGGGATTAGCAGCCGCGAGTGCAAATCCATATATTCATGAATCCTATATATGCATAAATCATGCTTGTGAATTCTACTAGAGTTTCCCTGGATTATCTTGAATTTCTGAAAAGGTCCTGAGAACAAATTGAACCCGTTTGAATAATTGAGGCCTGAAGGGATTTTGTATCGAATGCATGTTAGCCAGCGGACGTTAAATGGAACTATGTTCTACCGGTTGAGTGTAGTTAAATTGATTTTGAAGAAATTGGGTTTGATGGACTGAATGCGAAAGTACCGAATTACAACTTCTGGGTAGATGAACCTAGAAATCTGATAAACGTCTAGAAGAAATAATTTCTACGGAAATCACGGATTTATCTAGCTTATTTGTGGCCAAAGACTATAACCAAACTAATAAATAGGTAGGACGTTGGTAGAAAAATTCGAGGAATTAAAAAAAAACGAGTTAATGACTAAAATAATGACTATTCTTTCTTCAGTTCGATCTTCCTGAATTTCAATACTCTTGTTCCAACTACTCTCCAATTGATTTATTCCATCTGTGCAATTTCAGATAGAATAACTTCTTCCTTTTATTAGTAACACTGTCCTTCTAATGAGATGGTTGTTCCAATCATTCATATTGTAATTCATCTAATTTCACTCTCACAATATTGCTAGTATGAGCAAGTGGATTGTTCTGGTAACAGGGGAATTTTTCATTGGCAAAACAGGTGTTTACGTAAAATTCCTGTTACATTCGAAAAGCTGATGACATCATCTCCTGATTTTGCTCACTTGTTTTGCAGTTATACAAGACGGTTTAGTTCACTTTGCAGTTTATTGTCTCAGTTTATGATCTTAGTAGTAAGCCTGTCTGTTTCACAGTTACGAACCGACCGAAAAAGTTAGTTTTATTCTTTATAAATTGGCTAAATATTCTTAAGAGAATCTGACTCGAGTCCTTTTTTGTTCCTACATTGATAAACGCGGGAACCATCTCCCCAATAGGTTTCTTAGACGAAATTCATACTTCAAGATATCTAAAACTCATTTAGTCGACACGCCCTACATCAGCAATACCACACTTAACCAACTACCTATCCTTTATATTCATACCTTTTTTCTCTTTGAATGATGGCAAAAAGAATAAATGGAATGAGTTGATGAATGGTATAAATTTTCGTCATTCTAGTAGAAGTTCCAGGGATTTGTTGAGGAAATTAGGCAATGCTGATCCTGTTTCAAAAACTAATATGAGTCCGAATTCTGTAGCATCTAGGCTTGTTAATGTCTCTAAAAGTGTGAAGATTAGTAGACATGACAGGAATAGAATGAAACGAATCTTACATAAAAGGAGGGGGGATGCTATCACGGTTGAGGATTTATCGAATCCTTTCGAGGAAGAAGAGCTCAAATCTGCAATAAAATCTACTAAAATTCGTTCCAGGATTTGTTGGCATTTCCCCTGAATTTTTTAAACATCTAGGAAATAACGCTAAAAAGTGGCTACTATCCTTTTACAATGACATACTCAGTTCAGGTAGTATTCCCGTTGAATTTAGAAAGGCTGAAGTTATTGCCATTCTCACACTTG
Organism: Cryptolaemus montrouzieri; assembly: GCA_013387265.2. Lineage (NCBI taxonomy): Eukaryota > Metazoa > Arthropoda > Insecta > Coleoptera > Coccinellidae > Cryptolaemus > Cryptolaemus montrouzieri. The sequence continues at coordinate 110,127,717 of JABFTP020000185.1, forward strand.
GGAAAAATCCAGAACTTCTTACTAGTTATCGACCTATCAGCTTACTTTCTGTTTCTTTCAAAATTTTAGAAAGACTTCTTTATCAGAGGTTGGAACCAATCATTGACAGAGCTCTGTCCACTTCTCAGGAAAGTTTTCGAAAAAACTGGAATTGTTCTGATCAGGTTTTAGGTTTATCCACTTTCAGTGAGACAGGATTTCAGGGTAAACTTAAAACAGGCGCTGTATTTGTAGATCTCTCTTTGGCATATGACACAGTTTTGAGGGATGGTGTAGCTTATAAACTCTTTGAAGTAGTTCAATGTGAAGAAATTGTAAAGTTGATTGATGAATTGTTATCTGATAAAAGACTTCGAGTTTTTATCGGTGAGAAAAGCAGTAGAATTTACACTCTAAATGATGGCCTACCTCAGGGATCTGTTCTTGCACCTCTTCTCTTCAATTTATATATGGCTGACATCCCTGAAACTTCCTCTACAAAGTTTATTTATGCTGATGATATCGCTTTGGTTTTTCGACACTATGACTTCAAAACAATTGAGCAAACACTGGCTTCTGATTTAGAAATTCTGAACATTTTCTTCAAAAAATGGCGTTTATGTCCAAATCCTTGGAAAACTGAGGTTGCTTGTTTTCATCTGAATAATCATGAGAAGGATAGGCAACTAAGAGTATTCTTCGATCAATCACTTTTAACTCATAATTTCACTCCAACATATCTTGGTGTTAAGCTTGATCGTTCTTTGACTTTCAAATTTCATATTGATAAATTATGTCAGAAGTGGAAAACAAGAAACAATATACTACATAAACTAGCTGGATCTAATTGGGGCGCCGGAGTCTCTATTTTGCGAACTACTGCTTTAGTTTTAGTATATTCATCAGCAGAACATTGCTGTCAGGTGTGGTTGAATAGTGATCATGTCAACAAGATTGATTCTGCGTTGAACTATTCTATGAGAGTTATAAGTGGATGTATCAGTTCAACTGCTACCCCATGGTTTCCGGTTAATTGTAATATAGTTCCTTTCCATATTCGCAAGAAGTTAGCTCTTAAATCGTCTTGGGATAAGGTGGGTGGTTTTCAAGAAATTTATTTCGTTTCAGACAATTTCAGTAATTGGGTAGAGAACTTTGAGTCTATTTAGGAGATTAGTTTTTGCTCCCCCTTAGTGTTTTTCTCCCATGGTGTATGTATCTTTTACAGAATTGATCATTTCTGCAGTAGCAAAATAACCGTTAACAGCTGCAATAACTTTTGGTGAGAAACATAATGTGGTTCATGCATGACGGGGCACCATAACATTTTAGTGGAGAAGCTAGAGAATTCTTGAATAGTACATTCAACAACCGATGGATAGGTCGGGGTGGGCCAGAACCATGGCCTCCTAGGTCCCCAGACTTAAATAGTTTAGACTTTTTCTTATTATGGGGAAGTTTAGTTAATACCACTCCAGTGAAACTGCAGAAAGATTGAGAAATCGAATAATAACCTCTTGTGACACGATAAGCAATACCCTACGAATATTTCGAATAGAGCGTGATAATATGCGAAGAAGGACAGAGGCCAGTATTCTTGCATGTGGAGGGCGCCTCCAGCAATTTGTTCAGTTTTTTTCACTCGAAAATGGTTGGAAATACGAAAAAATTACAGGTGTCAAAAAAGTTTCTAAATTGAACGAAGATGACGAAAATTGGTTGTATGCTGATCAGTGGCGTACTTGAGAAAAATTTGAAAGGCCAAAGGGGACATGGCATCGGAAAAAAACACCTTGTGAATTTCACTTAAAATCTAGGACGTGTAATGATGGAGGCTATGAAAAACTGCTCACATTCCTAATTTGGGCTGATTATCTCAAAAAACTGCAGGAGTTTTGAAGAAAAAAACAATTTTTTCTGGTAATTTCAACAACCTGTAGCTCCGTAACGAAGCTCTTGCTTATATGCTTATATAAACTTTTTTCTTAAAATTGCACGTAGATTTACCCTCTCAAGATGTGACATACTGCTATATAACATCCTGCAGAAATTACCTTATCAGCTGAAAATGACGATGTTGAACCTCCTTTACTGAAATTCATTTCTAGTGACTTCCGCTAAAACTCTATATGTAAGACGAACGAAGCTCAGCCAGATATTAAAGTCGACTTTCCCCAGCTTTCTTGTCACACTCAAGCAGGGGTAAGACCTAAGAAAATGGTAAACGAAATGGCAGAAAATCGCTGTGGCTCGTTGGCAAGGGAAAGATATATAAGACCACAAATTGGTTCACTCGAGAAAAGATGCTAAAATTTAATACACAAAACAGTTTAAGGACACGATGAAGTAACAAACTTATTACTGTAGGAAATATCTTTCACAGGTGCTTTTATGAAGATAATATCAAATATATTCAATAAACTTTTATTTATCACTTTTTTCGCGAATTATAGAAAAAACAAGCCTTTGTACTATAGTCTCTAAATCAGATAATCATTAACCGTTCCAATTCAAAATTTATAGTATTGCCTGATCTCTATTTAGCGCCTAAACCATACCAATTTGTGATTAATCTTATAATGTAATCAACTGGGAACACTGCAATTAAAATTCCCTATCCCATATGGCAATAAATTTGATTTTTTCCCAACCTTTATTGGCATTTTTTGATGAAAGAGGAAACGAGCATGCAATGCCCATGTGATGAACTCGTTTCATTACACAATATTTTTGGACGGCTGAATATTTATGGTCCATTAACACATACAACTAAGCCCATTCGAGTAAAAAACCAGTTAAGTAGATTTCATTCTGACCTGTTTCATTACTTTAAATTGTGGACTTTCATTAACCAGCAAGTATTTTTAGGACAAAAAATTTTTGTTTTCCCAGCTCACAATATGAACTGTAGATGCAAACAAACATCAAAGGCCATGTCTTTATGTGCAGAGTGTGAATGAGAAGAAATAAAGAAGGGACTCGGATAGCATCTATACGTTTGCTAAGGAAAACGTTTGCCTCTTTCAACATAAATATAAGTTTTTGTCTGAAGTTTAGGTGTAAGGTTATTCTATTTAACATAAAACAGCCAGGATAAGAATTTTCTTCACTTACAACACAGGAAGTTTGCATAATATTAGTAAGGAGTTTCCTTTACCCAGAGCGGGAGTAATATACAGGGTGGACAGATTTCGAGAATTTAATACTTCAGCTATTAGAAATATTGTAAATAGACAAAAATTACTTCCCCTATGTCGTAAATTCTACTGCCACAAACAGATTCGAGCTACTTTTTGTTTTGTTTTCGAATTATTTAGAAATTTTGAAAATTTTTGAAATCAGCCAAGTGGCAATGCCTCTATTGTTCTTTAAGTTATGCAAAAATGGTTTTGACATTCAACGTGCACTTTTTTACGTCCAATCGAACTACGGCAGATTTTGTTTTTTCCAACGGTTTTTGAATTATAACCTAGACATTTTCATTCAATTCGATCATAAACCTAGATTTTTATCACATGATGTTGTTTGGACTTATTTTCTGATCTGCGGTTTTACCACATGCGAATCAATTTTCATAAGATACGATGAATGCATTAAAAATGAGATTTGAATAAACTTGAACAGTCAACTATGTTAGATTTTAAAGGATATGAATTCATATTTTCTTTCAGGTGATTTACAGAGTGAACAGATTTCGACGTTAAGTACTGCAGCTATGTTAAATTTTATTGATAGAGGAAAATGACCCCCCCCCCACGTGCTTTTTATGCATTAAAAAATTCATTACCGCAAACAGATTCGAGCAAGCTTTTTTCGTTTTCAAATTATATGGTAATTTTGAAAATTTTCGAAATCAGTCAAGGGCCAATATCTCGGTTGTTTTGAGGTTATGTATAAATGGCTTGGACATTCTACAGGTACTACTTCACGTTGAATTGAACTACGTGCGAATATTTTTTTGGTCCAATGGTTTTTGAGTTATAATGAAAACTTGCACATTGTAACTATGGACCCTAATTCATATTGATTCATTGAATCTAGGACGTGTTTTCATGAAAAATGAAGATTGTATAATTTCTTATCCAATATCTCTATGTCTATTCACAGAATTTTTCAATATAACAACTGTTGTGTGAATTCAGTATCATTTGTAATGACGAAGCGACCATACCTTGCGAAACTTTTGAATAGAAACATGCAATCCCTATCTTAAAACAGAAAACTAACGAGTTTTTCTATTGAAAGAAATGAAATTTAATGGGAATTATCAATTTAGGTATTCAAATGTATTGTTTTTTTTCTGCATTAGAAATTTGTTTGGTAACCGAAGCGAGATATTGTCTGAAATTTATTTCTACTCTTTAATATCTTATATCTTAAGAGATATAATATAAGTTTAACAGATCGTTCACTTATATCCAAAGGAAAAAGTCAAGCGGTGCCAATCCCGGATACAGATTCTGCAATCACTGAAAATAACTCGTCTTTTGACGAACCAGCCTGTATTTTCTTTCGAATATGTAAAAATTATTACTCATTTGTATTGTTAATCAAAAGAGCTTTCCCATGAGGTATCATTCGACCTATCTTCCCTATTCAAAAAATTGAGTTTTGTGCACCCCTGCTTAGGGGTTTGATGTAAAATAGAATCACCGTCAAATAAAAGATGTCTCCTTTCAGACAAAAATTGACTCGTTTCTGCTTTTTGTCCAGAAATGAATAGTTTAGCAGTTATTGAGTCTTTTTCGTTTCAGTTGCCCCACCCGGTATGTATTCCTAAGAATTCCAACCACCCATATTCACTTACAATTCAATGATCCACAGAGCATTTTCGGTGCTTTATAAATGGCTGTAACCATTAAAAACTTAGTTCACAACAACGGTTTTGATAGTAGACAAAATAGTGATACGAATACAACTAAATATAGATTTTAGCCAAATATATTCCGTAAAATTCATCTCTTCAAAATATTTTGGACACATAAGTGGCATTGTCTCAAATAACCATTCCAAATTGAGATATAAATTGGAATTTAGATTCAACATTAAGTAACCACTGCATCCAATATGGCAACTCTTTCATAATATTGATGAATCGAAAGTTCTACACATTGCTATAAATGGTAGAAAACTCAATTACCTAGAATCAGTGGAGATTTTCAAAGCATTTTTAATTGCATTTTCGTATAATGAATTATTAGAGTGAACTATGTAAATCCCAAATTTTTGTTGTATTCAAATAATAACTCCCTTTCAATAGTTGTTAAATATAGTCGTAATATGTGGTGTTTTCAGATTCAAATAACGAGCTATTCATATACATTTCATGCAGTCCGACGATGAACGAGGGTTCAGAACAGCGGTAATAGTGATCTATTAATTTAATTCATTTGTATTAAAAATCCCATTTGTGATTTATATATTTCTATGGAACTGCTTTGATTACATAAACTCATCGGGGTAAAACCCTCTATGTAAACTATTTTCAGTGATATAAATGAGATAAAAACACAAGGTTTAACTTAAATCTACACTTTATTTGAAAAAATTCGACGACTTTTCGCTGACACAGCAGCTTTATCAAGAATGACAAACAGAATGAAGAGTATGGTATTATAATCAAATCGTAGAACAAGTTGGATGAATAACAGGAAAATCCACACCGAGCCATTGTACAGTTAGTATGAAAGGTAATTAAAAACTAATTAAACAAGTTAAGTAGGGTGAATAATTCACATCTACCTGCTCATTCAAAAGCTTGTCCGAATATTTGTATCTATCTATTTCTAAGGCTTCTAGGAGATCTAATTTTAAACTTTTTGATTTTATATGTAATATGTCAAAGTTTTTATTGAATGAATGGTTTTCTTTTATTAGGTGGTTTTAATAATTTGAATCAGATTTATTTTTATCGAAGCTACGTTTATGTTCAAATGTTCTTATGCCAAAACTCCTATAGGTCCTACCGATATAAATTTTATCACAAGAACCGCAATTGAGTTTATAGATTCCTGATTTACTTGATTTTTCAACACGAGATTTATTATTTTTAATATGTTTACCTAAGTTATTAGAAGTTTTGAAAGTTTATAATACCATACTCTTATCTGTTTGTCATTCTTGATAGAGCTGCTGCGTCAGCGAAACGTCGTCGAAAAAATTTTTTCAAATAAAGTGTAGATTAAAGTTGAACCTTTTGTTTTTATCCCATTTATATCATGGATCTACATCAAGTAACGGCCTCCACAATTCAAATAAATTTCAGTGAATTTCTGAGAAAACAGCTAGCTCGATAGGAGATTGTGAAAAGTGTCATATAGTAAAATTGAATATATAATAAATTCCCTCTTTGTTAGTATTTATTAATGAACTGATAGATAAATTTAAATGAATTAAAACTTTTCTGATGGAGATAAACCCATCGAAGTAATATAACAAGAACTGGAAGCAGCGATTTCTCGAGGAAGCACACTGCTCCGCTCTACAGCGAAAACTTTGCTAGAACATCGTTTTATATATTTTCGCTTGAATTGATCGGCACTCAGGTTTTCCACTGCATTAAGAAACTTCCACAAAGTTTTTCAATATGTTTTGAAATTATCTTTTCTGCTCAGTATAATCAGGTCCGTGTAGTACGAGAAGTTTGCCGAAGTTCCTGAGGGTTGTTATTACATATTTCGATAACAATTTACCGAGCATGAATATTGGAAATTTCAATATAAGCCACGATCACACAGAAAATTCAGAGCAATTCTGCTAAGAACTTGGCAAGTTTTAGACATGTTTGCATAATTTTCGATATTTTTCCACCACAGATAAATTTTACACTAGCTCAGGCCAAAAAAATTCCATAAGTAGCCAAATATTCCAGCAAACAACTGTGAACCTTTTTCTTAAGCATCCTAGACGAGAAATTTGTATCTTAAACACTCATGCTGTTAGGATAAAATCCGTAAAATGAGATAATAAAAACGAACAAGTCCTGTGTTTTAAGGAAATTTACTTCATAATTGCGATTCGTAACGCGTTTCACTACACCGTAGCTTCTTCAGACAAATCAATGTACAGAAAATAAGTGAGAATATAAATATAAATGTTCTCGAGTAATTACTTATTGGGTTGCTTCTTCTTAAGTGGTTATTTATGACAGATATATCCAATAAAATTAAGGAATAGATTGCTCCCCAAAGAGATTCAATAGAGGTGAAGGGCTTAAATCGACTTGTTCATTGATGAGTTTACCTGAGTGTTTGTGTTTGTTGATTTCTAAAGTTTCCCAAAGATCTACCTTCCATTGTTTATTATCTGTATGCAAAATTTCAAACTGTGGGTCGAAAGAGTGATTATATTCTAAGAGATGATTCGTGTAATTTGAATCTGATTTTTATTTGAAAAACTGCGTTTATGTTCCGATATTCTAATATTAAAATTTCTATGTGTTCTACCAATGTAGAAATTATCACAGTCATTGCAATTCAATCTATAAACACCTGATTTATTGTTTTTACCTGATTTGGTTTTATTATTTTTATATATTTGCCTTAATTATTATAAGTTTGGAAAGCTATGTTGAAATTATTGCAACTCAAGAATGATTTCAGTTTCTCACTTGTAATGCCAACGAAGGTTAAGTTGTTGAATTTTTGTTTCAATTTATCGACAGGGTAAACCTCATTCAATGCTATTCTACTTGGTTTTTATTTAATATAATTTAAATTTAATATAGTTTGGGATTGTAACCATTATTTTTGGCTATTTGTCTAATCAAATTTAATTCTTTGTTGAAATTTTCTGGTGATAACGGGATGTAATCTATGAATAAAACTATTGAATGCTGACATTTTATGTTGATACGGATCACACGACGAGTTATGTATTATAATATCTGTATGTGACAGCTTATGGTAAATTGCGAAGACATGTTTTCCATTTTCATTCGAAATTGTTACGTCTAGGAAATTTATCGAATTGTTGCTTTCTATTTCGGTTGTGAATCCAATTTTTAGATGTAATGAATTTATATGGTTTTCGAAAATTTTAACTGTCTATCTGTTCCTGTGAAGCAAATAATGATATCGTCCACATAGCAGTATAAACAATATTTACTGAGTGGATGATTATGAATTAATTTCTCTGAATTATTCATGAATATTTCTGCTAGCAAAGGACTTAACGGATTGCCCATAATCAATATATAATATTTGTTATTGAAATGGAAATAATTTTGATCTGAACAAATTTGTAATAATGAAAGAATATCTGATTTAATGATAGTATTGACATGATCCTTTTTAATAATTCTTCAACTAAGTAATACGTATCTTTCGGAGGAATGTTGGGAAATAGATTCTTAACATCGAAAGTAATGAGTTTGGAATTAGGTGGTATAATGGTATCTTTGATGTTGGGAATTAGTTCGTATGAATTTTTGACCGAAAATTTAGATTTAAAATTGCAATGTTTTATCAGCAAGTCGTTGAGGAATTTTGAAAGTTTGAAAGAAGGTGCCGTTACATAAGAAACAAACAATAGGTCTAATAGGGTAATTAGGCTTATGAAGTTTAATCAAAGAATATAATTCGGGAGATTGTGGATTGGAGTTAATGAATTTATATTTTTCGTGGTCTGTAATTAATGATTTTGCTGTCGAAATTATGTTTTTAACCACTTGAAGTTGAAATTTTGCGGTAGGATCCTTAGTTGATGTTATATAGTTTCCGGCTGTTAAGCATTCTTCAGTTTTAGAAATATAATCGGTTTTACTAATCGCGATGACGGTGTTACCTTTATCTGCTTTAGCGAATACTATATCGTTCTTGGTACTTTTTTCACGAATTGTTTTTATTATCTTTTAATCGGAATTGCAATGAGGTGATAATTTCGAAAAGTCTTCTTTGATGATTTTTGCTGTTTGATGTTTGGCTAAAATATTATCTTTGGAGTTTTTGAGAATGATTTCGGAGTCTATGCCTAACTGTTCAAAATTAGTTTCATTATGTTTTGGATGTAAATTATGTTTGAATCGTTTTTCTAATAGATCTTTTTGTGGTTGTGTTAAATCGGTATCAGTTAAATTAGTGAATCTGTCAAAAATTTATGGTCTGAAAATTCATCAATTGAAGATTTGGGTGGAGAAGTTTTGAATTTAAGTGAATTCAACTTTTTCTGTTGTTGTTGAAACTTCTTATGAATTAAAATTTTGACATCGTATCTGGATTCAGAGTCTAAAATATCAAACTCAACAGAGTGCAATCCAAACAATAATTCCGTATGGATTACCTTCAAATATATGTTGGCAACGTCCCTCCTGTTGTACTGGATCTTCATATCCTCTTTGAGCCATATGCGTTGGGCTTTCTCGATTGCTCTTCTTGCTGGTCCACTGTTGTTATGTGTCTTCAACCGTATGTAATTGGGAGTCAATCTGTTTTTCAAGCACATTGAGTAGAACCATATATTCTGAGTATGAACTACACATCTTAGTAGTATTTCGAAATACCACAAAGTCAAAAAGCCGGTATCAGCTTTCTTTAACATTTGAATTTGGGAGGCTTTTACTTGGCAATAATGAAAAACAAACAAGTACTGTGTTTTAAGGAATTTTACTTAATAATTGCGATTCGTAACGCATTTCACTACACGGTAGCTTCTTAAGACGAATCAATGTACAGAAAATAAATGAGAATATAAATATAAATGTTCTCGAGTAATTACTCATTGGGTTGCTTCTTCTTAAGTGGTTATTTATGACAAGTAAGCCTCTCAAATTCAAACGTGAAATGAGATGTTATTAACTTCTTATAATACAATAAAACAATATGTGCCAGGAGTTTAATTAAATAATTTCTGAGCTAAAATTGATACTATTAGTCCCCGATCAAAATTATTCAAACTAAAACTTTCTGATCAACACCAGACGCCAAAATTACAATATATACGTAAATATACAGAGAAGAATGAATAGCTGAAACTGCTCATTCTCTTGTTCAAAGTTTGGATATCTATAGTTGAATGAGTTCTTCTTCAGAATACTTGTTCTGTATTTCAGGTTTCTTTCAAGATTTTCCGAAAAATTGTTTCAAAAGTGTAGTGATTCCATAAATCAGCTTCAATGTCCTAGTCGCTTTCAAAAGATAGACTCCATCAAAAATGTAAAATGCCTGTCACCAAAATTATTTTCGACAATTAGGTCTTCATAAAAAAAATCGAATATACGACATTTCTGGTTCATTCAAAAATTACCTTCTCGAAACTTCAATCCACTTCCTCCATAAGCATTCTCCTCTTAAACTTAAAGGAATTCAAGAAAAATCACAACCTGTACAAAATATATTATTATTATTTATTATCGTGGACTTATGCACTATCTCAGCTGTTAGCTGGATATAATTTACCTTTCCCAGATTCAGCAATCAAAGGGAATAGGCTCGATTACAATATACTTGACATAAATTTCCTAACTATCCTACATGTATTAAGAATTACAGCTTTTTGCTTTTCTGTATAGGTATTCTTATGCAACTCTAATTCCTTAAGGCTACCTTGCAAAGTTTTGAGTATTAACCCAGTCGAGGATACGATGACAGGAACAAAGTCTATTTTATCGAGGTGCCACATCTGCTTGCTCTCAATAGCAAGGTCTGTGTATTTGGACTTTTTCTCCTGGAACTTGTTCAGCACGTTGTTATTAATCGGTATGGCGACATCCACTAGCATTGCTGTTCTGACTCTCTTATCATGCACCACTCTGTCAGGGATAACAGGCCTATCGTAGTATAATCTGATAGAGTCATTTTCCAATACGGGCGCCGGTTGATACTTGTAATATGGCTGGGAGGTATTCAGAAGTCCGTACTAGTGTGCAAGTTTCTGATGGATAATGTTGCACACTTGATTATGCCTGTGTAGATAGTCCGTATTGGCCAGTTGTTCGCATCCGGACGTAATATGCTGTATAGTCTCCGATCTCATATGACATTTTCTGCACTTATCTTATGTAATGTTCCATCCTTAATAATAAATTTTTTTAGTTGTTTGTAGCGATCACTTGGTCTTGAATAACCATACGGTATCCTTCGGTTTCCGTGAATAATTCTCCTTTCATCAACCATTTATTGGAGGCTTCTTTGTCGATGTTTGGTTGATTAATCTCATGGTGATGTTGTCTATGCAATTCCTTTCTTGACCATGGCTCTTGTTTTTCAGTATCTGATAGGAACGGTAGATTCAGCAGGTCATCTTTGGTATCAAGATTCACAGGTATATCCCTTATCAGACAACGATACTACTCTATTGAGGTCATAAGTGAGAGCTTTTGCAGAGAAGAATTCTCTGAGATTTTTTATCTGTTCGATGTGTAAATTGACAACATCTATTATCCACGTCCTCCTTCTTTCCGCTTCAAAGTTGCTCGTATCACAGATAATCTTGGATGATGATTGTTGTACTTTGTCAGCATCGTTTGGATCTGCCTTTTAATATCATCCAGTTCTGTCTTAGTCCATCTGTTTATTCCAAATGAGTAAAGCAACACCGGTATGGCGTAGGTGTTAATTGCCTTGACTAGATTCACCGAGTTCAACATTGATTTCAGCACAGTCTTCAGACGTTGACTGTATTCTGAACGAATCTTCTCCGTTGATAGTTTTTGGTCTAGCAATCAGGCTTGTTGGTATTCTAGATATTTGTACGTTTCGCCATCCCTCATGCACTGTATAATATCACCGTTTGGAAGTTGAGTTTCACAATCTATGACTTTTCCTCTTTGAATGTTCAGTGTCTTACATTTTTTAAATCCCGAATTTCATATGAACATCTGCCGAGAACTAACTGACATTTTTCAGCAGATCATCCAATTGCTTCTTGTTAGAAGCATATAATTTGCTGTCATCCATATACAGCAGGTGGGAGATTGTATGATAGTTCCTATCTGTAATTGACTTATTGTTCATGTTGACCTGCAGAGACGTGCGCCAGTGTGTCATTGTTGTCTTCTACCACGGCTGGATGAATTTTGAATATCTGCAATACTTCGACAAGCTAATAATGGCCGGTACTATCGAATGCCTTCAGATAATCGAGAAAAGCTGAATGAAGATTCCAATGCCCTACGTATGGCTGCTTCATTATCACAGAATCTATAATGAGTTGTTCCTTGCACCCGCGGTGTTTTTTTCTACTTCCTTTCTGCTCCTCAGCTAATATATTGTTGTCGTCAAGGTGTTGGTATATTCGATTGTAAATGCATGAGGTGAGTATTTTGTAGAGTGTTAGCAGGCAAGGGATTGGCCTATATTGAGACGGATCCTGTATTCTATCGCTCTTAGGTAGTATATATGTTAAGCCTTGTGTTAGATAAGTGGGTGTTTTCCTGAGATGTTGAAGAACATACGTGAGCTGTTTCGCTAGGGCTCCATGGAGCCTATCAAACTTCTTGTACCAGAAGTGATTTCTTCTTCCGTTATTTCTTAGAAGTCCATATGTTTGATATTATTATTATTGAAGAAAGATAAGGGCTGAGGACAGGTCCTATCGAGCGCAATACAATAACAACTAAGGAAATAAACGTGAACGTTACAGGTGCATGAAAGATGACAATCAAAATGGAGGAAACAAATTCGTCAAGCGAATAGATAACTAGATAGCAAATAGGTTTCTATCAGTTTGGTTCTTGAAGGCATTCACTGATGAAGAATCAATAATTGAGTCGAGGCCATTCCATTCATTGAAGATCCGGTTGGGTAAAAAATGCTCTCTTTGTCTGGTCTCGAACTTTTTCCTCTTGAGTTTCAGAGCATGGCTACGCAATCGCAAGTTCGCATAATTCAACTTCATCATTCGAAATGAAATGATGAAGTAGCCTCGAAGTCTGCATTGCCGAAACGTTAATAGCCCGCACAATATCAGTCTTTCCTCATAAGAAGAACAATTAACAGAGCGAAATGTCATACTCGTGGCGCGCCGCTGTACATTTTCCAACAAAGCTTGGTCACGAATCAACACCGGACACCACACACGACCCGAAAATTCCGTGACTGGACGCACATAAGTCTTGAAGGGTTTAACGGAGGTTTCGAACGATATACAAGCAAAAGATCTACGAATCATGAAGAGTATTGCGTTGGCGCGTTTGGAGATTTTGATGATGTGTTCCGATCAGCTCAAGTCTTTTGTGATTGTAACTCCCAGGTCCACATAGGAGGCAACCGGGGTTAAGGGTTGCCATCGATAAAATATGTCAGATGCGGGTAATTTTTCCAACGTGGACCACAACACTCTTTGCAGCATTCAAAGGCAACAACTTATCCTTGCTCCACTCTTATATACTATTCAAATCGGCCTGAAATTTGTCATAGTCGGTCAGCGGGTTAGAATAAATTTTCGCGTCATCAGCAAAGAAGGATTTAGAGCTTTCTATCTGAGCAGCAAGATCACTAGCAAATACAAGGAACAAAAAAGGCCCCAAGACGGATCCCTGTGGAACACCACTCGACACAAATTTCAATGATTAGTAGGAGGATCCTACTCTGACCATGAATTTCCTGTCAGACATGTACGCATTTAGCCAGAGATTCAACTTTCCTCGTATTCCACAATTGTCCAGTTTGAGCATGAGTCTTTTAAGTAGTAACTCTATCAAAAGATTTTGCGATATCAATATATATTACGTCAGTTGGTATGTATGCCTTGATCAAGAGAACAGAACCAGTCATTTCGACAAGTAAGCAAGTTTGTTAGCGTAGAGTTTCTTTTGACAAAGCCATGTTGCTCGATGGGAAAACTCTATGGGCAGACAGAAACTCATACTTATTTTCAGCAACGATGAACTCCATAATCTTAGAAGAAACAAAGAGGAGGCTTAGAGGCCTGTAATTGAACGAATCCTGTCACCGTTTTTAAATACAACCGTAACAGATTCAACTTTTCACGCATCGGGTAATTGAGACATTTCGAACGAAGCAGTCATTATAAGAAAGAGAGGAACACACAGAACTTCAGCGTTTGTGTTAAGGAAAAATGAGCTTAGTCCATCCCATTCAGGCGCGTCTTCTAATCTTGCGGTAGTTGAGTTTGGTATAGTGTCGTCAGCAGGTTCAATAATGAAAGATGCAGCTAAAATATCTGCAGTGTCAGCTTCAGAAGAACAAGACGATCGGCCTTTCGAGGATAAGGATCGCTAACCTTTGTATTAAGTTTGGATCTCGATTACTTATAGATGTTCTTGGGATTTTCAGAATTTGCTATAGATTCTTCATAGTATCTTCTTGTCTGGCGCAATGAGTAAAATATGAAATTCGAAAAATGACGGTGAGTTTGAAAGTCTGAAGTATCTTTTGATGATTCATACTTTTGCCATAGTCTATTTTCATTTTTGATAAGCGATAAAAGTTCGGCGTTAATCCACGGCTTCAGCATATTTTTACGGACTGATTTAGTATGGGAATGTTTTTCTATGCATCTCGTTATGGTTTTGTGGAATATTTTTTAATTCATAGAAATTATTCAAAACCAAAATTTACTTAATTTCTTACAGAAAGGAAATTGAAGCGAAATAGGGGCCAATTTTATAAGCACCTGTTGAAATTAATAGGTTCATCAATATTTCGAAGGACGGTGAGATCTGTTTTTTGGGCTTCTGTATGTTTATCTATTTGTTAATAGTTAATGCAAAATAAATTTGGATCATTTCTCTGATGACTTTGATATTCGAGGTTCTATTGATAGACGCAGAAATACTAAACTATTTATATTTATTTTCACGAAGTAAGTATGACTATTTTAATGTTATTCAATTCTCAGAAATCATATCTTGATTTGCGGAAGGAAATATAGGTCTCTAAAAAAATTTAAGGAATGCTTCGAACCCATTTGAATTACCTGGGCATACATAGAAAATTGTTTCAACTGGAGAAGTATACGAGTGAATACATAATCAATTCTTATCTTCCTTCAAGAAGAAATCTTAAAGGCAAACAGATGAGCCAAACATTTGAGAATTCTTCGCTCTATCTACATTTTTGAGCATAGAATTTACCAGATACCTACAGCACATACACATCAGTATTCAATATGTGAATCAGTACTAAATAGAGGCATGAAGTAACAAGTTTATTCTACATTTACTACAAAGATATTTGTAGTAGAAATCTTCTACTGGTGATTTTCTAAAACTAAGTAAAGCAGCTTTCATGAAAATTTCACACAATTGAGTGGAATTATAAATCTGAATATCCTGTGTATCAAGCTTTACCTTATTATCATCACAAAGGATACTAAATTATGAATACACAAGTAATTTGTGATCCAAAGCTAAAAATTATAAATATGAATTCTCGATCAGTCCGTGATTCAGCCATATGGGAATGTCGATAAAAGGAATCTCACGTCAGGTATATCTAAAGGGTCAAATTAAATATTTGATGGTGAATATCCTCTTAAACCTTGGCTTATGATATCTTTTACAAAATAATAGTTTTACAGTCTCCCACATACACCGTATTATTAAACGCAAAGTACAAAAACAAATTTCTCAATTACTATATTGTATTATAGAAAAACAAGAAAATAAATAGGCATATCTAACCTCTATTGGCATCAGCAATTATCTTTTCGAATTTAATTCAACAACCTCCTTCTCCAGTGATCCCCATCAGATTACTCTTCAATGCCATACAAAAACAAATAAATTCGAACCGTCTGGAATATACAGAATTGAATTCAATGAATGCCAAGCAGCTTACGTAGGACAAAAAGGTTCAAATATTGAATCGAGTTTCAATGAAATTCTCTCCTCAGCTAACAAATACGCAGTTTTCGAAAATCGAAAATTTTCCTTGAATAATGAATTTCAGGATATATATATATATATATATATATATATATATATATATATATATATATATATATATATATACCAACTATGAGACCTAAACTTCCTGAAATTCATTATTCAAGGAAAATTTTCGATTGCTTAAAAGAACATTGTGGAAATTTTGTATCTAATTATAATATCAAGAAAGATTAGAAGGTGAAATTTCTTGTATCTGATGTGATTTAGGAAGATTGACTCAATATTCCAAAGGTAATCGATCAAAAAACTTATGGCACATATTGGAATAATATTCCTCAAATATAAAACCCATAAAAATAATGAGATAAGTAATGGACATCTGAATACATCGATACTTTAAAACAGAAACTTTCGATATACTCCATTAGACTACGTGAATATAAAATAAATTCAGATGGAAAATTCCAAAACAAACTATTCAAAAATAATTAAAACATTTTTACAAAGTTATTTCAGGTGAAAATGAAAATATTTCTGGAAATGGAGTTCCTAAAATTGATATTCTAAATGATTATTGCTCTTCAAGTTGGGCAGTGCCAAGGCAACACAATTCCAGTGCAAGTTGGATTTTAAATGAAAGGTCTCGATTTTCTAAAATAGAATGCATGCTATTTGAAAAATTTTCACACGAAGATATAACATCAGTTATTAAACGCACAAAAAATTGGAAATCTCCAGGTATTGATGGTATTCATAGCTTTTGGTTTAACAAATCCTCTTGCGTTCATGAAAAATTGGCTGAATATTTTTCATTTATAATTGAGAACCCCTCAGCTGCTCCTTTATTTTTCCCAAAAGGAATTACTTATTTAAAACCGAAAAGTGCTAATACTATTGATCCATCTCAATATAGACCAATTACTTGCCTTCCAACAATATATATAAAATTCTAACTGCATGTATTAACCAAAAATTTATGCACATTTGGGGAAATATAATATTCTTTCCAGAACAGAAAGGATGTAGAAAAAGGCACCTTGGTACTAAAGAGCAACTTGTAATTGATTCTGTTGCTTTGAGTCAAGCGCAAACTAAGGAGAGAAATATTCATACAGCCTTCATTGATGACAAAAAGGCTTTTGATGGTTCTCCTGGTTCATGGCTTCAAGAAATTCTGGAAATTTATGAAGTGATAAGACACTTCGTCTTTTTCTCGAATTTGTAATGAAAAATCAGGGAACCAATTTTCATTGAAATATTTCAAAACAATCGTTAAAATCCGAAATAATTTCAATCAAAAGAAGCATTTGTTAAGGTGATTCTTTAAGTCCTCTTTGGTTTTATCTTCGCACTAACCCATTATCTCATGAATTAAATGATACTAATTTCAGAGTCACTTAATTTATTTAGATGATATTAAATTATATGCCGGAACTAGATCTCATTTGAAAAGTCTACTTGAGATTACTTTTAACTATTCCAATGATATTCATATGAAATCTGGGCTTCCAAAGTGTAAAATCTTTCTATTGAAAAGGGAAAGATAACCTCTGATTATCTAAAGATTTCCAATATCGAAATCGAGCCAATGCATGAAGGAGATACGTATAAATATCTTGGATTTGGTCGAGAGAAGACATTAACCATAGCAGCACTAAAGAAAATATTAGAAGTTCATATTACAAAAGTCTCAGAATTATCATCAAGAGTCATTAAACTAGTAAAAACCTTTTCAGAGCTATCAACTCCAATGCAGTTCATATTCTTACATCTTCTTTTGGAATTATTAAATGGTTTAAAACTTATTTGAATGAATTACAATGTCAAACGAGGAAAATGCTTTGTAAATATCATAAGCACCACCCAAAGTCTGCTGTTCAGAGAATTACACTACCTAGACATCTTGGTGGACGTGGATTAACTGATTTGAATAATCTTCATAGTAAACAAATTTTTTATTTATGTTCCCATTTTCATGATAAACAGAGTACGTCTAAATTACGATGAACTTGGCAATGCAAAAGGTAGATTTTGATATATTTGATGTTCATTCTAAAGAGAAAGTTGGATGCAGAAGGAATTACATCTTGCTCAGTCCTTGCTTCAACAGATTATTTAAAAGACATAAAGCCGTCGCTGATATTATACATTTTAATCTAGGAATCAAACATGAACTAATTCCCAAAAGAAATAAATTTTACAAATATTAACCTGAGATTATTTGTGAAAATGACAAATATAAACTTTATTTTGATAAAACAACTGTACGAAACGGAGCTGTAAAATACAATAGGCCAGATATCATTCTTTCTGATAAACAGAATCGAATAACATATATATTTGATATTGCTATACGCGACACACATAATATACAGAATAAATAAAACGAAAAAATTTCTAAATGTATGATGATTGGCGACGAGATTAAAAAATGTGGAAAATGAAAAAATTTTATTCTACCGATTATTATTTCTTCAACAGGTGTTATTCCTAGGAATCTTCACAAAAATATTGAGATTTTGGGTCTGAGGAAAAATTTGTTTGAACAGTTACAGAAGATAACAGTCATCAAATCTTGTAATATTCTTCGTAGGTTTCTTTCCGAAAGAAAATAATGAAGTAGAGTCATAGGTTTTCTCTTCAGTTTATACTGCTCAGAATCTAGTTTCATATTTCATTTATTTGTATGTATAAATGTTATATAATTAGCTGACAATTTTGTCATATTTATATTCAGAGGAGTATTCTATTCGATCGTTCATCACTTTACACAAAGAAAACTATGAATGCGTAACCTTCAGTGTTACTTGACTTAGGTCCGTACACTGGATTTTTCCGGGGAGAAAGCCTCTGACATTACTCGTTGGTACATTGATGTCATTATCTGATGACGCTATAGTTTTATATATATTCTGGTAGATTGATATATTCTCATAACATTTAACGTTATACTAATATATAATTATCCCAGAATATGTTTTGATTATAATCATTGCCTGGCAATGGTATTGACTACCGGGTTTTGGATTCATATTTTCTCATGAAATCAGTTTGATTGCCTGAACAGATATATGGCAACTCTTCGGTGTTAAACCCTTATATGTAATATATATATATATATATATATATATATATATATATATATATATATATATATATATATATATATATATATATATTATTCATTAGAATATTCAAAATTCTCAACAAATGCAATAAAGGGATAACAACGAATCTGTTGGAAGGTTAAGGGCTCAATAAACTCTTAAAAAATCCAAAATTCACCACTCTCAATAGTCAACTAGAATTGAATCACTTTCCACTACCCAATATTTAAAATGAGTATAGTTAACACATTATCTTTCTGTTACCTCGGGACAAATGACGTAACTGTCGAAACCGATCATGCGTATCAGAAATAAACATTACAGAAAATAGATAAAAGTGCGTTATTTTATAAAGATGGAAATACTTTTGAATATTTGAGGATTTATTTTTTTTTTTCTGTTACTCATTATTTTTATAATTTCTTACTCTGTATTAAATAACTTTCGTTTGTTTCATTTTGAATAAGCTTTCCATTGTTGTTATAAGAATTGAAAACATGTGGACTCTTTCATGTAAATTCGCACCATCATACTGGATGAAACCACAGAATGTTAAAAGAGTTATTATCTTTTCAAAAATTCAGATTTTCAGATTGTCGAGGTAATTCGTAAGGCATGTTGAATATATTTGGAAACGGAATAAAATACTCCTCCTATTTAATCTAAATTCCTGTGGTTTAATTTTAAAAATACAAGTTTATAATATAATTCGAAAAAATGCCAAAATTCTGGTACAGTCTGTACTATGTTTCCAAACGGAACCGTAATTTCATTCAAAGCACTAATATTTCAAATTAAATTTTCTCGAAATCGAGTACATAAGGATGAAAACCTGAAGGTACGTCGTCTTTAATCTCTCTAATTTATTAATCAAACAGGTACAATCCTTTCAAAGTGTTTCGTGAATAAAAATCCAGAGGCTTTCCTACAAATTCGCCGAAAGCCAACGTAACTCGTATTTTCTAAAGTTGCAAGGAACGTCGCAGAATATCCTTGAAACACCCACAACGCCAGTTTGCGCGAGAACCCGCGAAATAACTTCGGTTGGGGATTCTCGACTTTCCGTGGGGTTTTATTCTCCCCCTTCTCTTTAATTCTTTACACGCTATTCTTTAGATCATTTTTATGTTATCCTTTTCTAGATTGAAACCACTTCGTTCTTCAAGAAATTCCTTCGTTTTATACAACTCGATTTATTTGGAATCTAAATCTATGACGAAGAATAAAAAGGAATCTGAATGAATTGAAGTTATCTAGATTCAACAACTCTTATGATTGATTGCAATAGTTCAAACACTTATCATGTTGAACGATTTGATTCCTCGATTTGAAAATTATAGAAAATTTCAACTTCAGAAAATAGTCAGTATCAATATCACCTTGAAGATACTCAAATCAAGAGGTAACCACATGATATACAGGTCGCCCTTGATTGGTAACTTCTAAACTAATAGAGATATAAGGATGCAGTTTCCACGAAGTGGTGATACTTTTTAATGAAACAATCAATGCAGTCAATTGCATCATGTTGAAGTAATAACGGACATATATATAAACTTTATTTTGATGAAACAATTCTTTGCAACAGAGCTGTAAAACACAATAGACCAGATATCATTCTTACTGATAAACAGAATCAAATAACATATATAATTGATATTGCTATACCCGACACACATAATATACAAAATAAATACAATGAAATAATTTCTAAATATATGATCCTTGGAGACGAGATCAAAAAATCTGGAAAATGAAAAAATTTTTATTCTACCGATTATTATTTCCACCACAGGTGTTATTCCTAGGAATCTTCACAAAAGTATTGAGATTTTGGGTCTGAAGAAACATTTGTTTGATCAGTTACAAAAGATAACAGTCATCAAATCTTGTAATATTCTTCGTAGGTTTCTTTCCGAAAAAATAATGAAATAGAGTCATAGGTTTTCTCTTTAGTTTATACTGCTCAGAATGTCATTTCATATTTTATTTATTTGTTTATATAAGTGTAATATAATTAACTGCCAATTTTGTCATATTTGTATTCAGAGCAGTATTCTATTCGATCGTTCACCACTTCACACAAAGGAAACGATTAATGAGTAACATTCAGTGTTACTTGACTAAGGTCCGTACACTGGATTTTTCCGGGAAGAAAGCCTCTGACACTACTCGTTGGTACATTGATATCATTGTCTGATGATGCTATAGTTTTTATATATTCTGGTAGATTGATATACTCTCATAACATTTAACGTTATCCTAATATATAATTATTCCAGGATATGTTTTGATCATATTCATTGCCTGGCAATGGTATTAATTACCGGGTGGTGGATTTATATTTTTCATGAAATCAGTTTGATTGCATGAACAGATATATGGGCAACTCGTCGGGGTGAAACCCCTATATATATATATATATATATATATATATATATATATATATATATATATATATATATATATATATATATATATATATATATATATATATATATATATATATATATATATATCGTAGTTACCTTCTTTTCTTTTCGAGTTATTCCAGATTTCTTGACTTTCCGGGATTTCTGCATATGCCAATATCTCCGTTGCTATCAAAGTTAGGTGAAAAATATTTTGACATTATAGGAGAACCTTTTCGATAAGAATGCAAGGAAAAATCAGAAAAATTTTCGTTGATGAATGGTTTTCGAATTGTGATATAAACTTCCAGAAACACATTTACATGCATTTTAAATTCGAATAGTGTCACAGAAGAAGAACAATTGTTTCAATTATTCATCATCAATATAAGTTTCTCTATATAATAAATCCTTAACGTAGCCTCAAATAAAGAAACCTGACGTGGTTATTTCTTATGAACGAGCAGTTATTTTAATCGATCCTCTCGTTTCCATCAAGTTATCACAGAAGTACTGGTTTCAAAGTTTAAAGAGATATTTCTTGTGTGGTGTATGGGTGCACTCCACTTTTTTTGATCCAATTCATAAGAAAACCTTCGTTCTCATCCATTATATCATAATGTAGTTCCCCACGAAAATTTTCGTCAAAAATGACAGTTCTTCATTTACGCGCACAGAACAGATGAATCGAATCGCCCTTGGTGATGAACATTCACTACCCAATAGTCATTGACATCGAACTAGTAATGTTTACTATTGCGATTGAATGATCTGCCACAGGCCACCCTCACGTCATCCGTACATATGGATTACTGGTAGAAGTCGGGATTTTCCCTTGACTTTTCCTGATACCATGGACGGAATTTTAGTCTTCGCTCATAATCTTCTGTCTGTTGAAATTAAGGTTTCTTAGTCTTATTAGGTTGAAACTCTTTTCATCTGAGTATTCGCGAAACCTTATATTTTGGTATCGCTCTCTCCTTCTCACGTTGCCTTTATGAAAGTGGAGGATAGATTCGCGGAAGCAGTTCCGTTATAGCTTCTTCAGTATCTTCTTTATTGTAACCTTTTTCTTTTAGTGCTTCGAAAGAACAAGTGTTAATGAGGTTCTGTTGCAAACTTTGGGATATTGTCTTATTGAATGGCCTCTTGTGAGGTGAACGAACAGGACAATTTTACGAAACTGCATGAGAATCATATCCATTCTGAACCTTTCATTCGAATTTCTCAAAGTTTTCAATATTCACGAACATTTCATATTGAAAAAGTTTTCAGCTGATTATCTGAGAATCAACAGTGTGAATTGAATAATGGATTAATTTCGATATTTATTGCTGAGAGATTAGAATTAAAAACATTCTGGATGTTTTGTAAAATTTCGCAAACGCTTACTAGATGATACCAAAGAGTATTCAAAGAATATTCTTTTTGAGAAAATTCACATTCCTTAGGATATTTGTCACTTAGTCTTCATTTCAAAGAAGAATATTTTCAGTTGACCCTGTCTCTATTTTATATTTGCAGAATATTTCCAGTGCATTTCTTTCACCACACAACTAACTTGATTTCTGGTGTTTGATTCGTTTATTATTATTATTTATTGACACTATTTTCGTGAGAGCTATAGAAATATCAGAAATGCAGTAGAAATTATATATTTAGAAATAATTTCATTATTTTGCTCCGGAAATCAATTGAGTTTTCTCAATTCATCATAACAGTATTGAAGTAAAACTTTTATTCAACAGTTTTCTTTATTATGGTGGAATTTGAAATGGGAATAGGAAATTTCCTAGAGGAGGAATTTGAATGCCTGCTTTAACGTAACCTGGAAGGAAAACAGCCACTTTGTGTGTCGATTATGAAAATTATGTGTATGATACGCGCATATCCATTCAACATATTGTAACGTTTCTTAGTTCTTGAAATTAGGTATGGGTTTACACATAGACTGAACTATTATAACACTAACTAAATGACTAATTTATATAACACAATCGATACTGCTTAATTGATCTCTAACACTTTGTCCACTTGTTTGTGCTCTGTATTCAAACTTCGCGCTCTCTTCTTATATACAAGTACGACTTGTTCTAGAACATATGCGTAACTTCGGCTCTATTCCAGATCTTCGTTCGGAACCTTCCGAAAACGGCAACACTGATTTCTTCGTAATACGGCGCGCTGAAACCTTTAAATCTTTCTCGAATTCTCCCGAAAGTGCCCCGTACTCGTCAGTTTGCCGGGCGGTGACAGGGTCGGCTTCAGGGACAATTGGATATCGTAACACTGATCCCTCTTAGAACTGTTCTGTCTCAGAACAGACTGAGTCTGTGGTCACTGTGACGGTATCGGCATTCATTTTCACCTCTACTTTTCCCTTGTTGATGGAAATAACATTCAACTATCTTTTCACCTTGTCTCGAAGATGTAGCCTTGGAAGATAACTTCGATCATGCTCCGTCCTGTTCTCTAATCTAACTGGTCCAACCCACAACCAAGTTTTGGTATGGCGAGTTTCTTCACACCCTGCTCGACCAAGTGCTCTTTCGAGTCTAGTAAGGCTGACCATAAATCTTTTTAGCAGGGTTTCTAGTGTGAATATTCTTTAGTCACCAAGTAGTCGACCGTTCTCCCTTCAAGGTCTAGTTTCAAGGTCTTGCCTACTGTAAATAGTTGCTGCCTTAGTTCAAAAGGTCTTCCATACTAAGCCTTGAAAACTCTCGCGATGCCCTTATCGATTCGTAGATCTTAAGCGACACAATGTGCAATGGCGTATTCCTTCCCTACTTTGAAAGGTTCTTGTTGTATTTCTCTGGCAAATCCAAATCTAGCTTTTCCAGTGCCGCTATAGTTAGCCATAAAACGATCGTTACTCGAATTTTCTGTAATAAAATGTGTCTCCTCGTTATTTTGTTTTCTCCTGCAAAAGGAGCCTATCGATTGAAATGGACTACTAGAAGTTTCCCCCTCGGCAACTTCCTTATGCGATACACGATGTCGTTGACCCTTTCATGACTTCATGTGGACCTTTTCAATGTCGCTGTAGTTTTGGAGACAAGTCACGTTTTCTCTGTAGGTTATGAAGCCATACGAGCTCTCCTACAGAAAATCCACGTTGAGAAGCTTTGAGGTCATAGCGGTTTTTCATTCTATCTCTCATTTCCTTCAGATTTTTCTCAACCAAATTAGAGTGTCTTTGTTCAGATTTTCATCTATTTTTCCTTTTACCTCATACAAATCTTCTTTCAGGTTGTTCAAATTTTCTTCTAATTTATTCGAATTTTCCTCCAATTTATTTGAATTTTCCTCCGATTTATTCGAATTTTCGTCCATTTTCTTATTGGGGTCCATAAGGGCTTGCTGAATGAATTTCAACGCCTTTGTTTCCATAGTTCTCTATTGCAGGCGGGTAACAGGCATAAAGTTTTCTATCTATTCAGTAAAACCCCACACCTGATACCAATTGTAACGTTCCCCAGTTCTTGAAATTATTTTGGGTTCAAATCAAACATTTCAACGTTACAAAAACACTAATTTATTTACAAGTAGACTGAATAATTATAACACTTACTAAATGACTAATTTATATAACACAATCGGTTCTGCTTAATTTATCTCTAACACTTTGTCCACTTATTTGCGCTCTGTACTCAAACTTCATCCCATGCGCTTCGCGCTCTCTTCTTACATACAACTACGAATTATTCTAAAACATTGCGTTCGAGAACCTTCCGGAAATGGCAACACTGATTTCTTCGTAATTCGGCGCGCTGAACTTTTAAATCGTTCTCGAATTCTCCCGAAAGTGCCCCGCACTCTTCATTCCGCCAGGTGATAACAGGATCGGCTTCAGTGACGATTATATATCGTTACAATATAGAAGCCAAATTATATGTTACCACGAACTGAATTACCGAGCAAATCTTCCCATATAAGTTTTCCCAAATAAGTAATCTTAATTCATATCAATTCTTCACCTCACATCCTCTGCTATGTTTTCTTCCAGTATCAGTTCTTCTGAAATCAATAGAACTGAATGAATCAACACAACCTAGAGATTTGTGGTATTTTGATTATGGTTGATCATGCCACATACAGTCTGGACATTTTCATCTGACGCAGTCAATTTTCGTACATCTGATCATATAAAAAATATACTGTTAGCTGAATCCTAACATTTAGACCAACAAAAGATGAAGGTAAATTTTCAGTTTTGATAATTCGATTACTGGCATTCCTCATCTCTCAGTATAAAAAACTGAAAAGACAGCCCTCGTGAAAAAATTAATAATCTCAGACCAAACTTTAAATTGTAATGCACTACCCTGAATATGACCAACATGTATACGAGGGATGTCTTTCATGTTTTGCATGCTGGAACATAGACGACACCATCAATCAGCCGACTGTACTAAACATGAGCTTCTGTGATTTCTGTGTTTTAGACACAATAAACAAGTAAGTTGAAAACTGGAATTGAACCGTTAGCATTTTCATGCAATATTTTTTCTACAATCTTCAAAGACAATTATCGCAACAAGAATGTCTCGTCGAGATGGCATTGAAGTACTCTTACAGTCAACAGTTCATCGATGATATGGAAAATTTGAATGCAAAAGAGTTAGACTAAGAGAAGATCCAAGGATATATGCACCAAAAAAAAACACTTAAGAAAATGTGAATGCTGTGCTTGAGTTTTTCCACAAAGATCGGCATGCAACATGTAAGACCCCAATACACAACATTTTTCCGGAAAAATTGCTTGCGAAAAAGTTAGTTATTCGTTGGGTACCAGCATCTGTTTACCGAAGCACAGAAAGATGTAAGGATGAATTGGTGTCGAAACACTGTGTTAACAACATTGTCAGTGCTGATGAAACTTGGATTGATTCAGACGAGCCAGAAAATAAGCGCCAATCTTCTGTTTTGGTGTTCCAAGATGAAGAAAAACCGGCAAATGTAATTCTTGGCCAAAATGTGTCCAGATAGATGGTCGCAACGTTTGTTTCAATATAGGTCATGCAGCTAGAATTCATTTGCAAAATCGAAGATCAGTTATTGCCGATTGGCACATCATCCTTCTCCAAGACAATGTGAGTTCGCACATAGCCCAAAAAACGATTTAATATTCAACGCAAGAAAATATCGAATCGTTACATCATCTAGAGTACAAACCCGAGCGAAGTCCAATCGATTTTTTAATTTTCCCATAATCAAGAACGGACTGCGTCGTCAAAGGTTTCAGTCTTCAGAATAAGCTTTTGATGCCTTTCAAAAAAGGCCATTTCGAATGTAGCAGCAAACGATTGGAATAACTGCTTTCAGAAAAGGTTCGAACGAATCCAGAAGTGTATTAATCTTTCCAAATAATACTTCGGAAAACAATGCAGTTTTTGGAAGCTCTAAATTGTTTTACTCTAGCTTTATATGCAAAACTTCGAAGACATCTCTTGTATATTTTTGTACAGTATTTCGATAAGGTCCAACGTATAACTTCAGGTATTTCTTAGCCCTGAGGATGAAACCTCGCTTCTCAAATACTTAATCGGAAATTTCTTCAGAGATATATTCTTCTATGGTTTTAAAACTAGAACAGATGAGTAGTCCCTCGGAAAAAGATCCAAAGAGTGCGGTAGATGAATACAATTCTCAGCCTAACTCAATTTCACTATTGGAGCGATCAGAGACCTAAATAGTATTGGTTAAAGTTGTTTCAAGAAAGAGTATACCACCCGTTAAGTTATTTCTTCCAATAGAATGTAACGCTTCATCATCAGCACTCACGTACAATTTTTTTGACTACATACACCATGATTTGAGGACTGTACGTCGAATTATTATATCTTCACACAAATCATTTGAAGTACCGTCAAAATTTTATAAATTTTAGTGAAAGTTACAGTTCTTTTCTAAAACCACTTTGTTTTACTACAATAACTTTCTTGTTCCAGAAACGATTTTCCTCTTCGGCCACTACCAGAAATAGACAATCATCCATATCTTCTTCTAGCAAGATGGGCACCGAAGGGACAAGGATTGATAATGGTTCAAGACTACGATATCTACTACAAAAAATCACCTATCTCACATTCTGGCTACAGAATTACGAGTACAGCAGTTCCTGGGGTTGTGAGCCACGGTGTTCCAGACTGGCTATACGAAGGTAAGATAATTTTGATCTATTGGATGTCAGTTGACCCGACATGCGTTATTTCAATAAATTCCAAATTTTTATCCAGATATTTCAGACTCGTTTTCGGTTCAGTTATTTCGTAGACCTAAACGACGAATCATGAAATATAGCGAAAATTATGTCATACATATCGCCTGTTATCACAGACAATGCATATTATTTATTGTTTTGAATGTTCCTTCTGCATTTGTAATTTTTCCGAATATTTTTCGTCTGAAAATTACCAGAACTTCTTCAAATACTTTTTGTTCACTTTTAATTTTTCCTATGGTCAGAATATAATCAAATGTGGCATTCAAGAAATTATTCCATGTAAACAAAATATATTACCTGTTTGCAATAAAATGGGAAAAACATTGTCATGAATATTTACAAATATTATGACTCAAAGCGAAATAGGGAACTCCTAGAAATATTCTTTTTCATTAAATTATAGCACCACCTTAAGAAATTTGAATTTCAGTAGTTTCATCAAGGCAGCAGAGGTCTCAATGATTTTTTATCACCTCAACTATGATATTCCTTTCGTAAAATATGATTTGAGTTGCACAACTGATGATTCGCTTTTTTCTCTCTTGAACGTTTTTCTGCATACCTCATTCGCAGTAGTGTAGTTGGGATGTCAGAGATTTTTCGTTAATCTTCTTAATACGAAGCCTGATTCAGCGATCAAAAGAAATTGATGATCATGCGAAACGATCTGAATTAGGCAGAAAACACTGAAATTCGGCTATTTAAGAACGCTTCATTCGACAACGTGCTTTGAGAGAACGGGTTACTACAGTTAGCGTTCACAAACTCTAATTCTCCATCACGTATAACGGTATTATTTGAACTGGAACGGTTAGAAAAGGTCTCACAGAATTTAATCTTCATCATTTCACAGTTCCCAACCTCATTGTCTACAATCCACTATTTTACAATCCATGTTTCGTTTCTCAATACTGGTATCAATGGAGATATAACGCTTCGATTTGTGCCCCTGGTTTGTACAACTTCTGTCTATGCGTCCTTATGTTCAAGGATCCCAACTGGTATGATCATTTAATGAACACTTCCCTCCTCCTAGTTTTATAAGGGTATCTCACTACGAAAAAAAATCGAGGAAAAACGAATTTATAGAATTCAAACATACTGGATTTTTAAGCGATATGGATCAACTACATCTGCGCTTAATCGATAATGAATTCACAAGTATATAGAAAAAACCAATTCGAAATTTTAAAGAGAAGTAATATCTTACATTTTTGAGTTTATATAGGTGTTCTTTTTGAAATGAAGGATTTTATGCTTGCTTGGTTGCAAAATATGAGAATGATGATTGCGTCGTAAGCATCGATAGATTCACATTAAGATCGAATCACACAGCCGTCTTTAAAGTGAAATATACATTAAATAAACACAACCAAATTTATATGGAACCACCCAATATTTTGAATATTACCTAATGGATTTTGGAAATTTCGAAGGATTGTTAGAATTGATGCTTTTGAGATATTTAAATTGAAAAAAGAAATGAATCAAGGTTCATTCTAAGAAAGAAACGATTGGGAGGAAATAAGAGACTCTTTCCGAATGTAGTAAAAAAAATTGAAAATTATTTTCTTACGAAGTAGGTGTTTTTTCTCGACCTCAGTAACTTGTATTACCTCCTCTTGCCCTGATAGCGTCTAGGCATGCTTTGGATTAGGTTTTCGACCTCGTCTGGGGTGATATTCTGCCACTATTCTGTGGCGGTTTGGATGAGCTGTAGGGTTCTAGAATTATCCTGGCGCGAACTAATTTTCCTATTGGTATGATCCCTTGAATGTTCAATGGGATTTAGCTCTGGAAAGCAAGCTGGTCAGTTCAAAATAGCGATTCCCTCTGTTTCAAGATAATGTCACGCGGATAATGGTATGCGGAGGAGCGTTGTCTTGCATAGAAATGTAATTGTTACTGCGGGCACCTCGCCAGAGTCTCATTATGGGCTTAAGCACTAAGCCTATGTAAATTCTAGCCGTTACACTCGCAGGAAACGAATTCGAATCTGTTTTGCGTCCCAGCATAATGCCACCCTAAAACAATACACTGCTCCATTGGTATTTCGGAATTTGTCTTGCTACTCGGAGTCTAGCTTGTCTTCCACGACCCCTTAAAACTCGAATCCCGCGGTCATCTGATCGAACACCAATTCTGGTCTCATCCGAAAAAAGAACATTTCGCCAATTCACAATATTCCAATTTTGGTGCTCGATAAACAAATCAAGTCTGCTAATTTCTTGTTGTCTGGTTAGCTCTGGAACTCTCAAGCGCTTTCTGCGGTATAAACCGCTTGAACGAAGTCTTTGACGTATCGTTTCGACTGATACACTGATGCCTGTTGCTTCTAGAAATTGACTTTGGAGCATGAGGTGCGACGCACTAGGGTCTCTTTATGCAATTTGGCACAAAAAGCGGTCTTGTTCTTCAGAAGTGATTTTCCTACGACTTCTTCTAGGCCTATTTTGCAGAGATTGTAGCTCCACGTATCGGGCGTAGGTTATTGAAATCACCATCTTTGGTAAACCCACTGTGGCCGCTTAACCCCTCTGTGTCACCACTTCTTCAACGAGAGAATTATTCGACCCCTCTGCATATCGGACAATCCAACGTAGGGCATTTTCAATTATGATTATAGGCTTTTTCACATTTTGAAATTCACAGTTTCAAACCTCAATGACGACAGAGTACAATATCTCGAACATATGGTGATAATTCAACATTTCTTATCATACTATTCAGTTTTTTTACAACCAAAAACTTAATTCTTCACAAGAAGTCACAGATGCATGTAAAAATAATCAATAATGAGAAAACCCGAGTAAATCCATATAAATTTGGTTGTGTGTATAATATATAGTAAGGAAACAAGATTACTGAGAAAGAGGCACACGGGGAATTCAATTATAATTTATAGCATTTTGCATTAATCATAATTGGAATGATAGTACAAACTGAACTGCGATATTATTCGAGGCATTTCATTTCTATTACTTTGAATTCAATCGAATCTAATCCTAGCATGTGCATTTTCTAAGAGTATTTAAATTTTTCGATAAAAAAGGATAGATATTCGAATTTAACTTAGTTAGCACATTCCTTAATAGCAATGATATTGTATTGATTCAAAGGGTTGTCATTATTAATTCCTACAAATTCCACAATTTCGAATCTGTATTTGTCGTAGAAAAAAACTTATCATATAAGGAGTTCTCTTTTCTTGAGCAATTTGAAATTCAACTAGTCAATTAAAAACATTATTATACTGACTTTCTGAACTCTCAACATATTCTATTTACTCGAATGAAAGAAAATCATAAAATCCACAACACTAATTCAAAATAAATAAATCTGGAATAGAGTGTACAATTGTACAAACAGCTCACCTACTTTTTATTGATTACTATCAATCAATAATCCTATTCTCACTCGAATAGAAGAAGAAAAATAAATATTTCAGCTCCACACACTCGTGCTTCTCACAGTTTCTATTATTAATGAGTGAGATTAGTTCCTTGAAACTTGCTGTAACAAATTGGTGGCAAGTGTATGGATCCAAATCGATTAACTTAAGAGATCTATAATTGAAATCTTCCTACTCCAACTGATTCCAAAAATACATATAATGGATCTTATAGTTTTCAGGCAACACTTCGAAAATTAATATTCATAAGTTACATCTTTTCCAACTTTTCAGTCTATCAATTTATAGTTCCGCATTTCCTTGAGCAAGTTAGCCAAAACATGATTTGGGGTGATTCTCTTCACGAACTCAGTAATTTACTTTCAGAAACTTAAAAGCTGTTGCTATTTAATAAATCGAAAAGTGAATCAATTCTAACACAGCTCAGCTCCCTGTTTGCTGTTTTCATAGGCTAGTTTCCCTCGTCCCTGATTCGCATCAAACGAATCCGTTCTTTGGCAGTACATCCATAATCCGAATGCCAACAAAACTGGCTAACAATCTCAATATTTCATAGCAAGTGGACGTATGACCTATCGGCGCATCAGAAAAATCGCCCCTTTCAGCAACTTCATCTATATTGCCAACAGACTTCTTTCGATCCGAAGTGGACGCATCATTTTAGTTTATATACGAAATGCGATGCGTTTGATGCGAACCCATAGACCTTACTTCATTATGCTAGTAACAATTTAGGCGGGCACAAATACTCGTAAGTAGGAGTGTTTGTTTTTTGTTTGTCATTCCTTTAACGTGCTCTATTTCCGCCTTTCGGTCAATGACACGCTGGGGAATTCTGTCACCTCACCTACCTTGGAATTTTGCCGAAACCTTCTCTTGACGAGGGAAGGGAGCTTTAATGTCCAACACATCTCTGTTAGACAGAACCGACTGCTTTACATCTCCTCCAAAAGATGGATACTCAAGCGATTCCCAGGGTCCGAAAAATCGCAATCGTGGGGATTGAACCCAGGTAACTCTGCGCAAGAGACGAGCATCATATCCTCTACGCCACCTAGTCGGCTAATAACTCGGAGTGAAAAGAGTGAAATCTCTGAGTGAATATATAGTTCGTCAAGTCCATCTTTTCTCATGACGAGTTGTTACTACTTATCTTCAACACCACATTTGTGATCTGTATAAAAACTTGTTTTAATGAAAGTACGCCAATGTAACTTCAATCGATATGATTTTGAGTATCATATTGGCGTAGATACAAATTGGCGGATCAAAAGTTAATATCGGCAATACGTGTTTAGAAAACCTTATTGCCTGACAAACGCCTAAATTGGGTATTACAGAGGCGGAAGAAGGAAATCTCAACCAATGATTGGAAATGATATCTAAGATAGAAAGTTCGGGGACGTGATTTTATCGACAGTAAAATCGGGGTTAAAATTCGAGATGTCCTGGTGATTTATTCCGCATCGCTTTCGAAAAATTCCATCCTGGAGATATTTGGCGCATGCAGGAAATTTATAATTTATGCAAAATCTGAACTTGAAAGTTCCGCCATGAATCGTGTATGAGCGGAACTAGGTCCAAATTTATAAGTTTTTCGTTACTCGGACAGGATTTCTGATGTTCTGAATCGATAGGATAATGAATAGAGTTTTCATATGCAGATCGCAATGATATTTCGACGATAATTGAAGTATAGGTAGCGTAAAATTAATTTTGCGTACTACAGGTATTCGATTTTGTTTGTTTTTCTATTAGTAATAAACGTCTAATAGACTTAAACTACACTCCGCTAAGAAACAAGAAATTTCTTTTCTGTTATTCAAATAATTATTAACACATCTTTTTTTCCGGTTATGTCCAGACATATACCAACGAAATTCGATGTTTTTTCTTAGCGAACATGTTCCTCTCATGAGAAAGGAAATGAAAGAATTAAATCGAAATTTTGCAGGAAACTATCTCATATTGTTCTTGAAACAACGCCAATCA
The DNA here is from genome assembly GCA_013387265.2 of Cryptolaemus montrouzieri. Lineage (NCBI taxonomy): Eukaryota > Metazoa > Arthropoda > Insecta > Coleoptera > Coccinellidae > Cryptolaemus > Cryptolaemus montrouzieri. The sequence continues at coordinate 110,160,637 of JABFTP020000185.1, forward strand.
GGAAATTTTACTCCTGCAAAATGTGCTGAAGCAGTGTAGTGTTAGATGACTTATGTTAGACTAAGAATATGAAAAGGCATGATCCATAGGTACAAGGAGACACATCGAGAAGCCCTATTGAATGTTGCCAGAAAACCTGCCAAATCTTTCAGAGCTCACTCCTATCGATTATATCTGGGACATTCTCAATAAAAGATTAAGGAACAAGTAAGACCTGCCTGACGCCGTGTATGAGGTTCGGAACAGACTCATCGATATTTGAGACGGAATGGATTCGAATACTTCAAGGTCAATAATTTTGAATTAGAATAGTAAATATTATGCAGTTATTGTCACCAGGGTCGCAAATATCAATATCACATTGATTTTTCTCTGAAACTTTTGTATTTTTCATTATTAGTTTTATTTCAATTTCACTGAGCACCATATTCATTTCGATTATTTTCAAGCTCCCGAGTGGGAGTGGAATGGTGGAAAAATAATTCTTTAACATATCTGAGCTTCTTTTGAATATATTTGAATTTTCGATCTTGTGCTTCAATTTCTAGGCGCAGTATATTCATCTCGGAAACCAGAGATAATTCAAAATAAGTATATTAACTGACATCTCTCAATGAAATCAATTCCAATGTGGAAATTTTTATCTTGAATTTCCATACTTTATTGTTTCATATTAATTAATTGATTATGAAAAAGATTACCAGTTTTTGAGGCTCATTATATTTCTGCTGCTACAGTCAAAAACAATAACCAACACTTAGTAGACCGGACCTGATCTTGGTGCCCCTCCCGGTTGAAGAGAGAAAATTTTGTGTTGCTGAGTTTGGACATTGAAGTTATTTCAAGGTACAGAAGTGATTATGTTTCAAAATTAGCAAGATCTCATAGGGCGGAAGTAATCATTTTACAAGGAGCACATACTGCAACTGAAGATCGGCTCTGTTAGCGGAAAAATATCGCAGTTTATGGAATATTAGATCATCTTCTCACTTCTGTGTATAGTCTGCATGTTAAATTAAGAATTCTTCTTTCAATCATACTCGGTTGGTACGAAAAGATATTCAGAGCGGTGTCTCTCTTATTGCTTTTCAAATATTTGATATTTCTGTCGTCAATATTTTCAAACCTCTGGACTTATCTTTTCCTTTGGAATTCTTCTGGAGGCCGTAAGGATGGAAAAAACCGGTGGTAGGACCTGAACGTACGGGAGCACTGTGAGGCTCAGCCGGCACAGGTCTTTCAAGCTTGACTTGAGAATTCTGATTTCAATATCAACGGGGCACTGTGGCCTCAAAGTTCCACTGAACAAGCTGATCGAGAACCTTTCATACTTCTGAGGAGGAGATAGAATCAATAGAGCACGTCATCTGCGAATCATTAGCTAGGAGACATAATCAGGCTAGAGGAATTTGGATTTAACAAGGTGGAGCTAACTGAGCTCTTTGAGCTCTCACTCGCAAAGCCTACAACTTCTATAGAAGTATGGAACTTCAAAGTAAAATTTTGAACATAGTGTACTAAAATTGACTATTGGGTCGCAGGAGCAGGTCTATCAATCAGCCAACACTAAATTTCAATATCTATATATGTCAAAGGTTAGTGCCGATTATTGATGAAACTTTGTCTCAGCCGTAAGATATTTTCAGAAAACAGATCAAAACATGAGTTTAACAACTTTCATTGAGTCGGAATTTCAAAGTAAGTTGAAAACAGGAATTGCATTCTTTGATCTTACAGCAGCATACAATATAGTGTGGAATGATGGTCTGATCGAAAAACTGTTTAAGAATGGTACAACTATTATGCTGATCGAAAGTTTGTCCCACGGAAGGCTTCGACTCTCCGTTGGAGAGAAAAATAGTCATTCTCGCACTCCTAATGATAGTCTTCCACAGGGATCTATTCTTGCATCTTTAATATCCAATTTATGTATTAGTCCTACGACTTCTAATGAGTTCATTTATGTCGATGATATCGGTCTTTTCGTCACGACAGCTCCGAAACCATTGAACAAGTTTAGACTGCTCATATGGAACTTCTAAACAAATTCTTCACATACAGTCATTGATGCTCTAATCCATCTAAAAGTGAGGTATCTTGTTACCAATGCTAATCATAAAAAGAAGATTCCATTTATTTATGCCCACTGAATCAAAATTTCAATCCCAAATATCTTAGTGTCGCACTGAACTCCCCATTTACCTTCAAATCACACATTCATAAACCAAGTGAAAAGTTGAAATCAAGAAAAAATTGTGTTAAAAAACTAGCTGGGTCCAATGGAGGTGCTCATATTTATACTCTTCTTCTGTGTACTATTGTTCTTTCTGGATGAAAAGTCATCATGTTGTCTAATTGATTCGCATCCTATTAAGCCATGAGAATTATAAGTGGTACTTTTATCTCAACTCAATTTCCTCGGTTACCTGTCCTCTAGAATATAATTCCTCCATATATCATCATACAATCAGCAAAAGAAAGTCGCAATAAGTATCAATTCCGTCTGGAACTTTTTGCAATTATCCAAAAACTTTGGAGTTCACATGTTTTAGATTTAAATCTCAGAAACCAGTCGCTTGATTTTCTGCGTAGTCCTTTTGATGAGTTAGCCCTTTGTAAAACTGAATGGAATGAAGTTGTTATCATAAAGTTTCTCATGTAAGTTCCTTCTCATCATAAAGTTCCTGGTTTTGGTCTCCAAATAAAATAATTGGTGTACCTCAAATCGTTCTTGAACAAGTCATTGACGTTATAGTTTCACCGTCTTTTATCTCAATTTCCTGGTGGTTTCCAATATAAGGTACATTCGGGTATTGAAGTCTGTCTGCTAATAAGGCCTAAACATCAAAAAGCTTGTTTAGAATACGATTTTGCGCTCAAGGTCAAACTCACACATGCATATAATAAGTTAAAGCGCCACGCGGCGGCAAACGTTGATACCTCGCTCCCCCCGTCAGTGGCGAGTTAAACGTTCTCATACGTTGGCGCACATGAAGATTTTATTAATATTACCTCCGGTAAAACATAAGTATTTATTTAATATTTATTAATATTTAATACCTAGTCCGTGGGTAAAAAGGCCTCAACAATTTTGTGGTAGGCCTCATTATACTTCTGGGATTTGCGTGTTCTTTTTCAAATGAATTTTATTTCGTTCATTCATCGTATACACCTAACATATGGATAATAAAGAATTACGGATAATGAAAAAAATTTGCAGTAGGCTTTATTATACTTCTGGTCTCTTCTGCCTTCTATTCTTTTCCTATGTAAATTAAATTAGCTTGTTCATATCCTACCAATTTATTTCAGTGTATTTATCATTCAGAGTTGGCAGTTTCTACAATCACGATGCCACCTAAATGAGCATTTTGGTCACAAGATAACTTGGTATCAGCTGTTCGCGCAGTACAGAGAGGAATTATGAGTACTTATGAGGTTACAGAAAGATACAAAGTTCCTAGGAGAATCATCAGAAATCATCTCCAGAGTGGTATTTTGCTGAAAAGTTTGGAATTTGAATCTAGAACAGGAAGCTGATCTTGTCAGGACGATAATCAGGTATGCAGAAATAAGTTTACCAGCACTCCAAGAATACTGGGACGGTTGATGTACAAATAATGATGTATAAATAACATAAAGCACAATTTTGATGAGACTGTGAAACGATCAGGTAAAGACTGGTATAAGGCGTTTATGAAGAGACATCCTGACATATCTGTAAGATGATCACAGTTGAACGCGGCCAGAGCCCAAAAACTTAATGCAGTTATTGAGGATAACCACTTAGAAAGACTGAATGAAGTTTATCATAACTTAGACCTTAAAAATCACCCCAAAAGAATATATAGCATACATGAGAAAGGTTCAACAATTCACCACCCGAAAAGTCTTTTGGCCAAGAAAGGAGCAAGAAGGTTCATTTGCAGGCCTCTGAACACGCAGAAAGTGTTTCTATTGCAGGATGTGTGACTGCACTCGGTACTTCCATTCCGCCAATGGTGATGTTCAAGGATCAATGTTTAAAACCAGAATTGTATGTGGATAACCACTTTGAAAGACTGAATGAAGTTTATCATAACTTAGAACTTAAAAATCACCCAAAAGAAAATATAGCATGAATGAGAAAGTTTCAACAATTCACCACCCGCAAAGTCTTTCAGCCAAGAAAGGAGCAAGAAGGTTCATTTGCAGGCCTCTGAACACGCAGAAAGTGTTTCTATTGCAGGATGTGTGACGGTACTTATATTCCGCCAATGGTGATGTTCAAGGATCAATGTTTAAAACCAGAATTGTATGACAATTTGCCTCCGGGTTCTATGGTTGAGCAGTCTGCAAAGGGGTACATGACAAACGAGATCTTCAAAGAATTTTTAAACCATCTGGCCAGATGCAAGAGTCCAGGACTGTGCCTGGTAATATTTGATGAAGCAGCATGCCATTCAGACTTTCCATTGTCAATGTATCAGAATCACTTGATATATCAATATATTGTTTATCGTCTAACACCACATGAACTGCAACTACTAGACAAAGCCGTCTACAGTTCATTCGAGCACTATTGGGATGCTGAAGTTCTTGCATTCATGGACCAAAACAGAGACAAAAAATTGACGTAAGTACGCTTTAATATCATACTTTCAAGCGAATGGACCAAATATATGGCTCACAGCAACATCACGAGTGGTTTCACAGTAACTGGTTTGTACCCTAATAACCTTTGCCTTTGCTCCTTCAATATTGACAGAAGTCCCTGCATCTGCTAATGGTGAACAGAGAAAGTTACAACCTCTCGATACTTCTGGGACAAGAACTCGGGAACGCGAATCGTCATCAATTTTGACGGAGATGTTAACGCCTGACTTCGTAGAAGAGAATGAGAATTGTACTATTCAAAACTCTCCAGAAGCTTATAGTAGGTCTCTGTCAAATCATCCAAATAATTCAGCACAGAAAAGAATATCTGCCACTTCCTGATCATTCCTGATCTGAGAGTCCTAATCCTTCTACAAGTTTTAGGTCGCCAGCCAAGTTTTTTTTATCAGAGTTATTATCGAATCAGCAGACTACAAGCCAATCACCTGCAGAACGTAGCTATTATCACCAAATCTATAGTACTTCTTCAAGTGATTCTGAAGAAGATGTGCCACTGGCTCGACAAGGCAGAGTAAAAGATCAAATAAAATCTGAATTTCATGATCATACCTGCTAAGATTCAGGAAAAAAACTACCTACTTATTGAGGGACTCCAGTGCCGAAAGATCTTTTTGAGAAATACGATGAAGCTAAGAAAAAATGCATTACAGAAGAAGAAGCAAAATAAGGAAAAGAAAGGGTTTTTGAAAATTTAAAACTTAAAAAAATGCAACGCAAAATAAAAGAAAGTCATCTCGCGGATCTCCTTGGACCAAGAACGCTGTAGACACCCAAGAGAGTTGGCACTGTCATGCCTGTGAAGAAAACCGAAAGAATGACATGAGGCAGTGCTTGAAATGCTTCAAGTGGTATCATGAGGAGTGTGTCGGTTTATCAGTGGATGATTCTGACGACTTCGTGTGTCCTGGTGGATGTTAGACGAGGCTATTTATTTAATTCTTAGACTACTATAGTACTGTTGTGCCTTGGACTGAACGATAATTGATCTCGAGTATCAAATCATGTTTTCTTCATTACCGCACCTCATTTTAATGAAGCCTATTGAGAGTGTTTTGAAACATGTTAAATTTCAATTTATGTTTAATGCAAAAGCTAAAAAATGAAGACACTATATCACCACAGCACCAAAACTTTAACCTTAACTCTGGACGCGCTAACTAAGTTAACATAATCAGGAGATAATATACTAATTCTAAACTATAATGCTAGCCTACTTATACTCTAGAGTGATCAGCGAATCAGGTTATTCACCAAACCTGTTTCCTGATTAGTCGACTCGCTTACAGTGGGAGGGGCGTATATTAATCGATCAAGCTGTACAACGGGCTCGCGAGTATCGAGCCTCTGTCTCTATTTAATCTATTATTGCATTCAATAATCTCGATACTTTCAAACGCATTCAAGGTATTGACATTATTTACATTTCCTAACAACTTAGCATTATCGAAATCTACATTGTGATCGCATTCGAAAGCATGTTCGGCTATACTAGATTTTTCTGTTCGTCCCTATTTCAAGTGGGCCATATTTTCTTTTACTCTAGTGGTAATTGATCTTTTAGTTTGACCGACATACTTCGAAATACAATCTTCAGAGCTAACTTGGTAGATACCACTCTTTTCCAAATTGCTGACTTTATCTTTTGGGTTACCAAGAAGTTGTTTCAGAGTTGAGTCACATTTGAATGCAACTCGAATATCAATGTTTCTAAATTTTTTTTCCAATCCTCGTGTATAACGAGGGTCGTAAGGTAAGGCGACGAATTTTTCTTCTGCTTTCTCTGTTTGAAGTAGAGTGGTATCTAACAAATTTTTCTTAAAATTATGTCTATTAATTAACTTATCAACTAACTCATCGTTATAACCGTTCAAAGTAGCTATATTCTCTATGTGAATCTTTTCTTTATTGAAGCGTTTCTCTTTGAGCGGAAAGTGCACTAAAGGGTGAACTAAGAAATGCAAGCTAGCCATTTTATGTTGTTGACAACGAAAAGATTCAGATGGAATATATCTGCTTGTAGCTGTATTTTTTCTATATACATCGAATTCTAAATTACCGTTGTTGTCCTTGATAACTAGGTCTAAAAATGATAATTGATTATTATTTTCTAATTTATAAGTGTACCCATACTCTTGGAAAATATGTAAATTTTTTGCTAATTTCAGACTCGAAAATACCCATGAATATGCAATGAAAGGAGAAAGACAGTTTTCCAAGGTCGTACCTTCGACCTGTTTGAAATATTGATTTTTATATTGAAAACAATTCTGTTCCATGCAAAGTTTGACCAAAAGTAAATATTCTTGAATAATTTCGTGATCGAGATTATTGGTCTTGAGCCAATTCTCAAGATCAGTCAAAGCCTGTGTCACAGGAGTGTTAGGAAATAATGAAATTACATCAAACGAGACCAAAATTTCCCACTTTTTTAGTTGAATATCTTTGATTTTATTTATGAATTCCAATGAATTCTGAACTGAAAAACTAGGATACTTTATGGAAAGTTTTTGAACTCGTTTAATAGCCATTCAGCAATTTTATATGTGGGTGCTTTCAAAGCTGATATGAATTTTGGGAAGACAATACAACTTTGGCATGGAAGGATTTCTTACGGGCGAAACGCGCGTCGAGAGTTAAGGTTAAAGTTTTGGTGTGGTGATGATATAGAGTCTTCATTGTTTATACGCCAAAGGTTCCAAAATCACAACATAGTTGATAATGCAAAAGCTGCTATTTTTGTTTTAATTTTGTAGTTACTTAATTAAATGACTGATTACCTAATAGAGCTAGTTGATTTAATTATTTGTATTTATTTTATAACAAATTTCCCTAGCTAGGCCCTAATGTATACGTATCGTATGAGATTCTCTTCTTGTTTAGATTGAAGTATTGAAATCTAATGAGTATTACTGATACCATGTTTTTCTTCTGGTTATCGTTTTGTTTTTCAGATTTTTATCATCCCACATCCACCAATACAAATTCTGGTTTAAATAAAGAATTAAGCATTAACACCATCGTTCAAATTCTACTTTTCGTTCAAGACACTTACAGACTAGCTATTAATGATGTATCACCGACAAACGAGATTAGGTTTTCTTCCATGTACTCTTCAATAATTCAAAAAATCACGTATGGTTCACCCGTTTCTTCTTATTTTTCTATGCTGACGCCTTAACGGCGATCGCGGTAGCTTCAGCGTGTTTTGAGAGATTATAATTCTCCATACTGTTTTTTTCTCTGACCATATTTTTGACTTGTCTCGAAAGCCGAGAACTAATATAATTTTGTTCTAAAATACAACTCCCTCTTATTTCATTCAAGTAAATAAAAACTTTATATCTGAATTAACTCCATGGAATTTGTTCCTTCAATTTCATCAAAATCTATGAAAGATAAATTATTGTGTACCATTTATCCTTACGTTATAACACATTTGCTGATTTTACCTCATTTCGAAATGGAGGGGATTATTCGTTTCAGGTTACTCAAATATCTGTTTTGTGGAGCATTATTTTTATATTCAGATAGATATAGATGGTTAAAGCAAAAACTACTTGATGAAAGAGAATTAATTTTATGAGAATGAATTGTGTTCAAATTACATTGGCCCAAGAAATTAGCGCACCTAGTCGAAAATTCAAATTTACTACTTTAAATATATTGAACAATTAGTTTTTCAGAAAACAACCATCACTGAGGAATGCTTGAGAACAATCTAAATGGAGATGGTACTCAAAGAAATTGAAAAATAACTTCTCGAGAAGAATGTAAAACTTTTGGAAACGATGAAAATCCCCAAAAACCTGTTAATACCCGGATATTTTCACCATTTCGTATGAGGTCAGGCGGTATCGAGCTTGAACAAAAAATTTCAACCCATGTTAACATGGTACAACATGTTCTTCTAAAATGTCTATAATGTACCTTTGAGAACTCTGGATTCTATTCTTAACCATGAGCAGATCAGTGCGGGCGTTCATAAAAGTTTCTCCCCACACCAGTGTTGAACTTCCCCAAGACCAATTCTCTACTCATCTGTAATCAAAACTCACTCCTACTCAGCTCCTAACAAAATGACATTCAATCACTCTTCGCTGTGCTGTGCTGTGTTGAAGCTGATCCTTGAGTTCTCAAGCCAAATTCCCTGCTTTAAATTAGTTAAGTATAGCTCAAAAAGTTATTATATTAAAATGACCGATAAAGCTTGAAAAACTTCATTTCTAGTTTCTTTATTTTCTATTGTATTTACCCGCATTGACTAAAAGGCTTACTCGCTTTATTCCTGTTATTGCTACTTGTAGTGCAAAGCGTTTTTAAGTATTTTTTGTTTTTGATAATACATAGTTGATATCAATTGAATTACGTAATACTCATTTTTTGTTTTGAAGTTTGAAATGCCTTCTAAGATAAACCTAAAATGATTATGATGAAAGCCCAAAACCTGCTCTCCCCTACTCATCTCGGAGCCACAGTGTCGTAACACTAGTTTAAAGTTTTCAAATAAGGTGAAAATTTGAACATCATGTTTTATTTAATTAAAAAATCAATGAAAACTTTCTGCCTTCAGTTTATATTGAGCAACCTTCAAATATCGTAAAGATACCACCTCCTCTTTTCTATTTTGACCGAATTATTAAATCAGAGGTAAAATTGTTCCATTGAATGAAATGATGAGAAATGTTTTTTCACATACTAAATACTTAGGAATTTATAGAAACGGGTGAATATTTTTTCATCAAACTACATTATTGCATTCAAAATTCCACCGGAGTTTCCTGGTTATTATGGAAATGTCATATACTATCGAGATGAATCTGTCGAATCAATCGTGTTCATGCTTCCAACGTAGAGCTATAAAAGATTTATCGCCAGTCATGGTTATAATTTTTTCAATTTATTGCTTTGGTAGATTACAAGAACAACATAGACAGGGCTGATATGGAATTCAAGCCTTGATATAAACGCACAGTTTTTATTTTGTGTCAACGGATTCATCGACTGTTTGTCATTCCGTATTTAAATAAACAAAGCTTCCAGTGTTGTCCGACACCTTCATAATTTTGATGGACGAGTGTTAGGTAGATAAAACGAAATGACAAATGAAATGCATTTTGTGATCAGGACCGATTTAGTGTAGGTCGTCTACCTTCGAAATTGAATTTATTTTTCATTTTTATTCTCTCCAATTTCGAGGTATTACCTTATATTTGCTTTTCTGTAGGTACATATGTCTGATTGAAATGTTTGACTTGTGCGTTTTATGAATGAAAGAACATAGCTCTTGCTTTGCAATTTGTAGATTCAAGGTTTTCGAGTCAATAGTGTATTTGAACAACTGAATTACACAATTCCATGATATAATCGTCTCAATCTAAATCTAAATATTGAATTCCACTACTTTGATCAGGACTGCTGATATTTCTATGATTTTTGTCGCCTGAGCTATGAAATGCTTTACTAATTACTTGAGTTATGTACAAGGTTGACACATTTCGAAGTTTTAGTGTTGCAGCTATGTGAAAAGATGAGAATAGAAGAAAATGACCTCTCATTCCCCGTGTTTCTTCAATGCGAGGAACTTATTGTAGTAGATATTTTTCTTCATCTTCGAGTTATTCCGAAAGATTGGACATTTTGGAAATCAGTCCCAACGTCTCGATTGTTTTGAAAGTTATGTAGATATGATTCTGACATTCTACTTTATTACGTATAATCGAACTGCGGAAGTTTTGTTTTGATTAATTTTGTCTTTTCAAAAATATATCACATGTGCATTGATTTTTGTAACTTACACCTGTTTAAATCGAAAACTGAACTTTTACCTAATTTCATCTAGTAACTATATGTCCATTCAGAGAATTCACACGGAATGACTGAAATAGTTTAAGTATGTTCTGTGTATTTATTTTCACAACAATTCTGATGAATTATTCAACAAGTTTTCATCAAGTTACAACTATTGTGTGAATATAGTATTGTTTACAATAACAAAGCGGACATGCCGCACCAAAATTCTGAAATGGTCGATGCGATAAAATGTTATATTCAGAATAATTATGATGTTGATGCTGCAGCAGCCTCAAATATAAACATGAAGTAGTTGAAGGAGAAGGTGCAACGATTGATGTAATAGATAGTTTAACTGCCAAAGCATCGAATTTGAGCAAATTGGAACGTGAACTGGGGTATCTAAAAGTGGAGCACTTAATTTTCTCAAGAGAAATGGATATAAACCTTATAAAATTAGAATCTCCTACTTTTGGCCGCCAGGGAATTCAAATGCCGATTCGATTTTTGCAATTGGTTACTGCAATAATCTAAACGCAGTTTTTCCGAAGAATAATTCAAAATGATCAAGTTCACCTCTAAAAAGATGGAATAATTACTTGTCGAAATGAATATAGGTGATCAGATATAAACACACATTGCCATATTGATAATCAAGGTCGATATGGGCTAGATATCTTCATTCGGCATAGTCGCTTCGTTAATACAAACGATATTATATTCACACAAGAATTGTAACTTATTGAAAAACATGAAATAAATTATCTAAATTGTCATTGCAAGAAGTAATTTTCGAATCGTCATAATGAGAGCACAGAACATTCTTAAACTATTTCAATTATTTCATGTCAATTTTGTGAATAGACATAGAATTACCAGATAAAATTGAGTAAAAGTAAAACAATTTCGGGTTTTATTCAAACATGTTCTGGATGAAAAAGTTTGGTGCACATTGTATAGATTTCTGGAAATTCTATTCAAATCAAGAGAATTCAAAGATTCGGTAAAGTGGTGTACCTATAATGTTTTATTGAGCTATTATAAAGGTAGTCTTTCTCTTACGCATACATTTTGAATAAATTATGATTTTTACTTTTTCGGTGATCTCAGAATTTTATAGTTAGCATTATAACAAACATTTTGATACTTTTATGATATAAGATATTTTCGGTTGTATGAGATAATAGCTCCAAGAGGTGAAAATTTTCTCACACCAATATTTGAAATAAATGATATTGAACGTAGGATAAAAGAATGTTAAAAATAATTCAATTTCAGAACAACCTATCAAAAATCTCGTTGAACGAAATTTCATTGAAGTTGAAATAACACCATAAAGTTGGGAGTATTTTATTCGAAATTTTTACCTCTTTGAATATATTTCTAGGAGATTTCTGAATTAATTATAGTTTCTTAATTATTTTGTGAAAACTGAATGCTTTTTTCCTTCCATCTAGATTTGTTAAAACCCTTTACTTTGGTAAAATATTTGAAGGCATTTCAACAGACATTATTCCGAATCCGATGAGCGTAAGCTCATATTTCTCGCAGCTTTAACCAATAATTAAAAGATAACCTATAATTAATACATACTTGAGTTTGTAAATATAAACTAACAGGTTAAATGTCTGCTAAACTGAATATTCAATCAATCATTATTCACAATAATTTTCCAAATTATGCTTTTCGTCAACAATGTCCCTTTTAGATTTAGGAAAATTGATAGAGTATACTTGACCTGCGGACGCCGAGTGAACTATGTTAAAATTCCGAAACTTTAGTTGAGATCTTTTTGTGTTCAAAATGTATAAATTCAACCTACTGTTAAATGTTAAATAGCTGATTTTACGATCCTATCTTCATAATTATCGTCAATCAGGGCCACATAGTAATGCAGTCTAATCATATATCATAAATTGATGTAGTAGACTGCAGTTTGACATTCGATTGGGCTCTTCGCTCTGCTGCTGTTGAAGCTGAGCCTCGAGCTGTATCACGAGTTCTCAAACCAAATTCCCTCCGATGTTGTATCGTTCTAATGCTAATTTAATTTACACTTCATTGTTCTGTCGAAGCTGAATTTGAAGATGTCTAGCAATAGCGAATCGTTGTCTCAACGAGAAAATTATTAAACGATGTTCATGGATCGGCGTTTTTGCTCGAGTTAGTCCAGTTAAATAGGACGAACCTAGCTTTTGGCCGAGCTTTGTATAAGTGCAACCTAAGTCATTTAACACCACTGCTTCAGCACATTCTGCTGATCTCAAATTCCGAAATTCAGATAGCATTATTACCGAAAATTGAAATTCTCAAGAAAAGCATACGTTACTCGCAAAATTTGATCATCGACTGCCGCTATCAATACGTGGTGCTTTCTTGCAAAATCTCAATTCATTTTTCATGAGAGCAGCATATGCGTCAAGAAAAAACATCGAATTTTGTTGGCATATGTCTGGACATCTGAAAAAAACCTGTGTTGATAATAAATTGCCTACCAAAAAATAAATTCGAAATATTGAAATTGCGAGTTAATTTCTTGGAGCAGTGTTTTCCAGAACGCCAACCTATATAATAATATTTCCACCTCAAATAGCCGGATATTTTGTATATTTGTCAGGTACCTTTGAAGTTTATTGGCAATTGCATCTTCCCAAACTATATCTCATCAAGTTATTGATCTTTGACTGTCTTTCTTACAATTGACCTCCAAAGTATAATTATGCCATACATCACCTAACTTTACAAAAATCAATTTTGAGTGAACGATTCTTGGAAATTTTCCTTAAAATTGATTCATGATAGAGAAAAGTATAATTTCATTCAAGATTTTCATTACCACCACCGTTCTAAAAGTACGGCTGAATTATGAATATTTCATGTTCTCGTGTAAAAACGAACTGAACGAGGACTGAGCACTTATATGTTTACTATAGAATTTACAACTAGACCGTTCCTGAGCCTGAAAAACAATGGAACAATACAAAAGCTGAAATGCTCGAGCTCTCATTCAGAAAAAGTATTAGTATCGTTGTAGTATTAGTTCGTATTCAAGTAATCATCGTCCCCTAATCGTGCTAATGGAAACTGACATTTACGTAAAAAAAGAATACATAGTAAAATATAATAGCATTCCCATTTTTAGTTATGATCAAAAATTCATTCAAAATTCATAAGTTTCGTTTGAATTCGCTGCCTTTTTTGCAGCTATTGTTAGTTTTATCTCTGGTACATACGGGAAAGTTTTCACAATCACTTTATATTCCAAGTCGCATACTAAAGTTTATGTAGTTTATCCGAAGTTCTGTTAACGTCTTTCATAGTTTTATTGTTAACAAAATTTTCGCAGATCATAATGAACAAAACTGAGGAACTAACCAAATATGTCATTTTCATCGTAAGCGTATATAAAAAATTTAAGTTTTTTGCGTTCTCCGAATTTGATTTGAATATCCCGTTTTTCTTTCTTTTTCACGGTCATAACGAACAAAAACGAAAAAGAATCAATAAAATGTATCATTCCTACTATCAGTTATGATCGATAGCGCGAATAGAAATTATGATGTAGAGAGTTTCTCGACTGTGCTCAGCATTTTCTCCAACAAAGAATTTTTCTTGAACAATAATGTATAAATCGAAATCAAGAGTAATATAAGCTCGAGTTCAAACAATATTTCGTATTTCATGTATTCCTGAAATTTTCAATTTTGTCGCAGCAATGTTTCTTTCCAGAAGAAAATTACACGTGAAATATCAGTAAATGTCCTCGATTCATGAAGTTCACAAAATACGTTTCCTATTCCCTGACTATGAAAGGTTGTGATATTTACTTACTTAACAACTGCAGGCGCCATTTATTTTTGGAATTCACTGCCTAGAATTTCGAACTATACCTACTTCGTTGGAACGTATCAAATACATGTATATATTTTCACATACAATTGGCACTATTGTGATCACTACATTGTCCAGCTTTGCGGTGTATAGTGAAACTACTCTGGCTTTCTGAAGTTTGATCTATTCTCTGTTTTCTTCGTTTCCCGGAGGCCCTGTTAATCTTCCGTGTCGTTGGAAGACGCTATATATATATATATATATATATATATATATATATATATATATATATATATATATATATATATATATATATATATATATATTGATGGGATAAATATCTTTCGCGATATACTTCGCGAGGATTCTGCGTATGTCCACTTGAGACAAAAAGAATTATTCAAAAATCCGTAGATCCATGAATAATCCTTCCTGACAAGAGCTAGTTCCCAATTCTACCTGCCATGCACGCAGCCCTCAAGAGCCACAATAGTGCAACCAAGCAGGACACCGAGAAACGAAGAAGCATACTGCAGTTTCGTCCTCATTACGAGCTCATCAATGTCGCATATCGCTTCTAAGCATCCTAACAAGCTACATCGGGTACCCTATAGATTCCAGAAAGGACGCACCTCGTACATACGTACAGGAGTCGCCCTCTATGGACCGAGACGGTGAACCCGCTACTGGACTTCGAGAAAGATACGAACAATAACAAACAGATGTGAGAACGTTACAAATTTCAACACCTGGAAACATCTTTCGCCGGTCCGCGAATCGAACGGGTACCCCGATGTAGCTTATTAGCATGTTGAGAAGCGATGTGCGAAACTGATGATCCCCAATAAGGACGAAACTGCAGTCTGTCGCTTCGTTTCTCTCGGCATCCTGCTTAGTTGCACTATGTGTGCATGGCAGCCAGATTTCTAGCTCTTGTCAAGCAGGATTATTCATTTATATTATTCTTTTGTCTCAAGTTCACATATATATATATATATATATATATATATATATATATATATATATATATATATATATATATATATATATATATATATATATATATATATATATATATATATATATATATATATATATATATATATATATATATATATATATATATATATATATATATTCAAATAATTGATCGATGAAGCCTGAACTACGAGATAGTTGATATTCATAATGAATGATAAAATAAAACAAAACAAGTTCTTATGTTTTAACTATCACTAATTTATTGCAGTAAAGAATGACAAAATTTTATATTGGTTATATATATATATATATATATATATATATATATATATATATATATATATATATATATATATATATATATATATATATATATATATATATATATATATATATATATATATATATATATATATATATATATATATATATATATATATATATTAAATTGATATAATTGTAAATCGGGTAGCATTCTAGGAACACGAAAACGAATTGTCAATATTTCGTCAGCATTCGTGACTTCATCAGGATCTAGAATATTAGAAAAAAAAAACTGCTCACCAAAATTGACGACATACAATACACTACTTACAAGTTAACAGATATTGCCCTTTCAGGAATTAAATGAGACATGAAATTACGGAGACATAAATAGCAAAATTGCAAATCAATCACAATCACAAATTTTCTTTCTTCTTACGTTATATGTTCACAATCTTCAATGAAAAAAAAACAAAACACACTTTGGCTAGGACATGTAAGTTACAACAACAAGTTCTCGACATAATCTGTTAAATTGAGAATATAAAATCTAAACGTTCATACCAGAGACTCCATCTGCATAAATTCGCAAAAAACAATACATTTACTGAAGATGGTGACCCAAAATTATCCAGCTAATTTGAAATACAGATTTAACTTTTGCCAAAATGTTACAATAGATGCCACTTAAATTATTTATATCAGACCTGTAATTTATAGAATCTCTATTTTTTTTAATATGAACCATTTCCAAGAAAAGACGACTCTTATAATTCGTGGCTCTTTCAAGGATCTTAACATTATTGAAATCAAAATCATGCCCACTGGTCAAATGATGGTTAACTAATGCACATAAGTTTTTTGCGATACTACAATCTCTTTTGTGCTGTGTAATTCTCTGCTTCATCCATTGCTGTGTTTGCCCAATGTAACTACCCCTACATTGATTACATTTAGAGAATGAGGAAACTTATCCTTCGTGTTAGTATATAAGTGGGAGATCTTTACATTATTATTATACTCAACTATTTTTATGTGTGGAAAGTCTTTAAACAATGAAATGATAGAATTTGTCATTTTACCAACATTGGGAAGCTTCACATATCTAAAATCGATAGCTTCAGTTTCGTCAATTGGGCCATCCTAAAAACTGTAGTCATAAATGAGGTGCTGCAATAGACGAGATGGGTATCCGTTATTTTTAAATATTTCAAAAATTTTGTCCAAATTCTTTTCTATGAACAATTCGTCACAAATACGTAAAATTCGATTTCTCAATGCAATAAGAGTGTTTATTTTTTGACTTTTTGAATGATTTGAGTGATAGTTGAGGTAACGTCCTGAGGCAGTCTCTTTTTGATACCAATCTATCAATATTGTATTGGTGTCAGATCGTATTAACCTTGTGTCAAGAAATGGAATGCTTCTATCAGTTTTACTTTCTACTTCCTTCGTGAACTGAATGCTCAAATTGAATGAATTAAGCACTCTAAATGTATCATCAACCTTGTCAGCAGGGATCGCACATATCAAGTCATCAACGAACTTATATTTAATGAAGGAAAATTGAAAGAAAGGCGCTTTTTGATATTATCTAGCAAGTAATCTAATGCTATGTAGCCACTATAGGGCTTATTGGCGAACCCATTGGTGTTCCAAAGATTTGTTTGTAAAACTGTCCGTTAAACGAAAATAATTGTTGTCGCTTCTAAATTCATATTCGACAACAATTATTTTTCGGACAGTTTTACAAACAAATCTTTTGACCACTGCGTCGAGCAAGCACAGTTTGCAGCATTGCAGGGTATAGTGAAACTAGTCTACTTTCTTAATGTAATAAGTTTTGACCTACTCTTTGTTTAGTTCGTTTCCCGGTGTCATCGTAGTCTACTATATGGCTTCGTTGAAATGCATTAATTGAGTACGGATATATAGAGGTCCGCCACGTGGAACTCCCCAGGCTCATAAATTTGTCAGTCTTAGTCCTAGAAAATTGGAGGACACCTCAAATTGAAGGCATTTTAGTTCTCTTTGAATCTGTGTGTTAGTTAAATCAATAGCGTTTGCTAAAAAAGGAAGAAAATGAAATTATTTCCTTGTTTTACGTTTTTTTTTACCCTGTATATTGAATCCGATTTAATAAATTAAATACCTCAATCAATACCTTTCATTTGAGGTATTGCACGTGCATATCCATATGGCTGATTTTCTTTTGGAGATTAAAATAGAAAAAGTTTCTTGTTCAGAACGTTCGTAGAAAAAGGAAGTTCAACCGCGCTAATAACATGAGTGAGGCAATTTTCCTCAACTTGGATACTTTTCTACTCCCTCATCGATAAACCAAAGTGAAAATACCTGACGAAAAGGATTTACATGTAAATGAAAATAATGGAATATTCGCATAAACTTCAGTAATCTACCAGTGACAAAGGAAGTCGATTATTTTTCTGTGGACTGGGTTCGATCTAACAAAAACCATTGTTAGAATTTCAAACAGAATACGTGGTTTCGGCGTTGAATGAATATTTTCGAAATGGCGACTATTGATTGAATGAATATCCGTTTCCAGTATTCTCATTCGCTCGTTAATACATTTATTCAAGTGTTTTCACTACGATTTTTTGATGGAGAGGTAAAGATGTATGCAAATTGAGGAAAATTCCTTCATTCACCATTGAACTCCTGCTCTGACGAACTTTCTGAACAACTCACTGTTTTTATTTTCAATTTTGGAAATGAAAACAGATTGGATTTAATAAAGAGGGTGACGATTTCTTCATATATTTTTTACGTTTATCGGTTTCGACTCTACCTTCGCTTAATAAATTATATATAAACTCATATATATATATATATATATATATATATATATATATATATATATATATATATATATATATATATATATAAAAAATTCGACTATGTACAGGACGTAACATCCTTACATCATAGTATGTCACAACTTGAGGGGTTAATCTACGCGCAATTTTAGGAAAAAGGTAGTTTATTCCTTGTTCAAACATACCTTTACAACTGTACAATGGCTCGGTGTTTTTCCTGTTATTCATCCAACTTGTTCTAGCTTCTATTTTCATTCTTGATAAAGCTGCTGTGTATATAAACATAAATAAATGTAGATCATTTAAATTATTATTTCTCATTAATATAATAATATATAATTTAATATATATATATATATATATATATATATATATATATATATATATATATATATATATATATATATATATATATATATATAATATATATAATATTAATTATTATATATATATATATATATATATATATATATATATATATATATATATATATATATATATATATATATATGTGTGTGACTTGAGACAAAAATCCGTAGATCAATGAATAATTCTTCCTGACAAGAGCTAGTTCCCAAATCTGCCTGCCAAGCACGCAGCCCCAAAAGCCACAATAGTGCAACTAAGCTGGATGCCGAGAAACGAAGCGGCAAACTGCAGTCTGCAATTTACTTTACAACATTAGGCGTAACCGACCCTGGAGAAAGATACTACCTTCAACTACTTCATATTTATATTTCTTGAGGACATTGGGTTTTCCTGAATATATCTAATACACTGCTGTGAGGCTGCAGCATCAACATTATAATTATTTTGAATAAAACGTTTAATCATATCAACCTTTTCAGAATTTTAGTGCGGCATTGTCGCTTTGTTACTACAAACGATACTATATTTACACAATAGTTGTAACATGATGAGAACTTGTTGTTTGTTTGTTTGTTATTCCTATAATGTGACTATTTCCGCCTTTCGGCCAATGACACGCCGGAAAATATTGTCACCTCACTAACCCGGAAATTTTGCCGAACCCCTCTCGTGTCGAGGGTAGGGATCTTTAATGTCCACTACATCACTGTTAGACAGGACCGACACCTTTACATCTCCTTCGAAAGATGGACACTCGAGCGATTCCCAGAATTGTTGAAAACTTGTTGAATAATTTATCAAAATTGTCATTGTGAAAATAAATACACAGATGTGACATACCTAAACTATTTCAGTCATTCCGTGTGAATTCAATGAATGGACATATAGTAACTAGATATAATTAGGTGAAAAATCAGTTTTTGATTCAAACACTTGCAAGATGAAAAAATTCAATGCACATGTGATATATTTTTAAAAGACGAAATGAACCAAAAAAGAAAATTTCCGCAGTTCGATTATACGTAATAAAGTAGAATGTCAGAACCATTTCTACATAACTTCTAAACCAATGTAGATGTTGGGACTGATTTCCAAACTGTTCAATATTTCCGAATAACTTGAAGATGAAGAAAGCTATCTTGAATTTGTTGGCAACAATAAATTCCTCGCACTGAAAAAACACGGGGAATGAGGGGTCATTTTCCTCTATTCACATTATTTCACATAGCTGCAACAATAAAACTTCGACATGTGTACACCTTGTACATAACTCAAGTAATTAGTGAAGCATTTCATTGCTCCGGCGACAAAAAATCATAGAAACATCAACAGTTCTGATAAAAGTATGTGAAATTCAACATTTAGATTTAGATTGAGACGATTATATCATGGAATTGTGTAATTCAGTTATTCATATACACTATTGCTTCGAAAGCCTTGAATCTACACATTGCAAAGCAAGAGCTATGTTCTTCCATTGATCAAACGCGCAACATAAACATTTCATTCAGACATATGTATCAACAGAAAAGCAAATATAAGGTAATACCTCGAAATTGGAGAGAATAAATATGAAAAATAAATTTAATTTCGAAGGTAGACGACCTACACTGAATCGGTCCTGATCACAAAATGCATTCCATTTGTCATTTCGTTTTATCCGCCTAGCACTCGTCCATCAAAATTATGAAGGTGTCGGACAACACTGGGAGCTTTGTTTATTTAAATACAGAATGACAAACAGTCGATGAATCCGTTGACACAAAATAAAAAGTGTGCGTTTATATCAAGCCTTGAATTCCATGTCAGCCCTGCCAATGTTGTTTTTGTAATCTACCAAAGCAATAAATTGAAAAAATTATAACCATGACTGGCGATAAATCTTTTATAGCTCTATGTTGGAAGCATGAACACGATTGATTTGACAGATTCATCCCGATAGTATGTGACATTTCCATAATAATCAGAAAACTCCGGCGGAATTTTAAATGCAATAATGTAAAGTTTGATGAAAAAATATTCACCCGTTTCTATAAATTCGTAAGTACTTTATCGTTCAAATAATTGATCGATGAAGCCTGAACTACGTGATAGTTGATATTCATAATGAATAATAAAATAAGTTACTATGTTTTAACTATCACTAATTTATTGATGTAAAGAATGACAAAATTTTTATATTGGTTGGAACGGTTTCGGACATACGTCCATTATCAACAACAAGCTAATGAAAACTGAATACTCATGTACAATACAGGAATTACCATCAATAAAATGCTAGTTCACAGTAACTTGAATAATGGTGATTGGTAGGTAATTAAATCTACCTGGTCGTTAAGGAGCTTAACCCTTTCTACCCTAGATGCCTTGAAAATTTCCATTGATTCAAAGAAATTGAGTTTATAAGATTTATCACAGGAATGAAGAATTTTTAGCTGTTGAAGTTCTGGAAAAGGATGACATTCATTCAGACAATGTGCAGCTAAAGCTGAATCATATTTCTGATGTTGGAATGACTGGAAATGTTTTTTGTATCTAGCCTTGAAAGAGCGTCTTGTTGGACCCATATAAAAGGAATTGCACTCAAAACATGTTAATTGGTATACTCCTGATTTTTCGAATTTATCTGTTTTATCTTTTGTGTTGGAAAGCAGGCCTGACAATTTGCTAACTGGTTTGAATGCAATGTGAACTTTCTTACTATCAGACGAAACTCTCGCAACCTGTTCTGACGTATTCCCGTAATATGTAGCGATTTCTTTGCCTTTATCAGACATGAGCCGAAAATCAGAATTTAACACCATTATGTTAATAGCAGAGAACAACGGCTTCGATATAAAAAGAATAGAGAGTTTAATTAATCGAAAAATACGCAACAACACATTCAACATGATATATCCCCAATCCAAGAGAGAAAAGCCCGAAAAATTTAAGTCGCTAACATATTTCGGGAAGACGTCAGAACAGGTTGCGAGAGTTTTGTCTGATAGTAAAAAAGTTCACATTGCATTCAAACCAGTTAGCAAATTGTCAGGCCTGATTTTCAACACAAAAGATAAAACAGATATATTCGAAAAATCAGGAGTATACCAATTAACATGTTCTGGGTGCAATTCCTTTTATATAGGTCAAACAGGACGCTCTTTCAAGGCTAGATACAAAGAACATTTCCGGTCATTCCTACATCAGAAATATGATTCAGCTTTAGCCCCACTTTCTCTGAATGAATGTCATCCTTTTCCAGAACTTCAACAGCTAAAAATTCTTCATTCCTGTGATAAATCTTATAAACTCAATTTCTTTGAATCGATGGAAATTTTCAAGGCATCTAGGGTAGAAAGGGTTAAGGGTTAAGTTACTGTGACCTCTACTAACATTTTATTGATGGTAATTCCTGTATTGTACATGAGTATTCAGTTTTCATTAGCTTGTTGATAATGGACGTATGTCCGAAACCAGTCCAACCAATGTAAAATTTTTTCATTCTTTACTTCAATAAATTAGTGATAGTTGAAACATAGTAACTTGTTTTATTTTATTATTCATTACTTCATCGTTATTTTATTCGATGTGAATAAACATTTCTCTTTATTTCATTCAATGAAAGAATTTTATCTCTGATTTAATAGTTCGATCAAAATGGAAAAAAGGAAGTGGTATCTTTACTATATTTGAAAGTTGCTCAATATAAACTGAAATCAAACAATTCCATTGATTTTTAATGAAATAGAACATTGTTGTTCAAATTTTCACCTTATTGGTAATTTTCTAACTTATGCTACGACACTATGGCTCCGAGATGAGTAGGGGAGAATGACCTAAAGCGGGTAGGTTAACGAAAATTGTTGAATAAAAAATAGCAGGTTTTGGGCTTCAATCATGAACATTGTGGGTTTATCTTAGAAGGCATTTCAAACTTTAAAACAAAAAATAAGTATAACGTAATTCTATTGATATACTTTGTATCATTTCAAATGGCCACCCACGAAACTTTGGGAATCCTCGAGGATAACCTAGACATAAACGTGAAATTTTTGCGAACTGAAAATGAGTTAAACGTAGCAAAAGTGAAAGTTGAGGCTTTCAGTCAATTGGTGAGTGACCTTAACACTATCATTGACTACTAAAAGACGATAATTGATTTGAAAGATTCTTCTAAACTTACAAAGCAAAATATAAACAAACAAGCTCCCACGTGGAGTTTCTCTAGCGTTGCCAAAACGACACAAAACTTTCGCGATTTGACGATAACTACTAAACTGGAGGGTGAACATAAAACCTATAAAACAGAGGATCATCAGAAAACTTCAAAGTCAGTAGAAATTAACAAACAAAATACTGGGCACAAGAAAAATCCGTTAATACGTGATACTGATCAAACCAAAAGTGATTCCTTTAGATCGATCACTGGTGCAGAACGGTTGGGCTGGATTCATGTTGGACGAGTCTCTTTGAATTCTGCTGCTGATGTCGTACAGGACCATCTGAAACAAAAATTATCTGAAACATATTCACAGTTGAACTGTAAGAGAGGGAGCAACTTGTAAATCCTACAAAGTGGGTTGCGATCTCGACCTACTGGATGAATTGTATAAGGGAGAAAACTGGCACAAGAATATAACAATTCGGCGTTATCAGTTTTTCCGAAACAGAAGTTCAGAAAAATGATTTATCAGTCGAAAAACTGATCACTGACAGAAAATTTACTTTGATAAATTTCAACACACAGTGCCTGCGGAACAAGATCGACGAGATGATTCTGCTTTTAGATGATCAAAATTGTGACGTGGCCTTTTTGACCGTAAATGGGCTCACGAAAGACGAGGAATTGAGCACCTGTATTTCCGATTACAGTATAGCTAGTTGCTTTTCAAGATCACACCATATAAATGGCGGAGCTCTTATATTAACAAGAAGTAATATTGAATTTGAAACATTGAAACACTTAAATGATAGTTCCATAGAGATCGAAATCAAAATGGCAGCAGCCAAAATACCTAGATTTGATATGATGGCACCTTCTGTCTATCGGCCGCCTGCAGGGGATATCGACATTTTCGTTTCCAGGATGGATTATGTCCTGAATTCTATGGGTCGCTGGCCCCGCCAGTTAGTGGTAGCAGGAGACCTAAATGTTAATATGATGGTGGATTCATCTGCAAAAAGAAAAATTACAAACCTCTTTAGGTCTCATGGACTTCAATGCTTGTTCACTGAACCCACTAGAGTCACAACCACTTCATCTACGTGTATCGATAATATTTTTGTTTACTTCAAATTGGGTGCTTGTTTTAAGGAAACCATAGATCCACATATTCCCGACCACAAAGCTCAAAGATTATGTATCCCATCGTGCAAAGCGGTAGAAAATATATATAGAAAGATACGCAGCTTCAATGAACAGAATACTTACCCATTCATTCGTAATCTTGAAAAAGTGGACTGGAACAATTATCCACTATCAGAAAGTGCTGATGTATGTTTCGATGTTTTCCATCGAACGGTCATCGATATTCTGAACTTCTCGATACCTGAAAAAAAGAAAATGGTTACTTCTTAAAAGACCAAAGTAGAAAATAATCCAATAATCAGAGAAATGAAAAATAAAGTCGAAGCAGCACACACTATTTTTGAAGTCCGTAGAGATGACAGGTCCTTCACGTTTATAAAGAGATGGAAAAAAGTAATTTATGTGAAATTGAAGATCAAATTAAAAAAAAAATTGAATTCATTGCATGTTCAACAAATAGTCACAGCGCAATCTGGAAGGTAATAAATGGAAATATCAAGAGATCGCATTCAAAAAGAGAAATAATTTCTATAGATGCTACAGTGATGAATCGATACATCGTGACCATCGGGTCGTCGCTCGATGATGTTGTAGATCGTACGAGTGATGCAGTGAAGGGATTCGGTCGTCGAGTACAAATTCAATGTTTCTCTGTGCAACTCGTGGGACTCTAGAAGAGGTTATAGATATAATTGACTTCGTGATGGAAGTTTTGGAAGGCAAAGAGAAAGCAAGCGTCAAATGCTGTGATCTGGACAAGGCATTTGACTGCATGAATCGCAATATTCATCTTCTCAAAATCGAGAAATATGGGTTCAGAAGTGTTGTCGATGCTATTCTCAGATCTTTTATAGAGGAAAGGTTTCAATCTATCGAGATAGGAAAGTACTTAAGCCCTCGGGAGGAGGTCAGTGCTAGAGTGCCCCAGGGTTCAATTCTGGGATCCATTTTGTTCCTTTTACACATAAATGATTTATATTCTAATGTTAGCTCCGAAAAAGTGTGTATATTTGCAGACGATACGACTGTTATAGGCAAAGATCTAGGTAGGAAACACCCCAATGTCAAATCTGAAATTTCGATTAGAAAAGCTCAAAAGTGGTTCGAAGCAAATAAATTATGTCTGAACATGGAAAGGACACAGAAACTGATAGTCACAAATAGAAGACTTGACAAAGTAAATGAACCGATAAAACTTCTCGGATTTCATTTTGACGGTACACTGTCGTGAGCCTGTCATATTGCAAATTTGGAGCAAAAGTTGTTGAGAATAATTCAAATAGTGAGGGAAAAAGCAGCAATACTCACCTACCATGGTAAATTTCATAGTGTAGCCACCAATGGCCTTCTTCTTTGGGGTGCAGCGACCGATGCTCCGGAAATTTTCCTATAGCAAAAGAAAGCCATTAGAACCATAGCCGGCGTTAGTGAACGGCACAGCTGTCGGGATCTTTTTCTAAAATATAGCATACTTACAATCCCATCCTGTTTCATCCTGGCGTGCCTGTGTTTTGTTCATGATCGCAGAAATTCTTACACGGCCCTTTAGAACGTCCACTACTACAATACGCGAAAAGAGGACAAAGTAGTACACTACCATAGACTTTCTCACCGAAAAAAAAACTACCAGTACATCGGCAGAAACCTGTATAATGCGATACCACTATCAATCCGCGAGTCAAATCAAACAAAAATTCAATCAGACCGTTAGACGTTTCTTATTGGCGAATCTTTGTTATTCGATTGAAGAATTCTTGATGGTCTCTGATAAACTGTGATAAATTGTGATATAACTTTTTATGTTGTATATTGTTTTTGTTATATCAATGAATTGTGACGTCCCATGTATGCTTGATGAGAAATAAAATTATTATTATTAATTCCGACTCCACAATCATAAAACGCATTGTAATAATAATAATATTTCTTTATTGCATCCAACATCACTACAACAACATATAACATAATTGGAAGCAATGGGTATGAGTTCAGCTATAGCTGTTCTTCCACTCAACCAATTAATAAATAATTTCATAAAAACTTACAAACAATAACAAACTACATAAGACTTTCATTTGATTGTGTTTCTAATTGAAATTTATTGCGATTTCTCTTGAAACTGTCCCTGGAAACAGCCGCACGATAAAAATTGTGGTACTTATTCAAAAACAGCACTGCCAGGTAGGCAAAACGTTTCTCAAATTTGACTGTTCTATGATAGGGTATTGTATACAGTTCACTGCTACGAATGTTGACACTATTGGTTCGTTTCTTTTCCACAAAAACCTATGTATATATAACGGTTTACCAGTTAGTAGTATATTATAAATAATAGTGGCATATTGCAACACGAAAAGATACTCACACTTCAGAATATTTTGTGATGTGTAGTGAGGCGATACATGGTCCCTGCGATAAATATTAAATCAGAATCTTAGACAGGAGTTCTGCAATCTCCGAATGAACCCCTGAATGGCAAAGAAAAAATACACAGAACTGCAATAGTTGAAAGGGCTGAGAATAATGTTATTGGATAATTTCCAATTTACATTGCTTGTTTAAAACAATTTTTACTTATACATTGACTTGAGTTTGATGTAGGCATTCTTAATCAGTTTGTTAACATGATTTTCAAAGTTGAGTTCACAATCAAACAGCACACCTAAATTCTTCACATATTCACTCAACGACATCACAGATTCATTAATTTTAATATCACAGTCCTTATCTTCAATTGACTTAGAACCATTATTTGCAGACCAAGTACTAAGACTAGAGAGATCTTTATTGATTCTTTCAATTCCTTCGATAATATTCAAGGGGGCGAATGACTTATATAGTTGGGAATCGTCCGCATATAGGTGAATTGAGGAGTGTTTAATGAAGCCACATAGATCGGAGGTGTATATTGTAAAGAGCAGGTACCCAAGAATGCTTCCTTGTGGGACACCCTGGTTGACTGTATAAACTGACGAAAGATTTCCATTGACATCAACATACTGGGATCTATCAGATGAATAGCTTGAAAACCAATTTATGAAGAACTGTAATGAAGCTCTGCCAAAGTGAGCAAGTGATTTATTAAGTCAAAAGCCTTGCTATAATCAAGCAACACAAGCAGTGTTACTTGACCATTGTCCATTTTTTTTTATTATATCACTAGTAATCTTCAACAGAGCCGTATCAGTGCTGAACATTTTCCGGAACCAGGAAAATGGAAGAATATAATTGTTTACGTGATCAAATATCTGTTCCAAAACTATCTTTTCCAGTACCTTGCTTGCCACGTTGATGGGACGCAAATCAGAGGGTCCTGTTGGCTTATTAACTTTTGGTATCGGGGTTATCCTAGCCAATTTTCAAGCTTCAGGTACTATACCTGAAGTTAGAGAGATATCGTTTGTAAGCAATTTACTATATGAGTAAATTGATCGACGCAGCAGGGCAAGACAAGGCTCCACAACTTTAAATTTATCTTATCACTTTCTTCAGCATAAGATCTAATAGTTCCAAAATGCTCTTCAACTTTCTGTTCAGTTCCTGTTTGGAATTTTGGTGATTTGGGTATTCCTAGCTTGACAATATTCCGAAAGAAGTTGACAGTGGTTTCACCCAAATCGATAGAAGATATAGAAAAACATTTGCGGTGAGAACTGACGTAGACTTCAGAAAAAGCGTGTTTGAAAAATGTTTTGATGGTTGGATTATTCGTTGTGGTAACTAAAAATTTCAACAGGGGCCTACTTTGAAGGCAATATAATAAATTTGGATGAAAATCTCTGGTACTTTTTGACAGAACGTTTATTGTGAGATGCAGAAATAGTATTTTGTGCTAAATGTATAGGTTGTAGGTTCGAATAACTTTTATCAGTAGGGTTAGAAAGTACTAAAGCTAATTTTTTGACCCAGCAAATGAAGTGGTGTACACAATAGGTAAATCCAACTCTTTCGACTTTCTAATATGAATTTAAGAAAAGTTGATTAGGGCTTGATATTAACCGAACTTTGGTGTACCAATTTTGTGAAGTTCGAAAGGAACTGATATAACTGACGAAGAATGAGAACTCAAAAATCAAGTTCAAGATTCGCTATCGAAAATTTTGGCAGCCAAATCTGATTTCACAACTGTTTTAAGAATCATGCTCAATTAGTCATCGATTTCTGATTCATCGAACATGGATTTAGGGCTTTTAGCAACGTTAGTATCTAAAACAGAAACCAGTTTCATCTTACTGAAATTACGATGGTTTTAGATGTTTGATATTTGAAGATGCCTAAGATTCGATAGTGGTAACATAGGTCAGCAACAGGGTGTTGAAATTTCCGGACAAAATTGGTTTTTTCTTCAAAACTCCTGCATTTTTTGAGATCTTCAGCCCAAATTTGGAAAGCAAGCTATGTCTTACACCCTCCATCATTACACGTCCTAGATTTCAGCTAAAATTCGCAAGGTGTTTTCTTTTTCGAGGCCATGTCTCCTTTTGCCCTTTCAAGTTTTTTGCAGTACTCCACTGATCAGCGTACAATTTTCGTCATCTTCGTTCAATTTAGAAACTTTTTTGACACTTGTAGTTTTTTCGTATCACCAACCGTTTTTGAGTGAAAAATTATTGAATTTGAATTATTTGATTTTTATATTATTCGCTAAATAAAAGAAATAATAAAAATACTCAATAGGTATGCCCAAAATTTGCTTTTATTTTGATGGCTCGTCTTCTGAGACTCAACTTATACTTATATAATATCAAACCAAAAAACGAACAATTTAAAATTAAATAAATTGCTGCAAGTGTCCTCTACCTGCAAGAATACAGGCCTGGGCCTTCTTCGCATATTATCACGTACTCTTTGAAATATTTCTATCGTGTCACAAGAGGTTATTATTCGTTTTCTCAATTCTTCTACAGTGTTCACTGGAGTGGTATAAACTAAACTTTTGAGATATCCCCATAAGAAAAAGTCTAAACTATTTAAGTCTAGGGACCTAGGAGGCCATGGTTCTGGCCCACCCCGACCTACCTATCGGTTGTTGAATGTATTATTCGAGAATTCCTAAGCTTGTCCACTTAAATGTGCTGGTGACCCGTCATGCATGAACATTATGTTTTTCACTAAAAATGGCACATAAACTAGCAATAAAGGTACTTCTTCCTCAAGAAATTGCCGATGAGCGAAACCGTTTAGTCTGTTACGCAAGAAAATTGGCCCAATCAAATAATTTCTAATTATTCCAACCCAGACATTTAGTGAGAATTATTCTTGACGATGAGATTCTTCAATCAAATGGGGGTTTTCCTCAGTCCAATTATGATTATTGTGAAAATTTGTGATAGCAGTTCGCGAAAAGTTAGCTTCGTCTATGAACATTATTTCACTATCAAAATGAGCATTTTCTCTAATTTTATATGAGTACCATCGGCAGAAATTCAGCCTTGAAGGAAAAACTCGAGGAAGTTTGGACGCGTTGAATATGAAACGGGTACAATAAAAAGTCGTGGAGAATCCTCCAAACTAGAACATGTGAAATATTCAACTGATTTCCAATTTTTCTTGTACTCACATTAGGATTCAAAACTGCTTCCCAATATCTGGAGTTCTCATAGTTTGGAGTTGCACCTTTTAAATGATTATTTGCAGTAAAAGTACCAGTATCCCTCAACCTTCTGTGGATATTTGAAAATGCTCGCCTGTCAGGTGTTACTCGATTTGGAAAGCGCATCTGATATAATCGCCTAGCTTCAGTTGTGTTTCCGTCAGCCAGACCGTACATGTAATGGATATCAGCCATTTCGGCGTTAGTAAAATTAGCCATTTTTTCTTACAGCAATAACTTCAAAAGTCTTAAAACTAATCGTTAATTTAAGAAACAATTCGAGCAGACACTAGTTTAACTTTAGCAACTGTCAGAATAAAAAAATAAATGAAGAAAATCAAAGCCTACTAGTCATTTTTTTAATTAGAAGTGCTTTCAATTCAGCGAATGTATCAATTATTAAAAAATCCTTTAATAATTTTTTGCTCGAGAACGGTCGGAGATACGAAAAAATTACAGGTGTCAAAAAAGTTTCTAAATTGAACGAAGATGACGAAAATTGATTATACGCTGATCGGTGGCGTACTGCAAAAAAGTTTGAAAGGACAAAAGAAGACATGGCTTCGGAAAAGAAAACACCTTGCGAATTTCAGTTAAAATCTAGGACTTGTAATGATGGAGGTAAAAATAGCTCTGACAATCAAAGAAAAGGAAGAAGAATGGCGAAAATGAATGAAAAATACCCAAAGCATTGAACTCAGGTCATCAGACCGAATCTATGAGCTGGCTCATCTCAGGAAGTCTGCAGGGAGAAACCGAAGGCTTTATTTGTGCAATCCAGAATAGGATAGCGTCGATACTAATAACTACAGGAAACACATCCTGATAGAAGAAGACATTGACGACACCTGTTGAATGTGCAAAACTGCACCAGAAACTATCCAACAGATAACATCAGGCTACACCATGATAGCACACTCAGAGTACCCCACAATCTTACTGCTGAAATCGTACATCAGAAAATTGTAACAATACTGACTCTGTAAGAATTGGAAGTCCCATACTACATATATTCACCACAACCTAAAACCGATAGCTGGAAATTATACTGGGACATCACCATCAGAACATACCAGACAGTACCGAGAAACATTCTTCATTGTCATCGCCCCCCGAACAAGAACAACCTGGAAAAGGCAGAAAGAGAAGAAATGACAAAATATTTTGGACCAAGCCAAGAACACAAAGCAATTTACAAGCAAAACAAAGTTTTATTTTCCTATCATCATAACACAAACGAAAAGCTTAAGCGTAAATACGAAAGCTAACCTTAGCAAAATCAATTCAAATAACAAACCCATGATTCAGCTAATGCAGAAGTCCAACATTCTTGAAATCTGCAGAATAGTCCGAAAATTTCTGAACATCCAAGAATGATCGCTTACTTACCAACTGAAGCAGACTTTTCTGACCTCATATTCGAAAAGATCATAAAATTTTACGTTCAAAATCAAATCCATAGTTGATATGCCTTGGTCATTAAAGATCAAACAAATAATCATCATGTGCCAATGCCTATGGTACTGTGAAATACAAAAATACCCTCTTGACATTGAAAA
This sequence comes from Cryptolaemus montrouzieri, assembly GCA_013387265.2. Classification (NCBI taxonomy): domain Eukaryota; kingdom Metazoa; phylum Arthropoda; class Insecta; order Coleoptera; family Coccinellidae; genus Cryptolaemus; species Cryptolaemus montrouzieri. The sequence goes on from JABFTP020000185.1 coordinate 110,191,810, forward strand.
CATACTTCTCCTTCAAATATCTCAAAATTCATGGATAGTGAATGTCAGTACAAAAATATTTATAATCATTTTGACTTCTAAGAATGATCTAGGCGTATATTGTTTGGGAAAAACAAATTACCCGAAACTTACTTTGTGGTCAGTTTCAAATTATTTTTCGTACCCATTTAACTTTTGCACATCATTTTTCAATCAAGTCTTTATTGCTGAATTTATTCGAATATTTCTGGGCAAAAATACTACTATCTGAGTCACTTTGAGGATCGCTCATTGTGACTAATGATCTAGAAATATCAAGTATAGATATGTTTTGAAATATACATAATTTCTCTATTTTTCTGCATATGAAAACGAAAATAGGTATTTTTTTTTAAGTTTTCGAAGTTGGCCTTTAAATGAAAATCAAAGTCAACTTCAAGGTCAACTTGGAGGTCAATGTTAAATACATATTTTGTTATCATCCAACTTTGGTTCAGGTTACTTTTAGGAATTATCAATATTTACTTAGAATATAGGGTTCCCTGTTTAAAGGCTTAATTAACAGATTTAAGTATCTAGAAATGATATAATAGAATGAAGTAATACTATGTCGGTAATATCAATATCAAAGAGGAGAATCAACACTGTTTTTTCAGGTCAATGCATTTGACTATTCTTGATCTAGTCTATTCAAGAATGGAGATCTTTTGAAAATGCGTGGCGTCTATTGTACTGCAAGTATTTTGGCACAGAATTGAAGTCACTTTTTGGCTCGAGAAGGTAATATTTGTGATCAGAATATTTGGTGAACATTGATAGCAAACAATTTTCAGTATCTTATGTGCTGGGTCCTTTTTTGTTTGACTTATGTCAACAATTGGAAATCTCCACAATGATTTCAAAGAACTGGGACATTTCAAGCAAATTCATACCTGACTGAAATTCTGATTATTTTATCATAATTATCAGTTACTAAATGAACTTATATAACTGTCAACAATTTGTGTTATTTCTAGGCTAGCAAATATAAACATAAATGCTTGTTTTACTATGTAATTATTAAAAATAAAAAGCTTGAAGAAAAATTTTGAACGTGCAATATTCGCAGCACTTTTAATGTTTGTTGGTAATATTATACCTTGTACTAATTAATTTTGAAGGGTTCATTAAGTAGTAACCTACCTATTTAATTCTCGTATAAGTGGCATTGATAAAATTAATGTTGTAAGTTAATTTCATCCTTTCAAAAAGTGACGCGAAAATTATGCATTTTCTATTGAATTGATATTTTCGTCTTCTATTATGTCATTTTCGTTTCGGTCCTGATTACGCAATAATTTCTCGGGTAAAAAGTTGACGTCAATTTTCATAAATTATGATTTAAAGTACAAAAGCTATTGAACCAGCCTGCCCGTGAAAAATGTCATTGTCTTCCGACATTTGCAGCAGGCTGGAAACCGTCCCGAGCTCCGAGTTTATTCATTCCGAAAGTTCTACGTCGAAGGGTGAAAACAAATGCAATGCGGTCTTTTGGGCTAGAACAAGCAAGGGAATGACGTGTTTCCGTTTGGAAACAATGAGAGAATGGATGGGCTAGGTTACAGAATGTTGCGCTTTTGAACAGAAAACATTATTTACTTTGCCAAAAATATTACTCATTCAACAACATTCAATCCATTTATTCATGTAACATTCTTCTCTTCATTTTCATCAAAGATCCAAAAATCAATAACTAGTACCATGTTAAAAAACTCTTTTTCGGCAGAGCCTACAGGCAAGAGTAGATTTGGCTTTCCCGTATGGGGAATCAGTTAAGCTAAACTCTTTAGACATTTGTAAATTATTTCACTTTTATGGTTCACAAAAAAGTAGAAGAAAACTTTTCAAACAAAAATCTTTCAAAATGATATGCTTAACGATAACATGAAATCCGCAGAGGTGTATTTTGGTTATTAATGGAGCTATGGCATTTTGAAAATTTTCAATTCCTCCATCCCCATTCGGAAGTTGAGTATTGTATCAGAAACTTTTTCAAACAAAAGATGTTGACAATGAAAATAGCATTGATTTATCTTGGGTATTACCGGAAATATGGTGAATCGAATATTGCAACTCCCTCTACTCCGTTTTGGAATTTATGGTTCGGATCAAAAAACTCTTGTACAAAAGTTTTTAATAATAATATATAGATATATCTCTTTGCTAATACCGAAGATATGGCAATTTGAATATTTCCATCTTGATTCGGAAGGTATGGGTCATATCAACAAATTTTTCAAACAAATGTTTTTGACAATAAGATGCCTAATGATAATATGAAAATCGTATGGGCTTATCTTGGTTATTACCGATATTACAGACAAGCTATTGCTAGTACAATAGCGACATGGAAACGAGTTTTATCCTCAGGTTTTTTCACTCGTTTATTGAATCATACGCAAGATAGTATGGTTCCCCTGTTATATTTCTTGAGCTCACACTTTAGGGGCAATCGTAGGAGGCATGATGCGAGTTTAGATGCCTGATTAGGAAATGGCATGTTATGTTTTTTCCGATAGTATTCTATTTATTCGCTTGCTTTTCACGATTGTGCGTTTCTGACACACACCAAAATTATAGATATAAGCATCTATCATAAATACAATTATTCGAATTTTTGTAAATCCTCTTGTTTCAAAAGAATATATATATATATATATATATATATATATATATATATATATATATATATATATATATATATATATATATAAGATAGCGACTTCCTCTCTTCGTCCACTTCATACACCCTTTTTTTGTTGCCGGCTGAACCAGAAGCGTCAAATTCAGCAACCTGTTGCACAACGTAAGCAGCGGATACATTTTTTCATGATGTCTTTCGTTGAATAAAGCCGCTGTTAATCGCGCAGAATCATTATTTCTTAAAAATAATTTGATTGAGGTGGTCGTTACTTGAGAAAAATCGATATACATATTTTTAATGGAATAAAAGTATGGTATTTAGATTTTCACTATATTAACAAAACTATGACCGGTTTCACCACACTGTGGCTTCATCAGACAGATACAAACTAATGAACAGAAATATTCCTTATATAGTAATCTTATTTCCGAATTAATATTACAATAGGTACAAGTACAAGGGGTATGTTGGAAAACCCATCGAAGTTGCGTACTTTATGAATTGAAAAAATTGAGTAAAGGAAAAGGACTTAGATCTAATTGACTATTAAATAATCTACCTGAATTCTTTTCTTTCTTAATCTCTAATCTTCTACAGAATACACCTTTTTAATCCTACAACAAATTTATAATCGCTTGTCTTCAAAATCTCCTTCAGTACTTTATCTATACCACTTCTTACGCATCGATTAGTAATTCCCAAAATTGAAGTGAGAAAAACTTTACATACCCGTATTCATTCATCAGTTTTCATGAAAAAAAAGCATTGTTATTTTTTCGTCTACGGATATTGAATTTCGAGTGCGTGTGTTTGGGATTTATTTCCTGAATCATAGCAGCAATAAAAGTTTGTTGTTTAGCGATATCACTAAGTTTCCAATATCTAGAAAATAGTTCGAATCTTTCCCGCTCAGAAAATTTATTGGAGCAATCGAGTTATTATGTATTATTACAGGGTAATTTCATTTGTCTCCTTGGTACAGTATTTTCTTTGTTCAGTGTTTTATAGGATTTACCACTGTTTCTGAGTCGTTCGGTTTTATTTCTTCTCCAGCGAACCAGATTTGCTTTTCTCTTCCTGGTCTTCCCCCTTTCTTCGTCTGATTCTTCACTATTGGAAGATGAATCAGTCGTATAAGTCTAATTAGGGTCTGAAATGGGGTCATCCGATGAAAAAGGCAGTTCCTCTATTTCTAAGCCAGAGTTGTCTTCGATTCGATCGACAGGAACAATCACTCCTTGAATCTGTTCAGAAAGGTTCGCAATTCGCTGGCGCGTTTTTTGAATCATCCTCTTTCGTTGTGTGTATTTCAGATCTTCTGTTGTTTGTCTTGTCAGATGATTCGTCAACGAAAAAGCAGTTTTCTTCCATTTTGTTTGAGAAATCATCAGTTCTTTTTTTAGCTTCAATTACGATATAATCACATAAAATTTCTCAATATACTAGCTGGCAAAATGTTCTCGAGGAAGTTCTAGCCACAGCAATCTCATCGACCAATTTTCTTATCTTTATTTGATAGCATATTTTTTCCCTCATCTTCGGGAGGTATTTTGTTTTTGTGATGGAAAAATATATTTTCAGAGAATTAATTATTCGATGAATTCTCCTTATTATCGTCTTGTTTTTTCACTACGATTTCTTTGTATTCTTCTTGGCTATCTTATTGATGTCCTCAATTTTCCACTCGTATGATGTTTTTTGATCATTATTTCTGACTATCTTCCAGGTATAATGATTTCACTGCAGTTTGAAGCCAACATTTGATAACAAATTTTCACTCACTTCTAGATCCTTTCTGGATTTTGGAGCGACGATGAACCAACCACATACGATGATAACTGAAACATCAGAAGAAGATTATTCAGAGAAAATCCAATAAATGGGCTAAAACTCAATAAACTTGTAGAACGTCACTTATTATAAGTTCTGCATCTATGAGAATATTGACAATCTCTGCAATGAATAGTGGCACATACTATGGAAAAGTACTAAAACTCATTGGATCATCATTCAAAATATTGAAACTATCTGCAAACAGTAGTGGCACATTTCGAAATGTAACTAGATTGATTTACGTATAATCCCAAGTTTTCAATTTATTCAAATGATAACTCACTTTCAATTATTGTTAAATACAATCTTGATAACCGGTTTCTCCAAATCCAAAAAATGATCTAGACCTATATATTTCATGTCAGTTTGTACATGGTTGACATACTGTACAACGATGAGCTAGAGTTCGAAACTACAGTAACAGTGAGAATAATTTAATTTATTTTTCATTTGTGTTTTAATCATTCCCAACTACCAATAAGTACCGGTTTAAATCGATGCGGTATCTTGAATACGTCAAATATTGAACTACAGCCACTGCAATGAATTTTACTTTAGTATGACCCATAGAAATTTCCAAGATTAGAATAACTGAACACAATGAAGTTTTTTCGATCAGTAATCGGATTCAAATTACCCGAATCAACTATTTGAATTTTCCAGCTTTTCGTCCGAAAATAAAGAAAAAAGAGGCTCATGAAAACTTTTAGATATTAAAAAACACAAGCACTCCCGGGGTATCAACAACGATAATAAAAAACAAGTACTGTGTTTTAAGAAATTTTACTTAATAATTGCCATTCGTAACGCATTTCACTACACCGTAGCTTCTTCAGATGAATAAATGTACAGAAAATAAGAATGAGAATATAAATACAAATGTTCCTAAGTAATTAAAAGCTTATTGGGTTGCTCCTTCTTAAGTGGTTATTGATGACAGGTATATCAAATAAAATTAAGGAATAGATTGCTCCCTGAAAAGATTCAATAGAGGCGAAGGGCTTGAATCCACTTGTTCATTGATGAGTCTACCTGAGTGTTTGTGTTTGTTGATTTCTAAAGTTTTCCAAAGATCTACCTTCCAATATTTATTATATGTATGCAAAATTTCAAACTGTGGGTCGAAAGAGTGACTATTTTCTAGGAGATGATTCGCGTAATTTGAATCTAATTTTCTACATTTGAATTGTGGAGGCCGTTACTTGATGTAGATCCATGATATAAATGAGATAAAAAACACAAGGTTTAACTTTAATCTACACTTTATTTGAAAAAATTCGACGACGTTTCGCTGACACAAATCTGTTTGTCATTCTTGATAAAGCTGCTGTGTCAGCGAAACGTCGAATTTTTTCAAATAAAGTGTAGATTAAAGTTAAACCATGTGTTTTTTATCTCATTCTAATTCTATTTGAAAAACTGCGTTTATGTTCCGATATTCTAATATTAAAATTTCTATGCGTTCTACCAATGTAGAAATTATCACAGTCATTGCAATTCAATCTATAAACACCTGATTTATTGTTTTTATCTGATTTGGTTTTATTATTTTTATATATTTGCCTAAACTATTATTCCTTTGGAAAGCTATGTTGAAATTATTGCTAATCAAGAATGATTTCAGTTTCTCACTTGTAATTCCAACGTAGGTTAAGGTTTGAATTTTTGTTTCAATTGAAATTGAAAATTCAAATTGAAACAAAAATTAGTTTAGGAAATATATAAAAATAATGAAGCCAAATCAGATAAAAACAATAAATCAGGTGTTTATAGATTGAATTGCAATGACTGTGATAATTTCTACATTGGTAGAACACATAGAAATTTTAATATTAGAATATCGGAACATAGACGCAGTTTTTCAAATGAAATATCAGATTCAAATTACGCGAATCATCTCCTAGAAAATAGTCACTCTTTCGACCCACAGTTTGATATTTTGGATACAGATAATAAATAATGGAAGGTAGATCTTTGGAAAATTTTAGAAATCAACAAACACAAACACTCAGGTAGACTCATCAATGAACAAGGCGATTTAAGCCCTTCACCTCTATTGAATCTCTTCAGGGAGCAATCTATTCCTTAATTTTATAGGATATACCTGTCATCAATTACCACTTAGGAAAGGGCAACCCAATAAGCTTTTAATTACTTAGGAACATTTGTATTTATATTCTCATTCTTATTTTCTGTACATTTATTTGTCTGAAGAAGCTACGGTGTAGTGGAATGCGTTACGAATGGCAATTATTGAGTAAAATTTCTTAAAACACAGTACTTGTTTTTTATTATTGATAATGGAATTTTACCAAGTAAAGCCTCCCAAATTCAAATGTATCAACAACGAACAAATAACCTCAAATACTTCTCCCTCATTGAATCTCTTCAGAGAACGATCTTTACAATACTTTCAAGAATTTTCGTAAGGTAGTTATTAGTACATTCGCGGATTCTTATGTTTATTTCTTGTCTATTTGAGAATATGTTATCCTAATGTTCCATACTCAATCGTCTGAAAAAGGTTCTGCGTCGTCAAACGCATCACGATTGATCCAATTTTCAGTGAAATCCTCAAACTCATAAATGGCTCATTTCATCAATAGCACCTTTATTCCAAAAGCATCGAGAGAAACTTCAAACAACGGCAAAACTTGAAGGGCCTACAACGGAAACGCTACCTCAGCCTTGAGGCCATAGGTGCATATAATGTTTTATGCATAAGCGATTCTAATTGGCACAGTTCCAGTAGAGAACTTCATGAGTTGCTATATAGACAGAAAATGTACTTAATAAGTGCAGCAAATGCACTTTAGGGTCAATATTTTCAATAATTCATTTCCTGCTTCTTCTTCCGTGTTTCCGAATTTAATCAATACCCATAACTATTTATTTTTATGTATTCACGGTGGAAGCCAGTCGTTTTGTTTCGAGTTGGATAGTCTGAAAGTTCTCACAATTTCACTCTACATTTTAATGAAATATACGGTCCAATTATCTGCTGTATTCCTTAAAGTACTTGAAAATCGACCACTACCGCATAGCCTGACTGTTTTCTGTACGATTCTTGTCGATTGAAAGCATTTTAAAAATATATTATATAGACCTAGAGATTGGCCCACTGAACAATACAAATATTTTTCTGAGTATAGTTTTCATCCTACAGTCGAAACATCAGTCATACTTGTATTTAGAGGAAAGAGTCAACGTAATCATTTACCAAAATAATGTATTCCCACAAACCTTCAGAATGTGCCTAACATTAGATGAAATAAGGCAATATTGGTAACATCGACAAAACTTAATCTGATTCAGGATTATGAATTACACTAACAATGTCCAATATTCAAGTATGATTACATAATAACGAAGTTGATCAAGAAAGTAATTATATTATTTTTGCTATTGAACTAAACGTAAGAAAAGCTGACGCCTCCTCAACAAAACGATGCGTCCTAGCATAAAAAATTAGACACTTGGCAGAAGTCCACATCCCAGGTTTCCTCATCTGCAGCACAAGGAACCAAAAATAGAATGGTTATGCTGACAGACTAAACTGGAACACAGTCTCAATGTTCGCTACAGTGGAAAAGGTTCGTTGCAAATATCTCTCAATCATATAATGCACCAGGATCAGATGGTATATACTTTGTACACCTATTAAAAGTACTGGTTCAAATTGTTATGCATATAATGTACATCTTCGGATGCTACATACCTTTGGGATACATTCAGCACCCCTAGCAAAGGGTTCGGGTAATCTATACCCAAGCCAGGGAAGATCTTACTTAAAATTGGCAAAGATTTTATATGTCTCATTTCTTTTCTTCTAAAGACATGGGGGGACTAGTCGAAATATAAATTAGGAGAATATCCTAGTGGACCGCCCACAACATATCACTCAACATGTATACGAGCAAGTTTTATCAATTTTCCCAGCACTACACTCTACAGAAGGCTATATTGAGAAAGGACATATCGAACTAACTCTTGAAATATTCCAAGACATAAAAGGAATATTTGACAACACACTTCATGAATCGATAGACGGGTCTATCGTAAATAGGGGAGCAGATAACACCATACCAAGGTGCAAAGAAAGTTTTCAATAGACAAGGCGCATCCAGGCTCACCTAGGGGAATCGATCGTCTTGGTGTCCCCTAGCAGGGGATGTCCCCAGTAGGAGGGAGTACTATCTTCTTTTATCTGGAACTGTGTGCTGGACGGGCTCCTGACTGGCCTTGCTGATGCTGGGGACTTTACAGTTGGTCATGCCAACGATCTTGTACTCCTTGTTCATGGAAAACCACTCAGCACTGAATGTAAAGTTACGTAGAAATCCCTGCGAATGACTGAGCAATGATACAGAAAGAACGACTCATTCGCTAACCCCAACAAAACAAACATCATCATATTCACTTGTAAAAGAAAATTTCCGTCTCTCAAGGCCCCAATTCTATTTAACGAAAAACTGACACTAGTACAACAAGTGAAATATTTAGATCTGATGCTTAACACCAAATCAAGTTAAGACTACCACATCGAAAAACAAGCGCTGCATGCGCAAAACTAACTCTAGACTTGCCGCAAGGTATCAGGGCCCAGACAGGGACTGAAACAAACCAAATATATTTGTTCTACCTGACAGAGATTAGACTATACAGCTATAGTATGGTGGCCTGCATTGAACAAAGAAACCAAACAAAATAAAATATTCCAGATCCAAAGACAAGCGCATCTAGCAGGGACCATGAAATTGACACGGCCTCCATAGGATTCTGCTGGGCCTTCGCCTTCTACACATATGTTGGGGGAGAGGGCCGTGAGGACCTCATTGAGGCTGTGAGAAGGAGGCATGTGCAGTGACGAAGATATGAATTCTGTACAATCTACATCTCTCAATAAAATAAGAGAACTCCGGCCTCATCTTCTCATAAGAGAATATCGAATGGTAGCCATTTATCGTTTAGATGAACCCCTTAAGGTCGTAGAGCCCCAACAATATCCTCGCAAACTTTATCAAAAATGTTCTGCAAGGTTCTGATAACACCAACATAACACGGCAAGCACAATGGACAAAAGGCTTGAGTACTACCCGTGTATGAAGAAGTAAGTAGTAGAATGCTAGGACTAAGTCCTATTATTGCCTGAAACAGCAAGAATAGAGCCATGAGCTCTGATGAAGCAAGTCAACGAAAAAAATAAGGCCCATGGAAAAATAAGTAAACGTTAATCCTGAAATCATTTACATATTTTCTTACGAACTATCTCAGCCGAAAAAGCATGCTGCTCACTAAAAATTAAATGTACTAGAAAATGTTGACGTTGTACAAAACTATTCCTTTCTGAGCTTCAGTTGACCTCTTAGTCGGAGATCATCTCTCGGTATGAACATGCTGTCGAGGTTGGCATAGTCTTCGACGCAGCCAAAAAGTGGCAGATCTGCCCATAGTAGCCTCAAAGTATTTGAAAGACAAGTGCTACGAAAAAATATACGGGTGGCGCGATGCTAAACACTTCTGAGCAAGTTGCGATATCGCTCCAAAACTAGACACCATTCGCTCCAGCGTATTCGACTATCGGACGCACATAGCTTTTGTAACTTAAAAAGATAATTGTGATGAACACCGAACACCATTGATCAATTGCGTTTAGGACAGATTACAAAAACCAATGATCTGTGAGAAGATATATTTCATATTGAACGATTTGCGACACTTGAAACAGCAGTAACTCCTGAAAATGGCCAACAATAGCGAATCAAGAACAAACCCGTGGAACACCCTACTCGTTGCAAATTTCACAGCATAAAAGGGAGCTACCACTCACTGAAAATATTATATGTCATGTAGTCCTCTACCCAAAGAAATGATCCACCTCATTTGTCTATATCTACAAGCGGTTATATTAGGACTGTTGCAGTGACTCTGTCGAATACTTTCGCAAATTCTAAATATATAAGACTGCTGGATATTTTCTCAAAAGCTATCGTTAAGATATGTTAAAAAGTTGGTGGTTATGAATATATTTGTAATTGTCCTAGTTGTATAAGTGAATATTTTGTCTAATACCCCTACATTGATTCAGCAGTAGTATTCTGCTCCAAGAAACACGCACGAAAACCAAAATTCCAATTTGTTCAGAGAAAGTTTTAATATTTTGAAGAATTTTTTTCTAATAATCCACTAGCACCTAGAATTGATTGAGGACAATCGAATTGAAATGGTATTCATAGGAATTGAATCAAAACTAATAATGAAAAATTTTGGAAAACATCAGTCCCCAAAAACCTGCTTATACCGGATATTTCCAAGGCTGGCGAAAGTTACTGCATGACACCTACGATTCATACTCAAAATGAAAGACCTTATAACATTCTGATCTATTTCGTTCCAAATTTCGATCAGTTTGTTCCGAACCTCATTCACGGTAACTAGCTGGTTTTTGTAGATTCTTAAACTTCTACTGGGAATGTCACAAATATGTTCGATGGGATTGTGGTCTGGACTGCGTGCAAGCCACTCAATTGAAGTGATTTTGTGATCTTGAAGGTACCTCTAACGACATTGTAGCGTTTTCACACATGTTTGACCTCAAATGGCACAACAATTCATTTTAAAATATCTGAGCATTCAGGGTTTTATTATTTACGGTCACCAGATCTGTGCGGACAATCAAAAATTTCTCCCCACTTCATTATTGAATCCCCACCAAAACCATAGGTAAGTAAAAATATCTAATGGGTAAATCACAAATTTTGACATCTGCACACCAGAGAATGTCGATCGCAAGGAAAAAGCCAAAATCTCGATTCATCTGTAAACAAGCAGATTTTAACCAATTTACATGTTTTTCTGGCAAAATTCAGTCGGGCTCTTTGATATGCTGCGGTTAGAGCTCTGGTCCACGAGCAGCATCGCGAGGACTCAAACCAAACTCCCTAAGGCATTATCGTATCGTTTCAGTGCTAATTTCCACTCAACGAGAAAATTCTTCAATAACGAACGCCGTTCGTCATCTTCAGGCGTTGGGTGGACGATGTCTCGAGCGTAACTGATCAGTTACGAGACATCGTCTACCCAACGCCTGAAGATGACAAGGGGTAACTAGTCGTAACGTCGCCAGAATCAAAATGGACCACGGAATAAAACCCGTAACACATCAAATCATAGATACTTAGATACTTCCGTGAAAACTCAAAATTTAACAGAAAAATGACTTGACGAATCACCGCTCAAAATTCTTCGCACTTATTTATTTACATCCTGTATATCGCCATGAAATATTACCTCATTTCTGGAGGAATAATATATTCATTGAAAAGTATCCACAATGACGTATTCATTTTCATGAAAGCAGTCTTTTCAAATTTGAATGCTAATGTTTGCACATGGATATTCCATATAACTGTCATCGCACGCTTCGCTCTTATTTATAAAAATTCAATTTCTAAAGACACGCGTCACTGAAGCCTGGTCGTATGAATACTCTCCATTCAAGCTGTTACGTTTGGAATGCTTAATATTTGATGTCATCTCAGCGAGTGTAATGATGTTATGATATCCCATTATTGATTTTCCATCAGACTGTCTTTACGTCGTCCTTTCACTGTATATTACATCCAAAAATATCTCCGCTAAAAGTGGATGATAAAAACATGTCGCTTTCGAGGAACGTATAATCTCTCTACATTTATCTACGAAAATAAGTGAATTGGTTATCGTACTTGTGGATATTTATATTTCTCTGTGGTACTAGTCAGATATAAATGTCTCTGAAGCAAAAATTTTTTAAGATTTTCAGGGGTTCCATAACCCAAAGTGAAAATGGAAATGCTTGTATAGTATCACTTCGATGTTCGCCTGTCTTTTCGTATCTCTATCTATCAAGAATATTCTCTTAGGAACACGTGTAGGTATAAAGGTGAAATTGATAACGAAATATCGTATAAAGAATTGTGTAACAATCAAAAACATGCCCTGGATATAGTTCTGAAAGTTCGGAAATATGAGGTCTCAGCAGAGGCATACAACATTTGCAAGGGGAAATACATTTTAACATTAAATGATAATTGGAAAATGGGGGAGTATGTAAATAATGCTTCTAATGAAACGAATAGCAAAATGGAAAATCATTCATGAAAAAATAGAACGATTAGTTCCATTTATGAATACAATTAACCTCTTCAGTGAAACACATGACAGATATAAGAGTAACAAAAATACTACCACAGCCATACTTAGACCGAGATAAAGAAGTATCTGTGCCTTGATTGTTTGTCCCATGAGATAATTCTGCAGAAATTGCATCATCTTGGGTTTCGTGAAACGGTTAATTCGTTAATTGAGTCCTATACTAGTCGAAGATCGCAGGAAATAGACTAAAACGGGGAAATATGTGAAGAACTAGTGATTATCTATGGGATCATCCAGGTTCTATTTTGGGACCCTTTTTGTTTTTGATTCATATGAACGATATAACTATACCAAGTTTTGATGATATTTATACATATATTGTAACAAAACGTCTGCTATAGTAAGGGGAACTAATAAGATGGAAGTGGATGCAAAAATAAGGAAAGTCCTAGCTGAGGTAATGCTATGGTTTACAATGAACAAAATGAAGGTTGATGAAGATGAAACTGATGGATAAATTATAGGCATGCATGGGCAAGACACAGATGAGATCTGACAGAAGCTATCCAAAGCAACTTTTACCCTAAGGTCTCAAAATTGTGTACTACTGAATTGGCGAAAATGTGTTAATATGCATACTTGCATGGTGTTGTGTATTAGTTTTTCGAAACAAGAAGCGTATTTAGATTGCAGAAAAACGCTTTAAGACATTATTGAAAATGAAAAATGAAGACTCAAGCAGAAAAATCTTTGAATGAAAAAGATGTTGACCTAATGACAGGAAGTTTGACAAGAAGTAGTGTATACACGCACAGATAAATGAAAATGATCGAAAAGCTGTAAATTGTTATAACACCACGAGGAATTTTCTCTGCTATAATGAACATATTCACATTTTTCATTTTTTGCAGATGAAATTAATACCGAATACTGAGCTTTGTTACCCATTTAATCTGGGAGAAAATCTAATTTTCAATAAACGCCAACAGAAAAACGGCCGTTTATGTAACTGCCTACTTCGACACTTGCAAGATAATCGAGATCTTTAGGGTATTTTTCTTTGAGTTGGAATAATGAAATTCAGCGAAAAGCAGTGTTTTTTACCACAAATAGAGGGAAAAATCCAAAATTTGTAAATTCTAAAACCTAACAGGAGAAAATGAACGCTCATTGATATCTTAGTTGTCCGTCTGTGTTTTTGTCTATCTGTCTGTCAAGACTCTCTTCTCAGGAACACGCTTAGGTATAAATTTGGACTTGATTCCGAATGCTTGGCAATCCCTTCCAACTGTAAACATAGAATCTGAGCCAAAGCAATTCGAAGATACAGCCCGCTGACCTAAGATCATGAAATTTGGAGAGCAGCAATATCTAACAATATTGAGTCTCCCATTTTCATATATTTTCGTAGAGCAGCTATGTTGAATACTACAAATAGGGAAGAATAACCCCTCCATCTCCTTCCTCGATTTTCGAAAAAAATTCATTGATGGAAACAAATCGCATCTGTCCTCTTTTGCCTTATTCTTGATTTCCCATTTTTCTGAAATGTCACCATATGTTGAATGTGTGTTTTTGTTTTTTAATTCAACCAATAAATAAATTCAGATGAAAAAACATGATTATTATTTTTCTTTGCAAAGTATTTGATGAGTTTGCTCAAAAATGTGAATTTTTCTTGAAGTGAAAATTCTCTTACAATTCCATGTGTTAAACTAGTATGCCTATACGATTATGTGGATTTCATTCTGATGATATAGATTCTTAAATCATAAAATAAAATATTGGGTAAGAAAAGGTATTGGATTTTGTAGTAATGCTATCAGATAAGTGAAAATAGATTTCAGGTATTTTGAATTACGATTAAGATTGCATTTCGAAATTTCAAAATATGTCGATGGTTCGAGAACATTGCTATAATGTTTTTTGAAAGCGTTATAGCTGTTGGGTGCCGCTTAGGACATCTCCTCAATGACACCCGAAAATGGATATATGTACAACATTGACACTTCTAGATATCAACTGTTCCCAAAAATCATTCCACAGCCTAGATATAATTCATTGGCTAACACCAAGTTCTTCCGCAACATCCATTTGCCATCTTCTAATTTAGCCTTATACTATATCAATCTTATAGCAACCAGTTAAATCAGTAAAAGTAATAACCATACATATTATAGTAATCATTCCGTTAGCCTCAGAAAGTATGTTCTTTTCATCTCAGACACCCAAAATAGACACAAAAACATATTTCAAACATATGGTCCATACTAAGGCAACCATATGCTCATACATCATTTTCGTAAACCGTGAATTCCTGAAAGAAATTTCCAATATGTATTATACTATCAGTTACCTAACTCACTCAAAAGACAATCTAAAACTAACGAGAATCTTTCCAATTAAAATATGTCCACTTACTATAAATGGTTGAATTGGTGCTTCACATAAACGACTTGTTCGTATCAAGACAAATGCCTCGATACTTTCACAATTCCTCACATTGAGTAGAAAAATGAAGTGTCAGTATATTGAAAACTGAACTTGCATCAGAACCTAGCAGTGGATGGAAGAATTTACAACTGACATGATACTGAACCAAAGTTGATAAAGAGAGTGGAAAGTGAGACAAATCGAAAAAACTAGTGAAGAAAAGAATTCAATTAATTAAGAGAAAAGCATGGGAGCTAGAAACATATAGCCCAGGAAAAATAGAAGGTAAAAAAACAGAACTGAGTGAGTTTAAGAACTTGGAACTGAAGAATCCTGCTATAACAAAAACAGAGAAAGAAAGTCGCAGAATAATTCAGCTTCAAATCAAGTATATATCAATATATAGAGGAGTAAAAGAAAAGAAAGGATGTCAGTAGGAGTCGGACGTTTTATGAACAAAGAAATTGTAGACCAGATAGTGAGATATAGAGCTTGGTCTGAGGAAAATGAGAGAATGATAATTCTAGTATATGGGCCAAACAAAGACGCATCAATACCTTATTAAGATCGAATTTTGCGAAAAACTTACAGAGGCAGCCGAACAAGAGGAGTGCATATATTTCGCAGGGTACTTCAACAAAAGAGTAGGCTAACAAAATGATGATAAAAAATAGCAATGGGACACGACTTCTAAACTTCGTGGTAATGAATGATTTCATAATGAGTAACACTTTTGTCGATAACAGAAATATATACAAATATACTAGACAAGTCCAAAATAGGGACTACTCATTGGTAGAGAAATTGAGAAAATTGAAAATGTTAAAGTAAGAAGAGGATCAAACAAGCTAAGAAAACGTAATAGATAATAGAAAAATTTACATATAAGGAAACCGTGATAAAGAAAAAATAATGTAATGTTAATTAAGGAAGCAATAAAACGCTCAAAAACCTGAGAAGACCTCAAGCATTGACAAGATTACAGCCGAAATAATTAAGAATATGGGACAATTTAGAGAAGAATTACTATTTGAAATTTTGCATACAGATAAATAATATTGGAAGGTAGATCTTAGGGAAACTTTAGAAATCAACAAACACAAACACTCAGGTAGACTCATCATCATCGATTTAAGCCCTTCACCTCTATTGATTCTCTTCAGGGAGCAATCTATTCCTTAATTTTATTGGATATACCTGTCATCAATAACCACTTAAGAAGGAGCAACCCAATAAGCTTTTAATTACTCAGGAACATTTGTATTTATATTCTCATTCTTATTTTCTGTGCATTTATTCGTCTGAAGAAGCTACGGTGTAGTGAAACGCGTTACGAATCGCAATTATTTAGTAAAATTCCTTAAAACACAGTACTTGTTTTTTATTATTGATAATGGAATTTTACCAAGTGAAAGCCTCCCAAATTCAAATATATAATCGAGGTAAGCAGAACAAAAACTGGTAGATTCAATGATTATTGCCATTTATAAATCGACTGACAAACATGAATGTAGTAACTACAGGAGAATAACTTTATCAAGTAGAGCAATGAAAATATACCAACAAATAATAGGTATGAAGTTAAGACCACAATGGTAGGGTCACAAAGATAGTTCTGAAAGGGAAAGTTCATATATTCAACATAAGAGTACTGATGAAAACTTAACTACAATGGGAAAGGAAATATTGGAGTAGAACAGAAAAGTAAGACGTACAAATGAAAAATAGGATCGAGAAGAGCATGAACACACATATATTATGTTATTAACATCCATCTACAAACCAATACTTACGTTATGATTTAAGTCTTGAGTACTAAGTGAAACACAAGAAAGGAGAATCCAAGCAACGGAAATGAAATATCTGAGGAGAGTTAGAGGAATCCCAGAAAGAGATAAACAAGAGAATATTGGACATACGAGAAAAATTAGGAATTGAACCAACTTTGGAATACTTAGTGAAAAGGCAACTAAGCTGGTGGGAACATTTGCAAACTATATGGGAGATAAAGACGTCACGAGTTATTGTGGTAGACCACAATGAAGCTGGGATGAAGTTATAGTGAAAATGTTGCAATAGAAAGGTGAAAACTGGACTAGGCTAGAACAAACGCAGGATATGAGAACGATTTGAGGAAATTTATATACGTGGTGACTCCGGATGATCTGTTCGTAGTTCTACAGTGGACTCATTTCGATGGGGCGGATTAGGATCTGGTTTTAAAAACTTCTGTACATCCTTGTTGGTGGCTCTACAGGGTGTTTTTTCGAAGTTGATCAGAAAATTAAGTGCTTCTAAAATTCTCAATAGTCAATGGAATAAAACGATTTTCAAAATATTATTGGCATTAATCGCATCAGCAATATTGCCGAAAGAATTTGGATATTCCAGGACTGGACTGAATCGTCATTATTTTCAGTCTTCAGGCATAAATATCACTCTGTATATTGAATTTTAATACACACTATTTTTATACAAAAACGCATTAAAATTGAATAATCGAGAAGTGGTTAACCTTTAAGTGTAGACATAATTTTTTCGGAAACTATATAACATCAACTTAGGTACCTATCGCAAAATTTCAGAAAGTGGTTAAAACCATTATTTCGACAGCAAAATAATTAATTACAGACCACGAAAAATATAAATTCATTAACTCCAATCTACAATCCCCCGAATTATATTCGTTGATAAAACTTCATAAACCTAATTACTCTATTAGACCTGTTGTTTCTTATGTAACGGCACCTTCTTTCAAACTTTCAAAATTCCTTAACGACTGGCTAATAAAACATTGAAATTTAAAATCTAAATTTTCGGTCAAAAATTCATACGAACTAATTGCCAATATCAAAGATACCATTATACCAACTAATTCCAAACTCATTTCTTTCGATGTTAAGAATCTATATCCCAACATTCCTCCGAAAGATACGTACTACTTAGTTGAAGAATTATTAGAAAAGAATCATGTCAATACTATCATCAAATCAGATATTCTTTCATTATTACAAATTTGTTTAGATCAAAATTATTTCCATTTCAATAACAAATATTATACTATTGAAGACGGCTTGATTATGGGCAATCCGTTAAGTCTTTTGTTAGCAGAAATATTAATGAATAATTTAGAGAAATTAATTCATAATCATCCACTCAGTAAATATTGTTTATACTGGTATCGCTATGTAGACGATATCATTATTTGCTTCACAGGAACAGATAGACAGTTAAAAATTTTCGAAAATCATATAAACTCATTACATCCAAAAATTGGATTCACAACCGAAATAGAAAGCAATAATTCGATAAATTTCTTAGACGTAACAATTTCGAATGAAAATGGAAAACATGTTCTCGCAATTTACCATAAGCCGTCACATACAGATATTATAATACACAACTCGTCGTGTCATCCGTATCAACATAAAATGTCAGCATTCAATGGTTTTATTCATAGATTGATTAACATCCCGTTATCATCAGAAAATTTCAACAAAGAATTAAATTTGATTAAACAAATAGCCAAAAATAATGGTTGCAATCCCAAACTAATAAATAATATTTTAAATAAAAACAAAGTAGAATTGGATTGAATGAAGTTTACCCTGTCGATAAATTAAAACAAAAATTCAACACCTTAACCTACGTTGGCATTACAAGTGAGAAACTGAAATCATTCTTGAGTAGCAATAATTTCAACATAGCATAATTTAGGCAAATATATGAAAAATAATAAAACCAAATCAGGTGAAAACAATAAATCAGGTGTTCATAGATTGAATTGCAATGACTGTGATAATTTCTACATTGGTAGAACACAGAAATTTTAATATTAGAATATCGGAACATAAACGCAGTTTTTCAAATAAAAACTCAGATTCAAATTACGCGAATCATCTCTTAGAAAATAATCACTCTTTCGACCCACAGTTTGAAATTTTGCATACAGATAATAAATATTGGAAGGTAGATCTTCTAGAAACACTCAGGTAGACTCATCAATGAACAAGTCGATTTAAGCCCTTCACCTCTATTGAATCTCTTCAGGGAGCAATCTATTCCTTAATTTCATTGGATATACCTGTCATCAATAACCACTTAAGGATGAGTAACTCAATAAGCTTTTAATTACTTAAGAACATTTATACTTATATTCTCATTCTTATTTTCTGTTCGTCTGAAGAAGCTACGGTGTAGTGAAACGTGTTACGAATCATGATTATTAAGTAAAGTTCCAGAAAACACATTACTTGTTTTTATTATTGATAATTTTTTCATAACACTACCACGGACCTCACAGGCTCCTAAGTTCCCTATAGATTTTTGTACTGAAAAAAAATTCAATAACCTTATGACTATATCATAGTTAAAGTATAGGTATATGAGAACGAAAAAACTTGATTTTTTAATCAACCTTATAATTATAAAGATACAAATCTGAAACAATTACTGCATTTTTCAGTCTTTTTGAAATAGGTTACATATATGACATTTTTTAGTAACTAAACATCATAAGTTCAAAATTAACTTGATTTCTTAAATTTTAATGAACGATAGAATAAAAAAAATAATAACAACATCTTGTAACAAAAGATCAAAATTTTGACAATCGACTATTGGCAGTCCGTGCACTGTGGACGTGAACACTGCAGGCAAAACGGCTTGCTGCATCCAATTCAGACATAAGTCGTCATCCTGTATTTCTTTGCAGGGCAAATTCTGCATGCGCGTCTAGTATTCTTGTTAGGTTCTAGTGCAAGGACTTGCTCTCTAACCATATATCTGCCTAAAACTCGAGTCATTGACAACTTGAGCTCTCTAGGCAAATTAGTTTTTGTTACACGTCTTTGGATGAGAAGGTACTACTAGAGATCGGGCTAAATTGTCAAGAAAATCACCTCAGTCAACATCCTTGTCTTGATGCAGGCTATAGAATATGTAGGCATTCATACCACTCAAAGTCAAGTATTCCGTAAAATGATACCATATGCCAACTTCTTGTTAGCTGGCTACTTGAATAAATGGAGCATTTTTATGGGCCTCTTCTACTCCACCTTTTGTGGAGTTCTAGTAGAAAATGATTTCCGGTTTTTAAGTGTTATCGTTGTGGTATATTGAAGATATTAGTAAGGCAGCACGGTTTTTTTTTGGGCGCGTAGGAACATAGAGTTTTTTCTTTAGTAAATGCAAATAACGTTGACTGAAATTCTCGTTGTTTTTGTGGTTGGAATTGATTGGCAGTTCTCTCTTATTTTCTTTTTACTGTCCCCATATAAGGTAGGATATTTTTATTTCTTCCATTTTGTGAAATTATTCTTATACGCATTGCACTTGTTGCAGAGTTCTTCTCTAATTATATTCGATTTTATCGAATTCATCATTCCAAGAGTTATCGGAATCCCTTTTGTACATAATAGTACCGATCAACTTAATTTGGATTGGTTTTGGAGATAACCATTGTTCATCCATGACGGTTCCTTCGAGATGGATTCTTCATAATTGTGGGGATTGGTGAGTTCGTGTTCTGAGTTCTAATGACGAAACGATAAATGATTGCAAATTCCATCCAATTCCAAAGAAGATTGATGAATAAAATTTACATAAGTTCCCTTGTTTCTAAAACTTACTGTTTTTTTCGTTTGCGAAGAAAAACTGATAAACAACATTCTATATCTCCACTTCGAGAAAAAGTCTCTCTTTTCTTCTCATTTTAGCAAATGAATCACTAGTAGGAAGTAATTTTACGTATTAAGGATACATCTTGTATATTAAGAAAAAGTACTCTTAACTCTATGTTTTATAATTTAAATCCTTAATGTAGTTTTATATCATTGAAAAAACGAAGAAACTATGGTTCAAACTTTCTTGAATGATTTCATATCTGTAATTTCTGCACAACCCTAAGATTTGAATAATTTCGAATAATAATTCTCTTTAATAATTTTTGTAAAATTGAAAAAGCAAATAAAACCATTCAAGGAATGATGAGATATATTTCAGAATATATTTTTCTTCAGCTTTCGTTATTTAGAGATCCAATTTTCATATTACACACTAACTACGTAGTTTTCATCAACGCAGGTAATTTGCAATATTTATAGTTGCTCATAGAGATGAATTCAGATTCATGTATTCGTAATATATCTAAAAATAGTTCTTATTATCAAATGACTATGAAACGACTAGCTTGTGTGGTAATTAACGGAACGCGCGGAAAATAAATCCTTGAGAGGCTTTGTGAATTTCTTGAACAAAACGGTATATTTTCAGCACTTCCAGAAATTGCAAACGTGGGTGGTTCAAAGATTTTCCCCGACAGTCCTTTCCAAGTTTGAAAAATACGAGCTATATCGGATTTATACTCAGTATCTGCGAAGCTTGTAAAAGTGCTTCCGGGTTTTTTCATCTAATCCGTAGAAGGGATTACGCTAAGTGAAAATGGTGAATGCTTTAAGAAATCTAAATCCAGTCGCAAAATGTACTCATGAAATGTTTTCTCTTTATTTCTATGTATAAATTAAAATTGACGCATTGGGAGTGAAAAGTATTGTATTCATTCCCACTGAACTACTATAATTGTCAGAAACAAGAAAATAAAGTCGCATAAATGGTAACTGGTTCTGTTAAGAAATATATATATATATAAAAAAGGGTTTCACCCCGACGAGTTGTCATATATCTGTTCATGCAATCTAACTGATTTCATGAAAAATATAAATCCACAACGCGGTAATTAATACCATTGCCTGGCAATGATTATAATCAAAACATATCCTGGAATCATTGTATATAGATATATATATATATATATATATATATATATATATATATATATATATATATATATATATATATATATATATATAAACTAAACAGAGGCTATATCTACCAAGATATTCAATTTATTTCTGATCAAAACGCAAAAATAGGTCAATTTTTGTTTCAAGGAGGACATCTTTTGGGTTACAAAACTTGCCTGAAATATATGTTGATCAATGACAGTCATCATCAAGTACCATCCTCATCTCGAATTTCAACCCCTAGAGCAGGGGTGACAACCCTTGAAATTTTGGAAGAGGGTTGATGGGTCGAGTGATACCTCGAAAGAAACGTATTATCTTTGTCTGCATCCACCTACGTCCGATACGATAAAAATAATTCGGGAGCGAACTCCGCGAACCCTGTGAACCCTGCGAACTCCGCGATATCTGCGAAAGCCGCGAACACCACTCTCAATAAATGTCATAATTCATTATTTAATATTCAACTTCGCGAGTTTTCGTTTTTCTTCGACTGCTAAGAACCACCTTTCTCAAGTTGACTCTTCTTAAAACTACGATGAACATTAAAAATGTACTGAAAAAAACACTATTTTTCTTAGAATGCTCTATTCTAAACACGAATATGTTTTGTTTTTGGTTAAGATTCTTGGGCAGCTCTCACACCTGTTAAATGGATCAGATCTGGACATTGCGATCTCCACTTCTCTCTTTTATGATGGCAATCCGAGATCACTATAGAAATATCACAACTTGCTTACTGCTTCTTCTATTTACGTCCTGTAGGTTTCTGATTGAGGATCGAACCATTACTGTGAAACTCTAATCGCTATTGTAGTAATAGGCCTTTACATATGGACATCAACTCAAAGTATCGGGGTTATTTAGCCCAAACTACTATTATTAAGTATTCATTTACTCATGAATATCTATTTCCGATACGTGGAGCTACAATCTCCGCAAAATAAGCCTAGAAGAAGTCGTAGCAAGATCTTTTCTAAAGAACAAGAACGATACGTCAAAGACTTCGTTCAAGGAGTTTATACAGCAGAAGGCACTTAAGAGTTATAGAGTTAACTAGACAACATAAAATTGAAAGACTTAATTGGTGTATCAAGCAGCAAAATTGGAATATTGTTCTTTTTTTGGATGAGACCAGAATTGGTGTTCAATCAGATGACCACCGGATTCGGGTTTTAAGGTTTTAAGGGAGACAAGCTAGACTCCGAGCACAAAGACAAATTCCGAAATACCAAGGAGGCATTGTAATGTTTGAAAAAATGAAGTGGAAACTATTTCTATCTTTATTTTGCAAATATTTCGTTTTTAATATTAGGTTTGAAGTATGAATTAATGTAATATTATGAACTCGAATTTTTTGTCAACGTTTTTACTTTGTTGTTGGGTGGTTACGATTTCACGATAATCGGTTCAAATAGAAATTGAAGTGAAAATTTGAAATATTCAAATTTCTTGAATCGTTGAGCAGCTGATGCCTAATTCGATAGAAGCAGCTCTTATTGAAGTTCTTGGATAAGCAGCAGAATAGCTAATTACATTTATATGTTCTAGTGTTCCAAAAATTTTAATTAATCATAGATCGTGTAATTATGGAATAATACATGCTATGACATCCATAGAAGGAAGGTAACTAGAAGTCCGTACTCTCGGTAGGTAACGTGCTAGGGTTGACCGATCATGCGTCCTGATAGGGGAGCGTGGCCTAGTATTCTGCCCACTTCCTGATTGAAATTCGGGAAAGGCTGAATTGAAAGATAGATCTGAGGATTCCAGATTCGGTCTCAAAATTCTTTTAACTGGTGAACCTGTTTTGTATTTCTCTGACGAGAAATAGTACTACATTGATCGTATATTTCTGGGGTATATTTTCATACTATTCTTGATAAGTCGGGACATTAATTCACCTTTCATAACTTCATAAAAATAATTCGGGAACAAGAGTATAAGATTTTGGGATCAAGATGAAGATAATTCGGGAGCAAGAGGAAAGAAATTCAGGAGCAAGAGGAAAGAAAGTTGAGAGCAAGAGAAAATAATTCGGAAGCAAGATGAAAATAATTTTATGAGCAGAAAGAAAATAATTCGGGAGCAAGAGGAAAGAAATTTGGGAGCAAGAGGAATGAAAGTTGAAAGCAAGAGCAACATAATTCGGGAGCAAAATAAAAATAATTCGGGAGCGAACTCCGCGAACCCTGTGAACCCTGCGAACTCCGCGATATCTGCGAAAGCCGCGAACACCACTCTCAATAAATGTCATAATTCATTATTTAATATTCAACTTCGCGAGTTTTCGTTTTTCTTCGACTGCTAAGAATCACCTTTCTCAAGTTGACTCTTCTTAAAACTACGATGAACATTAAAAATGTACTGAAAAAAACACTATTTTTCTTAGAATGCTCTATTCTAAACACGAATATGTTTTGTTTTTGGTTAAGATTCTTGGGCAGCTCTCACACCTGTTAAATGGATCAGATCTGGACATTGCGATCTCCACTTCTCTCTTTTATGATGGCAATCCGAGATCACTATAGAAATATCACAACTTGCTTACTGCTTCTTCTATTTACGTCCTGTAGGTTTCTGATTGAGGATCGAACCATTACTGTGAAACTCTAATCGCTATTGTAGTAATAGGCCTTTACATATGGACATCAACTCAAAGTAGCGGGGTTATTTAGCCCAAACTACTATTATTAAGTATTCATTTACTCATGAATATCTATTTTGTTCCCTTTTACGTAATTCCGCTCAGTTATAATACATTTATGGCAACGTTTCTTTTCATTCTCGAAGCACTTAAAAAAATTCTTCGTGATCCTGTTCAGCTCCTTTTTCGATGCTGTCTTTATCACCTCTCTTTAGTTTTGGAGACAGGAAATAGAATATCTAACACCAAAGAAAATCATCAAATTTCGTTAGCATATCTCAAGATGTATCCGAAAAAAATATATCTTATTAATTGGTTGCCTACAAAAAAAAATTGAAATGTTGAAATTATTCGTAATTTTCTTTGCGCAGTGTACCTGAGAAAACACTCATAATAAGTTTTTTCATGTAACTACCAATCTACAGTTTTGATATATTTCTTTTCACCAGATATATATGATATTTCGTCTTACCAAATTTCTTCATTCTTAATGAGCATACGCTATCGATTCCTTGCAAGTGTCACTTATATCACTTATATAGTTTCCGCTTTACCAAATGAGATAGCAACATAGCAGCACTAGAAGTAGTATTCAAACTTGCCTCTGCTTGTCTGAACGCATGAATCTACAGGACGTTTCGACAGAAATAGATGTGGCATAATAAGATCCGTGTATGGAGAATCAATCACCATATTTTTTGTCACACCACGCACATATTCCAAACTTAAATATTAAAAGAATATCAGTTAAGACTAAATGTTAGAAACTGCTTGAATGAGTTTTGCGAAGTAGCCAGGTTTGCTAAGTAAATCTTTCAGTTATCTTAATCTAAGATAATCTTCTCTAAAAGAACTCTTTGATAATTAACAAATAGTTCGAGATTTCTCCCTGAGAAACGAAATTCTAAATTCCTTACTACTAGAACAAAGTTTTCAGCAAATTTTAAAATACTTCTTTTTCAATTTCAGAGGAAATCTTGGGAACCAATTCGGCGTTATGGGTGTCGAACGACGGCCTCCTCCTTGCCTTCGCTTCTTTCAATGATAGTCTAGTGGAGGAACTCAGATTTCCATGGTATGGTTCAACGGACGAAACCAGACTTTATCCAGATATTCGGTCACTCAGGTATCCTAAGCCCGGAACGAGAAACCCCAAAGTAACTCTCACTGTAGCAGACTTGGCCGATATTTCCAATGTTAAAATGAAAACTGTGTTACCTCCGATATCTCTAGCGAACACGTAAGTTGATTATAAACTTTTCCTTGATCACAGAAAGGATTATGCATGCTCACTGGCTTCCTGGTGGCTTGTTACTTTGGGACGGATATAAAAATGATTTCGAAATAGTTTTCCATAAGTTTGGAGAAGGATTTTCTCGAGAAAATTCATGCTGCGCTTCCGGGATTGAACTTTGTCCAATTTTTCGAGTTTTCATTTTGTATTATGGAGATCCTTCTCGGTGATGGCCAATTAAGATATGGAGAATGAGAAGTATAATTCTGAAGTTCTACGGAAACTATTTTTCAATAACTTCTAAATTCCAAAAATACTCCCAGCTTTACGTAATTCCCGTCTATTTGAAGTTGGCATCTAATTCAATTTCAACGAAAAATTTTTACCTCATTTCGATAACTTGACTTTGGATTTAACATTTATGTAACATGTAAACTGTGAAGTCCTGTGATTTTTCAATTTTAAGGTAATAAAAATGATAATAATGAATGTCTTTGATACCGATGACATTCATCATGAGAAGTTCAATTCTCACCATCATGTAACCAGTAATAAGCGGAGTCCATTCATAAAAACGAAGAGGAAGAAAAATAAATCAGAATGGAAAAAGATGCGTCGTGCATATTAACCAGTGCGGGCTCCTACCTAAAATTAAAACCCTCTTAAATGAGGTGTTGATTGATATTCGAGTTTACAATAATTCGGGAATTTTGCTACATTGTAATGGAATGACCGTTTGAAGGAATAGAGATTTTTTGTTCGTGATCTTGATGTGGCAATTTCATTTCATCGTATAGCTATGAGAGTATCTTACTAATTATAGTTTTATGATACACACTAAAAGCAATGCAAACTGCAGATGTCTGTCATGGATAACTAACCTACCTCATTCAGTTTAGCATACAAATTCGAAATGTGGACATATATATGAATCCTCCAAAACCTGTGGACTGGTCACGTGACAGATCAAGAGGTTCTCAGAAGAAGGAGGTAGGAGATAGAAATATTGGATGAATTGAAGAGACGGAAATTTACATATCTTGGATCGAAATACGAAATCTTGCACCTCATCATCCAGTCAAAATTGTGGGAAATCATTCAGTAGGCGACAGGAAAATCATAATTACACAATCTGCGATAGTGTCTCAACTTTTCATCCTACGACATTCTCAGATTTGCTCTTGATAAAATACGCCTAACCTAGATAGTCAACTATCGGAATGAAGAAGGTTCCTACAGAGGAAGAAATACGATAACTTACATGCTCTTTGAATCTCTATCATAAACAACCTGATACTCTTAACTTCATTTACCCTTGGTATCTCCACATGTCCAACTCCTTGAATACTATCCTAATTCTCAGATTGTTAACTGTCTAATACCATCACCTGTGACTTTCAAGGATTCAGTTCTGCAACTTCATCAGACACCGATTTCAGATCTTCATTTATGAGGTAATCTGCTTCTCGTGTTTATTGTCCAGGTAAAGAACAGTACAGCGGTTTATCGTTAGCATAAATAAACGAACACATCTACGTATAATATTCTGAATACAAAGTCTGGTAACTGCATCTTTAAATCCTGTACAATGATGCCGTTGATATTATTTTAAAACTGATGATTTTAGTAGTACAAAAACAGTTGACAGAGAATAATCTGGTGAATTTATCATCTTATTTATAAACTTGAGCATTGTAGTAGTACAAGAACCAAACTGATGCTTCGAGAGAATGTAAAGTCACTTACGTATTCGGGTGTCTGGGTCGGTAAAACCGTCTCCAATACTTACTATAAGGTTGGCAAGATGCTGATCGGCTCAAGATGGTGAAGAACTGTACTTTTTTCTATTTGAGGACTGCGTGGGACACATTTTACAATGAAGAGAAATGATTCATTTTGAATAAAATAATTGATAATATGATGAGTATCAAGCAAAATTACTTGATTAATCGTCAAGTCATCATATCAATCCACAAATGTTTTATTCATCAGAGAGACCTCAAGATATCATCTTCAGTGCACAATTTGCAAGAATATTACAAGCGGCGTTCCTCAGAGCTCTGTTCTGGGATCTCTTTTATTCCTGATATACACATCTGATCATCCATCACTTCTTTCTTCCACTTGCTCTATCTTCACGATCTACAATATTCCTTCCCTTAGTTCGAACACTCTTCAACAAGATCTAGACTTTTTATCGCTATGGTGTTCTGACTGGCTATTACCACTCAATGCAGATAGGTGCAAAATCCTCCATATTGGTAAAAATAACACCCACCTGAAATATCACCTGGATGGAAAGAATCTCGACAGCGCCCGAAAGCAGCTTGATCTTGGTGTAGCCGTTTCAGATGACTTAACGTGGTCTGAACATATTCGGAATGTGTTCACCAAAGCTTCCCGTCTCACCTACCCACTCGAAAGATCTTTTAGGCGTTGTGAACCAAAAACTTGTGCTTTACTCTTTAAAACTTATGAACGACATATAATGGAATTCGCTGGGCCGGTTTGGTCTCCTGTTTTGAGGAGTGATGTGGATCTACTGGAGTCAATCCAAAGAAGAGTGACAAGAATTCCCTATGGCCACTTGAGACCATCTAACGGACTAAAAATTTTCGGTATCCCATTTTTCCGAACCGCCGTCTCCGGGGAGACCTCATAATTACTTTCCGATCATTGCGATCTCAATTCACCTGCGAACTCTCAAATATCTTTCCACTGAATCAGAATAGACACCTTAGAGGTCACAATTTTAAACTGCATAAGGAAAATTTCAAAACTACTCAGCGCCAAAGCTTTCCTCCGAACCGGGTATTCTCCAGATGGAACTCGTTGCCAAACAGTGCCGTTGAAGCTGCCATTATCAACGCTTTTAAGAATTCCCTCGACGATTGGTAGACCGATTAATAACAAACTCTTTACTAATATTTCATATTGAATCTCATATATTCTTGTTATCTCTTTCTTAAATAGGAAAAAAAATTGTATTCATTAATTCATTAAGTTAACTATTAGTTATTTTGGTTTCATGCGCCAACACTTCTAATTTTGTTTTGATTTGTACTTTCAGAATAGGCACAATTTTTTTTTATTTTGTATTTGAGGCATAATGGACAAATTCGCCTTGACTCTTAATAATTGTTTAATAATAATAATATGGACCAACATTTCGGCTTTGTTCAGTTAGCCTTAGAAGGATCTATAATATGTGCACTGTCTACGAAATGACTGTTCATTTCATTCTAATCCGTGAGACTTTGTGGCATATCAAATTTTTACTTTTGGTAATATGTTCAACTTATATATATCTTTTTGATAAAAATTATACTTGTTGAGTAATCATGCTTTGTTTTTTCAACTGCTTGATTGGCTCATTTCCTTAAGATTTCAAAAATAATCCAGTGTAGTAGAAGACCTCGAATTCTTCAATTTCTTCTCTTTTTGTCTCGCTCTTTCAGAAAAAGTTTTAGGTTTTAAGACATCCTAGATACACTCTCTTGACAAATGCGTTGTAGACACAACAGGTACATAAATTTACAGAACATTAGTCCATAACTTGTTAACGATTTTTACCTTCTAATCAAGCAATCTAACACGAAATATATAGTCAAACTGCTTGTGATCTCTTCAATGCTGAAAAATGTTGATACTAAAATAGGAATTGAAGCGTAGAGACAAGGAATGTAGCAATTTTGATAAATGGAAATTGGAAAGAAATCTGTTAGTTCAGCAATTAATCTCTTTCGAGATTGAAAGCTTTCGATCCTAGATGCTTCATCTATGATAATTTATCAAACTGATATTGTAATTTCTTATCAAGGGTAAGCTTCATCAATACAATGATTAGCACGTTTGAAAATTCGCGTAGAAAATTGAAAGTCTCATCAACTTCATGTACCTAACGTCGAAAGAGTGGCAACTCATCCTCCATAAAAATTTTTATTCTTTGAGCATGTGAACGTTTGAATTTGTCAATTCTATTATTTCAACTTATGAAAACATAAGAATTAGAGGGTATAATATTCAACATTTCTTAATTTATTTTGTTAGGGACGTACAACTCTATGAAATGGATGTTTCATCGCAAACGTGCCATTCTATGTATTTGTTGATTCGTAGTGATTGGAAAAATTTGCCGAAACACGTTAAATTACTTTGTTTGGGGGACATGTTCTGACGTATATTTCAGGTTTTAACGAGCGGCCTCCTAAAAGGGGGCACTTCAACCATTCAAAATTGATGAAATCAAAGAGGTCGAGCGATAACTCATTTGGAAACTCTTTAATTCATCTTGTCTACGATGTACGAAAAAATTAATTCTAACAAAGGTTTCCTACAGAAAATCCATCTTTTCATCTCGAATGATCCACGTTGATTGTTTATAGTGGAGAGAATGAAGTCTAATGGTTTCAAATCGAATGTTCTAACTGTCTTTCATTCAATTTCATGCAATAATACAATCTTGACTGAAGACCGTCTCTGTCATGGATCAACTTTTCGATTTATTTGACTACACTCATTTACAATGTGCTAGCGTAGATCTCAGGCTGTCACGAAAATTTGGATTTAAGATAAGACCTCATATGAAAAGTCTTGATGACGGGTATTGCAAATTAAGGTATTGGTAATCTAATGCGGTGTAGAGAGGAGGAGCTGTGTCTTGTTAATAATGCGATTGTAGTTCAAGAAGTGGGGAATATAGTTTTTTGTAATCAATGGATCAATCACAGTTTTGAGTATATCGAGATAAATTTTGCCGTTTAAATCACCAGTAACAAACGAACGTCTCAAAGTTCCTGCTTAATCTTTAGCTTTTCCGGACATTGACCATGGGTTTCTCGAAGTACATTAGGATTTGTATCGCTTCGAACACTATAGTTATGCCAGTGCTTCTCTTCATGAAGTAAAAAGTGCCCCCGTCAGAGAAGCAAACGTTGTACAAGAATGCGAGATATTGTAGATACGCTCGGCCTTAATTCGTTACAACCCTTACCTTCTATCCAAATCATCATCACTGAATTCATCAGCTTAATTTTGTACGGATGGAACTTGTATTTATGTAAAATATCAAAGATGTAAAATTGGCAAATACCGGAAACTGCAGAAATTTGTAGTGCAGATTGTGTGTAAGACAAAAGTTGAAAATATTCCAAAACCGCCACTGCTGCGGATTCATATTTCACAAATTCAACCATCCAACCGAATCTGTCTCCATAAATTTTGGAATAACTCGATGATAGATTTACAAAGTTTCAACTGATCTATTTCAGATAATTTTTCTGAAACTGATAGAAATAAAACAAGAGAATTTTTTAAAGATTGGTCGTTTATTGATTCAGCTCATGATAAACATTACAACAAAACTTACTGTTGCTATCGCCTAAGAGCTCAAGGTAACTAAATTTCTGTTTGATGCACGCAGGCATTTAGTGCCCTTGAAAGTTTCCCTCCTTTCCTTTCTTTTTTAGTTCATTTTTTTCTCCCTTTATTGAATAATCTTGAAAATAGACAAAATAAACACCTCAAAAAGTCTAGGGAACACTTCTGAATATCGATATATCGTATCCAGAACGATCAATATGGATGATTTTTTCAAGAAATGAATACTTGCATCAATTTCTCACCAAATTATATAGAGTTCCGCAACAGATTTCAGTTTTTTTATAAAAAACTAATAATGCAGCAGATTCGACGCTGCTTTATAATCATTTCATGTATTCAGTGTTTGAAATCAGTTAGTTGGCACTTTGTTTCTGTTGTAAGCACAAATAAAAGATTCAAGTTTTGTGATTCGATCATGAAAGGCGACATTTGACTAGAGAAGAGATGTTACGAGCCGTTGGCATGCTCCAAGCTGGGAGCTCACAACGGGAAGTATCCAGGGTTCTAGAAAGTAGCCCAAGTGTCATAAACCGTTTATGGTCGCGTTTCAATGAAACAGGTAGCGTAGAAGAACGCCATACAAGTCGTTTCAGGATTTCTACAGTCGCCCAAGACCGATTTTTGGTTTTACAAGCAAGAAGAGATCGTACTACCACAACATCTCAATTAGCTCAAGAGCTATCACGAGTTCATAATGTACAAATTTCCGACCAAACTGTGAGAAATCGACTGCACGAAGGTCAACTCCACTCCAGAAGTGCTTTAAGAGTTCCACAACTGACTCATGGAAATCGCGCTGCTCGTTAAGCTTGGTGCCAAGAACACGTAAACTGGGATCAAGAGAGGTGGGCCACAGTTCTCTTCAGTGATGAATCTAGATTTAGTTATTATCCGATTCGGGAAGAATTCGAATATGGAGGGAACCTGGAATATAATAACAGAGGTGAACCTTCTGGGTACTGAAAAATATAAGTGCTTCCATATCATTGCGAAAAATATAAGTGTATTAGTTCAGGATTTTTTTTTGTATTTTACCAAATTTCGTCATTTTCAAATTTCAATTTTTTTTATAATAGGTGCTTTGGAGAAGTCAAATATTATTTTGTTTTATTGAGAATACATTATATACAATACATCCTAACAAAAGATTTCTATAAATTCAAATCATCAAATTTATATTTTAAAGATATTGTGTTACCTAGACTTTTTTGAGGTGTTCATTCGAGATGGCTAGTTTAGAATAGAAAGTATTTTTCGCAAAGAAGATTCGGTAATTTTCTCTTCTCATACACCGTTCAAAAGGGGTTTAGAGGAGCTTTCAAATGAGGTTTCGATCTACTCCTTTAACCTATTCAATTTTGAGGAGTTGAAGTACCCTTTGTCAGGAGGCTTCTAGTTAAAACCTCAAATTCACGTCGAGAGAAATCAAAATCATTCAACGTGTTCAAGTAAATTTTTTCAATCTCCACGATATAAAAAATATGCAAGGTGGCTCGATCTCAAGATGAAACACCCTCTCTGTATAAGATATTGAGAACGTGTTAGTGATTTGATATTTCTGATTCAACGTTTTGTTCAATTTTTCATTCAGCAACGTTTAATATCATGTGAATGTTTCGATGTCCAAAAGAGTTTTTCATGATTTTATGTTATAAAATGAAAGAACTGATACACTCCCTTTCGTCCTTTCTGTATGTTTATGTAACAAAGGTCTTTTTGAACAATTAGTATCTGGTGAATGGAAAATTTGACACTTCAAATTTCAAGAATGACCATATTTTTAATCAGCACTTGAAGTATTCAGTTGATACCTACTAAGGTTTAAATTTTACGTATTTACTCTAATTTACTACCAAACAAGCTATAAAATTCACCATTGATATATTGTTTTCAATTTATTCAACTTCAGACAATTATAAACTACAGAGAAAGTACAATACAATAGTATTGGTGATTAACGATTGCGTTTACTGTGTATTGAAAATGTTGAGTATCTTTTCTAAATAATGCATCTAACCGAATCTCATAAAATTGAAATTTTGATTATGATTATTAGTTTTGGCGACATAACAAGTATTCAATGAGCTCAAGCTCAAGTTCGGTCATTTCGAGAAACGCATCCAGATTTAATTCCAGTTACCAAAGGATCTATGAGCAAGAATAACGCACAATACGAGAAATTGGAACATGTGGGGAATATAGCTAGAATAATACAATCGTTTATTGACCGCGACACAAAAGTGAATATTCTGCTGGCCTTTTAGGAAAATCCAATAGTTTCCGCCCGTCAACTTCCTCGTAATCTCGTAAGTTTAGGATAAAACGGTACTGAAAATTATTTACAGATCAAAGCTGCATTCTTACAAAATGCAATTTGTACAGGAGTTCTTTGGGGATGACTCAGATCGACGAGTGAAATTTTTCAAATACATGGTGAATTTCATCGATCAAAATAACATTAGCTTGGAACGGTAATTTTTCTCTGGCGAATCTTTCTTTACATTAAACGGTAAGGCCAATCATCGAAACTATCGATGTTGGTCTGATGACACTCTCACTGGCTTATAGAAAGTCATACTCAATATTCAGAGAAAATTAACGGCAAGCATAATTTGTTAACATTACTGAAAGTAGGTGCCTTATTTTTCTACAACAAGATTTAATTGCTTCTTCACTCACGGAATGAAATAGACTCTGACTTACCCGACGAGACAATTTCTTTCCGCTAAGATCGAGTGCCTCCTTATTCTTCAAATGTGCGTTGATGCCTGGATGCTTTCCTAACGAGTGTATTTAAAGAAGAGCACCAACTACGTGGCCGCCCAGCCGGATCCTACGAAACTAGATCTAAGGTTGTATCAAAAACCAATCCAGAATTTCAAAAACAAACGGATTCTATAAAGATTCTTGACACTATAAGTGCGGATGACGCACGGTGTGCGGCGGAAAATTCTTGTCCCCTGGGCGGGTGACGCATGGTGTGCGCACCTGGTCCTATTGAATTCCCAAGGTACCTGTTATGCGGGTTGGATGACCACTTAGATCAAGTGACGGGAAACGCACGGTGTGCGTCATTGAAAATTTCAGGTATCATAGACGGCCCCCGTATAAGAACCGGGGTTTGTTTGTTATTTCTTTAACTTGCTCTATTTCCGCCGCTCGGCCAATGACGCTCCGGGGAATACTGTCACCTCACTAACCGGAAATTTTGCCAAACCCCTCTCATGTCGAGGGAAGGGATCTTTAATGTCCAACACATCTCTGTTAGACAGGACCGACGGATTTACATCTCCTCCGAAAGATGGATACTCAAGCGATTCCCAGAATCCGAAAAATCGCACCGACTTCGTGGGGATTGAACCCAGGTAACTCTGCGCAGGAGACGAGCATCGTATCCCCTACGCCACCGAGCCGGCTAGAGCCGGGGTTGTTCACATTATCAGCATCGAACGTGTTAAGGAACGTATAATACTCGAAATTAGGCAGATCTCACCAGAACTGTTACAAAAAGTGATAAATGGTTTTTATTCTCGGATTCTGCTAAGAAGTCAATGGCGCCCGCTTTGGACCTTTTGTATGTTAACCTAAATATGTATTTATTTGGAATTATAGGAAACACTTGTGAGATAAAGTCAAAAATGAATACTTCGATACATTTGTATTGAGGAGATATTTCCAACGAGGTGGTGTAGAGTAATAATTAATTGAAGAAGGCAGAGGTGTTCTTTTTACCCACTTTACTACCCAAGAAAAATGAAAAGCTCTGTTTATTGGGTGTTCTTTGGAAAACGCCCAATGCTACTACAACAATTGTTGATCGACTTCAATGAAACGAAAACTGATTTCTATCTTGAATGATATTTTGAATGCCATGAAACATATTAATTGGTCTGTAACTTCCTGAAATACCAGAAGTTGACCTTCACTTGAACTTTTCAAATGGTAATTTCTCATTTACTTTTTTTCAACTTATTCAATTTTGAGTAGGGGAGAGGGGGCAGTTTTGAACAGAGGCTGTTTTGAATTATATGATTTATGAACGCATCATTTGTCTCTCTTAACCTCCAATACCTTTTTAATACTGGTAACACCGAACTACACGTCTGTCACTTGCCAATTTACGTCAATGTCAGTCTCGAACAAAATAAAATTTGTCGGTTACTTTACAGTGAGGAAACCATCTTTTTTATTTTTCATTGTAAGCGGATTACTGAAAACGTAAATATTATTTTAGAGTTTTGACTATTCCATAGTGTTGTGTATATTATAGCAAGTGATTACCAATATAAGTTAATTAAATACAAGTTTCTTGGTCGTCTAGATAATTTTGTTTCTGAAGGATGGTATTGGGGCAGATAGGAAAAAAACTGTGTCACCAGATATTTGAACAATAATTATTATTTTGCCAATAGTCCTACTAGCGGTTGAATGACTGGACCTTCATTTCTGAAAGTTTTACAACACATTAAAAAAACGACTAGATGCACTAAAGAAAATAAAATTCGTATACTCCTTGACAATCATGAGAGTCATTTCACCATCGATGCTATTAATTTTGCAGGAGAAAACGGCTTAAGACTGCTGACATTTCCCCCTCATTGTACACATAAACTGCAACCACTCAACGTTGCAGTGAACAGTCCTTTTAAGGCGACGATCGCAGTCGGGCAAAATGATTGGTTGCTTAATCATCTGGGCAAAATAATAACTATTCACGATCTCGCAAGTATTGTCATCCCTGCATATAATGCTTCACATGCTATCAACAACATCACATCGGGATTTTCTGCGCCAGGAATATATCCGTTTTCCAAGAACAAATTCACGAACGATGACTTTGAATGTTCGGAAGTGATTAATCGGTCTGATTCTTCGCGAGTTCCCTTGATAGTTGCATCTGAGAATTTAGTTCCTGGTGGTGTAATATCTGAAGGTGTGGAGACTGATCAACCTCAACAGGTGTTATCACAGTTTGGTGCCTCTATGCCACATAATATCAACGATTATGTCACTGAAGCTGAAGATGTGGAAATAAATGAACCCACAATAGCAGTAGCTCACGACTCTTTTTGATATGTATCAACGATATCAATGCCCATCATGCTTGTGACTTTGTCAAATTATTCGCAGCTGATACACTGCTTGCGATATCAGACAACAACTTAGATACAACTATCAACAAGAGCTTCCTTGAAGAGGATCTCCAACTATTTTGCAGCCAATGGACTCAAATTGAATGTTTTGAGAACTAAAGCAATAATTCTAACTACGCCATCTAGATACAGACAAATAAATCTTGGTAATTGTTCACTTTCAATTGATGGTAAGGCCATTGAATTAGTAAGAGAGTTTAAGTACCTTGATTTTGTGTTGGATAATAGTTTGTACCTTGATGCACACTTCTAATAGATAACTAGGAAGATTTCAAAAAAGTTCCACTTTTTCACCCGAATTTCGAGACATTTGAGTATAACGGCCAAGTTAACAGTCTATTACACAATACTGAGGCCACATTTTGATTAATCGTAGAACTTCGTTGTACAGTTTCGATAGAAATAAAATGCTGAGGCTGCAGAAACTCAAAAATAGGGGAATGAAGGTCATCTTAGGTTGTATACGCATATCATTCATGATCAGTGCGTTGGTATGGTTGTCTGTGCAGCGATGATATTCGTTTTAAGATCATCAACAACCTTTTGCCATTTTTCCTGATCTAATCGTTTACAGAGTCTTTCTCAGAATACAGTACAAGACAAGAAAATGACTTTCATCTTTTTCTGCATCCCAGAAGGTGTTGATGTACAAGCGTCTGCAAGAGTTCAACTCACTGCCAAATGAATTGAAATTGATCAAAAGTAAACACCTCAAAAAAGTCTAGGGAACACTTCTGAATATCGATATATCGTATCCAGAACGATCAGTATGGATGATTTTTTTAAGACATGAACACCTACATAAATTTCTCACCAAATTATGTAGAGTGCCGCAACATATTTCAGTTTTTTTCATAAAAAACTAAAAATGCAGCAGATGTTACGCTGCTTTATAATCATTTCATGTATTCAGTGTTTGAAATCAATTAGTTGGCACTTTGTTTCTGTTGTAAGCACAAATAAATCATTTTGTGATTCGACCATGGAAAGACGACATTTGACTAGAGAAGAGATGTTACGAGCCGTTGACATGCTCACAACGGGAAGTATCCAGGGTTCTGGGAAGTAGCCCAAGTGTCATAAACCGTTTATGGTCGCGTTTCAATGAAACAAATAGCGTAGAAATACGCCATACAGGTCGTTTCAGGATTACTACAGTCGCCAAGACCGATATTTAGTTTTACAAGCCAGAAGAGATCGTACTACCACAGCATCTCAATTAGCTCAAGGGCTATCACGAGTTCATAATGTACAAATTTCCGACCAAACTGTGAGAAATCGACTGCACGAAGGTCAACTCCACTCCAGACGTCCTTTAAGAGTTCCACAACTGACCCATGGAAATCGCGCTGCTCGTTTAGCTTGGTGCCAAGAACACGTAAACTGGGATCAAGAGAGGTGGGCCACAGTTCTCTTCAGTGATGAATCTAGATTGAGTTATTATCCCGATTCGGGAAGAATTCGAATATGGAGGCAACCTGGAAAGCAAAACCGTCTCCAGCATGCTCGAGAAGTTGTTAGACAGGGAGGCAGATCAATGATGTTTTGGGGAGGTATACGCCTTGGTGGAAGAACTGACCTCGTTTTCATACAGAACAACCTCACGGAAAATTCTGACGCAAATGAGATAGTTTTACCTGTAGTGGTACCGTATCTTCAAACAATGGGTCAAAATCCACTCTTCCAACAAGATAATGCCCCTCCTCATCGTGCAAGAGTTGTCTTGAACGTTCTTGAAGAGAATGATATCGATCTTCTACCGTGGCCATCCTGCTCCCCAGACCTGAATCCCATCGAGCATGTGTGGGACACCCTAACAAGAAATCTCCTGCGTCAAAACGTCTTCCATCATGAACAGGAGCTTCGATTGGCAGTTCAGGATGCTTGGAATGACTTAGGCCAAAATGTAATAGACAATTTAATATTGAGCATGCCGCGACGATGCCAAAGTGTCATTAATAACAGAGGTGGACCTTCTGGGTACTGAAAAATATAAGTGCTTCCATATCGTTTCGAAAATATTAGTTCATAATTTTTTTGTGTTTTACCAAATTTCGTCATTTTCAAATTTCAAATTTTTTTTTATAATAGGTGCTTTGGAGAAGTCAAATATTATTTTGTTTTCTTGAGAATACATTATATACAATACATCCTAACAAAACCGAAAGATTTCTATAAATTCCAATCATCAAATTCATATTTTAAAGTTTGGTAAGGGTTCCTAGACTTTTTGATGTGTTTATTTATATCTTTAAATCAAGACTTACTGAGCATATAAGAGCAATGTGTTATTAGTATCAATAGGTGTATGTTTTTCTTTCTTCTCTTTTTGAATACATATTTTATTTTTCGGGCAACATTCGAAATAGTATGTAGTATATTAGGATGTATCCTATGAATGAAATAAAGTTATTATTATTATTATATTACTACGGACAATGCTCAAATTGTTGCCCCTGCATCTTCTGCAATCGACGCAGAAGATATAGAAATAGATCAACCTGTAATAGCATCAGCTCAAACTATTGACGAAAGTAATAAACCCACCACAACCCTTGCATCTCAATTTTCCCCTGAACTTAATCATGAAACCGATAAATCTGCAAAAACACCCACTAAGAATACATATAAGGCTCACGTGCAAACTCCTTCACCATCTGCAATCGAAAGTGCTGCCAATATTGATAATTTGGCGAAAATAAACAGGAACACTGAAAATATAATGAAAAAAGTAACAATTACTTCTGAAGCAATAAGACCGTTTCCTAAAGCGACTCCTCGTACCGGAAGAAAAGGCAGAAAGAAAGGCTCTTCACGAATTTTAACTGATACTCCCGAAAAATGCGCAGTAGAAGCTGCTTGTCTAGATCGGATGAAACGCAAGCCTTCAATTCTGCTTTTATCAAAACGACGAAAATGTATGCCTAAGAACAATACGTAAGAAACCGTTGTCAAAATATCAATCAAACTCAGAATCTGACGAAAATATATTTTTCATGATGATTCTGATATGGATTTAACAGATGGTCAAAGTAACTCTGAGTCTGAAGATCTAGTTGAGAAATGAATCAATTCAATCGTTGACAAATGAGAATTTGAATAAAAATGACTGTATATTGGTAAAATGTCACTCTGCCAAAAAAATCACAAATGTATTTCGTAGCTTTTATTAAACATAAAGACCGAAATATGTTTCTAGTTTCTTTTTAAAAAGAAATTCGGTTTTAAATTTTTTTTCCCACACAGAGAAGAGCAATCCTGCATACCTATCACTGATATTGTAAGGAAACTTCCAAAGCCATGCTCTGCTCCAGAACTTCTCGTACAGCTGCTCTATTAACTTTCAAATTTGACTTTAGTAAATTTAAACTTAATTGGATACTACACTCGGAGGCAAAATTAGCGGAACACTCGAAAATTTAACCAAATTCGAAGTCCGATATTTTTCTAATTCTCAACCGATTTAGATGATTTTTCGGCAAGTTATAGATCAACTCTTCTGCTTTGTAGAAATTATAAGAGAAAACAAAAAAATTTGAATGTTTTTTTGTCAAAAATTCACAACACCCTGTGGAATTTCGTGGTCCGAGTTGAAACGTACAATATCATGGTCTGTCAAGACGCATCTTCCTACAGTAACGCCCTTCTTGTTTTATGTATTTATCTCTATTTTACAAAAGATATCCAATTTGAAGCGAAAAGTCACAAATTTCAAGAATTTATTTTTAATCTTGCGTAGGTGCATAACATCGGAGGTTAGCCAAAAATAAAATCAAAATTAGAGAAGCGGAAATCTAACGAAATGAAAATTTTTGAAATTCACTGACCAATTTCACGCTCGAGAACTCGAAGTACACTGGAAAAATCGTTGATTTTGCACATTTATTTTTGAATTTTTTGTGTGACACTCTATAATAATTATCATTCCTGTCCAAAATTGAGAGCAGGTGTATCCTGGCGATACACTCGAAAAATGAAATGAACATGTTGAGAAAAATGTTCATGATGACCCACAAAAAAACATTTGATTTTAGTAGCGAGTATGACCCCCCGAGCTCTTATTACAGCGCGCATACGATTTCGCATACTCCCAATGATGTTGTCTATCATCTGTTGAGGTATGTTGTCCCACTCTTCCACCAAAGCCAATGTCAGCTCTTCAACGTTGCCTGGATTCCGTTGTCGAACCCTTCTTCCAAGAATGTCCCAAACGTGTTCGATCGGGTTTAAATCCAGTGACCGCGACGGCCAGTCCATTCGTGTGATCCCAACTTCATTGAGATATTCTATCACTATGAGCGCAGTATGAGGGCGCGCGTTATCGTGCATAAAAAGGAAATTTTCCCTATGTAAGGAGCAAAAGGCACAACATGGGGCTCCAAGATTTCTGTTATATACCGATGGGCATTAAGTGATCCATTGCCAATAATCTCCAGTTCTGTTCGTACTCCCAAGCATATGCCACCCCATATCATAACTGACCCTCCACCGTATTGCTCAGTTCCTGCGAAGTTCGCTTGATTGTACCGTTCCCCTCGATGCCTCCATATTCTATCTCTACCATCCACGAAATTCACACAATATCGGCTCTCATCACTAAATAAAACTCGTCTCCACTGATTGATTGTCCATGCTACATGCTCCCTAGCAAACGCCAATCTTGCTACCCGATGGGCTCTATCGAGTCTTGGTGCTCTTGCTTGCGCGTATGATCTCAGACCAACTTCATTTAATCGTCTTCTGACTGTCTCACACTGACGTTAATGTTATCCACTGCTTGTAAAGGTTACGTGCCTGAACAGCAGTAAGACGATGATTTTTATGGTTTGATTGACGATGAAACGGTCATGTATAGCGCGGGTTGCCCGATTTCTTCCTTGTCCTCGCCTCCTCACGTACAATCCAGTTTCCCTGTAACGTCGGTAGATTCGATGGATAACCGACGTCGAGATACCCAACATGGTACCGACTGAGCGGTAGGTGCGCCCTTCCTCGATCAATGTAACTGCCCTTGCTACTGAGGTTGGTGGTAAATCTCTCATTCTGAATGAAAATACCGTTTCGAATCGTAAACAGTAAAAGAATCACAAAACACCGAAACCGATCGAATTTGTATCAAATCAAAGAATGGAAAACTCTCATTCTTTAAACAAGTGCAAATGTGGTCATATACAAAAAACGTCTGTTGTATTTCATATTTGATAAAAAAGGTGTGCACATGTGTAAATGAAAAGTTTTATCAATGGTCCCAGAATTCGGTTGTGTATTTTAATACCTACCGACTGTTATCTCCTATGAATTCCTAATTTTCACCAAATTAACCAAATTGTCATCAATAACTAATGCAATTCGAACATAAAAATCGCAAACGACAATTTCGACACGCCTGAGTGATAATAAGAAAATTCCAAATTGATAGACGAATTTTAATGATAATTTCTTGATTCAATGGAATTTCTCCAAAATGGTGATTTTCCACTTGAAATTAAATATATTTTGCAAAAATAGAGATAAACGCATGAAACAAGAAGGGCGTTACTGTAGGAAGATGTGTCTTGACAGACCATGATATTGTACGTTTCAACTCGGACCACGAAATTCCACAGGGTGTGAATTTTGACAAAAACACTTTTAGTTTTGCCCCGTATAAATTTTTTTCAAATTTTTTGTTTTCTCTTATAATTTCTACAAAGCAGAAGAGTTGATCTATAACTTGCCGAACAAATCATCTAAATCGGTTGAGAATTAGGAAAAATATCGAACTTCGAATTTGGTTAAATTTTCGAGTGTTCCGCTAATTTTGCCTCCGAGTGTATTACCAAAGTTTTGAAGTTGTTCGTTTTTTGAAAATTTACTTTTATGTTGGCCAATAAGGCGATTTGGATTGTTTATTTTATGTTTGATATTCCAAACTTACATAGTTTAACTATTTGATTCTTTTTAAATGCCCTCCTGAGACCATTTTAAATGGTATATTTTTAAGATAATGTTAAGATTATAAAAATATTATAAGACAAAGATTTCAATTACAATATGTAACTAGATCTCATATATTAAAATAATAAGTTAGCTACACATGTTCAAGACTGCCCCAGGCTATTAATAGTTTTATGAAGTTCATTTAAGCAATAGTGAGTGTACGAAGTTAGTGGTAATACACAATTATAATATAAGATCTGTATGTCTCAAATAATGTGTTGATTATATTCTAAGTTACATTGTTTTCTTGTTATTGGTAAACTGTTTTATAATAGTATTGTTACTTTAATAAGGAAAAACAAGTAAATTTAATTTTTATTTTGTAGCACAAATAGCATATCTATTCATGAAGAAATAATATACCTCAATATGTAGCACAATACGACAAATATAATATTTTATTTGAAAAGTGTTCAAAGGTGCCCCTTCCCTAGTTTATTCGAGAAAATTATGACTGAACACGCATCATATCGGAGGAATAAGAAATTATTGAAAATTTTATGAGCAATATTCCACTTCATCGCTGTAATTCGTGAAATGGTCATCTGTTTGAGTGATAAAATTTTTCTGCTCTAGAAGGGTTTTGGTTATTACTTCAGTTCGGATAACTCACAAAATTCTATATTTCGTTTAAAAATATTTCAATCTAACAGAAATAGTGCTCGTGCATTTCGACTCTACCGAGAACAATTTCCAGATCATGATGAGTCGAAGTGCTGCAGATCAATGAGGAAACGGTAATGAATGTCTTTAGTATGGAAAGGAACGCAGGAACATCTGTTCGATAAATTTCTGCAGAAAATGGGGGTCAGCGACAACTATTCAATCTATTTCACGAAATATAAACACATACCTTATGTTTTTACAAAACATACGAATCTTGAACAACATAGCACCTCGAAGTTTCTGTACAGAAATAATTTAAACATTTACTTTCTAGTGCGCCATGTATTCGATACGCGTGATAGGGCCAGTTGTTATTGAAGGAAACTTGAATCAGGACAATTTCAATTAAATTCTCATCCAAATAGTATAAGACTTGCAAATGATCTCCCTCCGGAAAAGCAGAGATATAGACTGGCTGAACAATTATTTCGGTGATCACTGGTTAGAAGCAGGCGGCACTGTTAGGTGGCCAGCTCCCAGATTTGATCCTTCTTCATTTTTGGCTCTAGAGTTACCTACAGGATAGAGTTTGCCGCACTACAACAAAAAAATTGGACGTAATGAAAGAAAGAATTTGAAGGGCCTATTCTAAAATTTCTCCACATACCGTTATCAATGCAACACATACCGTGTTCTGGAGATCCCAATCGTGTATTCAACAAAATGGAAGCATTTTCAACAATTTTCATGAACATTCTCTTGATATAAGTTGAGTTTCCTGATTTTGATGTTTTCTTTTAATTAAGACAGATGTTTCCACTTTTTCAAATTTTTTCGAGTATGGTGTACTTGCAACGCTTTGGTTCATCTCGATCTGGAACTCGTTCCCAATAGAGTCGAAATGTTCGAGCACTATTTCAGTTGGATTAAAAATAAGCTTGCATCATGAAAATATTCACTTTACTTTCGTTTTTCATAATTATTACTTCATCCATTATAATTCTATGTAGTATGCTCACGATTTTCTATGATATTCCGCTACACAACTTTCTTCAAGATTACTCAAAATCTTTTTTCATGTTTTACGTTTCAAAATGTGAGTTTTCGGAACTGAAATAATGACCAATCTACTTGTTAGGATAGAAATATTTTATCACAAACCCATTGAGAGGAAATGACAAACCAATGAATATGTGTCAGGCTGTGAGAATATCATGCCAGGTGAGCTTCGGTTTTTGTTGTATTGTAGTAGCTATAGCTTGGGACGTTTTTCACAGAACACCCGATTTAGTTTTCTGCTTTCTAAAGATGACCGGGTGCTCGAAACTGCAGTAACAGTGTTAGTTTTCATAACTTTTTGGTAGTAAAACATAGTAATGGCGGATATTTTTGTTTCAGTCAGGATCAACTACTCATTGCTAAGGTAATGCATGAAGATGCATTCAATATTTAAGAAAAAATTAATGTAGATGTTGAAATAA
Organism: Cryptolaemus montrouzieri; assembly: GCA_013387265.2. Lineage (NCBI taxonomy): Eukaryota > Metazoa > Arthropoda > Insecta > Coleoptera > Coccinellidae > Cryptolaemus > Cryptolaemus montrouzieri. The sequence continues at coordinate 110,236,159 of JABFTP020000185.1, forward strand.
TCCTTCGATCAGAGAATTTTGAATTGTAAATATTAGTGAAAACTATGCGAGAAAACGGAAATCGTTATAAAATGGGAAATGATAAGCTTTGTAGATCCGGTACCACAAAAGGCTTCAAAAAAACTTCAAAAAACACGATACTGTTGCTAACACATGAATCGAAATGTCTCGGAGCTAACAAATATATGGCACCAGATATATCGATTGCGCTATTGTTTCAATTAGTACCAACCTTTGGAAGAAACCTGTCAAGATTTCAACACATTCGTTCAGTAGTTTTCGAGATATTGAGTTTAAAGTGAATTTCCAAAATATGAATCAAAATGCCGCAGCATACTCTGGACGATCAGAAAATGTGATTACGCCAGAAACTATAACAAACGCGTTGAAAGTTATAATGGATAATAGATGAGTGAAACTGTAGGAATAAAATGACACCCTAAAAATATGAAAAGGCATCGTATTCAACATTTTACACTTTTGTCGAAGTCGGTGCAGCTTTTGCTCCAGTGGAACACAATTAACAACGAATCGACCAATTTAGAGCTTTTATATCTCGATGAAAAAGGTGTTTTGCATGGATATGTGACCATGGATAAAACATTGATCACCACTACACCCCAGAGTCGAAAGAGCATCTGCTAAGTGAAGAGCAGAGCGCGAAAACCGTCCAAAGCGTCCAAATTCCCAACAATCGGCTGGCAAGTTCATTGCGTCTGTATTTTGGGATATGCTAAGAATATTGTTCATCGACTATATAAAGAGAGGTCAGACGATCAACACTGACTGTTATATAATCTCACTCGACCGATTGAGTGACTTAATTAAGCGCAAACGACCTCATATGGCAAAGAAAAACATTGTTACATGAAGGCACTGCATCAATCCACAAGTCGGTAAAAACCATGACAAAACTCAACGATTGCTTGGAATCGTTACGGTACCCAGCCTATGCCTTTTTAACCAATGTGTTAGCAACAGTATCATGTACGTCTTTTTAAAGCCTTTGGTGGTACCGGATCTACAAAGCTTATCTTTTCCCATTTTATAACAATTTTTGCTACTTTTCGCATAGTTTCCACCAATATTCAAAGTAAAATTCTCTGATCCAAGGATTACTTCAACATCTACATTCGTGTCAAACACCTGTCCGTACAAATTTTGTTTCGACTGGAACGGTCCAGAATAAGACATCATTTTTATCGCCTGTAGTCAATAATGAAGGCAATGAAATTGTTCATTGTTCATGCACGTGCATCATTAGCAATAGCAGAGCATGAATTTACCCCATAGTATTCACAGAATTCTAAAATAATACAAACTGCACCCTTGTAAATTTTTCTTGGTCCAAACTCTACAAGCTGGTGATCCACAGCTTCTAATAGAACTGTGTTAGATCCTTCTTCTCAGAACACAAGAGGACCCCGATTTTCACAAAAGGATTATTTGAACGGATGAGGTCAAATTTTTTAATGAGTGGGATTTAACCGGAGAGAAAGAAATCCTAAAAATAAATTTAGTTTTAATGTAATTGCATTTTTGAAAGATAACAGATTTTCGTATTTTGTATATGATGAAAACTTTAATGGTGAACTTTATATGGAGAAGTGACTTTGTTGACACTTTATCCGTAACTGAAGCAAGACGTTATTGTTACCAACTCGATGGAGCGCCAACTCATCGCACAAACGAAAATTATCGGATTTTTACTAATATATTTGAAGATAGATGGATTGGAACAAATGGTCTCTGTGACCTCCAAGGTCACCTGGCCTATGGATTTTTATATTTGGGGAACGTTGAAAGATGAAATTTATTCTGAACCTGTGACTTCAAGATATGATTCGCATAATAGACTGCAAAATGCTTTCATGCAGAGGAACTTAAATGTAGAGGAACTATGCCTAGAAGTCAATGGTCATCACTTTGAACAATCATTATGAAAATAAGGAGTTGAGTTTAATTCGTTTCGATATTTTTCAATTTGACTTTGGAAATTCGACAACAACTGCTGTTTCGCATTATTTTCCTCTTAATTTATCAATTATCCAATGACAGAAGCATAGTTATTAGTTAATGCTCTCAGAGCTGTCTATGAACGTGCAGGAATCTAAGCCGCATTTGCCAACTTTAGGTAGATACGTAAAATTCGTTTTTTCGCCATAACTTGAGAACTTGAAATCTCACGTAGAAGGTATGTATGGGGAACTTCCTTTAGTTTTTTTCGGCAAATCTAATGCATTGAAAAAATATTGATTAAAATTTGAAAAAACGTTTTCGATGTTTCTTCATTTCGAAATGTGAGGCGGAAAAGAGCACTCTGTATACAGACTGAGATTCAGTCGAATATGAGTTATGTCCCTCATGGTCTCTTATTTGCAAAACTTCTTTCATTATTTTGGTAGCCTACGCCGTTCTCGAGATATATCGATATTTTCAAAAAACAAAAATCGATAATTATCAAGTAAAACTGAAATAATTCATGAACAAAACAAGCTAGAATTATGTGTTAGGTGTTTTTGTGGTTGGAATAACGAGTGTTATCGAATGAGTCATAAATATACGCTCGTATTCTATATTAAATAACAAAGTTGGTATGCTTTTCCAGTATAACCGGAAGTGCCATTGAGGTGAAAATATTTTAGAAATAGAGTTTCGGACCAGCTGAATCATCTACCGAAATTTCAGGACGGTAGCTCTATTAGTTCTCCATAAACGTCTGATATGCCACTCAACTTGGGATACCCTGTAAAGTTTTCAGTTTTTCATGAAAACACATTCTGAATAAAAAAATTGAGTGCACATTACGAAAGTAAAAGGAATTCTATTCAACGAAATCAAAGATTTCCATGGTTCAGCTTGCATTGTAACTTAAAACCATTAAATATTCTGCATTCTAGGCGAAAAAGTGCCTCTAGAACGTCCAAACAACCGAGGTCTTGGCAATTGACTTATTTGGAAAATTGTAAAATTTCTAACTAATTCTAAAACGAAACGACTATCTAAAGAAAGGTAAGACGATCGACACTGATTATTATATATTCTCACTTGACCGATTGAGTGACTAGATTATGATTTACACTTGGAATTGTTGCGGCATCCTCCCTATTCTGCAGATCCGGCACCCAACGATTACTGTCCCTTTGCTGCCTTTGAAAAAGATGCTCCAGGGAAAAGGATTTGACTCGGACGAAAGATGCCGAAAGTAATGCCTATGTTAAGGAAGATTAATCGTTCCATAGGTAAGACATAGAAGCATTGGAACGGTTGTATCATTGTAGAAAGAGGGTATATGGATGAATAAATTCGAATCTTCAGAAAAAAAATGTATTTTTATTAATTAGTCACGGAACTTTTTATCCATGTCTTACGTAGCATATAAACGGACAAATATTGCAAGTAGGCAGAAATTATTGAGGTATGCGAGCAGAGTTCTACTACTTTTCAATCCAAAGAATCGAAAGAAATCCTCAATTTGAAAATTGATAATTTCAGAATAATTTGCAGGATATTTATAAGCCATATAACCTTCTCATATAACTTAATGAAAAATCTGCTGATATCGCTGTCTAGAAACAGGACATAAACTTTAGGATCATCTCTAATCATTCGCTTCATTGTGGATATACTCGAAGCATATGCAAGGGAATGTACAATAGATCCTAATGGAAAAGAGGAAAGCAAGTCCGCAAGATGAAAGTTCCACTTCCTGTGACATATCACCCCTTCAAATTAAATCTTCCTATATAAGCTTTAAAAGTTGGCTCATCCCCATGTCTGAAAATAACATTTCGGTTGTCTCCTCAATCATCTCAGATGGATGATATTATCCTTTTCTATCCTCATGCGATGATTTCAATTTATCCATCTCATTTGAACAAGTGGTCCGGATAAAGTGTGTTAACTTGAACCTACATCAAGATTGGGATGACACTGAACGGAATAAAGTTGGCAAAACTTATAAGGAAGGTCCCTTTCTAAATTAAATCGAATAAATGTCGTCCTCTCGAGAAACTTCCTATCCTATCGAATAGATCAACTTCTGGCGACTTCATCGTTACCTCATTGGGGATCGTTTCGGCAAAGATTGATGACACTTTTAATTCGAATCAAATTCTGCCTAAATTGATTTTTTATTGTGTGTAGCATGAATTTGACAAGAATGAAAACGGTGAACGAAATCTGATAATACAGCTTTGATCAAAGTTTAACAGTAGTAGTCATAAATAATTTTGATTTTTTATTATTTTAAAAATATCTATCTGAAAATTTTAATTGAAAACTAAACCACATAGATATCTAATATTTGGGATACCTAATGGTACAGTCAATAATTAACATCCTAATGTGAAAAGTGAAATAAAGTGAATAAAACAAAAAGTATGAATGTTGTTTCTCTATTTTGTGACTGTACTTCGTACAGGGTGGACAGATTTCGACGTGCAGCTATGTGAAATGTTGTGAATAGAGATAAATGACCCCTATTTTCGCTGTATTCATTTTGCGTGAAGAATTCATTGCCGGAAACAGATTCAAGCTAGATTGTTTCGTTTTCGAATCATTTAGAAATCTTGAAATTTTTTGCACTCAGTCAAGTAGCAATATCTCGGTTGTTTAGTACAAATAGTTTGGACGTTCTAGAGGCACTTTTTCGCCTAGAATGCAGATTGTCTAATGGTTTCGAAGTTACAATGCAAGCTGAACCACTAAAATATATCATATGTGCACTCAAATTTTTCATTCAGAAAACGTTTTCATGAAAAACCGAAAATTTATACGTAGTATCCCAAGTTGAGTGGCCTATTAGACGTTTATGGAGAACTAATAATGCTATCGTTCTGAAATTTTGGCAATTGATTCAGCTGGTCTGAAATAAAATATTTTCACCTCGATGGCACTTCCGGTTATACCAAAAATGCATACCAACTTTGTTATTTAATATAGAACATCCTGTATATTGATGACTGGTTCGATAACACTTATTATTTCAATCACAAAAACATATAATACATAAGGCTAGGTTGCTTCGTTCATGAATTGTCTCAGTTTTACTTGAAAATTATCGATTTTTTTGTTTTTGAAAAAATTGATATATCTTGAGAAAGGCATGAGCTACCAAAATAGTGAAAGGTGTTTTGCAAACAAGAAGCCATGCGGGATATAACTCATATCTGACTGAATCTCAGTCAGTATACAGAGTGCTCTTTTCTCCACCTCACATTTCGAAACGAAGAAACATCAAATCTACGGTTTTTTCAGATTGTAACCCATATTTTTTTCCAATCATTGAATTTGCCGTAAAAAACTAAATGAAGTTCTCCATTCATACCCTGTACCTGAGATTTCAAGTTTTCAAGTTATGGCGAAAAAACGAAATCTAACCTAACCTACCGAAAGTTGGCAAAGAGGGCTCAGATTCCTACACGTGCATAGACAGTTCCCAGAGCATTAACAAATAACTGCCTTTTTCATTGAATAATTGATAAATTAAGAGAAAAAAATGCGAAACTGCAGTTGTCGAATTGCCAAGGTCAAATTGAGAGATATCAAAACACATTGAACTCAACTCCTAATTTTTATAATAATTGTTCAAAGTGATGAACATTCACTTCTAGACATAGTTCTACTCTACGTATAACATCCTGTGACGTGGCTCGCCTCAGTTCCTCCACATCCAACTGCATAAAGCATTTTGCAGTCTATTATGCAAATCATATCTTGAAATCACAGGTTCAGAATAAATTTTATCTTTCAGCGTTTCCCAAAGATAAAAATTCATAGGCGTTAGGTCAGGTGACCTTGAAAGTCACAAAAAAAACATATCAGTTGAAATTCGATAATTTTCATTTGTGCGATGAGCAGGCGCTACATCGAGTTGATACCAACAACGCTTTGATTCAGCTACTGATAAAGTGTCAACGAAGTCACTTACTACCGTCCTCAAATCTCCATATAAAGTACACCATTCAAGTTTTCGTCATACACTAAATACGAAAATCTGTTGTCCTTCACAAGTGCAAACACATTAAAACTAATTTATTTTGAGGATTTCTTTCCCTCGTAATATAAGGATTTTGGTTGGCCCAAAAGTGTGAGTTACTCCGGTTGAAAACCCCCTCACTAGAAAATTTGGCTTCATCCGTCCAGATAATCCTTCTGAGAAAATCGGGATCCTCTTGTGTTCTGAGAAGAAGGATCTCACACCGTTCTATTCGAAGCTGTGGATCACCAGCTTGTAGAGTTTGGACCAAGAAGAATCGACAAAGGTGCAGTTTGTATTTTTTTAGAATTTTCTAAATACTATGAGGTAAATTCAGATCATGCTCTGCTATTGCCGAATGCAGGTGCATTAACATCACAATAAGCTAGAACGGCAATTTCATTGTCTTCATATCTCTTACTAGTTCTACTCACATTCCGTCTCCCATCTCTATGAATGAAAAATAACTCAAGTATTTGCTCATTTGTGTAGCTCCCATTCTGTTCGAAATAATTCTACTGACAGTTAAAACAATAATAGTTTGTTATCTATGCTCAGGAGCCTGTCTATGCTCTGGGATATGTCTATGCGCGTGCAGAAATCTAAGCCTCCTTCGCCAACTTCATGTAGATACGTAAAATTCATTTTTTCGCCATAACTTAAAAACTTGAAATCTCAGGTACAAGTTATTTAAATGGATTTCCATTCAGTTTTTACGGCGAATCTAATAATGTGAAGAAAATATGGGTAAGAATTTGAAAATACGTAGTTTTCGATGTTTCTTCGTTTTGAAATGTGAGGCGGAAAAAATAGCTTTCCACTATTTAGGTAGCTCACGCCGTTCTCCAGATATTTCAATTTTTTCGAAGAGCAAAAATATAATATATTTTCAATTAATTTTCAAGTAAAACTGGGATAATTCATGAATAAAACAAGCTATATATGTTAGGTATTTTTGTGATTAAAATACCTAGTGTTATCGAACCAGTCATCAGTATACAGGGTGTTCTATATTAAATAACAAATTTGGTATGCCATTGAGGTGAAAATGTTTTGAAATAGTTTCGGACCAGCTGAAACAATTGCCAAAATTTCAGAACGATAGCATCACAAACGCCTAATAGGCCACTCAACTTGGGATACCCTGTATAACTTCTTCCTAATATTATCTATCATTATGAAATGATAGAAAGTATGTTCTGTGCTCTCATTATGACAGTTCGAAAATTAATTCTTGCAATGAAAATTCAGATAAATTATTCATTGTTTTATCATCATGTTACAACTTTTCTGTGAATATAGTATCATTCGTAATAACTATGGGTCACGAAAATTCTAAAAAGTAACATGCAATCGTTTTTTGAAACTATAATATAAAATGAAATTTAATGGAAATAATCAATGAAGGAATTCAAATGTATTTCCATTATTCTGTATGCATAAATCAGAACGCCTGAGGATACGAATTGGAAAATTGAATATTGGTAACCGAAAAAAATTCATATCAGACAACTTGCTTCAACTCTTCAATATTTCAACTAGCTTTCCTAAATCGATGTGTGCTTACATAAAGTTCATCTACACCTATTTATTCTATCAAAATTTGTTGCCCTAGAAAATTATCAAATGCAGAAACAGCACAGCGAAACATGTATTGAATAACAGTATGTCGACCACGGTCCGAGCAACAGCAAATTCAAAACATGAAATACGCTTATTTCGGGAAAGAATAAATAATCATCCACGCGTATATGTGCCAAAAAAGCTGCTGCTACCGGGTCGCACGCACACATCAAATAAAACGCGTGGACTGTAGAGTTGACTCGTGGTAACGCGGGCTGCAGACGATCTATAGAGACGATGTAACCTCGATGTGGTCAGCGAAGAGAGAGACAAAATTCACAGATATTTAAACCCTCGGGTTAAGTAGATACAGAATACGTTTTGTGCTCAGCTTGGTCGGAGGGGCCTAGAGAGATCTATGGTTAAAAAGTAACACAGCCCGCACTAAAAATCGATGTTAGGCGCCTCCATATTGCCTTACCGTGTAATAAACCAAGTTGTATCTTTATTTACGGCATGTGCATACGTGAACATCATACCATTGAAAATCAAAAAAAAAAAGGAAAAAGAAAGTTTTATCTGGTGATCCTACTTAAATCTAATACGACCTGTGTGCCGGACGTCTGTGGCCGTTTAACTTACGTACCGTTTGGCATCATCGCGATGTTGACAAGGGAAACCACAGAAAATCTTGTGTTACGTGAGTGAGTCGTATGGTCTAGCTACTTACAAGGTGAAAGCGTAGTGCAAGGCTCTGTTTAAAAATTATATGTACAATAAGAAAACCTGAAAGAGGGGAAAGGAAACGCATCTTCTGTGTATCTTCATTATTATAATATTTAACAATATTAAAAGTGCCTGAAAGAAAAAGAAATAGTGCTACAAGAAAAAACAATTTACCAACCTAAGACACATGATGAGTTTATCATGCGTTGAAAACTGGGATTGCGAGTAGATTTACTAGCGCACTGGTCGTCTTGAAACACTACATTCACACACTCGTCGTTGAGCGCCACTTCAGTCGGTGATGGGTTTTCTCAACGCAAAAAATTGAAGTCTTATGCACACATCGTTTTCCACTTGCTAATGTGATGTGAGTACACACACGAAGAAAACGCCGAGAACTCACACACCCGTTTAAATGTAAATATAAAATAAAATAAAACACGTGGTTCGCTGGTAGACAACGGCGCCTCGTGGCAACGTGTGCTGCAGACGATCTACAGAGACGATGTGACCTCGAACGGTCGTCGAAAGAAGAGATAGAGAGAATCTCAGAAATGCATCGATATTTGAACCCTCGGGTCAGGTAGATACAGAATGCGTTTTGTGCTCAGCTTGGTCGTAGAAGCCTAGAGTGATCTATGGTTTGAAATCATAATGAACACGGTAACACTGCTTAGTGAACAACGCATCTTCGCAAATACTTTAATCTATGCTGTACCTCTAGAAATTGATATACCTAGTGAAACTCTATTCAATCTGCCATAGCAGGCTCAGTGAACGACATCGACTGCACAAGCATATCTGCAGTTAGGTTATCAATTCGACCAAAACTAAGAATACACAACATTTATAATACTGGGCAAGATCATAGTTTGTACAATCACGAAAATAATTTATATTTTATCTCAAAAGACGTTTCGTTATCTTTCTCAGCATCAGAATATTTTACTACCAAGAAACCTATAGTAATCATATAGGCAGTCTTATTATTCCATAGAATATAATCTTTTATTTTTCATTGATCTATGAGTAATTAACTATCACTTAAGCAACATATTTTAAAATGTCCTTGAGAGACAAATGGTTTTCCCAGTATTTAAGAAGGGTGATGCAAGTGATGTTATAAATTACTAGGAAATTCCTGATTTAAGTAGTGTTTCAAAGAAACTTGAATGTACAAACGGATATGGTTTTTAGTTGAAAATATAAAATTTGGTGACGAGCCCTACATGTAAGTCTATTTGATTTTGTTTATTGCGAGGTGGACTCCGAAATTATGTAATGTGTTCGTTTTTTGACCTATGTCTTGCTTTAGACTCTATGGTCCCAAATGTAGCACGTTAAGATCCGCAGCGATCTGCACGGTTTGCTTATAATTATTTGAATCATATTTCATTGATAAAGAGTTCGTGATTAAGGTAGCCGAAGCTGAGTCTAATGTATTTGACGTGGAAATGGATGTTCCGCAGGGCTCGGTTCTGGAACCGCTACTGTTTTTGTTATTTATAAATGAATTTTTTTGACGGCGGGCATGTGGTCATGTTCGCTGATAACTCGGCTCTACCAGTTGCAGGACTCGAGCGTGGGTAGCTGATAGGTAGGTTGGAGCTGGGACACACTGAAATGGAAAGTTGGTGCCAAAGAAATCGATTCATCTTAAATGAATCTGAAACAGTAATTGTAAATGTTTATATCAGTAAGCCTTTACCGCTTATTATTCTTAACTTTGAAATTACTACCAATTATGGATCTAATGGATGTCGCTACATCATGGACCTCCCAGATTGATTTCGTTTGCAAGCGCCTCAACCAGGCCCACTTCTCTGTGACGTAGATAATGTCGTGCCTTGACCGCAGTGGCTTACTTGACCTGTACTATTATTTGGCGTATAGTCACATGTCTTATAATATTATTATATGGAGCTTTAGGGCCCATTGTAAAAGAGTTTTGATATACCAGGCAGTTTATTTTCAACTGTCATCCTTAGTGGTCGTGTCGTAATATTTTTTTGCAGTAACTGACTAACCCATCCATAGTTATCATGAAAACTGCAATATATGCCAGAAGTGGTTTCTTGCATTATGACAGACTTGGTGATTGTCATAGATTCATCACAAGGACCAAACTGGCAATCAGCTTCCTAAATTACAAATCAACGAGCGCTCACCGAAGTATACAACAATTAAGGTGTATGATAAATTACCAATTGGGATAAGACAAATAAATCATGAATGTACGTTCAAAGATACCCTTGAATAGTATTTGATTATTGAAACCTGTTATGATACAAATGCTATGTGAATCGAGTCCACTTCCAATGTGATTTGGTTTTTTATATCTTCATTTGTGAAATCGACGGTATTTATTGTGTTATCAATATTATAAGCATTTTCCTTGTGATTGCTGAAACTAGACTTAGGACTTTTTGCTAACTGTATTCATGTATCTTTATGCCGTTATTCATTTAAATATTAATATTGCTATTGTTTGTAGCTGACGAGTACTCTCTGTAAATGAAAAAAGTACATTAAAGAAAGATTTGATTTGATTTGGTCTTGAGATATCGATAACAATGTTTAAGAGGGCGGCTATTTTATTTACAGAAATATTTATATTATATTGTTTGTTTCAGAGAATACTATTTCACAGCGGTATCTTGGATCAGCCTCACAGAAATTTGCGTGGTGTGGATGAATAGACCACAGAATTTATCTCTCATCTCTATATGTACGAGTCCAAAGTGGGATTGCAAAGAGGTGAGTACAGTATTCATTTCATGGATATAATCGTAACTCATCTAATTGAAACTGCATTACGAGACGTGACAGAGACTGCCTATGTAGGCCCCATCTAGCAACACAGTGGCAGGTTAACCTATGAAACACTTTCATACGAAGTTGAAAGTTCTTAAGAAATATTTACGCACAACCAAATTTATATGGAATCATTCGCTATTTCACATTATTGATTATATTTAACCATGGATCTTTGACTACTTGTGAAAAATGAAGTTTTTTGTTGTAAAAAAACTGGATAGTATGATGAGAAATGTTGAATTATCACCACACGTTCGGGATGATGTACTCAGTCGTCACTGAGATTTGAAACTGTGAATTTAAAAATTGGAAAAAACCTTTAATCATAATTTAAAATGCCTACGTTGGATTGTCCGATGTGCAGAGGGGTCGAATAACTGCTCTCGTTGAAGAAGGGGTGACTCAGAGGGATATAGCGGCCACAAAGGGGATATGGTAGAGGGTGTTTTCAAAAACCTACGCCCGATACGTGGAGCTACAATCTCTGCAAAATAGGCCCAAAAGAAGTCGTAGGAAGATTACCGCTGAGAAACAAGACCGCTTTTTATGCCAAATTGCAATAGGCGACCCTAGTGCGTCGCACCCATAGTCCAACGGTGATTTCTGGAAGCTACAGGCATCAGTGTATCAGTCAAAACAATACGTCAAAGACTTGGTTCAAGAGGTTTAAACAGCAGAAGGCCCTTGTGTTCCAGAGCTACCCAGACAACAAAAAATTAACAGACTTAATTGGTCTATCGAGCACCAAAATTGGAATATTGAGAATTGGCGAAATGTTCTTTTTTCTTATGAAACCAGAATAAGTGTTCGATCAGATGACCGCCGAATTCAGGTTTTAAGGAGTCGTGAAAAACAAGCTAGACTCCGAGCGAGCAAGACAAATTCCGAAATACCAATGGGGTAGTGTGATGTTTTGGGGTGGCATTATGCCATTATAATAATCTCAAATGGAGAATTAGATCACGCCAGGATAATCCAACAACCCCACAACAGCTCATCCAAGCCGCCACAGAAGAGTAGCAGAATATCACCCCAGAGGAGGTCGAAAACCTAATCCAAAGCATGCTTAGACGGATTCAGGCTTGTATACGGGCAAAAGAAGGTAATACAAGCTCCTGAGGTAGAGAAAAAAACACTTACTCCGTGAGAAAACAATTCCTAATTTTTTTACTACATGTGAGTCTCTTATTTTCTTTCATTGGATTTTTTCTTAAAATGAATCAATTCATACAATCCTTCGAAATTTCCAAAATCCCTGAGGTAATATTCTAAATATCGGGTGATTCCATATAAATTTGCTTGTGTCTATCTCTTTTTCTATTGATTTTATAGGCCGGATTTTCGTAAGGCGTTTTTGGAGTATGACATTGATTTTGAGCAGCAATGTGTTATTATATCAGATCCAGATTCAGATCTGGAGCCGGCGCAAAGAAATCTTTGGGAACGTTCCAAAACACCCAATAAGACAGCGTTTTTCAAGAGTATATTCATTACAAAGATTCAAGGTATTGAGATACCAGTTAATTTGCACTATAGATAGCCAGAAAATTGTCTTTTCTCTACACTGTTGTCGAATTGTTTCTTGCATCCCCAAACATGGAAGTCCAACGGGTTGATATCCGGTGACCGCGAGGGCCAAGCAATTGGACCTCCCTACCAATCCACCTATTCAGAAAAGATTCATCCACCTATTCGAAAATTATTCTTCCTTGATATGGAGGTGCTTGTCAAAATTTCGATAAATAATGGCTAATCTGTTATTTAAAATATGAATGGGCAAGAAGTTCTTATTTTAAAGGCCATCCCAAACATTGATACTGAATTCTATATAAAAACGTTATGGCCTAACCGAATTTGGACTCTGCAGGGCCCATGAATATAGCTGCAGAATGCGAATCAATGCTACTGTCTCTTGCATTCAATGCTGGCTGTCCCTGTCAATGGTAATGGTACAGTTCCTCGCGTTTAAAAACACACCTAGCGGCATTTCGGGACATCTGCAGCTCATTCACAATGCGCCGAATACTTATCGAAGGATTACCTTCAACACAGTCTATAATGTTTTTCTCTTTCTGTGTGTTGACTTGACGAGATCATACATGTTTTGGCTCAAGTATTTCTCTGGGTCTTCTACGTACCGAAGTAGAAATTATATGAAGAGGAGGATGTCTCTGCGAAAATCTTCGATCTTACTCTCTATTATCTTCTGGTGCGTATCTACCACTAAAATTATAAGCATAGATCATATCTGCATATTCTTCATCACTGAAGAAAAACATTTTCAATTCAAGATTTCGAGATAATAATTATCCATCCAAAATGAAATTCTGAGATTATCTATTAAAAACAACTCAACATTCTTGATAATCATCTTACTATGGTACGAATGACACCTTTTGTACAATAAGATAGGTATAGTAACAACTCGCTCTCCTATGTTGAAAATTGTGATTTCAGGATCCGTGAGGATCAAGTTTTTGAAGCTGTTTATCTTCCAATTTAAAGATGAGACCGTGCTGTTCCCACTAATTCATCTTAAAATTACTTCAGTAATCACCTCTCAAAATTTATTATAGAGCTCGTGGGCACCCTGTATTTATCACTTTGTACTTAGTTTTCACAGTGTTAAATGATATATGAAAGATCGGAACAGCGGTAACGGTGATCTATTAATTTAATTTAGTTTTTGGTAGTGAACCAACAGAGATTCTGTGATCATACTTTGCGCGGTCTTGATCCCAGCTCAGATCAGAATGAAAGGCTTATTGAAAAGCCTCTAATAACACTCTCTAGCAAATATCTAAGCTCAAAGAGATCATTCTGCCAGCTCACCCTTTTTCATATCATGAAAACGACGACGCTGCTTTACGACAATTTATACGAAGCTTAAAACGAATTTTGCATGGTAATCTTGAATTTTAACGCTCGAAACTGGTGGTGGTTCAACAAGTTATCCCACGCGATGGGATAAATCGAACTGCATGCTACGCAGATATTCTTCATCATATGATTCGGAAGTAATTTCGGCTGAACCTGACGAAGCACATTTTTATTTGTCGGATTTTGTTAGAAAGTAACGTTTTCTTTACTGGTTGTATTCTTTCAGTTTTCCAGAATGGAAATAAACTACAAAACATAAAAATATTTTTACTTGTATATCTTTAAACACATATATTTTGGTACTTTCTACAAATTTTTAAAGATACTGAATAGTTTCATGCAATTAAAATCAAATTGAGAATACATTATTATTATTTACATTGATGAAAAGGCAAAATTTCTGAGTGTATCCTAAAATGGAAGGGCAGATGAAATGTTTTAAATTGATCTCTGTACATGATGTCTCCTAATAAACAAGTATTATTTCACCAGCCTATTGGGAGTTCCTTGAAAAACGCCCTAAGCTTTAGATCCTGCAATTGTTAATCGATTTCAATAAAACAAAAACCCAATTGCATCTAGAATGATATTCTAAAAGCCTGACATATTTTCATTGGTCTGTTCTTCCCGAAAATACCGGCAATTAACCTCATATTTAATAATCATTCAATTGTGAGTACTTTATAATGTGTCTGTGCTCAGTTATACACCACCTATCACTTTTTCAATTCTATATTACGCCTATGATTTGCTTCAGGAATTAAACAAAGAACAAATCTGCATTAATTTCGGACTTGGACCACCTATCTACTATGTAATGAAAAGGAATCTTTCTTTCATTGAATTTGTCCGAGTTAACATATTACGTGGCATAATATGCGAAACCGAGCCACTCAGAATATTTTAATGGTCACTTCTTAAAATAAGGAAAACATAAAATCCAGAACTTTCAAAAACAAGAGAATTTTTGTCAACTCAACCATGAAATATGTGGAGCCTGTTGACCCCACACTTTGCGAGAACCATATGTATTTCAAAAGATACTTTGTCCAGGTCAATTCAGTCAGTGGTATATACAGGTGACAGCTACAAAGAGAGTCGCTCATACTCATTCATCAAGTTCTCATTTTTTCAACATTCATTCTACAGTCAAGTTCAGTTCAAGTTCAAGGTAGTTGTCATAACCACGACTTACAAATATACATATTCTCCTGTGGTCAAAAGTAGCGTCGTGTGAAAATTATTTTAAGTGTGTACATGTATTAAACTTCTGTATCTAACAAAAAGAATTTGACTGATTGAATCCCGACCTATTACACAATGCATCGATGTATTTCGTAAAATGGGTGACTGTTGAGTTTCTGTACTAGATAGTGCTTCAGTCCTTATTCCATTCCGGATTACACGTATTATTTCATATTTTCGGTGAAAAAAGACGAAAAACGTAACAAATAATTCAAATGAATCAAGACGCGAAATACTAGTGAATATCACAGAGCAATTTTCATAGAATTATAATGGATGTCATTCGCAGTATTAACGAGAAATTATTACATATCTAACCTACCCGCTAATTCTTGTTATTGTTTCTTTTTGAGTCTTTTGCGAAGAATTAATGAATATGGAGGACGAAAATAAAGAAAATACAGACAGATTATTTTCAAACTATCAGAAATAGTGCTCGAGCATTTCGACTCTAGAAGAGTAGCACCATCTTACTGGAGATTGATTTTCGACGAGGAAGTCTTGTAATGTTTAAATGAGACGTTCATTATAATTATTTTGATTCAAGTTTCCTTCAATGAAAACTAGTCCGAATTAACGCTGAAAATAATTGTTCATTATGTTATGCGGATTCTGCTGTCTAAAAAATTTCTATTGAAATGACGATTCTTGTGAAAACTGAACTCCTCATACTACATGATTCTCATGAAAAAAGTGTAATCTTAATGCATTCTATCGATAAAAGAAATTCTTAAAGAACAGAACCATCCGAGTTAGAGTCGGTATAACATCCAGAAATAGACCCCCAGAGAACGGAATTCCAAAAGGCTCCGACTTGAGAACACTTTTCCTGATCGCTATTGACAAAGTTACTCAATCCTTCAAAACACCAATAAAATACATTCTTTTTGCTGACGATTTTGTGATGTACATGGCAACAAACAATTTATCAACCGGTCAAAAGATCTTACAGAAAGGTCTTAACGAACTTCAAACATGGACTTCTGAAATAGGATTCCGATTGTCAGAGGAAAAAACCAAATATAAGATATTTACCAAACCAAGATCCACTGCAAACAATATTATTTTGACTTTAAACAACCGACCCTTACAAAGAGAAGAAAACATAAGATTTCTTGGCATAATATTCAATAGTCATATGAAATGGGACGAACAAATCAATCAAACCATATCATCAAGTCAAAAAAGACTGAACCTCCTGAAGATACTTGCCAGCAAAAAATGGGGAAGCGATACTTCTATTCACCTTAGAGTCAACTTCCCAACCATTCGTAGTGTAATCGTCTACGGGTGCATCTGTTACGACAATGCAAACAAAGGACTGTTGAACAGACTTTAAACAATACAAAATACAGCAATAAGAGTTATCACATGAGCATTAAAAACCAGTCCAATAGAGAGTTTACACGAACGAACCTCCTCTACACATGCGTAGACAATTGTTATCTCTTTCCTTTGCCCCAAGAATAACAAGCTTTCCACAGCACCCCTTATATGCTACAGTATTTTCTAAATCAACAACTCAACTTGGAAACCTAAAACCAGCACCATTTTTTGAAAGACTAAGGCGAACCCTGTTTGACCTCAATCTCCCAAATTCCACGATATCCTGCACCACCTTGACTCCACCTTTGGTAATCCCTATTCCATAAGTCATTTCTTTCCTCAAGATTTATGCGAAAACAGAAACGAGCCACCTAATCATTCGTGGAAAGTTTTCTGATATTCTATCGTATCACCAAAATCACAGAATCATTTACACCGACGCCTGGAAATCTGAAGATGGCGTTGGTGCTGCAGCAATAAGCGAAAATCACAAGACCCCATACAAACTCTCGAAACACTCCAGCGTATTTACTGAAGAGATGACGGCTATACTAGGAGCTCTAAATTTCGTTGAAACAATACCACAACATCAAATCTTGATAATCTCCGACTCGATGAACGTTCTTGAAGGTATCAAACAAGTTTACCCAAAAAACCCAATTCTACAAACCATCGAAGAAAAATTACATCATCTACGTATTATCAATAAAATCGTGAAAATTTTATGGGTCCCATCCCACATTGGAATACCAGGAAATCAGGAAACAGACAGATCCGCGAAAAAAGCAATAGAAGGAGTCACCTGCGATATACAAAACACCATACCTAGATCTTAAACCGGTTATCCGAAAATGCCTCAAGAACGTATGGCAAATAAAATGGTCACAAAGTGAAAATAAACTTGATCGGAACGAAACTAGAAACACCAGAGAACAGAAACGATCAAGTGGTCATTGCGCGTTTACGAATCGGACATAACTTATTAACACACAAACATATATTCGAAAAAGCAGAACCAATTTGCCAAACATGTGCCACCAGAATTACCATCAAACACATTCTTATAGAATGTCCCATCTATTTGTATATAAAAACAACTCTGACTACACATTTACCGAATTATCATTTCTAAAAAACACTGATATGTACAATCGATTATGAATAGTATTCACCATGCTGTTACTTATTCATGACTTTGTTATTATAAATAATATTAATAATGTACATACCGCGCTGCCAATGACCCTACGCGGTTGACGCAGCTTTATTTTTCAAATAAAAAAAAATAAAATAAAAAATTCGAAATTCAAGGCATCTAACACTGTCATTTTCTTCAAAGAAACTTCCGGAAATTATCCCCATATTTATTAATGATTCAATTTTGAGTCCTCCTTTTGAGATGACATTACTTAAAAATCTGCATTTTCTGAAAAAAAGAAAATTATCGGAAAATCTCGGTCGATAACTCACATTTCCATTCATCGATATAATTCGTAAAATGGGCGATTGTTTGAGTTTGTGTACTAGAAAGTGCTTTGGTCCTTATTTCATTTCGGATTACACGTATTATTTCGTATTTTTGGTAAAAAAAGACTCAAAGCATAACAAAGGATTCTGATGAATCGAGAGGCAAAATACCAGTGAAAATCACAGAGCAATCTCCATAGAATTATAATGGATATGATTCGCAATATTAACGATGACAGATCTAACCTACCCGCCAATTCTTGTTATTGTTTCGTTTTGAGTTTTTCACGAGGAATTAGTGAGTATGAAGGAAGAAAATGAAATGAATAGAGACATGTTATCTTCAAACTAACAGAAATAGTGCTCGAGCATTTCGACTCTATCGCGAAGGATTTCCAAAACGTGATGAAAGTGGAGACATCTGTTTCAATAACCCGAAAACATTGAATTAAGAAACTCAACTCATATCAAAATGTTCTCCATAAACATTATTGAAAATGCCATACATGCTGCTGAATGCACAATTGGCATCTGGAGGAATTTTTAGACAGGCAGTTCTTATTATTTCTTTCAACATGTCCAAATTTTCTAATGTTGTGAAGCACCATCTTGTTGGAAATTGATTTTCGTGGAGGAAGTCTTGTAATGTTCAAATGAGAATTTCATCATAATTATTCTGATTCAAGTTTCCATCAATGAAAACTGGTCCGAATATATGCTGAAAATAATTGTTCATTATGTTATGCGGACTCTGCTGTCTGAAAATATTTCTATTGAAATGACGATTTTTGTAAAAACTGAACTCCTCAGACCACATGATCCTCATGAAAAGAGTATAATCTTAATGAATTGTATCATTAAAAAAATTCGAAATTCAAGGCGTCTTACACTGTCATGTTCTTCAAAAGCTTGAACTTTCTGAAAAACGTGAGGCTTGTAACAGATTATGCAGCCGTCGCTGACGACCCGATCTCTGCAGTTTGTCGAAAAGATGTTTCTGCATTCGCTCCTACACTCTACATGACATTCAATTCCGTTTCCTCATTGAACTTTCCTTGAGAGTTTTCGGTTTTTTGAATAAACCGTATTTGCGTAAGATTTTTTAGAGTCAAAATGTTCAAGCAATATTTCTATCAAATTGAAATTGTTTCATGTGTATATTCACTTGAATTTCGTCTTCCATATTCTTAAATTCTCTGTGAAAAGGACTCGAAGCAAATCAATAACAGGAATTAGCGGGTAGTTACGTAATCTATTATAATTTCTCTTTGATATTTGCTTATTACTTCCATTAAAATGTTATGAAGATAGCTCTGTGATTTTCACTGGCATACCGTCACGGAGCTTACTTAACGATTCATTAAACTCTTTGTTATGTTTTGAGTGTTTCTTTATCGAAAAACGAAATAATTTGAGTCGTACATTTCACAAATTCCATCGATTAATCAAAAATGTGAGTTTTTTCCGAAATTGAATAAGTAATCGAAATAAAATGAAATGTGGAGTTACTATTTCAACAGTGAAAGTGAAGCTCGAATTCCAGTAGTTCCGGGAGTGACAGGCCAATGAAAATGTGTCAGGCATTTGGAATGTCATTCAAGTTGCAATTTTTTTTCAATCAACGATGGTTGGAACTATAACTAGAGTCGTTTTCAAGGAACACCCAATAAAACTAATCAAAAAGTATATAATGATTCTCTTCATAATGCCTTCCAAATTTTCATATCATCTGCCATTTGTTCATCCTGGAAATAAAAAGATCTAGAATATGAATCAATCAGACTTAAGACACAGCAAGACGGGCGATATCTTATAATTCTCAAGGTCATAGAAAAATCAAATATTTCATTCAATTTTTTCAATTTCTGTTATGTTCTGAAATAATTTGTTTCAGTCAGTGTCCTATGGTTGAAACCTACCTTTTCCGAGGTGCATTCAGGAATAATTACTTCCTTCCGAAAATTTATGAAAATAGATGCTTGTATACAGGCTGATTCACAAGAAAAAGGAAATACTTTAACAGTTGATAGAGGACAGCCATGGCATTTGGAAATGATACTTCGATCTGACCAATGCCGACAAATTGACAAAGCGGTGTATATGAATTATATTGTAGTGGTTGCCCTGCTTTTTGCATAGAGCAATTTAGTCGTTTTTTGAACGAAATTTCTTAGATTTCACAGAAACTTACACTTTACATTTAGGTAACAGAATCAAGAGTTCAGATTCTTGAGAATTTTTAAAAATTTCATCACAGCAAACATAATCTACCAATAACTAACGACCAGCTTGATTATCGTCTTTCCCCACTCTCATCTTTTTTTTTTAGTCATGAATAACATTGTAACATTTTAATTTCCACTGAGTTTTTGAAAATGTGATAAAACCCGCAACAGTCAATCATATTCTCATCCATTGTATTTTGTGAAACTTGTAGCGTGTTTAGTAGCCGCTGCTACTTCAACTGAATAACCTTTGGATTAACAGGGTGCAAATCACTTTGATTCTATGACCATTCATTCCGTGAAGAATCCCCTGTACCATCGGCGACTATCGAAGAATGACAACTGAGAGAACACCGGAGTTCATTTTTTCCTTTGAAGGCTTCGTTGAAACTAGTCGAAATACTTAATCATAATAATTTGTGAATTGTTTAATAACCCTTTGAAATAAAAGTGTTTTTCGGAGAGGACAAAATACCAGCTATATTTTTCCTGAACAGAACAAATTTTACACCTCTATTTTGGGCAGGACAAAGGAGTTCGATCATTTTCTTGCATAGCCACCAACCTCCATCATTTTTAGAGGAGGTCAATCTTTTCCTTGGATAGCCCACCAATCTGCTGAGATCTCTCCATTTTATGTGCTAGCACATCATTATAAAGATAAGTACATTTCTTAAATTTTGTGCCTAGATATTCATTAAATAGATAATTTTATATAAATTGTGTTCATTTTAGTGGGGAGAAACTGCCAACATTGGATGAACGACTGAGCAGGGTAAACCACAATGTGTGAACCTTTTCTAATTAAAGTCATTATTATAAGTTTACATCCTATTAGTAATTGGTTAGGTTACAAACTTAAACCTTGTTTTCTTCAGTTGTTCGATTATTCAGTAAAAATATTTCACCCAGTGGTTAGCACGACTTTCATATCTATAAAATGAAACGCAAATTGCAAAATGGAAAATCTTAATAAAATAAACTGTTCAGGCAAAGATTCGTTTCTCAGTCATGACTTAGTCTCTCAAGCATGAGATGAAATAGGCGAAAAGCAGAAGACAATAATCTTCATAATTGTACTGAAAATTTCAACTATAACTAAACTGAAGACATTTCTGGAAATATTGATATTGGCTGATCGAACAAAAATTTTGCACTATGCGCATATAAATGAGGAAATATATGATCCACCGTGGTGAAATTGATCTTTCGGGGGCCATAGCCTGAACCAAAAATTATTAAAAGCCAGACATATATCCACACTCCATTCGAAACTGAATTTCGTCTCTGTGAAACATAGTAGCGTAGATAAGACATTCAGAATGTTACAAGTAAAAATCCTGTTACAGTTCTGATATCAGTATAATCTCTCTAAATACAACAATCATCTTCGGTTGCTCACCTCCAATAACAAATAAATCAGTAGGGCTACGTAATGTCAAGAAATTTTTAATGAATTCACGATCTGATTTTCAATCAGCTATTCCCGATTAAAATAGCAATTGTGAAACACCTGTATTACTTACAAAGACAGTGGTGAATATAGAGCCGGGACACCAACAAATAAATTACTCATAACTTTATATGTCACATTGATGTTCAATTTTGGCATGATATGAAAGGCATAATTAATGATTTGACATTTGGGTAGCTGCATTCAGAAAACCTAAATCAAACGCTCGAATTTGAACTTGAGTTGCAGAATCAAGCTAGAACGTCAGAGCCACGTACATATGTCGTCGATGCTAAATACAAATACACATAAAGAGGGGAATACTCTATTTTATAGTACTGATGGCAGCCCTATCGACAGAGGATAATTCAAGTCATTATTTAGTAGCCAGCAGAGTAAAATAGTCGTATGCATCACATAAGATTAATGATTTTCACACGTATGTTTGACTAGCTGACCCCAGACCGTCAGACGTTGTCCTATAAAAGTTTCATTTACATGAAATTATTCCCACATCTTCAGCAAACATAACAACAAAGGGCCAACCACATAAATAGATTATTCCTAACCTTTGTTTACATCGAATGTACATATATAAATCATGATTTTTGTAATTTGTACGAATGTTTCGATTTCTTTTGTGTTCATGCTGAATGTGATTCTCAGAGAACTTTTACAGGGCTATAAGAAAAAAACCAATCAATCAAGTAGGTTACTTTTCACATCTTTCTTCATTAAAGAGTTTATGATAACAAGATGAACAACATTCTAATATACTTCGCCAAGAAATTAACGCCAATTTCAACATTTCAACTTTCTGTTCTGGTAGGCAACTAATTATCAACACATTTCCTTTGGTTATGTCCCGATAAATGCCAACCAAATTCGATGTTTTTTTTGGCGCATATGTTCCTCGCATCAGAAATACTTTGGCAAGGACTACCTATAGCAACAACTGCGGCTCATGACCGTTAATTGAAAATTACTTCATTGAGACAACTGCTAGGCACCTTCAAATTCAGCTTTGGCAGAAAAGTGAGATTAAACGATACGGCAACATCTCAGCGAATTTGGTTTGAGGGAACCTGTTAAGTGGTTAAAAGCTGACTGGGATGGGGTATTGTTTACAGATGAGATGACGCCTTAATGAGAAATATACCCATTGCAACTTTTGACCGACTTATGGTTTTAGGGAAGGATCAATAATGATATGGAAACAGATCTCTTTGAACCCCGCACTGATCTTGTCATGGTAAACAATGGAACCCTGAATGCTCAGAGGTACGTTACAGATAATTTATAAGAACATGTTGTACTATTTGGGGCAAACATGGCTGAAAACTTTCTGTTTATGCGTGATAACGACATCACCAAACTCATATCGTTAGAAACTTCAAGATCACGAAATCACTTCAATGGAGAGGCTTGCACGAAGTTCAGACCTCAATGCCATCGAACATTTCTGGGACATTCCAAATAGAAGATTAAGAAGCCAGCAAAACCAGCCAGAAACTGTGAATAAGATTCGAAACAGACCGATCGAAATTTGAAACAAAATTTATCAGTATGAATCATAGATGTCATGCAGTAATTCACGCCAAGAGTGTGGATATCCAGCACTTACAGGTTTTTGGAGACTTTGACTTTTTCTAAAAGTTGTACATTTTTCATTATCAGTTTAATTTCAATTTCTATGAGTACCATTTTCATTTCGATTGTTTCCAAGAAGCATTCCCTAGAGCTAGTGGAATACTGAAGGGATAATTCATCAATATATCTAAACTTCTTCTGAATAGTTCGAATTTTCGATTTTGTTCGTTATTTCTTGGTGCAGTGTATTTCAGGAAAAAATATTTGATATTCGAAATTATTCAGAGATGTTTTCATCGAGAATAGTCACCTATTTGGCCTGTGATTATCATCGAAACGTAATGAGGATTGCGAATATTACTACTTGAAAAATATCTCTGCATAAGTTTTTCAACTTTATAGCTATTTTGAGACTTGGCCCATCATCAGACAAGTATTAGTTCAAAACTAAAATAGTTCACAATTTTCTTATATGTAGGTACAGAGAAATGGGTTAACAGAACAGGTAAAATACACTAATACTACCGAGAATATGTCTGGCAAAAATTCAAATTCATGACTGAATACATAGGGCTACATTATTCCCACATGCATCAGGACATATGAACACATCGAAAAGTTTTCACTTTTCGAATAAAAATTTATTAGCTTCAATAGTATGCGTAGGTAATCTCTTTAAAACTACCTGCCTGTTTGAAAGAACCATACCACATTTGCGAAGACCAGCCTTGAGACTGTCTGCTGCATTTTTCTCCAGAGCAAACAAGAGTTTTTTCAAAAGTCCTGGAAATTCATCTTTAAGGACTGTCATGCAGAGACTATTGCGAATATTTTCTTTCCATTCGTTTAGTACCTTACGCCAAGTTTTACAGGTCTAAAACACGTCTAATGGTTGTAACAGGTGGGTGGCGTTAGGCGGCAGAGCAATGAAGGAAATGTTATTTTCATGGCAAAGACTAATAATTTTACTAGTAATATGAGAACTTAAGTTGTCACCAATCAGAATTCTTTTTTCTTCTTGTTCCTTCAAAATTTGCAGCATTTGTCTGATAAACCAATCTTCGGTTTTAGCGGAATTTTTCTGGACCGTTTTCGGTTCAACTTTCTAACATCTTCCCAGCTTTATAGACGACGTACACTGGTGCCAATTCACCCCCTGCACTTCCACACATCATTATAGACGTACTGGATTTAGAAGAATTTTTTATATTTCCAGGGTATTCACAGCCTCGTTTCACGAGCACTTTGGAAATTCCTGGGTCGTCAACAAGGCAAGTTTCGTCGTAATTCCATATGTTCGATGGTGGAACACCTTCGACTTCTTTTTCTAAATTATCGAAAAACTGATTTACAACTTCCGCATCAATTGAAGCCCTGTTGTAAGTTATGTTTATCACGGTTCGATTTGAAATTTCTTGTGCATGTCTCGTAACGAAAAAATCAGCCCATTCCTTTCCAGGAAGATTATTTTTGAATTTTCCAACTGTTTTGCCTTTTTTATCTAAGATACTCTTAACGATGAATCGCAATTCGGTTTTATCCACTGGAAACCCAAAACTGAAAAGGCTGACAATATGCGCCACGATCACAGACTCTTCCTCATCAGAAAAATCAGTCTGCCCTCCAACTTTTTTGGAGCTTTTTACTTCAATTCATTGTAAAATAGTGTTAGTCTTTGGGTGGATCCCGTATTTTTTACCCGCGCTTCGGACGGAATTTTTTTTTTGTCTTATCTCATCTAAGATTAGCTCAAGTGTCTCAGGGCGATAATTTTTATAAGGCCTTGTTCCTGGTTTTCTCGCGTATTGTCGCGGCATTCTGGAAGAATGGAAATATCTCAATATGTCAAATTTGTAGAAATCAGTTTTTAGAATATGGGGTGACAATGTGTCACCAAGTGGAACAAAGTCCCCCCGCAAATTTGAGTTCCTAACAAAAAATGTTCATAACTCCTGAAAAAAGATTGATATTGAATCGCTATGGAGGTATGATGAAGGTAAATGAATATGTAGTTCATAGTACTAAGCTGTATATAAACACCTCAAAAAAGTCTAGGGAACACTTACCAATATCTCTAAAATATGAATTTGATAATTGGAATTTATAAAAATCTTTCGGTTTTTGTTAGGATGTATTGTATATAATGTATTCTCAAGAAAACGAAATAATATTTGATTTCTCCAAAGCACCTATTATAAAAAAGTTTGAAATTTGAAAATGACAAAATTTGGTAAAATACAAACAAAAACCTGAACTAATATTTTCGAAACGATATGGAAGCACTTATATTTTTCCGTACCCAGAATGTCAACCTCTGTTATTAATGACACTTTGGCATCGTCGCGGCATGCTCAATATTAAATTGTCTATAACATTTTGGCCTAAGTCATTCCAAGCCCCCTGAACTGCTAATCGAAGCTCCTGTTCATGATGGAAGACGTTTTGACGCAGGAGATTTCTTTTTAGGGTGTCCCACACATGCTCCAAGGGATTCAGATCTGGGGAGCAGGATGGCCACGGTAGAAGATCGATATCATTCTCTTCAAGAACGTTCAAGACAACTCTTGCTCGTTGAGGAGGGGCATTATCTTGTTGGAAGAGTGGATTTTGACCCATTGTTTGGAGATACGGTACCACCACAAGTAAAACTATCTCATTTGCGTAATAATTTCCCGTGAGGTTGTTCTGTTTGAAAACGAGGTCAGTTCTTCCACCAAGACGTATACCTCCCCAAAACATCACTGATCCGCCTCCCTGTCTAACAACTTCTCGAGCATGCTGGAGACGGTTTTGCGTTCCAGGTTCCCTCCATATTCGAATTCTTCCCGAATCGGGATAATAACTAAATCTAGATTCTCTGACAGTTTGGTCGGAAATTTGTACATTATGAACTCGTGATAGCTCTTGAGCTAATTGACATGCTGTGGTAGTACGATCTCTTCTGGCTTGTAAAACCAAAAATCGGTCTTGGAGACTGTAGTAATCCTGAAACGACCTGTATGGCGTTCTTCTACGCTACCTGCTTCATTGAAACGCGACCATAAACGGTTTATGAAACTTGGGCTGCTTCCCAGAACCCTGGTTACATCCCGTTGTGAGCTCCCAGCTTGGAGCATGCCAACGGTTCGTAACATCTCTTTTCTAGTCAAATGTCGTCTTTCCATGGTCGAATCACAAAACTTGAATCTTTTATTGGTGCTTACAACAGAAACAAAGTGCCAACTAACTGATTTCAAACACTGAATACATGAAATGATTATAAAGCAGCGTCGCATCTGCTGCATTTTCAGTTTTTTATAAAAAAAAAAGGACGAAGAGTCGCCCTCTGTGGACCGACACGGCAAACCCGTTACCGGACTTCGAGAATGATACAAACAATAACAAAGAGTTGTGGAACGTTAAAAATTCCAACATTTGGAGACATCTTTCGTCGTTCCGTGAATCACATCAACGGTAGAAAACGAGCGAAATAATCCCGCTTGAATAGTGCTCTGAGAGTCTGTTTCCGAGATAAAACCACCCGTCGGTAAATATTTGACGGGGTAAATATCTTCCACGATAAACTTCGTGAGGAGTCTATATCTATAAACTTGAGACGAGAAGAACTATTCAAAATTCCGTAGATCAATGAATTATCCCTCCTGACAAGAGCTAGTTTCCAAATCTGCCTCCCATGCACGCAGCCCCCATAATTCATTCTTAAAATAAAATTAATTTTGCTGGTTTCTTTTTCTAGTTTAAATTCAATTTTTGGATAAATAGTTTGTTCAAATACATGTCATCTACGTCAAGAGATATTAAATAGGACTTCGAAAACAGAAAAATATTCTGCAGTCTGCATAACATTTCATAGAAAACAACCAAAATTTTCCATCAATAAACAATCTACAGATCATATATCAAGCACGAAAAAGTATGAAACTCAATTATCTTGAATCCTAAGAATTATTCAAAGCTAAGCGCAATACATACAATAATCAAATATTACTCATCGACCTGACTGATTTATGTTATACCCCAATATTTGTGATTTTTAAGTAGTTCTTAATTATGTATAAGTACCCAATGTTAATATCTAATATGTATTTTACTTGTTCTGTTAACCCATTTCTTTGTATCTTTATATATGAAAAGTGCAAACTTTGTATTTTAGTTTTAAACTCATACTTTTCTGATGATGAGCGAAAGCTCGATATAGCTATAACGTTGAAAAACTTTTCCATCTTGAACGGTGAAATTTTTTACGAAGTAATATTCGCAATCGTCATAATGTTAATTACACATCACATAGTAACGGCCGAATCTATTTCATTATGGAAACAGAAACAAAGTTTGCATTGTTAACATGGTTGTAATATGAAAGATCGTGAAACTTTTGCGTATCTTACATAAATACATGAACATTCACTTAGTTATTACTCAATTTGAATGCAGACATTGAATGAAATATCTGTAAACTTACCTACATCCCTTTTTGTTCTCAACTGTTGTCAGCGATATTCCTGCAAGATACGCAATCCTGGAATATGTATCCACGCTACTCTTGTCATCTCCGGACTTTACTTGTTGGAAAAAGTTCAGGATGTTCTACACTCTCATCTACTTTTTTGTTTTCTAGACTCAGCGTATTACGAGCGACGGCAACGGCTGGGTGGACATGGGCGATAGTCCCGTGTTCGGCAGAGATAGTTCAAGTTATATTACAGTGGCGCCCGTGAGAGATGGTCCAGCTGGCTTCTTCAGACACGCAGTGTACGTGAACATTCCCAAGAGAAGGATAATCCCCCTCACGCATGGAAAATACGAAGTGACGAGAATCCTTACTTGGGACCATTCTAACGATGTCATGTAAGTATTTCTGAGGAAACAGAGAGTTATTCCATCAATCATAGTCATTTTGGAGTTGGCTTATACCCTTTTTCATGTTAACTGTCACAGCCATTCTTGAGTTGGCCGTTTATGATGTTCTAGCAGAAAGTGATTTGTTATATTTAACGGTAAGAAGATACGGTGTTGCAAAACACATATAACAAAAATCTAATTCTCCTTAATTTCCAAACCTCAAATAAAATCAAGTCTAGTTTTTTATGATTTTTGACATAATTCAACCACATATTAAATCATATGTTTTCAAACTTTCCTTAGGTACGTGTGTTATCATTTTGAGTTCAGTGCAGAGGCAGTTAATTCGTAACTATTGAAAATTTAGTTTCTTTGAATTTTTCGTTCATCCACGACAAAAATGCTTCCTTTGTCAAATCTTTCATATTTTTTTATTCTCAACTCTTGAGAGGGGGCGATGCCTGTCATGCCACAGCTGTGAGCGTCCAAGATGATTTAAAGTGTGTGTTCACTCGGTTCGTGAAGAGGGCCAAGTTGTAAGATATCGGAAAGATGTTCGATGGAAGCGAGTTCCACTGCACACCTCCCTATAAACAAAAGAATTTTTTTGGAGAGAAGTACGTGGTAGTGAGAACACCTAATAAGACTATGGGGAAGCATTATTTAAGTGTTAAGTGAAATGAACAAAGCAGTTGGGATTCCTGACAGCAGCATTACTTGATGGTCACTAGATATATTTTAAAGGGTTAGATACCGTTTGATAGTAGGATCCATATACACATATACCGTCCGTACACTGGATTTTTCCTCTGACACTACTCGTTGGTAGATTGATGTCATTGGCTGATGATGCTATAGTTTGTATATATTCTGGTAAATTGATACATTTTCATAACATTTAACGTTATCCTAATATATAATCATTCTAGGACGTTTTGATTATAATCATTGCCTGGCAGTGGTATTAATGACCGGGTTGTGGATTTATATTTTTTCATGAAATCGGTTGTTTGCATGAACAGATATATGGACAACTCGTCGCAGTTAACCCCTTATATACAGGGATATCCACCGGAACCGTTCGTTAAAAACTTTTTGAGTTCCAATTAAAATATCAAGCTGAAATTTTATACGCGGCCATAACTAGCGATTTCCAATTGAACTGAAATATTTTCGAAGTGATACATACCAGTTCCGGTTATACCGGAAGTGAGTCATCTCTTTGTTATGTCAAATGGCAATCTACGTTTTTTATTATACATCTAGAACCGACATTTGAGCAAGGCATAAAATATGTTCGCACTTATCTGTCAAAACTTTAGACAGATTTAATTATTTTTGTTATAAACTCGATTTTTGAAAAACATTCAAAAAATTGTAGCTCGTAGATCTTTTGCACTACAGACACAATTTTTGACTGAGTGGATAGAAGAAGGATCAAGGAATTTTTCAGATGGATTACCCCTTAACATTCTGAGGGATTGCTATTATCAAATGGATGGTGCACCAGCACATAGAACACGAGCTGTAGATCGGCAGCTAACAGAAATGTTCGACGATAGATGATGGGGTAATCAAGGATCAAATTTATGGCCTTCGCGTTCTCCGGACATGACGCCCCTTGATTTTTATTTATGGGGCAAAATCAAGAGTGAAGTGTATCTCATTTCTGTAAGAAGTAAAGAAGAGTTACTAGAGCGCATTCATAATGCTTTTCGTCATATTGATCCTGAGGAAACTAGGAGGGCAACTCATCATGTTCGTATAGGAGCTGTCAAGTGTATCGAGCAAAATGGGGCCCATATTGAACATTTATTCAGATCGTAAATTAGTTTTCTCCTATGATGTTTGCTATCATTTATTCGTAATAATGTAAATATCTTCGATGAATGGTTTTCGCTCAGTTCCTACAATTTTTATTCATCCGAATTGTAGAAAATTGCTTCTAATGCTTCGAAATTTTATTTAACTCATATTGCCTGCAATTTCTACCCACTACTTTTTGACATTCTAAAACGAATTGAAAAAAGATTAAATATATTTTCGTTTGAATAACCAGTGGTTTTATTCCAAATGTGTTGTATTTTTTGGATATTTTCAATCGGAAAGAACGACAATTCTTGTTGAAATGTCAAATTCGAATGAACGAAGTGACAAGTACATTAATTTTAGGCACCTGTCAGGTAAGCGTAGCGACTTCAGCTTCTTGATTCAAATATGTCAAAGCATTCTCTGTTAGTTCTTGCAAAATCATCAAAATTTAATATATTCCCAAATTATTTCGGAACTATAAGAGATGGGTATAGTACATGCTCATACAATTCCATATGAAATTTGACGCTTCATCTGATGGCGATGTAAAAATTGGCACGTGCAATTAAAAGAAATTGAGTTATTGCTGTTTGAAAAAGGCCAAATTGAAAAAATCATACAAAACAACGCAATAAATATTTGACATGTGTAGATTGCTTGAAAAATTCCTTGAACCTTCTCCTATCCACCCAAGCAAAAATTGTGTCTGTGGTGCAAAAGATCTACGAGCTACAATTTTTTTAAATGTTCCTCAAAAATCGAGTTTATAACAAAAATAATTAAATCTATCAAAAGTTTTGACAGCTAAGCGCCAACAACTTGGGTTTTTTATGCCTTGCTCAAATGTCGGTTCTACATGTATTATATAAAAGGTAGATTGCCATTTGAAATAACAAAGTGATGACGCACTTCCGGTATAACCGGAAATGGTACCTCTTCGAAAATATTTCACTCCAATTGAAAATCGCTAGTTATGGCCGCGTATAAAATTTCAGCTTGATATTGTTATTGAAACTTAAAATGTTTTTAACGGACGGTCCCGGTGGATATCCCTGTATATACATTCCGCCTTCGTAGGACTTCTACAGGGATAGGCACAAAGCTTTGGGTATCCCATTCAATTGTTTCCAGAATGTTCTTAATCCATGAGGTCGTGAAAAGTATAATCCCTACAAACAACAACAAGAAATCAAGGAGATTTAAATTACGTAAAATACTTGTCGGGTGATTTGAAGAAATATACTGGCTTATTTTCACAACATACAAAACTTCATTAAATATACCGAAAACTATTGTGTAATTAAGCTGAAAACTGATACATACCAAGATGTTGACTCGTGGAGATACCAAGCAGAAAAGGTGATAATATTGAAGAATTCTGAAATGAATTTTGCGATACGCTGAGACGGAGAAAAGGAGGGAGATCTCATGGAGCGGTATCGGCTTGATATGTCATAAAGCGACATTGGCTCGATATTTAGAACTAGAGACCCAAGCCAAAATATTTAAAAATCCAATTACACATTCCTATCTAAACGGAGCTTCTTTCTTCTGACACATAGTAAAAACAAGAAATTTGGAACGCTATCGCCTTCAAGAACATGAGATATATGTTCACCCATGTCGATTCCATTTCAGCATGAAAACAACATTACCCGGAATTCTCTAAAGGACCCATCAGGGTTATAACAAAGCTAATTCTCAACAATTTCCATATTCAGAGGTATCTGCAGGATATCATATCTCAATTAACAACTGGTTGAGAAGTGGAAACTAAGTTTCCAATTGACGTCTGCAAAACGTATCTCATTAGACTAATGAATGCAACGCGAACTTGTACAAGTAATTTCAATGCATTTTCACTTTTAGCAACCTTTCGTTTTCATAAGCAATAACTTGACAATATTCGTACAAGTTTGGAATGAAGTTTGTGACAATATTCTTGATTAGGTAGAGAAACTTGGAATTGATATGAAATCAATATCTTACCGTATTCTAGAACTATAACTAGAAACTCACAGTCGATACTATTCACTGAGTAATTAATTAATAAACGAATGTTATATCCATTTTTCCAAGCTGAGCAGTTCGAATATTACGAAAATCTAAGTTTCATCATAATGGAACGAGGTACGAATTTCAACAAGAATTTTCGAAATGGATAGCAACCTAAACCTAAAGTGACTATAAAGAAACGTACTTTGAAATATCAGAATTTGATGATGCAGAAGATACCAACGTGCAAGGTGAACCAATTTCGAATATTTATTACAGGGTGGACAGATTTCGACGATTCAGTCTGCAACTATGAACTATTGTGAATAGAGAAAAAAGTCTCTCCTCTCCACTTATCACGTCCTTCTAGCGTAAAGAAGTCAATTTCGTGAACATATTCAAGCTGTCTTTTTCATTTTCGAGTGATTTGGAAATTTACTGAAATTATTCTGTAAGAACGGTTTTGATATCCTATAAGAACTTTTCACATAAAGTCAAACAACGTAAGGAAATCCAATTTTTTTTCAACGGTTTTTGGGTTATAATGCAAACTTTGGTTGTTTTAAATATAGACCATAGGTGGCTTTGATTTCCTTGAATAAACCTATTTTCCTTTTTAAAAATATTTTTTTACCCAATCTTTTCAACCAGGACGTCTTTTCATGTAAAGTCGAAAATTGTATAACTTTTCCATGATTTCATCTAATAACTCCATGCTCATTCACAGAATTCACACGTAATAATTGAAATACCTTAAGTATGTTTTTCGCTGTCATCATGAAATTAATTCTTGCACTAAAAATTCAGATGAATTAGTCAATGGTTTTTCATCAAGATTGAACGATTGTGTGAATGTAGTAAATTTGTCATTTAATTCTCTATCCGAATATAGTGTCTTTATCAACACCTAATATCACACAGGGAGTCCAAACACAACAAATTTTGGTTTCCAACGAAAATTCTACAGTTCTTGAAATCAAATTAAGTTCTCAAAATTACCTCATCCGACATCCATTCAATCATACAATTCTAATTATCTGCTATCATTCTCAAGTGACGATTCTGCCCCCAACAGTTCCAAGTTTTCAAAACTCATGGAAATGTAATAATTTGAGATATTGATAAACATCAATGTAATGTAGGAACGAACTATTGTTTTATCACAACCAACAACAATAAATCAGTTTCTCATTTGTCTTTCATTTTCGCAAAACTTTCAATTATAGTTTTCGTTTGCTAGACAAACTTTGAAGATGGTTTACTCGATTGATGAGCGGGTCGAAATTGTTTCAATTTATTATGGAAATAATGCCAGAGAAACGGCAGGGGTTTTTGATGTGAATCATCCAGAAAAGGAGGTAGGACACCAGAATGTTATTTTTGATGAATAAATTTTTAACAACGGGTTCGGTGGCTAATAAAAAAATTTTATGTTCCACATGTGCCTATACGAACGAAGCAACTGAAGTGGTAGGTTTGGGACAAATAAAGGAAAATTTAATTCTAGTTTCTTTCTTAGTGAAACTCCTTTGGAGATGGTTGATATATTTAGTGATCTTGTTGCGTTATGTGACATGAATTTGGAGTAATAACCCAAGAAAAAATATTAAAAAATCCTAATACACTCTCCAATCTAAAAGGAGCTCCTTTTCTCTAAAACATAGTAAAAACAAGAAATTTGGAACGCTATCGCCTACAAGAACATGAGATATTTGTTCAACCATATCGACTCCATTTCAGCATGAAAACAACATTTCACAGAGTTCTCTAGAGAACCCATCAGGGTTTTAACAAAGCTAATTCTCAACGATTTCCATATTCAGAAGTATCTGCAGGATATCATATCTCAATTAACAACTGGTTGAGAATTGGAAACTAAGTTTCCAATTGACGTCTGCAAAACGTATCTCATTAGACTAATGAATTCAACGCGAACTTGTACAAGTAATTTATATGCATTGTGTTCTTCATTTTCTACAACATTTCATTTTCATAAGCAATAACTTGACAATATTCGTGTAAGTTTGGAATGAAGTTTGTGTCAATAGTCTTGATTAGGTAGAGAAACTTGGAATTGATATGAAATCAATATCTTACCGTATACTATAACTATAACTAAAAACTCACAGTCAAAACTATTCAATGAGCAATTAATTGATAAACGAAAGTTATCTCCATTTCTCCAAGCTGGAAAGTTCGAATATTAAGAAAATCTCAGTTGCGTCACAACAGAACAAAGTACGAACTTCAACAAGAATTTTCGAAATGGATATCAACCTAAACCTAAAGTGACTAGGAAGAAACGTACTTCGAAATATCAGAATTAAATGATGCCGAAGATACCAACGTGCAAGGTGAACCAATTTGGATGATTTATTTACAACATTGACAAATTTCCACGTTGCAGACTGCAACTATGAAATATTGTGAATAGAGAAGAAAATCTCTCCTCTCCACTCATCTTGTTCTTTTTGCGTAAGGAAGACAATTCCGCAAATAGATTCAAGCTAGTTTTTCTCGTTTTCGAGTGATTTGGAAATTTTCTAAATCAATCAAGTGCCAATATCTCGATTATGACTGAAATTATTATGTAAGAACGGTTTTGATATCCTATAAGCACTTTTCAGATAAAGTCAAACAACGTAAGGAAATTTCATTTTTTTTTTCAACGGTTTTTGGGTTATAATGCAAACTTTGGTTGTTTTAAATATAGACCATAGGTAGCTTTGATTTCCTTGAATACACCTGTTTTCCTTTTTAAAAATATTTGTGTACCCAATCTTTCCATCCAGGACGTTTTTCATGTGAAATCAAAAATTGTATATCTTTTCCATGATTTCATCCACTTACTCCATGCCCATTCACAGAATACACATATAATGATTGCAATAACTTAAGCATGTTTTTCGCTGTCATCATGAAATTAATTCTTGCAGCACTAAAAATTCAGATGAATAAGTCAATGGTTTTTCATCAAGTTTCAACGATTGTGTGAATGTAGTATATTTGTCTTTTGATTCTCTATCCAAAAACAGTGTCTTTATGATCACCTTATATCACACAGAGAGTCCAAAGACAACAAATTTTGGTTTCCAACGAAAATTCCACAATTCTTGAAATCGAATTAAGTTCTTAAATTGACCTCATCCGACATTCATTGATACAATTCTAATTCTCTGCTATCATTCTCAAGTGACGATTCTTCCCCCAACACTTCCAAGTTTTTAATACTCATGGAAATGTAATCATTTGACATATTGATAAACATCAATGTAATGTAGGGAACGAAGTATTGTTTTATCACAACCAACAACAATCAATCAGTTTCTCATTTGTTTTTCATTTTCGCAAAACTTTTAATTATAGTTGTCGTTTGCTAGACAAACTTTGAAGATGATTTACTCGATTGATGAGCGGGTCCAAATTGTTCCAATTTATTATCGAAATAATGCCAGAGAAACGACAAGGGTTTTTAATGTGAATCATCGAGAAAATAAGGTAGGACACCAGAATGTTATTTTCGATGAATAAATTTTTGACAACGGGTTCGCTTAACAAAAAATATTATGTTCCACATAGGTCTATAGGAACGAAACAACTGAAGTAGTAGGTTTGGGAAAAATAAAAGAAACTTTAATTCTGGTTTCTTTCTTTGTGGTACTCCTTCAAGAGATGATATATTTAGAGATCTTGTTGTGCTATGTGACGGGAATTTGAATGTCAAGTGTTACATGGACCCAATTTCTGGAAGGGCCATCTAAACATTATTATTTATGAAAGAACTCTCTAGAGAATTTCAACATATTGACATCTTGAAACAACTCCACAGTTCACTTGTCAGGCCCATGTTAGAGTTTGCTTCTTGTATTTGGTCACCGTGCACAAAGATTGCCATGATCAAACCGAGAAACTCATAATCATTTTTTATGGTCTCTTATAGACCTGGCATTGAGCGTTCAAACTTTTCAACAAGATACCTTCTTTGTTAACCTGCACCAGGCGGGCTGTGTTGTGTTCTATGGTAGATTGATTTTTGAAATCGTCAGTTGCCCTGAACCATAGTATGGTATCCATATTCCACCAAGAAGAAATAGAAGTAGGGTTCTCCTACCGTAGGTTAAATTATGCCATCGCTTCTGATCCCAGAATGATTAATAATGTCAACATTGCATAGGCTGCTGGTTTTGGATTTCCTATATGACATATTTAAATATTATGAAATTGATCAGAGAAATTATCATAGGTTATGTTTTATTTTTGCTGCTTATTCCTCGTTTTTCATATGGAAATAAAGTATCCTGAAGATATTTGTTTTGGTGTACTGTCAAATGATTTTTTATGTTATGCAGTTTGCCCACAAATTATTGAATAAATTAATAATACATTGCTTCTTGCGAAATTTTATGTTCCCAGCTCAACAGAAAAAATCCTATAGGTTCCAACTACCTTGCGAGTGTCAGAGTATGCAGCAATATGAGGCCTAAAAATGATGGCATTGCCTATTTTGATTTTTCACAGGAATTGTAGACATCTGGTTTTTAATCTCAGTTTGATACTGTCACACGTTGCTGAGAAAATGGGACAGATGGTAATGAAGTAATCCGATAAAGATTCCTTTTACCTCTGGATTTACGAAGATCTTGTTGATTCTTCACTCATTCTACTTTCTACAGTTTTTGAGATAACGATAATTAAATTTGAAAGCAATTTATTGAAAAATTTTGATAATTCAACGACGTCGGATCAACTAGTTGAAAATAAATTAAATAAACACCCCAACTTGCATAGCAGTAATTACAGTTTTCATTTTGGAACCAATGAAATCGATTCTACAGCAACAACAAAGTGTTTGGGTATCTCACTTCAAATTTGTTTTGATCGGTGCGGACTGGTTTTGACTGATTGAAAGCAATTGGAGCAACTGCAGCCACGATGTTGACAACCTAATTCATTCAATTGTTGCGTAATGGATACCTCGAATCAACCCGAAACCACTCGGGGGATTATTCGATGGCAGAAGTTGTTCAAACAAAGCGAGTGAGAGCAATTGAGTTTCCGAAATAAATTATAACAAACAAGTGGGTAGAAGCAATTCGTTATTGTGTTCGTATCAGAACGCTATTTAATTAGGTCTGCTAACAATTTTCATACAATTCTTGAGAGAAACTGGGACCGTTATTCAATTCGAACGCAGCGGCGTTGAACTAATTTCAAAGGAATGTGGTGTGCGATTTTATCTTTAGAAGTAGGATTTGGAGAAGGACCAAAAGCGCAAAATACTTGAAAAGAATATCGATGAATGTTTGTTGAAGAATGTAGAGTTGTTCAATTATCACAATCCCTTACTTTTCTTAATTCGAAAAACACATAACATAAGCCTCTTGCCTTATTAAATATCAAACTTGATACTTGATACATTCTATCAAAAAAGTCTGATTGAACGATTGTCAAAATTTTCGTCGTTGCTAATGTTGTGTAACATACGAAAAGTCTAAAGAGTTGCCTTTAGACACTTTGTTGGTTGTTGAAAATGATGTAGAAGTGAAAGTCACCTTATATACATACATACTGTTTTACATATATATTCAAACGTCTATCGTTGTTGACTGTAATGATGATAGTTGGTGAATGAATGATGAATTCTCTAGTTATCTCGGACCACAGTACCGTCCGAGGTGAGGTGGGTACCTGCCACCCTCATGAGTCACCGGATTGGTTATCCCTCGAGTGGAGATACCCAACATACTCCCCCTTGTTGAAAGACTTATCTTTCAATGAAAAAAATTATAGAAAAATTGGATTCTGAATGTAAACGATAAAATTATGATTTAAAAGTAACATACTTAATAATAGAAAATAACAATAAATTTACAAATGTGATATGAACTAATAATTGCATTATTGCATAAAAATGAACGTGATTAATTTTACAACTAACTTAAATCTATTATAATGAATTAAAAATATGCGAGAAGAAAAAATGTTTTTTGTTATGGTATACAGTTTTTTATTCAGGCAGTGGACACACTTTATTAATCGCGCGTTTCACTGTACCCCGCAATATTTTGTCGGAAACTGTGCGCGTGAGCCCGTCAGCTTCAACAACTTGAGGTTGTTCATGTATTGTTGTCCACTTAGACCTTCGATGAAGTTGATGTAGGTACTCTTTCGACCAACGTTGCCAGAAATGCGCAATTTTTCCAATAATTGGTAGCTATTCAATCTGTTGATTGGTACGTGGTCCAAGTTTGTTTCTGCAGGTGCATTCAATGCATCTCCAACAAGAAAATGCCCTGGAGTAAGTGCATTTAGGTCGGAGGGATCAGAGGAAAAGGCAGTGATAGGTCGGGAATTAAGGCATTCTTCTATCATAGTTAATACTGTATAAAACTCTTCGTGATTGAAAATTGTGTTACCTAGGACCTTTTTCAAATGTGTTTTTGTAGACTTTTCGATATGAATTAGCGTAGCGTATCGTTGCTCAACTGCTCAATAACCGCTGTTTGAAACTGCCTCGATTCAAACATCTCACGTAATTCGCGATGAGCGCCTACAAAGTTCGTTCCGTTGTCCGACAACATCTTGGTTACTTTACCCCGCCGAGACATGAACCTCTTGAGAGCGTTCAAAAAAGATGAAGTCGTACAATCGCAAACTAATTCTAGATGAACTGCTCTTGTGGCAAAACATACAAAGGCCGCGATATAACACTTTATTGTTTTTGTTGTTCTACCATGACCGTTTTTAATTAACATAGGCCCAGCGTAGTCAATTGCTGTGTGACTAAAGGGTCGCGAAATTGTTATTCTTTCTCGCGGTAAATCCCCCATTAATTGTTCTACTGAAGTGGGTTTGGTTTTGAAACAAGTGATGCACTTATGCAGTACACTTCTAACTACACCTCTGCAGGAAATTATCCAATACTTTTGACGCAATGCCGCCATGGTTGCTTGACAGCCAGCATGAAGTAGCTCGATGTGTAGTTTTCCAATTATTATTTTCGTAATATGGTGTGATTTAGGTAAAATGATTGGGTGCTTTTGATCTTGACTGAGGGAGGTATTCATGAGCCTCCCCCTTATCCTCAATAAACCATTTTTACCTAAAAAGGGGTTCAAAGTTCTGAGTTTACTATTTTCGGATAGTTCAGTATGTTTTTTCAGCGAATGTATTTCCTCTGAAAAGGATTCTAACACAGCACGTTTGGTTAATACATCATGCGCATTTCCGATTTCATCAACCGATATTTTACCTGTCTTCTTATCTTGTGCTTTTTTTGAATTGAATAAAAATCGACGTAGATAAGCGGTAATTCTAATTAATCTAGTGAAACATAAATATCATATCTATGCAATATTTCAAACGGAGTTTTATTATTATTTTCTATCTTTAAACAACATGTGGGCTTAGCTTCTGGTATATTTTCTATATTTCCGTTTGGCCAATCTTGAGATTTGGGAATACTATTTATTTCACTTAAAAATATTGGTCCATTTCACCAAAGTCTGCTATCATTCAAATTTTGCGGTGATGTGCCCCGAGAAAGTATGTCAGCAGGATTTTCTTTGGTGGAAATATATCTCCAATCTTCACGGGAAGAAATTGATTGTATCTCTGCAACCCGATTAGATTCAAATGTTTTTAGCGAACAAGATTCCATTTTTAACCACGCAAGAACTATTGTAGAATCAGTCTAATAGAACCATTGAGCTATTTGAATTTTCATGATCTTTTTATTTTGACGTCAGTTGTGAAAGTAATAATGCGGCCAATAGTTCAAGTCGTGGTATAGTAATTACTTTTAAGGGCGCTACGCGGTTTTTGGAACACAGTAAATGTGAACTAACCTTACCGTTTTCGTAAAGGACCCGAATGTATATACACGCCCCATATGATTTTTGACTACTGTCGCAAAAACCATGTGCTTCAATACGCTTGTAATCACTCTGCTCGATAATTTCCGCGAAATTTTGACTTGGTTCAACTCAGTAAAATCATCGAGGAATTCGTTTCACGTATTCTGAATATTGACGTGCAATCTGTCATCCCATCCTGTTTGCTGTGCCCATACAGACTGCAGGATGATTTAAGCCCTGATTGTTACGGGACTGACCAGTCCTAGGGGATCGAAAAGTTTTAATATGATGCTCAATATACCTCTTTTTGAACTTTTTGTAGTCGCGCGATCAAGAGAAACCGAATATCTTATGTCATCAAAAAACTGATCCCAAAGGACACCCAATGTTTTTCCGCTTTGCTCCATATCCAATGAAACTGATTCATTCGAATCGGCTTTATCAATAGCGAAAAGTACGTTCTTATTATTCGAAGCGAATTTTCTCAAATCGAATCCCGCTTCAGATAGCATCCTTGTTAATTCTTTGCCAATTTTAATCAATCTACTTTCAGTATCTGCACCTGTGAGGAGATCATCCACATAAAAATCATCTAAAAGTATTTTATATGTTTCTGGAAATCTCGCTAAATTGAGGTATCCAACATCATTCATTGCTTTAATTGCGATATATGCCGATGGTCGTAGACCGTATGTTAATGTTTTTGAACGATATGTGTCAATGGGAGCATCTTCGTGCTTACGCAATAGTATCAGTTGATAATTGCGATCGTCAAGATGTACCAGAATTTGTCTATACATTTTTGCCACATCACCTGACAAAACGAATTGATAAGTGCGAAAACGTGTAAGAATGCAAAATAAATCTTGTTGTAAAGGTGGACCAATAGATAAATTATCATTAAGACTCCTGCCGTTGATGGTTCGTTTATAACTTTCATTGAAAGATA
The DNA here is from genome assembly GCA_013387265.2 of Cryptolaemus montrouzieri. Classification (NCBI taxonomy): domain Eukaryota; kingdom Metazoa; phylum Arthropoda; class Insecta; order Coleoptera; family Coccinellidae; genus Cryptolaemus; species Cryptolaemus montrouzieri. The sequence goes on from JABFTP020000185.1 coordinate 110,276,885, forward strand.
AGTCTTTCAACAAGGGGAGTATGTTGGGTATCTCCACTCGAGGGATAACCAATCCGGCTCGAAGGACCATAATATGTTGTATAACATACCGAAAAGTCTAAAGAGTTGCCTTTAGACACTTTGTTGGTTGTTGAAAATGATGTAGAAGTGAAAACCACCTTATATACATAAATACTGTTTTATTTACATATATATTCAAACGTCTATCGTTGTTGACTGTAATGATAGTTGGTGAATGAATGATGAATTCTCTAGTTATCTCGGACCACAGTACCGTCCGAGGTGGGGTGGGTACCTGCCACCCTCATGAATCACCGGATTGGTTATCCCTCGAATGGAGATACCCAACAGCTAAGTTATCACAACTGTTTTCTCTTCTTTGTTGGCACGCAATATATCATTTTCAAGTCGACAAGAATGTCTATGCAGTTCAGATTCTTGTAAGATGCGCGAAGAACAGAAGAGACAGCATGCGGAGGAAGTAAGATGAATAATACGTTCTGCAATGAAATGTCAAATTGCTATCAAGGTCGACGCAAGGGCTTTTTGAGAAAATTATCCCTCTTAGGTGTATGGCATCTCAAAGTACTTGATCATTTTAATTTCTTTTACAAAGAAGTGAATCACAGACTCAACACCAGTTAGACTACAGGAAATTTTCGAGGCAGGGGTTTTTCTAACTGAACGTTCATAATAAGTACTATTGTTTTCTCGTTATAATTCAAATTTTCAAGAATACCTGGAATCTGCACAATAGGATGAAATATAGTGATTGAAGGTTGATATTCAATAGGGATTTGAGGCAAGGCATTAGTAACTATGTTTTTCGTAAGTACCTAGAATGTTTGTGATATTTCGATAGGTTTATATAGGATTAACGACATAACAAAGACAACAAAAATGTCAAAAGGTTCAATCGTAAGTATTGCGCTATCCTGAGGACGAATGATTCAGATTTTCCTAGTTGTCAGTTTAAAATTCTATTTATCTAGATAATTTTTGCAAACAATTCAAAGATGAAACACGAAATGAGTTAATAACGAAAAATTAAAAATTTTCTGTCATATAGTTCTTCATCAGAACTCGCTGTTGCTATCATTATCGTCTGCTTGCAAAGTAATTATGAAATTGTCGATAACGTCATCCGGCTTAGGTTCTTGCTGCGTCAAAAATGTTTCATTTTTCTGCGAATTGTCGTATAACGATTCCCACTGATCCGAAGAAAACGAAGAGAAAAACACCACACAGTTTTTCCACATTTTTCATTGAGATATCGACATTTCTATCAGCTATATAAACTTTCATTGCTGCCCAAACTTTTTCAATCGGGTTTAAGTCAGGACGATATTGGGGAAGTCTAAGTACTCCTCAAAATCTTTCTCTTCCATACTTCTAGAAAGTACATACTTTAACCGATTTTTCTCACTCACTGCCTTAGGTACTCTTATAAACTTTCATTTTCGTTGACCGTTATATGTCCGGCACCTTATCAGACTGTTCGGAGCACCTACACTTCTATCGCCCTTCGCTATTCTCCAATTCATTTCTTTATCTTCATCACATATGGTATCTATTAAAACCCCGAGATATACGAAGCTTCCCTAGTTTGTACATCTGCATTTTCTTGGTTTGCTTTTTTGCATCCCAGCTCCATAACTTTCTTTTTCATTGACGCACAGTCGAAATATTTTAGCATTCGTTATAAAGCTTTCCGTAATACTCTTTATTTCCATTTTATTTCTTGCCATCAGCATTACGTCATCTGCAAAGCGAGGCACTAGTGTATTCTATCAACAACACAAGTCTGCAAAAAAAAAGTTGAGAGCTGTTTTGGTTTTTCGTGTAATTGTTATGTTTTTGGGTGTGCTGAATTCGAAAATGACTTTCATTTTGTCCTAGCACGCACGTTTTCTGACAATGTAGGTGTTTATGCTAAACAAGTTATTATTTTAAAATAAAACATAATTTATTTTTAAATAAAGTAATTTATAATTGCGTATCAAAACTTATTTTCTTATCTAAAATACATTAATTAGTGAGCACTAAACACATTTCTTTTTCCCAGTGAGACTGCTTTTGGAACATTTTCGCTTGTGGGAAGCATCTGGAAGGTCTCTTTTAAGCGTCCAACAGTAGTCTGCCATCATTGAGACGCTCCATCTTCCCTGGTATCTTTTTTTCATCTCCTTAATATCTTGGTGAAATCGTTCACCTTGCTCTTCACTCACGTCTACTAAATTTTCTGGGAAATAGTCGAGGTGGGAATGAAGAAAATGTACTTTTAAACTCATTAAGCAACCTAAAGCTTGAAATGCTTTTAACATTCCTTTGACGATTTGTTTGTAGTTAGGGTCTTTGTTATTGCCTGAAAATTTTGTTATAACTTCCTTAAAGGCAATCCACCCTTCCCTTTGAGGATCCGTCATGGTTGTGACGAATAGTGGATCAGCCATAAGCCGGCTAATATCTGGTCCAACGGAAACACCTTCCCTCAACTTTGCCTCCGAGAGACCGGGAATTTTTGATATTAAGTATTCGAAGCAATTTCCATCTCTTGGAAGTGACTTTACAAATTGCTTCATCAATCCCAGCTTTATGTGAAGCGGTAGTAAAAGAACTTTATGAGCAGGCACCAAAGTTTCATGCAGGACATTCTTTTCGCCAACTTTAAGCTCCCTCGCAGGCCAACACTTTTTGGTCTAGTGATTTGTTCGGTCTCTACTATCCCATAGACACAAAAGGCAAGGGAATTTGGTAAACCCAGATTGCTGTCCGAGCGCCATGCCCAAGATTTTGAAATCACCGCACACTTGCCAACTGTGGTCTTTATATTCTAGTTTACAAAGAATCAATTCCAAGTTCTTGTAGGTTTCTTTGAGGTTTACAGAATGTCCGACACGAATGGAAGCATAGAAACCGCCGTTGTGAAGCAGAACTGCTTTGAGGCTTCTTTTTAAAGAATCTATAAAAATACGCCAGTTTTCTGGGTCGTATGAGATGTTAAATGTATTCATCAAACCTTCAATATTGGTGCAATAAACCAACTCTTCCTCTTGGGCAAAGTAGGAAGTAAACTGCTTTTCACGATATCTAAACCAGGAGGAAGACACTCCCGGCAAAAGTAAGTTCCTGCTTTTGAGTCTTGATCCAAGCAACTCAGTAGCGTTTTTGGGAAGATTCAAGCCTCTTACCAAATCTTCAAACTCGCCTTGGGAAAACAATTTTGGACTTCTGTCATCTTCAAATTCAAAAGTTGACTGGTCATCGGGTGTAGGTACAGTACCATCTTCGTCAGAACTTGGAACTCTTCCAAGGTAGATGGGACGAATAGCTGATTGCAGATTGAGGTATGAAATTGACTGCTTCTAATTTAAATTATACCCTTTCATATTACACGAACAAAAGTAACAATCATCTCTGTGGTTCTTTTGCTCGCGCCATACCATAGGAATCGAAAATCGGAAAGCTTTTTTCTTGCTCTTAAACCAATTTCGAAGGTCTTCAACACATCGTTTGCAGGCTTTATGAGGTGCCCATACTTTATCCTGATCTCCAAGTTTGAAGCCAAAATACGCGAAGTATACTTTTTTTACAAATTCCGTAATATTAACTTGTTGCTTTAATGTCATGTATTCTCCACAAATGTAACAGAAACTATCCGAAGAGTTCACACACTTCCGCACAGACGACATTGCACTGTATTGAACCAAGATCTATGAAACAATGATGAGTTAACAAGTAATTGTCCCGCGCCACTCCTACACTATTGGAGCGCGCACGTTCAGGTTACAACGTGTTTATACTTGTTGATGAAGGTCAAACAGGGTGTTCCTTATTTAGAAATTAATGATAGTTATGTCCTGTAAACATATTAAAACAGTAATCAAAATAAAATTATACCTATCATTTATTTATATATCTGGAAATTTTTGAGTATGTTTTTTGTTTTCAGAACACTTGAATACATATAAATCAGTTGAAAATATCCAGACAGCATTTTTGTTGCAGACCTGTGCAATTGAACCTTCTCTGTTGATTTTACTATCACGTAATATTTTTTTCATGGCCAAATTGAACATATCTACAAAAAAATAGGATTGTTTGACGCAGAACAATATAGCGACCTGCACGTTCTCCATGTTCATCAAGATAAGACGTATTCTTTGAAGAGATGGAAAGTCCATCGTTTATGAGACACAACCTGTGAATAGTTATAATTTATGGCATCATAGAATGTTGAAGAATCACACCTGAAATTGATTCTAATGGATTATTTGTCATCATCTCGTAAACCTCAATTCTTCGATTAAAATTATTTTCATTTAACTCGGTAACATAATAAACTTTATAGGGATGAAACTTGTAAAGCTTAGTCACCTTGCTGGCAGAAGAATAAGAAAGACCAGTTATTTCGTACAACTGTCGTAGAGAAGTGATGCAAGTTGTTATTTCAAATGTACCATTTCATCTTCCCCATTTTCTTGACGTTTCTTACTCTGAACTGGCACAGTGGCTTCAAATTTCTGCACAAGTACTAACTAATGTAAATCACGTATCGCTCATATTTTCATATATAAATATCAATAATTGAATATTCTGGCTACAATACGACATACCTAACTCACTAGTGCCTCAGGGTCATGACAATTGAAAACATGAAACAGAGTATTTCACTCTAAAAAGTTTTTTCATTGTTTGTACAGCTCAACCAACCAATGTTGCAATTTATTCAATACCTCCGAGAGAAACACACATCTTAAATGAAATTCAATACTGCCAGAAACAGTTCTTTCAACCTTAGGGTCTCTACATCTAAAAAGCATTTAACCTGTAAAGCTTCTAAGCCTGAAAACCAATGCGAAACTATTAGAAAGTGTATAATCCCATCGCTAGAGCAAATTCAAAGGGTCTAATCCTAGATTATGTCCCAAAACTGTTTCCTTCACTTAGATGATTTAAGTAAGCTGATAAACTAATGTTATTCCTAAACCTATCATTCTTGTGAATACGCGATTGAATAGAAAGAGAATTATGAAAGGAACCAAATTTTCGAATAAACCCTAATTTCTAATAAAATGAAATACAGAAAACTTTCCCAGATTTTCACTAATTAATAATTTCCCTATAACTCCGGCTTTCTAGGATGCTTCATCGTATATCGTAAGTTTTCGTAACTGCTTCTTAGTATAAGATATTTAGAGGAACGAAAACCTACAGTTGCATGTTCATTCCGAAGGCCACAGAAATTATTTCTTGAATAATTTTGATACCTCAAATAATTTTCTTATATTGATCAATATTATTTTAATTTTTTCATAATTGATATAATAATAAATTCAATAATCTATGTGATTTACCTAAATAAGCCTTCTCCTAATGAGAATAGTAAATATAATAATGAAATTAATTGAAAATGATAACAAATATATTTTTATCCTTTTACCCTCTAATTTTCATTCTTCTTCAAATTGACTGAGATTATTACTTGGAATCATTTCAATACCTTTAATACTTTGATTAACCTCAAATCGATTTCTATTCTTCTTTAATAAAATTTTTAATGCTCTACACCATGAGTTTGAAACTTTACGTAATAAATCTTCTAGATCTTTATTTCTTATAGGATTATTTCATTTTATCAATAATTTAATTCACTTATTTCCTCATATTTTTATAGGAACAAGCCATTCAACATCAACTTAAACTGAAGTTCTTCCTTTAGGACTTTCTTACCATATATTTTCCCATTTAATTCCTCAAGGAACTCTTCCAATCCTTGTACCTTTTATAATTCGTACGGAAAAAATTTGAAATATTCGACCAGGAACAGTAGAAATTCGGCTTTCAGCTAATATTATTGCTGGACATTTCCTAATAACATTAAAAGAAAATACTGTCTCATTTTTAAATTATCTAATCTTAATTTTAATTATTGTTCTGATTATTTTACTGATATGAGAAAGGGTATTATTCAAGCTTTTGTTTTGCCATTTTAAAACTTTATATTCTAGAGAAGTAAATTAAGTTGAAGTAAATTACCGACCCTGACCTTTCGTAGGATCATTTGGATGAATAATTTCAATGAATAGATAAATGAAGTGATTCCTTTTATATAATGATAATCTTTTATTCTTGGAAATTCAATTTTATTTTGAACCATATATCAATAACAACAAGATATTATCCCAGAAACAACTTTTCGAGGATATCATACTTTCATGGTAACCTAGGATTACGATAAGTAATAAATTGCATCAAGTATTTTTTGTTCTTAGATTCGTTTGAAGATTTTTCATTGAATGCTATCCTCAATATCAGAAATTGGAATGATTTGACCTCCCAAAGGAATTAATTATTTTAACCCTAGAAAAATTCCTTTATTAAATGCATTAAATCTTCTTCTTATATTTTGAATAAGAAGCAATTCTGCATTTAGTTTCGACCTGAAAGAAATGGTTTAAATAGCACTTATTGATTTACCTCCTATAGGAATTAATCATTTCAAACCTAGAAAAATTCCCTTATCAAATATATTAAATCTTCTAATCCGGTCTTTGAATCGCCTGAACTCACTTTAGTTTTATAGAAAATCACTGCAACCAAGCTGTTGACCCAAAAAATTCAGCTCGTTTACCGTCTCTTTACAATTCTTTTCAATTGCTACAATCTTTTAAATTTTTGATATAGAAACTACTTTATTAATTCATTTAATTCTTACTTCTAAATTAAATATCTTTCCTAGAATTTCATCTTTATTCACTTCATTTTTTTTCATTTTAAAGTTTTGTATCATGAGTGAAACCAAGCAACTTCAAATTGAGAACAATAACAATAATAGTTAATTTAATATTTAAGTTTCATTCAAAAGATATTGAAAACAGTTCATCTTGAATAAGAAGCAATTCTGCATGAGTCTCGACCTGAAAGAAATAGTACTTATCGAACCGAAAAAAGGGGTAGATCACTGTTAATGGTTTCAATGAATTGAATTCCACTTGAAGAAATCGATAATTTTAAGCACCTTACTTAAATAATAGCAAATTTGTTGACATTTCTATTAAGTTAAAAATTTTATTCAAAAGGTGAAATAATTAAATAAGGAACTTAATCTTTTCAATATCTTATAATCTGATTCGGTTGAATTATTTATAGATAAAAAATAAAATTTCTATTAATAAAGTAAAACCTTAAACGAAAACTATAGGCTACCGTTAAACTAATTGATTGAGAAAGATAAAAATTTAGTACTAAATCTTTTATAGGATAAAATAATGTGCAGAGCATTTTGACTCATTCATTAATAGGACAAATTACAGTTGCGTCGCTCTATATAGCATGAGATGAAATAAATAATTCCAATAGCCTCAGTTTGTATTTGAAAATTATATTTGTTGCAGATATTTTCTCGGCATACCAAAAAGCAAGCCTGGGCAGCAACACCTATTCAGAGTAACATCAGTTCCGCCACGTACCGGAGCAGTACTTCCACCTCCTGTTTGTCTAACATGTGTTCCAGAACCACTCCCAACAGAACCACCCTACTTCATGGACGATTTGTACCTCACTAAGATAAAACAATTAGATGACGACGATGATTCAGCAACTATCACCACCCCTATGCCGCGAAGAAGAAAGCCGAAGAAGCAGAAAGTATTTCAGTCTGAAACGCCGTGTTTGTTCCATAATGTGATATTCAGTCCACATTCGACTTACTTTGTTTTGGACTGTCTTGGGCCAAGTGTACCAACAAGTGATCTGTATAAAACAAAAATGCCGAACCCTTTACACCTTATGTGTCTTCAAAATAACACACAACTTCGAGATAAAATCTCGAAGATGGCGATGCCTCAAATCAAGACCTTCCCTGTAATAATTTCCGGTGGTTACCAAGCACATGTAAGGCTTCATCTTCCACCAGGTCTAAGAGAAGATGAAATCACAAGGTACCCTCTGGTTGTTCAAGTTTACGGTGGCCCTGGAAGTCAGCTGGTAACGGAGCGATGGCGAATAGATTGGAATACTTACCTTACTGGTAATAAAGATTTTATTATTGCTCAAATTGATGGAAGGGGGTCTGGGGGACAAGGACAGCAGCTACTCCACAAGGTGTACTATAAATTGGGATCAATTGAGGTTGCAGATCAGATTGAAGTCACTGAGTAAGTTCATTGCCTTTTCTGATTGCATGGTTATCTTTCTCATAACTTTGTATATTTTGAAGAACATACATGCAATTTCCTGAAGGACTGTACCAAATTATCATTATAATAGTCAAAGGAACACTGAATAAATGAAATCCACTCAAAATTTTCCAAAAAAAGATCCATGTACATTCTCCCCAAAGAATTGCCTTTTCTTTTCATTGCAGTTTTCGTGATTCACAGATCCTCAGGCCTTTAACACATCGAGTCTGAGCTCAACCTTAGTCAACTCTGGAATCTTATCGATTCCAGAGTTCGATACTCATACCCATACCATCGGCATAGTTGGCATCCTGGTAAATTCCAATTCTATGTAGTTGGTAGCGTAAGTAGCAGCGTTCTATAAGAACAACTATTATTTTCATCCGGAGTGCGATTCTTTGAAGATCTCATTCACAGTTTTTTTGCGCGCTTCCTGACATTGGTTGCAAACCTTGACGATTATTTTTGTCGATGATTTTCTGTAGAAAAAGTCGTAGGAAGGTTTCGCTTCTATTAGCGGTGTCTCCGACCAATTCTCTCCAGTGAATAGGGTGGATGTTCCAAGCGCTCGGTTTTTAATTCTACTAATTTCGTTCTTACAATATTGCTGGTATGAGCAGATGCATTGTGCTGGTGAAAGAGGATTTTTTATTTAGCAAAACAGGTCTTTTGTGCCAATTTTCGCATCCAGCTGGTCTGGCAGGCTTTTGTTATATTCTACTGTTGTATTTTTTTTTTCCTCTGAAGGTAATCAATGAATATAGTCCATTTTGACCCCAAAAACTAATGTTATAACATTCCCTAATGATTTTGATCCCGTCACTTGATTTGGAACTGAACAACCGGGTTTAATCCATGCTGGTAAGTCTCATCCGCAGTTACGAATCAACGCGCAAAATCAGTTTTATTATTTTGAAAACAAGCTGAATATTCTTCTCACTTCTCACTTGACTAAGTTTCTGATCAAAAGTTACCATACGCAGCACCTATTTTGCCAATAGCTGAACGACCTAATTAATTCGTCACGAAATGTAACATCCGTTCAGTTGATATACCCATAGCAATTCATGCTTGATCAATCGCCTATAACCAGATGGTGTACAGAATTGATCATTACTGCAGTAGTAACACTTTTGGGCTTGAGTGAGGATTATTTTCAGTTTGGCTGATACTACTCTCAATGGATTGTAAAGAGAGAATAAAATGATATATCGACACGTAATTGTTGATGATGAAAAACGAAAATGGCTGATTGATTAGACATATTTGACTGACATCACAATGCACCTAAACACCATTTACTTGGAGCTTCAAGGTAAAAGAAAAACTATTATTGAGATGATGAGCGCAGTAAACGCATTCAAAAGTAAATTGCAACTTATGATAGATCAACTGAAAAGAAAGAATCTGAAACATTTTCCGTCTTTGAAAGCAAGGATTCCTCAGTTGAATTATGATACGTATGAGGCTGAATTATCAAATATTTTGGGATAATTCGAAATGCGTCTTTATGATTGCAGTGAATTGGCAAATATAGCATTATTCATGAGTTATCCTTTTTCATGCCAAAACATTGAGGAATTAGCTACTGAAATAGCAAGTCAGTTTAATATGAACTCATGTTCTGTTGAAAATAAGTTGGTGCAGATTATATCAGATATACATCTCAAAGCTACAGCATCTCAAACAAATTTCAGGTATCTTATATACGAAGATAAATATCTGAATTGAAGGCAAATCGCCCTTCAACTGACGGCAATGTTTGGGTCAACTTATTTGTGCGAGTCTGCATTTTCTGAAATTGAGATAATTAAGTCAAAAGACCGCAATCGATCAACTGATGATCATATGTCATCATGCTTGCGATTAGCACTCAGTGGTTATGTACCATCTTATGAAAAGTATGCTGAGGACATGCAGTGCCACGCTTCAACATCCAAAATCACTCCTTAGTTAAGTTTAACACCATATGTAACGCTTTTGTTTTGTAACAACCAATTTCGAATAACTTTGAGTTTTTTCATTGATATTATAGAGAAGAACCTAACTAAACCTAAGCCAAACCTTGACCAAAATAATGTATATTGTGCGGAAAGCTAATAGCTATATATGGTACAGTACACCCTACCTAGGTAGGTAGGTAGGGTATATCGTGCATGTACGACAACCCTGCATCACACATACTTGCAGCCTCTCAGAGTCGATCGTAAGTAGTCTAAAAATATTGAGGTAGATCGCCAGCAACTCAAGTTTGAGAACCCTTGGTATAAGATCATTGCCGAGAAAGGCTAGTACTTACAACATTGGCTGGAGCCTAGGCCTAGGGCGGACAATGGTGCAAATTCGTAATTGTTAAGATACGTTTTTTTCATACGAGCGTCTGCTGCTGCTGTGTTTCCATCAGATGAATTCATACACATAATTAGGGATTCACAGCTTGACCTGAACATCAAGCTGCTTGACTTTATGTCAACGACTTAATTGTCGATGACAGTTAATCATTGTCATCGACATATTCAAGTTAAGTATTACTTGAAATCAAGTCAAGCATTTTTTTTCAAAAAACCTTGAAAACTTGAGTTTCTTGAATCGCAAAACTAAGGAGCTTGAATCAGAATACAATAGCAATAGAACATTGTCTTATATTCAATAGGTGCGAAAATAAAGGTTTAAATAAAACTGAATATATTATCAGGAAATATTTAAATGAAATTCAACGTAAGGAACTGAAGAGAAATTTGTTAGGGAAATACAAATACTGAACAAGTTAAAGAGTGAAGTTGAAATGTATATTTTCAAATAAAACACAGCCGTTACGAAAACAACAAAACTAAATTTTCTATAAAATAACCGCGTTCGCTGGAATCGCGGGGCGCAATATCTGAATTAATAACCCCAAATTCTTCTTGATTTTTTAATTTAAAAGTCTGAAGACAGATGCATCTTTTCTGCTCTTAGTCATGAAATGTAGGCAATAATTTTCGCGGCGTTCGCAGCGTTCGCGGATTTTATGGCGTTCTTGTAGTTCGCAGCGTTCGCGGGGCGCAATATCTGAATTAATAACCCCAATTTCGTTTTAATCTTATTCTCCAACCAGAAATATGCATATAAAATCAAAATATGAAATATTTGTGAACAATGAAGTTGAAATGTTCACTATATTCACAAACTTATACCGCCTTCTACCGCACTGTAGCACCATCATCTAATAAAAAGTACATTTCAAAGATGTGCCATATACAAGGTGTTACATAATAGTATGTCACAACTTGAGGGGGTAAATCTAGGTGCAATTTCGAGAAAAAAATTTCATATAAACATAGGACAGGGTGTTGAAATTTCCGGCGTTCGCGGGGTTTACGGCATTCGCGGGGTTCTCGGCATTCGCGGGTTCGCTGCATTCACGGGGTTCACGGCGTTCACGGGGTTCGCGGCGTTCGTGGGGTTCGTGGCGTTCGCAGGGTTCGCGGCATTCACGTGTTCCCGGGGTTCACGGTATTCGCGAGGTTCGCGGGGTTCGCGGCATTCACGTGTTCGCGGCGTTCGCGGGATTCGCGGCGTTCGCAGCGTTCGCAGCGTTCGCGGTGTTCGCGGCGTTCGCGGAGTTTGCGGCATTCGCGGGGTTCACGGCATTCGCGGGGTTCGCGGCATTCACGTGTTCGCGGCGTTCGCGGGATTCGCAGCGTTCGCGGTGTTCGCTGCGTTCGCGGAGTTCGCGGCATTCGCAGAGTTCGCGGCATTCGCAAGGTTCACGGCATTCGCGGCGTTCGCGGGGTTCGCAGGGTTCGCGGCATTCGCAGCGTTCGCAGGGTTCGCGGCATTCACGTGTTCGCGGCATTCACGTGTTCGCGGCATTCGCGGCGTTCGTGGCATTCGCGGGGTTCGCGGCGTTCGCAGCGTTCGCGATGTTCGTGGCATTCGCGGAGTTCGCGGCATTCGCAGAGTTCACGGCATTCGCGGGGTTCGCGGCGTTCGCGGTGTTCGCGGCGTCCGCGGAATTCGCAGCGTTCGCAGGGTTCGCGGCATTCACGTGTTCGCGGCATTCACGTGTTCGCGGCTTTCGCAGGGTTCGCGGCATTCGCTGGGTTCGCGGCGTTCGCGGAGTTCGCGGCATTCGCGGGTTCGCGGCGTTCGCGGGGTTCGCAACGTTCGCGGTGTTCGCATGTTCGCGGCGTTCGGCGGAGTTCGCGGCATTCGCAGAGTTCACGGCATTCGCGGGGTTCGCGGCGTTCGCGGTGTTCGCGGCGTCCGCGGAATTCGCAGCGTTCGCAGGGTTCGCGGCATTCACGTGTTCGCGGCATTCACGTGTTCGCGGCTTTCGCAGGGTTCGCGGCATTCGCTGGGTTCGCGGCGTTCGCGGAGTTCGCGGCATTCGCGGGTTCGCGGCGTTCGCGGGGTTCGCAACGTTCGCGGTGTTCGCATGTTCGCGGCGTTCGCGGAGTTCGCGGCATTCGCGGCATTCGCGGCGTTCGCGGCATTCGCGGCGTTCGCAGCTTTCGCGGTGTTCGCGGAGTTCGCGGCATTCGCGGGGTTCGCAGCATTCACGTGTTCGCGGCGTTCGCGAGATTCGCGGCGTTCGCAGCGTTCGCGGAGTTCGCGGCATTCGCAGCGTTCGCAGGGTTCGCGGCATTCACGTGTTCGCGGGGTTCATGGCGTTCGGGGGGTTCACGGCATTCGCGGGGTTCGCGGGGTCCACGGCGTTCACGGGGTTCGCGGGGTTCGCGGCATTCGCAGCGTTCGCGGGGTTCGCGGCGTTCGCGGGGTTTACGGCGTTCGCGGGGTTCGCGGGGTTCGCGGCGTTCGCGGGGTTTACGGCGTTCGCGGCATTCGTGGCGTTCGCGGGGTCACGGCATTCGCGGGTTTCGCAGGGTCACGGTATTCGCGGGGTTCGCGCGGTTCGCAGTGTTCGCGCGGTTCGCGGCATTCGCTGTGTTCGCGGGGTTGGCGGCGTTCGCAGTGTTCGCGGGGTTTGCGGTGTTCGCGGGGATTGCGGTGTTCGCGGTGTTCGCGGTGTTCGCGGGATTTACAGTTCACGCGGGTTTCGCGGCGTTCGTGGCATTTACAGCGTTCGCGACTCCCGCGTTCGCAGCGTTTGTAGCGTTCCTTGCTTTCGCGGCGTTTGCTAGAATCATGGGGCGGAATATCTGAATTAATTACCCCACATTCTTCTCAATTTTTTTAATTCAAAAGTCTGAAGACAGATTGCATCTTTTTCTGCTCTTAGTCATGAAATGTAGGCAATAATTTGTGATGGATGTGGTATAGATATGTACTAGGGAGATTATCCTCAGTTATTTGTTCTTCTTAATGTTTTAGTCTTCTTGCTACGAAGACTAAAATTCTCCGTCCTGCTTCTTCGCACTATTTGAATTAATAACCTCAAATTCGTCTTAATATTTCTCACCAACCAGATAAATGCATATAAATGAAAAAGAAAGAACCAACAACTGCAATTTCATAACGTTTGCGGGGTTCGCAAGGTTCGCATGGTTTCGCGGGGTTCGCAGCTATTGCGGCTTACGCTCTTAGATCGAAAAACACGGACTCTGCCTTCTTCTGAGCTGAAGGGTAACAAAATTTCATTGAAACGCCCGGTATGAAAGTCATCGTTTGTATCATTTTGCAGGCTTTAAGGCAACCAACATTTCTAATTGCGGTAAAAATCACAGAAGCTGGCTAGAAACTATGTATTTTTCTTTTTCTAAGCTTATCAGACAACTTTCAATTCTACCATGAGAAATAATGCATCAAATAACAAAAATTAATCGCAATATTCTCGAATGAGCAGAATTAAAACTGTTAATTACAAATATAAAAGAAATGGAAATATTCACTCAAGAGCGTAGTTCCAAGCAATCTATGAAACGATCTTATGGAATGCTATGTCCGTGTTATCGCAAGTTACCTTCAGGAATGAGTATACATAAATCACTTGAGGTACATTATTAACACGCCATCAAGTATGAGCTCAATTAAGATGGGTACAGGAGCATAATGTTTATGCCCCAACCTCTTATCTCATGAATTAGAGGATACATATAATGTTTTCCCTTACGCATAAAACAAATTGATTCAAATCATTTAAATGCTATCCAATTATTTATTGACTTGATCTGAAATCGCTTGACACATTGAATGAAAAAATCAACTCAGAGCGTTCTATCTTTCCTCTTACGAAATATGATTTTCCAAATTTCAGTACGTTACCGAATGAAAAACCAGAGGAAATACAATCATTTGACCTCTCAGTCAAACAACATAAATAAATATATAAAATAAAATAATTATTTCCATTGAGTAATCGGAAATTTTTAAAGTAATTCATCTTCCTCTGAAGTACTCGCTGATAGAATAAAACGCTCTTTCAAGAAAAAACTCCTGGCCTGCAATTTAAAACATATCAAAATTTCAATATCTCCTATATGTTCAGGCAACGCGTTAAATATTTTTATACTATGAATTTTCGGTCCGCTTTGTACTTGTGATAGTCTAGTGAATGGAACATACCATATAAGTCCGAGAAGTGAGAAGAAAGATTCTGTTTTACATGCACGCAGCAGTTATAAAGATACAAAGAATACATCGTCAAAAAGTTGCTTTTGAAGAATGGACGGCAAGATGTGAGACTGGACAAATCGAATATAGATCTTATGATCATTTTTTGCATTTTGAAAACCCTGTCCACATGTTGCCGCAACACATGATCCCATAGTTAAGTGTTCTGAACAGTAGAAAGATAGAAAGTCTTCAAAACATGGAGATCGACACACTTTCTCAATTGGTATGAAAATGACTATCTATTGTAACTCCTAAGAACTTAACAGACGATGAGGGTTCAACAGTGTTATTGCCTGAACGAATAGATGGGGTGAATACTGGCTCGACTCCAGTTGGAGAAAAAACAATCATGTCAATCTAGAAGGATCTGTTAACATTGATAACAGTTAGATAAAGTGAAAAATAAAGTAATCTTAGGAATCCAACAAGGATTTTCTGCTTAGGTTCTCTAAGAAGACTCCCAAAGTACAGAAATAGCGAAGAACGAAAGCTGAAACCATTCAAAGTTTACAGAATGTTCAAGCCAGTCTGTATATTTCTTATCAAGTATTGATTGGAAAAATTTGCCGACGTCGAATGGTTTTGTTTGGAGGACATCTTTTGACATATATTCGAGACTTTAACTAATAGCTCCCCTAGAGGGGGCACTTGAAATTGAATAGGCAAACGCGTCGAGCGATACCCCACTGAAAAGCTCTTCGAAGTTTTTCACAACAGTGTATGAGGAAAGTAATTATGACTAATTTTTTTCGCAAAATATCTTTTTTCATTTCAAACGAGACACCTTGAATATTTTGACTGTTTTCAAGATTATTGAAAAAAGGGAAAACAAATCAATTCTTGTTTTGAAGAGTAATCTTTCGGAGGTGGTAAACGTCTGCGTGTATTAGCCAATAAAATTTACTCACCTTCAGGCTTCAGACGATAAGAAAATTAGATCTTGTTATAATGCCTTTCGAAAACCACTTTTAGAAACTACAACAATCCAAGAAAGATTTCGTTTTATTGAAACTGCAATTCTTTCTCATTTAAAAAAAAAAATTTATTCGATCATTTTGTGCATGGTGAATCAATCATTTAGTTGATGTGGTTAAAATTTAAAAAGTAATTATGGTGTGCAGTGCACATTACAAGAGCATGCTGAACTTGTACTCATTCAACCAAAACAATTTTGAACGTTACGTTCGCCATAAGTGGATGGAATTGATATCAAAATTTATTCGGACGGGTTCAGCAAAGGATAAAATAGGGGTGGCCATTAGAATTGTGAATAATGAAGCAGCAGTTGTTTGTATTGGGACATGCCCAACTTATGCACGCAATCTGTATGATCAATTTCTGCAGCTTTCGGTGTTAGCCAACCATGGCGGAACTGCGATCATAGTCCGAAAGGGGGTTGATTACCTGAAATTATCACAAATTAAAATCTATTGAGAATCAGATAGAAATGGTAGAATTGAAAATTCCACGCGAAAATTTAAATATTTTATGTATCTATAGACCACCAAGTGGTAATTTTGATACATTTATTTCCCGCCTGGGCGATGACCTTCATAAGATAACTGAAGGACCACATAATAGTGTCTGCATAACAGGGGACTGCATATTTATTTTCTTCGAACCAACAAACAAAGAGAGGAGTGGATCTTTTTGAGTCGTTTGGCCTTTCATCTGTTTTCAGAGAAGCCAGTCGATACACAACTACAAGTGAAACTTGCATTGACAACATTTTTTTGAATATTGATTGTAGTACCTACCTTAGTAGAGCTTTCGATCCTCATTTAACAGACCACTGTGTACAGGAGGTCAAATTGATGACCAATCGTCCTGACAAGAAACAATTTTTCATTAAAGGCCATAAATTGGACAATCACAGAGGGCCGAGATGCTGAGGAAAGTTACGAAAACTTCCGCCGTGCTTTCTGGAATCATTTCCTCAAATAACTGTGAGAAAAATATCAAATACAGGAAAGTGATCCAAATTGGAGCAGCTACTGAAGCGCTTCAAAAAGCAGTCAACGCAGCGCAAACCATGTACAAAGTACGTAAGGAGAGTTTTTCAGAGTTCTGAAACGTCAATTACGTGAAAGTTTTACGGATAATAAGAGAGAGGAAAATTAGCAGTATATAGCGTCGGCAACAGACTTAGGCTATCTGGATAATTATAAATGGGGAAGCTGGCAAGGGCTGAACGATGCACGATTCTGAATGCACAATCTCGGGTGATCAGTTTAATTTCTTTTTTCCACTGTTGCTCAGAAATATCTTGCTCAGTGCAATCCATCTCAAGAAAAAGCAAATAAGGGAGGCTTCATCGGCAGCTTCTTCAATGGCGGTCTATCCGACTGATGAGGGGGAGTTG
This sequence comes from Cryptolaemus montrouzieri, assembly GCA_013387265.2. Lineage (NCBI taxonomy): Eukaryota > Metazoa > Arthropoda > Insecta > Coleoptera > Coccinellidae > Cryptolaemus > Cryptolaemus montrouzieri. Next base: position 110,293,988 of record JABFTP020000185.1, read on the forward strand.
ACGGACGTGGTCAACGAGCTTAAAAGAAAGCACACTGCTGATATTTATGGCTTGAATACGATATTGTTGAAAAGAGTTTTTCCCATTATTTCTGACACTTTATGTAAAATTTTCTATCAATGTCTCGACCAAGAAAAATTTCCAGAAGGATAAAGGTGGCGCGAGTCTTGCCCATCCATAAAAAAGACAATATAAACTACTGTAATAATTATCGGCCTATTTCCATATTGCCAGTCTTCTCTAAAATCCTTGAGGAGATCCTTAAAAGAAGACTTGTAACATTTTTAGACAAAAGATTTATCTTAAGTGATGCTCAACATGGTTTCAGGAAGAAAAAGGCAACATCTACAGCATTAATACAATGAGTCGAAGTTATGAAAAATGCTTTCGGTAACTACGAACATGCTGAAATATTAGCTTGCGACCTCAGTAAAGCTTTCGATTGTATACTAACAGTTCGCACGAGACAGATATAAAATATGTAGTTCCACGAGACTCAATTTTGGGCCCAGTCCTGTTCTGTATATATATTAACGGCTTGCCGGAAAACTTACCATGTAGTGAAACCGGGCTTTATGCTGACGATACGAATTTGCTGAGTGTTGCTTCTTCAAGTACGGCACTTAATGATGGAGTATCGGAATCCTTGGATACGGCAGAGGAATGGTTCTCACTGAACGGTTTGAGAATGAACAATAATAAAACTCAAAGACTGAGATTTCAAATAACTGGAAGTGAACAAAATTCTATTGGTCTGTTGGGAATCGAAATTGGTAATAGTCTTACCTGGAAAAGCTGTATTACATCCATCTCTAAACGATTGTCCTCATCTCTCTTCTCGATCCGTCTGGTGAAGGAAATATCTGATCAAAATATATGTCGGTTGGCATACTTCTCGAACTTTCATACCATAGCTACCTATGCGATAGTGTTATGGGGTCTCAGCTCAAGGATCAGCCAAATATTACTGAAACAGAAAGAGGCAGTGAGAGTTATCTATGATGTTACTAGAACCACAAGTTGCAGACGTCTGTCCATATCACAGAGAATACTTACTGTTGTAGCAGTTTACTTACTCACCTGCCTCAAGTACGTCTATGAAAACAAAAATCACAAATACAACCTGAATGCTGATTTCCACTCCTACAATACCAGAACCAAACAACAGATTTCCTTGCCCCATCATCGCATGAATCGAACACAGACCGGTGTCAATCATCTGGGCATAACATTTTTCAATAAACTTCCAAGTAAACCGACAACCTTGCATGAAACTAAGTTTCTCAAAGAGGTCTGCAAAATCTTATTGGATAACCCGCTCTACTCTATAGATGAATTTTTTGAATTTGAATTTTAACTGTGCTTGCAATAACACTTATTCGTATTTTATATCTATTCACCGTTTATATGATTGTTTGTGAAATTTTCTCCTTTTTGCACGCGTGTTTTATATTGTAATATTTAAGTTCTTTTTTTTGACATACCATGTAATATTTTGATGGCGCATTAAATGATTGATTGATTGATAGCCACTTTTACGTTTTTGGAATTTTACATAAATTCAGTTCTATTCTTACAAAATCAAATTAGTTCATGAATTTAATGGAGAGGTTAACCGGCATAACTGTAGATTTTGGTGCGATACAAATCCACATGTATTTCGAGCAATTGACACTCAATGTCTGAAAAAAAACTTATTGTTTAGGTGTTTAGGTAGAAATTTTGGAGACCACCCAAGTGGACCTCTGTTATATATTTATATATATATATATATATATATATATATATATATATATATATATATATATATATATATATATATATATATATATATATATATATATATATATATATATATATATATATATATATATATATATATATATATATATATATATATATATATATATATATATATATATATATATATATATATATATATATATATATATATATATATATATATATATATATATATATATATATATATATATATATATATATATATATATATATATATATATATATATATATATATATATATATATATATATATATATATATATATATATATATATATATATATATATATATATATATATATATATATATATATATATATATATATATATATATATATATATATATATATATATATATATATATATATATTCAATAAACGAGTGAAAAACCTGAGGAAAAACTCGTTTCCCTGTCGCTATTGCACTAGTAATAGCTTGTCTGTTTATGTTGTGTTAGTGTCGTGTGTACATAAACAGTTCCAAAGATTTTTCTGCTTAGCAGCTACATAACCTGCGATATTTCCTCTTTCGCGGAGATGTTCTCCGGTCGCAGGTGTGATTCTCCTGAAACATAATCAATTTCTTGTTCGTGCTTGCCAATTTTGAATTATATATATAATTTATATATATCTCGCAAAATCCCTTAAATATTCAAACTCAACAAAACAATTTCCTCTCTGTTTGACCGAGAGAGCCCCGATGGCTAGGTTCGGTCTTCTAAGTGATGCCGATCTATAGATGTTCTAGAATTATTATAAACCCAATAATTTGGGTTGACATCTCCCATATATTATTTATTCGTGGTTCTTGTTTAATTTAAAGAAAAATTTGCGAAAAAATTTTGACGGTCCTTTTAAAAATATGACCTTTGTTTATTCTTGCTAATCTAAACGGCGAAGTTTATTTTTATATACTGAAAAATGCGATTTATTTATTGATAACAGAAAATATAGAAAACGATCCCCTATTACTTGAACATGAATTGCATTTCCAAAGGACAGAACTTCTCCACACAGTCTGTATATGATTAAACCAAATAGTTAACAAAGCACTAAAAAACAAATGAAGCAGTCTTTCACTTGTTTTTTGTTCGCAAAACTATACCTTACTTATTTGATATATTGAAAGAAGAAATGAATATAAAATGTTATAATAATAATTCCCCTTTATACAGATATCTGAGAGATACTCTTCATTTTATCGATAAGAGAAGAGTAGCAGTTTGGGGTTGGAGCTATGGCGGATTTGTAGCAGCTTTGGCATTAGCGAGCTCAAAAGCTGTGTTCCATTGTGCAGTAGCAGTAGCTCCAGTCATAAATTGGAAACTATATGGTAAATATTTAAGCTGCGAAAATGAATAATAAGAAACGGTGTTTTATCTTCTGCCTTAATTCAAATTTTATTTTCAATTAACTAAAACGAAAGGGGCTGAATTCGTAACAGTATAGACAGCAGCCATATTTTTTTTTATGTTTTGTTAATATACCTTATTAAAAAAACAAAAAAATTTTCTCATTCCTAAACGAGACTTTACAAGAAATTAATCCGAAATATGTTAACTTGATAAATGAGAAAATTACACAAAAACTTAATTTTATTCTAGCTCTAACCCATTTTCTTATATTTTCGTCAGATTCTGCTTATACGGAGAGATACATGGGTCTTCCCAACGTTACAGAAAATTATAAAGGTTATGACGAAGCAGATGTGTCAAAAAAAGCTCACTTGTTCAAAGATAAAATGTTCTATATCGTTCATGGAACTGCCGATGACAATGTGCATCTACAACAGAGCATGGCGATGGTGAGGGCACTCAGCGACGCCGGTGTACTTTTTAGGCAACAAGTAAGTACAATTTTTCTCCAGCCGCACATGTGAGAAGAAAAAGAGTTTAAAAATATGTAAGAGTAAGGATGTCCACATTTTACTGAACTATCCGACCTTAATGATTACTGGGAGAGGGAATGACAACAGTGTTGAGGTATAGGGTATACAAAAGGTAATTTTTTGCCACCGCCTTATAAAAAGGGTTTCGAATTAAACTTCAATGTGAGATCAATTTTAATTTCTTCACTAATGTACTTCAGAAATAAGAGAGTTTAAGAAAACTAAATTTGGCTCTAAATGCACTTATATCGAGGGATCGTAATCACTCTCTTCTACTTGTTTCATGTGCTGTGTCTGGTCTTCCTGACGTTAGCAATCACTTCTGCAAAGGTATTCCGATCTTCCGCTTTTCTGAAGAGTTGTTCCGCCCGTCGTATTCCCGTCCAATCTCGGATGTTCTTAAGTCAGGATATCTGTTTTCTGCCGACTCCCCTACATCCCACTATCTTTCGTTTCATTATCAGCTGTACATCCTGCTCTTCTAAGGACTTCTGTGTTCGTTTTTCTAGCTGTCAACGGTATTCTGAGCATTATTTTTTGAGCCCACATTTCAGAAGCCTCCAATTTATTCAATGTGTTGACCTTTAGAGTCCAAGCTTCTACTCCATATAACAGTACCGACCAGACATAGCATCTAAGCATTCGTTGTCTTAGTTTGATATTCACATTGTCTTTGCAGAACAAAGTTCCTATTTTAATAAAACTGGTACGAGCTGTCTCAATTCTGCACTTTATTTCTATGTTTTGATTTACCTTCTCAGTTATATAAGCTCTCAGAAATTTAAATTGTCTCACGCCCTCAATACGTTTGCCGTACAGTTGTAATTCTGCTTCGTTATGACTTTGTCTGCTGAATACCATAAATGTTGTTGTTGTTCAGTAGTTCTTGGAGGTCCTCTATATTTTCAGCTTGTAAAACCGTATCGTCTGCATATTTTATGGTGTTGATTGGTGTTCCGTTTACTGTCACTCCTATTTAAGTTACTTCTATGGCTTCCTTGAAAATCTGGTCTGCAAATAGATAGTAAAAAAAGTAAGGGTGAGAGTACACACCCCTGGCGAACTCCTCGTTCAATGTTCATATCCCACGAAAGTCCATCTCTAATATAGGCTTCTTGATTCCAATATAAATTTCTTATTATTCTGATATCCTTGGTGTCAGCTCCAGTTCTCTGTAGCATTTCAATGAGGTCTTGGTGTCGTACTCTGTCGAATGCTTTTTCATAGTCGACAAAGCATGCGAATACGTCTTTTCTCTGGTCGCGACATTTCTGCAATAGTGCATTTATACCAAACAATGCCTCGCGTGTTCCGAACCCACTCCTGAAGCCAAAGTGCTGCCGTATAAGTCTTCTTCACATTTGTTCCTGATGCGGAAGTGGATTATTCGCAGGAATGTTTTTAGCAAGTGACTCGTAATACTTATCAGCCTGTAGACTTTGCATTTTTTAGGATATTGTTTTTTAGGGATTGGTACAAAGGTTGACTTTAGCCAATCATTAGGAAGTATTCTTGGTCGTATATGGTATTGAAAAGTTTAACAATGAGGTCTATGTTCTGTACATTTATCAATTTTAGGACCTCCATTGGAATGTTGTCTGGTCCAATTGCTTTTCTATTTTTACCCAACTCTAGAGCATGCATTACTTCTGATTTAATTATTTCCGGTCCTTCTCACATTGTTGCCATATCTATTTCAGGTCTGTTTGTCCCCGAATAAATCTATGATGTAGTTTTTCCAAATTCGATGTTTCTCCGCTTCATTCAAAATTATGTTATTCGTTTCATCTCTTAGCATCGGTGGTGATTGTTTCTTGAATATTCCGGCTACTTCTCTTAATTTCTTGCGCATGTTAAAAATGTCGTGTTTAGAGTCTAGGTCCTCCATCTCCTCACATAATTCTTTGATCCATTTCTCTTTCGCCTGTTTTATCTTTCCTTTTATTGAGTTTTGCAGTTGTGTATAGGTTGTTGGCTCATTTTTTGCCAAACGTCGTTTTTCCATCAGTTCAAGGATTTCCGTTGTCATCTATCTCTTCTTCTTAACATTCATAGTTGTGTTCAAGTTCTGCAGGCATACCTTATTGATCGTCTTTTTAAGTCGATTCCATTGCATATCTGCATTGTTAAATGGGGATCTCGTCAATGCATTAAGTTTGCTGTTTAAATCTTCTGTGGTTTTGTCCCTCGTTTCCCTAACTTGTAGTCTTGTGATGTCTATTTTAGGTGTTCGTATTATCCATTTAATAGTTTTCAGGTTAACTTCAATATTGGCAACTAGGGGGTTATGGTCTGACCCTATGTCTGCAGGATACGTTGTGACCTTTAAATGCAGTTTCTGAATTGTTTATTAATCAGAAAGTAATCTATCTGATTTCTAATTGGTGTTGGGCTGTTCGGTTCATCAGCTGGTAATCTCCATGTGTAAAGTCGACGATATGGCAATTTAAACCAGGTGTTACATATTACATTATATTTGTTCGCGGCAGAATTCGTAAAGTGTGTCTCCGCGATCATTGGACTCGCCTAATCCATACTGTCCGACTAGGTCTCCTCTCCTTCCTCGACCAATCTTTGCATTGAAGTCCCCCAGCACAATATTGATGACGTTATTTTTGTTTGTTTTCAGCTATTTGTCAATTTCTCCATAAAGCAGTTCTACTTCATCATCGTATTTTCTCTCTGCAGTAGGTGTATACACTTGGATGATATTAATTTTGAAAGGTCTTCCTTGCAGTTGTATGAGCATTAACCTATCGGATATTGGTACAAAGCTGGTGACATATTTTTACATTGGGCAGTTACAAATATCCCAACTCCATTCCTATGGTTTCTGTCATTTCATTACTACCATAGTAGTATAAGATACCGTTTTCGTTGGTACATAGTCAATTCCCTGGCCATCTTAATTCACTTATTCCGAGTATCTGAAGCTTGAGTCTTTTGATTTCTTGGACGGTGTTGTCTAATTTTCCTGCGGCGAACAGACTTTTAACGTTCCTCTCGATAGTGATTTCCTAGGAAAATAAGTATCTAGAGTGGTTTCCCTTGGCCGTCTCTGGTTTTAGATCAGCCGACCCTCTGGATGCAGACGCTGTTTGCAGCCGCCCAATTTGGGTTCAGACGCTGCGTGCGAGTTTTGGTCCGCTCCGGGTATTTCATAGCCCCGGTACCACCCATATCTGGGAAGCGTTCCCCTATCCGCCACCTGGGAGGCGCCTGATGGAGGACTAGCAACCCCACACGGGAATCACTCTCTCGGTAAGGGTAATCAAACAAAACTGAACTCATATCGCAGACATATCATTCCGGAGAATCCCAGTTCAGTATTTGTGAGCCATCAAGCCGCATGTTATATACCGAATCTCGTCTTTTCTTCTGGATGCACCCCTTTTGCATCATCTGCATCTTCTTCGTCATCTTGGCACAACTCATTAGTATTTCAATTACTAAGCACTATCCTCCATAATATCCTGCTCTTGGTTTTTTCTTTCACAGCATTGGTTATAGTGCTAGGACGAATTATATATGAGGAGATACGGGAAGCCCAGCATTAGTGAAATATTGTAACCCAATTTGTGAAGCCGTATCTTAAAAAATTTTCGCTAGCACACAAAGTAGATTTAACAGGATAGAGCACCAACTGTGCATAATGAAAACAGTTCTATCGATAAATGGAATGATATGTTTGATGATGGTTATATAGATAATGAGAAGCTTTCTTTATGGCCTAGAAAGTCCCTTGATCTCCGACTTTTTGGCCTTTTTGTAACGATAGAGATGGTATGAAATGAAATTTTCTTCACAAGTGTAGACAAGAAGGACTTGTTACAGAGATTTGAAAATACCTTTGGACAGAAGAAAATGTAGAAAAGTAGAATCTACGTAGCGAATTAAGGAGCGCAATTTGAGCAATTCGAATTTGTCCCTTTCTTCTACATATTTTTACTTTTGCTCGAGATGTATTATTGCCTTAGACAAAAGTTTTTATGCTTGAATATTAGGTATATTTAAATATGCTTATATTTCAAATGTAAATCATTTACTTATAAAAACATTTGAAAACCCTAATTGTTTTACTCGTTTTTTATAAAATGAACTTTTTGAATATCAAATATATACCGGGTGTACAGGAGAGATGGGACATTAGAAGTATATGGAGAACAGGTTAACCGATTGGCTGCATTTTTTTTCTTGTTTTTTGTCATATCATTTGAACCAAATTTTGAATATATTTTAAATGAGGCGGTTCTTCCGATCATGCTTGGAGATAAGCATTATCTTGGTTATTTCAAATGACAATATGTACGTTTATATTTTCTTTTTATTGTATGCAACAGAATTTTAAGCATTTTAACGAGAATCATTCCAACCTGAACTTATTGGAAAAGAAAATATTGATTTTTTATCACAATTTCAAGATTTTCGATGCTCTTTTAGCTGGCGACTAAAAACGGCTCAAAATCCTTCAACATCAATTGTTTTTGGCATTTTACAATATCCGATGCACACTGAGGCGTTAGTATATACAGGGTGTTTCCTACTTATGTGGCGATTTTTTTCACATGGTATAAGGATTATAAGAGGGCTGTTTAGAACAGCAGTCAACAAAGTACAAATTGCTTTGCTTATCGCCAACATCCGGAACGGATAGGCACGCTCAGAAGAAGAAGATAAGGATTATAAATTAAATATGTCAGACTGTTAGATATAGTTTTCTACGCGTGGTCTTCGAGTTATTTGCGATTTTATCCAGAAAGTGTTGATTTATTGAGTAAGAAACTACAAATGCTAAATAATGTAGCTGGTCACGTATCCATACTATGGGATAGTAGGGAAAAATAATTTGATGGGAATCTGACAACCTGACGGTATAGATTTGAATGTTCACCTCTCTGTTTTGCTTGTCATACTTTCTATCTGATCATAGGAAAAACTTACCTGATTCACTATTCAACATTTGTGGTTTTTGACTCAATGAATGGTCATTTTCTAGATTAAATCTCAAATGACTCGAAAACGTGGCACTTTAGCTAGAAAACAAAACAAAATTTTTTATGTTTTCGAAATTTTTATTCAGACAAGAAATTACGTCATACTTCTCTATATGCAGGTGATGCAGCGGTATATCAGTTTTTTCATCTCTTCCTCGAATTAGTTTCCTGCCAAACCCTTCGTCCACTTCTTCACCTTCTTCTTCAATTCGTAGTCGGTTTAAACCTTTTTCCACCCATGTGCAGCTTCAGGGAGGTAGAGGGACAGAAATCTAAAGGTACAAGATCAGGAAAATGCGAGGGATGCTTCAGGAAATCCCATTTAAACGAGGCGAGCAGTTTCTTTCTGGCATTCACCGTGTATGGCCTGGCATTGTCGGGCAGCAGGCGGACTCATTTTGTCAGAATGCCTCTCCTCTTGCTCTCAATCGCCCTCTGCATTTTTTAGAGTTTCAGAGTATCTTGCAGAGTTGATGGCCTTCTCTTGAGGTAGACATTCGAATATAATTATGCCTTTATAATCCCAAAACACGAATGCCTGGATTTTCTTGGCAAAAATTGTAGTTTTGAACTTTACGGAGGGTGAAGAGGCGTGACGCCGCTACTGTTAAACTGTCTTTTCAGGCTTGTACTGTGCTAGCAACGATGGGGCGGAGAGATTCATCTGTACGGGGTTTGCAGCGCCTTAAAAACTCTTACCCGGACTATCCTTGATTCAACTTGTCTGTTTGTTGTTTTAGGACCAACTTCGCGGACAGTTTCCGATATCCGAGGGGTTTCTGTGATTGTTTTGTATAGTAGACAACTAGAGACTTAAGTAAACATCGCAGAAAGTCAATCTGCTATCGTCGCTGAGCACATTTTCGATTTTTTCAACAATTTCGTCAGTCATAATCGAGGATCTTTCCCTCCTCTGATCATCATGTACGACCATTTTGAATACATGTCACCACTACTTGTACAGTATACTAGCGTGTGTGTGGTCGACATGATGATAATAAAATCCGTCCGACCGTGAGAGCCCCAGTACACTTACTTTCTAGATATGCCTCGTAGATCAATTACAATTCTAATAGTGTGTGAAAAATAAGTAGTCTTATTCGAAAAAATGGACTTTTGTACCTTTGAATGTACTACAAATTACCAATTGATTTGTAAACACCCTGCATGCACTAACGCCTCAGTGTGCACTAGATATTGTAAAATGGACCTTTTCATGAGCACAGGCCAGGAATAATTGAAAAGATTTTGAAAAATTTTTTAGACCATCTAACAGAAAACCAAAAATCCCGAAATTCAGATTAAGAAATTCATGTCTGCTTATCGATTGATTTTTCGTGAACAAAATTCTTTTCACACAGATGAACAAAAAGATAAATTCACGTATCATACATAATCAAAGGTTTTTGAGAACGTTAAAATAAATCAATTTTTAAAATTTTTCAGATATATACAGACGAAAACCACGGTCTTGGAGGTGTTAAAAGACATCTTTACAGAAGCATGGCACACTTTCTAGACGACTGTTTCCAGAAGCAAGTTCCCCCAGAGTTCAAGGCAGGACTAAGAAATGACGCAGAGTAGTATACATTCGACGATTTCATTTCAGGAAGCTGATAAATAACATCAAGACAAATGGGAGTTGGACAAGAGTTTCTCCGAAAAGACATACTCGAGTACTACGATTAGACCTTGACATCCATACAGAAATATCGAAACATTTTTTTTGTCGCCATCAGTTCCCAAATGAATGATTTCTTCATCAAGAGAATGTAAATATGAGGACTGGAAAAGTTGGAAACCTGCCAAAGCCAGATTGTACCTCACAAAATCGAAAACTTTTCCGGCTTGTAAAAATCTTTATTCGTGAAGAAGCATCCAGTTCGTTCAGATGCGCCGAGTGATGAAAGTGCCAAATTTTTTGATGTTTAATGTTTTCATACGAAGGAATGTAAACGCGTAAAGATGTAAGACGGATCGTACGCAATAATCCAAAAGGGTATACACTCAGGAACACGAAAAAATTTGATGTTTCCTCAGGTTTCATCCTACACGATGTCATGAACCCTGAAAATACGCGTTTGTGAAGAAAATGAAGCCCCCGATACTGCTTTTTTTTGTGGTAAAGAAGTTGATAATCTCATCGTACCTCATATATCAATGAATATATGATTTATTTAATATTTTGTTAGAGAACCGCACTATCACTTTGAAGTTAAGGGAAATGAGTATTTCGTTCCAGTTAGTTATTTAAAGTAGATGATTTAATTTTAGTTCTATCGTAATAGCAACTGTCACACTTATCACTGCGCTGTATTTCTTCGAGAACTAAATTAAAGATTACATTTTTAAATAAATAAATAATTTTGAACATTTTCTTTCGGTTATCAATTTTGACAAAAAAGAGGAAATTATTTTTCGTTCACGCACTCCTCGATGTTGAATAAAATCTGACTATATTGCCTGAAACACCCACCTGAGAATATCTGTCCCTGTTAAAGTCCGCTAAAGTATATTCATTCCAGTAGTGTCCCCTGTGGAAGATTTCTCGACCCGTAACTCTCAGAGAAATTAAACTTAAACCTATTGACATATAAAATCTTCGAATATTCTGAAATCTTCTTAAGGAATTTTTAGAATTTTTGACAATGAAATTTATCATTATTTTTCAGCAATTAATAATATTTCTTTATGAAAAAATATACATCGGAGCTCATTTTATTTGCGTGTTCATAGTTAATATTCGGAACGAATTTATATGAAACCCGAAATATAGTCTATTCAATGAAATTTTAACACAACTCTCCCTTATTTACCTCTCAGTAGACGAAATAGCCCACGCTATTTCTTTCATGCCTCGCTATTGATTAAAGCTTGTGGCGTCATCTAGATACCTCATTCAAATATAACACTTTTCAAGTGATGAAGTGATAAAATTTGTTTTGTTATTTTCTACATTTTATGCGATGGGATTGAATCTAACATACTTATTATAAATCTGTAAGAATATTCTCAGATGTTTCTTCAATCTCTCCATGTCAACATGTTAATTCACTAAGGTATCTTCTGATGCGTTTTTTTCCGAGAACTAGTCATTGAATCATCGCCTCCTGATGATAATGATATAGCCATACGCACGTCGAGGATTGAAAAATTAAGATTTGATGAAGTGACGCCATTGAATATATTTGTTAAAGTCGCATCTCACAACTCAAGTTCTCACTGAATTGTCGGCTTCCAACTGAGATGGTTGGATGCATGAATAGAACATAAAACATAACGTCACTGCTTGTTTCGTTGTTGAATGTTTACTGAATTCTATTGAGAAAGCATGTGTTACTTTCACTGCTGCTATCGTGCTGGATTTGAGCACAAGTGAGTCGAAAAGCAGTATTTTATCGAGTGGGAGCGTAGGAGAACCCTCAACAGTTATAGCGTACGTACTTAGTTCCAAATCCAGTTATGAGCGCTTCATTATGTAAAACTACAAGCACAATAAGTAACGCCACAAGATATAAATCAGGTTGCGAAATCACATTATACAATTGAGCATGAAAAATAGCTCCATGCGATGGACATTTCGATTCTAATTTTGAGGACTGGCTGGTCACTCTTCCAGCGGTATTTAATCGAAAGTGTATTCCTATAACAGCCTGTCAAGGAATTCTATAAGTAGACTCTTTACACTCATCTTTAACTATAAGCTACCATAACCTTTCTAAAGCAACTGGACAAATCAGCTGCAGAATTATATTCATAACGTATAATAAAGATTTTGTTCAATAATCCATGATTGAACGAATAATCTATGTTCTCAGATAAAATTACGTTCGGAAACATTTTGTTTATTTTAAATTGAAGAAATGCAGTGTGTGTCATCTCATTCTAATCATAGTGCTCAAATTTTAAGTTTTATAAATTCAATATCGCTAACCGAAACTAAGATTTAAGTTCCCTCATTTCTAGATCCATCAGTTCCAAATTACGTAATGTGCTTATATTCTTTTAATTTTCTATGATTGAATTTTTATATATCTTCGGCATTAATTGAGAAAACGTTTCACCTAATTTGACTAGAAGAAATCTAATAACTGCTACAGCACTCAATAAGTTTGCAGGATGTCTAACAAAACAATTATTTTTACGTTATTTTCGCAATAGTAATTTGTTTATTCATTAATACAAGCTCAGCAGGATAACTCCCAATTACAGAGCAGAACAAGTATAGACCACTTTGCTTCAAATAAAAAAACAGATTTAAGAAACTTTCCAAAACAATAATGAAAGAACGCATTGATAATGTAAACTCAAACAATAGAAATACACACAAAATAATCAAAACAATTTAAGTGCGTGAACTAAGTTTCGCTAATATTTTTTGTTGCTTGAGAATGACTGATATCAACCGAGTGTTGAAATAGTGACAGCTTCGGTTGATGGGTGAGTTAAAGAAAACATCCGTAACAGCTCCCACGACATAAAAAGTGACATTGCTTCCGCCTGCCAGCCTCGGTTCCAAAAACTTTAGTCTGTCAAACAGACATGAACAACCGATAGAGTTATTCAGAAGTTCATTATAACACATGCAGTACAAATATTTTCTTCTAATTTCTCTGTCCAATACAGAAAAACGATCGGTTAACAGAAAACCTAGCACACCTCGGATAGGATACACTCCATCCTGTTTGTTTGTTTTATGCCAGGTACTTTAGGAAGGTTCTCTAGACGCTTTCCAAAGCGAATTAATCAATAATATATTGATTGAAACGCTTCTCTTATATTTAGATTCCTTTTCTGTAGAAAGTTGCCTTTACCTCTCGAAATAGGAGTAGATTGTCCTATTGTTACAATCCATATTTAACAAGGTACATTGTTTTGGTGAAAAAATTCTTTTCCTCTTTCATTAACTGTCTTTTTATAATTTATTCCTTTAGCTATACAAAAACCACATCCTAATATTCACTATGAATGTTACTCCTTCTCAAGGTAAAGAATGAATATTATACCATGTGCATTCGAAACCAAAATATGGAAGCCATAATCTCACCAACTGACAGTTAGCTTTTAATCGCTCTGAGCAGATTTTGTAATTCTAGCATGTCGATTCAACTATGGAGTGTAGTGGTGGGTTCACGTATCATTCAGTACTCCATAAAAATTATGTGTATTATGCTGAACAAGCTCCAAATAGCGTCATCAGTTGTGACCAAACATTATAACCACTTCGAAAACAGCTTTGTAATGAACAAAATGTTCATACAAAATATAGAATAATGTACCTTCTAATCTGTTGGAGGTCTAAAATGTCTAATACAACATAAAAATACGATATTCTATGAATTTTTCGATTTATTATGAAACAACTGCCAATTTTGAGAAAACAGATCGTTTAGCGTCAATCCAGTTTGATCTTGGTGAAGCAATGTTACCTTCTTTCACTTGTGAAGTAAACATTAAATTGACATAAAAATTTCACATGCATCATACTGCAATTCGTGATTTGTAAAAATTATATGGTTCATTCAATAGTGTCACAATTAACATCCTATAAACGTATTGAGTAATGTAATGAGAGAATGAAACAAACTTTATTATTTGCTTGAAAAATATTGAATTCATATTAATACATTTTGGGGGCTGAACATATAACATAGCAATAAGAGAAAAAGTTAGTAGTTTATGAATGATCCATGGAAATATAATCAAGTAAAACTTTTCAACCAATGTCACACATTAAAAAAATTCTCTATGTATAAATTGACATATCCGTTAAGTTAATGAAACATCCCTAATGATTTTTAATAGAAGTATACAAAGATATAAATAATAATATATAAAACAAAAGAAAAATTCTTAGCAGGCAGTTCAGGTATTATTTTTCAAAAAACACCAACCCATATTAAAGAAAGGTATCCCAAATTACTATAGAGTAATAATATAGCTGTCCCTGCTGCCTTGTCTATAAATCGACCAAATCTCTTGAACAAAATGTAATATAATAGTTTTAAAATATAATAGATAAGTCGTGGAAAAATAGAAAATTCAATAATTACGACTAGTTAATAGTTATATATGAACAATTTTCCAAAGTATTCAAATCATATAGTCATTCTGAAAAATCTCTTTGGCTAAAAATAATGTGTACAGTTTCATGAGAATTTATCTATTCCAGCTGGAGATATCGGATTTGAGAAAATTGTGAAAAGGATGAATGGCATACCAAAATTCACTTTGGAATCGAAAAGAACCATTAAGATATCTCTCGAAGTCATATGATAATGAACTGAATAATCTCGTTAGTTCCTGCTATTATTTTTTTTTTATTTTCATCACTCATCTTTGTTCATCAAGATCATGGTCAACAAAGGCCAGCATAGCAGCTCCTCAAGGAGGAAAATTAGTAATGTAAGAAATACTGAAATTGTCGCCATGATTTTGGTTCACATTTTGTGGGCTCAATACGATGGCAATATATTTTCACTATTTCTATTTTGATAGTTATCATGTAGTTAAACCTTTCAAAAAAAGCTGTGACAATAGAAGGTTAAGAATGCGTTTTGGGAACGTAAAATCTTGCAACAAATAAACTAAGGACCAGAACTTTCTATATTAAAAACTGACCATCAAATTTAAAAAGTGAAAGATTTTGAAATCAACTGAAATACCCACCTGCATGCATATAAGTTTCAGCAAACGAAAAAAAAAATATTCTCTTGCTACGGATATTTATTTCTACTCCTTAAACTGAAATAAATCACACATGCTATTGAAACAATGAAATAATTCAGCTGGTACTTTAAGATAAATAAAATGCATCTTTCACCGATCCCAAAACTTGCAAAAATGTAATCTTTTCAAACAAATACCTTACTTCACAAAAGCTAATATCAATATTATTTCCTTTAATACAAGAAGAAGGCGATTTTAGTCATATCACTCCAACCATTGAAACCTTTTCACAATATATCACAAAATTGAATTTCCAGTAACTGACTTTTTAGAATAAAACTTGGAAGTACTAGCTTTACCCAAATTTAACATTTACATAATTTTGATCGAAAAGTAAAATGACATTTATCTAGCCGATTTAAAAAGACTTCCACTTGATTGCAAGTAACGAATATGTTTACTTATTTTCTTAAATTTCAGCTTAGAGAAGTTTGAAAACTGAGTAGATATACTTTCCTCAAATTAGTTTCCATCTTCATGCAAACCATGAAAGAAAAATAAATGAATGTACATTGAAAAGGTTTACCTTCTAGCCTTTATAAAGTGAAATGCTCTACTTTCTCTCATGGTTAATCTGTGATCATAATCATACTGTTGAAAATGTAAATATATAAATTTCACGCTTGTTAAACGATTCATATTAGTTTAGAAAGTATTATTATGATTCCTGACAAATTACAATTATTAAATATTAAAACTGGTTCAATTTGTTTTATTTACCTTTGATAGGGTTATTGATCTAGATTTCAATCTGATGTAAGACTTTGAACGCTGTTGGAAACTTTTCAGCTTTCTGCAATACTGAAATTTTTGATCTACTAATATTTTATTTACAAGGATTACTTTTTGCTATGTTATAATTTAGGTATAGCCTAACTTTAAAAGAATAGGTAAAAACTTCAATTTCAATATCACCCATGGTTAAAATAATAAGAAATTGATTAAAATGCGAATTTAATATTTACTATGTTTACAAGGACAGGTACTATTATAAATCACTGTTACCGCGGTTTCGAACTTCCATTCATCATCGGACAGTATGAAACTAAATATGAAAATGGTGGAAAGTATCACAGAGAGTGGCTGCTCTATTCTATTAAATGCACTTTATTGCTTTTGTTGGAAACCATTTGAATCCAAACATACCTATAAATTTTGCGAGGGAATATAAGTGATTGCGAACCTTTAGCATTTGATTTGAACAAACAAGAAAGGTTCTGCTCATTTCAACAATAATAAAAAATGGACGGAATGATATCAGTCTGTTAAAAATAAAACGAATAGTGACATATTCAGTATAAAAACTTTTAGAATTTGAAAAGCAGCGCTGGTACGATGTAAATGAAAGAAAAATATGTGATTTAATGATTTAATTTGAAATATGGCTTTTCGTCGCCAAATTCTAAAATGTATCGAAATGTTAGGAAAATTTGATCCTTCAATCTATGAATATAACAGATTCGGAATGGTGTTCTCACTAATTCGTCTAAGAATTTCTTCAGGAACCACCTCTCATAGACATAACGGTTATAGCATATAACCCAGATAAGAATATAGTGACTTATCTTGTAGTTAAAAAAAGTGCTTCATATAGGTGTACACAGGCGCTGCTGATGGTCATGCAGGTCCGGAGAAGCATAATATTTATATGAATGATTCACAATGTCACGAATGAATCAATAAAATAAACAAAACACTAATAATTAGAAATTATACTGATAGAGATGATAAATTTGTAACAGACTTCAGCTTTAGAAAAATATATTAAACTTTATCTCAAAAGGTACCATTTCCTTTAAAAAGAATTAGCAAACTTCCACACAACCATTCCTAACTAATTTACATGTCTTCCAACAATTCATGAAATATTAACTGTCTCAATTACTACGAAACACAGTGACTAATAAAGGCGTTCTGAGAATCGTGGTCCTCGAACAAGCTATGGTTCTAGCAGGACAATATTATCAGGTATTACAGAAGCTAATGTACGCAAATTATGACTTACATGGTGAAATATCAAAAATATTCAGATAATAATCTAATGATCCAGACATAGATTTAAGGAAAATATTTGTCGAGCTTTTCAAGAAATGAAGCCACATCTCTCCATAAATTACAGCATATTTGACTGAACATGATTGGCTACTACTAGGGAATGCAATCTCGGTCCCTCAAGAACTTGCCTATTGAAGAAGAGATGTCCCCCTATTACTTCAACACCAAATATTTGATTATGTCCCCAAATGTTTACCATAGGAACATTTTTCCAACCCTTTCATCTACTCTCGATTTGAAACATTCTCAACAATCTTGCCATAAAAAAAAACCCTACTTGAAAACGAAAATCACGAACATCTAAATTCAAAATAAATCATTTGAGGGGTTCACCAAATAAAGTAGAAATGCTTCAACAAATTTTATTCAACATTATTCACAGAATAAACAATGCTTTGCATCTCAACAAAATCATTAATTTATCTGAAGAACTGTACTTTCAATAGTACATCAAATCTCTAGTTAGCACAGAAATGAATATTGAAATTTATTTATTAATATGGAGAAATTTATGTGCGTGTTTGAAAGCTAATGGACCTAAGAAATTAGCTACTTCCTAAAAGTGAACTTTTACGATTCCATTCTTTATAGAGATCTAACTTTTGAACAATTGTATATTTATATTTATCTTTTGGCTTCAATTGATTTCTCTAAAATACGCTGTCGAATCCAACGAAGCGTTTATCTTCAATTTCATGACTCCTTGTTCAATTTTAATCTACTAAGCCAACATTAGAGGATAAGAATTATCAGAAAATGACGAATGCATTTTCAATTAACAATTGATTTTCAAACACTTTTCTATAAAAAGCAGAATTTGAGAATGTTTTTCTAAATTTCCATCAAAATTCTAGTTTGTCTAAAGTCAACTATTATTAAAACTGTGTTTTCATTTTGTTCATAAGGTATTTCACAAGAGCACACAATAATATCTATTCATCAATTAAATAAATTCCAATTGTCTACCAATTTCAACGAATTCCTACAGATGTTTTATAAATCATGGATTCATCCAAAGAAGTCAAATTATGAAAATGAAACACAATTTTTGTGATCTATTGGAAACACATATAGAACAATTGAAATCACACATTATCATATTGTTTGTAGATTTTACTGAATTTATATCTAACGAAAATAACTCTAGGAAATTGAAGACGGGCTGTTACTTCTAAGTCTGCACTCGAGTGACACTCAACAAGCAATCATCTGTCACAAGCCTTACCTCAGTAGTTTTTGAAACCAAGAGAATTAGCAAAAGAACTGAGTTCCTAACTTCAGTTGACAGATTATCATGGCTGTTCAGCATCGAGTTTAATCAAAGTTATTAAGTAACCTCAGCAAATGACTCATTTGCTATATAAATAGTTCATACTGCTTTGAGAAATCATTTAAAACAATTCCCAAGAAAGGGAGAATCACAAATGGGAAAGCTAGACCAAGCTGAATCGTATACCGGTCTGCAGGCAAAATTTACAGTGATGAGATGATGATTATTACTTAGGTGTTTATAATGGATTCTTCTATGACAACAAATCACAACCTGAGAATTTGAGAATTCATGTGGTGAAAAATAAATTCACACAAATAAAAATCTTTGGCTATTAGTGCTCCAATCTTCAACATCTCCCCATAGGATTGTTGTCAGTGAGCATTTATTTAGCGGATCTGGGCTCCTTTTATAAATGATAAGGAAAATTATTGTATTTTCATTTAATTAAAAATTTAAAAATTATATTTTGAAAAATTTAGCTTTTTTCATTTTTTATTTCGCAATCGTTGCCATTGCCAATAAAATTTGCTTTTTACATTTGATTTCGTTTCTGCTTCCATTATCATACTTCTATTGCAACACTTATGTTCTGATTCTGTAAACTTGGAACTCCAAGCTACAACATTTACCGACAAACATTCCATTAAAGCTGTGATTCACATCATGTGATCCGCGGTAAAATTGATTATATTTTTATATAAAGTTACAAAACACACAAGTTTTCATTAAAAAAAAATTAACTTCCATTATAAACATCTCACATTCGCCTGATATCTTTCCGCCCAATCCAATTCTGAATTGAAGCATCTTAAAAACATTTAGAGGAAATTCGAATACTTGTGGACAAAGATTGCTTTCAGCAGAAAAGTTTTTTGATAGTTAAGGAGTGGCACGGCTAGCTTTTCTGGCTATCATTTTTGTATTGGCCATTAATGATGTGTTTTGTTACCTTTGGTGGAAAATACATGCGTAAAAAAAATTGCTGTGGGATCCTAAGCAAGAGAGAGATAAAATGAAATGTTCAATTTGTTTTAAGAATTCATGTCTGAAACTGGGTAACTGAATAAACATGATCTAAGTGCAAAATTATTCCAAACAGTATTTTCCAGCAGACATTGACGTGAAAATTCAAAATATGTATCTGGTCAATCACATTTTTTCCACTTGGAAACCATGACAATTTTTTAATTCATGACCAAGAACTTACTGACATTTCAAATATAACCTGGCACAAATGAAAATAATGCAAGTGCAAAATCATTTCAGAACTTTGGGTACCATTACTTGATAGTACCCACTGTTGTACCTATTTAAAAACAAACAATGCAACTGACTAACAAATTTAGAAGCTCGTCCCTAACTTCATTCAAGCCAAAATTGACAAGTTGACAAGTGACCTTAAAATTATTGATGATACCTTTTTAATATTACTTTGTTTAATTATAATTATTTAACAGAAAAATGAATAATATCTAAAGAACTTGTAATAGCCAGAGATATTATTATTATTACATTTACCTGTTTGTATACAACCAATATATAATTTAAAGAAGGAAATGTGTGGTCCGTGGGTACATAAAATATTTAAATGTGGTTCATGGGTATGAAAAGCTGGGAAGCACTGCTCTAAAGTCTAATGTACAAGATATGAAGAACATGATTCGAGGACACCCCATATGAAATTATTTTTTTATTTTAATTGTACCTAATTTTAGAGTATGCTGTTTGTTATATTTTCTTTGGAGATCCGGAGAAATATGCTACAACGATCCATTGAAGAAGCAAGGACTGACCAAGTCCAATGATAGACCAAGTGTCTGATAGATAAGATGTTGAACTCATGAAACATAAACTGCGAAATAACTTGTCCTCATTCAATTCTAAGGTGGTTTAATCTTGAAGTATGAGAGACCATATATAATGCACTACTTCTTCACTAACATTAGTCAATACGAGAAATAATGTGAACTCAAGCTCAGGTCATCCCCTGTGCACAAACTCACTTAGTAATGTTCTGCACTCGAATGTGGACTAGAGGTTGTATTAATGTATTTAATATCATTAAACACAACAGTGACCGTCAATACCACCTAGAGAGTTAGACTAGTAATTATTATTATGCCTAATATTTCAACATTTTCGAGAAAGCTTCAAAATTAACATTCTACTTCCAACTTGGGGATTTTACAAATTTTTAAAATAGTGTTGTCTTTGATAAATTCTGCAACTTCAAACATTCAATTTCCTTTAAAATCGTTATTTTCTGCCTTTATCACAATAGGAATCATTCACGTCAAAATAAAATTAACAGGTTCCAGTTTGTTGCAGTTTTGTTATTGATCTTGACACAGCATCTAGCCCATATTGATATATTCTCAGCTATGGTTAGTAACTCATATTTTCTCCGCATTGCATGAAAAATTGCAGTTTGCCATGAAATTTTCAAGTATGGAATTTCTGTTGAATTACTCTGCAAACTTCAAGGGGAATTTTGAAATCATGGAATAAAAAATTCGAAATAAAAAAGAAAATCATTAATATTTTTGAACGATATCGATAATAAAAATTTTATACAAAAAGAAAAGAAAAAAACTATAAAATAGAAGATAAAAAGCCAATTTCTAGGATATGCATCAATGAAGACCATGCACTTATTATCAGCACCATAAGTTTTTACTAGAATCATCAATAACCGAATAAGTGCATTGTCCTTTTTATTTAATAACCAAGAAATTAGCAGTAAAATTGAAAAAAAAAAATTACATAACATTGTGCGACTCGTCATCACAATCTGTATCACATTCATCATCCTCTTCTTGAGTGATTATATCGATGCCGCAGGTGCATGTGCTTCTATCGTACTTAACCCAGTTGATGATAAAATTATCACATTCTTCCAGAGTATCTTGACCAGACGCTGGACCTTCCGTGGGAGCGTTTTCTCCACTGACAGTTTCATCTATACCTACCATGAACATAAGATTAAATTCAATTTCAGACAAATAATATGGAGCTGATTACTTTATAATAAGTCAAAAGTACGAAACTTTCAGAAAACTGAATTTATTTCTGAATATGAAAATTTTTAATAGAAACGTTCATACTTTATACGTTCTTTTCGATCCAATTCATTTCTAATTGAAAGTGCAAAAATAATTAGTGTTGTCTTACCATATTATAATCAAAAATAAACGCCGACATTTTTCAAACTAAAGAGTGCATGGGTTAACCAAGTTTATTAACTATCTATGTGTTTTTGCGTGATTGAGTAACTAACATTCAAACATACAAACTTTTACATTTATAATATTGGATAATAGGAATTTCGAATCGAAAGATATTAACTGGGGTAAATCCTAATTATATATTTCTTTATCAACATCTTTTGATACATAAGTTTCAGAATTAGTTTGTCTTATTCAACCCATATTTAGGAAATCAAAATTCGCCAGTAAGTGTTTTTTAATTTATTGGGAGCGTACATATTTCATTGCAATGAGTTAGCTTCAAACAAATATGTCAAAAATTTAAATTATTTAAAATGTGGAAGACATATTAAGATCAATCTTTGTTGTTCTTAACACTAAAAAAGCTGATATACATGATAGATTACGCAGCATGAAATAGATAACTTGCAATTCCGAATTCATCTTTTAACAATATTTCTTCCTAATTAAAAACTGTTCAAAAAAATCTGATGACAACATCGACATTCTACCCCAGTTCCTGAAGGCAATAAACTACAATTCACTCATTTAAATATCTATTAATATTGATGTAAATGGCCTCGTAGCGGAAACATTCTTACTATTAATTTAAAAAAATCTGATTAAGAATATAGTTTCTTCAAACATTTACAAAAAGTTTTCTAGGTAAGTATATGCACTTGCAAATAAAAAATTGTGCCATTTACTACTGCATTACAACATAAATTCAAGTAAAAAATTATTTCTGACATTATGATCCAATACATTCCAGAGGTAACAAAGATATTCAATAAAATTATCAACTTGAAATTTAAAATTGACTGATTTTCAAATTTCAAAACGGCCGTCACAGTTTTGTTAATTTTTTGAAAAAAATAATGCAACTTACTTTCTACAGGCGAATTATGCCTTTGAGCTGATTCAACCAAAACAGTTGTCACAATAGGTTCATTGGAGGTGGAGGCGACATCTGGAACTTGAACTTCCTTTGATGCACCCCCAACTCCTACAGTCTGCGTCGACGTAGTAGTTCCCCTCTCCTTGATCTTTTCTATAGTAGATATCCCCAAGGTACTCAGAAGATTCGCAAGACTATCTTGAACTGCTGGATCGTCGTTCTTCAAACTTTGTATCAACAAGCTGAGCAAGTCTTCGGACGTTGCGTTTGCATCTGCCATTATATGAGTTTCTGAGGGTGTACCACTCTTGCTTGAAGAAGATTCAAGTTCCATATCTGTATCTGACTTCGTTGATGTTCCAGGTTTAGCCAGAACTTCCATTTCGGGGCTATCATCAGACACGGGTTTTGGTTGTGGCATATTTTTCATACCTGCGTATGGCGGATCGATGGGTTTTTGCACTGGTTCATGGTAAGTATACGGTTCTTCTTCACCTTCCAGCTAGAAATTTGCATGTAAAGAAATCAATTACGTACTAGTAGCAGTATTCCTTCTTTTTGGAGATTCAAGAATAGTAAAACACGTATACAATTCACGAGCATATCTTCAGATTGTGTTATCACTAAATATTAACTAAAGGAATGTCAGATCTGTAGTAAACAAGAATAAAAGTGTAGATAATTATTGAATCTCATTTCAACTGGTTGGATTCAGAGAAAATCTAAAGTTTAAAATAATTAACGAGTATCATTTAGCTAGGCAAAAGATTATTTTCAAATAAAAATCAGACAAAATAAGAACTAATTAGTAATATTGATGCTTTATCTATTTTATGGAAATTAATTTTCAAGGAAGAAGATGAAGTAAAATATATTTTATACTTTCCACAATTCATTTGTAATTAGGTTAGTATCTATAAGTAGGTTCGTTTCCTGTAGTTGACCACTTGAAAATGAAAATAATGAAACCAGTCGTGTTTGTGAAAATAAAATTGTGGAAAATATAAAGTATATTTTACATCATCTTCGTTGAAAATAAGAACTCCTGAAATTCTCACTGTACTTACTGAAGTTCAATACATTTTCACCAACTTGTTAAATTGTTAGTGAGTTGTTACATTTAATATCATAATTGAGATTTATCATCAAAGAACCACTGGATAAAGTATGAAATGACAATGTGATAGCCAGATTTATTTTGTTTATTCAATGAAATAAGAAATTACAAATTATACAAAACTATCATCAGTTTCAGATTACAGCCTCCAGGAAAAAGAAACTTGATACTTTTATACAATTTCCAATTATCTGTCGTTTTCTATCTTCAAACTTAGTCACATTCCCTAAACGACATTTCACTCACCTGAAGTGGATACGTAACATCAGAATCATATGCGCTCATATCCCCACAAACCATAAATGGAATAATAATTCTGTTAATGCCTGTCAACTGATCAAAATTTCTTTCACCAACATTCAGAAAAGGAGTCATCAGTTTAGGATCAAAGCCCTCTGGCGGATTATACTTCTTGGCCACGATAAATGCTTCTATGATTGAAATGGAATTCCTTAGACATTCATCAATTTATAATTCAATTTACTTACCAATGCTGGAATTTCTCGAACTGCTTGGTTTAAATATATAGACTTCTTTAAAAATGGTAAGGAACTGGTTATGGAGAAGGTCGTTATCTTTTCCCCGAAATATTTTGGCTACAAACGTACCTTCCTTTCCTAAAACATTGCAAGCTATATGCAGGGCAGCAAGAATTAACTGGCCTTGTATATAGATATCAATGCAATGTAGTCCAGTTACTGAAATTGAAATTCAATATATGTAATTAAATACAAAACAACAGTCAACAAAAAAAAATTTTTTTAGGGTTCTTATGCTTGGAGTCTAATTCTAGACATTAGAAAACACTTGAATATTCACTTCTATATTTTAAAGTTTGCTTTGGTCTGATTTACATCGATAAGTCTATTTTAATTTATTTCATAAACGAAAGATGGCACTGAAAGTAAAATATTCTATTGTTTTAAGAGACAGTAGTCAATGTTAACTTGTTTATTACAGCTGTAACAACTATATTTGTGTATTACTCAGTTGAAAAATGGCATCAAGACAGTGAAAAATGATATTGATTCATAATGTTTCATTTGCGGTGAATTTATTGAAGTTAGAAGTAAAGAATTTGCTTCATCAACAATTTTGAAACTTTGTGAAGTCTATTTTAACCTAAAAATTAGTTATCAAAATGAACATTTGGTACCTCACTCCGCCTGCGTTAATTGTAAATATACTTTAGAAGGTAAAACATCAAAATTCGAGATTTTTATAATTGTCAAATTAAATTCCACCGGTTTGAATATTATTATTTCTAGCTTGGTATCAGGGAGAAAATCGACACATGAAGTTTGCGATGCTAACGCTTTGGAGGGAACCTAGTGATCGCGTCCATGATTTCTATTTTTGTATGCTAAATCTAAGTAAGCCTCGATCTGGTGACAATGCAGAAAAGATTTTTTATCCTCATCTTCCTTCAACATCGTCTCCGATACCTCATGATGAAAATTTATCTGCACCGGCACGTTCAGAATTATATAGCTTTGAAGTTCAAGCGTCACAACGTTCAACAGAATCTAGTCTAGAACTAACCAACACTGATGGTATTAATTTCATGACAAAATCGCAGTTTCGGGCCATATTTTATTAGCTCAAGTGAATTTAATGATTTAGTGCGAGACCTGAACTTATCCAAGAGTACAGCGGAAATTCTAGGTTCACAACTATAGCAATAGAACCGGCATGAAGATGATGTAAAAATAACTGATCAAAGAGAGCATCATACAACTTTTTCATGTTTTTTTTTACGTGAAGCCGTTATTTGTTACGGCAACAATATGAGGTTAGATTTCTCGCATGTACCTCATATGATAGGTATGGATATTGCACCGGTTTGAATATTATTATTTCTAGCTTGGTATCAGGGAGAAAATCGACACATGAAGTTTGCGATGCTAAGGATTTGGAGGGAACCTAGTGATCGTGTCCATGACTTTTATTTTGGTATGCTTAATCAAAGTAAGCGTCTATCTGGTGACAATGCAGAAAAGATTTTTTATCCTTATCTTCCGTCAACAAAGTCTCCGATGCCTCCTGATGAAAATTTGCCTGTACCGGCACGTTCAGGATTAGATAGCTTTGAAGTTCAAGCGTAACAAAGTTCAACAGAATCTAGTGTACAACTAACCAACACTGATGGTAATGTTTTCATGACATAATCGCAGTTTTGTGCCATATTTTATTAGCTCAGGTGAATTTAATGATTTAGTGCGAGACCGAACTTATCCAAGAGTAAAGCGGAAATTCTAGGTTCACGACTATAGCAATAGAACTTGCTTGAAGATGATGTAAAAATAACTGATCAAATAGAGCGTCATACAAATTTTTCATGTTTTTTTACTAGAGAAGCTGGTATTTGTTACTTAGCTTAAAAGCAGTTCTGCTCTACAACAGAAACCTATTGCCTAGTCATCCTCTAGTACACTCTGTATAGTTGGAAGAAAGATATGATAGTGTGAAAATCATACTAGAAAAATTAAGATACACAGAATGCCAATGGCCAGTGATCGGTGATTTTAAAATGCTTGCTTTCCTAATGGAAATGCGAGGTGGATATACTAAATACCCTTGTCACCTTTGTTTATGGGACAGCAGAGTTGACTCAGTCATCAACGCCATAAATGGCTTGAGCGCGTCGAATTTCAGATTGGAAAACATAACGTAAAGGCGGACCCAATCGTAAAGCCCCAAAATACACACACCACAAAAATTGTCGCATCACCTGGTATTCTGAATTCTACAATCAACTAAGCAGCTCGATCGCAGTTTCTTTGTCAACATATGTTTTTGGACATATGAGGGGAAAAAATCTCATCTATGTAGTAACATTTGTTTCCATATGATCTCAAACACGTCTGAAACAAGAATGAGTTTATTTGACTATCAGTATTCATTCAATTTCTCTTCAGTTTTCACGCTAAATTAATGCAATTTTTCTGTGTTTCTTGTTGATTTTCGAATCTTTAAATTTATTGTTATGGCTGCTGAACGTCCTGGACGCTATTTGAGTGATCATGAAGTGGTAAGAATTGTAACACCTCTAGAGGAGGGGTGAAGCCAACGTTACGTGGCTAACTTGTTGAATGTTAACTAAAGCACTATTTCAAGAGCAATTAATCGGTACCACGAAACAGGGGAATATGGAAGAAGGGCCGGTTAGGGAAGAAATCAGATAACAACACCAGTTGATGATCGTCAGAGAAGATGATATCAGACCAAGGGTGGCTTCTACCGGCCGGCGTCTCACCAGAGAGCATCGAGTTGCAAGACTTCAGTTTGCGAATTAACATACAAATTGGGGTATTTCAAAATGGTCGAATGTTCTCTTTTCCGACGAGTCCAGGTTCTGTCTAGTATCAAATGATAGTACCCTTCAACCCAATGATTGGCGAAAACTTCATTTATATGCATGATAATGCTCGGCCTCATGCAGCTAGAGTAGTTACAGAATTTCTGCAAAATGCCGAAATTGATATTTTAAGATGGCCAGCCAAAAGTCCCGACTTGAATCACATAGAACATGTTTGGGACAACATGGGGTGGCAAATTCAGCAACGCCTTTTAGAATTAGAAAATCTCCTTCCTGAAATTCCGAGACGGATACTGGCAGTAATTAGGGCCCGGGGAGGAAACACTAGATTTTGAAAATGATTAGTAACCATTCGATGCTAGTTGATTGGTCTCTTCGCGAATGTTTGAAGATGGTAGAATCTTTTAATTTTTCATTAACTCGAAAATTGTTGATATTTTCCATCATAAACTCATCTCTTTTGAATGATATCTTCTTATTTAACACTTCTGAAAGTTACCAAGTTACTCTTGAATGACCAACCTAAAAGTTTATATAGTATTATCGTAAAAGTAGGGTGATGCGACAATTTTTGTGGGGAGTGTATATTGATGCGACCGCTACATATAAAATTAGGGTTGATGAAGCAGTTCGTAAAAGCTCTGGATCCAAACTCTAAAGCTTTCGAATATTTCAGGGGATTTCTCCCCAAATCATCTGAAGCTAAAGCTAAAGGAGGTATTTCCATTGGTCCGCAATTAAAACAAATAATGAAGTGTAATGACTTTATGAAGCTTCTCAATGCTGGCGAAAAAACAGCCTGGGTAAATTTAAAGCAGTAGTTGATAGTTTTCTTGGAAATCATAGAACTATTCACTATGCAGAATTGATTGAGAAAATGCTTCAAAGCAGATTTTGGGCAGCAGAATATCGCATAAACTACATATGCTACATTCTCATTTGGACGCCAAATATGTAAGGATTCCCATTTTGATCATTCATTCATACTTAGATTTATATTCAATTTTCAAATTTCAAATTTTCATTTGCAAACCAGAAAGTGGAGTAAAATCATTTAAAATATAATAATTTGTCTTTTTCTCCACCTACTTAAGAATTAACCCTTTCCTATTTTATTTCACTCTTAGCAACATTTCTGCAAGTTCATTAAGAACCACTTCTCAAATTGATTCCCTTTTGGGAATTCACAAAACCTACAGGAGTTGACAGCATAATTAACATTGCCAAGAAATGAAGTTTTATCTAAATAAAAATAGAAGAATTGAGGAAAATCTCTCTTTGAGCTACCGAAGGTTTTTTGCACTATAAATTGGTAACAATTTGTGCAGTAGCTGTACAAAAATAACTTTTGATGAATGACAAGTAGTTCCCATAATGTAAATGATACCCAGAAAATTCAAAAGAATTTACATTATAACAGTAAAAACTATGAATTTGGATCATTTAGTTTCTGAAATTTAATTTACTCACCATCTGGTGCCCCATCACAAACTACAAGATCAGCGAAATCCCCTTCAAATTGTTTAATTATCTCTTGTGCTGTGGACAGTTTGGTAATATCACCTTGAAGCTGAATAACACCAGGAAGAGGAGCCATAGGTTGAAGATCAACAGCAACTATTTTCACATTTTCATCGGGCTCAATTTTTTCATCTTCATCTCCATCATCATCTTCCTGATTGTCATTACTATCATCCAAATCATATCTTGGAGAAACAGTGATTTTCTGTTTCAAGTACAACCTACGAGAAAGAACTTGACTCCAACTACCTGGGGCAGCACAAAGGTCAACTGCCTTGCTTACACCTGTAAAGCATCATTATACTAAAATAAAATATATATGACAGATTTAAATGAAATAACCATAAAAATAGTTGAAAAGGATTATGTGTAGCTATTTACTTTAAAGAAATCATATAATAAAGAAAATTAAATGTTGAATTCCTATAGATATTATATTACTTTAATTTACACCTCATCTTTCAAATAAAATGATATTTCATCATATACTAGTTCTGTTATCGATTCACTATATTTATTTAAAATCATTTTTGAAGAAAACTCTAATGACGCAATAACCATTTTTCACTGATGAAATAGATTTGGCTGTTACTAGGAGATATGTAATTAACATTATGAGGATTGCAAATATTACTACGTAACATATCACTGTTTAAGACGAGAAAGTTTATTCGCGAGTTTTAATCTCATTCTTGTCTGATGATAAGAGAAAGCTCAAAATAGCTATAACATTGAATAAGATTTTCCATCTTACACAGTGATATTTTTATGTAATAATATTCCCAATCCTCATAACATTTTTCAGTGATTAATAGTACAAATCAACTATTTTACAAGGTTTCGCATGAATGCCCTCCATCATTCAAAATCAATTGTAAAATTTCATTAGAACATTATTCAATAGATTCTCGAAAGATTAATATGAAATGAAATGCAACAAAGTATTCTATTCAATCAGGTCAAAGGAGCAGATAAATATATGAAATGTTTGGTATTTTGAATTAACCATAGTAATTATATTATTCCCTGCCTGTTTGCAAACTTTGAGCATCGACTTTTTATTTTCATTAAGCAGTTACTATTTCTGATAACATTTTGCAAAAACCAGTGAGTAAAATATTGGATGCTTTAAAATTAAAATCTTGTAATGTTCAGGAAAAAGCTGGGAAGCCTACCAATTTCGATCTTTACCTTCAAGTATATCATATTTCTCATCAATTTGTAGTAGTTTGTATGCACTCCTAGCTCTCCAACCATGTTCCTTCGCTTTTCTATAATATATATCACGTTTATCCTTAGATCCTTTACCCATTTCAACTAGAACTTTAATTGAATCAAAACAACAGTCAATAGAGCACCAACTTCTAAGCCAATAAATGCAAAAACGCAGAAAAACTACAAAACCTTCATAATGCGAAATAATGAACAAAATGAAAAGATTTCGAAAAAGTTATCTCATATCGACATTTTCGGCACAGCAAAAAGTCCTCTGCTGGTCGATAATTCAAAAAAATCTTTAAAATTGTAAGGTTAGAACCAAATCCAGAGAAAAATAAGTATTCATCTTCTACACAATATATAAATGACCTCGATACTTGGTGAAGATCATTCTACGGAAGAGACCTCACATTCTCTGATCAGACTTGCAGATAATAGTTAACTATACATTATTGAAGAGTAGGACATTAGATATTATTGATGAAGAATTACTGATTATCAAAATATACGGATTGGTAACGTCCCCATTTTTCTAACCGGAATTTGAAGTCAGAAAAAAATCCCAAAAAACAATAATCTGAAAGTAGTAGCACATAAACAACATCAAATGAACACATTCACATTTGATGTATGCAAAGAGCAGTTAAATAAGCTATGTTGTCGAAAAATTACCGATTTCAAGAATCTTAAAATTTGTGAAGATTCATTCATAAATATTATTCTATAAAGTTGAAATATAGTTAGCAGCAGGTTCGAAACTAATTCCAGGTGACCAATTCCATCTTCGCCTTGAACGTTAATCATTCAAATATTTTCTATACAGAAAAACTCTTTACAGAAAAGCTCTTATTATTAACTTACTTCACTTTTAATCTTTTTTAAGATGCAACTCTGGTGCACATGAGGACACAATCTATCGATTATCTCGTCCTTTTTCTCATGATGTGAGTGTCAGCTCATTTTTAGGGTTCCGTCCTTCAAAAGGAAACCCTCATATTATCACTTGGTTTATCAGTCTATCTACCTGTCAAGATTATTTTCTTAAAAACACGAATAGGTATAGAATTGGAAGTGATAACGAATATTCAGGTCATCAATCTCTTGCTACCGCAAAAAACTTCTAAAACCAACCAATCCTAAGAAACTGTTGTCCATGTTGTGTTTCACTACACATTTTGACACTGTAGAGAGAATCAAAACTTATAGGGCTCTTTCTCTTGATCTAGAAACATAAAAATTGGCCAGAAGCAGTGTCTTATTACATAGGTATTGGACAAAATCCAAAAACTGTACGTTTGTACTTGCATCACGAAAAAAAATTCACTATAAGAATTCACAATTCTATACAAGCTACTCAGATATTCAAATCCTTCGATCTGAGGAAAAAACAAATTTTTCAATCAATGCCGTTTATGTCGAATTCTACTGTGCACTCGACACTCACAATCTATAAGGCATTGGATCAAGCAAACTTGAACAAGTGGATAGGGCGCGTGGAAACTCCATTATTTTGTTTCTAAATTGGCCATACAACACTGCATAACATTCTTTTCGGTTTGAAGCATAAACAAGCAGGGTTACACTAATATGTATTTAAATTGTCAGAAATCTACTAAATTTTGCAAGATAATAAAAAGAAAATAAATATTGATAACGTAATCACCAGTAGAGGATACACTCCCAGACTTAAAAAGAACCTGTATCGACGCCTACTAATCACCCGCCCACCTGGTATTCAACATCAAAAAAATAATCAAAACAAAGACTAGGGGCAGGTCTTGGTAGTTTTGTAATACTTGGCTTTTACCGCTTTATTTATACTGGTACAGTTATTATTGAATCGATTCTAATATATATTTCTCGATATACATATTTTCAATGAAATAAAACTAAAGTATTTAAATTTTCACTGTATTAACAAAACTATGACCGGTTTCACCACATCATGGTGAAACCGGTCTTAGTTTTGTTAATATAGTGAAAATCTAAATACTTTAGTTTTATTTCATTGAAAATATGTATATCGATTTTCATCAAGTAACGACCTCCTCAATCAAATTATTTCTCAATATTTTTAATGAAAACTAACAAATTTTACTACTCTATTGGTAACAAACACGTAAACCTTATACAATAACAAATGAGATACATTCAACTTACATAACAATAAATAATCAAAACTCATTTTATTCTTTACAATTACTTTTATTCGAAGGAAACAATTACATAAACTTTTTACTTCTTTTTATTACCCTTGCTGTTTACTTTAGCATTGGTAGGTAGATGAACACTATGCCCTTCTTTCTTTAAATGTTGAAAAAGCTTATTTTTCGATGGAAAATCTTTTTACAAGTTGAGCAAATATGTAATACTGTTTCTTTCTTTTCTGAACAATCTTCTTCAATTGTATCGGTTCTACATGACTCATTTTCTTTTGTATTCACATTATCCTCTACTAATATTGATTTTGATTCGGTTGCACTTGATTTCTTTGCCTTTCCTTTTTTATTCTTTTTCTTTCCTTTTTTCGATATGAGTAATTCATTATCAGAACTTGTACTTGCAGGAAGAGTAGACAGTTTCAATTCATCATCAGTACTATCAACTCTTAGAACATTTCGACTCTTTTTATTTCTAGGTTTTTTTAAAATTTTTGCACAAATTTCTTCAGAATCAGAATCTTGTGAAACATGGGTAGCTACTAATAACTTAGATTTCTTATTTTTTTTCCTTCTAGGAATATTAACTACATCGATTTCTTCTTCTGAGGAACTAGCTTCTCTTCCTCCACCTGGACTTAACTGCCTTCTGTCGTTTGCTAATTCTCTAGTTAATTCTTCTACTATATCTTCATTCACAGAACTATCTTTTTCCATGTCTGATTCCATATCTTCATACTCCCCATCTTCTTCCAACATATGAGCCTTGAGTATTTCAACATTTTCTTTATGTTTTTTACTACTTTCATGATTTTGAAAGGATTTTTCTGTCTTGAATAATTTATTACAAGCAGCACAGTACAAGTCACTAGTTTCGTCATCAGATTCACTCTCTTCAGAATTTCCAAATTCTTTAGTTAAATTTTTCTCTATTTCTTGTAATTCAGAGGTCACATTCTCAAATTTAGTCCATTCAGCCTGTACTTCAGACTCATTCAGTCTTCTACGTTCTTCCAATTTTTGTTTTCTGATCTCATCTTGCTTCTTCCTGTTCACTTCAATCTTGGCCTCATTTAATTTGTTCCATTCTTGAACACGCTTATCCCTTTTTCTTACAAACGCAACTAAATTTCTGATTTCCTCATTTCGTTCTCTCTTTGCCTTCTGTCTGATTTTTTTATTTTCTTTTTCTACAGCTTTAAGTAGTCTCCTATCCCTTATATCTTTAATGTTATAAGGATCAAGCCACACATAACTTTTTTTAGTGGAATATGACATCCAATGAGCATAGAAAGGATGAACTATATCATCATAATCACTGGTTGATGTTCCAAATGAAGGTATATTGCAAAAGTCCTCTTTGTTTTCATAAAAATCTAAATCTTCCTTCGAAATTTGTTCGAAAATTTTTCTGTAAACAGTATAAAAACCGTTTTCATCGTCACCATATCCCTTGAAGCATGAAGTTGTGAAATATTGGAAAACATCTAAATTATTATCTGCGAATTCAGAATTGGCTCCTCGCAGTATCTGTTCACGATGTCGATCATACCAAGCCCTCTCTTGTTTGTCGCTCAATACTTCATAAGCTTGTTGAACAAACTGAAACTGTTCCTTTGCATTCTCTGAATCCTCCAAATTTTTATCAGGATGCCACTTCAAAGCTAGTTTCTTATAAGCTGACTTTATCTCTGCATCGTCTGCATCTTTAGCAACATTCAACACTTCGTAATGGCAACGCATTTTGAAAATTTAGATAATTTCAACAACAAACGATTTCTTTTTTCTTGAATTTTGACAAGAGGTACTTTAAGGTTATACAACTAACCAACAACGAAATATAGGTTAGATTCGATTGTCATGAAATGAAGTGTAATTTTTACAGTACAGAATAAGAGAAAGCAGCTAAAAATGACGTAGACTGCGAGCATTTAATGGAACGCCCAGATCAACAAAGTTTTAAAACCGATCATATCAACCGGTAATCTTTTCAGAGAAAAGATACCTATTGATTATAAATTGTGGTACTAATAAACGTAATCACTATCATAATCGCTGATAATTATTATATACCAATTTCATTTTGAAATATTTGTTCCTAAAAGCTCCGCTAATTGTAAAGAAAGTATCTATTTCTGCAAATAAGACTTAACTAACATATCGTGTGTCCAGCTGAAGTTAAATTTGGTTTCAAGCATATTTCAAAAAGCTGTGGTCATATAAAAATTCATATTAACTGCTCAATATGAACATTACGGAACCATAACATTTAGGTATAACTTGGATACATGAATGAGCAATATTTGTTCGGAGAAAAAATCCCTAATGTTTCTTTTAG
The DNA here is from genome assembly GCA_013387265.2 of Cryptolaemus montrouzieri. NCBI lineage: Eukaryota > Metazoa > Arthropoda > Insecta > Coleoptera > Coccinellidae > Cryptolaemus > Cryptolaemus montrouzieri. The sequence goes on from JABFTP020000185.1 coordinate 110,328,504, forward strand.
TCATGCTTTTGTTTTGATTGACACTACAATTTTTAATTTTCATAAGATCTCTCATTATTGTTTAACTAATTACCGGACATTTTCTCCTCTTCTTCAATTTATTCTGCGAAGATTAGAAAAAAATTGTCGAATGCGACTTGGACTCTTGCAATTAGTATATTTTGATTTCAGTTCTCAAAAAATTATATATGCATTATTCGTGTATTTAGTAGTAGTTTTAACCAAATTTGGAATTTAAAATGTATTTTATTACTTGAGTGTTCAACGTTTTCACCACTTGCATATCGAAACAATCGCGTGAACGTCAAAATACATATTAAATGAATTAATAGATATTATGGGTGTCAACCTTGAAATTTTCTGATGATAAATCATCCTTATGTGCCAACATCGGCAAAAACATGCTCCTATTATTGTTTCGATACCTAACTTTACGCAAGGCTTTCGATTGTCGAGTTTTCACCCTGGAAATCCATTTAATCGTTGCCTAAGTTGAAGCATTATTATCCCTAGCGAATGACGAGCCTCGATCACAATTTATCACAAAATAATGGCTTTCGGATTATGCCCTATTCATTGTTTCTTGCAAAATTTCAGGATTTTGGTAGAACAAGAGGATGAAGATTAATTTCAAACTTGATACGCCTACGCGTTCCTGAGAGAATGTGAATAAGTTTATTATTGCAAATTTTTTTCTGATATAACTGAAAATCTACAGTTTTCGCTTTTTTGCGTTTACTTTTTCAATGATTTTTGTAGAAGTTAAGCAATTGTTAACCAACGAAATGCTCACGGAACTCCGTTCCCATACAAAATTTCAAAACCACAAAAATGTTTTGACTTGGTATGAAAATCTGTCACTTTCTAAAGGTCTCCTGACATATAAACATAACAAGATTACGCCATAAATATATTTTGGTGTTTAAGTCCCCCTGCGAACTGAAGCCACAAACTTGTGACAGGAGTTGTTTATTATTTAGATATGTCCAAAGCATTTTAAATGAAGAACAACAAATGTTTTAGAATCTTCAGGAAAATTAAAGAGTAATCAATAATGCTAAATGAACAACATAAAAAGAAATCAACGAATACATATTATGTAGTTAGTATCGTTAGTTATGATCTAGAATACAGAAAAAATATTATGGTTTTTACAATTTGTCCAAACCTTCCATCTAACATAACTGTCTCGTTTATTTAGTTCCTGGGAAGGTTTTCATCCACCCAGAAGATAAATAACAAGAGAATCAATCTGATATGTCGTTCTTTTCGTTAGTTATGATCGAAAGCAGTGGCGGCTTGTGATCATAGAGGGCGGCACTGTAATGAGTTGCAGTTTATGTCAGTAAAATATAAAATCAAATTTTACCAATACAATTAACTCAGCTGTCGCTGCTGTTGATGAACATTCAATAATAGACTCAGATACAAACAATGCAGAAGTCAATATAGAATTAAGATAAGTGTTCTAAATCAAAAGGAGCTGCGAATCTTAGTATTTTAATATTTTTCTTCAAACCGAATCCATACATCTCTTTCTTTCGTAGTAAACTTGTCAATCGTTCTTTCATTTAGATCCAGAATAGACTAAAAGTTTCTGTTCAATCGACAAACAAGTCAAGGCGGATTTTTCTATTTTCTGATTTCTTTTTTTTCTCTAAATCTTTTCTATCACCATAACGCCGTAACGAACAATATAAAAATGAATTATACATTATCATCCATTGAATCAAGCGTTGTGGTAGTCAAAATTCACTTTTGAATTTCTGAATTTTTGAATTTTCAGATTTTATGTCATCTTTTTAAATTTTGTCTTTCATTATTTATTCATTCGAATGATATAAGGGGAATTGCATATCAAAATATAAAACAAAACCATATTGCTTAGTGTCAAATTTTGTTATGAGTCAAAACTCGATCGGGTGACAGTATGTAATGGATAATGATTAGAAAGTTCAGGAAAATAAATAAAATTGGGTGACCTATACGTAATATTTATTTTATTGAAGAGAACAAGCAGAGAAATCTGGGGAAAACCCCTTTACTTGCCCGTCGCTGATGCATCAGTAACAGCTAGTCTGTAAGTGTGTTGTGAACAAAAAGAGTAAACAGACTAATTGAGTTAAGGTTTGTTTGTTTGTTTCTTATTCCTTTAACATGCTCTATTTCCGCCTTTCGGCCAATGACACGCCGGGGAATTCTGTCACATCACTAACCCGGGAATTTTGACGAGCCCCGCTCGTGTCGACGGTAGGGATCTTTAATGTCCAACACATCTCTGTTGGACAAGACCGACGACTTTACATCTCCTCAGAGAGATGGATACTCAAGCGATTCCCAGAATTCGAAAAATCCCACCGACTTTGTGGGGATTGAACCCAGGTAACTCTGTGCAGGAGACAAGTATCATATCCCCTACGCCATCGAGCGGGCTTGAGTTAAGGTTTCATTTTTGCAGAAGTCAGAAAAATAAAATGAAATGCCGTGTCAGTAATACTGAATGGAATTTAATGATGCAACCCAAGCAACAAACGAATATGATACCATATGTTTATACAGGTTGTTACGTAATAGTATGTCACAACTATGTGCAATTTTAAGAAAAAAAGTTCATATAAACATAGGTTCGTTACGGAGCTACAAGGTGTTGAAATTTCCGGAAAAAAATGGTCATTACAAGTACGGACAGAAATACAACAGAAGCTAGGTGATTATATCAGGTGCACTTTCCAAATCGAGTAACACTAGACAGGCGAACATTTTCAAATATCCACAGAAGGTTGAGGGAAACTGGTACTTTTACTGAAAATAATCATTTAAAAGGTGCAATTCAAGTTATGAGAACTCCAGATATTGAGGTTAGGTTAGGCTGAGTTTTGAATATTATTGATTTCTATCCTCATGAGAGTACAAGAAAAAATTGGAAATCAGTTGAATATATCACATATTCTTGTTTGGAGGATTCTTCACGACTTTTTATTGTACCCGTTTCATATTCAACGCGTCCAAACTCTACTTCCTTGAGATTTTCCTTGAAGACTGAATTTCTGCCGATAGTTCTTAGATAAAATTGTAGAAAATGCTCTTTTTGATAGTGAAATAATGTTCACAGAGGAAGCTAACTTTTCGAGATCTGCTATCACAAATTTTCAGAATAATCATTATTGGGCTGAGGAAAACCCTCATTTGATTGAGAAATCTTATCATCTAGAACAATTCTCACCAGATGTCTAGGTCGGAATAATTGAAAAATATTTGATTGGGCCATTTTTCTGCCTTACAGACTGAACGGTCCCGCCTATAGGCCATTTTTTGAGGAGGGTTTACCTTTATTGATCGAGAATGTGCCACTTTTGGTGAGAAACATAATGTGGTTCATGCATGACAGGGCACCAGCACATTTTAGTGAAGAAGCTAGGGAATTATTGAATAATACATTCAACAATCGCTGGATATGCCAGGGTTGGCCAGAACCATGGCCTCCTAGGTCCCCAGACTTAAATAGTTTAGACTCATTCTTATGGGGATATCTTGAAAGTTCAGTTCATACCACTCCAGTGAACACTGTAGAAGAATTGAGAAATCGAATAATAACCTCATGTTCATGATAAGAAATAGCTCAGGAATATTTCAGAGAGTATGTGATAATATGCGAAGAAGGACACAGGCCTGTATTCTTGCTGGTGGAGGACAGCAATTTATTTAGTATTTAATTATTCTTCTTTTTTAGTTTGATATTGAATGAGTATAAGTCGAGTCTCAGAAGACGAGTTATCAAAATAAAAGCAAATTTTGGGCATACGAGTATTTCTATTATTTTCTTTTTATTTAGCGAATAACGTACAATTCAAATAAATCAAATTCAATAATTTTTCACTCGAAAACGGTTGGAGATACGAAAAAATTACTCATGTGAAAAAAGTTTCTAAATTGAACGAAGATGGAGAAAATATATTGTACGCTGATCAGTGGCGTACTGCAGAAAAGTTTAAAAGGTCAAAAGAAGACATGGCTCCGGAAAAGAAAACACCTTGAAGATTCTAGTTAAAATTTAGGACGTGTAATGATTGCAGGCTGTGAAAAATAGCAAAAAACCAATTTTTTCCGTAACGAAGCTTTTGAGAACCTATGTTTATATGAACTTTTTTTCTTAAAATTGCACCTAGATTTACCTCCTTAAGTTGTGACATGTAACACCCTGTATTAGAACCATCTGGAAATGGAGAAATAGGACAGTTCAAGACCAAATGACATATTTTTTTCCAGTCTACCGCATTTGCAACTTGGACCATCTACAGGATTCCATTTGAAAAGCATATTATTACAACGATCATGACCTGTTCTTAAACGATTAAATATATACCAAATTTTCCTTCCGAGACCAAAACCAAAAATCGTTCCAGTAGGATCTTATATGCGAAACTTAGAACAACTTTATTTCATTCACTTTTCTGAAGAACGAATCGAAAAAATCACACAGAGCACCGAGCGACCATATCAGTTTCCGAGATTCAGTATCAAAACAAGTGAATTATCCAAATTCTTGGATAATTGAAAAAAAATCCAACTTCTCCCAAATATTTTGCAATGCTGATTGTCTGCGGATATGTGGAGAAATTAAATTGTCAAGGAATTGGGATTGACCAAATAGTACCGCCTTTAATTCTCATGGCATACATCAATAGGGAATCATGTACATGAGCTCTATTTGGCTAGACCGAAGAACAGTAATCTGTAGAAAAGATCAGAGCTAGAGCAGTAGATCTCAGAGAAATCGGCACTCCCATAGGACCCAGCTAATTTTTGTGGAATATTATAAAAATGAACCTAATTCGGATAACAAGGAATAGTTCGAAATAAAACAAGCTATTGAGCCCCTATAACTCTTAAACGAGTGATACTACCAAGAAACGCTCAAAAATCAATCCTCTACCCTCGCCATTCAGAAATCAAGTCAATTCTGATACCACATTCATAACTCGAATTATAATTGGTGATGAGACATGGGTTTACGACTTTGAAATCCCAACCAGTCAATAACCTTCGGTACGGTGCCTTCCAACTGAACCGAAACCGAAAAAACCCGTCAAAGTCGGTCAGAAGTCAGAGTAATGTTGACTGTTTTCTTTGATTATCGTGGTGTTGTAAACTCGGAATTCGTGACAAAAGATAAGACGTAAATAAAAAATATTACCTGAGCGTTGTGCGAAGGTTGAGAGAACAAATTCGTAGAAAAATGCCAGATTTGTGGAAAGAAAACTGATGGATTTTGCACCATGATAATGCATCATCTCACAAGGCTATCATTGTGAATGAATTTTTGACCAAAAACTCAAGAAATACCATCGAAAAACCACCGTATTTACCTGATATGGCTCCGGCCGAGTTTTTTCTTTTTCCAAAACTCAAATTACCCCTTCGAGGTACTCATTATGAATCGATAGAAGACATAAAAGAGAACTGTCGATTCCGGAAAAAGCTTTTGAAGAATGTTTTGATGATTGAGTTATTCGTTGGCATAAATGTATTATTTCGAGAGAGGCCTACTTTGAAGGCGATACAATGAATTTGGATGAAAAATAAATATTTTGTGTTTCATGGACCAGGTGTTTTTTTGACAAAATGTATTCCAACTCTCCACCCGAATATTTTATTTTTGAAAAGTTGCAACTCATCAGAAAGGAACCAATTCTCTGAACGATTATGGCATTACTTCGAGGTTTGGTCTTAATTGCAGAGCTGTTTATTCAAAATGTTCCAGCAAATTGATTAGGAACTACAACAGTACGCCGAGAAATTAATGCACAAATCAAAAAAACCCTTTGTTTCGAAGAAGTTTAGATATAATGAAGAATTATTTCTTCAGTAATCCACCAATACTAAGGAATGCTTGAGAACAATCGAAATGAAAATGGTACTCATATAAATTGAAATGAGACTTTCAATGAAAAAAAATCAAAGCCCTCAACAGCCTGTAAATACAAGATATTTTCACCACTGGCGAGAATTGAATTACGATTCATATTCAAAATCGAAGACCTTATAGCATTCTAATCCATTTCGATTCGTCTTTTGCGAACCTCATTAACGTTAGCTGGCTTCTAATTCTCATTTGAAGTGATTTCGTGATCTTGAAGGTAGTTCCTAACGATATGAGCTCGGCGAGGTCTGGCGTTACCTTGCATAAAGAAAAAGTTGTCATCCATGTTTGAGGCAGATGGTAAATGTTCGTGAACATATAAAAACCACAAAAAATTCAATAACACCAGATAATATCATAATTCTTCATAATTGAGACAGTGGAAAGAAAATGAATGTGTTGAAATGTTTGGAAATCAATAAACTTTGTGAAAACCCAAGTGAAATCAACCTTAATAGCCAGCTAGACATTAATACCTCTTCACTACTTTATTTGTAATTAGGCTAGCATTTAGAAGTTCGTTTTTCCTATAATAAATTTTGGGTAAGTGGATGCTGAAGGTAGAGGATTGATTTCACACGTTCCAAATTAACCTCAAAAACAGTCCTCTTCGAATGAAAAATTGATCTCTTACAGCTATTCATTATCACTCTTTTCCCTGTTGAAGGGAGTTGTCAACTTTTTCTTGGATTACAGAGTATTTTTGACTTATTTATTCCTTTAGAACAAATGATACCGATTTACCAGTATTTAGAGAGATAAATAAACAGTTTTCGAAAAATTAATTTAAAGCGTAAGGAACAATTTTATGATAAAATATTAGTAAGTTGGCCCAGCCATGACCAACTTCAATTTGTAACTCTCCACGTTTTATTTTATTCCTATTTATCAGATAAACGTCATTTTTTCAGAATGTCTTCTTCTTCAACAGTCAAAAACAAAGTTGCTTCGAAAGAAAAAGTCAGTTTGGCGAAACTGGCGAAATATAACCCCCTGAACAATGACATGCAATTATTCAGAGCCAGTTTATGGGAAGTTATTAAAGATTATGAACCTAAATTGAAAGCATTATATCAAGATGCAATTTCCAGCAAAACAAGGGTATTAAGTTGATCAATTTCGAATTAGATAATTCAGAATTGGATTTTAGCTTCCTAGAGATGACGAAAGATGTTATTGCCCGGTTATAATTTTGTTATTGGAGTCGGTACATAAACAAGTTATTAAGGCAATAAATTGGAAAAACTTTCCTATGAGCGGTGAAGTTTTCTTAACTTTCATTTCATTTTGCGAAAAGTATAATACTTTGAATACTTTGAGGTAAGTTTGATTAGATATTGATTTATGCGGTTTTCATCAGAATTGATTTCTATTTAGCCACACAAGTTTCCATCGAAACACATTAGTGTGGTTCTAGTAGAATTTTAATCAAATTCATGGATATTTCAGGATAACTGCAAACTTCAATAATCAACAATAGGTGTGTTGACTTTTAAATTTTGCGCCTGATAAAAGAAACAAGTAACTTAGGGAAAAATAGCTCAATCAATAAATGGTCATTGATTCCTAGAGAACAATCAATGGATCAATTCAGAAGAATTCCATTTCGTGTGACTAACGGTGTAGCAGATTTTTAAAGAGGAATTGATAGTATAATACAACGTGAGGGACTCGTGGATACTTACTCCTATTTAGATGATGTGATCAAAAGGAGCATGATAAAAATTCGAAGCGTTTCATGGAAGCTGCCAGGAAGCACAATTTAACTCTAAATAATGAAAAAAGTTCTTTCTCATTGCGATCAATCAACTTGTTAGGCCATTCCATTACAAATAAGACTATAAGACCAGATCCAGAGAGGCTTAAGCCCTTACAGGAGCTGCCTTCTCCAGGTAATGCAGCGTCTCTCAAAAGAGCTGTAGGTATGTTCGCAAATTTTTCAACTAGTATTCCAAGATTTTCTCAGAAGATAGCGCACTTTCTTTCCTCTTTCAGTAGAAGCACTTGAAACTTTTCATGCACTAAAGCAAGACATAGAGAATGCTGCACTTGCTCCTATCAATGAAGATGCCATATTCACGGTCGAAACAGATGCATCTGAAAATGCTATAGGTGCAACACTCTCAATTAGATAGGCCTGTGGCAATTTTTTCAAGAACGCTATCTGGATCTGAATGTCGACACGCATCTGTAGAGAAGGAAGCATATGCTATAGTTGAAGCTACACAGAAATGGTGCCATTATCTTATGGGCCGCCACTTTCGTCTCATCACTGATCAGAGACCTGTCACATTTATGTTTGTTTTATCTCTTGTAAGATTAAAAACGAGAAAATTTCGCGATGGAAGTTAGAATTATCATGTTTCAGCTACGATATTATCTACAGATCTGGAAAACAAAATGAAGCAGCTGATGCTTTCTCACGAATTTGCTCACCAACGATATCAGAAAAGACCGTCTTGCATAACTTCATGATTCTCTATGTCATCCCGGAATCACCCGAATGTATCATTTGATTCGTAGTAAAAATTTACCATTTTCGGTTGAAGATATAAGGCAGGTAATTTCCAGCTGCTCAGTATGCTTTGAACTGAAACCTAGATTCTTCAAACATATGGGCACACTCATAAAGGCTACATCTGCATTCGAACGCCTAAATATAGATTGCAAAGGTCCTTTGCCGTCTTCCTCCAATAACTGGTACCTACTAACGGTAACTGATGAATCACGGTATCCTTTTGCTGTATCATGTCCAGATATGACATCACAAACAGTTATTTCCTCTTTGAAGAATATATTTTCTCTGTTCGGAACTCCAGCTTACATTCACTCGGATAGGGGAACTTCATTCATGTCCCACGAACTCAAAACTTTTCTTAATTCGAATGGTATTGCAACTAGTAGAACAACACCCTACAATCATCAAGGAAACGGACAGGTTGAAATGTGTAATGGCATAATATGGAAGACTATAGAGCTTACACTTAAGTCAAAACGGAAACAAATGAAGAATTGGGAAACTGTTGTCTCTGATGCTCTCCACTCAATCAGATCCCTATTATGTACTGCAACAAATGAGACTCCTCATGAAAGAATGTTCCACCATCCTAGACGATCTAGTAAAGGTCAGTCAGCATCTTCCTGGTTACTTGAACCTGGCCCTGTTTCTTCACGATGTCCAAATAGAAATTCATGATTCTTTTGTGAAGGAAGTAATGCTCTTAGAAAGAAATGCTGAATACGCTCACATCAATCATTCCGACGGAAGAGAATCTGCTGTTTCAACTCGGCATCTCGCTCCAATGCGAAAAGATAAAGAGTAGACTCTCCCAGATTCTACTATGACAGATGCAGAATAGTCTAAACCCCAAGATAAGATTACAAGTCAAGAAAATGATGGATGAATTTTAGATGGTACTATCAGTGAATCCGTTGAGGGCAATAGGACCAATTTAATTAATCAAACTACCGATCCAAGAAATTCTCCATTCATCCGACGAAGTTCTAGACTTTGAAGAACTCCTGCTTATCTTGAAAATTATGAACACCATCAGTTTAAGGATGGGGGTGAATGTGGTGAATTAGATATTGTTTCTTAGTTGTCATTCTGACATAAGTTATTTAATCGCAACATTTAAATGTACGCTCGTTCTTTTATTTTAATAAAGCCTTGTTGAAGGTCAATTTGTCAATTCTATCACTTACTCCATGAAGATCGATACACTTTTGCATGCGCTTAAACCAATTTTCGAAACACTTATGCTCCTCCGAATGAGATACTTCCAAAACAAGATTTCGGAAGGCTTCATTTGCCTCTTCTGCCGTCGAAAATCGTTGCCCACGAAGTTTTTTCTTGATGTGCGCAAACAGAAAGTTAGGTGCCAAATCGAGACTATAAGCTGGATGGCCCATTAATTCGATGTTGTGGGTGTTCAAATACTCAAATCGTATGCGCTGAGGTGCGTGAGCTTGCATTGTCATGATGCAGAATAATTTTATTTCTTTGACTTTGATTTCCTCAACTCATCGAACACTTGTTTATTTATTTATTTATTTTCAATAATCGGAATCCCAACAGGTAAAAAAACCCAATAACAGGAATTCTCTACAGTGATACAATTTAAACATGCATTCAATTTTATAACAGAAATCAACTCAAAAATCAAAAATTAAGCTTCATAAATTCTTATCAGTTAAGAGGTGAATTTTTGCTTGAACACATATACGCTTAAGACGAAAACATCCAAGCTACTTAAATAATAATCGAAGAATCTCATGGAGCTCAAAAATACAGAATTATTAAAAAAGCGGTTTTTTTTATGCGCGCTTCCCAGGAATAGGCGAACCTGTTACACCACATAAGCGGGCGCCTGGGAAGAATTGAGGTGTCTGTTTACTTGCTTCTTGCAGAAGGCCAATTTGTGGGATGTTGGGAAGATGTTGGACGGAAGCGAGTTCCACGACTCACTGGCCCTGTAAACGAAAGAATTCTTATAGATAGAGGTTCGAGGGGTCGTTAAATGTACCGCCATATGATGAGAACTCTTTGCCAGCCTAGTGTTGCGGCAAAACATGGGTCTCCTTGGAACAAGGTCTTTCAGCTCCTTGGAGCATCTTCCGTGGAAGTATCTGTAAAACAGAGAAAGAACAGCAACTTGTCTTCTGACAGCCAGCGGTTGGAGGTTGCGGGTCATCCTTGGATGGTCGTTGAGACGCACAGCCCGTTTTTGCACACTATCCAACATCCGCAACGAATGTTTGGGTGCAGATCCCCATATATGGGAACAATATTCCAAAGCAGGTCAAATCTGCGTCTTATATAGAAGCAACAGCTGAGATGACGTGAAGTATCGCTTGGCTCTAAGAAGAAAACTAAGTTTAACTGATGCCGACTTAGCTATTGCTGATACATGTTCATGCCAGCAAAACCTGGAGTTGACCGTTATTCTGAGAAGGTGCATCGAATCTTTGGATGCAATTTGTTGGCCTTGCACCATTAGAGGAGGTTCTCTAGCGGGGACCTTTCTAGGAAACGTAGTTGCTTGCGTCTTCCTCCCGTTGAAGCTCACCAGGTTCAACTGACCCAACTCAGATATCCTCCGTAAGTCAGAGTTTAAATTATTAATTTGTTGACATCTCTGACACTGAGATTCCGCAGCTGTAATCGGCCGCATACTACTAAAAGACGAAACCAGGGTAAAAGCGTCTGCTAAACCGAAGATTATGTTATCTGTAGATGACGGAAGATCGTTTCTCTGTAACAGAAACAAGGTTGGCAAAAGAATGGATCCCTGAGGTACATGCCCGGTTTTCTTGAAAAAAACTGGCGACCATTTGCTTCGAAATGCTTCGTGCACAAACAACATTTTTTGGGTTTGGCTCGTCTTGAAAGACCCATCCTGTCGATTGTTGTTTAGTTTCAGTATCGTACGCTTATATCCAAGATTCTTCTCCTGTAACGATTTTGAAAACGTCTTTTGAAGTACCGTAGTCGAAAATTTACAACATTTCTTTGCGCCAAACGACACGAGCCTTATTTTGAGCAATTCTTAAGTTATGTGGTATCCAACGCGAACAAATATTTTTGACAGACAAACGTTGATGCAATATTGAATGTACCCTGGTGGAACTAATGCTAAGGGTTGTTTCAATCTCACGGTAAGTCACATGGCGGTCATCGTGTATCATTTCGCTCTCGCTATCGATGGTTTGTTGCTAAACAACTGATTTTGGACGATCTTCATGAATTTCGACACTGAGTGAGTCACGGCCAAGTGTGGAGCTGCATCACCAAATTGCTCGCAGCACTATTGTCGAGTTAATCCACGTCGAAAATCGTAAAAAATCATCAAACACAAATGTTCATGTGTCAATTCCATTTTTTGTCCAAGTTGAATTTTTCAAATGACTATAAACATAACAAAGCTCACTCGTACGTCAAAGTGTTGAAAGTATGTTTAGGTTAAAAAATGTCAAAATATACCAGTGGCGCAAAATTAAAGATGCAACATATGTAAGCTTTTTGAAATATTCCGAAAAATAATTTTGAATTTTTCTTTATTTCATTTTATTTTGAATTTAAACACACCACAAAAATTGTCGCATCACCTGGTATTCTGAATTTCACGATTAAGCAGCTCGATAGCAGTTTTTTTGTTGACATATGTTTTTGGACATATGAGGAAAAAAATTCTTATCTATGCAGTAACATTTGTTTCCAAATGATCCAAAACACGTCTGAAATAAGAATGAGTTTATTTGACTATCAGTATTCATTCAATTTCTCTTCAGTTTTCGAGCTAAATTAATGCAAGTTTTCTGTGTTTCTTGTTGATTTTCGAATCTTTGAATTTATTGTTATGGCTGCTAAATGTCCTGGACGCTATTTGAGTGATCATGAAGTGGTAAGAATTGTAACACTTCTAGAGAAGGGGCGAAGCCAACGTTACGTGGCTAACTTGTTGAATGTTAACCTAAGCACTATTTCAAGAGCAATTAATCAGTACCACGGAACAGGAGAATATGGAAGAAGGCCGGTTGATAATCGTTGACTTCGTTTAACCCTAAGATTTCAGCACTGTACGGCTAGAATACTACAAAATGAACTTGCACTTTTCAGAAATGTGCATATTTCATTGAAAACTGTTAGGAACAGGCTCAGACAAGACGATATCAGACCAAGGGTGGCTTCTACCGGCCCGCGTCTCACCAGAGAGCATCGAGTTGCAAGACTTCAGTTTGCGAGGGAACATGCTAATTGGAGTGTTCCAGAATGGTCGAATGTTCTCTTTTCCGACGAGTCTAGGTTCTGTCTAGTATCAAATGATAGACGCATGCCTGTATACAGACGACCTGGGGAACGGTATCAGCAATGCAATATCCGGCAAACCGAAAACTTCGGAGGGAGCTCAGTAATGGCGTGGGGAGGCATTTCTTTCTATGGTCGAACTTAGTTAGTGCTTGTGAATAATGGAAGAATGACAGCAGCCAGATACATCGCACATATCCTTGAACCCCATTTTGTACCCTTTGGCCCATTAATTGGCGAAAACCTCATTTATATCCATGATGATGCTCGGCCTCATGCAGCTAGAGTAGTTACAGAATTTCTGCAGAATGCCGAAATTGATATCTTAAGAAGGACAGCCAGAAGTCCCGACTTGAATCCCATAGAACATGTTTGGGACAACATGGGGTGGCAAATTCAGCAATGTAGAACACTCCAACAACTAGAAAATCTGCCTCCTGAAATTTGGAACTCAGTGACTCAAGAGTACATCCAAAATTCGTTTGAGGGCATTCCGAGACGTATACTGGCAGTAATTAGGGCCCGGGGAGGTAACACTCGATTTTGAGAATGATTAGTAACCATTCGACGCTAGTTGATTGGTCTCTTCGCGAATGTTTGAAGATGGTAGAATTTCTTAATTTTTCATTAACTCGAAAATTGTTGATATTTTCCATCATAAACTCATCTCTTTTAAATGATATCTTCTTATTTTACACTTCTGAAAGTTACCAAGCGACTCTTGAATGACCAACCTAAAAGTTTATGTAGCATTGTCGTAAAAGTAGGGTGATGCGACAATTTTTATGAGGAGTATATAATAAGTATGCAACGTTTATATTCCGTGACATCTACTTCATTATTACAAAAATTAATATCCAAAACTGCTTTTTAAGAATTCTGTAATGGCATAGTTTTGTATGACTTATGTGACGACAAATGCAATTGGACAAGTTGATGGAAGTGCAGTTGAAGAAAATTCTATAATTTCTTCCCAAACTTATTGGTTAGAATGAATAAAAGAAAATTCGATTTTCACTTATTTTCTATATTTGTAACGCATTTCCACGACAACACGCCTTCATCAGACAAATACAAAATGAAAACTTAACTAAGGTTTAATAATTTATGTATGATCTACACCAGGGGTGCTCAAACTTGAGCTGCTGGAGATCTACCTCAATATTTTTAGACTACTTACGATCGGCTCTGAGAGGCTGTAAGTATGTGTGATGCAGGGTTATCGTACATACACGATACACCCTACCTACCTACCTACCTAGGTAGGGTGTACCGTAGAATATATAGATGTTAGCTTTCCGCACAATATAAATTATTTTAGTCTAGGTTTGGGTTAGGTTTAGTTAGGTTCTTCTCTATAATATCAATGAAAAAACTCATAGTTATTCAGAATAACGAGTTTATTGGTTGTTACAGAACAAAAGAGTTACATATGTTGTTGAACTCAACTAAGGAGTGACTTTGGATGTTGAAGCGTGGCAGCGCATGTCCTCAGCATACTTTTCATAAGATAGTACGTAATCATTGAGTGCTAATCGCAAGCATGATGACATATGATCGTCAGTTAGTCTATTGCGATATTTTGACTTTATCTTCATTTCAGAAAATGCAGACTCGCACAAGCAGATGCTATAGCTTTGAGATGTATATCTAATATAATCTGCACCAACTTATTTATAACAGAACATGAGACTTTCAGTTTCAGTAGCTAATTCCTCAATGTTTTTACATGAAAAAAGATAACTCATAAATGATGCTATATTTGCCAATTTACTGCAATCATAAAAACGCATTTCGAATTGTCCCAAAATATTTGATAATCCAGCCTTATACATATTATAATTCAACTGAGGAATCCTTGCTTTCAAAGACGGAAAATGTTTCAGATCCTTTCTTTTCAGTTGATCTATCATAAGTTGCAATTTACTTTTGAATACGTTTACTGCGCTAATCATCTCAATGATAGTTTTTCCTTTACCTTGAAGCTCCAAGTTATTGGTGTTTAAGTGCATTGTGATGTCAGTCAAAAATACAAATCAGTCAGCCATTTTTCGTTTTTCAACATCTAAGTGTCATCACCTCTTTCGTCTAGAAAACCTGTTATCTCAGTAATACGAGAATTGCTCTAACTATCTTGTCGTTTGATCTCATATATTTCGAAGAAATAAAAATCTTCCACCTCTTCTGGGTTCAAAAATAAAAGCCCAAAACAATATCGGGCCATTTGCCTATTTCTGTGAATTTGTCTCTATATTCGGAAGTCAAACCTAATATTTGAATTTGTCGTTACCAAACTAGTGTGAGATGAAACCTACATCCTATAAATTTTGTATTTGGCCCAACATTTAGCGAGGCATAGTGAATAGCTAATTCAAAATCAATCACTTGTTCTGATGGAGATAATACAATATTTAATCTGGAATAGTAGTTTTTGATTTTTGATAAGCAGAATTCATATGTGTTAGTTTGTAAGTTAAGAGACTTAAAAGACAAAAACCAAAGTATTGTAATGACCATTCAAAAATCCATGATTAGCGAACAGTTGTTAAAAAATTTGAGAAAGAAGGAATGTCTGTCTAGAAATTTGAATTTGTAACCGATTTCATCATTTACCTCTGCGCTAAATCGATGATAAAAGTGTGTGTACAAAAATGCAGACATGAATTATTTTTTAGTTGAATGAATTTAGTGCAAATTTATAAAGAGAAACTGCATTTTTAGTTTGGAAATTAGAAAAAATTTTCATAACACTTCACTTTTTTGTAACGTGTTTATTTTGTTTACTATTAAGCATTTCGGGAAATTATACATTATACAGGGTGTATAACTTACTTATGTGAAAAGTTTCTTCGGTTGGCCGCTAGAGGTCGCCAAATCCAAAGATTTTTTTTTTATTTTTCAAATAATTCGAGTGAAACTCGATCGATAGAAACCATATTTGTTATGCGTAATCGGGTGCGTTATTCACGTTTTTTGAACTGTGCGCGTTTGAGCCAAACTGTTTCAGACAACGAGTTATCAAACCATTTTTTCTCTTGAGAAATTTTGATACGATGAGCGGTTCAATCACAAAAAACAGCTTTTTAATTTCATGATTTCATTTCTTCAACCTCCTAGCAAGTCAGAAATATCAAATATATATTTGACCATGTTGGCTTTGGATTTACTTCTGTGGTCTGGCAGATTGTTATTTTATTAGGCTTGACAACCAACTGTTGACACAACAGTGTTCCTTAAGTTCTTAACTAGGTATTTTGGCGATTTTTTTATCACTAGTAGGCACGGAGATGTACAGTAACTCTGAAATAGTTGATAGGGTTATGGTGTACGGATTTTGTCAAGGCAATGGACGTGAAAGCGCGAGAGTATATGCTGAAAGATTTCCAGATCGCATAGTACCGAACCACCAAACGCTTGGAAATCTGGAGAGGCGCCTCAGCAAGAATGGTTCCTTCAAGCCCAGGAATTTGAATCGAGGACGACAACGAACAGTACGGACGGTAGAACGCGAAAAAAACATTTTGGACATGGTTTAGGAACACCCACAATTAAGCACGCGGCGTTTAGGTTTGCAGTTGGTTGTTCCTAAAACAATGATTCATGATGTCTTGAAGGAAGAATTATTTCATCCTTATCACATTCAGAAAGTTAAGGAATTACTTCCCAACGATCCTGAGAATTGCCTAACTTTCTGCGATTTATCCGAGAGAAGAGAACTCAGGATGTCCACTTAAGAAGGAAAATTCTATTTACTGACGAATACACTTTTACTACGTCTGGCATCACTAACATTCACAGTAAACACGTGTATAGTATCGAAAATCTACATGCTTTTACAAGTACACATCATCAGAATCAATTCAAAATTAACGTATAGATTTCTGTAATTGGCAATTTCATTATTGGTCCGGTAGTGATTCTAGATCGATTAAACGGAGAGGCATATTTGAATTTTCTGCTAGAAACTTTGCTGGATTTTTTGGACGATATTCCAGTATTACTGCGTGTAGAAATGTGGTTTATGCACGACGGTGCACCTCCTCACTTCACTCCAGGGGTTCGCGAGTTCTTACATGCACAGTATGCAAATCGTTGGATCGGAAGGGGAGCTGGTGCTCCTTCAAGTTGGCCAGCACGATCTCCCGACTTGACACCGTGCGACTTCTTTCTTTGGGGTGCTTTAAAATCTAGAGTGTACTCTTCTCCAATTAACACCCGAGAAGAGTTACATATGAGAATTTTAAATGCAGCCTACTCCTTCAAAAATTACCCTGAATTAATGCCAAGGGTCCAATTTAATTTCTTAAAGAAGGATTAACTCCTGTATTCAGCAAAATGGTGGAATTTTTGAACATTTACTATCGTTGAATGAAATTTTGGGTGTACACTAATTAATCGATATTCTGAAGTGATTTGTTTGTTCTTATTTAGTTTCTAATAGGCCAACCTGTTTTCGATATTTTCAAATAGTCATTGTGAAACACTTATTAAATTTTTCTTCAAATTTTCGGATTTTTGGACTATTCAGGATTGAATTTCCTGTTTGCTTGATCCGATTTTGCAACCTAAAAAACATAATTTGGTCAACAAGCGGTTGTCAAGCATAATAAAATAAAAAAATAAAATAAAATGACAATCTGCCAGACTTCAGAAACAAATCCAAAGCCTACATGGTGAATATGTGATATTTTTGACTTGCTAGGTGGTTGAAGAAGTGAAATCATGAAACTGAAAAACTGTTTTTTTGTGATTGAACCGCACATCATATCAAAATTTCTCAGGAGACAAAAAAGTTTGATAATTAATCTAGCTACTCAATGTATAAACAGTTTTGCTCAATCACAGACAGTTGAAAAATTATGGTTGATTAAAAACACGTTCGAGTTTTAAGGTACACTTGTAAAACGTCAATGTCATTGAGTGGATCATTACAAAACGTGAATAACGCAGCCGATTACGCATACCAAATGTAGTTTCTATCGATCGAGTCGTTCTCGAATTATTTATAATATAAGAAAAAAAATCTTTGGATTTGGCGACCTCTAGCGGCCAAACGAAGAAACTTTTCATAAAGGTAAGTTGGCCTAAATCCACTTATTTCGAGCTGAAGAATCTGTGGTATAACGTTCTACACGCAATTTACGGACATCCTGTACATACTACATTGTTTCAAAAATGTACCAAGAATAGGTTAGTGAAAAACAAAATATGTATTTTTCATCCAAATTTATTGTATCGCCCTCAAAGTAGGCACCTTACGACTCTATTTTCGGAATCGACTTCCGTTCTCGTCGCGAATTCTCTGTTATGTATTATATCGAATCGAAACAGATACCTCGAAGTGATCATTTGAGTTTTGGAAAAATAAAAAAGTAGGCCGGAGCCATATCAGGTGAAAACGGGGGTTGTTCGAAGGTATTTGTTGAGTGTTCGGTCAGAAATTCATTCACAATGATAGCCTTGTGAGGTGATGCATTATTGTGGTGCAAAATCTATGAGCTTTCTTTCCTCAATTTGGCCTTTTTCGACGAACTCACTCTCTTAAACGCCGCCTAACGCTCAGGTAATATTTGTTATTTATCATCTGACCTTCTGACAAGAATTCCGAGTGCACAACACTGCGATAATCAAAGAAAACAGTCAACATAACTTTGACGTGATTTTTTTCGGTTTCGGTTTAGTTGGAAGGTGCCATTCCGAAGCTTGTTCACTGATTTGCAGATCAAACTCATAAACCCATGTCTCATCACCGGTAACAATGCATTTTATGAATGTGGGGACGGAATTGACTCGGTATAGTCTTCAACGACCTTCGCGCGATTCAATTTTTGAAGAGTAAATAGTTCTTTTGGAACTTGTCAAGCGCCAAGTTCATTGCTTTTCTATCTGAAATTTAAAAACTTAATCTTAATGACGATATTCAATTACCATTTCCTTTACGTTATCGATTTTAACTACAGTTGAAGATGTTGATAGCCGACCAGAGAGGCAGTCTTCCACCACTTCTTAGACGGTGTTGGATGCACTGTATCACTCATATGCAGGTTTTTTTTTTCAATAAAGTCGATTCAAAGTAAGCCTTCTGTAACGTTTTCAGCTATTCAGCACACGAAATTTCATTTTTCCATTCCATATTTTTATCCTTATAAAAATCACGAAACAGACTCGTGAGAACTGACAAAATTGGGCACTATAAAAAACTAAATGACAGATCACGTTCAAACTCCGCGTCAATATAGAAAATAGTCATGCCAACTTAACAACAACAAAAATGTTGACAAGAGTTTCAAGTAGAATTTTTAAATAATAAATTTCCGGTACTGTTTTGCAGAATATATGTCTTTCAATTTATCACAATACTTTCTGTTCGCAGATTGGAAGATTCTTGCTTACAAGAGGATGATATCACCCTTCTAGCTATATTCTTGAGATCAAATTCGAACGTAACTGATCTGAACTTGAGCGGAAATTCGTATCAGAAAAACTTCAACTCACTGATCATAGATAACAAGTTGAAATACCTCACTCTGAAGTTTTGCGGAATAAACGATGAAGGTATAGCACAGTTGATAAAACCACTGAAGAATGCCTTTCAACCTGTTTTACTGCACCTGAATGTTTCTCACAATAATATTGGAGAAAAGGGTGCTGAACAAATTGCAGCTATGTTGAGAGTTAATCGTATTCTAATTTCCCTAAATCTTGGTTGTAATAAAATAACGGACTTGGGGGCCAAGAAGATTTTGAGTTCTCTGCAAAGTTTTCGTCTGAATCAAGAAGAAATTAGCAAAAGAAGGAAAATATATTACCAGTATTATATTATTAAGTTCAAAGAGGTGAGTAAATACAAAAAAAAGGTATCAATAATAATAATGACAAACATTGATTGGATGGCGTAAAGGAAAAAAATCTAGGTAAACACAATGAGCAAAAGTCTTTGGAAAATTTAACATCATGATATAATACTTATAAATGATTAGTTTCTCACTTATGTATAACGGCATTCACAACAGGAGGTAAATTGAAGTCTAGTTGGTCGTTGTAAATTGGCTGGTTTTTCCTATGAGCAGACGATATTTCAATAATCTCTAAGATGTCCATACTTTTTCCTTTATTACCTCGATGCATGAGTTCAATATTCTCGAAATCTATAAAATGGAAAAGGACGGACATCTTAGAGATGATAGAAATTACGTCCGCTCATAGGAAAAACCAGCCAATTTGCAACGACCAACTAGACTTCAATTTACCTCCTGTTGTGAATGCTGTTATACATAAGTGAAATCACTCATTTTGAATTTAGTATTGTATTACTCCTGATAATGGGCTAACACCCCGAAACATATGTCGAGTATTCTAATAAATAAACACACCACAAAAATTGTCGCATCACCTGGTATTCTGAATTCCACAATCAATTAAGCAGCTCGATCGCAGTTTCTTTGTCAACATATGTTTTTGGACATATGAGGTGAAAAAATCTTATCTATGTAATAACATTTGTTTCCATATGATCTCAAACACGTCTGAAACAAGAATGAGTTTATTTGACTATCAGTATTCATTCAATTTCTCTTCAGTTTTCACGCTGAATTAAATTAAAGTTTTTTGTGTTTCTTGTTGATTTTCGAATATTTGAATTTATTGTAATGGCTGCTGAACGTCCTGGACGCTATTTGGGTGATCACGAAGTGGTAGGAATTGTAACACTTCGAGAGGAGGGGCGAAGCCAACGTTACGTGGCTAACTTGTTGAATGTTAACCAAAGCACTAGTTCAAGAGCAATTAATCGGTACCACGAAACAGGGGAATATGGAAGAAGGACCGGACAGGGAAGAAATCGGATAACAACACCAGTTGATGATCGTCGGCTTCGTTCAACTGCACTAAGAGTTCGACACTGTACTGTAAGGAACAGGCTCAGAGAAGACGATATCAGACCAAGGGTGGCTTCTACCGGCCCGCATCTCACCAGAGAGCATCGAGTTGCAAGACTTCAGTTTGCAAATTGGAGTATTTCAAAATGGTCGAATATTCTATTTTCCGAAAAGTCCAGGTTCTGTCTAGTATCAAATGATAGACGCATGCCTGTATACAGACGACCTGGGGAACGGTAACAGCAATGCAATATCCGGCAAACCGAACACTTCGGAGGGAGCTAAGTAATGGTGTGGGGAGACATTTCTTTCCATGGTCCAACTGAGTTAGTCCTAGTGAATAATGGAAGAATAACAGCGGCCAGATACATCGCAGATATTCTTGAACCCCATGTTGTACCCTTTGGCCCATTGATTGGCGAAAACCTCATTCATATGCATGATAATGCTCGGCCTCATGCAGCTAAAGTATTTACAGAATTTCTGCAAAATGCCAAAATTATGAAGATGGACAGACAGATGTCTCGACTAGAATCCCATAGAGCATGTAGGATGCCTTGTAGAACACTCCAACAGTTAGAAAATCTGCTTCCTGAAATTTGGAACTCAGTGACTCAAGAGTACATCCAAAATTTGTTTGAGGGGCTTCCGAGATGTATAATGGTAGTAATCAGACCCGGGGAGTAAAAAACCGATTTTGAAAATGATTAGTAACCATTCCATGCTAGATGATTAGTTTATTTGCGAATGTTTGAAGATGGTAGAATTTTTTAATTTTTCATTAACTCGAAAATTGTTGATATTTTCCATCTTAAACTCACCTCTTCTGAATTATATCTTCTTATATTACACTTCTGAAAGTTACCAAGCTACTCTTGAATGACCAACCTAAAAGTTTGTATAGTATTGTTGTAAAAGTACGGTGATGCGACAATTTTAGTGGGGAGTGTATTTGTGAAACTTTTGCAAAACCAATCATTTATTCATTATGTTTCACCAAGTGTAAAGCGAGAATTCCGTACATATTAATAATTATAAATACACTTCCCATGTTAATACCGGATATTGAAACACCAGGCGACAATTACTGCATGACATTTAAGATTCATACTCAATATTAATGACCTTATAACATTCTGATACATTTCGTTCCAAATTTCGGTCAGTCTGTTGCGAACCTCATTCATGGTAGCTGGCTGGTTTTGATAGCTTCTTAGTTACTCTATTGAGTATGTTCCAGACCTGTTCGATGGGATTGAGGTCTAGACTTCGTGCAGGACACTCTATCGAAGTGATTTCTATACCTTGAAGGTAATTCCTAACGACGAGACCTTGATGAGATCTGGCATTATCATGCATAAACAAAAATTTTCTACCCCTATACGCCGCAAATGGTATAACATGTTTTTCTAAAATGTAATGATATAACGCACCATTTTTTACGATACCTGATCAGTCCGGGAATTTACAATTCTTCCCCACCCTATTAGTAAACCTCCAATATAGGTACGTTAAAAACTTCACAAACATCTCTCATTTCGACTGTACCTTAGAGAACCTCAATCGTAATGAAAAAGATGAAATCTCCACTCATCTGGAAACAAAACTCTCTCCCAGCCAGCTTCTAAACAGTTGACATTTTGCTTGGCAACATTCAATCGAGTTCTTCGACATGTTGCGATTAAAGCTGGGCCTCGTGATGCGACGCTAGACCTCAAACCCATTTCCTTGAGATGTTGGTTTTATATTTCAGTGCTAATTTGCACTTTACTGTTCTGTCAACGTTGCATTTGCAAGGAGGATATTATTCAAAACGGTCATGAATCGCCGTAGTTGCTCGAGGTCGTCCTTGCACAGATCTTTTCAACAGATTTTGCCATACTCGAATTTCGTGATTTGCGTTGTATTATTACGGAAAATTATAATTTTTAGGAAGAACAAACTTTACGCGTAAAAATTGATCGACAACATCAATTATCAATATGTTGTGTGCGAAAGATCTCAATTCATTTCTTTCAATTTCTTTCTCATGAGAGGAATTCTGTTAGGTTATGTCCAGACATATGCGGAAAAAAACATGTTTTAATAATTAGTTGCCTACCAAAACAGAAATTTGAAATACTGAAATTGTTTGTTTTGGTGCAGTGCATTATACTTAGATTTATCCATTTATCCCGATATTTTTACCATGTGTGTAATTATTCGAAACCTAGTCTTACGAAATCAATTATCTGATATTTACTGTTTTCAGTTAAAAGAATCCGGGTTATCAGTGAGTCCGTCTGTTGAAACTAAGCTTCTGACAACGAAAACCTCATCCACCTCAACAATGAAACTCCTTAAAGGTCAAAGATCATCGAAAAGTAAGCAACGAAGGAAACTTAGCAGATCTGCAACTTCCCTGTCTGAGTGTGAGTAGTTCTCTATTTGTTCTCTACAGGTGTCCCTTTTCGATGTTTTTTTGCTTTCGAGTTATTTTGGATTTCTCGATTTTCCATTTATTATGAAACATTCTGGGGCACTTCATTGAGTAGAAAGCAGGGACGTATTTAAAAATGTTTTTTGAATTATGATACACTTCGACAAAAAAAGGATACGGAAATTCTCATTAAAATTGCTCGGGTTGAGCATTTTCAAGTATTTCAAATTTCTGTATATTGGTAGAACACTCCTTAATTACTATGCCAAACATGAGCGCAATCTGTCAACTACTTTGTTTACGACAGCTGTTGAAGCCAGTGGACCATATATGGTACTCTGGGAGTTTTACAATGGAAAAAATATTGAACAAAGAGTTTTGTCTCAAATTTTGTGTGTTTCAACGAAATTCCGTGTGCTGAATCGTGGAGAATGCTGGAAAAGGCTTATGGATACTCTATTTTATCAAAAACCCAAGTGCACGAGTGGTACGAAGCCTTTAAAGACGGTCGTGAGATCGTCGATGATTTGCCCCGTTCCGGACGAACTTCAACCTCTTCAACCGATGATAACGTCCAAAAAATCAAGAAAATAATGCTCGAAAATCGACATGCCAGTATTAGAGAAATAGCTCGTAATCTCAACATCTCTCGTGAAACCGCTCGTTTGATTTTGGTGAACCAATTGGGCATGCGGTGCGTCGCCGCTTGGCTCGTTCCGATAGAGCTAAATTTTCTTCAAAAACAGTACCGGATGCAGGTAACTGCAGACATGCTGGGTCGTTCGAATTTGGTTCATGGGACGGATAATATGTGGCGAGGTTAGATTTTGTAGACATGGGTCTATGAATACGTCACACTAATAAGACAACAATCATCGGAATGGGTGGGAAAAATGAGCCAAAACCAAAAACCTTCGCCAAAGTCATTCAAAAATCTAGACGATGCTGATTGTTTTCTTCGATATTCGTGGTGTGGTTTATCATGAATTCGTTCCGCAAGGTCAAATGGTCCAGGACTTCTATTAGATATTTGCGTGAAATTATTCGCCGTAAACGGCCGGATTTGTGGCAAAACTATACATGGATTTTGCATCACGATAACGCAGCATCTCATCGAGCCACGGTTATTATTGACTTTAAGACCAAACACTCGATAAATACTATCGAGCAGCCGACTTGTTCGCCTGATCAAGCTCCGTGTGACTCCAGATTGAAATTGCCGCTCTGGAAATCCAGATTTGATTCCATAGACGTCATAAAAGCAAATTCGCAGAAGGAGCTGAAGGCCATCCCTGAAAGCGCCTATAAAAAAATATTTCGATGATTGAAAAAATCGTTGGCACATGTGTGTCGCTTCAAATGGAGTATAATCTGAAGGAGATTCAATAAATATTGACGAAGATTAATGTTTTTGCGTTTTATTTCAAATTTCCGGATACATTTTCGTCACAGTGTATAAACTTGTCATTACCTCAACTTTTCACAAGATCAAATCCGTACTATCCAATTTTTAATGATACTGTGTAATAGGTTTGGTATAATTTCCCGTATGCTAGTAGGCTATTAGTCGGATGAAAAACAGTCCTATCAAAGCATGTAGCCAAGAAACTTTATCATTTCTTTGTTGTTAGTATTTGCATTTTCACGTGCCTTTGGGCTTGGTTTTTAGGCAAAAACTTGTTTGGTATACCAATTATTTTGTCAACTATAAAACTAGTACTTTGGTCGTTAATAAACAATTTAAAAAATAATATAACCATTATCATATATAAACATTAATAATATAATGATGTCGGATCTAACACAAAATTCGATGAAAGATATGAAAAATATCCTCCTATCTTTCGTCGAATTTTGTGTTAGATCCGACATCATTCTCGGTATAATCATTATGCTTTATGAAGGTACCATCTATTGGACGCCACAAAATTGGTGTATCATTAGAACTTTCTTTTTAATCAACAGCATATATATATATCAATATTAATATATTTTTGTTGAATCTAAGTTTTTCTGTTTGAGTTTTATTTTCACTCTTTATTTTGTTTAGCGGATCAGTGTCGGTGTGTTAGGTTTACTTAAAGAAAAATTAGATAAATATACTGCATACAGTCATATGACTTTGCAGTTTTATGTTTATTTTATGAGTTTATTGTCAACAACTTGGTTTTTACAACTTATGTACACACAAATTGTATAGGAAAATAAACAAATGCACTATCTCAGCTTTTAGCTGGATATAATTTACCTTTCCCAGATTCAGCAATCAAAGGAATAGGCTCGATTACAATATACTTGACATAAATTTCCTAACTATCCTACATGTATTAAAATTACAGCTTTTGCATTTCTATATAGGTATTCTTATGCAATTCTAATTTCTTAAGGCTATCATGCAAAGTTTTGGGTATTAAACCAATCTATTTTATCGAGGTGCCACATCTGCTCGATCTCAATAGCAAGGTCTGTGTATTTGGACTTTTTCTCCTGGAACTTGTTCAGCACGTTGTTATTATTCGGTATGGCGACATCCACCAGCTGTTCTGGCTCTCTTATCATACACCACTATGTCCAGCCTATTATTCGTCACCATTCTGTCAGTGATAACAGGCCTATCGTAGTATAATCTGATCGAGTCATTTTCCAATACGGGCGCCTTCTGATACTTGTTATATGGCTGGAAGGTGTTCAGAAGTCCGTACTTGTGTGTTTCTGGTGGATAATGTGGCACACTTGATTATGCCTGTGAAGATACTCCGTATTGGCCAGTTGTTCGCATCCAGGCGTAATATGCTGTATAGTCTCCGATCTTATATGGCATTTTCTGCACTTATCTGTTTGTAATGTTCCGTCCTTCATTATAAATTTTTTGTAATTATTTGTAGCGATCACTTGGTCTTGGATGGCCATAAGGAATCCCTCTGTTTCTGCGAATAATTCTCCTTTCATCAACCATTTGTTGGAGGCTTCTTTGTCGATGTGTGGTTGATTAATCTCATGGTGATGTCGTCTATGCAATTCCTTTCTTGACCATTGCTCTTGTTTTTCAGTATCTGATAGGAACGGTAGATTCAGAAGGTCATCTCTGGTAGCAAGATTTAGTGGTGTATATCCCCTATCAACCAATGATACCACTCTATGTAGGTCAGAAGTGAAAGCTTTTGCAGAGAAGAATTCTCTGAGATTTTTTATCTGTTCGGTGTGTCAATTGACAACATCTATTAATCCGCGTCCTCCTTCTTTCCGCTTCAAAGTTGTTCGTATCACAGACGATTTTGGATGATGATTGTTGTACTTTGTCAGCATCGTTCGGGTCTGCCTTTGAATATCATCCAGTTCTGTCTTAGTCCATCTGATTATTCCAAATGAGTAAAGCAACACTGGATTGGCGTAGGTGTTAATTCCTTGACTAGATTCCCCGAGTTCAACATCGATTTCAGCACAGCCTTCAGACGCTGACTGTATTCTGAACGAATCTTCTCCTTTGATTGTTTTTGGTCTAGAAATCTGGCTTGTTGCTATCCCAGATATTTGTATGTTTCGCCATCCCTCATGCACTGTATAATATCACCGTTTGGAAGATGTGTTTCACCATCTATTACTTTCCCTCTTTGGATGTTCAGGGTATTACATTTTCAATTCCGAATTTCATATGAACATCTGCGAGAACTCACTGACAGTTTTCAGCAAATCTTCCAATTGCTTCTTGTTGGAAACAATAATTTGATGTCATCCATATACAGCAGGTGGGAGATTGTATGATAATTCCTTTCTGCTTTTATCCTAAATCCCATTATTATTATTATTATATGCTACCTTTACCGACTCGATCATATCATAAATCTACAACGAATAGTTTTTTTGTTCAAAATATGTAAATAATAAATGCTTTATATTTTTCATGAACAAAATTTTATGTTATAATTATATTAAAATGGGTTAGCTAAAAGTTCTGGACAGAGTATTTCTAATTATTTTTAAAAAACGATTTTAAATTAAATGTTGCAACATCAAGATGATAACAAAATTTTCTCCTGATTTGAAATATGAAACGTATAAAATGTGAAGCCATTGAGTTGGAGATTATTTATCTGGACGAACTTCTGGGCTGCCACTTACTTTCATTTTCGCCAGCTCGGTGGCGTAGAGGATATGATGCTCGTCTTCTGCGCAGAGTTACCTGGGTTCAATGCCCACAAAGTCAGTGCGATTTTTCGGATTCTGGAAATCGCTTGAGTGTCCATCTTTCAGAGGAGATGTAAATCTGTCGGTCCTGTCTAACAGAGTTGTGTTGGACATTAAAGATCCCTTGCCTCGACATGAGAGGGGTTCGGAAAAATTCCCGGGTTAATGAGGTGACAGAATTCCCCGGTGTGTCATTAGCCGAAAGGCAGAAATAGAGCACGTTAAAGGAAAAACAAACGAACAAACTTACTTTCACTTTATTAGATAACAGAAGAAATTTTATGTCTACATAAGCGCTGTTTAATTGCGAATATGTGGATACAGGGTTGTCGGACCTAATAGGGGTATGCGAAATAATGTTCTTTACTGTTGAACATTTGTGTTACTTGTACCAAGCCCAGGAAAATTGCATTAAAAAATTTGAAGAAGTTGATCGCATGATATCATGATTGGTTTTCACACCAGGCTCCAGAATACTGATAAAAGC
This sequence comes from Cryptolaemus montrouzieri, assembly GCA_013387265.2. Lineage (NCBI taxonomy): Eukaryota > Metazoa > Arthropoda > Insecta > Coleoptera > Coccinellidae > Cryptolaemus > Cryptolaemus montrouzieri. The sequence goes on from JABFTP020000185.1 coordinate 110,356,200, forward strand.
TTCGGATACTGATGTTCTCGTAATTTTATTCGGAAATAAGCACAAACTGTCGGAGTATATAATTTTTCTAGCTGTTTTAGCGACTAAGGAACAATCGAACTATCTCAATTGCATTAACTGCATCGACTTAGCATAAAAGTTGGGTCCCAAATTATGTAAAAGTCTACCGTCGTTTGAATGCATTCACATATTGTGATTACACTACATTTTATAATATTACACACTTCATTGAAAGTATACTTCAAGAGAGCGAGGCAATAATAATGCGCCAAAAATTAAATTTTCGAAAACAAAAAATAAAAATAATAATAAATAAATAAAAATTTAAAGGCTCTAAATGTTTATTGTTAAAAGTGGATAAACAAATAATGTCGGAAACTATTCCGTCTTGAGTGACAAGCATTTTGTTCTACACCATCTGATAACAGATACGAAAATTCCTCGAGTATCTTTATCGACCTTCTAGATTTAAATCATTCATCTTAACTCATCCTACTACTACAAAAATCTAATTGAGTATATATTTAATAATAAAAAACAAGTATGTGTTATAAGGAATTTCATTTAGTAATTGCGATTCGAAACGCGTTTCACTACACCGTAGCTTCTTCAGACGAATCAAATTCAAAAGAGTATATTTTACCTGTTTTATGTGATTTTGCATTTGAGAGACAACACATAGGTCAAAAAGTCCCGGGACTAAGAAAAGATGGCGCCAAGAATATCGAATGCTTCTGTTTTAGATAGTACCAATCTTCAAAGAAAACGTCTAAATTTCATGACAGTTTGTTCAGTAGTTTTACAGATATTGGGGTTGAAGTGACTCAGCTTTCATGAATTCATAAACAGTGAATTAAAACGGGTTTCGTATTTTAATAAAACACTGCTATTTGATGGGCGAAAATACAGTACAAGCCAAGTTTGTTACTGGGAAAACTGTCCGTCAAAAATAACCTTTTGCGGATAGTATACTGAATCCAACGATGCAGACTACTCTGGAAAGCCAAAAGAAGTGATTATGCCAGAAATTATAAAAAAGTATTGAAAATTTTTACGAATGATCGCATAGTGAAAATGCAGAAGTAGCTGTTATTAGAAATCGAAAGGCAACATACTCAACATTTTACACGAAAATTCAGGCATGAAAAGATCTCTTTCGGAGTGGGTGACGCGTTTGCTCAGGAAAGAGAAAAATAACGAATTGACGAATGTGAGCGTTGTTTGGAGCTTTTAAAGTGCAATGAAAAGGATTTCTGGCACTGATATTTGACCGTGAAACATGAATCCACCATTAGTTGCTAGAGTCTAAGAAAGCATCTGCTGAGTGTAGAGCAGAGGTCGAAACCAGTCTTAATCGCTCAAAGACCCAACAATAGGCTAGCAAGATTATGGCGCCTGTATTTTGAGAAAGGCATGATATATTGTTCTTCCACTATCTGAAGAAAGGAAGACGATCAACAGTGACTATTGTATAGCCTTCTTCGACCGTTTAAGGCCGGTAAAAACCATAGTAACTATCAACGATTTGCATTTGGAATTATTGCGGCACCAAGTCTATTCTCCATTCTCCAGATCTGGCATCCTGCGATTAATGGCTCTTTGCTGATTTGAAGAAGATGCTCTAGGTAGAGAGATTTTGCTGAGATGACGAGCTTATTGCCGAAACTAACGCCTATTTCGAAGCCAAAGGTAAATCGTTCTCCAAAAGGAAAATAGAAATATTAGAGATGCGTTTGAATCATTGTATCGTCGAGAGGAGAGTATACAGATGAATATATTCGAATTTTGAGGAAAAATTTCATTTCAATGGTTTTCCAGGAACTTTTCGATCGATTGAGTTACATTGTATGAAAAGGTGTCGTGCTATTTGATGATTTCAGTAGAATTCAAAATCGTTTGATTTATTCATTAATCGATTCATAATTAATGATTTTTCGATTTCCTTCAAAATTGAATTAAATTATATGCAAATTCTCACTGAAACTTCACTGAATTTCATATGTATGCATATCTGAAATTATCCTTCACAAATTGTCACAAAATCTCTTGTTCCGCAGCAATACGATTTATCCCCAGCGCCATTCTGTCAGGACTGAAACAGTTGCCAACTTCTACCTTCTATTTGTGAATTGTTTCTGGCAATTCTGGGATTCCGGAGTCTGCATTAGAATCGATCTTTCACCTATTCATGTGAATCCTCCCCATAAATTCTTCTCTCAATGTCTATTTTCTATTAGCTTGACCGTTATATTTCATCTACGCTTGGAAAACCTTCGACTTTACTGGGAACCACGTAAATTATCGGACTGAAATAATTTTTGATAGAATATTTTCAATATTAGTTCCATTTATGAGGAAAACTTCTTATTCTTTGTCGTATACAGGATGTTTCATTAGCAGGGAGCTCGGTGAAATAAGATAGGGTTGAACAAAATTAGTGCGAGTACGTCTATGGCGAAGGCAACAGAGTGCGTTATTTTCAAAATTACCAATATTCATTTCACATTATACACATTTCTTTCATTAAAAAAGTCAAGATATCTTTTAATTCGTCATATTTAGTATTAATCGGTAACAAATTTTGATTTTTCTGGACATTGAGCTACAAAATTCGAGATTCAAGATGTCGAAATAAAATAAAATTAACTACGAAGCATAAATGGTAAATGTGACAAAGTGTAAAGGAGAAATTTAATGTTGAGAAATTAATTAGTATAGGATTAATCTACACGGTACTTGGTGAACCTACTAATCTATACTCTCAGGCAGCGGCAAATGGTCAAGAAAATGCTTCCAAGTACTCCGTCAATGTTTGATGAAATTGGGATCCGAGAAAGACAGGAGTGGATAACGATCAATGTCATTCTTTCACATTAAAACTTGCTGAATGCGATGAGGGCGTTTGTTTTCGTCTATTAAAAGGAAATTTTTATCACTATCAGAATGAAAGTTTTGTAAAATAGTTCGATGCCTGGAGTATTCATCTGCCCAGCCTGAAATGGATCCACTTTTCATACTTCCCCTTCACCCTCCAGGAATTACGAAAAAACCTACACCCCTTTACCTTGATAATTAGAAAATCAACAGTTTGCAGACTTTTTACTAGTTAAGCCCAGAGAAAAATGAGTAATGAGACTCTAATTCAATAACTGTCACTGAAATCGGATCCATTTTGGTTACCATAATTTCAATATATTAAAATAAAGGTAAAAATTTAGAAAAATTCTGAGGAAAGTTGGAATAGTAACTGATATTTATCTATTTTTAAGAAATAATGATAGAGATAAAAGAGAAATAAAATAAATACTTCAGTTCAATAGGTAAATATAGCTTCCAAGATAAAATGACCAACAAAAATATCATGAACAAGTAGCATTTGTTTTAACAATTTATCTATTTCTTCCAAGTTCAGAGACAAATATTGAATTGAAGGGTGCAGTTCGGCTTGACCTACCAAACAAGTACTAAGGCCTTACGTTGGCTTTTTCGATGAAATCAATATTTTTATACCTTCAAGCACAATTCAATCAGCCACAAAAGAAGAACCTTGAAAATCTCAAAAGATGAAAATATGAGAAGTGAATATCAAACGACAAAAAGATTATAATAGATGAGGAAAGTGAAAATTTAGAAAAAATGGAAGCCGAGATAAGTAAAAACAATTCTCATTTAGAGTATGTCTAAAATAGGAAATGATAATTTTGCCTTGACCAACTGAAATGCAGAACAATATATCGAAGATGGAAGGTAAAAACATTTCAAGCCCCCTGAGAGGTGAAAGGAAACGAAAAGCATTATTCTGTAGAACAGCTAGACAAGGCAAAATCGAGAGTCACAATCGGTAAATAATCCACACAATATGCTTATTCAGTTCCGTGTTCACACTGAAAGAAATTGAACAGAATGTGTTCACCTAATACCTGAAGGAATATGGGACTGTGTAGTGTTGACACGAAAACTCAACAACTTACATAAGAGGATGTCGAAATCAGTAAGAAAAGAACTTGGGATACCAAGACAGGTCTTGTCACAGGAACGATAAGATAATGAAGATAAAATGAAACAAGTCTATCTTAGTATGCTCAAGTAGAAATTTACAGTCAAGATCGGTAATAAGAGATAATTTATTTGAGATATCAAAATAGGTCTTATTTTCAGGAAAGATAAGATAAGGAATTAAAATTAAAAAACTCTTTCTAAGCATCCTCAAATGAAAATTTAAGTCGAAATCGGTAGAAATAGAGCAAAGGAAATCAAAATCAAGGGATGGAAACAACAAATTGTCGCTGAATTGAGATTCTTAGATAAGGAAGGTATGATAAGAAATGTGAAAGAACGCTCAATTCCCAACAACAACCTGTATATTTCGAACAAAGTCAATCCAAGATAAGTGTGTATATGTCAATTAAAGTATCAACGATAAATTAAAGAAAAGAAGGCATCAACAGAATTTAGAATGTGTAAAGAATCATTACGAATATATAAATTCATATCAAGATAGTTGAAGAAAATTAAGTAATTAAGAATCTAAACTTTCTTAATTATGTGAGCACAATCGAGAGATGATATAAATAGACCACAGGATCACCACCCTACCATAGTTAGTGTTACTGGTAGATACAAATAAGATCAATACATTTGACCTACAAATTGTTTTTCAAGAGATTGAAAATTACGCTACAAAATTGGATTTCTCCTGTATTGCATAATCCAATTTCTCAAAGAAATTGTAATCCGGTTGTCAGTATAGGATCACAAGACTATAGCAAGAAAGTGAATCTGTAACTATTATAGTAATTAAAATCTGAGTGAGAAATTAATTGAGTTTTTCAAAAATACTCAACAAATTGGCTACAGACAGTATGATGTGACCGGTGACATTATTATAGCAGGAGAGAAGCTCCTGGCCTGACATTAAAACGATACCCCTTAATGAAAACAACACACTATCAACTCAAGTTATATCATCAGGGACACAGACTTCCATAATTACTGTACGAAAAGATAATTTGGGCTCCATGCAAGCATAAAATTGTTTATGGAATTAAATATCTAAGTAGAACTTCATTGACTTTTCTTTCAAGATTTCAGTGACAATTATTGAATTAGAGTCTCATTGATCAATTTTCTCTTGGCTTAACCAGTAAAATGTTAATTTTACTGATTACTTTTCAAGAAAAGTAAAACAAAATTAACTTTTTACTTGTTAAGTCCAGAGAAAATGAGCAATGAGACTCTAATTCAATATATGTCACTGAAATCTGGGAAGAAAAGTTAATGAAGTTCTACTTAGATATTTAATTACATAAACTATGGTACACAATGTCACAAATGCTTCTTTATATATATATATATATATATATATATATATATATATATATATATATATATATATATATATATATATATATATATATATACAGTGAATAAACTTATTTTGGTGAAATAAATGAGTTGAAGTCGTCTATGTTAGTCCCCAATTACTTAGGTAGTTCAAATTCCAAAACGTTTTTGTTTTTACTGCAGCATATGGGGGAAAACGTCTATTTCAGCTTCGAATTCATTTTGGTTGCTATAATTTCAGTATAAACACCTCAAAAAGTCTAGGAACAGTTACCAATATCTTTAAAATATGAATTTGATGATTCGAATTTATAGAAATCTTTCGGTTTTGTTAGGATGTATTGTATATAATGTATTCTCAAGAAAACAAAATATTTGACTTCTCCAAAGCACCTATTCTAAAAAAGAATTTGAAATTTGAAAATCACGAAATTTGGTAAAACAGAAAAAAAAAATCCTGAACTAATATTTTCGAAACGATATGGAAGCACTTATATTTTTCAGTACCCAGAAGGCCAACCTCTGTTATGAATGACACTTTGGCATCGTCGCGGCATGCTCAATATTAAATTGTCTATTACATTTTGGCCTAAGTCATTCCAAGCTCCCTGAACTGCTAATCGAAGCTATTGTTCATGATGGAAGACGTTTTGACGCAGGAGATTTCTTTTTAGGTGCGCACATGCTCGATGGGATTCAGATCTGGGGAGCAGGATGGCCACGGTAGAAGATCGATATCATTCTCTTCAAGAACGTTCAAGACAACTCTTGCACGATGAGGAGGGGCATTACCTTGTTGGAAGAGTGGATTTTGACCCATTGTTTGGAGATACGGTACCACTGCTGGTAAAACTATCTCATTTGCGTAAGAATTTCCCGTGAGGTTGTTCTGTATGAAAACGAGGTCAGTTCTTCCACCAAGGCGTATACCTCCCCAAAACATCACTGATCCGCATCCCTGTCTACAACTTCTCGAGCATGCTAGAGACGGTTTTGCTTTCCAGGTTTCCTCCATATTCGAATTATTCCTGAATCGGTATAATAACTAAATCTAGATTCATCACTGAAGAGAACTGTGGCCCACCTTTCTTGATCCTAGTTTACATGTTCTTGGCACCAAGCTAAACGAGCAGCGCGATTTCCATGGGTCAGTTGTGGAACTATTAAAGGACGTCTGGAGTGGAGTTGACCTTCGTGCAGTCGATTTCTCACAGTTTGGTCGGAAATTTGTACATTATGAACTCGTGATAGCTCTTGAGCTAATTGAGATGCTGTGGTAGGACGATCTCTTCTGGCTTGTAAAACCAAAAATCGGTCTTGGGCGACTGTAGTAATCCTGAAACGACATGTATGGCGTTCCCTTTGTGAGCTCCCAGCTTGGAGAATGCCAACGGCTCGTAACATCTCTTCTCTAGTCAAATGTCGCCTTTTATGGTCGAATCACAAAACTTGAATCTTTTATTTGTGCTTACAACAGAAACGAAGTGCCAACTAACTGATTTAAAACACAGAATACATGAAATGATTATAAAGCAGCGTCGCATCTGCTGCATTTTTTGTTTTTATAAAAAAACTGAAATCTGTTGCAGCATCCTACATAATTTGGTGAGAAATTGATGCAGGTGCTAATTCCTTGAAAAAAATTATCCATATTGATCGTTCTGGATACGATATATCGATATTCAGAAGTGTTCCCTAGACTTTTTTGAGGTGTTTATTAAAATGAAGGTAAGAATTTAGAAAAATTCTGAGAAAAGTTGAAATAGGAACTGATATTCACCTATTTTCCTTCAGGCATGATGAAAAAAACTACGCCACTTCATCCTGATAATAAGAAGATTAACAGTGTTAGAAACATAAGTCAAGTGTTATTATTTCAGTTATATATTCAATGTGCTGTTATGATCCTTCACTCCTTTTTATTTCGTAAAGCTTACAACTCAGATATGATATCGTACTGATTCTTGAGTGCTAGTTTGTCTAGACAGATTGCTTTGAGTAAGAATACTTTATATTCTATAACGAATTATTGAGTCTACAGCAGACCAGTAGACTTGGTGAGTGAAGATACAACTGTTCAAGCTGTCTACGAACTGAGGACAAGAACATCTGTCGAAATGATGTGCGTGCAGCACACAGACGCTTAAGATGGATATTTCCAGTTAAACCGTTTGGTCTATCTTTCCATGTTACTGATAAACTTCGATTTGGGGAAGATTTACTGTAGGTAAAAACTTTCAAAATTACCACTACCCTGAAGAAATACTTAATAAATCCGGAGAAAACAAATGTTGTTTCGTTCACTTGTACAAGTGGTCTGGCGAAACCAAGAAATTTAACTTGACCAGATCTTGTCACATACTGCTTTCTTATGAAAGAAGGCAGTAGATATTTCATGGAGGATAATAGCAAAAATAACCAAGGATGGCATCCGAATACTTGCATGTGATCGAGTACAGACATAGAAAAAATCTTGCTCCACTTTTTGATCTGGTTCCTAAAAGTGGTGTCAAATTGTTCACAAATTGATTGTGTTACTTGCTGTGATGTGTGCCCGTGGGATATCCTGGAAATCGAGGCTCATTTTCCACTTCAATTCTGAAAACATTACCTGGGCTGATCAAGGTCAGTACTTTCCATTATAAATTTTTCATCTCGCGTTTATGTTAATGAACCCATGTGTCAATTGTAACGCTTCCATTGTGACAGATTCAGAAGAGGTGTTCACCGAGGCTTTAGCGGTCTGAACGAAGATGAAATAAAAATTACGCGCACCCAGGTTCGTAACCTGAATTTTATGCAACAAGTGCACCACCAACATGGTTAAGCTCGGTCTAATACTAGAGTCCATCAACGCGCTGCGAAAGGAGTTGAATATTAATATCACCACACTCTTAGGGAAGAATTTAAAGCAAAAATTGATGCTATAAGTACTAGAAACGAACACATTGCTGAGCTGCCTACCCCTAAAAAACTTGGAGAATGTTGTAATGGAAGTTTAAGACCGTCAGAACCGCGCTAAAAATATAATTGTTTCTAGTCTTAAAGAACCTACAGGTTCTCCTGAGACATGCCAAGCGAGCGATAATAGCGTATAGAGGCTATTATCAATGAAATTGTTACAGACAACTCAGTTAATATTGTTAAATGCTCACGTGTAGGAAAAAAAAGCCATTTCAACAAACAAACCAAGGCCAGTAAAAGTTATTATCCGAGATGAATCTGAAGCAAAAAAAGTTCTGGGATTGAAGAAAAATTTGTCAGGTGGAAATATCTCAAGAGTGTCAATAATGGACGATAAAACCCCCAAGCAAATGGAATACTTGAAATCACTGCAAGAAGAACTAAAAGCCCTTCAGGCTTCAGGAGTGATCAACATTATGATAAAATACATCAAGAACAATCCCACTATTATTTCAAAAAACTAATTTCCTCCGTTGATCTGTCAAGTATTCCTCTATTTTATACAAATATTGCCTCGATGTCACAAATATTGCCTCGATGTCAGCGAAATTTAATGAATTCTCTGCTACCATTATGAGTTCGAAACCCGTTGCTATATTCATTACCGAAACGCATTTGAAACCAGAAACTCCTGATGGTACAGTTAAACTGGACGGCCATTCCGTTTTCACAAATGACAAATTAGATCAACAATGTGGGGGTACGCGCATTTATCTCAATAACTTCTACTTCGCGAATGCTTCCATAGATATTCTTCCCATTACAGTACCTGGAATTGAAATAACATGTCTGAATGTCACATATTCCGGCAAGTCACTAGTGTTTTCCTGCATCTACCCTCCACCGTCATCTCCTGTTCAGAACGATACCATTCTGTTCAACACTATCATGCAACTTGCGGACCGCTATCGCGATATCATTATATTTGGCGTATTTAATTTCCCAGATATCAAATGGCCTAAACCAGCTATGCCCTATAATGTAAACTCTAATAGCTATTTGTTTCTGGATTTGCTTAGCAACGCAAATCTAAGACAAATTATTAGTGACATGACTAGATATCGCATTAACCAGCAGCCCTCAGTACTGGACCTTATATTGACTTCAGACACTAATATCTTGACCCCTCCTGCTCAACTTCTTCCTATTGGGAAATCAGATCACGTTGCCCTTACCTATGAACTTAAATTGAATATGGTACAACCAAAACCGATTCTGAAAACCAGAATGAAAACCGATTTCCAGGTTGTGAATGAACGTCTTGAAGATATTGACTGGCTGGAGATATTCTCTGATGAACGACTGTTGGGAAGCGTTTGTGAGAGTTGTCAACGATATCGTTCACTCAAATAGTCGAAAAATTTATTTTTTTACATGAAGATTTTTCCGTCGATCTTTCTGACATTTTCGAAGATACTGCATGCAGAGAAGGTTTTCTCCCTAATCGGGTGTATGAGGTGTGGTGTTCGCTGCTTGAAGATGTTGTGCGGGCGCCTAGTGTGAATTCTTTTACGAACGGTTTGGATCTTTTTCTTTTCACACAGTAATGTACCCTGGTGATTTCCGAGGTGAATACTTTCGATATTTGGTTGGAAGAAGTTCAAGTTTTCGTTAATTGTTCTTACATTGCTACTACTAGTTGTACTAGATTTCTTCCACATCTTGTTTTTTTTTTTTGAGTTTTATAGGTTTTTGTAACCTCACTTAAAATGAAAGTTAATTAAAAAAAAGAGAAAAAAACACCACGGGTGTAAGGAACGATTCTGTGATAATGAAACAGGCACACGTAGGGCATCGGAATGTTCATTCAGCTTTTCTCGATTATACGAACGCATTCGATAGTACCGCCCATTCTTGGCTTGTCGAAGTATGGCAGTTATACAAAATTCACCCAGCCCTTGTAGAATTCTTGAAGACAACAATGACATACTGGCGCACGTCTCTGCAGTTCAACATGAACAATAAGTCAATCAAAATTGACGAGATACCCATACGTCGTAGAATTTTTCATGGAGACTCTTTGAGTCCACTATGGTTCTGTTTAGCTATGAACCCATTGCCCTCAATGCTCAATAGGACAGGATACGGATTTAGGATAAAAACAGATAGGAACTATCATACAATCTCCCACCTGCTGTATATGAATGATATCTAATTATATGTTTCGAACAAGAAGCAATTGGATGATCTGCTGAAAACTGTCAGTAACTTCTCGGCAGATGTAAGACCCTGAACATTCAAAGAGGAAAAGTCATAGATGGTGAAACACAACTTCCAAATGGTGAAATTATACAGTGCATGAGAGATGGCGAAACATACAAATATCTAGAATACCAATAAGCCAGATTTCTAAACCAAAAACAATCAAAGGAGAAGATTCGTTCAGAATACAGTCAGCGTCTGAAGACTGTGCTGAAATCAATGTTGAACTGGGGAATCTAGTCAAGGCAATTAACACCTACGCCATTCCAGTGTTGCTTTACTTGTATAAAATAATCAGATGGACTAAGACTGAAGAGCTGGATGATATTTAAAGGCAAACCCGAACGATGCTGACAAAGTACAACAATCATCATCCAAAATCGTCTGTGATACGAACAACTTTGAAGCGGAAAGAAGGAGGACGCGGATTATTAGATGTTGTGAATTTACACACCGAACAGATAAAAAATCTCAGAAAATTCTCCTCTGCAAAAGCTCTCACTTCTGACCTCCATAGAGTGGTATCGTTGGCAGGTAAGGGATATACGCCTCTAAATCCTACTACCAGAGATGACCTGCTGAATCTATCGTTCTTATCAGATACCGAAAAAAAAGAGCAATGGTCAAGAAAGGAATTGCTTGGATGACATGACCATGAGATTAATCAACCACACATCGACAAAGAAGCCTCCAACAAATGGTTGATGAAAGGAGAATTATTCGCGGAAACAGAAGGATACCTTATGGCCATTCAAGACCAAGTGATCGCTACAAACAACTACAAAAAATTCATTATTGAGGATGGAACATTACAAACAGATGAGTGCAGAAAATGCCATATAAAATCAGAGACTATTAAGCATATTACGTCCAGCTGCGAACAACTGGCCAATGCAGACTATCTTCACAGGCATAATCAAGTATGCAACATTATCTATCAGAAACTTGCACACAAGTACGGCCTTTTGAATACCTTCCAGCCATATTACAAGTATCAACCGGCGCCCGTATTGGAGAAATACTCTATCAGATTATACTACGAAAGGCCTGTTTTCACTGACAGAATGGTGACGAATAATAGGCCGGACATAGTGGTGTATGAAAAGAGAGCCAGAACAGCAATGCTGGTGAGTGTCGTCATACCGAATAATAACAACGTGCTGCATAAGTTCCAGGAGAAAAAGTCCAAATACACAGACCTTGCTATTGAGATCAAGCAGATCTGGCACCTCGATAAAAAAGATATTGTTCCTGTCATAGTATCCTCGACTGGGTTAATACCCAAAACTTTGCATGATAGCCTTAAGAAATTAGAATTGCATAAGAATACCTAAATAGAAATGCAAAAAGCTGTAATTTTTAATACATGTAGGATAGTTAGGAAATTTATGTCCAGTATATTGTAATCGAGCCTATTCCCTTTGATTGCTGAATCTGGGAAAGGTAAATTATATGCAGCTAACAGCTGAGATAGTGCATAAGTCCACGATCATAATATTAATAATAATGGAATGAATGAATCTACCATTATTATAAGATACTGAAAAACAAGAGCAATGCTCAAGAAAGGAATTGCATGGAAGACATCACCATGAGATTAATCAACCACACATCGACAAAGAAGCCTCCAACAAATGGTTGATGAAAGGAGAATTATTCGAGGAAACAGAAGGATTTCTTATGGCCATTCAAGACTAAGTGATCGCTACAAACAACTACAAAAAATTTATTATTAAGGACGGAACAATACAAACAGATAAGTGTAGAAAATGCCATATAAGATCGGAGACTATACAGTATATTACGTCCGGATGCGAACAACTGGCCAATACGAACTATCTTCACAGGCATAATCAAGTGTGCAACATTATCCATCAGAAACTTGCACACAAGTACGGACTTCTGAATACCTTCCAGCCATATTACAAGTATCAACCGGCGCCCGTATTGGAAAATTTCTCTATCAGATTATACTACGAAAGGCCTGTTTTCACTGACAGAATGGTAACGAATAATAGGCCGGACATAGTGGTGTATGATAAGAGAGCCAGAACAGCAATGCTGGTGGATGTCGCCATACCGAATAATAACAACGTGCTGAATAAGTTCCAGGAGAAAAAGTCCAAATACACAGACCTTGGTATTGAGATCAAGCAGATGTGGCACCTCGAGAAAATAGATATTGTTCCCGAAATCGTATCCTAATACCCAAAACTTTGCATAATAGCCTTAAGAATTTAGAATTGCATAAGAATACCTATATAGAAATGCAAAAAGCTGTAATTTTTAATACATGTAGGATAGTTAGGAAATTTATGTCAAGTATATTGTAATCGAGCCTATTCTCTTTGATTGCTGAATCTGGGAAAGGTAAATTATATCCAGCTAACAGCTGAGATAGTGCATAAGTCCACGATAATAATGATGGTAGTTATATGCCGTCCTACGCTCCAGTGATTTGGAGGTCCTTAGTGAACTAAACCACTGCGCCAACTCGGTAAAATATTGTTCAAAGAGTATGAAGTACGGGGTCATGTCTAACATATCTACCGATACTCTTATTGTGTCAAATTAATTCAAAGGTGTCAAATTGACACCTTTGAATTATTTGATTACAGAGTAAGTGATACTATAAGTATACAGATTGGAGCAGACACTGGAAGTATCTTTAGCATTAGTTCTGTTATAGTGGCGGACTTCATGCTTTTACTGTCTGATTATGGATACCAGAGTTCGATCTCTAGGCAGTCCCTAATCAAATTAGACACTGAACTATTTATCAGGGTAAAGTTATGTTATGTTTAGATATATATCCTAGCTGTGCGTTCAGGACATAAATATTGACTGTTGAGGCGAGGCTATTTTTATGATCGCTGTTAGTCCAGCTGCAACTGAAGCATCAAAATCATACCGAATAAGTAGTTAGGAACTCCGTCTGAGAAACTTATTTTACATCTGCCCTTATTGAGTAGAAACGCAATCAGAAGAATCTACTCACAGAATACACTCATTCACAAAGATTCGAAATTCACTTGGATAGATTCCTATGCTATTAGTGTGACATGAAAGATGGAACATAAAACATGATTGTTAAGCCATGAAATGCTAATAGTTCTAAGTTGAAGGCCAGCCAGATACAGAACAGATCCTTATGCCATACTTCTATAAAAAGCTATATAGAGTGGCGTTCATTGGCAATGTGTACCTGAGAATGCTTCATTACATTTCATCAGCTTCTAGGGGTTATCGATATGGTTGAGATCCAGGAAATCTCCTAGTCAGTTCGGAACTCGTGGTTCTGATCACTCTTTCCCATTAATGTCATAATGCAGAGTTGTGCAGAAAGGTGAAAATGCTATTTGGAACCATTCCCAAGTCTGAGCAGCATCTTGGTTGTATTCGATGTATTGGTTCTGCCGCATGGTAAGCTCTACAATGTACCTTGGCTGCTGATAACAGTCCATACCTTTATGCTAAAGATAGTCTTCAGTCTCTGAACAAAGCAGTCCTCTTCAAAATTTTCATCATAACCGGAACCAAAAGTGGTTTTCCAGCTAGCCGGTGAAAGATGAAGCCTACAGAAATATCGATTAAAGTTCCTTGAACAAACTTTGTGGGAAGTTTAGTTTAGGCCTCTTTATTTTCAACACTTAGATTCCTTCTTTTTCTCATGTCACGTGGCGCTGAAATAAGCGAAACCACTCAAAATGTACCTCTTTCAACACAAAGCTTTATCATGAACACTAGTAGAAACGTTAATTTAAACCAATTTACCATATAACCCCAAAAACATTATACCAAACAACCTGATAGGTAAACGTTAATTGACTCAGGCACTGACCGTCTATGATGAAATGTCGTCTATGCAGATGGCGCATCCACAGTGTCGCCAAATCAAACACAAGTGTAGAATTGGAGGATATTCTTATGTTATACCAAAAATAGAAAAACAGTTGCAAATAAGTTTTTTTTTACCAAACGCTGTTCAATTAGGAAATTCTATAATTTAACAGGTGGTTTTTATGTTATGACTAACCACTGTGAAAACAGCTCACTGGCATAAATGTCTCGAGTGGATGCAACGGCCCTGTGCCTCCACAGAGTCCAAACCTTTGTTTTGTATTGATCTGAACGTATGACTGAAAAAATTATCTAATGACAGTCAGATGGTGCCACAATTAGAAATTCCTAAATGTTTAAAGGAGTACTAACATTAGATATTAAACTACAGTTTGTTTTATAATATTTTATCTTATGGAAGGTTTATTCAGTAGTGTGTTAATTGATTCTAACGAGAGATCGACTTAAATTAGAATCTTCTGGTAAAGTCTCTCATCACGCCTAGAACGTGTAATAATTACACGCAATTATATTTCGGAACAGATTCATTTTCTATAATAAGTGGACTAATATTTTGAATGTAACTTATTATTCGAAGAACTAAAATCGGTATTAATTAACAAAGTCCAAAGTTTGATGTTGACACTCAAGGATCAAAAAGAATTAATCAAAATCCACTGCCTTCTAGAACTTTCCCTATTTGCAAAAGTAATTAAAAATCATATTGATTTGAGAACTAATAACGTATTCAATATAAATATATAAGTTTCCAGCGTCTCCGTCATGAATTTTTCCCCAGCTTTTCAATTTTTGTTAATTAAGCTCATTTTTGGAGCTTCACAGCCGAAACAAACAAGATTCAAGAAAAGTTTATACTACAATAATATAGAGATGAACTTCTAGGGATTAGTTAATCTCTCTAGTGTTCCACCACACGATCGATTGAAACTGACTAAATCAAGCTCTGCAGCATAATAATGTGAATCCCATTAACAATCTGAACTTATGCATCTCTTAAAGGTATATTCAGAACACAATTATTTTAACGTCAATGATGAAATGGCAGCGATGACTGAATAATTTTCATGAATAATACTGAAAAAAAACTCATAACCACCCGCTTTATATTTATTGGTTTGGAAATGTGGATCTGATAATCTGTGGTTTTATAGATACGAATAGAAAATTAGATTATTTTGGATTAAATTCATCCTAATATAGAATTCACTTTGAACATGGATACTGAGAATTCAATTAACTTGCTTGATATTCTCCATAAATCATCCCATACAGATATAACCGTTCATAATTCTTCCACACACCCACATCAACAAATTATAGCTGCTTATAAGAGTATGAAACAGACTCACCACGATAGCAATGTCAGAAGATAATTTCTTCAAAGAGCTCAATATTATAAAAATAGCGGGCAATAATGGTTATAACTCAAATATGATTGACAGTAAGCTATCTCGTAAACAATTTCAACTTACATTCAATGGGATTTTTCCCAGTATTAAAGATAAAATATTAATTTATTTTGATAAACCTAGTCTGAATTTAAAATATTTTTTAATTATCTCATAATATGAAAAAGCCATCAGAACGGATAATTCTCTAGGCAGATATATCTGAAACTGTGAACCTGAAATTCAAATAATAAAAAAAATTAGATGTTTAAATTTCTCTTGTAGGAGTTGAAATGAAATTTATATCGGTAGATCTCTAAGAGATTTCAATATTAGATTATCAGAGCACAAACGCCGTTTTTACAAAAATCAGATTTTTACTATGCAAGTCATCTTCTAGAAGAAAACCTTATTTTTAATAATAATTTTGACATTTAACGAAATGAAAAATGATAGACTGAAACTGAACCTATGGAAAGCATTCAAAATCAGTTAACAGTTGAAGTCTGGAAATTTATTTAATAGTCAATTAGACCCAAATTCGTCACTATTACTAGATCTTTTTAAATTTCAAAAGAAGCTACCTCATTTGGATTACCCTCCTGTTGAATCAAATACCTGCTTTTAACGAGTAACGAGTAAGACATATCAGATCATTCTTTTGAATGCACTATTTATCTGATGAAAAGACAGTGTGGTGAAACGAGTTATAATTTTGTGAATATAGTGATGATGCGTTTTTGTTCTATTTCATTAAAAAATAAATTTATTGTTGAACTTCATCAGAGAAAACTAGATTGCTAGATTCAAATGTCACACCATTCTTTTTTTAACAATGAAATTTGAACTATTATGAATTTATTCCAATTTCCTTCGCAGATGTAAAGAATGTCTACGACATTAATGTCGTAGAAAGTTATTTATGTTCAAATTACCTTATGTTTCAGGACAGTTCAGTAATTAAGCACGCTTATTTCGTTTCCTGGAATCATTCATTAAAAACTTGTAAAAACAGTTACGACACACTTTCGTGAGTTGAAGAATATATTACAATGTTTTATTATAATTTTCCACCATTTCATTTTATTGACGTTTTCCGAAACCTTAATTTCAAGCGTGAAAGTGCATCTTATAAAAGCCATCATATATTACATATCGTAAAATTTGAGTTGTGCCAGAATAAAAATTACTTAGTTTAGGACGTAAGACACGTAAGTAGCCTCATAACTTTTACGTTTTCTTTGTTCGTCAAAGTTAATAAAGTGCTAATATTTTTTCACGGTTTAACAAATGTTTCCTACTGAATTGAGTGACAAGTTGTTCATGAAAAGATCGAATTGAACAAACTGAACCTGTTTTAGGTGCTTAAAGAGAATAGAATTGAGGTAGTTAGTCTTGTTCATAAGTTCTAATCAAAGTCAATTCTTAGGTCTTAAATAAACTCATTGGATTCGGAATGGCTTCTAGAAAAATAAATCAAAGTAATTTACCAACAGGTCAAGGATTTTAAAAGTTATCAGTACTTCAAGATGAAAAAAAAGGAATGAGTATTTCAGAAAGTACTAATAGTTTAGACATTATATTAAAAGTGATTATTGAAGAGTCCTAATTTCCGATGAATACATCCTATTCTCCAAGTAGAACCACTATTACTTATAATTTTAACGTAACCTTTAAGCTATAACTCCGTGTGGCCTTCACGACACGAACGCATAACCTCCAGAGGGACACAGCACAAAATATTTTTTCATAGTATTATGCAGGATATTCCACAGTAAATTAATAAAACTACTTTAGGTGGTGATGAGCAACCGAGGGGCGAATTCGAAGACAGTTGTTATTTCTGCCTTCTCTCTTTTGTGTTTCATAATCAGGCTCTGTATTTTTTCGAAATTTCAATGAAACAAATATTTCAGAATATTGATCCTTTTTCGTTCAAATGAGTTTATTATATGAATGGATTTCAATTAAAATCATTCTTTTGCATCGAGAAGAGTAACACAAACACAAACACAATGAGAAGTATTATACCATTGAAAAATAACTGAAAAAGGATTCTCAAATTAATTACAGGAACATTATTCTCCAAAGTTATGAAATGATTTGAAAGAAAGGATTGTGTGGTTTTATGAAACTACGGTAAAAGTGAAACTTTTTCTCACATTATAGACATGTAACCAAAAATTTTTGGAATAATATTCCATTAAGGGTATAAAAATCGCTTCATCAATCTTAATTTTATACTTGGAAAATTGGAATGGTAATGGGTAATGATAAAAGTAGACTATGTCTCCAACTAATTTTTTATTGAACTCAGTGTCTTAGAGTAGGACCTACATAATACTTAACAATTATTTAGATTATATACACATATTAAGAAATTGAAAACAATATCTTATTATCGTTGAGTCGTTTTGATCCGTTTTTCAATTATTTTCAATTACTCTATTATCAATTTTATCTTCATCATGAGTTTCACAGTTTATAAATGTAACCAACATTTTATAGTAACTAAAATACGTGAACATTGACTTACATTCGATTTTTTCAATGTATCTAGTAAAACCGCATCGATCGTTTTACCATATCTCGTGGTGGGTATATTTTTATCATTTATCATTTCAAGATTAAATACTTCTTTCTAGTATTCAATGAGTGGAGCAGATTCTTCTCTCTTGAAGTCTGTAATAAAATCACCAGAAAAAAAAACATTTACAGCAAACACTGACAAAAACAAACAAAATAGCGTGGAGTACTGGCACAAATGAGTAATAGTCTATACACTAAACAGTCAGCTGCTGCGAACTATAGGCGCTGCCATATTGGACTTGGCTGCTCTGATGAACGCCTTTCATTTCATCCCTACTCCGCGGCCGACCGTCACGCGACATGCAACACACAGAAGAAAGAGTTTGAGGCGATATAATAAAAGTTTCACTTTAAAAATGCCGAAAAGTGTAAATTTTCACTAAAAACAAGATTAACTAAATGACATATGTCACGGCCCTCTCTATACAAAGCCGGAGCTGCTGAGAATTGGCAATAATGCTAGCAGGGCTATTGACGGCCCGTACTGAATGCGCATCATCGTTTTATTCGTTTTCGGAAGTTTTAAGCATTGTTTAAACAATTTTCATTGCGAACTGTATTCATTTGAGTGTAACATCACTTCAAGTTTTGAATGATCAGGTGCTTATTCATCTGAATATGGTGTTTGCCTTGTTCTGTTTAGTTTTCGTTTCGAGACTTTAAACATGCCGAATACTTGTGTAGTGCCAGCTTGTAAAAGCAATTATAAATCGCAAAACGAAAAAGTATCAGTGTTTAATTTTCTAAATGATGACTTGCTGAGGAATACTTGGATGAAAAACATTCCCAGAAAAAACTGGACTCCTGGTAAAAATTCTGTTGTTTGTGAAAAATATTTTGAACCTCATTTTCTTTTAAAAGAAGACAAGTATGTGGATTCGACAGGCCAGGAAAGAGTTATTTCTAGATTGAGGTACGCACTGGTACCTGGGGCAGTTCCCACATTATTTCCCAATTTACCTTCTTATATAACCATGAAATTGCCAGAAGTACGGAAAGACCCTGCTGTCTGAAAAGAAATGTTCTTACAAAGAGAGAAATAGGATATCGAACAATGGCTGTGTGGAGAAATTATAAACGACTTTACAGTATTCTTATACACTCTTGGAGAGTGGTTCGGAATCCACTATAAGCTGTAGGTCCACTGTGTAAATGGGCTAAGTTCCTGGGCACATTGTTAAATGATGAAACATCAAAATCGAATATTAACCTCTCTTTACATGTAATTAACCGCCTCGGTAGCTACACGGTTAGTGCGCAAGCAAATTGGAACTCCTTAGCCGAGGTGACTGGTTAATATCCGGGTTCAAATTATGGATGTTGTCCTTGAACAAAAAAGTGACACTTGCAAGAGTCGCCTAAAGAGGGCATAAACTTCCAAAAACCAGATAATTTGTAATCCTTGAGGTGGCAGTTATCATTGCACGGTCTAGGAGAGTGGTTCGGAATCCACTGTAGGTTCACCTGTGTAGATGAGCTTAGTTCCCGAGCATATCGTAAAAAGATGAAACATACAATCAATATACATGTAATTCTAAGGTTAGGTTAGTTTATCGAAGTGGCAGTCATAGTCTTAACCTATTCGGTTGATCGGCGAATAATATGGGTAGGAAAATTTCTGATCATATCTGGTTTCTTGCTGATGGAATCGGCTGTTTCCCCAAAGGAGAAGTTGTCTGTGATTTGTCAGGCAAGTTGACTGACTTACTACGGTCCATTCAGCAGTTGCAGTATTCGATATTTAAATAATTTCTCACTTTCAAAGAAAAATAAGATGTTGCATAATCCAGCTGAGACCACATGCCTTGTTATTGACATCTGCATCAATAGAAGAGTATTCTGTAAAATATGTTAGTATATTTTCCCAGCAAGTTTTCTATCGAAGAATGTGGTTTTATGAGATCATCGTTATATAAATCCCATCATATATACAAAGATTATTTGTTTTGTGAATGTTTCTTGCTCAAATACATGGAAGCATTTTTCCGCCCAAACTGAAAAACTTTAAAACCTGGCCGAAAATGGAAAAATCTTGAAAAATTCTTCAGCAACCAAATATTACCAACACATAAACCATAAAAACCATTTGACAACTGAAAATGACTGGTATGAGGAGGTCTGTACAATGATAAACTTAAAGTTCACATCTAAAACACATCAATTTGCAGGTTGAAGCTGAAGCACATGAAAAGTTTCGAATAAACATTCACCGAAGATTCTTGAAGATATACCTCTTTCAATATGAAGTAATATTTATATTATGAAAATAAGATAGTCTTTCATTTTAGTTTGTTAACACGTTATTGAATGAATTTTTTGGGCCGTTCGTTAAGAGTGGATTATGAGTTCAGCCGTGGTTAACCAGATCTTCTGATATAAATCTAGTAAAGTTTTTGTGTGACACCGTTAGTATGTTTTATCTTGTGGTACATAATTTGATGTTACAAAACTCCACATCAAATTCAGAGACGATCCCTTCGATACCAATGGTTTCCGATCAATTCTTGACTCTTATGATTAAATTCGACGATATATCTCTAGTTATTTCGAGTCTCTCTAAGCAGAGGTGACAGGTTGAAGATCGATTCTAGAAAATCATTCTTGCAATATTGGTGATTACTTGGCTACCCTAGTGTTTTATTGTGAAGATACAAAACGACAAAATTTCCTCACTATAGTCCGATATTGAAACTATCCAAGAAAATCAAGCAAAATTCATATCTGTTCACAACATTCGGGTACCAGATTCGTCAACCTCGAAAAAAGTAGCCCACAGAGTCGCTTAACCCAATCAGTCATTTAGTTCATCATCATCCGGTACGGCCGAAGTCCTTGATCTTCTTAAACGCTCATATAAAATTATGATTAGGGGTATTTCGGAAAACGATAATGCAGCTGATTCCAATATAGTTTCCCAATTCATTAACTCCATCGACTCGAAGGCTGATTCTAATTGTCTTAGCATTAATCTAATCGGAGAGACTACTTTTAATCCTCGACTGCTCAAAGTTTCATTCTTCAACCTACTTATTGTCAAACAAATCCTAAGAAATGAAAAACAAACTTGCCTGGAGAAATAATAATATGGGTGACAACAAATCTACTCGGCAATTAGCTGAGCTCTACCAACTGCGTAAGGAGATTGAGCTCCCATTGTCGAACGGTATACGAGATATGAAAATTAAATATGTTTACAGAACACAAAATATTATAAAAGCTCCAGAAAACTTAATACACTAAGGATCTCTTGCTCGAATGGTCCGTCCGTCTTATATTCCAACGTGCAATCTTTGTACTCCAAATCTTTGAAACTCTTATCTTGTTCGAAGGACGACGAACCTACCTTAATTTTCATCGTTGAATCATGGCTACACGCGGATATTCCGGAGGTCTCCGTTACACTACCCGGTTATTCGCTTTTTCGTAGAGACAGTTGGGTTACTATTGGCTCTGAGGTATCTGCACTCACGTCAAAGGAGAAATTTCAGGGCGCTTTTCTATATATTTTTTTATTCACTACCGATTCACCTAGTATTGTAAATATTTTTCTAGACGTTGGTGATCCTGGAGGATCCTGTCTTACAATAGGGTGCGTTTACAGATCTCGTCCCTGCCCCAACGACTGGCCCTTCAGCATTTATCTGACCGATCCCCCCATCTCCTTGAAAAATATTTATCTCGCCAGTAACTTCAACCTGCTTGATATTAAGTGGCTCATCATAGCTAATAGAGTGTGCCATTCTACTTCGGCTTCTTTCGTGCAAATTTTCAGAGACACAAACGATATCAAAGTAGTAGGAGCTCCCACTCGATTCAAAGATCTGCAGCTCCCGTTGCTTCTCGACGTTTTTTTGGTACACGACCCTAACCTCGATTACGATGTATCACACCTTTCACCATTTGGCCAATCAGACCACATTGCTCTATTATCAAGGCTTCAATTTACTAACCCCATGCAAATGGAAATAAAAAACTATTGATACCGGCAATCATCAAATGCTAGCGTTGAAGCTCATCCAAATGACCTCGATCAGTTGATTAGAGAGCTGTAATACCGAGGTAGATATGTGGTCCAAATTTTTTCACACTCTCCAAAGCCTGATCGGTACTTGCTCTATCTCATAAACTGTTGCAACATTTCCTTTTAAGCCCCGGATCTACAACAACATTTAAATAATAACCCAGCAAAAAAAAATCCAATGTGGCAGAGGTATTATCGAAGGAAACTTCGAACCTAACCTAACCTTGCCCATGCATCGTCAGTACTCCAACTTGTTATCAACCACCCTTGAGGCTGCTTAAGAAAGGTTCGAATCGGGACTTGCCTCTTCCATGGATCCCAAATGGTTTTTCAGATATTTGAGGTCCAATCTCAATTATTCCTCAAATAACCGTGTCTTGGGTCCACAACAAACATAATCACTATGCACTACTCTACTTGAACCGCAAATGTATTATCTGAAATGTTTGCAGCTTCCTCCAAAGACATTCTTCCTAGTCCAACTACCATCAGATCTGTTCCTGGTTTGAATGATATTTGATTTTTTACCAGTGAAGTTGAAAAACATCTTATACAGCTTGAAATATTTTTTTGCGCCGGGTTCCGATGGTATTTCTGCCGCAACCTTGAAAAACTGTGCTTCATCACTGGCTTCACGTTTGTTCCTTATTTTTCCAAATCCTGCTCATCACATTCTTCACTTATACCTTGGCTCTGTGCTCTGGTGACACCAAGTTTTGTAAAAGGAGATAAATAGGATGCCGAAAACTAGTGTCCAATCAGTTTGGTCCTGATTGTGTCTAATATTTAAAAAAAATATATTTTGGTGCGAATTTCCGGCTTTGCACTGACGAACCGTATCATACCAGATAAGCAACATGGTTTTGTGCCTGGTCGTTTCGTAAGTACAACCCTTCTTAAATGCATCAACGATTCAAGTTCGATGCTCCACAAACAAGTCCCTGTCGACGTGATATACTTGGACTTCTTTTAAGCATTCGACCGTGTCCTGCACAAGAGACTCTTATTTAAATTAGAACATCCGGGTTTCTGAGGCAACTTGTAGCTTATGATAAGATATTCTTAAGTGATCGAATTTTTCGCGGCAAGGTTGATGATGCTTTGTTCTTTCCCAAACTAGTTAGCAGTGATGTTCCATGTTCGCGGATGATATCAACAGCGACAACAACCCCTTACATGCGGTCATGTTATTTCAGAACGACCTCGACAATATTGTGAACTGGTCAAACAAATGGCTCTTGCCGTCTATACGCCACCCAAAAAGTAGAGAAGTTTCTGTATTCGTTGAATATATGCTTTTCTGGCTATGATCTGAACACTTCTAGTACTTTCTACAAAACGTTGTTCGTCCTATACTTGAGTTTTGCGGTCCAATAAGCAGTCTCTCACTTATTCGCGACGCAGACCTATTCGAAAGGCCTGGGTCGTATGTAAGTATGAGTTATGAGGAGAGATTGGGACTGATGGGGATCTCAACTTTTGCTGACTGTCGGGAGCTTCGAGATCTCATTGTTACATACCGAGCCCTCCAGGGCCTGCTTGGTGTGAATCTGAGTTCTTTTTTCCCCGTGAATACCAACTCACGTCATAACTTCAAACTCCTGTAGTAAATTTTCAGAACTACCTGCCGGGAGAAGTTTTTTCATAACCATGTCTTCGAGTGGTTGAACCGACAGCTCCCGAGTGTGGTACACTGCAATAGTGTGAATAGTTTCAAGAACGGGTTTGAGCAGATAGTTTAAAGTGACTGAGTGTTAATTATTTTTTCGTCTAGTTTTGTACATACATTTTCGTTACATTCTTCTCACATCTACACATATCTATTTGTCACACTTTTTGTTAGTAATTTGTTTTTGAGTATATAGAACTCAGTCCTTCTCTTGTTTGTTATTCCTTTAACGTGCTCTATTTCCGCCTTTCGGCCAATGACATGCCGGGGAATTCTGTCACCTCACTAACCTGGGAATTTTGCCAAACCCCTCTTGTGTCGAGGGATGGGATCTTTAATGTCCAACACATCTCTGGTAAACAGGACCGACAGCTTTACATCTCCTCCGAAAGATGGATACTCAAGCGATTCCCAGAATCCAAAAAATCGCACTGACTTTGTGAGGATTGAACCCAGGTAACTCTGCGCAGGTGACGATCATCATATCCTCTACTCTATCCATCCGGTCAGTCCTCATCTTATTTCAATAAATAATAAGAAATTCAAGGTTTGTAGCAGTCATACTTTTTATGATTTCGTGATTGATTCAGTGAATGATATTTCTCTTCTCGAAGATTGGAATCTCCAGCTTAGTGTTAAATTGATGCAAAAATTTGTAATAATTGTTTATATTCATAGCCCGTATCTACTTCATTTCATCTAATGAAATGGCTTCAATGGGAAGAGCATTTCTCGAATTTTGCGCAATGAAAACTACATTCATTCCATTGGAAGGCACCACAGGGAGCCACACAAGCACCCTATATTCCTTATCTTTCCAATTATTTCTAGTTCGTGGAAACCACGATTCGGAATAGTCGGGCACTTATGCCTCTCGGCATGATGTTTAGAAATATAAAATTTGCATACACCTGGCGAAAATTGATTGGCATTAGCGCAGGCAGCAACTTCCGCCACGCTATCCCGATGTATAATTTGATTTCAGATGCTAGGGAATAATCGAGTAGGCTTGAACGTTAGTTAGATGCAAGAGTGTTGTAAAAATGTTCAAAAAATAAAATATTGATTGTATTATTTTAAGTTCCTAACTCTTTGAAATATTTCTTTCGATTTGTTATTCATCTCCTCCGTCACACTCGGCGGTCTGATTGAAGCATATTAGTGGAAGTGAGTAGAAATTAGTTGTTGTACTACAGGGTGTTTCAATAAAAATTTGAGCATCATCATACTTAGAAGAAAACAGTCACAGCGGACAACGCTGAGACGGGTAGATTTTTTTCGAGGGGGACCTTTATTATATCTACCTATAACATGATTATAGGAAATATGGGAAGAGTTAGTCAGAAAAGTTTTTCAATTGTCTATTTGAGTCGATACAATTTTCGAATTCAATGTTCGATAAAGGCTGCTCCAACTACAAAAAAAATTATCATCTTATACTTGACAACCCTTCGAACACGATTTATTTTGAATATATACAAGTTGATATTAGTATTGAAGAAGGTGTTTCAGCAAGTTCATTTGGAAGTGTACGGATCAACCCCCTACTCTTAGCATCCCCCTCTTTGAAAAAGTCTATTGATACACTGCACGAATTTGGTCCACGTTTTGCCCTAGGGGTCTATACATGGTATTTAAACCGAGCAATTCATTTTATTAGCAAGCTGGGTTCAACATGTTCATTAATTCAAGACAAGAGAATGTATTCAATACAAAAAGAACTCGAGGCAGGTGTGCCAAGAAAAACGGCCAGAATATTTATCACAAATAATTCGGAGAAACAAATGTGTTTGCAATATGTAGAACTTTTGCTTGGGGGTGAAACAATAGAGGAAAAAGTTAAAAAAAACTCTGTTCAAAATCGCCACCTCCCACTTCTATGTAATGGTATAAACGGTTTTCAAATGCTTTCCTCAAAGTTCTCAAAGTGATTTAGTGTTAATATTCAGTATATTATCTCAATTCTCTTTCATAGCTCGTCCATAGTCTCTAGTGGCGAGCTGACCACTTACCCCCTACCGATCCTGTTCCCTAGAAATGTTTGGTCTATATATTCTCGCACTCCAATATGAGTATGCGAAAGAGCAAGCACCATCAAATATAATTGAACTTCTGAGGCGGTGTAATAGTTTCAAAAATCTCGATAATTCTGCAATAGATCAATTATTCTAGCAGTTGCAGATAACCATGTCCATTGGGATTGCCCTCGAATGAGATGATTCCTGTATAAGCCTGCCCAATAATTCAATTTTTATGCGGTTTATGTAAGCATTTTTCTATACAAGTGAGGATTCTGGGTGTATTAGTATCGATCATTGTGTCCGTTTATCTCTCCATTGAGCATGAAGGTACTCTTGTTCGAGAAACAGGTATTTTTTAGGAACTATTATTCATACCTCACTCAAATTTTCATAAATTTTCAGGTGACGATCAGAGTTACCTTCATTTAGTTCATAGTGCAATACTCTTCTGTAGACACTATTCTGTAGACAGTTGTACTTGATACGCAAGTTTGATGGGATAACTTCCCAATGGACAGAGAGTCTTTTATTTGTCGATGACTCATTTCCGCAACAGCTTCATTTCTTACTGGACGTGCTACTTTATGCAACAGAAATTTGTCATATTTGTGACTCACTGATTCTTTCACTGGATTTGCGTTAAATATTTTATCTGTTCTTCTGCGGAGCTATTATTTTGAAAATATAGTCTTCAATTGAGTGCACTTTTTCCGACATTCTCTCGTAATTATCGAATGAGAGCCGTGCCGTTCTGATAATGAAAATATGGCTCCAGGAGGTAGAATATGTGTAAGAAATTGATATGATAATTGCAACGATTTTTATAATTTTTTTGAAAAACAAGTGGATCTTCTTCAAATTGATTGATTTTTATACCATCTGTTGGCAGTTTCTGCTTTTAGTAACATAGAAAATTGAAGAATACCGACGGATTGAATACCGCGGTTGGGACACCCTGTTCAGCTCCCTAACATACAGTGTTGACTAAATTCGTTTGTTGCATTAAAAGACCGTTCCAATGTGGTGTCGCATGATATTTTTTACAGGTGGGAGGGGTTGATCTGACATTCTCAAAGTTAGCATACCTTTCAAAAACAAAAATCGACCCATTTAAGCGTTTTCCGCTGACACTGCCTTTTGCTACGTTAGACTTCGTTAGAGGGGTTAAACTTTCAGCCTTGATATAACTGGGATGAGTACCACTTTCTTTTGGTCCACCCGTTTGTAGATTGAAATCTCAGACACCGATTGAATTCTTTGTTCACTCATTTAGATGCGTTGTTAACCCACGTGAAAAGCAAATGAAATGGAGTACTTGTTTTCAGTGAGTTACTCCTGCATAATCTTTCGCAGAAGGTATCTGTTTTTGATCTCGGAAGCATGATTTGGTGTGGGTCGTTTGAGGACAGCTCATGGGCGTTGTAATAGTATGCTTTTGGAATGGAATTTTGAAGTATAAAATCGCGACCCAGGTAAGGATGATGAACTGTAGATCGCTTAGTTTTGAACTATCCTATATATCGATATCCAAATGGTTGCAAATATAAGCAGATGATATCAGCATCCTTTCTTGTTTGAGTTGAAATTTCGAAACAAATTTGGTTTAAGTCACTTCATGTTTTTCTTTTTATTTCTCGGATTCTTACCGTCCTATTATCCGATTATAAATCTCAGATTATGTTACGATGAAGAAGAATGAAACGTAAACCGAATAGTTCTGAAACTCCTCTTTGTTCACAAGACTAGCTGTTATTATTATATCAGGGACGCCGAGTCCCTGATATATTCATTCTGAGGTTTTCTCTCTCTCTCTGTTCTCCCAAATGATATCCAATATTATGAATGATTCACGTACTTGTCCTTATTTTTCTGAGTTTGCACTATTGAGGCAAGCGTGGAAGACTTTGCATGTTCTGAATGTTTTTCCATTCTAAAGTATATGCTTTCTTGCATCGAGTTTTGGCTCAAATTGGTTGTATAAATCTACTTGACAAATTTTTATTATTTTGAAGCCAAATTACCATATAATATCAATTCTAATTACATATTATTCATATTCATTCAGATAATCAATTCCAAATAATTTAATTGAATATTTCGAAATTAGTATATTCCCAAATATAAAAGGTACGTAATATCGTACTTAGGTAATTGCAGAATTTTGTGCTTACAATTTCAATTTTTGTTTAGAAAATGTATATTCCAGCTTGTCATCTTTGAGTGATGTAATTTGGAAGCACAAGTCAATCTTGTTCGACGTGCAAGATAATTTGCTTACAGAACGGATCAACTTACGAAATATGATGAACATAATTTTGAATTGTGAAATCGAGTGAGTAAAACTTCTTTAACTGAAACTTCCAACTGAATCTATTATCACTAACCTAAACGCAAAAAATCAATCCATTCCAGCCAAGATTCAACTTATTTATCGCTTTGAAATTCTTTGAAAAGGATCATTTCAGCAGCTAGTATATATACATGGCAAGGAACGATCATAAAAAATATCGAATCGAAGTCCCATTTCATACTATTTGTGTCCTTGACAGTACTATTTTCCACAGCTCACCAATATGTGCTGATTTTGCAGCTCGCAACTTCGGCACTGACAAGGGTTTTGCCTGAAAGAGGTATTTGCTTATACTAGTTTTAACTCCGACTAATGCTACAGGAAGAGCATAAAACATAGCAAATTGATGAAAGAGGAATGCATTGCACATTGTATTGGTGTTTTGAAGAGGAGATTTCCCTAAATAAACATAAAGCTTACTTCCACTCTTCATGTTATAGTTGCCTGCTCTGTGCTACATAACAACGATGAATATTATGATGACAAGGAAAATAAGTTACTCTAAGAAGAACCGAAGAACCAGAATTGCATAATGAAGACAATGAAAATGTTTCAGCTCGCCCAGCCATAATACACTCAGTTTTCGATCTGGCATGAAATTCTAGAACTTGTTCTGTTAAACGTTTATTTTGATAGTTCTAGTTGTTTTTTATTAATGTTAACCTCCGTATTATGGCTAATTTTATATAATTTTGATTCAGAACATGCAGTTTCATTTTTCATATTAAAATTCTCCAAAAATTAGTGTTTTTGAATTTTTCTTTCTGAAGATTTGGTTTTAGGACTGGACTGGCTTATTAAGTGTGGGTGAAGGATGAGATTAGGTGTTTGAGGTGTAATTACATGTAAAACTTACATCATGATCTGAAAGACACATCAACATTACTTTCAAAGAAGTTAGCAGCATCATCAAACTCATATGTTGAAGGATCATTCTGATCTCCTCTAATTTCCATAATATTTGGGCACCGATGTAGTTAGGGACTCTAAGGACCTGCTTTCTGAAGCTCTCTTTTGTATTCATCTGACTTTGCAGGCAGGTTAGCCTCTTGCTGTTGAAAAAATTTATGAGTATGAGTAGAAAAATGAAAAAATTTCGTTTAATATTTACGTGTAACTCAGCAATATCTTTTCTTGATCCCATTTCAAATTTGTATAGTATATTTGTATATTTGTATAATATATTTCAGAAGAAATTCCTGCATTTGATTCAGTAATGTTTCCGTGAGGGGGAGTCCCTGTTTGGACGATCATTCCACTGGTCTCTATCCATCAGGACAAATTGCATTTATTACCAAAGTAAGTTTTTATTTTCGATATTGAATTTTATCAATGACTAGTATCAGGAGATGGTGCCATACAATTTCCAGTTGAATACCTCTTTTTGAAACTTTTCATCAATTCTGGATCGACTAGTCTTATTCCATCTACTTGGGTTCCTAAGGTGATCCAATTTGGTTGAATATTATGTCGTCTGCCAAAAACTCAATTTTTCTCGTTCAATCATATCGGAAACCTCATCAGGCTTATGAGTTTTGGTTCTAACTTCAGCTACTATAACATCTGAATCTAATCCTCTATTCAAATTTTGGGGATTTCCTTCATTTTACTAGGCAGTGTTTTTTCCCATGATTAAACCAGTGACATATTCTACCAGTCCTTATAATCCTCTGCAATTGATTCGTCTTAACCCAGATTATCTCATCCACTCTTTCGTAACCCCACAATTTTAAACATTCTCTATCTAACTCCATTGATCTACCTGTTACCCACAAAAATATCAGTCCTTCATATTGAAGTTGCGGGATTCCAAGTTGTCTCATTTTATCGTCTGACATCGTACCATAGGGTAGTTCCATATGTATATCTCATGGAGGATCAGCCATAATCACAGCAAACTTACCAAGCACAGTCATATCCAAAAATCGGAGATCACATTGTACCCATTGGGGTGGATACAACATTGTAGATATATCTGCTCTTATTGTTGGTTTACTGTGCCAAAGTAGACTTGAATCATCATTCTGACTGGATCTGTCTACTTCATAATGAACATATTAGCAAGTATCCATGTGAAAACAGGTATTCAAAAAGAACAGTCGCCTAAGGCCTCACCTGTGTGCTTTTGAAATATCTTGGAATGAAGTTTTCTACATTCAACCACCCTATTCCTTTCACAATCTCCTTTGGTCCCATACTGACAAAACCCCATGAGTTGCGTGCCTCCTTGTGAACGAAAACGTTCAGCTAACGATCGTTCTTTAGCAGTAGGTTTGCTGAGTAGTTCCAAAATTTCTTCACCAATTGTTTTGCCTTTTCGTTTTTTGGTTGATGAAAGTGGTAGAAGTGACATTATATCAGCTTTAGATTCTTTCTTCTCTTTCTTTTTTATCATCCTCCTCACCATCCTTTTTATCTGGAGATTTCTCGCGTTTCCTTTTCTGTCCTTGCTCCGATTCTAAAACTTCTATGTCCTCGTAAAATTCAGAAAATATTTCATTAACTTTACTTACTTCAACAAAAGTTACATTCAATTGAAATTTTTTATCCTTGGCATCCTTCATTGTTATTATCTTTTGGGAAGCGAATTTTTGAAGTAAATTATATTTCTGCTTATGCCAAGTATGTTCATCAGAAGCATTTTTGAGTTTTATCGATAATTCATCTGAAGATATTGGAATTTGTAGTGTTATTTCACTAAGAAGCTTTAATAATTCTCTTTCTAGTCCTAGGTCAAGTTTAGTCTTTGCTAAATCGTCTTCTTCAAGTGGTTCATGTTCTAATTTGTTAATTTCTTCTTTTATGTTTGCATTGTGTGTACCACTTATTACTTCAGAAAAAGTTGAAGGGGCTTGGAAATCCTCGAAAAATCTGATTCCTGAATTCTTTCTCTATCCTCTCCCAATTTGTGTTTTATCAGTTATTGGGCAAGCTACTATTGTCTTCAATAATATTTACCTATGATTAAATGGAGGAATAGATAAGCACTAGAAATTGAGCAGAAGTGACAATATTAGGAGAGGAATCATGAAAAATTAACGAACCTCTCACATGGAAGAGTCAAGTTTCTTCAATATCAAAAAATGAGCAGTAGTGAATGCGATAAACCTATGTAGAAATACTTGCTTTTGTACAATAATAACTAAAATCTGCTCCTCTCTCAGAGTGAAGTTTGTGGATATCTTTATTGAACTCATTCTCTGAATTTAAAATATATCTTCAAGACAGAAATCAATAAACAACCGTTTAATCCTTATTGCCTCAAATTTCCAATTTCCGTTGAAATTAAAATTCGAACTTTTGAATCGACATATAAATCACCTTGACTTTCTGTAACCAAATATTAGTACCGATCTCACATGTTAATCTATAAGAAGAAAACAAAGCTTTAAAGAACCAAACCTAAATAATTCAATATTAAGTTATTCCTAAAGTTGACTCCTTTTCAACTGATATAGAACCTGACATCGCTTCATAGAACCTCGAGAACACTTCATGTTTAAATTTCTTCAGTTTGTTAGTCTAGTAGATCATGAATTCATTCAGAAATTTCCATGCTGGAAAAATAAAATTCTTGTGAACAATTTTTCGAAAGAGCTTCTGATCTGTTACCAATAAATACTGAAATATAACGATTTCGAATGAAAACAGGGTAATTTTCGAAAGCTATCTGGTTCAGTTCAGTGCTTTCTGTCGACCCAATAAACTCTGAAATATACGACATAAGTTTCTAGATATCTGATAACCAACCATATAGTGCCGGTTCTTATCCTTAAACAAAACCGTAGGGTAACTGGGCTGTATTTTGTCAGTGCGGACAGACCCTCGTTTTTGGGTCACTGAATCGATGATCATCGCATGCAAGTCACCTCTTAAAAGACCTGAAATACTGCTTGGAGAATTCCAGCCGTCCCTTTGGCATGTTGTAAAGCTATGCAGGATAAATTTGAGATTCTCGGCGAGGAACGCGTATATAGAGGGTGTTTCTTGAACCTATCTGTTAAAAAAGTAAAAAGGTTGTTTTCAGTCACGCCGGAATTTCCTGAGATTTAAAGTGGACCCTATATTGCAAAGGTTTTCTATAAAACTAAATCTATATAAATAAAAACGAAATACTCTTTGTTTGTAAACGCATCATTTGACTACTGTTTGAGACTTATCGCTATTTTTATTTATGGAAAAATATAATAATATATGTATATACAGGGTGTTACATAATAGTACGTCACAACTTGAGGGAGTAAATCTACGTTGAAATTTCTGTTTTTTTCTTCAAAATTGCAGATGCAAGCTATTTTTTGCAGCCTCCAGCATTACACGTCCTTAATTTAAACTAGAATCTACAAGGTGTTTCCTTTCACGGCGCCATGTCTTTTTTTACCCTTTCAAACTTTTTTGCAGTACGCCACTGATCAGCGTACAATCAATTTTCGTCATCTTGGTTCAACTTAGAAACTTTTTTTACACTTGTAATTTTTTCGTGTCACTGACCGTTCTCGAGCAAAACATTATTAAACGATTGTGTGCATTCGCTGAATTGAAAGCACTTCTAATTAAAACAAGTAGGCTGTGATTTTTTCATTTATTTATTTATTTTGACAGTTGGTAGAGTTGAACTAGTGTCTGCTCGAAGTGTTTATTAAATTAACGATTACTTTTAAGACTTTTGAAGTTATAGCTGTAAGAAAAAATGGCTAATTTTACTAACGCCGAATTGGCTGATATCCATTACATGTACGGTCTGGCTGATGGAAACACAACAGAAGCTAGGCGATTATATTAGGTGCGGTTTTCAAATCAAGTAACACCAGATATTCGAACATTTTCAAATATCCACAGAAGGTTGAGGGGAACTGCTACTTTTACTGCAAATAATCATTTAAAGGGTGCAATTCAACTATGAGAACTCCAAATATTGAGGACGCAGTTTTGAATTGTATTGATTTGAATCCTCATGTGAGTACAAGAAAAATTGGAAACCAGTTGAATATTTCACATGTTCTAGTTTGGAGGATTCTCCACGACTTTTCATTGTACCCGTTTTATATTCAACGCATCCGAACTCTACCTTCTCGAGATTTTCCTTCAAGACTGAATTTCTGCCGATGGTTCTCAGATAAAATTAGAAAAAATGCTCATTTTGATAGTGCAATAATGTTCACAGACGAAGCTAACTTTCCAAGAACTGCTATCACAAATTTTCACGATAATCATTATTGGGCTGAGAAAAACCCCCATTTGATTGAAGAATCTCATCATCAAGAAAAATTCTCACTAAATTTCTGGCTCGGAATAATTGGAAATTATTTGATTAGGCCATTTTTTTTGCCAAACAGACTAAACGATCCCGCTTATCGGCAATTTCTTGAGGAGGAGTTACCTTTATTGCTCGAGAATGTGCCACTTTTGGTGAGAAACATAATGTGGTTCATGCATGACGGGGCACCAGCACATTTTAGTGGAGAAGCTAGAGAATTCTTGAATAATACATTCAACAACCGATGCATAGGTCGGGGTGGGCCAGAACCATTGCCTCCTAGGTTCCCAAACTTAAATAGTTTTTTTCTTATGGGGATATCCCAAAAGTTCAGTTTATACCACTCCAGTGAACACTGTAGAAGAATTGGGAAATCGAATAATAACCTCTTGTGACACGATAAGAAGTATTTCAAAGAGTGCGTGACAATATGCGAAGAAGGACAGAGGCCTGTATTCTTGTAGGTGGTGGACAATTCCAGCAATTTATTCAGTTTTTAATTGTTCTTTTTTTTAATTTGTTATGAAATAAGTATAAGTTGTGTCTCAGAAGACGAGCTATCAAAATATAAGCAAATTTTGAGCATACCTATCAAGTATTTCTATTTTTTTTTTATTTAGCGAATAACATACAATTCGAATAATTCAAATTCAATAATTTTTCACTCGAAAACGAATGACGAAAATTGATTGTACTCTAATCAGTGGCGTAGGCAGAAAAATTTGAAAGGGCAAAAGGAGACATGGCCTCGGAAAATTAAACACCTTGTGAATTTCAGTTAAAATCTAGGACGTGTATTGATGGAGGCTGTAAAAAATAGCTTGCATTCCAAATATCTCAAAACTGCAGGAGTTTTGAAGTCAAAACAATCTTTTCCGGAAATGTCAACACCCTGTAGTTCCGTAACGAGTCGCATCGAGGCAGCATAGCTCGGATCAGTTACTGGTGATTCATATAAATTCACTTCTACATCTTTAAGGATCTCCGAAATATACAAAACTTTTCTGGTAATATACTTCATGACTGTTTGTTGTTCTCATAGTCATAGTTGACTCGCTTCTCAAAATATCAGACATTAATATGACTGAAATAACCGTATTAACGAAAATTTACTCTATTGCAGCGGAAGGAAAATTCCTGAAGTCAAGGGATATAGCTTCAGCTCCCGCACCCACGACTCTCATGCCTCCGATAGCTGAATTATCTGATTTAGTTGCAACATTGGATTACCAGTCAGCATACCATCCATTCGTTAGTGATACAACTTTGGAAGTTTATGATTTTGTATGCAGGGGAAATTTCATACTAAATCATTTGAATCTTTCATGTAAGTAGAGAACATGTGCTTTCAAATTCTTATAGTGTGTCATCAAGCGAGAAATGTTATCGATTAAGTACACCAGCACTTAATCTTTATGAGGTATTTCGAATTGCGATGTGGGGTAAATATGGGATGGATGCTCTAGGAGGACAGATGATTCGGTATCGGTAGGTAAAAAAGCAGAAAGGCTCTCCCAATATTAATTTCAAATAAAAGCTTAAGCTCATCTTTTCGCTGGTATATTGACAGCATTATGTTACATCCGCCATATTAGGACTAGTTGATTTATCCATAAATAAGGCTTCGATTTCGATATATTGGTTTGGAATTCTATTTTATACGTTGCGGGTGTAATTTGTGATTTAATAGGGTAAGTGTTCATAATTTTATCTTTATCAGTAATTTATGAATAATATAGTAGAATGATTATATATGTTTGGTGTTTTGTTTACTTAGAAGGCATCTATCCCTCCACTAAATCTTACTTTTTTGTAGTATAGAGGCTCGTGGGGGTTTCTAGTCATGACACGCAAGTTTGCCTATGCAATCTAGAGCTATATTGACTGATGACGTTCTAAAAAGCATACTCAATGAGCTGAAGAGAAATAGGCGTTCGATAAATGAAATATTCCGATGCTATGGCATTTCATCTGGGAATTTTAGGGGGAGATTTGCAAATCAAGACACCAAAAGTTATCCCAATTCTGTATTTGTATCTTATCTTGTGTCAGAGGTATGTGCTACTGTAGCCATTCAATTCATTGTGCTCCTCCGTTGACACCTACTCCTGAATATTTATACCTTCAATAAGGTTTAGAATCCCATTCATCAGGTCCCTTTGACTGAGCTCTTTCAAGATTTTTTCATCTGAATTTTCCATCTTTTCTAGGCTAGAGATGTTTCTTTCTTTTCGTTGCATAGTCTACATTTAGGTACTTCACAATGAATACCTATTGTGTGTAGATGTTTTCTTAGCCTCCTATGTCCAGATATTAGGTCTATAATTGTGCTTAGTGATTCTTCTTTGCTCAGTCTAAGAGATTTTTTAATGAACTTCTTGCAGTAGTTTGGTTTGTTTATGCCTCGGTGTAAAGTGTGATTGTGTCCTGTACCGTAGAGTTAGTAATACCGAGAGTTGGTTCCGGCCCAATAAATCTCGTCTTCCCTGGAAAGAGAATCCACCTACTCTTTGCAGGTGCCCAAGCACCCAGACCAAAGTTATCTGGTTCCGTTTCGCCAGCTCAGTTAGTAACTGCAGAAATTCCATTATGAGTTTTGACCGGTTTTCCCTACTAGCAAAAGTTTTGATCGTCTCCTGACTATCCGAGAGAATGTTTATTTGCCTGTTCCTTTAGCGTCTATTAAGGTTCTCACGAACACAGAATGTTATGGCACATACTTCTGCCTGAAAGATGGTTGCGTGCTCCCCTAATGGAATTATCAGCTTGCAATCCCGTTTTTGTGAGTACACTCTAGCTCGAGTTCTCTTTTCCGTTTTGGATCCGTCCATATGCAAATTTATATCTGTACTGTTTTAGAGCCAAGCCAATTGTTCCAATC
Source organism: Cryptolaemus montrouzieri (assembly GCA_013387265.2). Lineage (NCBI taxonomy): Eukaryota > Metazoa > Arthropoda > Insecta > Coleoptera > Coccinellidae > Cryptolaemus > Cryptolaemus montrouzieri. The sequence continues at coordinate 110,392,746 of JABFTP020000185.1, forward strand.
TGTGGACGTTTTATGCTCCTTGACTTTTGTAAGTTTTTTAGTCATCGGAACTTTTCCCATACTCAGTATTCGATTATTGATCATTTTCTTAATTCTGTAGTACCCCTTGTGTCCGGTTTTCCAGTTTCCATGAATCTCCAGCTTGAATGCTTCTTTCCTAGCCTCGCTCCTAATATAAATTTCAAGAAAAAGCAAATTCAGAATAGCCTCTAGACTTGCGGTTGGTGTTGATTTTAAGGAGCCTGTTATGCAGACCCCAGCTAGTCTTCTGAACTTTGTTCAGCTTCTCCCTAACCCCGTTCGCAGCATCTTTGGTTTCTATGTAACAGCACAGTGTACAGTCATAGGTTCACCACCGCATTGACAGCTAGTGTACATTTTGGGATCAAGTTCCCATTTATTGCCGATGGACCGTTTACTGGACATAAGGAAGTGTTTTCCCTTATTTATGACTTGATTAGGGTGGTTATTCCATGTAAGTCTTTCATTCAGGATTACTCCTACATATTTGGTCTCATCATTGAATTCCACTCTTTTTCCGAAGGTGAATGGCTGCATTATGCCGACAGACCTTTTCTTAAGTTTATACGGTGATCTTTTCTGGGTTAACTGTTTGCCCTATTTGGTCGCACCAGTCCACAAACCTTCAGAGCTCCTTGTATGAGCTTAGATACGACGTTGAACTGTTTTGCTCTCACTACCATAACATCATTGATATAGACCTGAGAATAGAAGCTCTTGTTGTTGAGTGTACTTATGAGGTAATCCACTACCATAGTGCTAGGGAGTGAACCTTTCCTTGTTGATATCCTCTCACGATGGGGAATCTCTCAGTTACATCAAACAGTTTGGCTGAAGTTTTTTTGATTGTGAGCGTGTTATCTATCCATCTGCAGAGGGTGTCATTAAAACCATGCCAATCTACTACTTTAAGCCGTGATGCTCTTAAGGAGTTATTAAAGCCATCCTTTATGTCTAACTGCTGAATCAATTCCTTGATTCTGCATAGCAGTCTACAGATTTATTACAAGGTGGTGAAGTGCTGAGTGGCATGCTTTTTCTGGCTGATAGGCGTGCTGGTTGACGTTTGAAGTATTTTGGATGAAAATCGTTTCCCTTACGTACCTATTTATCAGTTTCTCGATCATCTGCAGAATAAAAGAAGGTGGACTGATAGATCTATATACCGTTGCTTGAGCATAAAAGCTTTTGCCAGGTTTTGGTAAAAATGCTACATCTGCTTGCTTTCACAGGTTGGTTACTCACCTTAAGGCTAGGCTTGTCCGGTAGAGTTGCAGTGCGTTTTCACCAGTTCATTCCCTGCCTTTTGCAGTAATGCTATTAAGCAAGGTAATTTAAAGGGATCAAATTGAATAACGCCCCATTTGATTTTGTTCCCAATTACAATTATCTCAGAGCATTCCTAGTTTTTCCGCGTGACATCACTTCGCTAATGGCCTAGGTTGGACTGCTGCAGATCTCTGTCTGTTTCTGAATCCGGAAAGTGAGTCTGATTCCCAATGAGATTCATGGGATCTTTAGCGAGTATTTTTCGGATTCTTGCGTCTTTCGAGGTTTTATTTATATCCTCATAGTATCGTCTCCAAGATTCTTGCTTAGCTTCCCTGAGAGCTTTGTTATCACTTGTTAGGGATTCTACCTATTGGTTCCATTCACCAGTTGGTTTCGTTCTGTAAAAAAGTTTCCGTGTTGCTACTCTAATCTAGAGATCCTTATTCCATCAGACAACTTTGTTGCCCGGTGTTTTGCTCTGCAAGGGACAGTGTTCTTGGTAAGATGACATCATTGAGTTATGTATTTGTGTGAATACAAGTTCAACGTCATGTACCACATGTTGTTCATCTGGTTTTTAATGGTTTCTACTTTATTTTCAAGCTCGCCTTCGTAAACCTCACAATGCGTCTTGCCAGGGTTTTGGTGGCATACAATTGGTGAAACCGATTTCCCACAAAGACTGATGTCAGAGATACAACCGCAGAGTCGAGAATTATGTATAGTACTTCTTTAAGTCTTTTGTTAATGAAGGTGGGCTTTCAGCCCTTATGTATTAGATAAAGGTTAGATTTCATAATGAAGTATAGCACCGACTCAGCTCGATTGTATATGTTAGTCTTGCCTCACGCGGTGTGATGAGAGTTGGCATCAGCTCCAAAGAGGACCTGTAGGCTGTTTTTTGTACAGTATGTCACTAGCCTAGGCGTTTCGTCTGGAATAGGTTATAAAGTTTCATAAGAGCAACAGGCTGAGGATGATAACTTCCTCGAGTCTGTCAGCTTCCTGATTTTGTCATCCTTATGGTTGTTAGATCTCTTTAACAGAAATTTGATAGAGAAAGAAATGAAATTCCATGTATATATGCAAGTTCTAGTGTTAACTGGATTTTGCTTGTAGATGATTTTACCTCAAGTGTGTTAAGGCTCTGTACTTTACCTTTGTGGACCCATGGTTTTTGTATTAGTGCTATGTCTATTTGACGGGATCTTGACTGAAGCTGAAACCCTGGGTACTTATTTAAAATTGTACCTGTTTGCTTATAAATATTAAATTAATGTGTTCAAATTCATTTCAGCCTATTTCTATTTCTTGTTAAGCTGAACACATCTGCTATTTTATAGATCATCCAGTTATAGATTTTTGCAATGAATAATGACTCATCACATATATTCAAAAATCAGTGAAGGTAGGGATTCGGTTACTTCGACTAAGATTCGAACATTAGCTATCGGATTTGCTGAGAACATTATGCAGAACTTTAATATTGAAAATTGGTATACATTGGCTACAATCTTAAATGGACTGCCACCTTGAATATAGCGTTTGCTATGTTGGACGGGGGTATCTAACCCCGAGAAAACGGACTGGAACCAATATCGGGAACAGCTATCGGAAATGCTGGGACCGACAGAAAAGACACCTCGAAACATCGAGGATATGGAAGCTGTATTTAAATATCTGCAAACAATCATTATCTTGGTTTAACATAACTGCTGCCTTATTCAATACAACAAAGACAGAAAGCAGTACCTATGGGGTACAATAGAACTCACTGCCCAAAGAGCGAAAAATGGATAACTCCTCCAGAAAGCGATGCGTATTTGAATGGAGAAAGATTGGGACATAAAGGATTGATAAAAAATCCTAAGAAGAAAAACGAAAATCCGGTGAGAAAACAGAGCGTGTACCAGAGGCTAACCGTCTTCGACGATTCCTCTCTGCAGTAGGACTGAGTGACCTGGCGAAAGTCCACTTCCCAGGTTTCCCCATCCGTGACAAAGCAACCTAAAAATCGAATAGACTAGCTGACATAACCAGCTGGAACACTGCCCCAATTGTTCTTACAATGGAAATGCTTCGATAGGCAGTAACTACCCTTCAACCATGTAGAGTACCAGGGGCAGATGGTATATACCCTCCACTCCTAATAAAAGGGCTGAACCAAATAGTTGTGCATATGGTGAATAACATAAAAAAGGCCCAGGTCGTCTTCATTCCTAAGCCGTGCAAGATCTTACATGAAATCGATTTCTGACCAATCAGACTACCGTCTTTTCTACTGGAGACCATGGAGAGATTAGTCGAAAGATATCTAAGGGAGAATATCCTGCATAGGGGCCCCTACATATAACTCAACATGCCTTCGAACAAAGTAAATCAGTCGACTCAGTATCACACTCTATAGTAGACTATAGAGGAAGGACTGGAACTAGGTTAAATTATTCTTCGAATTGTTCAAGATTTTGGGACCGACAGCAGAGGACGTTCGAATATGGGAGTACTTTCTACTCTCCTCTGAAACGTTGTACTAGACGGGCTCCTTATGGGCCTTAGAGAGGCTGGGTACTTTGCGGTGAATTATATTGACGATATTATACTTCTTGTTGTTGGAAAAATCTCATCCCCATATGCGAAGTTGCGCAGAATGCTCTGCGAATGATTGGTGGAAAGAGAACACCCGATTTGTTAATAACAATAAAACAGATATAATTATAATCTCTCAGAAATGCAATCCGTATCTCAAGGCACCAATTCTATTGAACGATAAATTAACACAAGTAAATCAAGTGAAATACATAGGTAATGCTCGACACCAAATTAAATTGGGGCAACCACATCGGAAGACACGCGCTGAGAGCGCAAAACACACTTTGGACTTGCCACGAGTTATTTGGGTTCAGATAGGAACTCAAACCATACATGACTGATCAGACCGCTTTTGACTTATGCAGCCATCGTATGGTGGCCTGCATTGAACGAAGAGATCAAACGGAATAAAATAATCAAGATCAAAAGCCAAGAGTGACTTGTTGTCACGGGGGACATGAGATTGACATGCACATCCATTGGATGACAGCTGGGCCTCCCCCATCTACACAGAAGACTTCGTTGAGGCTATGGGAAAGAGACATGTGGAGGAAGAGAAATCTATAGTCTGGACTCTCTACATCCCTCAATAAAATAAGATAACTCCGACCTGATATTTTCATAACTGCCGCTCATTGTCTTGAGAAGCGTTTAGAGGTAGTCATTCCACAAAAATAAATAAGGTCTACATACCATGCCCTACTAACTCCACAGGACCCCACTTTCTGTGAAGATGGATTCAGAACAAGGATACAGGTATCGACACACAATCCTAAGGCAAATGTTACGACTGCTCTAAGAGATCATTTCACCGTAACACACGCAGAAGTATAGCTTTTTTTCAGATGCGTACTGGAAAATTTATACACGAACTACGTATACTCTGGTAACTAAAATGATCTGAGATACCTGAAGAATCCAATGGTTACGTCCAATTTAGTTAACGAATGTGAAGGTGCACTACAACAACTTAGTACCACAATCTGACTTACTCCCCTCTGGTGGCCAGCCCATCAGGGTAACGAAGGGGATGAGACAGCAGACAACCTTGCCTAGAAGGCAACAGGTGATAAGCCAAAAGGACCAGAATCTATACTTACTATCCCATGGACCCACATGCTACCCTTTTTCCAAGACTGGAACACTACCTAGATCCTGAACTACTGAGTATGTATCTCGAGACTGCGACAGTCAAAAAGGCTCATAAAGGACATTAATCTAAGAAGAGCGGTAATGCACTTTTGTCTTTGAACTCAATTGGGATGGTAGTTGGCGTACTAATGGGACACAAATCGATAATCATCTACACTTCATGAGATAGTCGGAAATCACACAATGCCAAGAAAATGAAGAAACAACGGAATATATGTTGTTTGAATATTTCACTCATGAGGCGACCAGATTGAAGACATTAGGTACCAAAACACCTAGTGCTTGAGTTATATAGAAGGTTTCCTACAACAATCTCGCAAACTTCATTAAAGAGTTTCTACAAGATTGATAACACCACACAACACGGCAACTACAATGGGCCGAAAGGCCGGAGTACTGCTCTTAAGGACGATGTGCTTGAAGAAGAATATCTTATAGATTGTATAGATTTAGTGCAGTTTCCATAATGAATACATCAGAGACATTGTCAACTTGATTGTTTAAATGATTGCTTTATCACTTGGGAAAGGTTTCACAAATATATATTGAAAATACTCGACATATGTTTCGGGTTGTTAGCCCATTATCAAGAGTAATACAATACTAAATTCAAAATGAGTGATTTCACTTATGTATTACGGCATTCACAACAGGAGATAAATTGAAGACTAGTTGGTCGTTGCAAATTGGCTGTTTTTTTTGTAGGAGTGGACGTAATTTCAATAATCCCCAAGATGTCCATCCTTTTTCCTTCATTACCTGGATGCATGAGTTCGATATTCTCGAAATCTATGAAATGATTTTTGTTGATGCAATGGTCTGAAAAACTCGTACAATTTTTATTTTGGAGAATTGATCTTTTATGTTCTTCAATTCTCTTCTCAATGCATCTTCCGGTTTGGCCTATATCGAATGTCTCACATTCACTGCAGTGTATTTTATATACTCCGCTTTTATCCAATAATTTTGTGTTACCTTTATTATTAACTAACAATGAACCCAAATTATTTTTATTAGTGCTGATGGTGTTAATATTATTTCTGTGTAATCTGTTACATATCTAATTGCTAGTATTAGGAATATAATTAATTGGAAATTTTCTGTTAGATTTCTCAGTATGCAACGGATAAATGCTCTGGAATAAAAGTTTATGTCATTCTTGTCTTATTAAGGTATCAATAGATTTTGGTTCTTAGCGATTAATTTTAAAACTTGAACTTCATTCTCAAAATCGACAGCTGACAAAGGAATAGAAAGCAATCTGTGCACAATGACATTGTTGACTAATAGTGAACCCACTCCAGAATTTCAATTTCACCCTAGAATAAAAAAAATTTCACATATTCTTTCCAATGACAAAAAAAACAGAATTTTCAGAGACAGGTTTGAAATATTGTCCCAATATAAATAATTTGAACGAATTAAAAATGTTAGCAGTTAACTCTGAGATAGTTCTCAGCTTAATAGAAGTTGTAGATGATAAAGATCATGAAGACGCAGTCTGTTCTAAATATATAAGATATTCTAGATTGACCAAAAGTAACAGGGACTTAGCAATTGTTAGATCCATACAAACAAAACTCAAAGACCACAATTTAACCCTTTGTAAAGATGACAAAGGTAACACTATTACGATTTTAGAAACTGATATGTATATTGAAAAAACAGAAAGAAGACTATTTATTCCAGAAAAATTTATAGAATTACATGTTGATCCCACTAACAAATTTCAAACCATATTCATATCTCTAATTTAAAAGTGTTCGAATTTATTGCAAAAAGATAGGTTGAAATTGACTGTTATGAATACGAAAGCTCCAATTCCAAATTCATTAGCCAAAATTCACAAAGTAGATTGCCCCATGAGACCTTTTGTTTCATATGTAAGTGCTCCAGCTACTAAGTTATGTAAATATTTGAACAATATACTTCCGAATTTGATGCAACACAATCTAATTCAATACAAAACTCTATAGAATAAACCAATAACTTGAGATCTCTAAAAATTCCGATAAATGCGAAATTAGTATCCTTTGATATAATTAATATATATCCGTCTACACCCTGCCGTGATGTCAAAGCCACAATTAATCAACAACTTCAATCCGATAGTACAATGTCAGCTGTAAACCTCTGTCTCCAACAAAGTTATTTCAGGTTCAATAATAAAATATATCAACAATTAGATGGTTTACCTATGGGCTCTCCATTGTCTCCATTAATGAGTGAAATATTTATGACAAATTTAGAAAATAGAATTTTTAGTTCCTCCAACATCCTAATCAAGAATGTATTTTTATGGAAAAGATATGTTGATGATATCTTCTGTACATGGATTGGCACAGATAGACAAGTGATTTCTCAGTTTTTAAATTCTTTTCATCGATCGATTCAATTTACAATGGACAATGAAAATAATGAAAAATCTTCGAACTTCTCGGACTTGTCGATTGGTAGGGCTCATGACTCACTCGCCTGTAAAATATACAGAAAACCAACCTATTTGGATACCCTGATTCATAACAGTAGTTCCCAATCCTAGAGTATCAAATTGAGTGCTTTTTATTCAATTGTGCACAGATTGATTTCTATTCCTTTGTCAGATGTCGATTTTGAGAATGAAATTCAAGTTTTAAAATTAATCGCTAAGAACAAAGGCTATGAACAATATGATTAATTAATACCTTAATAAGACAGAAACGACATAAACTTTTATTGCAGAGCATTTATCGGTTGCATACTGAGAAATCTAACAGAAAATTTCCAGTTAACTATTTCCTACTATTAGCAACAAGATATGTAACAGATTACACAAAAATGATATTAACACCATCAGCACCAATAAAAAAAATTTGGGTTCATTGTTACTCAATAATAAAGATGAAACAAAATTATTGGATAAAAGCGGAGTATATAAAATACATTGCAGTGAATGTGAGACATTCTATATAGGCCAAACCGGTAGATGCATCGAGAAGAGAGTTGAAGAACATAAAAGATCTATTCTCTAAAATAAAAATTGTACGGGTTTTTCGGACCACTTCATCAACAAAAATCATTTCATGGATTTCGAGAGTATTGAACTCATGCATCCAAGTAATAAAGGAAGAAGAATGGACATCTTGGAGATTATTGAAATTACGTTCGCTCATAGGAAAAACCAGCCAATTTGCAACGACCAACTAGACTTCAATTTACCTCCTGATGTGAATGTCGTTATACAAAAGTGAAATCACTCATTTTGAATTTACTATTGTATTACTCTTGATAATGGGCAAACAACCCAAAACATATGTCTAGTATTTCTTATAAATATTTATGAAACCTTTGCCAAGTGATAAACCAATCATTTATTCATTATGTTTCACCGAGTGCTGAGAGAAAATTACACACATATTATCAAACAAGACTAATAGTTTTACTTATGATTTCTAATGTCCAATTATAAGCAGCATAGTCATGCTTGTTTTAGAGAATAACACTAAAGTAATTTTTAGAAACGTTTTTTCTCAGAAATTGCCAATATTATGAAAATATATAGGAAAAATTTTATAAATAATAATTTACATCATAAAAATAACCATTTCACTGAAAAATCTAAATCCCATTTTTAGAAACTCTGACCTTGAATGAAATTTGTGGGAAATCTAATCTAACCTTACCTAGTTTTTCGGCTGAATTGGCTGGGCTAATGTTTTTATGATTTCATAAATTTGAGAAAGAAATGTCAGTTTTCAAAGTTACCCAATAAGTATCCTGGAGGTATAGCGCTCTATTTGAAATGAAATGAGATGTGGGAAATCATCATCCATCTTAAAAATGGCTAAAAAACATTATACTCTCTGAATTCATATTTCGTGTTAATGTTTATTAAAAGCCCCAGAAACTGTGGAAATGTTGTCTTCTGTCACAAATTCGAATAGAAAAAACACGTCATTTTCATTCTTCCAATTCCTATTTTATGTTTGAACTCATCAATTACCATTTCATTACACATTTCAGTTAATCATCTGGGCGCAGACACTCTGAGTGATATACATGCGGTTCTCACCTACCAATTGACAAATGGCTCATCCATCGAAGGTTTGAAAAGCATTACCGTCGATGGAAATCATTTTCAGTCTGACGGGACAGAACAGCTGCAACAAGAAATTGCCGATATTTTCATGCAGAAAAGGCCCAGAACCGGCTCGTCATTTCCTACAGTTTCTATAATGACTAAAAGGGACAAAAAGAGACCCTCTAGAGGTCAATAATAGTTTAGCTATTAGTATGAATTATTTTAATTAAATTTATGTTAGAATATATTAGAAGTTATTCTGTACACTGAAAATGACAAAATATATCCATTTCGGACAAAGAAAGTATGATAGTAGTGATCTATTTCAGCTCCTTAAAAGTTCGAATTATTCAGGAGTTTCTAGAATATCGTCTATGCTTTTTATCTCGGCTGCTAAGGAAACTACTCATTTATATTTTATCGCATTTTGTATGCAGCTGTAGAGTAATTTCAAAATTTTTACGTTATAACATTAGCTCATAGCTCATGACATACAAACGAAGAACTTTTTTTCAGCTTCTAAATGACAGTATATTGAATGACAATTTCGCAAATGGAAAATCTTGATATGCTACTATTTTAGGAATGTCTTAGAATGAACAACCTTATAAGAATTTGAATGAATCGTGAAGTGAGCTCTTTCCATAGAATTATAATGGACATCATTCGCAATTATAAACGAAAAATTATGACATATTAGGTAACCAACTAGCTAATTCTTGTAATTATTTCCTTTCGAGTCCTTTTCGCGGAGAATTGATAAGAATGAAAGATGAAAATCAAGTGACACAGGCAAGATACAAGCTATTTTCAGTTTGAGAGTAATAGTGATGGAGATCGACCTTATCGGGAACGATTTCCAGATCGTGATGAACTAGAGTGGCACAAGCCTACCATACTCGAAAAAATTTAAAAAAAGTGAAGACATCTGCTTCAGTGAACCTAAAACATCGAAATAAAATTATGCAACTTATTTTAAAAATGTTTCATAAAGATTAGGGAATTTGCAGTTCTTAAATTTGATCGTGTTGCCCTAAGGACGACATCTGGAGTAATTTCTAGACAGGTAGTTCTCATTCTTTCTTTCAACACGTCCGAAATTCATTGCAGAGTGCGCTAAACTTAAACCTGTAGGCAACCTCATAGCCAAATACAGGAGGGGTCAAATATGTGGAGCGGACTTGCCACCTTGAACATTTGTCCCTATCCATTGATCAACAAAATTATTTTTCAGCCAGATCATATTCAAAACTGCTTTGTGAGAAGCTTTAATGCCTAAATTATTTCTATTGAAATGATGATTTTTGTAAAAAGTTCACTCATTACACCAATAGATGGGTCAGAAAAAATAATGATCTGAATGCATTTTATCATTAAAACATCGAGAACTCAAGGTCTTTAACACTGTCATGTTGTTCAAGAGCTTGGAGATTTCAAAAAAAATAAAGCATGTATTTACGTTTTAGTACATCAGATTAAACAGTCGTCACTAGCGTCCCGGTTAATGCAGAAATTGGTCGAACATGTTTCTGAGTTCGCTTTTACATTCAACAAGACATTCAATTCCGTATTTTTCAAATATAGAAAACTTGCGGCGCTCTTCTTCATCAGGATCTGGAAATCGTTCCCGATAGAGTCGAAAATTGTGATTTTGAATGTTACATAGCCAAAGAGTTAATTTCATGATTCGTTGGAATCTTCGGTTATGTTTTGAGCCTTTTTTTCAACCCAAATACGAAACAGTGTGAATAATCCGAAGTGAAATAACGAACAAAATACTTTTTAAGGACAAAAAAATTTTATCACAACAGTCGCCCATTCTATGAATTACATCGACGAATTGGTTATGTGAGTTGTCTTCCCAACTTTTTCGATAATTCATTTTTCTTTTAGAAAAAAACAGCATTTTGAATGATACTTCTTTCGCAGAAGGTAAAAGAAGAAAATATCTATCCTACCCATTCAAAAAGTCCAATTGAAGGTCAACTTTAGTGAGAGACCGATAAAAATATTTAAGGTTGTTAAAATCACATTTCAGATGCAATTCTGTTCTGTTTTTCACGAAACACTCGATATAAACTATAGATCGGATTCCCCTATTTGGTTAATTCTTCTTTGTTGTCTTTGTAATTGTCTGGATAAGGTTTGTTTCAAAGAAAATATCTGAAAAGTCGAACGGAAAAGCAGAATTTGGTACAGTGTTTCAATTCCACATTCAAACACTAGCAAGGAAAACTTTGAAAGAGGGTATAATTATGAATTCATTCACTCATCAACTCATTTGCTTTCGACTGCTTCCGTGAAAGCTTGTAAGTATATGAATAGTTCGCGTTCTCCAAATATATCCTAAGTTTTTTCAAAAACGCACATTCACATTATATGTGTATTAAGTATTATTTTAAACCAAATTTGGGAATATATATTATATAAATGAAAACAATATTAAATAATATTGGTGTAAATTCTGAAAATTTTCGATAAAATCCCGTAGCTCAAAAATTTCTGACATTATTGCCAATCGATACCACCGAGTTGAACATTTGCTTGAATCATCCATATGTGTTGTCACCGGTGTCGCAGAAACAGTGCTTATTCGATTGATTCATCTCATAATTTATCACCTGATTTTCGAAAGATATATTTGGAATGCAGCTTTTGATTACAAGGCAAGGATTATTTTTTATAAATTAACAGGTTTCCGATTTCCCCTTCACTAATAGATATGTCTTTATATCTATTATATAATATAGTCTTCATAATACTAGTATTGATTATGTAGTAACAAATATTTCTCATGACTATTTCAAAACAATTATTTTCAATCCTTGTTTGTCTAGTCAGTCATCAATTATTTCTGCGTTAGGGTAAGATACTGTGATCGATAACGGCCCCACTAAATGTTATTAAAAGTAATTAGTACAGAATTACTGAGAAAACTTCAAGCCCAGTTGGTCACAAGAAGAAAGAGTAGATAACTTGTGAGTTTACCGAGGAAGGTAGGCGGTGGCAACAGATTCATTGGATTGCTTCAAGGGCTTGTGATCCAAATGCCACTAACTACTATAAAAGGGAGCTAGCACATAAAACATTATCTTTAATTAGGCCATAAGAAAATAAATGAAACATAACGTTCAATATCAACAATCGAACTTACTCCAATAATTTGGACCTAGCAAACAAATTTGGAAATTACCTTACGCGAATTAGTAAGGCGCTCACTGAGAACCATTTCGCTATGAACTTAACCCTGTCACCAACTTACTCTGAGGATGTTGAAGATTCTATCTTTATTTATCTTGTTGGCGAGAGATTTTTATCCCAGATAATAAAATGCATGAAAAGCAATCGCAGTGGTGGATGTGATAACTTTTCATTCTCCAGAGTGTGACTGAAGCTATACTCATTACTTATTTAATTAACTTGTCGCTTGAGAAGGAACATTTTCCAAAAGTCTTCAAGAGAGCAATGGTTGATCCAGTATCTAAGCAGGGTGATGCCACTGAAAATTATAGGTGAATATCTGTTCTCAGTGGTGTTTCAAAAATCTTATATAACATGCTTGTATAAACAGATATCGTCATTTGTTGAAAAACCTTGTCCTGAGCTGTTTCGCTTACAATGGCTTGAAGCATCTCATTGGCAGGGAGTTTGTGGTTAGGACGGATTTATTCGACGTGGGAATAGATGTTTCGCATGTTCGGTTCTAGGACCGCTACTGTTTATGTTATTTATTAATGATCTTCTGAGCTTTTTTGATAATAGGCATGTGATCGTGTTTGCTGATGACACAGCAGTGGGACTTGACCCTGGGGAGCTTATTGGTAAGTTTGAGAGTACACGCACTGAAATGGAATATTGATACCAATGAAATCGAATTGTTTCAAATGAATCTAAGACAGTGATTGGTAATTTTTATAGCAAAAAACCTTACCGCCTGTTGGGATTAACTTTGCAGTGACCACCAAATATGTGGGTTCACTGGACTCAAACTATCCTTAAGCGTATAGTCAAATTTCTTATAATATTATGCTATAGGGCTTGAGTGTCCATTGTTTTCATAGTGAGTATTTTATAGCCCAGGGAGGAATTATACATCTTATTTTTAACTTGAATCCTCGTTAGTCTTGTAATATTTTTTACATGGCATACTGACTGTCCGATCCATATTTTTCTTGAAAGTAGCAATATATACCAGAAGTTGCCTCTGAAAATGTCAGAGACTTGATGATTTTCATAAATACGTCACAAGGAACAAATTGACAACCAACCTCCCAAATCACAAAAAAACATTGCATGAGCGCACGCCGAATTATGTAGCAATAAATTACCAATTGAGATTGTTCAGATAAATAATGAAAGTATGTTAAAAATGCCACCAAAGATTATCTGAATAATAAAATGTGTTATGACACAAATGAGTTGTAGATCGAATTCACTTCTAACGTGATCTGTTTTTTGTATCTTTATTTGAGAAATTGTCACCATCATATGATATGTCTTACCGGCTACCGAACCTTCCCCAGCACTTTCTTTCTGCCACAGAGCTTCAAGCTAATTAGTTCTTGAAAATCCTCTTTAATTGTATTAGAAATAATTAAATTATATCAAAATTCTCTAGTGAAAATTAGAATTAAATCTTTATCTTAAATACTGTGTAGTGACCTATATCAAAAATATAAGGTAAGTTCTAGCAAAATGCCGCACTTAACCTTGAAAATCTGATTTTTAATTTTCCTCTCTTCTGCTCTACAAAATTTGTATTTTTCTCAAGATGGATTTCATAATCGCATTCCTTCAGTTCCTACAATTTTTTTGTAATTACCTTCATAGATTTCTCATGAATAAACTCGATCAAAATAATTTTTCTGAGTAGAAAAGGACAAAAGTAACTCAAACTTCAATATTCAAATATTATTCCTTAATTTTCGTGAATTCTCATGTGGATCATAAAATTCTTTCAAATTTTCAAAATGGTTGCCAAACATCTGTAAATTTTTTTGTAAATAGTTTTTTTTTCGTTGGTGCTTCCTCACTTTTTATGTAGCTTCTCTTTTAATTGTAAATAGTTTTTGTAGATGCCTTCTTGATTTTTATGTAGCTTAACTTTCAATTCTATGACCTACCTGAGCTGCTAGCACGAGTTTACTTTTTAGAATCTCTGCAACTTTTCCTATTAATTCTTATGTTCAAACAATGTTAGACTCACATTATTTTGTTACCTTAAATTACCCGGTGAAGCTGGCTGTTACGTTAGAGCATAGAATATCTTGGTGATATATGTCTAACTCGTGAAATTCAATCCTAGGTGGAGATTCCTAGGTGGAGAGTCGTAGATAGAAATTCCTAGGGGGAGAGTCGTAGGTGGAGCTCAGAGGTTGAGATATAACTTCTATCTGGAGTCTAGAAATCCAGATGAATCCGAAGTTCAAATAGAGGTTTTCTCCCATATGCAGCAGTAAAATATAAGAACTTTTTGGAATTTGAACTCCCTAAGTGATTGGGGACTATAACATAGACGACCTCTACCTCATCTAGAAGTAATCCAACTCCGCAAAATGGTCAGCTATTTAATCCTGTGTTGTAAAATGTATCTTTTGCTAAACAGTCCGCCTCCGCAAAATATTTCAAATGTACCATGCTCAGGTAAGAAAGTATAATCCTTTCCTAATCTGTTCTGACCCCGGCGCATCGATCAGCCCCACATTGGAAAAACCATTTTCGTTATTGATACGAACCCCTATATTCCAGTATTTTAGTTTTTCTAAAATTTTTCTCATAGATAATTGTAGTGGAGAATACGTGTGTTCGTACAATGGAGTTGATTAAAAGCAAGCGCGGTCGTGATTCAATAGTTTATGAGAACTTTAAGTTTCACTTTGCATATAAGTTGAAAAACAATGTTGAAACCTGGCGGTTAGGTTAGGTTTCAATTAGAAACATATGCGAAAATGAATATTGTTCAAAATTCCTCGTTAAATAAAACGGTAGGTAATAACTGTGAACTGTTGAAGGATCTCATACTGAATTATAAAAATAAGGATCTGAATGATTTATAATTCATCAAAGCAGCATCATTTTTAACTAAAATCAAAAATTAGATAGTCATTGTGGTTTGTGAAATATTTTAAATCTTTTGTATGCGTGTATATTAAATAAAGAAACCAGTTAATTTAGTATGTTTGAGTTTTCTTGTTCTGGTAAATCTGCCTTTTCTTGGTTTCAGGCTCTAATTTGATAACCCCTTATTATCAGAATAGTCGCATCCTAATCTCTTGCGGAGCTGGTAGGTGAAATCGGACATATATTATTGAAAGTTGCGGAGTTGGACTACGTCCGCTCATCTGTTTCACCAAGATAAGTCTTATTGACTGTTTATATATAGAAAGAAGCATTTGTTGACATTATTTACCATAATTATAATATGCCATCAAATATCTGAGCAAAACTTCCTTGACGTTTCTTCCAAGACCTCAGTGAAAAATATTGAATTAGAGTCTCATTGCTCATTTTTCCCTGGGCTTAACCGGTAAAGTTAGTTTTGTTACAATTTGGGTATCTAGATGACGTTATTTATCAAATTAATAATAGTGCTTTTGTTTGTAGCTGTCGAGTACACTGTGTAAATAAGAAAAGTACATGAAAATACTTGATTTGATTGATTTATCGTGTATCACATAAGTTTCACTAATAACTTGGTGAAACATTTTATTTGCAATTAAAGATTAAATACTAGACATAAGTTTCACAAAATACATTATCTTATTATTTTCTCCTTTACTTGTCATTTATACTTTGTTCCCAACCACATTTCAAATTTTATGAGAACAGGACTAATTAATTGATTTCAACCAGATACAACTCAGCCTACACGTTACTGAGTTAATTATCTATAATATTTTTATGATATAACTGAGAATTTAGGAAAGGTTTTCAATTACTTTGAATATAAGACAATGATACTTGCCAAATTTTAAGATAATAAGAAAACGGAAAATACTCTTTAGGTCTTGAATCCCATGGGTGTGTTCAAATATGCCGCAGAGTTAATATAAGCGGTCGCGTTTACCGAATGCGTTAAATGAAAATTTTGATTTTCACAAATCTATGAAATTTGAGACTTGATTATCTTGTATCAACTTGATACCTTTACGCATTTCTCGGAAAAGACGAATAAGGGAAGTATCCTGTAACAATATTCTTGCTGGTATCGAAGTATGCCGCAAAAGTAACTTGAAAGGTCTATTTCCTTACCATTTTATATAATAGCCGATTTGAATTTTCGTTGTTAATTAAAATATTACTGTACTGGGATATCTTCATATCGATGATAAAACACAAATTCCTGAAACGAAAGAGATCAAATATTAAGGTATAATCATAAATCAAAATCTAAAATGGACAAACATATCAATATTCTAGTTAAGAAGATGAGAAGCTTATTATTCAATTCAGATATTTGAAAAATACATAGATATTCCTCACCTGCAGATCCTCTACATTTCACTCATTCAATCAGAGATAACATATGGTATATCGTGTATTAAAAAATCACGAAATATCAGAAGTTTCAAAAGAAGTGCGAAGCAGTGGATCCTCGAAACTGGAAGAAGTGCTGTTTTTGAAATGTTTGATAACTAATCCGAAATCACGATGGGAAAAACTGTGACATAATATTATTAAATAGTGAGTGAAATATCTGAACGAAGACAATAAAAAGTTAACAAAAAAAAAACCAAACTTTGACAGCAAACCCCGAACATAGACTTCATTCCCGAATATGAGACATTAAACCTAAACATGGACAAAACTAAACCGGAAAGTGCAATTGAAAGCGAAAAAATTTGTATTCAGTTATATCTAAAATTTAAGGTCATGAAGAATTAAGATTTTTCTGGTTGTAAACATCCTACGTGTATTGTGAATTACAGCTTTTTGCATTTCTATATAAGTATTCCTATGCAATTCTGATTTCTTAAGGCTATCATGCAAACTTTTGGGTATTAACCCAGTCCAAGAAATGATGACAGAAACGATATCTATTTTATCGAGGTGCCACATCTGCTTGATCTCAACAACAAGGTCACTGTATTTGCACTCTTTCTCCTGGAACTTGTTCAGCACGTTGTTATTATTCGATATGGCGACATTGACCAGCATTGCTGTTCTGGCTTTCTTATCATACACCATTATGTCCGGCCTATTATTCGTCACCATTTTGTCAGTGATAACAGGCCTATCGTAGTATAATCTGATATATTCATTTTCCAATACGGGCGCCGGTTGATACTTGATATATGGCAGGAAGGTATTCAGAAGTACTTGTGTGCAAGTTTCTGATGGATAATGTTGCACACTTGATTATGCCTGTGAAGATAGCCGTATTGGCCAATAGTTCGCAGCCGGACGTAATGTGTTGTATAGTCTCCAATCTTATACGGCATTTTCTGCGATTATCTGTTTGTAATGTTCCTTCCTCAATTATAAATTTTTTGTAGTTGTTTGTAGCGATCACTTGAACTTGAATGACCATAAGGAATCATTCTGTTTCAGCGAATAATTCTTCTTTCATCAACCATTTGTTGGAGGCTTGTTGATCGATGTACGGTTGATTAATCTCATGGTGATGTCGTCCTTGCAATTCCTTTTTTGACCATTGCTCTTGTTTTTCAGTATCAAATAGGAACGGTAGACTCAGCAGGTCATCCCTGGTAGCAAGATTTATATTCCTTATCAGCCAACGATACCACTCTATGGAGTTCAGAAGAGCAAGCTTTTGCAGAGAAGAATTCTCTGAGATTTTTAATCTGTTCGGTGTGTATATTGACAAGAACCATTAACCCGCGTCCTCCTTCTTTCCGCTTCAAAGTTGTTCTTATCACAGACGATTTTGGATGATGATTGTTGTACTTTGTCAGCATCGTTTGGGTCTGTCTTTGAATATCATGCAGTTCTGTCTCAGTCCATCTTATTATTCCCAATGAGTAAAGCAACACTGGAATGGCATAGGTGTCGATGGCCTGACTAGATTCCCCGAGTTCAACATTCATTTTAGCACAGTCTTCAGACGCTGACTGTATTCTGAGCGAATCTTCTCCTTCGACTGTTTTTGGTCCAGCAATCTTGATTGTTGGTTTCCCATATATTTGTTTCGCCATCCCTCATACACTGTATAATATGACCATTTGGAAGTTGTGTTTCATCATCTATGACTTTCCCTCTTCAGGATCTTATATTTTTCAATTCCGAATTTCATATGAACATCTGCCGAGAACTTACTGACAGTTTTTAGCAGATCATCTAATTGCTTCTTGTTTGAAGCATATAATTTGATGTCATCCATATACAGTAGGTAGGAGATTATGTGATAGTTCCTATCTGCTTTTATTCTAAATCCGTATCCTGTTCTATTGAGCATTGAAGACAATGGGTTCATAGCCAAAGAGAGCCATAGAGGACTTAACGAGTCTCCTTGAAATATTCCTCGGCGTATGGGTATCTCTTCGATTTTAATTGACTTATTGTTCATGATGACCTGCAGAGACGTGAGCCAGTGTGTCATTGTTGTCTTCGAGAATTCTACCAGGGCTGGATGAATTTTGTATATCTGCTATACTTCGACAAGCCAAGATTGAATTAATTCTATACAGAAAGATAGACGGATAACAAAGACATTTTGTGGGGATCACTCCCTATGGGGACACGAAACTAATAAATAGTTTACAGGAGTTTCGATATGATTTCTCATGTTTCTCTTTTCTTTCTTTTACATTCTGGATGTCATCAAATATACTATTTATAGGGAACTAGCTGAATCCACAAAACGTTGTCTTCTTTTAGCTAAGAATATTCAATTCAAAGTCATTGTTAGATGGATTCTTTGACGAATAACAAACTTTTGATTGACATGCCAACGAAACAGATGATAAATGAAATTTAAGAGGCGCGAACTGTCAAACGCGTGAAGTTCAAATAGGCGTTGAGTTTTCTGAAATTTTCCAATTTTCTGCGAAATTGTTCAAATATTTATTTCCGTAAGACCTGCTATAAAGTATCAAGAAATTCAAAATAAAGATTAAGAAATCGGTAAAGTAACCCTCAAGTTATGAAGTTAATCATTAATTCAATTGAGAACGAAAGAAAACTTTCTGTATAACAATGGCCCTGATATGATAGTTTTAGTTTTTTCACGTGGTATCACGAAGGGCTAGTAACAAAAATTACGGTAAAACAGAAGTAGAGATTGGAGATGATTATGCAAAATTATAAAAATTCAAACATGCATAAGGCTCACTACGGCAACCATATGGAACAATCGAAACTTGCCCATTCTGTATTTGAAGATTGAATTTCATCATATAAAAAATTGTAAAACATTTCATGCGAACTAATCGTTCGTATTTTCTTTTCCAGAGTTGTAGAAACTCGCGATCGAATGGAATGACATAAATCTTTCATTTCCTTCTTCGAATAAGTCTCAGCTGCTCTCAGAATCGAAGTGCCAAAGTGTATCTGCATTTTTCATTCGATTATCTCACCTTTTCTTCTTTCGATACATTTTTCATTCAAACTTCAAATTGGATCGACTCGCACGGGACTCTCTTAAACACACGGATGATCGAGAAATTGTCAGCATGGGAAATTTAGATGCGTGGCTGAAAATGTACAAGTTCTACGCTTTTAGTTCATTTCCGTTTCAAGCCTTATGGGAATGTATTAGCTCTACAGGGTTATTCACAACAAGAAAAATTTCTGGAAAGATAATGAAAAAATGAAAATTGGAACATACGAAGTGTGTAAAGAATATAGACCAAACTTAATATTTAGTTTGGTTCCTAGCTTGATGAAAAATGCTCGATGAAACCGGAATTTTAAGTAATGAGTTTTTTCGGTGAGTAGTTTCGTCACAATATTTTTTTTTCGCAAAAATTCATGAAAATAGGCTCTCACATCATCGCATGATCCTTCGGCCAAAGAGGATGAATACTTTTTTCCTTTCGTTTTCTTATTGCCCAAGGATAGTTTTATTGATGAATTTAAATAGATTATCCTCATTTTATACAGGAGTCACTCAAAAAAATTATTGAATATTGTAATTTTAAAAATATCATATCTTGATTTTTTCAAATGGAACATCCTGTATTTTATTATTTATGTCAACGCATAAAATATTGTGCTATGTTTTTGAAGAAGTAACCTTATCTTCATCTTCGACCATTTTCGAAAAATAAAAAAATGAACTAAAATAATAAAATCAGAGGTTGCGAGAGAAGAGTTTATTAGTATATATCATTATACTTGATCAGAGAAATGGAGATATTTTAGGTAGTCGTGTATGGAATACATAACAGATTGGTTTTGGTGAGATGATCTACAAAGTGTTGAACTATTGCAATAAGTGTTCGAAATGTTGCCCGTTTCTTTGTAGACATCACTCAATCCTTCTGAGGAAAGACCGTTGAACTCTCGACAACATTTGCGGATTAACTGACTGAAAGGCGTCGACTATTCTCTGTCTCATATCCAACTGTGTTGTAGAAGGAATCTGGTAAACGATGCCCTTAATATGAACGAACAAGAAAAAATCTAGACATGCAAGGTCCGGAGATCTAGTTGGCCATCTAATAGGACCACCACGTCCTATCCATTTGTTTGGAAATACATGATTCAAATGCTCCCTAACCTGATGTGAGTAATGTGCTGGTGCTCCATCCTGTTGAAACCACAAATCTTGTCTTATATGCTCTGGTACATCCGCAAGTAACATTGGTAGATGATTTTGCAGAAAATCTAAATACATTTCACTATTGAGGTGCCCGTCGAAAAAATGCGGCCCAATTAGATATCCATCTACTATAGCGGCCCATACATACAAGGACCAAAGATGCTAGTGATCTATTTGTCTCATGAGGTGTGGATTTTCCGTGGCGTAATAATGAAAGTTGAGCCTGTTAACAAGCCCATTCTTGTGGAAAGTTGCCTCGTCCGAGAAAAGAACTCTGCTAAACATATTTGGATTTTCCGCTACTCTGTCACTTGCCCAATTGCAAAAATTGATTCGATTTTCATAATCTTGATTGTTCAGTTCCTGGTGCTGCTGTACATAATATGCATGAAAGTTATTCACTTTCAAGATTTTCTGGACGGAAGTTTGACTTATTTCTGTTAACTAAGAGATCTCTCTTGGGCTTTTATATGGATCCTTTGCCACTGTCAATAAAACTGATAACTGGTTGTCTTCAGCTGTAGCAGTTTTTGGTTTTTCATGTCTTTTGTAAGCGATATTACCCATTTCGATAAATCTAATTAGAATTTTTCAAAGCATCTGTCATCAGGATGCCGCTTATCGGGAAACCTTTGTGCATAAACTCTTCTTGCCAACATAGAATTTCTATCACACTCACCCAGAATAAAAATCATATCCACCATTTCATCTTTGGAGAACTTCATGACAGTCAATTGAGAAAATTGGGTTCAAACTTCACTTTATGAATATTTAATAACGAAACACTGATAAGTTCACCATGTAAAACATGATATGTCCGGACACCAGACAGAAGGCACAAATAAAAAAAAAATTCAACACATACCTCGATTTACGTTTTGATCATCTTGATTTTATCATTCGTTAAGAGAATTATCTTGTTTAGGTTTCATTTGTTACTACTTGAATCATTACAGAAAAAAACTTCAGTCCGTAAAATGATGCATGTTGATCAGTTTGATACGGATTGTAGAATTTTCATATATAAGGTGACTTCTTCAAAAACATAGCACAATATTTTATGCGTTGACATGAATAATAAAATACAGGGTAATCCATTTGAAAAATCAAGATATGATATTTTAAAATTACAATATTCAATAATTTTTTTGAGTTACTCCTGTATGAAATGAGGATAATCTATTTCTATTCATCAATAAAACTATCCTTGGGCAATAAGAAAACGAAAGGAAAAAAGTATTTATCCCCTCTGGACGAAGGAGCATGCGATGATGTGAGAGCCTATCTTCATGAATTTTCACGGAAAAAAAGTATTGTGACGAAACACCTCACCAAAAAACTTATTACTTAAAGACATTATAGCAGAGTTTAGGCCGCTCCCGAATCTTGAACAAAAAAGTGGTCTACCAATCTGAAAAAACCACCCACGATTTTTGATAGCAAATTGAAACACCCTGTTCACTGCAAAATAAATTGCTGAAGTAGATTCTTACAATACAATACCGTTCGAACAAAAATGAAATCTCCACTGGTGAATCACCCAGTATATATTATTCTTGAAGATTTTCTTCTATGATTACTTGTTCGAAAATTATTTAAGGAATTCTTCTAGATTTCCACCATCAATCTGGCAAGTTACTCGTAAAGGTATACTCAAAAACAGAAGTAATCTTCTTTTTTTTACTTTTCGCTGCCGAAACTCACTGCTAATTCAAATCGGTAATCACGGAAGACTCATTTATTTTAATTTATTAATTCTGATATGGAATTCAGATAGATAAATAAACATCCAGTATCAGTATTGACTGACCGACAATTACGAAAACTAAAAATCACAAACCATTACTATTCTCTTAGAAACAATATAAAATTAATGGCTACATTGAAATTAAACTAGAAAATAAAATCAATTCCAACAACAAAAAAAAAAGAAAGATCAAAATTAGAATTCAATCAATACCTAAAGTAGTAAATAAATCGAAAAACTATGTAACAATTCTTAATTTAAAACCCCAAGCAATATCAAAGCGCCCCAAGGCAAAACGAACAGGAAAGAGTTACAAAGAGGAAATATAAAGTTAACATAGATATATTAATTTGAATATTCTTCTCATAGTTGCTCTAGCATCAAAGAAAAAGTCAAAATCAGTACTACAGGAGTTAGAAGATTGAAGCATACGAAACATTCATACGGAAATATCTTTGTACTCCAAATTGTGCAATCTTAGAGAGTATTTGTCTGGACTACCTAGTGTTGAGCCAAAGTTACATTTAGAGCCAAGAAATCTCAAAAATCTTTTATGTACGTTTTCAAGCCGACCAATATAATTTGAGTATTAGGGATTTCAAATATTCGAAGCACAGTTTTCCATAGTTTACTATAAATATATGCAAAATAAAGGACTAGAAATGCTTCCTAGTTAAATTATTTACAATGTTCAGTTAGGTAACTCAATAGTCGGCTACTAGAATTAACGATATACTCGACAGGACCACTAAACAAAAGTTTTGAATCAAACACCTTCTCGATTCTAGATGATTGAGTGTTTTTAAGATTTAAGAATATTTTAGACAATTCTTTCCACGAATATAAGACATTGCTCGACGATAAATAGGTGGCACTGTTTGTATTCCTCAATGGTATGTAAAAAGGAGACGGAGAGATCAGTTCGGTACATGTACCGAACAAAGCATTCTTAATTTTGTAACTATTCACGAATAGTAATAGGAATCAACAAGGAGAAAGAGAAATTGATCAGGCCCAACTCCATCGTTCATATCTAACCGTGGACTACCTCCACCTCATCAATAGAAAATTGCAAGTTATTTAATTCGTGATTGTTGTTGTTGTTATTCCAATGCAGACAGCTAGAATTCATTGTGTGATTATTAGAGTTAGGCTTGATATGAACATCCTCAAGGTATTTAGCAAATAGATCAGCAATATCTCGTCCTCCACTTGCACTACAATCTCCATATATCATGTTAATAGGAATTTTTCGGCCGTTCTGTTTATTTGGAATGAAACTCAATCCTTTCTTAGGTTTAGAAAATATTCCAGATTGAGTGAGTGATGTGTATATCTTAAAATCAGTTTCCATAAATTCTTTGGATCAAGTACGTAGGATTTTGAATTCGAGGTAGTTGATATTGATATTTTTGTATTTTTTACATATTTGATAAAGTCTCGTCTTCTGCTTCACAACCTTATTTTGAATATTATATTGGATACTTATGAGAACACCTTCTTTTGAAAAGTGATCATCAATTATGGAATATAATATTTCATCAAATTGATTCACGTTATCATCGTTAAGTATGTTTTTTCATAAAATGTTGTTATGTTTTCTATAAAGCCTGATTCATGTCACTGTAATTTCCACGCTCAAAAATGTACACAACCTGAATATTATTTTTAAAATGTTTAAAGCTCCCACATGGAACATTAACTCTATTTGTTTTACTCTCAACTCTAACAATGGATTCGTCCGTAGTAGGGATTCATAAGGGTTGAAGGTTTCTGAGGATAACATGACCAATTGATTCGAGAATTTCTTTATTGATAAATGACAATCGGGAATATCTAATCTTCTGAAAAATATGTCTATAGTGAACATAAATGAAATATTTTCGGATAAGTTCATCAAGAAAACTGGCGAAACCGAGATTTTTCATGCAAAATATGTTTCAACAAAAAAGTGGTAGTAGATTTAAGTACTGATTTGGTTTCTTGGTTTGAAAATTGACAAAATATGACAACCTATCACTAGAAACCTCGAAGAATTTGCCATAAAAGAAAGCAGTTATGCGCTTTATTCAATAAATAGTCAATGATAATCACTTCAACTTAGTTCAAAAAGGTTCTTCACATTTAAAATTACTGCAACAAATTTTGAGTAAGAATGCAGTGATCAATGATGGAAACAAAAATGATCTCGGCTTCATGCGGATGCTGGGATGTATCTAGCACAGAAGAACACAAATAGGACTTTATCCCACCTAGATCCTAGAACTGTTTTCAGGTATGACAACATAGAATTGCCAATAAAAATTAGCGATATAGGAAAGTTTGAAATAACGAATAATTTGTTAATCAATGTTTTTTTCCTCGAAAAATTTCAATCTTTCACTGTCGTTTCTACTCGCCTCTCGACTTAGAAAATTCAAGATAGATATTCTTATCATCTGTTGATACAGAACCAATAATGTATCTTCAATGATGAAGTATTAATGAGGTAGTGAAAATTAATGGAAACGAAGAAACTAAGTAAATTCAATATCACTACGCATATATCAATATATCAATATATAACTTGAGATTCTTTTTGAAAACAGTTTTATTTTTAACGTAAGCCCAAGGAGTTTGTTTATGATTCAATACCATTTATTAAACTTAAAGGCTAACTACGCTGCAGCTCTATTTATCTCTTCCCGCAATTGGGAGGCGTCTTGATCCAGGGAATGATGTGTCATCATTTTCTTTAGTATGGTTGGGGTTCAAATCTTGTAATTCCTCATCTTTTTGAAGAACCGAGGCTAAGAGCTTCCTAAAATCATTAGAAGGTAGCAGGTATCTCTTGTAGATATAGTGGAGTACTGCCACAAATAGTAGGACACAGACAAGGACAAATATCATCGTCGATAATGCAATAGTCGTAGGGTGTGGTGCCCATTGGTAAATGTTTTTCGAGGTAGGTATAGCCTCTGCTTGACGTTTTCCATCTGAAAATTCTTCCTGGAGTGGAATGTTGATTGACAACAAAGTCGATAGTTCGTTTGAGCTCAACAGTGTTGGTAGGATAGATCATCTTCTCTGAATTTAAGACCATACAGAGCTCTTCAAAATGCTCATTCTTACGATTTTGATCCTCTTGACGTTGTTTTCACAGTGTTCGAATACCCAGGCATTATTCTAGCTTATAATTGGAACAGATCAGTAACTTGAGTGCTGGTATTCTTGTACAATTTTCCTCAAGATTGTTCAGTAAGTTCTCCAGGAATTTGGAATTGGATTTCAGATCTTCCTGCTTGATTATGTAGAAGTCTTCGACTGTATATATTTCTGGTAATTCCCACTTGATTCTTTCGTTTTGTACAAGTAGGTACGCATGCATGAAAGGAATATAGATATCTCGGAATGGGAGATTGTAGAAACGAAATAAGATGTATTCTGTGAAGTCAAGTATAGGTACAGAGGGTAAAAATAGTAATTGGTTGTCTTTTCTTTACTTTGGTCGGGCAGATTGAATAAAAATCTTTCGTATGTCTGAAAGGTTTCCAGTTATTATTTTCCAAAATATAGGTGAAATTACCTAGCGGTATTATGTTTTTCTGATGTGAAAGATGAAACTGATTGTATTTTGCAGTTCGTTGAGAGTTATTTCAATTTCCTACGATTGCAAAATTACTAAATGCAATGTAGAAAGGGTATCACTTGATTTCTTAATTCCTTCAAATTCTTCGTGAAATGCAGTCAAAAGCTAGAAAGAAAAACACAGACGAGCTGATCAGTTGGCCAAATACTTTGGAGATGTTCACATGAAGCCTAACTCTAATAATCACACATTGAATTCTAGCCTTCTGCAATTAAATACTCCACACAAATTAAATATCTTGGAATTTTCTATCGATGAGATGGAGGTAGTCCGTGGGTGGTTAGATATGAACAGAGGAGTTGGGCCTGATCTTTTTTCCTTGTTAATTCTTGACCAACTTCTCTCAGTATACCTCTCATTATTATCTTTAATAAATCGCTGAAATACAGTCTGTTTCCAGACCGTGGGTGCTAACATGCATTGTATTTTTGAGGGTGGTTATAGAAATCTGGCTTCAAACAATCGAGCTGAATATTTTTGCGAAGATTCTTGATTGTCTCGTTTACTATCATCTTTATTATACCGTTAGGTCGCAAATTATTCCGGAACAAAGGAGATCAATTTGTTTGTTTGTGGTTCAATGTTGTGATGGTTTGAGTCCTATCTGACGGGAGAGAGTTTGTATCTGCGGATATAATTCCGAGTATTACATAAATAATATATTTCCATATTTTAATAAAAGTAAAATATTATCATTTGCGGATGATCTGAAGATTTTCATGAAAATTAATCACTCTCGGGACTATCTACCTCTGTAGCTTGAATTGAACAATTTCACAATTTTTTGTGAAAACAACAGCTTTTATTCGAATCTAACAGAATATCGAGTAATATCTCATATTCGTGTAAGAAATGTCTTAAGATATCCTTACACTAACAATCTACCATCTAGAATTGACGCTATATAAGATCTGGGGGGGAGGTATTTGATTCAGAACTTCTGTTATTTAATGGTCATGTCGACTATGTTGTTAATTCTAGTAGCTGAATGTAACCTAACAAAACATTAGAAATATTTTAATTTTAATAATTTAATAATTTTAATTTTTAAGTTTATATCTATAGGGTAGAAGAATGACAAAAATGGCTTCTGAGATTTCTTGTAGCTGAACGTAACTTCCTCTTAATTTTGACAATTACTCTGTCCAACTTGTTCATTTTGAAGTACTAAGTCTTTTACCACGTAGAAGAATTACGTATATTCTGTTCAAACATTGACTTATTGATAATCAACTCGATTGTAAGACCATTCTTAATTTTGTTAACTATTCATGTACCTAACAGGCCTCTCCGTCTCTTTTTTATATATCGTTCAGGAACACAAATAGTGCCATGAATTCACCAATGTATCGTCGAGCAATGTCTTATATTCGTGGAAGGAGCTATAAAATATCTAGGGGAGGAGTTGTAGCTTTGCCAAAATTCTAATTAATCATAGATCGTGTAATTATGGAATCATACATGCTATGACATCGATTAGCATGATTTAAGACCATAAACAATGGTGAAACATAGAAGGAAGGTAACTAGAAGCCCCTACTTTCGGTAGATAACGCAAAAGGGTTGATCGATCATGCGTCCTGATAGAGGAGCGTGGCCGAGTACTCTGCCCACTTCCTGCTTGAACGTCGAGAAAGGCTGAGTTGAAAGATAGATCTGAGGAGTCCGGATTCGGTCTCAAAATTCTTTTAACTACTGAACCTGTTTTGTATTTCTCTGACGAGTTGGCGTTCACGCAGATAATACATAGTATTACTTTGATCGTATATTTCTGGAGTATATTTTCTTGGTAGATCGAGACTTTTATTCACCTTTTATTTCTTCATTGTTTCGTGACCTTTTTAGCCGTTTTGTATGGATTTATTGTGCACACATTTTGGAACATTTTGGTACGAGGTTTTTTGGCATAGTTTTGGATGAACATAATTGGTTAGAAAAAAAAGTTTTTTTGGAAAATTATGAAACGAGGTGGCGAGTATCGTTCTACAGTGGTGTGCATAATGGTTCTAACCAAGAGAAATCATAACACGCTCACACTGGCCGAGAAATCAAAAATAATAGATTTTATTGATGATGAAATGAGTATTCGTCGAATAGCAGCAAAGTTCACTATTCCAAAATCAACAGTATTTGACATAAGAAAAGAACAAGGACAAAATAAGGAGATCTATATCCAAATAGTATCAAGAAACAGGTAGTAATTAGGGATGCACCGAGCAAGGGTTTTCACAAAAAGCCGAGTACCGAGCTCTTGGCCAAACAAAATTACTGCATGCCGAGAGCTCGGCTGGCCCAAACGGGCCTTCCGTGCACCCTAGTAGGAATATTATTTTAAACTTTTCTCGAATTTATTCTATCAAAGGTTTTTTTTTGTAGAAAAAAGAAGAATTATTAGAGAAGCTGAGAATCCTGATGTTGAAATCGCATTGTATAACTGGTTTCTTCAACAACGCAACGCACACGTACCAATTTCGTCAGACATATTGAGAACAAAAGCCAAACAGTTTTATCATAGGAAAAAAAGATTTTCTGGCAAGTTCAGGATGGTGAGATAAATCCAAGCTTAGACATGAAATTCATTTCTTGAAGGTTTGTGGTGAAAAACTTTCCAGTGATGTTTCCGCTGTGATACCATTTAAGGAAAAATTTCTATCGGTTGTTGAACAAATGGAATTGAGCAAATAACAGGTGTATAATGTTGATCAATCGGCAATTTTTTGGAGATGTTTACCAGACAGAACTTGGGTTCATCGAGGGGAAAAATCAGCACCAGGTTGAACAGTGTCAAAAGACCGCTCAACATTCATGCCATGCTGTAACGCGGCTGGAACTCACCAATTACCTAGTTTTGGGAAAAGCGGCAAATCCATAAGCATTCAGAAAGTTCACTACCAGTTATCTACAAAGTATTTACTAAAGGGTGGATGACCACACTATTATTTAATTAATGGTTTAAAACATCTTTTATCCCTAAGGTGAAGAATTTTTTAACTAAGATTAACAAGCCCTCTAAAGCTCTGTTGTTGGTAGACAATGCATAATCGCACTCACCCGAGGAAGAGGTTAATACTGATCCAAACTTCAGAGTTATGTTTTTGTCACCCAACTGTACTGCCGTTCTCCAACCCATGAATCTGAATTTATTTCAAAACATTAAAGCGTCGTATAGCAAATGCCTTCTTAATCATATCATTTCGCATGAAAGTGAATAGATAACTTCCATTTTGAAGCAGTATAATTTGGAAAATGCCGTGAATTATCTTGCCTAATCTTGGAAAGCCATTACTTCAAAAAATACTAGATAAAGTTGGATAGCGTGGTGGCATGACACTACAGAAGTAGAAGAATCAGATGATGAAAATATTCCACACTCAGAGCATCAGAAGAAACTTCGTCCAATCAGTGAAAATAGTTTGAAAAATATTGCCGAGTCATTAACATCGATCCAGAAAATGACTCAACCATCGAGAACATTACCAACTGGGCTGTGGGAGACAAAGAGTTTGTTATCGATTTGACTGAAGAAGAGCTTATACAGGATGCTTTAGGAAGAAATATTGAGAACGTAGAGGAATCTTCTGACTCAGGAGATGGTTTAAAAAGTATGGTAAAAGTGAAACATGCAGATACTGTCAATGCGTTCTCTCTAATTATCAGTTCGGCCGAACAGAATAATCTTCCTATAGAAGACGTATTGCTCCTGAAAAGGCTGAAGGAAAAATCAGTTCAGATGGCAGCATCGAGAAAGGTTCAGAGCAAAATCGATGGATATTTTAAACGTCATAAGGAATAGCATGTTGTTTATGTACACTAGCTTATATTTAAATTCTATATTTTTCATAAGGAAATATTATAATGAATGGAAACTCTATAGATTGATTCTGTTTTATAATAGAAACTATTTTTGTTCAACTTTTCGATATTTTTATAATAAACTCAGCTTTAACAGATTTTGGGTTGTTTCTATTTTGAAAATGAAACAAATTCAAGTCAATTCAGAAATTGTGGCATTTCGTTAGTCCGGGCATGCGACGGAACGATATCTGCCCGGACTAGTAAAGTCGTACTGTACTCAGAAGAATGAATGAATTTTCGTCTTATTGTAGGCAGCTTGAACAAGATATGACCATCTAGTTTATAAGTTTAGACCTTAACTTAAGCGAAACTTAATTCGGTAAGATTTTAAAACTGAATTCTATACATCGATGTACAGAAGCATAACCGATGTATCTATTCTCTTGATCATATCCTACTTGTTATTACTTTCATTTTTGGCTCTGAGATGAGTTTTCGAAATAAAAACCACCTTGCATTTTTTTGAAATATACATCTGATACATTGTTTTATTGATATTGTTAGTTAATTGTCACATTTACACATTCTCAGTTTGGGTATCATACCTAAAGAGATAAAGTACTTCATTCATCTCTGATAATTGCATGGTTAATTAAAATTACACAGAAGATTATTGTTGTTTCGAGTATAGGTTCATTTCAGTTAGGTTAGATTATTTCTTTGGACCCAAGTATATTTTCCGACCGCCTTTTATTGTTAATTTGATTCTGATTTCAATGAGTGTTCAATTAAGGATATATAGATAACGCATATTCTATTTTGGTTTCACTTAATGTATTGTATATATTATATATATATATATATATATATATATATATATATATATATATATATATATATATATATATATATATATATATATATATATATATATATTCGTTTTCCTATTCAGACTAGTGGGAAACAATATAGAGAATTGAGCATTCTTTTTTCCTACTTAAGATTAGGTTAACTTTATCACTAAAGTAGGTGTCTCCCTTCGATAATTAATTATACATCATCACAACGTCTCATGACCCAGCTCTCCAACGAAAAATTCCATCTTGATTTCCATCGCTCCCCAGCATTAACTATTTGATGGCTATATCACGAACCCTTTCCATATTTATATTCTTGAATTTTGTTTCTTCAAATTATCTATACATCTTCAATGCCTTCCAATTACGCATAGTAGCAGACAAGAACACGCAAGCTAAACGGACAAAAACACTGAAGCTGTCAAATTTTAATTTCATATCCCTGTACACCATTAAAAACATCTAGAAGTAAGCGTTATCCTGACGTTGGAAATAATTCCGAATATAAATGTTTCCATTTTTTGCGCTTCGTGACCTACAAAAATTTATCGTTAGATAACTCTCAACAAATATAGAAATAACACAGGTGACTTCTAAAAACGTTTCATTGAAATAATTATTTGGGACGTATTTACCCCATTTCGAAAATGATTTCAATTCATTAATAACCCAGATAATTTATGTAGCTAGTACGTTTGCGCTACATCCGCTTCATTTATTTCTATACCACAGAAACTAAAGATAATCAATTTCAGTTAGCATACATACAATATATTCTCAAATGCATTGTCAACTGCCAACATCTAAATGATTAGTTCTTTGAAAGCTCGGGTAAGTTATTCCTGAATGTATTTTTAAAAACAGAAGTAATTTTTTGAGAAGAATATTTGTAACCATTGGTTCTTAGGAACGCCATATGCTTAGCACAATAAATTGAACATTTCTAAACAGTTCGTTCGCGATACATGATCCGAAAGAAATGATCCAACCCATTTTAAACATCAGTTAGATACTTTTCGCTGCCGAAACTCACTGTACACTCAAATCTGTAATCACGGAAGACTTATCTATTTCATTTTATTAATTCTGATATGAAATTCAGACAGATGAATCCAGTATCAGTATTCACTAATTAACAATTAGAAAATTGAAAATCACAAAAGCATTACAATTTTCTCAGAAACAATATATAATTAACAGCAATATCAAAATTAAATTGAGAAGTAAAATCAGTTCCAACAACAAAAAGAGAAAAGAAAGATCAAAATTTGATTTCAATCAATACTATTTAACAATATACAATTTAAAATCCCCAAGTAATATCCAAGCGCCCCAAGCCAAAACGGGCAGGAAAGAGTGAATATTCTTCTTATTGCTGCTCTATTACTAAAGAAAAAAATCAAAATCAGTACTACAGGAGATAGAAGATTGAAGAATACGATACATTAGTGAATTGAGGGCACTATTTGTATGGCGATTAAAAAGAGACTATTACGAAGAGATCAGTTCGGCATATGAAAATTACAAAAGTAAAAATGGTATTAGTATCGAGTTGATTATTTATAAGTCTATGTATGAGCAAAATGTCCAAATTTCTTCTACGAGCTACAAGACTTTATACTCCAAAATGTGCAAGTCCCAAAGAGTAATTGTCAGGACTACCTATTATTGAGCGAAAGTTACAAGCCAAGAAATCTCAAAAATCTTTTCTGTACGTTTTCAAGCCGATCAATAAAAACTGAGTATTAGGGTTTTCGAATAGGCGAAGCGCAGTTTAGTTTACCATAAATATAGGCAAAATAGAGGACTAGAAATGCTTTATATTTAAAATATTTACAATGTCTCGTTAGATAACTCAAAAGTCGGCTACTAGAATTAAAGACATTGTCGACATGACCACTAAACAAGAGTTTTGAATTAAATACTGTAGCGTCTTTTTTAATGAAAAGATACACTTTGCGAACGGACTACCAGGTTTTCGTTGGAGAGCTGGGTCATGAGACGTTTTAATGATGTAAAATTAATTATCGAAGGGAGCCACCTACTTTAGTGATAAAGTTTCCTAATACTCAGTTTATATTGATCGGCTTGTAAACGTACAGAAAAGATTTTTGAGATTTCTTGGCTTGTAACTTTTGCTCAATACTAGGTAGTCCGGACAATTACTCTCTGGGACTTGCACATTTTTGAGTATAAAGTCTTGTAGCTCATAGAAAAAATTCGGACATTTTGCTCATACATAGACTTATTTATAATCAACTCGATACTAATACCATTCCTACTTTTGTGATTTTCATATGCCGAACCGATCTCTTCGTAATAGTCTCTTTTTAGTCGCCATACAATTAGTGTCCTCAATCAACTAATGTATCGTATTCTTCAATCTTTTATCTCCTGTAGTACTGATTTCAATTTTTTTCTTTAATAATAGAGCAGCAATAAGAAGAATATTCACTCTTTCCTGCTCGTTTTGCCTTGGGGCGCTTGGATATTTCTTGGGGGTTTTAAAGAGTATATTGTTAAATAGTATTAATTGAAATCAAATTTTGATCTTTCTTTTCTTTTTTCGTTGTTGGAACTGATTTTACTTCCAATTTAATTTTGATATTGTTGTTAATTGTATATTGTTTCTGAGAAAATTGTAATGCTTTTGTGATTTTCAGTTTTTCTAATTGTCAATCAGTGAATACTGATACTGGATTCATTTGTCTGAATTTCATATCAGAATTAATAAAATGAAATGAATAAGTCTTCCGTGATTACCGATTTGAGTGAACAGTGAGTTTCGGCAGCGAAAAGTATCTACCTAATGTTTAAACTACGTTAGATCATTTCTTTCAGATCATGTATCGCGAACGAACTGTTTAGGAATGTTAAATTCATTGTGCTAAGGACAGGACGTTCCTGAAAGCCAATTGTTAGAAATATTCATTTCAAAAAATTACTTCTGTTTTTAAATATACATTCACGAATAACTTACCCGAACTTTCAAAGAACTAATCATTTAGATGTTGGCAGTTGACAATGCATTGAGAATATATTGTATGTATGCTAACTAAAATTGATTATCCTTAGTTTCTGCGGTATAGAAACAAATGAAGCGGATGTAGCGCAAACGTACTAGCTACATAAATTATCTGGGTTATTAATGAATTGAAATCATTTTCGAAATGGGGTAAGTACGCCCCAAATAATTATACCAATGAAACGTTTTTTAGAATTCACCTGTTGTGTTATTTCTATATTCGTTGAGAGTTATCTAACGATAAATTTTTGCAGGCGCAAAAAATCGGAACATTTATATTCGGAATTATTTTTAACGTCAGGATAACGCTTACTTCTAGATGTTTTTCACCCCCTGATTAATGGTGTACAGGGATATGAAATTAAAATTTGACAGCTTCAGTGTTTTTGTCCGTTTAGCTTGCGTTTTCTTGTCTGCTACTATGCGTAATTGGAAGGCATTGAAGATGTATAGATAATTTGAAGAAACAAAATTCAAGAATATAAATATGGAAAGGGCTCGTCATATAGCCATTAAATAGTTAATGCTGGGGAGGGATGGAAATCAAGATGGAATTAGCTGAAAGTAATATTTCTGTCCTATTGAATGAACTCAGAAATCAAGGAAATTAACACGACTCACTAACTATTTTAAAATATTTTTTGAAAAAAATGTTCATATTATCTGAGATTATCCAGTTTTAAGCGTCCTGTGGTTCTGAGAAAGCCTTATCTTACTCTGTCGATATTTTTTGAAGAGTGAGCCGTATCAAGGAGGGGGGAAGTGGTTTCTTTTACGATTGAACAACTATACTGCGCCAACAAATTATTCAAATTTAAATATTTAAAAATTGTTTTTGAGAGGCGATTGATTATTAGAACATGTTTATTTTCGAATATGTCCCGACATATGAAAACAAAATTTGAAGTTCCTTCTTGGGGTGTTCTTCTCATGAGAATAGAAATGAAAGAAATAAATTGAGATTTTGCAATTTTTTTTGCATATTGATTATAGAAGTTGTCGATCAATATTTACGGGTAACGTTTGTTCCTCTTGAAAATTCTAATTTTCTGTTAGAATGAAATGTGGATCACGAAACTTTTTCATGTCAGAATCTGCTGAAGCAATGTCAGATGAGTCAGATGACCTGGGTTAGACAAAAAAAGGTTCAAAGTTTGGAATGTCCCATTCTACTGTTTCCAGAATGATCAGAAGGTACGGGCAGACAGGTATCTGGGAAAGGACGCCCTGGAGCAGCAAAGGCGATTCGCTAATGATATGCACTTTCGAATGCAGCTGCGACAGAACAATGGAGTGAAAATTAGTACTGAAGCGGTACGATAACATCTCAGAGAATTTGGTTTCATTTTCTTATGATTCCAAATGTTGTGTAGTAATTCTCTCTAGGGGTGAAAATAACCGGTATGAACATGTTTCTGGAAGATTTTATTTCGATTTCTATGAGTTGTTCCATTTTCATTCTGATTGTCCTCAACCATTTCATAGTGCCGGTGTATTATTGGAAAAGTAATTCTTCATAAAAAACCAAATTTCTTCTGAATGAATCTGAATTTTCGTGCGTAAATTTATTGGCGCATTGTATTTTGAGATACTTTTCTGAAAAAGTAATATTTTCTTAGAATATCAGTTTCAAGCAGCTGGGCTTCTGAAAAAGGCTCTGTCGATATTCTTTGGAAGAGTGAGTCGTACTAGAGGGGCCCGTGGTTTCATCTTACGATGAGGCCACTAGTTTGGAGGCAGTATACTCAAATGCAATATTGTATATATATATATATATATATATATATATATATATATATATATATATATATATATATATATATATATATATATATATATATATATATATATATATATATATGGGTGTAACTGTTTCCAGTTGGAAACAGTTGGAAAGAGGCTCGCCCCTATAACTCTCTTCCTGTCCAATATTCTTCAATGAAATTTTCTGAACTTGATTAAAAATTTATTTCAACTTGGATGGCAATGACAGTTTATCTGAAACGTTTCCGGTTTCAAAGAAAATTAGCCAAAGTTTCGATTTTCAAATGGCTCACCCTGTATATTTTTTGAGAAATCGAATCAAACTCTCTTTGTCTATACATTCAGCATATTTTAGGACGAATTTGCCGAATTTTCAATTTTTTTTGATGAATTTGTTTTCCAGTCAAGGTGGCTATGACGACACAAAAACTGCGTGATTTATCGACCGAAATCGAGTACATTTGGATTCATCACTGAAACTGTAGAATTCCTTCTGTTATTGGCTTCGTAACATTCCAAACATTGTTTCTTTGAAAAAAATCTTATTTCCGCAAGGTATAATAGAGGCTCATTAGCACTATAATACGCAGAATATTTTTACGAATATTTTGATACCAAATTGATAATTTTTCGTTGAAAATTTCCATTCGTAATCCTGGACATAGTATAATACTCGTTTTTCAACGCATTATCTGAAGTGCTTTGGAAATGCATTGAAATCCTATCACAGATAGATCACAGATCATAGAATTTTTTGTATTCAATTTTAAATATCATAAGATAAGATTGTGTTGCATCTGAATCGGTGAGTTTGTATAAATTGTTCAGAGTTTTTGAATTATCATGGCACAAAAACGGACGAAATGCTGTACACACAGAATGAAAAAGTAGATATGCTTCTCATTTATGGCGAATGCCGAAAAAATTCTACAGCATCAGCAATTTTCATAGTGAGCGAAAATTCTGAAATTGATGTATTAGCGTACATTTATTCGAATTGTACGGCATCTACCAGAGATATCTCACAAGAAATAGGGATAAGTCATCAGAGTGTTTGGAGAATTCTTAAGAAGCATAAATTTCGCTCGTTCAAATACAATCTTCATCAACACCTTTATGAAAATGATAATGAGCGAAGATTAGACTATTGCAACCAGTTTCTTCAAAAGATGGAAACGGATCCAAGGTATCCTAATAAAATTTTATATTCAGATGAATCCCGATTTACTAACAACGGAATGTTTAATAGAAACAATACGCGCTATTGGGCCCACGAAAACGAGCATTTAGTACGTGAGGGTAATTTCCAGGAGCGATTTGGGTTTAATGCATGAATGGCAATGGTAGGGCGACATCTCATAGGTCCAATCATTTTTGATGGACCATTAACAGAGGAAAGATATTTAGGATTTTTACAAAACGAAATAAGCGATCTGATTGATGGTTTACCACTGGCTAATAACTTAATTTTCCAACAAGATGGAGCACCAGCGCACAACTGCAGGGAAGTTGTTCAATACCCAAATAATAATTTAAATGAAAGGTGGATAGGCACCAACGGCCCGACAAGATGGCCAGCTCGATCGCCCGACCTGTCCCCATTAGATTTTTTTTGTGGGCCCATGTGAAAAATCGTGTTTATAGAACTGCTTCAGAAAATCGAGAGGATTTAGAGAATAGAGTTCGGGGAGCAATAAATGAAATTTTTCCAAGTCCAATGGATAATATAGTACGGGCTATCATTCGCCGCAATAGGCTGTGTCAGGCACAGAATGAATATCTTCGAAAAACTGTTGTGAAGTTATGCTAATTGATTTGATGACATTCCATCTAGGTATGGTCAATTTGTGTATTTTGCGTTATTTATGTGTATTGTTGAATTTTTATTCATCTGGAATGTACGATGATGAGTATGTGCGCCATGCCATGTGTGCATTACAATTTTAGAACCAGTTGAGTCGTCATAGCCACCTAGACTTGAGAATAAATGTATCAAGAATGATTTAAAAATTCGTCAAATACATCTTTAAATATACTGAATGTATAGACAAAGAGAGTTTCATTCGATTTCCCAAAAAATATACAGGGTGTGCCATTTAAAAATTGAAACTTTTGCTCATTTCCAGTAAAACCGGAGGCATTTCAGATAAACTGTCAGTGCCGGTCAACTTGAAGTAAATTTTTTATCAATTTCGAAAAATTTCATTGAAAAATATTGGATAGGAAAAAAGTTTTAGGGCGAGCCTCTTTCCAGTTACACCCAGTATATATATATATATATATATATATATATATATATATATATATATATATATATATATATATATATATATATATATATATATATATATATATATATATATATATATATATATATATATATATATATATATATATATATATATATATATATATATATATATATTTTTTTTTTTCTCCGATGTTGCGGGTTCTGTATGAGAAAGAGCAGGGCAATAACTTGCCAAGGCGTCTACTCTTCAGCTAGGTTTATTCTGCACCATGTAAAAATATTGTAACGATTCTTCTTGTTCCTAGAATTGCCTGTTTTTATGCGCTGTATAATGTTTTACTATCCAATTTCAACTTCTGTGAGTTCTCAGGTAGATGGGCCTCAATTAATCCATTAATTGATATGATGATAGGCAGAATCGTGACCTTCTTTAACTTTACTTAAACACCTTTTCCGTATATGATTTGTTGACAGTCAAAGATCGCAATATCGGGACTGTTATGTGCGACCGGCCAATCTGTAACCAGTGTGGTGTCCCAATAGATTTTATAGAACACATTTTCTAGGACAGGCTTTGGCTGATATGAGTATTGTGGTATAAGTGTTTTAAACAGTCCAAGACTGTAAGCGATACTTTGGTGGTAAATCCTTGCAACGGTATTATGTCTTTCGAGATAATCCTTCGGAGCAAGTATGGGGCAGCTAGATGTAATGTGTTGTATTAATTTTTGATTCCTTCTACACTTGCGGCACTGGTCAGTTGGGATGTTCTGTCCAGTGATATGTTTCAGGTACATTCTAATGTATGTACCCCTGTCTCCCCTTAGTCTCGGGAAACAGATAGCCCGCCTTAAGGTATATATATATATATATATATATATATATATATATATATATATATATATATATATATATATATATATATATATATATATATATATATATATATATATATATATATATATGACCAAATTCGATTGAATATATCCAATAATACTTTTTGCTTGCTGGGGTAACTTCGATAGCATGATGTATTGCACATTATCGCAACCTGGTGAAGTGTCTAAGAATTCTTCCGACCATAGTCCTTCAATTACAAGGTGACTAACTGTTGTAGGGATATTTTTAATTTTTTTTATATTCTTCCAGACCGATCAGATAGTACCGCCTTTATTGAGATCGCTGCAAAATTGTTTCCAGGATTCTTGTTTGCTTAGTTTTATTGCTATAGCATCTTGCTTTCTAAATTCGATGAAAATGATCACGTTAGATGTTCTCAGATAATTCTTGAAGGCCAAAATTTTGTTTTTCGCAGCTTTATTGCACTTTTCATTCCACCAAGGTTTACTTTTCGAGTTAGAGTTGGATTTATTTAATGGTATGGTAGCGTTGCCGGGTTATTTAGAATTTCTAAGAACTTTTCATAGTCCTTGATCTCCACAACTTCAAAACTAGAAATATCTTCGAGAATTTTAGTAGAGGAAGAAGGCCAATCAGCCTTATTATTGTTGAATTTTCGGGAAGGTTGACGAGTAGTTATGTCAATGTTGCCCTTGTTCAGGTTAGATCTTATAGGGTAATGATCTGAACCTAGAGGAAATTCATCCACGAATCAGTTTTCTATGAAGGGGAATAGTGAAGCTGAACAAATAGATTAATCTATAGCCGACTTGGCATTGTTTGGTGAAGGAATTCTTGTTGCCGAACCATCATTCAGAATGAAAAGATTTTTCTTTTCAAGTGACTCAACGAGATCTGTGCCTGATGGAGAGTTAGACACCGAACCCAAGGAACAGTGGTGTGAGTTATAATTTAAAAAAATAAATTTGCTGCTTAGTTGGTTTATAAGGTGAATCCATTGATATTCTTTGATGTGAGATCCCGGAAGAACATATATGGAATATATATTGTAATAAATTCATTTTGGGAAGGGCTAGGTTTACCCCACTGATTTTAACGTTTGTCCGAAATCGGAATAGGGTTTATTTCAGAAAAAGCAATTGATCTTTTCAAGAGAATGAGGACTCCTCATCTACCCTGTCTTCTATCCTGACGGAAAATATTATATCTTAGGAAAGATAGTTTGTTGAAAGCATTCAGCCAAGTTTCACTAAATATTCATATATCTATGTTATTTTCTTTCAGATAAAGTTGTGAAGAACCTTTATTAGAAAGTATTGACCTACAGTTCCATTAAAGTACTCATAGACTCGCCATTCTGGATTGAATTATTATTATTTGTATTAGAATTATTGTTGTTTTTAATATACGATAAATTTGGAAATCAACTCAAAGAGTTGATTTCGATGAGACACTTTTTGACAATAGTAAATATCAATTCAGTGAAATCAGGAAAGTTGCCGGAAGAGAGTGCAACTCCTCCCGAAAGTGGCTCACTAGACATTTGAAATCGATTCAAAAGGCAAACGCAATTTCCCGATAAAGACCTCGGGATTTCAATTATTTCTCTGCGTTTTCTTTCGGTTTCCAGTTGATTTTCAGAAAAAATATAATGATTTTTTTATCTTTTTAAAAGTTTAAACATTTTATGTAGAATAGGAGATTGAGGACCGCCGATTAAATTGGAAGCAGTTATGTTTGCAAAACTGTTTTTCCATCTTGGATGATGCTTCTTTGAAGGAAATGTTTTCTTCTGCCATCTTTTTTTAATTTTTTTCTGTTTTTCGTAAACAGGACACGTTTTTATATCATCTTATTGATGGATTTCAGTACTAGTACATTTACTCGACTCATTATCTTGGCCGCATTTTCCACATCTAATTCCGCT
Source organism: Cryptolaemus montrouzieri (assembly GCA_013387265.2). Classification (NCBI taxonomy): domain Eukaryota; kingdom Metazoa; phylum Arthropoda; class Insecta; order Coleoptera; family Coccinellidae; genus Cryptolaemus; species Cryptolaemus montrouzieri. The sequence continues at coordinate 110,433,417 of JABFTP020000185.1, forward strand.
TTTATACATTTTATCTTCGTGCGCGTAACGAAGTCATCTTCTACATAATATGAGATTTTGAACGAATGCTGAGATGTCTCGTATGCAACCAAACGAGCCTACTTGTTTAGGCAGCGCTTGACCTCTGAATGTTAGCATGACCCAAGAAGTTGGGACAAAACTGATTGATGTATCATCGTTTATAATTTCTTTGTTCATTCTACGCACTTCAGTTATTTTGAATGTTTCGCCCTTCCTGGGGAAATAGCCGACTTTAATTCGTCATGCGAAATATCCAGATCGATTCTATAATACCAATCCGTCGTAGAATGAACAAAGGTATATAAGCTTCAAGATCATTTTTCGAGAGAAAGTCGGACGAAAGGAAAGAATTTGCACTTAAATACGGTTTTTTCATGTTGATAACATTATCTGAAACATTTAGAATATTTTTCTGTGAATTAGTTTTCCGATGTGAAGTGATAGGCTCTTAGAATTAACGTCTTTCGAGTCTATGAATACCAAAAATGGACCAGTATCGGATCTTTCATATCTCAACGAGAGATTTAGACCTTTACCCTGATAGTTAGAAGAAGTATTTCCATTTTCATTTGTAGTATTCTGGTTTTTCACCAAATGCTTCTTCATCAATCGATACATTGTTGACAGTGGTTTTTTCTACAAGATGGAACGGAATCACCGAGACTCCTTGGTCCATATGAATATCTGGGATGATTGAGTTATTTAAAACATCATCACTAATAGTTTGTAACATGGGAATAGGTCCTCCCTTATCAGGGGGATCACTTTGTAACATTTTATCACTTATAGAAAATTATGATATTATATTTCACGATAATTGAATTTCTATATAAATCGAACGTTGTCGAATGAACAGATGCGGAAGATAATTAAGAAGTACCTTATCTCTGTCGCAGCTGAACGATTACTGAAATGAAAAATAAGAAGAAAGATTCCAAGATGATAACCGTATTATACAATAGTGGTACAATTGAAAATTAAGCAGGTTAAAGGGGTATTGTATTATCCAAAGAATTGGGAGAAAGAGTCCAAATATACGTTTGTTAGAGGAGGAATAATTCTAGTAACATCATGTTGAGCCTGTCATTGGAGGGAGACATGTTTTATTCTCCTCCTATCAACCCCCTACCCCTAACAGCTTCCATTCCAAATTTTTGAATAGGAAAAAGTTGTCATGTAACAACTTCTGGATAAAATTTGGGGCACAAATTCGTTCTCGAGTTAAAGAACAAATTCATGGAAAATGGAAGCGTTTTTAATAACAAACAGAATCCCACTAGAGTTGCTAATGACGAATGAATTGGTGTGGCAGTTTTGGGCGAAGTTGCAATGATGGATAATACACAATCTGTGAGGAGATTGATCAAACATCTAAAGTATGCTGGACTCGCAATGTTCATGATTCTTCTCAAGTACAAATTCCATCCACAAAATTAGTAATTATTAAATTTTTTTTCTTGACGAATCTAAATTTTTTTGGAATGGCCAAATGCATCTTCATAACTATTGAGTCTGGAGAAACACTTATATCTAATTAAAGAGGGAAAATTTTATACGAAGATTTCGAAAACTTAATGCCTGGGCCGAAATTTGGTACACCGAAATTTATTTATACATAAAAACTTGAACATGATGGAGAATTTGATTGATCGTTTCATATAAATTATCATCGATGGAAATTCAAATTTATCCGAACATAACATTATATATCAACATGATGAAGCACCACACCATTATGCTGCCGCTGTGCGAAACTATATAGCCTATCGATTTCCGGGTTATTAGATATGTAGGAGAGGCGTTGTAGAATGGCCGCCAAGATCGTCGATTTAACGCCTCTCGATTTCTTCTTGTGGGACCATCTTAAGTCTGAAGTTGCGGCACTCGAATAGTTCAAAAACTACGAGAAGAGATTGTTTAAACATGTCAGCAGATAACATCACAGATATTGCAAATTGTTAGGCAATCACTCGAATATCGATTATACAAATACATGAAAGTGCAAGGGAGCCACTTCGAACATATGTTTTTTTTATGCGCGATTCCCAGGAATAGGCGAACCTGTTACACCACATAAGTGGGCGCCTGGGAAGAATTGAGGTGTCTGTTTACTCGCTTCTTGAAGAGGGCCAAATTGTAGGATGTTGGGGATGTTAGACGGAAGCGAGTTCCTTAGCTTACCGGCCCTGTAAACAAATTCTTATCGAGAGGTTCGAGGGGTCGTTAAATGTATCGGCATGATGATGATGAGAACTCCTTGCCTGCCTAGTGTTGCGGCAAAACATGAGTTTTCCCCAGAACAAGATCTTTTAGATCCTTGGAGTATGTTCCATGAAAGTATCTGTAAAACAGAGAAAGGTTAGCAACTTATCTTCTGAGAGCCAGCGGTTGGAGATCGCGGGTGATCTCCGGTTGGTCGATGAGGCGCACAGCTCTATTTTGCACACTTTCTAACTTCCGGAACGTATGTTTTGGCGGAGATCCCTATAGATAGGAACAATGTTCCAAAGTAAGTCGAATCTGCGCCTTATATAGAAGCAACAGCTGAGATGACGTGAAGTATCGCTTGGCTCTGAAAAGAAAACTAAGTTTAGCTGATGCCAGCTTAGCTATTGCTGATACATGTTCATGCCAGCAAAACCCGGAGTTGACCGTTATGTTATTGGCCTTGCATCATTAAAGGAGGTTTTCCAGCGGGGACCTTTCTAGAAAACGTAGTTGCTTGCGTCTTGCTCGCGTTCAGGTTCAGGTTCAGATTCAACTGACCCCACTCAGATATCCTTTGTGAGTCAGAGTTTATGTTATCAATTTGTTGACATCTTTGACGCTGAGATTCCGCAGCTGTAATCGGCCGCAGGCTACTGAAAGAGGGAACCAGGGTACAATCATCTGCAAGACCGAAGATTTTGTTTTCTGTAGATGACAGAAGATCGTTCATCTGCAACAGAAACAAGGTTGGCGAAATAATGGATCCCTGAGGTACTTCTGCTCGCAACTGGAAACAATCAGATGTTATACCGTCGACCACAACTTGTGTTGATCTAATTGAGAGAAAGAAACTTATCCAACGGTCCTGACGTTCGTTAATAATTCCCTGCAACTCAAGATATTTAATGAGTTCATCAGTTATGACTCTCTCCTTCACTTTGGATATAATAGGAAGAAAAGCAACAGGGAGGTAGTTTTGGGGTAAGGACTTCTTTCTTTCCTTTGGAACCGATAGAATTCCCGCTATTTTCCAGTAGAAGCTCATTCGCAGTCTTTGTTGAACCATGGCTTTTTTGCTGTTTTTCTTTTCATGGAATGAGGGATGTAGAGATCCGTCCTGAATGAATGATTTTTGTAACATATTCAGTGCAGACATTGATGTCATGATCTGAAAGGCAAACATCGTTGAATGGGAAGCACGAAAGAATTCACGCAGCGCATCCCAATTAGCACGGTTATAAAGCCAAATGCGTCTGGGTGGTTTAGCGGCAGTAAAATGGTTTCAGTAGCAGATATAAGGTTGTGGTCTGAGTAGCCTAGCGGTGCTGAGACCTCCACGCTAAACTTATCTGTATCTGAAATCAAAAAGAGAACCAAGGTGTTCGTCGACTAGCTGCGTTAGATTATTGGAGTGGCGGAGCCAGTTGGTTTGTAAACGTTGAAGTCACTCAGTACAACCTCAGCTGCCGGATTATGTGTCTGAATCCAATTCACCTTATCACCTAGATACTGAAACAGTCTAGGGAAATGAATATAAACGATATAAACAGCATAAGAACAGTGTTTCATCCTTAAAACAGATTTTAAACCACGCAAGGTCGAAAGCGTCGTCCTCCATCGTGTCCTCTGGCATGCAACATCCGATCTAGCGAGAACACAGAGGCCCCTTTAAACCTAAATCTCGTATGTAACTCATACCCATCAAACGTAAATACGTTGTATCGGTTGTTTGACTTATTTAGGTTTCGGTTAGGGCCAGCACATGGGGTTGTACGTTTTGCAGATGCTGGTGAACTGCATCGACATTCACCTTGTTGTGCCCCAGTCCTCTGATATTGCAGAACTCTATCAAGAGTTGGCTTTCTTTTCTAGAAATTGAATGAATTAGTGAAATTACCGGAGGAGTGCTCGACTTACCCGCATCATAAATCCCTCGAGGCAGTCCCCCCCCGTAATCCGAATGGGTGACTTTTTCAACTCCGGATAATTTTATCCCAGAAGAGCTCATCATGCTACGTTGTCAATCCTTCTCACCCTGGAAACCGGATCATCTGCGAAATCCCGAAACTTAGACCAATTCCCGGGACCTATTGATGGATGTGGTTGTATCACACCGGGCGACAGGGGTGAGGCCTCCTGCCACCGCTTTCTGATTTGTGATAGAAATGTACCACGATTCAAAAACTGAAAATTCAATGCTACGTTTTTTTCATAATAGTTTTTCATGAGATTTATATAAGTCCAAGCAGTGTTCCTTTTTAATTAATGGCACTACAGAAAGCAGACTGATATTGAGGATCGAATAACATCTTGGGTTACACACACAACTTTCCCATTATGAAAATTAGATATGAAAACGTTTGAATAAGTAACAAAAACTTTTCCCAATCAACCAATCGATTTTTATCCAATGTTTTCGTCAAAATAAGATCGAACGGATTCACGAAAATATTAAATTCTTCCAAATGATTCTCGATTTCAATTCGTCACATGTTATGAGAAGTAAGTAAAGAACTACGTAGTCCTACAGAGAATAGAATCTTTTTTTGGAAAAGACGGGAGAATGAAACATGCAACAGAAGATGTTCCTATTAATAAAAAACCGACCCGTTTCAAGAAATTTATGGAAAACCCAAACCAGCCGACTTATTGAGGGTGAGTTTTCATTGGAATGCACTGTATATGCCAAAAGCCTAACGAAAGATTGTTATGCGTTTTTTGATGAGGAAAAAATTGTCTTCTTTGTTGGCTATCACGGTTTAGGCAATATGAATAAGAAAAGAAGCTGCCTAGTGGAATTCTGTGGAAGGAATAAATTTGCAATTATGATTATTTGTTTTAAACTCTATCATCTATCATACTATATTCAAAATGAAAAAGATACAAAAACAATTAGTAGACTGTAAATCATCGTATGAAGATAGTGATGTAACATGGTTATATAAGCAAAGATTGTCTGAAACTTATGGAACTACAGAACAAGAAATGCACAAGATCATGAAATTATTGAAAGTTCTGAAGAAAAGTTTCAGATAAAAACAAAAGAATGTGAATACTTTGAAAATGAAAGTGCTAAACATAATTGATCAATAAATATCATCAAAACCAATGAAAACAACATTCCTTCATTCAAGTTTTATAGTAGAAACATATGTTTATATTCGACTAGTACTAGACCAAATAATAATGTCAAGACGAATGCGTTAAATTTCATTTACTTTTATAATTTACGCTTTCCAGCGAGGTGTAACATGATATGCTATTGGAAAAAAATGAAGTTTATGCTTTACCCTTTATTACCCAAGAGAAGTGAAATCAAACACAAAACATATTTGACTTTGAAATAAAAATTGACGAGTAGTTGAAATTGTATGAGAAATAATGCTTGAGGTTTTTGCATTTATTCCGTTTGAAATCCTCACTCTGTATACTTAAATATTAATACATAACTGCAATTTTGGGGAATTGAATCAATGTTGAAAGTTTATTATTTATCCGAAGCAAAGTCAAATGAACATTATTTTTGATAGTGATTATTATCATTGTGTTCAAGGACGGAATGAAGATAATCTGTTATTTTTATTCATTAATCAGTAACTGTAAATTTATTATTGCTTTCAGAACAGTACATACTCTAGAAATGTTTTTCTATGCAATCTATTCAAAGCCTCAATATCATAAAGAACGAAACGCTATGCAAATGTGGACCGAAGTTTCAATTCAACCGTAGAAATATTGGATTACAGCGCTTGTTTACTGAGGGAAATCTTAGACGTGAATTATTCCTCAATATTTTACAGAAGTATTCATTCGGTTTTCTTTCGGTATTTCATTTGAGTCGAGATATCGCGAGACAAAAAAGTTGGCAACGAAATAATAGTTCCGAGATTCATTGAAATCAAAAGATTCCATTTTTTTTCATTCCAAATTTCTCGTCGGAGTTCTCTTCGGTCCCGATGCGTAGTGGAAGCGCGCTGGGTGGTGCAGTAGCGCAGACTGCGCGACCCGGTTTCTGATATCGAGCGGCTGGCCCGCCGAACCGACTCCAAAGACAGTCTGCGCCCGGCCTCTCACCATTCCCGATGACCCAGTACGGAGAGCAGCTCTCGACGCCATGACCCGTGCCGCGCTGTGCAGCGTGCTTGTGGTTCTCGTGGTGCTGGTCGCAGCCTTCGACGACGATGACTCCTCTTACGACAATTCAACAACGCCCAGACCTACAAGGAAACATCCGACCCTCTTTATACCTCCTCCCACGACCACCAGGTCTCCACATTCCAAAAATATTTCCAATGAAACCCAAAAAACACCCCTTTTTCCCCCAGATCTTTTCACGGATGAACAGAGAAAGAAAGGGGCGATTATATTCCATATCATTGGCGTTATCTACATGTTCGTCGCCTTGGCCATCGTCTGTGATGAATTTTTCGTGCCAGCTTTGGATGTCATCATAGAAAAACTGGGGATCCAAGATGATGTTGCTGGAGCGACTTTCATGGCAGCTGGGGGATCGGCTCCAGAACTGTTTACAAGCGTTATCGGCGTCTTCGTGTCCTTCGACGATGTTGGTATCGGTACCATCGTTGGGTCCGCGGTGTTCAATATTCTCTTCGTGATAGGCATGTGCGCGATCTTCTCTAAAACTGTCCTCACGCTCACCTGGTGGCCACTTTTTAGAGATTGTTTCTTTTATTCTGTAAGCCTTATCACGCTCATCATTTTCTTTAAAGATAACTATATACAATGGTACGAGGCGTTGGTGTTGTTTTCGTTTTATATTTTGTATGTTAGTTTTATGAAATGGAATCAACCCATGGAAAGGCTAGTCAAGAGGATTATATACAAGAACAAAGTCACCAGAGTGAGAAGCACTGATCAGCTGATGCCAACGGTTAGTATATTCATTTATTCATACTGTTCTGATCTGATGTGTACATCACGAACACTAACCACTTTGCCCATGCTTCTATATGTAGAAGTAAGTAAAAGGTTCCTACTTTTACTATTAAGAATATATGAATGTAAAAGGTGTTTCCAGTATCTGAATAGAATGAATGCTGCGAGTGGATTGTATCAATCGATACCAATAACGAGGTTAATCTTACTTCATTTTACTGTTCTATTTGAATAAAATAAGTACTCAGCGATATAAGTATTGAACTGTAGGTGTCCGTACAATTAGTAAGAAATAATTGCTACTCCCAACGTGTTATTTAATTATTTTTAACTGAAGCTACGTGAAATAAATATTTATATTTTGTTGATTGAAGAAATTTATTACTGAAAACATACAGTTTTTGAGTGTAATGGAGTTGATACATATTTACTAGTCGTAGATTTAAATATAAATCAAATAAACAGCAATTTCTAAAATGAAAGAATTTGAGAGTATTTATTTCTCCCTAATTCGTTTATGACTGAAATCTTAACATTTTTGAATATGATGGAGTTGCTTTTTCTTTGCATTAATCATATGTTATTGAAATAGAAGAAGAATTTTCTGTTTATAAGAGGAACTCTTCAGTGAAAACTTACAGTTTTGAGGTTGACAGAGTTGATTTTGTTCACGGAAACCATGAGTTTTGATATGAATTAATCAATATTTCTTCTTCTCAAAATTGAACATTAAGTGAATTAGTGAATATTGAGAGGGGTTATCATTTGAATACATCGAAAATTTGGGATTTATATATATGGATAAGTCTGGTCGTTCATAACTGACTGTAGCCATTGAAAGAAATTATTTGAAAATTTCAACTGATTCCAGGTGATTGAGATTCATGAATACTAAGAAAGAGGGCCATTTTGGATGTGATAGTTAGCTAATGTTGAATCTTGTTTATATATATATATATATATATATATATATATATATATATATATATATATATATATATATATATATATATATATATATATATATATATATATATATATATATATATTATTATTATTATTAGTACCTTGGTACTAAAGAGCAACTTGTAATTGATTCTGTTGCTTTGAATCAAGCTCAAACTAAGAAGAGAAATATTCATACAGCCTTCATTGATTACCAAAAGGCTTTTGACAGTTCTCCCATTCATGGCTTCAAGAAATTTTGGAAATTTATAAAATTGATAAGACACTTCGTCATTTTCTTGAATTCGTAATGAAAAATTGGAGAACCAATCTTCATTTAAATATTTCAAAACAATCGTTAAAATCCGAAGTAATTCCAATCAAAAGAGGCATTTCTCAAGGTGATTCTTTAAGTGCTCTTTGGTTTTGTCTTTGCCTCAATCCATTATCTCATGAATTAAATGCTACTAGTTTCGGCTTCAAAATAAAGAGTTTATTAACTGAATTCAAATTAAGTCACTTAATTTATTTAGATGATATTAAATTATATGCCGGAACCAGATCTCATTTAAAAAGTCTACTTGAGATTACTTTCAACTATTCCAATGATATTCATATGAAATTTGGGCTTCCAAAATGTAAAAATCTTTCTATTGAAAAAGGAAAGATCACCTCTGATTATATAAAGATTTCCAATATCGAAATCGAGCCAATGCATCAAGGAGATATATATAAATATCTTGGATTTTGTCAAGAGAAGACAATTAACCATAGCAGCACTAAAGAAATTATTAGAAGTTCATATTACAAAAGACTAAGAATTATCATCAAGAGTTATTTAACTAGTAAAAACCTTTTCAGAGCTATCAACTCCTATGCTGTTCCTATTCTTACATCTTCTTTTGGAATTATTAAATGGTCTAAAACTGATCTAAATGAATTACAATGTCAAACGAGGAAAATGCTCTGTAAATATCATAAGCACCACCCAAAGTCAGCTATTCAGAGAGTTACACTACCTAGACATCTTGGAGGTCGTGGATTAATTGATTTGAATAATCTTCATAGTAAACAGATTTTTCATCTACGTTCCCATTTTCATGATAAACAGAGAACGTCTAAATTACATGATATTGTTGTTGCTTCAGATTATAATCTTACACCTCTGAACTTGACAATGCAAAAGGTAGATTTCGATATATTTGATGATAATTCTAAAATAGAAAGTTGGATGCAGAAGGAATTACACGGAAAGCACCCTAAAGAATTGAAAATGATTATATTGATGAAATTGCATCGAATAGATGGTTAGTATCTGGAGAATTGTTTGCTGAAACAGAAGGCTTGGCAATTGCGATCCAGGACCAGGTTGTTTTCACAAGGAATTATAGAAAACATATCATCAAACAAAATATAGATGATTCTTGCCGTAGATGTTTCTGTTCTTCAGAAACAGTTTTTCATATATTATCATCTTGCTCAGTCCTTGCTTCAACAGATTATTTAGAAAGACATAATGCCGTCGCTAATATTATTCACTTCAATCTAGGAATTAAACATGACCTAATTCCCAAAAGAAAAAATTTCAAAAATATGAACCTGAGATTATTTGTGAAAATGACAAATATAAACTTTATTTTGATAAAACAATTCTGTGCAACAGAGCTGTAAAACACAATAGACCAGATATCGTTATTATTGATAAACAGAATCAAATAACATATATAATTGATATTGCTATACCCGACACACATAATATACAAAATAAATACAATGAAAAAATTTCTAAATATATGATGCTTGGCGACGAGATTAAAAAATGTGGAAAATGAAGAAAATATTTATTCTACCGATTATTATTTCTACAACAGGCGTTATTCCTAGAAATCTTCACAAAAGTATTGAGATTTTGGGTCTGAAGAAAATTTGTTTGAACAGTTACAAAAGATAACAGTCATCAAATCTTGTAATATTCTTCGTAGGTTTCTTTCCGAAAATAATAATGAGGTAGAGTCATAGGTTTTCTCTTTAGTTTATACTGCTCAGAATCTCATTTCATATTTTATTTATTTGTTTATATAAATGTAATATAATTAACTGACAATTTTGTCATATTTATATTCAGAGCAGTATTCTATTCGATCGTTCACCACTTCACACAAAGGAAACTATTAATGAGTAACATTCAGTGTTACTTGACTAAGGTCCGTACACTGGATTTTTCCGGGGAGAAAGCCTCTGACACTACTCGTTGGTACATTGATATCATTGTCTGATGATGCTATAGTATGTATATATTCTGGTAGATTGATATATTCTCATAACATTTAACGTTATCCTAATATATAATTACTCCAGGATATGTTTTGATTATAATCATTGCCTGGCAATGGTATTAATTACCGGGTGGTGGATTTATATTTTTTCATGAAATCAGTTTGATTGCATGAACAGATATATGGGCAACTCGTCGGGGTAAAACCCCTATATATATATACTACTCGTTGGTACATTGATATAATTGTCTGATGATGCTATAGTATGTATATATTCTGGTAGATTGATATATTCTCATAACATTTAACGTTATCCTAATATATAATTATTCCAGAATATATTTTGATTATAATCATTGCCTGGCAATGGTACTAATTACCGGGTAGTGGATTTATATTTTTTATATTTTTCATGAAATCAGTTTGATTGCATGAACAGATATATGGGCAGCTCGTCGGGGTAAAACCCTATATATATATATATATATATATATATATATATATATATATATATATATATATATATATATATATATATATATATATATATATATATATATATATATATATATATATATATATATATATATATATATATATATATATATATATATATATATATATATATATATATATATATATATATATATATATATATATATATATATATATATATATATATATATATATACCTCAAATAGAGGTCTTGTTCTTCAGAAGTGATCTTCCTACGACTTCTTCTAGGCCTATCTTGCAAAGATTGTAGCTCCACTTATCGAGCGAATTTTTTCTAAAATTGCCCCCTGTGATATCCCATTGCGGCCGCTATATTCTCTGTGTCACCCCTTCTTCAACAAGAGCAATTATTCGACCCCTTTGCACATCGGACAATCCAACGTAAGGCAGTTTCAATTATGATTATAGGCATTTTTAAATTTTGAAATTCACAGTTTTAAATCTCAGTAACGACTGAAAACAATATCTTGAACATGTGGTGATAATTCAACATTTCTTATCATACTTTCCAGTTTTTTTACACGAAAAAACTATAGTCTCCAAGTAGTAAAAATCTATGGTCGAAAATATTCAATAATGTATAATATATATATATATATATATATATATATATATATATATATATATATATATATATATATATATATATATATATATATATATATATATATATATATATATATATATATATATATTTATATGGAATCACTCGGTATTTCACATTATTGAATATTTTCAACCATAGATCTTTTACTACTTGTGTAGACTAAAGATTTTTCGTATAAAAAACTGGAAAGTATTATAAGAAATGTTGAATTATTACCACATGTTCAAGATATTCTTTCCGAAAGAAAAGAAAGAAAGAAATCAGAAGTAGAGTCATAAGTTTTCTCTTCAGTTTTTACTGCTCAGAATGTTATTTCATATTGTATTTATATGTAAATATAAATGTAATCTAATTAGCTGACAATTTTATCATTTATATTCAAAGCAGTATTCTATTCGATCGTTCATCACTGCACACAAAGAAAACTATGAATGAATAACATTCAGTATTACTTCACTAAGGTCCGTACACTGAAATTTTCCGGGGAGAAAGCCTCTGTCACTACTCGTTGGTACATTAATGTCATTGGCCGATAATGCTATAGTTTATGTATATTCTGGTAGATTGATATTTTTTCATAACATTTAACGTTATCCTAATATATAATCATTCCAGGATATTATTTGATCATAATCCTTGCCTGGAAGGGGTATTAATTACTTTATATATTTTCATGAAATCGATTTGATTGCATTAACAGATATATACGCAACTCGTCTGGGTTAACCCCCGTTGAAGTGGATTATACTATTTGAGTGGGAGAATGAAAGTGCTCTTTTTATAATTTAAAATTTAAATTCAGAGGATTCAGTTTATGAATTTGAGAATGTGATCAAATTGTGTAGGTGCACTGTTTAGGCAAATAAGTGTGTCATCGACTTATTCTATACCAAAAATTGATTTCAACAGGCAGGTTGGAATCCAGAACTTTATTTTTTATACTGGACATGAATATATTCTCTTGAAGAGTGCTTAGTGGTAATTCCATCGCAAACCAGCTAGGTTATTCATATATCTTTTCATCAAATTAAAGATAATTAAGTTGTATGCATAACTCCAAGAGAATTATAATTTCGCAATGTATCAAAGGGTTAACATGTGATTGTTCTAAAATATCAGATGTCAAGTTAATTACTTCATTTCTAGGAACGTTTGAAATCATGTTGTGCGCATCTAAACTAAGGACTTACGAATTATTCGTTATTTTTTTTCATGCGCGCTTCCCAGGAATAGGCGAACCTGTTACACCACATGGGTGTCTGGGAAGAATTGAGGTGACTGTTTACTCGCTTCTTGAAGAGGGCCAAATTGTAGGATGTTGGGAAGATGTTGGACGGAAGCGAGTTCCACAGCTCACCGGCCCTCTAAATGAAGGAAATCTTCGAGGGGTCGTTAAATGTACCGCCATTTGATGAGAACTTCTTGCCAGCCTAGTGTTGCGGCAAAACATGAGTTTTCCCGGAACAAGGTCTTTCAGATCCTTGGAGCATTTTCCGTGGAAGTATCTATAAAACAGAGAAAGGGCAGCAACTTGTCTTCTGAAAGTCAGCAGTTGGAGACCGCGGGTGGTCTTTAGGTGGTCGATGAGGCGAACAGCTCGTTTTTGCACACTATCCAACATCCGCAACGAATCTTTGGCCGCAGATCCCCATACATGGAACTATATTCCAAAGCAGGTGGAATTTGTGCCTTATATAGAAACAACAGCGGAGATGACGTGATGTATCGCTTGGCTCTAAAAAGAAAACTATGTTTAGCTGATGCCGACGTATGGTGAAGTTCTATAATTTTTGGGTTTATTCAATTGAATTTATGATTTTATGTTCATGAATGAAGATTGTCAACCTTTTGAATCCCATATTTAATTCTTCTTCTGAGTTAAGCAATTAATAAATGAAACAACTGGGCGGACCGGAGCTTTTTCTTCTTTTGTCAGACCATATAATATTCCTTTTCAATGATGGTTTATCACATACTTGATATCTAGTTTTCCAAAGCTAATTAAAGGCCAACTTTAATATATTTTACATCACTTAGTACTTGGTTTTCCTACTGTCTGAATTCCATGTGTTTTAATCATGCTTGACTACCAAATAGTAACGGCTAAATCCATTCAATGAATTAATATATTCGATTCTTTTTGAATATTCAAAATTTTTTCATTGTTTCGGGTTCATTAGTTAACAACGGAAAACATTTTCAAAATACAGGTTATATTTTGATGATATAGCTTCACTGGTATGAGAAAAGTTATTCATCTATGTCGGCCCTTATTTCTTCATTGAGTCAAACTAGAATGATGTTTATGGCAAGTCATTCAAACATATTGAATTTTCTGTAAGCATTTTGTGGAATAGAAATGTTCGAGGAGTATATATATATATATATATATATATATATATATATATATATATATATATATATATATATATATATATATATATATTTATTCTTTTGAAAAGAGAAGATTTACGAAAATTCGAATAATAGTATATTCAATAAATGCTTATATATAAAATTTTGGTGTGTGTCAGGAAAAAAACACAAGTGTGAGCTCAGGAAATGTAACAGGGGAACCAAACTATCTTGCATATGATTCGATAAACGAGTTGAAAAACTCGTTTCCCTGTCGCTATGCACTAGAAATAGCTTGTCTGTTTATGGTGTGTTAGTGTCGTGTATACATAAAGAGTACCAAAGATTTTTCTGCTTAGCCGCTTCATTCTCTCTTGCACACCATGATTTCCAGACGAAGACAAGGGTGAAAGGAAGGGGGTTTGGGACAGGAAGCTGTAACAATGGAAAAAGAAAACCAGCAGAAAAATATTCCAACAATCATACCTCTCATATGTCTAAACAAATCCAAGTAAAGATCCTACATATCAAGCAAGGCCATAAAAAGGACTACGGAGATAATCAAAAAGTATATAGCCAGCGATATTTCCTCTTACACGGAGATGTTCTTCCGTCACAGTGTGAATCTCCTGAAACATAATCACTTCCTTGTTCTTTTGGCAATTTTGAAGTATAATCACAAAAAACCCTTCAATATTCAAACTCAATGAAACAATTCCCCTATTTGACCGAGAGAGTCCTGATGGCCAGGTTCAGTCTTCCAAGTGATGCCGATTATGATCTATAGATGTTTTAGAATCATTATAGACCCAATAATTTGGGTTGACATCGCTTCGTGGATCTTATTCAATTCAAAGAAAAATGTTGACAGTCGTTCTGAAAATATAACAAATGTCATATAAGAAATATAGAATCAACTAATACAGATAAATATATTTCATTAACATACTTTGGCCCTATCAACAGAAAGATTGCTAATGTTATTTCAAAACAGAATAAGAAAGAAGCTTTCAAGACCCACATGAAACTCTCCTAGGAATTTTCTAATAGTGAAGATGAAGTTGATAAATTTGACGATACTGGAATTTACAAGTTGTCCTGTATGGATTGTAAAGGCGTCTATATGGGTCAAACTGGTCGTTCATTCAAAACGAGATATATAGAGCCTCAATCAGATAACAATAACCAGAGAACAGACGAATCTACTTTTACTTCACATTGTATCGAAAATGGCCATTATTTTCCATCCATAGATGAACTTCAAATTATTCACAGAATACCTAAAGGACGAAAGTTAGATTTCTTGGAATCCATCGAAATTTTTAAACTGCCACAACCCCCAATAAAGATAATCTTCTGAAGGACCAGTATAGCTCGGCTAATTCGTCTCTATTTGAAATCTTTAAATAATACTTCCTTTTATCATAATTAGTTTATTACCTCTTATTTGCACCTTTATTAATTTTGTATCTACCTGTTTATATATGTACGTATTTTCAACTTTAGTTCAATAGTTGTTGTCAGATGAAGATGGTCGATAGACCGAAATAGCCATCCTGATTTTCAATAAATCTCTTGTGATGGTATACCAGGTTTGTGTTATAACACAGTTTAATAATTTTCTTATTATCATGAAAATGTGATCATCAGTATATCACATTCTAGCTACTTGGTTAGGACAATTTCTCATAAATCCCACGAATTTTTCATAACAGATATGTGAAGTATCTGGTCTATCTTATACTTCTGTTTGCAAGGTGACCAATCTTCACAAGTTCCATGTCCGTCTATTATGTAAACAAGATCAACGAAGACAATTGAGTTTTGTGAGCGAATAACGAATGATAAAATCAACCAAAATCCGAATTTTATAAACAATATTAGAATTCACTCTCTTTAAAAATCGCGTATTCTGTCTGTACCACAACCGTTAACAAGCAGAAACTGGACTGTTGAAAACCCTTATATAAAAAGTGGGGTACATATGATCCAACAGATTCGAAATATTCATCACTTCAACATATTTTGGAAAGATGAATCAAAATATCGTAAATATTCTTTCAAAGTTGAAATCTAAAATTACATTAAGACCTCATAATTTTTGTTTAACGCTAAAATCTTATAGAGAATTAGGGTACAACAGGAGTTCATAAGTTATATTATGCTAGTATTGATAAATTGAAGGGTTCACACTTGTCCCAGAGGGTAGAAAACTCATTTGTCTAGAATTTGTGGAAATTTTCAAATCAATTTTTGATGACAACTTTGAGGAATGAACGACCACACTGATCTATGTGAACCCCAAATTCTTGATGCATTCAAATAGTAAGTTCCTTTCATTAGTTGTTGAATACAGTTTTTATCTCTGGTTTTTCCACATCAGACCTACTCATATGCAGGGACATCCACCGGGACCGTCCGTTAAAAACTTTTAAGTTCCAATTACAATAACAAGCTGAAATTACGCGGCGTAACTAGCGATTTCCAATTGGAGTGAAATATTTTCGAGTGATACCATTTCCGGTTTTACCGGAAGTGGGTCATCATTTTGTTAATTCAAATGGCAATCTACCTTTTTTATTATACATCTAGAACCGACATTTGAGAAAGGCATAAAATACCTAAGTTGTTGGCACTTATTCGTCAAAACTTTTGACAGATTTAATTATTTTTGTTATAAACTCGATTTTTGAGGTTAGTTTAAAAAAAATGTAGCTCGTAGATCTTTTGCACTACAGACACAATTTTTGCTTGATCGGATAGAAGAAGGATCAAGGAATTTTCTAAGCAATTTACACATGTCAAATGTTTATTGCGTTGTTTTGTATGAATTTTTTCAATTTTGCCTTTTTCAAACAGCAATAACTCAATTTTTTCAAATTGCACGTGCCAGTTTTGGGCGAAGGAACACACGTGAGCGGACGAACCATAGAACATTTGTAGTTATTCGATGAAAACGATATATCTCCATCAGATGAAGCGTCAAATTTCAGATGGAATTGTATAAGCATGTTTTATACCCATCTCTTATAGTTCCGAAATAATTTGGGAATATATTGAATTTTGATGATTTTGCAAGAACTAACAGAGAATGCTTTGAAATATTTGAATCAAGTAGCTGAACTGGCTACGCTCACCTGACAGGTGCCTAAAACTAATGTACTTGTCACTTCGTTCATTCGAATTTGATATTTGATTGATTGAAAATATCCAAAAAATACAACACATTTGGAAAAAAACCACTAGTTATTCAAACGAAAATATATTTAATCCTTTTTTATTCATTTTAGAATGTCGAAAAGTAGTGGGTAGAAACTGAAGGCAATTCAATAATCAATTTTCAAGTTTACCGTCTATGAGTAAAATAAAATTTCGAAGCATTAGAAGCAATTTTGTACAATTTGGATGAATAAGAATTGTAGGAACTAAGCGAAAACCAATCATCGAAGACAATTACATTAATACGAATAAATGATAGTGAACATCATAGGAGAAAACTAATTTACGATCTGAATATGATACACTTGACAGCTCGTATACAAACATGATGAGTTGCCGTCCTAGTTTCCTCAGGATCAATATTACGAAAAGCATTATGAATGAGCTCTAGTAACTCTTCTTTACTTCTTACAAGAATAAGATACACTTCACTCTTGGTTTTGCCCAAATAAATAAAAATCAAGGGGCGTCAGGTCAGGAGAACGCGGAGGCCATACATTTGGTCCTTGATTACCCCATCATCTATCCTCGTACATCTATCTTAGCTGCCGATCCACAGCTCGTGTTTTATGTGCTGGTGCACCATCCATTTGGTAATAGCAATCCCTCAGAATGTTGAGGGGTAATGCATCTAAAAAATTTGCTAATGTTCCTCTCAAAATTTCCAGGTATCTTTGTCCATTAAGATTTTCCTCATAAAGGTGATAAGCCAACAAATCATTCATTAAAATTGCAAGAACGTTCACGCTGAATTTATTTTGGAAATCAATAACTTAACCTAACCTAACCTAACCTCAATGAAATGTGGATTTTCTGTGGCCCAAAAATGTCGATTTCTCCTATTGGTTATTCCACTTTCATTGAACTTGGCTTCATCAGACCATATAATTTTTTGCAGAATTGTCTCATCTTCTTGCAGCCGAATTTATAAATTTTCACAGAAATTAAGCCGCTTGGGAAGGTCAGTTGGTTTCAATTTTTGTAGTCTGATAAAAAAAACGGGTGCATGTTATGTTTCTTAAGGATTCTTTGAATGGAAGTATAACTCAATTCAATATCCATTGATGCTGACTTAATGGACGCATGTGGATTATCACGAAAATACGCTAGCGTATTAGTTTGATTGTCGTCGTCCTCGAGAGTTGGTTTTCTTCTAGTTTCTATGTATTTTGTTCCTCCAAATTGTAGAAAATTGGGGCGGGACTATAAGAGATGGGGATAGTACATGCTGATACAATTCCATCTGAAATTTGATGCTTCATCTGATGGCGATATAAAAATTGGCACGTGCCATTTGAAAAATTGAGTTATTGCTGTTTGAAAAAGGCCAAAAAATCATACAAAACAACGCAATAAACATTTGACATGTGTAGACTGCTTCTTAAATAATTTCTTGATCCTTCTACTATCCACCCAAGCAAAAATTGTGTCTGTAGTGAAAAGATCTACGAGCTACAATTTTTTTAAATGTTCCTCAAAAATCGAGTTTATAACAAAAATAATTAAATCTGTCGAAAGTTTTGACAGATAAGTGCCAACAACTTAAGTATTTTATGCCTTGCTCAAATGTCGGTTCTAGATGTATAATAAAAAAGGTAGATTGCCATTTGAAACAACAAAGTGATGACCCACTTCCGGTATAACCGGAAATGGTACCTCTTCGAAAATATTTCACTTCGTTTGGAAATCGCTTTTCAGCTTGATATTGTAATTGGAACTCAAGAAGTTTTCAACGGACGGTCCCGGTGGATATCCTTGTATATGGGAATTCAGCCATTATAAAACGATGCGATAATTTCTTGGATTAGCGTATCTTCAGTTTTTATATCATTTATCGTGACAGTTATCAAACGAAGGAACATGTATGTATATATTTCTGAAGTGTACTAATTCCGCAATTATACATGTTGTAAAAACTACAGCATCGAATTTGTAAGTCCAAGTATTATTTTTTGATTTATAGTAGCCCTTTCCATGCCTACAAATTCCGCTCCGTTAAAATCTAGGAAAACTGTAATACAATAGAGGTAGAGTGATATCGATCGAAAATATTTTATTGTAGTTTGCGTGACAAAAACACTCTCACAAATATTTCACAGACCCAGTTACTTTTCTGAATCTGTTAGTGAAGAACGATTAAGAATAGAAAGCGGGAATCAATTTCTAGGCGATTGGAAACTATTATGCCATCGTCAGATTCTTAGATTTTAGTGGTGATTAAACGGTCGTTTTGTTTAAAAATTAATTGTATTTCGATAATCCATTCGAGTCAGGGAAAGAAATATTACTTTCTAATTGAGGTATATATCTGATATTTATTTTAAAAGCTTTTTATGCAATAAAAAAGAACACACGTGATATAATTCCAACTTAATTCTCCATTCACATCACAACATTGGTTCTTCACTTCCAGAAATACAGGAAGTCATCTTTCCCTTGGACTTTTGAGATGGTAACCCTACATTTTCATTAGTTTAGATTATCCATTCAATTTTCAGCACCTTCTGCCAAAAAAGTATTACTTAGAATATTGTTTTTTTTTCGGGAAAAAAGAAATAATTGAAAAGTTTGGGGAGAAACCTCATATTTTCATCTTCGATATAATTCGTAGAATGAGCGACTGATAAGATTTTTCTGTTCTGGAAAGTGGTCTTTATTTTAGTTCGGTTAACTCACATTATTTCGTGTTTTAGGTGAGAACAACTCAAAAAGTTTCTAATGAATCATGAAGTAATCTCTGTAGCGGAATACTATTGAAAATTTCAGAGCAATCTTTATAGAATTTTAATGGAGGTCATTAGAAATTATTAACGAGAAATTTTGATTGAGACTCGATCTAAACCATCCTATAATTCTTGATATTGTTTCATTTTGAGAATTGATTAGTATGAAAGACGAAAACCAAGTAAATACAGACATGATAGATTCCTATTTTCAATCTAATAGAAAGAGTGCTCGAGCATTTCGAATTTATCTCGAATGGTTTCCAGATCGTGATGAGCGCTGCAAGTTCAAGGTACTCGAAAGAAACTGGAAACTGGAAATCTGTTTCTACAAACCAAATAATGGAAATGAAAACTCTATATATTTCAAAAAATTTGTCAAAAAAATTGTTGCTTGGTTTTATGGCCGACTTTTCGAATATGAGAAAAGATCAGCTTGCTTAAATGGTGATACTAAAATAGAAAATGTTTAAAAAGTTGACTTAGTTTTCAATTCTTTATCCCATCAACATTACTTTCAAAGAAATTAGCATCATCATCAAACTAATTGGTTGAAGGATCAATCTGATCCCCTAAAATTGCCAAAATTTGGGACCCGCTCTCATTCAGTTTGGGATTATACTTTCCCAGTTTTCTAAATCTCTCTCTTATTTTTATCTTCTCCCAGTTCGCAAGCAGGAATCTTTCTTTCTGTTAAAAGATCAGAGTATGCGTAGAGAAATGAGACAATTTCAACTAATTCTTAAGTGTTCCTTAGAAACATCTCTTCTTGGAAGTCCTCGAAAAATCTGATTCCGTATTGAATTCTTCCATTATCTTCTCCAAAATTGTTTTCTCATCATTTATTAGCCAAGATGTACTCTTGAATTCATTAACTTAAAATCTAAGAAAACATGGAGGAATAGGTAAGCAATGGAAATTGGGTAAACAGAAAATATCATAAGAGGAATGAAACCAACGTCTCAATTAAAAGTGGCAAGTTTCTTCAATATCACAAAATGAGTAGTGATGAATACGATAAATCCATGAAAACATATTAGCTTGTATACAATACTAATTGAAATTGGTTTCTCTCTGAGTGAAATTTATGGTGAAGCTGAAGAGAACAAACAACCGTTCTATCATTTTTGTCTCCAATTTCCGTTCAATATTAGAATTTGAGATTTTGAAACCTCATATAAATGACATAAACAAGTTACTAAATATGACTACCAACGTTTATAACGGGAAGTCGCTAAAGTTCATTTCTTTGTTAACATCATGATCCCTAACAAGAAGTTAACAAACTGAAATTGATTCAATGTTAACTTATTGCTAAATTTGATACTGATATAGAGCTTAGCATCGCTTTATATAATCGTGTCTATGTGTACTTCCATATCGTTCTGTTACACCCCCTGTAAGGTATAAGATGAATGTTTATAATTTTTGAAATCCCAAAACAATCAAACGGCGATTGGAGACCACTATCACATAAAGTACCTCGTCATTTTTCCATTCTCTGTTGATTTGATTCGACTTGGGTATTGAAATATTCTTATATACTTCTTAACCTTTCATGGAAGTCACGATAATACCTGACATTTACTGGTAAAATCAATAATGCAAGGCCACTGAATAAGTGCAGCGGGGATGGAAATACCTTTCTCGATTGCAATTCATTTCTGCATACTTTGATGGGGATTGAAATTTAATTTTGAAGTTTACTTCTCGAATAGATTAAATTATATCTTTTTATTGTATTTTAACGTTTATTTAGTTTTTTAGTAAGAGGAAAACAACGATAATGAGTGGTACGCTTGTAATAGATAGGGCATCGAATTTCTTTTCGAAACAAGTGAAAATTATTAGAGACATATTACACTTCATTCGAAACAAAAACTCATTACTGGCTAAGAACCAGCAGTGAAAATATAATTGTGACATGAACAATATTGCATTACTACGTATACATTCACTGCGATTGGACAATGAAGTGGACAAATCTCATCGCTCATAACCCGCGAAATTATTACTCTATGTGAATACATAATGAAGAATTTTATTCAAGGAATAATATTCAACCTTCCGTGGAATGTTAAACATCCTTCCCTGAAAGAGCTGGTTTTCAGATTCACCCATGAATAGGAGCAATAGACTGCAGTTTCGGTCTCATTTAACCTCGTCAGTATTGCATAACCATTCACAACATCAGGCCAGACCATCACCTACTCATCTCAATCCATTGGAGCGCTACAAAACATGTATACATTATTGCGCCCTCCTACGGACCGACACAGAGGCTAACCATCATCGCCACCGTGAAACCATGAAAACGAAGAGTAGATTATTATTATTATCGTGGACTTATGCACTATCTCAGCTGTTAGCTGGATATAATTTACCTTTCCCAGATTCAGCAATCACAGGGAATAGGCACGATTACAATATACTTGACATAAATTTCCTAACTGTCCTACATGTATTAAGAATTACAGCTTTTTGAATTTCTATATAGATATTCTTATGCAATTCTAATTTCTTAAGGCGATCATGCAAAGTTTTGAATATTAACCCAGTCGAGGATATGATGACAGGAACAATATCTATTTTATCGAGGTGCCAAATCTGCTTCATCGCAATAGCAAGGTCTGTGTATTTGGACTTTTTCTCCTGGAACTTGTTCAGCACGTTGTTATTATTCGGTATGGCGACATCTGCTATTCTGGCTCTCTTATCCTACACCACTATGTCCAGCCTATTATTCGTCACCATTCTGTCAGTGATAACAGGCCTATCGTAGTATAATCTGATAGAGTCATTCTCCAATACGGGCGCTGGTTGATATTTGTAATATGGCTGGAAGGTATTCAAAAGTCCGTACTTGTGTGCAAGTTTCTGATGGATAATGTTGCACACTTGATTATGCCTGTGAAGATAGTCCGTAATGGCCAGTTGTTCGCAGCTGGACGTAATATGCTGTATAGTCTCTGATCTTGTATGGCATTTTCTGCACTTATCTATTTGTAATGTTCCGTCCTTAATAATAAATTTTTTGTAGTTGTTTGTAGTGATCACTTGGTCTTGAGTGGCCATAAGGAATCCTTCTGTTTCCGCGAATAATTCTCCTTTCATCAACCCTTTGCTGGAGGCTTCTTTCCGATTTGTGGTTGATTAATCTCATTGTGATGTCGTCCATGCAATTCCTTTCTTGACCATTGCTCTTATTTTTCAATACCTGATAGGAACGGTAGATTCAGCAGGTCATCTCTGATAGCAAGATTTAGAGGTGTATATCCCTTATAAGCCAAGGATACCACTCTATGTAGGTCAGAAGTGAAATCTTTTGCAGAGAAGAATTCTCTGAGATTTTTATCTATTCGGTGTGTAAATTGACAACATCTATTAATCCGCGTCCTCCTTTTTTTCCGCTTCAAAGTTGTTCTCATCACAGACGATTTTGGATGATGATTGTTGTACTTTGTTAGAATCGTTCGGGTCTGCCTTTGAATATCATCCAGTTCTGTCTTAGTCCATCTGATTATTCCAAATGAGTGAAGCAACACTGGAATGGCGTAGGTGTTAATTGCCTTGACTAGATTCCCCGAGTTGAACATTGATTTCAGCACATTCTTCAGACGCTGACTATATTCTGAACGAATCTTCCCTTTTGACTGTTTTTGGTCTAGCAATCTGGCTTGTTGGTATCCTAGATATTTGTATGTTTCACCATCCCTCATGCACTGTATAATATCACCGTTTGGAAGTTTTGCTTCACCATCAATGACTTTTCCTCTTTGAATGTTCAGGGTCTTGCATTTTTCAATCCCGAATTTCATATGAACATCTGCCGAGAACTTACTGACAGTTTTCAGCAGAGTAACCAATTGCTCCTTGTTCGAAGCATATAATTTGATGTCATCCATATATAGCAGGTGGGAGATTGTATGATAGTTCCTATCTGTTTTCATCCTAAATCCGTATCCTGTTCTATTGAGCATTGAGGACAATTCATAGCTAAACAGAACCATAGTGGATATTATTATTATTATTAATACATGGATAAGAGTCGAGGCAACGCCTATAAGACTCAATTACAAAACAACTCCAATAATGCTTACTGAATACATAGTATATAAATATAAAAAAATGATTGAAGAATTATAAAATAAAGAGAAAAATTTGAATTTCCACGAGCAAACGAAAACTTGTAGCGGGCAGCGAAGTAGCTTCATACCATCAAGCGCCATTGCAGGTCGATCAGGAACGTGTCACATCTGCAGGCAACCTCACCTGCTGGTCATATTTATTCTTGAAGGTGTTCAGAGAGTTAGCATTAACCGCCTCGCACGAGAGTAATTCCAAGTCGAAAATATCGTATTGGGCACGAAGTGTTGACGCTGAATTGTTTTGAAATTTTCCTTGTACAACTTGAAACCATGTCCACGGAGTGGTCAGTGACAATTCAGCTGGAATAAAGGAGACAGATCGATGTTGAATAACGCATGGAGTGCTCGATAAGTTATTATAAGGTCACCTCTAAGACGTCTGGATTCGAACGAAGATAGCTTGAAAATGTTAAGTCTGACAAAGTAGCATGGCCTAGATCGGGCTTCGAGGGACTCCATATCCCTACGAAGGATTGGGGGCGAGACAGGGCCTGCAAACTCTATAATGGGGCATACATAGGATTTGTAGAGGATATTACACGTATTGACATAGCAGCCCTGGAAAGATTTCAGAAGAAGGAATTCTTGAAGCCTGAGTTCGAATACTGTTAATGTGGTTAGACCATGTTAAATCATCAGAAATCGTCACTCCCAGGTCAACGTGAGTACAGCAGGTGGCAATGACTCTATCATCCAAGAAGTATTGCAAGCGAGGATTGTTTTTGCCTAGGTGTTAGATACAGCATTTTCCGAGATTGAGGGGTATCAGCCAATCAGAACACCATTCAGAAAACGTATCCAGATAGCCTTGCATGTCACTGTTCAGAGGACATCTGTATATTTTGGTATCATCAGAAAACTATGAACGGATAAACAGAAAACCTCAAGAAGTCACACTGGACAGCCTGTGTGTATTTCATTGCTACTGCTTATGATTATTACCTAGTTTTTCCATTTAAACGTTTTCATACGGAAGTGAATGTGCGTGCATTAGATCTATGCTGCTCTAGAAGCATAAGAGACGTAATTGTAGCAGCCTAACATGAATTGACATAAGCTGAGCTAAATACGAGAGGTGCCAGGGCCATTGCCTCATAGCTCATAATTCATAATAGGCTGATACAAAGGTTTCCTTTACCGAGAATTGGAAATTGAGGGTTGCTATAAACTTTCTCGATTTTCATCGGTTCTTTTTATATTGAACTATTCGAGTCAGCCAATTATCAATAGATAAGATGCTATAAAGCCAAATGTTTTTTCTCAGCTGATCTCAATATTGATTCCTAACGATTACAATATTTTCTTAAAACTTAATAAGATTCCCGATTTCGATCCTTTTGTACTAAAAGCAAGTAAACTTCCTGCAGATCTTTGATTTGTTTCAATTTGGGTATCTGAATTAAAGTTTCTGGAACAGATCCAGCGTTTAAAAGAAATCGATGATCATGTTCGAGGAAAAGTTCCTCATTGCATTGTTTTTTGGGGTAATATCACCAAGAACTTCTAATTCGATTTTAATGATTGGCATTCTGAGACGATATGATTGATCATCTCACTAGCTTACAATTGAAGTCTGTATTAGGTTTCGTTAACCAGGCTGATTCTGCTCATGTGTAGTTTCAGTGTAGAGTGTCCCATTCTCGACGTTTCAGTACGGCACCAATATAAAATACAGCAAAATTGAGAAAATAAACCGCCCATATCCGTTCTCGATTTGTTAGGAACATTCATTTGTGAAAACAGATCGCAGCTATCTTCTTCTGTCTTTGAGGTATTCTGGATTTCCTGTTTTACAGAATTTTGGCATATGAAAAGTTATTTTGATATTCTTTGAGCTGTGTGAATGTAGGGAAGTATTATTTTTTTTGTTGAATGGTTTTCGAGTTATAATATGAACTTGTGTTTTTCAAATAAAAACCATATATGAATTTGGATACAATAGAGAGTATTTTTGTTTTCTTCAAATGTACAGGCTGCTCCTCACGCTCTATGACAAACTTTGACAGGTGGTTTCTTCTTAAATTAGGATATATTCAGCTTCGAATTCAGCTTTGATCTTCACGGATCCTGAAATCATAATTTCCAACATACAAGAGTGATTCTGTTGTATTACAATAGATGGAATGAAATACATATCAACAACCGAAGGCCACATTCTAGCCGTAGTATAATGATAATCCAGAATGCTTTTCGATAGATAATTGCTGTTTTGAATCCTTGAAATTTTCATATTGAAAACGCTCCCTTCGTTAATGAAGATTATGCCGATATGATCTACGTTTATGGTTTTTGCGATGGACACGCACGTGTAATGGTTTTGTTTCAAGAATATCTAAAATTGAAGAAGTATTTCAATTCTACTTTCTTATTCTTTTTTCCAAGTGTTTTCCTTCAGAAAAATGAAAAAACTTCCTCCTTGTGTTGACTTCACTCCACCTCCTTCTGTTGATGAACCTCCTTGTAGTTGACAATGTAGACTTTGATGTTGGGCGCCAAATGTGAATTTTGTTTCCAGAATATCTAAAATTGGAGAAGTATTTAAATTCTACTTGAAATAAGAATTTTAAATAATGAAGTTGAATGACATTAAATTATAGCAAGGCGAGTTGAAATGAATTTACAATTGGAACTACCTATAAATTACCTATGCTAGCTAGATCAGAGTCCCTTTATCTCAGTGTGTGAGATCTTCGTCTAGAATCTAGCCTTAGGAGTAATACTCATCACTTTATTCAACTAGCTTTATTACAGAATAATTATCGAAATCACAGTAACTGACTAATAAATTACTAACTATAATCGATGCAAAATACTTAACTACAAAGTTTAACCAATTACAATAAAGGAGTCTCAGACGAGATGAATTCAAACTACATAAGTACTAATTTTCAATTTAGAACAATCTGAGTTTTCAACAAAATGAAACTCAATGATAGAGCTCAGTCAACGATTAATGAAGATAGAAGGGAAGAAATCGATCATAAAGAAGAACAGGAACTTTTAGGACTGAGGTTAATTCCAACGATGATTAGATAGTGCTTTATATCGGTTTTCTGGTACTCCTGTATCTTACAGCTTACAGGTTATTTGAATGGCTGAATATGGTTCACAAGGTGACTGCCCTAGGTGGCAAGACTAGTTCCCTAAAGACGTGGTTACCGGAGTCGTAAAATATCAAGGTTTGGCATAAAGATGAAAACTTGTGACAGTAAAATATCTCGATGGCGAAAAATCTATAACAATACCATATCTCTCGAATATATATTTTTAAAATAAACAGAATGAATTCGACTTACCCTTGGAATAGCAGATATCGATCTAGGTTAATATAACGAAAGAAAATACGAAATCTCTCCACTCTCTAATTGAATTCGATAAAACGCCTCAGACGATTGGAATTTATCCAGAAAATGAAAAGTATACTTAATTACTTTTTCTGAAATTTATTCATTCCAATCGCTACAACACAGCTCCAATCTAATCACAAACGAATCCGAAGATTTCTAAATGGAAAGAGAGCGAATCTAATGAATTCCGAACTTATATAGACTCGGTTCTATGAAAAACTATTGATTTTTAAAAGAAAACTTATGAAAAAGCGGAATTATTCTCTTCCCAACAATAAAGTGGAAATGAAACATAGAACGAGTACTGCTTTCCGTTCACCCACAGAAACGAGAAAACGATATTCTTTCAAATACTGACTTACAATTAACCGGTGAGCAACCCAGATGAAAACCAGCTACACCTTACGGATATAACTATAATTTTCATTGGGTATCATTACCTGTAGATTCTTGATTCGAATTTCAAACTGTTTGAATATTTAACTTGATGAAATGAGATTGAATAATTAATATATAATAAAAAATATATAAACTGAGTTTAAAAGATAGAAATGATTAATTCGAGAAATCGGACTGTTACACACGCTAAGCTGCTATAGAATACCACTAAAGATTCAAGATAATATACATAATAATTTTAATTAATGCGATCTAAAAGGTCAAAGATGATTATGAATTGACATTATGTTTCAAAGTTGTGAAGATTCATTTGAGAAAATAATAAATAAAACCATATTAATCACAATATACAATACAATAGTTGAATACATAGCTCTTATCTAACAAAAAGTACCTGCAGAACAATATAATGGACATTGTCCTTCATTTTTTCGGAGAGATTGTTCATCCGTTTTTACAACTGCTCGAAATTTGTTACTTACTCACTGTAGCTTACAGCTGTTCAGGAACTATTCTTTCTTGATGTAGAAGTGGTGCGTCATGTTGATAATACATATTCTGAATAAAATTCAGTGAAACATTATCAATTAAGTTGGTAAACTTGTTTTGTAGAAAATTTCGATAAGTAATATGCATTCAATCTGTCATTTAAATTATGAGGAAGCTATTATCATAAAAGCCACCCTAAAGGTACTAACTGAATCCCCTACGTGAACGTATTTGCAGAACTGCATTGGGACTCTGCAGGGCTCATAAATGATCACTATAGAAATGACATACCATCTCTTGTGCAGCATCACTAATCATACCATAAAATGATGCTGCAGAATACAGCGGCAAAATGAGAGTCGATACTGTTCGTCCCCTTCACTCATTGCCTGCATCCCTATCGACGATACAGTTCCTCTATTTTCAAAACACTCCATGCGATACTTATATATAGGTAAATGCAACTAATTTGCAATGCGCAATGGGAAGGATTATCTTCAACACAATTCATAATGTTTTCTTCATTTTGTATGTTGACTTGACGAGGTCTTATATATTTTGACCCAAGTGTTCCCGTTTCTCTGAGTTTTTTTAAGACCAAAATAAAAACTGTAGGAACAGAAAATCTTCCATGGTAATCTCTAGCAGCTTATCGTGCATATCCAATGCAAAATCCATAAGCATAGATCATATTGGTATTTTCTTTGTTACTGAAGGAATCCATTTGACTTTGAGAAATTCAATGTTTTAAAACAATAATTACACAGTGCGTGGAAATGGCACTTCGAATTTCTAACACGTGGAAGACATACCTAGTAAACCTATATCGGGTACGCTGAATCCAGTGGTTACCACCGTTTTTGAAAGTTAGCTCTTGTTTAAGAGATATTCGCCTTTGAAGTTAGCTGATTTTAGTTGGGTTCGTCGCTTATGACTTCAGTACATTATATGCTTGTAATTCCCAACCCGTTCGGAATAACGCTTTATTGTCTTCGGAAAAGTTTTAGCTATTATCATGGCCAACAATTTTTCTGAATATACCAACATAGAGAAACCTCATTCAAACACCGTTTATTAACAAAATGTCCAAAAAACTCCATTTCTCTGCCATTTTTTTGTTAATTTTCGTCTAAATGATAAAAAAATTAAGGGTATTTTGCTTTAAAATCTTGAAATAAGAAAAGAAAACACATTTCCTATAGTTAAATCAAAAATTCGAACGCAGAATCATGATTTTAACTCAAATTTCACACAGATGTCACTGTTGATACGTAGTTATATATTTGGTAAAAATATCAAAACTGAATTCGTGCAGTAAATTTAATAAATTTTGCTACATTTGTGGAAAGTTTACTATAATGACAAGAAAGCGTTCATTTTCTGAAGAGATTGCTGAATTGTACACACAATATTTCAACCAAACTGTAATCAAAGATGTAAACTGGGCTCCAAAAATCGTTTGTACTGGTTGTGTCATAAGATTGAGTGGATGGAAAAGAGATAGAATGAAATGATTTATCATTCATTTCAAAATTATATCAATTGAAGCTATTTTTATTACAGGTGAATTCTAATCTATGCCTTTTGGCATTCCAGTAATTTGGACAAATCCTCAAGATTATAATCCAGATGACTATTTTGCTTGTGTTAATGAAATTGTCGGATTGAACAGAGTTAAAAAACGTACAGTTGAACTCAGTTTGTTCAGTTGCCGTTACCACATTCGGAATCCATTCCAATGCCGAAAAAACCCAGTCCGACAGAAGAGTACATTCCATCTACTTTTGATACAATTGGCGAAACGTCTGCATCGGTTTATGTACCATCAAATGTATCTCCACAATGTAATCATGCCGAATTTTCTCAAAAAGATCTGGATGAAATTATTCGTCGATTGAAATTATTGCAGCGTCAGTCCATTATTTCGACTCAGGAATTGAAGAAAAAGAATGTCTTAGCACCTGATGTGAAAGTATATGGAACAATCGGCCATCATAGACAGTTCACTGCTTCATTCAAATCCATCGACGACAATTCATTCTCGTACTGAACTGATATCAAGGAATTGGTATTAAAAATGCATCATGAGTATAAACCAGAAGACTGGGGTCTTTTCATCGATTCGTCCAAAAGTAGTCTCAAGGCGGTTTTGCTTCATGTCACAAACTCAAAAGACAGTGTCACGATTGCCATCAGCACAAAAACGAAAGAAAATTTCGAATCATTGAAAAAAATCCTTGATTTGGTGAAATATGAAGACCATCGTTGGAAGATTTGTGCAGATTTGAAGGTGATAACTCTTTTGAGAGGAATGCAGGCGGGATATACGAGACATGTGTTTTATATGTTTATGGGATACTCGATATGCCGGCGACCAATATGCCAATAAAAGCTTATGAGACAAGGGTTCAGATTGCGTCGAGAACACCAATCGAAAAAGTGTTGCTTCCACCTCTGCATATCAAGCTTGGGATTTTTAAAATTTCATCAAGGCCCTAGATCCTGAAGGCAATGCATTCTATGAGTTGAAGCGAATTTTCCCAAGATTGAAAGGAATGAAAATAAAAGAAGGTTTGTGTGAAACTATATACGTACCAATCAACCTAACTTATTCAATATTTAACGCATATTTTTTCGAATTATTTTATTACAGGCATACTCAATGGACCTGATATTCGACGCTTGATGAGAGACCAACAATTTAAAAGTAGATTGTCGAATTTGCAGCTCGTTGCTTGGGATTGCGTCAAAGGAGTCATCGAAAATGTACTTGCAATTGTTCGTGACAAAAACTGGCGCATACACGTTGAAAATATGCTCGTTGCTTTCCGTTACATCGGTGTAAAAATGTCTCTGAAAATTCATTTTTTACATTACCATGCATACAAGTTTGCCGAACAATCACCATGTGAATTAGATGACCATGGTGAACGGTTTCATCAGGTGACGGCTAGGCTTGAGCACTGGTATAGTGGAAAAAAACTTGATTCTCTATTAGGAGACATTTGCTGGAATTCACAGCAAGATGAAGATGGAGAAGAAGAAGAATGAACATGAATTTATATGTTTATTTGTTGGAATTGGAATAAAAATTTGAGTTGAAATCATGAATGTGCGTTTACATGTTTTGATTTAACTATGGGAAATGTGTTTTCTTTTTTTATTTTGAGATTTCAAAGCAAAATTCCTTTGATTTCTCTATTATTTGGAGGAAAATTAACGAAAAAATGGCAAAGAAATGGAGTTTTTTGGACATTTTGTTAAGAAACAGTGTTTGAATGAGGTTTTTCTATGTTGGTATATTCAGGAAAGTTGTTGGCCATGACAATAGCTAAAACTTTGCCGAAGACAGTAAAGCGATATTCCGAACGGTTTGGGAATTACAAGCATATAATATACTGAAGTCATAAGTGATGAACCCTACTAAAATCAGCTAACTTAAAAGGCAAATATCTCCTAAACAAGAGCTAAATTTCAAAAACGGTGGTTACCACTGGATTCAGCGTACCCGATATAGGTTTACTAGGTATGTCTCCCGCGTGTTAGAATTTTGAACTAGCACAGTGTTATCTATCTAAAGAGATATTCTGACATTTATCTATCAAATGTAGGTCAACATTCCAGACAATTATTTTACTATGGTTACGAATGTATTTCTTTGTACAACAAGATATGTATTTCATTCCATCAATGATAACACCACAGAATCGCTTTCGTATGTTTAAAATTGTGATTTCACGACTTGTGAGTATTAAATTTTTGCAGGTGCATATCTTCGAATTGAAAACGATTGGGACCGTACTGTTTTCGCTAATTTGGCTCAGAATTGCTACAGGAATCGCCTCTAAAAGTTTAGGGGACACCCTATAAATAGCATGCCGAACAAAATCTTCACTTTATATATAGTATTTGTATGTTTGCGTTCATCAGCTGAGACAGGCGTTTTTGCCAAGTTTAATAAAAATCAAATGCAGCCAAATTTATATTTTTTGTTATTCTACAATAAATAAACGAAAAATATATGGGATGAATGAAAAAACTCCACAAATCATTTGAACATATTCGGCGAATCCCGAATAAATTTTGTTTATAGGTCTTATTTCACTGTATTGTAGCACATAAACTTCCTAAAGCCCATTTCCCTTCTCACACGCTTCCCTCCCAATTAAGATGTTGAGCAAATATTCTATCGCGAAAATTAGATTTATTCTGAAATACCGCATTTGAATATTTCGCTATTTATGAACTTGATTCTATATTCAGTTCCTACCGGAAATGAGGAAATGAACAACCACACCCTGCTACATAGTTCTCGCCGAAGGAATTGGGGTTTGGAATAAGGAATTTTAATCTTGGCATACATTGATGCCGTACATCTCATACAAAGGAGCAATATGACGATCATATGTCTTCCGGAATTTCATTTCAATTCGCTTCTAGGCATTGTGACATGCAGAAGGTATAATGTTCTAAATGTGAATATTTTACGGAATCTGACGTTACTATATAACATAAAGTGATGATCATACAAAATATGAACTCGTCTTCAGTTTGAATGAATATTTAAATATGAAATTATATACATACAAAATATTGCCTCTAATTGTATAATACAACTCTCAGACTGGCAATGAGAAAATTTCCTGAACCTCCAGAAATTTTAACCATTTTATGATTTGTGTGACCTCATTCCCTCTGTGAGTGTTATGTGTGAGGCGTGCCTCATAAGTTTTCTATACTGCGACATACAGGCCCAGTTGTCTAAAGTGATGTTAAGTATTATGTCAGTTGACAACGAGTCAACTTCATCAATAAGTTAACATCGAATCAATTTCAGTTGAGTTGGATAAAACTTTGTTAGCAAACATGTAAGTTTGGTATTAATATTTGATTAGACAATGTCGATGTCATTTATGTCTCGACTCAAAAGCTCATATTTCAATTTCCAATGGAAATTGGAAATTGGAAGAAAAAAGGAAAAAACGGTTGGTTATTGATGTCTGTCTTGAAAATGAATTTTAAATTCAGAGAATGAGTTCAGTAAGGAGATCTAAAAATTTTACTCTGACATAGGAACAAATTTCAATTATTATTGTACACAAGCAAGTATGTTTTCATGGTTTTCGAAAGTCATATTGATGTGATAAATATTTGAAAATAAAGTATGTCTCATGAACATTTTTGTTTATTTCAGTATTATCTCTTGAGCCAGCTGATCTCCCCTCCTGTTCGAAAAATCGTTCTTATCCTGGGCAGCCTATAGAAATTTTGCATGAAATTACACCTCAAATACCTAACCTAACCTAACGCAGACATAATAAGCAGGCCCAGTCCTTATACCAAATGTTTAAAGAGAAAATTCAATGAAAACAAACTTTCTAACAATTATATTATGTTCACGATATTTTGTTTCTCTTGAACATTCTGCCTAGTGGCACGTTCATGTTAAGAAGTAGATGGTATAGTCCCTGATTCCGATGGTTCATTAGCCATCATATACAATGTTTTGTATTTTCGATTGCTGATTTAGGAAGCGTCGATTATATTATCGTCCAGCAGCTCGTGCATTATCATTGAATAATCCATACCAAAGCGAATATTCTCTATTTGGGTATGAATGTGGCATTGCTTTTTCTATTGAATACATTGAAAAGATTTCGATCCCAAACTCGGAATAATTTCATCAGGTACTTTTCTGACACACCGTTGACTGAAAACACTGAAGAACAGCTGTAGAACAATAAAGCAGCATTCCTTCTCTTTGTTATTGCCTTAAGTATCGACTTTATATTAATAGTGCTCGTATTGAAATGAAAAACAATTTCTGTGAATGTTTGATGTATTAGAAATGAATATTCTTGATTGAAAGATAACCATAATGATGCAATTGATTACAAAATTATATCTGAAGCCTTGTTTTATTTTTTGTTCATTCTTTATTTTATCAAGCAATGGCGTGGTTGATTGTTTCTATCATAAAAACAGCCCAAAAACCGTTCGCAAAAACGTGAACTAACAACGTATCCTACAAGTTTCTTCTCTGTATGACCTGAAAACTGTCGCCCATTATATTTTCATTGTTGATTTCATTGATAGTGATAACAGTGCTATGATTTTATTCCACGTATTGAACCGCTATGATTCATAGCTCCAGAGTTCAAAAAAAAGTAGATTTCTGTCTGCGTACCCGTTCTCCGAAAACATTTTTAGTCCACAGGTTCTAGAGTTGATTTTGATTATTCGTGACATGAAATTCGTTAGATTTGGAAAGTATGATTATTTCAGCTTAACAATTATAACCTCTGAGTTTCTTTGCTTCATACAATGCATCACGTTGGTCCCAATCAAAATTGTATATCACACGTTATGTGATAACTATTACTACTACTATTAAATACTTTCTTTCACCTATTCTGTAAGTAATAATAAAATTACGTATTGAAAGATTCATTTGTGCTGAAAATATTTTTTGTGTCATCTTTGGACATCAGCCATATTGAATTGATTGTCAGTGAATTTTATTTTGGTTCAGGTATCTTCATCAGCATCACCTTTCATTTGATATCCTTTCAATGAGGATGTTAAAAAAATTGATGTCACCTTCGGTTGTCTGCTGAATTTAGACACTTAGCTAAACCAAGCGTGTATGCAAATTTTGAGTGCATTGAAAGAAAAATAAAAGAATATTAAAATCGTATGAACAAGAGAAGCTCAATTGAGTTTTTCGATTCCGAGTTTCTCAAAAATTTAGTTACAGGCACTCACATAATTTATGTAAGCATGCAATATGAATTTCTCGAGAAGAACACACAAGGTGAAGAGAATAAAGATTTTTTTTTTGTAAAAACGGGTTTCTTGATAAATCTTAATTTTAGTTGAGAAATCACCACCTGAAGAACCAAGAAAAGAAAATACTCTGTATAAGTATGTGAAACGATAAAATTCATGACAAATGTTTGAAACTTCAATTTCACATATCTCAAATGAATGTTCTTGTCTTGTCTTAGAACGAAATTAAGATTGGAGATTAAGAACGTATTTATAGTACTGCATAACATTCAATCGATTATTACAGAATTTGGAGTCTTATTGACGTCATACTGTCAATCTAGTGACAGTAGGCACCAGGTAAATTATTCTACGTACGGTTCGATGAATGTCAACTGCCTGACTATCAATGATTTAAATGACAGGCACATCTCATTAAGGAAATGGGGAAAGTATTTTATATTTAATATACTATCCCAATATCAAAATATTAGTGTCTGAAGAAGAATTTGCATGAAATTATTTCAGTAGGTTTTGAAATAAAGGTTGAGCAATAGTAGTTATTTTCGACAAAATTAAAGTAGAAAAGAAGAATTTTTACCCATTATTTTGATCATTTAAAACTGTAGGGTTTTGCATCTTCGAAGAAGAAAAAATCTAGTCGTGTCTAGATCTCCGGAAAACTGCGTATTGTCGAGTTTCATCTTTTATGTAATATACAGAGATATCCACCGGGACCGTCCGTTAAAAACTTTTTGAGTTCCAATTATAATATCAAGCTGAAATTTTATACGCCGCCATAACAGGCGATTTCCAATTGGAGTGAAATATTTTCGAAGTGATACCATTTCCGGTTATACCAGATGTGGGTCATCACTTTGTTATTTCAAATGACAATCTACCTTTTTTATTATACATCTAGAACCGACCTTTGAGCAAGGCATAAAATACCCAAGTTGTTGGCACTTATTTGTCAAAACTTTCGACAGATTTAATTAATTTTGTTATAAACTCAATTTTTGAGGAACATTTAAAAAATTGTAGCTCGTAGATCTTTTGCACTACAGACACAATTTTTACTTGGGTGGATAGAAGAAGGATAAAGAAATTTTTAAATAATCTACACATGTCAAATGTTCATTGCGTGGTTTTGTCTGATTTTTCAATTTGGCCATTTTCAAACAGCAATAACTCAATTTTTCAAATTGCATGTGCCAATTTTATATCGCCATCAGATGAAGCGTCAAGTTTCAGATGGAATTGTATAAGCATGTACTATACCCATCTCCTATAGTTCCGAAACTATATATTATATATATATATATATATATATATATATATATATATATATATATATATATATATATATATATATATATATATATATATATATACTATAGAGAATGGTTTGAAATATTTGAATCAAGTAGCTGAATTGGCTACGCTCACCTGACAGGTGCCTGAAATTAATGTACTTGTCACTTCGTTCATTCTAATTTGATATTTCAACAAGAATTGTCGTTATTTCAGATTGAAAATATCCAAAAATACAACACATTTGGAATAAAACCACTGATTATTCAAATTCAAATATATTTAATCTTTTTTAAATTCATTTTAGAATGTCAAAAGTAGTGGGTAGAAATTGCAGGCAATTCAATATCCAATTTCGAACTCTACCGTCTATGAGTAAAATAAATTTTCAAAGCATTAGAAGCAATTTTCTACAATTCGGATGAATAAAAATTGTAGGAACTAAGCGAAAACCAATCATCGAAGATAATTACATTAATACGAATATATGATATATATATATATATATATATATATATATATATATATATATATATATATATATATAATATATAATGATAGCAAACATCATAGGAGAAAACTAATTTACGATCTGAATAAATGCTCAATATGGGCCCCATTTTGCCCGATACACTTGACTGCTCGTATACGAACATGTTTCCTCAGGATCAATATTACGAAAAGCATTATGCATGCGCTCTAGTAACTCTTCTTCACTTCTTACAGGAATAAGATACACTTCACTCTTGATTTTGCCCCATTAATAAAAATCAAGGGCCGTCAGGTCCGGAGAACGGGGAGGCCATAAATTTGGACATTGATTACCCCACCATCTATCTTCGAACATTTCTGTTAGCTGCCGATCTACAGCTCGTGTTTTATGTGCTGGTGCACCATCCATTTGGTAATAGCAATCCCTCAGAATGTTTAGGGGTAATCCATCTAAAAAATTTGCTAATGTTCCTCTCAAAATTTCCAGGTATCTTTGTCCATTAAGATTCTCCTCATACATGTTATAAGCCAACAAATCATTAATTAAAATTGCAAAAACGTTCACGCTGAATTTATTCTGGAAATCAATAACCTCAATGAAATGTGTATTTTCTGTGGCCCCAAATTATCGATTTCTCCTGTTTGTTATTCTACTTTCATTGAACTCGGCTTCATCAGACCATAAAATTTTTTGCAGAATTGTCTCATCTTCTTGGAGCCGAATTAATAAATTTTCACTGAAATTTAGCCGCTTGGGAAGGTCAGTTGGTTTCAATTTTTGTAGTCTGATAACAGAATACAGGTGCATGTTATGTTTTGTAAGGATCCTTTGAATGAAAGTATAACTCAATCCAATATCCGTTGATGCTGACTTAATGGACGCATGTGGATTGGCACGAAAATACGCTAGCGTATTAACATAATTGTCGTCGTCCTCGAGAGTTGGTTTTCTTCTAGTTTCTATGTATTTTGTTCCTCCAAATTGCAGAAAATTGCTTCTAATCCTTCGAAATTTTGTTTTACTCATAGGCGCCCAATTTGGAAATTGGTTATTGAAGTGACAAGTACATTAATTTTAGTCACCTGTCAGGTGAGCGTAGCCAGTTTAGCTACTTGATTCAAATATTTCAAAGCATTCTCTGTTAGTTCTTGCAAAATCATCAAAATTCAATATATTCCCGAATTATTTCGGAACTATAAGAGATGGGTATAGTACATTCTGATACAATTTCATCTGAAATTTGACGCTTCATCTGATGGCGATATAAAAATTGGCACGTGCCATTCTAAAAAATTGAGTTATTGCTGTTTGAAAAAGGCCAAATTGAAAAAATCATACAAAACAACGCAATAAACATTTGACATGTGTAGACTGCTTAAAAAATTCCTTGATCCTTCTTCTATCCACCCAAGCAAAAATTGTGTCTGTAATTTATTATATTTTCTTTGTTATAATTTTAGAAAGATTCAGTTTCTTTCAATTTTGCTACTATTTCTGGAAGATACTTTCGCTCCACTTGTTACTTGACGTTCATTCAAAATAGTGGTAGCTGTTATTGGTATAACTATTACTGCTGAAGAGCAGTCCAATAATCTGTACCTTTTCTGTTTCTGACTAAACTATGCTATGGATGCAATTCAAAAATGCAGGTACAGTTAAATCGATAAGCCAACAAAATTTGACTTTTTGTCTGATTTTTCGTTAATGTCAATAACGAATGGCGTCTACGCTCTCCGGATCTATCGCATTACCATACCAGCAAATTGAAAATGAGTATCATCAAATAACTCCGAATATACAGAAGCATGTTAGAGACGTTTTTGAGTCAAGATTATATTTTTGTATTGAAATAAATTGAGAACAATGGAACATTTAATTTGAAATCAGTGGATTCTATTTATTTTTCGTGTAAATATAATGAACAAATAAAATCCTTCTAAGATTATTCTAGCGACATTACAACAAAACCTAGTTTCCTTATCGTCTAAAACCTCAAATTAAATAAATATACTGGTTCATGCATGCAGGCGCTTACCACCCTCTATACCTGGTCCAAATGGTCCAGGTATGGAAAACTTTACATTTCTGATGGTGGCTTTCAAAGTTACTTTAAATTTTGATTTTTTATCGATCTGTCGAGTATGGTATGTTTAAGTTGGAAACACTTATTTAGGATGTCAATTATATGAATGCGTTAGGTACAAATTCGCAATGGGTTTGCTCTGCTATTTTAAAGAAAGTGACAATATTTTCTTAAATATTAAGCTTCCGACTTAGTATTCGATTACACCTTTCTGTGATGTATCTGAAACCTTAAGGATGCACGTTACTCTGATAGTGCAATTAAAAATTAAAAGAACGCTTGAAAATTCTAGCCCATAAAGATCAGAAATGTAGAACATTTATATTGAACGAGTGAATTTCGTGTAGGTTCCAGAATGCACCCCCGCATTACTGAATAAATTTACGTTAATCTACCCACTCATTCTTATGGTTGATTTAGTATCTCGGAGGATTTCGTTCTCCAGTTCTTGGACTTTATAGTAGTGCAATTAAAATGGAAATAGGATAGCCAGCAGGTTTCATCAGCTACAATACTTTGGGAACTACGAACACTTGTGGTAATGAATTTCATTTGCATTTTCCTGTAAATGTATCCGGGCCTTCATGTGCTACCTACAGAGAAATATAAAAGTCAATACTAGTATATAATGATTATTCTAATCAATACGAGAAAAATCACACTTGCCTTGACCTTATTGTGATGGAATCAAAATAATCGAATACGAAAATCAGCTGATGTGTGGAATCATTTGTTGGAATATATTGGGTGGGCCACGTCTATGGCTTGTTAGACGTTCATAGAGAATGGATCATAGGATTATCCTGAAAATTGGTATGATCATATTTTAGGAGTTGACCTATCTTTTTGAAATAATTCATTCATTTTCATACTTTCTGAATATTTGCACTGTAGTTTCAGCGGATAAAGTCGACAACATTGTTATTACTTTCAATGATTTTCACGAATAACTTTGATGCATGATTGAAGTCAAAGAAAATAATAACTGACCGTTTCTGGACATTTCAATCATTAAAATGAAGAAATATTGTGACAGATTGGTATTTCAAACCTACCCAATCAGAAAGATATTTGATCTTCTTGTCACAACATTCATTATCACTGAGGTTGAATATAATAATTAACTTGAAACATAAAACTCTGGACCTGTCAAACTAAAGTACGCCAACCACCGCAAAATTGAACAACTACTCATGTGAAACAATTACCAATCTCTATTGTCTAGGGACATATTAAGCAAGACTGAGATCAGGAGCAAAAACGTTGGTCAATGACTAAATATAACCAATGATTTAACAAAAAACTTCTCAAGAAACCATTCATAAAAAAACCTCTCCGGCAGATTGAATGCTACAGAAAGGTAGACAAGATGTTGTTTTTCTTGGAAGGAGTTTCCGTATGGGAATAACAGGCAATGAGGAGGCCGATCGGATTATATTGACTTTAGCGTCAAATCCAGATTTGAGCACTGATTACGATGAATTTCTTCAGACTACAGACAGCTAGTCAAAAACATATACAGGAAAATGGCAATTGATCTGGAACGCCACAAACAACCAGCTCAAGTGGGTGGGTCAACCAAACTTCATTAACCGATCAACAGTAATATAGGAGACGAAACAATGGATTGATGGATATGCAACACAGCTTGGACACAGCCACCGTATGGAGCGAGAACCACCTGGGTTGCCAATCTGTAGTGAATTCCCCGAATTGCAGGAAAAGCGAAGCTGATTGGGGAATATGTGGTGAAAACTGCAATTCGGGGAGAATGCGGGGATTTTAAGTATGAACACAAATACTTTATACTATAAACAAATGATTCATAACGAATTTCTGATAATCTTGATTTATTTCTTACAAATCATTATTCGAAACAGGAATTTATAGTTAGGGCCGTTGGTTTAGTTAAATTTGGTGTTAGTAGTTTGTTACAAACAGGCGACACCTTTCATCAGATTTTGTTAGTCTATGTTTGGTCTGGGCTCTCGGCTCGAGGGGATTCTCTATACATTATTTCAGTTATGCAAGAAAACTTCATTTGGAATAATTTATCGATTCAGGGTTGAGCTTGACATAAAACGAGATAGAATGGTCGTATTTTACGTAGTTTCTATTTCATTTTAATTATCATCCATCTATTATCCCAAGTTATCTGTGAGAGCCGAAGGCGCAATTTTTCAACAAAATGGATAAGTTTTTGATTTAAAACATATAATTAGAAATAAAAACTACCAGTAGATGTCTTGGTATGTTCCACTTAATTTTGTAAGTGTAATGACTATTCAGAATTTAATTCGAGTTCTAAAATGTGGCACAAAAAGTTTGGTACGAGAAAAGTGTATAGGTTTTGAAACTTTCTTCAATTTTAATGGATAATAAAAGAACTTAAGGACCGGCCGCCGAGAGAATACGATCTTGATAGGTCGTGATTTAATAAATAATATGAATGTATGTATTTGTATTTGCTTTCTAACGTGAATGTCTCTTTTCATTGGAGCGTTTGACGCTGATTTGAAAAGTCACATGTTTTTCAGCCTTGACGCTGGAGAGTTGGGAATTTCCGAACTTAGAGGCAGACACTGGAAGAGACAAGTGACAGATTTATATTTTCGGTTTTGAAGGGTTGTCAATATAAAATCCAAGGTAAACTACATATCAGCTTTCAAGGCTTCCACAATATTGTTACAGGTTTTGAAAAAAGGAATTTATTATATAAAAGATTGCAGATTGCAGAAATGGTAACAAATCAAAACAAAATAGATTTCAAATTATTAATTAACAATTTTAAACTGAAATAAGTGACAAATGACATATATCTGAGTACCCATTAGAAAGATAGCCAATCTATCTAACAAGGAAATGTTTTATTGATATTGCATTCCTGTTCAGCAATTATTGTTCGAGAATTTGGCCATCTTTGCGCAAAATATCGAGTTTCTACAGATTATGCAAACTAAAAATCAGATTTTATTTACCAATGAGGCGATCTTTACTAGACGATCAGCTTATAACTGGATGAACAAACAATATTGCCGCTGAAAATACTTTTTCATGTGAGCGTCAAACTAGCGCCAAAATATACCGATGAAAAGGCAGTTTTGACGAATAATATAACCTTGAAGTGAAGGTGAGTTATATCTGACATATGTCAGAAGTGCAATTCTAGTTGTTTTATTTCTGTGGGGACTATGTGCGGAATTATCATTTTTATCTCCAAACGTGATTTTCGCATATTAAAGTTGACAACCCTGTATAGCACATATATTATGCGAGTGTCCTAAATACACCGTTGATCGAAGTAGAAGGAAAATGAATAATCTCGAAATCATCATTCAACATAAACCAAACTCTAAATTTCTTCAAAAATTTAACCTGCACCAACAATTGAAGAACAGCATTTCATTACACATTACTATGTCTTGTATTTTGTTTGCTTACAATCATCAGTGGTAGATGCGGTTTATTTGAAATAAAGAAAAAGATATTGTTGAGACTTCTAAGGCAGGAAACTCGAAGAAAAAATTTTTCTCTAACCTAAAATCTGATACACCCCAAGGGTCCATGAGTAACTTCATCTAGAGTGATCCATGCCCAAATTTTAATTTAATATACATTGGTCAAACGGGTAGATATCTTGATACAAAATTCCGAACATCAGGGAAATGCGTTTAATGTACACAACGAATGATACAGCTTCGAAAACCTATCTATATTCCAATAGTAGAAAACTTGATGTTTTTCTCTCATTGTATAATTCATACCTGTTCTTCTATTTTTAAGACAAATTGTACAACTGCACCTTAGTTTTAACTCACAATTTGCGAACGTCTGATGATGATAGAAATATCGAAATAAATATTACGTTTGTTTATTAAATATTTTCCACCTAATTCCGTGATATTTTTTACAAAGTAAACCAAAATCATGTTTATTGTTTCTGTTTTATACTTCGTTTTTTCTAAAGCCCTGAAAAAGGTTTCAAAGTAAATCGAACGTCGGCACTGAATCTAACTGGTTTTTGTGTTATTTTGACCTATAGCCTTAAGAACTCGATAGTGTTCATCTCGGTCCAAGACCGAGGAAAATGCCCATCTCGGCCAAAGTGAATTTCAGGTGCATAATCCGTATTAAATGAGGACACAACACAATATCAGAACATAGCACTGAAATGATCCGAAACAATTTCAATATGATCTATCTTAGATAAAGGATTATTTTTATGTCTCTATATTTTTTGGAGCCATCTTTTTTTCTATAGAATGTGTGTACAGTATACGAAAATATTAAAAT
Organism: Cryptolaemus montrouzieri; assembly: GCA_013387265.2. NCBI lineage: Eukaryota > Metazoa > Arthropoda > Insecta > Coleoptera > Coccinellidae > Cryptolaemus > Cryptolaemus montrouzieri. Next base: position 110,476,517 of record JABFTP020000185.1, read on the forward strand.
GAGAATGGATTGATTCACGCATTTGTCGCTTTAATCAAAGCAGCAGATGCATCTGCCAGATTGACGGTGAAAATCTAGAAGGATTCGCTAAATAATAAGTAATCCAAGAATTGTTCCAGCCTTCTAACTTGCTGTTTGATCTCGTATATTTCGAAGAAATAAAAACCATTCACTTCTTCGAAAGCCTCAAACAATATCGAAGCAATTTGCCTTTCATTGAGCATATTATCTATCATCACCTCTTTATATTTGAAAGTCAATCATAATCTTTGAAGTTGGCGATATCAATCTTGTGTGAGATGTATAACGATACTGAAACTTCTGAAGATTGCCACGGATGGTCGGTGGATTCACAAGTACCATGAAATATTGTGGAGCACTTATCTCAGAATCCTTGGATGATTTTAAACAGTTTCAATTTTCAAATGCCAATAATATTTAAATTATCCACAATCAGGTACAAGGTATTTTTAATTGACATGCAAAAAACAGGGAACACTTATCTAACAAACTGAAAGGGGTGAAACGAAGGCGAAGTCTCAGCAGTTAGGAATTCTCTAACAAGATATTCGTTATCGTCTTTGGGTAGCTAAACGGGCGTTGAGGTCGTAAATAGGACGTGGCTCATTGAAATGAACAGAAAAACAAGAGAACAATAGAAAAACTAAATAACATAAGTGATGTTGAAACATCTGGGAGAATCTTGAAGAATTGGAAAATGAAAGAAACAATATAGGCTTAAAGGATTAAATTACTTACCCCGAATTATTTACAGGAACACTAGCAATCCAAACTATTTTCAAACTTAGTTAATAAAAATTGTCATTATTCTCTGAAGATAATTCTTCAAAACCCTTGAAATTTTCAATTTTCACAAAATTACAAAATTATTTGTCAAACTGCCCAGGTTAATATTAGGTTATACCGAGTAAAAATGAATCAATTCAATAGACAGAACCACAGGAAGTTCAAAGGTATACAGGAATATACAGGGTGTTACAAGTAGTATGTCACATCTTGAAGGGTAAATCTACGAGCAATTTCACGTAGATTTCAATTTAAAACTTTTTGACACTTGTAATTTTTCTTATCTCCGACCGTTCTCGAACAAGAAATTATTGAACGATTGTATGCATTCGCTGAATTGAAAGCGCTTCTAATAGAAAAAATGACTAGTAGGTTTTGAATTTTTCATTTATTTATTAATTTTGCTTTATTGTTAAAGTTGAACCAGTGTCTTCTCGAATTGTTTATTAAATTAACGATCAGTTTCAAGACTTTCGAAGTTATTGCTGTAGGAAAAAAAGGCTGATTTTACTAACGCCGAATTGGCTGATATCCATTACATGTACGTTCTGACTGACGAAAACACAACAGAAGCTAGGCCATTATATCAGGTGCACTTTCCGAATCGAGTCACACCAGACAGGCGAACATTTTCAAATAACCACAGAATGTTGAGAGACACTGGTACTTTTACTGCAAATAATTATTTAAAAAGTGGAACTCAAACTATGAGAACTACAGATATTGAGGAAGCAGGTTTGAATTGTATTGATTTGAATCATCATGTGAGTACAAGAAAAATCAGTTGAATATTTCACATGTTCTAGTTTGGAGGATTCTCCACGACTTTTTATTGTACCCGTTTCATATTCAACGAATCTAAACTCTACTTCCTCGAGATTTTCCTTCAAAATTGAATTTCTGCCGATGGTTCTCAGATAAAATTAGACAAAATGCTCATTTTGATAGTGAAATAATGTTCTCAGACGAAGCTAACTTTTCGAGAACTGCAATCACAAATTTCCACAATAATCATTATAAGGCTGAAGAAAACCCCCATTTGATTGAAGAATGTCATCATCAAGAACAATTTTCACTAAATGTATGGGTCGGAATAATTGGAAATTATTTGATTGGGCAATTTTTTTTGCCTAACAGACTAAACGGTCCCGCTTATCGGCAATTTCTTGAGGAGGAGTTACCTTTATTGCTCGAAGATGTGCCACTTTTGGTGAGAAACATAATGTGGTTCATGCATGACGGGGTACCAGCACATTTCAGTGGAGAAGCTAGGGAATTCTTGAAAAATACATTCAATAACTGATGGTCGGGATGGGCCACAACCATGGCCTCCTAGGTCCCCAGGCTTAAATAAATTGGACTTTTTCTTATGAGGATATCTCAAAAGTTTAGTTTATACCACTCCAGTGAACACTATAGAAGAATCGAGAAATCGAATAATAACCTCTTGTGACACGATAAGAAATATCCAAGGAATATTCCAAAGAGTGCGTGATAATATGCGAGGAAGGACAGAGGCCTGTATTCTTGCAGGTGGAGGACACTTTTAAACCAGAAATAAGCAGTAGAATATTGTAATTATGTGTAAATAATACTTGGGGTTTAGGTAGATTATTTCTTACCTTTTACCTATGGAAATCTGGGCTGAGATGGGTATGTTTCAATAGCTGCCATCCATTGCATTGAACATATCGATAAATCCGCGTTTGAAATCATCTTGCCAGAAACTGGAATCAATTCAAACTTACCCTGGCCATTTGATTCTGTAAATCTTTCACGGCAAGGAATTCGATTCATTCGGAATAAACGAGAGATATCGAACGCATATCCAACGAATACTACATGTATCGTCACTTTACGACTCTGAATTTAATTCTGGGCAAATTTCAACGGCCTAAATACTGAAAACGAAGAGTTGCCGACCTCGGTCCCTCAAAGATTTAAATAAGAAAGGTCACATCACTATTTGCGTTGAATAGCTGTCAGCTAAATACATAGGTCTACAAAAACTTTTTTTGTTGCCCTGGATATCATCAAATATTCATGTTTCAAGAGCGAATATTGAAACGTTTGGATACATATTTTTTATATCGGAAGAGATAAATTTCTACTTGAAATCCTTAAGTGTCGAAAATTCATCTATCAAGTCTACAGAATTCAAAGTGGTGTATTCTGGATGAAAATTGGTGAGTTCCATGAATGTAATGTTTAAGAAGCTTGTAAATTTACTTGAAAGTGCATTTATGCCTAGCGGGGTTTATCCTCTCTGTATAAATTGATTAAACTGTACACTTTTGAAGCTTCTGCGTTGATTGAAATGGGTTTCTTTTTGTCCCATCCTGAATGTGCAAGAAAACTCGATTGTTCCAATTCCTGTTTGATTTCTTTAATGAATTGGGTTTTCATGGTGCAATCAGGGAAATAGGTCTGTTTTTACATTTTCTAAATTAAATGCATAATTGAGTAACCTTCACTGCTGAAATTGGACACAGTTATTCAATAAATTTCCTTTGCATAACCTTCACTAAACTAAATGATAATATCACCTCAACATATATCGAAAAGAAAAATTTACAAACTGAATAATCCCAATGGAGTCTTTTAACCACAATACACATAAATCAGACGTTTATAATTCACTGGTTCATAGCGCCTCTTCCATTCCTCCTATCCACAACTGACTTTGATACAGAAAGTAATATCATTAAGAAAATTGTATGAAATAATAATATCCCAGTCAGTCCCAGTCATAAATGGTATTATATAACGCAAAGAACAAAAGCACTATACTCTACTACATTATATCAGTATGCTCTATTATAGAAAAACCAGAAAATAAATACGCATTTTTAACTTTCATTGGCCGCCACTTTAGTAACATCAGCCATAATATTACCAAATTCAATTTAATAACCTCCTTCTCCATTGGTCCAAATGTAAGCAAATTACTATTCAATGCTGAACAAAAAACAAATACATTCAAACTGTTTTGAATTCATATTGAATCTACAAATCACATAATTACCTTAGGTTCTTCAAAATTCTCCACAAATGCATTAAGGGATGACAATGAATCTATTGAAAAGTTTGGAGATTAACAAATTTTGTAAAAACTCAAAATGGACTACTCTCAATAGTAAACTAAAATTGAATCACTATACACAGCTTAACATTTGAAATAAGTATAGTTAGCTCATTCCTTCTCATAACTGTTAAGTGCCCCATACACTTCGTTCTTTTACGTCCGTTCGTCGGTTCTCGGTTCGGCACGTCCTGCGAAACTGCTTATGTATGGGGCAAAACCGCCCGGTCTAGCAGTCCGTTCGAATATCTGTCCCGGCTTGATTTTTAGCACGTCAGGTTGTCGCTTTCTATCCCAAACTGACTGTGCCATTTCGTACAGGCTTTCTCGGTTTTCCTCATATTCAGTGGCATTTAACTACGTAACTACAAACAAAGTCTCTAACCGCATCTGTGGTATTTCGGTCATTGAATTTTTCGTTTTGGTCGAGAGACTCCTTGTGAGTTCTATATAATTTAAACCGTAAAACGAGGTGATTTTGTGCCACTTTTTTGGGTTTTCCTGTTATTACGAGAATATGTCTGGCAAAAATTCAAATTCATGACTGAATACATATAGCTACATTGTTCCCACATGCACCAGGACATATGAAAACATCGAAAAATTTTCACTTCTCGAATAAAAAATTCATGTTTGTCACACAATTTCACCTCAGAATTTGGACTGACAATGTGCCAGAACAGTTTTCTATGCATTATTCATAATGAGAGCCCTGTGGCACATTCTCGCGCTCATCTTTCAGATGAATAAGGATAACAGAACTCAGTAAAAGTTTTTAGATGGTATGAAAAAAATTTATTTTTGAAAAAACTCATTATGAAAATGGTGAATTTAAATTTCACAAAACTTGGAGTTAATTGCATGAATGAAATAGGTAATGATGGAATTATTCACGATAATTCCGGAACTTTGAAGATTTCCCTTCTTGGTATACGAACTGGTTCATCAATTTTTTCTCTATATCAAATTGAGTATGATTTTTCTGGCCACTTCCAATTACTTTTCTATGGCTGATACCAAAACTGCATCATCAGCTGTTTTTATCACCTGGCCGGGGTACAGAGGGTTTTCGTATGTGACACCAGTAATCACTTAATTGTTTTGAATATTAGTCTCGATAGGTGGCATATCTGTGTCAGAGGCGTCTCTTAGTCGAGGAAAATGAGATATTCCCTATGCTTTCATCGTCGCTATCAGATTCGCCTATCAGGTTAATATTAGGTGGCGCATCATTAGTCTGTCCTGAAGAAGTTGAGGGTTGATTCATGCTCTTAGGAGTTTCATTGTCGTTTTGAAGATTGATGTCAAACGCTGCGATACTCTTTTCTTCTTCTCTTGTTAGGTTAGTTCACCTCGGGTATAGCTTCAATAGTATGCATAGGTAATCTTTTTAAAACTTCCTGCCTGTTTGAAGGAACCATACCATATTTGCGAAAACCAGACCTGAGATTATTTGCTGCATTTTTCTCCAGAGCAAACAAGAGTTATTACAAAAGTCCTGGAAACTCATCCTTAAGGACTGTCTTGCAGCGACTATTGCGAATATTTCCTTTCCATTCGTTTAGTACCTTACGCCAAGCAATTTTCACAGGTCTAAAAAACGTCTAATGGTTGTAACAGGTGGGTGGCGTTAGGCGGCAGAGCAATGAAGGAAATGTTATTTTCATGGCAAAGATCAATTACTTTACTATTAATATGAGAACTTAAGTTATCACCAATTAGAACTTTTTTCTTCTTGTTTCATCAAAAGTGACAGCATTGGGCTGATATACCAATCTTCGACACATCGAAAGTCGAGCCATCCTGATTTGGTTCGGTTGTAGCGGCATTTTTCTGAACCGTTGTCGGTCCAACCTTCTACATCTTCTCAGCTTTATAGACGACTGGTGCCAATTCACATCCTGCACTTCCACACATCATTATAGACGTACTGGATTTAGAAGAATTCTTTATATCTTCAGGGTACTTACAGCCTTGTTTGACGAGCACTTTGGAAATTCCTGGGTCATCAAGCAAGTTTCGTCGTAATTCCATATGTTCGATGGTGGAACATCTTGAGTTCTTTTTCTAAGTTATCCAAAAACTGATTTACAACCGAAGCAATTGAAGCCCTGTTGTAAGTTGTTGTTTCTCGAGGTTCGATTTGAAATTTCTTGTGCATGTCACGTAACGAAAGAATCAGCCTCTTCTTGTCCAGGAAGATTAGTTTTGAATTTTCCAACTGTTTTGTCCTTTTAAAGATACTCTTAACGATGAATCGTAACTCGGTTTTATCCACTGGAAACACATAACTGGAAAGGCTGAAAATATGCTCCACGATCACAGACTCTTCCTCATCAGAAAAAACAGTCCGCCCTCCAACTTTTTTTGGAGCTTTTCGCTTCAATTTATTACTGATAGTGTTTGTGTGGATCCCGTATTGTCTTATCTCTTTTGAGATTAGCCCAAATGTCTCAGGGCGATAATTTTTATAAGGACTTGTTCCTGGTTTTCCCACGTATCGTCTCGGCATTCAGGAAATAATGGAAATATCTCAATATCTCAAATTTGTAGAATTTAGTTTTTAGAATATGGGGTGACAATGTCCGCCCGCAAATTTGAGTTTCTAACAAAAAATGTTCATAACTCATGAAGAAAAATTGACATTGAATCGCTATGAAGGTATGATGAAGGTAAATGAATATGTAGTTCATAGTACGGTTAAAGAAAACTTTTTTCCTTTTAACAACCATTGTTTACTCCATAATAGCTTTTTCCGTTTATTCATTTTGGGAACTTCACACGCCACCACCACAGTTAATACTAAGTTGTTATCTGGCATCTCATACGAACGTTTTGAAACTGTTCAAATCGTCGGTATTTATAGCAAGTGTATGAGAAAAACTGTTCATCAGTTCGAAACTAGTCGTGTGTATCAAAAAAAATAAACATAGTGGAAACCAGGTAAAAGTGTTTCTTTTTATTTATATTAGAATGAATTTATTTTTATGAAATAAACCCATCAACGATCTCATTGAATTTAATATTTGGTAATTTGTAACAAATTCTCCACTACGAAGATACGAAGAGATACAACGTCAGATTATCGTGACACTTAACACGGTCGATTAGACCAGTGATTACTAAATCGTGCGTTACCGGTGTTACGAACAGAACGTTTCATTATAATGCTAAGTATTCCCGGGAGCATCAAGTATCGATTAGCAAAGAAAATAACAGCCTGACATTTGCGCTGCCCAAATTCAATCTCCCTTTGAATTGTTTTGTTAGAGACTACTCGGATGGTTTTCAATAGCCCTCAATTCATTCAGAAGGGTTATGAGTTGGATTCGTCAGAACAAAAACTTCACGGATAAACTGGACCTCGCTCTACTCAATGAAATTGAATAAAACTGGAAGCAAACAATTCTATTTATTTCTGCATTGTACTCATCTCGTTGAAATTCTATTTCAATGGTATATTTTCCAGTGACGAGGTCATCTATTCATTGAAATTCGAGGGAATTACGGATAAAAAAATGAGAATGCCTATATATATATATATATATATATATATATATATATATATATATATATATATATATATATATATATTCCAGTTTATCGTCCGTTGATCCTGGTAATGATCATTCGTTAATTGTTTCTGACGACGTTTCGGATAGATCGCACCAGCCATTCGTAAGTGGGAGTAAAATTCTACTGCTCTATTTGCCGCTGCTTGCTGAATTTATATTTTTGCGCGATCTCAGGTCGAAGCGTAGTGGCAGCGCTGCGTTCCTATTGGTCGGAGGCCTGACGCGTGAGTGTTGCGTGTTTGTCTTACGTGTTTCTTTGTTGGTGATTAGATTCTGTATGCTCTTAAAGATTTCAACATTCAGATGGTAGGTATGTTTAGCGCATAATCTCTTTCGATCACTGTCGTGTTTTTCTCTATCTCGATGGCTTCTTTTCTCTTCCGGAATCGTTCTATGTTGGCTAGTTGTGTCGTGTTATTGGTCTCGAGTTTGTGGCCTGTTTTGTGTGAGTATTGAAAGATAGCAGATGTTGTGGCTTGTTGTTTTTCAGAATTTTTGTGCTCTTGAATCCGAATCTCCATACTTCTATTAGTTTCCGCGATGTAGACGAGCCCACAGTCTGTACATAGAATTTTGTCGACTCTTTGGTTTTCAAGTGGTATTTGGTCCTTTCTTAGATTTTCACGTACCGTGTTGTGAGTTTTGTAAATCAATTCTATACTATATTTCTGCAAGATCCTACCAATCTTGTCAATTTCACCTCTTATGGATTGCAGGAAGGCTAAGCCTCTCGGTTTTGTATTTTCTTCTGTTTTTTTGTCGAGAACTTTCTTGTACTGGATGGTTTTGTGTATTGCTCTTCTCTTGTGTCCATTTTGTTGAACGATATCCTTGAGCTTTGTTAGTTCTTTGATGATGTTGTCATGGTGATGTGAGTTTCCATTCAGGTATCGGTTGGTGTGTGTTAGTTTTCTGTATACGTCACAGTTCAAATTGCTGTTCTCTGTTTTTGTACTAGGACGTCTAGAAATAGTATTTGGACGTTAGATATTCGGAAACAATGATACTACATCTAAACTGGCTAGAATGTCATCTGCGATTGGCATATTTCATAGTTTCTCGACAAAATGAGCTGAGTTTTTTATGTAGGATTCAGCTTCTATGACCTTGGGTTGTGAAATGTCTGCTAGATATTTGGCCAGTTTCTGAAATGGGGATCCAATGGAGTCTACTATTGGCCGGAGTGATTGATTTCTGCATTTTCGGTAACCCGTATATCTTCGGACATCTCGACGATTTTTCTTTTGTTATTAGTTTGTTTTTAGTGTCGGGGTCTATTGGTGTTTTGGTGATCTTTGTTTTTGTGGTTTTCTCAGAATATGTTGTTGGATCGTTGTCGTTCTTCTTATAGATGGGATCTGCCAGTATTTCGGTCATTTTTGTTTTATATTCGTGTTGATTCATGATGATGTTGCATCCCCATTATCTGTAGCAAGTACTATAGTTTTGTAATTTGGTTTTCGATGTTTTCAAGGCGTTGATTTTTTCCTTGGTACAATTTGATTTGCATAGCTATATATATATATATATATATATATATATATATATATATATATATATATATATATATATATATATATATATATATATATATATATATTAAATTTCAACGGAAGTATCTATGATTTCATGTGTTACGGAAGATTTTTGGCGACGTTTCGATGAGTTGTCCTTGTCATCTTCGTTCGGTAGACGATGTCTCGAGAGTAACTGATGATGGACCACGGAATCTAACCCGTAGCATATATATATATATATATATATATATATATATATATATATATATATATATATATATATATATATATATATATATATATATATATATTCTATGCTATGGTTAGATTCCGGTTTAACCGTATGTGGACACTATCTATGTTGATTCAAATGGTTTAATGTTTGTTTCTATTTTTTTAATGTAGAAAATCAAATTCGGAATAATGTTTTTCCATATCATTGCCACCTGTTTAACCAAGAGGAAGATTTGAAATTTTCAATCGGAATTTTGCGATTTTTGGTGCAGTTTTAGAAGCCATCATGAAAATACTAAAGATCATCAAATATCAATTATTTCTAGCTTGTTATAAGAATTCAGCAGAATTCAATGCATTTAGAAGCTTCTCGGTATACAAGGTGTGTCGATGGCATGTGACACATCGTAGTACATTCAGAGGTACATAAGTCTGTTTTTTTTATTTTAGACTACCTATTTTTGCACACACATTTAACTAGTAATATTAATGGGCATCTATCTCTAATAGGTTTCTTTTCACCTAAAAAGCATCGTTTCCGTGTTTTTCGCGATGTTATTCCAAAAATTAAGATTTTTCGCGTGAGGGCCTGAAATTCACAGATTATACGACCGGAAATCTTCCAGATAATGCTTTTCGATCTCAGAATATGCAACCCATCTCAATCTTCATCAAAGATTCTGTCAGCATCAGTCTGGTCAGAATTCCGAGACAAAAAGTACGAAAGTCAATTACTATTGAAGTGGATTGAATCTGGCTTCTCGTTTTTCTTCTTTTCTAGTAGGTTATTCTCTATTACATCAGTTACTTGTCACGAAAGCCATCTTCGAATTACCAGAAATACCTCGCTGAATGAAGCATGTCGATTTTCTTTATGATTCGATGTAGGTACTTTTCAAAATATTGCCAACCGAAAAAACCATGGCCGTATCAGAGTTTTAAATTGCGAAATAACATTTGAAATATTCTGTTGCAGGACAATTTGTAGATTTCAAAACGTCTAGATCTAAAATCAATAACAATTCGAATATGATTTTCCTGACAAGTAACTGATGTAATCGAGAATACCTAGAAAAAAAGAAGAAATACGAATACAAGAATCACAATTTTTCCAGCCATAGTATCAATGAAGACACTATATCACCACTACACCAAAACTCTAACCTTAACTCTCGACGCGCGTTTCGCTAAGTTAGCATCATCAGGAGATGATAATATACTATATATAGTATATTATTCATTTTTTATCAGCCAAAGGTTCCAAAATCCCAACATAGCCAGAGTATCCTTTTTGCCGACTAAATATTTGCATTTGGATATCAGGAAAATCCAGAAACGCTCATAGATTTAATCAGAGAAGTCTTATAGACCGATGGAGTCTGCATTACCAGTAATGGGATATTCAATCGCCATAATGGACATTCTTGTTCTGATCTCAGTTCCTATTGCCATATGGATATACATCATCAAGTAAGTTTCAAAATTTTTGATGAAAAGCTGAATGGTAATCGTTATGAAGAAATAATCAATAATAATATTTTTGAAGAATTTCTTGATGAACTGCTCATAGAACAAAGATGGAATACTTCCTTTCAATACGATGACGCCCCTCCCCGCTAAGCAAGGGCTTCACTGATCAGTTGAATTCGAATTTTTTGGGGTAATTGAATGAAGACTAGATGTCCTGTGAGATGACCATCTTTTTCCCCTGACTTGACGCGCCAGACTCATTTCTTTGGGGTTAGATTGAAGATCAAATCTACAGAAAAACCAGTTACAATTATGAAGAGTTAAAACATGATTTCAAGGAGTGCTTGGCTTTTGAGAGCATGTGTACAGGGTGCTTCAACGAAAACTAAACAGAGCCTATATCTACCAAGATATTCATTTCTGATCAAAACGCAAAAAAGGTCAATTTTTGTTTCAAAGGGGACATTTTTTGGGGTACAAAACTTGCCTAAAATATCAACCCCCTCTTGAACATTTTGAATAGGAAAGATGGGTCGAGTGATGACTCAAAAGGAAGGTGGTTACTTTGTCTACGTTGCCTTGAACGAATTTCTATTTTTAATTGAAAACTGTAAAAGATACAGGGTGAGCAACTGACTATTCAAGTTTAAGTGAAGTAAAATGGAACGTATCCATGCTGATCAATGGCAGTCATCATAAAGTATCATCCTCATCTCGAATTTCTACCCCTAGAGCAGGGGTGACCACCCTTGAAAATTTGGAAGAGGGTAGATGGGTCGAGTGATACCTCGAAAGAAAGGTATTAATTTTGTCTGCATCCCCGTGAACGAATTTTCATTGTCGATTGAAAACTGTAGAAGATACAGAGTGAGCTATTGAAATTTTCAAGGGTTGTCACCCCTGCTCCAGGGGTTGAAATTGGGGATGAGGATGGTACTTGATGATGACTGCCATTGATCAGCATGGATCTGTTCCATTTTACTCCACTGAAACTTGAATAATCTCAAGGAAATAGTCTTCCCTATCTTTCAGTTGCTCACCATGTATCTTTTACAGTTTTCAATTAAAAATGGAAATTCGTTCAAGGCAATGAAGACAAATATACCACCTCTCTTTTGAGCCATCACTCGACCCATCTTCCTTATTCAAAATGTTCAAGGATTGCAACCCCCGCTCAGGGGGTTAATATTTCAGGCAAGTTTTGTACCCCAAAAAATGTCCTCCTTAAAACAAAAATTGACCTGTTTTGCGTTTTGATCAGAAATGAATATCTTGGTAGTTATAGCCTCTGTTAAGTTGTCGTTGAAGCACCTTGTATATCTTCTTCATGTACCGTAGTATTACTCGGCGACGTATTTCAGGCATTGAAATCAATGGCCACATTTTTGAGTACTTATACATTGAAATCGGTTAACCTTATTTGAGACCTGTAAAAATTTTATTTTTTGTTGTTGAAGATTTCGGTAGGAGATTTTGTGTTTTCGTTTGAGGAAAGTTCAATGTTATCGATCTTATTTTTGTATCATGTTTTTCTTCATTTACATGCATTTTTTTCTGTAATCATTCAGAATGATATATTGCCAATACAACATCCACACTCATATTGATTTTACTTTGATACTTGATAAAGGAAATTATAGAATTTCAGAAAAGTAATTTTCATCTAAAATTGCACTCTGTAGTACGAATCAAGATTCATGAAGAACAGAAGTCTTGTCAACTTCAAAGTCCACAGAGAATTATTATGATCTGAATTTAACCTAACCATAGAAATTTCCATGGTTTTGTACAGGATCTATAAAATCCCTGGTTTTCAATCATAGAACAACATTAATCAATGGAGGACATGCACCGAATGAATGAAATTGAAAAAATTTCAAGGTTTTCCTGAAAAGGATATTGAAGACAAAAATTCATTATGTATATTATAAATACATGAGAGGGAAAAAAGATACTGCATCGAACGAAAGTATAATCGCCTATGGTTCGTATTTAACAACTGAGCGTGTTTACACTATAGCTCCACAACCGCTGAATGGAACTTTAATTTTGAACATCACTGAATTTATTGAAAAAAGTGCCTGTAGAAAATATTTTTCGAGAGATATTGGAAAAATGTTTGCATTACGAAACAAGTTCCTGGAAAAAGAAACGTGATAGGAGGGAAAGTGATTTTTCACTAATTAAAATATTTCATGAAATGAAAATAAATAAAATGATGCAGTCAATATTTGGGTTAATTTGTCTGAAAAATTAAAATGAACGGGGAAAAACTCAACCGTGAAGTATGAGAAAACACGGAAATTAAAAAGCATGATTGTAATCTATAAGACTAATTGTAATTTCCCAGAACTCTTTTCGAGTTCAAGCTTCAGAAAAGTCACTAAGACTCCTTATTATCTTGCTGATTAAATTATCTGACGAATCCCACCAGTAACTTTTTGAAGTTACTGAAGGATATTGAAGACAGAACAGTTGTATTTCGGTACAAATTTCCTTAATGCGGTTTATGCCCAGGCCCTTGCACTTTGCTTCTCGATAAGGGCAGGTAATAAAATTAGAACAATAATGATAATAGAGACTTCTTGCAACTTAGACCATTTCGTTAATTTTACCGTTAACGTCAATTATATTTACGATAATAACGCTCACTTCAAATGGAGTTCTTGCAACCTTACAAAATAATGTAGTTATTCAATTGACAGTTTGTCAACCTAAAAATTGTCACTTGTCATTTCACTACGGCCGATTTGTTCTTGTTAGTAATAAAAAATAAACGCGTTACGAATCGCAATTATTAAGTAAAATTCCTTAAAACACAGTACTTGTTTTTATTATTGATAATGGAATTTTACCAAGTAAAAGCCTCCCAAATTCTAATGTTTTCATTAGGTTAGGTTGCACATGGTAAATGAGAATAATTACCAGCTCTTATTCTGCCGTAATAACGGCAATTCTTTATCGTTATTAGAGTTTTCGGGTACTATTTTTGAAGAGCGCATGCGCAGAAAATAACGAAGTCTCCAAATAAGAGGTGCAAAAACCCTCTAATAATAGCTTCGAAGAGAACGTTGACCCTATCGCGATATAGTGCTGAATTCATCGTAGCATTTATACTATAGAAAGTATGACTAGGATGTAATCTGGCGCGCCTGGATGGTTTCTTTATTTTCACAGTTGATGGCTGGGTCCATGTTTTCGATTTCTGAAGGGTTTTTCTAAAAAATCGGGTCGATGTTTATTGTTTAAAATTCACTCATGAATAGTCGATCACTAGTTGGTTGCACGGTTGTTTTACACGTCCAAATGATAATACCTCATCATAGAAATTATAGATTTTCTTTAACGAAAACGATACGGCTTTTGCAAAATGGTGAATTCATTAAACAATTTACCAATACTAGTATCATGAAAAATTGCCAGATCAGCAGACAACAACGAATTTCGATTCGAAATTAGTGCCAGCACTAGAACAAGATACAAATGTAATTCGATCGATGACTTGGCTTCGGAGCTTTCAGAAAGAATCTCAATTTCAATCTTTTGAGCAGCGAAGCGAGTTTGGATGAATGGCTACATCAGGAGACACAAACCACTGACCAATTTCATTTGGTCCTCATAGAACGTTATTGACATGAACGATTGTGATTCCAGCAGCATTTTGTGTCGCAGGTCTGTACCAATAAGCTGCAATTCACCGATGGATGTCCTCAAAGTCAACATAACCTAGGACAGCCGAATTCATGCAGCAGAATGATTCAAAAATTGTATCTCAATATCTGATAACACGCAAAATGTATTGCTATATATATGTGAAAGCACTTATTTCTGTAGGGGCAACAATATTCAACCTCCCGTTAAATGTTAATATCCTTCCTTGAACGAGCTGATTTCCGATCCAATCTTCATAATTATCAACAATGAGGGCCCCATAGTAATGGCATAATATAATCTACTCGGATGTTATGAATTATACAGTTCTGGTCTCTTTAGACCTCATCTGTGTTGCACACTAGACCTCCTGATCTAACCTACTCTGCTTTGGTGTTGTGAATGGGTGTGTCACATTGATGAGGTATAACGAGACGAAAACATAAGTCAATTTATTAATACTGCCACAATTTGGTTTGACGAATGTAAATATATAGAAGTATGATGCGTGAATGAGGGATTTCTATTGCACTAATGTGATCAAATGAGAGCAAACTTACAATCTATTGCTCCTGTTTCTGACATCCGACCAGATTGTATAACTACTATGTGGACTTGGAAGACGATGATTTTGAAGAGTGGATCAGAAGGTTGGATATTTTCTCTTCAATTAAAAAATTGGCCTCTTTTATTTATCCCACCGTGAAAACCCGTAGCGATCATTTTAGCGAAATCTTACCCCATACAAAAGGATCTACATATCTTTCAAACAAGACAAAGTTTTCACTAATACCTTACTCACACTTTGTTTTTTTCTACATTCCAACACCTATTGCCCTCATAGTTCACGGTGCTAGCAGACAATTTCATAGGATTGCTTAATTCAATTGGCAGAATTATACAGGGTGCTTAAATGAAAACTAGACAGAGGCTATATCTACCAAGATATTCATTTCTGATCGAATCGCAAAAACTGGTCAATTTTTGTTGCAAGGGGGACATCTTCTGGGGTACAAAACTTGCCTGAAATATCAACTCCCTAAGCGGGGGTTGCAATCCTTGAACATTTTAAATATAAAAGATGGGTCAAGTGATGACTCAAAAGAAAGGTGGTGTCTTTGTCTACATCGCGTTGAATGAATTCACGTTTTCAATTGAAAACTGTAAAAGATACAGGGTGAGCAATTGAAAGATAGAAAGATAGGGAAGACTATTTCCCTGAGACTATTCAAGTTTCAGTGAAGTAAAATGGAACAAATCCATGCTGATTAATGGCAGTCATCATCAAGTACCATGCTTATCTCAAATTTCAACCCCTGGAGTAGGGGTGACCACCCTTGAAAATTTGGAAGATGGTAGATGGGTTGAGTGATACCTCGAAAGAAAGGTATTATCTTTGTCTGCATCCCCGTGAAATTTTTTATTTTTCATTGAAAACTATAGAAGATACAGAGTTAGCTACTGAAAAATAGAGAAGACTATCTATCGCCCTGAGCTATTCAAGTATTAGTGCAAAAAAATAGAACAGATTCATTCCAGATCAAAGGCTATCATCTTTGATCTAAATTAATCTATTCCAGTTT
Organism: Cryptolaemus montrouzieri; assembly: GCA_013387265.2. Lineage (NCBI taxonomy): Eukaryota > Metazoa > Arthropoda > Insecta > Coleoptera > Coccinellidae > Cryptolaemus > Cryptolaemus montrouzieri. The sequence continues at coordinate 110,492,436 of JABFTP020000185.1, forward strand.
TTCGCATTAATACTACAATAGTCTTGGGGCGATAGTCTTATCTATTCTTCAGTGGCTCACTCTGTATCTTCTACAGTTTTCAATCGATAATGAAAATTCTTTCACGAGAATGCAGACAAAGATAATACCTTTCTTTCGAGTTATCACTCGATCCATTTACCCTCTTCCAAATTTTCAAGAGTTGTTACCCCTGCTCCAGCGGTTGAAATTCGACATGAGGATGTTACTTGATGACGACTGAAATTGATCAGCATGGATCTGTTCCATTTTACCTCACTGAAACTTGAATAGTCTCAGGGAAATAGTCTTCCCTATCTTTCAGTTGCTCACCCTGTATCTTTTACAGTTTTCAATTAAAAATGGAAATTCGTTCAAGGAAATGTAGATGAAGATACCACCTTTCTTTTGAGTCATCACTCGACCCATCTTCTCTATTCAAAATGTTCAAAGATTGCAACCCCCGCATAGGGGGTTGATATTTCAGGCAAGTATTTTACCAAAAGAGATGTCCCCCTTGAATTAAAAATTGATCTGTTTTTGCGTTTTGATCAGAAATGAATATCTTGGTAGATATAGCCTCTGTTTAGTTTTCGTTGAAGCACCCTGTATAGAGTAACATGCAAAAATGATAATTAGCAAAGATGAATGGGGCACATCTCTACAACCGAAGGGATAGGATGCAACATATAAAACAGCTTCGTTATCTACAAGCTGTACTTTGCCTACTTGTACTTTGGGGACCGAACAGACAAGAGCTCAGGAAAGTAAATAAAGAACCAGAAATCGAGAATACGGAATTTAACTAAGTGTAGAAAATTTGACCATTTGTGACATGTAATGTGGAACCTGCAATATTCACTACAGCATATAATACAGGAGGTCAAGGGAAAAATACATTTAAGACTTAGGATGCTTACTTGCAGGATATTCTCATTTCGAAAACTCTGTTCTTATTATACATCATTGTTATTTTGAAGGCCCGCCGAATCAAACAGATTGAGACAAACTACCTCGCATCGCCAGAAGGTCTGGAATCTACTTGCTTTATTACCTATTAAAGCATATGTATGAAAATTGGTAAATAGTTGACTCAAAATAAACTTACTTCGAATATGCTTCCACTGAACAGGAACTAAAAGAACGAGAAGAATTGTTTGTGTTCTTGCGAAACGTTACCTCCCTGATATAATTGGAATTCACGATAGTGTGGCATGGGGATGAAGTATCAGAACATATCATATTAGAATAGAATAGAATCGAATATGTTTATTCATGCTTGTATACAATGTGCTTGCACATGTCAAAAAGAAAATTAAAGGGAAGCTGTATCACACTATAAATTTTACATCCTCTTACCTTTTATACACTTTAGAATAGATAAAAGTATATCAAAAGTAATTCATAACAAGTAAATTATACAACAGAATTTACAGGAATATTGAAATTATGAACTCTCCAGCTTTTGCTCAGGAATTCCTTTTGTCATAAAATATATTTTCAGTCAAAAACAAGACTTGAATTTTGAAGGTAAGAGTGTCTAACCCTGACATTTAGAAAAATCCAATATCCAAGCCTGCCAAGTTCAGAGGAAGAAAACATCAAAAAAAGATCCCATAGGAACAAGCGGAAAATTTAGCAGAGACAGAGCCAGATATCTCATGTAAATACACACATATTGACAAAGGACCGATCTGAGTCAACTCCTTAGAAGATTAGAGACTAGAAGAAGTTAAAGTAAAAAACTAATAACTTTGAAATTGAAAACAATAAATGAAACTTTTTCTCTCATATAACTTTGTATTTAGGTGCATAATTTCTTCATGAAATGTTGCCATTCCGTTTTAGGCTACTTTCTATGGATAATAATGAACAATTTATCCTTTATTCTGTTTTTGATTAATTAGTCTCAGAAAGAGCTCAGTATATCCGACAATATTTCAATTGAATTCATAACTTCATTTTCCAGCATAACGACTCAATTATTCCTCATCTCATAGCCATTAAAATATATTCATTCGGTAAATTGTGTACCTACGATTTCTTGCTTTTAATGCTGATGCTCCACACAACATCATGGTAATTCAAAATTGTTTTGATCACGCAAAAGTTCATCGTGTGCCTGGTAATATCAAGTTGTTGCTTGTACATGTGATTAGGTTTAATAACTAATTGAAACTTGAGGTTAGGAAGCGCATAGACTCGACAGGAAAATTTCAGTCACGAAATGGAGAAATCGTATCGTTTACTTTGATCATCTTCACATGTCTATATTTATCTATACGAAGAGTAAGTAACCGAAATACCAATTGAAAATAGTAGTTGAGTATTGTCAACAATGATAATAATAAATGGAAAATAGAAGTCAGTAATTGGCTCTTCTGTATTCTGTTAATTTTACTATCGTCGATAGCTATCCTGGAAATGAATCCTGAGAACCTGTTCCATTGGGAATACTTTTTGATAATTTACAAGCCAATGAAATTGTTTTTCGTGAAAAAATAATTAATTCTGGAGTAGAGTCGTTGAAATTTAATCGGATGAATCTAATGACAATGATAAACTATGACGATTTCTCTTCGCCTATCAAAGCCGAAAACATATAAAAATCATCTGATACCTTGCACGTACTTTGGGTTAGTAGTACTAATGTAAGAAAAATCCCAATTCTGCTTGGTTTTCATCTGTCCGGATCGGACGAATCGGCCTGTTAGTAATGCCGATAGTTGAATGTGGTGTTCGAGGCACATAGATACAGATATCAATAGATTTACTCACATCACAATCTAAAGTGTATATAAGTTATGAAAGACCTTTCTTTCGAGATTCGAATGAGTTTTGCCATTTATACGAATGGAGTGTCATATAGTAAGCTTTCTCGTAAAGTGCGTTTTACGTTTTGTTTGTTTCAGTGCGCTAATAAATGAAGATGGTTTCTAAAGTCTATGCGCAAGACACGGAAAGAATAATGGTCTTGTGAGTTGTTGATGGTCAATGGGAAGGTCAAACTTACTGTGAGGAATCACAGCTATTTGAAATCGAATGCCAAGTTCGTTAGAACCATCGGGATGTACGAAATCAAACTTCTCCTTTGTACTGTGTATCGATAATAAACCTAGAGACTCACTAACACACAGTGCCTATGCCTAAGTTTACAAAGTCAATTTATTTGAATTTAATTTAAAATACTTTATTCTGCAGAGCACTGTTTAGACCCACCCAGCTGTCGATATTTTTATACTCTTAATGTGATCAGGTTACCTTGGATTGCCACGTCATTATATAACAACGAATGTCTATTTCCGTTGTGGCCTCCATAAACATTGCTAACTAATGAGACAACAATTTATGACAAAGTTGTTGAATATGTGATGTCATAGATGTTAACTAGAATAACTGACTTATTTCTATATGATATCTGAATTTTCTATCGACGACTATGTTGAGCGACTTGGCATATTTATCTTTTAATTTCCTTTTAATCTCATTATTTTATTAATTTTGTCTTCACAGTGAATGGTTTTTCAAGTTGTTTTAAGTTATTCGTGAAGTATTCTTGGTAAGCTTACTTTCAAAGAGGAATGCAACCGTTAAGAGCCTGTTATATGAATTTTCACACTTTGAATACAGCCTAGATGAGAGGGATTCGATATGTGCCCTAAGATAAAGAATGTCTAAATAGCAAGTAAAAGTACTACCATATCAATAAGTAAGCTCTCCATTCCAATAATATAACAATAAAATGAAAAGAGGATCGTAAACTTACAGCTTATAGAAATATCAGAGAAGATAGATTTGATAGGTGGCTCTCATCGGTCGCATTCACATTAGTAAGAAGTTGACCATTCCATCTGTATTTCCATAAATAGTAATAAACTTCGTGCACCCTTATTAGCGTTTATATTAGTCTATCTGATATTTATCAATTGACTAATGAATTGTATTTCATTCAGGGCTCCTGAATTTAGTAGAGTTTGTTAATCATGCGATTAAGAATCAAATTGTTTGGAGAGACATCATGAAATTTAGAATATACTCATACATGGTTTTTCGTCACTGAGGTTCTTAGTTTCAGTCATATTTAGTTCCATTTTTCGAAGAGAAGAAGGTGACTTTTTCATAAAATCAGTGTTCAGTAAAGAATTCAAACTAAGTCATAAGAAATGGAGCAGGAAAATTTTTGGGTACTCCAAACGGATCTTATTCTACCAAACTGAAATTATCTATTCTTTCTTTAGATCGTTAGATATAGCCTTGGGTTCATATCTGGGAATTGAGCAGGCATTAAATCTTTATCTAGGTGCGACCATAGTCTTGAAGAAAAAAATTCTCTACAATTATTGAGGAAAAGGAACCATAAATTCTTCGAGAGTGTTTATGTACCGTGAAGCTATTATAAACAGATTGGTTTTCATCCTATAACATCACCAAAACTGCTTTAACACTTACCCTGTAATTATATCAGGCAAATATCTTTCCAATCATCATGATTTCTCACAAATTTTTGTTGGTTTATACGAAGATACGGTAAAAGTTGAGGTACGGTCGTTGCTGTCTTTGTGATTTGAACCCAAATGATTTAATTCATCAAACCGCTGTTTCAGTGGATATTAATACGTCGAAGATATTAATCAGAAGGTATCGTTATCTGCCACCTATTTCCCAATGTTTGCAGATGTTCATCTTATCGGTTGATTTTTGGGATTGTTCTTAAAACTGACTTTTCCGGCCAACCACCCATCTGTTGTGTATCTTTGGCTTTGACCACTTTAAATCAGTACCATTATTTCTAGTAGATCTGAACTTATCTAAATTTGCCATTAAAAACTCTCAGAATGATATAATAGATGTAATCAAGCTTGTTGTCAACTATAGATAATATAAATAAAAAGCAATTGAAGAAAAACACTAGTCTTAAGTTACAAGAAATATATGGAAAAACATATATTTAACATTTGTTTGGGGCTTTATCCCATAACTGAGAGGAAATTGAAATATTACGATGCCATTCATTCCTAAAAACATCTGAGAAAAGTGAAGACAAATGGTTTATACAATGTTCTGCTGTTAATTCATTATGAAATATTGATCTTTTATGATCTTCTTATCTAAAATTGGAAAACGACCAATTTGGCCTCTAAAAATTACAATCATTACAATATAATTAACACACCGCTTTTTTCTCCTGTATCAAGTCGATCTTTGACGAAATGTGAACATAGATTTTTCTTATTCTTAGATATTGTATTGATTTCATTCCGACATATTATATGGCATAATTATGTAGTTAATCGTTAGACATAATTAATTGTGTGATATTTTAATATTTCGGGAACATGAAGGGTTGATAAATCGTGGATTATAATATTTGTGTTATTTCATAGTTATAATTTCATCTATGATCTTAATATCGTACCCGTTATATGAAGCTAATGTTTTCAAAATTCTAATTTTTTTCCAAAGTTTTTTGTGAAAAGGATCTATAATTATTCTATGCATAAATGTATGAAACGCTGATATATTACTATTTTGGATTGAGCTATCAATGAACGTTTCCGGTAAATATCAAATTCAAGATAATCACCTGTTCTTATAATTTTAATATTTAAGAACTCTGTGTTTTATTTTTCCGTAGTGAATTGGATCGTATCATAAAATGAAGTTATGAATTAAAAGAAAGATTATTTGTTATCAGTACTTGTCTAAATATAAAACATATCATCAACATATCTTTTCCAGTGAGGAACGTTTTTAATTTAAATATTAAATGAAGGAGAAGTCTTTCTTCAAAGTTGGTCATGAAGATTTCTCTCGAAAGAGGAGAAAGAGGGAATCCTTGCAACGCCATCTAGCTGTTAGTAAATTTTATTATTCCATTTGAAATATGTCTTCTTCAAACAAATTTTTACTAGCAGCATCGTTTATAATCTCATTCTAATTCTTTCTTTATCTATAGGTAACTGTTAGTTATTGATAATTTTGAGTTTTTTATTCTGTGTTGATGAAATTTACGTCAAATGAATGAAGTTTAGCATTACGGGGAATATTTAGTGTTTCAAGTTATGAATTTAGTTTTATTGGGTATGGTGGGTGATGTTTGATTAAATTCAGTGTTATTCTGTCAAGCTTTTGCAAAGTTCTGACACGTGGGCATCAGAAAATGAAACAATCGGCTTCCTCGGACAACCTTCCTTTTGTGTTTTCGGAGGAACTAAAAGTAAAAGAGTTCTAGGGTTCATTGCCGTTAGAGAGCATTTATTTTTAGATAATACACTCGGTCAGTTTTCTTTCTTTAGTAGATTATTGAAATTTCAGTTGGATCGATTTCAAGTTTAATGAATTTTGTTGAATTGGTTATCTCTGTATGAACAGATTTGCTCAAAATTGTAATTGTATTTTCTTCATCGTCTTTCGATGACTAATCGGTTCTCTGAGATTCTCTTTTAATCACTTTCAAGATGGGATGTTGAAATTATTGTTTTATAGGTTGATTTTTCATGATTCTGTTGTTCTACTGAATCGATTGTGTTAAGGACTCATTCTGCATTAGTTCTTTCAGATTATTTTTGTTAATTTTGTAAACAGCTTAACAGAATAATTCCAAATTTCAGCTCATTATCATGCATACTCAGTCAAAACAACTTTATCAATAACTCAATATTCACCCTAGTGCTAGAACAGTTTCATTTGCTCCATAAAGTTTGCATTAACCCGAGAAAGGAACTCGAAATTATGATTAACAACCAATTACTTGAAAGTACAACATTGACCCATAAAATCCTATTATAAACGATTCTGTTAGTAGTTTCTATGAAGAAGGCTTCAAATTCAGTAAAAACAAAATAACTTTGGAAAAGAAATAAGAGTTTTGAAAACATTATCATTATAACAAAATCAAAGGCAAATTAATAACTGAACAACAACGCAAATTGTTATTATCCTCAATTTACCCCAACCTTCAGGTTCACGAAACAATAACATATCGCAGCAGTGTTCCATAAGTACTGAACTATGGCATATACTAAAACGATTAAAATCAACACAATATGTATTAATAAGACAAATCTATGTTCACTCTTGGTCAATACAAAGATCTACTTGATACAGGTGAAAAGCATTGTATAGAAATTATATAGTAATGATTGTTCTACTTCTCTATTTAGATCATCGTGATCGTTTCTTTAATATAAGAGTAAACGATCATGAATAATTAACAATTCATTATGAATAACAACTGGTTTTCAGAAAATTAAATCAATATACTTATTCTTAGATTTCAAAGACATCAAATTTTCACATTCAGGTAACAAAAGCAAGAGATTAAATTTATTACAATTCATAGAAATTTCATAAGCACACGAACATAACCTATAAATAATTGACGACTAGCTTGTCCCCACCTCTCTTATCTGTTTCTTAGGTAGAAATGTAATATTTCAATTTTCTCTTAGGTTTTGAAAGTGAGATAAAATCCGAAGGACATATTAATCATATTTTTAATTCACATTTTGTGAAACTTAAGCTTAATGTTCTTTCTTTAATGGTTTAATTTTTAATGAAAGTTATTCACTATGTGACTAGCGACAATCTATATTTACTATAGATAATGGTTCGTTGTTTTGTTTTGGCAGAGAACATTGATAAAACATACTTCAGTTTGAAGGTATGTATTACTGACTTTCCTCAAAGTTATCACAATAACAAAAATAAATATTAATTTTTTTTGTAAAATGAAGAACTGAATGTGCTTAATATATTCCGGTGGTCCATTTGTAGTCAGCAGACAATCATTTCATACGCTTTCGTTATCATGAAAGTAGATTTTGAAACAAGAAATTGCCGATGATTCTGAAAATATTTCTGTAAAAGTAATGTTAACGGTTCCCCAAAAATTGTGGAATTTAACTGTTTCGGCCTGATCATTCTGAAAAACAGGGTTTACAAGAACAATCCCGAGAAAGACCTAAATGTCATGTGATGTTATGTTAAAAAACATGTTTATTCAGATTTCATCTTCCGAACTAAAATGGCAAACTTCAGCATATAGTTTGAAAAATCCATTTTGCTGATGATATTCTGTGTTTCACAACTATTAAAAACTCTATTATTTGTGTTTATAATAACTTCATAAAATTGTTTATCAATCATTTTGGAGATACACAGTAATTCTCCAAATTTTCATTGAGAATGATCTCATATTCGGAAGCAACCAAGGCATGCAAAAGAAATCGATAATACAGAATATTTATAAATAGGGTGCACCAGAGAAAACCGGACCGTTTTTTCCGTTATAACTTTCGCAATTTTAGAACTAGACTATTCGTTCTCGTTTCATTGGAACCCAAAGGACTAGGTTTTTCAGGCATTGTATCGAAATTTCACTTACGGTGAAATCCAATATGGCTGACTCATTCGAAAATGAGCAATATTTCAATATCGCTGGAACGTTATTTTTTCACTAAAAAATTCGAATGGGGCATTCAGTCGATAATTCAGTATTTTCTGAACAATTTGACCTATTGATCTCAAAAATATTCCAAGGATTGGTAAAAAAGTAGCGTGAAGAATATTTTTCATTCTGATTTTCGGCTGAAATCGAAATATTTTCTTCACCACATGACGTTGGCACTCCTGAAGTTGTTGTGTTTTTCATGGATGTTTTACGTAGACAAAGAACCATTTTTTACTAAAACCAACCTAAAATTTAACTTCCGTTCGAATCGAAAATGGCTGATTTTCTCAAATTTTAAAATTTTTTCCCGCGCATTAAAAAAATTTTCGCGGTCGTAATGAATTAACTGCGTAATTCAACCACTAGATTGAACCTTTCCCATTATTTTGAGTGGTCGAACTCGAATATTGATTCCGAATTGTGCCAATTGTCGTTAATAATGTTTCTCTTTTTGAAAATCATATTCACCTCCCGTTGTGAAACCTCTGAACATAGACTGCATGCATTAACTCTATGATAAACAAAAATAATGAAATGTCACCGAGTCTTGGACGACATCTGGTTTGAACTCGAATTTTATCTTGGTGTTGCTTGTTTTCGATGTTTGAAATTGTTAACAATGGTTTTAACAAATGAGGATAAGCGTTTCATTGAATGTTTATTTGTGCGTGGCTATACTGCTAGGCAAATATTACGCCAATTTCCAGCCCCTAATTATAAAAGCAGTGAAATTTATGATCTTGGGGTAAATTTCGGACAACAGGGTCTTTAGGAAGAAGTCCAGGTACTGGTGAGCTAGAACTGTTAGAACAGAGGTACTCGCCTTTTTCATAATCTGTTTCAAGCATCATCTGTACATTTTTTGTAGTACAAACTCAATTGACAATTTCAGAATTAAAATCAGCGAATTTCTGCATTAGCAGTCAGCCCTATCAGAACTCCAAGAACCAGCTTGACTGTTTTCCAAATGTCTCAGAGATACCAAATCTCAAAAACCTCTGAGAGAAAAATAATAAGACACACTTTGGATCTTGAGTATTTTCGGAGGCACTACAATTTTCAATTGACTCGAGCTGTCAAAGAGAGCAGAAAAAAAGTTCAGTGTTGCCCCACCAAAAAACAGCCAGAATGACAGAATTCGTGTGCCGACGAATGGAACGTGCCTTTAGTTCGTTTGCAGAGTTAAAGACAAAAATTTTCCAGGCATGTAATGGTCTCTGCCCGTATTTCGAGGAACTTTGAATCAAATATCATATTTACAGAACAAGGTATAAGATTAGATTCGGAAAATTATTGTCACATAATTTTCGATCATATGTTACCAACTCCTCAGTTCACTTTCATGCAGGTGAATGATTGCTGTTTTTTGCATGACATGAATATGTACAGTTGCCACCAGCTGAAAATGAACGGTTGAGAAATTGAGTAGCTTTGGATGATTTTCATTGGTTCAAATCTTCCTTGGAATTGTACAATTTTTTCCATATTCTTCTGACAACATTTGTCAAAGAAATGAACAGCTAGTACTATATCGCAAAAAAACGCTACTTACTCTCATCTGGTAGTTAGTGTAGAGGGAGTCCCAAATTAGATGTATCTGAATAAAATCTATTTAAATTGATTTTAGGATGGAGCCAGATGTCATACTATGAATTATCTAAGACAACGCGTAGACGATATCAACGAACCAGAACAATGGCCCCCAAATAGTCTCGATCTTAATCCGTGCGACTTTTTTCTTTGGGATCATTTGGAAGAAATGGTGTATAAAAATGGTTTTATTTTCAATAATTGGGAGGAGCTGATGAAAAAAATTCAAGAATGTTGAAACAATCTTGATCAAGAAGTAATTTCGAGATCCTGGAGAAGACGGGTTCAGATGGTTGTGGATGCGAATGGAGGTCATATTCCATTCTGAGTACTTGCTTCTTTTTGTTGAATGTTTTTACTCATGTAATTTGTTAATCAAAATCATGTTCTATTATTATTCTTGCAGATGACTTTAACAGATGGCATCTCTGAGATATTTGGGAAACAGTCTTCCTGACCTTCTTCCTACTGACCCTGTTGTCCGAAATTTATCCTCAAGATCATAGATTGTACTTCTTTTGTAATAAGGGGCTGGAAATTGGCGTAATATTTGCCTAGCAGTATAGCCACGTACAAATAAACATTCAATAAAACGCTTATCCTCATTTGTTAAAACCATTGTTAAAAATTTCAAACGTCAAAAATATGCAACACCAAGATAAAATTCGAGTTCAAACCAGATGTCGCCTAAAACTCGATGACATTTTCATTATTTTTTGTTTATCATAGAGTTAATGCATGCAGTCTATGTTCAGAGGTTTCACACCGGGAGGTGAATATAATTTTTGAAAAGAGAAGAATTATTAAACACAATTGGCACAATTCTGAGTCACTATTTGAGTTCGACCGCTCAAAATGATGGGAAAGGTTCAATATAGTGATTGAATTACGCAGTTGATTCATGACGACTGCGAAAAATTTCTTTATGCGCGGGGAAAATTGTTAATATTCGAGAAAGTCGGCCAGTAAAATATGGTTCTTTGTCTTCTTAGAACATCCATGAAAAACACAACAACTTCGGGAATGCCAACGCCATGAGATGAAAAATTATTTTGATTTCTGCTGAAAATCTGAATGAAGAAAATTCTTCGCGCTACTCTTCAACCAATTATCGGAAAATTTTTTAGATCAACTGTTAGGTCAAACTGTTCAAAAAAGACTGACTTATCTACTGAATGCTCCATTCGAGTTATTTTGTGAACAAAAAACGTTCCAGCGATCTCGAAATATTGCTTATTTTCAAATGGGTCAGCCATATTTGATTTCACCGAAAGTGAAACTTCGATACAATTTCTAAAAAAATCTAGTCCTTTGGCTTTCCAATGAAGTGAGAACGAACGGTCTAGCTCTAAAATTGCGGAAGTTATAACGGAAAACCATTGTCCGGTTTTCTCTGGTGCACCCTATATGTTTTCGACTCGTATCAGATGCAAGAGTAACACCCACAACACGGATTGATAATCTAGCGTCATACGTTTTCTCTAGAAGAATATCTTATTCTCAAAACTTCATTATATATAATATCAAACCATCGGATTCTTCACAAGAAATACTGCTACTGATACTAAAAATTTTGTTTTTCTTTACAGTCGGCATCGGTCAGTGTGATTTTAGACTCTAGCCAAAGTCAGGTCAGTTAACAGCATCTACCTCTCTAACCTTCTTCCTTCATTTACTGAAATGCGTGAAAAGCAACCCACAATGGTGTACTTATGACTACTTCGCAGATAAACAAAACAATACGAGCACGAAAGTTTGTGTTTGCTGGGAATGTTCCCTACATAAGTACGCCATTCCTGCCTGACATTTTCTGTGATTGTAACTGTATATTGCTATAAGAACTTCCTTGTATTTAGGAAATTGATTATACCTATTGAAAGATGTTGTTACTTGCCTGCTCAATGTTTAGATGTTTTCGAATGATCCATTCCTACAACTATGTTCTATACTGGGTTTCACGAGTCCTGTATGAAAACCTTTTTCTATTTCAGCTCGAAACAGGATAACTTTTTATACATCTAGCACGGATAATGCTCCTGATTACGGAACAATCTTCGATATTACTAAATAAAATCTTGAAAATTGGTCTCAAAACGAAAAGTTACTATATGCGAGATTTCGCAATGTGTAGACACATTGGAGAAAATTATTTTTCAAGGGACAATATTCAACCTTCCGTAGGATGTTAAATATCCTCCCTTGAAGGAGCTAGTTTTCCGATCTACTCTTCATAATCACCGTTAACCGGGGCCACAGGAAAGTGGTACAGCACAGTCATATGTCACGAATAGGAACAATGGACTGCAGTTTCGGTTTCGTTTGATCTCGTCAGTATTGTCTACCCATTCGTAACACAAGGCTATGCCGTTATCTAATCATCTCAATTCATTGGAGCGAACCGAAAGAGAGGCTACCTCACCAACGTCGCGCGAAACGGTGAAAACAAAAAGTAGATAAAACAAGAAAACGTTAAGTGGTCACACTACTTCGATAACATACCGACATGCGACACTCACGTATCAGACAGAAGCGGCGGTCGAAAGACTGACGCTCCTCATTTCTATGTGGTTTACAACCAGGCATACACAAACATCTCAAAACAAAAAGTTCCTCTATGCAAGATTTCGCAATGTGTAGACTTATCGAAGAAAATTATTTTTCAAGGGACAATAATCAACCTTCCGTAGAATGTTAAATATCCTCCCTTGAAGGAGCTAGTTTTCCGATCTACTCTTCATAATCACCTTTAACCGGGGCCACAGGGAAGTAGTACAGCACGGTTAGATGTTACGAATAGAAACAATGGACTGCAGTTTCGGTCTCGTTTGATCTCGTCAGTATTGTCTACCCATTCGTAACACAAGGCTATGCCGTTACCTACTCATCTCAATTCGTTGGAGCGAACGCAGTAATGTAAATGTCACTGCGCTCCCCAACAAACCGAAACAGTGGCAACCTCACCAACGCCCCGCGAAGAGTAGATCGGCAAACTAGCTCCTTCAAGGGAGGATATTTAACATTCTACGGAAGGTTGAATATTGTGCCTTGAAAAATAATTTTCTTCCATTAAAAATTGGTGTTAATATAAAAAGTATTTACAATTGCAAACTTCATTAAGAAATATATGATAATATTCATCGAATCGAATAAACTTTTTCAGAGTAGCGAGATTTTGGATTAGTTTTTCAAGATCATGATAGGCATTGTTGAAAATAGTAGTGAATTTAATGCATCAACAATAAATAGTTTCGCCTCTATGAAAAGTCTTCACTGTTTTCTAAGCACCACAGGTCAATTTTGATTCGTTTTTCTCATACTGAGCATCTATACAGTGCATTGCAATGAAAAAAAACCACCCCGAATAACTCGATTTTCACTATCAACCCTCTCCCCTGGCAGGTTCTATTTCTAGTTTTTGAATAGTGAAAAGGAGTCGTGTGATACGTTTTATGCAGGCAACTATCTTTACTCTACGACCAAGTAATTATTCATTTCGTGAAATAACATGTGACGAACTGAAATCGATAATTGTTTGGAGAAATTCCAAGTTTTCATCAATTCGCCCCATCTCCGTTTGTGGTAAACATTTGATATATATACTTGAACATTTGCGCATCACCCCCGTATGTGAAATATCTCCCCGAGAATTTCGATATGAGAAAGAGAATGTAAGGTACCGTTTGTTTTTAAGTTCATCAACTATAGACTCCCTTCACATTTTTGTTCAGATCTATCAAATCGATTTTGTTTCGAAGAGTTAATAATTCAATAATTCTGCTGATCTGGAATGGGAAACAGGGAGAGAGAGCGATATCATTCTCCTAAGAAAAAGCTAGAATTCTTCCCTTCGAATCTATGAGTTAAAACTATGTTTTTGATGGCATCTGTTGTTTTGTTATCAATCTTCCATGTTTTGAAAATATTTTCGTGATAAGCTAGATAAAGTTACTTTTGGTTATTCGCTAAATAGAGGTGATTCACGTTGGTAGTATTTCCCATAGATTTGATAATCTGAAATAACGGTGATTTAGTTGAAGTTAGTGTAAACTGCAGAAACGCATTGAAATTGTGAGTTTATTCTTCAAAAAATAGCAACACTGCGCATTTTCAACGAAAATTACTTTTAACCAGAAATTCAATGCACAAATATGTTCTTAAGTCATTGATCAAATCCATGGAAACTGGATGCGTTATAAATAAAAAACAAACTCCCATTAAAGTTGTGAATGACAAAGGAATTGTTGTAGGTCCTTTGGTTGAGGTTGCCATGATGGAGATTACATAACTTGTGAGGAGACTGTCGCAAATATCCGCTGTATGCCATCCTAATTTTTTCAGGATTCTTTATAATTAAAAATTCCGTTCATATAAAATTATCGTATACGAGCTGGATAAAGGTAATTTCGACAGTAGTTTAGAGCTCTGCGAACATTTCAGGGCAGATCAAAAATAATACGAATTTGCTTCAGAGTGTTTGATTTTCTGACGAATCAGGTTGGTGACACTAATCCCCATTTAAATGAGGAGATTTATATTCAGAGACCTCCATACCTCAATCTTTCGCCCGGAATTTTTGGAGAGTTATTGGACCATTATTTATACAGGACAACTGGCACGGTGAAACCTGTTTGGAAATCTGATTGATTCTCTTATAACAGTTATTATCGAAGGAGAATTGAATTTATCTGAGCATAACGTTATGCATCAATTATATTTCCGGGTCGTTGGATAGATAAGGAAGACGGTATAGAATGGCCCGCTATATCACTTGATCTATCTCAAGTCTGAAGTCTATGTTACGCCACCCGAATCGTTGGAAGAACTACAAGGAACAGTGGTTCAAGTATGTTAACAGAAGACAACACAAATGTAGCAGAATGTTAGGCAATCATTAGAATCTCGATTGTACCAATGTTTGTAATTAAATGGGATCCAATTCGAACATTTGCGATAGGAATGTACCACGATTAAAAAACTGAAAATTCATAAATATGTTTCATTTCATGATAGATCTTCATGGAAATGATAGAAATCCATGTAATGTAACTTTTCAATCAAACTTCAAAAGCAGACGAATATTAGGGATTAGATAATCTTTCTAATAAGGTATCACTTAACACCTTTTCATCATAAAAGTTTTCGGGGTGATAGTTAATAGTGGTAGGAGGTGGATATGTTTAAATAAGTAACAAAATTTTTCTAATTCATCCAAATAGTTTTTCATAAAAGTTTTTCTCGAACAAAATCTAACGGATTCACGAAAACGTGGAATTTTTCTAAATAATTTTCGATATCATCTCGTCACATGTTATTTTTAGAAAATGTAGTCCTATATAGAATAGACCCAATTTTTAAGAAGGTATCTTTTCCTATTCAAAAGTTTATGGTAGAAGATAACAGGGGTAGGGAATTGATAGGGAGAGAACACAACATGTAACAAAAACGTCGCATTCCAATAAAAAATTGCAGGAACTTCACAGAAGAATCAAACCAGCTGAGTTATTCAGGGTGGTTCGTTTTGATTTGAACGAACTCTATTCTGGTTTTGTCAGCTCGAGGGCTGGAGGAAGAATTGCAACGGAAATCATTATAAGCTTTGAGAGTGATTTGGTTTGTATGTTCCAAAATGATTTCAAAGGGGATGAGTAAGCAGTTCATAGTAACTGTGAAGTCTATTTTGCTTATATCACTATAACCTTTTGGAGCAGGGTTAAAAATTAGTTGTCAATCTGAAATTATTTAATAGTGAATCGTTTCTTAAATTTTCTTCACTTAGATTGAGTTTCATTCTCATATTATCGAAAAATATATGAAGTTGATAGACTCGAGCTATTTTGAGATCATAACGCTCATTCATCAGCATAAAATACAGAAGAGCAATGAGAGAAAGGGAAGAAAAAATGAAAAAAAAGCAAAAATTGCAAGACCAATTATTATTTTCATAAAGAATGTGAATGTATAAGTGCACAAGATTTTGAGACATGAATTTTTCATCTTCGAAATTGCTTCGTTACCCATCTACAGGGTGTTGAAATCTTTACTTTTCTTAGTTTTTCCTTTTTGTCTTTTACTCATTTGTGAGATATTCATTTCAAATTTGAAGTATAAGTCCTCTTTAGGATCCATATTATTAGACTACTGAAGCGGTTCAGGAAATCAATAGGGCGATATTTTTTCTGATGGTACATTTTTCTACCTCCAAACGCTTTTTCAGTATACCTTGGGAATTGAAAAAGAAATTGACAGTGAGTTTTCATCAATTCGAATACTTTTTCATTTCTTGCAATCTTCTCGGTGCCACCGTTTTCGTGAGAAAAATTAATTGATATCAAGTATATAGCTGAAACATAATGATTGTACTGCAAATTTTTATTTTTCTATTCAGAAAAGAAACTAGATTATTTACTCAATTCTGAAAACCTCGAAACCCAAGTACATGACCGGCCACCTTCAGCCATTACAAAGAATTGTAGACGACGGCTGATTGATCTACGTATCCAATCGAAGAGCCTTAACCTTAAAAAACTATTCAACATATAATGATGCAGTTTCTTAGGTCTTAGATGTCTTGAATTCTATAAACCAAAACTTTTAGAGGTTTCCAAGGAAGAAAATTCAACAGATTTAAATCTGTCTCACGATCAAACATCCTCCTGGTAGTCTGGTAGCTAACTTGCAGATTTTTTCCGATCTATATATTGTTGTGGCAATTAGTAATGGTTTCAGTAGAAAAGTTGCTTTTGTTCTAAGGAAATACTTTTAAAGAGGCTGTTGACGAAGTTGAATGAATTTCCATCCTGATTAAAATGCACAAGAAATCTCTTCAACCATCGCTGTGTATCAGCAAAACTCTACCAGAGTAAATTTACAATGATGATAAAGTTGTCGAGAAATTAGTATGGAAGCTGTTTTCAAGATAAATAAGAATACCAATATGTTATAACTCTTTAATTGTTATTAATTAATCTCCTCAAAATGTAATAAAAAACAATGAGTTCAAATTGATGAAAGATTCATTGTTACTTCTTTCAGGCACCTGATGCGAAAAAAGTTTGAGGAGGTCGAAAGAACACGTGAACACAGAAAAATATCACTCTGTTCATTTTCATAACCAATTCAGTGATCATTTAATGTGACCCTCAAATTTGGGCAGGATATCTCAGAAAATGTAGAACACAAAAGGAAAAAATAGAAGTTTTTTTATCATTCTGTAGAGCGGTAATGAGGCGTTTGCGGTTATAGGTTCATAGAAATTTTTGTCATAAAACATCTTTAGGAAATTCTCCTTGAAATCTTTTGCACATAACTTGCATGAGTTAACAGAAAACAACAATATATTTTCATTGTTTTGGTAAGGTTTTTCTAATTCGGTTGAATTCTCAAGTAGATATTCGATTCAACAAATGCCTAAATTTTCACGAAAACTGGAGTATAATTTGACATACATTTACAGTCAGTTTTGGTTGTGAAAATAATTACAATTTCTAATTTCAGATATATATATATATATATATATATATATATATATATATATATATATATATATATATATATATATATATATATATATATATATATATATATATATATATATATATATATATATATATATATATATATATATATATATATATGTAAACTTGAGACAAGAAAAATTATTCAAAAATCCGTAGATCAATGTATAATCCTTCCTGACAACAGCTAGTTTTCAAATCTGCCCGTCATGCACGCAGCCCCAAGAGCCACAATAGTGAAACTAAGCAGGATGCCGAGAAACTAAGCGGCAGACTTCAATTATTAGCTCATCAGTGTCGTCATCGTTTCTCAGCATTCTAACTATCTACATCGGGGTACCCTAACGATTCCAGAAAAGACACATCTCGTACATACGTACGAGAGTCGCCCTCTATGAAGCAAGACGGTGAACCCGCTACCGGACTTCGAGGAAGCAACGGACAATAACAAGCAGATGTGAGAACGTTAAAAATTCCAACACCTGAGGAACATCTTTCGCCGGTCCGAATCACATTAACGGTTCAAAACGGCTAAATAATCCCGTTGGATTTGGTGCTCTAGGCCTCTTTCTTCCAGAATAAAACCTCTTGTCGGTAAATATTTGATGAGACAAATATTTTCCGCGATAAAATTCGCGAGTAGTCTGAATATGTTAACTTGAGACAAGAAGAATTATTCAAAAATCCGTAGATCAATGAATAATCTTTCCTGACAAGAGCTAGCTCCCAAATCTGCCAGCCGTGCACGCAGTTCCCAAGAGACACAATAGTGCAACTAAGCAGGATGCCGAGCAACGAAAAAGCAGACTTCTGTTTCGTCCTTATTAAGAGCTCATCAGTGTCGCATATCGCTTCTCAGCAGCATTACCAGCTACATATGGGTACATTAACGATTCCAGAAAGTTGCACCGAGACGGTGAACCCGGTACCGGACTTCGAGAAAGCAACGGACAATAACAAACAGGTGTGAGAACGTTAAAAATTACTACGTGCATGGCGGGCAGATTTGAGAACTACCTCTTCTCAGGAAGGATTATTCATTGATCTACGGATTTTTGAATATTCTTCTTGTTTCAAGTTACGACAAAGACGCTAACGGACGTTCTATTCTCTGTTTACTATGTTCGTCGTTTTTCCCGTTAACAGGATCATCCTCTCGGTCCATAGAGGACTTGTATGTTGTACGGGTGTACCGTACAACATACAGTATGTGACGAGTAGTGTCAGAGGCTTTCTACTTAGAAAGAATCCTGCGTACGGACCTTAGTCAAGTAATATTGCATGATATTTCATCATTTTTGTTTTGTAGAAGTGATGAAATCGCATACTGCTCAGAATACATGTAATAAAATTTTCAGCAAATTGCGTGACAAATTATATACACAAATAAACAAAATATGAAGTACGATTCTGAAAAGATAACCTATGACTATAGCTCATGGTTTCTTTCAGGAAGAAAACTACGGAGAATATTACAAGATTTGATGAATGTTATCTTCTGCAACAAATTTTTCTTCTGACCTACAATTTCAATATTTTCGTGAAGATTCCTAGGAAAACTCCAGTTGTAGAAATAATAATCGGTTTAATGAATATTTTCTTCATTCTCCACATTTTTCTCGTCGGCCAGCGTCATATATTTGGAAACTTTTAGATTGTATTTATTTTGTATATTGTGCGTAACGGATATAGTAATATCAACTATCTATGTTATTTGATTTTGTTTATCCGTAAAACTGATACCTGGTCTATTGTGATTTACAGTCCTATCACACAAAATTTGTCATAAATACTGTTAGATTCATATTTGTAATATTTCTTTCAATAATTTGATTGAGGAAGTCGTTACTTGATGAAAATCGATATACATATTTTCAATGATGTATAAAAGTTCTGACACAAAATACAACAGCTTAACTTATATTGGTAATCCTAGTCTAAAATTAAAATCATTCCTCTCGCCATATAATTTCAATATAGCATTCCGAGCTGATAATTCTTCAGGCCGACATATGAAAAACTGCAAATCTAAGATTTATAAAAGTAATGAATCCGGTGTTTATAAACTGTCTTGCGGAGATTGTAATAAAATTTATATTGGTAGAACTTTCAGAAATTTCAAAGTTAGATTATCCGAGCACAAACGTAGTTTTAATTATCATAAATCAGATTCCCATTATTCTAATCACTTACTCGAAGAAAACCATAACTTGTATGATAATTTCAAAATTTTACACAATAGAAATAATAGACAGAAACTCAATCTATGGGAAATTTCATAGATTAATAAAGAAAAGAATTCAGGTAGGTTACTTAATAGTCAATTAGATCTAAATCCTTCTCCTTTACTCAATCTTTTCAATTCATATAGTAAGCAACTCCAATGGGTTTTCCAACATACCCTTGTACTTGCACCTAATGTAATATTAAGTAGGAAATAAGAATAATATAGAAGGAATAACTTTGTTCATTAGTTTGTATCTATTTGATGAAGCCACATTGTGGTGAAACCGGCCATAGTTTTGTTAATATAGTGAAAATCTGAATACAATAGTTTTATTTCATTGAAAATAAATATTTATTTCCCTCCGGTATGAGGTCATCCTTTATGGCTGAATGAAAATGAATGATCTTCGACTGCATCAAGTCTTTCCAATTAATCTGTTGGGGCAAGTATTGAGCAAGATGACAATATTTGAAAAACTGTTTCTGAAGAAAAGAAAAGCATCTACGGCCAGAATAATCTATATTTTACTCAGTGATCGGTTTTCTATATTTTCTTGTGAAAACAATCTGATCTTGTATCGCAATTGTCAAGCCATCTGTTCACAGAAACAATTCTTCAGAGCTATTGGCGATTTCATTAATGTAATCATTTTTAAATTCTTTAGGGTGCTTTCCGTGTAATTCATTCTGCACTTCCTCAGATTTACTATGTAATATAACAAAATCAATCAGTTACAATGCCAAATTCAGAGGTGCAAGATTATAATCTGACGCAGCAACAACATCCTGAAATTCGGATGTTCTCTGTTTACAATGAAAATTAGAACGTAAAAAGAGGAATCAGTTTTCTATGAAGATTGTTTGAATCAGTTAGTCCACGCCCTCCAAGATGTCTAGGTAGTGTAACTCTCTGAACTGCAGATTTGAGTGGTGCTCATGATATTTACAAAGCATTTTACTTGTTTTACATTGTTATTCAATTAGATCTATTTAGACCATTCATAATTCCAAACGAGGACCCTAGAATAGGAACCGCATAGAATTGATTGCCCTGAGAAGGTTTTTATTAGTTGAAAAATTCTTGATGATTCCTAATCTATTTTAATATACACTTCTCATATTTTCTTTCGTGGTCCAATGATTTATGGTCTTTTGTATATTTTGTATATATTTGTATGTACCTCCTCGATATATTGACTCAATTTCGATATTGAGAATCCTTACGTAACCAGAGGATCTTTCCGTTTTCATAAGAAATATATATTCATATATAAAAATGAATATTTTTCTGCTGATTATTATTCCTACAATTGGAGGTATTCCTGGAATCTTCATAGCAATATTGAGATTTTAGGTCTGAAGAAAAATTTAATTTAACAGTTGCAGAAGTCATCATATTTTGTAATATTCTTCGAAGGATTCTTTCCCAATAATGAAGTAGAGTCGAAAGTTGTCTTTCCAGTTATTACTGCTCAGAATCTTATTCAATATTTCATTCATTCATTTATATGAATGTCACATAATTTTCTAAAAATTTTGAAATTTATATTCTGAGCAGTATGCGATCACTTTATACAAAGAAAAATGATGTTTCATCTAGCAGTATTACTTGCATAAGGTACGTACCCTAGATTTTTCTGGATAGAAAGATTGTGACACTACTCGTAGGTACATTGATGTCATTGACTGAATTGACGTATTAGGCAACCTTTTGTCTCTTTCCTGAAATAGATCCGGTGTAACGCATAATTCTTTTCAGGAAAAGATTTCGTGTAAAAATCATGAAATTTCAAGTTATCTATTATATTTGTTGAAAAGAGAAAACACTTTTATACCTCCACATGTAATGAACGGTTCATATTATTTTTTAACTGAACGTTATAATCGATAATACGTCTAAATAACCCATTAACGGTGTGAAACTCAGATTGGGGGAACGTGGTATAAATACACTCATTTGCGCCAATTGTAATTGAATATTTATAATGAGCATACTGGATTTTTAAAATCCGTATTTTCGAATATGAACATAGTTTCAATTATGTAATTCAAATCGTTTCAATTATTATGTATTGAAAACCAGAACTTGAATGAAAGTTTGGATGTTTTATATATATTATATATTCAGATTTTAATTAGTAACAATTCGCTGATACAGATTCATTTCGTTTTTGACACAAAAGTAATGGTATTGTATAATTTTATAAAATATCTTTGAAGAAGAGAATGTTTTCGGTCAGAATAAAAAAAATAGCGAAGATTTCTAAAACAATCTGCTAGTAATATTATGCTGAAGTGAGTTAATATTTTTCATAATTTTGTTAGCTGCCTTGAAACTTCTACGTTAAACAAAATTTCAGTCAGTACTGAGAATATTAAATTTGTTTTTCAAAATATGCATCCTTCTCAAATAACTTCCGACACAGAATCATGATACTGTTGATGAATTTATTTTATTGAAATCCACTTTAATATAAATATAATGAAATCCTTTTGGCTGATTTATACAATGTTAATTTTCCAATAGAAACAATCAGTCTTGACAGTTTCGTCATTTTCAAGTGTCCAGAATTTACAATCTTTCCTATTTCAAATATTGTGGTGGGTAGTGATTTAATTCTAGTTGGCTACTGTGGGTAGTGAATCTTGGGTTTTTACGAAGCTTGTTAAATCTCAAAGTTTCCAACAGCTTCACTGTCATCTCTTTATTGCATTTATTGGGAATGTTTAAATTACCTGATGTAATGATGTGATTTGCAGATTTAATATGTTCAAAATTTGCAGATTTGTTATCTGAAGACAGATGTTCTTTGAATTTAGGTTCAAAATTCCGATTTGTTTGTCCTGCGTAAGATGTTGCGAATTCATAGCGTTCAATTTTGTATAATCCTGACTGTTAAAATTATCAATTTTTTGTTTGGCATCAGAAAGTAACTTCCGTATGTTGGAACCACTGGAAAAAGAGGTTGTTCAATTAAATTTGGAAAGATAATGTAATGTTATCAGAAAAGGTGGCCAATGTTATTCATGCATGATTATTTATTTTCTGGTTTTGCTAAAATGGGATAGAGTGTTTTAGAGAAATTTGGTTTTGTTCTTTGCATTTAAAATTCTTAAAACTATAAGACTTTTCGAAAAAAATCACATTCCTCAAGAACCTGCTAATATCGAATATTTTCACCTCTGCAGGGAATTACTGCATGACATCTACGATTTATACTCAAAATATTCTGATTCATTTCGTTCCAAATTTCGATCCCCATTCACTGGATTCTCCATTTTCTATTGAGAATGTCCCAAAAATAATCGATGGCAATGAGGTCTGGACTTAGTTCAAGCTACTCCATTGAAGTGATTTCGTGATCTTGAAATTAGTTCTCAACGATATCAGTTTGGTGTGGACTGGCGTTATTATGCATGAGCGAAGAGTTTCACCCATGTTTGCCACAAATGGTACAATAACGTATGTCACAAGTCTTGGGAAAACATTTGAATAGATGAACTAGTTACTGCAAAAACCTTTATTGAATTGTTTGTATCATTAGGATTCCACCTCATATCTAAACTGTATAAAATCGTATTTGAAGTAATGGTAGGGGCCCGTTCTGCTCAATGGCGCGCAATTTTCTCTGAACACCTCCCATCAGTGCTTGAACGACATCCACATCGATTTCTCGTACCTTCTGAAAGATTCCGTGTCTCAAACCTTCTTTGTTTTCGGCTTCACATCCATTGTCATAGACTTTTCTTGTCAGTAAACCCCAAAAATCTTCGACTGGTCTTGCTTGTGGAACGTTTACTTCACGAGGTACAAATGGGATGTTATTAGCCTCTAACCCATTTCTCGTAACTGGCGTCAACAGCGTGATATGTATTGATGAGATCTAACAATTTTGGGAGACATCTTCCTGTATATAGGTTTGCATCAACAGCTTCGCCTCGTACATGCAATACATATGTTCTTGAAACCCCAACTTCAGAAATATCACACCAAACCAAATCCTTCTCTTCAAATTTTTCTTTGTTTTGAATTTATTTCGTTTGGACAGTCTTCTATATTATTTGTATAGAAACCAGCATTACAGATGATATCAGAATGGGATAATGTAAAATAATTTTCATCATCCAAAATTATGGTTCTGTCATTTGCGAAGTGATTTCTTCTTAAGGCGCGGCAACATCTGGGGATATTATCCAATTGATTCTGGGCGTATTTTGGACACTTACGTCTTTAACGATATTTGCATCCCGAATTCAGTAATTCTCGCCTTATTGTCTAATGAAAAGTACGAAATCTTCTGGATAATTTTCGTAATGATGTTCCTATTGTGTCTCTTGCTCTTTCTAAGAGCCTTTTTTTACGGATTTCATTCAGAGTGGTCGACCACCCTTGGCAAATTCAAGCATGGTATTTCTTGCTCACATTCACTTATAACCCGATAAATAGTTGTCTTAGAAATATTCTGACCACGAAAAATATTGATGATTGCACACCTAAGAACTCGCCTAACTAAATTGTAAATACTTCTTCGAAGTTCTAATTTGTAAGCCATTTTAGCGAACTTATTCAGGCTTTTGACAGAAGGAACACACAATATAAATCATGAATGACATCTGTTGATCACGGCAACTAGATCTTCCATGAATTGCGGAAATTGCATGAAAAAACTTTCTCCCAAGACTTTCGTGACATACGTTATGTTCTTCTTAAATGTCTGTAACATACCTTTTAGCATTGAGGGTTTCATTATTACAGGTCTGCTTCCATGACTACCTATCTCCTTGTATCTGCGCATCATTCTGGAATTAGTTAAATAGGTTATCCCAAGCCTATGGTCTATTCTTGTATAAAACCAAACAAGGTCATTGAAAAACATTGCTTCAGCACATTCAACCGGGGTGAAATTTCGTGAATAGCGTTGAATATTACTGAAAATTAAAATTTTCGAGAAGACCAACTTTTATTCGCAAAACTTGATGAACAACTGTTTTTATCAATATGTGGTGGTTTCTTGAAAACTCTCAATTCATTTCCTACATTCTATATGCCCGGATATATGCGAAAAGAAACAAGTGTTAATTGTCAATTACCTACCAAAGAAGAAATTTGAAATATTTAAATTGTTCGTTAATTTCTTGACGCAATGTATTTGATTAAATATACTCGAAATTAATTTTGACTGAGTGCAAACATTTCTCGCTACGGAACGATAGGAGTTAGGTGAGGAAACATACATTGCATTTTTCTATGTTCGTAATCGGAGAGACGTGTGCGAACTAATGAAAATGACCCAATCCTGACGATTGCGAAAAAGCAAAAAACTGTCAAAAATTTATATGTACGCAGTTTTATTTCAGGTCATAGGATTAGTAAGAATTAGCTTGAAAATCAACGTACAGTGACAGCAAACTGCTACACCATAAAAAGTTTACCTGGAGTTCTTGAATCAATCAGGATCCGCGGTATATTGTTACATCTCGACGATGCATCGTCAACCACGCACAACAAGCAGTTGAATTTTTACTTGAACATAAGGTGAAAGATATTCTACATGCACCTGACTCGACTGATTTGGCCATGTGTGATTTCAAGTTGATCTTTAATCTACGAACGTTTAGGTGGCTAATATTTCAGGACGGAGAAGGAAATCGATGTAGCAATTCATCACTCTTTGGTAGAATTCCCAAAGATGGCTGGGTTCAAGCCTTCCAGTTGTGGAAGCTTCAGTTACCATTATGCATTCTTGTTAGTAGGTATTGATTCGAACATAAATTATTTAACATACATCCTGATTGGAGTTCGGCGGCTGATATCCATTGTACTTATTACCAGCATTTCATCATTAAGCTTTTCGGATATTTCTCCTCCTCCCTTCAGTTGATTATTCATGAATTATATATTATACTTCAGTGACTTTTATTACTATTAGGTAAGATTACATTTATTACGCAAGCACTCTTTTTTAGTACGATTCTGATTTTTCACATTTTGGCGAATGCGCCAGGACAAAAATGAAAAAAGAACATTCGATTCGTTGATATGAGGTTTTTTTACTTCGAGTCGCCTACAGGATGAAGACTTCACTCTGTATGTTGGATAATTATTAGAAAAAAAATTGAAAACCTATATACGAAGAGAACCTTTTACTCTACATAATCTTGGTACATGAAACCTAAACATTTCTTCAATTTTATCGGCCCATGTCGTATGTGGATATCGAACAGACAAGACAAACATTGTCATTATTGTGACAGACTTTAATTCTCAAACAGTCCAATGCTTTTAGTTGATGATGATATTGAGAAGAGTAATTTTTTTTTATGAAAAGGAATCAGAGACATTCAAAGAGAATAAGAATTTTTTTCTCCCTAGAGATTTATATTTCTATATTATTATGTAAACGAAAATGGAAAATAGAAAATAGATACTGTCACTAGTTCAGATAGTTTCAGATGCTCGAGTTATTCTACAACGCATTGATTAGGAAACCTCCATTATCCAGGCTAGGTGCAACAATATTTTCAACATGATCAGAACTGGGTATTATGACGACTGATAATGCTAATGTACTATACAGTGATAGGTAAATGATAAAATGATGCATATTAGAGAAAACAGACATCGATTTTATTTATATTTTAAATTTTTATTAATTGAGAAAGCTTTTTAATCTACTATTGAATTATTCAAGTACTTTTTATGAACTGAAACTTTCAGCAAATTGGTGAATAAATATGACCTGATTATTGTAGACTAAATGCTTGTTCTTTAGATACATTAGGTATTTCCGAATTTTCAATCTCAACTTTTGTTAATAATAATACCAAAAGAGATCAAGAAAAACCAAATGGATAAAATATTATTGCTATAAATCATTCAAATTAAAGTATTGATTCCGTAACAGATATATTTTTGAATTAATTTAAATACAATGATTTCGATAAAACAAATTTTCTTTAATCGATGAAAATAGCTGTGAAAACTCCATAAATTTATTTGGCGATGATTAATTTTGATTAATAATCCAGGCATATGCGTTCGACACGTTTGGCACGAGTGGAAGTGTCAAGCAGCTGATGTATTTATTTTTTGTTTCTATTCACAATTTATTGCGGACCTATTAGTAACAAAATTTTTATTTTTGATCAATAATGTATAAAAGTTACTTCATGGCTATATCACTTCGGTTTTCTGTGTTGATTCTATTATATTTCGTTCAGTGTAAACTCGATATTTTATTTTTTCAAGTTATAACCAGATTGTGGTACATCAAGTGTTTTCAAAAATTTTCGAAAGTTGTTTCCTTATGTAAACCTTAATCTGAGACTTAAGACTGAATTTTTGATTATGCCTGATTATGTAGACATTGTAAAAACTGATAAGGAATATATTCTTGAAACTCATGTTCCTTATCTAGAAGCAAACATCACTAAAACAATCCAAAAAGTGTGAAAAGATCTTCTTCTGTTGATAAATTAAAATACGTTTGGAAATTAAAATGTAATAGAAAGTTACAGTTCCTCCTCATGAATTTTTGATTAATTATTGAAACAATAATTTCATGAACATTTTTCATTTCGTCTAACCTAACACGGATAATTCTGAACATTTTCTCAATAATCATTGAACCTTTTTTTCAATAACTCTGAAAACTCCTCTTGGCCTATAAAAGTCACCAGTAGCATGCTGTCTGCGATAATTTTCCTGCAGATCGTAGAATGCTCTGCAAGGTCGTCCATATTCCATGCTGGTAAGAACTGGAACTGGTTTGTCTCTCTCCTGGGAACGATACAATTTAATTAGCACTTGAAAAATAATGGGCAAAGCTGAGTACTTTATTAATGAGACTTCTTGAAATTTTCAGTCGGAAAAATTTATGAAATCGCATATAAACCCTACTCAGCTATTTAAGTTAGTATCTCGAAATTTATATTTTTCTGAGGGAGAACCTTTCATCAATTTTGTCAAAAGTATTATTTTGTTAGTTATCATTCACCATTTATTTATTATAAAAACAGAGATGAGACAAAGAAACAAAGATCACTATCTTATCAATAGTACAAATCTTTGTTTCTATAATAAATATGATAACTTGGCAACCGTGCGGCTACCTAATTTACTTTTTTTTTACTCCATCCCCTGGAAGAAATCGATTATGATGAGTGAAAAAAGGTTCCTTCGTTTTCCAGAACAAAAGAAATACAAAATAAATATTACAAAACGAACGATTGAATGAATTTGATGTTAGTCAGTAAAAAGCGAGCGTAATGTTCTCTTCAAAGAGGCCAATATGACCCCAAACAAATTGATACTCCTATGCGTGTTGCATATACGTAGCATCCTATCGATAGGGGCGTTTTGTATACTATTAGTTTTTCTTAAAGTTATAGAGAAGAAGTCGTGGTGCCCAAAGATTTCATAGCAACGTTAAAAGTAACCATATGCGAGATCTCAGGTACGCAGTTCAATATTTCAAACAAAACCAGACTATCAGATATAGTTCTACGATTTTCAAGTGACAATGAATTTAAATATTTACGGGCAGGAGCGTAGTCGTGATTCAGGAAAACAAAGTAAGTTTTGAAGCATATGAACCGTATGAATCTATTCTGAATGCGTTCAAGTCAGTTGGAATAACAATCATAACGAGGGTTCCAAATACATGAGGAAAAATTTAATTCACTGTAGATGTAAGCATAATACAAAGTGATAACTGATTTTACATATTTAAATTCCTTAATTCTCTTGAAAATATAACCCATCATTCGACTTGAACTATTTGCTATGCGATCTATGTGTGCATCGAAGAGCAACTTCGAATCGAAAGTGACACCCAGATCAAAAGCCGTGGACACACGTCGCAACAATGAATTCCCAATTGAGTACTGAGAAGTGGTAGGGGAATGGTGTTTAGTAAAAGTTATAGTGAAACATTGATTTAAATTCAAAAATAATTGGTTTTCTATACAGTACTCAACCCAGTTATTCAAATCTAGTTGGAGATCAAGGCAGTCGCTTAAGCATCTGATAGATCTGAAAACTTTCAGATCGTCTGCATAGAGCAAGAATATGGAATGCCGGAAACATTTATCTATGTCATTTATATAAATTGCAGATGCAGCAGTCTTCGGCTAGTTCGGGAGGCACACGGATAATTCGTAACCCAGCTATTCAACAAATATAGAACCATTTAGCGAATACGAACGTGGATATTTCAGTTAGCCGCTCCCCACCCTTCTCTATCCAATGCTGGCTTTGGTCATAATCCAGTAGCAGATTTCAGTTCCATTGATATGTCACATCTCACAAAGGGTTTTCTTGTAGTTTAATCTAATATGTAGCGCATAGATGCTTATTTCTAATTTATATACACTTTGTGTAGATGTGTAGATTTCGATCTTCCCCCTTTCCCCCTAACTCTAGGAAACGTGATTATATCGGAATACAGATCAATGTTAGATTTAATTAGCTCTACCCTCAGCATCAACAATCTCGAAAATCACTATAGGAGCAAGAGGTCTAGTGGTACTTTTCTTGAAAGGTCTTCGTGCTCATCAGTGTACAAATTCAATTTGTGACACGATTTCAGCAGATACAAGAGTATTTCAAAAAAAGTCATATTTTCACAAAATGTCGAATAATTCGTACACCGTTCAGTTGAGGCATATATTGATTTGAAGAACCTCTGCTCAATCCTGGTTGACACGATCAAAAATAATGAGAAACAGAAACTATTTGAAAAAACGTTACTTAAATTGGATATAAATGTCTGTATTGGAACACTGTGTATGACTGAAAATAATTTAGGAAGATACAGCGAATCGGTATCTTCTTTCGTTCATTTATACTTCATCAATATATTCCACAAGGACAAACTTACAGACAGATTATGAACCAAATAGACAATGAACCAATAAAAACGAACCACTTGGAATAACATGGCTGGTTCTATTTTTCTCTCAATTTCCTGAAATTTCGATTTTGGATTGAGGAAAAACATTTTCTTTCTTCCAACCCTCTTAGTAGCTTCTACTACAAAAACAAAATCACGTATTTATCTACATTTTGAAATAACATGTGAGGAAATAGAATCACGAATTGTTTGGAAAAATTTCAGGTTTTCATGAATTCGTTCGATCTCCGTTTGAAGAAAACATTCGATAAAAATCAATTGGTTGAATCGGAAAAATTTTTATTAATTATTTGAACGCTTCCGTATCCACGCCCTACCCTTATCAACTGCCACTCCAAAAAATTTCATAACGAGGAAGGGGTTGTGTGATATCTCATTAAAAATGTTATCTGATCCACAAAATCAATCTGCTTTTTGATGTTTCATTAATTGAAAAATAACACTGCCTCGAGTACTACGATTTTCATGAAAATCTAATATGAAAGAAAACATATCAATGAAAGTTCTGTTTTTAGATAATGGCCCCCATTTACTTTCATGCATTTGTACAAACCAGATTCGAATGGCTGCCTATCACTTTGCAATATTCGTGTTGTTTTATGCATATTTGAATATTCCTTTTTCGTAGTTCTATCAACAATTTGGGTAGGGAAACATAGATTTCAGACTTGAGAAAGTCCCACAAGAAGAAATCAACAGGCATTAGTTCAGATGATCTAGCCGGTCATTCTGTAGTACACCTTCCACCTATTCAACGATCCAGAAATCTATTGTCCAGATAGTCTCACACAGCGGCAGTATGATGCGGCGGTGCTCCATCATGTTGATATATTACGTTATATTCAGATAAGTTTGAATCTGCTTCGATTTTAACTGTTATGAGGGGATCAATCCAATTCTCGAGCGTGTTCTACTAGGTTTCGCCGTCCAAGTTCCCTGTATGAATTTACATCATGGTTTTACATCATGGTCTCCCGCAATTTCGGCCCAAACTATAAGTTTTTAAGCTCTTTGAGTATAATTCTCCCTCTTTAAAGGAATCAGTGTCACTAAAGACTCTATGGTTATGGCGATGTATTCGAAAACAACACGATCCGTGAGGAAAACAAACATTTCGAAACAAATTTGAATCGTTGTTGACTCGCTCACTGAAATGTTCTTAGAACTATAAACAACAATCGAAATTATCTTCATTTAGCAGGTGTGCTAATTTTATATAGATGGGATTTGTACTTGTGAAAAATCTAGAATATACGTATCCAGCATACTTTGGATATTTGCAACAATCTCCTCATAGTCCAGTCAAAATAGACAAAAAAAAGTCATAAGTTAGCCAAAATTCGCATAGAGCTGAAAATTTGCAGAGACGTTAAATACATCATTATAAATGAAATGTCAAAAATCCCTTCGATCCTACTTCTGCAAAACATTTTATTGAAGGTCAAATATGCTAAATTTAGGTTTTTCCATTTTTCTCCAAAATGGTAAGTTTTATCGTGAAAATAAATCAGACAAAAATTGTAGATCATATTATTCTCTACAAAAATGGTTCAGTCACTTTTTCTCTTACAACTCAGCATTCGTGAAATATCGCGGTTTTAACTATTAGAAAATTCATATTTTACATAATATGCACACGTTTCCGCACCACCTATGAGGTAATGTACTTGGCGCATTTTTTTAACGTGGTTTCCCCAGTAGGTATACTCCACGATCTATTGTAATAAAAAAAGCTCGATCAGATCATATCCTATTGATTGAAAGAATGGTAATATTGCTAATAATTAAAGTGGAATAGGTTTTTTTCTAAATATTATTATATTAGATAACTGTCTAATTCTACGTCGACAATTATTTCTTCGTCTTCATTTTCTTCTTGTAGAATTTCTATTCGCTGTTCTAAGAAAAGGGATGCTTCAACTGTCTCTTCATTAATATCATAAATATTTTCATCTGTCATATTTTCTTCAATATTGGAGCAAGTCTGACCCTGACAGTTGATGCATACTGGCAAACAAAATAATCCCACTTTTCGACAGCCACAATTCTTACTACAATCCGTCTTGCAGTTACAAAAATAGTATTAAGCAGTTTTTCTGGAGCAGGCGGGAGTAGAGTTTGAATTGGCTCCAAATAATTGTCTGTTAATTTCCAACCCGATTCTTCTGGGTCCAGCTCATTGCCTAGCCACACTTGAACTTGATAATACACACAATACAAGTGTTGAAAGGCAGATGCAGATGTTGGAGGCAGACAAGACAACTGTACTGTTTTATTGTTCCAAGCAGATTTTACAAACCTCAAATATCTATATTTGTCTATGGAATCAATTTTTTTTGGAGCACCATACATTGCAAGAAGGAAACGAATTCCATTTGTAACGATGTCGTGTGGAGAAGAACCAATCTTTGTAAATCATTACGTTTTTCAAACAATTTAAATACTGCTATTTTACCTCTTTTAAAAATTGCTGATGTAGTATTGCAACCAGTTATTGCATGTAAAAATAAAATATGAGCTTGACATTTCGGATATGCAGTCAGACTTTGTGATGAATATATTGTTGATTGTACTGGAGCTTTCCCAGGTTTCAAAAAGTAAATAATTTTATCATTTGGAGTCCGTGCAGTCATTAATATCAACAAATCAACATCTTCTCCAACAACGACTGTTGTATTTGAACTTTTCCATTGTTCTATTGCTGTTTCAATTATAAGGACATCAGCATCATTATCAGCTTGTTTTATTGGAATACCAGCATCTGTAAATTCTTCCCATAACATTGAAATGAAGCGAGACTTATTGTGAGTATTTGCAAGAAATTGTTGTTGGTTTGTTAGAACTTTCATAGATCGATCAAAAACGATATCAACAGATGATGATGTTGTTGTAGTCCGACAACGTTGTTCTGCAGCTTTAATATTTTTCGTATGATTAGTATAACCATCAAATATTATATTAAAATACTCATTCAATTTATACAAGTTTTATTGTGTGAGTAACACAAACCAATAGTTTCTTATTTTCATTTGTATTGAACGTCCGGTGACGTGTACAGGCTGCATTGAAGTGCATATTATGTAAAATATGAATTTTCTAATAGTTAAAACCGCGATATCTCACGAATGGTGAGTTGTAAGAGAAAAAGTGACTGAACCATTTTTGTGGAGAATAATATGATCTACAATTTTTGTCCTATTTATTTTCACGATAAAACTTACCGTTTTGGAGAAAAATGGAAAAAATTTTCAGCTCTATAAATTTTGCATGTTTGACCTTCAATAAAATTTTTCCTTCAGTAAGTTCACCATCTTCAACTAAATTACCGATATTTATAACTATGGAAAATACCTCCAACACAAGTCACTTGTGTTTGGACGAATTACCGAAAGTAACTGATTCTAACAGATCTGGCAAAAAATTATATATTGGACGATTGATTACAAATTGACACATTCCATCCAAATGACATGTCATATTTATTTATTGATTCAAATGAAAGAAATAGAAAGGATAGAGAAATGATGCGCAATTATTCAAAACGGACACAAAAATTTTCTGAACTGGCAACATCGATCTCTTTTGCTCTCTTTTTCTCAAAGAAATCTGTGCTAGATTCATCTAACGCAATACCACCGAACATTTCACCTACAAATTCTTCCATGGCAGAAATCAAGTTCAGAATTCGCTCTGTGTGAAAGGCTCTCGAGCAGCTGAACTGTAAGAAGGCAGTTAGTCTAGACGAAACACCGCCAATCGTTCTGAAAAAGTGTGCTACCAAACTGGCAGCTATTCTTAACAGTCTGATTCAGATTTCTTATGAAAGCCATACTTTTCCGAACAGCTGAAAAACAGCGAAAATTCAACCGATCCCAAATAAAGGAAAGAAGTCCTTACCCCAAAACTACCGCCCTGTTGCACTTCTTTCCATTATGTCCAAAGTGATGGAGAGAGTCATAAACGATGAACTCATCAAATGTCTTGAGTTGCGGGAAATTATTAACGACCGTCAGTATGTGTTTCGCAGGCAAATATCGACAGGAGATGTGCTCGCCTACGGTACTCATGTTTGCACATCAACGATGAAAAAGCATGGGAAATCTAAAGCAGTATCCCTCGCATCACTAAAGCCTTCGCTAAGGTGTGGCATGCTGCCTTGTTGAATAAATTTGCAGCATATGGGATTCCCGAAAAATTGCGGGGTTGGATAAGTAGCTTTCTTTCTAATAGATCAATACAAGTTGTGGTCGACGGTATAACTTCTTAATGTTTCAAGTTGCAAGCAGGAGAATCTCGGAGATCCATTATTTTGCCAACCTTTTCTCTGTTGCAGATGAAAGATCTTCTGTCATATAAAGAGAACAAAATCTTCGGTTTTGCAGATGATTGTACCCAGGTTTCGTCTTTCAGATATGCGGCAGATATTACAGCTGTGGAATCCCAGTTTCAGAGATGTCGACAAATAAATAACTTAAACTCTGACTTACAGATGATATCGGAGTGGAATCAATTGAACTTGGTGTGCTTCAACGCAAGCAACTACTTTTTCCAGAAAGGTAACCGCTGGAGAACCTCCTCTAATGATGCCAGGCCAACAAATTGCATTCAAAGATTCGATACACCTTCTTGGAATAACGGTCATCTCCGGTTCTGCTAGCATGAACATTTATTAGCAGTTGCTTAGTTTGCATCAGCTAAACTTAGGTTTCTTTTCAGAGCCAAGCGATACTTCACGTCATCTCAGCTGTTGATTCTATATAAGGCGCAGATTCGACCTGCATTGGAATATTGTTCCTATGTATGGGGATCTGCGCCAAAACATGAGTTGCAGATGCTGGATCGTGTGTAAATACGGGCTGTGCGCCTCATCGACCACCCGGAGATCACCCACGTTCTCCTTCCGCGGGCTCTCACAAGACAAGTTGCAGACTTTACACGTCCGGTGAGCTGTGGAACTCGCTTCCGTCTAATATCTTCCCAACATCCTACAACTTGGCCCTCTTCAAGAAGAGCGTAAACAGGTGGTGTAACAGGCTCCCTATTCCTGGGAAGCGCGCATAAAAAAATCGATTTGGATTCATTGTCTTCCTGAAACGGTGATCGGATGGATTGATTAAAAATGTAAATGATTACGTTGTCGTATAGAGGATCAAATCGTATTTTCAAGAAGGTCCCACACGACCTAAAGGGACTCTATTCAAAGAGTCAAGGTAGAAGCTGTAAGAGGTACCTACCTATTGCAGTTGGCGGGGGAATAACGAAAATGCCTCTTCAATTGTAAATCGACCTGTTTCAGCAAATTCACAGAATTTATTCCGGGTGTTTTGTTTTCATTGAAATGCACTGTATATTATTCCGAACGTCAAAATATTTCCGGAGCTAGTTTCATGAATTCCCAAAACTTAATGATTACTCCTCATTTCAGAGAAGAGTGTTCCTCAGGTAACTTCACTTTTTCATAGAGTAGCCTATTTCATTATTTCCTTTCATTCAACGGGACCGATTCAAATTGTTTCCATTCCCCCACGATGAAAAACAAACATTTTCGGAAAGCAGCAGTCGTAACTCACCAGATATTGAATTTTACGCCACCAATTTCACGGGTATTCTGAACTAGTGGCGTGAAATTTAACAATTTCTACCTGACCACTATTGTACAATATGCAAATGGGAAATTGGACTAGCCCGAGTGTCATACTCCTCGCGGGACAAATAGGGATGCTATTAAATTTTCCCTGTAGGGTCGTGAATTATTTTAAACGCCACACTCGTTTTGCTTTAATGAAAGTAAACGATCCAGAACTGAAATTTGCTGAATTCAGCACTGGCAACGAGTAGGTTACACGTGAATCGGCCTCGTTAACTTTAATTGTCCTATTCTGGACTTGTCTCTTCGAAATGCAGTTCGAATTTCATTCGCACGTGTGGACCAGGTGGTTCGTAACAGGAGTATATTGCGAATTCTTTCGTTCTGAGTGCTCGTCTGAAGATATTTGTTCTAACTAAGATACGGCTAAGCTTTGAGCGCGTACTTTTCCAATTTATTTTTGACGTGTCGAACTGGATAACTAATGAGTTCAGTTTTAAATTCAACTCCATGGTGCACTGGGTCAAGACACAGAATTACACTAATACGATATTGTCTAAATAGTGAAATATTTTATGCGAGATTTATTACAATATTAAATTAGCAAATGTCCAAAATCTCGGGCTGAATAGGAATTCTACTTCAATTTTTGTCACTTTCCTAATTATTATTCTCTGTTTTGGGGTGTATTTATCCAATAACGTAAATGAATAGATCACTGGAAATATGTAATTTACTTTTGCGTTAATTAATAGACATTATTGAACTTTCATACAATATCAAGCCAAATTTTCAACTGAGAACTCTTCAGATCTAACAGAAAAAATTTAACCTCTGGTACTACCATATTCATGCTGCAAAAGAATACTAAACCAACTGTAAAAACACGTAAAATATACGTTGAATCATTACGGGACCCAACCATAGAAGAACTCTACAAGAACAGGCTAAATGGGAAAACCCGATAACAGAGGAAGATGATGTCAAACGCAGCTGGGAAAAGATAAAAAACAACATACTCACTGCTGCATACGAAGCACTGGGCACTAGGATATCAAATAACAGTAAGAAGAACACAAACAGAACTCCGTGGTTCCGTATGGAAGTTGCAGAAACGTGCAGGGAAAAGAAACATGTTTACCTCACATATCGAACATTAAGAATACCATAATCGTACAATGAATATCAAAAAATCCGAAACGAGACCACAACGTTAGTACGTTCAATTAAAAACCAGTACTGGGAAACTTATTCCAAAAGCATGGAGAATGACTTCTACGGGCTACAAAAACAAATATGGAGACCAATCCGATCACAACGGAAAGAAATAAATGAGTTGGTTGAAACAAAGCATATAACCAGCGAGACCTGGATCGAGTACCTAACTGATCTATATTCGACAGAGGATACATAAGAAGACCTAAGTACACCGGAAATAATAGTGAGCGAAGATGCTGAGGTGAATGTGGATGACGTACAGTTAGCCCTACAAAAATTAAAGAATAGGAAAAGTGCCGGACAGGACGGAATTAGCAACGAACTACTCAAGTATGGCGGACAACGTCTTACTCAAGAGTTGACAATTTTAATTCAAAAAATCCTTTACCATCACAGGATCCCAGATGAATGGCGTACAAGCACTACTATTCTTATGTTTAAGAAAGGAGACAAGAAAGTACCTTCGAATTATAGAGGAATAAATCTGTTGAGCACCACGCTGAAACTTACTACGAAGTATATAACAAACAAAATAAATAGCCTCACCTCTTTCGCTGATGAACAACAAGGATTCAGATCTGGAAGATCTTGCACCGACGCCGTATTTGTCATAAGACAAGTAACAGAAAAGTCGATAAAATATAATAAGCCAGCATTTATGTGTTTTGTTGACTTGCTCAAAGCTTTCGACCGGGTCCAATTATCAGACATTATACATCTGCTCTACAACAGGCAAATCCCACGTAATATAATGAAGACTATCGAAATATATATACTGCGAACAAAATCCAGGCAAGATTAGACGGGGAGCTTACCACACAGATACCAGTGAGAAGTGGTATTCGTCAAGGAGATTCGTTAAGCCCCCTTCTGTTCAACATCATCATGGACGAGATAATCAAAAAAGTAAGAGGAATGAGGGGCTACAAAATGGGGGACAAAGAGATAACTATCCTGTGTTACGCCGATGACGCTGTGTTGTTTGCAGAAAATGAAGACGATTTACAGCGCCTCCTACACCAGTTCAACCGTACAGCCAAATCGTTTAATATGATAATTTCTGCCTCTAAAACAAAATGCATGGCTACATCGAAAACACCATTGAGATGCAAGCTTGAGGTTGATGGTAAATCTATCCAGCAGGAAATGAAATTTAAATATCTCGGCATAGAGATTTCGGGCTACGGAGATGTCGAGGCGGAGGTAAGGGAGCAAGCAACAAAAGCAACAAGAGTAGCAGGATGTCTGAATGACACAATATGGCGCAATAAGCATATCGGAATTGAAGCCAAGGCACTAATCTACAAAGCAACTGTAAGGCCCATTATGACATACACTGCAGAAACTAGACCAGAAACAACGAAAACCAGGCGACTACTGGAGACAACCGAAATGAAGGTGCTTCGCAGGATAGCCGGGAAAACACTGCCCAACAGAGAGAGGAGTGAGAATAGTAGAAACATGTGCAAGGTGGACAACATTAACAACTGGGTATTGAACAGAAAACAGGAATGGAATGACCATATAAACAGAATGGATGATAGAAGAATAGTGAAAATCGCCCGTGATAGATCTCCACTGGGGCGCAGAAGCGTGGGACGACCACGAAAAAGGTGGAGTTACAACTTGAATGTTCCGTAACAGACAAACGACCGAAGAATAAACAGGCGGTTTCGCCTAAAATAAAGTTGGAAGGAAGAAGAAGAAGTACTACCATATAATCCTACACTCATGTCATAGGACATAGTTAATGTCTACTCAAATGTTCCACTTTATGATCCATCACAATTGATTAATCAAGCTCTGCAGAATGATAAGGCGAATCTTACTATGCAATCAGAACATATGCATATTTTAAAAGTATGTTGAGAACAAAATTATTTTAACTTCAATGAAAAAATTTACATGAGCAGCAAGTATTTAATAATCAAAGATGTTCAAGTCTCTCAGTCCTTTACTATTTCAAATACTCATAAAATTCATAAATTCAACTCACTCTTATACAAAGTCACTTTTTTGCAACTAAATGATGTATAGAATCATGATGATACCACGTTCAGAGGATAATTTTTTGAAGAAGCTCAATTTCTTAAAGAAAGCGATCAATAAGAGCTATAACTCTCGTATGATTGACAGATTGCTTTCTCGTAACAATTTCAATATGCATTCCATGAGACCAATTAAGGATATATATTAACTTATATTGGAAAATCCAATCTAAATTTGAATTCACAATTTGAATAAAGCGTTCAGAGCAGATAACTGTTTAGGCAGATACATTAAAAACTGTGAAACTAAAATTCATAGAGAAAACAAATCAGATGCTTATAAGCTCTTGTATTGAAGCCGTATTGAAATTTATATCAGAGACTTCACTATTACGTTATCAGAACACAAAGAAAGTTTTGACCAAAAAAATCGAATTCTGACTATGCAAATCATTTACTGGAAAATTATACTTTGATATTAATTTTGATGTTCTACATATTGAAAAAACTAGATAAAAACAGCACCGAAGAGAAGCTTTGGAAATCAATATACATAAAAATTTCGCAAAATTACTTAATAGTCGTTTGAATTTGGGAGGCTTTTACTTGGTAAAATTCCATTATCAATAATAAAAAACAAGTACTGTGTTTTAAGGAATTTTACTTAATAATTGCGGTTCGTTTCACTACACCGTAGCTTCTTCAGACGAATGAATATACAGAAAAAATATAAATGAGAATATAACTATAAATGTTCTTGAGTAATTAAAAGCTTATTGGGTTGCTTCTTCTTTAGTGGTTATTTATGACAGGTATAACCAATAAAATTAAGGAATAGATTGCTCCCCGAAGAGATTCAATAGAGCTGAAGGGCTTAAATCGACTTGTTCATTGATGAGTCTACCTGAGTGTTTGCATTTATTGATTTCTAAAGTTTCCCAAAGATTTATCTTCCAATATTTATTATCTGTATGCAAAATTTCGAACTGTGGGTCGAAAGAATGATTATTTTCTAAGAGATGATTCGCTTAATTTGAATCTGATTTTTATTCGAAAAACTGCGTTTATGTTCCGATATTCTAATATTAAAATTTCTATGTGTTCTACCAATGTAGAAATTATCACAAGTCATTGCATTTCAATCTATAAACACCTGATTTATTGTTTTTTCCTGGTTGGGTTTTATTATTTTTATATATTTGCCTAAATTATTATTAGTTTGGAAAGCTATGTTGAAATTATTGCTACTTTAGAATGATTTCAGTTTCTCACTTGTAATGCCAACGTAGGTTAAGGTGTTGAATTTTGTTTCAATTTATCGACAGGGTAAACTCCA
Organism: Cryptolaemus montrouzieri; assembly: GCA_013387265.2. Lineage (NCBI taxonomy): Eukaryota > Metazoa > Arthropoda > Insecta > Coleoptera > Coccinellidae > Cryptolaemus > Cryptolaemus montrouzieri. The sequence continues at coordinate 110,532,258 of JABFTP020000185.1, forward strand.
TTCAATGCGATTCTACTTTGTTTTTATTTAAAATATTATTTATTAGTTTGGGATTGTAACCATTATTTTTGGCTATTTGTTTAATCAAATTTAGTTCTTTGTTGAAATTTTCTGGTGATAACGGGATGTTAATCAATCTATGAATAAAACATTTATAGTTATATTCTCATTTATATTTTTCTGTATACTCATTCGTCTGAAGAAGCTACGGTGTAGTGAAACGCGTTACGAGTCGCAATTATTAAGTAAAATTCCTTAAAACACAGTACTTGTTTTTTATTATTACTTAATAGTCAATTACTAAATCTTTTTATACCTTGAAACAGCCCTTTTCAGATTTATCAGTACCTGATTTAACCAAAACGAGACAAAAGGAAAATCTTTCTTTTTAATGTACTACATATCAAATGAAGCCAGAGAATAGTGAAACGCATGTTAATTTCGTGAATATAGAGAAAATTTGAACATCGTTGGTTTTCGGTTTTACGAAATTCTAAGTATACCATCATAGTTCATTCATATTATTGGGGTCTCTATTTGACTAGATCTATTACAGCAATATGAACTATAATATGGATTTCAGAATTATTCTTTGGGAAAATATCAGCTATAAAATATTATAACACGTTATTAATTGCACATTATATTTTTCGTACTCACTCTTGCATATCAAATTGTATGACCATAAATTACTGAGTTCAGTAAGAAAAATAATACGAAAAGGAGGCACATAGAGAGTTAATCAATCGTGCAATAGCTAGCCTTGAAAAGGTTGTAGCTTATTTAAATTTCAAATGTGGATAAACTCCACAATAATTGCTATACTGTGAAAAGTATGTTAAGGGATACAATTTTCCTTCTTTCCTCTCGCCAAATATTCTCAAACTGCGGTATCCCTGAAAACTACCATTTTCGTCCTATTCAATTTAAGGGGAATATTGAGCAATAGATCGCAAAATAGTTTCAAGTTTTCAAGACAATATAATTATCGCGCGAAAGAAAATTATGTTAATGTAGTATGACTGAAACTTTATCAACTCGTTCCTAAGCATTGGAATTTAAAAAAACTCCAATAGGAGATATTTTTCTAACCTTACCTACTTTCATTAAATGTAAACGGAGGTTTCCTCTTTGCGTCAGTAGCCATTTAGTTCTTGTTGTTCGACAGCCTTAGCGTGTGGAACTCGACAATAGCATTACAAAACTAGCTTTACCGCGGAAAGATTTGATGCTCAAAGCTTCTTCGATCTTGAGTCTATTGTGAGAAGTAAGCCTAAGTCAATATTTTTCATTATTAATTGAATTATTGCAGATTTGAATGTCCTCTGCTATGTAAGTGCTGACTAGAAATTGGCCACTATTTACTAATGAAGATCCAGATTTAAGTTACACTGTTTCACTCGAGCTGAAATTTAGGAGGAAAAAGAAAAGGTTTGAGAGCACCAATACACATTGCGCCAAGAAACTGACGCACAAAATTGAGAATTCAAATTCATTCAGAAAAGGTTTAGAAAAGATGGAGAATTTTTTTTCAATAATCCAGCAGCATTCATGAATGCTTGAGAACAATCGAAATGAAAGCGGTACCTATTGAAATTGAAATGAAACTAACAACAAAAAATATAAAACTGTAAGGAAAAATCAAAATCCCCAAAAACCTGTATATACCCGATATTTCCTTCCTGGTGGGAATTACTGCATAATCTATGATTTATACTGAAAATCAATGAATTTATAGCATTCTGATCCATTTCGTTTCAAATTTCGATCAGTCTGTGCCCTACCTCATTCACGATAGCTGGTAGGTATTGCTGGCTTTGAGCATCGAGGTTCCATTATTAATGATGACCAGATCGTGCGGGCGTCCGAATAAATTTCATTATTAAACCTCTACCAAAATCATAGGTAGATAAAAAATTGTAATAGGCATCTCTCATTTCAATGTCTTTATACTCGAGAACTAGAGAATATAGGAATGAAAAACATAAAATCTCCAAACATCTAATAATAAAACTCTCCCCCAGTCAGCTTCTAAACAATTGACATGTTCCCTGGCTAAATTCAATTCAGCTCTTTGATTGGCTACCAGCTACGACAAGTCTACAAATGAAATAATCTGGGGCGTTGTTGTATAACTATACAACACTGAAACTTCAGTGCTAATGAACAATCGACTGTTCTGTCAACGATGTATTTGAAGCGAACCGTTGTCTCAAAGAGGAAATTTTTACATAACGGTCATGGATCGCCTTATAAGGGTGGTCCTTGCCAAGCTTTCATGGCTGCCAGTGTCCTTGTATCTGCGGATCATTCTGGCAATAACAGAATGGACACCACAAACCTTTGATCTTTTCTTGTATAAGTCTAACCTAGGTTAGATTTCTAACACCACTGCTTCAGCACATTCTGCTGAGGTCAAATTTCATGAACGCGTAACATTATTATCGAAAATTAAAATTTTTGAAAAGATCAACTCTCAAAAATTAAATTTATTCCTCATGGGAGAAATATGTGCGCCAAGGTGAAACATCGAATTTTATTGGCATATTTCCGGACATATCCGAAAAGAAACGTGTTAATAATTGGTTGCCTACCAAAAATAAATTTGAAAAATTGAAATTCTGGGTTGATTTGTTGGCATCGTGTATGATTATTGATGTTCAGAGTGCAACTTAATATTTTTATGGTATATGACATTAACACGTATCCATATCTGCATTTAATTCTTTATTTTTTCTTACTGTATGACAGTATTCTATTCATTTCATTTCCCAAACTGTATTGTTATAGCACAAAAATAGAATAGAAGGCCCTATGATAAAAAATGAAAGAAATTAATGAACATGTATATATTTTAATGTATCAACTATATCCCTCAATCTATTATTAATGTCGTCTAATTCAACTTATTGATTTGGTGATCTAAGTAACTCATTTTAAACGTTGTCAACAAATTGGTGAAATCAGATTTTCTTGTTGCAATAAAGTGACCCTTCAATCAATCCCACATAATCAACATAATAGAAAGAAACAGAATATATCACAGGTTAATACGACGATGTTTTCAAATATTCGATAAAGTATATGAAAATGAAGAGGAAATACATCACAACTCGGCGAACTCGGTTATATTCTCTGGTAGTGATCTTGTTTAAACTTAACTTATCCTTTTTGTCTTTGCTAGACACCTCACATTCCTTAGGCGTCCGTCTGTTGGAATAAAAGTTCCAGATTTGGAAATATCTAGAAAAGATACTAAGTGAACATGACGAAGTGAAAACAGTACAGAAAGAATAAGAAAAAGACCTTGAATGATAAAAATATCTCTAAAGCTCGGTTAGAAATCTTCAAAATGATGTACAGGTTCGTTTAATCGATTAATTTACTGAAATCGCTTTTAATCCTTCACTAATAGGCAATGAAAATCCCCTTTCCGCCAACAAAGAGAAGGATTACAATTGAGGATTTGATCAATGACCTCCATCAAATGGACAAAGATCAGTAAAATTTCACAAAATTAAAAAGAAATCTCGTCTCGTTAGGGCGTTTCATTATAATAGGAAATAAAGAATTATCGGTTTCCCTAAGTTTTTCATCATTCTACCTATCAAATCCACGAAAAAAGAACATTGTTCTCAGTTCGCCGATTATTTGGTCCAGTTCCTTTATTATGTCAAGAATACATCCCAACGTGAATAACCAATCCAAAACATGTAAAAGCCCGACACCAATCATTAAAACAGTTATTACCAGTGAACAAGCAACAATACAATTATGATTCATTTAACAATTTATGAACGCACTTACTTGAGTGCGAGTGAAGACCATTCTCTATATACTCACTTTTGAACTAAATCAATGTCAGAATGTTGAAAGGTAGACGAACCGAATTTGGAAAAGCATTAATCGAAATATCACCTCGCGTTAATATAAATGTGTAAATGAATTGAATCTTATTCTATTATTGAACTTCAAAATAGAGAGTGAATTTAATATATCACATATGTTAAATTGTTGACTTGTTGACTTGTTAAATTGACACGACCGACCGATGAGATTAGGATTTTGAACAGTTACTCACTGATACACTTACACTGAAGAAAAACGGCAGCCTAAATATTTTTGGAATAAAAAGAAACGAATTGTTCGAAGAGTTTAGTTTCGATAATGAAGAAAGATACTTTAAGTAAATGAGTGGCAGGTGGCAGGTGGCAGGTGGCAGGTGGCAGGTGGCCTTACCCCCGCCGCCCGGTGTGATACCACCACAACCAGCTATAGGTCCCGTGAATTGGTCATCTGTGTGACTAAGTTTCGTGAACTAGCGGATGGTCCGGTTTCCAGGGTGCGTAGGATTGGCAACGAAGCATGATGAGATCTTCTGGGACAAAACCATACGGAGTTAAAATGATCTCCCATTCGGATCTCCAGGGGGACTGCCTCGAGGGGTTCATGATGCGGGTAAGTCGAGTACTCCTCCGGCGAATTCACAAATTCATTCACATTCGAGAACAGAAAGCAAACTCTTAATAGAGTTCCACAATATCAGAGGACTAGGGCACAACAACTTGAATGTCGATGCAGTCCACCAGCATCTGCAAAACTCACAACCCCATGTGCTGGCCATCACCGAAACCTAAATAAGTCAAACAACCAACACAACGTACTTACGTTTTAATGGGTATGAGTTACATACGAGCTTAAGGTTTAGCGGGGCTTCTGTTTTTTCGCCAAATCGGATGTTGCGTGCCAGAGAGAGTACACGATGGAGGGCGACGCTTTTGACCTTGGTTTAAATCTGTTTGCAGGAAAAAATACTGTTTTTATGCTGTCTATATCGCTCGCCAAATGATATTCACTTCCTCAGACTGTTTCAGTATCTAGGTTAGATTGGATTCAGACACCTAATCCGGCAGCTGAGATCATTGTACTGGGTGACTTCAACGTTCACAACACCAACTGGCTCCGCCACTCCAAAAAAACAGATGAAGCGGGATGACAGGCAGAAACCTTCGCAATCAGCCATAACCTAACGCAGCTAGTCGACGAACCGACAAGAATACCTGATCACCCAACCGACTTCCTGGACTGAATTTGGAGTGGAAGTCTCAGCACCGCTAAGAAACTCAGACCACAACCTTATATCTGCTTCTGGAACCATTGTGCTGCCGCTAAACCAAGAACCTAAACCACTATAACCATGCTAATTGGAATGAGCTGCTTGAATTCTTTTCGTGCTTCCCATTTCGGACATCAATGTGTGTACTGAATCTGTTACAGAAATCATTCATGCAGGAATGGATCTCTACTTCCTTCATTCCATAAAATGAACAACAGCACAAAAGCCATGGTCCAACATAGACTGCGAAAGAACCTCTGCAGCCTAGAGCAGAGCTTACAAGTCATGAAAAATGAATCCAACAGAGGAAACAAGAACAACCTTCGTACGAGTACGGAACGTATGCAACCTGACAACTGCAAGAAGAAAGGCCAATCTCAACGAGGGGGTAACTAATTAACTCCCTGAACAGGCAAGCGGTACTAGACAACTCTGGTCTATGGGGAAGACTGTCAGTGCCAATTTCTGCAAATCTGCGTTTCCGCCTCTTATTTGAGAAGACGGGAGTATAGCATCATCTCCAAAAGAGAAAGCCGATCCCTTTGCTCTCTTGTTCTCAAAGAATTCTGTGCTAGATTCATCTAACGCAATACAACCGAACATTCCACCTTCAAATTCTTCCATGGCAGAATTCAAGTTCCGCATTGTGAGACGGGCTCTCGAGTAGCTGAACTGCAAGAAGGCAGTTGGTCTAGACGAAATATCGCCAATCGTCCTGAGAAAGTGTGCTCCCGAACTGGCACTCATTGTTAACCGTCTGTTTCAGATTTCTTATGAAAGCCAGACTTTCCCGAGCAGCTGGAAAATAGTGAGAATTCAACCGATCCCAAAGAAAGGAAATCCTTACCCAAAAACTACCACCCTGTTTTACTTTTTCCCATTAGGTCCAAAGTGATGGGATTGCAGGGAATTATTAACGACCGTCAGTGTGGTTTTTGCAGGCAAAGATCGACAGGGAATCTGCTCGCTCTTGCGTCTTTCGTTCTTGTACATCAACGATGGAAAAGCATGGGGAATCTAGAGCAATAGTCCTCGACATCTCTAAAGACTTCGCTAGGATTTGGCATGCAGCTTTGTTGAATGAACTTGCTGCATATGGGCTTCTCGAAAAATTGCGGGGTTGGATAAGTAGCTTTTTTCAAATAGATCAATACAAGTTGTGGTCGACGGTATAACATCTGATTGTTTGCAGTTGCAAGCAGGAGTAGCTCAGGGATCTACTCTTTCGCCTACCTTGTATCTATTGGAGATGAACGATCTTCTGTCATCTACAGAGAACAAGATCGTTGGTATTGCAGATGTACCCTGGTTTCGTCTTTCAGTAGTCTGCGACCGATTATAGCTGCGGAACCTCAGCGTCAGATATGTCAACAAATTAAAAACCTTAACTCTGACTTACAAAGGATATTGGAGCAAGACGCAAGCAACTAAGTTTTCTAGAAAAGTCCTCGCTGGAGAACCTCCTTTAATGATGCAAGTTCAACAAATTACATCCAAAGATCCGATGCACCTTCTCGAAATAACGGTCAACTCTGGCTTTGCCGGAGTTTAAGAAGAATGTCGATCAATTGACCAAAGAATCATATTTCCAATTTTACGTATTTTCGTTTTAGCTAAACAATTATCTTGATAAAATCTTACAATCTTCAAGAAAAAATATCTATTCTTGTTCCAACAAGAACGAATCTGTTGTGTGTCAGAAAAAATGAAAATTTGATGTAAAAAAACAAACGTGAGTGATGAATTGAGGTCAACGACTGAGTCGTAGTATTTAGTTATTCAGTAAGTAAATAGATCGTGCTTGAAACTTAAATAAATCATACCAAAATGAGAACAAACTGGGCAAATTTTTCTTTTTCTTCGAAATTTTAAAGGAATATTAATATCCTCAAATAAATTAAATTTTTCGGCTAAGTTACCGATACTGACAATTCTTCATATTAACAACATTACAAAATTTGCATTGAAACTTGGGATTGGAGCTGCATTTTTAGTACACACATTTTATTTGTGGCACTCTCTATGTTACTTCATAAATGTAGAACACATCGAATCTGATGAAAGCCTTATCTTTTTTTAATTGCTCATAGATTCCTAGCTGTGAAATATTAAAATAGGAATGTGTCTGAGGACTCAACTGCGGTTTATTTTTGCAATTTAGGAATACTTAATTAGAGAATTATCTAAAGAAAAGAAAAGAAATCATTCACGTTGTTATATACAGTTGTATGCCTTGGAGAGGAATAACATGAGAGCTCTAGATAGTTTATATGCCTCCATTCTCAAGTTTCACAAGCACTCTTACTTCTTCAAGTACTCGAGAAATAAAAGCAATTCGTGTTCCTCTACTCATTCGAAAATGACGCCGATTGTGGCGCCAACACCGTCACGTCCTTCACATACCCTGCACCCGACACAAATGAATCGTACTCTGTTTACTTATTGCTCTTGTTTCCCATCTTCAATGATGAACGTAACGAAATTTATTTGACTTGATGATCCTTCGAGATTGAATTCAGTTTTATGTTTGACTATTCAAAATTCCAAGTGAATCGTCGGAGTGAATCGTATTAACTTCATAGAGAAAATTTTGATGCAATTTCAGCGTTTCAATTCGTCGTAGTGGGTCATATGCATTTGGTGTTAGTACTAAGCGCAGCCAATCATTTTAATGGAATCGAGGTTTATCATTTAAATAATTCTTTGGACTATGACGAAACGAAATGGAAACTCTGGACATTCCAGTTCAGAATCAGAATAATTCTGAAATTCCATAAATTAATGTTTAATATTTTGTTTGAATCAAAAAAAAAATAATATTGATTTATGAGCACAAAAATGAATTTATTATAATGTAAGGAGCACGTTTCAGAATTTACTTAACATTCAACACTTGTTCCACGCTAATAAACCAAGTGAATTTGCCCTTCCTACATAACTCGTTCTTCAAACTCGTCATCATTTCACCAAAACATAATTTCAAAACTCGACGCGCGTTTCACCAACTTATTTCGTTTCATCATATCAACAGGAAATGATAGTACACTAAATTCAATTCTACTTGACTCTATCATTAATACGTAATCTATATTTGCTACTAGATGCTGTTGCAACCTTTGACCTGATTGGTTGAACGCGCTATCAGTGGGCCTTGTTTATCTAACAAACTGTATAGTACACTGAACGGAATCGCTCTTCGTTGTCCCTGTTTAGTGGATTTTTGCATTTCATTACATGAATACTTCCAAATGCATTCAGTGTATTCGCGTTTCAGAAATTTCACATTCTAGTTCACATTCTCAAAATATATTTTCTTGATCCCCTGGCCGAAAGTATAGATTTCCCGGCCGCATTTCGCTCCCGAAACAACGACTTTTGTAGCCTGCTCGACCTAATGCGCGCAATTTCTTGGCGCGTGTGATATGAAAGCCTCGGCTTCGCCTCGGCCATATCACACACGCCAGGAAATTCAACTTTCTGGCCTTGGGTCGTAATATACTATCCAAGATGTTGATCAAAAGCGTTTCGGCAACGCTAGATTTTTCTATACATTCTTATTTTAAATGTGCCTTATGTTTTTTATTGACCTTTTAGTTGGTCCAACATACTTCTTTTCTCAATCTCTATAACATATTTCATATCAACGGCTTTAGTTTTCTCTTTTTGGTTTCTGAGTTTTAGAGGTTGGAGTTAATCTGTAAATCCATTTCATGTTGATATTTATTAATATTCTTTCTAATCCTTTGACGTATAACGGATCGAAAGGTAGAGAAACGAATTTTATTTTCTGTTTTTCAGGTTGAAGAAGCGACAATTTTTTCTCATATGTGCGTATATTGCATATATCAACTAAACCATTAAAACCATTCAAATCGGGTACGTTCCTTATGGGATCGTTTTTTTTTTCTGAAACCTTTTTTAATTCTAACGAAAATTAAGTAATCATGAACTATGAAACCTGAAATAATAATTTTTTGTTGTTGACGATAAGTCGGAAGAAATGAACCTAAATGTGACAGTGCTCCCTTTGTAAACCTCAAATTCTAAGGATTTATCATTTCTGATTGAGAATTGTGTCATCTAAACAGTTATCTTTCTCTATTTCTTATGTGAATTTAATCTAAAGGCGATGGAAATTTTAAAAGTTGACTTTCTTGGTATCAGAAACAACAAATATATCATCAACATACCTGTACCACACTCTCGGAGTGAAAGAAAGAGGGGGTGCGAACTTGAATTGTATTTTTCAATACGATTGGTTTTCTGAAGCTCACGGATGACTGAAGCAAGTGAAAGGTCATATGTTAATCGACAGAAATAATTTTCTGATCTTGGATGAGAATTGTGGCGACATCTGCTTTGAAGACAAATGTCGTGCTCGTATTATTGAAGTCACAATGATAACGACTAATTTTTGTTTCAATTGACGAGGCTTTTACGTGATAGAAATCCATTTTCACAAATACAAGTAAACAATGATTTTTATTGAAATATATTATTAAATGCTCGACGCGTTTCGATACACAGTATCTTTATCAAGAGCGAATGAATACTACAAATATATCTTACTAACAAATTTTTATATATACTAAAGAGGCAATCCACTCAGAGACAGAGATACAAGATTTTATTTATTTATTATTTTATTATATCAATACTATAATCGATAATTTGTTAACACAAAATATGACGAATCCACGAATTAAATACGACACTATGACTTTACTAGATGTTTGCATATCTTGGAATTATTTTTTATTTAACGATTGTTTTTATAAAAGTGATGGGGGACTTGTAATGGGAAACCACTTAAGCCCTCTTTTAGCAGAAATCTTCATGGATAACATAGAAAAAACTATTCATAAACACCCGCTTAGTAAACAATTCCTATATTGGTATCGATATGTCGATGACATTATTGTGTGTTTGACAGGAATAAACAGACAGTTCACTGTATTCGAAAATTTCATCAACAACCTGCACCCAAAAATACAATTCACTTCTGAAAAAGAACAGAACAGTTCGATCAATTTCCTAGACCTTACAATAACAAGGTTAAATAATAAACACCAGTTTTCAATTTATCCTAAGCCTTCTCATACAGATATCACAATTCATTATACATCGGCACATCCTTACCAACATAAAGTTGCAGCATTTAACAGCTATATACATAGACTCTTGAACACACCGATGTCTAATGATAATTATTTCAAAGAATTGAATTTGATAAAACAGATCGCAATAAATAATGGTTATGATGCAAATTTAGTTAGCAGCATACTACATAAGAAAAATTAGCTTTACAACATATATATCCAATCTGAACACCAAGACAAGAAATTCAATAGTTTAACAAATAAAGGCAATATTAGCAATAATGTGAAATCCTTCTTAAAAATTCAAATTTAAATATAGCGTTCAAAACATCAACAAATTTAGGTTCATTTATCAGGAATTATAAATCTCCAATTAATAAAGAAAATAAATGAGGTGTTTATAGATTGGATTGTGCAGATTGCATTTGTTTTATATAGGCAGAACAGGAAGAAATTTTAATGTTAGAATCTCTGAACATAAACGCAGTTTCATCAATGGAAAAACCGATTCCAAATATTCAAAGCATCTTAGGATATATGGTCACTCTTTCAATTCAGAATTAAAAATCCTATATTCTGAGAAGAGAGGTATAAAACTCAACATTCTGGAAGCACTTGAAATTAACAGATTTAGGAATTCACAGGAAATTCTTAATGATCAGGTAGACATAAATAACTCACCGTTATTAAATTCATTTCCTAAACATTAGTTAAGTACGGATAGCTCTGAGTGAATTGCCTCTTTGGTATATATATATATATATATATATATATATATATATATATATATATATATATATATATATATATATATATATATTTTGTTAGTAAGATATATTTGTAGTATTCATTCGCTCTTGATAAAGATACTGTGTATCGAAACGCGTCGAACATTTAATAATATATTTTAGTAGAAATCATCATTTACTTGTATTTGTAATTTTTGTTTGTCTGTTTCTACCTTCGAACAACCATACAGACAATTCCTTACTTTCAGCCCGTTGTAATGAATCACCTCTCATGATGTTGTAGATATTTTTTAAATTTCTGGCACTGAAGCGGTCAAGAGTTATTTTTTACATTAGCTAAGCTCAACAAATGGTTAGTGGTGCTCTTCATGTTAAATATGCCAAACTTAAAAGACATGCCACATACAATTATAACTTCAAAAGATAAATGTCAAAAACACATGAAACATTAGGTTAGTTAGATTATTTAATCTGGGTTTTGATAGATTTTGAAAATTTGTGTATTTACTTATCCAATAAGTGGTTCCAGATTCGATGAAACTACAGCTATGATTTTATTTCTTGAAATTCCTATATAAATATAAATTCATCCTAACGAAAGCAAAATATTTTTTCAAACTATTCTCCTATAGTTGAAGTAGCAATGTTTGTATTCTTCTCACCTGTTGGAAAGTATTTTCGTGGATATCTCTCAAATAAACTCCATTACATTTGGCTTTTCTTCTATCCCAGAGCGGAAACATTTTAGTATAAGCGAAGAAATGGTCATATTCTGCCTTCCATTTGTAGGTGGGTTTATTATTGAAACAAGTCATTTGGGGTTCCAGAGGCATTGGCTTGTGTTGCTGAAAATATAAACACATATAAGCTACTTGAATGATAATAGTTAATGAATACTACAAATGATTCGAATATTATAAATGAATATTACCCCAAGTGATAAATCATAAAAATTAGAAAAATACTATAATTTGAAGCATTGCTTGCAATTTTCGACTACTTTATACTAGAGAAGCCCATAAGGGCCTGGCAGTTCAAAATAAGGGTAATACATTAGAATATGGTAGTTAATCTATATTGCCATTACTACGTGATAGTTAATCATGATGATGAAAAGTCAATAAAATCTCTTGTGATAGTATAATACATAGTTTTAATTTCTTATAATCATAATACATTAGACCCTATTGAGTACATCCATCGTATATTCAATCCCGTCGTATTGAGTTCAGGCGGGTTAATCAGAATCTGAAAAGTGTGAAATTCAATCATATTATTATCTGAACGTGACATAAGTGAGTAGGTGGTATTCAAACATAGAAACGAGTGATCTTAGCATTGTCGAGTGCGGTCGAATTTTTTTCATTATGAAAAAAACTATCCGAAAAAGATAGAAAAATTAAAACCAGCTGATTTCCATCAGCTGAAGTAGCGAAACTCGTCAATAAAGTGTAACGTGCCGACGTCGAGTAAAACATCTATAGATTAGTGTCATACGCGTCGGACGGATCACATCGAACGCATTCTATTGAAGAAAGTACGTTTACACTTTTGTAGTAATTAGAATGCCGACACTGAAATTACAACAGTTTCTCTATAAAGCATGCAAGAATCCGTTCCGTGCGGTTCGTCCGATGCGGAACTGTAAACGCTTACCAGTGGTTTATGTAGAGAGATCCGAACGACATGTAAGAATTAAGTACGAGGATCTACAGTTCGATTATAATTCCTCAAATTAAGATGAAGATTTTTTGCATTCACAAAAGTTCTATACGAACTTGTGTCACTTTAAATTTGTCATTCTTTTGGTGAGAATATTTTTTCTCTTGTAACCTCTTATAAATATCTGACGCGCCTAAACCAACCTTTATCTTTATTTGCGATTAATTTCGAATTTCGAAATGACTTTTGAGTAGTGAGATAACCCAGCAAAACTGGGTCATCATTTAAGTATGTGCGACTGATAAGTAGACTGTTCAAGAGTACGGCATGGAGCGTGTTGCAACAGTTACCAGGACTGTTATCTTCAACAAAACGTCCACCGAGGTCTCACTGTACCGTGAAATGAATTGCGGGATCCACTGATTAAATCGCATAATCTGAATATTTCAAGAACTGTTGGAAACAGGTTGCATGAAGTGAATATTCATTTCAAAAATCTTGACAATTCAGTCATGTGGAATAAGTACCAGATGACTTTTCCAATGTCTTATTACCATACCACTTAAGATTGTACTCACATATCAAACGAGTGCATCTAGAACAAACTGTTAATGTCCACAGGTAGACCAGAAAGTTCACTACTACGCATTGAGGCACTGTGGCTGGTTAGGAAGAGACCTGAATGCCAATTCTGACGTCAGGTAAAAAAAAACCCTCGCGCTCTGTGATACCATATGATTCATTAATTAGGAAAAACTTTTTTTACTAATTTATGATAATGCCGCTTTTCTCACTTTAGCTACTACAACGAATTCCTTGAATCAGTATGTCATCAATGTTTTACCGTGGCCAGCTCAATCGCCTGACCTGAATCTCACTGGCACGCTTGAGATACATTGAAGAGAGGAGTCATACTGGATCAACACGGTTTCAGAATCGAAATTGTTTTGTTTTTGTCCTTTGATTGACTTGACGTATTATCTCGCAAATCAATGACTTAATTTTGAGCATATCTTTGTATTATCTGATGATGGTTATTATAGAAAACCTGCCTCCGTTGTCGATTGTAAAAGATTTTGAAAGGAGGAATATCTGAAAATCATTTTGTACCCATAGTTTCACTATGCTAGAGGTTACATTAAGTGACGAACCAAAAAATATGGTTAATAGCATGATTCATGGTTGATCTAAATTGAGCTTCGAATCTTACAAGGTTTTTTCGTTTTTTCGCGACTCGCTCTGTATCAGATAGACATCGTAGTTGGTTTTTCTAAAATACCTTTGCATCAGAACATCGTATATGCGTTTCAATATTCTTCAATTTTACCATACATACACGGATCATCAAAATTCTAAGGTATTTCTAGCATACAAGCAAACTTAAAATCTTGAATTCTGTTGGGGTTTAATCTAAAACGGAACAAGAAAAGGGAACATCCTGGAATTTCAGTTTTATATTTGAAGGCTCAGTCCCTTTCTTTTTGAGTAGGAAAATTTTTCACAATGTATTTAGGAAAATTTCAATATCTTGTCATAAAATAATACACACCATTTTCTGCGTTTTAACGAGTACTAAGATGATCTATTTTCCACAAAATCAATGCTAATGATAAATGTTTACTTGAATCGACGTTCCTACTTTAGTTCTCTATTATTATTGAAATGATAATGTACTTATACAGCAACATTACCGGTATGATGATTAACTAGCTCCCCACTTGTCGATGCAGAAACATGGTGAGAATTAGGATATCTCAATATTTTCATCTATACTTGACAGAAAAGCTATTTTTATTTTCTTGAAACGAATACGATGATTGGGATTTCCGTTTTTTATATATATTTGTATTAATTTTATGAACAAAATATCAGATGGATTTGTGAACTTGACAGTGAAAGATACGTGACGGGAGTGGAGTAGCTAATTATTATTCATGCAGCTGTTCTGGTACATCATAAATATTACCCAAAAGCTATTTGTAATGTGTATTTTATACAGGGTGGTAGAACGAGAATTTAACACATCGATTTTCTGGTTTTGAAATAAAAATATGGAAAATCGCTCGGGCCCGTCGATTTTTGATTCAAGGGGAAAGAACTTTTCCGATTTTTTCATCCCCGCAACTTCAACTCCTTAACAAGGGTGAGCAAAACCCCACGATTCTGAATAGGAAAGAGGAGTGTTGCGATATTGCATTTTGAAGATCTTATCGAGTACTATCTCACCCTAAAATTCTGCTTCAAAATTTTTTTCGTTAACGAAATGGCAGCTAAAAAAAAGGAAGACTACTTACTTTTGTGATTAGTTTATGAGTGCTGAAAATAGGCACCATACCTCTATCGTGAATTATCAGGAACGTTGAAACTGTGCCAAAGTTATTATAAATTTGTAGTAGGATTAAAATTGTGTATTCCGTAGAAGAAAGGGTGGAAATGATGAAATTATTTTTCAGAAATAAAGACTCTGCGCGATTAAAAGCGGTTTTATCTCACGAACGACATTCTGAAAAAAATGTATACGCTGCTTACGTTGTGCAACTAGTTGCTAAATTTGACGCTATTGGTTCGGTCGGCAACAAAAAGAGGGTAAATGAAGGAGAGGAAGCGAGGAAAGTAGCTATCTTAGGTCACCTAGCGATGGATCCTACCCTTAGTACTAGGAAATTGTCCAATGTGTCTGGTGCTTCACGAACAACAATCATGAGAATTTTAAGAAATCATAAGTTTCATCCTTTTAAGATACAACTGGTTCAGGAACTGAATAAGGGTGATTTCGATCGCCGACTCATGTTCTGTGAAGTGGTCAGTGAAATTATTAACAATAATCCAAACAACATGTTCAATATCTATTTTTCGGATGAGTGTTCATTTTACCTTAACGGCACTGCAAACAGGCATAACTGTCGGCACTGGTTAGATGAAAATCCAAGACTATTTCGAGAAGAGCATACTCAGCATCCCCAAAAGCTGAATGTTTGGGCGAGTATTCATGGCAATCACATCATCGGCTCTTTTTTTTATACTCGGTAATATTACTGGCCAAATTTATAAAGAACTACTACAGAACGCTATTTATCAAGCCCTTGTATTATTATCGGATAATGAAGAAGACCATAAAACGATCATTTCTCAACAAGGTGACGCACCACCTCATTTCGTTCAACCTGTGCGTCAGTCCTTAGATGAAAATTTTCCTCAGGCCTGGATTGGAAGAAGGGGACATATTGAGTCGCCATCCAGATCACCTGATCTGACGCCACTAGACTTTTTTATATGGGGTTACCTGAAACCTAAGACTTACGCTACCCAATCTGAGTCACTGGATGATTTGTGAATTCGGATCATTTATGAATGCTGCCAAATTGAGCCAGAAATGTTGAGTAATGTACGCAAACGATTCGAGCAAAAGTTATTTTACTGCGTGGAAGTGAATGGTGCCCATTTTCAGTACTCACTAAAATAATCACAAAAGTAAGTAGTTTTCCGTTTTTAAGTTGCTTCAGAACTCACAACCAATCAGCATGAAAATTTTTCGAATAAGTCCCTGCATGAAAAAGGGCCTGCAGAATGTGAATCTATTTTTTGCTCAACTTCAATGGGATACGAAATATCGAAATCCTGAAATATACAGAATTCCGGAATAATACGAACACAGATATCTGAAATCCGTTTTCGTTAATGAATTTTTATCGAAGATCGAACTCGGGAGAGTGGGGATCATTTGTCTTCATCTTCAATATATCCTAAAACTGCCGTACTGAAACATCGAATTTGGCTTCACCCAACATTTTCGGAAAATTTAATTTACATATGGAATCGATTCCTAACTTCCGTTATAGAATACAAGTTCGAATGAAACCTAGCGCTGATGATAGACTCAAGTTTTCTCGGAGAACCTCGTTCTGGAAAAAATAAATCTGCGTATTGAACGAAATATTTCTACTTCTTTCAAAAATGAATGAATTTAACTTATAGAAGTTTCCATATGATCCATGATTCAAAGTGTGAATAAAACGTATCCCCCCCTATCCCTTTTGAATTAATCGCCCATCAAGAACATATTTCCATACGTTCGAATGCTATAAATATGCCGCCAACTGTGACCCAAATGGAACGGAGGAAGATCCATCTATGCTGCGGCCATAATTCAATTGCTTTCCATGCCCTGTGAAAAATGTCCTCGCACAGAAAAGGCGTTTAATTCTGCTGCAACTCGCGTATAATTTATCTGCCCCCGCGGATTATTACATTACACTGCTCAAAATCTTCTGCAATTTATATGCATAGTTGAAATTCACGAGCAGAATTAAATGGGGTTGAAGTTACGGTGTTGGGTATTTTTTTGTCAAGAGATAGCCGCTTAATCCAAGATAATAATCATGCGCGTCACAATCAGGCCTGAGCTAATTAGCGTGAGCTCAATTATAAAAAACATTGGCCATATTTTAATTTCTGCAGAGATCATCTCTCCAATTATATAAATTTTATTCAATATAAATTACCTGGGAATTTTAAATCATAACACTTTAAAACAAGATTTAATACATTCATCATTGCCTTTCCCTGCTTTTCGTTTAATGCTAATAGTTCTATTTAATTTTTCATTCTGGTGATATAGTTTGTGTTATCATTCTCTAGGTGAGGGGTGCTCAAACGGTCGATTGCGAGTGCTTTTTGAATAGATCTCGCAAAGAAAAAAACTTTTAATAAATAACTAAACTACAAAAGTTTATTACGTAATAAAATTACAAAAAGCCAAAAGGCGGCTCTATCAAAGAAATACGTGGTACTTGTCAAAGAAAAGCCGCGTTTCTTATTCTTGCCGCTTTTCTAGAAATTTTGGGCTACGCGTTTGGCGAGAAGATTTTTCTATCAAGCCGATATAAATGTTGCGCCTGCAGGAATTGGAGACATTCTGAATTGTAACTTGAAGGCAATACTACGTCGATACAAAGTTTATTATTGAATAGTACAAAATGAGTGCAGCGAAGAAATCTGAAACATAACTTTTTAATAACGATTGGGAGGAAGAATTTTTCTTTTGTATGGTGAGGGATAAGTGCATTTGTCTTATTCAACGTGTGTCAGTTGCATTACCTAAGGGTGGTACCTTAGAGAGGCATCATAAAACGGTTCATAAAAACTATGAAAAGAATTTTCCGCCACAGAGTAAATTGAGAAAACAAAAAGTACGTGATTTGATATCTTGTTTGAACAAAGAACACACCATGTTTTTAAGACCAGCCAAACAATCAAATGCTGCTACAATCGCGTCATTTAAAATATCTCATATGTTGGCGAAATACAAGAAACCTTTCGAAGAAGGATCGGTTGTAAAGGAAGCATTTATTGAAGCGAGTGAGACTTTTTTTGGAGATTTTGAAAATAGAACAGAAATCATGTCTGCTATTACAGAACTTCAATTATCTCGTCCGACAGTCACAAGGCGTGTTGAAGTCAAGAGTCATGCCATGGCAGATAAACTAAAACATATCATGTTTACATACTTTTCGTTACAGTTCGACGAATCTATCGATATGACAGACGCTGCCAGCTGCGTATTTTTATACAGATGGTATTCAATGACATGTTAGCTAGGGATGAGTTTTTGACAATCATTCCTAATAAGGGGAAGACCCGTGGCGAAGATATATATGAACCTTGTCTTCAATTTTCTAAAAAACTACAAGTTACCAATAAATAAATTAGTGTGCATTACAACCGATGCAGCACCAGCACTTCTGGGCATTGCAACAAAAATTGTGAATTCCATCCGTGCATGTAGCTTGCAACGGCGGCTCTTCAAGTTGCAGTTGGAAGATAGAGAGTCAGCTGAACACACTGATTTAGTTCCTCACATATACTTCAGGTGGTCGAGTGGCAGAAAATTACAAGAAAGATTTCGAGAATTATTGCCCGAAATAACAGCTTTTCTAGACGGAAGAGGTGAAGACACTCAGATGTTGAAAAACGAAAAATAGCTGACTCATTTGGCATTTTTGACTGACATCATAATGCACTTAAACACCATTAACTTAGAGCTTTGAGGTAAACAAAAAACTATAATTGAGATGATTAGCGCAGTA
Source organism: Cryptolaemus montrouzieri (assembly GCA_013387265.2). Taxonomy (NCBI): domain Eukaryota; kingdom Metazoa; phylum Arthropoda; class Insecta; order Coleoptera; family Coccinellidae; genus Cryptolaemus; species Cryptolaemus montrouzieri. Next base: position 110,550,970 of record JABFTP020000185.1, read on the forward strand.
AACGCATTAAAAAGTAAATTGCAACTTATGATAGATCAACTCATAAGAAAGGATTTGAAACATTTTCCGTATTTGAAAGCAAGGATTCCTCAGTTGAATTATGGTTAGACTAAATTATCAAATATTCTGGGACCATTCGAAATGCATTTTTATGGTTGCAGTAAATTGGTAAATATAGCATCATTTATGAGTTATCCTTTATCATGTAAAAACATTGAGGAATTAGCTACTGAAATAGCAAGTTTAATATGAACTCATGTTGTGTTGAAAATGACTTGGTGCAGATTATATCAGATATACATCTAAAAGCTACAGCATCTGATACAAATTTTAGGTGTTTTATATCTGAAGATAAATATCCGAATCTAAAGCAAATCGCCCTTCAACTGACGGCAATGTTTCAGTCAACTTACTTGAGCGAGTATGCATTTCCTGAAATGAAAGATAATTAAGTCAAAATATCGCAATCGACTAACTGACGATCATATGTCACCATGCTTTTGATTAGCACTCAGTGGTTACTTACCATCTTATGAAAAATATGCTAAGGACATGCAGTGCCACGCTTCAACATCAACATCAACGTATTATTTCGATTTACGTTACGTATGATAAATTACCTAAATTTATTTTTTCCAAAAATAAAAATTCTTTGAACATCCTCATGGTTTCATCTAGTATGCTGGTGCAAATTTACACAAAACATCCTAAATGTTTTCAATTTTCAATGCTCAAAAATTTAGACGATTTCATGAAATGTTGTTCGCTTTCAACTTTATTGATAAACTTGTACACTCCTGGTAGCAGTACACAGGACCACATTTTTGGTCTAAAATAGCTACTTGAGAATCATTAAAGAAAAAATAAAGAAATGTAAATCGACTTGAAGGAAGCTCTCAATAGAATCCCAAGAAACACCGTAAGACAAAGCTTATAGTAAATAGGACTGAAACTGACTCAAAGTATTAGGAGTTTATACTTTGAAAACAAAATTAAATAAGAACTGAGAAAATATTCCCAGTAAATGAATGAGTTATACAAGAAAGTATTCTGAATACGTCATTATTTATAGTTGTAATAGATGAAATGATGAAATATATAAAAATGAAAATCAGAAAAGTGCACGAAGGTTATAGAAGTCTGCGTGCGCAGATTACTTATTACTAGGTAATAATACGTATGAGATAATGAAGACATGGAGGGGAAACTTAAATAGTAGTGCGAATAAATTGTATTACTTCAATTTCGTTTGTTGGTAGAGGGTAGATAGGTGAAAAAACAAAAATAATTATTTTATTTTTGGGACAATATGACGGCCTGTTCTCACCTATGGAGGTGAAAGTTGGATAGTAAATAGGGCACAGAAAAGGAAGCTAATAGAGCTAGGAATGAACTACCTGCGAAGGTTAAAGTATAACGTGATCTACGAAAATACGAAATTACTTTCATTACCTATAACTTTCACAATTATTAAGATCAAACTTTCATTTAAAATTCCTTGAAATGCTAAAGGATGATGGAATACAAGAATTGTCATCTCATTTCATTTTCGGTACAATTTAGAATGGCCGAGAGGCTCAAAGGTACACTACACTTTCAATTTGCTGGAATTTTTATTCATGGAATATGATTGAAAAAAACTCTACTTTCTGATTATTATAAGCTATTCAACATGAAAATTCACAAAGAGTTTATGAAACTGTGAAGCGAAGAAAATTCCAGTTTAGTATGCGAAGCGCAAATTGGAATTTTTGTTTCACCTCATAACTTCCAAGATCCTAGAGGGATGATCTCTCTTCTAGACTCAAGCGTGAGTAAAAAAGTTGGAACATACGAATGTCGTCCTAAAATTGGAGAAGATTTTTTTCGCATTTCTCAAATAATTCGAGAATCACTCAATCGATAGAAACTATATTTGGTATGCGTAATCGGGTGCGTTATTCACGTTTTTTAGTGATCCACTCAATGGCTTTGACGTTTTACAAGTGTAAAAACTCGAACGTGTTTTTAATCAACCATAATTCTTCAACTGTCTGCTTTTCAGCAAAACTGTTTTAAAAAATGAGTAGATAGACTAATTATCAAACTTTTTTGTCTCATGAGAAATGTTGATAAATGAGAGTTTCAATCACAAAAAACAGTTTTTTCATGATTTCATTTCTTCAACCACCTAGCAAGTCAAAAATATATTGACTATGTTGGCTTTTGATTTATTTCTGTAGTCTGGCAGATTGTCATTTCATTATGCTTGACAACCTCTTGTTGACCAAATGATGTTTTTTAGGTTACTAAATCGGATCAAGCAAAAAAGAAATTAAATATTCAGTTGTACAAAAATCGAAACATTCTAAGAAAACATTTGATAAGTTTATCACAATGACTATTAAAAAAAACTAAAACAGGTTGGCAAGTTGGAAACATAAATAAGAAAAAACAAATCACTTGAGAATAACGATTAATCAGTTTACACCTGAAATTTCATTCAACTATAGTAAATGTTCGAAAATTTTACCATTTTGTTGATTACAGGAGTTAATCCTCTTTAAGAAATTAAATTGAACCCTTGGCATTACTTCAGGGTCATTTTTGAAGAGTTGGCTGCATTTAAAATTCTCATGTGTATCTCTTCTCGGGTGTCAATTGGAGAAGAGTAAACTCTAGATACACGGTGTCAAGTCGGGATATCGTGCTGGCCAACTTGCAGGAGCATCTATGATGTGTACTTGTAAAAGCATGTGGATTTTCGACATTGTACATGTGTTCATTGTAGAGGTTAGTGATGCCAGACCTAGTAAAAGTGCATTCGTCAGTAAATAGAATATTCCTACTGAAGTGGATATCCTGAGTTCTCTTCTCTTGAATAAATCAGCAGAAAGTTAGGCGATTCTCAAGATCGTTGGGAAGTAATTCCTGAATTTCCTGAATGTGATAAGGATGACATAATTGTACCTTCAAGACATAGGAACGACGAACTGTAAATCTAAACTCCGCGTGCTTAATTGTGGGTTTTATTAAACCATGTCCAAAATTTATTCTTCGCGTTCTACCGTCCTTGCTGTTCGTTGTCGTCCTCGATCAAAATTCCTGGGCTTGAAGGAAGCATTCTCGAGGAGGCGCCTCTCCAGATTTCCAAACTTTTGGTGGTTTGGCACTATGCGTCCTGAAAATCTTTCAGCATATACTCTAGCGCTTTCACGACCATTGCCTCGATAAAATCCATACACCATAACCATATCAACCATTTCAGTGTAACTGTACATATCCGAGCCTAATAGCGATAAAAACACTAATATATCTAGTTGAGAACTCAAGGAACACTGTTGTATCAACAATTGGTTGTCAAGCCTAATAAAATGACAATCTGCCAGACGACAGAAATAAATCCGAAGCCAACATGGTCAAATGTGATACTTTTGACTTGCTTGGTGGTTGGAGAAATGAAGTCATGAAATTGTAAAACTGTTTTTTGTGATTGAACCGTTCATCATAGCAAAATTTCTCAAGAAATGAAAAAGGTCGATAATTGGCCTAGCTACTCAATTTTTCAAACAGTTTTGGTCAAACGCAGACAGTTGAAAAATTATGGTTGATTAAATACACGTTCTAGTTTTCGAGGGACACTTGTAAAACGTCAAGGTCATTTATTGGAACACTAAAAAACGTGAATAACGCACGCGATTACACTTACCAAATATGGTTTCCATGAATCGAGTTGTTCTTGAATTATTTGAAAAATTAGAACGAAATCTTCGGATTTGGCGACCTCTAGCGGCCATCGAAGAAACTTTTCATATATGAGAGCCTAAATCGTCTTATTTCGAGCTGAAGAATCTGTGGTATAACGTTGTACGTGCAATTCACGGACACCCCGTTTATATCTACAGATTTGAGTGAGGATGATATACATCATGAAAATGGTATATTTTGTATAAAAGAACCGTGCGATGTCCTGAACCTCTCGTACTTTCGGATGTAAATCGAACTCGGAAAGAAGTTACTTTCGGTACGATCGACATGGACTTGATTAAAAACGAAAACTATTTTTTGAGTGTAAGTGCAACTTCACATGGATTGTCAGAATAGTACCTTCAAACAGCATAAAACTTTGGGGATCAAATAATACTTAATAAAGCCTATTTTGATTTGGACTTATCTTTATCGTATTCACAATGAAATTTGATTTAAGTACATTGATTTCCACCAGAAATGTTCTCATGATTGAATTCAAAAATTTAACCGTTCTCAATTATGTGCTAAAATTTAGTAGTATATTCAAGTTAACTGAGGCTGATATATCATAGTTATGGTGGAATGCTACGAATAAATGGAATGGAATAAATAAAGCAGATTTTATGTTAGAAATTTATATGAATTGTTCAAAACTTTCAATATGGTTTACTTTCAATCGTAAAAAATTCGAATAAAACCGCAATGAAAAGCAAATTTCGCCAAAACTACCTCTAAAATCGATTTAATTTTATTGGGCATCTGCATAAAACTAGCTTTTGGGAATGACAAACCTTCAGTAGAGCATAAATCTTTTAGACAGGCCATAAATTCGGTTTTCCAATATTTCTTGGCAATTCGATATTCAACGCTTTAGTTGCCCGAAAAGAAACAAGTTGTAGGTACTGAATTGTATCATTTCCTTGACTGTTTTGTTGTAACTGTCAAGAGCCGGTATCAATGCTGAGAACTCACAAAATTATTTCACTCTATTATTCGGGAAATTTTTCACTAAACAATATAAAAATTTTACAGATGGAATAGATTATCCTATTATGATCTTTTACTCGTAACAGAGTATCTGAATTGCATCACATGAATGTTGTTGCTATAGGTTGAAATCTTAAAAATACTTCAATTGGTAGAATAACATATTCATTTCCAAGTTTCAAAAACGAATTTTGAGACAATACCGATGACAATTGGTACCACTAGCAGCTCTATTTATCTTTATATTAGAGCTTTTTCTCCATTTGTTTTTGAATAATTTGAGATTACTCTAGCGGTTTGGACCTGGCGGAAACGGCTCTATCGGCTTAGTCTTGGGTATCCAATATTATAATTTCTGGAGTGTCCACAATCGGATATGGAGCATATTCGTAATATTTCCGACTCATTTGATTATCATATTACTTACAAATGTTCCAGTTTAGATCAGGTACAATTGTGTTGTGATAAAAGTAAGATTTTTTGGTCGAAATGGGAAAGCCTGATACAATAAAATTGATCCATGCCTGTTTTCATAATTCTAGCCCTCATATTGTTTGTTGCTATGGATTGTCCTTGCCAAGCTGTTATCTGAGGATTTCATTACCTAACCATTTCCATGTTTCATTGGTGTTGAAATTTTTATCAGCTTCTTTTACCATCGTCGGTGTAGTTCTTTCTCACGCCATTCTCTTATTCAATCCTTTTTCTTTTTCGATTTCAACTTTTCATTCATTATTATTACCTTTTTGATACAAATTACCTGTGTTAGGGAAATGTCCATCAATGGCGATGGTTTTCTATATTCAAAAATCCTCTTCTTTTATATTTTAAGTTTTGTATAGACGGTCTATGTTGACTCTTGGATTTGGTGCACCAAGCATGTTTAGTAGGTTTCAAGTTTTATCGGTCAAGTTTCTTGATTTCAACTTGTGTTCATTTGATGGTGCAGAATCAGTATTGAATGGCAAGAATAGCGGGAAATGCAATGGTGGACATTTTATTTATGGCGCTCAGTTCGGTCTTATGATTAGCTTTCACTCTTCTGCAATATTCTAGTCTTGCTGAGACAGATGAGTATTGTGTGAAATTTCATGATCAGGTGAGACTGTGTGGTAATGTTTTCTAGACAGCTCATCCATTAGAGGTGGTGTTAATCTTACTGTTCTATTAATTGTGGACAGTGCTTTAACATCCAAATCATGCACAAAATTTCTTGGTATTCATGTCGACAGTGGACTGACATGGTCAGAACAGGTTGAGCATGTGTGTAGGAAATTGAATAAAGCTTATTTTGCTTTATGTAAAATAAAAGATTCGCTGCCAGTTACGTCCCTGATGACAGTGTATTACAGTCTTGTTCATAGTCATTTGTCTTATAATGTTGTATTATGGGGAATTCAGTGGATGTAATAGGGTTCTCATTCTTCAGAAACGAATTCTGAGAATGATGTTCAATATAAACCCCAGAATGTCATGTAAACCTGTTTTCATTGAGAATGCCATTTTGACATTTCCATGTGTGTATATTTATAGATGTTTAGTGTATTTAAAGGATAATGAGGCTAACTTTTCGAAACTCTATGTATCACGATTATGCAACTAGAAGTCAGTCAACTCTTCTCTTGCCGAAACATCGTACTTCAAAATTTGAGAACTCTCCAACATACCAGAGTATCAAATTTTTCAATACTTTACCTCACCATCTGAGAGTTAAGCCTACAAAAGTGTTCAAATCTGTTCTTAAGTCTTTTCTTCTGAGAAAGGCATATTATTCTATTAAAGAATTTATGGAGGATGATACTCTCTCATGACATGTCCTATATACCGATGTATCTTGTAGGATAAATAAATATTATTATTATTATTATTAATTCACTTTGCATCAGTCCTCTTATTTTTCAGCAGGGCCTCAAACGTTTTCTTTCCTTGCGTCTTATCTTCCTCTACATGGGGTTACTGCCTCATATACTAGTATTTTCTTGAGGATTGTCTCATTTCCACCCATATCCAAACCAGAGTGGAGGGTCTCAGACTTCTGTTATTTATGGTGACCTTGACCCTTCTTTCACTAAAACTCATTTTCTCTGAGCCTAGTCTCCAGGAAAACTTCATATTGAGCATAATTCATAGGTCATTAAATGATGAACTTCAAGTTCATCTTACATAAGTTTATAATGTATTCTTCATTTCACTCAATGAAGATTATGACCTCCATCCTTTGACAACAGCGCTCTCCGAATAGAAGTGTAATTTCGACTGGAGTGTTTAAGAATGGACTTTCAATCATCCACATATCTCAACGCTAAGTATCTATTTTTCTGCTTGCTTTATCAGTTCATCAATACACAGTAGTGGAAACAATTATTCGCCTTGCCAGTAGCCGAACGTGACGTTTTCTCCTATATTGTAATGCAATTCAGACGCACACGACTGCTTGTGCCTTTAGCATATATTGTATCCATTATATGAAGGAACGAAGGAACCTCATACCTCTTCTGAGTATATCGTATTTCCCGAGGTGTTATTGAATGGCTGCTCAATGTTCAGATACTTTTTGAGCACAAAAGCCCCCGCCATCAGGCGAATATTTTACGCTGTATCCGTAAACAATCCTACTTGGTAGGTTCCACTTCGCAATCAGTTCCTAGTGAACATTATGAGACTATATTTGCAAGCAAAATGTAGAAGATTCGTGTCGATATCTTTCTCCTCCGAAACAATTTACAATATATTTCTTCCGAATTATTTGTTCAAACAATTCCAAAATAATTCGAACAAATTGATTTTCACATGAATCCTAACATTTTATCTGTCTTGATGTCACAGCTCTCACTTTATATCACGCTCTATTAATGTTGAATTTTATACAGTATGCTTCATAAGAGGGCTACGGCTCCGGCTAAAACTGTGGCAATTGAAAGGATTTGCTTAGCCATTGCGCAGGAACCCTCATAAGTATTATAAATTTCCCCCGTGGCTTTACTCATTGCCAATGTGCAAGAATCTAAACTGTAGTTCCACAGTAAGGTTCCACAATTCCACGGTGTAGTTCAATCTCAGGTTGTCGAGGTAGCCGTAGCTTTCGCAATTTCAATACAGTGTTAATGTTGGAAACTGTTTTCATCCTCAGTTCTCAAGGACAATTATTCATAATAATGTAGCAAGGAGTACTACTTACAAAATGGCGGGGTTTGCATAAATTGGTACTGGTATTTGTACGAGGCTGCAAATCCTTTTTAACATCTTTGTACTATATACTAATATACCATATGTTCCAAGTTTGCTGGCGAGCTTATTATTATCAAGGACCTGTTATGCACCAACATAATTACCTTTGGGCTTTATCTTTTTCCTTCTGCTGGCGCTGAGTTCCATTCTTTTTCGCTATATAGACTGATCGGCTTAGTATTTGAGTGTAGATACGGTAGTTCAATTTGAAGATCAAGCTTCATGTTCGTCCCACCAGTTACCTTGAGTCACATAGCGCATTTCGGAAGTGTCCACCACCCTGCAGAGGTTTTTATTCTAAATAAGTTCTTCATTTAGAAATACTTCAAGATATTTGGCAACCATTATGATTTTGGGAGTTCCAGAAAAAGAGCGAGGAAATGTTGAAGTCCTGCTTCTCATAGGAGGTACTGTGGTAGTTTTCGTGGACCTTTCCACTCCTGTAACAGGTACGGTTAGAGAAATTTGCAGTTCACTGTTTAATTTCTACTGTCAGTGACTATTACTGAATGTTCTTTACTCTTGCGTTCTGATCTGATCAGAGTCCGGTATACTGATCTTTTGCTCTCTCAAGGTGCATTCGATTTTTCTAGAGGGGGTACATTGAACAAATTGAAATTTATTTCACAACAATCAAGCAGAACTAATATTTTACCTGTGTAGTATAGTTTAAATATCATTCATTAAAATTCATTATTGAAAGGGAGACCTCGTTCTACTGAATTATAAATATAAATATAACATGAATCTATCGAAGTCGGCAAACTCAATTCGATATATTCAACAAAACTTCATTCTAGACGTGAAAACATCAGTGGTTCACGAAAACAGTTCCATCGCGTATGAATATCGATTATCAATTTCAATTAGCATAGTTAACGACGTTTCGAATCTCCGTTTTCGGATCCTCATTTAATTATTCATGATTGTCACTCTAACAGCAGCGGAGAGTACGACGGAGTGATATATTACGAGGCATCTAATGAAATATGAGGAAGGAGAATTGATGTTTGTGGAGAAGCGCTTTGGTAAATGATACTTCTCTTATGTGAGGAGCATGTTAAGGAAATCAGATTTATGGGATCCTTTCAGAGTTGGAAGTAAATTAGGAGGAGAAACTATTCAACCCCTTTCATAATTTGTGAAGACCTTAGTACAGGAATACTTATAGGAAAACTTCGTTATTTTTTTATGTGTCTCTCAAGATCCGTATTTTCAGTAACCTGCGAAGGTATACTGGGTGATTGACCATTGGCGCGTGCTCTGTAGCTCGTACATTCTTGAAGATTTAATTTTTGTTCGAACGGTAATGTATTTAGAAAGTAAAAATCATTTTGAAGTAAACAGGGTGAAACAAGTTTCTATAAAAGAATCTTGGAAGATTTTTTCAGATTGGAAGACCACTTTTTGTTGAAGATTCAGAGCGTCCTAAACTCTGCTATAATGTATTTAAGTAATGAGTCTTTTTGGTGAGTAGTTTCGTCACAATATTTTTTTTCTGTAAAAATTCATCAAAATAGGCTCTCACATCATCGCATGCTCCTTCGGCCAGAGAGGATGAATACTTTTTTCCTTTCGTTTTCTTATTGCCCAAGGATAGCTTCATTGATGAATTGAAATAGATTATCCTCATTTTATACAGGAGTGACTCAAAAAAATTATTGAATATTGTAATTTTGAAAATATCATATCTTGATTTTTTTCAAATGGAACATCCTGTATTTTATTATTCATGTCGACGTATAAAATATTGTGCCACATTTTTGAAGCGGTAACCTTATCTTTATCTTCGACCATTTTCGAAATAAAGAAAAATGAACGAAAATAATAAAACCAGAGTTTACGAAAGAAGAGTTTATTAGTACATATTATTATACTTGATCAGAGAAATGGAGATATTTTAAGGTAGTCGTGTATGAAATACGTAAAAGATTGGTTTTCGGTGAGATGATCTACAAAGTGTTGAACTATTTCAATAAGTGTTCGAAATGTTGCCCGTTTCTTTGCAGACACAACTCAATCCTTCTGAGGAAAGACCGTTGAACTCTCCACAACATTTGCGGATTAATTGACTGAAAGGCGTCGACTATTCCCTGTCTCATATCCAACTGTGTTGTTAAAGGAATCTGGTAAACGATGCCATTAATATAACCCCACAAGAAAGAATCTAGACTTGTAAGGTCTGGAATCCTAGCTGGCAATCTAACAAGACCACCAAGTCCTATCCATTTGTTTGGAAATACATGATTCAAATGCTCCCTAACCTGATGTGAGTAATGTGCCGGTGCTCCATCCTGTTGAAACCACAAATCTTGTCTTATATGCTCTGGTACATCGGCAAATAACATTGGTAGATGATTTTGTAGAAAATCTAAATACATTTCACTATTGAGGTACCCGTCGAAAAAGTGCGGCCCAATTAGATATCGATTTACTATAGCGGCCTATCCATTCAAGGACCAACGATGCTGGTGATCTATTTGTCTCATGAGGTGTGGATTTTCCGTGGCGTAATGATGACAGTTGTGCCTGTTAACAAGTCCATTCTTGTGGAAAGTTGCTTCGTCCGAGAAAAGAACTCTGCTGAACATATTTGGATTTTCCGCTACTTTGTCACTTGCCCAATTGCAAAAATTGATTCGATCTCCGTAGTCTTGATTGTTCGGTTCCTGGTGCAGCTGTACATGATATGCTTGAAATTTATTCACTTTCAAGATTCTCTGGACGGTAGTTTGACTTATATGTGTTATATGTGTTAACCGAGAAATTTCTCTTTGGCTTTTATATGGGTCCTTTGTCACTGTCAACAAAACTGATAACTGGTTGTCTGCATCTGTAGCAATCTTAGGTTTTTTATGTTTTTTGTGAGCAATATTAGCTGTTTCGATAAATCTAATTAGAAGTTTTTCAAATCATCTTGCATCAGGATGCCTCTTATCAGGAAACCTCTGTGCATTAACTCTACTTGCCAATAAAGAATTTCTATCACACTCACCCAGAATAAAAATTATATCAACAATTTCTTCTTTAGAGAACTTCACGGCATTCAATTGAAAAATTGGGTTCAAACCTCACTTTAACAATGTTTAATAACGAAACACTGATATGTTCACTCTGTAAAATGAGTATGATATGTCCTGACAGAAGGCACAAATAAAAAAAAATGTCAACACATACCTCGATTTACCTTTTAATCATCTTGATTTTATCATTCGTTAAAAGAATTATCTTGTTTAGGCTTCATTTTTTACTACTTGAATCATTAAAGAAAAAAAACTTCTGTGCGAATAATGATGCATATTGATGAGTTTTATATGGTTTGTAGAATTTTCATCAAAATTTCTACAAATAATCGAATATTTCGAAAATGATCGAAGATAAAGATAAGGTTACTTCTACAAAAATATAGCACAATATTCTATGCGTTGACATGAATAATAAAATACAGGGTGTTCCATTTGAAAAAATCAAGATATGATATTTTTAAAATTACAATATTCAATGATTTTTTGAGTCACTCTTGTATGAAATGAGGATAATCTATTTCAATTCATCAATGAAGCTATCCTTGGCAATAAGAAAACGGAAGGAAAAAAGTATTCATCCTCTCTGGCAGAAGGGGAATGCGATGATGTGAGAGCCTATTTTCATGAATTTTCACGGAAAAAAAAATTTTGAGACCGAAGTACTCACCAAAAAAATTATTACTTGAAGTTATAGCAGAGTTTAGGCCGATCCTGAATCTTGAACAAAAAGTGGTCTTCCATTCTGAAAAAACCACCCAAGATTTTTTATAGAAAATTGGGACACCTAATTGTTTACTGCAAAATAAATTGCTGGAGTAGATTCTTACTATCTAAATACAATACCGTTCTAACAAAAATGGAATGCTCAAGAGTATAGAAGCTACAGAGCACCGCGCCACTGGTGAATCACCCAGTATATATCCGGAATTGATACCGAAAATTCAAACAAGAATTCTTTACAAGAAATCATATTTTAAAACAAAGCCATCTAAATATGAGCCTTCGTTCTGCTGCTCATATTGTTACTCTGGAATGAATTAAAACCGGCGAAGTTCATGTCAGTAACGTGCAGTATAGGTTTTCGTAGTGATAACATGCATACTCTTTAAACTTGGGCAACACAGAACAATTGTAACTAGAGAAATAGTTATACAATCAAACTTCACAAAAACGTTATTAAAAGAAAATATGGATTTGGGTAGAATCGCAAGTAGGCGCAAAACGCTGTAGATGAATAACGAACTGCTTCATTCATATTATATATAGATTATTTCCTGGTAAGAAACTTGGCTCAAGGACGTATTAGTAAAGCAGATGACACATATATTCTCAATGTTTTTCAACTTCAGATATACGAAAAAAACTGAGAACTTGCATGTCCTGAACGTTGCTTCTCAGTGAATGTATTAAAACTCATACAAAATGAAGTTCGCCTCGGAGGCTGGTACAAAGGAACCTACGAATTTTCTTGGAATTCTTATAACTAGTAATCTCCCTGCAGGATCACCTAATTGATCCCTGTGGGAAATTAGCTATGGACACTTCTACGATTCATTCAGACGAATGAAAACAATATCTCATTGGACATTACAAAAACGGCCTCTTTTTATAATTTTTGTTCAGTGGAGGCCACAGCACAGAGTTATACAGCCGCTCATAAAACGAAACGAGCAGTTCGAAGTATACATGTGTTCGCAGAAACAATAGGTTGTAGAAAATCGTTCTAAACTTTGAGAATACTGACTACTACATCGGTTTACATTCTCTTTTGCATGAAGCTCGCCCATATCCATAATAGCAAGCTTAACATAAGTGCAGACTTCCATGGCTACGATATCAGAAATATGTACTCCTTAACTGCGGATCATCATCGCCTTAAAACAAACAACTCAAATTGGAACAAACTACTGGTTCAAGAAATTTCACAATATAGCTCCTGAATATCTGAAATCCTTTCCACGACTGGCTCTTGAGAGACGAGTTGTGTGTATAGCTGTCAAATCGTGGTGAAATAATGGGGTAATGTGTCTCAATTTTTGTTTTTATGTTATATTTTTTTGTTAATATTTTGGATATGTTTTGACTCACCATTCAACTGTTTTGATGACCAAATAAATTTATCATTATTAAAAGATATAGGAGCCTCGCAAATCAATTGGTGAAACGTTTTAACTAAGCAATCAAATGATTTGAGAAAAACTCTAGACGCAAATTTCACGAAATATAGTGAATAAAAATATGCTTGACATATGTTTCAAGTTTTATCAGATTTTCAAAAACTATAGATAAATGAGAAGTTTATGATATAATTTGAATCTAAGGAACAGATGGGAGCAATGGGGACAAACGGAAAACAAGTTCTTTATATATTATATTTGTAAGCTGATGAAATTTCTTCGAATTCTAATAAATCTTTTGTTGTCGTTACGGTCAATTGAAAATAATCTAGTACTTGCAGGAATAATGTGTGCTTTTTGTTCTTAATCTATCATTATTTAAAAAACCGAAAACCTATAAGATTCAAAAAATTCAGTAACAAATACAAGTAAACGATGATTTCTACTAAAATATATTATTAAATGCTCGACGCGTTTCGATACACAGTATCTTTATCAAGAGCGAATGAATACTACAAATATATCTTACTAACAAATTTTTATATATACTAAAGAGGCAATCTACTCAGAGCTATCCGTACTTGAACTAATGTTTAGAAAATAAATTCAATAAAGGTGAGTTATTTCTGTCTACCTGATCATTAAGAATTTTCGGTGAATACCTAGATCTGTTAATTTCAAGTACTTCCAGAAGGTTGAGTTTCATACCCTATTCTCAGAATGTAGGATATTAAATTCTGAATTGAAAGAGTGACAATTAAGATGATTTGAATAATTTGAATTGGTTTTTCCATTGATGAAACTGCGTTTATGTTCAGATATTCTAACATAAAAATTTCTTCCTATTCTACCTATATAAAAACAATTGCAATCTGCACAATCCTGATTTATTTTCTTTATTAATTGGAGATTTATATTTCCTGATAATGAACCTAAATTTGTTGATGTTTTGAACGCTATATTTGAATTTGAATTCTCAAGAAGGATTTCACATTATTGTTAATGTTAGCTATATATGTTAAACAGTTGAATTTCTTGTCTTGGTGATCACCGATTGGATATATATGTTGTAAGGCTAATTTTGTGTTTTCTTATGTAATATGCTGCTAACTAAATTTGCATCGTAACCATTATTTATTGCGATATGTTTTATCAAATTCAATTCTTTAAAATAATTATCATTAGACATCAGTGTGCAAGAGTCTATGTAATAGCTATTAAATGCTACAACTTTATGTTGGTAAGGATGTGCCGATGTATAATGAATTGTGATATCTGTACGAAAGCCTTATGATAAATTGAAAACTGTTGTTTATTATTTGATCTTGTTATTGTTAGGTCTAGGAAATTGATCGAATTGTTCTGTTCAGGTTGTTGATGAAATTTTCGAATACAGTGAACTGTCTGTTTGTTCCTGTGAAACATACACTAATGTCATCGACATATCGATACCAATATAGGAAATGTTTACTAAGCGGGTGTTTAGGAATAGTTTTTTCCATATTATCCATGAAGAGTTCTGCTAAAAGAGGGCTTAAGGGGTTTCTCATTATAAGTCCCTCATCATCAGAGAAATAGTCAACAAAATTATCCAGAGTAAATATGAAACTCAATCGATGAAACTTAATAACCTCATTGAAAATAAACCTAAAATTGACGAAATCAACAGCAACTTGTCAAATCATCAATTTTTCAAAAGATTCATAAATTTAACCGAAACAAATTTCACCATTGATGATACGGCGTTATTGGAGAAAGTATTCAAACAAAATATTTATCCTAAACATCATACATCGATTTTTGAACAATCAGCAATAGATACTGAAGTTTGGCTCAGAAATGTTGAAAACAATAGCTCCTGGAAACACCAAACTGCGTCCGTGATTAAGAAAGAATACCTAAAAAAGCTTAATTGACCAATTAGAGATCACATATCAATCAAAAATATAAAAGTTAAATCAACATTGAATGACATTATTTTCACGAAAGCAGATAAAGGCAATACAGTTATAGCGATGAATAAACAAGATTATATTTCCACAACATTGGATTTCATTAATGATTCTAATTATTCAGTTATATCCCGAGATCCAACTAATAAATTCAATAAGGAAGCGAAGACACTCATGGAGAGTTCAAAATCCATCATTACAGATAGCGAAAAATTTAAACTTATCTAACCGAATCCTTTACCAACTCTACTTTATTCTTTAGTTAAATTGCACAAAATGGTTATCCAATAAGTCCAGTGGTATAATTCAAACATGCCCAAGCATTCAAGATTTCCAAATTTTTAATACATATTCAGGAAAAAATTTTGTAATTTTGAACCGTCTTTTTCTATTCGTAATTCAATTGATTTGATGAGAAAAATAGAAAATATTGTCATTGCACGTAATGCAAAATTAGTCTCTTTTGATGTTGAGAATTTGTTTCCAAGTATTCCACTGAGAGATCCGTATAATGTAATCAATAATTTGTTAACACTAAATGTGACGAATCCACGAATTGAATACGACATTATGGCTTCATTAGATGATTGCATATCTCAAAATTATTTTTTATTCAAAGATTGATTTTATAAAAGTGATGAGGGACTTATAATGAGAAACCATTTAAGCCCTCTTTTAGCAGAAATATTCATGGATAACACGGAAAAAACTATTCCAAAACACCCGCTCAGTAAACATTTCCTATATTGGTATCGATATGTCGATGACATCATTGTGTGTTTCACAGGAACAAACAGACAGTTCACTGTATTCGAAAATTTCACCAACAACATGCATCCAAAAATAAAATTCACTTTTGAAATAGAACAGAATAATTCGATTAATTTCCTAGACCAAAAATAACAAGATCAAATAATAAACACCAGTTTTCAATTCATCATAAGCCTTCTCATACATACATACATACATACATACATACATTCGTTGTACATCGGCACCTCCTTACCAACATAAAGTTGCAGCATTCAATAGCTATATACATAGACTCTTGAACACACCGATGTCTAATGATAATTATTTCAAAGAAATGAATTTGATAAAACATATCGCAATGAATAATGGTTATGATGCAAATTTAGTTAGCAGCATACTACATAAGAAAAAACAAAATTTAGCCTCACAACATATATATCCAATCGGTGAACACCAAGACAAGAAATTCAATACTTCAACATATATAGGCAATATTTGCAATAATGTGAAATCCTTCTTAAAATTCAAATTTAAATATAGCGTTCAAAACATCAACAAATTCAGGTTCGTTTATCAGGAATTATAAATCTCCAATTAATAAAGAAAATAAATCATGCGTTTATAGATTTGATTGTGCCAATTCCAATTGTTTTAGAAAAGGAAGAAATCTTAATGTTAGAATCTCTGAACATAAACGCAGTTTCATCAATGGAAAAACCAATTCAAATCATTCAAATCATCTTAGGGAAAATGGTCACTCTTTCAATTCAGAATTTAAAATCCTACATTCTGAGAATAGAAGTATGAAACTCAACCTTCTGGAAGTACTTGAAATTAACAGATTTAGGTATTCACCGGAAATTCTTAATGATCAGGTAGACAGAAATAACTCACCCTTATTAAATTTATTTCCTAAACATCAGTTCAAGTCGGATAGCTCTGAGTGGATTGCCTCTTAAGTATATATAAAAATTTGTTAGTAAGATATATTTGTAGTATTCATTCGCCCTTGACAAAGATACTGTGTATCGAAACGCGTCGAGCATTTAATAATATATTTTAGTAGAAATCATCGTTTACTTGTATTTGTTACTGAATTTTTTTGAATCTTATAGGTTTTCGGTTTTTTTTTAAATAATGATAGATTAAGAACAAAAAGCCCACATTGTTCCTGCAAGTGCTAGATTATTTTCAATTGTATTTGTGGAAATGGATTTCTATCACGTGAAAGCCTCGTCAATTAAAATTCAGTTAGGTCGATCTAACTAAAAAAATTTTAAAAATGTATAATATTTATTAAAGATTCTACGAATGTATTCTCCAAAAATAGTCTCCTTAAGGGTGATGTGCCCTAAAATTTCTTTTATTTATGCTCTTCGTAAATAACGTAAAGGAGGTTGTCCGATGAGATGAATTGTTTCTGTGAACAAATGCATCCGCCCGAAAACTTTGCAGACATCTCAACAAAATAAAACTAAATTCCACTGAACATCAACCATCATATTAAGTCAAAAATACTTTGGAATTTGAGAATCTAGAAACACTCAATATTTTCCATAATGCTAGATTAGTTTCGTTCAACGTCGTGAATGCAATTAAAAAATTTATCAACAACTAGATGGTCTTCCAGTGGGTTATCCCTTTTTCCTCTTGATCTGTCTTCATTCTCTTAATTTAATTTGATTTTATGTTTCTATTGAAAACACTTTTCCGGGAGGTTATGTTAATGATATATTTCCTATTTGGATAGGTGCTGAAAACAACTAAATCTCTCTTTAAAATTATTGAATTCATTTTACGATCACATCCAATTCACAATTAAAATTGAAAAATGCATATTCATTTCTGATGTATTCAAGATATGGGAATTGATAATCATCTTGAATTTTATATTTATCGAAATATATATATATATATATATATATATATATATATATATATATATATATATATATATATATATATATATATATATATATATATATAATCAAAGTGGTCGCAGTTCATCCCTTTGTGTATAGATTGCTCATGGTTGACCTTTCACAGAAATGAAATTAGAATTTTAAAGAAGGTGGCATCAGATAACGGCTACGATAATAACATCACAGGCAAAATATTAGCTGAGATACAACAAAAACTATTATTATTACCTACCTTAATGTTCACGAAACAATAAAATAAGAGTAATAATATGTCTTTTAAATATGTACCAAATTTTGTTCATTATATTAAAACAGAATGAAATCAACAAAAATGTACGATAAGCAAAATGTCTGTTCACTCTTGGTTAATAACAAAATCGACTCAATACAGGTGAGAATAAAAGGTGTATATAAATTGCCCAAATTTAACTTTCAGGTAAGAAAATTACGAGATTCAGTTTATTAGAATTCTTAAAATTTCATCAGCACCCAAATATATTCTATCAATAATTAACGACCCGCTTGATTTCAGTTTGTCCCCACTTCTTTCATTGATTTCTTAGATATAAAAGATATTGTAATAGTTTATTTTCCTCTTAGTTGTAGGAAATGGAATAAATGACGAAACATATGATATGCATATGTTTATTCATTATATTTTGTGAAATTTAAGCCTAGTGTTTCTTCTTCAATTGTTCAATTAATATTTTTAAGTATATTTGATAAGCCTATTTCCAACATAGCACAATTGAAAAATCAATTAAACAATACCCTATACCTCTTGATACATGAAGAAAAGAACTCATTTCACTTTGAGACCTTTTCCAAACAGCAATTTTCAACCTTATGTACATTAGTGACACTGAGAGTCGATTGGAGTGTTACAAATGGTTCATCAATATGAAAGAACAAAAAAAAATATATTAAACAGATGGGGCATATTTGACAACTCACAACAATTATAAATAGACACAGCTGTCTGTCTTGAAGCCAGGAAAAATCAACATTTCCTTCCTCGAGAACGTCAAGGGAAGCTTCGGTTCCTTGATTATTTTCAACACAAAATTATTACTCAAATAAAAGAACGAAATATCAATTATTATCGATACTGACGAATTCTGGAAGCATACTCTTTGAAACTTTGAAAAATATTCCCCTCTACAAATCAACTATATAGGATGTTACATAATAGTATGACACAACTTGAGGGGATAAATCTACGTGCAATTTTAAGAAAAAAAGTTCATATAAACATTGGTCCGCAAAAGCTTCGTTACGGAGCTACAGGGTGTTGAAATTTCCGGAAAAATTGGTTATTTCTTCAAAACTCCTGCAGTTTTTGAGATATTCAGCTCAAATTTGGAATGCAAGCTATTTTCCACAGCCTCCATTATTACACGTCCTAGATTCTTAGTGAAATTCACAAGGTTTTTTTTCCGAGGCCATATATCCTTTTGCCCTTTCAAAATTTTTTTGTTATTCGCTAAATAAATAAATTTTGATAACTCGTCTTCTGAGGCTCAAATAATACTTATTCAATATCAAACTGAAGATAGAACAATTAAAAACTAAATAAATTGCATAAAGTGTCCTATATTCTTGCAGGTGAATATAGGGCTCTGTCCTTCTTCGCATATTATCACGCATTCTTTGAAATATTCCTGGGGTATTTCTTATCGTGTCACAAGACGTTATCATTTGATTTCTTAATTCTTCTTCAGTGTTCACTATAGTGTTATAAACTAAACTTTTTAGCTATCCCCATAAGAAAGAGTATAAATCATTTACGTGTGGGGACCTAGCAGGCCATGGTTCTGACCCACCTCGACATTTCCTTCGGTTAATGAATGTATTATTCAAGAATTCCCTAGCTTTTCGACTAAAATGTGCTGGTGCCCCGTCATGTGCATGAACCACATTATGTTTCTCACCTAAAGTGGCACATCCTCGAGCAATAAAGCTAACTCCTTCTCAAGAAATTGCCGATAAGCGGGACAGTTCAATCTGTTAGGCAAAGAAGATGGCCCAATCAGATAATTTCCAATTATTCTGACCCAGACATTTAGTGAGAATTGTTCTTGATGATGAGATTATTCAATCAAATGGGGGTTTTCCTCAGCATAATAATGTTTATTGTAAAAATTTGTGATAGCAGTTCTCGAAAAGTTAGCTTCGTCTGTGAACATTATTTCACTATCAAAATGAGCATTTTCTCTAATTTTATCTAAGAACCATCTGCATAAATTCAGCCTTACTCAATAAATTATTACCATTTCTGTTTTCTTTTGCTATGCTTACCTATGACCGAATAAGAAGAGGATACTTAAATGCATTTTGTGACGTAATCTGATGAAATGAAAAAATATTTGGTTATAATGTTGGGAAGCTCTTGTGGAGTAGGAAAAATGAAGAAGAAACTTATGGGAATTCCATTCTGAAACAGCCAAGTAATATCGATTAATCGAAAACTGTAACCCATAGAAAAAAAATGAGTACGTTATGCAAACATACCTATAGGAGACGTTTCAACTTTTCTAATTAAGTTCGCTATAACCAAAATCCAGACAGTGTATTACATAAACTGGCAGATATTAATTATGCTTTCAATAGCTTTTCACAAACACCATTCCCAATTTTACGTTTAACTGCAGCTACATTAAATCAACAATTCAGTTTTTCAACCTATTTGAAATTGTTGTGTAATAATTTTTCCAAAGAGTATAAGAAATAATTATATAATACGACACAATTGTATAAAAATTAGTTCTGCAGGTATGTGGAAAACATAGCCAACATATTTCCTCATTATTAAACATTTTATGTATTCCTAATTTTTCAACATTGTTCACTTATGTTCTACAAATATTTTCATTTAAACGAACGAATTTTTCAACAGTGAAGAAAAATCGGAACTAAATTTTGAAATTAGTTGAATTTGATTCTTGATTAGTTCGAATTTGGTTCAGTGCTGTCGAATTTCGGAGTCGAAAAAAGTCAATCGTTTCACTTTGCAGATGATAAATTCAAGAGATAAATTAAGTCAAATTACCTGCTGGGAGGTGAGTTTTGGGCAGCCCAAAATAGGATCAATTATATACCCATTAAAAACCGTCTGCTGTTCACAGGTAGTATAAATACCATTGGAGTTTACACCCATCTGAAGATTTTCTCATTGTAAACGAAGTAAAAACATACATTTGTGTGTTAGTTATCTCATGTATGTGTCCGCGCTAAGGAGCTCATTTCTCATTTCATATCTAGGGAACGGGTTTATCGATCAATTTCAAATTTCGGAAATTTCGACTACAACTTTGCTATCTCAAATTGCACGGTGTACTTTTTACTTTTTTTATATTGAAGGACATCCTTCTTCAAGCGTCTTTCGTTAAGATTTGTCTTATATAAAATTCACCACCATTGAGCTATGGCTCTTTTCATCGAAATTTTCGGAATTATAGTGTCATTTTCTTTTCCCTAAAAACTCAGATTTGAGTTAAAATACGAGTTTTTTGAAGTTTAACGAGAAAAGTAATTTTGGGGGCATCGTACTTCCCGATGCTATTTTATGTACAGGATTCTCCAAAATCACGTGCCTACTCTATAAAACTAAATTGTCAAAAATTTTTTCACTTTATTAGAACTCTATTTCAAATTAGTATTGATTAGTTGCCAGTTTATATGTTCCACAATATTCCATGTATGGTTTTATGAATTTCGGCCTCAGGTTGACGTTTCTGAATTGTTTAAGAGTCGCAACAACAATGATTTGGTTTGTGTTAGTTTTTTGTTGAATAAAATGGCAAATAAATACTTCAACCAGCATATTATAAATTTATTCACCGTTCGTGGTCAATATCAACAAATACTAAATCGTGCTTGTAGAACATTTAACAAAAGTTAACCGAATTTACGTCCAATTTGTAGAAAACAATTCAGGAAATTACGATCAACTTTTGTCATTTATGGAAAATAGAAAGCGGACAAGGGTTTAGTTAATATCATTACCATCGATGAAGACATTGCCAGTACTGTCTTGGGTGTGACTGCTCTGAGAAGATTTGCGAATTGTAGATCAGTATCCATGTACTCTAAACGCAAAATCTAGAATTGATCGAAAAACCTGTTACCCGTATACTTCTAATGGCCCTTTAGCGCGGACAGCCTGTATATCCCTATACAGAATAACAAAGATTGATATCGCAAAGATGTTTTCGATGTATAGGTCATCTAGAACTTATTTAGATATCATACTACTCGAAAAAAACCCTTATAATGATTAATTGATATTTCACATAATTTTGGTTTGTTACAATTATTAATTAACTATTTCCTGGTATTATAAGTGTTCATCGAACGACCGATTTCCATTGACTCGAAATTTCATAAATTCGATTAAGAAGTTTCATCACCTTGATAAAGAAGTTTCATCAACTGGAAACCGAACTTGTTCCCATGATTTGCATAACGAAGGTTTCATCTATTTCAATAGATTTGAAAATATTTTGCCCGACTGAGGGCCTCTGAGCTGAAACTATTTTGCATAAAATAACGTCAGACCTGGTGTTTTATCGTACTAGAAATTTTACGGAATATTCCTTCATGTAAATTACGGAATAAATCATCCAGATTGAAATATTGCATCGAGAGACGAGTTTCATATCGAGGCAAAAAAGCGGTAAAGTGAAGTTTTTGTGATTGACGACTCTTTCAACGGGCTTAATGAAAAGCTCGTTCTCGATATCTTCGAGGAATATTTCAGACGAGTCCGAAAATTGGGCAGGAACTTTTAGACGTTTTGACAAAACGTATTTGAATGGATTCAACCTAGTTAAATTTGTTTTCGCTTCCTCTTCAACATGTTCGATGCTTTTTTCCATAATATACCTATGATGCGATATTCAAAAAGAACTTGAATTATAGAAAGATGCAAATATTAGGCCTATTGGACCAATATTAAATTTCTTTATTGAAAATTATCATAAATCACTACATTCGTTTAACATATATGCTTGCGGCTCTGTTATTTATGACACTTTGGCATCGTCGCGGCATGCTCAATATTAAATTGTCTATTACATTTTGGCCTAAGTCATTCCGAGTCCCCTGAACTGCTAATCGAAGCTCCTGTTCATGATGGAAGACGTTTTGACGCAGGAGATTTCTTTTGAGAGTGTCCAACACATGCTCGATGGGATTCAGATCTGGGGAGCAGGATGGCCACGGTAGAAGATCGATATCATTCTCTTCAAGAACGTTCAAGACAACTCTTGCACGATGAGAAGGGGCATTATCTTGTTGGAAGAGTGGATTTTGACCCATTGTTTGGAGATACGGTACCACTACAGGTAAAACTATCTTATTTGGGTAAGAATTTCCCGTGAGGTTGTTCTGTATGAAAACGAGGTCAGTTCTTCCACCAAGGCGTATACCTCCCCAAAACATCACTGATCCGCCTCCCTGTCTAACAAGTTCTCAAGCATGCTGGGGACGGTTTTGCTTTCCAGGTTCCCTCCATATTCGAATTCTTCCCGAATCGGGATAATAACTAAATCTAGATTCATCACTGAAGAGAACTGTGGCCCACCTCTCTTGATCCCAGTTTACGTGTTCTTGGCACCATGCTAAACTTGCAGCGCGATTTCCATGGGTCAGTTGTGGAACTCTTAAAGGACGTCTTGAGTAGAGTTGACCTTCGTGCAGTCGATTTCTCACAGTTTGGTCGAAAATTTGTACATTATGAACTCGTGATAGCTCTTGAGCTAATTGAGATGCTGTGGTAGTACGATCTCTTCTGGCTTGTAAAATCAAAAATCGGTCTTGGGCGACTGTAGTAATCCTGAAACGACCTGTATGGCGTTCTTCTACGCTACCTGTTTCATTGAAACGCGACCATAATCGGTTTGTGACACTTGGGCTACTTCCCAGAACCCTGGATACTTCCCGTTGTGAGCTCCCAGCTTGAAGAATGCCAACGGCTCGTAACATCTCTTCTCTAGTCAAATGTCGTCTTTCCATAGTTGAATCACAAAACTTGAATCTTTTATTTGTGCTTACAACAGAAACAAAGTGCCAACTAACTGATTTCGAACACTGAATACATGAAATGATTATAAAGCAGCGTCGCATCATTTTTAGTTTTTTAAAAAAAAAACTGAAATCTGTTGTGGCACTCTACATAATTTGGTGAGAAATTGATGCAGGTGTTCATTTCTTTAAAAAAATCATCCATATTGATCGTTCTGGATACGATATATCGATATTCAGAAGTGTTCCCTAGACTTTTTTGAGGTGCTTATATTCTCACCACAACTAGACACATCTGATGAAATGACTAAAAAACTTCATTTCCTGCAAACTGGAGCTTAATCCCTTGAAAACTACAAGAGCTATCAACAGAAACGTGAAAAAAATCAGAACTTCAGCATCAAGAAGTATCAAGAGACCGGAAGACATTTGGACATTTGTATATGGGCATTTTTGTTTTTCGATGTGAAAATTTCTATAAAAATCAATTACTGCATACCTGAAACACTATGTACACTTTAAAGGTGTGATATCATATTTACTTATTTTAGTTACTGGAAGTATATAAGAACAGAGTGATATAATTCGACAGAATTCATACTATAATTCAAAAATCTTTCAGAGATGTGTATTGATGAAGAATTTTGTTCATAATATATATTTGAATAACTCAATTGAGTTGAGAGCGCTTGATCTTCATTTGATCTTCTGTTTGTTGGAAAATATATTTTCAAGGCCTACATAGCAGTCGAGTACTGTTCCAAATTCGAAAAATTTATTCTTGATTAAACTTTAGCTTTAACGAGAAACAAAACAACACAATTTCATGCAAATTTTAACACCTTATTGTAAAATTCACAATATATAATAATTTTCATTTTATATATATATATATATATATATATATATATATATATATATATATATATATATATATATATATATATATATATATATATATATATATATATATATATATATATATATATATATATATATATATATATATATATATATATATATATATATATTATTATATATGCTGGAATCTAGCTTATTTCTGAAAAATCATGTTCTAGTTTAAGCAACGGAAAAACTCACACAATATTGGTCAGATATTTAATACGATTGTTTCAGCTAATTTATTGAATGAAGAAAGGCTGATAATTTAAAAGGTAAATGATTACCTATGATTAAATAATTATTTTTACGTTATCCTGAATGTAACTACGGAATCTAACCTTGAAACAGATTCCTGAAATGAACGTGTTTTAAAGAAAAGAAGTTCAGCAGATAAGAAACTTCGTCACAATAAATTGTATGTGGCTAAAATTGTTATAGTATATTCATCTGTATTGAATGATAAACTTTCAATTTGAATGAAATAAAAAGATTTCAACTTAGGTAAGTGTACTTTTTATGAAAGCTAGCTAGAGTAATGAAAAGAAATATCTAAAAGTATAGTTCATTTCTATTCTGTTCATTCAATTAATACCCTTACAAAATTCTCAAACAAAATTGCATGCCTACATTTCACCTTCTAAAAACTCGATAATACTGATATCCATTCAGAATTTCATAGTGATGGTTTAGGAGTAAATAGTCGAAGATTCATATGCAAGTGTACTTTTTGCTTTTGAAAAATTGTCCATTTCATTCATATTCAGTTATTTCAATCAATATTGATATACTATAAGTATTGTGTGAGAACCCATAAATGCTGAAAATTATGCAGCTCATTTTTTCAATGAATAGATAAGTAGTACGACAAGCAAAAGAAAGAAGTGAAATTTCAAACCTGTTCCTAACATCTGATCATCAAATTTTCATTGAGAATTCTTTTAAGTCCAAATTGTCGATACGAGATCGCTGAAATTCCTTCTGCTAGGTGTGCGATATTCACCACCAAGGAGCAGGAGTAGGAAGTCAGAATATGAATCACTGAACCAGAACCCAATGTATACAATAAGGATACCTATGTCAGTGTTTTGGCGTGATATTAAAATTACTTCTAGAAAACAAAAACAAATTTTGAAATAAAAAAACTTAATTACAGCCAATTTCTCTTCACAAATAATGACCGTCCAAATTTCCATATGAGTTTTAAACGTGTAGCACTTCTACTTTTTTTTAGATGGAGTCTGCGGAAAGCTTGATGAATCCTTAATTCTAACTCCTGTCTTGTACTCACTAGTATGATGCAAATAACTTTCTTCAAATGACCCCACTCAGATATATTCGGTTGACGAGACACGGCGTGCAATGGGCAACGGAGCACCATCCAGTTGGTACAAGCAAGATTGAAATGATCTTAATGTTAATGTTTTGAAGAACTCAGTGATGAAAGGTTGCAAAATTTCCAGATGGACTTCTGTTCCTGTGAATGTACTATATATTGTCACATGATTTGGAAATACTAACATCTCAGTGGGCTCTGGATATTGTGAAATATATTCTAGGAACAAACAGAAAACAATTGACGTCGAAAGATTTTAAGTAGTTTTCTTCAGACCAGCTAACAACATTCTTGAGATTATGATTGAAGAAATTTATATCTTCTCATCGGTTAATTTTAGGCGACAGTATTTTGGTTTTCTACATTAAAAAAAACATACATATTGATATTTGGCCTAACGAAGATGACGCCTACTTCCGTTATAAGAATATATTCGGAATTAAGGTCAAATTATACAAGAACAAAGAAAAGAAAAAATTTCAACAAACAGTTAATCTATTCTCTTTATACTTTTAACGTCCTACCTCGCATGGTCACCCAATATATACTCTCATTTATTTTGAATAAAATTCAATTTCAGTTGCAATTTCAACCAGTTCAAATTTGAGTATCATTACCTTTTCGACCTTTTTTTGTACTACCAAATATTTAGTATGAGAAACTGATTCAGTATTTTTCTGATTCTATTGGAACCCATTATCTAATCTAAAATTTAAAATCTAATAAACTTGTGTGAAAACAACTATTCATTAATGTAATCCTCAACTCTTTTGAATTCATGTTGATATTAAGGATTGTCTGCATCAAATTCAAAAGTATGCTTATTTACTCCATGTTAGAAAAAACTGAATTTTCCAGAACGCTTTTCCTAGCATCAAGTATACATATTTTACTATTTTAAAACCTGCATCATGCAAATACCATTGTAAAGCTGGATTTACGTACAGCCTGGATGAATTCTCTTCATTATCGCCGAGAATGAAGGTTTTATGCTGGTTTTCATATTACTCTCGAGCTTCCGCATACCTAGATCTTTTCAGGGTTCGAGCTACCGTTTTCAAAGAACGCAGCAGCACTTGGAAACACTTCAAAGGCAGTCATGGAATATTTCGCACATTTATAACTCATTGAATGGCATGGGATTCCTTTGTTGATACCGATGAGACGCTATCTTTAGAAATTCGCGAATAACGCAATTTCAATTCGGCGAACTGGTATCTTGAGTTTTTCGTTTCGCCAGCAAATGCGTAATTTAAAATAGAGAATGATCAATATTGTCGCGAGAAAAAGGCAGTTACTAACCAAGTTTGTTATTTTGCATATTTGAAATTTATAGTCAGAAATCTCCTACAATCCCTCAATCGTTTCAAATATTAATCAGTCTTTCTTCACAAATTATCCCCAATGATTTCCATTTTGGAAGACAACGGTGATTCTGATGATTTAACCAATTATCGCTCCATTTCGCTGATATCTATTCTCTCAAATACTTTAATCCATGGTGGAGGATCAAATTAATTTCTATTTTGGAGAAAATATTTTTTCATTGACATGAAACGAAAGGCATGGATGAAAGGGTGGATATCTATTCATCTTTCTATGACCTAACTAAGGTGACTGAGTGTTGCATGACATTATACTGCATAATCTCTAATATTATAATTTTAGGCAACGTAGCATCTCTCTGATTGAATCATGATTGGCAGATAGAAGTCAGTATGCTTTTTATGAAGGGAACAAGTCATCTTATTGAACGTGGTATACTACAGGGATCAATCCTAGACCCTGTACTCCTTTTGAACTACATAAATGACTTATCTAATTTTCAGAATGATTCCAGTCTTATACTTTCTGCAGATCACACCACTATTGTTATAAAATATCATATCTCATCTCTATAATCAGAAGCGAGATTCAGTCTGGGTTTTAGAATTCGTTTTCAGCTAATTTATTTAAAGTTTAATGCGTCAAAAACCCAAAACATGAATTTCATAATGCGAAAAAGTGATCCTGGTACCCCATGTGAATCTCGTGTGAAGTTTCTGAGTATCACGCTTGACTCACATGGGAGGAGTATGTGATGCAGCTTATTGGAAAACTATCGAGAATTATCTCTCCGATGAGAGTTCTGTTCAACTATTCCTCTCCTTCTGCCGTAATGTTGGCATATCATAGATATTACGCCTTTTTAATGAGCTAACGTATCTTTGAATGGGGCCATGAATCGCATTCGAATATAATCTTTGAATTTCAGAAAAGATGCCTTCACATTATGGCAAATCTGGAATACCGCGATTGCTGCCGTCAGTGTGTAAGAGATTTTGGAATTCTAACCTTTTCTTTTATTCATATTTTCAATTGTCTCATTTACATCAAGAGTAATATCTCTAACTTCTCCTCACTTTCTGATCACCACAACTATCTGGCACGTAATCGTAGTAAAATGATGCCCGATTTCCAATGAGTTAGCAGGACCAAAAGAGATCCTCATTATTATTTTGTGAGGTATTTCAATGTGCTGCCAGGTAGCATTAAGAAGCTTGAAAGACAAATATTCAAAAATAAAATAAAGCAATATCTGATTTTCATTAGTCTCCGACAATTTTCAAGATAATTTCATTGATTTGTAATGTGTAATGTCTGTGTCGCTTGTTCGGTATTCCGAAATATTGTTCCCTTATTACTGGTACTATTTAGGTAAATGTTGGATTCGAAAAGAACTATTCACAACGTTGATTAGCAACATCACATCAATTTTCCAAGCTCAGCATCTCCCAACTCCAAATTGAAGAGAGTTACGATAGACACTTCGTTGAAAGGGTCCCTTTATTCTTTTCCTGAATACGTTATCTCAAAATGTCCAGTTAAATTAATTTGTAACAACTTAGCAATAGGTATTCGAGTGAAAGGATGGAAGAGGAGGAAAGGAATAAGCCTATAATTGTAATGATGCTATACTTGGTTCACCCGAGAGCTCAGGGACATGAGCAGCTTATAATTAGTATGCAATTTTGATAGTTTTGATGAAACTGAAAATATCAAGCAGATCAGAGAGAGGCTTAGATTTGTTTATAGGCTTCTTATCAAAAGGGCAAAGATAGCATTCAATGATGAAATCATAAGTCAATCTTCCAATATAGACAAAACTTTCTGGAATATTGTCAATCAAATAAGAAATAAAAATGTCCTAAACTTCCTAAGTCTATAACAGCGGAAATCTTTAATCAGTATTTTGCTTCGGTCACATATACAATCTTGGGGTGTATTCCTAGAAACTATGCCGATTTTGATTCTGTATTTGAAGAGGTCATTCCATCGAATTCGTAATTTAGTTTCTCGAAAATTATCTATAACGAACTGAGATCATTTTTTTTCAAATTTGAAAGAGTGTGACCTTATGATTTTTATGGCTTATCTATGGCGCTTCAACTGAAAAATTGAAACTCATTTATATTTCTACTGACCACACTGATCAACAGACGCATAGGAGATGGTGTCTTCCCAGACTGACTGAAGTTATCAAAATTCATACCCATTCTAAAAAGAACGATAACAACGAGGTTTCGAATTATAGACCCATTTCTTATGTACTTAATTTTCTCTCTCCCTTATGAGAGATGGTACTATGGATTCAGATTACATACTTTTTCGAATCGAACAATATGTTTTTGATTTGGGTTTAGGAAGGGCAGCTCTAAGATTGATGGTATAGTTGATTTCATTTCCAACGCTATGGAATTCTTTAAGATAGGAATGCACTTCTTGTCTGTTTTCCTGGGCTTGGCCAGGGCCTTTGATCCCTCCCTGAGCGACGGGCTCTTGTGTAAGCTAAGATGGTATGGTTTTGGAACTGGGAAAGGAGTGTGCAAAATAGGATTGCCACAGGGCTTAATTTTGATACCCGTAATAATTTTGAATATTAATGAATGACTCTTCAAATTATATGCAGAAACCAACATAACCTTATATACTGATGTCTTTCGGTCGTTTGAGCTATCGGCGTTGCGGATTTTGGGCGCGGGAGAGGGTCTTGGCTTGGTTTTCGTTGTTGTAGTTTCTATATCAACGTGGAAAAAAACCCAGGAAATTATACCGAGTCTATTCCACATATGTGACATAAACGGTATTGTTCATGTGCTGGTTATTCATTCGGACCCTTGTTTGAAAAACTTTACATTATTAAACAAAAAGCTCCTAATTATCTGTTCAATTCAAATGTTATAACTGAAATACTCGAAAATAATCGAAAACACAAGGCAGAATAATTGGTATACCCATAATCTAAGTATCAACATAGATATAGTAGCCTCTCATTCGTTGTAAGTTAGCCGTAATTTGAAACATTTAATAGAAGAGTTCTAATTACACATCTCATTCCGCGCCATTAACAATATATCCAAACACATCAAAGATAATAAAAATGAAATAGATGAAGGAAATGAATATGGTTTATAAAAACTTAGCTGAGGTAGTTGTGGTGAATTGCAAATTGATAAAACTTACAGAAATGCTAATATTAAGGTTAATTGAAATTATCATAGTTTCAGCTTATTCTAATTACGCGAATCATTTAATTGCGTAAAATCATAATTTCAGTGAAAAGTTTAAATTCACCAATTATAAAACTAGATATTGATTTTGGGATTTCCATGAAATTAATAGATTATTACTTTCAGCACTTATTAAATGAACAGGTAGATTTGACCAAAATTACCCTTTACTTCACTTCGTTTCTGGCTAAGTAAGATAGATAAAGTTTCTTCGAATTTGCCTAAGGTTGTCTTACTTTCAATCCGATTGTGTAGATTCATTGTTACACTATGGCTTTGCTTTTATTTGGTATTTGTCTGATGAACACACGGAACGTGTAACAACTGAAGTTAATGAGTGTAAATCCAAATTTTTTTAAATTATCATTGAAATGAATCATCAGGTACCGATTGGTGTTCAATTTTTAACATGAAAATTAGTTAGTTATTAACAAATAACCAAATCAACTGAATAAAAAACAAATTGTTAAATAATTTATAAAGCACCAAAAAATATTCAAAACGACGAAATATCCATTTGAAAATTCAACCTGAAATTATGCATAGATTTCACGACACTAAATTCATATTTGAATGTATAAAATATGAATTCAAAATAGAATAAATTATGGTTTCATCAGAACACTTCAAAGAATGAAGTTACATTGAGTAGAAACCTTTAACTAATATTACCAGGACAATTGTTCCTGATTAAATGTTTTCATAGAATACCACAAAAATATTTGAATGAATGATTTCAAAATTTTTCCCTCTCAAAAGCTCTTCACACACATAAACTCAACAAGATTACTTAAAAATATATAAACATTTTCATATGTTGTTTGATCGGTGAAAATTCCGAAATTCCTAAAATATCAAAGACATGATTCCTTAATTTTCATCGTAGGATGAAGATTATAAATAATAGAGAGTTTCGGGAATTTTGACTCAATCAAATAATAAAAGAAAAATTACATTCATGTTGCAGAAATGAAACTCACCCATGATCCTCTTTCCAATTTCTGGTATTGCCTTCCAATCCCCTTCAAAACGCACACTGGCGTACTGTATTCTACTACCCCTTTCGGCATTTCCAAGCGATTTTCTTAATATACCAAAGTGGACGATTTTCCTAAAATAGTCAAATTTACCTATAATTAACTAAGTTCCAATAAAACGTCAGAATTTGAAGGTTTCACATTTTATGGCACTCGTGATACACGCACCCTCTTTGATTGCTGCAGCTATTAAAGATTAGCCTTTCAGATTGAAACATTGAGAGCAAGTTTATAGTGTGTTTCTCTGGTCTACTAATGAGGTCATGCGAAGTTTTTCGTATATAAAATAGTTAACAATTTTCTCATATAGAAATACTCTTTGACAAAATGATTGGAAAAATCGAACTTATATGCTATATTAAGGAAAAACATTCGATACCTTCATTGCCTCTTAGTACATTAAATATGATTACACAACTTGAATATGAATCCAAACCCAAATCTGAGGTAGTGAAAGAAATTACATTACATGATAATCATTTTTAACTTCTACTTGATATTGATTTGTGTTGGAAAGTGAATGATGCATTTTGAAATACTTCATTAAAATTATTTATCTAACTTTCGACGTGCGTTTTGCTAAAAGAACATTATCGGTAGATGATAATACACTAAATGTTTTTGTGATTTCAACTCATTCATTATTTTGGAATACCAGATTACACTTCTCATCTAATTGATTTATGAGACGAAGTATAAAAACTGATAACTGGGACGTAACCTAAGTCGTGTTAACGCATTCTGAATAGAATGAATAAGTAAATTTCATTTCTGTTTTAATATAATTTAACGATGGAGTTCTCAACTAACCCTGACCTAGAAGCACCATCGTGGCCTTTTGTACTTTCTTCTTCCTTTTTCTTTGTAGTTCGCCAGGACATTATTCAGGGATTTAGGTGTTTGTCAACTGCATGGAAATATTCAACCGCTGTTTGACAGATAAAGTCAACTATGCTCGGGATCTACAGGTCTCGATGCAACTGGGGATTTTGGAGGTAACACGGGACATTCACAGCCATCCTAAGTGTTTGGTCCTACATGACTTGAAGCAGTGAAGCCCCAAATTAAATAGGTGTAAGTCATCATTCTTCTGATGATTGTTTTCTTCCAGCTTGATCACAGCGCTCAGCTTGCTGCTCCTATTTATCAGGGGATACATGAAAGCTTGGGCTGCTTTCGCCTTGTTCTTGTGGTGTTCCTCATGTTGACACCATGTCGGCCTTCGGTTTAACGTAACTCCCAGTTATTAGGCCTTGCTGATCTATAAGTTCGGTAGGTTATTCATCAATATCTGCTCCTCGGGGCATCGTCTGCTTCAGAACATATAAAGTGCCGAGCTCTACTCTGGATTGACTGTGAAAAGCTACTTAGTAATCCATTCTTCCAATTGGTATGCAGCTTCTTGAAGTCTTCTGATTATCAGAGGCAGAATAGTTGACAACTTCATCATAATTGTGTCATCTGCAACGTCTTAGTTGTAGACATTGAACAGGAACGCGCCATGAATGATCCTCTGAGCACTTTGGCTATCATCCTTATGATAGATGACCGTCTTTCTCGGTCCATTTAGGACTGAGAAAGATCTGTCTCTCAGATGAGATCTGACGAAGTGCACCAGGGTAGCAAGGATGTTGTTCTTCAACATCTAGAGAAGCAGTGAATCTTTCTCTTTCTATATATAACAATAGTAGAGTACCAAAATGGAACCAGACGTGTTTGTTATTATATCGATGCGATAAAAGCATTTAGTGTTTACATTTTTGCATTCTTAAAGTGTCTGTTATGATATTGCTAAGAAGCATACTGGGGAACACAAGATATTTTGTGCGTCTATATTTTAGAGGACCTTCTAGTTATTGCAATCTAGTTCAAATTTTTGGTTTTCGGTTATTTTTGCTCTCTTCTCATATTAGTTTCGTAGTTTGGATTGCTGAGTAAGAATTCCAATGTTAAATTGGGTTTGGACATCAGTTTTGTTATAGTATTTTGGAATTTCTTTGTATACTATGAATTAAATGATTGAGTTTTCTGTTCTTCAGTTTAAAAAGCTGCACGCGCATATTTTTCTTATATGAATTTCTTGTTTATCTTGGTATCAAAAACAAGAAATATATCATCTATATATCTATATCATATCTAGGAAAATATTTGTATTTTGTTGATTATTAACAAAATCAATGATATATCGTTATGAGAAGGAAACTTCTTGCCTCCTTTAATGTCATTTTATCAAGTCTACATGTATCAGACGCTGTGAAAGGAATCCCAAAAACAATGACGAGTAAATTCATAATTGAGAAAATGAATAATAACAATGAAATGTTCTTTGAATAGAGGTATGTCGATGATATACAGGATGTTTCTAAATTGATTAGTATCACTTTGGGGGCCGATAGAGGAGTCTTGACGTATGAAAAATTACTCTGATTTACTAGTTAATTCGGCAGTATAACCTTGACATTCACCATTTTATATTTTTGTTTCAATTTCATGACTCTTACCGATGATAAAGAAAAACATATCACATTGAACAAAGAAGACTACGCGGTAAATCTACCAGCAACATGGAAACCTGTACTGAATCCTGGGACATCAGCTAAACGTACATCTTATATAAAAGCAGAGACCAAAACACTAATTGTAGAATTGACGAATACACCACGCCCACCAGTCGAGAAATCGACCAATAGTCTGGTCATAATCTGAGATCACGTAATACACCGAGTATAAATTCATCGAAAAGTAGTGGCACACCACAGTTACGAACCCTAATTCGACTTGATAGTGGCTAATGCGTTCCCGAAGCGTCGTCAATTTTATTAAACGAATAGTCAACACCAGAATGAACGGATGATAAACCGGAAGAAAAAAGGCGAATTAAATAATTTTCAAGCAAAAATATTGAAAATAGCAAATTTCATTCATCATAGTTATATTTTAGTCCATTGTATAGCAAAACGGTGTCATGAGCCATTAATTATCAGTGGAAATGTAACAATGGTTGATATAAATCGTTTAAATATAGAATAATATTTAAGTTGCATGAAATGGAACAATAGGAGTACTGTTAGGCAGGTGAATAATGTATAGTTGAAAGAAGCCAGAGGTAAATGGTTGATAATAAGCCGAAATCTGCCATTTCGAGTGTATTATTTTATTCAACTAGAATATGCATTTCTATAATTAATCAGTTTTATCTATTCAATGTAGTAATTCCTATTAAACAAAATATCTCCTTCTCGACTGGTTATTCACATGCACAAATAAAGTGGAATATCGCTGTTAATTCACAAGTTATGTATTATTGAGCGTACCGTCACATTAAATCATAAAATATACCTATACCAATGGGCTCAACGCAAAACTACCTTAGCAACACATTGAACATTTCGGAAAAAAGGAAAAACGTGTTTTGGAGTTATATCTCCAGAGAATGCATGAAAATGGGACCCAATAATTATAGAAACTGATAAGTTGATTTCGAAATTCATCATTTTGCGAGTTTATTCGTAGGTAGGTACTAAATCCATCGTTTTTGAAAAATATTTAATTAATTTTTTCTCCTCTTTGGGTCATTGTAAAACTCTGAAATATAGACTATTTTCGATAAAAATGAAAAAATTCGGGTTCTATCGACCATTATGAAGAAATGGTCGATATCATATATTTGAAGTTGAGAAAATGAATTTTTACCAAAAGGTTTCTAGTTTCATAGAATAATTACCGTGTCCAAGCATTTTATTGCTTTCGTGTTTGTATTATGAATTTTATTCCATACGTTTTACTCGTATTTATACGGATTTGTGTGTGCGTCCATGTGTGTGTGTATATGTGTGTGTGTGTGTGTGTGTGTGTGTGTGTGTGTGTGTGTGTGTGTGTGTGTGTGTGTGTGTGTGTGTGTGTGTGTGTGTGTGTGTGTGTGTATGTACACAATATTCGAAAATGATTGTATTGAACATTGGCAAATTCAATACCAGTCGTTCATAGTTTGTGACAATTGTTAAGTCGTTTGTAAAATAAAGGTACGATCCAATGAAGCGGTGTTGAAAAATATGTCAGTTGAAAACGAGTCAACTTTAGCAATAAGTTAATATTGAATCAATTTCAGTGTGGTTGTGTGAAGCTTCGCTAACTTCTTGTTAGGTAACATGAAGTTAGTTAATTTTTCATGATTCCTCTTCCTATGTTTTCTATTCTGCCGATTTCTATGTGGTAATCTATTCCTCAATTTCCACTCAGATACAAAAATTTTATCTAATTCAAGAGTACATCTTGCTCGATAACTTATGAAAAAGCCACTTGGTAGAAGGAAGCGGAATCATATATTTTGAGGGCTTCCGAGCATCTTCGCACGTTTATGCAAACTTAAAATGGAGAACTAGAACAGATATTGCCGAGTAACACATTAAAATGAATTGAAATTGTTCCATTTCTTTACTCATACTCTTACCCTTCTTTAACAGAAACAAAGATACCTGCCTGTAAAAGAGGCAGTAGCTGAAGATAACAGAGAGATCAGAAAACTTGAATTAGATCACAGTGGGGCAAAAATTTTGACAATTTCTGGGAAAATATTGATCATTTGACGAGTTTTATGATGCTACTTACTTCTTTGAAAGTAATATTGATGCAATAAAAAATGATAACAAAGTCAGCTTTATACAAAATTTTTCAGTACCATCAATTATGATTATAGGCTTTTTAAATTTTGAAATTCACAGTTTCAAATTTCGACTGAGTACAATACCTCGAACATGTGGTGATAATTCAACATTACTTATCATACTATCTAGTTTTTTACAACAAAAACATCATCCTTCACAAGTAGTCAAAGATTCATGGTAAAACCATCAATAATGTGAAATACCGAGTGATTCCATATAAATTTGGTTGTATATATATATATATATATATATATATATATATATATATATATATATATATATATATATATATATATATATATATATATATATATATATATATATATATATATATATATATATATATATATATATATATATACGAGTTGCTTGCCCATATATCTGTTCATGCAATAAAACTGATTTCATGAAAAATATAAATCCACCACCCGGTTATTAATACTATTGCCAGGCAATGATTATAATCAAAACATATCCTGGAATAATTATATATTAGGATAACGTTAAATGTTATGAGAATATATCAATCTACCAGAATATATACATACTATAGCATCATCAGACAATGATATCAATGTTCCAACGAGTAGTGTCAGAGGCTTTCTCCCCGGAAAAATCCAGTCTACGGACCTTAGTCAAGTAACACTGAATATTACTCATTAATAGTTTTTTTTTACTTTGTGTGAAGTGGTGAACGATCGAATAGAATACTGCTCTGAATATATATAAATATGACAAAATTGTCAGTTAATTATGTTACATTTATATAAACAAATAAATAAAATATGAAATGAGTTTCTGAGCAGTATAAACTAAAGAGAAAACCTATGACTCTACCTCATAATTTTTTCGGAAAGGAACCTACGAAGAATATTACAAGATTTGATGACTGTTATCTTTTATATATATATATATATATATATATATATATATATATATATATATATATATATATATATACAACAATGGAATTTATATGGAATCATATATATATATATATATATATATATATATATATATATATATATATATATATATATATATATATATATATATATATATATATATATATATATATATATATATATATATATCAAATTGTCTTGCTTCATGAACTGTGTTATCTTGTGCTTCCAAATCGTTATCTAAGCTCGAGGTTCAATAAGTACTTATTACATACGGTATTACTAACCGTCTCTATTTGAATATATTCTAATTCCAGAACGTTCAATGGAATTATTTGTAATTGATTGGTTATTTGAAAAGAAGAAAGAATAATATGTAATTTATATCGATATTTCATGCTAATTTAGCATTAATACTGAAATGTTATTAGCAAGTAATTATTCGAAGGGTATCGACCATTCTACTAACTAACCGATGACATGGAGTTAACATAAAGTTAACAATTTATTAAGTTTCATAATGAGTTAACTTTGCTAGCTTACTTATTGTTAACTTTTGTTAATTGTTTCATGCATTAGACATATGAATTTCAACATAGGGTTAGGTTAGATTGTCCAACTAAATAATCTGTCAGGTACCTCTTACTACGGGGTCAAGACGTTGAAGTATTCATTGCAGGTACTTGTAATGTTTTACCACATACATCTAATTCAAATATGAGAATGAAAATTTGTTCT
Source organism: Cryptolaemus montrouzieri (assembly GCA_013387265.2). Classification (NCBI taxonomy): domain Eukaryota; kingdom Metazoa; phylum Arthropoda; class Insecta; order Coleoptera; family Coccinellidae; genus Cryptolaemus; species Cryptolaemus montrouzieri. The sequence continues at coordinate 110,588,838 of JABFTP020000185.1, forward strand.
TATCTATGTACATTGGATCTATTATTATTATTTTATTAGGATCAATCATCCTAATAACAGATTAGATATCTACAATTAATATGTTACATTATCTTCTGTACATGTAGGTTAGGTGATCAATCCATTTGTAGCCACATCGCACAGTAATCCCTTCTCTTTCTTTTAGCCGATCGAGGAAAGCCGGGAAATTCTCGTTCTTGTCAGGTGCACTTCTAGCTCGGTTCCTTCCTCTGAAACCCCAAAGTTTGTGACCTACAACGCCGCCTGGCGATATAATCAATACTCTCAGCTGCTCCTCTGAAAACCAACGGGCATTATTGTTTTCGCTCAAATATTATAACGTGACATGCTTTATTTCGAAGGTCTGCGTTTATGTTTTATTCATGGGCCAGATTTCATCTATTCATCTGATTACTACAATATGACTAGGCTGATATTTCTGGTAGCAATGTCGATAGCGTATCGCTTCTTAGTGATAAATTCTCATGCACTTGCTTACATAAGGCTCAAAGTATTTGTCTTCTTTTCAGGAAAATTTTGTTATTTTAATCAAAAAATACGTGAATGAATTCAAAAGACATTATTTCTCAGTGAAAAACTGATTATTAAGTATGTTTTCGTTCATGATGATACTTTGATCTCTATTTCTCCATCATTCAGCACAAAATTTTTCTTTATGAAACCAAACCTCTCCTTAATTTGATCCTTAAACAGATTTGAGTTGAGTTAAGAGACTGCAATCTTTTGTGTTTTAGCACACTAAGAATACTGTGATTAGACAGATTTCAACGTTTTAGTACTGCAGCTATATGAAATCCTGTGAATAAAACCCTATTATTTTTGCGTGAGAAGTTCATTGTCGCAAACAGATTAGATATATCTCTTTTCGTTTTCGAGTTATTTAGAAATTCGGAAAATTTTCATCTAGCATGTTTTCAGCATTTATCTCTCTTAAATTTAAATGACTTTTTTCAATTACCATTTCCTTCATTTATCGATATTAATTTCAGTTGAAGATGTTGATCTCCGACCAGAGCGAGGCAAATCTTCCACCACATATTGGTCGCTGTTGAATACACTGTACCACTCATTTGCAAGTGTTTTTGATAAAGCCGATTCACCGTAAGCCTTCTATTAGATTTTCCGCGATTAGGTATACTCAAATTACATTTTTAATACAAAATATGAGGAAAATTCATTGTTTCAAATCTTCTTCCATTGTAAAAATCACAAAACATACTTGTGGGAACTGACAAAATCGGAAACTATTAACAAATTCAATGAAAGATCTCGTTCAAACTCCACGTCAGTATGGAAACAAAAAAAATTTTGACAATCCCTTTGAGCAGATTTTTTTAATAATCAATACCGGTACTATTTTCCAAGAATGTATATATAACATGCGCATAAAATTTTTGCATTCAGGACGTGTTTACATGAGAAACCGAAAATTGTGTAACTTTTCTCAAATTTTATCTAGTAACTCTATGTCCATTCATACTGATTTAAATAGCTCAAGAATGTTCCGTGTTCTCATTATGACAGTTCGAATATGTCGTACAAAAATTTTGAAAAGTTTAATATGATTGTTATAGTCCAAATAATTGCGATGCGATTTCTTTGGAAGCATTGGAGCGTTTTCCTGAGAGGCGAATATTTTCAGAAAACTATATTCCATAAATTCAGGGAAAATCGCATGAACTATGGTACATTCAACGTTCCTAGGAAAAAAAATAGAAAACTGATGGAGAAGCTGCAACAACTGATGTAATAAGTAATATAACTGCCAACCCATCGATTTCGATGAAATGGAATTAGGCGTATCTAAGAGTTCAGCGCTCAGTAATCTCAAGAAAGAAAGATATGTCTCTTAAAATGATAATATTCAGTTTCTGCAACCAGGAGATTTCAAACGATTATTGCAATTGATTTCTATCGAAATCAGGGAAAAATACACTGTTTTTCCGAGAAATGGTGTTGGCTGATGAAGTTCACATTAGTGGTGATGGAATAATCAATCGTCATTGGCAATCGGATGTAAACCCACATCGCCATATTATCATTCAATGTCAAGATAAATGTGGGGTTCAGTGTATGGTGTGCATTGAAAGATAATCGCATATTACCATATGAGATTCTTGATACAAACCTTCGAAGCGAATTATATTATAAAATTTTCAATAACAATATCATCGAATGATATTTTGATGATCTGTCTCTTGTTGAAAAATGAAATATCTATTTTGATAACGATGACGTTCCTTCTTAGCAAACAATGGCCAACACTAATTTACTTGACTACAATTTTTACATTAATTGGATTCGACCTAGAGGGCCAATAGAATAGCTAGTCTAAATGTCTAAATATTGAATAATAATAATAATAATGGAAAAATAATTATAACGGCAATACATATAATCTAACCTAGGTACCATGATTATTTCCATTGAATCTTAGTGCATATAATAGGATGTCTAGTAAGTTTTTTGTTTTGAATGACTGCAAGTTACTTTTCGAAATTTTCGTTACGGCTTGATCATTTCGCCTTTTTTTTAGATCCTTCAAGGTGCTCTAATTGTGCCTTTCGGCTAATGACACGCCGGTGAATTCTGTCACCTCACTAACCCAGGAATTTTGCCGAACCCCTCTCGTGTCGATGGAAAGGATCTTCAATGTCCAACACATCTCTGTTAGACAGGACTAACGGCTTTTCATCTTCTCCTGAAAATGTACACTCAACCAATTCCTAGAATCCGAAAAATCGTACCAACTTTGTAGAGATTGAATCCAGATAAGTCTACGCAGAGGACCAGCGTCATATCGTTATTACAAACGATACTATTTCCATACAAAAGCTTTCACTTGATGAAAAACTGAATTAATTAAATAATTATCAAGCTATCATAATGAAACCATGGAACATACTTCATATTTCAATCATTCCGTGTGAACTATGTTGATGGCTATAGAGTTACTAGATAAAATTAGAAAAAGTTGTATAGTTTTCGATTTTTCCCGAAAATACGTCCTGGGTGATAAAGTGAGTGCACATATGATATATTTTGGAAAAGGAAAAAAGCTATTAATGATATCAGAGTTACCAATGATTAATATTCAAAAAAATGTAAGTTTCCATTATAACTCAAAAACCGTTAGACAGAAAAAACTCGATACTTAGTTCAATTCATTGTGAAAAAGTCCCTGTAGATTGACGAAACCATTTCTGACGTGACAACGTCTTATAATTCGATGGAGCCGGCTGCACGCACGAAAAAACATGGCTCATGCCATTTCCATTTAAGGCTTGAAGTGCGAGCGAGAGCGCGGAACGAGCGACAAAGAGGCACAATCGGCCACCGCGTTCGGCAGCGTTCGACATCTGTTTCACTCCTACTTGAGTGAGCGATGCGTCTGCGTGGACAGCTACTATACAATAATACATTTACATGTTTTCGTCAAGTATGAGGTGCAGTAAGAACTGAATGTCGTGATAATTGTTTATAGCGACGATAATTTTGGCGATAAAGGAAATGATTCTTTCGATATTGAATATGTTCAGTGATATATTGTCAAATATTCGTGCTTTCATCATTAAAATAAATAGCATCGGTCCACTAGTGCATCGATTGTAAAAAAATGTAACTTCAATTCAATTATGATTCCATTATATATATATATATATATATATATATATATATATATATATATATATATATGCTGGTTACGGTGAGGATTGTGAGGAGGTTCCTACTCCAGAGTGCGTGAAACCAGAAAACTGAGTACACCTTGGCAAGAAATTGCCCGGTGTGCTTGAAGAAACTACCTGGTAAATTGGTGATATATATATATATATATATATATATATATATATATATATATATATATATATATATATATATATATATATCTTGTAATATTCTTCGTAGGTTTCTTTCCGAAAATGATAATGAGGTAGAGTCATAGGTTTTCTTTAGTTTATACTGCTCAGAATCTCATTTCATATTTTATTTATTTGTTTATATAAATGTAATATAATTAACTGACAATTTCGTCATATTTATATTCAGAGCAGTATTCTATTCGATTGTTCACCACTTCACACAAAGGAAACTATTAATGAGTAACATTCAGTGTTACTTGACTAAGATCCGTACACTGGATTTTTCCGGGAGAAAGCCTCTGACACTACTCGTTGGTACATTGATATCATTGTTTGATGATGCTATAGTATGTATATATTCTGGTAGATTGATATATTCTCATAACATTTAACGTTATCCTAATATATAATTATTCCAGGATATGTTTTGATTATAATCATTGCCTGGCAATGGTATTAATTACCGGGTGGTGGATTTATATTTTTCATGAAATCAGTTTGATTGCATGAACAGATATATGGGCAACTCGTCGGGATAAAACCCCTATATATATATATATATATATATATATATATATATATATATATATATATATATATATATATATATATATATATATATATATATATATATATATATATATATATATATATATATATATATATATATATATATATATATATATATATATATATATATATATATATATATATATATATATATATATATATATATATATATATATATATATATATATATATATCTCGAGGTTGTCTCTATGGTTTTCTGGTTTGCAGTGCCTTTTTCTCATCGTGAATACGGTAAGTGACTACAATCAAGGCTTTTTAATTTGTGTAATGGTCTTTCATAACAATTCGTTGTGTGTTTTTTCTTGTATAAGTTAGGTACTTTTAGTGTGTCCAATTGTAAGTTTCACTGTTTTTCGTTTTAGCGGTCCTGAGGAAGATCCAAACTAGGATCGAAATATAGAGATTGAAGTATGAAAGTGTGAGCTTATCATTTTGCCCTTGTCGTACACCCATTAACTATTGCATTTATATATATATATATATATATATATATATATATATATATATATATATATATATATATATATAACCTTATTTATGAAGAATTAAGGCGGTAGAGTATGGAAATAGAAAAATGATGACAAGAGCGCATTTCACAAAATTGAGAGAAGGGGACATGGATTCCACAATTCAATCAGTGAAGATTGATGATTCGATTGGAGGGTGTCTTAGAAAAGAACTGAAAAAAATCACAGAGTAGCAGAAGAAGAAGTTCATAGACCATATTTGTGGTTTTTCGATAATTTAATGTTTCTTGTGGAACAAGAAACTCCTCGTGTGAGCAACAGTAGCCTAGAGAATTCAATTAAAATATAGAGATCTTTTGTTGCTCATAAAACGAAAATGATTCTAATTTCTTCCTTAGTCGAATCGGAGATATTTATTCCTAATTATATTCTTATGTGAACCCCACTGGTTTTAGTAGAAAAAGATGAAGAATCAGCATCAGTTATAGGGAGTTCGTCTCGTAATGCTCCTTTTTCAAGCATTACAACTTCAAGTTCTAAATTAGGGACGAAACGTAAACGTGGCAAGCTGATGAGCTTTAAGAGAAGGTTTCGAAAACACTAGACAACAAAGAGATAAATTCGAAATAATAGGAAAAAATTATGCCAACTAATTATTAGGAGAAACGCCTTTTTGTGAGAAGAGGAACCAATTGCAATAATTCAAGATAAGCTTCTTCATTCATGCGGAGATTACTGGAGCAATCTCCTTCAATAAAATTGTATGAGAAAATTTGTTTCTTTTTAACAACCACTCTTTAGTCCATACTAATCGCTTTTTCCGTTTATGCATTTTAAAAACGGCACACGTCACCGCCATTGCCACTGTTCAAATCGCCGGTCTTCTTAACAATTATGTGGAGAAAATGGTTCATCAGTCCAGAACGCCGTATTTAATCGAGACTCGACAAACGACCGAAAAAGAACGAAGTGTATGGGGCCTAATACACCTACGGCTACTGTACTAATAAGACAGGGTCCTTCGAACATTCCCTCTAATGGGCCATGCCCAATAGAGAGATTCTGAAAATGTATTTTTGAAACTAATGTATAATGGAAATTTGATAGTGATGGTCAGTAAATCTTAAGTTGCAGGTACTCTTGTAGAAGGGGCTGCCGAGAGTTACTCCTATTCTTATATGATCCGGAAATATCTGTTTTCTCTCAATGTTTGTAAGTTATTCTACGATTTCAATAATATAATTGAGAACATAACAATGGTTTGAAAGTTGTTAGACATTGAAAACCATATGAAATATAAAACAACGTATTTGAAGAGGAAGATTTACACCGGTTTGCGAAAAACTCTTTAATAAAATTCATAATTCATTGATCGTCACTTTTTAGGAAAAACGATTGCAGAGATCGATTTTTGATTTCTAGTACTTAACTTTTTATGATAAATTGAGGAGTTTACCTCAACACCCAGCCACCCTCACTTTTCATTTTCAAATTGCAACCCCCATATTGTGTTTGCTCTTTTTGAAGCTGAATGGAGCTTCTAGATAATCAGGCAAAAATTTCCAGAAAAGAAAGATAACTTTCTTCAATAAGTGTAAAAATACCCATCATTTTCTTTACATCGCCTCATCATTTCCTCACAAAATTGGTTTCGGATTGAGAGGTTAAAAATTCAGCTCCTGATTATTTTGAAACACAATTGCGAATGCTCTTAAAATCTTTTTGCAATAATATACTCATCTTAAGCATGAATTTTGATATTTTAACACCATGTATTTAAGGGAGCAATCAATTTTTTTCTGGGATTTTTAAACAGTTTTCTAGAAGCTTCATAGAGCTTTAAAAATCACAAAATGGGGGTTGCCATATGAATATGAAAAGTGAGGCTGGTTGGGGATTAGGGGGTCGACTAAACTTTTTAATTTATCAAAAAGAACTAGGTATTAAAAATTAAAAATCGACCTCTGCAAGCGTTTTATTTAAAATCCGATGAACAATGAATTATGAATTTTACTAAGGACTTTTGCTCAATCCGATAGGTTTAATATATGCATATTATACTACGCCGTGGATTCCAATGAATTCAATATGCTCATCAATAAGTCTCTTGCCTAGAAATTTATGACATATTATTTTGCTCTATGAGCTCTGTTATTTTATTTGTGAAAATCGTTTTTCCATATCCACTAATTTCTCAGGTTAGTTATATTTCAAACCCTCTGTAAAAAATCTTTTATACTATACTTATTTCCTATTAACTTTTTCATGGGTTTTATATCCTCTGAATTAAAAATTGGAATAAACTGCTAAACTTCTTATGAATTTTGTTGATTGTAACCTTTTTTGTCATTCAGTTTCTGTACACACTACTAAATTTATATGGAATCACTCGGTATTTCACATTATTGATTATTTTAACCATGGATCTTTGACTACTTGTTTTCGTTGTAAAAACAACTGAATAGTATGATAAGAAATGTTGAATTATCACCACATTTTCGGGATATTGCACTCAGTCATCAATGAGATTTGAAACTGTGAATTTTAAAATTTACAAATAGTCGTAATCATAAATGAAAATGCCTTACGTTGGATTGTCCGATGTGCAGAGGGATCGAATATTTTCTCTCGTTGAAGAAAGGGTGACACAGATGGATATAGAGGCCACCATGAAGGTATCACAATGGGGGTGATTTCAAAAATCTACGCCCGATACGTGGAGCTACAATCTCTGCAGAATAGGCCTAGAAAAAGTCGTAGGAAGATCATTTCTGAAAAACAAGACCGCTTTTTGTGCCAAATTGCAAGAAGAGACCCTAGTGCGTCGCAGTCTATACTCCAAAGGCAATTCCTGAAAGCAACAGGCATCAGTGTATCAGCCGAAACGATACGTCGAAGACTTTGTTCAAGGAGTTTATACAGCAGGTGGCCCTCAAGAAATCCAGAGATAACTAAACAAAAAATAACAGATTTAGTTGGTGTATCGAGCACCAAAATTGGAATATTGAGAATTGCCGAAATGTTCTTTTTTCGGATGAAACCAGAATTGGTGTTCGATCAGATGACCACCGGATTCAGGTTTTAAGGGGTCGTGGAGGACAAGCTAGACTCCGAGCAGCAAGACAAATTCCGAAATACCAAGGGGGCAGTGTTGTGTTTTGGGGTGGCATAATGCTGGGAGGCAAAACAGATTTGATTTCTTTTCCTGGGAGTGTAACGGCTAGAAATTACGTGGACTTAGTGCTAGAGCCCATAGTGAGACTCTGGCGAGGCATGAGAATTCCACTTTTATGCATCTTGCATTATCTGAATGCTCTTCCGCATACCAGCAACCTTGCGCGACATTATTTCGACACAGAGGGAATCGCTATTTTGGACTGGCGACCTTGCTTTCCAGACCTAAATCCTATTGAACATTCATGAACACTCATGGCATAATCTCAAAAGGAGAATTAGATCGTGCCAGTATATTCCAAGAACCCCACAACAGCTCATCCAAGCCGCCACAGAAGAGTGGCACAATATCACCTCAGAGGAGGTCGAAAACCTAATCCAAAGCATCTTTAGATATATTCAGGCTTGTAACAAGGCAAGAGGAGGTAATAGAAGCTACTGAGCTCAAGAAAAAAATACCTTATTTGCGAGAAAACAGTTTTCAATGTTCTTACTACATGTGGAAATGGTATTTTGATTTCTTTCATTTGTTTCTTCCTTAAAATATACCTTAATTTATTTCTTCTTTCAATTGAAATATCCGAAAAAGGATCACTTCTGACAATCCTTCGAAATTTCCAAAATCCCTGAGGTAATATTCAAAATATCGGGTGATTCCATATGAACTTGGTTATGTGTTAGTAACTGAATTGAAAAACAAATCTATAGAATTTTTACACCCACATACACATTCTGCATTCTTCAAAAATTGTGAAGGAGCCTTCACATTCCAAATTGAAATTTATGGCAGTTTCCATCAAAGAAGAACTGCCTGAATCGTCTTTTTGCAACTTTATTCAAAACAATATGCTTGAAAGTAAAATAAAATTGACCTGCTTCTGTTTTAGTGATGGCACGTACCTATACGTAAACCTGAAGGAATTCGATGGTATATACTACCAACGATTTTGAGAAAACGACGAGATTGCAGTCTGATATTTCATGCTGTCATATCCAATGAGGTCTCGCGACTGTAATTGTAACCCTTTTGTCCTGCAAGGATCTGTTGAGGGATAATTTAATAATTCACTTTATGAATTTTGTATACGTGAACTCCTTGCGAGACGTGAAATCGCTCTGGATTTTCACGCCTTATATTTGAGAAGCATACTTCATTTATATTCAGAATATCGAATTTGCAAAGGAAATCTGGGTTGAAAAAATAAAGGACGTGAAACGAGAACAATTTCCATGACACAGAGTTTTAGATGTCAATAAAGTGAAGTAGTCTGTCGAGTTGGTTCCAATGGACGAAGTGAACCTTTGTTGATCACTGTAAAAGATTTGAATAAAGTAATTCTCATATCTTTAACTCCGAAACGAGTTCATCAAAATTTACTTTGAAGACACTGAATTTCAGAGTCATTCAACACACTTGTATGTCACACTGAAACATCAATTATTCTGAATTATTATTCAGAAGTTTGATAACTATCAGTGGTTCCGTAAATCGAGGTTCCTTTGATTCTCAGGTTTACATTTTGAGGCAACTTCGAGATAATCCGTTCTTCAAGCAGAAATACGTGCAAATATGGGGATATTTTTAGATTGTTATTAGTAGCCGTGAGTGTGAGTATTGCGCTGAGTTTAAATTATTACTGTGCTTTCAATATTTGAAAACATCAAATAGAATTAAAACACACAGATTTCGGTTTGTCTAACGTTGTTAATGCCGTTATATTCAACTTTGCAGTGGACGCGTGATCTAGAATTACACTACGAGACGCGTAGGGTCTCACAGACCCAAAATGAGTAATTTCTTATTTTCTCGAAAAAAATATTTTTTCCTAAAGGATTAATAAATATTACAAGAATGAAATATAATAAAAAGGTCAAGTAAAAACAACAAAGAAAAATACATTTCGGAAATCTAAAGAACATCACATTTTTCGTATTCCTCAGCTGAACACCTTGTAGAATAGTTCATTCGACGAATTCTTGTGCACATTCTCGACAAAATGGTGAAGTATGTTCGAGGCATATATATATTTTGTGCAAAATTGGAACGTATATCGAGTTTTCCGATCTTTGCAGAACGCGCACCTTGCTCGTTTATCACTCTCTATGCTCTTCTCTTCATATAATCTACTTATTAGAAGTTCCCGACCAAGATTTTTCAAAAATATTCGATGGGAGATGGAATTCTCGTCCTGTGAGTTTGCTTTGAAAATGACATAGGCATTTATTCCCACTACATTCAGGAGTCCATACATGATCACCATAGGCTATCTACGGGAATTTCTCGCTACATTATATTTCGCTGAAGGTTGATCTACAATATCAACACCACATTTTGTGTGTTTATAAAATGTGTGATTTGCGGTTTTTTATCATGAACCGTGTCAGCATCAATGGAATCATCGAGATGAAGGGTTGACAGCAGAAATAACCTGTTTATTTTCCTTTGGTATATACAAAACAAAAAGTGTGTGCAACTTAAACAGAAGTAAACCAATTGTCCATGGTAACATTCCGTCTAGAGTGCGATAATGGAGAGCATAGCCTTTCTACAACATCAGAGGAGGCAATGCTAACCTGGAATGTACCAGCTGGCTGCTTTCCAGCATGAATTTCTATACAGGGATATCCACCGGGACCGTCCGTTAAAAACTTTTTAAGTTCCAATTCCAATATCAAGCTGAAATTTTATACGCGGCCATAACTAGCGATTTCCAATTGGAGTGAAATACTTTCGGAGTGATACCATTTCCGGTCATACCGGAAGTGGGTCATCACTTTGTTATTTGTCGATCTACCTTTTTTATTATATATCTGGAACCGACATTTGAGCAAGGCATAAAGTACCCAAGTTGTTGGCACTTATCTGTCAAAACTTTTGACAGATTTAATTATTTTTGTTATAAACTCGATTTTTAGGGAACATTTAAAAAAATTGTTGCTCGTAGATCTTTTGCACTATAGACACAGTTTTTGCTTGGATGGATAGAAGAAGGATCAGGGAATTTTTTAAGCAATCTACACATGTAAAATGTTCACTGCGTTATTTTGTATGATTTTTTCAATTTGGCCTTCTTCAAACAGCAGTAACTCAATTTTTTCAAATTGCACGTACCAATTTTTATATCGCCATCAGATGAAGCGTCAATTTTCAAGAACTAATAGAGAATGCTTTGAAATATTTAAATCAAGTAGCTGAACTGGCTACGCTCACCTGACAAGTGGCTAGAATTAATGTACTTGTCACTTGGTTCATTCGAATTTGATAATGATATTTTGAAAATATTTCACTTCAATTGGAAATCGCTAGTTATGGCCGCGTATAAAATTTCAGCTCGATATTGTAATTGGAACTCAACAAGTTTTTAACGGACAGTCCCGGTGGATATCCCTATATTGTAAATGTAGAATAATTGACTATCTGCTAAAGAAAACACTTTGATCCCGTATCGTGCAGGCTTATTTGGTATATACATTCGGAATCTGTAGCGTCCTCTAAATGACATGAGCATCTCAGCAAGTGTTACATATTTACCTGCATTGTAATGTTTCTGACAATTTCCCACCACTTCTCCGAAAATCTCCTATAGTGGTGCTAAATTATTTTGAGCTTTGCGTTCTTACCTCATTCGAATATCGCTCATTCGAAGGCAACGCAATAGAAGCCTAAATTGTCTAAAAAACGTCATTGTAGAAGGAAATATGTCTAATTCCATCCCATCATTGGATAACAATTCATAAACTGAAGTTCAACCCGCGATGTAGAGTAACCCAACAAGTGCTTTCAATGCAGATATGCTTGTGGGTCTTGTATCAGATTCGTGTGAATAGCGGGTAGATATACTCTCGATATATTTATTAGTATTGCGCATTAATTTTTCCATGACAGAATTGTCAAAAAAAGTTGCCAATAGTCTTTTGGAGATGAAGCTTTTCTAGCAACATCGATTACTCCAGGAAGTTTCACGATTAGGTCTGTACTTCTTTTTGTCACATTTTTGGTGTAACATTGTTTATTTCATCTTATCCCATCTTTTTATGTGAAGATGACCACGCTTTTTTCAACTTTTGGCGGAACAGATTTATGCAGAAATATTTCGTCACCTGATATATCTCGTTAGCTCTCACAACGATGGTCACTGAATTCTTCGATTTTAGCGATCGATATAGAGTCACAATCAGAATCTGATATATATTCGCCATCACTGCAGATTGCTTTGTATAATTTTCTGACTCTCTCTTTCTCCTCTTATTCCTTTTCAAACGGATTTTGGCATTTTGTTGAGCGACCTATTGGAAGTATCGATGAGAAAACTTCCGTAAAGGGACGCGTTGGGTCTAGGAGAACGAATCAGGCTATGAAATCATTTCTTTTCACTTCACTACCCCCAAACGACTATCGTGAGTCGTTGACTCTTTCATCTGAAGGTACCGAGAAGGGCAGCTTCGTACTTCAAGTAATATCATACGTTTTGTTTTTCAGTTTTATAGAATTCTTGATAATTGGCTGATAACCCGAAACATTTGTCGAGTATTTTAATATATTATTGTGAAACTTATGTTTGCTTATTTCAATAAATTACTGAAATTGTAGGAAAGTACAAAAAATCGTGGAAAGTCATAACACAAATCCAAAAGGTATTTTGAGGAAGAAGTTGAAACCGGAAGATTATCGAACAAGGCATCAGTTGAAGGGTATAAAATAAACAGAACACTATTCTATAAAATTTGTGGTTTCCATGATGAAAGATGGACAGCACAAACACTGTGAACTGAGTGTAATTGGGTATCCCCTTTAACCATCTACCCTCTTCCAAATTTTTAAGGGTGGTCACCCCTGCTCTAGGGGTTGAAATTCGAGATGAGGATGGTACTTGATAATGACTGCCATTGATCAGCATGGATCTGTTCCATTTCACTTCACTGAAACTTGAATAGCCTCAGGGAAAAAGTCTTCCTTATCTTTCAGTGGCTCACCTTGTATCTTTTACAGTTTTCAATTAACAATGGAAATTCGTTCAAGGTGATGTAGATGTAGATACCACTTTTCTTCTGAGTCATCATTCAACCCATCTTCCCTATTCAAAATGTTTAAGGATTGCAACCCCCGCTCAGGGGGTTGATATTTCAGGCAAGTTTTGTACCCCAAAAGATGTCCCCCTTAAAACAAAAATTGACCTGTTTTTGCGTTTTGATCAGAAATGAATATCTTGGTAGCCTCTGTTTAGTTTTCGTTGAAGCACCCTGTATATTATTGAGTGGATGACATTTCCCATATAACTAGGATTTCGATTTCTTTCTCCAATCAGACCCGAACAATTCGTGAAACACTACAAAACGAAAACCTCTGTTAGTTTCGTCTGTGTAACTTTCGGCATTACTCTGTTGGAAAGGGTTGAGCTTGTTTCGTCACTCGGCTTTGCGGATATTACAACAAGAGTAGGTGTAAATTCTCTAAAATGTGAGTATGATGACGAAACATAGAAAGAATATAATCTTGGATTACGTTAACATTCATTTGAATTATTCTCTAGTTTATGTATACTAAGGTTCCATGCATAATTGTTAACATTAATAATTACATACAAGTAAACTACAATATTTTCAATGTTCGACACCCAAAATTTGGAGAAAAAAATAAATATCCCTTTTTTGGAGTCAAACTATTCCCAAAATGGTATTAATTTGATCTCGCGTTCAAAACAACAACGTGGTAAAATAATCCCGAGTATGGGGCTGCTTCGACACCAAAAAAATCTATTGTTGATTCATTCATAGAAAAGCAAATATATAAGTTTGAATAACTAACAAAACAGTTAAAAGAATGAAACTCACAAACTTAATTCAATGTAATCCCGATGTGTGGTAACCTTTCATACATTAGATAGTAGTGATAAATAATAATATATAACATTTTTGAGAAGAGAAGAGTTCACGTTACCATCTCAACATGTATCAACAATCTCAATTCTATGAAAATTTTTGACTAAATTTTCTGAAATGAATAGTTATTTCTGATCCGTTAAATATCAAATGAGTAATAGCTGAGAATAAAAGATGATGAAAATTAATAAACTGGATGGTAATTTGAAAAAAACTTGCACTTTTCAAGTATATGAAGACACCAAATTGCAGACCAATATTATGTAAGGAGATTCTTATAATTTCTTTGTTCGACACCCTTCTTTTATCTCTTCAGCTACTTCAGCTGGTGAAAATTTTTTCTAAATATGGCTCGAGGAGACTAACCTAACCTAATTTTTTTTGCAAACTAAAGAAGCAATAAGCTTGAAATTCAGTAGAAATTCTCAGTTTAACAAACGCTTTTATGTCTGTATAGTTTTCTCATCTACCTTTCCTTAAAATGGGTGAAATCCTCAACTTTTTATCCTATTTTTATAAGAAGTTTTTTGGAAATAATTGGAATAATTACCGAATGAAGGTCTGCTTAAATAGAAAATTGATTGTCCCTTTCCAAATCAACATGTATACGAATACACATTCATCATCATCTATCCAGTTTTACGTCCATTGTTTATAATATACATCCACAACTTATTTACAACTTGTTCTGTACTGTTTGAATCTAATGTCAACGCTTATTTTTTGGTAACCGCGTTATCGTGCTATGGGACAGTACAGAAAGGATGCTTTGCCTCAAAGCTTTCTTTTCAACGCTAGTGAATACATCTTTCATCGCTGACCAGCTAATGTTTTACGTTGCTGCGTTCACATGTTAGATTGCCTCTGCTAATTTTTATTTTATGGGCTAGACACACATATTCGCCAACCAAATATTCCACGTATTAATCAAATGGTAGCTGAGAAGTAGATTTGTCTTGAATTCAGTTTTCTTGCATTCATTCGTTATGAAACTTCGACACTGCCTTTATCGATTTCTTTCAGCATTGTTTCTACTTCCCCTAATTCATCGGGAATCTGCACAAGATCATCTGCGAAGTTTGTGGTTAAACTTTTCACAATCTTTACCCTCGAATTCCCAATTCAGCTTCTTCAAAGCATATTCTAAAAGAGCTGTAAACAATTTAGGAACAATATCTCCAACAACGTTCGACTTTTATATGGTTGCTTTTGTCATGTAATTTAACTGTCATTCATGTTTTCGCTAATGAGATTTGGGTATCCGGAATCTATGCGTATTGTCATTAGTACGCTGTAAAGCTTCAGTGTATCAAACAATTTATGAAAATTGACAAAAAACGGATCTATAAACCTATTAAACTCTATAAATTTTTCTATATGTAGTTTGATTGTCTGAAGGTAATCATTTGATCCGAAGCCTGAACGGAATTCAGCCTATTCCATTGATTCATAGAAGCCTAGTTCATTTTCCAGTCTTTAGTAATCAATTACGTGAAGAATATAGAGAGTTGGTAATAGGCTCACCAGTCTGTAGTTTTCGAGGACTGTCTTATAATATGAAAAACAAGAGAAGGAGAGCTCTTATAGACACTTGAAATTGACTTAATGGTCGTGTGTATTAAAAATGAACATTGTGAAAATCAGACAAAAGTACTTCATTTTATTTATATCAAAATGAATTTCCATACCATAAATACATCAACAATATCATTAATTCTGTCTTATAATCTATCTGCCTTTCGTTTTAAAAAGAATAGGACACTCATCACAAGTATCCAATATAACGAATTGTCCAATTCTAATTGATCGTGGTCTTCCAGCATTGAACTTGGAAACTTCTAGTTACACTAATTTTTTTGCATATTTACCCAGAGTTTTTTATTCGGTAAATTTCGAAAAGAAATCTTACATTTATCTGATACTTTGCTTCCATCAGATTAGCCGTATAAATAATGCATGTCATTCAATTCATGATTAAAATATGGGTACATCATTAAAGCTCAAGAACTTCAATTCTAAACTTGGTGATGTTTTACATATGATACATGTTATTTAGAATTGGTTGATTGCTTTCGGATTTGCATTACAGATAAATCTTAGTATTTTATACGACACGATACATTTCATGAATCGAATGAATCGATAATAATGAATAGTATATCAAATAATGCAGATCATGTTCAGTCATACTCCAAATTTTGTCGGAGACAGAACTTCGCTGCTACTGTAGTAGGTAAATTTAGTATTTGTATATGCATTTCAAATTCGAATTTCTCAATTCTGATGCAGATTTGTTAATTGGGGTATACTTCTAAGAAATAATTCAAAATGAACCGTTTGTTTTTTCTATAGAATGAATGCTAATATAATGTTTCTCTAAAGATACATTGCCAAGTTCCGGAGTTTTTCACTTAATTTTTTCAGAATAAGATAGGAATAATAGATTGTAATTCTACCCTGTTGTAAAATATAAATTATTGTAGGCTCAGAGTAGCTAAGAGTTTATATCAAATGAAAAAATCGAAGAGAGGTTGTCCGAGTCGAGTAAAAGCTCATCAGTCTTGGAAAAGTATGAGACATGCCCTCGAACCAAGGCTTCAAGTGAACATCCAAACAAAAAAAAGTGTTTTGTATATTTTCAGTTTGAAAAACTGTGTTGAAAATTTCTGCTACGAAAAATTAACTGTTTCGAGGAGAAAAATTATACTTTGCTGATACATCACTTTTAGCAATGAATCTTCATGAATAAAATTAGAGATGTCCAGTCTTGGCAATGTATCTCTGGTGATTCAACTCAAAATTTTAAGTTGTGTGCATTTTTGAATTGCAAGTTCGATTGAAATGTAATTAAATCACCATTTGAAAACAAAATTGTTGATTGCCAACTCAACTTACTTATCTGAAACCACCAAAAAGTTACCATACGCCAGACAAAAATGACAATACTTAACAATAATAATAAATGAAGGCAGCCTACTTGAATTTTTCCAATTCTAAGTTTCAGGTGCACATAATTTATTATTTTTTCTCAAAGAATATTCTCTTTTCCAGGAAAATACAAAAATAATAAAGTATATTATCAAAACTGAGATTGAAAATATAATGATTTTCTGGTCAAATTATAATTCCTAAAAAAGTTCTAATCAAAAAGCGATGGTGGATTTTATCCATTTCCAGAAAAGTTACATTACTGATTACTTTTTCGTTTATCAAGAAAAATTGAAGATTGCATTTTATATCTCCACTATGGGCAGCCATATTTCGAAAAAAAGAATCTCAGGGAAATAAGTTATTCGACGAATTTCAACTGAGCAATCACTCCCTGAAGTAGGTTCGCATACTTAAGGAATACCCTGTATATACACCAAGTGGTGCCCTTTAGAAGATGGCACCGAACTTCTGGAACCGGTTGTCTGCAAGATTTCCTGTTCATGAAAAACTTTGTGTTTTCATTATTTCTTTTTCTTTTGAGCCCGCCTTCAACAAGCCGTAACGAGGTCGAATGCTCAATTGCGTCCCCAAGTTTATCCGAGAGTAATTTTGCGAGGTATTTTTTTCAGATTTTCCTTACGCCGAGGGGCCATTAACTTTATTAGGTCTTCCTCTCCTTTTCTTTTTACTCAGCATTATCCAATTATATGAAAAAAACATTCCACAGAAGAAATTGACGATGTCATTCAGTTGCTAAGAGGTTGGGTGAATACTTTCAGGAAAATTGAAATTGAATCTATACATTCAGATTATACGATGAAATTGAACGCCTGCACTAAACGATGCAGAAAACAGTAGCATGATTACAGCAATTTTAAGGGAGGTAGGGAAGAACTGGTGAATATTTCATGAAAATGATAAAGGGTTAAAAGAAGGGTGACAATGAATTGTTTTATGGAAAATTCGTCTTTTTTTGACAAAGAAGAATTCTTTGATTCACCAAGAGATCTAGAAAATTTCCGAAATTCGTTTTTCTGGAACTTCTAAACGTATAGATGATAAAGGATGCGGTTTTTTAGAGTGAAAGCTACTTCTTGATAAAACATTAGATGCAGTCAACAAAACACTTATAGCCCCTTTGTTTTCGAGAATTAGGGTGATCTTCAAAATCTTCAATTATCAAGTACCCCTCGTATCTCGGATATCCTTTAAAAATGGTAGAAAATGCACCTCACAGAAATTTTCACGGGAAATCCAATGGTGTAACCAGATTGTTTTCAAATGGTACTGTTTTCAAGTTATAGACTAAATTTCCAGTTTCATTATGGAATACCCTGTATATTTTTGAATAATCGAAATCTATTCGTTAAAACTTTTATAAAGATCTACACAGTTGAGATATATTGGTTTAAGTTTTTTGGAATTTCGATGTTATTCATAGCATTTTTCATCATCATTTTTTGGAAAGGCGGCCATGAGATATTGATGGAATCAATAAGGTGATGGATAATTCTCCTTATTTGTTTATTCATTAGATTTTTTCTGGAAATCAATTTATGATACTTCTCTTTCGATACAGAAAAATTAACTCCAGTATACATAGTATTGTATGTTTTTTTAGGGACCTACAGTTTATAACGGACTCCAAACAACTCACCTAGACCGTGCTATGATAACTGCCATCTCTCAGGACTATAAGTAATCTAGTTATCTGGCCTTCAGTGGTTATGGACTCAACCTTTAGGTTATGCATTCAATCTCTATATAGATCTTTGTGAATTTTCACTTCTTTGTTCAATGACAACTACTGGAAAACGAATTTTTAATCATCAAAACAGAAATTTTATTAATCGATTTTCGAAAAAACATTAGTTATCGCTCTGATAAAGTGAATTAACACTTTACTGATTTGATCGATTTTTCACGGCCGCCTTTTATAAAATTGATGGAAATCCTATTCAACAGCAATATAGCTCGTTGTCTTCCAATAAAAAATGAACCTCTCGGTGTTATATGTATTTATGAAATTTTTAGGGAATAGAATTGGATAATATGAAAATAAACAGGCTGTTCTATTAAGAAAACTGCAAGTTTCGTCTATAACTTGAAAAACGATTTTCCTTACAAAAATCTGCTTACACACTGCATCATCGTGAGAAATCTGTAAGGTAAACTCAATATTGCACCATGTAAAATAACCGATATCTAATAATAATAAGATTTGAAAATTGAAGAATTTGAATGTCACACCGTATCGTGAAAACAAAGGGGGCTAAGAAAGATATTTTGACAGGATCTATTGCTCCATCAATACAGGTATGAAAGATACTTTCATTTATTCAATTCAACCTAGTTCACTTCGAAAATGAAAACTGAGAATTCCGTTAACATTTCAGTTCTACTTCAATCAAAACAGACCAGAGACATCACTTTTCTATTTTATTTAAACCATCTCATGGAGATATTATTACTCACAACTTTTCGCCACATCCAAATCAACATAAAATAGCTGCTTAAAACTGTATGATATATAGACTCACTACAATACCATTGTTAAAAAATATTTTGTTGAAGAAGCTTAATACTAGAAAACAAATAGCGGTCAATAGTAGTTATAATCCTGATATGATTGAAAGTATACTATTCCGTAAACAATTTCAACAAGAGTTTCTTCCTGGTATTAAAGATATTATTATACTTCATGATTTTGATATAGATGTAAGAACAGATATCTTTTCAAGCAGATATATTAAGAACTGTAAATCGAAAATTCCTACAGAAAACAGATAAGGTGATTATAACCTCTCTTGTGGAAGTTGTGATGAAATTTGTATCGGTAGAACTTCTGGAAAATTCAAGATTGGGTTCTATGAGCATAAAAGCAAAAAAAAGATCTAACCTCACCAACTACAGTATCTACTCGAAGAAAAACATAATAATTTTGATATTTTACATAATCAAAATAAAGGTTTGAAACTGAATCTATGAAAAGCATTGCGAATCAAGAAACAGGAAAATTCCATTTACTCAATAGTTAAATTGAACCAAATTCGTCACCATTACTAGATCTTTTCGGTTCTTAAAATATGCATCCTTGTTTAGATTTTCCTCCTATTGAGCTAAGAATCTGCTCTTACAAAAATATAAAACGCTCATCATTCTTTTGAATGTACTACTTATCTGATGAAGCCAGTGTAGTAAAAGGCGTCATAAGGTTGTCAATATAGTGAAATTTTGAACATCATTGGTTTATTCAATTGAAAAATTTATTTTTTATTTAATCAAGAGACATAGGTATGAAAATATATCGGTAAAATTGTGCCATTTACTTCAAATAATTGAACGAAAGAGATCGGTAACTCATCTTCAAAAGAGAACAATAAATTACTCTGTCGTGTAATTACACCAATCGTCTTGCAATTATATTCCAGAGAGAAGAAATGAGGGCGCAACGCCTAGATGCTATGGGAAATGTTTGAGACTTCTCCTTTCGACTGGTTTTCCATATTCTCCGCATGTATTCCAACAAAGTCTACGATAATTAAGATCAAACGTCTCTTAATGTTGCCCCTTTGATGTGTTAATTTTGAGGAAACTGACATTAAAATGGACCATTTAGTGAAAACAGTTCATAGTTCCATAAACGATCGGCAAGTTCGCTTTCTGGTTGCTATCTGTTTTCTGAATTCGGTACTATAAAACGAAATGAGGAATCTTTATACAAGATGAGTTCAAAAAGTCAAAACAATTTACAATACTTCTGTTTTTCATCAGTGTAGAGGATGGGCCAATTATGATGTTTCATCAAAACACAAATGAATTTTTAGTATGTTCTTATGTTCTACTAGCCAAAAATAAATTAAATTAAGAGACCACTGTTACTTACGAATACTAGGACTATATTTAACAACTATGTTATTTAAAGGAGTTGTACTTGAATACATTGAAAATTTTGAATTTAATTATCTGAAAGTTGTTAAAAGTGATTTGAAAAATTGCCACTGATTCTAGGTAATTTTCTGCCGTTTGGAGTTTGTGAAGAACTTTTCATTCATCAATAATAGAAATTTGGATGCAGTAATTAGCTATTGATGGATGAACCCTGATTTATTTAAATTCTCTTTAGGAGGTTTAGCATTCGATGAGAGTGAAGATTATTTGATTTTGATGTCTGAATGCGGTTCGAATTCTCAATTTGGAACGGTTATTTGCTAAATTTTCTTTTATCTGTCCAAAATATGTTAGAGCTGATTATTTCAGGTTTGTTCCTACATATAATTAGACATACTTGGCTAATAGCTATGTGTTATAGTGTGAGCATATTTGAGCCTCCCAGATCTCAGACACGTTCGACGTACCATCAGTGGACCTTCCATTGCAAAAGCTAAGGCCTAGCTTAAACTCTATAGGTTGGAACTGAGAGTTTTAACTGCCATAGTAACAGGGCACTGTTGCCTCAGGAAACACCTAAATAAATTAGGATTGAATGAAGATCCTTCATGTAGGCTATGTGAAGAAGATATAGATTCAATGGAACATGTTATCTGCCCAGCTGGGGACAGTGTCAGGATGTAAGAACTTGGATTTTGCAAACTGAAGCTAATTGAGCTTATTAAGCTCTCACCTACGAAATTCGTGTCATTTAGGAGAAGGATGGAGCTCGTGGATGAAATTAGGACCGAGTGTGTCACAATAGACCACTGGGTCACAGTGGTCGGGCTGCTAGCCAGCCCTCACTCAAATAATAATATCTATCTATCTATATAGAGTTGGAAATTGAGTGATCTAAGGATGGTATGAGGTGGTTCTTCTGTTTCTATACTAATCAAGGCAGAATATTCAAAATGAAAACATATAGCTTTTATCCAATTAAATTCAATTTTAGATACCAACAAATCCAGAAAATCAATCCCTTCAACATATATTGGACTGATAAGTGAAAAAGTCTCAAGTAAGCTTCCTAAAATAAAAACTGAAGTCGCATTCTGATCTCAAAATGAGTCCCTCTTATTCAATGCTAGAAATCGCATAGAGAATTTGAATAAATCAGGAGTTTATAAGAATGAGATAAAAAACACAAGGTTAACTTTAATCTACACTTTATTTGAAAAAATTCGACGACGTTTCGCTAACACAACAGCTTCATCAAGAATTTTTTTTTTAAATAAAGTGTAGATTAAAGTTAAACCTTATGTTTCTTATCTCATTCATATCATGGATCTACATCAAGTAACTGCCTCCACAATTCAAAAGTTTATAAGATTATCAAACTTCATTTATGAGAATAAATGAAATATAACATTAGCTAACCACTGCGTCCAAAATGGCTACTCTTTTCTCAGTATTGGCAAATTAAAAGTTCTACGCATTGCCCCAAAGAGTGGAAAACTAAATTATTTAGAATCAGTGGAAATTTTCAGGCCATTTTTAAATGAGAACTTTCAAATCATGAACGACGAGGTTGATCTATGTAGATAACAGTTTCGATGTACTCAAATACTAGCTCAATAGATGTTAAATATTGTCCTAATATCTGGTTTCTCCAAATCCAAATAAATATTTATTTTATATCACTAAGTAGTTGTATACTGTGTCTTCTACATTTTTGTGGAGCAGCAAGGTAAAATATGATAGAGAAAAATGACGCTGCTCTATCGATCTCTTTTTGAGGGACCAATTTTGTGGTATTAAGATCTTTCAGATATCTCTTTTCATTTTTGAGTTATTCAAATTTTTCGAATGTTGTAAATATTGTCGCTCGGGTTTATCTTCTTCAAAGTTACATGAAAGTGAATTCGATATTGTGCAGACACTTTTTTGCTGAATTCAGTTATCGGATCAGCAGTTTCCGAGTTATAATGCAAACATAAACATAAGCGATTTTACTTTTGTACACACATGTCATTAAGGACTCAAGTTGTTCTATGAATGAATATCACTGATTTTCTGGGCCTTGTTCAAGACCATGTTACCTTAATGAGCATTTTTGGTATGATGTCAATCCCAGCACTTTGCTAATATGCAGCCTTGAGTAGGATATGGCTTTCATATGAGTTTCGCCCTAGAAGGTAACCTTGTTTCAGGTTCAGAAATTTCTGATAAGAACCAGAATGGTGGTCATTAGAATGACATCATCAATAATAATCTTATTGAAGGATTTATCTATCTCGAATATTCTTATTTCTTTCTACACGATGTTACCCATCCCAATCAATCAAGGGCCATCATTGACCTGTTAAATTTTGATTTTGGAGATGATTAGATAGGTACTAGAAGTCCAGTGAAATTACCACCTCGTTCTCCTGATTTGACACCACTGTTAGCAATATTTATATTTTAAATTTCTGTCTGGTTGATGGTATTATCGCTTTAAAAGTAATGGCCACACGTTGGAATACTTACTATTGAATTGTTTTCTCTCATTCAAGACGGAAAAACCTTTGCCTTTCTTTCGAAAATTTCCGTATGAATGTTATTTGTTCTCGTTTCAGAAAGGTTTGGAGTTGTTGTCTTTTATTTATTCATTGTCATATACATGTAACATTGTAGCCTTATATTCATGTTACTCAGATACTAAGGAAGGGAAATTTCGAATCTTAGGAAAATGTAATTTTCATCTGAAATAGTATCTCGTAGAACGAATCACTGATTGATAAAGAACAGTTATTGACAACTTCTTTGACCACAGACGATTAGTACTAAAGATGTGTGCAAAAGTCCATTGACGAAATACGTAGTGAAATGTTTTTTAGCACATGAATAATTGTGAAAGTTTTCAGTCTCAATAATCCAACATGATGTAAATTCTCCCAACAAAGTGATCAATCACGACTTTGCGAAGACCTCCCTTTCCATAATTCAACGATCAGTACATGATTCCCTTCTTTTTGTTTGTTACGTCAGTGATCTTTCTTGTCATGCCCTGTGTCAAAAAGGGTTCTTTGTCAATATTAAGCAATTCCTGTCAGTCAGCATGATATGCTACAGTCTGGTTTGAATTATATCAATCAATGTTGTGACAATTATCTCCTCCAGTGAATACTGAAAAATGTGTTTTGCATATGGGCAGACATGATTCAAACCAGGCGTAAACCTTTCATGACTCTGATTAAAGAAGCCCCGTGGCTTGTGGATTTAAGAGTAGTTATGACCTGGGATCTGTGCTGGCCTTATCATAAAATTGTGTTCAAGCACGTCAATTCGTTGCTTCATCTCATTTGCAAATCTTTGGATACGATCTCATATATCGAATACTCTAGACCCGTTTAGTGTCCAAGTATTGTTCGTGGTCGAAATCTAGTGTAAAATCTACCGCATTATTCGTGTTAATCCGATGCATGAGAAACTTCTACGTGACGCAAACTTATAATTGATCTTATAATTGTCTTATAATTTTCTTTAATTGAAAAAACAATGATGGTCGAGTTTCTACACTAATGAATAACTTATAACGCGTTTTACAACACCCTGCCTTATATATTACATTGGTAAAAGCAGGTACATAGCTCAATAGGAGGAAAATTCAAATAGGATTGCTTCTATTAAGAACTGAAAAAATTTATTATTGGTGCCAAATTTAGCTCTAATTGACTCTTATTTTCGGAATTTTTCTGTTTATGGATTTCCAAATCAATGGTTCGTCACGATCCGGAAATCGTACCTGAATAAGTCGAAATGCTCGAGCACTATTCCTATTAGATTGAAAATATACTATGTCTGTATTCACTTAATCGTCGACTCGAAGTGAAACAATAATTAGAATTCGCGGACAAATTCCTGATTGTCATAATTTCTAGTCAATAATTGCCAATGACATGCATTATAATTCTATGAATGTTGTACTGTGATTTTCAATGGTATTCCGCCGCAGAGATTACTACATGATTGATTTGAATCTTCTATTTCGTTTTAAGTAATTTTCACCCAAAATACGAAATAATATAAGTTATCAAATCTGAAATAATGGTCAAAACACTTTCTAGATGTGAAAAATTTCATCTCAATCAGTCGCTCAATCTACGAATTACATCGATGAATTGGAAATTCCAATTCAATTTTTTCTTGGAAAATACAGCAGTTTAAGTGATACTTTGTAGCAAAAGATAGTCAAAATTGCATGGTGAGTAAACGAAAAAAATAGGAATATAGGGTTACTTTTTAAAAGGTACAAATCAAGGTCAACGTTCGCTATTTCTAGAAGTAACAGACTAATGAAAATGTTTCTGGTGGTATTATAGATTTCTTTCAATTAAAGAAAGATAATTCTTCAATGAAAAAGTTGTACGTAAAATGATTTTACCGAAACTATATATTTCTCCTGAAAAATTAATTCCGAGTAGGTTTTTCCAATAGTATCCTACAGCAAATGTGAAGGCTTAGAGTTTTCATTGAGCGGCATTTAGTTCGAATACCAATATCTCCCTCATATCGTCACCGCTGTATTTATTTTCCTTCTCTTCCACAGAAGATACAGGCTCAAAATTAACCGACATAAAAAGAAGTATGGCAGCATTGTCTGACTTGGAACTCTCAACGTCAATACTTGGTTTGGAATCGGTTCCAACTTCTTATCTCTATGTCGCATTGCAATATCTTCGACTGTACTCTGTATTTGTATTAAACTTCGAGAGGCACTTTGTGCTCGCCTTTAATTTCCTGAACAAGAATAACATTATTGTAGTTGACCACAAAATCGATATGTTGCCGGACTTTTTCAATTGTAAACATTTAACAGTTTCAGTGATTGATATCTTGGAAAACAACAAATCGTAGTTGTATTTACTCAACACAATCACAAAATAGAACGGACTTCTTTCATGACTATTCTACCATTTTTTTGTTGGATTGTGACTTCACAAAAATTTGAATGATCGAAGCTGTGATCGAATATATGTGAACGCGTCTGAAATATAGAATTCTATCATGTTTTTTAATATAATCAAGAAAATTATATACAAAAAAACGTTCGAAAAAAACACTCGCTCGAACATATAGATTATTATTTCATTATTTCACAACTCATAAACGTCATTGACCGCTTAAAAGCAGTAGGAATTCGCTTGCTTGAGTAGTCGTTATGTGTTTTAATTTAATAGAGTAGTACGGATATCGATAGCGACGATAGTGATTTTCCTGATATTTTATCAGGTCATGCTGCAATTGCTCAAGAAGCTGTTGATGGATTTAATTTCACAAAAATTTGGACAAAATATGACACAGAGTTTAAAGCATTTTTATCATGGTGAAGGGTAAAAACAGACAGAAGATTTGTTCAGGTAATGAAATAATTACTATGTTTTGACCATCACTTTTTCATACATTGTATATCATGTAATCAGTTACGTGTACTTCAGCAATAAAATTATATTACAAAACTCATATCTATAATACAAAATACCAGTAAAAATTGATGAAATTATAGAAAATTACAATAAGTTACAGAAAACTTATTGGTTTGCCATTCGATCTACCTGTTAGTTGAGGAGCTTATCCCTTTTAACTCTAGATTTTTGAAATTTCCATCGATTCTAAGATAGAAAGATATATCGTATAATTTTAATATTTTTCCATCCTGAATTTTCTGATGTTGTTTTTCGACGCAATGTGACGTAGTTACAATATCCTGTTCTTATGCATAAAAGATGTAAAAGGCTCTTTGTATCTAGTGTTGAGAAAAACACTTTTCTGTCCTTTATGAAAAGAATATCACTGATATAGGACAAACGTGATTTTCAACGTCATTGAAAAAGAAACTAGATATTATTATGGATGAATAACGCTGATATTTTCATTTGAATCTATAATACACTAGACCATTTATTAAGAACATCTGCTCATTTGATAGTTTTCCCCCAAAATACCTTAAACAAACTGAATTATTATGATTATCCTTTGGAAAGGGGGTAAATCACATTGACGGTGATATCTCGTATTTTTTGATCAATCATGCGTTATACGATCATATTTTTGAATCTGTTATTCCTAGTTTTACAGGATGTCCTCGCTAAAGGGTCCACTAGAAGTATCTGAGGAACGGGTTCATCGATCAATTTCAGATGTCGGGATTAGAGTGAATGGATACTAATCTACAATTTGCAATTATTTTCAAAGCGGTATCACTTCCTGTTATATCGAACATCGATCTCAACTCTACTATTTCAAATGGCGTGGTGTAATTTTTGATTTTTTTATTAAAGGAAAATCTTTTCCACGTATCTATCGTTAAGATTTGATCGTATTATAGTTTCATCTTGTTTGTCCAAAAAATGTACTCAGATTTGAATAAGAATACAGATTTTCAATGGAATAAAACTATGGTATTTAGATTTTCACTATGTTAATAAAGCTATGACTGGTTTCACCACACTGTGGCTTCATCAGATAGATACAAACTAATCAACAGAGTTATTCCTTATATATTAGTCTTATTTCCTACTCAATATTACAATAGGTACAAGTACAAGGGTTATGTTGAAAAACACATCGGAGTTGCTTACTTTGTGAATTGAAAAGATTGAGTAAAGGAGAAGGATTTAGATCTAATTGACTATTAAGTAACCTACCTGAACTCTTTCTTTGTTAATCTCTAAAATTTCCTATAGATTGATATTTGGTCTATTATTTTCATTGTTTAAAATTGTGAAATTATCATTAAAATTATGGTTTTCTTCGAGTAAGTGATTAGAATAATGGGAATCTGATTTATGATAATTAAAGCTACGTTTGTGCTCGGATAATCTAACTTTAAAATTTCTGAAAGTTCTACCAATATAAATTTTATTACAATCCTCAAAAGACAGTTTATAAATACCGGATTTATTACCTTTATCAATTTTAGAGTTGCAGTTTTTGATATGTCGGCCTAAAGAATTATCAGTTCGGAATGCTATATTGAAATTTTAATGCGAGAGGAATGATTTTTATTTTATACTAGGATTAAGTTAAGCTGTTCTATTTTGGTTAAATATTTTGCTTTGGGATATTAATGAGTCTATGAACTGTCTATGATTGAAATTTATTAGTTGATTAGTTGGATCTTCATCAATTTTTTCATAACTACCTGATTCAATGAAATTGTGGGTTTTCAATAAATAATCTGCTTTATTTAAGGCTATGACTGTATCACCTTTGTCTGTTTCGGTGAATATTATATCTTCAGATGCGGACTTAGATTTAATGGACTTTAAAGTTGTATATTCGAATTTCTTAGATTGAAAGCTATTGAACTCTTTTTGAAGAAGTAACGCTGAAGAGTGTTTTAGGTGTTTGGCTTGCGATGAATAATTTAGGGCTATTCGGTTTCAATTCCTAGCAGATCTTTCAACATACCCCTTGTACTTGTACATATTGTAAAATTAAGTAGGAACTAAGAATAAGATATAAGGAATAACTCTGTTACTGAAATTCCTGTAACGAAAGGAGTTGCAAATGTCATAGTTTTGAAACACATTGCAAATCCAGAACATTACGAAAAATACGAAAAATGTACTTGAAAGATCCGGTGTTGCCTATAGAAGCATTCAGCGAATTTCAAAACAACCCCTGTTCCTTGTCTACAATATAAAACTTAACGAAGAAAAGTACAGTTGTCGATGGAAGTTTTGCGAATTCATGAATGAATCATTCGAAATCATGTTCCTTGTGTACATAAATCGACATAACGTCAGAATTTGATCAGATTCTAACTCAAGAAGTTTCATAAGAGTTCATACCCAACATTATAAAAGTCAAATATTTAAAGTTTCAATATGATAATATACGGAATTTATCGAATTATTTGTTAACACATCGAAGAATATTGGGAGAATAATATTCAATCTTCCGTAGAATGATAAATTTGCCCTCTCTGAAAGACTTGGTTTTCCGATCCACTCTTCATATTAATCATCAACAGTAGTGGTGCAGTCAGGTCGAATGTCCTGAACAGGAGCAATAGACCGCGGTTTCGGTCTCGTTTGACTTCGTCAGTATTACAAATTCATTCACAACACCAGACCAGACAGCCACCTACTCATCACAATGCATTGGAGCGCATCAAGTTCATGTATATGAATACAATTTGCGCCCTAAAACTAACTAACACACTATCAGTGCCCCCCTGGAAATAATAGAATCATCGGTTAATATCCTGACATGTATTGGAGCGTTAGTTTTTCGACAGATCGCATCTTGGAGACTAAGTGCGTAGCGTTATCGGTGATAGTCGAATTAGTATGCCTTTTTAAAGTTTTCTGTTTGATTTGCGCATTATTATCATCATTTTTCTGTGGCGCTGTGGTAGGCTCCGTGTCAGTTCGTTGTGTGGCGCCAATTGTATATGAATTCGTATACATGTAGGTTAAACGACACCGATATTTTTACTCCAATTCATGACATCCGACCAGAATGTACCACTACTATGACCCTATATGATGATGATTATGATGAGTGGATGGTAAAACTAGCTCCTTCAGGGCGAGATATTAGACATTCTACGGAAGGTTGAATATTGTTCCCTGAATAAAAGTCTTCAATGTCTTTCAATATTTGAGACTATTTTTTTGGGGAATAAGTTTCAAGAAAAATTAACCTAGCTTGAAATAATTGAAAATCTGATAATAAACTCGTGTTTCCACTTAATTTAATTGTTTCGTTGATGCAATAATAGAACTCAACAGTTCTAAAGAAACTCTCAACTGAAAATTCACATTCAATGCTTTTCATATACTCCCCACGCGTTCTTGGTGTTTCGACTAAATTTCTGTCCTACCTATTGAACATTGTCGCTTTTCAACCAACGTTAAAACATACTTTGTTCGAGTTTCCAATTCCTTAACTCATTCTCTTCCTTTGGAAGTTGAATACTCTGAAACAATTCAAAAATAATGAGAAATTCATGAAGTTGGAAATTGAATTTGAGCAATAAAATACAGAAGTTTGGGAAACTATATAATTTGAACACTTGCTGTTTAAAAATTTAGTCGATGATATAATTTTACTATTATAGCTGTAATCATGAGGTCATTGAGTGTTTGATAAACAAATAAATTTTCGGTTGCCTTCAACATTAATTGCGTCTCTCCTGAGGGGGAACGATTGTTACTATTTTTCCACTGGCTGCTAACGAGAGATCGGAATCGATTTCTATTCAGCTCATTTCGTGAAAGAA
Organism: Cryptolaemus montrouzieri; assembly: GCA_013387265.2. Lineage (NCBI taxonomy): Eukaryota > Metazoa > Arthropoda > Insecta > Coleoptera > Coccinellidae > Cryptolaemus > Cryptolaemus montrouzieri. Next base: position 110,618,909 of record JABFTP020000185.1, read on the forward strand.
TTGTTAATTCTATCTAATTTACAAATTAGATAAAGTATAGACTCGACACAAATCAAGGGCCTAAGAGTTTTGTATAAAATTTATGTGCCAGAAGCGCCAAGGAACTACTCAAACTAATTAAAACTTTACTATACTTACAATGAGACACTGTGTTCCTGAGAACTTAGTTGAAATTAGGCTGTGTTCTGGTAAAAAACCTATCACAAAAACTACTTTTTGCAGATGATACTTAAGAGTACAAATTAATTTAATTAAGTCAGTTTTACTGGAGATGCTCTAAAATGTCGAATTATTATCTACCTTCTAGAAGAGAATATTTCAATTTTGAAATAAATTAATAACAAAGCCAAAATGTCATGTAATTTGTCGTGAAAGTGAGCGTTTAAACCGAAAACATAAGTTGCTGAAAAATAAAGTCGAATGACGTAGTTCATTATGGTGGGATATGGACATAAGGTTCGGAATAATGATGTTCTGGAATTATAAGAAGAGAACTCCTCAAATTCAGTCCCATCACACTAATGTGAAAGTAAGTGAGCGAAAACTTGAAATCAATTGTCATGTAATCAATTCCAAGTCCACCAACATTCAATAATTTAAAAACCTGTTGTAGTTAATTATATTCGAATAATTGTTGACTGGTCTCCTTAATTTCATGATTGTTTTGTTTATATTTAACTTGACGTATCCTAACTTTATAGATTACATATTGTTTGAGGTCACGTTGTATGCATTGATTTTTCTTTTTTTCTTGCGGATGAACTTTGCATTGGCATAGAATATACTTCTTCTTTTTATGTAACAGTGTATTTTGAAATTTATATGACGGATAGTATGCCAATTAACATTAGGTTTTTGTAAAACAGAATTTCTTTGCTCGAACAATTTCTTTTGTATTTTAACCGGTTGTGATAGTCACTTGTGAACGAGAGATTTTAATGATTTTAACTTAAAGTTTTATTACCTATATGTTGTTTTATATTCTCTTGTTGAGCGAAATATTTTCAACAATTTTAACTCAAAGTTTTATTACCTACATGTAGTCTTATATTTTCCTTGTTGAGCGAAAAATTCTTAATAGTTTTAACTTGAAATTGTATTACCTACATTTTAAAGTTTTAATCAATGTAAATACACAATATGAGCAGTATTCGTATGTTATTCGTCCCATTTTCGGTTCGTTCTTCTCCAAGTGTGAATTTATTTGTAGTTCCCTGAGGAAGACACATATCTGGTGTCGAAACATCGGAAAGAAGCTTAAAGATCTATTCGTTGTTTTATTTATGAGGAGTCCGTTTTTTTTTGGGAAAGTTGATTATTGAAATCAATTAAGTATGGACGGAATTGAGCTAGAAAAAATCAGAATAAATACTTGAAAATCAGAATAATTAATTTTCACACTGAAGACAAATCCGCCAAATGCAAGTAGGACTGACATACCGGACTGAGTTCATTAAAGCAACAGAATTTTTTTTGTTAAATAGAACAATGTGGTTCAAATTTTCACTATACTGACAGAATTATGTCGAGTTTCATCACACTATGGCTTCTTTAGATAATTAGTACATTTAAAAGGGAAGTACTTAGCTCAATAGGAGGAACATCCGAACAGCAATGTTTCCTTAAAGATTTGAAAGATTGAGTAATGGTGACGAATTTCCCATAGGTACAGTTTCAAACTATCATTTTCATTGTGTAAAAAATTAAAATTATTAATGAATATGTGGTTTTCTTCCAGTAAATGATTCACATCATACAAGAATTATAACCATTATTGGCCGTTATTTGTTTTATAATATTGAGCCCTTCGAAGAAATGTCTTAACATTGGTATCGCATGAGGCTATGTATCATACTGATTAAGCAGCTATTTTATGTTGAGGTGAATGTGCACAAAAAATGTCAATTGCAGTGTCAGAATGGTTCCTGAATAGAAGAATCATATATGTGGTCAATTTTGGTTTTAGTTAGATATATAAAACTAATTGAATTCTCACTTTCCATCTGAAAAGTGAACTTTGTATTAGTGTTGATTGAATTTATTGAGGATCTTAGGGAGGCGAATTATTTATTTGTACCTGTAAAATGGCAGATTATATCATCCACATTTCTGAACATCGAAATTTGGACAGCGAATGATTATGAATTTTATCCAAAAAAATTTCTGCTAGTAAGGTACTGAAAGGATAACCAATTATTAATCTGTTGTTGCTCTGGTAAATTTTATCATTTTAGTTAAACAAATTCTTATTACTTTTCTGCTGAGCTTGGTTAATCGACTTCAATGAATCGTGAGGTGAAAAAGTAGGGTAGACATTTGTTTATTCTGAGGACATAAGTTCAACATTATATGGTAGTTTGTTGAATTATTTCTAAATTAGAGATTAAGTAAATCCCAGGACATAAGTTTATCATCATCATGTATGGTAACACAATATGTTGAGTTTCGTCATTCAAAAGTTCAAACTTTCATTAGATAATTTTCAATTATAAGAATTGTTTCTTTCGTTATACTCCATAAAAAGGATATTCTATCAGACAAGTTGTCTTATCGTTTACAGCCGAAACAGTCCAACTTTCACGATATCTCATAGACATCATTGAACATTCATGTAATTTCAGTCGAAACTCAATTAAGAATCCTTCAGATCTAATAGAAATAATATTAAAAAAAAAAAGACTTCTAAAATTTTTTGGAAATTTTTCTTCAAATTGAAAAAGATCAACGAAGAAATAATATATGGGAGATGTCAACCCAAATAATCATTCTAGAACATCTATAGATCATAATCGGCATCACTTAGAAGACCGAACCTGGCCATCGGGGCTTTCTCGAACAGAGAGAGAATTGTTTTGTAGAGTTTGAATATGGAAAGGATTTTGCGATTATACTTCAAAATTGACAAGCAAGAACAAGGAAGTGATTATGTTTCAGGAGACTCACACTGCGACGGAAGAAATATCTCAGGTTAGGTGTTAAGTGTTCAAAATGAGGAATTAGTTAGCTAGGTACATCTGTGTGCTTAGACATATAAGAGTCAGGTATGATTGTAGAAATATTTTTCTGCTGTTGTTCTTTTTCAATTGTTACAGATTCCTGTTCCAAACTCCTTTCCTTTCACCCTTGTCTTTGTCTGGAAATCAAGAGTGCAAGATGAGAATTGAAGCTGCTAAGCAAAAAGATCTTCTGTACTCTTTGTGTAAACATGACACTAACACAACATAAACAGACAAGCTATTGCTAGTGCAATAGCGACAGGGAAACGAGTTTTTTCCTTAGGTTTTTTCACTCGTCTATTGAAACATACGCAAAATAGTATGGTTCCCCTGTTTCATCTCCTGAGCTCACACTTATGTTTTTCTGACACACCAAATATATATATATATATATATATATATATATATATATATATATATATATATATATATATAATAGAAAAATTCAACAAACTGTGTTACCATATAAACTTATGTCCTGAGAATAAAAAATGTATACCCTACTTTTCACCTCACAATCCATTGAAATTAGTTAACCAAGCTCTGCAGAATAATAATGTGAATCTCATTATATGATCCGAACTTTTGAATCATTTAGAAGTATATTTGGAACAAAATTACTTCAACATCAGTGATGAGATTAACATGAGCAACAACGGCTTCATAATCGGTGATCCTCTTAGGTCTTTACAAGCAGAAATTTTTATTGATAACAATGAAAGCATAATTCAAAATCATCCGCTGTCGAAACACTTCATTCATTGGTTTTGATATGTGGATGACAATATTTTTTTTATTACAGCTACAAATAAACAATTAAATTCCTTCGGTTTCTTTATAAATTCAATTCACCCTAATATAAAGTTCACTTAGGAAATTGAAAAGTTCAGTGACATTTCAGATTTAACTATTGAGCACAGTTATGATTTTTTCATTCTCCATGAAGCATCAAACATAGAGATATTGCCATGCATAATTCTTCTGCACATCCACATCAACATAAAAAAGCTACTTATAACGGTTTAAAATATAAACTCACTGTGATACCAACGCCAGAAAATAATTTCTTGAAAGAGTTCAAGGTGAGGTGGAATAGAAGTAGGTAGAATCTCTAGTCATACAGAATTTTTTTATTGGCTGCGACACACTGGGGTTTCAAAACTTGGTACGTTGGATGTAGCAAATTCGTTTTACAGTGCAACAAGTAGATACAAAAAGGTTCTCGAGGGAATTTGGTTAATTTAAAGGAAGAAGGGAAACAGTCCACCAGCAGTCATTTGAGAAATGTAGAGAATTCCTGTATTCTACAACAACACTCAACAGAATATTGATGTCGCCTACAACCCATAATAGATTTCTATATAATATAGAATAGATTCCAATCAAACGATACTTTCAGAGGTTTTTCGTATCATTCGTTAAGAATTGGATATTCCGTGTTGAAATATATAGAAAACTGAAAGAAATTCATTAAGTATCGTCACCTAGCGGCCAAAAGTCTGAGTATAATAATCTATCAGTTAAACTTCACTTTATTTGGCGATATTCACAAGAACCCTTTCGGATAATTAGTGAATCCCCACGAATCGAAACTGAACGGTGGTTTCACGAGAACCGAAAGTGGGGGAGTCTGGGGGCACTCGTATATATAACGAAATGCTTTCTTCTTCTTCTAATTTCTTATGAATATACTGTTTCTGTTATATCATAATATAGGAAGGTAAAATATTCAATATTGACAATTGTATGGAAATAAAATGAGCAATTTTTCTGACATCTCGTTGAAAATGGAAGCAGATCTTTAAGAGGACTGATATAGTTTCACCAGATAGAGTTCAATGTCTTATTGCATTTGTGTTCTGTTTCAAGGTTTGAATTTTTGCGATTCAAGAAGCTTGAATTCTCAAGCTTAGCTTGCGTTGAATTCTAAAATCAAAAGCTTGACTTGAGTTTGACTTGAGAAAAATCATAATTTTGATATTGTACATAACAAAAATGATAGATTGAAACTGAATCTATGGGACGAATCGAAAAACAATGAACAAAAAATTTCAGTTCTTAAAAGAAGTAACCCAATTAGGACACATTTTGACTCCCATGTAGAAATATGCTGAAGAATGCAACATGAATGGCAGTGTTTTTTTCTGGTTGAGAATTCTAATTTTTCACAGCTTCATAGTGTTATAGACCTGAACTCAGGTATATTATATATATATATTTATATATAACAACAAAATTAATTAAATAATAGTGAGGAATAACGATAACTAGAAAATTGGTATTCCATTAGGTCTATCTGATCGTTGAGGAGCTCATCCATTTCAACTCTAGATGTTTATGAAATCACCATCGATTCTGTGAAAATTCTGTGAAAATTCATAGCTTAATTGAAGTATGTTTTTTCGATGCAGTGTATCGTTATTGCAGAATCTCGCTTTTTTATGCTGAAAAGATCTAAGCTGCTCTTTGTATCAAATCAAATGATTTACACTTAAAACAAGTTGTTACCAGTTTGTCGATTTTAGCTTTGGTGTTGGAAAGAAGACCAAATAATTTAGTGCACAGTTCAAAAAGGATGATGATAATTTTTTTCTATTTTTATTTTCTCAGCTATTTGAAGAAGTTCAGAAGTTTTCTTGAAATAAGTTAGGCGAATTAATCAGGTTAGGTTATATATTTCATTTTTGGTACGACGGTAAATTATATTGACGGTGATATTTCGTATTTTTTGTAGTATTCAATGCAACTAACAGTCTGTCGGTAATAACCGGAATGGAAAGAGAGGACCTGCGAGATGGCCACCTTGTTCACCAGATTAAAACCTGTGAGATATTTTTCCTGGGCCTATGTCAAGGAGTTACTAAGTAGACAAACCAATAATGATGAAGAAGAGTTGATAGAAAACTTCAGAAATTATTAGCCTCAGTGACCAATATGCAAATTCGAAATGCATGCATTCTGAATAATGGAAATACTTACTTGTTTCAAGATGACGAGTTTTCATTCGTTTTGTTTTATTAATTATTTTTAAATTTGTTTACTTATGAGTAATCAATATTTTTCGTTCATAATTATTCAGAATATTCGAGGAAATTTGTCATTTATGTTATATCTGGAAAGAGAGAAAACCAAATTCATCTTTGCTTTATGTCCGAAAACATATAAAACAAGTTCATATTATTATTCGAAAACCTTTCAATAAGAGAGAAATTGAATACATTTCCGCATTCTACTCAATCTAACTCTAAGGGAATATTAAACTAGTTTCTATCTAACTCTGATGTGGACATATATCAAAATCCTGGAAAATCGAGAATTTCTGGAATAATTCTAACACAAGAGAAGATCTGTCAATCTGTCTTCACCAGTAGATTACCTTCTGAAATTAAGGACAGAGATGATGCCGTTTTTTGAGTACAAATTGAATTTTGAATAAATGTCTTATTAAGATTACTTTGAGCAGATATGGTAATATCCGTGTATACTTTTCAATTTAATTTATAATCCATCATCTTATACCTAATTTTCAATAAAAGAGTTTGAAGAAGGTTCCTGACAAAGTCCCTTGCGCATCGTACCTTTTGAATAGTTAGGAAATATCTCCGAATGTGCCAGATAGAATGAAATAATCTATTGTTTTTATAATGACTTAAATTATTTTTTTCTTTTTCAGCATGGTACTGTTGCTACTTCGAGCGAAACCAGCGTTGGCACCCAACCAGGCGGTAGCGTAACGTCACGAACTGCTTCTGATTGTAATCAACCTGTGTCTTCATCGTCAGGACACACGGGGGCCAAATTCCGACATGGGCTCCTTCAGTTGATGATCCACACGATCGATCCTCTTCATGATGGTCAGTATGCAGGTAGAACCAAAATTTTTTTTCTATGAATGTTGGTTCTGTCTTTCGAGATTGTTGTTTCATTGACTGTGTTTCATTGTCTTGCAATTAATGTAGTCCTAGACACTGCATCGAGTTGTCAAAAGATTTAAAAGTACTTTATAGTTTTGCATACGTTATTTCAAACATCTTTTAACATAGGCGTTGAGAAAGAAGTCACAACAGTAGTATTCAATTTTGTGAATTAAAAATAAACACAAAATATTTTAATTTCAGATTTCTTCCTTCACGATCGAGAATTTTCCCACAATAAAGTCACTTCCGATATATAGAAAAACTGAAACATATTGATTTTATCTAAAAGTGGCATCTTCAGTCAAAATCTGATATTATCCCTATCAAAGGATATTCGTAGGATTGAGGTAGATGTAAGACTGAGTGATACTTGTTGGAAAAATTTCTCGATTTCATTCCATATATTATTTTCAGTTTTCTATTTCTAGAATATTCTACCAGAACATACCTTCACTTTGAAAATATGATCCTACATTAACCTCATTTAAGATCGCTCGAGTGTCAGCCAGACTATCTTAGATTTTTATGAAGAGAAAAATAAATAAATTTCAAGTTAGTTTGATGATAAACATAGATGTCTATCCCTTTTTAATAACTATATTCCAATAAAAAATTGACCCCGCCTTTAACTCAGACGAAAGCTGTGTCAGCAGAAAACGCTGAAACAGGTCAATTTTTCATTAGAAGGAGTTAGTGGTTATGCCCACTTTGAGCATGTCAGATCAACCTCTTACACCCACTATCACCTACTCACCAAATAATCATAAGGAACATGGATCGAGTGGCACATCGTCAGAAAGGTCTTTCAATTGATCTATATAAAACGATAATTTTTTTGAGTTAAGGCTGCTTCAACAGCAAAAATATATTATGATATAATAATTGAATTGAAATGGTAGCACCGGTTGATATCAGTATTGGAGAAGGTGTCTCTGCATGTTAATTTGATTTTGTTTCCCACTACTATTCGATATTCATCATAAAGATCTTGCACAAATGGATTTATTTAATTAAGTTAAAACTTTCGTAGAAAAGAAACGAGTCAGGAAAAATACAACGGTTTCAGTTCAAAGATTCATTTGCCTTCTTGAAATGCATTGAAGGCGAGAAATCTCTTCACATAATTTTGTTCCTGAGTAAATTTTTTGAAAATTCAATATGAATAAGTTTGAAATCAGAGGTATATATCGGATTTTCACGCGACATGGAACATTAAAAGTATATGGAGAAAGGAATGACCGATTGGAGAAATTTTATTTTTTGATATCTTGAATGTTATTCGAACTTCTTCTTCTTCTCATCAGCCTTCTCGCGCCCAAATTTGAGCATAGGCCTTTCTCCTCTCTTTCCAATCTTTCCTATTCTGTGTTGTCGCTATCCAGTTCAGCCCTTTTATATCACCATACCACCGCATAATTGGTCTTCCTCTTCCACTCTTTCCTATCCATGGTCTCCATTTGATGATCTTACTGTTCCATCTTTCATCTCTGATTCTTGCAACATGGCCGACGTAGTCCCATTTAAGATGTGAAATGGTATATACTACATCTTTTACTTTTGTTCTCTGTAACTCATTTCGCTTTTTATCCCTCAATGAGATGCCCAGCATTCATCTCTCCATTGATCTTTGCGTTACTTTCAGCTTGTTTATTGACTGTCTCGTGAGGGTCCGCGTTTGTGCACCGTATGTTAGAACCGGGAGCACACATTGGTCAAATATTTTGGTTTTCAGATATTGAGGGAGTTTTCTGTTTGAAGCCACCCATCCTAATCGCCTTCTCCTATTGATTTCGTTGCCCTTATTTTGTTTTCAAATCTCTGTCTGTTGTTCGAGGTATATATATTCTGTGACATTCTCTACGTGTTCACCGTTTATCGTAATATTTTGTTCAAGTTGCGGACTCATTATTTTCGTTTTTTGTGAATTGACTTTCAGACCGATTTTCTTTGACCCCAATTCTAATTCTGTGAGCATCTTCCGTAGTTCTTCTTCATTTTCAGCGAATAGAACGATGTCGTCTGCAAATCTCAAATGTGACAATCTTTCACCGTTTATGTTTATGCCCAAACCCTCTCACTCCAACCCTTTGAAGATTCCTTCCAAGGCTAGAGTGAAGAGTTTGGTCGATATTGTATCCCCCTGTCTTATGCCTTGTTTTATCATTATTTTTTCGGAATCTTCATGTAGTCTGATTGCTGCTGTAGCCCGACGGTATATGTTTTTCATTAAATTTTTGTAGCGATGGTCTATACGTGCTTTGTATAGTTCCTCCATGATTTCCCAGTGTTCGATAGAGTCAAAGGCTTTTTCAAAGTCTAGGAATGCCATGTGCAATGGGAGATTATATTCTGTTATTTTTTCTATTAGTATCTTCACAGTCAGTAAGTGATCGCACGTACTGAAACTCTTCTTGTATGCCGCCTGTTCAACTGGTTGGTAGTATTCTAATTTTTTCTCTTATTCTATTTACTATGACCCGTGAAAAAAGTTTGTAAATCTGAGACAGTAAACTGATCGGTCTTTAACTTTCCAGAAAATTTTTATTTCCTTTCTTGAATAGGAAAATCATGATGGCGCTATTCCAGTTGTCTGTTTGTTGTTCTAGACATCCGTTGAATAGATTCTTCCGTTCTAATTCGATTATATCATGAGCTTTCTTAATCATTTTAGCCAAAATATTATCCTCTCCTGGCGATTTATTGTTTTTTAGTGTTTTTAAGGTGAATAGGATGTCTTCTCCATTTATTTTTGGAGTGTCTTCTGATCTAACGTTCAGTACTTTAGCGTTTGTTGATGTTCGAGGTCGTCCGATTTGTGTGTTGTATAGATTTTCATAATGTTATCTATTATTTCATTCCTATTTCTTATCTCTCTGCCACTCATCTCTTAGAGCTACTATTTGCTGTTTTTGTTCCTTTTTCTGAAACATTTGAGGTTTTTGTTCTTGTCTATTTTATTTTCTACAAATTTTTTGTAATGTTCTTCTAGATCTTTTCTAATCATCGTTCTTGCTTCTTTCTCGTTTGCCAGTATCTGTCTATTGTATACTGACCTAATCTGTACAATTGTTTCCTTTCCTGTATTTTCTTCTTCGTTTAATCTGAAATTTCATTCTTTCTTTTTCCTTTCTTCCTTGCAACTTCTTCTGATGCTTTTATTAGTGTTGTTGTAATGTTTGTGACATTTGGTTTACACCAGAAATTTTCTCAGAATCATTTATGTATCGTATAATTTCTTCCTGGTATAAAATTTTATTTTCACTCGATAATTCTGTATCTATTTAGGCCTTTTCAGATTTTTTGTATTTAGTTCGATTGGCTATTTTTTCGTTATTAAGTTCGCTCGGACAAGTCGGTGGTCACTTCCTGTATTGCACGAGTTCAGAGCTGTTACATCAGTAATAAGTTGTTTAGAGGAAGATAAATATGAGATCGATTTCGTTTTTCGATTTTCCATCAGGGCTGATCCATGTCCACTTTCTCTGTGGTTTTTTTTAGTATAATGTATTCATGGCGTATAGTTTCTGCTGTTCCAAAAAGATGGCAAGCATATGTCCTCGCTCATTTCTGTCTCCGAAGTCCGTGGTTTCCAATATATTCTCCTTTTTTTGTCGTTTTACTATAGCATTGAAGTCTCCCATTTCTATATCTTTCTGGCATTTATTTTCTTTTCTAGCTTTGGAAATTTCCTCGTACATAAGCTCAACTTCTTCGTCGTCATTAGTGCATGTTGGCATGTACAATCATCAATCATGTGAAATCAATTTGATTCTTTGTTCATCTGTTATTTTCAGGGTTATGTAAGCAATTCTATCTGAGATTCCCTTTGTGCACGTAATCAGGGAAAGTACTTTTCTATTGATGGAGAAGCCTACTCCCTTCTGACTGCCAGTGTCATTAACTATGTGGAATAGCGCATGTCCTGATTGCAAAATGGATAGTCCTTCTTTTGGTCTTCTCACTGATGTCCCATTTGATATTGCTTGTCTCATTTTCGAGATCGGGGAGTTGTGCATGGTGCAGGGCTCTGCAGTTATAAGTAGCGATCTTTAGTTATTGTATTGTTTTGCCAATTTCTTGCCTCCCCAGAATCTTTGAGGCAGACTGACTTTTCGTCTATGCGGGATTGTGAGATGTTGTCTCTACCTGCATGGGGTCCATCCCTTATTATTATTGAACTTGGCATTTTTATTCCAAAATATTTCAATGCTGTGGCACTTCCGGTTGTACTGGAAGTTGATACCATCACATAACAAATTCTTTTCATATCATTGCCAACTGAAATCAACCGAAAGGAAGATAAGAATTTTTCAATCGGATTTTTGGTTGTTTCTTAGAAAGCATCATAAAAATACTGAAGATCATTCAATATCGATTACTTCTAGCTCGTTATAGATAAAGAGGTTCATTCATCAGAATACAATGCGTTTAGAGGCTTCACGGTATACAGGTTGTCTCCAAAGCTTGTTGCAAATCGTACTTCATTCCGTTTTTTCAAATAAGACTACATATTTTCGCACACACCATTTAACTCGTAATGTTAAAAGGCATTGATCTGTTATACATTTCCCTTTACCTAAAGTGCATTATTTCTGGAATTTTATCCCAAAAATACCAATATTTCGCTTAAGAAAATCCGCAGATTATATGACCGGAATCTCTCAAATAATGCATTTCGATCTCTCAATATAAGACCCATCTCGAAATGTTTCTCTCTTGGAATTCTGACCAGAATAACTTTGATGAAGATTATGAGATGGATCTTCTATTGAGAGATCGAAATGCATTATTTGAAATATTTCTATTCATATAATCTGCTAATTTCAGGGTCCTCGCGCGAAAAATCGTAATTTTTGAAATAAAATCGCGAATAACTCGGAAACGATGCACTTTAGGTGAAGAGGAAACACATTGTATACCGTGAAGCCTCTAAACGCATTGAATTCTCCTGAATGAACTTCTTCACTTATAACTAGCTAGAAATAATGGATGTTGAATGATCTATAGTATTTTTATGATGCCTTCTTAGAGACAACCGAAAGTCGCCAAAATCCGATTGAAGAATTCATATCTTCCTTTTGGTTGATTTCAGGGGGCAACGATAAACGAAAATTGACAATTGAGTCTGGAAGGTAAGTATAGTGTGAATCGGTATCGTGAAATTGAACTCAAAAAAATCTTTAAATATATCAATATATATAACACTATAGAAAATCCTTAATAATTGGTTCCAAGTATTGTAAATTATAGGTAATATACATAAATGTCGGACACATAAATAATGTTACCCTATTTTCACCTGTCATAGACCACGTTTTTAGACCCGAGAACGCAATATGTGACACAACATTATGCTGCAATGGAAATCGCTACCGTACCATTGATTTAATAGCTGCTCAAGATGTGTGGTTAGATTAGGTTAAGTCTACATATGTTCTAACTTGTATGCATTACCCCAGTTTCCCGGTGGCGTCTGACGAACTTGCGATATGAATGTAATGGTATGGTCAGATACAAGTAAATTATGGAATGAAATAAATTAAGTTGATGATGCCCATTTTCTCCCAGGACCCAGGACTCAGGTATAAGGATTATGAAAATCCCCATCTCAATAAATTTCAGGTGTATAATCTGTATAGATATTTGTCCCATCAAATATCTACCGACGGGAGGTTTTATCTCGGAAACAGAGGCTCAGACCACTATTTCAGCGAGATTATTTCGCTCGTTTTCTACCGTTGATGTGATTAACGGAACGGAGAAAGATGTCTCCCAAATGTTGGAATTTTTAACGTTTTCACATCTATTTGTTATAGTTCGTATCCTTCTCGAAGTCCGGTAGCGGGTTCACCGTGTCGATCCATAGAAGGCGACTATCGTACGTATGTACAAGGTGCGTCCTTTCGGGAATAGGGTACCCCGATGTAACTTGATAGGATGCTGAGAAGCGATATGCGACACTGATGAGCTCCTAATAAGGGCGAAACTGTAGTCTGCTGCTTCGTTTCTCGGCATCCTGCTTATTTGCACTATTGTGGCTCTTGGGGGCTGCGTGTATGGCAGGCATATTTGGGAACTAGCTCTTGTCAGAAAGGATTATTCATTGATCTACGGATTTTTGAATAATTCTTCTTGTCTCAAGTTTCAATTGTGATATTTATTAATTATTTCATTCTACTCCCTCTATGATGCGCCAGAGAAAACCGGACAATTTTTTTCCGTTATAACTCTTTCGAAATTCAGTGCTAGATCGCTCGTTCTCACTTTCTTGGAAAGCCAAAGGACTAGGTTTTTCAGAAATTGTATCGAAATTTCACTTCCGGTGAAATCCAATATGGCTGACTCATTCGAAATGAGCAAAATTTCAAGATCGCTGGAATGTTTTTTTCTACAAAATATTCGAATGGTGCATTGAGCCAATAATTCAGTGTTTTCTGAACAATTTGACATATTGATCTTAAAAATATTCCAAGAATTAGTAAAAAATTAGCGTGAAGAATTTTTTTCATTCTGGTTTTCAGCTGAAATCGAAATATGTTTTGGACCTCATGGCGTTGGCACTCCTGAAGTTTTTGTGTTTTTCTTGGATGTTCTAAGAAGACAAAGAAACATTTTTTACCAAAACTAACCTAAAATTTGATTTTTGTTCGAATCCAAAACGGGCGACTTCCTCAAATATTAACAATTTTCCCCCCGCATTGAAAAAGTTTTCGCGGTCGTAATGAATCAACTGCGTGACTCAATCACTAGATTGAACCCTTTTCATCATTTTGAGGGGTCTAACTCGAATATTGATTCAGAATTGTGTCAATTGTCGTCAATAATGTTTCTCTTTTCCACCATTATATGCACCTTCCGATGTGAAACCTCTAAACATAGACTGCATGCATTAACTCAAAGATAAACAAAAAATAATAAAATGTCATCGAGTTTTGGACGACATCTGGTTTGTACTCGAATTTTATCTTGGTGTTGCTTGTTTTTGACGTTCTAAATTGTTAACAAATGGGGATAACCGTTACATTGAATGTTTATTTGTACGTGGCTATACGGCTAGGCAAATATACGTCAATTTCCAACCTTTAATTACAAAAAAAATTACAACCTATGATCTTGAGGAAAAATGTCAGACAACAGGGTCATTAGAAAGGTACTGGTATGCTAGAACACAGGTACTCGCCTTTTTCATAATCTGTTTCAAGCATCAACTCTACATTTTTGGTTTTACTAACTCAATTGACAATTCATTATAACATTCAGCGAATTTCTGCATTAGCACTCAACCCTATCAGAACATCAGGAACCAGCTTGACTGTTTACCAAATCTAACTCAAATGTCTCAGAAATGCCAAATCTCAAAAACCTCTGTGAGAAGAATAATAAGACACGAGTTGGGTCTCAAATATTTTCGGAGGCACTTTAATTTGCAATTGACTCAGGCTGTCAAAGAGCGCAGATTCGAGCGATACAGAAATTTATTAAATAGATTTAGAACACGTACACAAAGTGAAATTATCTGGTTCATAGACAAATAAAATTTTCAAAGTTGCCCCACCAAAAAACAGACAGAATGACAAAATTTGTGTTCCGACGAATGAAATCAAGAGAATTGTGCCTTCAATTCGTTTGCAGAGGGAAAGACAAAAATTTTCCAGGCATGTAATTGTCTTTGCTGGTATTTCGAGGAACTTCAAATCAAATATCATTTTTATAGAACAAGGAATAAGTTTAGATTCGGAAAATTAATGTCACATAATTCTCGATCATATGTTACCAACTACTGAGGCGTCCACTCCTCAGTTCACTTTCATGCAGGTGAATGATTGCTGTTTTTTGTTTGACATAAATAAGTACAGTTGCCACCAGCTGAAAATGAACGGTAGGAAAATTGAGAAGCTTTTTGGATGATTTTTATTGGTTCAAATCTTTTTTGGAATTCTACAATTTTTTCCATATTCTTCCAACAACGTTTTTCAACGAATGTACAACTAGTACTATAACACAAAAATAGGTTACTTACTCTCAACTGGCCAACAGTGTACAGGGTGTCCCAAATTAGATGTATCTAAATGAAATCTATTTCAATTGATTTTAGGATGGTGCCAGGTGTCATACCAGTCACTATACGATGGATTATCGAAGACAACGAGTAGACGATATCATCGAACCAGAACAAAGGCCTCCAAATAGTCCCGATCTTAATCCGTGCGACTATTTTCTGTGGGAACATTTGGAAGTAATTGTGTGTACAAATGGTATTATTTTCAATAATTATGAGGAGCTGAGGCCGTATATTCAAGAATGTAGGAACAATCTTGATCAAGAAGTAATTTCAAAATTCATAGAGAGCTGCAGATGACGGGTGCAGATGGTTGTGGATGCCAATGGAGGTCATTTTCCATTCTTAGTACTTGATTCTTTTTGTTGAATGTTTTACTCGTGAAATTTGTTAAACAAAATCATGTCGTACTATTATCCTTGCAGATTTTTTTAACGGTTGGCATCTCTGACATATTTGGGAAACAGTCATCTTGATCTGCTTCCTAATGATCCTTTTGTCCGAAATTTTCCCTCAAGATCATAGATTGTACTTCTTTTGTAATTAGGGATTTGAGGAATTCGGCCGTTTTGAATTCGAACGGAAATCAAATTTCAGGTTGGTTTTAGTAAAATGTGGTTCTTTATATTCTTAGAACAACTTCAGGGGTGCCAACGCCATGATGTTGGAGAAAATATTTCGAGTTCAGCTGAAAATTAGAATGAAATCAATTTTTCAAGGTACTTTTCTACCAATTCTCGGAATATTTTCAAGATCAATATGTCAAATCGTTCAGACAAGACTGAATTATCGACTGAATGTCCCATTCGAATTCTTTAGTGAAAAAAAAATATTGCTCATTTTCGAATAAGTGAGCCATGTTGGATTTTACCGAAAGTGAAATTTCGATATAATTTCTGAAAAACCTTTCCACTGAAGTAAGAACGAATTATCTAGCTCTGAAATTGCGAAAGTAATAACAGAAAAAAATGTCCGGTTTTCTCTGGCGCACCCTATAAAATTTTAAATGAGGTTACAACACAATATTACAACATAGCAGTGGAATGATTCAAAACAATTTTGATGTAATCCATTTTGGATAAAGTTAAATTTTTATAAGCCTCTATTTTTTCTTCCATGGAACATGCTTTTTGTCCGATATTTTTTAATTTATGCTGAAAGTAAATACTACAGAATTCCACTTAAACCGCAGATTGAAGGCTGATAATAACATTGATAAATGTTAAAAGCAAAACATAGAATTATAAAAAAGAAAATGGATTCATTCCCATGCTTCTATCGTTTTATTCTTTGCTTCTGCCCAGATTGATGTGTAATGGTGTAATCTAGAACTCGTTAAATAATTTTCGAACAAGTACTCCGAGAATTGCCAATTAAACAAATTAAGAAAGACTATAAATCCAAATGAACAACGAGAATAAAAGAAAGGAAGCTTGTCGAGCCTAAACCAATCAGAAGAAAAACAGGGACACATAATGGCTAGGGGCTCGCCAAGACGATTTATATTTCATACACAAACATCACAAAAGTCACGGAAAGGGAAAGATTTACACAGGGGTTGAAACACATGGATAATCGACATATCATAATTTAAATATTTAACGCAATAGATTTAACATGACTGAAAATAGATTCATACCTTTCCATATTATTCAAGGATACAGGAAAATTCAAATTATAAGGTTGAAAGAATTTCAATAAACGGTTAAGTTTTTCATTCAATTCGTCACAATTATAAAGAAAATTATTGTAATTGAGAAGGAGATGATCTGGAGTTCCAATTTCACCACCCTTATAGCCGAATTTATTGAAACATTGTGAATACAAGAAATGATACGAGATATTACCTGAACGAATTTTCTGTCTATTGCCTATATTTTTAAACCATATTAGTGTGGATGAAAGCTTTCATGGAATAAGCCCTTGATTTTTATTTATATATATATATATATATATATATATATATATATATATATATATATATATATATATATATATATATATATATACAGATATCCACCGGAAGAGTCCGTTGAAAACTTTTTGAGTTCCAATTACAATATCAAGCTGAAATTTTATACGCGGCTATAACTAGCGATTTCCAATTGAACTGAAATATTTTCGAAGTGATACCATTTCCGATTATACCGGAAGTGGGCCATCACTTTGTTATTTCAAATGGCAATCTACCTTTTTCATTATACATCTAGAACCGACATTTGAGCAAGGCATAAAATACCTAAGTTGTTGGCACTTATCTGTCAAAACTTTTGACAGATTTAGTTATTTTTGATTTTTGAGGAACATTCTAAAAAATTATAGCTCGTCGATCTTTAGCACTACAGACACAATTTTTGCTTGGGTGGATAGAAAAAGGATTAAGGAAGTTTTTAAACAGTCTACACATGTCAGATGTTTATTGCGTTGTTTTGTATGATTTTTTTAATTAGGCCTTTTTCAAACAGCAATAACTCAATTTCTTAAAATGGCATGTGTCAATTTTTATATCGCCATCAGATGAAGCGTCAAATTTCAGATGGAATTGTATCAGCAAGTACTATACCCATCTCTTTTGATTTCGAAATAATTTAGGAATATATTCAATTTGATGATTTTGCAAGAACTAACAGAGAACGCTTTGAAATATTTGAATCAGGTAGCTGAACTGGCTACGCTCACCTGACAGGTGCCTAAAATTAATGTATTTGTCGTTCATTCGAATTTGATATTTCAACAAGAATTGTTGGTAATTTTAAGTGAAAATTTTCGAAAAATAGCAGATTGATAATAAAATGGCTGATTATTCAAACGAGGATATGTTTAATCTCTTTTTAATTCATGTCAAAAAGCGGAGGATAGAACTTGCAGGCAATTCAATAACCAATTTCCAAATAAATTTGGCCTATGAGTAAAACAAAATTTCGAAGGATTAGAAGCAATTTTCTGCAATTTGGAGGAACAAAATACATAGAAACTAGAAGAAAACCAATTCTCGAGGACGACGATAATCAAGTTAATACGCTAGCATATTTTCGTGCCAATCCACATGCGTCCATTAAGTCAGCATCAATGGATATTGGATTGAGTTATACTTCCATTCGAAGGATCCTTAAGTAACATAACATGCGCCCCTATTCTTTTATCAGACTACAAAAATTGAAACCATCTGACCTTCCCAAGCGGCTAAATTTCTACGAAAATTTATTGATTCGGCTTCAAGAAGATGAGACAATTCTGCAAAAAATTATATGGTCTGATTAAACCAAGTTCAATGAAAGTGGAATAACCAACAGGAGAAATCGACATTTTTGGGCCACAGAAAATCCACATTTCATTGAGGTTATTGATTTCCAAAATAAATGCAGCGTGAAGGTTTTTGCAATTTTAATGAATGATTTGTTGGCTTTTCACATTCATGAGGAATATCTCAATGGACAAAGATACCTGGAAATTTTCTGAGGCACATTAGCAAATTTTTTAGATGGATTACACCTTAACATTCTGAGGGATTGCTATTATCAAATGGATGGTGCACCAGCACATAAAACACGAACTATAGATCGGCAGCTAACAGAAATGTTCGAGGATAGATGGTGGGATAATCAAGGACCAAATTTATGGCATCCGCGTTCTCCGGATATGACGCCCCTTGATTTTTATTTATGGGAAAAATCAAGAGTGAAGTGTATCTTATTCCTGTAGGAAGTAAAGAAGAGTTACTAGAGCGCATTGATAAT
Organism: Cryptolaemus montrouzieri; assembly: GCA_013387265.2. Classification (NCBI taxonomy): domain Eukaryota; kingdom Metazoa; phylum Arthropoda; class Insecta; order Coleoptera; family Coccinellidae; genus Cryptolaemus; species Cryptolaemus montrouzieri. The sequence continues at coordinate 110,637,618 of JABFTP020000185.1, forward strand.
GCTTTTCGTTATATTGATCCTGAAGAAACTAGGAGGGCAACTCATCATGTTCGTATACGAGCTGTCAAGTGTATCGAGCAAAATGGGGCCCATATTTAACATTTATTCAGATCGTAAATTAGTTTTCTCCTATGATGTTTGCTATCATTTATTCGTATTATTATCTTCGATGATTGGTTTTAGCTTAGTTCCTACAATTCTTATTCATCCGAATAGTAGAAAATTGCCTCTAATGCTTCGAAATATTAATTTATTCATAGACGGTAAATTTGAAAATTGGTTATTGAATTGCCTGCAATTTCTACCCACTACTTTTTGACATTCTAAAATGAATTAAAAAAAGATTAAATATATTTTGGTTTGAATAACCAGTGGTTTTATTCCAAATGTGTTGTATTTTTTTGGATATTTCCAATCGGAAATAACGACAATTCTTGTTGAAATATCAAATTCGAAGGAACGAAGTACATTAATTTCAGGCACCTGTCAGGTGAGCGTAGCCAGTTCAGCTGCTTGATTCAAATATTTCAAAGCATTCTCTGTTAGTTCTTGCAAAATCATCAAAATTCAATATATTCCCAAATTATTTTGGAACTATAAGAGATGGGTATTGTACATGCTCATACTATTCCATCTGAAATTTATAATTAAATCTGTCAAAAGTTTTCAATTATCTCATGAATGTGCGTTGTGAAATATCAGAACAATGATACAGATTTCCAACTATGATTGTCCTGAATTTCAGAAATTTTTATTGAAAGACATAGATTTTATCGTAAGGAATTAATTTATTCTTTTAAACTCCAGGCGTAAATATCTCAGCAGAGATGTGTATAAGGAAAAAAATTCATGGAAGATTACCGTTCATTATTGGTTTTCGGTAAAACCGGAAAATTACTAGAGTAGAACTTCTCAGAGAAAGGATCCCCAGCTTCCTATTAGGATGTAGAAATGTATGTCATTACTGTACGGACAGGAAGAGGCCTTCTACGTGAATTGTTTGTATATTTATAATAGTATACAATTTAATCACTTATTGTACTGGTTTTTGAAACGTATAAAGGCAATATGTTAAATTACATAGGGTTCAGCACTACGAAAAAGAACATAAATGCAAAATGTATTTGAAATGTTACTTTATATCGGTTATTTGTTATGCATGTTTCCGTACTTGTAGTCAGTAGTTAGCTTCACTGTGCCACTATATGAGATTTTGTATTGCGTCGTCTGACTTTCTGGAAGAACCGTAAATATGGGATAAACAAATATGACCTGCAGAGCCAGGATAATCCTGCATGAATAAAACATGTGTGCATGAAGCGTCTGTAGATATCAGACTTCCGTGTATGCAGAATCATTTCAACATGAATTTGCATGTGGAATATCTGAAACTTTAAACCCAAGTATGTAGAAGGTCGCATACAATGTGTGGCTATATTCACTTTTTTATGAAGAGTAACTCAATCTCGGTTTCCTTGGAAGGTCGTGATCCATATATATTGAGCAATCCAATTTTTTAAGCACCTCTCTTATATGAAGTCACTTACAATACTTATACAGGGTGCTCCAATGAAATATTGATTTTCCCTTTCACCCAGAAGCAGACAATGTCAGCGGAAAATATGAAAGAGATCAACCCCGTACCTCCACGTTCATCTACTCACATAATGATTATAGGAAATATGGATCGAGTAACACATCTTATGAATCGATAAGTTTGAGTTGAATGAACTATACAGGGTGTTCTAACTACGAAAAGATACTATCATATAATAATTGAACAACCCTTTGAATCTGATGTATTTTGAATAAATGGAGATTGATGTGTAAGTATGTAAGGGGTCTATACAAAGTGTTAAAACCGAGGAATTCATTCCGTTAGTTAGCTAGATACGTCGGGTCAATTTATTCGAATTCGAGTATTGTATTCTCGACGGCGAAAAATTTTAATTTACAATTGTTACCAATCAATTTGGAAATAACCGTGAAGCCCAAATAACGGCAAGAATATTCAACAAGAATCATTCAGCGAAACACATGGGTCTACAAACCGTTCCCAAATTTCCTTCTTACGTTCGAAGACGGTGGGTGTTAAACGTCGGCATTCTGTCAGAATTCTCCTTCCGGCTGCATAGCCAATATTTTCAATTGTAGATGACCGCATGAAAAATTTAGAGGATTTAAATCCGGCGACCTTGCTTGCAACTCGGTTGGTATCCTCCTACCGATCCAGTTACCTGGAAAATCATTATTTGAATATTAAATATATATTTTGGGTGTCCCAGTAACGGAAATTGTGTCTGTTCACCTCTCCCATTGAGTATTAAGGTACTCTTGTCGGAAAAACAGCTATTTTGAATAAGTTTGGATGATTATCCCTATTTTCACTGACATTTTCGCAAAGTTGCAGGTGACAATCATAGTCGATTTTGGTGCAATCTCATTTTGTAGGAATGAAATTTGTGATTCTTTACTTTACTGTACAAAGTTGTACTTGATACCCTAGTTGATGTGACAAATTCATAACGGACTGAGTACTGTCCATTTGTGGATGACCCAATACCACAACTTCTACATCTTCATTTGTCACAGGACATGCTACTTGATGCTTTGTGTTTACCACCGAACCAATTCCTGAATTCTTTTGTATCAGAAATTTGACATATTGGTGGCTCACTTTCTTTGTTAGTATGATTTGTGTTAATAATTCCTGGTGTACCTCTGACGCAACATTTTTGAAAATAATTTCTACAGCTTCATTTGTCACAGAACATGCTATTTGATGCTTTCAGTTCACCACTGAACCAATTACTGAATTTTTTTGTATCAGAGATTTGACATATTGGTGGCTCACTCTCTTTGTTAGTATGATTCGTTTTAATAATTCTTGCTGTATCTCTGGCGCATCAATTCTGAAAATAAAGTACACGATTTCTACTTTTTCCTCAACTGAATACACAATTTTCGAGTTTATCTCGTGAGAATCGTACAACTAGGATGCAGTTCTCATTAGAATAACAGTTTGACCATTGATTGATGAGAATGACAAGGAAATGTTTCTTTAAAAAAATACTGTAGAACATGTGTAAGAAATCGATGTGCTGATTGCAATGTTTCATACCATTTTTTTCAAATAACAAGTGGATCGTCTTAGATTTAAAGTCCGTCTATACCATCTGTTGATAGTTTCTGGTGTAGTGGAAACTATACTGAAATGAATCTGTATCAATAAAACCGACATACCCAGCTACCTAACGAAATGATTACTCTGGTTTGAACATCTTGTAAAGACCCCTAGATCAAAGTGTTGACTAAAATCATTCAGAAGATGGGGTGAGGTTAGATGATATTCTTTGCTATTGACATTCTCAAGTTTGGGGAGGCTGAGGGTAGAGGGTTATTCCCTACACTTTTAAATCAACAAGCTTAAACACCTTCTTCAATACTGATATCAATCTGTAATACCATTTATTGAAAATAGATCGGGTGCAAAATATTGTACAAATACTATATGACAATATCTCTGTGTATTTGTAACAGCATGTATCAAAACTTCAAATCGAAAAACAATGGAAATTGAAAGACATCGATGTGCCACTCGACCCATATTCCCTATAATGATTTTATAGGTTAGGGGATGATAGGGGTAGAGAATTGATGTGACATGTTCGTGGCCGGCACAAACAATGGTTCTCCTCAGAACAAAATCGACCTACTTCAGCATTTTCCGCAGAAAATGCCTTCTTTAGAGTAAAAGGACAGTGTAATTTTCGTTGGAAAACCCTGAACTATGATAATGGATGATGTTTTAATGATAATAATAAGAAATTAAACTATGTATTATACTATTACAAAAGTTTATTGGAATTCAGGATTGCAATTTCGGTCCATCGACCATCTTCAGCTGATAATAAGTACTGTATTACTGCCGACAAAAAGTACAGTACTTGTTGTTAGCTGAAGATGGCCGAGCGAATGAAATTGCAATCCTGAATTTCAATAAAATTTTGTGATAGTATAATACATGGTTTGATTTCTTATTATCATCATCGTTAACTATCACCAGTATTGGCGGAATTTATTAACTGATTGACATTTCATCTTGTAATGTAGTTGTCATTTTTAATACTATCCTTTGGTGGCTAACCAGATATCACACATATTATTAGTACTGGTCGGAAAATAAGATTAGAATTGAAAACGTAGTGAGATAACGCAGCAAATCGAAATTATGAAAATACTCGTGTACAATCCCCTGCTTTAAGTGTGAGCCTCAGAGTAACTGAGGCAGTGAAGATGAAATCCATATAATAAATTGTTATTTATTTTTCTTGATGAATTAAAACATAAGCCTCTACACTAATCGAGAGTTCTGAAAACTGTATACAGAATTATGTGCCTAGAAGCCGAAGAATTTCTTGAATAAATCCAATTTTTGCTGAGCTTATACTTAGACTATAAGTGTATGTCCCATAAAATAATTCAAACTAGAATGAACATTTCGCAAAAATTACATTATATATGTAACAAAGTAGATAAAAACTGAAGGATTGTGAGAGCTCTTGAAACTTATCTGTAGTTTTTATTGTCGAGAAGTTGAATGTCTCCAGGAAATGAAGGAGTTCTGCTTCAGAATACTGTTACTTCCTTTCAGGAGCACTTCACGATTACCCGAAACATTAGTTTTCGAAGTCTAGTTTCTCCTCGAATCAATCTAAAGCCGAGTCTCCTCCAAGAAGTAGACTTTGAATAGAACTACAGATAGTAATTCCCTTCGAAAAATTATCTGTAAATAACTCAGTGTCCTCCAACAGTTATTTTGTCCAAAATATTATTATTCAATACTTTGGGTACCTCTATAAATCATTTTCTCCAACAAAACTTAATTTACACCTCCGAAAAGCTGAAATAGTTTGAAAAAATCACAATCCGAACAAAATATACGCTCTCCATTGATTGATACAAATTATTAGAACCTAAAATTAACCACTTTACTTAATTGCTTACAGAAACAAAATTAATAGGAAACGATCCATTGAAAGATTAATTTCTGGATAGAATCAATAATAAAAATTTGTTTCTATGATTTATAATGATATGAACTGAAAATTGAAATATGAAGGTACACGGACTCAGAATTAAAAGATGTAACTGTATACGTTTGTGAAAGGAATGAAATAAGGAATATATATATTTGATAATGATTCTGAAAGAGAAAGTTGGATGCAGAAGGAATTACACAGAAAGTACCCTAAAGAATTGAAAAATGATTATATTGATGAAATCGCATCAAATAGATGGTTAGTATCTGGAGAATTGTTCGCTGAAACAGAAGGCTTGGCAATTGCGATCTAGGATCAGGTTGTTTACACATCATCAAGCATAATATAGATGATTCTTGCCGTAGATGATTTTGTCCTTTAGAAACAGTTCTTCATTTATTATCTCTTTCTCAGTACTTGCCTCAACAGAATATTTAGAACGACATAATGCCGTCGCTAATATTATTCATTTTAATAATTTGATTGAGGAGGTCGTTACTTGATGAAAATCGATATACATATTTTCAATGAGATAAAACTATGGTATTTAGATTTTCACTATGTTAACAAAACTATGACCGCTTTCACCACACTGTGGCTTCATCAGATAGATACAAACTAATGAACAGAGTTATTCCTTATATATTATTCTTTTTCCTGCCTAATATTACATAAGATACAAGTAAAAAGGGTATGTTGGAAAACCCATCGGAGTTGCTTGCTTTATGAATCGAAAAGATTGAGTAAATGAGAAGAATTTAGATCCAATTGACTAATAAGTAACCTACCTGAATTATTTTCTTTGTTAATCTCTAAAATTTCCCATCGATTGAGTTTTTGTCTATTATTTTCATTGTGTGAAATTTTGAAATTATTATTAAGTATGGTTTTCTTCGAGTAAGTGATTAGAATAATGGGAATCTAATTTATGATAATTAAAACTACGTTTTTGTTCGAATAATCTAACTTTGAAATTTCTACCAATATAAATTTTATTACAATCCCCGCAAGACAATTTATAAATACCGGATTTATTATCTTTATCAATTTTAGATTTGCAATTGTTGAAATGATAATTCTTTAGGCCGACAAAATATTGAGATTTAAGGTCTGAAGAAAATTTATTTGAACCGTTACAAAAGATAACTGTCATCAAATCTTGTAATATTCTTCGTAGGTTTCTTTCCGTAAGAGATGATGAGGTAGAGTTATAGGTTTTGTCTTTAGCTCAGAATCTTATTTCATATTTTATTTATTTGTATATATAAATATAATATAATTAGCTGATAATTCTCTAATTTAAACACCTCAAAAAAGTCTAGGGAACACTTCTTAATATCGATATATCGTATCCAGAACGATCAATATGGATGATTTTTTTTCAAGAAATGAACACCTGCATCAATTTCTCACCAAATTAAGTAGAGTGACGCGACAGATTTCAGTTTTTTTCATAAGAAACTAAAAATGCAGCAGATGCGACGCTGCTTTAAAATCATTTCATATATTCAGTGTTTGAAATCAGTTAGTGGGCACTTTGTTCTGTTGTAAGCACAAATAAAAGATTCAAGTTCTGTGATTCGACCATGAAAAGACGACATTTGACATTTGACTAGTTACGAGCCGTTGGCATGCTACAAGCTGGGAGCTGTCAACGGGAAGTATCCAGGGTTCTGGGAAGTAGCCCAAGTGCCATAAACCGTTTATGATCGCGTTTCAATGAAACAGGTAGCGTAGAAGAACGCCATACAGGTCGTTTCAGGAATATTACAGTCGCCCAAGACCGATTTTTGGTTTTACAAGCCAGAAGAGATCGTACTATCACAGCATTTTGCTCAAGAGCTATCACGAGTTCAAAATGTACAAATTTCCGACCAAACTGTGCGAAATTGACTGCACGAAGGTCAACTCCACTCCAGGTCCTTTAAGAGTTCCACAACTGACCCATGGAAATCGCGCTGATCGTTTAGCTTGGTGCCAAAAACACGTAAACTGGGATCAAGAGAGGTGGGTCACAGTTCTCTTCAGTGATGAATCTAGATTCAGTTATTATCCCGATTTGGGAATAAATCGAATATGGAGGGAACCTGGCAAGCAAAACCGTCTCCAACATGCTCGAGAAGTTGTCAGACAGGGAGGCGGATCAGTAATGTTTTGGGGAGGTATACGCCTCGGTGGAAGAACTGACCTAGTTTTCATACAGAACAACCTCACGGGAAACTCTTACGCAAATGAGATAGTTTTACCTGTAGTGATACCGTATCTCCAAACAATGGGTCAAAATCCACTCTTCCAACAAGATAATGCCCCTCCTTATCGTGCAAGAGTTGTCCTGAACGTTATTGAAGAGAATGATATCGATCTTCTACCGTGGTCATCTTGCTCCCCAGATCTGAATCCCATCGAGCATGTGTGGGACACCCTAAAAAGAAATCTCCTGCGTCAAAATGTCTTTCATCGTGAACAGGAGCTTCGATTAGCAGTTCAGGGGGCTTGGAATGACTTAGGCCAAAATGTAATAGACAATTTAATATTGAGCATGCCGCGACGATACCAAAGTGTCAACAGAGGTGGAAGTTCTGGGTACTGAAAAATATAAGTGCTTCCATATCGTTTCGAAAATATTCGTTCAGGATTTTTTTTTGTGTTTTATCAAATTTCGTCATTTTCGAATTTCAATTTTTTTTTATAATAGGTGCTTTGGAGAAGTCAAATATTATTTTGTTTTCTTGAGAATACATTATATACAATACATCCTAACAAAAACCGAAAGATTCCTATAAATTCGAATCATCAAATTCATATTTTAAAGATATTGGTAAGTGTTCCTAGACTTTTTGAGGTGTTTATATTCAAAACAGTATTCTATTCAATCGTTTATCACTTCACAGAAAGAATACTATGAATGAATAGCATTCAGTGTTACTTGACTAAGGTCCATACACTGGATTTTTCATGATGATGCTATAGTTTGCATATATTCTGATAGATTGATCTATTTTCATAACATTTAACGTTATCCATCCTATAACATACAATCATTCCAGGATATGTTTTAATTATAATCATAACCTGGCAGTGGGATTAATTACCGGTAGGTGGATTATTTATATATATATATATATATATATATATATATATATATATATATATATATATATATATATATATATATATATATATAATTCGATAATTCGAAACACATTCAACAGAAATTTTTGAATAGGTATTTGCACTCTATTCAGAAAAGTGCCTGCCAAAATCGACGACGGTGAAAGATGAGTCAGTTTTTTTATTTGGAATGTTTCTCATAGTTGCTGAATCGAAAATAGGAAACCCAGTACGGTCATTAGTCGAGTAACATCGAATGCAATCACATGAATGATCTCTTGTCATGAACTGCGAGATGATCCAATCTAATACTACTGCACAAGTACGCATGAATTATTTTTACAAATTATATTTTTTCCTGTATACAGACATATATTAAGTATGAATTAAGATTCTAAGCAGAACTGACTGAAAAATAGAAAACATATAACTTTTTTTCGGACATGAACATACAAAGAATGTTGCAAGCTTTTATATTTGGTAAATCTGTAACTGTTCACAAAAATTGTTCTTCAAACCAAATATTTCAATATTATCGAGAAATTTTCCTAGAGTAGCACTAGGAGTAAGAAATGTAGTTTTTCATTTTCACATTTTTGTTAATTCGTTGATTAGTTTCATATACTTTGGAATTTTATGGTATTTATATTGTATATTATGCGTATTGCGTATGTATGCGTTCGATTCAATTCATCTAAGTATAATATCTGGCATATTGTGAAGTACTTTTATGTTCAAAAGAATTTTTTATCAAAATGAAGTTTATAATTATCGAAAATTATTCCTAGTCTATATTTGTAATACATCTGCTAACGAAGTGATGTCATATTTATTGTTAACACAAAATGACTAATATTAGCGACGGTATTTTGTTTTTCCAAATAATCTGTAGAGACAAGTAATGAGCTGGATGATAATACACACTCTGAGAAATTAAAGCATACAATTTTGAAGAGTCAAATTTATTCAGAAGAAGTTTAGAAATGTTAAATCCACCAGTAGTGAGGAATGCTTGAAAACAATCAAAATAGAAGTTCTAATCATAAAAATTTAAATGAACGTTATGTTGAAATATGTAAAATTATAAAAAAACCATCTCTGGCGAGTATTACTTCATGACATCAGAGATTCATACCCAAAATCAATGAGCTTACCGTATAGCATTCTGACTCATTTCGTCCTAAATTTTGATTAGTCTATTTCGAACCTCGTTCATGGTAGATGCAGTAATTGCAGGCTTCTAAAGCTTCTATTGAGAATGCCACAGACATGTTCGATGGGATTGAGGTCCGTTCTCTGTGTAGGCTACTCAACATTGAAATAATTTCGTTATCTCAAAGGTAGTTCTTAACGATACGAGCATAAAAAAAGTTTTCGATCATGTCTGTCGCAAATGGTACAACATGTTTTCATGCGGGCGTTCAAGAAATTCCATCCATGTTTGCCGCAAATAGTACAATTGGTTCCTTCCCATATCATCATTGAATCTCCAACAAAAGCTTAGGTAAGTAAAAGGTTATATATCTCTCATTTCGTTGTTTGTACTTTAGGGAACGTTGATCGCAATGAAGGAGATAATATATCGACTCATGTGTAAACAAAACTCTCATCCAGTCAGCTTTTAATCGATTGACGTGTTCTCTGACAAAATTCAATCGTGCTCTTTAATGTGCTGCGAACCGTTGTCCCAACGAAGAAATTCTTGAATACCGATCATGGATCGCCGTTCTTGTTCGAGGACATCCTCGCCCAGATGTTCTTTAATAATATACTGTACCTGCGAATCGTTCTAGAAACTGTTGAATGGGACACCACAAGCCATTGGCCTATTCTTGTATAAGTCCAACCTAGGTCATCTAACACCTCTGCTTCAGCGATTTCTGCCAGGACCAAATTTAGTGATTCGCGTTGCATCATTACCGAAAATTAAAATATTCAAGAATTACAAACGTCAGCAAAAACTGATCAACAACTGTTGCTATCAATATGTGGTGGTTATTTGCAAAATCTCGATTTATTTCATTTATTTTATTTCCCATGAGAGGTACATGTGCGTCGAGAAAAACATATTATTTCTTTTTCATTTAGTTTATTTAAAGTCGCGTCAACCTATTTTTGGTTATTAGCGACACAAAAATATGCAATGATTAAACATATTGGGTAAAAACAAAACTGGCTATCCCAATTCATATATAATGTAATATATTCGACACCATATTCTACTCATAAAATTGATATCTTTCAAGAAGTTTAATTGTAACATAGAATTTTTTCACACATGTCCGGACATATACGAAAAAAAAAATTGTTATCCTTAGTTGACTACCAAAAAAAGTTTGAAATATTGGAATTGTGCGTTAATTTCTTGGCTCACTGTATTCGAATACTATTTCTGAAAACAAACTTCCTGCAAGAATCACGTTAATTTTGCCTTATGATGTGTTTCTTGAAGTTCAAATAACTGGAGACAATTTTCATTTAAAGAGAGAAATTTCAAGATATGTATTATGGATAGAACTTACGACTTCAGGAATGTCTTTTATCGGATGAAGTTTTACTCCTGAATAATAGAGAAGGAGAACAAGAAAGTGGATCGATTCATGATATTACATTAACTTTATAGTTCCAACTTTATTTATGGGTGATAAAAATTTCAGTTTCATACTCGGGATATTCGGGTATGATGCAGTTAATGTGATAAGGTAGAATTATTTGAGTTAAATATTTAATATGTAAATGGTAAATTTATTTTGATATTTCCATGTGTCGGTTATTGCAACAAAAAGCACAGATGTTCATTGTTAAAAACTTTTAAACGTCATATGTTCACACGCAAAAACAGGTCAATATTTATTTTAAGGGGGACATCTTTTGGGGTACAAAACTTGCCTGAAATATCAGCCCCATAAGCGGGAGTTGCAATCTTTGAAAATGTTGAATAGGAAAGATGGGTCGAGTGATGACTCAAAAGGTGGTATCTTTGTCTACATCGCCTTGAACGAATTTCCATTTTAATTGAAAACTATAAAAAAACAGGGTGAGCAACTGAAAGATAGTGAAGACTATTTCCCTGAGACTATTCAAGTTGCAGTGAATTAAAATGGAACAGGTCCATCAATCTCGGGAATGCAGACAAAGATAATACCTTTCTTTAGAGTTATCACTCCATCCATCTACCCTCTTCCAAATTTTCAAGGGTTATCACCCCTGCTCCAGGAGTTTAAATTATAGATGAGAATGGTACTTTCTGATCACTGCCATTGATCAGCATGGAGCTGTTCCATTTTACTTCACTGAAACTTGAATAGTCTCAGGGAAATAGTCTTCCCTGTCTTTCAGTTGCTCACCGTGTGTCTTTTACAGTTTTAAATTAAAAATGGAAATTCGTTCAAGGCGATGTAGACAAAGAAGCCACCTTTCTTCTGAGTCATCACTCGACCCATCGTCTTTATTCAAAATGATCAAGGATTGCAACTCCGGCTTACGGGGTTGATATTTCAGGCAAGTTTTGTACCCCAAAAGATGTCCCCCTTGAAACAAAAATTGACCTGTTTTTGCGTTTTGATCAGAAATGAATATCTTGGTAAATATAGCCTCTGTTTAGTTTTCGTTGAAGCACCTTGTATGATAAGTAGCTGACTCTACACACTTCACCAAATTCAATTTCTTCATACAAATTAATCCAAGAAAATAAAAAAGAATCAACAAAATGTGTTTCACCTATCGTCTGTTTTTATCAAGAATCAAAAGAATCTAAGAGGTATACAATAAATATGAATTTTCTTTCAATAATATAATGTAATTTTTGTTATAATATTTTTGCAATATCGTTGATAATTTGAAATATCTGATAATTCCACGCCAAATGCACCTATAGTTGAAGAGTGAAACAGGGGAGTTCGGGATTTACTCGAGTGCGGCAGTTTAATATAAGGGGGAATATCGTATACCCTATTGAATATCTCCAAAAATATACAGGGTGTTTGATAATTTTTTGTTGTCTGGTTAGCTCTGGAACTCTTAAGGGCCTCCTGCTGTATAAACACCTTGAACGAAATCTTTGACGTATCGTTTCGACTGATTTACTGATATACATGTTGCTTCCAGAAATTGTCTTTGGAGTATGGGGTGCGACGCACTAGGGTCTCTTCTTGCAATTTGGCACCAAAAGCGGTCTTATTCTTCTGAAGAGATCTTCCTACGACTTCTTCTAGGCCTATTTTGCAGAGATTGTAGCTCCACGTATAGGGCGTAGGTTTTTTAAATCACGCCCTGTGATACCCCCATTGTGGCCGCTTTATCCCTCTGTGTTACCCCTTCTTCAACAAGAGCAATCATTCGACCCCTCTGCACATCGGACTATCCAACGTAAAGCATTTCATTTTCATTTGTGATCATAGACTTTTTCAAATTTTGAAATTCACAAATTCAAATGTCAGTGACGACTGAGTACAATATCCCGAACAAGTGGTGATAACTCAATATTTCTTATCATGCTATCCAGTTTTTTCATAACAAAAAACTTCATTCTTCCGAACTAGTCAAAGATCCATGGTTAGATGTGAAATACCGAGTAATTCTATATAAATTTGGTAGTGTATATATATATACGAAGACCCACAATTTTCAATACAAAATTATATTTAGGACTCACCAGCGGCGCGTGTATGGCCATGACTCAAGTTATTGTCGAAAAAAAGATTAGGACGCTACTCAAAAATGAAAAAAAATATTTTTGAATTTTCCGATTTTCTTCCAATAAAAACGTTCTCTTGTTATATGTTGGTATGGCGTGAATTGTTCAGTTGAAAAGTGTTGAAAAGTTTTCTAGGAATCCTTCTATGCTCAGTCATAGATATATGTTAAGAATGATTAACATCACTGTCATTTGAATGTTTCTGATTTTTGATAATTTTGAATATATTGAATTTGAATTTGAAATTCGCTATCATGAATCGTTAAAGGAATGCTAAGACGACTGACATGCACTTGATATATTGTGACGTGCTAACGGAAAAGCAACAGAAGCTCGGCATTTGTACATCGAAATATTTCCAAACCGTATTGCTCCTGATAGAAAAACTATTGAAATCATTCATTAACACCTATATGAAAAAGGCACATTAAGACAATATGAAAGAGAAGGAACGCTAGGGAAAGTAAGAACGATAGAGCTGGAAAATGAGGTTCCTGATACCTTTACTCGATAAATTGTTGACGCTTTAGATGTCGGCAGTGAAACTGTTGGAAAAATTCTTCATGAAAATTTGTTGTATCCATTCCACCTACAATGCGTATAAGCACTTCTTACCGATTTTGCTGCCCTTATTGCGTATTGTCAATGGCTTTTGCGTAAGATGATTCAAGTTCCTCTATTTTATATGCTGATCCTGTTTACTGATGACGCAATTTTCTCAAGAAATTTCATAAAGAATTTTCATTATAAAAAAATTTGCATCAAACATATGAAGATCGATTTGAACATCAGTTCTCGTTGAACGATTGGATCGGCATTGTCGATGTCGGTGACTGCCTAATTGGACCATTATTTCTTTCTGTAGGGTTATTTGAAGTCTTTGACTTGAACTATGCCCGTGGAAATTGTTGAGGACTCAAGAAATAGAATTATCGCTGGGTGCAACTTGATAACCACAGAACCTGGTGTTTTTGAAAGAGTTCCCCAATCAACGAGGAGGAGACTGGAATCTTGTATCTGAGCTGAAAAGGTCACCTTGAACAGCTTTTGTAAATTTTAAGAGTTATTGGTAATACTCAAAAGTATTTGTTTTGCCCTTGAATTAAACCTGTCGTTTTCAAACATGGGTTATTAATTTATAAAAAGAAATACACTACGATGGTTCTATTAATCGAATAGCACGTGTGGTTGAAAGGAATGTATGGTTTTCTTTTCTTATTCTTTTCAACATTTTTTCACTCAAAAACTAGGTGTCGTTCAAAAAATGTCAAGAGTGCCTTTTTCTCGCCAGTGTTGAGTCCAAAAATACTGTTTGCTATTGAAAATTATGCGTCTTTGAAAGGTTTCGACACGTGAAAATTTTACCTAAATATCTTAAGCGGTTCACGAAAAAATATATATACAGGGTGTTCGTGAATTCCGTGTACAACGTTATACCACAGATTCTTCAGCTCGAAATGAGTCGATTTAGGCCAACTTATCTACATGAAAAGATTCTTCGTTTAGCCTCTAGAGGTTGCCAAATGCAAAGATTTTTTTTCTTATTTTTCGAATGTTTCGAGAACAACTCGATCCATATGAATCATAGTCGGTATGGGTAATCGGGGGCGTTATTTACGTTTCTTAGTGATCCACTCAATGGCCTCGACGTTTTAAGTGTCCCTAAAAACTGGAACGTGTTTTCAATCAACCATAATTTTTCAACTGTCTGCGTTTGAGCAAAACTGTTTTAGAAATAGCTAGGCTAATTATCAAACTTTTTTGTTTCTTTTGAAATTTCGATATGATGAGCGGTTCAATCACAAAAAAACAGTTTCTTTATTTCATGATTTCATTTCTTCAACCACCTAGCAAATCAAAAATATCACATTTGACCATGTTGACTTTGGATTTATTTCTGTGGTCTGACAGATTGTCAGTTTGTTAAGCTTGACAATCAGTTGTTGACACAACAGTATCCTTGAGTTCTCAAGTAGGTATTCTGGTGATTTTTTTATCACTATTAGGCACGGAGATGTACAGTAACTCTTAAATGGTTGATATGGTCATGGTGTATGGATTTTGTCAAGGCAATGAATGTGAAAGCGCGAGAGTATATGCTGAAAGATTTCCAGATCGCATAGTGCCGAACCACCAAACGTTTGGAAATCTGGAGAAGCGCCTCCGCGAGAATGGTTGCTTCAAGCCTAGGAATTTGGATCGAGGACGACAACAAACAGAAAGGACGGTGGAACGCGAAGAACAAATTGTTGACATGGTTGAGGAAAACCCACAATTAAACACGCGGCTTTTGGGTTTGCAGTTGGTCGTTCCTAAAACAATGATTCATGGTGTCCTAAAGGTACAATTATTTCATCCTTATCACATTCAGAAAGTTCAGGAATTACTTCCTAACGATCCTGAGAATCGTCTAACTTTCTGTTGATTTATCCAAGAGAAGAGAACTCAGCATCCCCAATACAGTTGGAAAATTCTATTTACTGACAAACGCACTTTTACTAGGTCTGGCATCACTAACCTTCACAATGAACTCGTGTACAGTGTCGAAATTCCACATGATTCCACTAGTACACATCATCAGAATCAATTCAACATTAACGTATGTATTTCAGTAATTGACAATTTCATTATTGGTCCGGTGGTGATTCCAGATCGATCAAACGGAGAGGCATAATTAAATTTTTTGCAAGAAACTTTGCCGGATTTGTAGGACGATATTCCAGTATTACTGCATGCAGAAATATGGCTTATGCACGACGGTGCACCTCCTCACTTCACTTTAACGGTTTGCGAGTTCTTACATGCACAGTATGCAAATCGCTGGATCGAAAAGGGAGCTGATGCTCTTGCGCAAGTTGACCAGCACGATCTCCCAACTTGACACCGTGGGACTTCTCTTTTTGGGGTGATTTAAAATCTAGAATTTACTCTTGTCTCTAAAAATTACTATAGATATATATATATATATACAGTCTATTACTCCTATTCATGACATTTGAAGGGTGCATCGGAAAACCAGTTCTTCAGGGAAGGATATTTAACATTCTTCTATATATATATATATATATATATATATATATATATATATATATATATATATATATATATATATATATATATATATATATCTGATGAAAGAAAAGAACAGATTACAGCTGAGATGAGATTATTTATTTTATAGGACTATAAAACGCGATCTGATGAAAGAAAAGAACAGATTACAGCTGAGATGAGATTATTTATTTTATAGGACTATAAAACGCGATTCGATAGAGTTATTCCGTTGGACTTTTGCTTTTTCTAGATGGGATATAAAAAAAGAATAAAAATTTGTGTCCAACTTCTCTTTTCGTGGATATCATAATTTGTGAGCCATAAAAGAAAAAATTCAGAGATTCTCATCGAGTTTCATTCTAATTCAAATGAGTTGTAGATTATAGATTCCTTTTGGTCTTTATCGGATCTGTTGGCAATTATGTCATGCTCCATTTTAAATTGGGCTGTCATACTTTCATATTCTAGGACTCCGCGTTGTCGAAGCGAGAAGAGGCATCAATTCGAAGACGCGCGCCAGGATAATAGCGGGTCAAATTTAACGGCCATTCGTGTCATGTGTACCTTTCTACACTAGTATAACTCGATGATAGTTATTGCAACCTGCTAAATCTTCCTTGGAATCTTGCTAAATATGTTAGCATCATAAGGCTACAACTAGTGGAAACCAATGTGGATTGTAATAATTTTGTATTCTTCAATGTGGAAAGCGAACGAATGGGTCCATTTTGCTTTTTATTTCTCTACTTGATGAAATGTTTTGATCTCTTGATACATGTTGAAAGCTTTTTTCATTCTGTACCAAGCTAGGATTTGTGCTAAGAAATTTCTTCTTCATTAGATCCCAGTACAGAAATTACTCTGTCTTGCTCAAAAAGAAAGTTCATATTTAATAACAAGTACAACAAATATATGAATAAAAAGAAGGAATTGCATAAAGAACAATCAGTATTGAAATTTGGATGATTCGTTAATGAATATCAAGGTTTTAGTAAATGCTCGAAATTACTTCTACATCTTGACTATGGTCAAGTTCAGAGACGACTTCTTCATGAACCATATCATTTATGTTGAAATAATTTTTATTTTTGTTCATTCTGCTCATATGCGGCACTTTGGATATGACATATACAAAAAAAAGTGCAAAGGAATCATATCAGGTGACTTGGCTAGCCATTCAATAGCTCTGCGTCGGATAATCATTTTTCTTGGAAAATTGAATAGATATTTCCTACTATTTCTTGCGTAATGGAGTGGGGATCAATGTAGTTCAAAACTGAAGGAAAGTTCTTATAGTTGTGGTAAATAAATAACGAGTATTTATAAAAATATTAATATGCTGTGAATTTCCCATTACCATATTTAGTATAAACAAACTTGAAGTCTTTGGTACCTCTGAAGGTATCTGAAAATTCTCTTCACTGCAGTCCAATGTGCAACTGTGTTTGTTATTTTTTGTTTTTTTGACTTTTTTTAAATTTGCTCAATGTATATTCAGAGATATATAATTAGCCTAGTATCTTGAGCAACATAAAGCAGCGACCTAATTGCTTTTTCATCATTTTTCCCTTCCTTTTTCAGTTTTCATTTTCTATCTTATCATTCCATTTCAAGCCTATTTCAAATGATGTTTTTATTGCTTCATCTAGTTTTTCCTTGAATATAATTTGTGTCTTCTCCGGCAGTAAATGAAATCATGTCATCAACCCAAATAACTATTAAATTGTTCTTCTCTGTATTAAAATAAACACAAGGATCCGTTCAAATTCTACTGGCCTATATGCAGGGATATCAACCGGGACCGTCTGTTAAAAACTTTTTGAGTTCCAATTACAATATCAAGCTGAAATTTTATACGCGGCCATAACTAACGATTTCCAATTGAAGTGAAATATTTTCGAAGTGATACCATTTCCGGTTATACCGGAAGTGGGCAATCACTTTATTATTTCAAATGGCAATCTACCTTCTTTATTATACATCTAGAACCGACATATGAGCAAGGCATAAAATACCCAAGTTGTTGGCACTTATCTGTCATAACTTTTGACAGATTCAATTATTTTTGTTATAAACTCGATTTTTGAAGAACATTCAAAATAATTGTAGCTCGTAGATCTTTTGCACTACAGACACAAGTTTTGCTTGGGTGGATAGAAGAAGGATCAAGGAATTTTCTAAGCAGTCTACACATGTCAAATGTTTATTGCGTTGTTTTGTATGATTATTTCAATTTGGCCTTTTTCAAACAGCAATAACTCAATTTTTTCAAATAGCACGTGTCAATTTTTATATCGCCATCAGATGAAGCGTCAAATTTCAGATGGAATTGTATCAGCATGTACTATACCCATCTCCTATAGTTCCGAAATAATTTGGGAATATATTGAATTTTGATGATTTTGCAAGAACTAACAGAGAATGCTTTGAAATATATGAATCAAGTAGCTGAACTGGCTACGTTCATTTATTTGACAGGTGCCTAAAATTGATGTACTTGTCACTTCGTACATTCGAATTTGATATTTCAACAAGAATTGTTGGTAATTTGAAGTGAAAATTCTTGAAAAACACCAGACTTATAATAAGATGGCTGATTATTCAAACGAGGATATATTTAATCTCTTTTTAATTCATGGCGAAAGTCAAAAAGTGGTGGATAGAATTTGCAGGCAATTCAATAACCAATTTTCAAATTTGGCGCCTATGAGTAAAACAAAATTTCGTAGGATTAGAAGCAATTTTTCGCAATTTGGAGGAACAAAATACATAGAAACTAGAAGAAAACCAATTCTCGAGGACGACGACAATCAAATTAATATGCTAGCGTATTTTCGTGCCAATCATCATGCAACCATTAAGTCAGCATCAATAGATATTGGATTGAGTTATACTTCCATTCAAAGGATCCTCAAGAAACATAACATGCACCCGTATTCTTTTATCAGACTGCAAGAATTGAAACCAACTGACCTTCCCAAGCAGCTAAATTTTTTTGATAATTTATTAAATTATAATTTAATCGGCTTCAAGAAGATGAGACAATTCTGCAAAAAGTTATATGGTCTGATGAAGCCAAGTTCAATGAAAGAGGAATAACCAACAGGAGAAATCGACATTTTTGGGCCACAGAAAATCCCCATTTCCTTGAGGTTATTGATTTACACATTTATGAGGAAAATCTAAATGGACAAAGATACCTGGAAATTTTGAGAGGAACATTAGCAAATTTTTTAACATTAACATTCTGAGGGATTGCTATTACCAAATGGATGGTGCACCAGCACATAAAACACGAGCTGTAGATAGGAAGCTAACAGAAATGTTCGAGGATATAAAGTGGGGTAATCAAGGACCAAATTTATGGCCTCCGCAATCTCCGGACCTGACGCCCCTTGATTCTTATTTATGGGGCAAAATGAAGAGTGGAGTGTATCTAATTCCTGTAAGAAGTAAAGAAGAGTTACTAGAGTGCATTCATAATGCTTTTCGTAAAATATATCCTGAGGAAACTAGGAGGCCAACTCATCATGTTCGTTTACGAGCTGTCAAGTGTATCGAGCAAAATGGGGCCCATATTGAACATTTATTCAGATCGTAAATTAGTTTTCCCCTATGATGTTTGCTATCATTTACTCCTATTAATGTAATTATCTTCGATGATTGGTTTTCGCTTAGTTCCTACAATTTTTATTCATTCGAACGGTAGAAGATTGCTTCTAATGCTTCGAAATTTTATTTTGCTCATAGACGGTAAACTTGGAAATTGGTTATTGAACTGCCTGCAATTTCTACCGACTACTTTTCGACATTCTAATATGAATTAAAAAAAGATTAAATACATCTTCGTTTGAATAACCAGTGGTTTTATTCCAAATGTGTTGTATTTTTTGGATATTTCCAATCTGAAATTACGACACTTCTTGTTGATATATCTAATTCGAATGAACAAAGTGACAAGTACATTAATTTTAGGCACCTGTCAGGTGAGCGTAGCCAGTTCAGCTACTTGATTCAAATATTTCAAAGCATTCTCTGTTAGTTCTTGCAAAATCATCAAAATTCAATATATTCCCAAATTATTTCGGAACTATAAGAGATGGGTATAGTATGTGCTTATACAATTCCATCTGAAATTTGACGCTTTATCTAATGGCGATATAAAAATTGACACGTGCAATTTGAAAAAATTGAGTTCTGGCTGTTCAAAAAAGGCCAAATTGAAATAATCATACAAAACAACGCAATAAACATTTCACATGTATAGATTTCTTAAAAAAATTCCTTGATCCTTCTTCTATCCACCCAAGCAAAAATTGTGTCTGTAGTGTACAAGATCTACGAGCTACAATTTTTTTAAATGTTCCTCAAAAATCGAGTTTATAACAAATAATTAAATCTGTCAAAAGTTATGACAGATAAGCGCCCACAACTTGGGTATTTTATGCTTTGCTCAAACGTCGGTTCTAGAAGTATAATAAAAAAGGTAGATTGCCATTTGAAATAACAAAGTGATGACCCACTTCCGGTATAACAGGAAATGGTATCACTTCGAAAATATTTCACTCCAATTGGAAATCGCTAGTTATGACCGCGTATAAAATTTCAGCTTGATATTGTAATTGGAACTTAAAAAGTTTTTAACGGACGGTCCCGGTGGATATCCCTGTATAAATATATAGATTTATATAATATACATACTTCAGATCCCTGCTTATACTTTTCTGGCTGCTACATATATTTTTTTTTCTTATTTCTCCCTCCATAAAGTCTGATTCTCCATCCATTAGATCTATATCCAATTCATTAAGAGATGCTGAAGAAAATTAATAGCGGATTGCTGTATATGTAACAACTGATAAATATTTGTCCTCATTGGCGGTGCCCATCTTTGAGCATAACTTTTTATCACAAATGCTGTTTCGCAACAGAGAAAATGTCCCCCTGTTCAGTCTTTATCTTGAATATCCACTTGTATGGCGAAGTTTTTTTTAACCTGGGGGAGGTTCGGTCAAAGTCCAAGTTTTATTTTTTATGAAGGAAGCATATACCTCATTCATGGCCTTCTTCCATTGGGCAGCTTGTAGTGATGTAAGTACTTCCTTGACAGTCTGTGGGTCAAACACATCAGTCAACAAAAACATGAGGCTGTTGCTTTCTCTTTGTTCAGGCTGTGAATGTGTTAACCACAAATTTCCATTACTATGGTAGTTATGTCTTATTGGATATGGAGGATGGTAAGTTGCTCAGTGTCTGTGTCATACTCATTTGAGTCTTCACTATTAACATCATGTGTATTTGAGTCTCTATTGGACACAGCAGGTGCAGATGTGAGTGAATATTTCGTTTTTCTGGTTGCCACAGTTTGAATCATCTGATCAGATAGTCTGATCAGTCGGGACTGAAACAAATGTTTCAGAATTTGTTACTACACTGTTACTATTATTGTTATTTTCCATAGAAACAACCTCTCTGCTTTTACATATTTTATGCGTTTTAGTGTTCATGAAACGATAACCCTACGCCTACTAATATCATTTTAATGGACTTCTTGTCCCACTTTTGTCCTTTCTCTTCGAGCACATAGACCAGATGGTGTTTTACCATCCGAAACTCCTGTTGGAAAGCGGTTAACAACAAATGCAGCAGTCGCCAATGCTCCAGTCCACAATTTCTTCTCTAGATAAGCACTGAAAAACATGCATCTATCTCGTTCAACTAAGTTCTGTTCATTCTTTCAGCCATATCATTATTCTGTGGAGTGTAAGAAGTAGAGGTATCATGAATTATACCGTGATTAGAATTAGAAGAACTTTCCAAAATTAAAGTTGCAATGCTCTTTACTATTATCGGTGCGAAACCTTTTCATCTTTTCATGTGACATCACTTCTTCCTTGATCCTGAATTAGAGTTACACCATAAGTAAAAGCAAGCAACTTCTTCACATGTTGTTGAGATTGAATATGCCTCTTTAATAGTAAAAATGATGTATATGCTGTTGTTGAGTATTGCAGTGCGAATCACCCCTTTTTCACCATTTTGAACTGTCCTTGTCATTAAATGTGACCTTAGGTCCATTTTTCACAATAATGCTAACTGAGAGAAGATTGGCAGCTAGTACGAGAACAAACAAAATATTTCTATTTGTATTGTATTCTGTTGCCACGGTAATTCTTTCAACCAATGGCTCGTTGACATTATATATCTCATCATTTCTGCTTGTCATGTGAATGGATACACTTCAGTCTATATACCATCTATCACTTGTATCTTTTTTGGCGGTCGCTGAATGAGCTGCTATAAAACTGAAACTTTTGCGTTTGCTGATTATTTCTTTGGCTGATTACAAAATTTGGCTTTATGATCATTCTTAATACAGATATAACATCTAGGTCGCTATAATTTCTTTGGTTGCATATTATTTCGGGTTTCCTTAGAGTTTGTAAAGAAAGCAGTTGATTTTTATATGTTAATCTCTTGTATCATTTTAGATTTAGCCAAGTCAGCACTGATTTGAATGGCTGAACTGTCCAATACCATAATCATAGGTTTATATTCCTCCAATGAGCCGGCCAACATCAAGACGCAAAGCGACTCATCGTTGACATCAAAACCAATATAACGCAGTTTGTAGGCACTGTTCATTATTTCACTTACATTATCATCGACACTGTTTCTTGATTTTAGTGAATTATTTATTGAATCTTCAAGTAAACCTACTTTTCTGGTCGAACCATTGTCATCGATGAGTTCTTGTAGATTTTTCGGCGCTGGTTTCTCACTTTTGCATTCCTGCACGTGCATGTAATTTTGTGGATCCAACAACAATATCACAATTTGATTCGCCTTCACAGTTCTCATGTACCAAGTCTTCATACTGAACTTCTAGGTGGCGAAGTTTTCTTTTTCGACTAATTTTTCTTAGTTAAACATATTTGATCCCATTCCTGAGATTTCACCATAAATATGTAACTTCTGATGCAAATAAAATGTACTTTTCTTAAATTCAAAATTAAATGTGAAAGACAATTTCGGATTGATGTTTTCTTCACTGCTCCTAATATTGCTTCTTCTGCCACTTCAGAACTACGCTCTGCTACCATAAAAAAAAGTTTTCGTTGTTGTGGTGAATGAATATCGGAAAACATTTGAGTGTTTTAATTTGAACCAAAAAAGCGAGGCAAATTAATTTTTGGTGACTTTCCATTACACTAACAAAAACTCCTTAGGGTAGTAAGTATATCGCGATTATTTCGATCAGAATAAATAGTCACAGAAAGCCCAAAAGGTTTGAATGAGTTTCATCAGTGGTTGTGTGATCATTTTGTATTTCAAAGTGCCGTCCGCTACATTGAGTCGTTGAGATTTTAAAATCCAATATGAATTTTCTTTCGACAATTTACTCTGTTAGCTATACATCGAGTGTTTCAATAAAATATTTAAAGCTCAATCACGATTTGGTTGCACTACTTGGCAGAATGTTCTGGGAATGCCAATTTTTCTCATTCCAATCTTTTTTATCGCACAGATCTATGATATTACCCTATCAAGTACTAAATGTCAATTATACTTCACGGATTTCCTCAATAAGCAATGAGACTTCGAACAGAATATTTTCAGCCATCTTCGATGTTCTGAATACTTTTTTGAGATAAAAATATCCTCGATAATACTTCCAACTTTTGCGACAGGTGTATATTGAAATCGATTTTTTATCTTGATGAAAGTGTTCGAGCGATATTTGAGTGTTATTCAAATGAAATTTAACTAACTTTGAACCTAACTGCCTGTGAAAACTGCTTTAAATTTCAATTGTTATTAGTTTTTCAGCCTGATATGGAACGACTTTGCATTATTTTTTATATTGATAATACATGAATCACCATCACATCAATCTAACTCCATAATTGGTGTTATTGTAATCCGTTTTATTTGTTGACATGATTTTTTTTCTCTAACTGAACGAAAAACAATATTTTATTTGATTGGATCATATTAAAATGAAATTTTTCAATCAAATTGTCATCACATGAAAATGACAAAGGACAAAGTCGCACGAAAATGTAAAACCTACAGAATATAGCAACATTACATTTGAATTTGGGAGGCTTTTACTTGGTAAAATTCCATTACCAATAAAAAACATGTAATGTGTTTTGAGAATTTTACTTAATAATTGTGATTTGTAACGCGTTTCACTACACCGTAGCTTCTTCAGACGAATGATTATGCAGAAAATGTAAATGAGAATATAACTATAAATGTTCTTTAAGTGAAACCATGAAGAATAATATACGGATGATGTTTTTCTCGAAGGAAAATCTACGGAATGTAATGTAATCAATAATAACAAAACAAGTAATGTTTTTAGGACTTTTACTTAATAATTGTGATTCATAACTCGTTTCACTACACCGTAGCTTCTTGAGACGAAGGAGTGTACAGAAAATAAAAATGAGAATATAAATACAAATGTTCTTAAGTAATTAAAAGCTTATTGTGTTGCTCTTTCTTAAGTGGTTATTGATGACAGGTATATCCAATAAAAATAAGGAATAGTTTGCTCTCTGAAGAGATTCAATGGAGGTGAAGGGCTTAAATCAACTTGTTCATTGATGAGTCTACCTGAGTGTTTGTGTTTGTTGATTTTTAAAGTTTCCCAAAGATCTACCTTCCAATATTTATTATCTATATGCAAAATTTCAAACTGTGGTTCGAAAGAGTGACCATTTTTTAAGAGATCATTCGCGTAATTTGAATCTGATTTTTATTTGAAAAAGTGCGTTTTTGTTCCGATATTCTAATATTAAAATTTCTATGTGTTATACCGCCCAATTCGAAACTCATTTCTTTCGATGTTGAGAATCTATTTCCCAACATTGCTCCGGAAGGTACGTACTACTTAGTTGAAGAATTATTAGAAATGAATCATGTCAATACGATCATTAAATCAGATATTCTTTCATTATTACAAATTTGTTTAGATCAAAATTATTTCCATTTCAATAACAAATATTATACTAACGAAGACGGCTTGATTATGGACAATCCGTTAAGTCCTTTCTTAGCAGAAATGTTCATGAATAATTAAGAGAAATTAATTCATAATCATCCACTTGGTAAATATTGTTTATACTGGTATCGCTATGTAGACGATATCATTATTTGCTTCACAGGAATAGATAGAAAGTACATTTTCGAAAATCATATAAATTCATTTGATTCAAAAATTGGATTCACAACTGAAATAGAAACCAATAATTCAATAAATTTCTTAGACGTAACAATTTCCAATGAAAATGGAAAACATGTTTTCGCAATTTACCATAAGCCCTCACACACAGATATTATAATACATAACTCGTCGTGTTATCGGTACCAACATACAATGTCAGCATTCAACAGTTTTATTCATAGATTGATTAACATCCCGTTATCACCAGAAAATTTCAACAAAGAATTAAGTTTGATTAAATAAACTGCCAAAAATAATGGTTACAATCCCAAACTAATAATTAATATTTTAAATAAAAAACAAAGTAGAATCGCATTGAATGAAGTTCACCCTGTCGATAAATCGAAACAAAAATTCAACACCTTAACCTACGTTGGCATTACAAGTGAGAAACTGAAATCATTCTTGACATAGCTTTCCAAACTAATAATAGTTTAGGCAAATATAAAAAATAATAAAACCAAATCAGATAAAAACAATAAATCAGGTGTTTATAGATTGAATTGCAATGACGTGTTATGTTATGTGTTAATTTCTACATTGGTAGAACATTTTAATATTAGAATATCGGAACATAAACGCAAATAAAAAATCAGATTCAAATTACGCGAATCATCTCCTAGAAAATAGTCACTCTTTCGACCCAGAGTTTGAAATTTTGCATACAGATAATAAATATTGGTAGGTAGATCTTTGGGAAACTTTAGAAATCAACAAAGACAAACACTCAGGTAGACTCATCAATGAACAAGTCGATTTAAGCCCTTCAGCTCTAATGAATCTCTTCAGGGAGCAATCTTATTGGATATACCTGTCACCAATAACCATTTAAGTAGGAGCAACCCAATAAGCTTTTAAACACTTAAGAACATTTGTATTTATATTCTCATTTTTATTTTCTGCACATTCATTCGTCTGAAGAAGCTACGGTGTAGTGAAACGAATTATGAATCACAATTATTAAGTAAAAGTCCTAAAAAACATTACTTGTTTTGTTATTATTGATTACATTACATTCCGTAGATTTTCCTTCCAGAAAAACATCATCCGTATATTATTCTTCATGGTTTCACTTAAAGAGCTAATAATTTTTCATCAGAAGTAGAAGAATATGGAGTCGACTCCTTGATCCACTTAATTATTAGGGCAAGTCTATATTTTTTCCACGCTCTTTACTGATTAGAAACTTACACTACGTATCTCCTTCATATTAAAATTTCCTCTACTAATTTCTCAATTGTTGGAGTTGATGGAGTAGTGAGCGCCATCCGAATTGAATACGTAAGAAACACCATCCATTCCTATGAATAGAAAGCCTCCTATGTGAGAATTTATTTTTCTTATGACCTGCATTGAAAATTCTAGTTTTAATGCCATCTGTTAACGTGGGCGAATCGAACTAGTAACTAATGAGTCTATTGGGTGGCAGAAACCAACTCTTTTCTTCCTTAAGGTTGGAAGTTTTATCCACTGAATGAGGTTGCAATAATTTCAACTCTATTAAAGTTGCTTTTCTCGTCGGTGGTAAATTTGGTCCCGGAAAGTAGCGATTAGAAAGGTTCTTATCTAATTGCGACAACAGACAAATTCATCTAGAGCTTTTGAGGTACATAAACCTATCTGATTATTATTGAGGAAATAATGCATATCGAATGAACTTCAATGAGATTATGTGGTGCAATGCCCCGACTATGTAGTTATGCAGGTTTTAGGGATTAGAAATTTTTGGAATCCCTGAGGAGTTTCTTCTTGAAACCAACGATATTTAATGAATATTGTTGTTTGATGGTCCAATTAGAACAATAATAATAAAAAATAATAATAATAATCTTTATTGATGTGTATATAGAGAGTATTTTTTATAAAACAAAATAAATAGCAAAAGTATTAATCGCGGTACACGTACATTGCACAACTTTTACACACAATAATGATTCAGAGTAAATTGCTCACAAAGGTCAATGACCTGTGGTGAATATTAAAAATCTGAACTGTTGAGACATTCCTTCAATTTTTGTTTGAAATTTTTTTCATTAGATAATATTTTTATGTCAATTGAAAATTTGTTAAGGATTCTAGGTCCCAAATAATAATGAGTCCTCTGGAAAATTGCCTCTTTTTACGCTTGATACATCAAGGGAATAGTGACTGTACCATGTACTTTTATTATGCTCAATGAATATTAGTTCATGGATATTGTTCTTCAAATGCACTAATACAGAGGAACAATACAGCTGTCTTACGTCTAAAACCTCAAAAAGTTTGTAAAGTGAATCCGAGGAAAAGGTGATATTTTTCAATTCTAAATTTTCGCCCTCCAACAATAGACTGTTCTAAGTAATTATAAAATCGATTTTTTCCATTAAGTTTCTACATCAGCATTCTCACACCGTATGAGTAGAAGAAGTAATGAGTTTCAAAATTGTGTTAAGTGCAAGGGGGGAGCAATTGGTGGTTGTCAACAACTATAAATATTTTGATTGAGGAGGTCGTTACTTGATGAAAATCGATATACATATTTTCAATGAAATAAAGCTAAAGTATTTAGATTTTCACTATATCACCACACTGTGGCTTCATCAGATAGATACAAACTAATGAACAGAGTTATTTCTTATATATTAGTTTTATTTCCTTCTTAATATTACAATGAAGTACAAAAGGTATGTTGGAAAACCCATCGGAGTTGCCTACTTTATGAATTGAAAAGTTTGAGTAAAGGAGAAGGATTTAGATCTAATTGACTATTAAGTAACCTACCTGAATTCTTTTCTTTGTTGATCTGTAAAAATAGATTGAGTTTTTGTCTATTATTTTCATTGTGTAAAATTTTAAAATTGTCACTAAAGTTACGGTTTTCTTCGAGTAAGTGATTAGAATAATGGAAATCTGATTTATGATAATTAAAACTACGTTTGTGCTCGAATAATCTAACTTTGAAATTTCTGTAAGTTCTACCAATATAAATTATATTATAATCCCGGCAAGACAGTTCATAAACACCGGATTTATTACTTTTATTTATCAATTTTACATTTGCAGTTTTTGATATGTCGGCCTAAAGAATTATCAGTTCGGAATGCTATATTGAAATTATAATGCGAGAGGAATGATTTTAATTTTAGACTAGGATTACCAGTATAAGTCAAGCTGTTGTATTTTGTGTTAGAACTTTTATACTTGGAAATACTTCCTGGATTGATTTTTGAAATTTTTGCGTGAAATCATGTTACTGACTGCTATTTTTCAATTATATTTAGCTCTTTTTTTATTTTGTGACATTGGAATATTAATGAGTCTATGTACCATACTATTGTAACCTGCTAATTTATGTGGATAAGGATGTGTAGATGAGCTGTGATTAGTAATATTTGTATGCGACGGCATATGAAAAATAGAAAATCATGTTTGCTGTTAATTTTAGTAATAGTTGAATCCAGAAAGTTAATGGAGTTTTCTGTTTCTATCTCTAACGTGAATTTAATATTATCGTGAATTTTGTTGATGAGTGTTTTGAATGACTCTAATTGCCTGTTTGTGCCAGTGAAACAACAAATGATATCGTCGACATATCTAAACCAATAAATAAAGTGTTTGAATAACGGATGTTCTGGGATAGTTTTTCAGTATTATCCATGAAAATTTCAGCGAGCAGAGGACTCAGAGATATATATATATATATATATATATATATATATATATATATATATATATATATATATATATATATATATATATATATATATATATATATATATATATATATATATATATATATGAAAATAATAGACAAAAATTCAATCTATTGGAAATTTTAGACATCAACAAAGAAGAGAACTCAGGTAGGTTACTTAATAGTCAATTAAATCTAAATCCTTCTCCTTTACTCAATCTTTTCAATTCATAAAGTAAGCAGCTCCGATGGGTTTTCCAACATACCTTTTGTACTTTATTGTAATATTAAGTAGGAAATAAGACTAATATATAAGGAATAACTCTGTTCATTAGTTTGTATCTATCTGATGAAGCTACAGTGTGGTTATACCGATCATAGTTTTGTTAATATAGTGAAAATCTGAATACTTTAGTTTTATTTCATTGGAAATAACTATAAATATTCTGCTCAAAAAATCATGAAACTAAGCCGCGAACAACGTTGTGCCAGTGTAAATAAAAAATCTGAGTGATTTAGATTTCGAGTAGTGAATGGCAATATAACAGTGACCAGACATATATTTTTTTATTGACTCATTAGATGACCTACCTTATATTGTATTTTGATGGTGCAACTATATATCTTATCAAATATCAGAACATTGCCATGAGTCGACATTACAATATTTGAACCACCAAATTGCGATTTCAGCATGCAAGAGAAAAGTAGTTGACAATTTATACGAAAAGCCTGCCAAAGTAATTCGACGAGCTTTCCAAGGTGATATCCCTCCTTCAATTACTACATCTGATGTAAGTTACATTAGAAAAATTTATATAACGCTCAACAGAAATTTCTACTAGCATTACCAACAAGTATGCAGGAAACCTTTTCTGCGCTAAGCAAAAAAGGTATTCGAGCAAACAGGGGTAAGGAGTTTTTATTATTTCTAGTGAAGATTTAATTGAAATTTTTGTTTTTTTGAAAGGGTGACTCGTATATTCTTGGATGATTTCATTATCATCCTAGCCTGTTTTACCAATTTTTCACGGCTTACATGACTTTTTCAACAGACATCACGAACCTATATTATATTGTGTGTTACAAAGTAAGCAGGCAGACACATATAAGAAAGTTTTTCTCTGATAATAGAAAAATGAAAAAATTGAAAACATACAGGTGAAATTTTCTGAAGACTTTGTAGATTTTAAAACAGGTATTCATGTGACAATTGAACACGTATGACCTACAGAAAAGATTATCGGTTTTAAACTCCATCTTTCGCAGCTTTGGTTTAAAAAAATGAGAAAACTCGGTTTGATGAAAGATTATAGAAACAAAATTAGTGAAATTGGATCATTGTTACGATTGACCTTTACGCTTGCATTTTGAATCCGTATGATGTAGGAGATTGTTTTGTTCTCGATTTGCTGCTACATATACTGACGACCAAACAATTCAAAAATACGCTGATAATTATGTTTCGAAAAATTTATTATTTCCTCCTTAAATATGGACCGAAAGTCCCGCAATACTTACCCATTCCATAAGTACATGTAAATTACTCCATGAAAATTTCAAGTTTCATTTTATAATTCGCATACTAATGGTTATGTTTTCTTTAAAAACTGAAAGGATTTAAAATAGAAATATTCACGAGAATCACAAAAAATCATTTCAGACATAATATAATTGATAGTTATCGAAAGAAATCGTTTTCATTCATGTAAATATTAATTATTAAATTGTGGTGATGAATAAAATATTAGCTATGGTTTGAATATTGTATAACTTGTACATTTCATTTAATAATCATGAAATCATTGAATTAAGTTGAATATGTAATGAGTTCTAATACTAAATCCAATCAATTTGAATTAAACATTCCTACATCTTCTTGAGCAATTATTAGTTCCAATCCGTGATCCATTTCCAGAAATAAAATTAAATTATTTAATTTATTGCACTAGTTACTTTGACACTTCTTCCGAACTGTTTGTAAAAAATATGATGAAAGTGATAGATAGTCTCATGAGTAATATTGATGACTTACTTATTTTATGGAAATTTATTTTCCACGAAGATGAAGTAAAATATACTTTATACTTTCCACAATTTATATTTTACAAACACGACCGGTTCGACAGTCAGGTAATTTTCAACTGATCCACCACAGGAAATGAACTTACATATACAGGGTATCCCAAGTTGAGTGGCATATTACACGTTTATGGAGAGCTAATGATACTATCATTCTGAAATTATGGTAGTTGATTCAACTGGTCCGAAGCTCTATTTCTAATTTATCTTCATTTCAATGACACTTCCATTTATACCGGAGTGCATACCAACTTTGTTATTTGATATGAAACACCCTATATATTGATGACTGTTTCAATACTACTTGTTAGTTCATTTACAAAAATACTTAAAACATAAGTCTTACTTATTTCGTTCATGAAATATCCTAGTTTCACTTGAGAATTATCAATATTTTGCTTTTTGAAAAAATTGATATATCTCGGCGTAAGCTACCAAAATAATGTCTTCTGCAAACAAGATACTATGCGGGACTTAACTCATATCCGACTGAATCTCAGTCAGTATACAGAGTGCTCTATTGTCCGCCTCACTTTTCGAAACGAAGAAATTTCGAAAACTACGTTTTTTCAAATCGTAGCTCATTTTTTTTCAATTCATTAGATTTCCGTAAAAAACTAAATGAAGTTTCCTGTACATACCCTGTATCTGAGATTTCAAAATTTCAATTTATGGCGAAAAAACAAATAGGAAATAAGGAGGCTTAGATTTCTGCACATGCATAGACATATCCTAGAGCACAGACAGGCTCCTGAGTATAGATAAAAAATTATTATTGTTTTCAACTGTCAGCCGAATTAATTCGAACAGAATGGCTAGCTACACAAATGGGCAAATACTTAATTTATTCTTCATTCATAAAAATAAGAGACGGAATGTGAGTAGAACTTGTAGGAGATTTAACGAATTATATCAAAATATGCCGTCAATGACAGCTAAAAAATTCTGGAGGTACGTTACAAATATTCTTTCGACTGGAACTGTCCAGAATAAGACATCATTTTCATCGCCTCTAGTCAACAATGAAGAAAATAAAATTGCCGTTCTGGCTTATTTTAATATTAATACACGTGCATCTTTGGCAATAGCAGAGCATGATCTGAATTTTCCTCATAGAAGTATTCACAGATTTCTAACAAACATAAACTGCACCCTTATAAATGTTCATTGTCCCAAACTCTACAAGCTGGCGATCCACAGCTGTGTGCGATCCTTCTCCTCAGAACAAGAGAGGATCCCGATTTTCTCACAAGGATTATCTGGACGGATGAGGCCAAAATTTTTAATGAGGGGGTTTTTAACCGGAATAGCTAACCAAAATCCTCATATTACGAGGGAAAGAATTCCTTAAAATTGGTTTAGTTTTAATGTATTTTCACCTTTGGAGGACAACAGATATTCGTTTTTTGTTTATGATGAATACTTAAATGGTGAACTTTACATGGAGATTTTGAGGACGGTAGTAAGTGAGTTCGTTGACAATTTATCAGTAGCTGAATCAAGGCGTTCTTGGTACCAACTCGTTGGAGCACCAGCTCATTGCACAAATGAAAATTTCAGAATTGGAACTGATATGTTTGGAGAGAGATGGATTGAGACGAACGGTCACCTGATCTAACGCCTATGGGTTTTTATCTTTGGGGTTCATTTTGAACCTGCGACTTCAAAATGTGATTTCCATATTAGACTGCAAAATGTTTTCATGCAGTTGACTGTGGAGGAATTGAGGCGAAGTACATCACAAGGTGTTTTACGTCAAGTGGAACTATGTCTAAAAGTGAATAGTAATCACATTGAACCATTATTATGAAATTTAGGAAAATAGTGTTCAATTCGTTTTGATATTTTTTAATATGACTTTGGAAATTCGATAACTGCAGCTTCGCATTTTTTTTCTTAATTTATCAATTATCCAATGACAAAAGGGCAGTTATTTGTTAATGCTCTGGGAACTGTCTATGCACGTGCAGGAACATAAGCCTTTGCGAACTATAGGTAGGTACGTAAAATTCGTTTTTTTGCATAACTTGAATTCTTTAAATCTCAGTTACAGTGTTTGTATGGTAATTTTCAATCAATTTTCTATGGTGAATCTAATGAATTGAAAAACAAATATAGATTATTATTTGAAAAACCTAGTTTTCGATGTTTCTCTGTCTCGAAATGAGAGGCTGAAAAATGAGCACTCTGTATACTTACTGCGATTCAGTCGGATGGAAGTAATGTCCGGCATGGTTCTTTGCTTACAAACCACCTTTAATTTTTTTAGTAGCTCACGCCGTTTTCGAGATATATAATTTTTTTTTTAAAAAGCAGAAAATCGATAATTTTCAAGTAAAACTAGAATATTTCAAGAACGAAATAAGCTAGACTTATATGTTAGGTGTTTTTATGATTGAAATAACATTTGTTATCGAACCAGTCATCAATATACAGAGTTTTCTATATTAAATAACAAAGTTGGTATGCACTTCCGTTATAACCGGATGTGCCATTGAGGTGAAAATATCTTAGAAAATAGAGTTTTGGACCAGTTGAATCAACAACCAAAATTTCAGAACGATAGCATGATTAGTTCTAACGTCTAATAGGTCACTCAACTTGGGATACCCAGTATACATACCAGCCTAATTTGATTATCTAAGAAGAAGACCTCATTTTAACAAAAGCTGATCGAAGCAACAGCATCGTATGCTCAGTCAAGACCAATTTAAAGAAAAAATGCAAGATATATTGAAAGCACTGTACGTGAACATAATACAAATACCCAAAAATCCGATCTAATTCTTCATAAGAAACATAAATAAAAATTTGAACATGCAGATTACCTATCACATACAGAATAGGAAAAAAACTGATTCCAATGAAAAAATTAAAAATTATACGGACTAATAGAACTGCACAAAGAAGAAGAATCTGCTAGACCAATGGTATCATATATAAATACACCTTCAAGTAGAGTTGTTGAATTTATTTATCTCAAAAAATTCTGTTCCAAACACACCATTTTGAACTCTACTGATCTTGTACAAAATTTTTAACTAGTTTTATTTGATATAAAGAACATGTATTCAAATATTCCAATAGATGAGTGCCCCCTGATATTCAGAGAAGTATTTACCGAAAATAGCTCGTTTGCCACACATTGCTTTCATACCTTCTAAAACCTGCTTATCTCAAAACTAGTTACAATTTCAGCCAGAATTTTACCAACAAACATCAGGAGTTTCCATAGGATCGCCTCTTAGCCCCTTATTAGCCGCTTTATTCATGGATAACTTCGGAAGGAGTTTAATATTAGATAGTCACTCAGTGAAAAAACATAAAGTGTTCTGGTACCGATATGTAGATGATATTTTGAAAGGTTTCCAAAGCTCAAAACAGGTCAATTGATAAATTACTGCAATTTCTGAATAGAATTCGTATCAACTTTAAGTTGATATGAATTCAATGATCCACAGGGTCTTTACCATTCCACTGTCACTGACAGATTTCAAATTTGAAATGAATACTATCAGAAAGATTGCCTTATATAACAAAATTTCCCCGGTTTGTGCGGAGAAAATTATCCAACATAAAGGAAAACATCAAGTAACACAATTATTATATTCCATGAAAAACTACTCTAGTTTCAACTACGATAGTCCTTTCTCCAATATATTGAGCAATATTTCTCTGAATTCAAAATAACCATTTCTTACTCAAGTGGTCTGAACTTGAGCAATTAATTATTCCATACTGAATAAAAAACAGACTAATTCAAAAAATCAGGAATTTACAAAAGTGCTTGCAATGAGTGTACAGTAGCTTATATTGGGCAGACAGATTTCAAGAACATCCTCTGACAATATTTCTTCAATAGACATCCAATAATATCAGATAGCATCAGAAGTTTTCATAATTGCGACAAAGGAAAGAAAATAAATCTGTTGGAATGTTTGGGAATCAATAAACTTTGTGAAATCCCAAGTGGAGTCACCCTTAATAGCCAGCTAGACATTATTACCTTTCCACTACTTAATATCAAAATAAGCTAGTATCTATAAAAGTAGGTTCATTTATTGTAGTTGACCACTTGAAAATCACCTGACGGTCTAAACCGATCGTTTTATTGAAAATAAAATTGTAGAAAGTATAAAATATAATTTACCTAACCTTCGTTATAGATAAATGAGGTAAAAAACACAAGGTTTAACTTTAATCTACACTTTATTTGAAAAAGTTCGACGACGTTTCGCTGACACAGCAGCTTTATCAAGAATGAAAAATAGAATGAAGAGTATGGTATTATAAACAAATCGTAGAACAAGTTGGATGAATAACAGGAAAATCCACACCGAGCCATTGTACAGTTAGTATGAAAGGTAATAAAAACTTATAAACAAGTTAAGTAGGGGTGAGTAATTCACATCTACCTGTTCATTCAAAAGCTTGTCCGAATGTTTGTATCTATTTATTTCTAATGCTTCTAGGAGATCTAATTTTGAACTTTTGATTTTATATGTAATATGTCAAAGTTTTTATTGAATGAATGTTTTCTTTTATTAGGTGGTTTGATTAATTTGAATCAGATTTATTTTTATCGAAGCTACGTTTATGTTCAGATGTTCTTATGCCAAAACTCCTATAGGTCCTACCGATATAAATTTTATCACAAGAACCGCAATTGAGTTTATAGATTTCTGATTTACTTGATTTTTCAACACGAGATTAATTATTTTTAATATGTTTACCTAAGTTATTAGAAGTTTTGAAAGTTATATTAAGATTTTGTTTGACGAGAAAGGATTTAATATTTGTACTTGCAGAACCGCAGAATGTTAAAATGTTG
This sequence comes from Cryptolaemus montrouzieri, assembly GCA_013387265.2. Lineage (NCBI taxonomy): Eukaryota > Metazoa > Arthropoda > Insecta > Coleoptera > Coccinellidae > Cryptolaemus > Cryptolaemus montrouzieri. The sequence goes on from JABFTP020000185.1 coordinate 110,673,342, forward strand.
AATATTTTATAGTCTTTATGAATAGGATATACTTCATTTATTGCTTTCTGATACAGTTTTTACGAATGATTAGATCTATCATATCCGGATTATATGAATTATTAATGGCTATCTGTTTGATGATGTTTAACTCTTTATTATAATCTTCTACTGATAAAGGTAAATTGAGTAACCGATGTACCATGCTGTTTAAAGCTGCAACTTTGTGTTGAATTGGATGTAATGAGTAGTTATGTATAATTGTATCAGTATGTGTTGGTTTACGAAAGACCGAAAAACATGATTATTATTTTGTTTAGTGATTTTAAGTCCAAAAATTGATGGAATCGTTCTGTTCAATTTCTATCGTGAATTTAATGTTCAAATGGATGGAATTAATGAAATTAAGAAATAAGTCTAATTGACGAGTAGTTCCAATGAAACATACTAAGATGTCGTCAACATATCTATACCAATAAAGAAATTTGGAAATGAGTGGATGTGTATGAATTTTCTGTTTAATATTATTCATAAAAATCTCTGCTAAAAGTGGACTCAAAGGATTTCCCATGATCAAACCAATTTCACTACTGTAATAGTTATAGATAGTCTCGTCAGAAATCGTCTTGTTTCATCCCCTGCGCCAGCTTTCAAGAAACTGCAAATGATAAGCAAATATGACATATATCCAGGATAATTCTCCTCGAATAAAATATTATGCCTAAAGCATCTGTGGATTTCAGACACCAGCGTATGCAGAATCCTTTCAACCTCAATTTACATGTGAGAAAACTGAAACTCTAAGTTTGTACAGGCTCTCGTACAATGAATGACCAAAGCGCTGGCTTTATTTGCTCTTCTACGAGAATAATTGGATCGGGGTTTTGTTAGACGGAATGTCGTGACCCAAATTTTACTTAAAACTAATTCTGTTGATACGGTCGGATCTTTCAACGGGATAAGAAACAAAGTTCAGTGAGTTCACAGGATTATAGAATTATTTTCGGTTCTGAAAATGCCGGAATAGGAAAGAGAATTTTTAATTATGCGGTGAGCATTTTATATGTGTCGGATGAATTTTGTTTGACCGATATTTTAGTTCAGCAGTTAGTTGATAATTATTCTTTCCTGAATAATGCATGTAACCAAATCGCATCAAATTGAAATGTTGTTGATCATTGGTTTTCATGATATAATCAGAATTCAAGCCGCGCTGACTCAGCGCGGCTGAGTCCCACAAAGTGTTACATGCAGATTTGAGGCACAATACCAGAAATTAGACAATGTGCAGTGTGACATAGATGATAGAAAATTTAAATGCGGGTTGAATGACAGCCTTGCCACTGCGATCCAATGGTCTATTGTGGCACAAGGTATCTTAAATTTCACCTTCAAGCTCCATCTTTCTGTACTGACGATATGCTGCCTTGGTGAGAGCTTAATCAGCTCAATGAGCTCCACTTTGTACGATCTAAGTTTCTCAAGCCTAATTCTGTCCTCAGCTGAACATTCGCACATGACGTATTGTATTGATTCTATCTCCTCCCCGCATAGTTTGCATTGAAGGTTCTTAATGAAACCTAACTTATTTAGGTGATTTTTGAGGTGACAGTGCTCCGTTAGTATGGGTATTAGATTTGTTAGGTCTAGTGTTCAAGTCAACCCTTGTTCTCGCAGTAGAAGATTCATTCAGGGCAAGCCAAGAGTGTCTGAAATATGTGAGGCTCAGCTAGTACTCCCGTACTTTTAGCTGCAACCGCCGGTTTCTATTCTTATGGTCTCCAAAGAAATTCCAATTCTAAACTCCGGTCCAGTAAATTCCAAGCAGTTCCTTGGGAGGCCAATAAGTCCACGTTTCCATTGCCCTCAATACTCGAGTGGCCCGCGATCTACATCAGACGAAGCCTATTTCTTCTACTCAGTCTGGCAAGGGTTGAACGACATTCCTGTACCATAAATTAAGTGAAGTAAATGAATACCAATGCCTTCAGAGCAGATTGGGTATCCATAATAATTTTTATTGACCTACTTGTTAATCCCCAGCAAGCTTTCGTTAAGTGGTCAAAGGAAACTCATACTCTATAAAGAAAGAAAGTTAATGTGTAGGCAGGCATAATAGTGACCAAGTTATAGGTACAAAATTCTTCGATGGCAACCTCATTGGAGAAAGAAACGTATTTTTCTGGAATTAAATTTCTTTTCATTTTAAGTCATCTTGTTTCAGAATAAAATAGACCGGGATCAATTTGACGGGATAATTTTATTTTTGCCAAAAACGAGCGCCTTCGCACTGATACCTAAATGTGTGTCGTGTGTGAAGAAGGAGACCAATTGAGCATCCTCGAAGATTAACTGATGGCATGCCATTATATCATTTCCAATAGAGATGTCTGAAATCAAGGGTTATTCATAATAACCTGATTTTCCATTGAGGTCTACATCCCCACACCAGCCAAGATAATTCCCAGAACTCCTTAATCATGAATGAACTGAGACCAGTGAAATGACCACCTAGACTTGAAGCTGTTAGCTTCTTTTCTCTGAGAGCTTGTCAATAATTTTGTATATTGATATAACAGACTGATATAGAAAAGTTGAAAACAAAACTTTTCAAATTGTTTGATCTCATTGATCAATAATCAGAAAAATGCATGCACAAGTGATTCTAAATTGCAACTCCTGCATTTTGCATAATGTAAATACTTTTGAGTATTTAGGACCCTTTTATATTTTTGTTACTGATTATCTTCGAGATTTCCTTACTCATGAGTAATGAATAGCTTTCATTTTTCTTATTATGAGTGGGTTTAATTGTTGTTAGTATAGAATTGGAAACATTTGGGATGTTCTGTGTACGTTCGAAGCAGCATATTAGATTAAAACACAGAATATTTATTTCCGTAAAGATTTTCAGTCATGTTAAACATATTTGAGGGAGAAAATAATACTCTTCCTATTTTATCTTAATTCATTTATGGTTCATGTTTAGAAAACACAAGTTTATATTATAATTCGAAAACCATTGAAAGTTTTTATTAGTCCCTGAATTTTATTCAAAAAGAGTATCTGAAAAATAACAAATTAGCTCTCACCTAACTTTTGTAGCAACCGAGAGCATATGCTGAAATACTGGAGAATCGATAAATTCAGAATAACTTGAAAACGAAACAAGTTAGCAGCGATCTGTTTTCACCAATGAATCATTTCGAAAATCGTGGACGGAGATGGGCGCATCATTTTTCCCTATTTGCAATATTTCATATAGCTGCCGGAATATTTTTCCAGTAATCCACCAGCACTAAGAAAAGCTTGAGGACAATGAAAATGAAAATAGTACTCCTATAAATTAAGATGAACCTCATAATGAAAAATGTGTAACTTTAGGAAATATAACAGTTCCCAAAACCTTGTTACTACTGAATATTTCTACCCCTGGCAGGTTTTCAAAACCCTGTTGGAACCAGATATTTCTACCCCTGACAAGAAAAACTGCATGCCATCAACGATTCATCTCAAAATTAATGACCGTTTAGCATTCTTATCCGTTTCGCTCCTAATTTCGATCAGTCTGTTCCAAACCTCATTCACGCTAGTTGGGTGGTTTTGCTGGCTTCTTCTATTGAGAATGTTTCACATATATTCGATAGGATTGGGGTCTGGATTTTGTGTAGGTCACTTCATTGAAGTGGTTTCGTGATCTTGCTCAGAGAGGTCTTGCGTTTTCATGCATAAACAATAAGTTTTCACTCAAGATTGCTGCAAATAATACAGCATGATCCTCTAAAATCACTGAACCTAATTATGATCATTCAGTTTTCCATTATTTTCGATGACCAGATCAGTGCGAGTGTTCAAAAAAAATTCCTAACCACACCATTATTGAATCTCCACCAGAACAATAGGTAGGTAAAAAGTTGCATGTGCATATTTCCCATTTCGACGTCTGTACTCTAGAGATCAACGGTCGAATTGAAAAGTACAAAATCTCACACATTTTCAAACAAAACCCTCTACCAGTCAGCTAATAACCAATCGCCATATTCCCTGACAAAATTCAATCGAAACCAGTCTTCCTGTACCTGAGGTTCATTCTGGAAATAGTTGAGTGGAACTCCCCAAGCATTGGCCTATTCCTGTATAAGTCCAACCTTGGTCCCTTAACACCAGTTGTAGTTCACGTTGAATTATTACTGAAAGTTGAAATTCAAGAAGTTACTCGTAAAATTTGAACAGCAACTGCTGCTATCAATATGTGCTGATTCTTGCAAAATCGTAAATTATTATATTATTATATATTATATGAGAAATAAATGATTCAATTGGCATATGTCCGAATATATCCGATAAAGGAACTTGTGTTACTACTTATTTGCCCTCCTAAAAAAAGTATTGAAATTATTCGTTAATTTCTTGGTTCAGTGTATATGTGGTGAAATGTTTGGAAATTCAGCTGGTTTTGCTATGTGATTGCTGGCTGTTAGATACCAAAGTATCCATAGACTAGACTCAAAATACAACAAATTTTGTTAGAGTCATTTTTCAATATATTCTGGACTTCATTCAGAATAAAAGTATTCTGGCACATTTGCGCAACCGTGTATATAAAAGTAGAAGAGTAAGCTTGGAAATGAAAGAAAATCTCTAAATTATTTAGCATTAAATGTAGATAAAATCAATAACAAATGCGATTTTTCAATTATTCATATCCTCATGCATATACCATTGATTTATATTCTCTCTACCCATCTTCGTCAACAAGAATTATGAACCAACAATAGAGTAATGTTTACATAAATGTACGCTTTCAATTTAAAAATGTTATTGGTGGGCTCGACACAATCGATAAAAACAGCAACAAGTAGAAACTGATACCAAATGATTGATAAAACTGTTGTCAGTAAATGGTTAAGTACATTCAATCCTGTTTTAAAAAGAATATTCCTGATTTCAATGAATATGAATATAAATAGACATTCAACGAAGTAATCCCACTGATTTTGTCAGGAAATATAACGAATTGTAAGCGTGATTTAGATAATCATTGAATATAAAAAATATCGATGTACCCTAAGAATAAGGCAATCTTAAGTTTTATGGGGTTAGGTGTAGTCAGAAACATGAAAAATGAAAATTTTTAATAATTTTTGTGACAGTAACTTATTTTATTTAATAAGAGTAAAAACATAACATCATTAAATAAGGTTTCCACTTGACTTGACATAAATTTTAGAAGAAAAAAATTAATAATTTTAAAAGTAATGGCTGTTTATGTTGATCCAGTTCCAACCGAAGCTCCTTGCGGTGGCCATCACTTATCCTTCGAGGTTCATCAAAAATCTATCAGACAAAAAAAATTAGTTTTGTTAATAGGTAATCTAGTGCCCGATCGAAGCTTAGTTTTTTCTTCAATTTTCAAAATGGTGGCCTCAAGTAAATTTTTTCTACATCTTCGGGAAAAAACCAACAGTTGTTTATAAAAAATCGAAATGAAAAGTATAAGAAATCCTTCGATCAGGCACTAGTGCTTCATGTTTTAAAAAAGCTATATAAATTACATTGAAATCTATTGAGCGGTTTTCGGGCTACAGGGGTCACCAGTTCAGAAAAAATAGTTTTGAGAAAAACGCATTTGAAGTTTTACACTTCTGCTGGTTTTGCTATGTAATTGCAGGCTGTTCGAAACCAAAGTATCCATAGACTAGACTCAAAATACAACAAATTTTGTTAGGGTTATTTTTCAATATATTCTGTACTTCATTCAGAATAAAAGTATTCCGGCACATTTGTACAACCATGTATATAAAAGTAGAAGAGTAAGCTTGGAAATGAAAGAAAATTTATAAATTATTTAGCATTAAATGTAGATACAATCAATAACAAATGTGATTTTTCAATTATTCATATCCTCATGCATATACCATTGATTTATATTCTCTCTACCCATCTACGTCAACAAAAATTATGAACCAACAATAGAGTAATGTTTACATAAATGTACGCTTTCAATGTAAAAATGTTATTGGTGGGCTCGACACAATCGATAAAAACAGCAACAAGTAGAAACTGATACCAAATGATTGATAAAACTATTGTCAGTAAATGGTTAGATTCATTCAATCCTGTTTTAAAAACAATATTCCTGATTTCAACTCAAAACATTTATATGAATATAAATAGACATTCGATGAAGCAATTCCAAGAAGCAGAAAAAACGTATTGTAAGCGTTATTTAGAAAATCATTAAATATAAAAAATATGGATGTACCCTTAGAATAAGGCAGTCTTAAATTTTATGAGATTAAGTGTAGTCAGAGACATGAAAAATGATAATTTTTCTAATTTCTGTGCCAGTAAATTATTTTATTTCATAAAAGTAAAAACATAACATCATTAAATAAGTTTTCCACTTGACTTGAAATAAATTTCAGAAGAAAATAGGAATAATTTTAATAGTAATGGCTGTTTATGTTGATCCAGTTCCAACCGAAGCTCCTTGCGGTGGCCATCACTTATCCTTCGAGGTTCATCAAAAATCTATCAGACAACAAAAATTAGTTTTGTTAATAGATAATCTAGTGCCCGATTGATTATTCTTTTCTTTAATTTTCGAAATGGTGTCCTCAAGTAAATTTTTTCTACATTCTCGGGAAAAACCAACAGTTAACTGTTTATAAAAAATTGGAATGAAAAGGAAAAGAAATCCTTCTATCAGACACTAGTGCTTCATGTTTTAAAAAAGCTGTATAAATTACATTGAAATCTATCGAGCGGTTTTCGGGCTACAGGGGTCACCAGTTCAGAAAAAATAGGTTTGAGAAAAACGCATTTGAAGTTTTACACCTAATTTATTGTAATAAATACATATTATTTAAGGACTTACATCGAGTCATCTATTCCTGGCCCATATAATAGTTCATTAGGTGTTGTAGCAGCTTCCAATATATCTAATTGATGTTGTTTACGTAGCATTCTATCTTCTCGAGTGTTGTCGTTAGCACGCTTATCTGCACTTTCCCATATGCAGGATTCTTTTTCTTCGACATACCGACAATCAAGTCCCAGTGTATTCATTTTGATCAATAATGATTTCGTACCACGATCCACCTACAAATGTTGAAAGTAAATTGTCAATACAGAGATCTTCATAAATTGGCTTGATAGCTTCTAAAACATGAGAAGGTAAGGGAGAATAGTCGTAAGTTTAACTAGCAAGCTCTCCACTTGTTTCAGTGCGCTGATAAGAGCACCAAGAGCCTTTTGGACACACTATGATTCGAATTCTTATCACTGGAGCCGTTGTGATAAAAAGCCGCCATAATAGCAGATTTCATAACTTCTATAGAATCACAAAGTCGAAGTATTGAAAAACTATAGTACACAATTAATTTGTCTGTTACTTTTCCTGTAAGCTTATTTCTATCACCAAGACCTTCTTGTTTTGATTTCGGTACGTAATCGAGTCCCCATCCACTTCTGACCATACCCTATACATTCCTTCTCATTTATAGTTGTATGCTTGTAAGGATCTGATTTTATAATTCTTGAATAGGCTTTCGAGTCACCATCGCCGATGTAGTTTGTATATTCATATTTTGTTTCAGGCCGCAGAAACATTTCGACCATCGCATTCAACTCCATTTTCCCAGAAGATCCTTTGTGATTAGCACTACATTCATCTTCATGTGATTCATACCAATCCGCGAACTCAGTTGTATTAATTTCATTTTTCTAATACTCACGTTGCTTGCAATGAGCACTTTTAATGTTTACATCAAGAATCTTTCCAGTATAATATCCAATTACATTAGGTGCGCAACAAAGTTCTCGCTGTTCGTCAATAGATGGCTCCAGCAGTAGGTGCTGGTCGATTTTTACATAACAAGAACGTCTTGAATAAAGCTTAGACATATGGTGAACAAACCACTCTGATACATTAGAGATTTTGTTTTTGCGTCATATACTTTTAGTTATGAGAAAATGTCTGATTTTGTGTCAAATAATCGTCATTTGCGGGAAGTGTTAATTTTCTTCTTTCATTCGAAGAAAATGGCGACTGAAGCTCATAAAGAGCTTCAAAAAGTTTACAGAGATGCTGCTCAAAGTAGAACAACGTGCCGGGATTGGTTCCGTCGTTTCAAAAACGGGATTTCGATGTGGACTATCGTCCACGTGCAGGAAAGCCAAAACTCTTCGAAGACGATGAAGTTGAGGCATTGCATGAGGATCCGTGCCAAACGCAAGAAGAGTTTGCTTCAGCCTTAAAAGTTACCCGCCAGACCATTTCCAAGCGATTGCATGCGTTGGGAATGATTCAAAAGCAAAAACCTGGGTTCATTATGATTTGAAGCCAAGAGACGTTGAGCGTCGTTTTTTCGTCTGTTTTTTCTCCAGCGTCAAAAAAGAAAGAATTTTCTTCATCGCGTCGTAGTAATAATATAATAAGTTCTTTATTGCCTACAGGTAGAACCCAATTACAGGAAAAATTTAAAAATTTATATAACTCGGTACAGAAAATGACAAAAATAAAATGAACAAATCAAGAAAAAAAATTGAAAAAATGCTATGGCATAAAATAAAATAGAAAACACTCATGGCGTGAGTTAAACTGAAAATTTTAAAAATAGAAAAGTATGTAATACCTCAGATGCGCTTCAGAGAACATTGTCCATAAATACACTACCGATAGTGGTGAACGAGTCTAAATTAATATCATACAATCTCGAGATGGAATTATAAGTTGTAAACATAAATAATATTGTAAATTGTGTGAATGAGTTTGTTCTGGGCGTGCTCAGGAAAAACAGACGCCCATCTCTTGAGGTCAGTCTTGGAACAGAAATTTTCAGTTGAGCTAAATTAGAGGGACAATCCGAACGATTATTCAGGAGGTTAAACAAAAATTTCAAGGCCAGAAAGCCTCTTCTTATGATCAGGTTTGTCGCTCTGAACCTACTCAAGTGTGCACCATAATCATACCCTCTCACAGGGTGGGCACCATCTTCTCGCCAGACAAGGTATTTGAAAAATCTTCTCTGAATTGCCTTCAAATTATAATCATGACAATAATAGATTGGATGCCAAATAATCGACGCATACTCCAAGTCACTCCTAACAATAGTCTCAAAAAGACTAATTAAAGTATTTGATTTCGTAAAGTGCTATCCATTTCGAATTATGAACCCATATAATTTCGAGGCGGATGTAAATAAATAGTTGATATGAGGAACAAAAGTGAATTTTTGGTCGAATATAAGACCAAGATCTTTCATATGAGTGGAAAGTTTCAATACAACATTGTTTATAATATAATCAGAAAAAAAGATATTTTTCTTGCTAGAGTAAGTAACGGCAGTGCACTTAGATACATTCAAATCTAAACGATTAATCACACACCAGTTTGACACGGATCTTATGACTTCCTGCAATACCTCACAAGCGCGTTCTGACGTTATCTTCAGATATATTTTCAGATCATCTGCATACATCAATTTGGGTATATTAATTATGTCCATGAGATCATCAATGAACATTATGAACAATAATGGATCAAGCATGGACCCCTGCAGAACACCTGAAGTATCAACATATTCGAGGGAGCGAAAACTTTCGAGCTGTACGAACTGTCGACGGCCGACCAAGTAAGTAGTGGACTCACTACAGCAATCCAAAGAAAAAAAAAGTCTTGGGGACTGCTTCTACGTCATCGCCTCGGCCGATTATTCACACTGCGAAAGTTGTGCTGTGTATTTGGTGGGACCAAGTTGGTGATATATACTATGAGCTGTTGAAAGCGAACGAAACCATCACTGGGGAACGGTATCGAACTCAATTGATGCGATGGAGTAAAGCACTGTGCGAAAAACGGCCACAATACGAGCAGAGACACGAAAAAGTAATTCTGCAGCATGACAACGCTCGGTCTCACATTAAAACCTACTTAGAAACGCTCAAATGGGAAGTCCTACCCCACCCCCCCATATTCCCCAGATATTGCACCATCCGATTATTACTTGTACTGTTCGATGGCATATGGTCTGGCTCATATGAACAGCTCGAAAAATGGCTTGATTCGTGAATAGCCTCAAAAGAGGAACACTTCTACCGTCACGGTATTCTAGCTCAGCCAGAAAGATGGGAAAAAATTGTAGCTAGCGATGGGCGATATTTTGAAAATTTTCATTTGTGATCATTTTTCACAATAAACTTGCATTTTCATGAAAAAAACAGCGAGAACTTAGTTGCGGACCTAATAGAAGAAACTCCATGACGATGTATATCCACGTTTTTGCCAGGTTCTATCTCCTGATACAGTTAAATCACTAGTATTTCCATTCTGAACTGTTGTCATTGCTTGTTTTTTTTCATTTACAGCTCTCTTCATCAAGGCTTCTGTGATGGTTTTAAATCAGATTAAGTAATATTTTATACGTATTTTTATCTGAAAATTCCGGCATGTCCATCAAAACTTGCACAACCATTCGTATAGTATTTCTAGTATTCTTATCATAAAAATGGAGCGTCTATTTATTTCATAAGAATGTCCTACTTAAGAACAGGAAGGAACATAATGATTTTCACAATTATTACAAGTAACTACAATTTTGAATATCAGCCCAGTTCTATTTGCTGTTTGGAAGAGTAGATTTCCATCTCATTCTTTACACTTAACAAGAGTTGAAATTGCTGAAAAATTTAGAATTCGAAATTCAGTACCTTTATTTTCTAGTACATCTTCTTCAGTGTTTTGTTTTAATTTTTTAGAAAATAAACGCTGAACACTTTCATCACGTTCCGCTATATTTCGATTGAATACATTTTTTTTTCTTTTTAGTGAACGCGACTTACGAATATTTTGAGAACTCCTAAGTTCTCTTGAAACTTTTCTAGAATCACGCCCCATTGAAAATTTATTCTAGCACACAACTATCTACTGCTCAGTGCAACTACCAAATGCATACTGGCAACAAACAATTAATTTTCAATACTAAATTCACCTGAAAATTATAAATATATATACTCCGATATTAATAAAGCTAGATATAAGTATACTGGGTGATTCACCAGTGGCGAGGTGCACTGTAGCTCGTACACTCTTGAAGATTTCATTTTTGTTCGAACGGTAGTGTATTTAGAAAGTAAGAATCTACTTCAGCAATTTATTTTGCAGTAAACAGGGTGAACTAACTTTCTATAAAAAAATCTAACCTAGCCTAAACTATAATGTCTTTGAGTAATAAGTTTTTTGGTGAGTAGTTTCGTCACACTATTTTTTTCCGTAAAAATTCATGAAAATAGGCTCTCATTATCGCCTTCTCCTTCGGCCAGAGAGGATGACAACTTTTTTCCTTTCGTTTTCTTATTGCCCACGGATAGCCTTATTGATGGATTTAAATAGATTATCCTCATTTTATACAGGAGTGACTCAAAAAAATTATTGAATATTGTAATTTTGAAAATATCATATCTCGATTTTTTCAAATGGAACACCCTGTATTTTATTATTCATGTCAACGCATAAAATATTGTGCTATATTTTGCAGAAGTAATCTTATCTTTTCTTCGATCATTTTTCAAATATTCGATTATTTGTAAAAATTTTAGATAAAAATTCTACAATCCGTATCAAACTCATCATTATTCGCACAGAAGTTTTTTTTCTGTAATGATTCAAGTAGTAAAAAATGAAACCTAAACAAGATAATTCCTTCAACGAATGATAAAATCAAGATGATAAAATCAAGATGATTAAAACGTAAATCGAGGTATGCGTTGACATTTTTTTCTATTTGTGCATTCTGTCATGTGTCGGACATATCATATTCTGCATTTTACATGGTGAACTTATCAGTGTTTCATTATTAAACATTGTTAAACAGAGGTTTGAACCCAATTTTCGCAATTGACTGCCATGAAGTTCTCCAAAGGAGAAATGGTTGATATGATTTTTATTCTGGCTGAGTGTGATAGAGATTCTTTGTTGGCAAGTAGAGTTTATGCACAAAGGTTTCCTGATTAGAGGTATCCTTGCGCAAGATGCTTTGAAAAACTTCTGATTAGATTTATCGAGACGGATGCTTGCAAAAAACATGAAAAACCAAAAACTTCTACAGCTGATGACAACCAATTATCAGTTTTGTTGGCAGTGACAGAGGACCCATATAAAAGTCAAAGAGAGATTTCTCAGTTGACAGATAATAGTCAAACTTCCGTCCAGAGAATCTTGAAAGTGAATAAATTTCATGCATATTGTGTACAGCTGCTCCAGGAACTGAACTATCAAGGCTATGAAAATCGAATCAATTTTTGCAATTGGGACAAAGTGACAAAGTGGCGGAAAATCCAAATATGTTTGGCAGAGTTCTCTGTTCGGATGAGGCAACTTTCCACAAGAATGGGCTTGTTAACAGGCACAACTTTCATTATTACGCCACGGAAAATCCACACCTCATGGGACAAATAGATCACCAGCATCGTTGGTCCTGGAATGCATGGCCCACATAGTAGATGGATATCTAATTTGGCCGCACTTTTTCGACGGGCACCTCAATAGTGAAATATATTTAGATTTTCTGCAAATCATCTACCAATGTTACTTGCCGATGTACCAGAGCATATAAGACAAGATTTGTGGTTTCAACAGGATGGAGCACCGGCACATTACTCACATCAGGTTAGGTTAGGTTAGATGAGCTTTTGAATCATGTATTTCCAAACAAATGGATAGGACGTGGTGGTCCTGTTAGATTGCCAGCTAGGTCTCCGGACCTTACAAACCTAGATTTTTTCTCGTGGGGTTATATTAAGGGCATAATTTTTTTGAGTCATTCCTGTATAAAATGAGGATAATCTATTTCAATTCCTCAATAGACCTATCCTTGGGCAATAAGAAAACGAAAGGAAAAAAGTATTCATCCTCTCTGGCCGAAGGAGCATGCGATGATGTCAGAGCCTATTTTCATGAATTTTAACGAAAAAAAATATTGTGGCGAAACTACTCACCAAAAAAACTTATAACTTAAAGACATTATAGCAGAGTTTGGGACGCTCTTGAATCTTCAACAAAAAAGTGGTCGTCCAATCTGAAAAAAACCACCCAAGATTTTTTTATAGAAAATTGGGACTTCCTAAATACAATACCGTTCGAACAAAAATGAAATCTTCAAGAGAGTACGAGCTACAGAGCACCACGCCACTGGTGAATCACCCAGTATAGACATCAAAGTTGTGAGTCAATCATGTCAATAGAACCCGAAAATGGATCTCTTGCAGCTGCTGCTAGCTACCTGCTCTCGAATGTTTCGGAGCGCCCGAGAATCTTTGGCTAATTATCGAATAACTCAAAAATAAAATTGAAAAAAAACCGTATTTTTGAAAATTCTGACTACATCTAACTACTTATAGAAAATGCCTGGATATGTCTCTTCTGTTTTTCATCTGCCCACTTGCTGACTAACTTTATTGAGACTTCTAATGACAACTGTCAAAACTGTGTTGTCATCGATATTCTCTGGAATTTCCCATGTAATATAAGCTTCACAATTCAAGTTCGATATTAAGAAGATGCGTGACAAATTCGTACCAGAGTCTAGAAAGCTGCAGTTTGAAACAAGAGCATTCCTCAATATACTACAGGGTATATATCTCTTTATTCAAAAAACATCATTAACGTCATAGTTTTACCTGATGCATTCAAAAGATCAACTTAATTTTATCAGAAGGTGAAATAATGGAAAACGAAACCAACTTGTCCGTATTTCATTAAACTTGAAGACTACCTGATTGTTAGTCTGACTCCATAATAGTTAACTCACTATCCCTTTCTCCACATAGTGTAGAAATACAGGGTGCCTCCCAAGTTCTATAACCAACTTTGAAAGGTAATTTCTGAAGCGATTCTGAAACCAATTAGTGAGTACAGTATTGACCTAATTTCGGAGATATTAAACTGCAAAAATTTGATCCCCACGGGTGCTGAAATCACAATTTTCAACATACGAGAACGATTCTGTGATGTTACCATAGATGGGAAGAAGTGCATATCTTGCTGCACAGGTGACTTTCATAACCATAGTAAAATGATTATCGACAATGTTGAATTATTTTGTATAAATAAATGTCAGAATGTTTTTTTATACATAATTATTGTTCGAAACCTTGAATACCTCGAATTGAAAATGTATTCCTTCAGTAATGAAAAATATGCAGATATGATCTATGTTTACGGTTTCCGCGATGGAAACGTTCGAGAAGCTGATAGAGAATACCATCGAAGATGTTTTCAAAGAAATCATCCTGTTCGGTATTTAAAAAACTCGGAGAAACGGAAACACTTCAGCCAAGGCATGTACGACCCCGTCATGTCAACATACAAAATGAAGAGAACGTATGGACTGTGTTGAAGATAATCTTAGATAGTCCCTTATCATCGACAGCTAGAGCAGCACTGAATGCAGGGGACGAGCAGCATTGATTCAATGTTGCCTTTGGATTCTGCAGCATCATGCTCAAGATCTAGCTTGAGTTCATCTCCAATTTTTGGGGTGACCTTTTCAATAATAGTTGCCATTACTTATCGAAGTTCTCTACAGAGCAGGTTCAATTAAACTGATAATATTCTGCTAAATTTAAGTCTGAATATGCATTATCAAAATAGCAGAGCAGCCCCATATCTAGAAAAGAATAGGTGTTGAATATCCGAATGAATATTTTCCAAATAGTTGGAATGGTAGATCAGGTCCAACTACTGTGCCACGCGGTTAACGGATCTAAATCTTTTCGATTTCTATGTATGGAGATACATGAAACAGCTCGTTAACAGTGTAGATGTAACAAATTAAGAGCGGTTACATAAACGGATAAACAATACCGCCGAAAAAATTAGAAATAGCAATGTCCATCATATTGTTCTGGAGTTACTCCTTTATAGATGCGAGGTTTGCACAAGTTGAAGAAGGTCATTCTGAGTACCTGCTGTAATGAATATTATTTAATTCATTTATTTTGTTTATTATTTTCTTCAATAAATTTTCAAAACTTCGAAACAAAATATCAACCCAAACTTATTTTTCGACCTTCCTGATCGAAATAAATAAAATTAAGAAGTATTTCATCACCACAGAAATGCTCTTGAATTTTCAGTGGTATTCTTTAGCAGATTCTCGACCATTTCCATCGTCAAAACAAAAACATAAATCATATCTACATATTCTTCATTAATCCTCCATTACTGGAGATCTAAAACTGTGAGATCTACGTAAGAATAATTGTTCGGTGCGTTTTAAGGGAAATAGTGATAGGTGAAGATTATTTCACGGTATCTGTGATAATTTAGGAATATTGCAAAAAAATTCGCCATTTTTCACAAATATTTTCGATATAAATTTTTTCTTTAGATCATTCAAAACATATTTTGGAACTCTTTGACATGAATTGACATACTTGTATGAGAAGATTGTTTCTAGCTCTCCGAATTTTCTTAATGTAAAGAGTTTTTCCTAAGTTCGCAGACCTACTTCGGGTGGTAATTTTTTCTGCAAAATGAATAAAATAACTTTTTCCTAGGGTCTTTCATTTCGAGTTATGGCTTCTCTTAGTGAAAACATGAAATGTGGTTTTTTGTTATATTTTCTTCGTAATCAAACAACAAGCTTGAAATTCTGCAGAAATTCTCAGTTTAACATGGACATTTATATCATATCAGCAATTTTTCATGTAAATGGGTGAAATCTGCTACCCCTTTTTAATTTTTTTAGAACTTTTTCGAAGAGCATGATTTAACCTTGAAATAATTAAGCTACGGGACCTAGTTTTGCGGAACCAAATATCCTCCTCTTCCTGGTAAACGGTACCATAATGGTTTTGTAGGGGTTTATGCTAAGTTTCTCTCCTTCACACCACCCCTGAATTGCAGACATAGCCTCCTGTGGTCTATCGGAAACATCATCTCCGACAGCCAGAATTACTATATCATCAGCGCTTGTACATAAACAGCCAGTGCGCCAATTATTGCCAGAAGGTCATCAATTAGCAGAGACCACAGCAGAGGGGATAGTACTCCTCCCTGTTGGCAGCCCCTGCCAGCCACAAAAGTGACTATAGTCACCTATAGTTTATATTGGAAAATATATATTATTTTATATTATAATTCGACGACTATTCAACAAATAATATTTTTGAATACGCCCCTGTCTTCTTCTCGACAATGTTAGAATTTTATAATAGTTTTGACCCAAGTTGATAGCACCCGGGACAATGCCAACGACCGAAATCTCGAAAAATTGTGAAATCCGTAGCTGGAAAATTAATTTAAGTTGCTTACAAGAGGTCAGTCTCAAGTCCAAAATTCCAGAAATCTCAATTATTGATGTGACGAAAGAAATCGATGTTACTGATGGAATTGAGCTGCAAATGGCTTCACCATCCACCTTGTTTTCCAGATATAGCTCCAATCAACTGTATTCTGCTTAGAACTTGAAAGAAATGTTGTAGAAAGAGCTTGAAAATGTTACAGAAGGTTTGGAATTAACAATCTTGGAACGAATTCTTTGATAAGGAAAGTCAAAATTTACCCAAATATTTTCATTCTATTTAACGCCACACGAACTTTTTGAACGATATATTAACTTCTTCAAAACAAACACTTTTTTAATATATTCTGCTTATTTGCGCCAATTTTCCAACTTCATACTCTCTAAAGTTGAAACATCTGGAATTTCTGATGAAATTTACATCTGCATCCTGAATCCAGAAAACCACAGACGTTATTTGTTATTCGCCAGTATAATTTCTGCTAGTTCCTAACTTCCTTCCTTTTTCAGGAAAAGTTGACGAGAAGGCCACTCAGCTTCACGCGATAGCGTCCCTGAAAGTGTTGCTGGATGCCACAAAACCACAGAACGGCGCTGCAACCAGCTCCGCTTCGAATCATTTGAGCAGCACGTCGTCGTCTAAACAGGAGACCACTCTCGCTCCCTGCAATTTAACCGACATCCCTAACGGCGTTGCAGGATCCCTGACTGACAGCTTAGATGCGGTGAGTGCAGTTTTTAATGAAAGCTTAGGTTAAAAAACGTCTGCTTGAATCTGAACGATTTTATATTACATAAGATGAAATCGCTTAGATTAATCGGATGGATAGGCGAGTTTAATTTCAAGAGTTGATAAAGAGGAGAGCAATGTAAGTTGAAAAGCATGTTCAAACCTACTTCGATCGTGCTGGGTATTTTCGAAGGATTCAACCTTCATAAATTGAAAATTAAGTAGTCGTTTCAATCCTGTATGAATGAGAGATCAATGAAAAGAATGAAAAATTTAAAATATAAAAAGGGCTTCTTCAGAACAGAAAAAGAAATGTATTATAAGAATATTTTGGCTGAAAATAGAACAAGTAGCAAAGTTTTGAGGAGAAAGAATTTATTGCGTGTTAAAATTAAATAAATGATTGGTTTATCACTTGGCAGAGGTTTCACAAATATTTATTAAAAATACTCGACATATGTTTCGAGATTTTAGCCCTTTATCAAGAGTAATACATTACTAAATTCAAAATGAGTGATTTCATCCATGATGTCCATCCTTTTTCCTTTATTACCTGGATGCTTGAGCTCGATATTGTCGAAATCTATGAAATGATTTTCGTTGATGCAGTGGTCCGAAAAACCCGTAAATTTTCATTTTGGAGAATGGATATCTCATGTTCTTCAACTCTCTTCTCGATGCTTCTTCAGCTTTGGCCTATATAGAATGACTAACATTCATTGCAGTGTATTTTATATACTCCGCTTTTATCCATTAATTTTGTTTTATCTTCATTATTAACTAACAATGAACCCAAATTATTTTTATTAGTGCTGATGATGTTAATATTATTTCTGTGTAATCTGTTATATATCTTGTTGCTGATATTAGGTAAGGTTAGGTTAGTTAATTGAAAATTTTCTGTTAGATTTCTCAGTATGCAACGGATAAAAACTCTGCAATATAAGTTTATGACGTTTTTGTCTTATTAATAATAATTATTATTATAATTAATTTTGGTTCATAGCCGTTGTTCTTAGCGATTAATTTTGAAACTTAAACTTCATTCTCAAAATCGACAGCTGACAAAGGAAATCACTTGCAAACACAAATCGCATGAAACACAAACAGCAGTAAAATCAGCACACATAAAAGGGTTAGAACTAGATAGTAGAAAATGGTACACTACGAGAGACAACGTGGCTGCTAATCTAAAAATGATACATACTGAATTGGCTTTCCACTTACATCCCGCAGCATTTGATCTTCTCGATCAGCATATAAGAGAAGAAATCAAGCGTCAGTGCCATGAACAATACAAGAAACAACAGAATAAGTTGAAACACCCCATCAAAAACAATAAGTCTTTGTTGTTGACTTTTAGTGAACCCACTCCAGAATTTCAAGTTCACTCTAGAATGAAAAAATTTTCAGATATCCTTTCAATCAAAAATCGACAGAACTTTCAGAGAAAGGTTTGAAATATTGTCCCTATATAAATAATTTGAACGATTTAAAAATGTTAGTCGAAGAAATAGTCTGTACTAAATATATAAGACATTCTAGATCGACCAAAAACAATAGGGAATCAGCAATTGTTACATCCATACAAACAAAATTCAAAGACCATAATTTAACCCTTTGTGAAGCTGACAAAGGTAACACTATCACGATTTTAGAAACTGATATGTGTATTGAAGAAACAGAATGACTATTTATTCCAGAAAAATTTATAGAATTACATGTTGATCCCACTTACAAATATCAAACCCAAGTCATATCTCTAATTAAGAAGTGTACGATTTTATTGCAATAGGATGGGTTGAAATTGGCTGTTATGAATCCGAAAGCTCCAATTTTATATTCATTACCCAAAATTCATAAGGTAGATTGTCCCATGA
Source organism: Cryptolaemus montrouzieri (assembly GCA_013387265.2). NCBI lineage: Eukaryota > Metazoa > Arthropoda > Insecta > Coleoptera > Coccinellidae > Cryptolaemus > Cryptolaemus montrouzieri. The sequence continues at coordinate 110,692,238 of JABFTP020000185.1, forward strand.
GACTTATTGTTTCATATGTAAGTGCTCCAGCTACTAAGTTATGTAAATATTTAAACAACGTACTTCCAAATTTGATACAACACTATCCAATTTACGCAATACAAAACTCTATAGAATTAACCAATCACTTGAGATCTCTAAGAATTCCGATAAATGATAAATTAGTATCCTTAGATATAATTAATCTATATCCGTCTACACCCTGCCGTGATGTCAAAGCCACAATTAATCAACAACTTCAATCCAATAGTACATTAAGCCCCACTCATATACAAAAAACGATGTCAGTTGTGAACCTATGTCTCCAACAAAGTTATTTCAGGTTCAACAAAAAAATATATCAACAATTAGATGGTTCACCTATGGGCTTTTCACTGTCTCCGTTATTAAGTGAAATACTTATGACAAATTTAGAAAATAGAATTTTTAGTTCCTCTAACATCTGTAAAGAGTCGGGAGCTAAAACAATCACTGCAACTACTATGTATTTATATAATACAGAATAATAATCTTACACAACAGTCTTCTTCTTAGTTCGTAGTGAATTATAATATAAACTACAATGGTATGAGCAAGTTAGATTTTACTATATAAAATCTGAATGAGAAATCTTATGTCCTATCCAAAAAATTCATGACACAGCACACACGTGTGCATGCAACTGCAAAGCCGCAACTCCGCAAAGTCAGGTCAAAATATTCATGGATATGTTCAATTGACATGAAAACAAGAAAATGATTAATAGCCGAAATATGGGGCTTGTATTATGTAATTAATTATATAACAATGCAAATAATTCGGAGTGGTATTGATGCAACTTGACGGCTAAGAGTGTAATTGAGAATGTATAACTGATAACTGATATGCCGAACTATTTGGTTTTATTTTATGTATTTCGTCTATCCGGAGAAGACATGGGCGGCGTATAAGGGAACATTACACATCCTAATTAGGAATGTATTTTTATGGAAAATATATGTAGATGATATCTTCTGTATTGGCACAGACAGACAACTCAATAGTTTCTTACAGTTTTTAAATTATTTTCATCGATCGATTCAATTTACAATGGAAAATGAAAAGAATGAAAACTCTTTGAACTTCTTGGACATGTCGATTAGTATGGCTCATGACTCATTCGCCTTCAAAATATGCAGAGAACCAACCTATTCGGATAGCCTGATTCATAACAGTACTTCCAATCCCAGAGTATCAAATTGAGTGCCTCTAATTCATTTGTGCATACATTTCCTTCTATTCCCTTTTCAGCTGTCGATTTTGAGAATGAAGTTCAAGTTTGAAAATTAATCGCTAAGAACAACGGCTATGAACCAAAATTAATTGATACCTTAATAAGACTAAAACGTCATGAACTTTTATTGTAGAGCATTCATCCGTTGCATACTTAGAAATTTAACAGAAAATTTCCAATTAACTGTATTCCTAATATTAGTAACAAGATATGTAACACATAAATAATATCAACACCATCAACACTAATGAAAATAATTTGGGTCCTTTATTAGTTAATAAAAAGATGAAACAAAATTAATGGATAAAAGCAGAGTATATAGAATATTTGAATTTGGGAGGCTTTTATCACCAGAAAATTTCAACAAAGAACTAAATTTGATTAAACAAATAGCCAAAATAATGGTTACAATCCCAAACTAATAAATAATATTTTAAATAAAAACAAAGTAGAATCGCATTGAATGAAGTTTACCCTGTCGATAAATTCAAACAAAAATTCAACACCTTAACCCATGTTGGCATTACAAGTGAGAAACTGAAATCATTCTTAAGTAGCAATAATTTCAACATAGCTTTCCAAACTAATAATAATTTAGGCAAATATATAAAGAATCATAAAACCAAACCAGGTAAAAACAATGAATCAGGTGTTTATAGATTGAATTGCAATGACTGTGATAATTTCTACATGGGTAGAACACGTAGAAATTTTAATATTAGAATATCGGAACATAAACGCAGTTTTTCAAATAAAAATCAGATTCAAATTACGCGAATCATCTCTTAGAAAATAATCATTCACACAGTTTGAAATTTTGCATACAGATAATAAATATTGGTAGGTAGATCTTTGGGAAACTTTAGCAATCAATAAATACAAACACTCAGGTACCTGTCATAAATAACCACTTAAGAAGAAGCAACCCAATAAGCTTTTAATTACTCAAGAACATTTATAGTTATATTCATTCGTCTGAAGAAGCTACGGTGTAGTGAAACGCGTTACGAATCGCAATTATTAAGTAAAATTCCTTAAAACACAGTACTTGTCTTTTAGTATATAGAATACACTGCAGTGAATGTGGGACATTCTATATAGGCCAAACCGGAAGGTTAGGTTAGATTTCGAGAATCGAAAAGAGAGTTGAAGAACATAAAAGATCCATTCTCCAAAAAAAAAATTCTACGGGTTTTTCGGACTACTGCATCAACAAAAATCATTTCATAGATTTCGAGAATATCGAACTCATGCATCTAGGTAATAAAAGAAAAAGGATGGACATCTTGTAGAGTATTGAAATAGGTCCGCTCATAGGAAAAACCAGGCAATTTGCAACGACCAACTAGACTTCAATTTACCTCCTGTTGTGAATGCCGTAATACATAAGTGAAATCTAACCTAACCTCATTTTGAATTTAGTATTGTATTACTATTGATAATGGGCTAACAACCTGAAACATATGTCGAGTATTTTTAATGAATAATTGTGAAACCTTTGCCAAGTGATAAACCAATAATTTCTTCATTATGTTTCACCAAGTGTTAAGCGAGAATTCCATACATAATGAAATTAATTGTGCAGAAAAGGATTTACAAATAAATGATGTGAAAGTAAATATAACAGATTGACCAGAATATTCAATAATTATTTCATTGATAGTTTAGAATGTATTGCAACCAACGTCACTAGTTTCCATGACTATAAAAGTATATTAGAGAATATTGAACACTGAAGTGATATGTTCGCTCTTAAAAAGTAGAAATAAAAGAACTGAAAAAGAAGGGTTTAAAAAATATCGAAGTGGTTGAAGATCACTTATCTGCGAAAGTTATAGTGAATATACAGTGAATACATCATTATTCAGTATGTTTCCTGAGAAGTGGAAATGCTCTACAATTGATCTTGTAGAAAAGTACCAGATACTAGGAATGCGGAATACTTTCGACCAAAAAACACAGTTCCAATCTATGAAAAGTTGCTTGTATTAGTTGTGAAAGCTAAATAAATAGGTGTACATCTGATTAGGAACTTGAATCGTTTCAAACTCATAACAAGTGGGAAACATATAATCCCGTCACTATCGTCACCCCAAAGTTCCTCCAATGATTGCCTATTACTTTTTAGCACATCTGCATGATAAAGAAGACCAATAAATGCTTTGTACTCTACGATATCGGTTATTTTGCAATATCTCTCTCTTGAAGCGATGCTGGGTCATTTGGAAGTATATATTTGTGTGTCACAATAATGTTTAAAATATCATCCGTAAAAATATTTGCATGCAGGACGCTTTTTTGGCATTTCCTATAACACCGGGCAAGCGCACTCAAATGTCATGGGTTCCTCGTCAAACCCTTGGATTTGGTTTTTCTTCTTTCCACTTAGTGATTTTGTCTTTACCAATCAAAATATCTCCTTCCATTTCATTATCTTCTTCAGTGCTTTCACCGTCCTGTTCTTATTCAGAATCTCCTTCTCTTTCTTCAAAGTTGTCCTCCGCTTCAGTGTCGGATTCATCTCCGTTGTCTTCATTTTGTATTTGTATTTCTTCATTGTTGTCAAGAAGCAGTTGATGAATGTAAGAAATATCATTAGGGTCATCGAGTTTAAACAATCGCTGTTCTTCAGCCATGTTTTCTGAAAAACGACAGGTAAAAAATTAAGATAAAACAGGATCGGGCGCAATGAATCTGAGAGATCGCTGTCCCAAAATATGCCGATAACAAATTCAAAAACTATAAAACTAAGAATTAAGTCATTATTTATAATAATAAGAATTATTATTCACATAATTATTCTAACAAATAAATAATAATTAAAAGTAAAAATACTTACGCTATTAGGCGCAATGAATCTGTGAGTCAGGCGAGGTTCTGTGGAAAGACGGACCACGCGTTAGAAGAGGTGGGAGAAGAATATGATATACCTAGTCCTTCGGGGAAATATTATCAACGGACAAGGAACACCGAACGAAAATAGGAAAATTGCATCTATCAGAGCAGTTGCGCCCGACGGAGGGTTAATGTAAAGTGCATAAAGATGACTTTCACGGAATAATGGTCTTAGACGTTTCCGAAAATCAACAAACGAGTTCCAATCCATCTTATTTACATTTCCTCGAAGTTCTGAAATTGTCAATGCATAACGTCTGACGAAGAATAATTGAGTTAAACTAAAAATAATTCGAGCACCCATTAAAATGAGAATGACATTCAATGAAAAATAATTAAAGTACACAGATAAATCAAAGCTTAGGAGTATTTGGTCTTTTTTTAGACTGGTAGATTACAATCAGTATAAAGATCTAAAAAAAACAAATATTCAATTTTTTCTACATTATCTATGTTTGAATGCAGTGCATTCCAATGAAAATCAATTACCTCGGCTGATATGGTTTTTCTGTGAATTTCTTCTAACTGGTCGATTTCTGATCGGGGAGAGAGATGTTTCGTTCTCCCTACATCAACCCGCCACTTCTGGCATCTTCCACGCTAACTTCTCAAATGGATAAAAGTCGTATCATATCTTTTTGAAAAGGTGATTCCAACCTCTATATGACCACGTAATTAACATGTGACAAATTAAAATCGAGGATTTGTTTGGAAAAAAGTTTCTATCAATCTCTTCGATCTCCGTTTGAGTGAAACATTCGATCAATATCGGAAAAATGTTTCTCTCCCGTTTGAACGTTTGCGCATCAACCCCCTACCCCTGCCAACTACCACCTTAAATATTTTTAAATGAGAAAAGTGTTGTGTCATATTCAGCGATCGAGCAACCCTTTAAATTTAATGTTTGGATGCATCAAGTCGATTTTGTTTCGACGAGTTGATAATTCTGCTGATCTGGAATGGGGAACATATAACGTACGATATCATTCTCTTAAAGAAAAGCTAGATTTCTTCCGTTTGAGTCAATAAATGAAAAAGATGTTCAGTTTAGCATATTTCGGTTTGTTACGAATCTTTTATGTTTGAAAGTTATTCCCAGATCTGCAAGATTCAGTTACTTTTGATCAATCGTTAAAATACAGATACTTACGTTGCTAATATTTTCCAAGGTTTTGATGAACTGAAATAAAGGGGTTTGAGTTGATGGTGGTGTAGACACTGCAGGAACGCATAGAAATTGTGGAGTTTATTTTTCGAAAATAATTACTATACTAGAGCAGCTGCGCGCATTCTCAACGAAAATTACCCTGGAACAAATTTGGTGAACGGATACGCTCTTGAGTTGCGTTGTAAATAAAAAATCAATCCCACCAGAGTTGTATATGACAAAGGAATTAGTGTGACCGTTTTGTGTGCACTTGTTCTGATGGAGAAAACACAATTTGTGAGGATATAGCCCAAATATCTAGAGTATGCCGGACAAGTATTTTCAGGATTCTTCACAAGATAAGATCCATCCATATGAAATTAGACTCGTGCACGAACTGAATGAAGATGATTTCTAACATCGTTTAGAGTTCTGCGAAAATTGCAATAAGCGAATCAAAAACGAACCGCATTTGCTTCAAAATGTTTTTCCACTGAAGAATCGAGTTTTTTCTTGAATACCGAAGAGCATCGCCAGAACTGAGCCTGAAACGTTACTAATCCTCATTCAAAATGGGAAAATTATACTCGAAGAACTCAAAAACTTAACGTCTGGGCCGGAATTTTGAGAAACCATGATTTCCCAAAACTTATTTATGTAGGAATCCTTATTTATAAAGGAACAACACGATAGAGGTAGAAGAGGCGGACTTCTTGGAAATAAATGAACAAAATAAACAAACAATAAACAGATGTGAATGTCCGGTAGCGGGTTGGCCGTCTCGGTTCATAGAGGGCGTTATTCGTATCTACGTACTGGACGCGTCTTTTCTGGAATCGTTATGATATTCCGATATCTGTGCACTGTAACATAGTGAAACATAGAATCCTAACAAATACTTAAACTTATCTATGGTTCCATGTTTTATTTATTTGAAATTACAATCTTGCATTTCTCAAGGATGTACCAAGGTAATACCGAGTGACAAATCGATTCGTAAGTGAACTTTTGAACCCAGAAAGCCAGGTGTAAAACGATGCTCATTTTCAATTTTTTATTCAATTTCCTCCACTCCATAATGAACAGGCGAAGCCACCTAAGTGCAGCGAACAAGCTAAAGCTCTGCCTGACAACCATCAGGCCCATGATGACATATGCATCAACTGTCGGAGGATATGCAGCCGCATGTCATTTCCGGAAGCTCCAAGTCGTGCAGAAAGCACTGAGGATGCCCGTGGAGGCCCCATGGTACGTTCGCAACTCCCAGCTACATCGGGATCTGGAGATGCCCAGTATAGTCGACTTCGATACACTAGGAGACCACGATAAAGACGAATCAAGTAAATACAAGATGGTGCTTCGAGAGGACCAGGAGTAATTATAAGTTCCTTGAAAAACTGAATATTTAAGACCGTCGTCATTGGGACGATAAATTTAAAATATACTTACTATTTTTTTAATGGCATTCATAACATTCAGATCAAGGCTCAGATGTCAATATTGCATAGAATCCATTTTTTCAATCATATAAGATGACATATTCATAATTTGGCAACACGGAGAAAGAAAACTCAACGAATACGTACATCATATGAACCAACAAGACAACAAGATAAAATTCACTGTCGAACTGGAATCAAACAATCAACTCCCCTTCCTGGACGTTATGATACAAAAACACTTGGATGGCAATTTAATCTTCGATGTCTACAGAAAACAGACAAATACCAACCGATATTTGAACGGAAATTCGTATCATCATACCGCACAATTGAACTCAGTGATTAAGACGCTCGTTCATCGCTCAAAAACTCCATGTTCTCCAAACAACATCCACGAAGAATTAGAACGACTAACAGATATTCTTCAGAAAAACGGACATGACAGGAGAGCCATCACTTACAAAAAACGCCATAACGAGGAAACCGACGAAGAAACCAAACCGATAAGCCTTGCCATCCTACCATACGTCAAAGGAAGAACCGATAAGATAGGAAAAATTCTTCAGAAACACAACATCAAGCCTATCCACAAACCGCAAAATACCATCCACAACAATCTGAGAACACCAAACGACGAAACACCCCTCGAAAACCAAGGCGTCTACAAAATTCCGTGCACGGGCTGTGATCGCGTCTACATTGTAAAAACAAATAGAAGAATAGAAGTTCGGATACAAGAACATAAGAATTCAGAAAAAGGATAAGCACCTTCATCAGCAGTCTTTCAACACTCGAGCTCAACTGTTCACAATCTCGACTACCGGAACACAAAACAGGTAGCCAACATAATACAACTACGAAATAGAAAAATCCATCCAGATAGAAAAACATACAACTAAAAACAAACGGGATGACGCCATAAATTCACCAGCGACTTGGAAGACAATATTAAAACATACACCACCGGGAACACAGAAACAGGATGACACAAATAAGAAAACATTAGGAGCAGGGACGAATACACACAGTCCGCGAGTCGAACAGCCGACCAATGGGAGCGCGCCACGATACAACTTTAGATCGCGGAATTATAAAGCTATCACGCAACATAGATACGATACAGTTGAAGAAGAATCTCCGACTTGGAGATGGCTGGTGCGATCCAGCCAAAACGTCTTCAACGACAACCAACTAACGGTCAATACCAGGAAAATTGATATGCATGAAATTTAATCACTTTCAAGATTCTCTGGACGGGAGTTTGACTTATATCTGTTAACTGAGAAATCTCTCTTTAGCTTTTATATGGGTCCTCTGTCACTGACAACAAAACTGATAACTGGTTGTCTTCAGCAGTAGCAGATTTTGGTTTGTCATGTTTTTTGTAACAGATAAGGTTACTTCTGCAAAATTATAGCGCAATATTTTATACGTTGTCATGAATGAAAAAATACAGGGTGTTCCATTGGAAAAAATCAAGATAAAAAAAAAGTAGTCTCCCAATCTGAAAAAACCACCCAAGATTTTTTCATAGAAAATTGGGACACCCTGTTTACTACAAAATGAATTGCTGAATATATATATATATATATATATATATATATATATATATATATATATATATATATATATATATATATATATATATATATGAGCTAATGTTATTTTTACTTACTCATCAATTAATCATTTATATAAAAGACATGCAACGTAACCGTATTGTCTTATTGTCTTCTATAGAGTTATGAAAAAAATATTGATGAAGCATTATCGACGTCGAGTTCCAATGTAAAATTTAATTTCTGTTGGGATTATTATAATCATAGTTGTTTCTCGCATCACGTTACTGTTGTTCGAGAATGCGATTGAACGAAAGTCATAAGAAAGGATCTCCCCTGAAGTTGCCTTATTAGTCATCTTTTATACTTTAATGGCATCAATAGCTTCCAATTATTGGAAAATAAATACTCCCTATTTACTGTTGTAAGTTCATAAACCCATCGATAACTCATTCTTTAACTTCGATCAATCAATGATCTAATGGAATCCTATCGGATTCTGTACTCTTGCACTTAACAAAGTGCTCAATTTCATTGTTAGAGGTATTAGATTTTCAATCTCTAAAAAATACTCTTTGCGAGATTATCGCAATGTGTAGTCACATTGAAGAATTTCTTATTCAAAGAACAATATCCAACCTTCCGTGGAATGTTAAATTTCCTTCCTTGAAGGAGCTGGTTTTCCTATCCATCCTTCATAATCACCGTGAACTGGGACCACACAGCACTGGTACAGCACGGTCATGAATAGAATCTTCTATATATATATATATATATATATATATATATATATATATAAGATTCTATATATCTATATATCTGACGATGTCAAATGGGACCCAAACTGCAGTCTTTTTCTTCTAATCATGACATCTAACCGCGCTGTACCACTACTGGGTGGCCCCGATTGTTTTTTCACGGAGTAGGTGTTTTTTTCTGGACCTAAGTAGCTTGTATTACCTCATCTTGCCTTGATACAAGCCTGAATCCGTCTAGGCATGCTTTGGATTAATTTTTCGTCCTCCTCTGGTGTGATTTTCTGCCACTCTTCCGTGGCGGCTTGGATGAGCTGTTGTGCGGTTCTTAGATTATCCTGGTGTGATCTAATTTTCCTTCTGAGATTATCCCATCAATGTTCAATAGGATCTAGGTCTGGAGAGCAAGCTTGCCAGTCCAAAATAGCGATTCCCTCTGTTCGAACATAATGTCGCACGAAGTTGCTGGTATGCGGAAGAGAATTATCTTGCATAAAAGTGAAATTCTCTCTGGGCACCTCGCCTGAGTCTCACTATGGCCTCCAGCACTAGATCCACATAATTTCTAGCCGTTACACTACCAGGAAACGAAAGCAAATCTGTTTTGCCTCCCAGCATAATGCCACCCTTTGATATTTCGTCATTTGTCTTGCTGCTCGGAGTCTAGCTTGTCTTCCACTACCCCTTAAAACCAGAATCCGGCGGTCATCTGATCGAAAACCAATTCTGGTCTCATCCGAAGAAAGAACATTTAGCCGATTCTCAATATTCCAATTTTGGTGCTCGATACATCAATCAAGTCTGTTAAGTTTTTGTTGTCTGATTAGCTGTTGTCTTTGACGTATCGTTTCGACTGATACACTGATGCCTGTGGCTTCCAGGAATTGTCTTTGGAGTATGGGGTGCGACACACTAGTCTCTTCTTGCAATTTGGCACAAAAAATGGTCTTGTTTTTCAGAAGTGATCTTCCTACGACTTCTTTTAGGCCTATTTTGCAGAGATTGTAGCTCCACGTATCGGGCGTAGGTTTTTGAAATCACCTCCTGTGATACCTCCATTGTGGCCGCTATATCCCTATGTGTCACCCCTTCTTCAACTAGACCAATTATTCGACCCCTCTGCACATCGGACAATTCAACGTAAGGCATTTTCAATTATGATAATAGGCATTTTTGAATTCTGAAATTCACAGTTTCAAATTTCAGTGACGACTGAGTAGAATATCTCGAACATGTGGTGATAATTCAACTTTTCTTATCATACTATCCAGTTTTTTTACAACAAAAAACTTAATTCTTCACAAGTACTCAAAGATCCATGGTTATAAACAATCAAAATGTGAAATACCGAGTGATTCCATATAAATTTGGTTGTGTGTACATATAATTCGTATTTTGTTTAAAATAACTAGTAATATCAAATATTAGCGATTTTGTGATTTTCCTTATTTCACAATGAAAACCCTTACTTATAATTAATATAACACCATTTCGAAATAAAACAAACCTGAACCTAACCTATTATGGAATTATGGGTAGTAATTCATCTTTTAAGTCGTTTTTTCTCTTAAAATTTATCAGCTTTTCAAGAACAGGTCCGAAATCTTCAATATTTTCAAAGAACGTTATGTCCTACAGTCTATACCTCTTCTCCTTGAATTACGCATCTAAAGTTATCATTTTCCCCTACGATTTGATCATATACAAACTTACAAGTTCATGGCAAATCTTGAGAATTTATATCAAATGAAATGCAGAACTTAAAGTCTGAAATTGATCTTCGAACAATACTTTTCCAACAAAAAACAGCATAATTAACAAAATATTTAGTACTGCAAAATCAGCATAACTTTTCTCTACGTATTTTATATCTAAAATAGTTCGATCGTCAACCGTCACATGGTCGCACGCCTTTGGCGCATGCGCATTTCATTTGTAGCAGGGGCAGTCCCATTATTGAGTAGACTTAGCTCGTATGTAATAAGTTCGCCTTCGTGGTAAAATAAATGTGGACTTCATATAAAGAAGTCGCTCTAATTGGTTAAAAAAATTAAAATGATACTTGCATTGTTTAATTTCTATTCGTCATTAATAATAAGTAAATGACGCCGATCCCCTGCTATCCTCAATTAACGTACTAATTATATATTCATATGTTACTTCGAAACAGTGCCTCATTCGTTTAATTTCTTTAAATTGAAACATTTCATAAATATATATTATGCAGAAATTACTGGTCATCTCACATATCATTAATGAGAAGCATCTGTTTTGAAAGAACTCATTGATTATTGAATAATGACATTACAATTGTTTTTAAAATCTAAAGCTCTCATTTTATGTATTCAGCCGAAGTTCATTCTCAATTTTGATGAACTAAGATTTCAATAATTGGTCCTAGAAAGTTACAGAAAACAACTCTTCTATAAACAAATAATTAGTTAATCAGAAGTAAGAGATCCTTGGCAAAGTTCATACATCAAAAAACCTCGCAAATTCATTAAAAACGCTTATTCGTCTTTTTTCAAGTAGCTAGGGGAACAAAGTTCAAACCGAAGCTCATTTTACATAGCAGATGCAAATCTCATCAGAACTTGGGAACACGTAATGCATTTGCAATTCAACCTATCGATCCCCTGCTTTTGTTGTATAATCAATGAGTGTATTGATTGGTTTGATAGCTCTCATCTATATTCGTTGAAAGAAAGAGTAATCGGAAGATGATATTAGAGGTATTTAAATGATGTTAAGAATCAAATTTTTTTTTGAATTGAAGTGTGGGTTACTTCTTACATTTGAACGTTTTGACAAGATTAAATTCTTTCTCTCAATTTTGAAAAGAATTTATTGTTCTTAATAATGGATACGTGAAAAGATATTTTTGAATACAAGATGTTCGAAAATTACTTTAACAAACTTCCAGTATGAAATTCAAATTTTTCCATATAACTACGTATTTTAAGTTATTCCATCAAAAGCGTATTTACAACGAATTTCGATCTGTAGGTATTTGAGCTTGTACCTGAAACGGGTCGTTTTCATTTTATTAACGATACAATCGAACACCCGCCAATACCTTAAGATAATGATGAAATTATCCTCATTGCCTATGGAATTCAGTTGGCGTTGCTGATTGATGCAATAATTTTCGAAATATCATGGAAACTCAATTTCATATTAAACGTAGATTACTTATTAGTTTTCAAATAAAACTACTTATTTTTCCTCTCTTTTAAAGGTACATTTCAAGATATATTCAAACGGTATTAGGTTCTTCTATGTCTGAAATTGATTATTTTCCTACTTTTTTTTATTTTTCTCTGATATTAAGTAAAACAATGTTCTTTGAATTTTCCCCATACTGACAAACTTATGACTTGTTTCCCACTTTGTGGCTTCTTAAGATAAGTATTACATTACCAAGAATGATGTCCTTTTATATTATATAATAAAACCCTGGTACTTAACTAAATAAGCCAAACAGGGTTGCTCCTTTTGAGAACTGAATGATTAAATGACGAATTCAGATCTAATTGACTATTGAGTTGATTTTCGGGGTTTTTTATTCATTTTCAAGATTCTCCATTTCAATCTATTATTTTCATTATGTCAAATATCAAAATTATTATAGTATGGTTTCCTTCTATTAGATAACTCGCATAGTGAGAATCTGATATTTGTTTATCAAATGCGCGTTTATGCTCACACATTCTAATATTGAAACTTCTGAAAGTACTACCTATATAAATTTTATCACAATTTCCACAAGAGAATTCATAAACATCAGATTTGTTGCCTTCATGAATTTTCTGTTTACAGTTTTTGATATGCCTGCCTAGAGAGTTAATCGTTCTGAAAGCTATATTCAAACTATGAGCTGAGAGTAATAACGTTGATTTCAGACTGGTTTTACCGAAAGAAGTTAATATATTATATGTTTCATAAGTTTCTTCAACTGGAAAACCTCATGGAATGCATGCACCATGCAATCATATCTTTCAGAACGGATAACCCTCTAGGCAGATATCTTTATAACAGTAAACCTAAAATTCATAAAAGAAACAAATCAGGTATTTATAAACCCTCTTGTGGAATTTGTAATGAAATTTATATAGGTAGAGCTTCAAGTAGTTTCAATATTGGGATATCTGAGCACAAACGCAGGTTTGGAAGAGAAAAATCAGATTATCACTAGAAGAATCTACTAGAAGAAAACCATACTTTCAATAAAACTTTTGATATTTCACACAATGAAAATAAGAGGTTGAAACTGAATCCATGGAAAGCATTCAAAATTAATAAACAAGACAATTTCAGCAATTTATTTAGAAGTCAATTTGACCTCAATGATGCAACGCTAATTTTGTCTTTCGACATCGACAGAATGTGCCGAGGCATTGCTGTTAGATATTTTAGGTTGAAGACTGGTAGTCATGAAAGTAGACTGAGGCAAGGGCGACCACGAGCAACAAAGTTGATCCATGGCCGTTATTTAAGAGTTTATTCATTGAGACCACCGTTCGCTATTGCTAGGCATCTCCAAATTCAACTTCGACAGAACAGTGGAATGCAGATTAGCACTGAAATGAAACAACAACGTCTCTGTGAAGTTAGTTTGTGGACTCACATCGCAGCTCGAAGCACAACTCTAACCGTAGCACATCAAAGAGCCAGTTTAAAAACGGCCAGGAAACATGTCAATAGGTTAGAAGTTGACTGGGAGATAGTTATGTTCAGATCAGGCAATTGCAACTTGTACAGGATGCTGTCGAGCCATACAAATACCGCCCGAAAACCTTCCCGGAGAATGAGACCTTCAACTTATACTGGGACTCGACAGTTATCATGGACAGACCTATGGCACATAATAGAACTGATATTATTCTAGTGGATAAACACAAACAATCTGCACTGCATGTGACGATACCAGCTGACGAGAACCTATGTGAAGCGTACGTGGAGAAGCTGAGTACCAGGATCTTGCCGTGGACATTACCGAACACCTTGGGCTTAAAACTGATTATAACTTTTGCCCAGAAGGAGGTGATACTACAGACCACGAGGATGGTCAGAAAATTTTTAACATGCACGTCAAGCTGCCTTGAAGTTCAAGTAATACCCATAATGGTGAAGAAATAAAAATATATATATATATATATATATATATATATATATATATATATATATATATATATATATATATATATATATATATATATATATATATATATATATATATATATATATATATATATATATATATATATATATATATATATATATATATATATATATATATATATATATATATATATATATATATATATATATATATATATCTTCAGAAAAGAGGATTTTCGAAAATTCGAATAATTATATTTACAATAAATGCTTATAAGTATAATTTTGGTGTGTGTGTCAGAAAAACAATATCGTAAAAAACAAGCGAATAAATAGAATACGAGCGGAAAAAACAAACCATGCCTGTTCCTTAATCAGGCATCTAAACTCGCATTATGTCTCCTACGATTGCCCCTTGAGTGTTAGCTCAGGAAATTAAACAAGGTAACCATACTATCTTGCGTATGATTCAATAAACGAGTTAAAAACCTGAGCAAATAACTCGTTTCCCTGTCGCTATTGCACTAGCAATATTTTGTCTGTTTATGTTGTGTTAGTGTCGTGTGTACAAAAACGGTACCAAAATTTTGGACTTAGCAACCTCATTTTCTCATTCTCATCTTGCACTCCATGATTTCCAGGACTTCTTCACGACGACAAGGGTGAAAAGGAAGGGGGTTTGGAACAGGAAAAATCTGTTACAATGGAAAAAGAAAAACCAGCAGAAAAATATTTCATCAAACATACCTTACTCTTATTTGTTTAAACTCACTCGAATCTGAGAACTCAACTAATGCTCCGCTGTTTTTCAACAGGGAACATCTCATACACCATTCGGGGGTGCAGCCCATGATAAATGGGACAATCGAGGACTAAATGTCTTATTGTTTCTTCAGCTGCGCGACATTCACATGCCGGACTTTCTACAGTATTTCATTTGAACAACATACTATTACTACGACCAGATCCAGTCCTGAGACGATTTAATGTACACCAATCTTTCCTACTTATATCGAAACCTACAACCCTTTTGGAAGGATCCTCTATGAGAACATTATTGAAAACATCAACTTCCTGCCATTCAGTTTTCCAAAGATCAACAGCCTTCACCCGTATACGCAAAAAGTCAATCGACCAAATAGGTTTCCTAAATTTCAGTCTCAGGTTAGGTGAATTTTGAAGATCGTGTATTGTCGGAAAAACTTCTGAAAATGAGTGATACTTATCGTACTTATGATTTTGGTGGAGGTTCAATAATGGTGTGAGGAAGAATTGCTTTGAAGGCCCGCACTGATCTGATCATCGTGACTGAGGAGACTCGGAGGTATATCTGGCACATTCTCAATAGACAATTAAGTAGATAGCAAAACCTGCCAGCTATGACTAATGGGATTCGAAACAAACTGATCGGGAAATTCAGAACTAAATGGATCAGAATGCTATAAGATTTTGACTATGAATTGTACCTACCATGCAGTATTTCTTATCAGAGGTGAAAATATCCGGTATTAACAGGTTTTTGGAGACTTTTTTCTCTATCAAAAAATTTCCTGTTTCCATTATGAGTTTTATTTCAAATTCTGTGAGTATTATTTTCATTCCGATTGTCCTCAAGGATTCCTTGGTGCTGGTTGATTACTACTTTTACTAATAAATCTTCAACATATCTAATCTTTTTTTTGGAACGAATATGGAATTTCAATTTTGTCCGCAGTATTATATGTATACCCTATTTCGATATTATTATCTTGTACTTATTGCTGAGTTCACAAATTTTTTTCTCAAATGACCGGCATTTTCCTTTATACTTGTATGGTGGTCACTTAGGAACATCGCACATCATTGCACTTTTGGTCTAGTTTGTAAATTTTTGTTTAGACTCCTTGGAGGATTTGAAGATGAGTAAAATTTTATGAGGTCGAGTACGAAAAATTACCATGATCTGAAAGGACCGTCAATTTTCAATTTTCTCTCTGAGTAATTTAGGTTTTCTCTATATGGGCAGGGGCTGGCTCTTGGAATATGATGCTACGTGACCGATGACATATTATCCGCTGTTGATAAAAGAGTCATAGAATTATTGCAGACGAAGTACATGTTCGTCTAAAGAACACTGGTTTAAATAAATGGCGGCGTATGTGCAACAGAGTTTTATGAAAAAACTTCAAACTTGATATTATATTTGGGAGGCTTTTTCTTGATGAAATTCCATTATCAATAATAAAAACAAGTAACGTGTTTTTTTTTGAATTTTACTTAATAATTATGATTCGTAACGCGTTTCACTACACCGTAGCTTCTTCAGACGAATGAATGTACAGAAAATAAGAATGAGAATTTAAATACAAATGTTCTCAAGTAATTAAGAGCTTATTGTGTTGATTGTTCTTAAGTGGTTATTTATGACAGGTATATCCAATAAAATAAAATTAAGTAATAGATTGCTCCCCGAAGAGATTCAATAGAGGTGAAGGGCTTAAATCGACTTGTTCATTGATGAGTCTACCTGAGTGTATGTATTTTTTGATTTCTAAAGTTTCCCAAAGATCTACCTTCCAATATTTATTATCTGTATGCAAAATTTCAAACTGTGGGTCGAAAGAGTGATTATTTTCTAAGAGATGATTCGCGTAATTTGAATCTAATTTTTTATTTGAAAAACTGCGTTTATGTTCCGATATTCTAATATTAAAATTTCTATGTGTTTCACAAATGTAGAAATTATCACAGTCATTGTAATTCAATCTATAAACACCTGATTTATTGTTTTTACCTGATTTGGTTTTCCTATTTCTTATATATTCGCCTAAATTATTATTACTTTGGAAAGCTATGTTGAAATTATTGCTACTCAATAATGATTTCAGTTTCTCACTTGTAATGCCAACGTAGGTTAAGGTGTTGAATTTTTGTTTCAATTTATCGACAGGGTAAACTTCATTGAATCAAAATTATTTCCATTTCAATAACAAATATTATACTATTGAAGACGGCTTGATTATGGGCAATCCGTTAAGTCTTTTGTTAGCAGAAATATTCATGAATAATTCAGAGAAATTAATTCATAATTATCCACTTAGTAAATATTGTTTATACTGGTATCGCTAGGTAGACGATATCATTATTTACTTCACAGGAACAAATAGACAGTTAAAAATTTTCGAAAATCATATAAATTCATTATATCCAAAAATTGGATTCACAACTGAAATAGAAAGCAATAATTCGATCAATTCGTTGGACGTAACAATTTTCAATGAAAATGGAAAACATGTTTTCGCAATTTACCATAAGCCCTCACATACAGATATTATAATACACAACTCGTCGTGTCATCCGTATCAACATAAAATGTCAGCATTCCACAGTTTTATTCATAGATTGATTAACATCCCGTTATCACCAGAAAATTTCAACAAAGAACTAAATCTGATTAAACAAATAGCCAAAAATAATGGTTACAATCCCAAACTAATAAATAATATTTTAAATAAAAAACAAAGTAGAATCGCATTGAATGAAGTTTACCCTGTCGATAAATTGAAACCAAAATTCAACACCTCAACCTACGTTGGGCATTACAAGTGAGAAACTGAAATCATTCTTGAGTAGCAATAATTTCAACATAGCTTTCCAAACTAATAATAATTTAGGCAAATATATAAAAAATAATAAAACCAAATCAGGTAAAAACAATAACTCAGGTATTTATAGATTGAATTGCAATGACTGTGATAATTTCTACATTGGTAGAACACACAAAAATATTAATATTAGAATATCGGAACGTAAACGCAGTTTTTCAAATAAAGAATTAGATTCAAATTACGCGAATCATCTCTTAAAAAATAATCACTCTTTCGACCCACAGTTTGAAATTTTGCATACCGATAATAAATATTGGAAGGTAGATCTTTGGGAAACTTTAGAAATCAACAAATACAAACACTCAGGTAGACTCATCAATGAACAAGTCGATTTAAGCCCTTCACCTCTATTGAATCTCTTCGGGGAGCAATCTATTCCTCAATTTTATTTTATTGGATATACCTGTCATAAATAACCACTTAAGAAGAATCAACCCTATGAGCTTTCAATTACTTAAGAACATTTATATTTATATTCTCAACAATGTATACAGGTTTATCTTACGTTTCTATAGAAAAATGTTCCGAAACGATGTTGTAGAAAATTTATATTCATATAAAAATAAATATATAAAATTTTTATAAAACCTTTTTCTCGTGAAATTTAAAGCTTTTAGTTCAGTACTTGTTGTCAGTTGAAGATCCTGACTTTCAATGAATCTCTAGTGAGTATAATACATAGTAATACATTTCTGATTATCATCATAATTAAATATCATGTAGTAACGACGCAATCAATAAACTATTCGAAATACTTCTTCATTTTTTGAATCTATTTACTCGAAAAATATTGTTTGGATTGATTTCACTCAATGCGAAAGTTAATCCTTAAAATCGTAAACGAATTTAATTCAAAATGGATAGCAATTATTTGATAAAATGGTGAATTGAGAATTTATCAGTAATGCCACTGTATAATGTGCAATACTCCTCCACACCGTAGATGCATAAAAACTGCAATTTTAAGCTATATAATATTATATAAATAAATTGGCATCGAAATGAAACCAATTCGACGTTATGCTACAACATCTATGAATTTAGCTCCCTGATTCTAAAAACTCCTAGAACAAATTTCATCATTTCATGACGACGTTATGACCATCAACAGTGATTTTTGTATTTTTATGTCCCATGAGAGAAAATCACCCAATATGTAGTAATGCTGGTTATTTTATTACGATGGAATTTTATGAACGAAATAAGTAGCTTTCTTTATGTTAGGGTAATAATATTTTTACGGCTATGAAACAAGATATATTAATTTTTTTTTCACTAATTCTTTCTCCTAACTGACAATAAAATTTCTGCATTTTCTTGGTATATTTTGCTAGGTACTAATTCATTTATTAGCTAGATGACTTTCACTGTGTACACGGTGCATCCAGAAAACTGACAAGCTCAAGAAATCAGCGTCTTAAATAGAATAACCCAAATTAGGTAACTTTAAGAGCTGAAAACAAAGTAGGTGGCATCTTGATGCTCATTTGGAAAAGCATGATCGTGAATTCAACAATTTGCCAAATGAAAACCATATGTTTGAACCTTTTTGTGGGCCATACTGTAGGACGAAAACTGAAAGAAACTCAGAATCGATTAAAATGAATTCGATCAAGGATTCTTAAAACTAGGCTTATACTATATTAATCAAAATTTCCGAAATACCGATCTTAAATTCGTTCATTTGTGCGTTTATGGGCTAGCAATGTTGCCTCGACATTTCCTTTGAGAAATATCTGTAGGGGTTTTGACATTCTTTTTCAAGATAACATAGGCAAAAGGTAGGAACTCGATAATCGGCTCTAGTAATTTAATGGTGAATTCATTTAGATTTGCTTGGCAGTTCAGGGGAGTAGGACGGTCTCTTCCAAACTATTATCGGTCATCGGTACTTCGTTCAGAGAAATTGAATTCTTTAATAGGTTCACAGCTATCATCAGATTCTACCTAGTGAGAAGCCACGTTATCATTATATCTTCCAATTGTTGGACAACGTAAAAACCGGGAAGGTGAGTAAGTAATCAGCAATTTCTGATACTTCTTCATCGGAAACATTAGATTTCTAGTCTATTTCCGTATACAGGGTGTCCTCCAAGTTCTATCAGAAACTTTGCGAGGTGACAAATTAATGAGAATAATACGGTCCTTTTTTTAAAAGCGGAGATAATTAGCTTCAAAATTTAGATCCTCACGGATGCTGATATTACAATTTTCAACATATGAGAGCGATTCTTTGGTGTCACCATAGATGGAATTAAATGAATATCTTCTTGTACAGTAACCATAGTAAAATTATTACTTGAATTATTGAGTTACTTAGGATAAATAAATGTCAAAATTAATTTTATTTTTCCTTAAATAATTATTGTTTTGAAGCCATAAATCTCTCAAATTGAGAATGTATTCCTTCAGTAATGAAGAATATGTAGATAGTATCAATGACTATGGTTTTTGCGATGAGAACGCAGAAGAAACTGCCAGATAATATCATCGCAGATTGAAAGGCATCATTCTGTTCGTACATTTTTCATTACGGTATTCAGAAGACTTAGACAAAACATGAACGACCTCGCCAAACCAACATCCAAACTAAGAAAACATTATATACTACGCTGAAGAAAATCCTTCGATAACTATTCGGCGCATTGCGAATCTGTTGCAAATGCCGTCGTGTGACATGTTCTGAAACGAGAGCAACTGCACCCATATCATCAACACGGTATGCAGGCATTGAATTAAGTTCGCGAGCAGCATCGACTCACATTTTGCCAATGAATTCTGCAGCAACATGCTCAAGATTCAGATTTGATTTTCAACATTTCATGGCCTGATGAATCATGCTTCACAAGAGATGGAATAATTTTCGTTTTGATCATTCATTGGCCCTGAAGAATCCAAACGCGTTAGGGAAAAATGTTCCAAAGGAGCTGTAGTATCAAAATCATTTACAATAAAAGTTTCATACCCTTTCATATTTTAAATTACATATTGAATGTCCATTACTCATGAAGACTTCTTACGGATTACGTTGTTCAATTTAATTGATTAAATTCAGCTAAATTTTCATCAGAATGATGGAGACCTACACACCAAAGAAAAATAGTTGTTGAAAGGCTGAATGATTATTTTCCAAATTAGTAAATTGGTATAGAAGGTCCAATTTATGGCCTCCACGATCACCGAATCTAAACCAGATAGATTTCTGTATTAGAAATGAGAATGTCCATGATATTTTTCCGCAATCACTTCTCCTTAGATGTGAGCTATGCATTCAAGTTGAAGGCGGTCATTTTGAACTTAACGATTAATATGAATTTATTCATTATTTCATTTAATGAAGTATAATGTAAATTTGAGTGTCATTCTCCCGCAACGTGTGCATTTCCTTCTCATCGACGAAAGAATGCATTTTCAATTTTAGGGTTCCAAAACAATAATTATCCATCGAAAAAGATATTCTGACAAATGTAATTTAACATTCTTGATATTAATTCAATATGGTTACCTTTTGTATTATAGAACCAGAAATAAATTTCATTCCATCTATGGTAACGCCACACAACCGCTATCGTACATTGAAAATTGTGATGTCAGGGTCCGCAAAGCTCAAATTTTTGAAGCTGAATATCTCCGAATTCAAAAAGGTTAAAACCATGCTGTTGCCACTAATTTGCGTTGAAATTTCTTCAGGAAGCACCTCTCAAAGTATGTCACAAAGCTTTGGGGATACCTATACACACATTCTTCTGAACAACATATGCCTGTCTGGCATTATTTTATCTTTATCAAGAACAAACCCTGGCGGTCTCTTTCTCGAGTATACCTGAAAAATGAATAAGTTACTGAAAAACATATATCTTCCCAATGGAAAATTAAGTTGCCTAAGATATTTACAATATTAGTTAGACATTTAAGAATCTTGAACTATGTACTAAATATATGATTTGAGGCTTTCAAATATCATTTTTCATTATCTATGTACTTTGCTCAATTAGAAAATTTATTAACACATATTTTGGACTCTACTATTGCTATGGCACTTATAAAACAGGAAAGAGCTTTCTTTTCAACAATGCAATATTTAGGGGAGTTAATTTCGAACAAATGGAATATGCTATTATTCTTAAGAATATATCCTCTTTTAGATTTTGGGACCACCAGACCCACTTTCCAATGGGATGTAAAGTGTCATCAGAAGCTAAGAGAATCCAGGCTATCACAACTACAACTACAGAATATAAATACCCTTTAATGATTGGTTTCAATTCATTAAACTATAAAAGCACTTTATGAATTAATCTGTAATCATGCCTTATGATCAATAGTCAAACAGTGTAATGGAATGACATAAGGCAAACATGGTAACTAATAGATTTCTGAATTTTTAATAATAAATAAATAATTGAAAATTCGTAAGTAAGCAAAAATTCGAAATCAATGGATGAAGGATGAAAATGATCTGCGGAAAACTAGGAATGAAATAAGGCACAATGAAAAATGAAAAGAAATATCTTAGCTGACTTAAAAGGCATTCAGGCTTGAACCATTGCTAATATGTCTGAAATATGACGATAAAAAAAGCAAAATAATTTTCATTCAAATTAGTGGAAATCAAATCAAAATACACAGGCTTATTTCAACAAATTTAAGATGAGGACTCGTCAAGAAACAAACCAACATCTAGAATTTGCACTCACATCAGCCACGTAATATGATTGTTGAGTATGTTACCGTGAAGAATGCTACAATATAATAGGTACTTGTATAAAATACTTCATTGTCGTCAATACTCCTCAGATACCACTCGAAAATCGATCATAGTATCGCATTCAGCCAGGCAATACATTTTCTGGTTTTGCCATGCGATTGCTAAGTCATCATATCTATCGTAGAAATAAAGTATTTTATCTTTTTGTATCAGAAAAATTCATCATCTTTTTCAAGTCAATTTTTCAAAGACATATTATGTGGAATAGCATATATGTTTCACTGATTATAAGTAACAAGAAATAATGAATGAAAATATTCAAATATGTAATGAAAATCATATGAATCGCGTTCATATTCTAAGTAGATATTGAAACATAAGTTTTAAAATAAGTTGTTATTTGAGGGCCAGTTTACCATGTTCATCCAGCTAGATCCTTTCTTAGAGCAGATTAGTTCGCGAACAATTGTTTTACTAAGTCAACAGTTAAGGTGGTGTTTTATCTGGATGTTTCGAGGTGTTTGCTATCGCGTATTAGTGTAGTTTCGCTAGAACATCACGAAAATGGAAGCTGGTGTTTGTCCCCTTGACCCTTATCAGTAATTGTTTAACCCGAAACGGCATTTTAATCATCAATTATTTAGTCTGCTCGTCTGATCTTGCACACTGCGACTATTTCCTATTCCCAAAATGTATTTGCTGTAGTGAGTATTTCATTAAGAAATAGCGGATATTATACATGTATTACTCTGATCATGATTCTGGAAAACAATTCAAAAGGAAGACCAAAATGACTGCTCTTTATGTTTATGAGACAAAAATTCTTTGTTTCAATTGATAAACGTTAATATACAGATACAATATAATGTAGCAATATCTGATAGATCTTACCCAAGTATTGCTACAATTTTATATAGGATTCACCACTATTGAGATATTGAACCCCAAATTTGAGGAAAAATTGTTTCCATTTGATATAATCTGTCCTGTTCAACAGATTAAATTTTGTAAATTTCAATAACAAAGAAAACTCTACATTACCGGATTTTTGTTTTTCAGTTCCGTTTAAAATTTTCGATTTCTCTAAATATTTCTACAGAAAAACGGTTAAATATACTGCACCAAAAAATAATGTACAAAATCGAAAATTCAGATATATTTAGAAGAAATTTATATATGTCGAAGAATTATTTTTCCAATAATCCATTGCTTGAGGACAAAACAATGGAAAAGTGGTACTTATAAAAATTGAATTAAAACTGATAATGAAGAATGTGAAACTTTCAGAAAGAATTAAAGTCGCAAAACCTCTTTTGATACTGGATATTTGCACCCTTGGCGAGAATTACTGCAAGATATCAACGATTCACACTCAAAATCAATGAGCTTATAGCATTTTAATACATTTCGTTTCAACTTTAGATCAATCTGTTTCGAACCTCGTTCAGAGTAGCTGGCTGCTTTTGCTGACTTCTTATTTATCTATGAGAATGTTCAAAATATGTTCGATGGGATTGAGATCTGGATTTCATGCAGGCCACTCCATTGAAGTGATTCCGTGATCTTGTTATTGTTACGATTTCAGAAGAAAACGACTGAATAAGAATAACCCTTTTGGATTAATTATAGAGGATTCCTAGTATTTTATTAGCAATACAAGAGATTCAAGAAATTGGTTCTTCTATAATTTATATAATTTTTCAGAGACGAATGTCATCTGTGCGAGCACGCAAGTCCTTGACCTCCCAGGCTGTGGTATGTCTTCAAGTTGGGGAACCTGAGGAGGAACCCCCGAAGGCAATGGATATGGGTTGGCCGACAGGGGCACGAAAGAGGCTCACGTATATAGTACTTGCACCTATTGTCTTCCCATTGTGGCTCACGTTGCCAGACACACGATCTCCAGAAGGTATGTAGAGTATTATTGAATTCAGCTGAGTCAAAATTTTAAAATACAATAGAAAATATCGTAGAGTGTCTGAGTAATACGATTTACAATGTATAATCAATTTTAATTGCTTTTGGGCGAAAGTAAATGATTTTAAAATAAAATTGAAATATTTTTCATCAAACAACAGTAATGCAGGTTGTTTTCAGACGAAAGGGTCATACTGTAATGATGGATAGAGTAACTCTACGCCTTTCACAATTTATGAGGGAATTTTTATCAAAGCTTTCGAGTTTTCAAGATACCCTTAGACCAAAACTGATGAAATTTCACACACTAATTAGACCTATAGATAATATAGACATCCAGTATATGGATAATTTGAATCGTATTTTGTATCAACAATGAAAATATGATGATCGATAGTTTTCAGATCTTGCAGACAAACTCATGTTAGATACATTTTTCGAACAGATTTTGGGTTGTTTTTATGAAGAAAGGTATTAAGCACCTTTAATTCTGCGTAATCAAATACGGAATGAACAAACCATAGAACAATGCTTCCCATAGTATTATTTATAGATCAATTGCATTATTGTGGATATCTTCAAGTGCGGAAGGAGCTTTATTCACAAAAGTGTGCATCTTTATACATCAGTCATTCATCCCTTCATTGAGACAAACTTTTTTCGCTGCTAAGGCCAAATTCACAGATACTGCATTAGAGTAGCTTAGATAAACATACAGAAAAAGAAGGCTACTCAATGATTCTAAAACTTTTTCAGTGATTCGTAATTCAGTATGTATAAATATATATATATATATATATATATATATATATATATATATATATATATATATATATATATATATATATATATATATATATATATATATAAACAATAAACGAGTGAAAACAACTGAGAAAAACTCATTTCCCTCTCTCTATTGCACTTACAATAGCTGGTCTGTTTACGTTGTGTTAGTGTCGTGTGTACATAAAGATTACCAAAGATTATTTTGCTTAGCCGCTTCATTCTCTCTTACATTCCATGATTTCCAATTGAAGACAAGGGTGAAAGGAAGGGGGTTTGGGACAGGAATCTGTAACAATGGAAAAAGAAAACCAGCATAAAAATATTTCAACAATCATACTTCTTATATGTCCGAACAAATCTAAGAAAAGATTTCACATAGGAAGCAAGGTCATGAAAGAACTAAGGAGATAATAAAAAAAATACAAAACCTGCGATATTTCCTCAAATTCCATCTGTTCGACCGAGAGAGCCCCGATGGCCAGGTTCAGTCTTCCAAGTGATGCCGATTATGATCTATAGATGTTTTAGAAATCATTATGGGCCCAATAATATGGGTTGACACCGCCCATATCTTATTTCTTCGTGGAACTTGTTCAATTTAAAGAAGAATTTGCGGAAAAATTTGGACAGTCGTTCGAAAAATATGACACTCGTGATCTGTGAGAAATACATTCTCGAGTTTGGGATCAAAAACTTATTAAGGTAATCAATATAAAAAGCAATACCTCATTTTTATACAATTAGATAATATGCTCATATGGTGTTTGTTATGGATTTGGAAAGGTAATGCATGAACTGTTAAACGAAAAAATGAACGAGTCTTCAGAAATTAGCTAATTTTAAATTACTAAACATTTTATAAAGTGTCTAATAAGCAATTGGAATCAGGGACTCTACCTTCTAAAGGTCTCAAAAGGTAGAATATTCAGGAGGAACAGAATATTCAGAACATAGTAGAGCAAACACCGGAAATCAGTACGAAAAAGATAAGTTACCGTTTGAATATCCCACTTATAAGAGTTTGGAAAATGCTTCAACAGGTAAATTTGAAAGCATCTCATTAACAAACAGTTCAACGCTTACAGCCATGAGATGAAATTTCATGACAGAAGTTTTGCTGATGGGTTTTTTCTCATGGACGCACACTTCAGCGGATATTATTCAGTGACGAGGCTCCATTTACGAGGGATGGAGTCTACAGTAGTAAAACTGAGCATATTAAGAGTACTGAAAACTCCTCAGGCAATCAGGTATAGACGTTCGTAACAAAGATTTATTCTTAATGTGTGGTATGGTGTGTACGAATGCCATCTGAGTGGACCTCACTTTTCTGAAGGACCATTGACAGGAGAAATGTATTTGGATTTTTCGGTCAATATTCTGTTCAGGAAATATAAATATAAGGGGAATTTGGTTCCAGAAAGACAGCGCTACATATCATTTCTCAAATGATGGGAGACATGATGGGAGTCAAAATTAGGAAAATAAGTGGATTCATCGCTGTGGGTTTGTAGCATAGCCCCCAAGGTTACCAGATCTTACCATTCTAGATATTTTCCACAGATAAGTGATAATTTCTCAAAAACATTTCTAAACTGAAATCTAAAATTGCAGTCAGCAATCAAAATAGATTGTAATCACTCTTATTAAGTGCTAAAAATCCTATGAAGGATTGAAATGAATCAGGTATCACGAGCATACTGCTATGACTGCTACATACGTCAGAGTGATCGTTTCCAGAATTATGTATAGAGAAGATCCAACTTCATTCAACCTAAATGAACAAAATTCAATATTAGCGGACCAGTGCATACAAAATGCCCAGTGTTTCCCTAGTATTCATAATTTGAAAATTGTACACATTGCTCTGAAAAGTAAAAGACTCAATCAGTTGAAATTTTCAAATCACTTTTGGATGACAATTAACAAATAATGAACGAACACACTATAATATCAAATTTCTTGGTATATTCACATAATGACTCTAGTCAATATTTTGTGAACTGCATAGGTATTATCAACTTTTTCCAGAACCAAATCTCTAATTGTAAATTTCACGGCACCTTCTACTCAGTTTCAGTCAAAACACAATCTCGAGAAAGCACAGTAGATAGAATAGGAACATTGGAATAATGCTAAAGTTTTCACTCTCACCCATGAAGTGGAAGTTGATCTTTAATAAAGTACATGAGACCAGGAAGAGATAACCTGAGTCTCGCTTATCTCCCATCAGTAACCGCTAGTCTGAGAGTATGTTATGAACGAAGAGTAGAACCACAATTATTTTCATGATGTTTCATTTTTCATTCTGATAATATCTTCAATTGTTCATGAAATACCATAACAGCTCCATTTTCAAAGAAACTTCACCTAGAAAAAAAAACCTTGGGAATTTCTTGAAATATGGACAAAGTAATGCCTATTGAATCAGCTTGTTCTTAATGGAATTTGTTGAAAAAATTGAAATTATTTCTTTCTTACAAAACTTTTGGACATATAGTCAGACTGGGTAAAATTCAATAATTTTCATTATTAATGAATGTTACAAGAAAACCCGAATTTTAATACAGTTCAATTCCCAAATGATGAAAATCCGGGACTATCCGTTCACACAATCCATTCCAGTAAAGTTTTTCAATCTTCCCGAATTGCTGATTTCGTAAAAGTAGGACAGACCCGACAATTCCGCCTTAAAATCGGTGGTAAACTTACCGGAATATATATCAATACGCGCCCGAATGATGGTGGCAAAGCCCCTGCGATTAGTAATACTTCAATCCTCTTGAAAAAGTTTCTCTCAGTTTCTAGCTGCAGTGGAGTGATCGTGGAAATTAATGGGATTTCCCGAATTCGTAACGGCTTCCGGGTAAAGCGATCCGAATTTGTAGTATTTAACAGATCGCGTATCTCGTCTGAGGATATTTTTCCAATTTATGCTGATAATTCGCTTCCTTTATAGTTCATATTCCTTTTTTGAATATGTTTGAATATGTTGATTAGTTTGGTCATCAAATATCAAATATTTGATATATTAAAAGATGAAATATCTACATTAATTGGAGTAATTGATGAAACGGTAAAAAATTAATTGAAGCCCTGAGACCTAAGATAGTATATGATTAACATGCCGGGTAAACAGAAACAGATTCTAGCTACCAATTTTCTTTCAGCCAAACATCTGAGAAATACTTTCTGATAATTGTTTTGTAAAGTTTAGTGAACGTCAGATGAGGCATCATTAGTGGAATTCGCTACTGCTACCCCAAAACATGTAAAAAGATTGAGTTCTTGTCATTTCATTCCAAATAAAACTTTGACAGTCAATAGTTGCAATAATATTGAAATGAAATGAACTCGTCAGCTGGCAATGAAACGTTTTATATGTCAGTTACTCTTATCAACATGAAAATAGGGAAAATTTTTCTCCTGGAAATATTGTTAGGTAGTAGTTTGCATGATATTTTGTATAAAACAAGATATCAGCTGAATGTATGACGGTGTGAGACGCATCAGTGGACACAGTGAAATGTGTGGTACAGAAACCAAGGTCGCTTGTCTATTTAAATAAATGAGGAGATGGATTTTCCCCCATTATTCGACCAGCTGATTTCTACAATAATGGAAGTACCACAGAATTTAATTTTGAGCCATAAGGATATCGACATGAAATTCTGAGTTTTTTTGTCCAAGTCCTATTAATAGGATGGTTCTTTGCTTCGATACATCTTTAGTGAACGTTTTCGAATATTTCAATCATGTATGCTGAAGTCTTTGGGTGTGATGGAAATGTACACCATATAGTTTGAAGTAACGCAGGCACGAACGCGAGGGGTGAAAATCTCTTTCAGTGGCTGGCTGCTATGAACATCAATATCCTTTATAGATAAAAAAAACAATCTTTGTGACAGCAGTTGATAGGGAAACGGTTGAGTCAATAAGGGGTCTCTAAGGGGTCGACTAGGCGTCGAATTTACTTTGCAATATGATCAACGATGCTTAAAGAGAGAAATGTCCACCGTCAAGAAACACCGGTCGGAAGAAAAACCTCGTGGTAGAGCAAGGAACTCTAGGAAGTGCGCCAGGAAAAGCGAAGGACCTCCAACAGGACCAGAAATTCTGAGGGAGGGTGGGGCTTGTTGATGCACAAATTGTTGCAATACAGCAGTCGTATTAACACTGAACAGAAGAACAGCTGAATATGTTTCTGTGAAGGAATTGAGAAATATCCAGAAGTAGTCAGGCTGAATCGTATCTCGGCTAAAAACTGTAGGCTGTTAATTTCTTCCTACCATATGAAGCAAACCCTTCTTTGGAGAGGTTTGCGTGTATTGCTTCCGGTCCTAGTGAAGATATACAGAACTGAGAAACATTCCGGTGTGCTTGAAGATGACAAAGATTGTATTCATACTAATAACGGGGAGTGAGAACCATACTTCATAAGGGCGTAAGGTCTATCAACCTATCCTCGCTCTTGAGAAACTGGTTGATAGGTTTGTTTTGAATAAAGCACTAGTTATACTGTTGTCGGTCGAATTACTGCTTCTTACAATTATTAACAGGGCAGTTTTGACTGCTTCAAAGTTAAGGACGAAGAGACACATTAGTATTCATGGACATACCCTGTTTACAGAAGTTATTGATAGCGACCACCTCCTCTGGATGAATTCGAATAGAACAACACTGAGGTACCACTTCGGTGATAAGATCGAGTTGTAAATCCCATCCAGGCAAGAGTGGGAGGAAAGAAAGAACTTCTAGCCAGGTGGAGGGTACACCTGGTACATGGTTGGCCCGAAAACTAAAGAGCGATCAGGTAGCGGAGTTTACTGCCGAAGAATTGGAAGGGGTTTTTACCTTCGATAAACGTACAATAGTTTTCCAGTTGGAGATCATGGCGACGCTACAACTAATGAATGGATCACATTCTGCTCCGACAATCGAACTGCTCTGAAAGCCGGGCGTACACCGGATTACTTCTAAGGAGGTCTGAGACTTTATTCAGGTACTAGAACAACTGGCGAACAACCTTATCCGTCTCCTCTGGGTTTCAGATCACAACGGAATCAGAGGAAATGGAACTGCAGATAATCTAGCCTTTCTCGGAGCTAAAAATGATCTAAAAGGACCAGAAGCTGTGGTAGGGATCTCAGCCTATGTTGATGAGACAAGGCTATGGGACTGGATCGCGCACAAAACCTTTGTCTCTGTAATGTGCTGATCCCATGAATATTACTATGGATTCTTGGCCCAGTTGGAACCACCAGTGATGCCTCCTAACTAGGATGTTGTGTAATCATATATCAAACAGCACTCCTAATCATCTCGTCACTATAGCCTTCTGCAGACTGGTGTAGTCTGTGTTCATTTTTCCTCGCTCTCTAGTAATAGATGGAAGAAAGAAGGACTCCAATGGCTGTGATTAGCGTAGTATAGAATGCTCCTCTTAATAAAGGAAATGTGTGAATTTCTGATAACCAATTGCTTCTGAAGACGAATAGTTTTCTACAACTAACATACTGCTGAAACCATACATTTTTCACATAACTATATGTAAATAAAACTGTGTGAAGTCTAGAAAACTTGTTGTCCATCTTCTTCATGAAATTCATGGATCATTCCAATTTAGGACAGTGCACTCCATTCATGCATTGTGAACTTAGGGAACGCCGTTGAAATTATTTTGATTCATCTTGGCTCCAACAGCGCATGTTCTACCTACTTAACTAGTACCTACAAATTGACATATGTCAATGTTTTAGGGTGCTCTTACCCTTTGTTTATATACAGGAACTTTCTTTATGTTATTAGTGCTGCAATGTTTTTCTCTATTAAACAAACATCTTTTAATCATTAACATTCTAATCTGGAGCAATATCGATATGAGATGACAGTGAATTTGGATAATTGAGCAATCATCAGTAAAGTATGTACCGAATGCAAACAAGTGGACTTCCAACTGCTCTATTATAGACTAGCCGACTGAAATAGGCGAAAATTCAACCTTAGTATCCCCTTTCTAGATTCAAACAAGCAAAATTCCCCGCCTCACTGAGTAATTCACCTTTTGAGCAACTAATAACATACGCAGAATAAGTTTGGTAGACTGCTCTTGATACGGTAGACAATTCCACTACAAGAAGCTTTTGGACCTAGAACTAAAATGAAATAATAACGTTGTACTTTGTTCAGAAGATTTATTAGATCTACGAAGATGTTAAGCACATATATTTTTATGTTTTTCAGGAAAGAAGTGGTTTCCAATTACTTTCCTAGGGAGCATCCTATGGATTGCTGCATATTCGTACTTGATGGTGTGGTGGGCCAATATGGTGGGCCACACGGTTGAGATCCCGCCCGAAGTAATGGGCCTCACTTTCCTTGCAGCAGGCACTTCGATTCCTGATCTTATCACGTCGGTCATCGTGGCCAGAAAGGGTTTCGGTGATATGGCGGTCTCCTCCTCCGTCGGCAGCAACATTTTCGACGTTACCGTCGGGTAAGTAGAGAATCTAATTCCGATAATTCTACCAGAGGAATTGAAGAATATAGTAAACACATCCTCAGAAATAGAATAAAGTGGTTATCGTTAGGAAATAAATTGAAATGAGTAGCGTCAGCTCACTTGAATCGAAAAAGATATCGTTTTGGCGACATAATCATGAAACAAAATTTACGTAAAATAAAATTAAAACAAAATTATGAACATAATTAACGTAGTACAAATGAGATAAAAAACACAAGGTTTAACTTTAATCTACACTTTATTTGAAAAAATTCGACGACGTTTCGCTGACACAGCAGCTTTATCAAGAATGACAAACAGAATGAAGAGTATGGTATTATAATCAAATCGTAGAACAAGTTGGATGAATAACAGGAAAATCCACACCGAGCCATTGTACAGTTAGTATGTAAGGTAATAAAAACTAATTAAACAAGTTAAGTAGGAGTGAATAATTCACATCTACCTGCTCATTCAAAAGCTTGTCCGAATGTTTGTATCTATTTATTTTTAATGCTTCTAGGAGATCTAATTTTAAACTTTTTGATTTTATATGTAATATGTCAAAGTTTTTATTGAATGAATGGTTTTCTTTTATTAAGTGGTTTGAATAATTTGAATCAGATTTATTTTTATCGAAGCTACGTTTATGTTCAGATGTTCTTATGCCAAAACTCCTATAGGTCCTACCGATATAAATTTTATCACAAGAACCGCAATCGAATTTATAGATTCCTGATTTACTTGATTTTTCAACACGAGATTTATTATTTTTAATATGTTTACCTAAGTTATTAGAAGTTTTGAAAGTTATATTAAGATTTTGGTTTGACGAGAAAGGATTTAATATTTGTACTTGCAGAACCGCAGAATGTTAAACTGTTGAATATTTCATAGTCTTTATGAATAGGATATACTTCATTTATTGCTTTCTGATACAGTTTTTTACGAATGATTAGATCTATCATATACGGATCATATGAATTATTAATGGCTATCTGTTTTATGATGTTTAACTCTTTATTATAATCTTCTATTGATAAAGGTAAATTGAGTAACCGATGTACCATGCTGTTTAAAGCTGCAACCTTGTGTTGAATTGGATGTAATGAGTAGTTATGTATAATTTTATCAGTATGTGTTGGTTTACGAAAGACCGAAAAACATGATTATTATTTCGTTTAGTGATTTCAAGTCCAAAAATTAATGGAATCGTTCTGTTCAATTTCTATCGTGAATTTAATGTTCAAATGGATGGAATTAATGAAATTTAGAAATAAGTCTAATTGACGAGTAGTTCCAATGAAACATACTAAGATGTCGTCAACATATCTATACGAATAAAGAAATTTGGAAATGTGTGGATGTGTATGAATTTTCTGTTCAATATTATTCATAAAAATCTCTGCTAAAAGTGGACTCAAGGGATTTCCCATGATCAAACCATTTTCACTACTGTAATAGATGTTGTTGAAAGAAAAATAATTTTGTTCAATGCAAACGTCCAACAGATTCAATATTTCTGATTTAATTATTAATTAACATAATTCATTCGTAGAAAACTGTATCAGAAAGCAATAAATGAAGTATATCCTATTCATAAAGACTATAAAATATTCAACAGTTTAACATTCTGCGGTTCTGCAAGTACAAATATTAAATCCTTTCTCGTCAAACAAAATCTTAATATAACTTTCAAAACTTCTAATAACTTAGGTAAACATATTAAAAATAATAAATCTCGTGTTGAAAAATCAAGTAAATCAGGAATCTATAAACTCAATTGCGGTTCTTGTGATAAAATTTATATCGGTAGAACCTATAGGTGTTTTGGCATAAGAACATCTGAACATAAACGTAGCTTCGATTCAAATTATTCAAACCACTTAATAAAATAAAACCATTCATTCAATAAAAACTTTGACATATTACATATAAAATCAAAAATTTTAAAATTAGATCTCCTAGAAGCATTAGAAATAAATAGATACAAACATTCGGACAAGCTTTTGAATGAGCAGGTAGATGTGAATTATTCACCCCTACGTAACTTGTTTAATTAGTTTTTATTACCTTTCATACTAACTGAACAATGGCTCGGTGTGGATTTTCCTGTTATTCATCCAACTTGTTTTACGATTCGTTTATAATACCATACTCTTCATTCTGTTTGTCATTCTTGATAAAACTGCTGTGTCAGCGAAACGTCGTCGAATTTTTCCAAATAAAGTGTAGATTAAAGTTAAACCTTGTTTTTTATCTCATTTATATCATGGATCTACATCAAGTAACGGCCTCCACAATTCAAACGTAGTACAACTAAATCAAATTTGACGCCCTCTATTGTTTTCTGAAGGTCTCACTTGAATTCGCGAATTTATCGGCGGACCATAAACTTTTTCTTTTGGTACCCACATAGGCGAAACTCTAAAGGGGTAATATCCGAGGATCATGCAAACCAGCTCTATTGTCCCAGTTCTACTATCCATCTGTTGTCATTTCTTGCGATACCTAAGGTGTGAAATTGAAGAACATCTAATAGGTACCAGCATGAAACACGTCCAGAAATTTCATAACGAATGTAATTAAAATTTCTAAATATTTTAAACCATTTGAGTTTTCTTCATGAATCAAATATTAATATTGAACTAAATGAATTGCAGATAATTATTATATATTTTAGTAGCAATCATCGTTTACTTGTATTTGTGAAAATGGATTTTTATCACGCAAAAGCCTCGTCAATTGAATTTTTGTAGAAAGCTGACTATAGCTATTTGGCTTTAAGGCACTACAAATTACTTCTTCGTGGCGCAATACATTCGCAAAACATTTCGTTTATAACTATGTGTTAGAAAAAAGAAGTGATTCCTAAATACATCAACCTGAAGGTAAATAACACCAGTGCAGCAGCCATCAAAGGAGAATTGAAAGGAAAGCTGTCGTGGATGAAAGAAGACAGAAGAATCCAATATAACAAACGGGATATTTATTTTACTTATGTTAAGGAATTCATTCAGAGCTTCCCCTTAGATTACGTACAATTGAATTCCATATTTCAGACCGGGAAATCAGAGAAAAAGTCAATAAAATTATCCAGAGTAAATATGAAACTCAATTGAAGAAATTAGCACCAACTTGTCAAATCATCAATTTTCCAAAAGATTCATAAAATTAACCGAAACAATTTTCACCATTGCTGAGACGGAGTTATTGGAGAAAGGATTCAAACACAATATTTACCATAAACATCATACATCAAACTTTGAACAATCAGAAATAGATACTGAAATGTGCCTCAAACATGTTGAAAACAATAGTTCACTGAAACACCAAACTGCGTCCGTGATTCAGAAAGAATACCTCAAAAAGCTTAATAGACCAATTAGAGATCACATGTAATCCAAAATCATGAAAGTTAAATCAACATCGAATGACATTAATTTCACAAAAGCAGATAGAGGCAATACAGTTAAGGCGATAAATAAACAAGATTACATTTCCAAAACATTAGATTTCATTAAGATTTCTAATTATTCAGTTATATCCCGAGATCTAACTAATAAATTCAATAAGGAAGTGAAGACAGACATTGAGAATTCAAAACCCATCATTACAGATCGCGAAAAATTTAAACTGGTCATACCGAATCCTTCACCACCTCAACTTTATTTTTAATTTGAATTACACAAAAATGGTTATCTAATAAGACCAGTGTCATTCACACATGCCTCAGCATACAAGATTTCCAAATTTTTAAGACATATTCTGGAAAAATTTTGTAATTTTGAACCGTCTTTTTCAGTTCGTAATTCAAATGATTTTATAAGAAAAATAGAATATATTTTCATTCCAAGTAATGCAAGATTAGTCTCTTTTGATGTCAAGAATTTGTTTCGAAGTATTCCACCGAAAGATCCGTATAATGTAATCAATAATTTGTTAACACAAAATATGACAAATCCACGAATTAAATACGACATTATGGCTTTATTAGATGTTTGCATATCTCAAATTATTTTTCATTTAACGATTGTTTTCATAAAAGTGATGTGGACTTATGAAGGGAAACCCCGTAAGCCCTCTTTTGGCAGAAATCTTCATGGATAATATGGAAAAAACTATTCATCAACACCCGCTTAGTAAACATTTCCTATACTGGTATCGATATGTCGATGACATTATTGTGTGTTTCACAGAAACAAAGAGATTGTTCACTGTATTCGAAAATTTCATCAACAACCAGCACCCAAAAATAAAATTCACTTCTTCATTATACATCGGCACATCCTTACCAACATAAAGTTGCAGCATTTAATAGCTATATACATAAACTCTTGAGCACACCGATGTCTAATGATAATTATAAAGTTGCAGCATTTAATTGCTATATATATAGACTCTTCAGAACACCAATGTCTAATGATAATTATTTCAAAGAATTGAATTTGATAGAACAGATCGCAATAAATAATGGTTATGATGCAAATTTAGTTAGCAGCATATTATATAAGAAAAAACAAAAATTAGCTTTACAACATATATATCCAATCTGTGAACACCAAGACAAGAAATTCAATAGATTAACATATATGGGCAATATTACCAATAATGTGAAATCGCTTCTTAAAAGTTCAAATTTAAATATAGCATTCAAAACATCAACCAATTTAGGTTCATTTATCAGAAACTATAAGTCTCCAATCAATAAAGAAAATAAATCAGGTGTTAGATGATGTTAGAATCTCAGAACATAAACGCAGTTTTATCAATGGAAACCGATTCAAATTATTCAAATCATCTTAGGAAAATAGTCATTCTTTCAATTCAGAATTTAAAATCCTATATTCTGAGAATAGAGGTATAAAACTCAACCTTCTGGAAGTACTTGAAATTAACAGATTTAGGTATTCACCGGAAATTCTTAATGATCAGTTAGACACAAATAACTCACCCTTATTAAACTTGTTTCCTAAACACTAGTTCAAATACAGATAGATCTGAGTGGATTGCCTCCTTAGTATATATAAGTATATGTTTGTATGATACATTTGTAGTATTCATTCGCTCTTGACAAAGATACTGTGTATCGAAACGCATCGAGCATTTAATAATATATTTTAGTAGAAATCATCGTTTACTTGTATTTTTGAGAATGGATTTCTATCATGTAAAAGCCTCGTCAATTGAAGATAAAACGATCTTGAAATTTTCGTTGCCGTGTTTTATGTGAATTTTCGACGGCCCAGATTTTTTCGATTCAAATACCTTATTTCAAACATTTGGACTCATCGATCCTTATAATGTTCTATGAGAAATCTGGATTTCCTTGAATACCATATTGCGAATGAAATGAAAACTATCTTTTTTTGGTATAGAACAGCCTGATACCAATCAATACTAATCTAAGATAGGGTTCTAATAAAATAAAAAATAGAATTGAATAGATATATTTACCCAAGAAATACAACTATAAGTATGTCGAATATTATTTCACTATGAACAAAAAACTTCAAGGTAGGTAAATATATCAAATAGAAACCCATAGAAACCCGAGGGTTTGTACATGGACAATAATAATGAACAGCAGCGGAAAAGAAAATATGTGAACAACCCATAATATTTACCAAACGAACAAACAATCCAGTAATATATAAATACTTATAACAACAATTATTGAATATCAAACTCGAACAAGAACGGGGAGGAGCCGCAAAACTATCAGGAACCACAAATCGAACACCACGACAGCCTCCCTCTCTATGAATTCCTCCATTTTCACTCTTTCTGATGAGGGCATTTTTTTTTTCAGGAGCTTCTTCATTTTTTTTTTTGGTTTAGTAATAAAACGCAGCTCTTCCGGCAAGGAGTTGAAGATCTAAGCTGACATATATGCTCGAGATCTGTGAGCCTTTGCAGATGCAGTTCTTGGTGCAAGATAAGGATATCTCCTTCGTGTTCCATATATGTGATTTATCTGTGACAATCCGCTCGTTCCATCGTTCCAATAGATACTCGTATTTGAAGAAAAAGGGTTTTCTTTGACCGTTTAGTTTTATTCTGTTGCCAAGTAATTTATGAGCACTCTAAAATAGCTTTGAAAAATACGTGGCCCTCGAAAATAACATTTTATCTCCAAACTAAAAAAAATATAATCTTGCTCAATTCTGGTCAATATTCTTGTCAAAAAACATTATAATTCCGAATATGGTGGTTAATTTTAGAAAGTACAAATCTTAAGAAAAGATTCTTGAGAAAGGATGCCCTTCAATTAAGAAAAATCTGAAAGTAAACCTTGCTATTTGGAATAGCAGAGTTGTAGTTGATGTCCGGTATAACCGAAACTGGTACCGTTCTGAAAGCAATTGCAAAGTGTAAACCAATATCCATTTACTCATATCCCAAAGTTTGAAATTGATCGATGAACCCGTTCCCCAGATAACTCCTATGGGACCTTTCACGGGACACCCATCATAATATTACAACTAGTTACTAGGCGAAGAACAGAGACATAAGTTCAAAATTCCTTATTGTAATTGAAGTTAGTGCTTCAAAACTAGTTTTCGGTAGATACAAATTGCAAACATAAACTCAAGTTTTACATGCATATGTTATATGCATCAAGGGTATTATGTGTATGACATTGATAAATGGTGTTGTAGCAGGAATTTATATCCGGAAATATATCATTGAAAATATAAGAACTGCAGGAAAATTGAAGTTGCGTGATGAACTGGCGCATTCGCCATTTTGTAGTATTCCTCAGTAAGTCCTATTGGGTCACTCGTTTTTTCTATTCAACTGACGTGGCTCCTTCTTCCTCCGTCTTCCAGAGATAAATCCCGGAAATTATATTTCAATTTCGATTTGATGAAAGTTTTCTTGATAAGAGTCCATCTAAAGAAATCACGGAAATTTTGATTTCTACTGAACATTTAAGACAAGCACGATGCGTCGATGGTATGTCAAAGCATTTCTACCAACATAAAATCACTTCTTGACTCTTGGAAACAGGCGATATCTGTCATGCCACAGATGTGGCCGCCCAAGATGATTTAATGTATGTGTTCACTTGCTTCGTGAGGAGGGCCAAATTGTAGGTTATCGGAAAGATGTTCGATGGAAGCGAGTTAAACAGCACACTAGCTCTGTAAACAAACAAAAAATCATAGAGAAAGGTAGTGGCTTAGCTAATTTTTATAGAGAGACATATGTAGCGTAGCTAGTTGGACCGTCGGGTGATGAGAGCTCTTCGCAAGCCTAGTTCTTCCTTTCAGTTCTTTAAAGCATTCACCATAGAAGTACTTGCATAAAACAAAAAAATCAGCAACCTGCCGTATCTAAGCGAGAATCTGGAAATCACTCGTGACCTCCGGATTGTCCATGGGGTTCTCTGCTCTCTTCTGGACACTATCCAATAGATGAATGTTTAGGTGTGGAGTCCTACACATGGGAACAATATTCCAGACCAGGTCACACCTGTGTTTTGTATTAAATCATAAACTGTGATGGCGCGAAGTACTGCTTAGCCCTGAAAATAAAACTGAGCAAATCAGAAGCAGCCATATAGATGCATGTTCTTTTCTAAGGAAATTCGATGTCCAAGCATGATTAAAGGAATCTCTGTAGCACTGAATTTTCTGGAGAACATTGACTCCATCTTGTTCGCGTTAAAAATGACTAAATTCAACCAGCTCACACTCTGATATCTATTTTGAATTCAGTGACTGTTGGTATCTTTCTCAGTGTGTCTCAGCAGTTGAAGGACGCTGACTAGAAAATGAGTGCAGTCGTCTGCAAACCTAAA
The DNA here is from genome assembly GCA_013387265.2 of Cryptolaemus montrouzieri. Classification (NCBI taxonomy): domain Eukaryota; kingdom Metazoa; phylum Arthropoda; class Insecta; order Coleoptera; family Coccinellidae; genus Cryptolaemus; species Cryptolaemus montrouzieri. The sequence continues at coordinate 110,731,779 of JABFTP020000185.1, forward strand.
TATTCTGTTTTCGGTGGAGTGGACCAAATCATTGATCTGCAACAGAAAATGAGTTGACGAGAGTATGGAGCGATTGTTGATGTCTACAAAAGCTTAGCGTATTCAAGAGGTCACTAGTTGACCTCTTGTCGATCACTAATGATACCCTGCAACTCGAGATATTTTCTGAGCTCATCGTTTACTACTCTTTCCATGAGTTTCGAAATAATAGTCAAGAATACGATTGGAAGATTATTTTGGGGTAGGCATTCTTTCCTTTCTTTGGAATCGGTTGTACTCTCGCAACCTTTCAATACTCCAGAAACGTGTGGCTCTCATAGGAAATCTGTAACATACGATTAAGAGCAGGTGCACACTCTGTGTTTCAAAGCTGTTCGTGGTACTCCATCAAGACCCTGCTCTCTAACAGTTCCGTTGTTGAAACATGCACCTTACAGTAAGCACTCTAAATCTTACTTCAAACATATTCGACTCAGCAAGTAGGATGCGTTTGATGAATATAGAACAAAATTTTGCGAAAACAATTTTGCAGAGGTATCCGTCTTTACTTTAGATGATGATTCGATTGGACCGTCATCTTTACTCAAAGGACTTTCGACAAAACTACTAGCTGGGGAAATTTAAATAAAGAAATAAACTTAATGAATCAAATAGCGATGAACAATGGTTACAATATGTAAGTAGCAACATTCTCGATTAGAAAAGACAATAATTTGCGTTACATGCAGAGCAAAATGTATTTATTCATCATCTCAATCATGAATCATTGTTTCTTGAGTTGATCCGATTAACACTAGACTAGAGTGTTGGCGTAGAACTAATAACTCCCCTGAAACATTGAAAAGTGTCACCATATGTGAAATATTATTATTATCTCAATTCTTTGTATTTTCTTAATCATATTCAATCTAAAGCTGTATATTTCCCATCTCGTAGTGATTGTAAAAATTAGCCGTAACTTGTAGAAATATTTTGTTTGGGGGATATCTTTTGACCTCCTAAGGGTGGATGCTTTAACCCTTCCAGACTTGAATAGGACAAAGGGCCGAGTAGAGTAAAACACCTCATAGCCCTTCGACGCCACTTACAGTGGTGTATGAGAGAAGTAATTTTGACGGATCTTTTTTGCCAGAAATAGTTTATATCTCAAACGATTCAGCCTGAATATTTAGGCTATTTTCAAGTTTATTGAAACAGAAAAAATTAATCAATTTTTGTTTTGAAGGGGAACGAGAGTAGTAGCTCTGTGTGCATTTACCAGTAAATTTTCTTACCTCGGGGATTTAGATAAGGAAAACAGGTTATGTGGTAATGTCTTTTGAAAGTATTTTTTGCAAACTACAAAAGTCTTAGTTTGATTTCAAAAATATAAAAAGCAATGATACCAAATCGAATGCTAAAATTGTCCTGCATTTACTTCCACACAATAATATAATCTTGACAGAGAACCGTAACTAACATGGTTCAGCTGAGTTTTTTCGACGACATCCATCTACAATTCACTGGCATAGATGGTCCAAATTCTCTAGCAGTGAAATTTCGGACTTAAGACATCTCCAGAAGTAAAAGTCTACAGTGTAGATATGTCAGGAGGTCAGGCAGGCCACTCAATACGATTTATTTCTATAATTCAATGACGAGAATATTGCAACTTGAGGTATTGGCACACTGGTAGTGGGAAGGATCATCGTCTTGTTGGAAATGCAATTGTTGTATCAGGGGATCATTTTCTAGCTTTTCTGTTATCAAAGAATCAATCGAAATTTCCGGAATAATTAAATAAATTATCTGGAATTAATATACATCCAATTATATGGTCTCCCAATATTCCTACCCAAACTTTCAATTTTTCCGAATATTGAATGAGGGGGTTCTCGAAATACATAAGGATCTGAATCTCTCTAACATCTTCAGTTATTTCAGTTAACTTCCCCTTTAAGTGAAAAGTGCAGTCGTCAGAAAACCAAACGTTGTAGGAGAAATGCGGGTTATTGTTGATACACTCGGCCATAATTTCGCAAAACACCTTCCTTCGATCCAGATGGTCATCATTTAATTCATGAAATGGTTTAATAATATATGGATGAAACTTGTATTCACATAAAATTAATATGTACACTAGATTTGCAAACACCAAAAGCAGTAAAAATTTGTCGAACAGATTGCATGTATGGCATATCAGCCTCAGCTTATGGACCATCATTCACAATTCCAATGGGTGCCATTTTTTTTCTATGACTAAAGCCACTTCAATAAATTTCGGTATCAATTCCATTAGGTACTTATGGGAAACATTACGTTCAAGATTGTTTTGGTTAAATAACCTTGAAACCACTTAGGCACAATTTCGATTTTGGTAAAGGCTCATCAGCTCAACACGTTTTTGAAATGTTTACTGGGTGGGATTTGGATGTTTTACTACTGCAGCTATGTAAAATATTACGGATCAAGGAAAATGACTTCCCTTTCCCTGTTTTTTTATTGCGTGAGGTTAGAATTGCTGCTAGTAGATTCCAAGTAGATTCTTTGGTTCATGAGTAATTTTTGCAACCAATATATCGATTATTTTTGAAGTTATGTTACAATGATTTCGACATTTTACAGGCACTTTTCACGTTTAATAGAACTACGTGCTGAAATTTTCCTTTTCGTCAAACTTGAAATTTTACCAATGTGAACCATAGGCAACTTTGATTCGAGGAATAGATTTTTTCATTTCAAAAATATATCACATGTGAGTACAATTTTTCAATACAGACATGTTTCATGAACAGTCGAAAATTGTATAATTGTATAAATTTTATCTATTTGCCCTATGTTCATTCACAGAATTTACACGGAATAATGGAAATAACTCAGAATATGTTCTGTGCAATCATTATGATTGTCCGAGAATTAATTCTTGTAATGACAATTCAGATAAATTATTTCATGCTCAAATTACAAATATTGTGTGGATATTGTATTGCTTGTAATAACGAAGCAACCATGCCGTACGAAAATTTCCAAAAGTTTGATATGATTAAATGTTTATTCAAAATATTTATGATGATGGGAGTCCAGAAACTATGTATTTAGATCGTTTTCCTAACAGGCGAAAACCACATTGAAGTAGATTCAATAAATTGAGGGAACACCTCATGGATCATAATACATTCAACGTCCCAAGGAAATAAAAAAGTTAAGAAGTTGATGGAGAAGATGCAGCAATGGATGCAATATGTAGAGTAACTGCCAACCATCATTTCGAGCAGAAAAAATGAAATGGAAGCAAGGGTATCTTAAAGAAGAGCACTCCATATTCTCGAGATAAATAGATATAAATCTTATAAAATAAGAATATCCTAGTTTTTGCTACCAAGAGATTTCCATCGACCCTATTTCTGCAATTGATTCTTCAAAAATCTGAAGGAAATCCTCAGTTGGTTTTTTGAGAAATAATTTATATTTATATATTAATATTCAGCGTCAAGATCGATATGATTTTCATATAGCGTGATCGCTCTGTTATTACAAACGATATTATATTCACACAATAGTTGTAGCTTGATGAAAAACCATAAAATAATTCATCTGAATTGTCATTTTAGAATTAATTTCCGAACTGTCATAATGAGAGGACAGCCCATACTGAAGCTATATCAATCCATGTAAATTCATTCATTCAAAAAAAATTGAGTTACTGGATAATATTAGGAAAAGCTATACAATTTTCGATTTTTCATGCAAACATGTAGTGGATGAAAAATTGAGTGCATATGTAATATGTTTTTGGAAGAAAAACACTCTTTTAACGAAATAAATTTTTCCTACGGTTCATATTTGAAAATATGCAGGTTATTATAAATCAAGATAACTACTTCTATTTTAAGTAAAAAGTGCCTGTAGAATCCAAAACCACCTTACATAACTTACTACTTGATTGATTTCGAAAAATTTCGAAAATGGAAAAACCTTCCTTAAATAAAATTGCAGCAATAAATTCCTTACGCAAAGAGAACACGAGTAATGAGGGCGTTATTTTCCTCTATTCACAATATTTCACATAACAATATTGTCCACACTGTACAATAGTACTACTACCAAAGTCACTTTGGAGATCGCTTATTGCGACATTCTAATGACCATAAAACATCAAATATGGATATTGTTTCGAGCGTAAAATTTTCTGGTCTTTTCGAGTGTGGTCAATAACGCATTTGACTGATCGTATCGAACGGATTCATTTATAGGCATTTCATCTCCATATTTGTAGTAATCGGAATGCAGACACTTTTGGCCAGCTATCGTCATACTTCGTAACGATCGAACTAGTAACTCAATAGTAGGTATCGAAAAAATTCCCTATTCGAAAACTGACATTCCAATTATTACAATTCGTATCATGTACATAAATGGACGCAATTACATTGATCTTTAGTTAGCAAACATAAGTCCATTGCGTTCGATGAGTCCGATCCGAATCTATGGAAATATTTATCTTACCATCAATGGAAATATTTATATTACGATTCAACGATAAATTAAAGCAACACAACGGTCACATCTTTTCAGATTGCAACTGCAATGTAATGGATACACATTTTTTCAGCATGGCATTAGATACAAGAATTAATCTATTTTCATATCACAATTTAAGAGCTAAGTTTCTGGGTATTCCAAATTGAACCCGCATCATAAGTTTATGAGTAGCAGTTACTAGGTCGCATTAGCGTCCGCCATTAATGAAAATGTTTCATAAAACTTGATGGCACGTGTAGTAGCTATAAATTTCTTGCACTCCACGACGTTTCCGGCGAGTATGACACTGCGGAAAATATATATTTTCTCAGTGAAATATTGATATTCTTTTGGAAGGATTCGTCCCAAAGAAATGACGGAGTAGTTTTATAATGGTTTTTGAGACATAGGGAAAATCGTAAAAGACTTCCATTTATCTCCTGGGGATTATTTTAGCCGTAAAATATAATGATGATCATCTCCCACAAATAAAATTTCAAAAGAGAGGAACAATGAAAAATGAATTGTTATTCTGCGAATATTTGCATTTCTAAGACTTCGGTTTCATACTTGGTAGTGAAAAATATTTTCTTTATGACGACTGAAATCTCCACTCGCATTTTATGAATACATCAAAGGAATAAAAATAAAAACCTACTCTTCAATACCATCGACGATACTGTAACTAGGACAAGTGATTAGTAAACTTAACTTTTCGTTATACTTCCAAAAAAGATTAGAACAATAATGTGATATGACTACCAAACGACCAATTCGGTGAGTTTCGTTTCAAGGAATTTTTCTTTTTCTTTGTATGATACACAGTATAATATACAGAGTTCGGACTTTAAAAGGAATAAATTGGGTAAAACGTCAATTCAGTAAATTTTATGTCGATTTTTATTCTAATCGTTTAAGTCTTTTTTCTTAGTTTTTTTATGACTCCGGGTGTGTTAATAATTCACCAATTTTTTCTCAAATAGCATGATACGTCGTGTTGCAAATCGTTCTAACGGTATTTTTTATTTTTTTTGAGATAAATTTTTCATTATATTCACTAATTTATGATGCGTTTCACAACAGTGTGGATTCATCAGGTAATAATACATCTAAGAGGATGATTTGCCTTATATATAGCATTCGTTAAAGCAAGGACTTAGCTTGATGGGTGAAAAATTTGAACGGAGTTACTTCTTTTAAAAACTGAAAAGATTTAGTATTAGTGACTAATTGAGTTCCAATCGACTATTGAGTTTTCTGGAATTTATTTATTTATTGATGATTTCCAATGGTTCAGTTTCAATTTAATACACACCACAAAAATTGTCGCATCACCTGGTATTCTGAATTTCACAATCGATCGCAGTTTCTTCCTCAATATATGTTTTTGGACATATGAGGGGAAAAAATCTTATCTATGTAGTAACATTTGTTTCCATATAATCTCAAACACGTCTGAGACAAGAATGAGTTTCAATTTTTCTTCAGTTTTCACGCTAATCTAATGCAAGTTTTCTGTGTTTCTTGTTGATTTTCGAGTCTTTGAATTTATTGTAATGGCTGCTGAACGTCCTGGACGCTATTTGAGTGATCATGAAGTAGTAAGAATTGTAACACTTCTACAGAAGGACGATTAATCGGTACCAGGAAATAGTGGAATACGGAAGAAGGGCCGGACAGGGAAGAAATCGGATAACAACACCAGTTGATGATCGTTGGCTTCGTTTAACTGCACTAAGAGTTTGGCACTGTACGGCTAGAATGTTACAAAATGAACTTGCACTTTCCAGAAATGGGCATATTTCATTGCAAACTGTTAGGAACAGGCTCAGAGAAGACGATATCAGACCAAGGATGGCTTCTACCGCCCCGCGTCTCACCAGAGAGCATCGAGTTGCAAGACTTCAGTCAGCGAGGGAACATGCAAATTTGAGTATTCCAGAATGGTCGACTGTTCTCTTTTCCGACGAGTCCAGGTTCTGTCTAGTATCAAAGGATAGACGCAAGCCTGAATACAGACGACCTGGGGAAAGGTATCAGCAATGCAATATCCGGCAAACCGAAAACTTCGGAGGAGACTCAATAATGGTGTGGGGAGGTATTTCTTTCCATGGTCGAACTGAGTTAGTCCTAGTGAATAATGGAAGAATGACAGCGGCCAGATACATCGCAGATATCCTTGAACCCCATGTTGTACCCTTTGGCCCATTGATTGGCGATAACTTCATTTATATGCATGATAATGCTCGGCCTCATGCAGGTAGAGTAGTTACAGAATTTCTGCGAGATGCTGAAATTGATATTTTAATATGGCCAGCCAGAAGTCCCGACTTGAATCCCATAGAACATGTTTGGGACAACAAAGGGTGGCAAATTCAGCAACGTAGGATGAATTGTAGAACACTCCAACAACTACAAAATCTGCTTCCTGAAATTTGGAACTCATTGACTCAAGAGTCCATCCAAAATTTGTTTGAGGGGCTTCCGAGACGTTTACGGAAAGTAATTAGGGCCCGGCGAGGAAACTCTCGATTTTTAAAATGATTAGTAACCGTTCGATGCTCTTCGCGAATGTTTGAAGATGTTAATTTTTAAATTTTTCCATTAACTTGAAAATTGTTGTTATTTTCCATCATAAAGTAATCTCTTTTGAATCTTCTTATTTTACACTTCTGAAAGTTACCAAGCGACTCTTGAATAACCAGCCTAAAAGTTTATATAGTATTGTCGTAAAAGTAGGGTAATGCGACAATTTTTGTGGGGAGTGTATTTTCATTATGTAAAATATCAAAACTATTGTTAAATGTATAGTTTACTTCTAGTAGAAGAATTGCATAGCGGGCATCTGATTTTTGTTTATCAAAAATACATCAGTGCTGCGATAACTATTTATATATATTCTGGCTATCTACAGATATAAAATTTAGAACGATTTCCATAACAGAGCTCATAAACAAATGATTTGATATGAAGTTTAGAATAACAGTTTTTAATTAATTTTTTATTATTCTGAAAGCTATATTCATGTTATGAGGTGAGAGAAATGACATTTTAGGGTTAATATATAATAATTGTGATTAAATTTTTTGATTCTAAGGTAAACCTCATTGATTGATTGATGAAATTGTTCACGAGAAAGAAATAATACTGAGCTACTGAAAATTTATTTTCCAACATTGGTTTCATGGTGAGTCTATGTATCACCCTGTTATAAGCAGCTACTTTATGTTGATGTGGATTTGCGGAAGAACTATACATGGTAATATCTGTATGAGATGGTTTATGTAATATAGAAAAATCAGTTCTACGGTCAATTAGTTATTATTGAATATTAAGGGACCATGGAATTCACACTTTCCATTTCCAAGTTAAACCTTATATTAGGGTGAATTGGATTTATGTTTATAGATGTACTAACGGACTATATTTGTCTATGTATTTCTATAAACCAAGTGATTATGTCATTCGCATATGTAAACCCATAAATGCAGAAAGCGAATGATTGTATATTATTTTCTCAATGTTATTCATATCGGCTAGTAAAAAACTGAGCGGACTACCTATTATTCAACTGTTTTTGCTCATGTAATTCTATCATTGAAGTCATGCTATAATACCATATAGTACTAAACAAATTGCATGGAATGTAGTTGATCTTTAACCAAGTATCCCACCTCACGATCAATTGAAACTGATCAACAAAGCTTGCATAATAATAATGTGAATCTCGTTTTATAATCACAGCTTATGCATCTCTCACAAGTATGGTTAGAACAAAATTATTTCATCTTCAATGATGAAATTCACAGGTGCAACAATGGTTCAATCAAGTCTTCTGAAAAAAATACTTTCTCTCTCAAAATGTTTTATTCAATACAAAAATTTCTGTTTCATGTAGAGAATCTTGAGAAATAACGTCGTTAACTCTCAATAAAAAACAAGAATGGAAAAGTGAAGAATTAATCCAATATTATACGGAGTGTAACTGAAACTAGGGCCACCCCTGTAACTTTTTAATTTGGAATATTTTGATGAAATTTGGAAATCCGATAGAAGACAATATTTTGAATTTGATAACATTAATATTTTTGACATTTGCTTTTCGGTTATTCCGGAAACGATACCAACTTTCCATTTTCACATGGGACACCCTTTATTTTTTTGCTTATTTTAATTATTCATCTCATCCTACAACCTTTTGACGTCATTTTGAAAGAAAAATGAAACACAATCTTTTTTTTGCAATTTTCATCTTTCGTTCTAGGAGGCCATGAACAGTGATGATTGGCTTAGCTCAACATCTCCTATCACGAAAATACCAGATTGTATCTAAAAATTTAATTGCTCATTTTCTACGGGGTGTCGAGGTTTTAAATTTCAGTTTTTCTCAAAAAGTAAGTTTTCTTCTGAGGCAACAATATCGGGCCACCCGGTATTACAGAAGCATTATTTTTTTACCTTCTTTTTTATACCACTCACGTCATTCTATTCTTAACGGTTCCGGAGTTCCAGTGGGAAATACCTAGACAATTTTTGCAGAGTTTCCCCATTCGCTAATAATAATAACTACGTTGGCGATGCAAAATTTTTGTTCATACTTATAATATTCTATGATCATAAAAATATCAGTGTGACATGTCAAAATTCCATTGTTGTTAATTATTGACATTGTGAATTAATGAATTCAATTTTGAGTATGAATCCATACACCCAAAGTGAAAAAGTCCATATGCTCCTTATTTATGGAGAGTGCAGGCAAAATAGATACCGCTCTCTCTATAATTGTTCTGCTTGATGCTATTTTGCCTGCACTCTCCATAAATAAGGAGCATATAGACATTTTCACTTTGTCTTGTCTTGATTCATACTCAAAACTGAATTCATCAATTCAAAATGTGTCTTCTATCCGATTCCCAAATTTCATCAAAATATTCCAAAGAGAAAAAAAGTTACAGGGTTGGCCCTAGTTTCAGTTACACCCGGTATACTGACATCCCAATAACCATCATTTTACAGGTATTTAATGTTCTGCATCTCCCAAAACTAATATCTTGAAAGCTCGATAATATTCGCTTCATATTGGCGGACAACAATAGATTTAGATTTAGAAATAATGAAATTATAAAAAGAAACAACTATCAAAAACCTGAGCTGAGACTCGTATATTTGACTGACGACGATTGTGAAGTCTTCATGTGCGACTGAAACCGAACTGACTGTGACCCGCACACCATCAAGAAACGTTCAGTTCGCTGTTTACGAGATACAGCGTTCAGCCATTGAAATGAACCTTATCGACTTTATAATAAATCGTTTGCAACTGACATCCAATTTCAGGAATTGGTCAGCCAAATATCTCGGAGTGTATTCATAGCTACTGATTATCAAAGCACTGATTGGAATATTGTTGATGTGAATCGGTGTCGGTACAATATTATTGATAAACAATTATGACTGCCCCCTCAAAAGGTCATGTTTGAATAGAGCAGTGCCCGTTCGATACGGTTTATCATCTTGGCATAATTTCATTTCCTACTCAGTTATACACTGAATTAATGTTTGGTGATTGATATTCACAAATTCAGACGTTACAAATACAAAATTAATATTTTGTATAATATTGTATCTAAATCAATATTTTTGGATGGTTGTTCTAAGCAATCGTTGCTACTGGATTTTCGCCAAGAGCTTAGACTGGAACTTGGAAAACCCTTCACTACCTAACTGAGGTTAGGTTAGGTTAGATTTATTTTCCCATTCCAAATTTCCCCTCAATGAACCCAAACAGTTTTACTCGTAACCTCACTATTACAAGGGCAAATGTCAGCTGTTGGAGTTTTGAGCAGTCATTTAACTTTCAGAAACTCTGGAATCCTAGATTGAAACTTTGTTGAATGAACAGAGGGTGATTGGAATTGATCTTGGAATATCATCATAAACTGAAATGGAACTAGTTTTGATTTGTCGAGATTCTACCCAGAAGACTTTTCGTCAGAAGGATTTCCTCAATAGATTCGTGTCGAAAAGAGAAAAACTTTCTCTTTCCTAACAGAAGATCGCTACTAGCATACCCACCTATATCGGGACTCATCAGGTTAGCCAATCATGCCAATGGTCTTACAAAACAGCGGTGTGCTTTTCTCTGACGAACCCTAACATTCAAAAGATTCAAAAGTCACTGCCTGTTAGGTACAGTGTTCAAATATCAGAGAATATCCCATTAATCAAATGATCAGCTCCATAAAGCTTTTTCAATTAAGTTTAACTTTTGTCTCAGTAAGGTGATCAGATCTTCTACCCGTTTGGGTAATTTCCTCCCTGCCGTTTCGAGAAAATCGTGGACCTTTTTCTTTTCGGCGTTTTCGAAAGGTTTTTCTGTGAATTTCGAGATTATCGCTGTACGAATCGTCTTCCGAAAGACGAAATTTACCGATACCGAAGGAATCCGGCACTCGACTCTTTCCGTTTTCGAGATCTGGCGATATCGCGAAAATTTTCGAAAATTCGTATCTCCGCCGTTCGGGGTCCCGCGGCCTCCCGATTTCGCACGCACCTTCGACCGACTACCTAGTTTCGTAAAAAAATTACTCGGACCGGCCTCCGCCCCCCGCTCGAGAGCTATTCGAAAAATCCCCGTCCCGGTTCAACCAAATTCCATCCCCTCCATTTTGACGGAAAAGTGCCTTACGCGTTTAGTATATATACACAAAATTCATACGATGCTCTTATGTAATATCCATTAGATACTACTTACATAACTAAGTCTTTCCAGGTATCCATCATTCCATAAAAAGTGCAAGAAGTATACAGTCAGATTCTCATTATCCCTATCTGCATAGTGGAAATGAGATAGCGGTTACCTGGAAGAAGTGACGTTGACTACCAGCTGAGACAGATATTGCACATACCTCGATTGTGGAGTATCTATGATCAGCTGATTGCAATTCCGAGCGAATGTGATTTCATAGTTTCAACTGCTCGATTCTTCGACAGCAACTGTAGACTTTCTTGCCTTCTATTCTGTCCCGATGTTTCGTTCAGAAAGTAGATTTAAGATATTATTATGTAGGTATTTCTTTAAAGAGCTATTCGAGTCATCTTAGCCTTACCCCATTCGAGACTTCAGTCATATCCATGTCATCGTAGCATTCGATGGTAGTGCCTAAAAAAGGTAGTTCAGGATTGTCAAGTTGTTACCAAACCTCGGTTCTCCAATCATTGAAATAATTCAATAAGCATATACACCCATCAAAATAATCTGTAGGATCACACTGATTTTATGTTATTTTCCCTAGTATTAAAAGTCAAGAGCGATCGTACCTCGTTGAAATTATTCTCTTTTATATTGCACTACTTATCATTCTATCTTCTGATCGATATAGCATGTGTCTATGATTTTTCTTGAGCGATCCCATTGCGAGCCATATATTGGCGTACGTTTCAATTTCTTCTTTCGACAAGTAATCTAGTTGTGATTTCACATATAGGGTTGAATCATAGTATTGGTTGTTCTTATTTTTGGAGCGGCGTCATTCTCAGAGAGAAGAACAGTTACAAGCAGTAGGTATGTTGAGAGCAGTGGTGACTCACAGAACTGTAGAAACTGCATTGCTTGGTGACATCTGGGAGAAACGTACTCGTCGTCATGAATTAACAATTGCCGCTCAAAATAGAATTCAAGCTCACAAAGCTGGTCAACTCAGGAATGCTCACAAAGTATAGATAAATGATCAATCAGACTTGCATGGATTCAATATTCGAGCCGGGCGACCATTGAAAAATCCTCCATCGTCCAGTAAAACTAGCGAATCCCAAGTAGCCTGGGCTGAGGATCACCTCAAATTGAGTGTTATTCAAGTGATGAATTGAGATTTGGTTCACGTCCAGCATACGTAAACTCTGTTAGAAATTCCCAGAATATTTCAATAATTTATGGTATATGAGACGAAAAAAATCGAATTTCTGCGAATATTCCTGATTACTTTGAAATTGTTTTGTTCGACTTTTTCTACAATAATACAGACCCACTATGGTTTCGATGTGTTCTTTATCAATTAATACCAAAAACGATCACTTCCTTTTCACAAAATGATACAATTCGAGAATTTTGACCACTAGATTTATGTGTGTAGTGAAATTGTTCATTTTATATTCTGTACATGGAATTATATGTTCTCCATGTTTTATACAGGTTTTGTAATAACTGAGCTGTTATATTATCACTCATAGTTTGATGCTAGATGGTGACAATCAGATCAATTCCTCAATAAGGTATGGAAGGTTCTTTATTTTTTCTGTAGTGACAAAATATGATATAATAGTTGAGAAAACATGGATCCATTCTATACTAAAGGAGTCAGCAATAGCTTTGTGAACATGAATAAACGAAAGACTTATTCAGCGCATTTCCAGACAAATATAAAAACATAACTACTTAGTTGTATAGTAATTGATATGTTTTTGAAAAAGTGTGAACAACTTCAAATAAGGAAGAAAACAGTGCTAAAAAATACTGCGTCACAAGTCGATTCCCAAAATGGCAAAAATTGCACCAATTACTTTTTCAATTACTTTACTGACAGAAAATTCGATCAAGCAAAATTTATCTTTTAGTTTGGAACTTCATAACTCTTTGATTTATGGCTCGATGTTCTTGAATTTTGAATATATCATAGATTATTTAACGCAAAATGAAAATTTTGATTTGTCCTGTAGAATTTCAGAGCTAAATTTTGTCATGAAGATACATTTCATCACAAAGCTACATTCATTCTCAATGACGTAGTTTTTGATTGGTGGCGCTAGCTGATTTTTTTACAGACACTGTTTTTTTCATCAGCATTAATCCTTCTAGAACATGTGTAAATCAAGATATAAATATAAAGTACTAAACTATACATGAATATCAATATCCTAAAGATTGATCATCGCATTGATGGAACAGTAAACTTTTAACTTGAGTTGGAGTAGTTATTGAGATATAGAAGGACAACAGTAGAATGTATATAGGTTGAACTAGTAATTAAGGAGAGTAAAAACATAATGGAATATTGATGTGATATAAATGACATGCCTCGAGTATTTTATGTCGCGTTGGTTTCAAGAGTTCAATATTCTAAATAAAGATAAAAAAGCATAAGTTATCATTTTTGTGTTTTGAATATTTTAAATGAATCCAGATAATTATTTTCATTGACCAAAAAGCACGAAGTTATAACTTCAATCATTCGGTAACCAAACTTTGTTGCCAAATGGAAGCATAAACCTTACAATTTTCCAATAATTTGATTTGGGTTTATTACCAACATTCGAATACTTTATCTTCATATTTTCGTGAAATTTTAGTTTAATATTCGTATTCGTCAGATTAAAGAACGGACCTGGTCATAACAACCATCTTGAACCCTCATAGGGTCGATATTGCAATCGATGATCAACACCATGAATAGGAGAGCAACATATAATTATAGATACGTAAAGGATTTAGATTCCAGAGAATATGAAACGAATTAGTGTTGAACATTTTGTACTACTTGAATCCTCACCATCTGATACAGGTAGAAATCAATTATACACAGATTAACACTATTCAATCAGATAGAGTAGAAGTATTTGACTGTGGAAAAGGCTTCAGCAAGAGCATCAGTTCGAGGAGTGTGTAATGGTAATATCGACATATTTCATCGAACTGGAGTTTGAGAGTCCAAGGCATTTGAAATGGAAATTATGATTCAGTAGAAGAAATACTGTCTATACTTTCAACGATGCTTCAGATAAAACTTGATATCTCAGTTTTCGAAGGAATAGAGAATTGAGGACTCTTCCTTAAAACTTAATCAGAATATCCAGAATAGCTACAAAAACTTGTTCAATTGTTTCAAGACATATAGGTGTATCAATTTCGTCGGCGAGAATGTACATATTAGACGGGGTTGCAGGAATACCACATATGGTTAAATCCATCAATAGTGGTGCATGAATAGATCCCATGTAGAAGACTATTATTGAGTGCGAAAAATATTACTTTTCTTTTGAAAAATATCGAAATTATCTTCAAGTCTTGAGACAAAAACAATCATTCAATAATCCGTAGATGAATGAATGATCATTCCAGACAAGAGTTAGTTTTTGTATATAACGCAAAAACAAAATCACTAATGTGTCACAGTGGTTTGTTTACCATATGTCTGAGCTTTGTTCAAGACGTTCTTGATATGTAAAAATCGACCAGCACTTATTGCTGTAGCCATATATAGACAAACAGCGAGAACTTACTTGCGCACCTAATATAATAAAAATCTGAAGAAGAGAAGAGAAGTACTCTCCAATAACAGAAACCAAACGCCGTAGAAAGTAGACGTGTCCATTAAGCTTCTCTTGCGGAGGCTCAATAAAGAAATTCTGCATGTTTCATGTGGTGGTTAGCAGTATTCCTGAATTTTCTCAGATTTTTTAAGCGTTTCGAATCCGAAATGTAACGACATATTTTAATGTTGTGTGAGGGGGAAGGAGGGGAGCTAAAATTACGATGGAAGCTTTTCTTTTGATCACCCTAATGATGTAATTAAGGAAAAAGAGGATTTTGCGTGTGAGGGCATTTCGATTATCTTGACGGGTGTATCTTCTTATTGCATTTGCATAAAATACGAACGAACAAAAATTAAGCTTTATATTGTATATATTACATAATTCATGTTTACGTGAATTTTTCTGAAATAAGACTATTGTGTTGTTGGTTTTCAACAATTTACGCAACTTGTGCTCCAAGAATACAAACTGATACCAAAACCTTTAAAACTAATTTTGTAGAATTAAGATATGAAAGCTCGATAATTAACATAATTTTCATTGTCCTAGGTTACCAGTGCCTTGGCTGCTTTTCGGCATCTTCTACGGTAAGCCTGTGGAGGTGAATTCGGTGGGCATGGTTTGCTCCATCACGATTCTCTTCATGATGCTGCTATTTGTCATCTTATCTATAGCGTGTTTCCGCTGGAAGATGAACAGAGGTCTTGGGTTCACCATGTTCATGCTGTACTTCGTGTTTGTGGCGGTATCGCTTATGTTCGAATACGAATATCTACGATGTCCAGTGTAGATGGATCTAGTGTTATGATGTGTACCAATAATTTCACATATTATTTCCATAGTTGAGTTTCATGTTGGCATAAATATTTTTAAATAGGATATATGCGAATATGCTATGATGTTTGATGGAAACAACAGAACTCTCCCGAAAATTAATATCAGGAACATTGAATGAAAGTAAAATCAACAAGTCAGATATTTTAGATTAACAGAGACTCAAATACAGTATCCTATTATCTGAACTGAACTTATGTAATAATAATAATAATAATAAATATTAGCGATTCAGTTTGAAGGTCCAAAAATTCGAAAGTTTCTGAAATATATTCGAAAAACAACTTAACAATATTTCAGCAATTTCTTCATAAATTCATTTCAACTTGGTAGTAAAAACTTGAATATTCTCCTCAGAAAATTAAATAATAGGAATGAATTAAAAAAGTAATGTCCAGAATTATTTTGGAAATAAACCAAGGGTGACGCGTTCACACAGTTGCTTTTTCAGGCGATGTAGTTTGCAATAATGATGGTGAGTTCTATTAATTTGAATAAGAAAAAAGAATAAACATTCTCGAACAAATGAAATGTTTCAATCCATAAGACTTTTTGTAGAGAAGATGAAGAAATAGAAAAGGAGGATTTATTTAATGATGAGTTTTCTCCAGTGTTTGTGTTTATTCATCTTCAAAACTTCCCAAAACTCTTGTTTTCAATATTTATTATCTGTGTAAAAAAAGTGTGAGTAGAAAGTCTCAACTGCTCTCAAAGTGATTTGCGTAGCCTGAATCCTATTTCTGATTCAGTAATGTTTTGTTATAGTAGATACAATTGTGGATTTTATCGCTTCAACTTATTTGAATTTAATTAATTTGAATTTTTGATTTTGATTGATGTATTTGTTCAGACCGTTCTGAACGCTCTAGCGATTTCGTTATCAAAAGACATAAATTCTTCACATATACTGCCGATGTTGGTTAAACTACTGAATTTGTCTTTCGATTTTACCGCAAGTTAAATTTCATTCAGAGCAGCTTTTATTTCTTTAGTTATTATTATTTTTTAGGGACGGTAATTTTGCTCAATAAGTTTATTCATAATTTCATAGATTAGTCATTCATCATCATTTCTAACTTAACGCGTGACTGTTCACTTGTTTTATGAAATTCTTGAATCTCCTTCAATTGATTAAATGATAGCTTTCAAAATTCAATACAGAAAACAATAGAGTACAGTTTAAGTACTTCTTTATAAAATGTAAGTTACTAGAATTATTTCCACTTTAGCCATTGAGTATTTAGGAAGGTAAAACATGTGAAAGAATGGCAAGATTTAAATCAAAAATAAATGTCTAATAGTGATGTACTAGCTGGACCAAACATAATTCAATGAATATCTGACAAGAAAAGAAGGAAATAAACCAAAGATACTTAATATTAATGAACAAAAAGATTTTTCTAGATGGTCTGTTTTTTCTATCAAATGCTACCATTGTTATTTTTAGCAAATACGTTAATAGTTGATAAAAATAGATATAAAATAATCATGTTGTCATGTTTGCTACAAAACTCTTATAAATCCTGGATATTTGCTAATTTTTTACGATTCTAACTGAACAATACCAACTAAGCCATCTACGAAATTTCAAGATGGTGCTCAGATAGGAAAAACTTCCTCTTGGCCAAGTTGCAAGAACAGATTTCAAGTATTCTCCCCTTGCTAAGACAACTCAATAACCAAATCCATAGTAGGAAATTTTCACTAATAATTTCTCGATTTCAAGTGCAAAATATTTTTCAAATCACGAATTTATAATGAATATTTCTGAAAAAACAGGATTTTATAGGGGAAGACTTTGAATGCAATTCAATTTTTTCTTGCAATGTGATTTACTTCAATTATTTCAAATTCAATTACGTTTCTTCATGAGCATAGCTAAGATACTAAATATATATTACAAAACCTTTCATATAAAAATAAATAACAGACGAGGAAAGAAATGACAGATAAAATAGAATAAATGATGCCACTTTGAGGTCACTCCATAGGGCTATCAACAATTGAACCGCTTACAAGACTAGTTTACATCCAATTAACTATTAATCAAATGACCACAATCAATATTTCTATTGATCGCTAATGCTTTCCATAAAATTAATTTTGTTCTATCATTCTCTGTTTACAAGATCATTTTATTTGACTCATATATGGTAAATACATTTATATAAAACTCATTCATCAGATTAACAATGAAAATTGTTTACCTTGTTGTAGACGAAAAAGCTGCATTCGAATATGATGTATTTTCTAAATTTTATTAATAAATTAAAAAACAGTTGCTCTTCAAATTCTTTATAAATTATCCACTATTCGGCTGAGAGATAATAACGAAAGTCACAATTCCTGAAATAATTATTTGAAAATAGTCATCCTCAAATTAAATATTTTTTCCTGGAATTTATTCTTTAGTACCGTACTACGGAGTTATTTTACTCATGAACATGGTCTGATCCAGCAAGAGATTTACAGAAGACTTGTTACACAAATAAACAATATCGAAATAAAACAGAAAAAAGAAGGTTCTTCTTTGGTTGCTTACAAATTAGCCCTTTGAATGTTGCAATATTTACATAAATCATAACTTTGAATGTTACACTGCAGTAATTTAGAAAACAAAATCCTATCAAAATATATATAACGGAAGACGACTCACTGCTTGTGGAAGAATTAATGAAAAGAATAGAACACTATGAAAATCTCCAGTCAAATTTTCTTGCTTGCGAAGATCATCCGACCAACGTCGAAGAGTTAATGAAGAGCATCCCTGTATAGAAGATGTGTAACGTCAACCATAAGATTATTCAATCAAGATTCATTAATAAGTTAGAGAGCAGTCGGAAAAAATAATCATCAAATGGAAGAGAAAGTCAAACACTTGTAATAGTGACTTTTCAGAAGAGAAGAAGACAATGTCTTCTTTGTAAAAATCAGGAAAAGGTGGCCACAAAATGCAGAAAATATAGAATGAGTCCAAAAATAAAAACGATGGCCAAAAAGAAGTTACTTTGGTCCAAGATGAATCAGATATAGAACCTTTGAATACCTACTCTGATATATAGCCAGGGCAGATAGTTATTGATTCTAAGGAAGGGGATCAGTTGAACGTGAAGCTAGAACCATCCTTAAGAACACATCTTGATAATGTTTTCAAGGGCTGTTGGTTAGGTTTCGAAAATATGGTTATGTTCCAAGTTGAAGTATATCCTATTTGGATATCGCAAGGTGATATGCAGTAATATTCAGGTCTTAACAAGGACAAAACTGGAGTCTGTCATTTCCTCCTGTCATCAAACAAAATCACCAGTATTTTGTGTCTTAACGTTGATCTCAGTAAAATCAACTTGGAATGTTATTTCATAATTTATCAATCACAAAGTTTGGTTTTGAAAATTTATTAAACTTATCAATTTCTCGATTTCATTTCGAGCACTTGTTAGTTATCATCCACAAATATTTCTGAAAAAGAGGCAAATATCCAAGACATTCGAACAAGCACAAAAGTTATCGACTTCCATAATGATTTTATCAAATCTAGTAATTAGATCATGCCCCAATCATAATAGCAATAATAGGTGATAGACGAGAAAAAATTAACAACCGTGTTTTTACTGAAACTGGGGTATTTCTCACTTATTGATATCAGAAAGTAAAAAACGGAATAGTCAGTCAGTCAAATAATTTCTATATGGATTGTTTTAAATTTTTATTAGGTGAGATGGTTTAGAGAATCTTATAATAAGATTTACTTCATATTATAAATAGTTGGGAATTTGGTAATTACTCGATGAATTAAAAAAAAACATGTTGAATGGAAGAATTCGAGTAATGAGTGCGTAGTATTTCATGTATTAGGTACTAAGTTTTAAAATAGTAGAAGGAAAAAGTGCTTCTCCCGTTTGTGTTCATACGTTTTAGATCTTCAAGCTTAGCTTTCGATGAGAATTAAATAATTTCCTCACGTACGACTAGCAGTTCTTGTTTCGAGAGTAGTTGACATTTTTACGAGAGAAAAGCTTATTGTTTTTCAAGAAAAATATTCCTGTAGAGCTTAGTCTCATTGGAAATGATACTATGCAGATATCCTGAAGGCAATTCAAAGTTGAAGGTAAAGTTAGTCTTTAAAAATAACTACAATATTTTAATATCATACTCCAACTTCTGTTTAGGATTACAGATCTTCATTTCGCTATCGCTGAAAATAATTCAGTAAAACAGAATAGAAGATGAAAGAAATTTTGTTATACCGTCTCGAAAAATAAGTTGAAGAATACTTTAGTTCAATTTCTTATTTAATTTTATTAAAGGATGTGCTATAACTTTGCTATTCTATCATCTCAACCAGAAATATTTATTCTAACAGGAAGATATAATATTTTATTCTGGATTCTTTTGAAACTAATTTAGTAGATGTTGCTTGCTTATCAAAAACAAAAAACTACTTTTTTGGAAAATACTTTTCGCCTCAACAAAATAAATTTGTGATCTTATAAATAAGGTTGCAGCCCAATTTTTGATGTAATGCAAGTTGTCAGCTTGCAGAAAATTAAACTTTTCTTCGTTTCAAAATAGATTTTATTATTAATGGAGGATATAAATATTTTAAAGTTTTGTTTCGAAGATTGCAGAGAATAAAATTTCTGTTGAAACTACATTTCATCTGAACAATATGAGATATGATAAGAGACAAATTAAATCTCTGCTGAAACTTATTTTCGTTATAGAAGAAATTTTATAAACTTATTTTAACTTAATTGTGTTTCCATATTCACTACCGCCTCTAAATGATTGAGATTTTTGCTCAGAATATCTTTCATTTCAACAGATAGATTTTATCAAAGCTATTAATTTCAATTTTCTGAAACATTCTCTTGGTTTTATCAAATAGCTTATGAAAAATTGAGGATTTTTCAACAGAAAATTTCTATCTCTGTTATCACCAAAATTTCAAATATTCTTGTGATTGTTCTTAAACATTTTTCTGGAAGTTGAAGAGAATTTTCCAAACAGATCAAAGAGTTTTGTTTGTACTGTCACAATATCACAGCAAGTTGAGGAGAAGTTCATTTTGAAGCATTTAAGCATCATTTTTGAGATTGTATTCAATTGGAACGGGAACGAATCACACTTACAGCTTGGGAAATAAAGAAAATCACGAATGCTGCACCTCTTTCTCATTCTATCTTTTAGAGAGGCAGTAGTGAACAAATCTGTAGACAGCAATTCAAAGTATAGAAATGAAATTCAATTACTAATTAAAAGGGTACAGAATTACAACATTGATATATTATTTCTTCTTCATATTTATACCCTTTCCATTAATTTCTTTAATGAGAAACAAATTGTGGAAAAAGTTTAACATTTTTTTCAATAGTTTTCAAATTTGAATAATATAATTTTCGAGTCAAATTATTTTTGGCTTCGGTAACCTCCAGTCAACTTAGTTTTTCGAGAGAGCAGCAACCTCTATGAAAATAACAATATGGAATATCTACAGTTTTCCAAAGATAATTTGTCAAATTCTACGGGAAGGTTAAGTGGGGTTCAGATTTTAATTTTATGTCTCTTTTATTGAATTCATTCATGAGATTCAAATTGTGAAAAAAGTTCATCAAAATTTTCTCCAAACGTTTTATGAATTTAAATAGTAAACTTTTCAGGTATGAAATATTAGATATAGCGTAATACCTTTTAAAGGTTGAGTGAAAGAGAATTGATTTATTCACAAAATCTCAGCATAACTACATCTACAACTTTCCTCCTCAAAGAAAGCTAACCTAAGATAATTCGTCATAATCTATGATTAGCGTTAGATTCTTTATGAGAGGGGGCAACTTATTGGTTGTTGGTTCTGTAAGGCTCCTTCTGCTAGTCAACAACTGATGCAACTATTTTTCTGCTTGCTTTAAAATATTATAATGCATTCCCCATTTTATGTATTATAAGCAAAAATAGTTATCAGCGTGTCATCATCGAATTCAAGTTCAAAAAATAGAATTAAGCTTAGCTCATACGTGTAATATAAAATGCTCATAAAATGTAGAATTTTTAGTGAAAGACTGTATTTTCCTGCCATTCATGCTTCATTAGATGCAATGTTGTTGTTGATGTTGATATATATTTTATTGGTTTTTCATCCGTCCTAATAACACAAGAATCGCTGGATCTTTTGATAAGATACTGGTTGTAGATACCATTGAATACGAATATCGAAAACGATTCGAAAAAAATGATGAAAAGCGATATATGTTTACGTTACTACATAGGTTGTATTATTTTGATCATCTAAAGAAGTATCCAAGCAGGCGGCAACTAAAATATTATAACGTTTAGCTTATTTGAATGTTCAATAATCAATTCATTGAAATTTCATAAATTTCCTAGGTATTTATGATTAAATAGTATTCCATCCTGCTTGGATCAATGGACGAAGCATTTTTTCAAATAGTTCAGGAAAATTGTTTTTGAAAAAATGGCTATGAAAGAGAGGGTGGCAAGGTTTTTGTATATATATATAATAACTGAAGTATATGTGGGTGTGGTAATAACTAGATAATTTAAAATTAGTAGAAAAAGGAATGTTTCTTAATTAGGTTTGTTTGAGGACATTCAGAAATAATAGTGTAGTTTGCAAGTTGATAAAAATAAGTCTAGTAGTTCATTGAGTTTGGAATGGCGTATAGAAAATATATTTTCAAATATTATCAGTACGATAAAATTGCAAAATTTACTAAGAAGAAACAAATAGATATTTATTTGTCCACAAATAATTCAACAATTAGTAGTTAAGAAATTATCAAATAAATACTTAGACGACAAAATTTCCGATATAAAGTTTCAGCTCTCAGATCACATTCAGTTAACTCGTTCATAGATCTCAGAATGAGTACAGCATTCAAATAAATTTTATGGCATTAGATATCAATTTGGAAAACTAGAAGAATTATAGTATCATTTGAATACTTGAAAGAATGAAATCGTTTTACTCAAAAATAAAACGATTGTCGACTAACGGAATGTTTTCGTTAGTTTCGTTTATCTATATTAAAGACATCAAAATCATTGAATAATGGGTATAAATATTTTTCACTTTCTAAAGCTCTAATCACATAAATTTCACGAGGTTCTGTTAATAACATATATCTAAAAATAACCAAAAATTATAATATTTAACTGTTTTTAGAATTTTTTATGATTAACGAGATAAGTAACGTGTAAACACCCCTATGACAAGATTATCATGTTAAATTTACTTTTGAGAAGAACTTCTAAATAAGACGAATTCCCAGACAAATTGCCCAATTTTTTTTGTCTGTCTTCATCAAAAACGGAAAGTCCAAAAACAATAGCCTAACTGTAATTGAAAATTTGTTTTCATCAGGAGCTCGATCTTCATCTGAAGTATTTATATATCATCTATTTTTTTGTATTCTTAATAATACAATTAAAATATCGCAGATTCTGGGCCCACTATAGAAGCTTTAATGTAAATTTATTAATAAATAAAAATTATAAATATAAAAGAGAGAATATCGTTAGTCAAGAGTTTTTCATTAAAATTTTCCTGCTCTTTGAGAATTCTTTTTGTCTTTTTGATCATTTCTAAATTATTATGTGCGATCTACAAAGATCTTTCTAAATTATATTGATTGATTCCTACAATTTTCTATGTACTGTTAGAATATTTATATAAATTTTTAGATGTGCTTGTATTCATTTATCGTTCATATTGTCTACAAGCACCAACTTCACAAGAAAAACTCCGATTTGAACTTGTGAACTAAGTTAATTCAGTTGAATCACAGTGTAACGTAATTTCATTTGTGAAGAAATTCACTATAATACGAATATGCTGAATTCATTAATTATTCAGTTGAGCTCTATTTTATTGTTTATAACAAATAAGATTTTTGTGAGTCACTCCTTACAACTTTCCCTCTCTATCTGTGAAGTTTCACTCGAAGGAGTTCGACCATTTTGAAAAAATGTTCAAAACGTACACTAGGGCACTAAGATTTCTTATAAGATGAATCGGCCAGGTCATTTCATGAAATATCCTCAAAAAAACCTAAATTTGAAGGTTGAGTTCCTTTTGATGTGAATTGTTTTCCAAATTACGGCACTGTTTTACACAAAATATTATTCGACTATATTATAATGAATACTAACAAAAACCTAGCCTATCCACGTGTGCATCAACCCAAATCTGTGATTCGCCTGAACTAAAATTATAATATCATTATGAAAGATGGACGTTTACCCCCGATTTTGTCGTGTGCCTGTAGAAGTTACGTGTTTCTTCAAATTATATACGCTTACTCGTGAATACCAAACTTAGAATTGAGATAACAAAGAGCAGTTGCCATTTTCCCTGAAAATAAAATTATAAGAAAACTTCCCGAGAGTATGTTGCACTGTAGATAGAATTATAGTGAAATATACATATCTATTCTGTAGATAAAAATGTAGAGACTAAGATTTACATAGAGTATATAAATGAGAAAATTATTGTACATAACATTTTGGGCACTAAGGTCTCAGCAGATCTTTAATGTAAGTGCCTGATTTTATTTTGCGTTACCTTTGTGATATTTATAGAATATATATCATTTTTGTGATTAACTTCGAAGCATCTATTCATAGCTAGTTTATTCTTGGATTCATCAAATTCTTTCTTACGTATTAAATATTTTTAATAACTGGAACAAAGACAACAATATTTAATTATTTTTTGGCATTTCTATTTCTAAACAAAATAATAATTACGTTAACCATAATTGCGTGATATTTTATATTTGATGTCGATCTTAATTTGGACCACATGATATTTGAATTTGACATATTCTTAAATGCAAAAGTTCTCAAGGCAATGTTGTTGAATACATCAAGCTTCCACATTCTTGTTGTTTTGATTGTAAAAGAAAAAGAATTTATTCAAGATACATGTTGTTCCCCAAGTTTGCTGTTGTTTGTTAAATAATTCTCAAATAGTTAAGTTTCGCGGGTTCCAAGAAATGGGTAGAAATTAATATTATTTCTTCAAATATCTAAGAATCATTTTTCACTTTCTTCTCCGAAATCTTTTTATGGCACTTAAGTGTCAAAATGATGTACATCAATTCCGGATCATAGAAATTCATAAAGTATGTTCACTTTTACTGACTGCAAAACAAGATAAATATTTTTATATACGAATTCATGGTGGTAAATTTTGAGAGAAATAGGTAAAAGTTTTGTGTTATTATCACAAATGAATATTTAAAATGGTTTCTTCCTATGTAAAATCCATCCGAAACTATTGATGAAATGAGGTGATACGCTAAAAATTGCTGTTTCACATATTGAATAATGACTCTGATGGAATCAACTTTGGAAGAGAGTGAATAAACAGTCATAGTTTCCCTATACAAATTTGGTCCATGTGCAAATATCCTGTGCGTTCTTCACAAACTATTAATTTGCATAGAATGACATTTTGCTTTTCAATAGCTTCACCAGGTATTAATATACGAATCAAAATAATTCTTGAAAGTAATAGAAAAACAGAAAGCAATCTGTTTTAAATTCTGATAAAATAGTCAGTTTATCGAAGGCATTTTTATGCCATTATTTTTACATTCATCCACATTTTCTGGAATCCATAATCTTCCACGTTTTATATATATATATATATATATATATATATATATATATATATATATATATATATATATATATATATATATATATATATATATATATATATATATATATATATATATATATATATATATATATAATTTTAGTCATCTATGTTACCAACTCGCATTCTTTACCCTGAGAGAATTTATGTGCTACGTATTTTAATGTTAATGTATTTTTTCATTAAAATTTTAATTAAATATATTCGATTCATGCCTTGGGAACTAACGAATATAAGAATTGATTTCCATCCAATTCGTCATTATATATATATATATATATATATATATATATATATATATATATATATATATATATATATATATATATATATATATATATATATATCCATTATAAGATTGAATATAGCTAACCAGATTCAATATATCTGAAATTGAATAAAATGTAATATTTTAACGGTTACTGAATTTTATAAAAATATTTAATACTTTAAGATTAAATAAATTTTTCAGTTCTATTCAAAAATTCATTCCTAACTTTCACAACTTGTATACATATCTTCCATCGTTTTGTAAAGCTTTGCCGTGCTTCAGTTCAATACAATATTCCTTCCTAGAATATATATAGCTTTCTTAACTTCATTCTTTGTAAATGATTTCAGATGTTGCATAATATATTTGTTATTCAATATTTCTGCTTAAAATTCGTAATTGGGTTTGATATTCAAACCCCAGTGAATAAAATATCGAACAGATAAAAGTAGGTAGAAGCTGTAATAACTCACAATTTCTTGTCATCTTCATTAAAAGTATATGTTATGATGATGATATTGCATTGCCTCTAAACTTATCTTCGAATATAGCAAGATAGTGATAGCCTACCGGATAACAAATCTGCAACCACCAAAATATCAATGAAAAATATGTTATGATCAAATTTAACTTTTAGAATTATGTAAAAAGACGATGTTCTGAGATGAAAAGGAAAGAAGAAACAATTTGCTAGACACTGCCAAAATATCAATTGGAATCTTTACAAGCAACAAAATTTTGATTATAGTGAATATATACATTCGTTAATTTTTAGCTTTTCAATCATTTGTTGGTTGCATTTCTGTATTATCCGGTATAATTCAATTGAAATGTTAACAAATAGTTCGAGCGTCAGAGATGAATTAATCATACATCACAAAGTGGGTATTTCTGTTAAAAACAGTTTTTCTGCATAAACTGATGTATCTTAATATCCACTATAACATTCCTAGTGCACTGAGAGAGAATTTTTTTTTAAATTGAAAGGAAATTGTTCGTGTTATCTTCCTTATCATTTCCAACTTCGGTTTCATCTATACAATATCTGAGAATCCAGATATTTTGAAACTTAACTAATTATTAGCCTTCAGCTCAAACGTTGCCTTTTTTTTCGCCCTTAAGAAAAAGGCGAATCAAATCACATAACGAATCGCATTTAGATAAGAAATTCTTCTTGACATTTGAAATTTTATGACATTGAACGCACCCAAGTGACACGTTATACATAACAGTATACGAAAGTTTTCACGAAAGATGGCTTTTTTCCAGTGAATCTCAAATGTTCTTCATAACCTAACTTATTGCAAATTGTAGAATTAATTTTTCGCAAATAAAAGTAAAACTCAAGCTCGAGTAGAAAATTGTTGAATGTTATATTTTATATCGATCGATGCAATGCTTTTCGATATATAAATGTTGTTTAGGGAAAACTAGAAAGTATCGACCTTTTTCTGAAATTAGAAGAATTCGAAATTCTTTGGAAGATGTTTTTGAAAGCAGATGTTACATTTCGACAGATAATCTGGGAGAAACAAATTTGGTTTTTTTTTTGAATTGAGGCGATTTTATTAAATAAGTGCTCGAAAATAATACAAGTCTTTTCAGCCACGTTTTTTCGAACATTTCTTCAATAAGGAAAAAACATAAATTCAGAGTCGATTTTGGAGAGTCAAAATAGATATTATGTTATTATTATGTATTTTTATTGTGATAATACGATTTTTGAGGAAGAAACTACTACAAACTTTTAACTTTTTAATTCGGAAATTGACTGTCACATTTCGAGAGATAGTCGTAAAAAAAGTTTATACTAGTTTCTTCCCCAAAAAATCGTATTTTCACAATAAAAATATATTGTAATAATATAATATCTAGTTTGACTCTCCAAAATCAAGTACTGAAGCTGAAAAATTTATATTAGCTTCGAATTCATGTAGGAATGCCAAAAATCAATTTTCGTAACAGCTCTTATCGAGAAGATAAAAGTGAAAGAAATGTTCGAAAAGACTTAGCTGAAAAGTATTATTTTCGAGCACTTATTTAATAAAATCGCCTCAATTCAACAAAAATCCAAATTTGTTTTTCCCGGTATATCTGTCGAAATGTAACAGCTGCTTTCAAAAACATCTTCCGAAGAATTTCGAATTCTTCTAATTTTAGAAAAGGGTGGATACTTTCTAGTTTTCTTGAACAACACTTAGAGCAACGTTTATTTATGAAGAAAAATAGGAATGGCTTAGTTGGAAATGGTATTATAGTAGATCCCTTTATGCAGAAGAACTGGATCTGACAAGAAAATTTTGTTTATTTTTAATGGCGCTTTGGTTGAAAGTATATGAATCTATAATATACTATAATAAAGTGTAGATAGTACTCGTTTGAAATTCTAGAATATTTACAGCGATTGTTGTTGAAGTATCTTCAAAATATCTTGAATATATCGTGAACCAAAACGAAAAACAAGAAATAGGGACTCAAGAGATAAAAAACTAAAGTAAGCATATCGATTTTGCAGACGATAATTTTGAATAATTGAATTTAATTCAGTAGTACCTCACTTGTACATGTTTTAATTTTTAATTTTAGTAGAAAGAGCCAGAGGCAAGAGTGAGAATAAATTAGATACTTCATACTATATTCATTAGTTGGTAATAATTTTGATTCACGGTGTATAAAAATTAGCACATGATTCTTACAAATCGCTAGACTAAGTAACTCACACTCTAGATGACTATATCTTAGCCTTTTCTATATATATATATATATACATACATATATGAAACTGACAAAATAGATTATGATTTTTGCGAAAATATTATGAAATTTTTGGAATTGTTCAATATGGGAGTTTGACAGCTTCAGAAGCTTGTATTGTCATTCAAGACATTAATATACGAAAATTTTACACTTGTTATTTATTGTAAAGATACACCCATGTAAGAGTAAAGATGAAAATTTCGGAGATTAAGATTGTTAATGGTATATTCTGTAGATTGTTATTGCTAGAGAATTTTTATCATTAGAGTAATATGATATCAAAATACCACTAAAATGGTAAGTTACTTTTTGCCGACAATATAATATGTATATTGAAATGATTTTTATTGATACCTTTCCAAATAATGATCTTAAAATAAGAAATACAGCCTGGACGAAGGAACCGTTTATTTCTTACCAATTATTTCATACTGGCTTTATCTAGGTGTTTAAGCTAATTTTCCTCAATTTTTTCGATATTCACATCGTTTCGGGTTTTTTCCTCACGCAATGCATCTTTTAGAGGAGTAAACAGATGGAAATCAGATTACGTCAAATCGGGACTCTGAAAGGGATAAAGCAGCACCTACCATCCCGTTTTATCGTTCTTTCACGAGTTTGTTGCGCTGAGTATTGGCATGCGTTGTCTTACTGAGGAATCGGAAAACGGCGATTCACCTATTTCTAGCAGCAAAAATTATTGAGATGGTACTCCAAATATTCTGTGTGAGATTCAATTTTTTCAGGTGTTTCAGTTAGAAGACGAAACCAAAGAATAAAAGTTGTGTATAAGGCCTCTGAGGTCCCACATATGAATAACAGTTATTTCGGTAGCTGAAGTTTGAATGCTTCCTAATCATGGTGAGTGAAATTAATTTTTATCTCATTTACTCCTGACCAAATTTATAGCTATTATTTTTAACCATTGTTGCATATTACATGTCTCCTAAGAACTAAGATAGATAGATTAGATAGATTTATTGCCACCAAAAAATGAAAATTACACAGCACGTCAAAATATTGAAAGATAAAAGCAACAACAAGCATTTGAAAAAACATGAAGGAATGAACTCTCACAATCTAAAAACAAGTTCAATAAAATTATCTTGGTTGGAACATCACAAAATCATTGCTCATCTCAAAAATTCAAAAAATTGAATAAGCAGCTTCCTCCAGCAAAAGCTCATGAATTCTCCTTCTGAACTGTTTATCAGGCGATGCTTTCAGCTCTCCAGGAAGCTTATTATATAGTCGTACTCCCCAATATTGCTAGGAATTCTGCATGTTGTTTCTCATATATAGTGGTGTTAGGTATTGGTTTCTATATCTGATATTGAAAGGATGACTGTCGCCGTTTCTAGGGAAGGTGATCTTGTTTTGGTGAATATTTATGAGGCACTCGCTTATATACAATGATGGAAAGGTACGTATTTTTTGCTCTGTAAAAAATGGTCTGCAGGAGTCCCTATTGCGAAGCCCAAACATGATTCAATTGCGATGTCGTTTATATAAATTATGAAAAGCAGGGGTCCCAGTACCGATCCTTGCGGCACTCCAGTGACAGAGTCAAGCTCGAAAGAAGTCTCACCATTTCAATGGACCCCTTGCTGTCGTCCGTTAGATAAGACTCAAGCAGTTTTAAAACCGAAATTGGGCATTTCCATCAATTTGTCATTATCCATATTATCAATAATGACTTTTATTGCCTCCATCATTGCAGTTGTAGTGCTCTTTCCTCTTCTATATCCGTGCTGGTTTCTGTTAATCAGGTTCTTTGTCTCCATCCAATCCAGCATTCTTGTCTTTATGACGCTTTCAAATGTTTTTGAGGTTCATGGCAATATTGCGATCGGTAGTTTTCACAGCTTTCCTTGCCTCCCTTTCCTTTGTATATGGGAATTATTTTTTCCTACTTCAATTTCTGTGGAAAGTAACCAATATTCAATATTTGTGTTAAGATATTATATACATCTTCTGTAGCTTTAGGCTTTAGCGACGTTATTGTTTTCATAATTTCGCACTCTGTGCACTCGAAGAAAAAAGAAGGTTTTATGCTATATGACCTTGTGTATTGAAGTTTTGTATTAACTCCACAGGATGTTTTAGAAAGTTCCTCATATATCTTTTGCCCCATGTTTGCATAATAGGAATTCAAAGCATTTACACTCAGTTTAGAGTTGACTTTTTCACTATGCTATCTATGGTTTCTCAATTGAATAAAATCTAACTGATTCTCAACAAGCCAGGTTTCTGTTAGACACATCACATCTATATTTCTTTCCTTCAAGTGCAAATTCAATTGTTTCATTTCGTTCGTCAAAGATTGCACATTATAGTTAAGCATGGTGAATGCTTTATTTTTTGAGTTTAAGTGAATATTCTGTTCTGTTCCTGTAACGCTTTGATGTCGATTTTGTGTGCCTTGAAAGTCGTCCAAATTATTTTCTTGAAATTGGTCAATAATGGTATCAGTTGAGTGTATTTGCTTCTCCTTGAGGTTCTCCAAAAATTTTGCCTTCCATACGGAGTATATTTTTGAACCTTTACGCTACTATATGGAACTTAGAGAAGCTTGAACCGACACTTTAAAACTTCGATACTCTCCAGACTTCACAGTCAGTCCCTCGCAATGGACTGCGAAGTTTACGTTTAATATAGCCAGTTATGTTTTTAACGCTGTTTCTCTTGTAAATTTTTATCACTATTATTTCAGATTTCGGCATATATGCCTTAAGTTGGTTAGTCTCATTCAAATTTCCATATATTATGTGATTCTTTTTTTTGAAGTCGTATTGAAAGTTCCTGTTACCGTTCTCGCCTGAAGGCCTTGCATCATCTCTGTGATATTTTAACTCATTTTTCGTTGTTACCTCCCCTACTAAAACAATTTCCACTTTCCATGGTATACCTTTGTCCTGTCTGTTCCGACCAACTTGATCTTTCATTGCGATTTTCCTTCTTAGAGATTTTGACATTATCTGTGCTTTTTCCCTTACCTATGGCTTTGGGCAAAGTCATGTGTTACAACGTTTCCAGAATTTTTCACCACTCGATTTGTAGTAGGGCTGTAATGTGAGTCCAATTATTGTCTCTTAGGTAGGGTTATAATTCTTTGTGTCGATTTTGGGTTCGCCATGAAGAAGGACTTTTTCTTCATCAATTCGTCCGCTTTTCCTTGCAGCTGATCATTCTTTACTTCTCCACTGGTACCTTTATCTGATGCGGTGGTTTAAATATTGAGGTTGTTCAACATGATTTTTCGAGGGATTGTCTTTGGCTGACTTGCCATTGTGAAGAACATCTAGCAACCTCAAAAACAAACGGCTTGATGTTACTTATTTGACGTCACTGATTATAAATATACCCTCTTTTTTTCAACAGCTCTTGTGTAAGAGTTATAGCTTTTATTAAATAAACACCTAATTATCGTAATAATTTGCACCATCAGCACTAATAAAAAGAATTTATGTTCATTGTTTGTTAATAATAAAGATAAAACAAAATTATTAGATAGAAGCGGAGTGTATAAAATATACTGTAGTGAATGTGAAACATTCTATATAGGCCAAACCGGAAGATAAATCGAGAAGAGAGTTGAAGAACATAAAAGATCTATTCTCCAAAATAAAAATTCTACGGGTTTTTTGGACCACTGCATCAACAAGAATCATTTCATAGATTTCGATAATATCGAACTCATACATTCAGGTAATAAAGGAAAAAGAATGGACATCTTAAAGATTATTGAAATTACGTCCGCTTATAGGAAAAACCAACCAATCTGCAACGACCAACTATACTTCAATTTACCTCCTATTGTGAATGCTGTTATACATAAGTGAAATCACTCATTTTGAATTCCGTATTGTATTACTTTTGATAATGGGCTAAAAACCCGAAACATATGTCGAGTATTTTTAATTAATATTTGTGAAACCTTTGCCAAGTGATAAACGAATCCTTTATTCATTATATTTCACCAAGTTTTAAGCGAGAATTCCATACATAATAATTTGCTGTTAATTGAAAAAATGTTGATTAAACTTGCTATAATTTGATATGGCATCGTCAAAAACAGTTTTTGTGAATGATTTAAATCATTTTTGTTTTGTGGAGAGTATATATTTAAAGAATACCGTTCAAATGTGAAAGAGTTGGTAGGTGGAGAAGTAGCATTCGCTACGTGACGAGTCTTGGGTTCCTCAAAAGTTTTTATTTAAAACATGCGTTGAGTTTCTACGTTTATGGACAAATAAGAAAATAAAAACTTTCCGGTACAAAATTGCTATGATCTGGAAGAAAACCCATGATGACTGCTATTTCGGTTTGGTGAACACAACTGGCATGAACCGAAAAAATTAAGCAAAATGGGAATATCCTATCATACAATCGGCACATAGACGAATTCCGAGTCACCCATGCTAATGTGTCACAGCAGAATTGCCGAAATTATTTAAACAAGATTATTTGAACGACCTAATCAGAGATCTGGTACTCTCAAAGATTACCGCCCTAAAGAACAGAATTCCTAAAAGACTTTGACTAAGAAGATGAGTTTGTATTTTGTAAAGATGATTAATGGCTGCAATGGAATATTAAGTTTGGAATGAATGGCATTTGTTCAGAGATTCATCAAAACAGAGTCTAAAATGTAATAAGAGAAGAATATACATCTATCGCTTTGGTTTTGGACAAAATTAAGTATACAGAAAATAACTGGTTCATATGTGTTGATTTAAAAATGGTCCACTTTGTTTTAGGCTAAGAAAATGATTATACAAAGTATCTCTACTTTTTCTGCTTATGGGATAGATGGTAGAGTTGAATATCAACACTTGGTTAAAAAGGATTGGCCTACTCGGATAGAGCCAATTCCAGGACAACAAAACGTGATAAATCCACCTTTGTTATCAACGAATGGCATAATATTGCAACCATTGCATTCTAAAATTAGGGCACATGAGAAAATTTGTTAAATTTCTTAACAAAAAAATTTATTTTTTACGTTTCTTGTCCCAGAAATTCCTAAAATAGATTACATAAAAGATGAAAGCAAGCATCTTTGATGGGCCACAAATCAAATCATTTATAAAATACATAATTTTAACGGAAACTATAACAGAGGTTGAAAAAATAGCAAGAAATGAGTTTTTTTGGCTTGTTCAGAATCTTTTGGGAAATAAGAAAAGTTCTAACTATTCTCAACAACGTTGAACAACTAATGAGTCACTTTCAAACGGTTCGATGTAACATGAGGATATATTTTCATCACAATCACCTATTTACCATCTAATCTTGGGGATCTAAGTGAATGAGCGAGCGATTCCACTAGGATCTCAAACTATGGGAAGAACGATATAAGGCTACTAGAACGCACACATGATGGCTGACTATAGGTGGAGCATTCAGAACAGCTCACTGACTACAACATCGTCATTTAAAATTAAGCTAATATCATGTACCATTACTCAATAATCAGAATATGTTGTGCGGTGTAATAATTGTGAAACTTGAATGTATCAAAGTTAGTTAGAATCGTTAAGCCTTGTTTAGTTAGTTTAAACAAAACGTGAAATCTTTATTCTAATTTATAATATGCCAATATGGTGTTTCATTGTGGTTTTTGTAACGGGAATATCACAGCTCCGTATTGATAATTTTCATAACTACTATATATGTACAGACCAAAATCTCCAAGTAATAGTTGACAGAAGTTTAGAAAAACTAAATTTGATCGTTTTATTTGGAAAAAAACTCCTGACAAAGGACCATTACATTAATTTTCTACACAACGAATTACTTTTAATTCAAGAAGATATTACTTAGAATCTAAATGTTATTTATTATTAATTAGATTGAGGGGGTCGTTACTTGATGAAAGTAGATATACATAGTTTCAATGAAACAAAACTATGGTATTTAGATTTTCACTAAATTACCAAAACTATTGCCGGTTTCACCACACTGTGGCTTCATCAGATAGATATCTGATGGAAGAGATGAAAATCTTAATGCCATAGTTTTATTTCATTGAAAATGTGTTAGCTATTAACACGATGGAGGAATCCATAATTCTACGAATCAGAAAGGCAGTAATGATTAGGAAATATGGACATGCTGCAATCAAGCGGGCATCAATTGAATAAGCACAAAATGTTGAGTAGTAAATGGTGGTATTTTTAAACATTTAAAAGAACGCAATGATGAATAGTAATAAGATTATGAGCTGAATTATAGAATTTTAAAGGTGTTGTAATTTTTTTGTTTTTGGAATGTCTGCAGATAGTTGAAAGCTTCTCCCCACTTCAATAATGTTATTCTGCTATTTTTGTGAAGAAAAATTAAAATAATCAATAAATTTTGATGGTATTGTTTCGAAATTGGCCTGTTTTCAAATGCTTCAAAAAACAAATTTTTTTGAGAGAAAAATGTCGTAAAAATGATTTTTTCAGTCTAAAATACATACAGTCCAGCACGAAAAAAAATATGTTATAGTTTGAAGAAATCCTAATAGTTTGAAATTTGAAGTACTTTCAAATTTTAATAATTAGTGAGCGACAAAGTCGAACGACTTCGAACGGCAATAGTTCTTAGATTATATGGTTAAATTTGAGAATATAGCAAGTCTTTTCTGCTGAAAATTTAGGTTACAAGCTGTATTCATATGTATTCTGGTGAATTCACCTATCAACTGAAAACTTTTCATATACGTTTATGCCAATGTTTTTTTCCAATTCTCGATGCACGCTAAATGGTCACAGCAGGTATAACCTTCAAAACGCGCACTGATTACGTTGAAATACCAGACTGAAAACTGTGTCCTGGGAGTAGCCTTCTGAGTTTGAAGAGAAGCCAATCACACAGAGCTTAATTAGTCAATCAGTCGTTGTGAAACGATCTGCATTAAGTTTTTGTTACGAAGAACGTATGCAGTATGGTCGGTACATTATCGTGGTGCAAAAATCTTGAATTTTCGGTCCATAATTCTTACCTCTTTTTGCGTATAGCTTCGCGCAAACGACGAATAACGCTCAAATAATATACCTTGTTAACAATTTGTCTGGGCGGATTAAATTCATAATGCATTTCATCACGATAATTGAAGAAAACCATCAACATGACCTTCATTTTTTAGTGAGTTTAACGTGAATTTTTCGGTCATGTCCCATTTTTGGAACGATGCCCGAATGGTCGGATATTTTTGGGTCGTAAGCATAGCTCCAAGTCTTGTCGCCTTAATTATGGATATCGTTTCACACTTCGAGATGTCTTTTTTCGAAAATATTGAGCATTTTTGGGACCAGACGAGATTTTACATTTTTGGGACAAAATGGTTTTCACTGATCCTGCCGAAATTCCAATTATAACAGTAAAGTTACAATTCAGCTGTCGAGAATTATAGAGTATTAATTTCTTATTTGATTGACGTGTTTTACCAGTAGATAAGGATGGTTGTCCGGAACGTTTCAAGTCATCAACCTGATCTATGCCTTGTTTTCTCATGCTTGTACCTTTTATAATAACCTCCCTTCGTAATAGTCGAATCAACAAATGCCTTCTGCAATATTCTGAATATTTCTGCAGCCGATTCTTACAATGTCTGATTCGTCATAATGGTCGTTTGAAAACAGAAGCATAAGTAGGTGACGAATGATGAAATTGAATGAAATTTGTAACAGATATCATTAATAAAAAAACCAATACAAAAATAGGATTTCGTCTGAATCGGTTAGCCCGCAAAATAAGTAGGTAAAGATTTATTGCTTGTTTGTGCCACGTTTACACTTGTCAAATCATAACATATATACTCCAAAAGTCAGGATATGATTTTAAGACATCAACACAATCAACACTTAGTAAAATAGAAAAACGTCAAATGACAGAAAATAGTGGTTATCTAATCACTAGATCACAAAATTGAGTTACTTAAAAATTCGTCTACACTGTAAAATGCGTTCCGTAATAGCATCAATTTTGCCACCGTCCCGATCTGTCTGAAAGGTAAATTACGATTGAGCTGAGGAAGGGCATTCATGAAAACTCTGTTTAAATAATTATCAGATTATCTACAGGACTCCAGTCGCTAGAAATCTATATGGATATGATTCTGCATACGGGTATTATAATATCCATGAACATTACTATTTTCGCGTTTCTTCCCGAAAAAAAAAGAAGAAGCTTATTTCATTGCTTCATCAGGTAAGACACTCACACGAGCCCTTATAAAGAAAATACATTTTTATATTTCACTAGCAACTTGATCAGCTCGTGCTTTACAAGTAACAAAACCCAAAGATGTAACAACATGACCATTTTGAATCCCTCGATCTTTATGAGTAGTATTTTTTCGTTCTATTGTCATTTAAACCAAGACCGTTTGCACTGAACCACTTTAGAATAGAGCTCAGGGTGTCCGTCAAAGTGGTTCCCTGATGGTCAGCATTAATGCCACTTCTAGTAATACTTGTATTGTCAACAAGAGGATAAGATTTTCAGCACCAACTGATTGCACTAAATCATTGCTATTTATCAATGCAAGCGGCCTTGGTTTAAATGTCAATAGAACTAAAAACTTATAAAATTAAATTAAATCAAAATTATAATTACAAAATAATGAAGGGATAAGAACTGGCCCATTGGGAACCCCACTAATGTCCTCAGCACGACAAGAAGCTGTTACATCTCATTTTATCAAATCGATAAAATTAATTTCAAATTATGGACCAATATATGAGGTAACAAACAATCAAAAGCGTTCCCACCATATATCGACTCAAGATACGTAATAGTGCACTCAACGCATGATTCGTCGACCTGTTCTTACCATACTGCCCCATGAAGGAGAGCCCAGAGCCCTCCAAATAATCCATAATCTGCGCCTTCAAGGAAATCTCAAAGATCTAAGAAAATATAGGTACAATAGTTATAACTATTGTACCTATATTTCCTTAAATAAATCTAACCTAGCCTATAGTAATTTGATCATCCATCGAACCTCACTTGTGTACCGGTACTACTCAGGAAACCTTAAGTGATCTAGGAAAAACTCCCTCATTGAAGCACCTATTGAAGAGTCTTGTGAGGGGGCAGATAGGGATGACACTTTTATCTGAATTAGTATTCTAACCAAAGTGATTACTTCCTCTTATATTTAATAATATATTTATAGCATTCCTAACCTGTATAACTCTATTATGTTTAAATTAAAATGACGCGTTATAGCCAATCACGCACCCGGTGTGTTTGAGATGTCTTCAAATGATATATTCGGGAATATTTTTTTAATACGCTCAGGAATATATGAAAGGAATTCAATACCTCAGCATCAATGCCTAGTTTTCCAAATATTTGTCATACATTTTCTGTTCGACTGCAGTATTTCCCAGGATGCTTTATTGTTATTGTTTCGAGATAATATATACTCATTATATGCTAGAGTCTTAGTTGTCCTCGAGATTTTCCAGTAGGAAAATCTGGTGAAGGATAAGGTCCTGCCAATATCAACACTATTTGGAAAAACGGAGTGCATTCCAGCTGTCAACCTAAGCCCCTCCCTTTCCTTTCTAAACCCATCTGTAAACAACCTAACTTAACCTTACCCTTTCCTTTCTAAACCCTTCTGCAGACAAACCAATCTTTCATTCACAGTTTAAATTATAAATACACCTTAGCTTTGCCCACTAGTTATAGTAGTGAAAGTTCTTTTCTGCCTACCTCATAATTAAATCTTACCGTCACTGTTATTCAGTTACGCTTGAACTCATAGTTGGTAGTTTCAAAAATATAGTATATATCCCTTCATGAAATTCTGTCAATGAAAAATGTTTGCAATTCTTTTTGGAGTAATTTGTGAAATTTATAAAAAGGCCTAATTCGTTCAAAGCAGAGATATTTCATTGTGAATACCTATCTCACTTGGTTATTTCAACAAACACAAAGGCCATCGATTTAATTTATCTGTAGTTGTCAAAGAAATAAATTATCCCATGTCATTCCCTAACAACGTTTCCTCCTTCATCAATTAATTCAGCAGGAAAATGGAATTAGAAATGTGGTTGTCATGAACCTTTAGTGAACAATATATCGTCCACTATAGAACCGCCCTTTTATAATCTTGTATCCTTTGTTTGTTTAATTTCTCAATCTATTCATCGAAAATAATTTTCGTTATACCGTTTTCATTACTGAGGTGCAAATGAAATGTCGGATTTAATGGACAAAGGTAAATATAATTTCACAGGCTGGTAAAGAAAAGCTTTTTTCTGATTAACCCTCGAGGGATCGTACGGGGCAATGAAAACCTTACCAAAATACTGAATTTTATCGTATTCATATTATTCATTCAGTAACTCGAAAATATCGTCATCGAAGAGGTGTTGTATAGCAGATCTGATGATATTTTGTGGTGAATTTTGAAGACATGATAAAATCCAGAAAACTATTGCAAACTTTATAAGAAAGACTCATGAAGATTATCTTACAATAGAAACGAACACCCTAATCGAACCACGGGTTCCAAATATTGTGTGTGAGTTGTGTAATGAACATTAAAGACAATGGACAAGTGGTAAGCTTTAGTGCAACTACGACTTGGACTGAACTAAAAACCACATTGATGACTGTAATTATTGTGTTGTAGAATTACATGGTATAAATAAAGGGAAATGACATATTCTGAATCACCATTTGCCAAAATTGGTTTTCACACCAACATGAACAAAATAATGCTTTTGTTGGTTTAATCCTTTCAGGCATTCGGATAGATAGTATAACAAATTCTGATAATTAACATTTTTGGCAGATGAAAACCCTCATGCCTCAGTTCAAAACCGACACTAACAACAGTTCCGAATCAATAATTGTTCGGATATGTTCGTCATCATTTTGCTGGGACATTTTTGTTGTCACCTCATTTAAACGACGTAAATTATTTAGACATTCTTTTAAATAACATGCTAGAACTTTTGGAGGATATTCTACTAGCCAGTCGTCAGAATATGTGGCTTATCGAATGGCCGCCAAGGTCACCAGACCTGAATCCTTTAACTTTCTTTTTCTGGGGCCATCTAGGAAGCCAAGTTTCTGCTGTACCCATTAGGGATAGAGATATGCTGCTTGAGGGAATAATTTAATATTCTAATGAAATAAAAAACAATCTTCAAATTTATATCAGAATACAAATATTTCTAGTTTCGAGAACTAGATCTTGGATAAGAGTTAGTGGTCATCAATTTTAACAGATAATGTAAATAGTGCCTATGTAGTAAGGTTAATATTTTGTTTTAAATAATAAATTTAATGAATAAAAATTTTTATTTTGAATATATCGTTGCTCTTTGAGACCGTTTTTCTCGTTGCTCGCATAAAAAACTGAGATGACTATCTTTACGCATTTAATCTAATAAAAGAAGCGCAACTGAAAGAGAGGCTTTGGGATTGGCTATCTTTATTAAACATTTATGAAGGTACCTGAGCGTCGTTTGCACAATTACGAACAATACGAAGTCCTTCTTAGGGTCGCTTTCATTACTCGTGGGTCCCATTACCCTATGCTCCCCTACCACATAATAATATAACCTACCTAGATACATAATGAATCGTTAAAAGCCAAAACATTCGTAAACTTTTCGATTCATCGATATTGATATAGTTATTAATTACACAGTGCGTAAAAATGACACTTCAAAATTCTAACACGCGGGAGACATACCTAGTAAAGCTATATCGGGTACGCTGAATCCAGTGGTAACCACCGTTTTTGAAAGTTAGCTCTTGTTTAGGAGATATTCGCCTTTGAAGTTAGCTGATTTTAGTAGGGTTCGTCGCTTATGACTTCAGTACATTATATGCTTGTAATTCCCAAACCGTTCGGAATATCGCTTTACTGTCTTCGGCGAAATTTTAGCTATTGTCATGGCCAACAATTTTTCTGAATATAACAACATAAAAAACCTCATTCAAACACCGTTTCTCAACAAAATGTCCAAAAAACTCCATTTCTTTGCCATTTTTTCGTTAATTTTCGTCTAAATAATAGAAAAATCAAGGGAATTTCGCTTTAAAATCTTAAAATGAGAAAAAAACACATTTCCTATAGTTGAATCAAAAATTTAAACGCACAATCATGATTTTAACTCAAATTTCTCACAGATGTCACTGTTAATACATATTTATTAGTATTGTTACTGATGTTACTACGTATTTTGCTAACATATGTATTTGTGTGCCATTTTGATAGTCTTAGTTCTGATATTTCTTAATTTGACATTTCTTGTTGAAGTTTCTTTGTCTACACAAGTTATATATTTGGTAAAAATTTCAAAAATGAATTCGTGCAGTAAATTTAATAAATTTTGCTACATTTGTGGAAAGTTTACTATAATGATAAGCAAGCGTTCAATTTCTGAAGAAATTGCTGAATCGTACGCACAATATTTCAACCTAACTGTAATCAAAAAGATGTGAACTGGGCTCCAAAAATCGTTTCTACTGGTTGTGTCATAAGATTGAGTTGTGTCATAAGATTGAGTGGATGAAAAAGAGGTAAAATGAAATGATTTATCATTTATTTCAAAATTATATCAATGGAAGCTATTTACAGGTGAATTCCAATCTATGCCTTTTGGCATTCCAGTAATTTGGAGAAATCCTCAAGAACAAAATCCAGATGACTGTTTTGATGACGGATTGAAGAGAGCTAAAAAACGTAAAGTTGAAATCAGAGGAACTCGGTTTGTTCAGTTGCCGTTACCACATTCGGAATCCATTCCAACACCGAAAAGACCCAGTCCGACAGAAGAGTACATTCCATCTACTTTTGATACTATTGGCGAAACGTCTGCAACGGTTTATGTACCATCAAATGTATCTCCACAATGTAATCATGCCGAATTTTCTCAAAAAGATCTGGATAAAATTATTCGTCGATTGAAATTATCGCAGCGTCAGTCCTTTATTATGTCTTAGCACCTGATGTGAAAGTATGTGGAGCAATCGGCCGTCATAGACAGTTCACTGCTTTATTCAAATCCATCGAAGACAATTCATTCGCGTACTGCACTGATATCAAGGAATTTTTATTGAAAATGCATCAGGAGTATAAACCAGAAGACTGGCGTCTTTTCATCGATTCGTCCAAAAGTAGTCTCAAGGCGGTTTTGCTTCATGTCTCAAACTCAAAAAACACTGTCCCGATTGCCATCAGCACAAAAACGAAAGAAAATTACGAATCATTGAAAAAAAATCCTTGACTTGGTGAAATATGAAGACCATCGTTGGAAGATTTGTGCAGATTTAAAGGTGATAACTCTTTTGAGAGGAATGCAGACGGGATATACGAAAAACATGTGTTCTTTATGTTTATGGGATACTCGATATGCCGGCTACCAATATGCCAATAAAAGCTGGCCTATGAGACAAGGGTTCAGATTGCGTCGAGAAAACGTCGTTGAAATTCCACTTGCGCCAATCGAAAAAGTGTTGCTTCCACCTCTGCATATCAAGCTTGGGATTGTTAAAAATTTCATCAAGGCCCTAGATCCTGAAGGCAATGCATTCAATGAGTTGAAGCGAATTTTCCCAAGATTGAGTGGAATGAAAATAAAAGAAGGTTTGTGTGAAACTATACACATCATCGAAAATGTACTTGGAATTCATCGTGACGAAAACTGGCGCATACACGTTGGAAATATGCTCGTTGCTTTCCGTAACATCGGTGTAAAAATGTCTCTGAAAATGCATTTTTTACATTACCATGCAGACAAGTTTGCCGAACAATCACCATGTGAATCAGATGAGCATGGTGAACGGTTTCATCAGGTAAAGGCTTGAGCACTGGTATAGTGAAAAAACTTGATTCTCTATTAGGAGACATTTTCTGGAATTCACAGCAAGATGAAGATGGAGAAGAAGAAGAATGAACATGAATTTATATGTTTATTTGTTGAAAATTGTTTGAATTGGAATAGAAATTTGAGTTAAAATCATGATTGTGCGTTTAAATTTCTTTATTTAACTATAGGAAATGTGTTTTCTTTTCTTATTTTGAGATTTTGAAGCGAAATTCCCTTGATTTCTCTCTTATTTAGACGAAAATTAACGAAAAAAATGGCAAAGAAATGGAGTTTTTTGGA
Source organism: Cryptolaemus montrouzieri (assembly GCA_013387265.2). Lineage (NCBI taxonomy): Eukaryota > Metazoa > Arthropoda > Insecta > Coleoptera > Coccinellidae > Cryptolaemus > Cryptolaemus montrouzieri. Next base: position 110,774,263 of record JABFTP020000185.1, read on the forward strand.
CATTCTGTTAAGAAACGGTGTTTGAATGAGATTTTTTATGTTGGTATATTCAGAAAAGTTGTTGGCCATGACAATAGCTAAAACTTTGCGGAAGACAGTAAAGCGATATTCCGAACGGTTTGGGAATTACAAGCATATAATGTACTGAAGTCATAAGCGACGAACCCTACTAAAATCAGCTAACTTCAAAGGCGAATATTTCCTAAACAAGAGCTAACTTTCAAAAACGGTGGTTACCACTGGATTCAGCGTACCCTATATAGGTTTACTAGGTATGTCTCCCGCGTGTTGGAATTAGCACAGTGTTATTAAATATAACCAATGAACAAAATATAAATTACAGTAGAGTTGATTATCCGAACTAATTGAAGGGCATGCGTGTTCGGAAAATTGATTATATGATTTTCATATACCTATGGAAGTATAAACTTGAGTTTACCAATAAAAACTTCAATTGTTGATTGTAATTTATCTTTTATTACAATAATAAATAGGAACAACACAAAACAGTGTTCAAGGTACAGACAATTCATAATAGAACATGGGTTAAGTACAATCAACGCTTGATTGTATGCGGAACTGAGCCTAATAGGCCCCATACACATCGTTCTTTTTCGTCCATTTCTCGGTTTTTGGTTCGAGACGGCGTGTGAAACTTTTTGTGTATGGTGCAAAACCGTCCAGACCGACGGTTGGAATATCTATCGCGGTTTGATTTTTAGCTCATCGGTTTGTCGGTTCTCCTTCCAAACCGACAGTGTATGGCTATTTCGTGCAGACATTCTCGGTTTTCTTCATACTCAGAGGCGTTTTCTTCGCACAAATTGAGTTCACGGATATACAATGAATCAAAAACGAATGAACAATTCTTTGTTGAATTTATTGATATACATAAAAAAATTCCTTGTTTATGGAGAATTCAGTCGATAGAGTATTGAGATAGAAATAAGAAGAATAGAGCTCAATGCAACGATATCCAATCGTCCCTGAAGCCGACCCTGTCACTGCCCGGAGGAATGACGCACTTCCGCGAGAATTCGAGAAAGATCTAAAGGTTTCAGCGCAGCGTATTACAAAGAAATCAGTGTTACCGTTTCCGGAAGGTTCTCGAACGAAGATCTGGAACAGAGCCGAAGTTACGCAAATGTTCTAGAACAATTCGTACTTGCATATAAGAAGAGAGAGCGAAACACAGAGAATTAGGTTTGAATACAGAGCGCGATCAAGTGAACAAAGTGTTAGAGATAAATTAAGCAGTATCGATTGTGTTATATAAATTAGTTATTTGGTTAGTGTTATAATTATTCAGTCTACGTGTAAATAAACTAATTTGAGTTTTGTAACATTGAAGTGTATTATTTGAACCCACAAATAGTTTCAAGGACTAAGAAAGTTACAGTATGAAGAATTTTAAACAAAATTGAGAGAAGTGGACGAGGATGCCACAATTCAATCAGTGGAGGACAAGATTCATTCAATTGGAGGGTATTTTAGAAAAAAGCTGAAAAATCACAGAAAGGCAGAAGAAGAAGTGTATGAACCATATTTATGATATTTCGATGATTTAATGTTTCTTGTGGGTCAAGAGCATCAGTAGCCTAGAGAATCCAATTAAAAATATAGAAGGTCGAAAACTTTTGTTACTCATAAAATGATAATGATTCTAATTTCTTCATAAGTCAAATCGCAGATATTAATTCCTAATGATACTCTTATGTCACCCCCACTGTTTTCAGAAAAACCGGATGAAGAATCAGCATCAGTCATAGCAAGTACGACTCGTAGTACTCCTTCATCAAGCATTCATTGTCAATACAATTATTCAAGTTTTGTGAATACTCTCTTTTCGAAAGAATATATATATATATATATATATATATATATATATATATATATATATATATATATATATATATATATATATATATATTTATTTATTTGTTTATATAAATGTAATATAATTAACTGACAATTTTGTCATATTTATATTCAGAGCAGTATTCTATTCGATCGTTCACCACTTCACACAAAGGAAACTATTAATGAGTAACATTCAGTGTTACTTGACTAAGGTCCGTACACTGGATTTTTCCGGGAGAAAGCCTCTGACACTATTCGTTGGTACATTGATATCATTGTCTGATGATGCTATAGTATGTATATATTCTGGTAGATTGATATATTCTAATAACATTTAACGTTATCCTAATATATAATTACTCCAGGATATGTTTTGATTATAATCATTGCCTGGCAATGGTATTAATTACCGGGTGGTGGATTTATATTTTTCATGAAATCAGTTTGATTGCATGAACAGATATATAGGCAACTCGTCGGGGTAAAACCCCTATATATATATATATATATATATATATATATATATATATATATATATATATATATATATATATATATCTTCAAGTTCTAAATCAGGGACAAAACGTAGACGTGACAAAGCTAATGAGCTTTTAAAAAGGTTTCGAAAACACTAGACAACAAAAACAATAAATTCAAAATAATAGGTAAATTCTGTCAACAAATTAAAAGAAATTCTTTTTTGTGAGAAGAGGAACCAATTGCAATAATTCAAGATAAGTTTCTTCATTCAAGCGGAGATAATTGAACCAATCTCTTAGGTCCAGTCTCCGCTCCTTCAACGGAATTGTATGAGAATATTTGATTATCGTTAACAACCACTCTTTAGCACATACTAATCGCTTTCCCCGTTTATATTTGCATCTGTTCAAATCGCCGATCTTCTTAACAAATATGTAGAAAAAATGGTTCATCTGTCCAAAACGCCGTGTTGAACCGAGAACTAACAAACGAACGAAAAGTGTATGGGGCCTATAAGAATGATAGCAGTTCGGTTAAGCGGTCGTTCGGTGGACTGACGTTCGAATAATCTACGGTCTACTGAAGAATAATTTTCTTCAAATTCTCTCACAGGAAAGGTGGTATCGAACGTGAAAGAGGGTTGAAAAATTATTGTCCCTTTGGGCTGGCCGAGGTAAGCTGTACCACACGATAGGTTTTTTGCATTTCCTTAGGAATTAAAAACTCAATTACTACGCTCGCTTGATTCTGTAAGTGTGTGTGTCTAAATTTCCTTCCAGTTTGATATAGTTTCTTCAACTTTGTTATTGGCAAATTGTGAGCCATATTAGAAAAAAAGAGAATAAACAGTTTTATTTGTTACTAAAACATCGATGTATTTCTATCGATCAACCTAAATAGTTGCTATCACTATTCATATGCACATATCTCCAGAACACGAACTACACTGTATATTCGCATGAATACACATATGCATGTAATTAAAGTATCAATTATTTTTAAAATATATAATTGAAAATCTGACTAAAGTATTTATATAACAAATATGAGATGAGTTACTAGCACACTTGAGTAAAAATTAATCTATCAAGCTCAAAGAAATGCTCATACTTTCATCTCTTCTGAGTGAGTTAAATCCACAAATTAATATCATATGAATTTGAACAACAGAGATATAAAAATCTGGTACAAATTTGATTCAACAGACGAAATATAGTTTTGCATATAATAAGTAAAATACAAACGCTTTATGGACTACAAATATTAGCAGAGTCGTATGTCAAGTGCTAATACACCAGCTGTAAGCGATTACCAGATATGCGACCGTATTCGTGAGAATCGCTTAGACACAATCGTACGTCAAGATCTCAAGGTTCTGAAGGAGATTATATAATCTATTTCATTTTCCATAGAAAGAGTTTTTATCTATTATATAAAACGCAACATTATTTTTCCTTAGTTGAACGTGAAACTATTTAAATTTTCATTGATCCTTCACTCTCACACCACACATTTCAAATCTCATTAGGAGAATTTAATGAAATGTGTAACGTAGATACGTACAATGGGGATAGTTTCAGTTAGGGATGAACATCGATATCCGATGATCATCGATGTTAACGGAATCTACCATCGATATTAACACAAGATCCCATAGCATGTTCGAAAGCAATCAAATCTCTCAAAGAATTACTAACTACTACGACGGAAATAGAAGTAATTGAAGAAGTTATTAGTCATTCGCCATATCCAACAGAAGAATTTAATTTGTGGAAATCTAACCATCCCCTCATGATCGCGAAATGCCTTCCGAGCTACTTTTTGACAAATCTAGTATATGTTCTTAAACAAGATCCTATCCAAGTTTGGAATAATATCATCGGTTCCTCCTACCCGAAATTAAAGAAAAATAGCGGTGAAATAATTGAGTACTATCGCGACATCAACGCCATCCGAAAGACTGTTTCCAAAAGCTGGCTCTACTCTTTATCAATAAAGGAATAGATTAAAAGGTTCTTCTTTATCAAAATTACTTTTCCTTCAATCAATTGATGAAAAAATATTGGAATCTGTAATAATTTTATCTGTTTCTTAATGAATTCCGAACTTTTACACTGTGTTTTATTTTTTTGTCAGTTATTATTGCATAAGTAGTCGATGGTATCCAACATCGCTAAATATCGAACATCGATGTTGGATTTTCGATTATGACATAGATTTCATAAAATCGATGTTTTCACAAATATCGATCATCCCTCGTTACAGTTACTTGAATTTGCCGACTGCCCTCATTGAGAACAGTCTTGAAAAAATTGATTAAACACTCATTTGAGTTGTCCCTCCCCACGGAAATCTTTAGTAAAAGGCGAAAGATTTATTCGCTACTGAGGAGAGACCAGAGGAATAACACCAGCAATAGCTGGTTACTTAATATAACGAACTTTGCTTGTTGCCAGTGATGTATAAAATGCACAAATAATACTGCTCCAATTATTAACTGAACTTTCGAAATATAATTCATATAATTTAAGAATCATAATTGATCAATGATGGGAAAACTATGACAGTATATAAGTATGTTTGGTTCAATAATTCAGAAAAATGAAAATATTTGTTGCTCTTGTATTGTCAGGTAAGAACGCGCCACCTATGAGCGATTAAGAGGAACCTGATATAAACGTACTTGCAGCAATCGCTTAGACTGTTCATACGCATACGCATACGTTCTTTAGAACACGAACTGTGTTGCATATACGCCAAATATATGTGTTACCTTTTCTTTTTGAAATAAACATTTTTTACACTAATTATTGGTATAGATATGTTCTTGAAGTTCATGCAACATAAATTATATAATTTACTAGCACACGTAAGTAGAGAAAGGGATCTAATAAGTTCAGAGAACTTATGCATAAAATAAATATGATGCAACACTTTATGGACTATGCAAATATAAGCTGAGTTATATTTTGAAAATTAATCTGGGGAAAATTAGAATATAATTGTTTTTGTGTTGTCAAGTGTGAATGCAGTGAATGTACCATCTGTGAGCGATTACTTACGACTCTAACGTTTTAGTAAACATCGCCCTGACATTACCATACGTCAAGATCTCAACACTCAATGCTCTGGAAGAGATTATATTATAAGTTTCATCTTTCCATAAACGGGTTATCAATTATGAATCAACACATTTCGCCATCGATAAACGTGAAGTAATATAATAATTACTTATTACATAAATTTTCATATTTACCCCAGAAATTTCAAAAATCTATTAAAAATTGACTAAAATGTATTTGAATTTGGGAGGCTTTTACTTGGTAAAATTCCATTATCAATAATAAAAAACAAGTACTGTGTTTTAAGGAATTTTACTTAATAATTGCGATTCGTAACGCGTTTCACTACACCGTAGCTTCTTCAGACGAATGATTATGCAGAAAAATGTAAATGAGAATATAACTATAAATGTTCTTGAGTAATTGAAAGCTTATTGGTCACCTCCTCCTAAGTGGTTATTTATGACAGGTATATCCAATAAAATTAAGGAATAGATTGCTCCCGAAAAGATTCAATAGAGGTGAAGGGCTTAAATCGACTTGTTCATTGATGAGTCTACCTGAGTGTTTGTATTTATTTATTTCTAAAGTTTCCCAAAGATCTACCTTCCAATATTTATTATCTGTATGCAAAATTTCAAACTGTGGGTCGAAAGAATGATTATTTTCTAAGAGATGATTCGCGTAATTTGAATCTGATTTTTATTTGAAAAACTGCGTTTATGTTCCGATATTCTAATATTAAAATTTCTATGTGTTCTACCAATGTAGAAATTATCACAGTCATTGCAATTCAATCTATAAACACCTGATTTATTGTTTTTACCTGGTTTGGTTTTATTATTTTTATATATTTGCCTAAATTATTATTAGTTTGGAAAGCTATGTTGAAATTATTGCTACTAAAGAATGATTTCAGTTTCTCACTTGTACTGCCAACGTAGGTTAAGGTGTTGAATTTTTGTTTCAATTTATCGACAGGGTAAACTTCATTCAATGCGATTCTACTTTGTTTTTATTTAAAATATTATTTATTAGTTTGGGATTGTAACCATTATTTTTGGCTATTTGTTTAATCAAATTTAGTTCTTTGTTGAAATTTTCTGGTGATAGCGGGATGTTAATCAATCTATGAATAAAACTATTGAATGCTGACATTTTATGTTGATATGGATGACACGACGAGTTATGTATTATAATATCTGTATGTGACGGCTTATGGTAAATTGCGAAAACATGTTTTCCATTTTCATTCGAAATTGTTACGTCTAAGAAATTTATCGAATTATTGCTTTCTATTTCGGTTGTGAATGCAATTTTTGGATGTAATGAATTTATATGATTTTCGAAAATTTTAACTGTCTATCTGTTCCTGTGAAGCAAATAATGATATCGTCTACATAGCGATACCAGTATAAACAATATTTACTGAGTGGATGATTATGAATTACTTTCTCTAAGTTATTCATGAAAATTTCTGCTAACAAAGGACTCAACGGATTGCCCATAATCAAGCCGTCTTCAATAGTATAATATTTGTAATTGAAATGGAAATAATTTTGATCTAAACAAATTTTTAATAATGAAAGAATATCTGATTTAATGATAGTATTGACATGATTCCTTTCCAATAATTCTTCAACTAAGTAATACGTATCTTTTGGAGGAATGTTGGGAAATAGATTCTTAACATCGAAAGAAATAAGTTTGGAATAAGGTGGTATAGTGGTATCTTTGATATTGGCAATAAGTTCGTATGAATTTTTGACCGAAAATTCAGATTTAAAATTGCAATGTTTTATTAGCAAGTCGTTGAGGAATTTTGAAAGTTTGAACGAAGGTGCCGTTACATAAGAAACAACAGGTCTAATAGGGTAATTAGGTTTATGGAGTTTTATCAACGAATATAATTCGGGGGATTGTGGATTGGAGTTAATGAATTTATATTTTTCTTGGTCTGTAATTAATGATTTTGCTGTCGAAATTATGTTTTTAACAATTTTCTGAAATTTTGCGGTAGGATCCTTAGTTGATGTTATATAGTTTCCGGCTGTTAAGAATTCTTCAATTTTAGAAATATAATCGGTTTTACTAATCGCAATGACGGTGTTACCTTTATCTGCTTTAGTGAATACTAAATCGTTCTTGGTACTATTTTCACGAATTGTTCTTATTATCTTATAATCGGAATTGCAATGAGGTAATAATTTCGAAAAGTCTTCTTTGATGATTTTTGCTGTTTGATGTTTGGCTAAAATATTATCTTTGGAGTTTTTGAGAATAATTTCGGAGTCTATGCCTAACTGTTCAAAATTAATTTTGAAATAGAACCGAAATAGAAAGCAATAATTCGATAAATTTCTTAGACGTAACAATTTCGAATGAAAATGGAAAACATGTTTTCACAATTTTCCATAAGAACTAAATTTGATTAAACAAATAGCCAAAAATAATGGTTACAATCCCAAACTAATAAATAATATTTTAAATAAAAAACAAAGTAGAATCGCATTGAATGAAGTTTACCCTGTCGATAAATTGAAACAAAAATTCAACACCTTAACCTACGTTGGCAGTACAAGTGAGAAACTGAAATCATTCTTTAGTAGCAATAATTTCAACATAGCTTTCCAAACTAATAATAATTTAGGCAAATATATAAAAACAATAAAACCAAACCAGGTAAAAACAATAAATCAGGTGTTTATAGATTGAATTGCAATGACTGTGATAATTTCTACATTGGTAGAACACATAGAAATTTTAATATTAGAATATCGGAACATAAACGCAGTTTTTCAAATAAAAAATCAGATTCAAATTACGCGAATCATCTCTTAGAAAATAATCATTCTTTCGACCCACAGTTTGAAATTTTGCATACAGATAATAAATATTGGAAGGTAGATCTTTGGGAAACTTTAGAAATAAATAAATACAAACACTCAGGTAGACTCATCAATGAACAAGTCGATTTAAGCCCTTCACCTCTATTGAATCTTTTCGGGGAGCAATCTATTCCTTAATTTTATTGGATATACCTGTCATAAATAACCACTTAGGAGGAGGTGACCAATAAGCTTTCAATTACTCAAGAACATTTATAGTTATATTCTCATTTACATTTTTCTGCATAATCATTCGTCTGAAGAAGCTACGGTGTAGTGAAACGCGTTACGAATCGCAATTATTAAGTAAAATTCCTTAAAACACAGTACTTGTTTTTTATTACTAAAAATGTAGGCTGTAGAAGACGGAATGTTAAGGTTGCTCAAAATTGTTGACCGCTCTCATAGAAAACAGTCTTCGATAAAATATGAATTTGATAAAAAACAATATAAAATCTGGTATATTATTTATCATACGGAATAGTATACTTCTGAATAAATTATGTAGAATACAAACACTGTATGGACTATGCAAATATAAGCTGAGTAGTATTATGAACATTAATGTCAAGAAAAATGAGAATATAAACATGAAACATGTTGAATAATTACTTATTACTTGAATCTTCCTTTATACTTCACAAATGTCAAAAATTTACTACGACTACGAAAGTTGACTGAAAAATGTAGACTGGAGTCGACGGAATATTTAGGTTGCTTAAAATTGAGAATATAAAAGTTTGTGTGTTGTCCAGTGTAAATACACTATCTGTAAGCGATTACCAGCAATGCGAATTTAATAACGTGTTCGTGAGAATCGCTCAGGCTCAGACACAATCGTACGTCAAGATCTCAAGGTTCTGAAAAAGATTATATAATCAGTTTCATGTTTCCATAAACATAAACAGTGATTTTCAACTATTATATAGTATATAGAACGCAACATTATTTTTCCATTATTTGAATGTTCATTGGACCTTCACTAACGCACATTTCAAGTCTCATTGGGAGAAAATAATGAAAAGATTGCAATGTGTAATGTAGTCATGTACAATTTGGATAATTTCAGTTGATTGAAATTGCCGACCGTTCTCATTGAGAACAGTCTTTGGAAAAATTTTTTCATACACTCATTTGTGTTGTCCCTCCCCACGGAAATCTTTAGTAAAAGGCGAAAGATTTATTCGCTACTGAGGAGAGACCAGAGTGATTAGCCAATAAATATCCGGATACAAACTATAACGAGCGTTGCTGGTTGCCAGTGATGTATAAAATGCTCAAATAATACTGCTACAATTGTTAACTGAACTTTCTAAATATAATTCATATCATTTAGGAAGCATAATTGATCAATTATTGAAAAACTATGTAAGTATACAAATATTTTTGGTTTGATAGTTCCAAAAAATTAAAATATTTATTGCTCTTGTATTGTCAGGTGAGAACGCGCCACCTATAGCGATTAATAGGAACCTGATATAAACGTACTTGCAGCAATCGCTTAGACAGTTCATACGCATACGTTCTTTAGAACACGTGTTGCATAAACGCCAAATATGTGTTACCTTTTCTTTTGAAATAAACACATTTTACACTTATAACTAGTAATGTAATTGAAGTTCATATAACATAAATTATGAAATTTACTAGCATACTTAAGAAAAGAAAGGAATCTAAGTTCAGAGAACTGTTTATAAGTTTATTTCTGCTAAGTTAAATCCACAAATTGTTCTCATATGATATTGAGAGCAACAACGTAAAATCTGGTGTATTTATCTTAGAAAATATACTTTTGCATGAAATAAGTAGAATGCAAACACTTTATGGACTGAGAAAATTGACTGAAAATGTAGATTGTAGCCGACGGAATGTTTAGATAGCTTAAAATTGTCGACCGTTCTCGTAGAGAACAGTCTGAAAAAGAATTTCAAACACTCATTTGAGTTGTACCTCCCCACGGAAATCTTTAGTAAAATGCTAAAGAATTGTTCGCTCCTGAGGAGTAACCAGAGTATTTTTTGACAAAATATGACGAGCGATGCTTGTTACCAGTGACGTATGAAATGCTCAAAACTTACTTCTTCAATTGTTGATTGAACTTTCTATACACAATTCATTTAATTTATGATGCGTAGTTAGTTAATAATTGTAAAAACATAACAGTATATATTTAAAATATAGTATATTTTTGTTCATAAAAGTTCAGAAGAATTAAAATAAATATGGCTCCAGTATTATAAGGTACGAAGGAATAGGTTTTGAGCATTTCATACGTCACTGGTAACAAGCATCGCTCATACTCGGAGATCACTGACATATATGCCCTGGTTTCTCCTCAGTAGCGAATAGATCTTTCGCCTTTTTCTAAAGATTTCGGTGGGGAGGGAAAACTGATATCAGTGTTTGAACAATTTTTTTCAAAGACTGTTCTCTACGAGAACGGTCGACAATTTTAAGCAATCTAAATATTCCGTCGGCTACAGTCTACATTTTCAGTCAATTTTCTCAGTAGATTTCTGAAATTGTTGAAGTATAAATGAAAATTCAAGTAATAAGTAATTGTAATCATTTTACTTGTGTCACGTTCATCGATGGCGAAATGTGTTGATTCATAATAGATAACCAATTAATGGAAAAATAAATCATATAATATAATTTCTTCCAGAACCTTGAGATTTGAAATCTTAACGTACGATAGTGTCAGGGCGATTCTTACAAGTACTTTGGTTTCTCCTCAGCAGCGAATGCGCTGATATGAATTTCTTTTACTTTCATGTACATAATTCTACTCAGCTTATATTTGCATAGTCCATATAGTGTTTGTACTTTACATATTTTATGTTAAAGTATGTTTCGTATGATATATAATACCAGCTTTTATATTGCTGTTTTTCAAATTCATATTATTTTAATTTGAAGATTTTACTTGTCAGAAGAGATAGAAGTATGAATATTTCTCTGAACTCAATGAATTCCTTTGTTTACCCGAATATGCCAATAATTCACCTCATTTATGTTATATATACTTTAATTGCATATCTATGATAATAATGAAGATGAAATGTGTTTATTTCTAAAAGAAACGATAACACAAATATTCAGACGCATATACAACGCAGTTCGTGTGTGAGAGAACGTATGCGTATGAACAGTCTAAGTGATTTCTGCAATTACGTTTATAGCACGTTGCTAATAATCGCTCGTAGGTGGTGATTTTGTACTTAACAATACATAGGCCATATAAACTTTAATTTTTCTGGACTATTATGAACAAAAACATTTATATGCTGTCATAGTTCTACAATCATCAATTAATTACGTTTCATAAATTTTATAAATTTTGAGCATTTTATACGTCACTGGCAACAAGCATGTTCCCTCATAGTTTGTACTTGGAGATCACTGACATCAACCAGCAACGCTCGTTATAGTTAGTATCCGGATATTGCTGGTCTAACCACTCTGGTCTCTCCTCAGAAGCGAATAAATTTTCGCCTTTTACTAAAAATTTCAGTGGAAAGGGACAGCTCAAATGAGTGTTTGACATTGGCCCCGTTTCCGAGGTTTTTTTTTCTAACATTTTCCTCCTTTTAGTCTAAAAAAATAAATGTCAAAAATACTCTGGTTTCTTCTCAGAAGCGAACAATTCTTCAGCCTTCTACTAAAGATTTCCGTGGGGAGAGACAACTCAAATGGGTCTTTGAAATTGAAATTCTTTTTCAGGGTGCTCGCTACGAGAACAATCTACATTTTCAAACAATCTTAACATTCCGTCGGCTACAATCTACATTTTCAGTCAATTTTCTCAGTCCATAAAGTGTTTGCATTCTACTTATTTTATGCAAAAGTATCTTTCCTAACATAAATAATACACCAGATTTTATTACATCGTTCCTCTTAAAAACCTCTAATTTCAATTTGTGGATTTAACTTAGTCAGAAGAAATAAATTTATAAACTGTTCTCTGAACTTATTAGATTCCTTTCTTCACATAAGTATGCTAGTCAATTATATCATTTATGTTATACGAACTTCAATTATATATCTATATTAATAATCAGTGTAAAAGGTGTTCATTTCAAAAAGAGAAGGTAACACATATATTTGGCGTATATGCAACACAGTTCGTGTTCTAAAGAACGTATGCGGATGAAGTGTCTAAGCGATTGCTGCAAGTACGTGTTTATCAGGTTCCTACTAATCGATCATAGGTGGCGCGTTCTCATCTGACAATACAAGAGCTATAAATATTTTTATTTTTCGGAACTATTTTAACAAAAATATTTACATTTTTACCTGGTTTTTCAATCATTGATCAATTATGCTTCCTAGATGATATTAATTATATTTCGAATGTTCAGTTAATAATTGAAGCACTATTATTTGTGCATTTTATACATCACTAGCAACCAGTAAAGCTCGTTATAGTTAGTATCCAGATATTGCTAGCTTAACCACTCTGGTCTCTCCTCAGATGCGAATAAATCTTTCGCCTTTTACTAAAGATTTCCGTGGGGAGGGGCAACTCAAATGAGTGTTTGAACAATTTTTTCAAGACTGTTCTCAATGAGAACGGTCGGCAATTACAAGTAACTGAAATAATCCGTTCCGTGTTGTACATCTCTACTTTACACATATTATTAAATTCTCCCTTTGTGATTTTATATGCAATAGTGAAGATCCAATGAAAATTTAAGTAATGGTTTTTCACGTTCAAGAGAGGAAATAAAATGTTTCGTTCTACTACACTATATAATAGCTAAAAAACACTGCTTAAGTTAATGGAACATGAAATTGATTATATAATCTCTTTCAAAACCTTGAGATCTTGACCTACGATTGAGTCTGAGCGATTATCACGAACAAAGTATTTAAGTAGCTTAACTGTTAATCGCCTACAGATGGTGTATTTGCACTTGAAAACACAAAAACTTTTATATCCTCAATTTTAAGCAACCTAAATATTCCGTGGACTGCAGTCTACGTTTTTCAGTCACTTGTAGTAGAATTTTTAAATTTGTGAAGTAAAAATGAAAACTCAAGAAAAAAGTAATTATTTGACATGTTTCGCGTTTAAATTCTCATTTTTCTTCAGAATAATGTTCATAATACTACTCTGCTTATATTTTCATAGTCCATACACTGTTTGTATTCTACATAATTTATTCAGAAGTATATTCAATAAGATAAATAATATAGCAGATTATATATTGCTGTTTATCGAATTCATATTTTATCAAAGACTGTTCTCTACGAGAGTTGTCCAATATTTTAAGCAACCTTAACATTCCTTCTACTACAGCCTACATTTTTTAGTCAAATTTTTAATAGATTTTTGAAATCTGTGGTATAGATGAAAATTCGAGTAATAAGTAATTATTATATTGTTTCACGTTTATCGATGGCGAAATGTATTCATAATTGATTACCAGTTTATGTTTATGGAAAGATGAAACTTATAAAATAATATAATCTCTTCCAGAGTCTTGAGATTTGAGTTTTTGACGTATGGTAGTGTCAGGGCGATATTTACTACCTTAAAGTCGTAAGTAATCGCTCACAGATGGTGCATTCACTGCATTCGCACTTGACAACACAAAATCAATTATAATCTAATTTTCCGCACATTAATGTTCACAATACTACTTAACTTATATTTGAATAGTCCATAAAGTGTTTGTATTATACTTATTTTATGCAAAAGTATATTACCTAAGATAAATAATATTTTACATCGTTGCTCTCAATATCATATGATTTCAATTTGTGGATTTAACTTACTCAGAAGAAATAAACTTATAAACAGTTCTTCGATCGAATTGAATCCTTTTCTTGACTCAAGTATGCTAGTATATTACATAATTTATGTTATATAAACTTCAATTACATATCTATACTAATAATAGGTGTAAATGTGTTTTCTTCATTAATATTCCATAGAGCGAATGAATTTCAATTATTTTAGGCAAAAGTATATTTCGTATGTTCCAATGAAAATTTGAGTAATGTTTTTATTTAATAATAGGAAAATAATGTAGAGTTTTATATTATAGTTGAAAACGCTGTTTATGGAAAAATGAAACTGATTATGTAATCCCCGTTTCAATTTCAGTTATTTCATCCAAAAGTATAGTTCGTATGTTGAAATGATAAACCAGATTTTATAATGCTGTTTCTCAAATTCATATTATTTTAATTTGGAGATTTAACTTGTCAGAAGCGATGAAAGTATGGATAGTTCTCTGAACTCGATAGATTCCTCTCTGTACTCAATTATGATAATATTTTACCCCATTTATGTTAAATAAACTTCAAATGCATATCTATGCTATTGATGAGGATGAAATGTGTTTATTTTCAAAAGATTTGATAACATAAATATTTAGGCGCATATACAACGCACTAGGTGTTCTTGATAACTTATGAGTATGAACTGTCTAAATGATTGCTGCAAGTAATGTTGGTATGACATTGCTAATAATCGCACAAAGGTGGCTGGGCTCCTTCGTACTTGACAATATAGGAACTATATATACTTTCATTTTTCTGAACTATTATGAACAAAAACATTATATTATACTGTCGTAGTTTCAAAATTATCAATTAATTATATTTCATAATATGAAGTGTGTTCCTAAAGTTCAATTAAAAATTGGAGGAGTAGTTTTTGAGCATTTTATACGTCACTGACAACAAGCAATGCTCGTAATAGTTCGTACTCGGAGTTCATTGACCTATAAACTTTGGTTTCTCCTCAGAAATCTTTCGCGTTTTACTAAAGATTTCCGTGCGAAGGAACAACTCAATTTAATGTTTAAACAATTTTACAAAGACTATTATCTACGAGAACGGTCGACAATTTAAGCATTCTAAACATTCCGTCGGCTATAGTCTAATGCATTACATTTTTCAGTCATTTTTCTCAGTTGAAATTTTTTAGAAAAATAAATGAAAATTGTGAAATTAAAACTTAAATTATTAAAGAAATAAGTAATTATTTTACTTGTTTGTTTCACATATCGATGGCGAAATGTTTTGATCATAATTGATAATCAGTCTATGGAAAAATAAAATATATAATATAATATATTCTCATCCAGAACCTTGAGATTTGAGATCTTAACGTACGATAGTGTCAGGGCGTTTCATACAAATACGTTGAAGTCGTGAGTATCGCTCATAGATGGTGCATTCGCAGTTGTCAACAAAACAGCATTTCCCTTCTCATTTTTTTACGTTAATGTTCATAATACTACTTAGCTTATATTTGCATAGTCCATACAGTGTTTGTATTTTACACATTTTATGCGGAAGTATATTCTGCATGATGAATAATATACAAGATATTATATTGCTTGTATTTAACTTGTCAAAAGGATAAAAGTATGATTAGTTCTCTTACATTAATGCATTCCTTTCTTTACACGAATATGCTAATAAATAATTTACCTCATTTATGTAATATAAACTATAAATAAATATGTATTATGACAATGAAATGTGTTTATTTCTAAAACAAACGATAACAGTTCGTGTTCTAGGGAACATATGCGTATGAACGGTCTAAGTGATTGCTGCAAGTACGTTTATATCACGTTGATAATAATCTCTCAAAGGTTGCACCTTCATACTTCACAATAGAGGAGCCATATTCATTTTACTTTTCCTGAACTATTATGAACAAAAATATAAATATACTGTTATGATTTTACAATTATTAGTTAATTGCGCTTCATAAATTAGATGAATTGTGTATCGCAAGTTAAATCAACAATCGAAGGCGTAGGTTTTGAGCATTTCATACGTCACTGGTAACAAGCATCGCTCGTCATAATTTGTACTCGGAGATCACTGACTTATATACTCTGGTTTCTTCTCAGTAGCGAATAAATGTTTCGCCTTCTACTAAAAATTTCTGTGGGTCGGGATGAGGGACAGTTTAAAAGAGTGTTTGAAAATCTCTTCCGGAACTTTGAGAATAGAGACCTTGATATACGATAATGTCAAGGCGATTCTTACAAATTCATTAAAGTCTTCGTCAAAATCGCTTAAGATGGTGCAGTCACACTTGTTAACTTAAAAACAATTATATTCTCATTTTTTTACATTAATTTCCATAATACTACTCGGCTTATATTTGCATAGTCCATACAATGTTTGTATTGCACATATTATATGCGAATATATATATATATATATATATATATATATATATATATATATATATATATATATATATATATATATATATATATATATATATATATATATATATATATAGATTTTATATTTCTGTTTTTCAAATTTTCTGGAAGAGATTATATTATATGAATTATTTTTCATAAACTGGTTATCTATCATAAATGAACATTTCGCCATCGATGAACGTGACACAAGTAAAATGATTACTATTTAAACATTACTTGAATTTCATTTATACTTCAACAATTTCTAAAATCTACCGAGAAAATTGACTGAAAATGTAGACTGTAGCCGACGGAATGTTGAGATTGTTTGAAAATGTCGACCGTTCTCGTAGAGAACAGTCTTCGAAAAACAATTTCAAACAGTTATTTGAACTTTCCCTCCCCACTAATAATAAGAAGATAATCTTCAGTAAAAGGCGGAATATTTATTCGCTACTGAGGAGACCAGAGTACATATGTCAGTGACCTTTCGATACACAATTCATGTAATTTATGAAACGTGACTAATTAATAATTGTAAAACCATAACAGTATATTAATATTTTTGTTCATAAAAGTTCAGAAAAATTAAAATAAATGTGGCTCCAGTATGATAAAGTACAAAGGAGCGATTATTATCAACGTGATATATACGTACTTCCAGCAATCACTTAGACTGTTCATACGCATATGTTCTCTAGGACACGAACTGCGTTGTATATGCGCCTAAAGATTTATTGTATTGTTTCTTTTAGAAATAAACATTTTCATCTTCATTATTATTATTGATATTTATTTAGAGATTCTATAAAATAAATGGGGTAAATTATTAGCATATTCGGGTAAAGAAAGGAATTCATTGATTTAAGAGTAATAATCATCTCTTCTGCTACTACAATTGACTGAAAAATGTGGCCAGCAGTCGACGGAATATTTAGGTTGCTTAAAATTGAGGATATAAAAGTTTTTGTGTTTTCAAATGCAAATACACCATCTGTAGGCGATTACCAGCTAAGCGACTTAAATAATGTGTTCGTGATAATCGCTCAGACACAATCGTACATCAAGATCTCAAGGTTTTAAAAGAGATTATATAATCAGTTTCATGTTACATTAACTTAAACAGTGTTTTTTAGCTATTATTGAACGTGAAAAAACATTACTTAAATTTTCATTGGATCTTCACTATCGCATATAAAATCACACAGGGAGAAGTTAATGATATGTGTAAAGTAGACAAGTACAATACGGATCGGTTTGTTACAGTTAGTTGAAAATGTTGACCATTCTCATTGAGAACAGTCTTGAAACAATTGCTCAAACACCCTTTTGAGTTGTCCCTCCCCACGGAAATCTTTAGTAAAAGGCGAAAGATTTATTCTCATCTGAGGAGAGACCAGAGTGGATAAGCCAGCAATATCTGGATACTAACTATAACGAGCTTTGCTGGTTGCTAGTGACGTATAAAATGCACAAATAATACTGCTTCAATTACTAACTGAACTTTCGAAATATAATTAATATCATTTAGGAAGCATTATTGATCAATGATTTAAAAACCAAGTAAAAAATGTAAATATTTTTGTTAAAATAGTTCCGAAAAATAAAAATATTTATTGCTCTTGTATTGTCAGATGAGAACGCGCCACCTATGATCGATTAATAGGAACCTGATATACAGGTACTTGCAGCAATCGCTTAGACACGTCATCCGCATACGTTCTTTAGAACACGAACTGTGTTGCATATACGCCAAATATATGTGTTTTTGAAATAAACACATTTTACACTGATTATTAGTATAGATATATAATTGAAGTTCGTATAACATAAATGATGTAATTTACTAGCATACATAAGTTCAGAGAACGGTTTACAAATTTATTTCTTCTCTAAGTTAAATCCACAAATTGAAATTATAGGTTTTAAGAGGAACGATGTAAAATCTGGTGTATTATTTATGTTAGGAAATATACTTTTGCATAAAATAAGTAGAATGCAAACACTTTATGGACTGAGAAAATTGACTGAAAATGTAGATTGTAGCCGACGGAATGTTTATATTGTTTGAAATTGTAGACTGTTCTCGTAGAGAGCACTCTGAAAAAGAATTTCAATTTCAAAGACTCATTTGAATTGTCTCTCTCCACTGAAATTTTTGGTAAAAGGCGAAAAATTTATTCGCTACTGAGGAGAGACAAAAGTATGTATGTCAGTGATCTCCGAGTACAAACTATGACGGGACATGCTTGTTGCCAGTGACGTATAAAATGCTCACAATTTATATAATTTATGAAGCGTAATTAATTAATAATTGTAGAACTATGACAGCATATAATTGTTATTGTTCATAATAGTCCAGAAAAATTAAAGTATATATGGCCTATGTATTGTCAAGTACGAAGGCACCACCTTCGAGCGATTATTAGCAACGTGCTATAAACGTAATTGCAGAAATCACTTAGACTGATCATACGCATACGTTCTCTCACACACGAACTGCGTTGTATATGCGCCTGAATATTTATGTTATCGTTTCTTTTAGAAATAAACACATTTCATCTTCATTATTATCATAGATATGTAATTAAAGTATATATAACATAAATGAGGTGAATTATTAGCATATTCGGGTAAACAAAGGAGTTCATTGGTTTCAGAGAAATATTCATACTTCTATCTCTTCTGACAAGTTAAATCTTCAAATTAAAATAATATTAATTTGAAAAACAGCAATATAAAAGCTGGTATTATATATCATACGAAATATACATTTACATAAAAGATGTAAAATACACTATATGGACTATGCAAATATAAGCTGAGTAGTATTATGTACATTAAAGTATAAGAAAATGAGAATACGAATACTTTTTTGTTGACAAGTGCGAATGCACCATCTATAAGGGATACTCACGACTTTAACGTACTTGTAATAATCGCCCGGACACTATCGTACGTTAAGATCTCAAATCTCAAGGTTCCGGAAGAGAGTATATTATATTATGTGTTTCATTTTTCTATAAACAGATTACCAATTATGAATCAACACATTTCTCCATCGATAAACGTGAAACGCACAAGTAAAATAATTACTCATTACTTTGATAATTTAATTTTTAATTTAACAATTTTCATTTATACTTCTCAAAAAGCTAATGGGAAAAGTGACTGCAAAATGTGATGCAGTAAACTGTAGCCGACGGAGTGTTTAGAATTCTCAAAATTATCGACCATTCTCGTGATAACAGACTTAGAAAATATGTTCAAACACTCAATAGAGTTGTCCCTTCCCAGGGAAATCTTCAGTAATAGGCAAAGGATATATTCGCTACTGAGGAGAAACCAAAGTATATATGTCAGTGATCTCAGAGTACAAACTATTACGAGCCATGCTTATTGCCAGTGACGTATAAAATGCTCAAAGACTTCTCCAATTTTTAATTGAACTTTCGGAACAAAATTTTATGAAACATAATTAATAATGTTAAAACTTTGACAGCATATAAATGTTTTTTGTTCATAATAGGTCAGAAGAATTAAAGTATATATTGTGAAATACGAAGGCGCCACCTTTTAGCGATTATTAGCAATTTCATACAAACGTACTTGCAGCAATCATTTAGAACATGAACTACGTTGTATTTGCGCCTAAATATTTATGTTACCATTTCTCTTGAAAATAAACACATTTCATCCTCATTAGTAGCATAGATCTATACATGAAGTTTATTCAACATAAATGAGGTAAAATATTATCATAATTGAGTAAAGAAAGTGCATAGAACTATCAATACTTTCATGGCTTCTGACAAATTAAATACCCAAATTAAAACAATATGAATTTGAGAAATAGCATTATAAAATCGGGTTTATCATTTCAACATACGAAATAGATAAAATAACTAACTTTGTTACAGGGATTACATAATCAGCTTATTTTTCCATAAACAGCGTTTTCAACTATTATATAAACTTCAACATTCAACTCTATGGACTATGCAAATCTAAGATAAGCAGTACTTTGAACATAAATTTAGAAAAAAATGAAAATAGAACTATTTTTGTGGTGTCAAGTGCGAATTCATCATCTGAGAGCGATGACTCATAATGCGATTTTAACGCAATTGTGAGAATGGCTCTGACACTATCGTACATTAAAATCTCAAGGTTCTGGTAGAGATTATATTGCATGTTACATATCGTCACAAACTGCGTTTTCACATATAATTCTACACATTTCGCCAGCGAAAAACGTGATAATTTCAAAATTGTTCATACACTTATTTGAGTTGTTCCCCACCACGGAAATCTTTTGTACAAAGCGAAAGATTTATTGGCTACTGATAGACCAGAGTAACACTGTTCTTTCTATTTGTTTAGACAAAAAGAAAATTTTCGAAGGATGCACCTCCGGAACAGGGCCAATTTCTGATTCTTACAGACGAAAAACCCCGACTTGGGGTCTAGCCCATAATCTATAGTCTCCATATTGTAGATATAGAAAGATGCAGAGATACGGAGAGTGACTTATTTCAATACGCTTTCGCGAACGGAGAAGTGTGCTGACAAGAGAATCTAATTAATTACCTAGGGAACGCAAGTTGCTTGCTAATTTTGAGAGTTAATTCGCTTCGTGTGGGTACCTTGATATCCTTTAGGATGTTGACGATCCACACAAACCAAGGAATAATGAGTGAAGAGACACAACAATTTGAAGAAGGCACCGTAGATTGGGAATGGCGTAAGTAAAAATACTACGAATTATAGCGTTGAAAGCTAGTGGTTTGGTTCTTGGAAAAACTTTTTTATTTCGAAAGAAAGGAAAGAATCCTAGACAATGTAGCTCGGGTTTTATTTTGGACCACATTAATTTGTTTGTTCCAAGTAAGATGTTTATCGAGGTGAACCCATAGATATTTATTTAACAGAGCGTTTCCATGGTATTTTGGAATTTTAAATTGTGAAATTTGGAGGTTCTCTCTTTTCCTTTGAGGAAAAGATAGGCTCAGATGCTGCTTCATTAATTTGAGGACACCATTTAGACTACCAGTCGAAGAGTACCGGAAATGTCTCTTGATATGAGAGTTTCCGTAAGTTATTTTCTTGCTGGAAGAAAGAGGGCGATATCGTCCGCGTAGAGAGCTGATAGGACATTTTTGTCAGTAGGGATATCGAAAGAAAATACATTAAATTGGATAAGTGAACCTTACCCCTTGAGGCAGGCGGAGATGATACGGAGCCGAGAGCGAAAAAAGAATGCACACGTTCGCGATATAAGATGGAAAATTTAGACGCTTCATTTCATAACTTAAACCGTCGTGTCAAACGCGATCAAAAACCTATTCGCCAACATGCAACATGGAAGCGTGCCAACATTTGTTAAGACTATTGTAGAGAAATTCGACAACGGGAAGAAGTTGGTGTCCATATCCGTATTTTTTGCGAAAACCCTATTGAATGACCAGGATGATGGATTACGTATCAATGTAGGCGTTAATACGCGAGAGAATTATTTTTTATACTACCTTGCTGATGTCAGATAGTAAGGATATAGACCTACAGGTCGAAGCGAAGCTAAGATTTCTTCCATACTCTGGTAAGAAAACAACTATGGTTTCTTTCCTGACTCAACATAGTTTGCTAGAAAAATTTTTAGAATTTTGTGACGGATTCCACCAGCACCGTGAAATTTCTTTGTGTCCAGAGATTTTAGATTTGAAGCAAATTCCTCCGTTGTAAAAGGGACGAAATTGAAGTTGGAGTGATAGAGTGAGAATGTCGGTTTCGAACGTACTTCCTCCACTTCTGATATCAGGTAGGGTTGAGTTCTTTTATAACATTTCAGACGGTCTTGGGGTTTTCGTTTACCTTAACCATGAAATTTTGGAATGAAATATTGTAAATTTCAGCAATCTCTCTGATCTCGGATCCCGCGTTGTTGAATGTTTATTACGATTTCTTTTGTTTCTGGGTTTTGATTTCGCTGCCATTTAGAGCGGGATGTGGTTCGGTTTTTTATTTTGATTACTTTACTCATTTCCGGAGGGACAACCATAGCGTCACTGTCAGTTGGAATTTGACGACAAGTTGTAACTCTTTCGATGGTGTCTTTAATATGTTTCGAGAAATTTTTGATCATACCTGGTTTCTATTTCATTCATAATTTTTACTGTTTTTCAATCGGCGTTCAGCGCCACCTATTACACTATGCAGATATTTTTTGATAACCACTATGTAATAAAACGCAACGACACTAAATGGCAGTTTCTACTCTTGTCGAGATTCCCCAACCATATTAATATGTGATTGGCAGTCATATTTTTATGCAATGGAAAATCCTAGTTTATGAATGACAGCTAAAAGCCAGTTGTATTGCGTTTTGTGATGTAGTCGCAACAATTTTCAAGCTTTGAATTGGGGAAATATATGTAACTGAGCCGTTTATATTAAAAAACAATATTTATAACTTTTTTGATAAAATGGGTAGTGATTCGTCGATTGAGAAAAGTCCTCCTAAAAAGAAAAATATGAAATATGAATCGAAATTTATATATTCGTGATTAAAAGCTGAGTAGTATCATGAACATTAATCTGAAAAAAGAAGAGAATATAAATGCTTTTTCGTTGACAAGTGCGAATGCACCATCTGTGAGCGATACTCACTAATGTATTTATAAGAATAGCCCTGACACTATGGTACGTTCAGATCCCGAATCTCAAGGTTCTGGCAAAGATTATATTATATTACATATTTCATTTTTCCATAAACTGATTTTCAATTATGAATCAACATATTTCGCCATAGATAAACATGAAAAAACAAGTAAAATAATTACCTATTACTTTATACTTTGATAATTTATTTTTTAATTTAATAACTTCACATTTATACTTCACAAATCAAAAATCTACTGAGAAAATTGGCTGAAAATGTAATGTAGGAGACTGTAACCGACGAACTGTCTAGATTGCCTAAAATTGTCGACCGTAGATAATTATAATTTTTATAATATTTAGAATATATACAACGCTCTTGTATAGTCAGGCTTGAACGCGCCACTTATAAGCGATCATTGTCAATATGCTATCAACGTAGTTGCAGCAATCGCTATGACTATTCATATACATATATCTTTAGAACACGAACTGCGCTGTATTTTCGCATAAGTATACATGTGCATGTGATTTAAGTTATAGTCAAAAATATTTAAAACATATAATTGAAATTTTGATTAAAGTATTTATATAACAAAGACTAGGTGAGTTACTAGCACACTCGAGTAAAAAAAGAAATTTATTAAGTTCAAAGAAATTCACATACTTTCATCTCTTCGGAGTGAGTTAAATCCACAAATTAAAATCGTACGAATTTGAACTACAGCGATGTAAAAATCTGGTACATATATGATTCAACATGCGAAATATAGGTTCCCATGAAATAAGTGAAATACGAACGTTTTATGGACTTACAAATACGAGCCGAATCGTATTCTGAACAATAATGTGAAGAAAAATGAGAAATAAAAGTTTTTATGTTGTCAAGTGCTAATAAACCATCTGTAAGCGATTACCACCTATGCGACTTCAATAACGTATTCGTGAGTATCGCTCATACACAATCGTACGATATCTCAGTTCTCTAGGTTCTGAGAGAGATTATATAATCATAATCTGTTTCATTTTTCCGTAATGAGCGTTTGAAACTGTTGAATATTCAACTATTAAATATACAACGCAACAACATTTTCCCTGAGATGAACATGAAAAGACATAAAACTTTACTTAGAGTTGCATTGGTCTTTCACTATCACTATCATACATTTTAAATTGCATTGGGTGTAAATAATGAAAATCGTAAAGTAATCACGTTACCTATTGTAATTGGATAATTTTAGTTGCTTGAAATAATCGACCGTACTCATAGAGTACAGTCTATGAAAAAATTGGTTAAACACTCATTTGAGTTGTCCCTCCCCACGGAAATCTTTAGTAAAAGGCGAAAGATTTATTCGCTACTGAGGAGAGACCAGAGTGATTATGCCAGCAATATCTGGATACTAACTATTACGTGCTTTGCTTGTTGCCAGTGATGTATAAAATGCTCAAAAATTACTCCTTGAATTGTTAATTGAACTCTCGAAACACAATTCACACCATTTACGAAACATAATTGATTAATGATTGAAAAGCTATTACAATAAATGAATTTTTAGTCATAATAGCTCAAAAAGATGAAAATATATATTGCTCTTGTATTGTCAGCTATGAACGCGCCACCTATGCGCGATAGATAGCAACTTGATATAAGCATTCTTGCAGCAATCGCTTAAACTGTACATACGCATACTTTCTCTAGAGCACGAATTGCGTTGTATATTCGTATAACTATACTATACTATCCTATCTTACTCTTATAGAAATAAATACATTTCACCTTCGTTATTTGTATATCCTAAAGGTTATAACTTCATTTAGATTATACGAATAAAATGATTCAAGTACGAAACATTTGTTGCATGTAACATAAATGAGGTACAGGAGAAAATGGTGCTGTGACTACTGTGGCTCCTGCAGGTATCTTGGCCTCTTTACTTATTTATAATCAAGAAACGCGCCATCTAGTAGAATGTGCGTGGACCGAAGAGCTGTTATAGCTATCAAATAACGCTGAAAAAATTCTGAGATGGCGCTACGATCGTTTGGTATTCAACCTATTTAAATTATCCAGCTGACAGCTTTTGAAACCGTTCTGTATTTGATTGATTTTTTCTAGGCAAACTAAGTTTTTCATCAATTATGTAATAACATTAGATAAATAGGTGTATTTTTGCTCGATTATCAGTTTACTCATACTAGTAATTTAGCCCCTCACATTGTTCCTATGGTTCCCGGAGTCCATATAAAATTCATGTCCGATGTATGATCTCTGTATTTTTTCAATTTTGTCTTCAGAAGCGTCGATAGAGTCTACTATCCTCATCTTTGAAAAAAAAGAAAACATTGAATTCAGATCAAATGGAGAAGGCAATTTAAGTTATAATGACAAAGGTCATGGAAAAGATGGCCGCCATAGTTGTCGATGATACGATTAGTGAAGGACTCTGAGGAGTTTTTAAAGATACTAGTGGACAAACCGTCTTATTAGTACTACTAATAGATCATTTCATGGCATTCCATCCCGATAGCATTAGTCTCCATATACAGGATGTTTGAGGAAGAAATTCAAAGCTTTCAACCGTAACTAGAAGATTTTGGGTAAGTCAGGAATGAAAGTCGTAAATTGGATAACGCCGTTATTTTCGAAGATACAGGTTTTTTGAATCTGAGCCAATATTTTATTTTTCATAACTCCCGAAGTTGAATGAAATATTTCAGAGAAGAACTGAAGGAATTGACTTTACGTGAAATAGCGCGGTTGAAGAAAGTTATGGAGAATCAAAGAACGTGCCTCTCGATTTGCCTTTCTTTCGACCCTGTTAATGAGTGAAAAAGTGTTATATATATTGAAACATTTTCTTGAAGAATTGACATGATATTAATAGGAGGAATATATTCTAATATTTCTATATTTTTATTTGAAGAACAATTATTATTCATAACGAAAACACAAATAAAAAATGAATGGAAATAAATTAATCTTGAACAATCAATGAATAATGAGAAAGATTATAAGAAATGTTCGAAGATACTCACCTCTTGATCTATATTCCGCACCATACATTAACGGAAAATGTTTTCATAGTTCCACTTTCAGGTTACCTTAGGATTATCACTGAACCAAACATGTGAATTTTGGGTATTGAAAATTCCCTCCTTTGTGAATGCACTTCGTCTGTGAATGAAATTTTATAGATGCTACGGTTATTTTGTCGAACCAATTTACAAAAAATTTATCACGTGATTTGCTCTCCTTAAAGAGTTTGGACTGCAGACGTTCATTCCTTTTAACTCTCCAAACTTAGCAATGACGAACATCGATTCTTGCAACTATTCTACGAACACTAATTGTTGCATTTTGTTTTACCACACCAATCACATCCCGTTCTCTAACTTTGGTCAATACTAACCTCTCCCTAGAAGAATTCCACTTTGTCTCAAGCATCTGTAGATATTACGAAAAGTTCGAGGATTAGGAATTCTCTGGTCTGGATATCTTACTTCACGTCTTCTTGAGAATTATATCTTCGTAAACCATACACTAACAACTTATCAACATACTTAGCATTGGTAAAAGCATGAATTCAGCAAATTTCATAATTCTTATCAATTCAATGACAACAATCATAGATCAACAACAACCATAGAGCATATAATGATCAAGAGAAGAATTGTTCTCATGAATCATTTATCTAGATCATCCATAAAGCTTGTGATGAAAAAAATGACATCAGCCTGATAGATATTGCAGGTAAGGAAGTAGAACAATAGGCGGCGCCGGCTCGGTGGCGTATGGGATATGATGCTCGTCTCCTGCGCAGAGTTACCTGGGTTCAATCCCCACAAAGTCGGTGCGATTTTTCTGATTCTGGGAATCGCTTGAGTGTCCATCTTTCGGAGGAGATGTAAAGCTGTCGGTCCTGTCTAACAGAGATGTGTTGGACATTAAAGATCCCTTCCCTCGACACGAGAGGGGTTCGGCAAAATTCCCGGGTTAGTGAGGCGACAGAATTCCCCGTCGTGTCATTAGCCGAAAGGCAGAAATAGAGCACGTTAAAGGAAATACAAACAAAAAAACAATAGGCGGCAAAAAATTATCAAGAACACGACGGTAAGTTCGTTATAAGCTGTTCTACTATTTGTTACTTATCATTTCTTCCAGTAATATTTATTTCCATTCGTTTTTAATTGATGTTTTCGATATGAATAATTTTTTTGAATAAAAAATACAAAACATTTGAACATATTCATTCAATCATATCACGTCGAGACGATGTTTCAACTAGTCGATTCTTAGCAGTCTGATCCGTATTTCATGTAGAACTCAATTTCCTCAGTCCGTCATTCAACATCGAGAATGTTTTCAATGTGTCTGCAGTAACCCTTGCTCGAATTTTTTTGCGTTACCCAATTTTCGATTTGCATTTCTTCTCCTAGCATGTTCTATATATCATTGACAACTTTCTTTATTCCTGATACACCCTGTATAGAAAGCACAGTGACTGATAATGGTGTTCAAACCTATGATCTCTTTTATAATTTCGAGGAGTGCAAATCTTTCCCTCACCTCTTCTTCTCGGTTTGATTTATTTCTTTTGTTTTGTTGTTCAAGTTGTAAGAAACTTTACTTGTCTTACTTCTGGTATGGGAAACCAGTCTCCCCTGAAGATTCAGCAGGAGTGAGAATAATATGTTTTTTCTGTTGTGGTCCTTCGTCTCCGGTTTATTTTCTCCTTAAACGTTACACGATTTTTGATTGTTCCGCATCATTTTTTGTCCTTCGTTCCGTTGAAGGTAATTACAAATATTCCCAACGTCAGAACCAATTCGTCTTCATCTGCAAAAAGAAGTTTTTTTTGTCTCTCTGTTTTTCCTTCACCTTTTGTTGGCAATAGTTGACAGGTGACTGGGATGCTGGATTCAGTTCCCCTCCTGCTTGACTCTTCTAAGCTGATAATAAAAAACAAGTACTGTGTTTTAAGGAATTTTACTTAATAATTGCGATTCGTAACGCGTTTCACTACACCGTAGCTTCTTCAGACGAATGAATGTACAGAAAATATAAATATAAATATTTATTTTTATATTTTATATTTATGTTTTCTGTACATTCATTCGTCTGAAGAAGCTACGGTGTAGTGAAACGCGTTACGAATCGCAATTATTCAGTAAAATTCCTTAAAACACAGTACTTGTTTTTTATTATTAATAATGGATTTTACCAAGTAAAAGCCTCCCAAATTCAAATCTTCTAAGCTGTGTTGTGGATGTTTTTCGTATCTTACGTAATTGGATAGGAGCTGGCCCTACAATTTGCTTACTTTGGGCCGATTTCTTGCATTTTTCTGTGCTATGTCTTTCTAAACATTCCTGGCGTTTGTAGTGTCCGTGGCAATTATGTAGTGCTGGCCCAAACAGCTGGCATATAGCACTGGACAGTTTCGGATCTCATTCTCAGTTTTCGACTTGCTCCAAAAGCCTTCAAACTTGCCATTCACACAGCTTTAGTTATGGACATCCTTGATTATAGATGGGAATGCCCTTCAGAACGATTCTGAGTTTCATCCCACTTCTCAGCTTGTACGTATAAAGAATAGTCTTGTCTCTTTTTAGCATCTTGTTCATTTTCCTCTGTAACTTTCATAACTTGTTCCGAAATTGATTTCTTCTTTCTCTTCAATTCTTCGTTGATTTCTTTTCATTTTTTTCATTCTCTTTTCTTCATTCTTCATCTTCTTAAAGCGATGGTGATCTTGTTTGTTTTCTTCCATTTCGTCTTCTGTACTTGATAGCTCGTTGAATCATTTCTTCTTTCTTTTGTGCTGTCTTCTGTAGTTGTTGGGAGTCATCATTGTCTTTTTGTAGCAAGCTGTGAAGACGGCTAACGTCACGTCGCTTCTTTACCAAAAGCTTCAGCTTTAGTAGCAGAAGCACTAGCTGCTCCGATGAAAGATCTTGCAATGATTTCTCTTTTTCTTGATGCGTCGCTCTCGATGAGAAACGGGTTCAAATCAAAACAACCTGTACACTGTAAGTCGACATAACTTGCTCTGCTTAGATTACACAGCGATTCAAATAATGCAAAGGATATAAATATGCAGCCAAAAATACAATTTATTCGTACTGGTGTCAATACACTGAAAACTAGACGGCGCGCTAATACTATAGGAAGCAATGATGGGTGAATACTTCTACTAGTATAATTTATTTATAACTGAAAATTGATTTGTTTATGTGATTACAGAATTGAAAATCTGGAACAGCTTCACGCTGATAGGTTGATACAAGTAGAAATCATATGTTCTTGGAATAACAAGACTACAACTGTCCGATGTTCTCATGCATGTACGTGAATATCTCTTTCAACGGATTTCCCAAGGAATAAACGGCCCCTCCTTCATTTCCCATGCAAGAAGGGCATTATGTATGCATCCATGATGGTGCACTATTTATGACAGTATATAATCTCATTATTTATTTTCCAAATACTAATAAATTGCATCCGTTGACTTATATGACATGATAATATCGAGATCCATCTAGTTGATTGAGGATGGTCTTCAAGTTGTTCTTCGTGCTGATCGGTTCGCCTTCTGTAATTGAAGATCTTAATTTCTCGTAGAGAACCGTGGATGAAATTAAAATTTCGGGGAAGGAGAAAATTTAAGTCTCGTCTCATAAATAGTAAATGATTATAATCTCTTAAATCGTTGAAAACGAATTCGTGACAGTTACAGAGTACAGTTAATTCATGAATTGCATTCATAAAAGCAATATCACCTTTTTTTAAATTTGAAAACAATATACATAAACTGTATGATTCCATTCGTGAGGTCGTTACATTTTCAGATTTAATGAAACAATGCTGTCGAAGATCTTTATCCAGCTCATTGAAAATCTGAATCAGACAGTATCGCCTTTACTGATGCAGATGAAAGTCATAATGTTATAGTTTCGAACAAGGTAGAATATTTACAGAAAACTGAACATTTTATTGAAATGGAAATTATCAAAAATCCACTAATAAATTTCAATGCTATATTAGATATGTATATGTCAAATCTTCAATACCGAACAATAAAAATGCAAACCTTCAGTTGATAATTCACAATCACAAAACCTTATAGTATAGGTAACAGTTATGTAATTTCAGTTCAAAATTCTCAATTAAAGATTACTCAGATGTAAATTAACTTCAACATACTGTTTCACCATATAACGCTAAACTTATATCCTACGATATATTGTTCCACCTCAAGCTCCATTGAAATTGATTCAACAAGCTTTGCAGAATACCAAAGTCAATCCCATTATACAATGGTTTGATTATGGGGACTCCCCCCAGTCCTTCGCCTCAAGGTTCCTTTTCATTAGAGCGTTTTGACTCTGACTTAGATAGTCACGTGATTTTCAGCTTTGATGCTAGGAAGTTGGAATTTCTGAACTTTATAGCGGCAGACGCTAGAAGAGACAGAAAAGACAAACCTAGGCAACCAGATTTCTTTCAAAACAAAATGGCTTAGTATCTTTTAATAGTCGCCCAGTTATTGCGTAAATTTAGCTCTTGATACTCGAACAACATAGTAAGAAGTCTTGAAAAAAGAATTTCGCAATAAAACATCAAAAATTCCAGAAATGATACCAAATCAATAAAAATTAGACTTCATATTTACCAATTGAGTGTTTTAACCTAACATAAGTGACGAATTTCATATTTTGACGCTGAAAACCCCTTTTCATGGGAGCGTCATGATTTCATAGAAAAATAGGTCACATGACCATTTTGACGCTCGAAACGTGTATCAAAACGCACCAATGAAAAGTCATCTTAAGTTAAAACTGTATTTTTTGGGTTAGATATGTGGATGATATTATTTCTTGTTTTATAAGTACGAACAGACAAAATAATACATAAATCAAATTTAACTATGAATTAAACCAACAACAAAATTTATATGGAATCACCCGATATTTTGAATATTACCTTAGGGATTTTTGAAATTTCAAAGGATTGTTAGAACTGATTTTTTTTGAGATATTTCAATTGATAAAAGAAATAAATTAAGGTAAATTTTAAGAAAGAAACAAATAAATGAAAATATGAGACTTTCCGCATTTAGTAAAAAATTGAAAATTGTTTTCTCACGGAGTAGGTGTTTTTTTCTCGACCTCAGTCGCTTGTTTTACCTCCTCTTGCCCTGATACAAGCCTAAATCCATCTAGGCATGCTTTGGATTAGGTTTTCGACCTCCTCTGTGGTGTTATTCTGCCACTCTTCTGTGGCTGCTTGGATGAGCTGTTGTGAGGTTCTTGGATTATCCTGGCGCGATCTAATTTTCCTTTTGAGATTATCCCATAAATGTTCAATAGGATTTAGGTCTGGAGAGCAAGATGGCCAGTCCAAAATAGCGAAATACCTTTCAAGGTAAAGTCGCGCGAGGTTGATAGTATGCGGAGGAGTATTATCTTGCCTAAAAGTGAAATTCTCATCATGGTCACCTCGCCAGAGTCTCACTATGGGCTCCAGCACTAGGTCCACGTAATTTATAGCCGTTACACTCGCAGGAAACGAAATCAAATCTCAATTCCTCCCAGCATAATGCCACCCCAAAACATCACACTGCCTCCTTGGTATTTCGGAATTTGTCTTGCTGCTCGGAGTCTAGCTTATCTTCCACGACCCCTTAAAGCCCGAATATGGCGGTCATATTATTTTCAATAGATCCTGAGTTAGAAATGATTCAGTATTTTGTGCTATAATTTTTGCCGAATTTTATCAAATTTATAAGATATTTGAAATTCTCATAGTCCAACTACGAACAATATCCGAGAAACGGGTAACTTACACATGTCATGATGTTGAGTTGGCCGTTAGTACGTGATATTTGATCATCATACGGTGATTTTGGTTTACTTTGTGAAGAATGTCACAAAAATAGGTGAAAATATTTAATTAACAATCGTGGTAGCTATTTCGATATTTCTATCATCAGACGTTTACAAATTGTGGGTTAAAACTAAGATACAGTTGTACAATTTGTCTTAAATATACAAAAACAGGTATGAATTATAAAGAGTGAGAAAAAACAAATTTGTACCACTGGAATATAGTAATTGACTTTATTGAACAAATCATGAGTATAAGGAAGAAAATGAATTACAAATCACAGGGCGGAGTTCGGAGAGTTGCCATGGGCACACTCTGCTCTTCCAGTCAAACCCTGAATTATATTATATAAGATAAGTATTCAAAGGTACATTGATAATCACTTGAAAATCCCAAATATTGGGGAATAACATAGGTCTGTGTTGTCGTTAAAAATGCTAAGATTGTTTCTATTGTGTTTAGCTTTGAAAATTTCAAGAGATTCCAGGTAATTGAGTTTATTGCTTTTCGGGGCACGATGAATAATGTTAAGGTTATTTATACCAGAGAAGCGGTGGTTGTTATCTAGGCTATGCTGTGCGATGTTGGAGTTACTTTTGATTTTACGAAAGGAAGAGTAATGTTCTGCAGGAAGTCAGGGTATATTAGATGATTCAATCTGTTAGTTAAATTACTGGTCCCCAACAATCTGCAATTATAGCAACTGATCTAACATTGATAAAAAACATTTATTGCTTGGTGGCTACGCTCAATTATCTCATTAGGATTTTTTTGAGAACACACTTGGTCGTTGTGGACATCCATTTTACCCTGTCACGTAAATCTTGCTAGGTCTGTAAGCAAAATATTTCAACAAAATTCAGCATTTTCAGCACATCTTTGTTGAAGCCATTGAAAAAATTCGCCATCCACTAGAGATAACCATCGAATGCTGATTCTTGGATTCCTATGGACCTTATCTACAATAAGTTCTTCATTTATCAGCATTCTGATAAAATGATCTGGTCCAGAATTTTCCTTGGCTGGTCGAAACCGCCAGTTTCACGAAACGAAAAATTTCTCTGGAGAAATATTTTTGTTAGGAAAAGCTGCAAGATAGACTTTTTGGGCTGCTGCTACATTTCTACCAGATCGGCCATAGAATTGATGAATATCAGCCAATTCTTGAAAGATGTACTTCGTTCTAATTTTTCAAAATACCAAAAGCTATGTGTTATTGACGAAAATTAACTTCAATTGAGACAAGTCTTCGGTATGTTACTGTGGATACAGGATTAGGTTTTACTCGAACGCACCCTGTAATATGAAGGCCATAACAGTTACAGGTCATTTAAATTTCCTCTCAATAAAATGAATACTCTGATATTCTCAAAATGACGTAAGAACTACTTCAAAAGGCCGTTTCCCAGTTCTTGTGAAAATAATATCGACTCTCATTCAAAAAGCTCGTGCCTCCTCATGTAAATTAGATTTTATTCGAAAACGGCTGCGATTCTGAACAAATTTTAGAAGACAAAGAAGTTTCAGAACGGAGGACTCTTGGTCAATTATTTAGGAACATTTTTTTCATGTTTTTTGATGAGGAATCTTCTGTAGAAATTAATGACCACATACCTGAAACACCCTGGAGATTGCTGGTATACGTACTCGATATTAAGTATCCCTGTGAATATCTGATAGAAAGGCAGAATTGACAAAGATGTGATTCTATAAGGGTTCCGATTTCTCTTCCGAAGTACGAAATCTTAAAAGCAATTAAGTTACAAATAAAGCATAAGGAGCAGCATTTTTGAAACCTAAAACCTAATTTATATACTGTTTCCACACTGTAAGACGTTCAACGTTCAAGCAGTGTATACCTATGTGCTTTCAATGCAATATAATCTCTAATAGATGAGTAACAACAAACCGATAAGAATTCATCCCAAATGATTTCGAAATTCGCATAACTTAGGTGCATCTCGCTTTCTTATGAAATAAAATAAAACTAAAACGTTTCGTCACTCTCCTTCTATTAAGCTATCATGAAGTATGTTATCAATAAATAAACATATGTTTGTCATAATGATGCAAAATAAATCGACACGAAGATCACTAGTTCCAGTAAACTTAAACATACCTTAATTCAAAGGTGAGGTAGTGAAAGGTGGAAAAGAATAACCACATCACACTCAGCTATCACCTTTCCTTATCTTAGTTCTTCCTGCAGAGCGCTGAAGGAGAACAATACGTTAACCAATTAGTTGTGAAATATGTTAAGAACTTTAGACCGAAGGATACTGTATTTGTGAAGATGTACCTGTTAGTGATTTTATATTTAGTTGCGACAATTTCTTCTCAAACTAGGACAGTTGAAAGTGCCACTGGTGAGTAACATTTTATTTTCGATGCCCTACTTTTGGTACTTATAATGAAGACCGACTTGATTTCCAGTTTGCAAATGTTCGCTAATTTTGGGTTATTCCGTAATTATTTTTCTACAGAATTACCTATTTGAATCAATTCAATTCATCATTTATCTAGTTCAGAAAGTCTGAATTAACAACATTAATTTTGTTTCCTTCAAATTCAAGAAGTAGAGACATTAAAAACAGTTACTTATTGCGGGTAAACGTTCTAAATGTGCGACAGCGCGAAAGCAATTCTTTCAAGGCAAGCGCCACTGACAATAAACTTAAATGGCACGTCATATATTATGCTCTGCTAATTTCAAATGCTCTTCAAGATGGTTTGTGATTTGTACATCACTAGCTGTCCCGACAGGCGGAGTTTTGTCCCAGTTTCAATAAATGTTCAGTTTTTTCCAGTATTTCTAGTTTTTTTCAATTGAATTATTAATGGAGCTTAACGAACAAAACAGGAAAGGATAAACCAAATAAACTGATGAAGTTGAATTTACGCTTAATTAAAACATATGCAGATTTTTTCAAATATACAGGTGTCGCAATATATTCTAAATATAGAAATAACATGAATTTTCGAAACCGAATAGCATAGGTACCAATATTTTTCCTGAGGTAATTACAGCCACCTCAAAATGGTTTTTCTACAATATCTATGGAACCTTGAAACCAATAATAACTATATTCAGTACTAAAGTTATATGCGAATGGTTGATACCCTCATAGATTACGAAGTCGAGAGCAGAAGCATCGAAACCGAGGCGAGTAAATGGTAAGAATCCCGCATCATTTATCTGGCCGATCCATTTAAGGTAACAATTGAAAAAATTAAGAAATATCATGAATAGCCAAATCAATTTAGCCTAAAAATTAGGGATACCCTTGATTAAAATCCCAACAAGCTAAAAATATGCATGAACATTAGACTGTTGTTGTGAAATTGTTCCTATCCATCCTATGTGTGCAGCAAATTTTATTTCAGGTCAAATTTCGCCAAAATTAGTTTTTGTGATTTTTCATTGAAACGGTTAGGTTTATGATAAAAGTATCTCAGACTAAAATTGTAGACCATGCAATTATCTTAAAAAATTATTTTCACACTGTTTTACCCAACATTAACCATTTCTGAAAATAAGTGATTATAAAATTTACTTTAGTCCTATTCTTCATAATAAATTGACTACGGTGCCCATGTATATCATTGGACTTATAATATATTAAATATGTGTCTCTGGGACGGGGCAGCTCTAGACTTCCTAATGAAATGAGGTATGGGGATATTTCTTCATCAGATGGAAAAGAGATATGCAATTTTTTTTCCCGTTATTTCGAGAGTGTATATGTTCCTGGAAGTTAGCAGCGTAGTCATGGTGTAACTGTTAAAAAGTGCAATAATGATGTACTATTCACATAGAAGAGGAAGAGGTGCGAGAGGTTCTCTTATCCCTTGACCTGTCGAAAACTTCAGGTCCAGACAGCATTCCACCAATTTTTCTCAAAAATGCACTCACAAATTAAGTAAACCACTGCATATTTTGTTCAATCAGTCTCTGATTAATGGCGTATTTCCAAAAAAGTGGAAGGAGTCCGCCGTTGTCCCAATTTTCAAAATTGGAGATAAAAATAATATTTCTAATTATAGACCTATTAACAAACTTTCGATCAATGCTAAAGTATTTGAATGTATAATTTATAAGTATCTTTTCTCTCTTGTGAAAGATTTCATTATCCCACAACAGCACGGATTTTTTAACAGTAGGACTCTGGAAACCAATTTAATCGTTTATATGGAGTACCTGCAGAGTGCGATGGATTCTCATGTTCAGACTGATGTTACTTACACCGATTTTTCTAAAGCCTTCGACAGAATAAGTTTCGATATTCTCATTTTTGAACTAGCCGAAGCAGATGTAAGTGGTGGTTTGCTTTAGTGGATCCAATCATATTTTCTGAGTAGGTCATAGTTCGTTAGTTTAAATGGTTTTAAATCTGAATCTTTCTTTCGTACTCCTGGGGTACCGCAGGGAACTCATCTCGGTCCTCGCCTTTTCTTAATTTATATAAATGACATAGATAAATGTTTCCGGCATTCCAGATTCTTGCTCTATGCATACGATCTGAAAGTTTTCAGATCTATCATATGCTTGAGGGACTGCCTTGATCTTCAACTAGATTTGAATAACTTGGTAGAGTACTGTAGAGAAAACCAATTATTTTTTAATTTAAATAAATGTTTCACGATAGCTTTCACTAGAACCCATTCGCCTATCACTTTTCAGTACTCAATTGGGAATTCATTGTTGCGACGTCTATCCAAGGCTTTTGATCTGGGTGTCACTTTCGATTCGAAGTTGCTCTTCGATGCACACATAGATCGCATAGCAAATAGTTCAAGTCGAATGATGGGTTATATATTCAGGAGAAGTAAGGAATTTAAATATGTAGAATCACTTTGTATTATGCTTACATCTACAGTATATTAAATTTTGCCTCATGTATTTGGAACCCTTGTTATGATGGTTATTCCAACCGACTCGAACGCATTCAGAATAGGTTCACACGGTTCATATGCTCCAAAACTAACTTTGTTGTCCTGAATCACGACTACGCTCCTGCCCGTAAATATTTCAATTTATTGTCACTCGAAAATCGTAGAACTATATCTGATATTTTGGTTTTGTTTAAACTATTGAACAGCTTACTTCAGGTACCTAAGATCTTACACATGGTTACTTTTAATGTTCCTATGAAATCTTTGAGGCACCTCTTCTCTATAACTATAACTAATAGTGCACACAACTTCCCTATCGATACGATGCTACGTGTCTGCAACACGCATAGGAGTATCAATTTGTTTGGGGTCACATTCGCCTCTTTGAAGAGAAGCCTACGCTTGCTCTTTCGTTGAGTAACATCAAATTCATTCAATCGTTCGTTATGTCATATTCATTTTGTATTTCTATTTTCATTCATTCTGTGAATATAATTCACTATTAATGTCTTATATAATACTTTTTTTAGAGTACTAGATTCTATGCAACTAATATTCATCTAGTGAATGTCATTTTGGCTTCGGCTGTGGATATTCCTTATATTTTACTTAAATAAGTAAAAATGAATAAAAACTATTATTCTGACTAATACATTAATGACGAAGCCGTTTAGCAAAAAATCTGCATCTTCTCATATTCTCCTTGACCAATTTATGACAGTTCCAAGTAGTCAACAACAATATCTGTCGAACATTCATAATAAGTTTCAGTTAATTGCAATGCTATAGGAAAAAAATTACCATTGAACATATTTCAGTCAACCAAACTGACGATTACGCTGCTCATTGCAGAAACTGCAATAAATCAATGCAAGACCTGATATGAATGTTGTTGCTGGTAAAAAAGTTTTTATTACTTACGAACGAACTATAAGGCTCAACAACCATCGGAAATATATTTTAAATACGAGTTTATCCGATTATGTAAATGTAAAAATTATATTAATGATGTTGATGACATATTTATTTTGTGGAAATCCCTTTCAAAAAATAAAAGGGAAAACTCATTTTATTTGTTAATACACGAGCGGTTTTACCGGCTCGGTGGCGTAGGGGATAAGGTGCATGTCTCATGCGCAGAGTTACCTGGGTACCTGGGTTTAATCCCCACAAAGTCGGTGCGATTTTTCGGATTCTGGGAATCGCTTGAGTATCCATCTTTCGGAGGAGATGTAAAACCGTCGGTTATGTCTAACAGAGATGTGTTGGACATTAAAGGTCCCTTCCCTCGACACGAGAGGGGTTCGGCAAAATTCCCGGATTAGTGAGGTGACAGAAATCCCCGGCGTGTCATTGGGAGAAAGGCGGAAATAGATCACGTTAAAGGAATAACAAACAAACACAACCGCTTTCGATCCTTCGGTCATTTTCAAGTGCTGAATACTAACTTGGATACAAAGGTGTTAACAAGAGATATTCTTTACTTATGTATAAAGTATCGGGGAATTACTGATTTCGATTTGGCTATTAAGAATAGTAAGTGAGTAGGTATTATATTATTCTAGCAATCAATATTACAGAAATCGTCAAGAAGTGTAAAAAATATCACACTACGAAAAATTTACAAATGAAATAAATAAATTACACATCTCTCAAACAAACCTTAAGCAAACTCAAACTTTAAAAGTTAAAAACTCTTCAATTGAATAGTAGCAATTTTTAATCAAGATATCCTTTACTGCAGCTATGAAGCCATTTCTTGGTTTTATATTTTCTATTGCACTTGGTAGGTGATTGAATAATTTAGGTCCCCAGAAATCAACATCCTGCTGTGTACACTTAAATTTGTGTAAAGGTAGTTGTAGATCATGTCTAAATCTCGTTTTGTACTTATGTCGATCTCTGTTTGTGTTAAATTGTTCAGGATAACTGTAGACATATTTGAGGCAAGTCAAAAAAAAATGAAAATTGAAGGTAGTGTCAAAATTTCCTGCTTAATAAAAGACTCCCTGCAGCTCTCCATCTTGTTGAGTTTACACAACACCCTGATTACTTTCTTCTGTAGATGAAATACACTTTTGCTTTCACTTGAGGCACCCCAAAACATTATGCCCTAACTGACCGCACTGTGGAAATTGGCGTAGTAGGCTGTTCTAGATGTTTTGAAGTCAGTTCAGCATCAGTCTTCTAATCATAAATATGGCTTGTGAAAGACGTTTATTTAATTGCTCTATATGCAGAGACCACCTCAAATGACCATCCAAGTGGAGGCCCAAGAACTTGACACTTTCATGAGAATCCTTAAAAATTGTGATGGTCTGCGTTTTGTTTTCATTAAGTTTCATTTTATTAGTATCCATCCAGACCTTCACTTTTCTGAGATTTTCGGCAGAAACTTTGTAAAGTTGTTTCATGGATTCACTCTCATACAGCATTGATGTATCATTCCCATATAAACATAGGTTGCAGCCAGGAACGTTAGATGGTAGATCGTTCATATAAATTACAAACAAGACTGGGACAAGCACCGACCCCAGTGGTACTCCATTTCTAATGATCAGCCTCTTTGAATTCTCATTGTTCCAACTGACTTCTTGTTGTCTATTTGTGAGGTAAGATCTCAATATAGAGTATGTTGGTCCCCTGATACCATAGAAACCGAGTTTTTCCAAGAGTGCAAGATAGCCAATTGTATCGAAGGTCATGTGGGGTTTACCTGAGGTTATTAATTTCTAAACTATCCAAAAGATTTGAGGAGGACTTTGTAATTGTCTAAAACTATTGTGTGGTTTGTTGATAAAATTTGCTCAAATATTGGAGATTTCTTATCTGAAGATATATGTCCTTTGAACCTGCATCGATTTTGATATTGTATTGGTCTTCAACCAGGACTACTATGTTATCCTATGGAATTGGTACTTAGCCCCATATTCTCAGATATTTCCATGGACAACTTAGAAAACACATCAATACTGAACAGCGACCTAGCCAAAAACATATCATACCGGTATGTTGATGATATTTTGGTTGGCTTTCATGGATTATAAGTTGAAACTAATAACTCCATAATTTTTCTAGACTCAACTATAACAAACATAAACAATATTTCCACTTAAAATATCTACAGAAGAGAATCGTTCACAGACGCAATACTATAATCCCCTTGGACTAATTTGATCATTTAAATCATAAACTCTCACCCTACAATTCTATGGTTCACAGAGCTTTCACTATCCCCCTCTCCCGGAAAAAAATGCCATAAATAGCCTCCAAAACAAAATACCAGCCCCTTTCATAAATAAAATCATTCTACGCAAAGAACAAAATCGAATATCACAATTATTATTTTGCATTCAAGAAAAATCTGGAAAAAGATATGCTACTTTTAATTATGTCGGTGCACTCTCTCATAAACATTATTTTTCAGAATTCAAAATGACTATCTCATTTCCAAGCGTTCCTTATCTTAGCAAATTACTTTTTAATGCAAAACAGAAAACAGATAAACTCAAACAATCTGGTGTCTACAAATTCGAATGGGACGAATGACCTTCAACTTATGTAGGTCAAATACGTAAAAAATTTGAATGCAGGTTCAAAGAACATATATCTAACTACTGTTTATATACAACTTGCAGAAAATAATTTCCTGTACTTGATATTTAAGGAAAAATTATATTTATTACCATCTTTATACATACACACAACCAAATTTATATGGAATCACTCAGTATCTCACATTATTGATTGTTTTTAACCATGGATCTTTGAATACTTGTGAAGAATGAAGTACTTTGTTGTAGAAAACTGGATAGTATGATGAGAAATGCTGAATTATCATCACATTTGAAACTGCGAATTTCAAAATTTAAAAAAGCCTATAATAACGTTGGATTGTCCGATGTGCAGAGGGTCGAATAATTGCTCTTGTTGAAGAAGGGGTGACACAGAAAGATATAGCGGCCAGAATGGGGGTATCTTAGGGAGTGATTTCAAAAACCTACGTGGAGCTATAATCTCTGCAAAATAGGCCTAGAAGAAGTCATAGGAAGATCACTTCTGAAGAACTTCTGTGCCAAATTGCAAGAAGAGACCCTAGTGCGTCGCACCCCATACTCCAAAGGCAATATCTGGAAGCAACAGGCATCAATGTATCAGTCGAAACGATACGTCAGAGATTTCATTAAAGGGTTTTATACAGCAGAAGGCCCTTAGAAATTCCAGAGCTAACCAGACAACAAAAAATTAACAGACTCAATTGGTGTATCGATCACCAAAATTGGAATATTCAGAATTGGCGAAATGTTCTTTTTTCGAATGAGAGCAGAATTGGAGTTCGAACAGATGACCGCCGGATTCGGGTTTTAAGGGGTCGTAGAAGACAAGCTAGATTCCAAGCAGCAAATTCCAAAATACCAAGTGGGGAATGTGATGTTTTGGGGTTGCATTATGCGGGCAGGTAAAACAGATTTGATTTCGTATGCTGCGAGTTTAACGGATAGAAATTACGTGGACCTCATGCTCGAGCCCATAGTGAGACTCTGGCGAGGTGCCCACGAAGCGAAATTCACTTTTATGCAAGATAATGCTCCTCTGAATACCAGCAACCTCGAGCGACATTACCTTGAAACAGAGGGAATCGCTATTTTGGACTTGCCAGCATGCTCTCCAGATCAAAATCCTATTGAACATTTATGGGATAACCTCAAAAGGAAAATTAGATCGCATCAGGATAATCCAAGAACCTCACAACAGTTCATCCAAGCCGCCACAGAAGAGTGGCAGACTATCACCCCAGAGGAGGTCGAAAACCTAATCCAAGGCCTGCCTAGAGATTCAGGTTTCTATCAGGGCAAGAGGAGGTCGAGAAAATAATTTTCAATTTTTTTACTACATACGGAAAGAGTCTCTTATTTTCTTTTATTTGTTTTTTTCTTAAAATGAACCTCAATTTATTTCTTTTTCAATTGAAATATCTCAAAATTATCAATTCTAACAATCCTTCGAAATTTCCAAAATCCATGAGGTAATATTTAAAATATCGGGTGGTTCCATATAAATTTGGTTGTGTGTAAGTTAGTATTCAGCATTTGAAAATGACCTAAGGGTTAATACCGATCGTGTATTAACAAATAAACGTGAAAATCTGACAAAAGTGTTTTTTTCCTTTCATATTTCAAAATTCATATACTATTTTTTCATCCTATGACTGTAATACATCAGCAGTGTTCCGGAGCGGCAAAACAAATTGTTTGGAAAACAAACTTTCATTAGATGTACAAAGGCTTTCGCAAATATTAACTCTACTTCAGAAACTCTGATCATCAACGGAATACGCTTTCTTTTTTCTTTATATGGTGCTCCAAAAATAATTACTTGCATAGACCAGTTACGTCCCTAATCTTTTGCAGATCTTACATGTAATATTAGCTATTCTCTTGTCTTGCTACACTCGCTGTTCTGCTCACCAATATTTTTATAGTGTATATTAGGTTCAAGTGTGGCTTGGTAATGAACTAGACCCAGAAGAATGGGGTTGCTAATAAATGATTTATTGGAACCAATCTACACTCGACTTCGATCTGTATCAGAAAACCCTCTTAATACGCTAATTCCAAACGGGGTGTTATTCGAAATGCGGCTGAAAAAAAAGTGAGCTTATCTCGTTTGTTAACATGAACCACTTGTCAAGGCCAATCTAAGTTGAAACTAATAACTCCATAATTTTTCTAGACTTCACTACAACAAACATAAACAATAGTTCAACTTATAATATCTACAGAAGAGAATCGTTCACAGACGCAATACTATAATCCCCATGGACTAATTTGATCATTTAAATCATAAACTCTCACCCTACAATTCTATGGTTCACAGAGCCTTCACTATCCCCCTCTCCCGTAAATAAATGTCATAAATAGCCTCCAAAAGAATACACCAGCCCCTTTCATAAATAAAATCATTAGACGCAAAGAACAAAATCGAACATCACAATTATTATTTTGCATTCAAGAAAAATCTGAAAAAAGATATGCTACTTTTGATTATGTCGCTGCACTCTCTCATAAACATTATTTTTCAGAATTTAAAATGACTATCTCATTTCCAAGCGTTCCTTATCTTAGC
Organism: Cryptolaemus montrouzieri; assembly: GCA_013387265.2. NCBI lineage: Eukaryota > Metazoa > Arthropoda > Insecta > Coleoptera > Coccinellidae > Cryptolaemus > Cryptolaemus montrouzieri. The sequence continues at coordinate 110,817,305 of JABFTP020000185.1, forward strand.
AAATTAATTTTTAATGCAAAACAGAAAACAGATAAACTCAAACAATCTGGTGTCTACAAAATCGAATGTGACGAATGACCTTCCTTCAGCTTATGTAGGTCAAATAGGTAGAAAATTTGAATGCAGGTTCAAAGAACATATATCTTCAGATAAGAAATTACCAATATTCGTGCACATTCAATCAAAAAACCACACAATAATTTTAGACAATCTCAAAGTCCCCTACAAGTGCAATAAAGGAAATAGAATTATTCTGTTGGAAAGTTTGGAAATTAATAAACTCAGGAAAAGCCCACTGTTTATATACAACTTGCAGAAAATAATTTCCCCGTACTTGATATTTAAGGAAAAATTATATTTTATTATCATCTTTATACCTACACACAACCAAATTTATATGGAATCACTCGGTATTTCACATTATTGATTGTTTTTAACCATGGATCTTTGAATACTTGTGAAGAATGGGGTTGCTAATAAATAATTTATTGGAACCAATCTACACTAGACTTCGATCTGTATCAGAAAACCCTCTTAATACTTTTTTTGTTATTCGAAATGCGGCTGAAAAAAAAGTGAGCTTATCTCGTTCGTCAACAGGAACCACTTGTCAAGGCCAATCGTATTCAAATGTTTAAATGTTCTCCAGAAGAAAATCTTTACATTAATGACGAAACCTACCGGGGAAACTAGGTTAAAGAAAAAGCGCCAAGTTCACTACCTCATAGGTGGCGGGAAACGTGTGCAATTATGGAGAATCCAACTAAAGTATAGTTTAGAATCAATATTTCTCAGAAATAGTTTGAATTGAAAAACAAATGTATAGGGATAATTATAAGAGAATTGTTCGGTATTACATTTATTCAGTGATATTTTTATCTTAAAACTCAACATTCCTCTGGACAATCAAAAAAAAATATTTTTGCGAAATTTGATCTGGAACATGGAAAATTTGTTTGCACATATACTTACATATGGTACTCTTGTTCGAAATCGCTATTGTCCAATGCAGACTGAAATGGGATTTGAAATTTAGTCAAATTTCTACCAGATCATTGAGATTCATCCTAATAAAAACACCCATTATTGAATTGAATCAATTTTTAAGATTACTGTATGGTTGGACTCTTCAGGTGTAATTATAATAGGGTAACATATTGCATAATGTTTCTGGTGAACATGACTGAACAGGTATTTTCTGGAAAACACAATTCTTCATTAGCGCCAATAGTTTGAACCAGTACTAATTGAATTTTTCATTATCTGAATATATTAAATAGCAACAATTGCTCTCAAACAATTAGATGCATGGTTTTTCCCATAAGAAATGATACAAGAAACAATATTACCCCCCTATGTGTTCTGTTAATTGTCGTGAAGAAACTATAGTTAATAAATAGAATACTGACCGATGGCAGAATTGAGCTCTCGATTTAAATCGAAAGATTTACAAAAGTTCCTAATGAATGACATACGTTTTTGATCAAAAAAAGAATATTAGTACACGAATCGAATATTTTAACAACGTTTCTACAACGAACATCTAACTTAAATTAATAAATCACTGCAGTGTTGAACTCTCCTTCATCATCGACAGTACGAAACTGAGTATAGTTAGTTTCATACTGTCCGTTACAAGAATATATACAGGGTGTTCCATCGAAAACGTGCCAGCCTATGTATTTCTTATCCTATAGTGATTCGAAAAATTTGTGGAATCATACCAGATGATTTCGATAGAGGAAAATTTTTTGACGTATATTTGTGGCTTTAACGACAACCCCCTAACAGCAGACGCTTCAACCCCGCAAAGATAATAGGGTAAACGTGTTGATCGATTTCTAATTTGAACGTTTTCTTCAAAGTATTTGATTTTGACGAATCTTGCCACCTTGAATATTTCGGCTATTGAAGATTGTTGAAAAGAGGGAAAACAAATGAATTTTTGTTTAGAAGGAAAAATTTTCGAATGTAGTTTGCGTCTGCGTGCATTAAGCAGTAAATTCACTTATCTTGAGGATTTAGAAGATAACGAGGATAGCCATACAAACTCTCGCGTATTTCGAGAAAGCCTACCCAATATGCGGAAAATTTGAAAAATCTTAAATCCTAAAATTCAATTTGCAATAGTCTGATTGTTGGGTTTTAACAAGAAAGGATCTCCTGACCTGAACCCTATTGATTTCATCATGTGTGAATTTCTTAAGCCCAACATTTTTTGTTATTTAGCCTTAGTATTTGAACGATCTACGCCGTCTATTGTAGGTGAGTGTCGGCAAATAACGCTAAACATACTGAACCATGTTACAGTCGGTTTTCAGTATATATTATTGTATGGAAAGTAAATTGAAGTCAATTTGAACAATTGGTTTGAAATCATTCAATTTTTTTCTATTGTAGACATGCTAAAACAGTGAAAGATTGTTGTAGTTTGTAAAAAAAGCTTTCAAACGTAATCTACTGTTTTTCTTTCATGCAGGCACTAACTACCCTAGAAAGGTTTCCCTCGAAACAAAAATTGATTTATTTTCCCTTTTTTCAATAACGTTGAAAAAGAGCCAAAATATTCAATGTGGCTCATTTGAGGTGAAAATTAGTTTTTGCGACAAAGATTCGTCAAAAGTACTCTCTTCATACACCGCTTTGAAGAGGCTTCGAAGAACTTTTAATGGAGGTATCGTCGGAGCCCTTTGCCCTATCCAATTTTGGGAGGTTCAACCTCCCCTTCGTAGGGGGTTGCCCATTAAAGTCTCCAATATACGTCAGTAGATGTCTGTCAAGCAAAATCATTCGACGTGATTCAGCAAATTTTTCCTAATACTATATACATCTGTACATTCGTTATAATGGTTTTTTCTTTGTATACCCAAATGATATTTTCGAAATGGATTAGGTTTTGCCTAGAGTAAATTACTATTGCAAATTATTGTAAAATGAAAAGGAATGCTATAATATACACATTTTAACAACATTCCTGAAAGAAAAGGTCGATTTTGCATCTATTTGTTGCGGAAAATGGAAAGTTATTGTCAGTAAATATTTATTTTTATACTGTAGTACTCTCGTATTCCTGAAAAATGACAGGAATAAGTATTTCTTAAACATTTTATTTTTATCAATTTTACCTCAATAGAAAACACATTATGGAATTTCTTAATTTGTTCTTTTAAATCTTGGATTTTTTGGCATATAATCTTCTGCCTGCCGATCCATTAAAGAAGGAAATTATGGATATTTCGCTTTATCTGCATGATGTGTTATCGCAAAAGGTGTCTTCAACATTGAATATTTCGCCCACAGAGTTGACAATTTCGTCTTGGAAACAAGCTCCTAGAAATCATTACAGCATTTTCTGAGAAAAAAGCTGCTGTTTTATTTTCAGGATATTCCATGAAAAAACTGCATGCATAGTTATATTTAACTCCGGATTTAGTTGACAACAAATCAAATTGATGATCCAGTATTTACTGCCTCTGAGTTCTGGAGGTATATTAGGAATAGAACACCACCACTCATTTTACATTTAATTTTAGCTTCTTGAATCGGCAAAATGGAAAGCATTATATTTTTTATATGAGTGTATAACAAATGTTGATTGAGAAATAAACCAGTATACAGAATTAATTCATACATGACAGGCGACTATTAAAAAAAGCTAGGTTTTCCAGACGGCTTGAATTCTACGGGCGTGCTTTACACATACAGCAGTTTTTCTGTGTTTCTCAACTTTCTTTTGAAGTTGCCATGCAATAAATCAGCTTTTTTCTTGCATCAATGGCTATGGCTCCTTCGTCAAATCTTACCTATCCCCAAAGTGATGAATAAATATTGAAGAATTGAGCAAATTACGGTTATAAGTTCATACTGTAGCCCTTGTGCCAGCTTTTCCTGAATTCTTCAATTTCCTCGTTACAATTTTCATCACCATAATTAAAATAAGAAAAAAAATAAAGCATTCACATCATTTGGAATCCAAAATTATGATTGAATTCATATTTGAATTGTGGAGGCCGTTACTTGATGTAGATCCATGATATAAATGAGATAAAAACAGAAGGTTTAACTTTAATCTACACTTTATTTGAAAAAATTCGACGACGTTTCGCTGATACAGCAGCTTTATCAAGAATCATTTTATAAACACCTGATTTATTTTCTTTATTAATTGGAGATTTATAATTCCTGATAAATGAACCTAAATTTGTTGATGTTTTGAACACTATATTTAAATTTGAATTTTTAAGAAGGATTTCACATTATTGTTAATATTGCCTATATATGTTGAACTATTGAATTTCGTATATTGGTGTTCACCGATAGCATATACATGTAAAGCTAATTTTTGTTTTTCTTATGTAGTATGCTGCTAACTAAATTTGCATCATAACCATTATTTATTGCGATCTGTTTTATCAAATTCAATTCTTTGAAATAATTATCATTAGACATCGGTGTTCTCAAGAGTCTATATATATTATCAATCTGTCATAAAGTTGCAGCATTTAACAGATTTATATATATATATATATATATATATATATATATATATATATATATATATATATATATATATATATATTAAATGCTGCAACTTTATGTTGGTAAGGATGTGCCGATGTATAATGAATTGTGACATGTATGAGAAGGCTTATGATAAATTGAAAACTGGTGTTTATTATTTGACCTTGTTATTGTAGGTCTAGGAAATTGATCGAATTGTTCTGTTCTATTTTAGAAGTGAATTTTATTTTTGGGTGCAAGTTGTTGATGAAATTTTCGAATACAGTGAACTGTCTGTTTGTTCCTTTGAACAAAAACCGTCTCTTTCTATTCGTAATTCAAATGATTTGATAGGAAAATAGAAAATATTGTCATTCCATGTAATACAAAGTTAGTCTCTTTTGATGTCAAGAATTTGTTTCCAAGTATTGTACCGAAAGATCCCTATAATATAATCAATAATTTGTTAACACAAAATATGACGAATCCACAAATTAAATACGACATTATGGCTTTATTAGATGTTTGCATATCTAAAATTATTTTTTATTTAACGATAGTTTTTATAAAAGTGATGAGGGACTTATAATGGGAAACCACTTAAGCCCTCTTTTAGCAGAAATCTTCATGGATAACATAGAAAACTCTATTCATAAACACCCGCTTAGTAAACATTTCCTATATTGGTATCGATATGTCGTTGACATTAATGTGTGTTTCACAGGAACAAACAGACAGTTCACTGTATTCGAAAATTTCATCAACAACCTGCACCCAAAAATAAAATTCACTTCTGAAATAGAACAGAACAATTCGATCAATTTCCTAGACCTAACAATAACAAGCTCAAATAATAAACACCAGTACTCAATTTATCATAAGCCTTCTCATACAGATATAACAATTCATTATACATCGGCACATCCTTACCAACATAAAGTTGTAGCATTTAACAGCTATATACATAGACTCTTGAACACACCGATGTCTAATGATAATTATTTCAAAGAATTGAATTTGATAAAACAGATCGCTATAAATAATGGTTATGATGTAAATTTAGTTAGCAGCATACTACATAAGAAAAAACAAAATTAGCTTTATAATATATATATATCCTATCGGTGAACACCAAGATAAGAAATTCAATAGTTAAACATATATAAGCAATATTAGCAATAATGTGAAATCCTTCTTAAAATTCAAATTTAAATATAGCGTTCAAAACATCAACGAATTTAGGTTCATTAACACTTGAATTTGGGAGCCTTTTACTTGGTAAAATTCCATTATCAATAATAAAAACAAGTACTGTGTTTTAAGGAATTTTATTATTATATTTGGGTTCATTTATCAGAATTATAAATCTCTAATTAATAAAGAAAATAAATCAGGTGTTTATAGATTGGATTGTGCAGATTGCAATTGTTTTATATAGGTAGAATAGGAAGAAATTTTGATGTTAGAATCTCTGAATATAAACGCAGTTTCATCAATGGAAAAATCGATTCAAATTATTTAAATCATCTTAGGGAAAATGGTCACTCTTTTAGTTCAGAATTTAAAATCCTACATTTTCGGACGAGAGGTATAAAACTCAACCTTCTGGAAGCACTTGGAATTAACAGATTTAGGAATTCACCGGAAATTCTTTATGATCAGGTAGACATAAATAACTCACCCTTATTACATTTATTTCCTAAACATTAGTTTAAGTACGGATAGCTCTGAGTGGATTGCCTCTTTAGTATATATAAAAATTTGTTAGTAAGATGTATTTGCAGTGTTCATTCGCTCTTGATAAAGATACTGTGTATCGAAACGCGTCGAGCATTTAATAATATATTTTAGTAGAAATCATCTTTTACTTGTATTTGTGAAAATGGATTTCTATCACGTAAAAGCCTCCAATAATTCAGAAATTTTTGTAGATCCATAGAGAATGTTCGTCGTTGTTTTGAATACTGATGTTGAAAAGATCAAAAGATCAAAGAAATATTAGCCAAAGGCCGAGAATTGTACTTTAAAGAGTAACAGCAGGGACCAACAGTTCATTTGAATTTAGTCAAAGTATCATGGCCAAATCAACACAAAGCTGACGCCAAACGAATTGAATGTAAAAGAGAGATCATGTTGACATTCAAATTTATAGTTGTCAAGAGATGATCATTCCAATTTTCTTCTTACAAGATATGGAGTTATAATCCGTTTACGTAATCAAATTAATGGCTTACGTCGAATGATCTAACACCGAAATCACCTTATTTTGAAGCAAAAATGAAGGCGATGCTCACGGTTTTCATAGATTTCAACGGCATTGTTGGTCACGAACTCTTGCTAGAAGGTTTGAGGGTAAACCAGTATTATTTGAGAGTTACAGAACAGTACGCGTGGAAATTAGTCTAGTGGCCGTTCCATATACTCACGAACAATTGAATAATGCCATCAAGATCTGTGACTTCTTGAAAAAAGGGCGACAAATATGATCCAGCAGTTACCAAGATTGCCTGATTTTGCTCCTTATATCTTCTTCTTGTTTGAACGACTCGGAAAACATATATGAATCAATTTCCATATTATTTAATTGAAATATTGAAAGACTTGATTATTAGATATAAACTATATACATCATTTCAATATTTTTGCAGATGCCAGTTATAGAATTTGAATAAGAATTCACTCAAAAGTGACTTCATTGTTATTCAATCTTCTTTGGAATTTATGTCATATCGTGCTGACCTCATTGTACTTTTACAGATATCACATCAAAATGTTTGATCCAAGTAAATATTTTTTTATTGAAAAAGAGTTTTTCAATCAGAAGTGTAACATCCCTGTCTGCGTGGAAAGTGATCGAATGGTTGAAGATTTGAATTGGTTGAATTTTGTTATGAATGCATTGCAAATATTGCAATATTGAATGGAAAATATTCTGATAATCGAATTTTCCAGAAATGTCTGCATTACTTCGAAGCACTTATAAGCAGCCAACCACGTCCTAAATACAACCATATACAGGTGAAAGACAGTATGAACTAATTCTTAGATTTAATGCAAAACATACTTGAGTAGATCATTCTTCTTTATTTCTTCACCTTCAGATAGAATTCATTTGTTTTCGTCAAAAAAAAACGTTTGTTTCTGAATGATCATATAAGACAAGAATGCTGATTAAAGTAAAAGATTTCATTTGAACATAGAGCTGACGTAATCATGTTAAAAGATACCAATACGAAACAAGCAATTCTTATGAAAGATGGAAATTAAAAAAAACCAACACATATCAAGACTTCCCGAAGGATCACATTTTAGCCCCCATAGTTTTTATGAACCGTTTTATGATGCCTCTCTAAGTTACCATGCTTAGGTATTGCAACTGACGCACGACAACTAAGACAAATGCACTTTCCTTCACCATACAAAAGAAAAATTCTTTCTCATAATCGTTATCAAAATGATACGTTCGAGATTTCTTCGCTGCACTCATCTTGTACTATTTACTAATAAACTTTGTATGGACATAGTATTGACTTCAAGTTACAATTCAGATTGACTCTAATTCCTGCAGGCGCAAAATTTATATCGGCGTGAACGAAAATCTCGAATATTCCCGTCAAACGCGCTGCCGAAATTTCTAGGAAAGCGGCAAGAATAAAAAACGCGCATTCCTTTGATAGAGCCGCCTCTTGCCGCTAGCAGAGTGTTATTTTATCACGTCATAAATTTTAATTTCCTACTTATTAAAAGTTTTTTCTTCTCGAAATCTACTCAGAAAGTAATCGTGATCGACCGTTTGAGCACCCCTGCTCTAAGAGATTGTCGACTAGAATATTCGGTTTCACTTTCACTTCTTTACTTGCTTCTGTTTCTGCGAAACGAGTCTTGACAAACAGATAGACAGACTTCCAAACGGACGAAGTCATATGGGTTCCACTTTTTCTTTCAAAGTACAGAATTAAATTACAAAAATTGTCAGTGGTGCACAAAATATTTAACAAAAATATTGGTCATTGTGTCGTCCGGGACTCTACTGAACCCAATAAATAACAAATTAGAGCAAAATTAGCCCCTTGGCAACTTCAATGTCACAGCAAATTCCAACAAAATGGAGTAGAATATATTAATCATTAATTAATTCTTTGATACCCTGTATATTGGTAGAAAGGAACATGTAAACCTGTTTTTTTTTGTATTGAAATAGAATGAAAACAATATTTCAAATTACATTGAAAACACTTGGTATAGTTGTTGTTCAATTTTATCAGCTCAATAAATCGAATTGTTGAAATGATAATATTATACCTTTGTTTAATAAGAACCAACTCCTCTAAATCCAGTTTCAGAAATAAAGATCCCAAAATAATGCCTAATAAACATAGTGTAAAACACATCATCTAATACCATCCAAATTGACGTTATGAATTTTACTTCGAATACTTTGAAGTTAATGGAATTTCAATATAGCTTTCACTTCAATTCGAGCAAGATGAGAATATAATAATCTGCGAATTATATAGAAAGGTTATTGACCTTAATAAATATGTGGCGAAATAAAAATTCCTACTTTGGTTGATAACCGCATATCTGAGTTTCAGTAGCAGATATAGTTTAGATTTATTTTCAACAACTATTGCTCGAATGTAAACCAACATATTTCGCATTTACATATGAAATAGTAAACGGTACATTTCCAATTTCAGGGTTTGTCCTGAAAGTTTTGATGTCAAACATCAAATACAATACAATCACGTATACTTGTAGCAAAACGCAGAAAAAGACTTATCCTGCAAGTACAACAGTGTGGTTTCATAAAATGTATTCCAGATTATACCAGACAAAAAAAAATTCAGCCGGCAGTGATCAATTATTTTCACGGTATTTATATTACAACCACTTTGGTGGAAAAATGATCGGTTACATGAGTCCTCAAAACGATTGGAATGCAATCCTCAATGTTTTTCATCTAAATGTGATCTAAACAAGTTTTACTATCACCTTGAATCCGAGCACAAATTATAATATCGCAAATCAATCTTTTCTTGTGAAGAAATTTCGATACACCTGAGAGTTTTGATGTTTAAGTTTCATTGAACAGCAAAGAATCTTATTTTGTATTGAAATTTGCATATTTCAATGTCTGAATTTTATCAACAGCATGTTTATTGCAAGAAATACCTAAACCTCACACTAATTTTGAAATTTTCTGGGAAATCTCCTCGGATTTTTGAAAAAGATATCGTTGTAAAGCTTATTCGGGCTAAGCATGGTAACTCATAGAGGCATCATAAAACGGTTCATAAAAACTATGAAAAGGATTTCCGCAACAGAGTGAAGTAAGAAAACGAAAAGTACGTAATTCGATATCTTGTTTGAAAAAGAACAAACCATGTTCACAAGACCAGCCAAACAATCAAAAAGCTGCCACGATCGCGTCATTTAAAATATCTCATATATTGGTGAAACACAAGGAACTATTCGAAGATGGATCGGTTGTGAAGGAAGCATTTATTGAAGCGGGTGAGACTTCATTTGAAGATTTTGAAAATAAAACAAAAATCATGTCTGCTATTAGAGAACTTCAGTTATCTTGTCCGACTGTCAGCAGGCGTATTGAAGTCATGAGTCAGGACATGGCAGATAAACCAAAACATGATATCATTAAATGTTCATACTTTTCTTTACAGTTCGATGAATCCACCGATATGACAGACACTGCCCAGATGTGTATTTTTATTCGGATGGTATTTAATGACATAGCTGGCTAGTACAACAGTGTGGTTTCATAAAATGTATTCCAGATTATACCAGACAAAAAAATTCAGCCGGCAGTGATCAATTATTTTCACGGTATTTATATTACAACCACTTTGGTGGAAAAATGATCGGTTACATGAGTCCTCAAAACGATTGGAATGCAATCCTCAATGTTTTTCATCTAAATGTGATCTAAACAAGTTTTACTATCACCTTGAATCCGAGCACAAATTATAATATCGCAAATCAATCTTTTCTTGTGAAGAAATTTCGATACACCTGAGAGTTTTGATGTTTAAGTTTCATTGAACAGCAAAGAATCTTATTTTGTATTGAAATTTGCATATTTCAATGTCTGAATTTTATCAACAGCATGTTTATTGCAAGAAATACCTAAACCTCACACTAATTTTGAAATTTTCTGGGAAATCTCCCTCGGATTTTTGAAAAAAGATATCGTTGTAAAGCTTATTCGGGTGAGAACAAAACACGTGAGAAAGATACAGGGTGTCACATTTGAAAAAAAAAGTTTTTCATGTTTGAAAAATTTCATTTTTGCCAGGTTACTAGGAACACTCGGTATAAAAAAAAATTCTCTTCATTTGATAATAAGGTACAACACTTTTACCTCAAGAAAAAAAAATATCATGCGTAAGTTATGCGTAATGAGGCATTTGAGAACTTTTGAAAAAACCTTCAAAATTCCCGAAATTATCGATATTTTAATTAATTTAAAATCTACCGATAGTTGTTTGGGCACAAAACGGATATCGTTGAAGAGAGCATCCAAATTGTAATCAGAATATGATAAAAAATACAGGACGTGCCATTAAAACAAATCTGTTTGTCCCTGGAGCAAAAATGGAACACCCTGTATGTACGAAAATAATTTTGGATTGCACACATACATATAAAACAATAATCAGAAAAAATTTTGCTTCTATCTCAAATAGTTTCCGAGATATAGAAGTTTCTCGCCTTATTGACTCACCTGATATATTCACCTACAGCATCTACGAGTATTCGAGTCTTACTCGTGGATTTTTCTTCGGATAACGCAACTGAAAACAGAAACCCTTCGACTTCTAAATATTTTTTTTGTATCTATTTTAGTTTTCGAGTGAAATCTATTTTGTTGCCTGTCTCTGGGCCAGCTTAACAAAATTTCATGCTACATTTTTTCGTCAATATTCGAAGGGCCAATTAGAATGGATAGGTTTTTTTACATCTCGAAATATATTTATTTCATTCAGAGCCAGTGCTTCTTCAATACCAAACGATCATCGTTGTGTATCTTGTTTACACACGTGTTTATAAGAAATAGAATGAAATTCTTCATAACAATATTTTAGATGGCTTTAGACTATACTATAAATTACATTGACAGAAATTATGAAAATTATCTTATTCGGAACATGTACTTCGTCTTAGATGACTTAACATATCTAGGAGGACTGAACTACCAAATCCGTACTTTATTCATCTAAATACACCTTCAATATTTATGCATTCATTGAAATTATTCTATGCCTTTTTTGTGAAGAAGTTAATACACTTTTTCTAACTAGAGCATTACATTTTTCTCACTTCGAACTTAAGAGCTCGTTGAAATTCGTTATTTGTTATATTTTAGCCCGATATACAAGGACTTATAATAACTGAATATTAATAATTAAACCACATTAATCTTTATTTTTTGATAAGTGAGAGAAATTTGCGTAATGGGATCATATTTAGGAGAAATTTTACATCGTAGAATAGAACCTTTACAATTATGTGTTATGGGCCATATATTGACATTCAAAAAAATATCGATGACATCATATTATTGAGAGGTAATTAAACGAGTGAATAAATTTTACCAGAAGTAAGAAACTCAAAAATGAAGGCGTCTTTCATGAACTTGACCATCTAGTCCACAATGTAATATACGAGGATCGTCCGACTTCTATGTGAGGATTGCAGCACTCGTGAATAAAAGCTAGTGAATTTTCATTGTTTATCTATTGACAGTTACTCACCAAAGTGAGCGCAATTGATATGAAACAGACGTTTGAGTGAGTTGATGTGAATGTTTTTGTGAGTTTGGACAAAATCGAGTATTCAGCTGTCATTAGATATTTATTTTGGGAGGCAACACTCCTAGGCAAATTAAAGGTGACTTGGATTCTGTGTATGAGGACTCTGCACCATCATATACATAGTGAAATTTTGTAGATCTGAATTTAAACGTGGCCGTAAAAGCTTGGGAGACGATGAACGGTCAGGACATCCAAAAACGCAATTATCAATGTTAAAATCGCTAAAGTTCACAAAATGGTGCCAGACGACCGCCGAATTAAAGTAAGGAAGATATCAGAGATTATGAACATGTCAAAAGAACGTGTTTGTCACTTATTAAATCAACTTTAATGCGTTTGCTCCAGCTAGACTGAAAACGTGTGGGAATGACCTCAGTAGTTGCTATTACGAAAATCCACGAATTACCGTTTGAACTGCTTGACCATCCGTCCTCTTGAGCTATGTCATTGTGTAATATATTATCTACTTTTAGCTGATTCCTTATCATTTGAGAATACTTATTGAACTAATTGATGTTTCCAGATTAGAATTAGGCAGTTTACCATTTAAACGAGCATAAGATATTATGAATATAAATTTCAAATCGCAGTAGTTCACCAGAATGTGATTTTCGCAGAAATTACCATATTCGTTCAAGCATATCTCGTTATCCTTGATGCAGATCACATGTTTACTACTTCGGACAAATAATGCTCACCCTGAACTTCAAATCTTAACCACTCTCGTATAAATTCAGTAAGTCACAAAGAACGACTATTCCATTTGTATATCTAACAAAATAAAAAGAATTAACTTATACTACATAAAGATTTTTGTATATCCGAAATTTAGGAATTTGTGCTACAAATATTCAATCATCGTACTCTCAAATATTATACAGGGTGACCAGGTATCGATCTTTTAATAGGCTAGCTCTATTGAATCTAGTCAACAAGAGACATCTCCTTTACCTATTTTTTTCAATAAGAAGCTGACAACGAGTATTGTTGTCAGCTGAAGATGGTCGAGGACCGAAATTGCAATCATGTTTTTCGATAAATCTCTTTTGATAGTATAATACATAGTTTAATTCCTTATAATCAGCGAATTTCGATATTAATTAGTTACTGGTACATTTGGACAAAGATGGGTAGGAACAACCGTGCCCATGAAGTGACCTGCTTTCTCGCCAGATCTGACTCCCTTTGTTTTCTGGTTTTAGGGTTATACTGGGTGATTTACCAGTGGCGCGGTGCTCTGTAGCTCGTACACTCTTGAAGATCTCATTTTTGTTCGAACGGTATTGTATTAAGGAAGTAAAAATCTACTTTAGCAAGTAAACAGAGTGTTCCAATTTTCTATAAAAAAATCTTGGAAGATTTTTTCAGATTGGAAGACCACTTTCTCGTTGAAGATTCAAGAGCGTCCTAAACTCTGCTATAATGTCTTTGAGTAATAAGTTTTTTTGGTGAGTAGTTTCGTCACAATATTTTTTTTTCCGTAAAAATTCATTAAAGTAGGCTCTCACATCATCGCATGCTCCTTCAGCCACAGAGGATGAAAACTTTTTCCTTTCGTTTTCTTATTGCCCAAGGATAGCTTTATTGATGAATTGAAATAGATTATCCCCATTTTACACAGGAGCGACTCAAAAAAATTATTGAATATTGTAATCTTAAAATATCATATCTTAATTTTTCAAATGGAACATCCTGTATTTCATTATTCATGTCAACGCATAAAATATTGTGCCATATTTTTGCAGAAGTAACCTTATCTTTATCGACCATTTTCGAAATAAAAAATAAACTAAAATAATATAATCAGAGGTTGCGAAAGAAGAGTTAATTAGTACATATCATTATACTTGATTAGAGAAATGGAGGTATTTTAAGGTAGTCACATAAAGATAATTTAGTTCTGCAAAAATATAGCACAATATTTTATGCGTTGACATGAATAATAAAATACAGGGTGTTCCATTTGAAAAAATCAAGATATGATATTTTTAAAATTACAATATTCAATAATTTTTTCGAGTCACTTCTGTATAAAATGAGGTAATCTATTTCAATTAATCAATAAAGCTATCCTTGGGCAATAAGAAAACGAAAGGAAAAAAGTATTCATCCTCTCTGGTCGAAGGAGCATGCGATGATGTGAGAGCCTATTTACATGAATTTTTACGGAAAAAATAATATTGTGACGAATCTACTCACCAAAAAAGACATTCAGCAGAGTTTAGGCCGCTCCTGAATCTTGAACAAAAAAGTTTTTTTTAAGAAAATTGGGACACCCTGTTTTCTGCAAAATAAATTGCTGAAGTAAATTGAGTAAATATTGCACCAATTAATGAAGAAGTTGTAAGGCAAAGGATTGGTAATACTCGTCTCGAAGTACATGCAATTTTATTTTCAATGCAATAGATAGAGTAGAAAGGAGATGTCAGCAGTGTATTCAAAACATGATCATGTTGATCAATAATTATAAGTGATTATTCGAATAATCGTTAGTTCATGGTGCATTCGTTCCCAGAATGTACGTTTGATTTTACTTTTTTTTGTGCACAGTGCGATCAGGTAATATCGCCTCTTGAGCTATTTCTTCAATTGAATTTTTTAATTTTCTTGTGCATGTAGTAGCACATCTAATTCTTAATTTTCATTGAATTCATGTTGAGTTTTCAAATGTTAAGTTTCTTCTTAAATTCTGCTCCAGTCATCTAAACTTTCCGTCTTGTGATATTCTATTGAAAAAACACTTAAAATAAAGACTTGTGGTGTGATCACTGTTTTAATTCATTCATAATTAAACTGTGATAATAATAATTATAATAAATTAAATCTATACCCTCATTAGAATATTCCTTCGGAATAACTGAAATTCATTAAAAATTAGATACTTTAATATTATTTAGGTTTCTAGAAATTGATAGAACAGTAACTGCTCATATTTCGCTATATTCATAAAGAAAATATTCTCTACAAAAAATAAATATGTGTTTCCATTTAAAATAAATATTTTTTACAAGGCTTACTTCTTACTTACTACCGCAGAAAAAATTTATTACATACATTTAATAACACTACAAAACCATTTGATTATGTGTTTAAATTTTTCAATTGGGATGAAAAGTAGACGTCATTGCGATTGAAATTTAGGAAACACCTGTGAATGATATGATGTTGCCTGTCACAAGCCAATCAAAGGATATGAGAAAATGGCTACAAAAAAACCTTAAGATACAACTGCAGCAAATAAACCATTTCTCGATTCAGAGAAATTCATCTGATAAAGGAAGAAATTAATGTATATACTTCCGTGAAACAAAGAAAGAAGGCTACCAAATAGGGGGAATGTAGAAGAGGATGCTATGAGAACAAGAGAATGCTAAATCTGTTTGAGAATAATTTGAATTCAGAAAAAGGTACCATTTATAGCGTGAGTACTAACCACGTTTTTGTTTCAAATAAAACTTGAAAATAATTTTCTCTTCGTGTAAACTATATAGCGTTACCAGGGGGTCGGATAAATCCTAACAAGGTTTCCAACCTATCCGAATTTCGTTAGGCTTTTTTGTATTAGAGTATTTGAAAGGATTCTGTAAATACATGAGTCTCTCATATTTCTTGAAAAATAGATATATTTCCCGAACTTTTTGGCAACTTTTCGAAAAAGACAATAACAAAGCCAATTTTTGGATTGTTCACTATTTATTAGAGTCGCATCATAGACACTGATAAGGTTGATGTTACCGTGAATGAGGTTTTGGAAGTGTTCTGTGAAAGTGAATAGCGTAAATGCAAAGATAGAACAAATTTCCGCGCACTAAAACTTACTAGTATTCTGATCAAATTAAACAAAAAATATGAAAAAATTTCTGCGATCAAAGATAACATTGAACACATATACACTACTTGAGCGAACTATTTACTATCCAAAACTAAGCTCAAAACTTTTTCAATGACACACGACACTTCAATGGAATGACACTAAAAAATTTTGCCGAATGGTATCAAGCCTCCGAAATTGTAATTTTTCTATCACAAAATAACGTTTGAATTGTAAATGTTCTGACCAATTGCAAAACCTAAGAACAATAAAAAGAATACAATGATTTCAAGGAATTATTAGCACATTAGCAGTGAATGTCCTATTTTGAATCGATGAGTAATCTCATATTATAGTATTTTATAATTTCATACTCTTTGGCAGTATTATTTTTCCAATCCCGGTTATACTGTAAGCGATAAGAGAGTTCATTCACCAATTAGTTTTTCATTAATTGGATAAAAATGATCGAAAAAACGCAAGGGCTTTAATACATCCATTTTACCCAAAACAATTTCGAGATTAAGTAAAGAGTACTACAAATTATTTGAGAAAGGAACCGATTAGCAGTTATTTGTGGACCACAAACATTAACATTTTGTTAGAATTATTACAAAGTTCACTTAGTTCATTAGTTCAGAAGTTTTGTTTAGTTGTTATTTCAAAGTGTATTTAGTCATTCAATGCAGAAGATTTTTCATTTTTATTTTAAGATGTATTTAGGTTTTTACAAAAGTTTTGATCAAAAGACATTCAATTTTGAACTGATGTCATCAGATTTTGTTGTAAATAATCGAAAAAGACTGACTCACACAAATGAAATTCCTGAACCTTCCATGAATTCAATTGATAATTCTGTATGATATAATCAAACAGGCAACGAAATACATATTTTGCAATTATGTTCCACATTTTTCTCTTCTCTGTACAATCGCTTGAATCCGTTGTATTTTTTGATCAGAAAGAGTTAATGAATTCAAAATTGGGCGAAACATAACATACAGTGTGATCACAGTGATCTTGTTTGTACAAGAAAAAAACATTGCACTATCAGCTATGTAATGTATGCAGACAATCAATCTTATTGATTGAGAGTGGGTACCAGTGACCATTTAGTTCTGCTAAAAAAAAAAGTGTCCATAATCTAAGGATATTTGGAATAACTTGAATTAGGTTACATAATTCGAAGAAAATTTAAAGGAATGAAATTATGAATTTTCTTTATTTAGAGTTTTGTAAAATTTATGGTTGAAGTTTATGAAGCTCTGCCTCTACAACAACAATATTCTGAAGAATTAGTTTACAGTGGCGAAACGTTCTAACGAAATGAGAGGTGCACCCCTGTACATTTGCGAACCTTGCTCTATTTTCTGTAGACCTCCATATCATTTGTTTTCTAGAATCTGGGCACAATCCGAATCTCGATTCACCGGTGAAGAGGACAATATTTCAAACATAAATCGGTTTAATTATCATTGCATTTCTCATTCATATGCAGTTAATTTCTGATATAATTTTAATTACCTTCCATGTCGATTACTCAACAAATGACAATTAAATATAGTTCTCATCAAACCTTGTTCTTCAATATTTAGAAAGTATTCCACAAGAATCTGGTATCATTAAACAATGCATTAATATTTCTTGATTCGGCAACATAAGGTACCAACAAAAGTCGTCAGACTTCATCTCTTGTGGCGGTGTTAAATTATTTGATTTCAGGTCTTTGAGAACATGCTTGCGTAGGAGACAACTGGTTTCGAGAAAGTCCCATGCATTATTATTGTTCAGTATCGTCTTTTAAAGATAGAGATACCAAGCTTTAGCATATAAATATCACGTGGAATGGAAAAACAGATTATAAAAGCGGTTTATATTCCATTTAGGGAAGAGGTTACAGTGAAGGATATATGTCTTCAGATAGAAAGGTTATAGTGTGAGAATTTTTCGATGTTTAGATATTTTTAGCTTCCAGGGTTAGTTCGAACTTATTATAAGAGAATGTGTACAATTTAGGAAGCTGTTATTTAATGGAAAAATTATTCAATATTAACTTGAACCACAAATGTATGTTACACCTAACATGAATTAAAATCTGTTTGACAACTAAGATAGTTTAAAAAGTAAAACGAAATGAGACACTTTTGTCACTTTTCCACAATTTGTTCAATAATCACGACCGGTTTCGAACCTACGGTCATTTTCAAGTGAATAACAGTATAATACATGAGTAGGCAAGTACAAGTACAGAATGAAATTTTTCCTAAATATTTAGTAGTGGGGATCCATTATGCTCTAGTTGGCTGTTGAGGGTAGTAAATTGTGGGTTTTTACATAGTTTGTTAATCTCCAAACTTTCCAACAAATTCATCTCTCTCCCTTCGTTACCTTTATGAAGGATTTTAAGATTGTT
Organism: Cryptolaemus montrouzieri; assembly: GCA_013387265.2. Lineage (NCBI taxonomy): Eukaryota > Metazoa > Arthropoda > Insecta > Coleoptera > Coccinellidae > Cryptolaemus > Cryptolaemus montrouzieri. The sequence continues at coordinate 110,835,864 of JABFTP020000185.1, forward strand.
CAATGATATCGAGTGATTAGTTGATTTTATGTGTTCAAATATTGGCGAATTTTTATCTGAGGAAATATGTTCCTTGAATCTAGCTTCAAAACTTGGGAGGTAATACGTTGTTCTTTGCGTTTAATCATTGTTTTTATAAAATATTGTGGCAATTTTTCTGACGATATTAAGTTCAGTTTGAAAATTTTCTTTCGAAAGGTGAACCGAGTAAGCTCTATGAATCATGGAGTTATATGCAGCTAGTTTGTGACTCATATGACTGAACAAGTCCATCGGAATCGATGCGTCTGTGAATGTTGCCTTTCTGTAAATTTTATAAGTGAGTTGATTATTTGAATTTGTAATGGTTAAGTCGAGGAAATTAATTGAGTTATTATTTTCTAATTCAGAAGTGAAGCTGATGCGGCAATGTATTTTATTCAGGAAATTTAAAAATTAATGAATTTGTCTGTTTGAACCACGAAAACCAAATAAAATATCATCTATATATCTGTACCAGAAAGTAATGTGTTTTTTAGCAAAATCTGTGTTTAATATTGAGTTTTCTCTAAATGATTCATGAAAATGTCAGCTAGTAGAGGGAAAAGAGGTGAACCCATTGGAAGACCTGAATGTTGTTTGAAGAATTTAGATTGAAATTGAAAGTAACTTTGAGATAGGCATATTTGAAGAAGATTGCTAAATTCATTAGTGATATATGGCGATGTGTTAGACTCGGATAAAATATCTGTAACAAGGGGAAGACACTCATTTGTTGGAATGTTCGGGTACATATTTTTAACATCGAAAGAGACTAACTTAATATCTTGGGAGATTGTGAGATTTGAAAGTTTATGTATAGATCTGCAGAATTAGAGATAGTGTATTGTGCTTGAAAATTCGAGAGGTCTAGAAATTTTTGATTCAAGAATTTTGCTAGTTTACCTGATGGTGTGTTTATATATGTCACTACAGATCTTGAAGATTTTTCTTCCTTATGTAGTTTAATCAATCCGGAGATTTTTGGAGCTTGAACATTTATTGGAATCAGTTTCCTCTTCTCTCATCTGTGTGTGCTAAGTTTTCTGACAAACTTAGCTCTCTCTTTGATTTCTTTTGTGAAAAGTTTGGTTGGATCTTTCGGAATTTCGGTGATATCCATTGTTTTCAGTACATCCTGGATCTTTTCTTTCTTTATTGAGGCATACTATACTATTGCTTTTGTCAGCTTTAGTCATTATGAGATCTTCGGCTTGGATTTTGCTTTATATGGACTTTATTATTTTCAACTGATTCTTATTGTTAGTTTTCATGTCAGATTTTCTGATAATTTCTGTGAGTTTGTGTTCATGGAGGCTTGGGTTGGTGATGATATCTTTATGTTTTTGGATGGCCAGTTTTGCTTGCACTCCGGTTATTTCCTTGTCTGTTTTGAATTTGCCGTTTTCCGCGGTGAAATTTGGTCCTTTGTTCAGCAGATCCGTTTGAACTTCATCAAAGAAATTGTTCGATAGATTTATGAATCTAGGAATAAAAATGATATATGATCGTTCGATAACATCTGTTTGGATCAAAGGTTGCTGAGGCTTCTGTTTTTCTTTTTTGTTTTCTAAGGTTGAAAGTTTTTATGCAGGTTGAAAGTTTTTATGCTTTTGAAATCTCACTTATTTTCATATTGATTTTATATTCAAGGCACTCAAATTCAATATTATGTAAAATATAAAATAATTCGTCCTGAACTGATTTGATGTGACGTTTTATATTATCACGTACCTTATACCACTTTTTAATTTCTTCCTTTAGCCAGAGAAGTTCTATTTTTGGTTTAATTTTAGAGGTTGTTTTATTATTAATGCACATTTTGAACTTGGTATAGCTAGGAATCACTTTCCGCTTCAGACACTCTTTGTTGAACCACAAATTGAAGGACACTCTGTTGTATTTCATCTGTAGGCGATAGTACATGTTCACCAATTCTGCTCGACAAGCTGCCAATTGATAGTATTGATGATCTCTAACAAAATCAGTAACTACTTTTATAAATTGAACATAACTACTTCATTGTCAAGCGGCCCTAACTTAAGCAGATTTTTATTCAATGCCAAACAAAAGAACGATGAATTCAAGCAATCAGGAATTTATCAAATCAAATGCGATAAATGTCAGGTAGCTTATGTCGGACAAACAGGGAAAAGTTTTGAAGCTAGATTCAAGGAACATATTTCCTCAGATGAAAATTCGCCAATATTTGAGCACATAAATCAACTAACCGCTCGATATCATTGAACAATCTTAAAATCCTTCATAAATGTAACAAAGGGAGAGCGATGAATTTGTTGGAAAGTTTGGAGATTAAAAAACTATGTAAAAACCCACAGTTTACTACCCTCAACATCCAATTAGAGCATAATGGATCCCCACTACTCAATGTTTAGGATAAATTTATTTCTGTACTTTTACTTGCCTACTCATGTATTATATTGTTATTCATTTGAAAATGACCGTAGGGTCGAAACGGGTGATTATTGAATGAATTGTGGAAAAGTGATAAAAGTGTCTCATTTCGTTTTACTTTAAAATGAATTTCCATAAAATAAATGAATCATCAATACTATCAATAAGATGGTTTACGCTAGATATTTCGTTTCTTTTCATTTTGTCTTATTCTGATAAAATTTTTTACTCCATTGATGACACTTGTCAAAATATGACATCATCGATTTCTTAATAGGCAAAATAAAATATCTTGTTTTTCTCTGTACGTTCCTAAATTTTTGTGAGAATCAATCGAGTCGTCTCAAAATGGTTATCCCTGCAATGAAATTACTCTTGTTGAATAATGTAGAAAAATATACGGTTACGTAAAAAATCATTTTAAAATTGGAAGATCGAATGTAAATGACAATATCCAGCCCAACCTTTTTTGCATAATAAAGAAAATTTGCATTGTTTGAGTCGGGAACTAGTGCTTGATACATGAATAGGTCATAAATTTGTACGAAAATTAAACCCTCGTCTAACTCAGAAGAAGGAAGTGTCAGCGGAAAACGCTGAAACAGTTCCACTTTTATTTCAAGGGGAACTATTGTTTATGCTAACTCAAAGTATGTCAGATCAACCCCCTAAACCAACCATCTCCTACCTACAAAATAATTATAGGGAATATGAGTCAAATGAAATCAGCAGTTTATGGTTATTTTGAATAGCTCGACGGTTTTATCATAAACAGCGAATCGAACTTATTGAATATCACTGGAAAAATGAAGCTGAAAAAAGATGAAGTTGGGAAATAAAAAATTTCTTTTCCAAATATTTTCTATTTTCTTTATTATATGAGGTACTCATGGGACCAACCTGGAATATCCACACATTTGGAAGTCCAACTTTTTACTTCCATTAATCAATTAATAACTTCATAATTGTTCACTTTGTTAAATGAATATGATTAAACTTTTCAATGGCCGTTTTATACTCACTGTGAATCATTTTGCAGGTCCGTCCCATAACAAGGTGGTCGTCTGCTATCTAGGAACATGGTCAGTTTATCGTCCAGAAAGAGGATCCTTTACCATAGAACACTTGGATCCCAATTTATGTACCCACATAATTTATTCCTTTGTTGGTCTGGATGTTCTTGAAGACAGTCCTAAGCCTTTGGGTATGTTTTAAGCTCGTATATTCTAGAAAAGCCGATATATTTCAAACTGTATTTGGCATTTTAGTAATTACAATAGTAATTCAGGTACAATTTATTAGGGCACGTTATTATTCACAATTATATTATATTCAATGTCAGGTTTAATTATTAACTCAGATATTTCCATGTAAATTTAATCTGTCAACATGTTTTGTGTTACCATTTTTGATGCAAATCGTTAGAGTAGAAAATGATTCACATTAAATTTAATTATTCCGTTAAATAAAGTGTCCTAGCTTCTGTGAAGCTGTACATGTTTTGCTTTGGATATTAATTTTTTTATACTCTCTCATATTTATGTATCTCAAGCAGCAAATATTGAAATACTCACGAAGTGATTATTTAGAATATATTTTTAAGTTTTCAGGATATCCATATGCTCTGTTGTTGATATTTCAGGTATATACGAGGGTCTTCTATAAGTCAATTATTAGAGTGCCAGCGAAAAGAAGTCACTGATCTCTAGACTTTATCTGATGAATTCGCACGATGGATGGGGTTGCAATTAGTTGATATTCCCATATTTCTAACCTTTGAAATTCCGCCGGCGTGCTCGTGCATTGTCCCGATGGATCATAATTTTCGTCCTTTTCCATTTCGTTTTGATTTCGTGACTCAACCGCTGCAATAACAGCACATAACACTCTCAAACAATATATACTATTTATCTATGTAATCAGTTTATTATTATATCGGCATGGCAAGAAACTGTAGCCGTAACCCTGTCCATTGTGTTCGCCCCCTCCGGAGTCCGTTCGCCTTGACACTATTTTGTCTCTGAAATATAGACCTATATGCTTGTTTCATTTGCAGTTAGTATCAGGGCCGAAATAATTTGGTTTGGTTAGAAACAGGAGGAAACAGCTTCAGAACATATTCAGAAACACGATTGCGTTTCTTCCCCACAGAATATGGGCATAATAGGCGCTATGAGAACACCGCCTTCAAGAAATGAAAAAGATACTACCTGAGAATTTGGGTTATATAGTTCTAGAATTATTATTACAACCAAGTGTTTATAGAAAACCTCATTAAAACATGGCAGATAATAAGTCAATAGGACCAGAAAGCTGGTACACAGATGTATCCTAAACGATTGATAGAATAGGCGCGGGCATTCTCGGTCCAAAGTACAGAACATCAGTTCGTCTCCTACAATGATGCAAATAAACACAAGCTTTTACTGCAAATTTACTCTGTGTGCTCAGATTTATATACTTACCTACAGCCAGACGGCAATTAAGATTCTAAACTCTCTTTTCAGAGCGTCTGGCCATGGGAATATCATTAATTCCTAAACCGACTTGCTCAGAGAACTGAACTTTCCCTCTGTTGGGTGCTTAACCACGAAGATATAGATGGTAATGAAATTGCTAAATAGTTGGCTAAATCAGCTACTAAAGCACCCCTATAGGTCCAGAAGCATTTTGCGGCTGGAACCAATCATACAAATGATAGAAACGGGAAAAAACAATAATGGAAAAACATTCCACGTCCTAGGTAAGCGAAAAACTTAATCTCTGAACAACTCCAAGTATGAGTCAATGGAGGATAAGCCAAAAAACAGTATAGAGTTTCCTAGGATATCCAGAATATTAAAAAAACACATTCTTCACTCATACCACATACAAATTAACCAAGAATCACCTGATGAAGATTTTGAATGATTAATTCATTTTTGCCGGAAATGTGGAGGTGAATGAAGATTTCTCGGATATCAGTCTGTTTTCAGACAAAAGCATATTCCACTATTTACACTGGCCCAATTTTCATTATTATAGTGGATAGAATTTTCATTTATTTTTACGAGGGTGGTCTGAAAAATTTTCGACCTCTACGTGAAGATGGCTGCACTCGTGATTAAAGCTAGTGAATTTTAATTGTTCTTCTGTTGACAGTTACTTACCAAAGTTTCAGCCATTCTGGACAATTGATATGAAACAGGCGTTTGAGTGAGTTGATGGGAGTGTTTGTGTGAAAATGGACAAAATCGAGTATCGAGCTATCTTTAAATATTTATTGAAAACCAATACGCCTATGCAAAATAAATATGACTTGGATTCTGTATGGGGGACTCTGAACCATAATTTTGTGAAATTTCGTACAGCTGATTTTAAACGTTATTGTAAGTGCTTGAGAAACGGTGAACGTTCGGAACGACTGACGAAAACATTGCCATAGTTCACCAAATGGGGCTAAACGAACGCCGAATTAAAGTGAGAGATATAGAAGAAGTTATGAACACGTCAAAAGAACGTGATTGTCACATCTTAAATCAAGATATACACCTGAGAAAGACACGTTTGGTGCCATGCTTGCTCTCGTCAGACCAGAAACGTGTTCGAGTGAACATTGCAAACGCTCTGTTGGCGCAGTTTGGGCGCATTTTATCCGAGATTTGAGTAATTATTCAGTCATTTTCTAAGAAAGTTGTGATCGTGTAATAAATGTAAATGCCGTGAGTCATTGGGAATTCTCATGTAATACTAAAATCACAAAATGAGCTTTGAATCATGGTGAATTCTAGTAAGTGAGCGAATCAGTTATGGATATTCTCTTGAATGTCTCTAAAACTAGAGAAAATAGATGAAGAAAATCCTGGTAGCGATTGAGAGTATTAGTGCTTTCTAAGTAATGTATTTTCTTTGAAAAAAACGGAAAAAATTGGTTTGAATGTTGCCAAACTCTGAAACACTCATTGGTGAATTTTTAACAAAATCTATCATATTTGGAGTGGAATATGTGAGGTAGATACAATGATTTGAGAGGGTACCCAAATTTCAGAATGTTGAGAAAGTAATTCCAAATCCATTTAAGCTAGATATATGGAATGTTGAAGACATACTAATTTCTCTTGAGAAATTACGGAACCATGTAAAATATACGGTGTGTCATTCAGAAAAAAAATTTTGGTTGTAACTTCACTATAGTAGAGTTCGAAATATTTTCAATTTGCCGAATCCTCCGTGGCGAATGAGGTGAAACACCCTGTACACTAAAATAATTTAAATTCTAAAAGGTGATATCCGCAAACAACTGCGCACTATTTTGTCAAATAACGGCTCAAAAGATTCTAGAATTTATACGAAGTAAACTAACTTCTTGGAAGTCCATACATTAAACTCATATCGGCCTTGACGATGAGTATTAATATGGCGATGTGGGTTTTGCATCCGCCCACCAATGTTAATTCTGACGATTGAATATTCCATCACTACTGATGTGAACTTCTTCAGTTTAGCGGATTTTCCTTAGGTTTCTGCAAAAATCAGTTGAGAAATTCAAGTCCATTCTATTCTTCTTGGGGGCTTGACTATTATATACTCAAATTGAAATGGAACAAGGTTTCAATTTCGCTGCTCGAAATCGACGGATTGGCACTAATACTCATCAACTAGTGGTTGATGAGGTTTTTCCACAATTTATCGAATATATTTTTATGAGGTTGTCGCCTCTCAGAAAAACGATGCAAATAAGTTGCTTCCGCAGCATCCGCATCGTATTATTTTGAATAACGTTCGGTCATATTGATCTTTTCGAAATTTTCAACGGCATGGTCGCTTCGTTATTATAAACGATACTATATTCACACAATAGTTGTAACTTGATAAAAAAACATTAATTTATTTGAATTGTCATTGTGAGAATTAACTTTCGAAGTCATAATTAAAGGACAGAACAAACTTTAGCTATTTCAATCATTGCGTATAAATTATCTGAATATACGGGGTGTTCAATAATAGTATGTCTCAACTTGAGGGGGTAAATCTATGTTCAATTTCAAGAAAAAAAGTTCATATAAACATAGGTCCGCCAAAGCTAGTTACGGAGCTTCGAGTGTTGAAATTTCCTGAAAAAATTGGTTTTTTCTTCCAAACTCCTGCAGTTTTCGAGATTTCCAACCCAAATTTGGAATGCAAGCAATTTTTTACAGCCTCCATCATTATCCATCTACAAGCTGTTCTGTTTTCCGGAGCCATGTCTTCTTTCGCCCTTCCAAACTTTTTTGCAGTAAGCCACTGTTCAATTTAGAAACTTTTTTGCCATCTGTAATTTTTTCGTATCTCCGACCGTTCTCGAGTAAAAAATTAGTACTGCAAATTAGAATGCATACGATTGTACGCATTCACTGAATTGAAAGCACTTCTAATAAAAAAAAATGACTAGTAGGCTTCGATTTTTTTTCATTTATTCATTTTGACAGTTGCGAAAGTTGAACCAGTGTCTGCTCGAATCGTTTATTAAATTAACGATTAGTATTAAGACTTTTGAAGTAATTGCTGTAAGAAAAAATGACTGATTTTACTAGCGCCGAATGGGCTAATATCCATTACATCTACGAGACGAGAACAGAAGCTAGGCGATTATATCAGGTGCGCTTCACAAATCGAGTAACACTAGACAGGCGAACATTTTCAAATATCCACAGAAGGTTGAGGGAAACTGGTACTTTTACTGCAAATAATCATTTAAAAGGTGCAACTCAAACTATGAGAATTCCAGATATTGAGGAAGCACTTTTGAATTGTATTGATTTGAATCCGTATGTGAGTACAAGAAAAATTGGAAATCAGTTGAATATTTCACATGTTCTAGTTTGGAGGATTCTCCACGACTTTTTATTGTACCCGTTTCATATTCAACGAATCTAAACTCTACTTCCTCGAGATTTTCCTTCAAGAACGAATTTCTGCCGATAGCTCTTATATAAAATTAGAGAAAATGCTCATTTCGATAGTGAAATAGTGTTCACAGACGAAGCTAACTTTTCGAGAACTGCTATCACAAATTTTCACCATAATCATTATTGGGCTGAGGAAAACCCTCATTTGATTGAAGTATCTCATCATCAAGAACAATTCTCACTAAATGTCTGGGTGTGAATGATAAACGGTCCCGCTTATCGGCAATTTCTTGAGGAGGAGTTACCTTTATTGCTAGAGGATGTGCCACTTTTGGTGAGAACAATAATGTGGTTAATGCATAACGGGGCACCAGCACATTTCAGTGGATAAGCAAGGGAATTCTTGAATAATACATTCAACAACCGATGAATAGGTCGGGGTGGGCCAGAACCATGGCCTTGTAGGTCCCCAGACTCAAATAGTTTAGACTTCTTCTTATGGGGATATATCAAAAGTTTAGTTTATACCACTCCAGTGAACACTGTAAAAGAATTGAGAAATCGGAAAATCACCTCTTGTGACAAGATAAGAAATACCCCAGGAATATTTCAAAGAGTGCGTGATAATATGCGAAGAAGGACAGAGACCTGTATTCTTGCAGGTGGATGACACTTTCAGCAATTTATCTAGTTTTTAATTGTTCTTTCTTTTAGTTTGATATTGAATAAGTATAAGTTGAGTCTCAGAAGACGAGCTATCAAAATAAAAGCAAATTTTGGGCATACCTATCGAGTATTTCTATTATTTTTGTTTTTATTTAGCGAATAACATACAATTCAAATGATTCCAATTCAATAATTTTTCACTCGAAAAAATAACAAGTGTCAAAAAAAGTTTCTAAATTGAATGAAGATGACGAAAAACGATCGCACGCTGATCAGTGGCGTACTGCAAAAATGGTTGAAAGGGCAAAAAGAGACAGTGCCTCGGAAAAGAAAAACCCTTGTGAATTTCAGTTAAAATCTAGGACGTGTAATGATGGAGGCTGTAAAAAATTGCTTGCATTTCAAATTTGAGCTGAATATCTCAAAAACTGCTGGAGTTTTGAAGAAAAAAGAAATTTTTTCCGGAAATTTTATCAGCCTGTAGCTCCTTAACGAAGCTTTTGCGGAGCTATGTTTAAATGAACTTTTTTTCTTAAAATTGCACGTAGATTTACCCGCTCATGATGTGGCCTACTTTTATGTAACACCCTGTATATAGAACTACTAGATGAAATTAGGAAAAAGTTATACAGTTTTCGGTTTGTCATGGAAAACGTCATGAGTTAAAAGAGTGTGTGCACATGTGACATATTTTTGTGAAGAAAAAAACCCTATTCATTGGAATTTGATTTTTCTTTTGAAAAACCAAATTCGCATTGTAATTCTGAAACCGTTGAAAAAAAAACTTGGATTCAATGTGAAAATGTGTATGTAGAACGTCAAAAACAACTGAGATATGCCATTTTCCTCTACTCACAATATCTGCAGTACTAAAATGTCGAAGCCTGTTTTGAAGAAGAAAACTTGAATGTATGCTTGAAATCCCCATTTTGTATATAATCACATTCAGGTAGATCGCTACTTGATTGTAATGCAGGCTAGTTGGAAATACCGATCTTTAATAACCATTTTATATATTCCTTGTCACTAAAGACAAGTTCTGGTTTGATTCTTGGAATCAATTTTCTTCAGAATACACTTTATTCAGCGAATTTTCTTCCAGTCATCCAGCCACCGCAATACTCTTTCATGGTATGAGTAATGCTAGAGGAAGGCACACCCATTCCCATGATCTCTATATTATGGTAATTGACATTATGGAGGTCATGTACTTCGTTTTATTCGACTGTATCAAGATATTCTGTCGGATGTTGTCCTTTGGTTACCAATTTCACACATAATTCTTTTCTTTTATGAGTTTGGCGCAGGTGCCTTCCAAAGTATATACTTTGCATAAATTATTTTAATGTTGGGTAATTATATCCAAAGAAATGTTCATAATAAAAAAGTTATCCCATTTCCTTCGGATTTTCTTTCATTGCGGAGTAATTATGCATAAGGCGGTTCAAATAAGGCTCTTTTACTTACCTGGGATTCAAGAAAAAAATAAAAACCTCATTCCAATACTTCTTTTTCGCTACAGATATTTAAATCTTGTCAAGAATGTTTTCAGTTATATTTTTTAGTAATATACTACAACTATGTTATAATGTTTCATTTGAAAGGGTAGAAGATAAATGTATGCCAAGACTGAATGTTAGACTTCATATGTTTTGTAGTTGAATTTGAAAGGCCTTTAACTGATTTGGATACGTAATTAACTAAAATGTGTACTTTTTGCTCAGATCATGATTATTTCCATTTCAATGATATGCGAGCGATAGCAATGACTAGAAAAATTTCATCTAATATTTCTTCTGGAATCTTCTGGAACAGATTTGTATATAACAATAAAACTTTCAACGTAATACAAACATCACATCTTTTTAGTTCAGGGCATCACAATAATTACAGCTCTTAATTTTAAGGCAATGCAATAATCGGAGCTATTTGGATAACAGTTTTTCCATTTGAAATATTGACAATGCAAAAGGGAATTAATGGCATTGCATCCCATTACAGCCATAATTTTTGCGATGAAAACAACATAAAATATTCTAGGGTTTCTTAAGTTACTCTGGGGAACATTGGGGTTTATTTTTCCTAATAGATGACTAAAGTATTAATTATTTTGTATATAAACATTATATCAAAATTTCGGCGTCGTGCCTCTAATGTTCCTAGTTCCAAAAAAGATCGAAACTGTAAATAATCGCGTTCTTCTTTACCTATTTTCAATTTGAAAGCAACATAATTTAGAAATTTATTTTGAACACGCTCTGTTAGTTCTTTATAGGCTTTATAATAAGGCGTAATAAGGCGACTATACTACCGATAAATATTCGAGTAAGCTCCTTACATGTGAAAGATAGATATTTTTTATTGCGTCCATATTGTTGAAATCCCGAGTATTTCTCTTAATGAAACCAAGCATCTTAAAACTCCTGTTCGCGATGTACTGGATGTGATAATTGAAGCTGAGATTTAAATCAAAATACCCTCCTAGATCTTTTATCAAGAAAACTGACTGGACGTTAAGCTTTTGAAATGTATATTGAAAGTGTGTCTTAGAATTAGATCGAGAATAATGCACAATTTCTCCAGTATTCCTGATGTCTCTATACAACTTTATATCATCTCCGAAGAGCAACAGCCTACTGTGATGTATACTTTTTATCGTTGATAAATAAAAGGAACAGCAAGGCGGAGATGTGTCCTCCCTGAGGTACTCCAGACACTACATTAATAGGCACAGATTCAGCATTACCTATTCTAATTATTTGAGCTCTTCCTGACAAAAAGTTCCGAAACCACTCGAGTGCCACACCGTCTACTTCTACAGCATTAAATTTTATAATTTGAACAAATTGAGAGACCTTATCAAAAGCCTTCAGAAAATCCAAGTATGCGGAGTCGACTTGTAATTTCTCTACCAAGGCATCTCTTATATCTTGCACGTAAGACACAAGATTAGTGGTGACCGACCTTCCCGTCATAAACCCGTGCTGCTCTTCTATGATAATTTTATTGAGAACTGGAGTTAACTGATTGGTTATTATAAATTCTAATATTTTTGGAATATAGGATATTTTATTGATTGGTCTATAATTTCTTACATCATCCCTATCACCACTTTTATATACAGAGCTGACATACGAGGATTTCCAAGAGAGGTATGTTCCAGTTTTCAATGATTGATTGAAAATATTGCACAATGGATAAACTGTGCATACATCGCTTCAAAAACAATGGCCGGATCTTGTCAGAATCACAATCTAATTTATCCTGAAGCGAAGCTAGCTATTTCAAAACCTCATCAATTGTTACTTCAAGTGAAGTTACATTAATACTATTTGGAAAGACATAATCCTTGACATTGACAACCTTATATACATACATGTATATATATATATATATATATATATATATATATATATATATATATATATATATATATATATATATATATATATATATATATATATATATATATATATATATATATATATATATATATATATATATTGGTAGTTGTTTAGCGCCACTTTCCAAGACTGCGACAGGTTCAGGGTGTCATCTCTTTTATTGAGAATGTTTCGTTGTTCTATTTCTATTGCCTCTGTGACCAGTCTTTTATTAAATTGTTCGATGTTGGCCAGTTGCTTTGTTTTATCAAAGTCGATTGAATGTTTGTAGTCTTTCGTGTGCTGGAACAAAACTGATGTGGAATGTTTATTTTTTATTGAATTTTTATGTTCTTGTATGCGAGATGAAATGCGTCTATTTGTCTGTCCTATATACCATTTATCACAGTCCGGGCAAGGAATGCCATAAACACCCTGATTCTCTAAAGGGAACATGTCTTTGGGAGCCGAGAGTATGTTTCGTATTGTTAACAACTACCAATCATCGAAGAAATCCCAAACACCAGCGGTCAACATTCCAGAAGGAGGAGTCGAAGTACGAACTCTCGATGAACCAGTTCCCCCACCACTGAACGCACAAGTCACCCACTACAATTTTCGCAGCCGAGAAGTTATATATAGGAATGCCACACGGGACTAGACGCATTAACGAAATCGTCAACAGGCTTTGAAGATGGTGCATGAGATTGCATCGAAACGTCGCCAAAACTAAAGTTTCGAAAGGAACTTAAGTTCAAAACGGACGAATACCCCGAAGAGACCATATAAATATGTGTCGATCCGTGAAAAGATACAAATCAACATCCGAGTACTCTCCATCAAATCGCATACATATAGGTAAACCTCCATCTTCCTTTTTATCATTAATATATTTTAAGAAATATCGAGGCATAAATTCAATCTTATCCTCTACACTTTTAATATAATCCAGATAGCAAGCGTGAGCCAACTTTTTGCATTCTTGTTTCTTACTGCTGAATCTTAAATAATCATTAACATCTAAAGATATTTTATATTTTTGTGCAAAGTGTTTTTTCTAAGATTGTTTCATTTCACTTGAATACCATTTTTTAAATTTAACAACTCTTGATGATATCAACAACATCATTGATATCCCAATATTCTTCCGGTTCCACCAAAATTTCTTCAGCTGCATATATTTTGAGATTCTTTAGAGTAAAAAAAATTGAATCTAACAAACCATTTTCAGATTTTTTATAGTGTTGACTTGTAGAAAAGCATTCACATAACAATCTCTGCGCTAAAGAACTCACAGTAATCACATCATCATGGTTTTTCTGTCACTCTATACTTGGCAAATTGTAATTTCCACAGCTAAGTAACTCCACATCCGGATATTCGTCCATTAATTGTTCAAATTCACCTTGCATTCCCATTTTAAAATCACCGACCACTGGTCATTGGTACTCTGTGTATTTCAATATTTTAGTATGATTTTCAAAGTATCATAGCTTTCTTTCAACATTACAGAGTGTGCTAGAGGAAGACTAGGCAATAGGTTTCCGTTCTAGAGCAGAACTGCTTTTAAGCATTCTGAAGTGCTCTCGATAAAAAGCCGCCATTCAGTTGCTACGTATGGTATTCCGATTTCATTAAACAAATCAGTCACATTGTGACTGGCTTCTTTCGTAAAAAAACATGAAAAAGTTTTATGGCGCTCTCTTTGATCAGTTATTTTTACCTCATCTTCAAGCTTTAGTCGTGAACCTAGAATTTCCGCTTTACTCTTGGTAAGTTCAGGTTTCGCACTAAGTCATTAAATTCACCCGAGCTAATACAATGTGGCCCAAAACTTTACGATTGTGCCATGAAATCTCTACCATCAGTGTTGGTTAGTTATACACTAGATTCTGTTGAACTTTGTGACGCTTGAACTTCAAAGCTATCTAATCCTGAACGTGCCGATACAGGTAAATTTTCATCATGAGGTATCGGAGACGTTGTTGAAGGAATATCAGGATAAGAAATCTTTTCTGCGTTTGCACCAGATCGGCGCTCACTTGGATTAACCATACAAAAATAACAGTCATAGACGTGATCACTAGATTCCTTCCAAATCCGTCGCATCGCAAACTTCATGTGTGGATTTTTCCTGGATACCAAGCTAGAAATAATAAAATTCAAACCGATGCAATTCAATTCGATAATTTTAAAAAACTTGAATTTTGATTTTTTACCTCCTAAAGTATTTTTACAATTAAGGCAGGCGAAGTGAGGTGCCCAATTTTCATGTATATTACTGATATTCAATAAATTCACCGCAAATAAAACAGAATGAATCAACGTCATGTTTACACTGTTTTGATGCCATTTTTGAACCGAGTAATACACAATAAAGTTGTTACAGCTGTAATAAACAAGTTAACATTTACTACATTAACTCCTACAAACGATAGATTATTTTACTTTCGGGTTAATCGAAGTGCTGCCATCTTTCGTTTATGAAATAAATGAAAATGTACTTATCGATGTGAAGCAAAATTCAAGCTATATAAAAATGAATACTCAAGTGTTTTTCACTGTCTAGAATTAGAATTTGAGCATAAGAACAGAAACCCCAAAAAAAAAATATTTTGTTGACCGGTGTAATTTTTGATACAGCTATGAAGCGTGTTCGGTGATGAATGTCGAATTTTGTTCAGATTAAAGTCTTTTTATTTTTAATTCAAATGAAACATCCTGTATTTAGTGACAATATCAATACCTATTGACTCTTAGATGTCCTTATACCTTTTTCATGGAATCCCAATTCAAATAAAAATAATTATAATTTTATTCAAAATCAAAACAATTTCGACTAACGTTCACAATTACAAAATTCACGAAGGTTTATAACCTGTGGCGAAATTGAAATTACTTAAATAAAATTAACCATCCACCACCACTACCTACATCCATCAGGAAAAATATAAAAATTCATAAGATTAATTTATTTAATATATAGAAAAATATGTATACATGATCAAGGAGAATAGATAAAGTATGAATTATTTTAATATCTATTAAAACACTGATATAATGTTTATTCATTTTCTGTGGCCAATACTATAAATTTCATTATGTTAGTGATAATTTTTATTTCAACTGGAAGTTTTTGATAGTTCTGGACCCTAAATAATAATAACTTCTCTGACACTTTGTTTTTTCAACTTTTGGTACAGAAAGAAAGCTGTGACTGAACAGTGTACTCCCACTATGAGATACAATTTCATAATTCTGAATGTTATTTTTTATGTATATTTAAATTGAATAACAATATAGCTCTGGTATGTCGAAAACTGAGGCCAGTTCATAAAGCAGTTCCGAAGAAAAGGTGATATTCTGTGTTCAATTCTAAGTATCCATTTCTACTGGGCACCAATTTTCTCGATAACATTATTATAGGCACCGCCTCAAGCAATGGTACCAATTCGCGGTTGTGATTACACGAGTGCATAATAATTTTTTTTTAATATGTTTTGTATCCAAAACTGCGAAAGTTGTTGGAGCTGGTGTCTACGGTAGAGGTGCCGCCAAGGAACAGTCGATCTGTCTTGGTGGGCATGCGACTATCTTTTAAGCAGAAATATTCGCCATTGACCACTGTGCTAACCTCTTACTTGCAGGGGGATTAACAAATAGGTCAATTAAAATCCAAGCTGCACTGAAAGCATTGACATCCGATACCTGTATTTCACTTACGTTACAGGAATGTCGCTCTACCCTTGCCAAACTAGGAGAGCGGATCAGGCTCCTTCTAATATGGGTTCCTGGCCACTCGGGCATTGTGGGTAATGAGAAGGCGGACTCATTGGCCGCTCGAGGAACTAACCTGGATTTCATAGAACCGGAGCCTAAGCTCGGACTTCCCCCGTGAAACAGCAAGGATGGAAACAACCGATGGCTGGACTTGAGGGTACATGAGCATTGGATGAGCTTCCCAGGTCTCAGAAGCGCTCGACGTGCCATCAATGGACCTTCCACTACAAAAGACAAGGCCTGGCTTAAACTCTCTAAGTTGGAACTGAAAGTTTTAACTGCCATATTAACGGGGCACTGTCGCCTCAGGAAACACCTAAATAAATTAGAATTGGTTGAGGATCCTTCATGTAGGCTATGTGAAGAAGATATAGAATCAATGGAACATGTTATGTGCGAGTGCCCAGCTGGGGACAAGGACAGGATGGAAGAACTCGGATCTTGCAAACTGAAGCTGACTGAGCTTATTAAGCTCCCACCCACGAAACTCGTATCCTTTACGAAAAGGATGGAGCTCGTGGATGAAATTTAGGACATAGTGTGCCACAATAGACCACTGAGTCGCAGTAGCCGGGCTGCTAGGCAGCCCTCACTCAAAAGATTATATCTAACCTAATCTGTATCCAAAACAGTGGTGTTATCTAATTTTCGCTATCAGACCAATAAGTTTATGAACCAAGTTTTAACATTGGCTTCCCAATATAACAAATCCAAAATCACTGAATGAAGCATTTTCGACTGGAATAATTAATGGTGAATTTTCAAGAAGAGATCGCATGTCTACTTAGTTTTTGTAGAATTTATTGATATTTCGCCATGCTAATCCAACTAAGGTTCTTTACTGTGATTTCTTTATTATTATAGTTAATGTTGTGTGACTTGGCGGTTAAACATTATTTATACGTTAGTGGGTAGGTACAAGTCAATTTTGTTTACACGTAATGTTATATCTGTTGCACCTACCTATGTTTGTTATAATAGATAGATAGATAGATAGATAGATATATAGATAGATAATAATAGATAATAGCCCATACTGTTATTGGTAATTAGACGCAAGTGTCTTGTTTTAGGCTGTCGTTGATTGTGCAACACATGCATTCAGCGTTAACAATGCTGAGTTCTGTTCTCTTCTTTTTGGAGCGTCAAATCGGCCACCGACCTGAGATAAAATAGACGTACAGACGGACTTCTATCAATGATTAGAGGTCCGTCTGTACTGGAAATATTTTTATACTGTTTGTTTCAGGCTCGCCTATACATAAGTATTATTGAAATACTGAAATTCAGTGGCTATACAATCAACGTTTTCTGAGTGGCAGTTTTCCATCATCAGTAGGTAGCAGTTCTGGAGATAGATTAGTGCAATGGTGTCATGGAGCACCTAGTTCTGTACCCTGGTGTACCTTCCAACGTCCAAGTCACACAACAGTAACTATAATGATAAAGAAATCGCATTAAGGAACCTTAGACTTGGCACGACTTTGTCTAGATTTTATTACTTTTTAGAGATAAACAAGCAGCTCCATCGAGAGCTAGTTTTTTACAGAATGTTTTTGGTGGGATTTCACTTCTTTTTGTAGAAACGTGGGCATATTGATTAATTTTATTAGATTCTCTGATTTGACGATTGGAGTAGGTTAGATTAGGAGTAGTTTTTTTATTATTACAAATCTTTCTTTTTCTCCGGTTCTGATTCTTGTACATTAGCAACAGTTTTTCGTATTGCCCATTCGCTATTTCTTTTTGTAAACTTTTAAGTATAAGTATAAAAGCCAATCTAGTCTAATCCAGAATTTTCTTTTAATTTTATTTATATACGTATTAAAAGCAGAAGGGGAGGCATTCGCCCAACAGTCACTGTAGGACGCTATAGGCTACATTAAGTTAGAAGATGTGTCCCACTACGCTGGATTTTTGCAATGACAGTTGTTTTTCTCGGCTGAGACCAGCTGAAGGTTCTTCATCAGATACTTCAGATTTTCGATTTTTGACATCAAATGAAGTGGCCCACCAAGTTGAATATTTTTCGTAAAAGCGGTATGTCGATCTCTAATAGTTTCGTTGGGCCCTTGTGTTTTCTAATCAGGGTCACCAGATCTTCAGATCTTCGATTATCCTAGTTTTTATAGTTTTTCCTTTATGCTTCCATTAAACCCTAATTCTGTACCGAATTTCAGCTCTCTGAGTTTATGGGAAGTACTAGTTCTATTCTGATGATGATGAGTGAGTGAGTGAGTGTGATGAATGCGAAACTTTGCTTTCGCTTAACTTGACCTACAGATTTGAATTTTGTATTTTTAGTATGTGATTATAGCTTACTGGATGACGAAACTGTCTGCGTTCTGGTCTTATCCAGAGGTTCTCAAATAGGGGCCTGAAAATGCGGCGAAATGGTTCCAGTAAAGAATGGTACGGCAGTGTTTTCTTCGCGCTGGACTTGGCGAGGGCACTACCGTGCCCCCTAATTTAAGTATAAGGTAAACAAGGGCCTCAAACCGTTCTTTGTGGGACTTCTCACTCAAAAGCACATATTTTACTAAAGAAGTCTCCATTTACATTATTAGTTGCTTTTTATCTGAATGGTAGCTCTGAAGTAATTGCAAGGCAATTTTTCAAAAGCCCAAATTTTTCAACAATTCTATTGAAATACTATGATGCATCAAATGCTTTCACTCTATTACTATTTTCGGTTGAATCTTCGATGGCGTCTTTTAGAGAGTTTTTATACCTGAATCCGTACTTTGGGTTCTATAAAACGTTATGTTTATTCATAAAAGCAAATAACCATTTTTAAAAACCTTCTCCATAATCTGGGCCAAAATTGAGATCGAAGATATCGGTCTCTAATTGTCACATTTTTCCCTATTACCATCTTTATAAAGTGGAATCATCAACGCGACTTTCAATGCGACGGAAAAAATACGCTTTTTTAAAACCATATTCATTATATGCGTGATCGGAGCTGTACAACCTCAGCAGATATTTTATCGATTCCACAACTTTTCACATTTTTTGATATAGATATTATGTTAATATAATATCTTCACTATTTGTTGGTATGAATTTCAACTCATTGTTCCAATTACAATTGAAAATTACAGTATTTTATGAGAGAATAAATTTGGCACTAAAATTCACAAACTTGGTATAACTAGGAACAAAATCCAAGAGAAGGGTAACTCACTCACGCTATGAAAAATGTTCAGTGTCTACCGTTTTTTTGAAAATTTCAATTCGACTCACAAAATTTCTCCTCATGTTATTGATATTGTCTGCAGTATTATTATGTAATGCATCCCCAATTCATTTTATTATATCATCCCTTGTGATTCTTCAATGAAACTATTCTGTATTTAATGACTACAAAAAAGACAATTCTATTTACTTACATTGAAATGTATTTGTTTTCCTCTACCTATGATTCTACATTTTATTTATTTACAATATCCTCAGTGAGTTCAGAAAATGAACATAAAATACCTTGTTGCGATTATCGAAGTAATCCATCATTTATTTCGAACATTCTCCACTCAAGATGAAAACATATTCGCGGACTGGACCTGATTGCCTCGCATTTTATATTAGAAAGCAGTTACAACCTTATTGAGCGGCTACATCATTTTTTCAACCTATGTGTGTCTAAAGAGCGATTACCCACTCTTTGGAAACTTTATAATATAGTTCCTAAACAAAAGGCTGGTCCAAAATTTGAGATTGCTATTTACACTGATAGAAAAAAATGACCTTAATGAAAGTTAAATGGAATTGAATGGGTTATTTTGTATCTACAACTAGTCTGTAACTAATCTGCATATTTAGAAAATTTCGATCACCCCCACTTTTTTGCAACAGCAACCAATCTTTTTTTAAGTAAAAATGGTAAAAAATGTTTCAAATGAAGAAAAAATAACTTATATTTATTCAGGATTTTCAAGCATATTTAGCGTCAGGTACAACCCTTTTGAGAGTCCAGCAGTAGTCAGCAAACATGTTCGGCCTTGGTACCTTTTTTCCATGTTGGATATGTCCTGATGGAACCGTTCACACTGTTCGTCGCTAACGGCTCCCTAATTATAAGGAAAAAATCCAAATGCGAATGTAAAAAGTGAATCTTGAGCGACATATTACATCCCATGTCCTTGTAAACTGCTAAGAGGTTGTTGACTAACTCTTCATAGTTTTCGGCCCTATGGTTTCCAAAAAAATTACAAACAATATTTCGAAAACATGCTCATGCGGATTTTTCGATCGGATTAAGTTTTTGTTCAAACTCTTCATCAGCCAGTAGGTCTCCTATTTGTGGCCCTAAAAATATTCCTTTTTTTATTTTGGCATCACTGATTTTTGGGAATTTTTGTTTCAAGTAACAAAAACCATCTCCATTTTTATCCATAGCCTTGACAAAATTTTTCATTACTCCAAGTTTGATATGCAATGGAGTTAGCAATGAATCTTCAGGATTTATTGAAGGAGTGTGCGTACGGATATTCTGGTATTTTATTCCAGTAAATGCCTGTCATGAGTCGGGACGCCAACAGTTCTGCCTGCCTTCTACTGAGATCTAAATCACATACCAAGTCATTGAGATCATTTTGAGTTATAAAATGAAGTTCTCTGATTGAAGTAGTGGGCCCAAAAGTCGGATCGGAATCTGAACTGATACATTTTCTTCGCTCACGTCATCCATGCTTACTGGAGGCTGAGGAAAAGATAAATCATCACTGTGTGGGATAGGTCTTTGAGCATCTTGTAGATTTGGATAGTTTACAGAGTGCCTAGATTTGTGATTAATACCTTTTATAGAAGCTGGACAGAAATAACAATCTGATCTTTTGGGAACTTTAGAAAATGTAGGAATTAGAGGCACGGTATACAATTTGTTGAACAGTTACCTGAATAATAGGAAACAAGTTGTTGAAATTGACGAATGCCAGAGTAGTAAAAGAATTGTTGACTTCGGAGTACCACAGGGGACGGTTGTGGGTGCTGTTTTGTTTTGCGTATTTATAGATGACATGTTTCATTTACCAACTTCCGGATAAGTATTTTCCTTTGCCGATGATACCGCTGTGTTCTATCAGGATTCTGATTGGTTCGCCCTGAAGAATAGAGTAGAAAGGGATTTCTCTATATTCTTAGGATTTTTTAGCACAAAGCTTATCACTTTTAACTCTGAAAAAACATTATTTATGCCTCACAGTAGCTACAGGACGGGATTGCCTGAGTGGAACTTCTTGAATATTCGGATGGAGAATGCACTGATCAAATTAAAGAGAGTAAATAAAGTGAGATACCTTGGGGAGATACTTGATTCCCACTTACGTTGGGATGGACATATGGAGTATTTGGTCAAGAAATTGAGGGGTCTCCTTTCGCTTTTCAGGTTGTGTAAGGGGTTTTGTGAAGCACAGCATCTTAAAATATTCTTCTTTGCTCTGGTTGAATCTGTGCTCGGCTATGGAATTATAGTATGGGGGGGTGTGGAAATTATATATTTGATGAAGTTAGAAATCATTCAGAAAAGGTTTTTGAAAATTGTATATTCGAAAAATAATACTTACCCTTCAGATGTACTTTATGCCGAGACCCGAATTTTAGATTTGAGACAGTTATTCTGTGAAAAGATTCTTTGCCACCACTTCAGGGGCGGAAATACGAACGAACCAATCTCGCATGACCACATGACTAGATATGCTAAAAATGCCTTTGTCGTTCCTCGAACGCGGAGAACGGCAAGTCAGAGGTGTTTCTTATACTTAGCACCTCGAACTTTCAATACGTTGCCACAGGATACCAGAAGCTTGACCGCCCAGAAACTGTTTAGAAAAAAGCATCAACAATTGGATTCTCTCGAACACTCGATCATTTATAATCAACTTAAAGGAGTTGAAAAACGCAATTTAACTCACATATGTGTACAGGGTCGTTCTGATTAAACTACTTCTATACGTTTGTTGCTTCACTTTTCAGTAGGACTATGTCTTTTGATTTTTTTGTCGAAATCTATGTTACTGTTTTCTTTTCCTCTTTTTATATTAGGGATATAGGCTCATCAAGTATTGTTGTTGTTGTTATAATCAGGCACAAGGATTATCCTTTTCTGATTCACAGTTTCTTAGTAGTAGACAATTCTATTAGTTGTATTTAATAATTACATCTTAATATATTAATGTTCTTACCTACTTTAATTCCTGATAGCACTTATACTATGAGATAAGAATCTCTAATAGTAAGAAAATTTCAGTTTGTGAATGGAAATGAAAATGAAGTTTATTTTTATTATTATATATTATATTATTATATTCGATACATGGTCTTTCGGTTCGGCCCATATCATTGGAACTGCGAACGGCATATGACGTGATCCTTTAGCCCATGACGTTAATAAAGTAACACTGTGCACAGAAAACAGTAGTAGTCCAGGTTTTATCCAAATTTCGCGCCGGAAAACCAAAGTTATTAAAATAACAGTTTTTAACTAATGGTGTCAAACTACGACGTTGACTTTTAGCAGTACGTTGACTGCAAATATAACAGAAGTAATCAGGATGGTTTATACACACTCGCGGCATCTTAGTATGATGTATAACACTAAACTCAACGAAAAAACTGTTTTAGTTTCAATATTTTTTCGTTAATTTATTCGGAAACTCACGTTGGTAAGCAAAATTCGCGTAATCGAGTAAGTCGATGTTATATGAAAACTGAGAGTGATTGAACAAAACTAAGTATGACGTTTATATGCGGGTAGGTAGTAGTGTTTGAAAATATGACTTGATTTCGTTTATTAGATTTACTGTTCATCAGTGTTATCGACCAATATCTATCAATAGATTTTTCCCAGAAGTTTTTGATAAAATTTTATCTGAATTACTGTTGCAATTATTGATGAGCAACTTGGCTTTATGCATGAATGGTCAAACGAGACCAATCGATAGGGTTCTGGTTACAGGTTTATGATACAAGTTAGAGCGTCTTTGTGGCATTCATAACCCTCTTTCATTATGTGATTTTCTCTCTGATTGTTCTCAGCGTGTTACTTCCAATGGTTTTTTCTCTGATCCCTTTGATGATTCATCAGGTGTTGGCCAGGTTACCAATTTGGGTCCAATATTATTTCTCTTATTTATTAATGATCTGAAGAAAGTTTTTCGCCACTGCAAACTTTTGGTCGTTGTGGATTACTGGAAGATTTTTAAATGTGTTCGTATAGGATCAGACAATTCCTCAAGAGGAATTGAAATTCTTCCAATAATTGGTGTCATACAAATGGATTGAGTTTAAATAAGCAAACATGTTAAATTTTCGTGACCAGTTGACATCAAGTTGATTACTTTTGCCTTTCATATGTAGTTTAGTGATTCTTAATAATAAAAATATTCGGAAGTTAATACATTCCTTAATTTTGAAATATCTAGATCCATGGCAAGACTTGACTGAAAACTATGGGAAAGGAGGTTTCCAAAGGATAACGAAACTCAGGAATTCTCATCCCCATGTCAAAGTAACAGTGGCTATAGGCGGATGGAATGAAGGATCCACGAATTATTCTCATATGGTCAGTGACGAGAAGAGGAGAAGAAGATTCGTGCAGAATGCTTTGAATTTTATCAAGTAAGGTATTTAAATCATCATAAAATATAATCTATGTAACTAAATAAAAGTTAAATGCAGTTCGTAGCTAAGCGCATCACTCAAGAACATCTAGATCGGTTTGGTTACTTTCAGTTTAAAGTTCGTATTAGTTTGAATTACATGAGAAAAATTAGAAAACTGACTAGATGTTTTCAGGATCAGATATCTTTTATCATTCATTATCTTATTTTTTCCTCAACCAGATCGATCAACTGTATCGGGTGGTACGTGGAAAAGATCCCAAGCTAAAGTTCTCACAATGCTGATCGATTTCAATGAAACAAAAACCGAATTGCATCTTGAATGATATTTTAATAGTTTGAAACATTTTCATTCGTCTGTTGTTTCCAGAATTACCGGAAGTTGACCTTCACTTGGACTTTTTAAATGGTAACCTAATATTTTCATTTTATTTTTGATTACTTATTCAATTTTCATTATCTTGTGCGAAGGAAATATCACTAAAACGCTATATTTTACAAGAAAAATATCGAAAATTTTCGGAAGAAAACTCACATTTCCAATTCATTGATATAATTTGTAGAATCAGCGACTGTTTAAGATTGTGATAAAATTCTTCTGTCCTAGAAAGTGTTTTGGTAATTATTTCAGTTTCCATTACTCAAAACGTGCAGGAAGATTCTAATGAATCATTAATTAATCTCTATGGTGCAATAATACTATTGAAAATCACAGAGCAATCTCCATAGAATTTTAATGGATTTTATTTGCAATAATTAACGTGTAACTATGACAAATAAGGTATCTACCCGCTAATTCTTGTTATTGTGTCTTTTGTACTCTTTTCGAAGAAGAATTAGTGAGTATGGAAGTGAATACAGACATAATATAGGCCTATTTTTAATCTAATAGAAATAGTGCTCGAGTATTTCGACTCTATCGGAAACAATTTCCAGATTATGATGAACCAGATCGATAGTTTTCCAGCATCGAATAAAAACTTAAGCTAATACGGATCTTTCAAAAAACCAGAAACTCACAAAAGAAAGAAAGATGAAGGAACGAAATTGAGTGTAAAAGCGAACCTAGAAACATCTGTTTGACAAATTTCTGCAGAAACCGTGATGTCAGCGACGACTGTTCATTCTGTTTTATGAAAATATAAACACAAGTATCATGTTTTTCAAAAAGCTCAGGAGCATGACAGTGTTAGACCATCATTTGGTCTGATGAATGAAATGTTCACGACAATCGTCTTTTCAATAAAAATAGTTTCAGACATTGGAGCAAGCAGAATCCGCATAACATAATGAACAATAATTTTCAGCGAAGATTCGGTGTGAACGTCTGCTGCACCACTTATTAAAATCGTTTGATGGAACCTTATTTGCGTAAGTTTTTTCGAGTATGGAAAACTTGTGGCGCTCTTATTCATCCCGATCTGGAAATTGTTCTTGATAGAGTTGAAATGGTGATGCGAGCACTATCTCTGTTAGATTGAAAATAATACCAAATCATGTGGTTATTGACTCTATTTTCGTCTTCCTTAATTCTCCGTTAAAAATACTCGAAACAAAACAATAAAAAGAAATAGTTGGTAACCTAATTATGTAATAATGTCATCATGTCACGTTAATGATAGCGAATGAGATCTATTATAATTCTATGAAGATTGCTCTGTGATTCTCAATTTTCAATTTTTTGATAATTTCTTTTTTCTCGGAAAATACAGCGTTTTAAGTGATCCCTTTTTCAGCAGATGGTACAGAAAATTGAATGTGTAATTTGGGGTTACCATTTAAAGAATTCAACTGAAGGTCAACTTCCGGCATTCCCGGAAGTGACCGAACAATTAAAGTGTTTCAGGCTGTTAAAATATCATTCCTGATGAACTTCGGCTTTTGCTTCATTGAGCTTGGGGTGTTTTTCACGAAACACCCTATATAACGAGTTAACAGACTGAATATTATTCACAGAGTTGCTTGAAATCTTAAATCGACTGACGATTTGATAATAATTCTATTGGCAAAGTTTTTGCAATCATCTGAAGTATAATCGAAGATTTCTGTTATCCATTGTTGTGGGAGTAGTTTTATAGTTTATGTGTACTTTATTTGAGTGTTACACTACAATAAGCGACACTGAAGAGTCCTCATAAGAACGAATATGAAGCTTCTCGTTCCATGCTATGATATAAACATTGCAACTGTCCTGTGATCTTTGTCGATGGTGATGTTAATAAACAAATGTCAGAACAAACTATTCAGATATGTTCATTTTATAATTTACGGGTTATTATTTAGCTTCCCTACGATCTTTTTAAAAGTGATACTAACATCGAATAATAGCTTTTTTGGAGATTTTTTTCGGATGAGCTTCTCATGTGGTGTCATAATCTGCATTTTTCATGATCAACACTATGATACACTTACCAGCGAGAAATTGGATCAAGCAGGAATTATCCTCCAGTTTGAAACCCCAAACCCCAAAACTCTCTGATTTAGCGTTCGATATCCTTGAATTTTGGGAAAGTTCAGGAAGAGAAAAATTGAAAAAACAGTTATACGAACTGAGATTGAATAATTGTTTACCATAGGAAGTATCAATGGCTTGCTTTTCTGAAATTGTTCATACTTTAAGACAAAAAGGATGGGTGCAAATAGTATTCGGAATTACACTCACCGGAAAAAAATTCAAGTAGGAATTAT
Organism: Cryptolaemus montrouzieri; assembly: GCA_013387265.2. NCBI lineage: Eukaryota > Metazoa > Arthropoda > Insecta > Coleoptera > Coccinellidae > Cryptolaemus > Cryptolaemus montrouzieri. The sequence goes on from JABFTP020000185.1 coordinate 110,862,300, forward strand.
CCTCCAGTTCGAAACCCCATAATTTTCTGATTTATCGTTCGGTATCCTTGCATTTTGGATATGTTACAGATTATTTATCGCAGAATAACAATTGGCATTGGTAATGTGTGAAAACGCATTCTAAATAACTATATACGTAGATAAACCAAAAATGCTTTTTTTCACGAATTTCGAATCGCCCTGTAAAATTTCTGAGCTGAATTTCGTCAAGAAGATAGACTTCATTACAAAGCTACAATCATTCTTAATGACGTTTTCTTTAATTCATGGCGCTAGCTAATTTTTTGCAGGAAATACAGTCCTTTTTCATTAGCATTGTCGGTATGTAAGCAAAAGTTTTATTTAGGAAAAAAAGAAATAATATGGACAAAAATTTCTTAGATAAACTTCCACGCAGTAGCGTGGAACTCTTATCACGGCTTGACAGGTCTTGTCATATCTTCGATAATATTGCGGATGTACCCTTGGTCCATTCTGGCCCATTCTTCATGAAGATCCTGACTTTCATTCTGATTCTACGTAGCAGAAACGTGTTTTCTTAACCTTTTACTCGTCGTTCACACATCCTCAATGGGAATGAGATCAAGGCTCCTCGCCGGTCAGTCTACTCCCAATATTTCAAGTCCATCAAGGTAATCACTCACTACTCTTTCGGTATGATGTGTGGCATTATTATGGCACATTTGAAACATAATTCACGTTGCGTTTGAAATTTATGGGGCTTCATATAAATTCTGGTATATTTTTTACAAATAAACGATAAAGCCATGAATCAAAGACTTCATAATTCAAAATTAATGTAGCTTTGTAGTGAAGTGTATCTTCATGTCAAAATTTAGCACAAAAATTATAGAGTGATTCAAAATTGTTGAAAAATAAATTTCTTTTACCTCGTATATTGCTATTTTAAATGCATTTCCATATATTACCAACGTCAATTGTTATTTTTCGTTAAATAATCTGTAACGTATCCATAATAGTATATCGAATGATAAATCAGGGAGCTATGGAGTTTCAAACTAGAGGAAAATTTCTGCTTGACCGAATTTCTTGTTGGTGAGAGTTCATTTACACACATTCTTTTTGCTTATAAATAATTTCAGAAGAGCAAGCCATTGATACTTCCTATGGTAAACAATGATTCAATCTCAGTTTTTTTATTTTTCTTTTCATGAACTTTATGTACTGAAGTTTTCACTTTACCATTATTGAAATGCTATTGTTACTGCGTGATTAGAAGAGTTCATAATACCTGAATAATCAGGACTTTGAAATAAATCATAGAAATATCAGATGAACTCAATACTACTCTGAAATTACTCTATCCCATATAGAAATCTTGTTTTTACTTCTAGGAAATATAACTTTGACGGTTTGGATCTTGATTGGGAGTTTCCAGGAAAACGTGGTGGAACCACAACTGACAAGGAAAACTTTTTACTTTTAGTGAAGGCAAGTATATAACCTAAAATATTATCTCTGATTATGACTGTTGCGAGAAATTATTTCTTTGAATAAATTTCCGATCTTTGCCCTCAAAATAGACTTGAGGTTAGGTCAGTCACTAACTTTTCACTGGACTCTTGTTTCTTTTCATTATGCATTTTATTCAGGTCTACCAAACAGGAAGCAGATTAGGATGAATGTGGAAGCAGTTCAAAGTGCAATTTGTATATTGTTTCCATTATTAGAATCGACTTGTGCCACGATGCATCGTATTGGTGAAGCAGTTCTTTTTTTTCTTTATTTTAATTCGTATACTCAAAATTAATTGACGGAACGTGCACATTCCAAATTTTGGACGCCTAAATTTTTCCAACTGAAACTTGTGTTTTCAGTTGCTTTAAGCGGCGGTTTTTGCCTGCTGCGGTTCCCCCATTAGCTGACTGTTGATTTAACTATAGATTTATGTTTTATCCAATTAATGAATTCTTTTCAATATGCAGAGCCTATGTACTTCCGATTAGCGCCTTGAACAAGTGTTATGAAATGTGATGCACTGTCAGCTAATGTGGTAGGTATCCACTTCAAATTGAGCTTTCTTATGGACAAAAACTCCTGAAAAATCTAACCCTTATCTTTCGTCTTCGAGGTGTCTTATGCAACTTTATGAAGTATAGTAGGTCTAAACAGTTTTGTTGAAGCAAAAACCGAATAACATTTGTTGATCTATCGTATTTACGGCAATCAAAAGGAGTGCTTCATTATATTGTAGTTATTGTAAACGTTAGATTATCTTGAATTTTTCCAAGCATTGAAGGTTTGCGTTTGTTAAAAAGCATGTGGGGTTTTTTACGAGTGCTGCCTTCTAGTTCTACGAACTCATTGGGGTGTGAGTTTCAAAAATCTGGAAACAACCTGTAATTGTTAACAATATCTCCTTTTAAGTATTTTAAAAAGTACACTTTTTATCATGCTCATTGTCCTTTTTAACTATATGACAGTATGTTTATCTTGTAGGAACTGAAATCTGAATTCAAAAAACATAATTTACTACTAACTGCCGCTTTCGGAGCTGGAAAAGATACCATCGACATTGCATATGACGTGGAAGGATTATCTGCCTATTTAGATTTCATTCACATGATGTGCTACGATTATCATGGAACATGGGACCAGAAAACTGGGGCAAACGCTCCATTAAGAAGCGACGATGTGCTCAATGTGGTAAGCTTAATGGGACGTAAATACATAAGCATGTAATGTTGGAAAATTCTAAAGGTCTAATTTTTTTGCTAACAAAAGAATTTCATTTGAAGAGAAATCCTCCATCTCAACGATAATTTATGAAATAATGGGGAAGTCAGACATTATTATTCAGGCAGATTATACATTTGACAATCAGATTTTGAATTATAAATATTTCTCTATGAGAGATTCCGAATATATTGTGATTTTACGCCTGATGATTGATAAATTATTTTCCGAACTCATATGAGAAACTTCACATCAATTAAAGCTTTTTTCGTATTTCTCCGTTTAGGTTCATATGTACATATAGGCAAACTGCTAGTAATTGAATATCTCCTGAAGAAGTACATTTATGATGTATCAATTTGATTGTGTTCTTGTGCACATATCTGATGGTCAGTTTTATTCAACTTCAAAACCTCCACTCAAAGAAGAATTCGAAAAAAAAGTGTTGGACCAACCATTTTCAAACTGTTTATAATTTCAGGAGTACACTATCAATTATATGATAAAATTGGGGGCACCGCCAAATAAGCTTGTACTAGGTCTACCTCTATATGGAAGAACTTTCATTATGGACAAGCCAGTTCTGAATCCTAAGAAGAAAATGAAACTGGGTATGGCTGCACAGAGTACAGGATTTCAAGGGAAATTTACAAGAGAAGCTGGATTTATGGGCTATAATGAAGTAAGTAATTATTTCTACATATTCCAATAATTTTTGTTGGCGTAATTTTCAATCATTTTTGGAATTTTGACTATTTTCATTTTAATGGTGGACAGATGTTCATAATAAAATAAATTAGTCTGCTTCAAAAAATTTTCGTTATCATTATTTTGTCTGGTTTATTGCAATGGTCTGGGAAAGATTATGTTCTATAAATTACCGCGAAATCCATTCTCCTATAATAATTACTTCTCAATCTGACCGATATGTCCAATTGCAGTTGTTGAATCATCTGTAGCGTGTATGAACTACATGGACCCACAAAAAGTATGCTGTAAAGATTTCTGTTGGTGTTGAAAACACGTATTGTGAATATCTACAGCAGTTTTTTGGCATCACTTTTATAGTAATATAACTTGTCCCGCGTGCGTGAAAATCACGCCATCTTTGAAATTTTCTGAATATGTAAGCTTCTCCATAGTAGATCCATACTAGAATGCAACAATTCTGCTTTTCAGTGGAATCATTGCGATGAAATCGGGTCTTGTCATTACCTTATTTTTATAAGGTATTAGATAGTAATCTGTTTGGTCTCTCCATCATACTTTCTCCTACTGCTGCACCTTTTATCTCTTAACTTTTTCACTGAGTAGAAAATGGTGTTCGCACATCTGTCACTCAATCATGTTTGAATTTGAGACATTTTGCAGGAGTGTGACAGTTTTTGAAAGTATTAACTCTATTGTGGGCTGATTCAACGAAATTTCATAGCTCATAAAACATATTTGTTATCAATGCATTTAGAAAAAATTATTTTTATATAATGTGCTCATTATAACAAGTAAATATATTTGCAGATTTGTCTTGAAATAAATAACAAAACATCAGGTTGGACAAGTTACTGGGATGGCGAATCAAGAACACCATATTTAGTTAAAGAAGATAAGGTTATATGTTATGATAATGAACAATCATTACGAGAGAAAATTAAATTTGGCATAAAGAAAAAATTAGCAGGTTTTATGGTTTGGTCTATCGATACAGATGATTTCCAGGGAGATTGCGCTAAAGAAGACGATAATTTTACATATAGAAATTATCCTTTGATGAGAAGCATCAATAAGTCAATAGGGGAAACACTGATAGAAGTTCAAAAGGAAGAGGAAGAAGAAAATAAAATTAAAAAAGTACCGAATGACAGAGAAAATGAGATTGATGCCCAAGGAAATAACTCTAATATGATGAAGATCAATTTGATATGTGTGATATTTTGTATATTTAAACTTATTGTATAATATCAATTAAGTGAAGTGAAAATTTTGTATATACAATATTATGTTATCTTGTTATACTGATGTATCATCAGTTTCCATCCAAAAATAAGAATAGATTGCTTTTATATTGAATGTTTTGTCTTAATGAGAGCGGGTGCGAAAATTTCTATAGCTGACTTATCTCAAGAAATTATACCGACTAATTAGAATTAAGAGGACTATATGTAATGAATTTAAACGAAACATATTCAATTTATATAATTGAATAACAATAACCAAGCTTACTTAATTGCTTGAGTCGGTTCTACCAGATTATGACAAATGTTGAAAGAATGACGGAATTTTCAGTGAGAGGATGTCATATCAAATATAAAATTTGAAGAATAATTCTTGAAAAACTCGGTACAAGTATTATACTGTAGTTGATATGACAAAATCAAATATAAAAGATAATCAGTTTTTCTATTACTATAAGTTTAGGTTCAACAATATCCACATAAATGAGTTATAGAGGCTCTCGCCTCTAAAAAATATTTTCCAATTTCCAACTTATGAGTGATATACAGGGTGATTCCTAAATAATCTGAAATACTGTTATTAGCGATTGGTCCATCAATCAGGTGTGAAAGATTTTTCATTAATTTTATGCAGATGATGACTTTTTGTATTAAACAAACACAGACTTTAAGTGAAATTTATTTAATCCTCTTTCCAAAACTAATAGGTACATGTTCATTCTAAATACATTTTGAAGTGTTGATAAAAAATCAGGTAGTTTTAATTTTTATTATTTCATCCCAAGGTAGTTAACAGGGCGGCTTCCATTTCTCATCTTGAAAGCGAAATGAGATATGAGAAATACTTTAGAAACAAGAAGTTGTATACTTTTACTAGCTTAATGTTAAAAAATACAAAATTCAAAAGTCAGTGGAGCACAATTTTTCAACATTTGTGATTAGAGTTTTGTCTTCAAACTGAACTCAAATTACCCACAACAATGTATAAGATTATTATTTAGCACCATATATACACACATTACAGTATCGAAATCACAATATACTATATCAATTCAAAATAAATTACACAAATCTACTGATTTTATTTATTTTTGTCTGAAACTGTATATTTATCATAAGATTTAGTTGGGTCGTAGGGTTCCCAGCGGCTTGCTGGAAAAATATGCTTGTTTCTCTCATACCAACTTCGTAATAACACTTTGCCAGCATGAGAGTCTTCTTTTTCTATGGATGCATCATTTACTAACCTTACATCGTCATGGACATCAAATTGAAAAAGAGGTCCACTTTTACCTCTGGCCTGAAAGAAAGAAAGAATGTGCGATGAAATAACATTCAGAAATAAATCATAATACAAATAGTTAATTGATTCCGCCGTTACTACGTGATAGTTCATCATGGTGATAATGATAATAAGAAATTAAACTATTATAAGAGATTTATTGAAAATCAGGATTGCAATTTTGGTCTCTCGACCATCTTCAGCTGCATCAAATTAATAAGGATGCGAACAAGAGATAATAAACTATTTATGATAAAAGCAGATATTACTTAAAGATATCAAATAGGGACGAATAAGCCGGGCCACACTGGTCATTCAGAAGATTATCTCTATGGGGATTCACAATCCACACAGAACAACTTGTAAACTCCAGTTTTGTCAAATTTATCAGTTTTATCTTCACTATTAAAAAATTTTTGAAATAATATTTGCAATTTTTTCGCTTTTCGACCAAAATACGTTAATGAAATATATTTATCTCTATTAGTTATTAACTAATCAACTAATAGTTAATTCTATATGTGGGTAAATATTATGATATGGTATTTGTGTTTGTTTCTGATCATTCCGTTTATTATATTTGAGAGATAACCACTGTTTTTAGCTATTTCTTTAATAGTTGACACTTCCTGGACATATTCTCTTCAGATAATGGAAGAGAAAACCTTATGAATCATTTGATTAAACGCAGCGTATTTATGAGATTTTGGGTGTGTTGAGTCATGAGTAAACTGACCATATTTTTTTTACTCAAAACGGGACATAAGTTTTATACCTCACTTAGAAGGTTAACAATGAAAATAAAACAACTTTTAATCGTCTCTATTTACAAAAGTGTAACTTAACACAATGAGTACTCGTATTCACTTTTATTATATCAAATATCAATCAATATGAAAAGTAAATATCAATCAATCAAAAAATCAATTCACCAGCTTTATTACAGTAAAGTTCCTTTGACAGTAATTATTAAAATAATGCAACATATTTTTTATTTGAATTTATATTTGTCAGAGGAACAAATTTGCTTTAATAAAGTTGGTGACGATTTTAAATAAGAATAAAATTCTTGGCACGTTTTTTTTATGTTGACCTTAGTTATCAACATCGCTTTTAAAACTGGAACCTGTAAGTGATTTTTTTCAGACGTCCATAATTTATTCATAATAGAAAAGACTCTTTCTACTGGAGCATTTGTACAAGGTAAACATAAAATATATTCAATTAAAATACAAAAATTTTCATGTTAAAGATTGTTGGTGCGAAAATGTTTGAATACTTCCACCCAACGAGTTTCTAATGGAGACATTTAAATTATCCCATTCGGATATTTTTTGGGAAGTCACGTAGCTTGAAATTAATGTGAATTCGTCAAATACTTCTGTATCTTTATTACAGTCAATATATCCCTTTTTAATCAATACATCCAGCGCTTTTTGGATATCTTCCCATTCAGGAACTTTTCTTAAATCTGTCCAATGAAATATCTCAATTTCATTACTAAGAAAGCAAGTCCACTGTTCCAGATATTCACGGCTTGTTTTATAAAATTCAGTAGCTGTATTTTTCACAAACTCTTCATCAATATTAGTGCCATTATCTTTTAATTTCATAATTAAACTACGAACAGTAAATGGAAGAAACTGGTTGATCTGTTTCTGAGCCAAATTGTCTTTAAGATGATTTATTTCTTTTGCAGCCTCAATTGCCGACACAGTCTGACCTTCAACCTTCAATATAGCTTGGTGAAAACTTGCTGACTGAGCATGTAAAAAATAAAGCCATAATTCTGATGTGGGATCTTCAAAAAGTTTTTAACAATGTGGGACATTTTTCAATGCTCAAAAATAGTTTTTAAAGGCTGGAACATTTTAAAACTCTCTCCAAGGCAGGCATAAGCGCAAGCCACCTCGTTTTACTATAGCCAAGCATTTGGCGATGTTCGATTTCAGCTTCAGCGCAAAACTCCTTTAGAGCTTCAACTCGAACTGTGTAAATATAAAAAAATGAATATATTTTTACAATAATGCTTTCGTAATCTAAAGGTAGACCATCTGCAGCAGATTTTATTGCATTGTGAATTATATGAGCTCCACATCCAATACCAATCAACGGCTTTTTAGAGATTATTGTAATTTTGCTAATACATTATTAGTACCTCGCCTAGCTACACCCCCAAAATTGACATTAGCATTGTCGCCACAAAATGCCACGACTTTTTTGTCAAATTATTATCTGTCAATACTTTGTGTAAATAATCAACAATGATATCAGAAGTTTCGCCTGGTTGATCTTGGAGATCTAAAATTTTTACTTGCACACCTTCGTAAGGTTGAAAAAGCGCACTACAAATGGATATATGTTCTTGTTACCGTGGTTTGAAGCGTCGTTTAAAATTGTAATGCAATTGGACTTATTGAGATCTTCTTTTAAATTGTCGATCGCTGTACGCGCCAAAACATTTACTACAATAGCTTCTGTTTTGTACGCGCACATGTGAATTTCGGATCAAAACATGATTGGATTATTTTCGACGCACAATCATTGGAGCGAAAACTGTGGTTTTCTTGTATAGTGTGATAAGCCCAGACGCCCTCTGCAGCAGTAATATCTAAATCCTTTGGAGTTGGCGCATTTGAATTTTGAAAAAGTTCAACATTGAAGAACTGGAAGCAACGGCACGATCGGAATTTTTATGTTTTCAGACTTCAAATGCTGTTCAATATCACCAGCACCACTATGGGAAACACTAAACTCTGTACGACACTTTTCGCATCTGACCTCCGAAGAAGTATTAATTTGCTTAATAAATGGGTATTTTGCTTGTAAATTGACATTAAATGAACACTTGCGTTTCGGCATAACTGTAGGTAAAATTCCAAAACAAAAGAAAACTAAGTTTTAATACCGGTTTACCACTAAATTACTGCACGAACATTAGGTACGCAAAAACAAAACAATAGTGAAAAGTCTGTGTGAATAACTGCATACTTCCTCTTCTTCCCGCGTTACTAGGTAACCAACGTCGTGCGCGGGCAGTGATTCGCCGATCGTCGACGACGCGACGGTCTGTGATTCGCCATCGTCGAAGACGCGACGGTCTGTGATTTGCCGCCCGCGCATGTCTTACCAACTTCGTTATTTTAAATCTTCGCGCGGTTTCGGAAAACGGGACAATCTCGCGTCCCGGCGCTTTGTTTGGGGACAACGGGACAGGTGACCGAGAAAAGGGACAGTCCCGTTCAAAACAGGACGTATGGTCACTTTAGTCATGAGAGATGCAAATATCAGTAAAGATGTGTTTTCGATATACATCAAAACTGAACCAAATTTAAAGATGTGCACATCACATAGATAATAGTGTGAGGGGGATAAAGAAATATCAATTATCCTCAAACATTCGACTTCATTTCGAATATAGACAAGTAGGATTGTATATGTGCTCAAATCTGAATCCATCCAACCCCTCCGCCTTAATGTGATCTGGAATAAGCAAAGCAAAGACGCTCCTATTCGTTCTTTTTGCAATATTTGAATGGGCTCTTATAATATAAATATGGTATTCATTAACTTAATTACTCTGGTTGCAATAACATTTTCACAGCAGAAATTTCAAAACCTGCACTTTCAAGCATGAACCAAATGATAGAAAATTAGATTCATATTATGTAAATTATTTATGAGGGATACTATACAATTAGGTAGCAGAAAATGCAGGCTATATATGTTCGAAGAAGAGTACATCCATAAATATAGACATTTTCAATTTTTATCTCAATTTTTATAGATCTGTTTATATATAGATTAGTATAACCAAATAATCGAGAGGAGAGATCAATGATTTTTAACAAGCAAAATAAGTGTATGCAGCATTGGATGCTATTTTTATGGCCTTGGTGAAATTTCCACCCTGAGTAAGTCAGTTGAGGACTAAACTTTTACACACATGGTTTAGCATTCAGAGAGTATGAGTATTATGAAATTGGAATTCACACCTGGAAAACACAATACACAAGGCTAGACATTCCTTATGGGCAAGTCAAATGATTTATATGGAAAGAAATGGGGTATTACCCCAAAGCAACTTCAGTGGCTATATGTGATGATGGTGAGACCAGGTATTACATATGGCTGCATTGCTCGGTGGAAGTGCTGATGTCTTGCTTGCAGGGCAACAAATAGGTCAATAAAAATCATCACCGATAGCCAAGCTGCACTGAAGGCTTTGGGCATCTGATACCTGTAGGTCACTTATGGTGCAGGAAAGTCGCTCCACCTTTGCCAAACTGGGAGAAAGGAGCAGGCTCCGTCTGATGTGGTTACCCGGACACTCGCGCATTGGCGGCTGGAGGAACAGGCTTGGTATTCATAGGACCGGAATCTAAGCTCAAAATTCCCCTGGAGACAGCAAGGATGGAAAATAACCGATAGTTAGACCTGAAGGTACGTGAGCAATGGATGAGTCTCTCAGGTCTCAGACACTTTAGACCTTCCACTGCCAAGGCTTGGCTTAAACTCTCCAGGCCGGACCTGAGAGTTCTAACTGTCATACTAACAGGCATTGTCGTATCACCTAAACAAGTTAGGATTGATTGAGGATCCTTCATGTAGACTATGTGAAGAAGAGATAGAATCAATGGAACATGTTATGTGTGAGTGCTAACAAACTGAAGCTGACTGAGCTTATTAGCTCTCCTCGACAAAGCTTATATGCTTTATAAGAAGGATGGAGCTTGTGGGTGAAATTTAGGACAGAGAATGCCACAAAAGACCTTTGGGTCACAGTGGCCGGACAGTTAGGCAACCATCACTCATAATCTATATATATATATATATATATATATATATATATATATATATATATATATATATATATATATATATATATATATATATATATATATATATATATATATATATATATATATATATATATATAACTGCTGAAATGATAACGACTTCTAAAATTTCAATTTATTGATAACGGGTTAGTAGTCTTGGAACGAAGGAATACTCTTTTTTCATGGCAAGCTTTCGGAAATATATATATTGTTTCCATCTTCAGGCCTCTACAACGAACAAACATCAATGAAACTAAATCATATAAACAAAAGTAATCACTTGGAAACCATAAGAATGGCAACTTACAGAAAGTTGAGGTTAATTATCCAAAAGTTAGTATGTGATGAAAAACCGAAGTCATGAACTAAAAGAACACAAGACACATCGACAAAGTGCACAATAAAACTCATAAAAAACAACATCAGGTACAAAATTGAGAAAATTGCCAGTTTAAAAACAACAACAAATCACGTAAAATTCATTTCATTCTAAGGCATGAAACGGCGCAGGAGCGGCCTTGTATAGGTTCTCAAAATTTAATAGATAAATATAATAGTCTTGTGTTCTTTGAGTTCATGACTTCGGTTTTTCATCACATACTAACTTTTGAATAATTAACCTCAACTTTCTGTAAGTTTCCATTCTTATGGTTTCCAAGTGATTATTTTTGTTTATATGATTCAGTTTCATTGATGTTTGTTCGTTGTAGAGGCCTGAAGATGGAAACAATATATACTTCCGAAAGCTTGCCATGAAAAAGAGTATTCCTTTGTTCCAAGACTACTAACCCGTTATCAATAAATTTATATATATATATATATATATATATATATATATATATATATATATATATATATATATATATATATATATATATATATATATATATATATATATATATATATATATATATATGTGCAATGTGAACCTTTATGCTTTATGCCTGCTGGATGGAAAGAAGGAAAATTCCATATACCATCAGAACAATTATCAATCAGATTGATGGGGATAGCTAAGTGGAACATCTGAATACTGCAGCAAAAAATTAACTTAATGGAAAATTGAAGCACATAATTTTATGTACTATGCGCGGCAGCTCTTGTCTGGTGGATTCTTTTAGGGGAGATTAGCTGATTCAAAAACTATTTTAAAATAAGGGCGCCATGCCATTTTATTTCATCCAAAAAAATGACAAAAAATTAGTTGATCATGATACTCCTGAAAATTTGAATTTGGAAGGCTTTTACTTGGTAAAATTCCATTATCAATAATAAAAAACAAGTACTGTGTTTTAAGGAATTTTACTTAATAATTGCGATTCGTAACGCGTTTCACTACACCGCAGCTTCTTCAGACGAATAAATGTAGAGAAAATAAGATTGAGAATATAAATACAAATGTTCCTCAGTAATTAAAAGCTTATTGGGTTGCTCCTTCTTAAGTGATTATTGATGACAGGTATATCCAATAAAATTAAGGAAGAGATTCAATAGAGGTGAAGGGCTTAATTCGCCTTGTTCATTGATAAGTCTACCTGAGTGTTTGTGTTTGATTTCTGTAGTTTCCCAAAGATCTACCTTCCAAGATTCATTATCTGTATGCAAAATTTCGAACTGTGGATCGAAAGAGTGACTATTTTCTAGGAGATGATTCGCGTAATTTGAATCTGGTTTTTTATTTGAAAAACTGCGTTTATATTCCGATATTCTGATATTAAAATTTCTGTCTTCTACCAATGTAGAAATTATCACAGTCATTGCAATTCAATCTATAAACACCTGGTTTATTGTTTTTATCTGATTTGGTTTTATTATTGTTTATATATTTGCCTAAACTATTATTAGTTTGGAAAGCTATGTTGAAATTATTGTTACTCAAGAATGATTTCAGTTTCTCACTTGTAATGCCAACGTAGGTTAAGGTGTTGAATTTTTGTTTCAATTTATTGACAGGGTAAACTTCATTCAATGCGATTCTACTTTGTTTTTATTTAAAATATTATTTATTAGTTTGGGATTGTAACCATTATTTTTGGCAATTTGTTTAATCAAATTTAATTCTTTGTTGAAATTTTCTGGTGATAACGGGATGTTAATCAATCTAAGAATAAAACTGTTTAATGCTGACATTTTATGTTGATACGGATGACACGACGAGTTATGTATTATAATATCTGTATGTGACGGCTTATGGTAAATTGTGAAAACGTTTTTAACCTCTCTCAGAAAGAGAGAAAACGTTATTTCGACAGCAAAATCATTAATTACAGACCACGAAAAATATAAATTCATTAACTCCAATCCACAATACCCCGAATTATATTCTTTGATAAAACTTCATAAACCTAATTACCCTATTAGACCTGTTGAACAAGTCGATTTAAGCCCTTTACCTTTATTGAATCTCTTCAGGGAGCAATCTATTCCTTCGTTTTATTGTATATACCTGTCATCAAGAACCACTTAAGTAGGAGCAACCCAATAAGCTTTTAATTACTTAGGACATTTGTATTTATATTATCATTCTTATTTTCTGTACATTTATTCGTCTGAAGAAGCTACGGTGTAGTGAAACGCGTTACGAATCGCAATTATTAAGTAAAATTCCTTAACACACAGTACTTGTTTTTATTACTTCTAAAAATAATAAGAATATACGAAATACAATTATATCAATAGAAAAGAAAGATTTTACCTTGTTCAAATTTGATCTTCATTTAAAAAATATAACAAAAGGATAATTCAGTAGCCAAAAGTGATCACCTTTGTGTACAAAATATTATGCATAATTTTTTAATATTTATGAATCTTGTTTTCCAGGAAAATTCAGATGTATACACTGTACTTATCAACTAATAAATATATACAGATAAAAACTTATCGAATGATGAAAGTGAAGAAATTTCACTCATATAAGTATGATAGGACATTGATCATTGGTGCTTCTCTTCTTCATGTCAGGGTCAAATTAAATTGTACGTTACCAAAAAGTCCACAGAAATTTTGGTGATACTATCCTTTTCTAAGAACACTAAGTAGAAATCCATGCAGATGAAGAGAACCAAAATCTCGTTTATCTCAAAGGAACCGTCACGGATGAACAATGGTTATCTTCAAAACCAATCCAAATTAAGTTGATCGCTATTACTATTATGTACAAAAGTGATTACAAAAATTCTGGGAATGATGAATTCGATATAATCGAATATAATTAGAAAAGAACTCTGCAGCAAGTGCAATGCGTATAAGAATATTTTCAAAAAATGGAAGATATAAAAATATCCTACTTCATCGATAAGAGTTCTACCTCAAAATGAATTCCACTATAGGAAAATTCTCGAAACAATGTTCAATATATAACTTAAACGGAATCAAAGAATGATAAACTCGAGAAGAAATAACGACATTTTATTTGAGATGAAAATCGATCCCTTTTCAGGTACACACACCATCGCTTTCTCATCAATTCAAAATAACCACTGAATCTCAGTCCTTCCTAGCGATTTTCTCATTAGAGTCGTTTTTGTTGAATTCGTACCAAAGTACCTCCTACAGAGTTAGTGGAGATGCCTCCGAGAAGCTTGTATGAAATATAACAATTTGAAACGAGACAATAAATATTATCAATTGCCTATTGAAAATATGTAACTAACAATGCACAATTGTTATATCTAGAGTTGCTATAAATTGATAAAATATGAAATTTAGTTAATAGACGTTGTAGCGTAAATTTGCAACGCTACAATACATGGAGATAAAGGAACCACAAAGTGGACATATTTGAGGTAGTAGAACACAATCAGCCAATAAATGGTGAGTTGATATGGCCATGAGCAATTACATTAATCTCCAGTCCCGTTTATATAAACGATGAAGAGTATAAGAAGAAAAATTCAGTATTTGATAATTGTGACAAGCTCCAAAAAGAGGGGCCTTAGCATCTGAGAAAGGAAAGTAAAAGCCAATTGACTCCATACAACTCTTTCAACATTTCCTTTTCTATCTATTTCACACAGACATGGTAATTATGAAAGTAATGGTGATAATAGAGAAGTCTCCATATTCCAAGCGCCTAGTTCACAAAGACTCATATCGCGCAAAAATAATTTTTATAGAATTTTTTTCGAATTCACCAATCAATATAATATGCATGTAATCAGAAAACCAATTTGAAGATGTTGAGGGCCCTTTCTTTGGAATATGTCACAATTATTTCTAATAGTCTGGAAAATAAACTGAAATTATAGCAATATAAACTTACTTTTGTTACAATAAAATCATAAAATGTCTGATGGTGAGGGAGAATCAAGTCTTCTTTAACGTACATAAGTTGGTCAGCCATAACTGTTTTCAATTCCATAAATTCTTTCCGCAGTAATTCCAACGCTCTCTGAAGAAACTGATAGATAGAATTTCCTATAAAGAAATTAATGTCAAAAGCTACATATTATAATATGTCTTTTTATTAACCTTTTTTTACTCTAACTGTTCTTCTATGACCTGAACCATCCCAATAACTGAAAGTAATATCAATATCTTCTTCCTTCAATTTTTTCTGTTGTTCCACCCATAATTGCCTTAATTCTTCTCTCATTCGGGTTTCTTCTTCTTCTCTTTCACGATCTGGTAGAAAACTGGTATCAGCTGTTGGATCTTTCCTGACTCTCTTTACAGTCCTCTTTTCGTCTAGTGAGTTCTTCCAAGAATCTTGTGAAGAATCTTCTTTATCCATTTTACTGACTTCTTTTTCTTCATCCTCATCGTCTTCTTCATCTTCATCTTGATCTAGATCGAATGACAGAGCTTGTATCTATAAAATGTTTATATTGATAAATAAATCAGACAAAGACTACTTTGCGAATTCATACTTGTTTCTTTTGTTTATTCCTTTCAGCTTCTTTTGCTTGTAATTTTCTTAATTGCTCCCTTTCTTTCTCTGCTTCTTTCTGAGCCAGTTTCTTTTCACGTTCTTTCAGTATATTCTGCTGCTTAGCTTTCATCTCATCTAAAGTAACCAAACCAATGGTTGAGCTCTGAAAATTGAAATTGGTTCGAGAAGCTGAGATGTTATCAATAACTCCTGTTAATATATGAAATCGTCATTTACCTTAAGTTGTTGTTCCACAGCATCATAATGTGCTGCGAATTTCGTCTCAATATTATTCAATTT
This sequence comes from Cryptolaemus montrouzieri, assembly GCA_013387265.2. Taxonomy (NCBI): domain Eukaryota; kingdom Metazoa; phylum Arthropoda; class Insecta; order Coleoptera; family Coccinellidae; genus Cryptolaemus; species Cryptolaemus montrouzieri. The sequence goes on from JABFTP020000185.1 coordinate 110,878,242, forward strand.
CAAATCATCTTCGATTTTTCGTTTTCGTATCTCCAAGTCTTGCACCTCTTTTTCTCTTTTCTTCATTAGGTGGATCGCTCTGCCAGCTTCACTGGCTGCACCTTTATAGTGGGCCATTATATTTTGATTAATACGTAAACGCGAGCAATGGTGAGACACACTATATCTGCTTTGGGTTCTTGAAAGTCTGCTTTGAAAAATTTACAATTATACTATGTCTAAACAACGTAGGAAATTGAGGTTAATGTTGGTAGTGCCAATGTTTTGTCAATAGAGAGAGATAGAACGTATGAAACACTACTTGTAATGGAACTATTACATTTCTCTTCTTCTATATAAGTTTGAGCATATATGTTTTATACATTTCACGTTTGGTGACGCCACACGTCTCTTTCTAAACAGTATTTAACATTCATATTAACATTATTGAAAATAGTGCATGGTATCTTATAACAATAGGATCTTCACCAACATACTAGTTTGATATGAAAAACAAAAATGCAAACATTAACCTTTAGGAGGGAGGGTATTAAGATCTTTTTTAATTTAAAATAGCCGGAGAATTATTTTGTCGTTGCCTCCCTTCTTTAACGACATTCAACGATATTTTTCTTTACTTTTATTATGCAGTTTTGTGCTAGTAGTAAGAAGCCCCAACATTCTACAGAATCTGTGCGTTTGATAATTATTCATTTTATTTGATTACAATATATTATGACGTAGATATTCTATGCAAATGACGCGAAACATGATGATGCAGAAAACAATGATTCATACATCCAGTAACTGTGAATTTGCTTTTCGGTAGTCATTTTTGTGACTTTATTGTTCATTATTAATTATTTTGTGTTGTTTTATGTTTATATACTATCTTTTTGTTTCTACGTGATCTTTAGTTGGATTTCTACTCAAATTTTTATATGTCGTCAACCATGCTATCTTCAAACATCCAAACAAATTCATTCTTCATAATAATCAATGCTTTTTGAATATCGCTGAAATAATATGCAAATATTTGCACTGAGCACGAAGTTGCCTCTATTTCTTATAATTTTCACTGCGATTTCATTATTAAAGTAGCGTATAATACAGAGTATGTAATAAATTCGCAACTTCTCATTAAAAAGTTATAAATGAGAGAAACTATAATAGAGCGATGAAGATTTTGAACATATTTTCTGATTATTCTGGAAGAACACAATCATAACAAAGAATTTATTATTAATAATAATATTTTATTATGATTCATTAAGAATTTTGCATTTTGGTGTGGTGTTTTAAAGTGTCTTGCAATATTTAGTAAAATTTGTGATGAAGTTCATCTCACTTAACATCGTCGGTGGAAAATATCGGTATTTAAATTCCCTCCATCAATTTCTGGATCATGCCGAGATCACAGCGGAGGTGAATTCAGTTGATTGAAATTTCTTGTTAATCCTACGTCCAGTTGAGAATTTCTATTGATTTTGATGACACTACATTAGAACTAGAAATAATGGAAAACCAGAATATCTACCCTATCCTGTTGATAAAGCATTACTTTTGATGGAAACAAAGTGATGATTGACGAATGTGGTTCGTCACTGGTTCATCAATACAAATGAAGAACAAGTGATTTGATGGTTTCGAAAGTGGTCAATTAAACAGGAATGATGCTCAAATTAGGCACTCCCAGAAACATTAAAAGAGTATATGTAAGATGTTTTGGTCAATCATAAATTGAAATTGTGTGAGTTTGTTGTCTTGGAGAAGACAGTTAGAAGGTGTCGCCAGACTATCAAATCTACATCGAAGATTCAAAGTACTCCTTGGAACTATTATTGCGGAATAAAAAGGTTTTTCTGTGTGATACATGATAATGAACTAAATGAGCAGTTAGCTGAGTGAGCAAAGCGATTAATACATAAAATGTGGGCAATACAGTTTCGGCTTCCGTTTTCTGTTTTGTGTATTTAGTACATAGTGTTCTTACGTCATCTAGGTCCATAGCATAGATCCTTTTTCCATTTATCTCTGTTATTCACGTATGTTTTTGACGATCTTACCTGGTCGCCGTGTTCTTCTCTCAACATGTATCTGCTGCCCAATATCTCTCTACATCATCTAAAAGTTTCAACTAACGAAGTTCTTTCTCCCTTATTTATTATCTTGTATTAACGTAAAATATTGGTGTCCGAAACAATGGTTTGTTTCAGAATTGAATGTCAATTCAAAAATTTACAAAAACTATTTTCCAAAACTTGAAAGTTCCGTTGATGCCAACAGAAATAATTTATATAATTGACAAAAATGTACCTTTTGCTGGAATTTCTCAGCCTTAACCTTTGTTTTTTTTCATTGTTTGTCTAATATCATAATATTTTACTTATAGACACGATGTTATAAGTTCATGACAAGATGAAAAAATTAAAACTACCAATTTATGTGAAATGATGATTGATAATTTTAACCTCACCTTCAAATTTCGAACCTGTAGAAGGTATACTAAAAATATTTATACATGTTTATCCAGTAACTTTTTCGTTTCACAATAAATATATTCAAGATGATATTGTTGATGATATTCGACAAACTTTGCCGAATATGAATTTTCTATGAAAATATGTACGAGCCAGGTAAAGATGAAACAAGAACTCATTTTCTCTACTGGGTGTCATTAATTTTAACAATGAGCTCCTCTTATGGCTATTCGTTGCTTAGGCGATGCTGAAGGTTTTGATGTATTCTTTGAAATAATCGTTCCCAAGGTATTTCCCTTTATTTCGAATCTCTTGAAAATATTTGTCCTCCAGTTTGGAGTTGAAGAGAAACCCGTTTAAATATGTAGGTTAGGTTAGGCTAGATTGCTGGATACATTGCTCTAACTAAAGAATATAGATTGAGGTGCAAACTTATCTCTGTTGTTCGCTAACTGCTCCCCCCGTACGTCCACCTAAATTGTAGTCAATTTATCAGCTGATTTGTGACTTAACTACATGTACTAACCACACAGTTAGTAAATTAATTTGCTTTCAGTTAAATTTTCTAAATTTTGATTTGTTGTAGTTTTCTGTTTCATGAATACAATTATGCATTTTAAACAAAACCATATAACTAATTAAGATATAGGATACCAAAGTTGGATATTTGGCTCTGTCTTGCATGATGGTGGTTGATATTGATAGATTTTCACTTTCATGTTGATGAAACCTTGTGTTCATCCTCGGTGTTCAATTAATGAGCTATACTGCTTTTCTCTTATATCCATATCTGGAAATCAAAAATTAGTGTTCGAACTGCAGTTATTTGAAAATAGGCTACTGAGACAAACCATCTTCAACTACAAAATTATTCTTTAATAAGGAACTGTTTATGCCTTAGACTTTGAAAAGGGAATACAAGTCTACACATAAATTCCCACAAAGGTCGTTTTCATTGTATTGCTGTATAATTTTACAATCGTATGAAACTATTCACTTTTTCAAGGGATATCACAATATTAGCCCCTCTTGAGTGAGTTTCCTGCCAAATGAAGGTTTAATCGATCAAATTTACTTTTTTGTGATGATTCCTTATGAAGAATGTTGACAAGATACTTGTTTGAGTATTTTTTACAAGGTATACTATTTTCGGAAAAATAAAATCCAAATTAATGTTTATGTGTATCTAAAATTATTCATATCAGATCGTAATCAAATTCAAAAATCTCTTTACAGTCATATAGTAACTCAAAGCAAATTTTTAAATAGTTATCTCTTCACTTATTTTCCTCATTCAAAAAATTGGGGTTGATTATCGGAAAACTACAAAATTTTGAAAAGTTGACTGAAAGCTATTTTCTTCCTGACGGGAGTTCTTTGCCATTTTCGATTTCCCCCCTTAATTTGTACCATCAGATAATGCCTCCTATTTAAAATCTCATATTGTACTTTTACTTGAAGAAAAATTAGGATTCCTATGAGATTCACGAGACACTGATTAGTCATTGTTTTGTAATATTTCACTACATCGTAAGAAAAGCAAAATGTATTCAACAAAACAATTTTAAAAATGATGTTGGATGATATCAACCAAGTATTCGGATTATTCTTCCCTGATACCTTCATTGAAGACTCCGATACCATACGTAGAATCTCAGATGTCAGTACATAGCCCATTTACTCGCGAGGTGACTGCGTTGATAGGCATTTTTGGTCGAGTTTAACTTAATAGGGTAATAATGTTTAGCCTGGAAAGAGCCGGGCACACAATAAATGCGGTAGAGTGAAACAAAGTTGATCTTGTAAGCAATGTTGGTGCGGTTCATAGTATATGGATTTGTGGTCGGTGCCTGTATATGTATATGTAGATAGTGCGTGGTCAAATGGCAGTTTGCAAGTTATGGTCGCGAGCGATCGCATACCGCTCTGGACAGCTAAGCCATGGTGCCGACAGCAGGGTCGGATGAGAGAAGATCATCCTTTTCGTTACTGTGAATTCTTTTATTATATGTATCTTGTTTCAGATTTTTTTTCATACAATGCTTTCGAACATTTCAACTTTCTTATTCTTCAATATTTTCTTTAATTAACATAAATAAAATTAAATAGGATACATCATTCGTTAGGTCAGTGTGGAAGGTTCAGAAATGGTCAAAGTGATTAGTACTCGTTAAATTCAAGTGTCATAATTGGATGATTATAAACAATTAAGTCGCTTCGTATACCTATATCTTTCTCTTCCGGAAAGGATCGAAAACATTTTCACGATTTTGAAAATGCAATCTACATTGGATTGAGTACAAAAAGTTATGTGCAAAAAAAATCTTTCGATATTCATGTTTCGTTCATGTGAGACGCGAACGCTTAAGAATCAGTCTCCTAATCTATCGGGGATGACGATGTGACAAAATACTGATAGAAAACTGAAGTATACACAAGGATATTATGAAAATTGTCTCTTATTTTCAAATTTCAAAGTATAGTCTTCTTTTATGAATTGATAGCCTGGAATCACGACACGTAATGAATTGCGACTGTGGACCTGGTAATATTCAAGGCATAGAAAAGTCCAGCTATAGAGAAGGTGCTGTGAAGGTTTGGAGTGAACATATTATAGAATTGATCTAATTTAAATTGATATCTCTCTGAATGCAAATTTCCATGTTATTCAGATTCTACAACCCTTCAATTGGGAAAAACTTGTGATTCATGCTTGATAGTGCCCCTCCTCAGACGATTTTCAAAGTCTGTAATGAATGTTTCATGTCCTTAATTTTGAGCGTCCTAGGAGGTATAGGGCTTAGAATTCAATTAATGGAATTTTTCTGTTTCAATACACTATTTCTAGAAAAATTGGTAAAATTTGGATGTTCAGCTGATTTCTTTTGGAAAATGGCTTTCAGTTTTTGTTATCGTTGCTGATTTATATATATATATATATATATATATATATATATATATATATATATATATATATATATATATATATATATATATATATATATATATATATATATATATATATATATATATATATATAAAACATATATATTTACTGGTCGAACATAATCGTAGCTCAACAATGAAAACATGCGAAATTTAAAGATATATGTGTACTACTGGTCGAACATGAACTAATCATGTGTTTATTATACTCTGATTCATCATTTATAGTAATTTTTCATCATTCAATTGAAACGGTTCAATAACGAACCAAGAAATACCAAATATCTCTACATTTTTGCTATGTGCATAATAGAAGATCTTTGGACTAAAAGCATTGAATTCATTATCAAGAACTTATTAGTGCCTATCAAAATCTCATTTGTTCAAGACATCACGAAATCAACTGTGTTCAAGGTATACAAAGCTTCTACCAAATCACACGAATTTTATGCGAGTGAATTGTGTATTAAACCAGAAAAGCCGTTTTCGAGCGGAAATGAAAGATGCTTTCGATTTTCATGGATTACAACGGTATTGGTCATTGCTTATTTTTCACATGCCAGACAATCCACTAAGTTTATTATTTCAGTCTATTAAAGATTGACGGGGAAGAATTTACCGAAAATGACTAGCTTTATTGGAATACAACTCGCGGGTTCCAAATAAAAACGAAGCTACATTTCGGACAACTAGACAGCTAGCATTCAATATCCAACGATTTAGCACCGTGTGGGTGACATTTTGATGAATTCAAAAATATCTCCGAGAAATGGGTTTTGGGTGTCTAAGGGAAAATGAGAAAATCGAGAATGGTCATATCAAATGATGAGTACAAGAACATTTGTTCAGGATTGGATCAAGCATTGGCGCAAATGCGCAGTAATTGGAAATCACTTCGAAGAGACAATATCGATTGAGTTGAATTAACTCCAGTTTTTAATTTTCATTCTCATATTAGGTGCGCAACTAAGTTCTCGCTGTTTGTCAATAGATGGCTCCAGCAGTAAGTGCTGGTCGGTTTTCACATATTAAGAACGTCTTGAACAAAGCTTAGACATATGGTAAACAAACCACTGTGACACAGTAGTGATTTTGTTTTTGCGTTATATACTTTTAGTTGTGAGAAAATGTCTGATTTTGCGCCAAATAATCGTCATTTGCGGGAAGTGTTGATTTTCTTCTTTCATTGGAAGAAAACGGCGGCTGAAGCTCGAAGAGAGCTCCAACAAGTTCACGGAGATGCTGCTCTAAGTAAAACAACGTACCGGGACTGGTATGACTTTGATGTGGACGACCGTTCCCGTGAAGAAAGTACAAAAATCATCGAAGAGGTTTAATTGGAGGCATTACTCGATGTGGATCCCTGCCTAACGCAAGAAGAGTTTGCTTCAGCCTCAGGAGTTACCTGCCAGGCCATATCCAAGCAATTAAATGCGTTGGGAATGATACAAAAGCAAGGAGCTTGGGTTCCTTATGATTTGAAGTGAAGAGACGTTGAGCGTCGTTTTTTCGCCTGTGAACAACTGCTCTAGCGGCAAAAAAGAAAGAGTTTTCTTCATCGTATCGTAACGGGTGATAAAAATGTATTCCTTACAGAAATCCAAAGAAAAAAAATCTTGGGATTGCTCGGTCATGCTTCTACGTCATCGCCTCGGCCGAATATTCACACTGCGAAAGTTATGCTGTGTATTTGGTGGGACGAAGTCGGTGTTATTTATTATGAGCTGTTGAGACCGCACGAAACCATAACTGGGGAACGGTATCGAACTCAATTGATGCGATTGAGTAAAGCATTGCTGTAAAAACGGCCACAATACGAGCAGAGACACGATGAAGTAATTCTACAGCATGACCATACCTGATAAAACCTAATTGGAAATGCTCAAATGGGAAGTCCTACCCTACCCGCCTATTCCCCAGATATTGCACCATCCGATTATCACTTGTTCCGTTCGATGGCACATGGTCTGGCTGATCAGCAGTTCCGCTCATATGAAGAGCTCGAAAAATGGATTGATTCGTGGATAGCCTCAAAAGACGAACCCTTCTACCGTCACGGCATTCGAGCTCTGCCAGAAAGATGGAAAAAAGTTGTAGCAAGCGATGGACAATATTTTGGATGATTCATTTGTAATCATTTTTCATAGTAAAGCTGTATTTTCATAAAAAAGCAGCGACAACTTTGTTGCGGACCTAATATGTTTCCATATTTATACATGAGGTATTAATCTCAACCCGATACCATCACGCGTTCCTTATGAAAGGCGAATAACTTCATTACTGACAAAAACAACAAGAAATTCACAATTTGCGAAATTTTTCCTGTTTAAACATATTGCTCTTGCTGAATTTTATGTTTCTGGGCCTTATATATTTTGATTCACTTACGAGTGTCAAAATAAGCATCAAATGTGATATAAACGTATTTTCCGGTTGAAAAATTTGATTCATGACTTCAAAGAATTGCTGGTCTGAGTATTTGGTATTCATCTAAATGCGATAGCTCCAGGTGTTCTTGTGGTAAAGCGAATAGTTCATTATTGCTAAAGAAATACTTTTCGTGATGTATTCACTAATTTGCAGTTTTCTTCTTATAGCTGTGCTGTAGAAAATTGCTTGCCATTAAATTATGGGCTTGTTGGTCAATGGGAAGTAGCCTATAGGTTTCGATGCCCTTGCGAGTGTTGAAATACTCTGCTAAGTGCAAATAAACTACTGTATCTTTAGAATGCGTTGTCTTAGAAGCTTGATTTTTTCACAGTTCGGAAAAGTTACCAACATGAATATTGGTATCAAATTCTCCTACATACTTACAAGTGTTCTGAAAAAAGTGTCAAAAGTCAGGTGGACAACGAAGTGATTCTATAAGGGGTCCTATTTCACTTTTGGTGTACATAACTCTGAAAATGAAATTATTGAGCACCTATTTGGCTATTTTTTGTTTTGAAATGTGCGTAGTAAAGCGAATTTATTCATTGTGGAGAGAAATATTGGAATAGTTGATCGAAAAATCGAAATATTGAAATAGGTTAGATAATAACACAAAGATGCAAATAAGTTCATCATTCATACATTTTGGAACAAAAAATTTCAAGTAAAAATCTAGGATAATCTTCAGTAGTAAAATTTGAATAAACTGCAGAATCATGATTTTCGTATGTACTTTGGATATATTGTTGATTCTCCTTCTATTCGGTTATTGGAAAATCTTAGGGAAATCTCGATATGATTACAATGGAAAGTCGAAAACAGGGTTTTATCTTTTTTTATCGAATTTCGATCATAAATATGGATGGGAATATCATATTTGGTTATTCTCCCCTTAATTTTTGTTGATTTATAAGTTCGGTAAGATTTTCAAGAACGAAAAATTCGGTACCATTACAGAAGAAACTCGAAAAATTCAGACAACTTCATAAGTTTTATCTCATTCTTGAAAGAAATGAAAATCATCTCAGAAGGACAAAATTAGGAATATACATATAAAAGAAATCTCAAGATTCGATTGTGAAATATCGGGAATATCACAAATTGAGTCGGATCATTGTAAGAATCAGAATTCATGTACGTTTTCCCGAAAACAACCAAGATAGATATTACATATCTGGTCACTTTTTGTTGTTGTTTTGTTCGTTTAGTTTTCACGATGAAGAAAATTATATAGAAAAAGTAGTCTGGAAGAACTGGATCATAAACTGGAAATTTGTCTTAACTTTAATAAGACAAGGTGGATTGGATCAGGTAATAATATCCGAATTGTTAAATTTATTTACTTAAAATGTATACTCGAAATTGAATTAAGAGAATCAGTAACGAAACTTATTGTGCTGTTTAACGTAGTTATCATTTGATTACATATTACTAGAACGCTGTGAATAAATTTGTATTAAAAACGGTTCCGTTGACGATTGAACCTCAAACGAATGTTATAGCTTCTTCAAGTTTAATTTTGTATCGAACTGAAATTACATGACGTGGAAAACGATCTCAAAATGGCATCGCTTTCTCCTCCTTAATGAGTAATGCACGATAGTTCTCAAATTCTTTGTTCCTTTGCTTATGGACTGATGATATTAAATTTTAAATGTAGTTGATAGTTTTGTAGTTGCAACAAACTGTATCACTCGATTTTGTTATCATCAATTTCGTGAATAGCCTAAATCGATGGGAGCAGATTTTATTACGTATTCATGTCAACGAAGAGTGTACTTTGGAAAATTTTCAAGTATCATAATGTGTTTGCTGAAATCTCCATGGCTTTCTGGCCTAAGCTTCTTACATACAAAGAAGTCCATAGGTGTTCAATTGACTTTTCTGTTTCGAAAAGTAATGCTTCCTCGGAAACTTTCATATATATTTATTATTTCAATAGCAGTGCGGCATTCACGACAACCAGTTAAATTTAAATAATTCCTCATTCAATATCACTAATTCAATTCAGGCCACAAAATCCTGCTTAAATTTGCGTATACTGTTCACAATATACGTTCTTCGTTGTAGAAATCCATACTCCGAAGTGTCCCAGTTACAATTTGATGCTCACATTTGATCATGAGATAGTTTGACCTTATTTACTCGAAGATGGAGATAATATTTCTACTGACAGCCAAGACCGATATAGAGAGAAACATTTTTTTTGGGGGTTTTATCGAACTTTTGCCGTATACGAAATTTAAAAGTACGTACAACGAGATGGGAGCAACACAACTGCATCCACTTTAAACTTACTTCTTCAATATTTTGATGAAATAATATTTTCATCAAGTTTTTTTCTCATTTTCTTGATGTGGCGCCAACTGATGCATGTGCAAGATTTACGTGATCAATTGATTTCGTTATTTCGAGGATTATCACAGTCTTAGTGGCTATGTGGCAGTCGCACCCACCTGTTGGATCTACATATTTTTAATATCAATTATCCACTTCCAGTGACAACAATTTCTACGATAGCGGTCGAATAATTACAAGGCATCATGTCATCGAGTAGAGACAAATCCTTCGTGAAGAATCGGTTTAACTTCTTAGATGTGATGTACTTTCTCGTTCTCCTGCAATTTTTTTGTTCCGAAGTTCGTCTACCAGCATGCAATGATCATTTTTGCATATACTATCGATTAAGTTATTTGAAATATTTCAACGAAATGTACGGATTCAAAAATTATTCACTGAATTTATCAAATAAAACATTAAATATAACATTTGACGCTTAAGCGTTTTGAAAAATTAACATGGAACTTCTTATTCAATACCCAATAAGAAGTTGGCCTAAGATGAGGATCCAACCCTGGATAGCTGTCTTGGCTATCTCGGACATATATTAGCTGTTGCTGTCACCCGCTACCGTGCTGACATCTGGCGGCCAATAGTTGCTAACTAACTGCATCTTACATGTCACTGCTCTCTTCTTCTATCTGAACAATCCACGATTCCAAAATCTTTTAAATAATTCAGCCGCGGCTAGTAAGTCGCTTAAATTCAAATTAGCAATTCAGAGAAACTTCAAACCTGAAGGAAAGTCTGTGGGATCTGATGGTATAAATCACTCAGATGCCAAAGTAGACGTAATATGAAGGTTTGAGGCATCGTAGGAATTTTTGTTTTTGGGTCGCCTGAGATGATTCAAGGTTGTCTTGAAAGTTTGTTGTCCAATTCGCATGATTCAATGATATTTTCGCCGGTTTGAATAGAAAATGTTATGGTGGAATTCATAAATCATGGTCCAGTTTTTGAATTTTTCCCTTTAGTTGTTCAATGACATACACACCTCAAAAAAGTCTAGGGAACACTTACTAATATCTTTAAAATATGAATTTGATGATTCGAATTTATGGAAATCTTTCGGTTTTTATTAGGATGTATTGTATATAATGTATTCTCAAGAAAACAAAATAATATTTGACTTCTCCAAAGCACCTATTATAACAAAAAATTTGAGATTTGAAAATGACGAAATTTGGTAAAACACAAAAAAGAAATCCCGAAATAATATTTTCGAAACGATATGGAAGCACTTATATTTTTCAGTACCCAGAAGGTCCACCTCTGTTATTGATGACACTTTGGCATCGTCGCGGCATGCTGAATATTAAATTGTCTATTACATTTTGGCCTAAATCATTCCAAGCCCCCTGAACTGCTACTCGAAGCTCCTGTTCATGGTGGAAGACGTTTTGACGCAGGAGATTTCTTTTTAGGGTGTCCCACACATGCTCGATGAGATTCAGATCTGGGGAGCAGGATGGCCACGGTAGAAGATCGATATCATTCTCTTCAAGAACGTTCAAGACAACTCTTGCACGATGAGGAGGGGCATTATCTTGTTGAAAGAGTGGATTTCGACCCATTGTTTTTAGATACGGTACCACTACAGGTAAAACTATCTCATTTGCGTAAGAATTTCCCGTGAGGTTGTTCTGTATGAAAACGCGGTCAGTTCTTCCACCAAGGCGTATACCTTCCCAAAACATCACTGATCCGCCTCCCTGTCTAAAAACTTCTCGAGCATGCTGGAGACGGTTTTGCTTTCCAGGTTCTCTCCATATTCGAATTCTTCCCGAATCGGGATAATAACTAAATCTAGATTCATCACTGAAGAGAACTATGTCCCACCTCTCTTGATCCCAGTTTACGTGTTCTTGACACCAAGCTAAACGAGCAGCGCGATTTCCATGGGTCAGTTGTGGAACTCTTAAAGGACGTCTGGAGTGGAGTTGACCTTCGTGCAGTCGATTTCTCACAGTTTGGTCGGAAATTTGTACATTATGAACTCGTGATAGCTCTTGAGCTAATTGAGACGCTGTGGTAGTACGATCTTTTCTGGCTTGTAAAACCAAAAATCGGTCTTGGGCGACTGTAGTAATCCTGAAACGACGTATATAGCGTTCTTCTACGCTACCTGTTTCATTGAAACGCGACCATAAACGGTTTATGACACTTGGGCTACTTCCCAGAACCCTGCATACTTCCCGTTGTGAGCTCCCAGCTTGCAGCATGCCAACGGCTCGTAACGTCTCTTCTTTAGTCAAATGTCGTCTTTCCATGGTCGAATCACAAAAAACTTGAATCTTTTATTTGTGCTTACAACAGAAACAAAATGCCAACTAACTGATTTCAAACACTGAATAAATGAAATGATTAAAAAGCAGCGTTGCATCTGCTGCATTTTAGTTTTTTATAAAAAGAAATTGATATCTGTTGCGGCACTCTACATAATTTGGTGAGAAATTGATGCAGGTGTTCATTAAAAAAAAAGAAAATCATCCATATTGATCGTTCTGGATACGATATATCGATATTCAGAAGTGCTGTCTAGACTTTTTTGAGGTGTTTATATATTTTCTGAATTAAAGGATAATAGGAATATTATTTAATATCAACTACGCGTTCCTAAGTAAATGCGAATTTCGCAATTTTTTTTTTGTTTAATACGAAATACATGATTTCGTATATTTTCTTCCACTTGCAATGAAAGACATTGGTGCTTGTGCCTCAATTTCAATATTTTAAGTAAAGGGGAATACCCATATTCGATTCCCTGGAGGTTGTCAAGATTTCATGACTATAAGTGAACCTGAACCTGCGAATCATTATGGAAACCGTTGAATGGGACACCCGAAGCCTTTTGCCTATTCTTGTATCAGTCTAACCTAGATCATCTAGCACCATTGCTTCAGCACATAATCCCCAATTTGGTGATTCGCGTAGCATCATTACCGAAAATTGAAATTTTCAAAAATAATAAACTCTACTTGCAAAAATTGATGAACAACTGCTGTTAAAAATATGTGTTGGTTTCTTGGAAAAATAATATAAATGAATTATTCGTTGACTATCAAGAAAGTAATTTGCGCAGTGTAAATATTCCCCCATTAATACATTCAAACGGTTTGAGTGAAAATCAGCTTACAACTTGAAGAAGCTTCTGAAAAAACGTCGGTCCCTAAAAGTTTAATTCAATTCTATTCCTACTAAAGCAATGAAACAGCACCTAAATATTTTACCTAAATCGAATGTAGGGTTTCACTAAGTCAAGCAGTTTGAGAAATTTTCGAAAAGCTTAACTTCACTTGAAGATCAAGTTTTTTAAAAATCGAGTCACTGACTTGACTTGATTTGAAAGATTGATACTTGTGAGAGCATATAGTTAAATTCCTTTGCTAATCGCTTGTTACCGTACCCGTACAGGTGCAAAAGAAGTAGGTAGTATCTAGTCATACAGAATTTTTCAATTGGTTTGATCTAGTCAATTCGTTTCGCAGCGCAACAAGTAGACATGAAAAGCTCCGCGGGGGAATCTGGTTAATTCAAAGGAAAAAGAAAAATATCAACCATCATTCGTTTCAGAATGTAAAGAATTTCTGAATTCAACAACAACACTCAACAAAATATTGATATCGCCTACAACCTACCATAGATTTCTATATAAACTGGAAAATATTCCTTGTAAAAATATATAGGAAACTGAAAGAAAACTATGTAGTGTCGTCACCTAGCGGTCAGAAGTGTAAGTATAATTATCTACCGATTAAAAATTACTACATTTGGCGAAATTCAGCAGAACCCTTTCGGAGATGAGTAAATCTCCGAGAATCAAGATTGAACGGTGAGAACCGTTCAATCCCCCCCAGAAACCGTGAGTTAGTCAAGGGAATTCCCCTAAACTCTTATTTGAAAACAAATGCCTTTGCCCTTCCTACTTCCTCTTTTATGAATAAACTGTTACTGTTATACCATTATCATTATACCAGTGCGTCACTCAAACATAAAACTAGGAAGGTAAAACGGACGTTTAGTGTTGGAAATCGTGTGGAAATAAAATGAAATCTCGACGAAAATAGCAGATCCTTATGAGGACAACGGTTCACAATATCCAGATGAAAACTTATCGCATTCTGATACTGATATAGTCTCAAAAGATAGAGAACCAATACCAAAGAAGAATTAGTCTGTTGAAAAAAAATTGAAATTGACGGATTATGCTATTCTTACACAAGACGCGGAAAAAAAAGTAAACCTGATAAAGTGCATCTACGTAAGTGCTCGCACCCAATGATCATTTGTGGCGATATGAGATAGATAAATAACTGAGTGATTCTCATTCAGAAGGATCGATACACATTTTGAGTAGTGGAAAAGGTACGAAGCTATATTTCGAAATTTGGCGAAAATGGCAAGAGATATTTTGGCCACTCCTGCAAGTTCGGCTCCTATAGAAAAGCAGTTTTCGAGAACTGCGTTAACTATTACAAAAACTCGAAACAGATTGAGTCACAAACCATTTAGGACGTTGATGTGTCTCAAGTCTTGGTTCAAAAATAGTGAACTATCATCTATCTGATGAAATGGGAATGTAATTTCGCTTATTCTCATTCTTTTTGACTTGAGTTTCAATGTAGCTATTACTTTTTATTTCAAGGTTAATTCAGTTGTTTTTATTTTCACAGTAGTTTATTTCAGTTGTTTTATCAAACATTTTCTATGTTGATTATGTGATGCAATGGTTACGTTTCATTTGAAAAAATACATTTCACTTTTACTCTTGTTCTTTTTTGGTATTGGTGCTTCTTTCAACAACTTTGAGGATTTTTTTCTTATCTTACGTTGATTTTCATTCAAATATTTCCTGATCAAATATTCAGTATTATTTAAACCTTTATTCTAGCTCTTATTTAATATAGGAGGAAATTCACTGTTTTATTGCAATTGTGTTCTGATTCAAGCTTTCAAGTTTTGCGATTAGAGAAGCTTGAATGTTCAAGATTTTGTGGGAAGAAAGCTTGACTTCACTTGAATTCTGAAAACAAACCTTGATTTGAGTTGATTTCAAGTCAAGTGAAGTCAAGCAACTCGATTCTCAAGTCAAGCCATGGATTACATCGAGCATTGAAAGTTGGATATTGCCCATCAGATCATAGTTCTCCACGTTGGTTCTTACATGTAATAGATATTTAAATTTATGTATTGAAGGGAGAGTGATAACTCCTAACCTTCTGAAGGAATCCCTCTCATCAGCTCGATAACCTTGTGCATCAACAACCCGAAGTACTTTTCTTTGCTATGCCAGCATAGCGTAAGCAACTCTGGATTGAACCATAGCAGGAAAAACCACTGAAAGAGTCGAACCAGACACTATTCTATGCAAATTTTTCAGTGCATATAGACCACTGAATGCAAATCCTTCTATCTAAACCATCAAATATTACTCTCAGGAATGATTTGTGTGAGAAGTAACTAAATCCATATTAGCATGGTTTAATGCTAAATTGTTTGATATTAGCCAGTCAGTCCTTCGTTATTTCTTTTAGTCATTTGCATGGATCATTTAAAGTCAGAACTACTGGGATATCATCCGTTTAAATGAAAAAAACATTCATATGTGACAAATTCGGAAAGTGAAGTGTGAACTATGAATAATGATTCTCTCAGTCAACAACTGCCAAAATTTACAATCGTAATCATGTAAAAGTAGAGGGAACATTTTCGATGCGCCACCCTGTATATTTCTACCAGTAGTTAACGAATTTACGTTTACCTTTCCGATGAATTTTCTAATATTCAATGTTGAAATCTATGAAAGACGTTCTTAATAATAACTTGAAACTATCTGAATCTGTGTAAGTATAGATCAATGTTAAAGTCCATGTTATTCCCATGGTTCAGCCATATCCTTTCGAAGAAAAAAAATGTGGGCAGATACGGCTAGAAATCTACATTTCAAATTTGATATTATACCTACTCCAAGCAAGCAGGTGTTGGTTGAAGGTATACTCGCCGAAGAGTAAGGCTTCGAAGACATTAATATTAATCAGCACATGTCAAATGTCATTGCATTTACAATATTAAATATCCCTGTGCGTTATATAGCGGACACTTGCCGGAGTCGCATACAGTCGGTGAATTATACTTGTTTCCGTTATTTTTGGCATATAATTTACGTGATGTATTGGCAGCTAAACGATCATCTACGTAGTTGACGTTGGAATGATGGACATTAGAAGTGTGCTTTACTGATGATAGTTACGTACGATTTGTATTGATGAGACTGGGTAGGAATGTACATTAAATGTCGTCATCCTGGAAACGATAACTAGCTACGTGTCTGCGCGATGTTTACCGGGTTTCTATGTAGCATAGCAATTTGAGAAGTCGTCACCTTGGCTTAATACTTTGCAGGCTAATGAGAAATTCAGAAAGTGTTCTGTGAAGTTCTAGGACAGTGGCTCACGAAGTGAACGATATTGCTGCATCGACGATCGACAGGTGTAAGCAGAAAGACATAATGGGTGATAAAGAAAAGAAACATGAGCAGTGAATCTTGATTAGAAGTTTTCATGAATGACTATCTTGTGCCACTCCGAGTCATTTGGTTATAGTTCTTTCGTTTTTCTGGATCTCTTAAAGATATTGATAGTTAATTCAAGGCTAATTAACTATATCGAATCATAACGCAATAAAACTAGTAACAAAAAAACGTGGAATCTATGTAAATTATGTTGATAACATAAGAAACAGCTAAATTCGACCTTATTCTCATCAGAGCTCATGAATTTGGGACTACAACTACCAGCATGTTGAAGTTCCGGATGTTTCAATCTCAATGTTCTCATATGGCACTTATGTAAAATACAGCAAACAATGAAAAATGTGTGAGAACATCCCAAATGTTATCAATTTTGTGCCCATAATAATAAACGCCAACATCAATCTAGTATTCAATTGACAAATAATTAGCTGAAAATATTTTGATTGAAGAATATTTGTGAATTATGAAAACTTTGAAAAATTGGACATGGGAAAATGGTACGCTCAGAATACATATGATTGTGATGCAGCTTCAGAAAATTATTTTGTTCATTCCTCTGATAGAAGCCAACCTCACAAGTATATATTACAAAGAACACAGTTCTTTCAAAGCACTCAAAGAAAAATGTTAAAATGAACAATATAATGAAGAAGCTACAATAGAAGGTTTGGCAGCTCAAAGCAGAGAGTGCGATATTAGAATTTAAGGTTTGGCGAATCAAAAATAAATTTATACCTTATCTGATGAGGAAACCTCAGATTTAACAGCCACATCATTATGATCCACGACTAGAATTCCGCCTATGGTATCAGGAAAATTTAAGAGAAAATCCCAAATTCTATCAGTATACCATCTGAATAGATGAAGTAAGGTGAGAGTGGTCAGTGAAGGATTTTTCAATCGTAATAATGAACATTAATGGTTCGATGATTGTGAAGTGAACGTTCAACACCAAGAGCGGTTGGGTTTTAATGTTTGGTGCGTGTTAGTGAACTCTCGTGTTTAGGCGTACGAAAATCTTCGTGAAGAACTTTCTTCACTGATATCATTAGTGAGAACATAGTGGAGGGTTTTTTGGATGAAATTCCTTATGTTCAAAGTAAGTTAGATATATCCAGCATGACGATGCTCCCACTCACGAAAATAAGAAACTTTCAAACTAGTCTTTCGGTGATAATTAAATGAGAAACACAGGACCAGTGAAATAGCCTCTAGGACTATGTTAAGCTTTTATTATCGAAATTCATCATAGGGAATAAGGGTCGAGTGGCACCTTACTGTAAAGGTCTGTCAATTCTCCATTCTGATTTGTCATTTTAGAATTTTAAATTAACATACAGGGTGTCCCAACCGAGGGTAAGTTGAATTCCTGCAAATCCCAAATACTAAATGAAATCGATTTATTTTGGCATAATGCAAGCGCAGGTTTATGCTCGGTCTAGAAAAACGACCTACACTTGTGAATTTGGAGTTGGTGCAATCAACCCCTATTTCCAGCATCCCCAACTCAAAAATCATTCGATCGAAAATAGGTCAAGTGGCACCTCGTTGGAAAGGTATTTCAATTTTCTCTTCGAATTTGGTATTTTCGAAATTCAGAATCAGCATACAGGGTGTCCCGGAGCAGGAACACTGAAAACCCAAATAACTTTTGGAAACTGGTTCATTTCGGTATAATACGAGAACATGTTTATGTTTGATTCGAGAATAAGACTCTCTTGCGTGAATATGGAATTTTTGCAATCAATCTCTTCCATTCAGCATCCCCAACTCAAAAATCTTACAAGTGATTACAGGTTGAGTGGCAAAGTTCCAGAAAGATTTTTCTATTTTCTGAATCACTGAGGCATTGGTTTCAGTTTGGCAATCGAGGTTTTCTGGCGTGAGGATCAGGATGAGGGGATGATGGAGAAACTGATTGGATGCTCATCTAAACAGGAAAACGAGATTTATTGAACTTGTATTCAATTGAAAACAAAAAACTAACTTGATTATTACAACAATTGTTCAAAATGACCTCCGCCCACCTCCATACAGTTATACAGACGATTTTCGAACTCTCTTCTCACATTAGCGAAAACTTCAGGAGTCAAAAGTCGGCATTCTGTGATAATCCTCATCCGCAGCTCCTCCAGGTTTTCTGGTCTTGTGGCATAAACTTTAGATTTTAGATGGCCCCACAAAAAAAAAATCTAGGGGATTTAAATCTGGTGACCTGGCTGGCCACTCAACAGGTCCACCTTCCTGGGAAATTTTCGTCTAAATATTGGCGCACCCGAGCATCATAATGCGGAGGAGCACCGTCTTGTTGAAAACGCATTTCGTCCTCAGAAAGAGTTGGATCGTTCTGTAAAATTTCTGTCAATCTAGGATGTATGTGTTCCTCTAACAACTGTAGGTAGCCATTTCCATTCAGATTACCCTCAATAAAGAAAGGCCCAACTAGATGATTGCCAAAAATTCCTGCCCAAACGTTCAACTTCTGAGGCCTTTGCGTGTGGGCCTCTCTAAACCAATGAGGATTCTGTGTGTCCCAATATCGACAATTATGTCTATTCACTTCACCACTGAGCATAAAGGTGCTTTCATCAGCAAAACAGATGTTATTCAGAAAATTTGGATTAGCGTTTAGGTTTTCACTTAGATTTTCACAAAACTGTAAACGACGATCTGGATCATCTTCGTTTATTTCATGCACTAATTTTACCTTGTAGGGGTGAAATTTGTGATGTTTCACGATTCTATGGACAGTTGTAGCTGATACACCAGTCAGACGAGATAGTTTTCTGATCGAAGTAGTATTCTCCATTTGTAGATGACCCACTACTGCCACTTCCGTTGCCTCATTTCTGACAGGACATGCCACTTCATGTTTTTGTTTGCCACCGAACCCGTAGCTAGGAATTTGTCAACCAAATATTTAACGTACTGGTGACTGACCCCCTTTCTCTTTCAGGATGGTTCCTATCGAATATCCTTGCCGTTTCTTTGGCACAACTGTTATTTCGAAAATACGTCGATACAATTTCGACCCTTTCCTCAGTGGAATAAACCATTTTCAGATTAATTTCAACTGACGAACAACAACAATAATGAGGAACTGATCTGAATAATAATAATATTTCATTGCAAAATGAGAAATAACAGATGAATGCACGCCAGATGGAAATGAAAAAATGTGAACATTTTCAATGCAGAAATCAGCTTTATTTCTTCGTAATTGATGCTCAACACATCGTAATAGACAAACCCATAATGATGTAGAAGAGTTGAAACAGCCCTTTAGAAATTGTTTAGATTAAGGACCAATATATAAATGCAAAATGTGGAAAGAGAAAGAAATACTATTTTCTACTTTATCCAAATTCACCTATTTAAGAGAACACATGTTAATATCATAATTTGATCAACATTCAACGGAAAAAAATTTCAATACATCCCTGCACTTTAATCCAAAAAGTGTCTGTAGAACGTCAAAATAGTTTTCACTCAAAGCTGATAGCAACCGATATATTGATATACAGGGTGCTTCAACGAAAACTAAACAGAGGCTATATCTACCAAGATATTCATTTCTGATCAAAACGCAAAAATAGATCGATTTTTGTTTCAAGAGGGACATCTTTTGGGGTGCAAAACTTGCCTGAAATATCAACCCCCTAAGCGAGGGTTGCAATCCTTGAACATTTTGAATTGGGAAGATGCGTCGAGTGATGAGTCAAAAGAAAGGTGGTATCTTTGTCTACATCGCCTTGAACGAATTTCCATTTTTAATTGAAAACTGTAAAAGATACAGGGTGAGCAACTGGCAGATAGAGAAGACTATTTCCCGGAGACTATTCAAGT
The DNA here is from genome assembly GCA_013387265.2 of Cryptolaemus montrouzieri. Lineage (NCBI taxonomy): Eukaryota > Metazoa > Arthropoda > Insecta > Coleoptera > Coccinellidae > Cryptolaemus > Cryptolaemus montrouzieri. The sequence goes on from JABFTP020000185.1 coordinate 110,898,795, forward strand.
TTCAGTGAAGTAAAATGGAACAGATCCATGCTGATCAATGGCAGTCATCATCAAGTATCATCCTCATCTCGAATTTCAACCCCTAGAGCAGGGGTGACCACCCTTGAAAATTTGGAAGAGGGGAGATGGGTCGAGTGATACCTCGAAAGAAAGGTATTATCTTTGTCTGCATTCCCTTGAACGTATTTTTATTTTGATTGAAAACTGTAGAAGATACAGAGTGAGCTACTGAAAAATAGAGGAGACTATCTATCGCCATAAGCTTTTCAAGTATTAGTGCAAAAAAAATGGAACAGATTCATTTTAGATCAAAGGCTGTCATCTTCCGAAACACCATTCACATCTCAAATTTCAACCCCTAGAGCAAGGGTGACCACCCCGTGTTATTTTTAAAGCAGAAGATAGGTCCAGTTATAATCTTCTGAGAAAGTATTTTTGTTTGTCTCCACAATGGTGTGCAAGTTTTCGTTCTCCATCAAAATTACTGGGTGAGCAGCTGAAACATTGGAATGATCATGAAGGATTATGAATCTTGAAAGAAAACTATAGAACTATCAGTCATAGTAGCTCCATTGATCTTTGAACATTCGTTGTACGATATGCAAGCAATGCATCTACAGTTGGGTTCACATGTACATGCGTTTTTATCAGTTGACTGAAAGGAAACTCTTTTGTTTTCACAGGTGAAACTGTATGATCATCGTCCTTATGTGAAATGACTCTTATTTGACGAAACGAATCAACACTACGAATCAGGAACGCAGATGTTACAATGATCAGATTTCTTCAACAAAAAAATTGATTCTCAATGTTTTCGTACTTTTTGTATTCAATTTCATCGTCCCAATTTTATTTCACATTTGTTGTGAAAATTCTGTTGCATTCATCACAATAGTTGTTCTTCTATTCGAAATTTAGTTTTCATAAAATCGTCGTGGTTTACTCGATAGCTCAGAGGGTTGAAATGATTGAACTATTTTTCAGTTCTGATAGTTGCGCGAACAGAACAGCCAATATCTTCAAACAACACCATGAAGGTGCTAAAGTGACTTCGAAGTATGTACTAGAATTAGTTGCCAAATTTCGTGAAACTGGATCGGTGCAAAATAAAAAGCGCGTAATTGAGCAGCCAGTAAGGAATGAAGCTGTGGATGTGGCGGTGCTTGGTCAAGCGATGGTTGATCGTAGGATCAACCATCGCAGGCTTAGGGTAGCCTAAGCCTGCTGAAATTGGCAGATGTAAGTGGTGTAAACCAAACGAGTATATTCCGCATTCTGAAGGGGCATAAGTTTCATCCATATAAAATCAAATTAGTTCAAGAACTGAACGAAGATGATTTCGATCATAAGACCATAAGTGAAAGAGTCATTAACAATCCTCATTACTTATTTCACTTGTGTTTTTCGGACGAATGTTCATTTTCTCTGAGTGGAACCGTAAACCGCCATAATTGCCGTTATTGGGCAGATTCTAAGCCGCAAATATTCCACGAAATTCACATTCAGCAGCCTCAAAAACTAAATGTTTGGGTTGGTATTTATGGCGGTCACCTCATTGGACCATTTTTCATTCCTGTAAATGTTACCGCAGAGTTGTATTATCAACTATTGGAAGAATTCATCTACCCAGCAATAACGGAGATCATTGAGAATGACCCCCGCTATTCGGAGAACGAGGTTGTATTTCAGCAGGATGGAACGTCCCCACATTTTGCATAACAAGTTCGAGTATTTTTGGATGATCATTTTCCTGGTCGTTGAATAAGAGGGGAAGGCCCAACGGAATGGCCCCACGATCTCCGGATCTCAATCCACTTTTTCCTATGGGGCCACCTCAAAAGTATGATCTATAAAATTGAACCTGCTGATTTGAACGACCTGAGACAGTGCATCGTCAATGAGTGTAACCAAATCACACCTGAAATTTCACAGAATGTCCGTGAACGTTTCACCCAAAATTTGTTTATGTGCATGGAGGTTGGTGGCCAACAATTCGAACATTTACGTTGAGTTTTAGTGACTTCAGTTCCGTTCATTTTATCGGGTATACAAATTCTACTCGGTAATTTTCTCCTTTCGTTTATTCCCCTCTCTATTTTCAGCCATTGTATTAGTTTTTTTTATCTATTACATTTGAAACCGTATGTCTCACACGAGTAACTGTCTTTCTAAAAGTGTTTATTCAGTGAAAAATCAACCCCTATTTGATACTGGTCAAAGATAGATGGTATACCATGCATTGCTTTTCCGTTTTGCATCCTCTAACTCCTATGGAACTCAATGAGAATAGAATTATTGCGAGCAGTCATGAAGGCAATCGAAATCCTTTACTTGAAAGGTGTCACTGGATCGAAATATTACCCTTGCTCTAGGGGTTGAAATTCGAGATGAGGGTGATTTCGGAAGATGACAGCTTTTGATCTAAGATGAATCTATTCTAGTTTTTCTCACTAATACTCCAATAGTCTTGGGGCGATAGTCTTCTCTATTTTTCAGTGGCTCAATCTGTATCTTCTACAGTTTTCAATCAAAAATGAAAATTCGTACAAGGCCACGTAGACAAAGATACCACATTTCTTTTGAGTCATCACTCGACCCATCTTCCCTATTCAAAATGTTCAAGGATTGCAATACTCGCTTAGGGGGTTGATATTTCAGGTTAGTATTGTACTCCAAAAGATGTACCCCTTGAAACAAAAATTGACATGTTTTTGCGTTTTGATCAGAAATGAATATCTTGGTAGATATAGACTCTGGTTAGGTTAGGTTGAAGCACCCTGTATGCCGAAATCCCGGAAAATCGAGGAATCAGGAATAACTCGAAAACAGAAGAAGATAGTTACAATCTGTTTTCACCAGTGAATTTTGATTGATAATCAGGAACGGAATGGGGAGTGTCATTTTCCTCTATTAGCAATAGTTCAAATAGCTGTTGTACTAAAACCGGAAAATGGGACATGCTGTACTTATCCTCGTCGACGACACGAATCAATTTGGATCTACCTTGTTTAGTGTTCAAAGCGAGTTGATTAGACTCTTTCCACAAGAGATATTGATAGATTCATTTTACTTGTACAGAATTCCTTAATGGCATAAAGGTAACGTATGCAAAAATGGGGTAGTGGTCCTCCACTACCCCATTCAACCCAGAATAGGTAGAAAGTAGCGAAGCCATGGCAGAGTGTGATTTGCTTCGTAGAATAGAATAAGACTAATTTCAATAACTCGCCAATTGGTAATATAATTTTCAACTCGTGATTAATACTAACGCATCTTTCGGTACGTTCCATCTCTCTATAACATCCAAACTAGGTGCAGTCGAGTCGAGTCTCTATGGAGCAACCCTTATAAGCTTATAACGTGGACAAATTATTTCTGTCTCAATAATCATTCAATAAAAAAGTTGAATGCTTTCATAATGCTTTTAACCTCTAATCTTCATATGAGTGTATGTAAGGAAGATTTGAATAAGTTCAATCGGAATGTAGTCAATGATTTCTAACTTAATTAAACCAAACTTTATAGTCTATATCCATTGATACTCTTTTCTACAATCTATACGTTCATCTACAAATAGGAAAAGATATGAAACAGAAAATTTCGTCAAGGTGTGAAATAAAATAAAGTTTTCTTATTGGAATAAAAATGTACAATATGTTCTCAAAAACAAAACAAAATAAATTTTTCACAGCATCAGTTTATGCTATAATTTCAGTTAGTTGAAGCAGAAAATTTCAATAGGCAATCAAATCGACTGGAACAATATCTGCATTATAATAATTGAAATAATATGAAGCATCAGATAAAGTAATATTTTGATAATAGATATAGAAGTCTCGCTTATCACTTGGTGAAACATTTTTGCTAAATAAAAGACGTTTGTCATATGTTTCGGGTTTTATTCCATTTTCTGAAACTGAGATGAAATCAAAATATTACAATATGATTTTACCTAAAAAACAGATGAGAGAAGTGGGGGCAAATGATAATCGAGTTGGCAAATTATTGGTAGATTATGTTGCAGTACCGAAAGAATTTCTACGAATTCCAATCGATCAAATCTCTTGTGTTTATTACCGGAATATAAAATTTGAGTTTTTGTAAAATATAAAAAATGATTTCCCCTCCTTTCTGAAAACCAGTTTTTAATTCATTATTTATTTTGAATCATTAATTTTTTATGCTCGTCTACTCTAAACCCTTGGGACGACCAGTTTGACCTTGAGATTAGTATTACAATATAATTTATTTATACCACTCTTTTCACATGAATCAAGTCAATTTTTGTTATTGACCAAGACTTTTGTAATTCGCACATATTGTGTTGTTTTCATTCAGTTTTAAATAACGGTATAATTTAGAACTTATGTATTATATAATTATTGCTATGGTACACACACTACAAAAATTGTCGCATCACCTGGTATTCTGAATCCCACAATCGATTAAGCAGCTCGATCGCAGTTTCTTTGTCAACATATGTTTTTGGACATATGAGGGTAAAAAAAAATCTCATCTATGTAGTAGCATTTGTTTCCATATGAACTCAAACACGTCTGAAACAAGAATGAGTTTATTTGACTATCAGTATTCATACAATTTCTTTTCAGTTTTCACGCTGAATTGATGCAGGTTTTCTGTGTTTCTTGGTGATTTTCGAATCTTTGAATTCATTGAAATGGCTGCTGAACGTCCTGACGCTATTTGAATGATCATGAAGTGGTAAGAATTGTAACACTTCTAGGGGAGGGCCGAAACCAACGTTACGTGGCTAACTTGTTGAATGTTAACCAAAGCACTATTTCAAGAGCAATAAATCGGTACCACGAAACAGGGGAACATAAAAGAAGAGCCGGACAGGGAAGAAATCGGATAACAACACCAGTTGATGATCGTTGGCTTCGTTTAACTGCACTAAGAGCTCGGCACTGTACGGCTAGAATCCTACAAAATGAACTTGCACTTTTCAGAAATATGCATATTTCATTGAAAACTGTTACGAACAGGCTCAGAGAAGACGATTTCAGACCAGGGGTGAATTCTACCGGCCCGCGTCTCAACAGAGAGCATCGAGTTGCAAGACTTCAGTTTGCGAGGGAACATGCAAATTGGGGTATTCCAGAATGGTCGAATGTTCTCTTTTCCGAAGAGTCCAGGTTCTGTCTAGTATCAAATGATAGACGCATGCCTGTATACAGACGACTTAGGGAACGGTATCAGCAATGCACTATCCGGCAAACCAAAAACTTCGGAAGGGGTGTGGGGAGGCATTTCTTTCCATGGTCGAACTGAGTTAGTCCTAGTGAATAATGGAAGAATGACAGCGGCCAGATACATCGCAGATATACTTGAACCCCATGTTGTACCCATTGGCCCATTGATTGACGAAAATTTCTTTTATATGCATGATAATGCTCGGACTCATGCAGCTAGAGTAGTTACAGAATTTCTGCAAAATGCCGAAATTGATATTTTAAGATGGCCAGCCAGAAGTCCCGACTTGAATCCCATAGAACATGTTTGGGACAATATGGGGTGGCGAATTCAGCAACGTAGGATGCCTTGTAGAACACTCCAACAACTAGAAAATCTGCTTCCTGAAATTTGGAACTCAGTGACTCAAGAGTACAACCAAAATTTGTTTCACGCTGAGAAAGTTATGCTGTGTATTTGGTGGGACCAAGTCGGTGTTATTTATTCTGAGCTGTTTAAATCGAACGAAACCATCACTGGGGAACGGTATCGAGAACTCAATTGATGCGATTCAGTAAATCACTGCGCGAAAACGGCCACAATACGAGCAGAGACACGAAAAAGTAATTCTACACCATGATAACGCTCGGCCTCACGTTGCAAAACCCTTTAAAACCTACTTGGAAACGCTCAAATGGGAAGTCTTACCACACCCGCCATATTCTTCAGATATTGCACCATCCGATTATTACTTGTTCCGTTCAATGGCACATGGTCTGGCTAATCAGCAGTGCCGCTCATATGAACAACTCGAAAAATGGATAGCTTCAAAAGACGAACACTTCTACCTTCACGGTATTCGAGCTCTGCCAGAAAGATGGGCAAAAGTTATAGCTAGCGATGGGCAATATTTTGAATGATTCATTTGTTATCATTTTTCACAATAAAGTTGTATTTTCATAAATAAAAAACAGCGAGAAAACATGATTGTTGCGGACCTAATACTAAAGCTACTCAAAAGAAAAATAAGAAAACAGTTAGCAATGATTAATTTTCAAATGTGGAATTTAATTCTGATTCGAAAGGTGATATTTTTGAAACTGAATAAGTCACTCCAAGGTTAGGGAATCGACTGATAAAATATAACTCTGAAAGAGATGATCTGTGTAATTCTTATAAAAAAACGTTCAGAAAGTACTGAAGTGAATACCTGCAATATTTTCATGACAGTCAGTAAGTAGATAGACCAAACATTTAGAAGACTGCAGATTGTTGAGATTTAATATTATTGTTCAAGTTGATTAGTTTTAATGTCATTATGCAGCAAACTGAATTTTTAAAAGACTTTTGATATTAATAATACATATAATAGTTATCATTTCACAAAGGGAGGCAGTTGTTATTCAACTAGATTATCTTTAAATTGAAGGTCATAACACTAATAATTTATTTCCAATTAAATATGAGACTTTTTCGACTAATTGTAATAATTTCATCTGTAGTTGATTACGAGAATGTTATTTCATTGTAACATATGTTTGCCTGTTAGTGCCCCAAAGACTAATTGTAATTTTATATTTATTTCATAGTATATTTAGTACATTGCAGCCAAATATAAAGTGATTTTCTTAGTATCATATAATGTACCTTTCGTAAATTATAGCGTCACATCAATACAACTCATTTATGAGAGACATAATATCCATTTTATAGAACTTGGAAAATGAGCAGATACTATTATAATGAAGGCTACCCCGACAATTCCAACATATTCGAAATATCAGTTCATTAAGTTACTATAGTCTTAACAGTAAGAATCGAATGATCTAAAGAAAAGCTATTTTCAGCTCAATCTATGAATAAAAAGTGTGAGTCCCATTTATCTTGAATAAATAATAACACTCGAATGAAGATTTTCTGTTACCATTCCAACAAGTAATGTTACAGTTGGATGAACAAAGTTCGTAGTTTATTTCACCTGTAAATGAAGGAGCTGGCATCAACAGACCCTTTTGAATATTAAGCTCGTTAAACCTGTTACTCTACAGGAAATCCATCACTGAACTAAGTCAAACATCCTAAAAAATCCCCTTCGCACACACATGTATATGAAAACATTTTCCAGATCGTAACTTTAACCTATCGCCACTGGAGTATAAATTTAACGATTCACTTTTAACTACACCAATTTCACGGTGTGTGACTTATATCAGGATATTAGTATCGAAATCGCTTTCTGAAATTTACAGTTTCTCATACATTCGATTTGCATACGTTCTAATAACGCTTCATCCGTGAAGCTTTCGCCATCTTGGATCTGGGATCGAACAGGAAACGAGAGATATTCATCTTTGCAGTGAAATTTCCGTCAGTAAAGATATATAACTGTTTATTTACGATTTACAATAGCGGTCAATATTTACAGACATTAACACAAATGATCTCGATGAAAATTCATAGAATTGTATAATGAAAGATTATTTTTCATCACAGAGTTACGGATGTTCAACTACTGCTACTGTTCATATATATTGATGGAAGAGAAACAGTTGTTCTGTTATTTCTTATACAGGGTAGGATATCGAAAACTTTCTATGCAGATTAATGTCCTGTAAATAATTGAGTAAAAATTTACTAGTCAACGTTAGTTCGAAGGAGGAAATATTTTTCAGATTGTACTAACTCTCCATTTCAGACCCTTTCGACGGGGTAGCTTTCAACCTTATAATACCCATAGGGAAGAGCTGTTGGGCTTTAAAGGGGATAATTGCCCTATTCGTGTACCTTGCTCTTTCAAATCGAGTGAGTATTTGCCGAAAAATTGAAAAGATCAAATGAATTAGAAACACAATTTTTACTTCTATCAATGAAGTGAATATGAAAAAAGGATGCTTCTCTTACCTTCACTTTCATAAATGCTCGATTTGAATATCTATAAAAAAAGATGAATAGCTACGAAACATGAGAACTCTCAATTCATCTGTATGAAATGTATTCCATCTTGATACAAAAATAAACCTGTATCTTGTAAACATGTCTATGTTTTGGCAATATTTTTATTTCTTTTGAACCTTTTGTTTCTGATTTCATGGACCAAACGACAGGTTCTTGCAGACTTATGCTATGGTCAATCTGCAACGTCAAACATAGTGTAGCAAAAGTCTAGAACATTACATTATTTTAAGGTTTATATGAAACTCTGAAATTCTCCTTTTTAATAAAAAGGCCGAGCAAGAAAATAGAAGAGTGAAAATTCTCTGTCACTTCGGCATAGGTGTTATAAGATAGGAATAGTCTAAGCGGAAATATGTATGTATTTTCGTTGAAACACATGAAAGAAGGCTAAAAACATGTACTACCTGATTAAGTTATCCTTTTCTATAATAATTATATTGACCCCGTCATTCCACGATGACATTGCATTCTTCGGTTTTACTCTGAAGCTAAGGTAAAAGATGTGTAGAGACATAAACAGTTACTAAGAAGTTTCAATAAGAAAGACTGGAAGAGCAAGATGGATTCGTTCGTATATGATTGAGAATTTTGTGCGATTAACTAGATCGAGGAGCTTGTCACCTTTGAAATACATTTTTTTCACTAAATAAAACAATGATAGCGATCTACAATGGCTATGATTTTAGTATGATTGACAGTATACTTTATCGTATACAACTGCAACATGAGGTTTTTCGTAGTAGTAAAGAGACCAATCAAAAATATAATATATTAACTTATATTGGTAAACCCAGTCTGATCTTGAAGTCATTCTCATCTCATAATTTGAATATAGCCTTCAGAACGGATAATTATCTAGGCTGATATCTTAAGAACTGTAAATCTAAACTTTATAAACATAACCTTAAAACACAAATATGTTAACCCTTTAAACCATAGATTTCCCATTCAAACAGCAAAACTTCAACATCCTTAAAAAATCTATTAGCACAGATATATGATCTCCTAAGGATTCCAACTACTCAAATTCACATAAATTTTCGGCATACAATTCAATGATCCACTTAGCAATTTCGTTGCCTTTATCATTAGAAAATATTAAAAAGTGATTGAAACCATTATAGCTATATTTTAAAACAACGATTTTGATCGACACTCACTTGACATAATAGTGAAATGAAAACAATGACATATAGATGTCAGCCAAACATATTCATTTATAAGAATCAACAAATCCAAAAAATTAATCTGTTCAATATATTTTGGACAGATAACTGCAATGTCTGAAGTTATCTTTCTACACTGAAATCTGAGATTACATTCAGACCTCAAAATGGATTTATTTTATGCTAAATATCCCATAGAGCAGAGGTACTCAAACTTGAACTGCTGGCGATCTACCTCAATATATTTAGACTGCTTACGATCGACTCTGAGAGGTTGCAAGTATGTGTGATTCAGGGTTGTCGTACATACACGGTACACCCTACCTTCCTACCTAGGTAAGGTGTACCGTAGCATATATAGATATTAGCTCTCCGCACAATATACATTTTTTCAGTCAACGTTTGGGTTAAGTGTACTTAGGTTCTTCTCTATAATATCAATGAAAAAACTCATAGTTATTCAAAATTTCGTGTTCATTGGTTGTTACAAAACAAAAGAGTAACATATGGTGTTAAACTTGACTAAGGAGTGACTTTGGATATTGAAGCGTGGTACTGCCTGTCATTTTCATGAGATGGTATGTAACCACCGAAAGCTACTCGCAAGCATGATGACATATTAGTCGATTGCGATATTTAATTATCTTCATTTCAGAAAATGAACACTCGCACAAGTAAGTTGACCCAAACATTGCCGTCAGTTGAAGGGCGATTTGCCTTAGATTCGGATACTTATCTTCAGATATAAAGCACTAGAAATTAGTATCAGATGCTGTAGCTTTGAGATGTATATCTGATATAATCTGCACCAACTCATTTTCAACAGAACATAACTTCATATCGAACACATTTGCTATTTAAGTAGCTAATTCCTCAATGTTTTCACATGAAAAAGGATAACCCATAAATGATGCTTTATTTTCCAATTTACTGCAATCATAAAAACGCATTTCGAATTGTCCCAAAATGTTTGATTATTCAGCCTCATACGTATCATAATTCAACTGAGGAATCCTTGCTTTCAAAAACGGAAAATGTTTCAGATCCTTCTTTTCATTTGATCTATCATAAGTTGCAATTTATCTTTGAATGCGTTTACTGCGCTAATCATCTCAATAATAGTTTTTCTTTTACCTCAAAGCTCCAAGTGTTTAAGTGCATTGTGATGTCAGTCAGAAATGCCAAATCAGCCATTTGTCGTTTTTCAACATCTGAGTGTCATCACCTCTTTCATCTAGAAAAGCAGTTATTTCGGGCAATAATTCTAGAAACCTTTCTAGGAATTTTCCGCGACTCAATCATCTGATGTCCGTGTGAAGAACTAAATCAGTGTGTTCAGCTGATTCCCTATCTTCCAACTGCAACTTAAAGAGCCGCCGTTGCAAGCTACGAGCACGGATGGAATTAACAATTATTGTTCCAATGCCCATAATTTCCTACGTGTTTAAAACTCTTGAACACAAAACTAGTTGATGTATTATGCAATGGAATGAAAAAATGAAGGGAAATCTTCATTAGCTCGACACAATACCGCGAAACCGTTTTCGTTTCTAGTCATTGCTGGTGCTCCATCGGTTGTAATGCACAATAATTTATATATTGGTAGCTTTTAGTTTTTACGAATACCTTTAAATACCATCCGAATAAGAACACACAGCTGGGCAGTGTCAGCCATATCGATGAATTCGTCGAACTGTAAAGGAAAGTATGTACATTTCATGATATCATGTTTTAGTTTATCTGCCATGTCCTGACTCATGACTTCAATAAGCATTGTGACAGCCGGCCGAGAAAACTGAAGTTCTCTAATACCAGACATGATTTCTGTTTTATTTACAAAATCTCCAAATAAAGTCTCACCCCCTTCAATAAATGCTTCATTCACAACCGATCCATCTTCGAAAGGTTTCTTGTGTTTCGCCAATATATGAGATATTTTGAATGACACGATCGTAACAGATTTTGATTGTTTGGCTAGTCTTGTGAATATGGTTTGTTCTCTCTTCAAACAAGATATCTAATCACGTACTTTTCGTTTTCTCTTTCACTCTGTGGCGGAAAATCCCTTTCATAGTTTTTATGAATCGTTTTATGGCGCCTCTCTAAGTTACCACGCTTAGGTATTGCAACTGACCCACGACAAATAAGATAAATGCAGCATATAAAAGAAAAATTCTTCCTCCCAATTGTTATTAAAATGATACGTTTTAGATTTCTTTGCTTCACTCATTTTGTACAATTTAATAATAAACTTTGCTTGGACGAAGTATTGCCTACAAGTTACAATTCAGAATGACTCCAATTCCTGCAGGCGCAACATGTATATCGGCATGAATGAAAGTCTCAAATGTTTCCGTCAAACGCGCTGCCCGAAATTTCTAGAAAAGCGGCAAGAATAAAAAACGCGGCTTTTCTTTAACAAGTACTGCGCGTTCCCTTGATAAAGCTTTTTGACGCTAGCAGAGTGTTATTTTATTACGGAATACATTTTTGTAGTTACTTACTTACTTATTAAAATTTTTTTTCTTCTCGAGATCTACTCAAAAAGCACTCGCGCTCGGCTGGTCGATCGCGATCGACCGTTTGAGCACCCCTGCCATAAAGAATTCGAATACATCAGGAGTATATACGTTATCTTGTCCAGACTGCAATAATTTCTACATAGGTAAGACTGGTTATTTCTTCAAAGTTAAATATAAAGAACATAAACTTTCATTCATTAAAAATAAACAAGATCCAACATTAGCTCCTAAAGTTGATAAATTTAAAATTTTACACATTCCCACAAAGATGAAAAAATTACTTAGATTGAATTGAAATTTTCAAATCACTTTTTAATGACAACTTTCAGATAATGAATGACCAGATTGATCTATGTGATTCCCAAATTTTTGATGTATTCAAATAACTTCTTTTCAATAGTTTGTGAACTACTTACCAAATATATGGTTCTTCCAAATGCAAATAACGACCTATTTATGTATATTTCATGTCACTTTATACTTGGTTTTCATACTGTCCGATGAGGAACGAGACATCAAAGCGGTTGTAACAGTGATCTATTGATTTTTGTTCATTTATTGGTAGTAAATGCAGTAAAATTTTTCATTTGTGTTTCAATTTTTGTTACTTCTTTGGTTTTTTGAGGAATTTCGGAATAATACTTGTGGAAAAACATTTACAACAATCTCGTTTTCCTTATCTTAACTTTATCTGTAAATCCCCTCATTTAGTTGAGCCATATTGATGCTATCCGACTCGAGATTGAGTTAAGAGGAAATGCCAAATAATTTTGATTTTTTTATGGATGAGCTTTCGTTTACTATCAGGCAATTATTTGAAACGTACCTTCAATTGACTAATCATACAGCTTTGTACTCGTTGCATCGGCTATTAATGTGAAGTGTATTCCAGAGTAAATAGAACCTTTTTGTAAACAACACCTTCTAGTAGTGTCAACTATACGTGACTTATTGCAGTGAATAGTTATAGAATAGGGTTGGATTTTATTTTATCAACAATTTCATTCTTATGCTCGTACATGTTATATAAATCGTACATACAATATGTCTATGACAAGAATAGTAACCATCGAACTACTATTTTTGTTTCGTAACTATGATAACTTTCAGCATGTATCAACCTCAAATCTCGATAATTTTGGGAGAAATCAATTCTTCTAGCAGATGTTTCAAAACAACTCCAATGAGATAACTCCCGATGAAGAACAGTTCAACATTCAACCCTGCCGAATATTAAATATTTGTTGTGTTTGTGTATGTATCCCCCTGTACGAGTGAGGATTGAGAATGTCCCAGTATCGGAAATTGTGTCCGTTTATCTCTCCATCTAACATGAAGGTACATAGACTTCTTCTTCTTCTTCTTATTCTTTTAAATAGACCTATTGGTCTGTTGCTTGCCGAAGCCGTCTCTGGAAGGTTTCTTGCGAGGTGGACTGCCACCTTTTTGGGGGTCTTCCTGGTGGGCGCTTTCCAGGTGGCTTGCTCTCCATCATTATGCGCGGTAATCTGTTTTCGAGCATTCTTCGCACGTGCGCATACCATTCTCTTCGTCTTTGTCTGCCCCATCTGACAATGTCTACTATGCCGCATTGAGCTCGTATGTCACTGTTTTTTATCCTGTCCAGTCTGGTCTTTCCGAGGATAGTTCTTAGGGTTTTCATTTCGACCGCGCGTAGCATACTTTTAGTTTTGTTTGTGTCTTCGCGTGCTTCTATGCCGTAAGCCATGATAGGTCTGATGCAAGTCTTATAGATCTTCACCTTGCTATCTGTTCCCATGTGCTGGTTTGACCATATCACATCTCTAAGACACCCTGACAGAGTTCGCCTGACTTGATCTCTGTCACATCTCCGGTGTTTAAGTTTTTAATTAGTTTGGTGATTTGGGACGGGGACTGTCTTTTTATTAGAATTTGTAGGATGTCTGTCAAGCGCACTTTGTCGAATGCCTTTGTTAAGTCTATAAAGCAGATGTAAGCAGGCTTGTTGAACTCTATTGATTTCTGCTTTAGTTGTTTCATTATGAAGAGAACGTCCGTTGTTGATCTATTTGTTCGAAATCCAAACTGTTCCTCTCTATTCTCGATACGTGATTCCAATTTGTCTTTTAGGATGTCAGTGAGCAGTTTCATGGACGTACTTAGCAGGGTTATACCCCTGTAATTTTCAGGTGATGTCTTTTGCTCCTTTTTGAAGATAGAAATAGTGATGCTGCTGCGCCATTCTTCAGGAATCTGTGATGTGTTTAAAATTTTTTTGAAAAGAGTTAGCAGCTTCTCTGTGAGTTTCTTTCCCCCATATTTTAGCAATTCGTTCGGGATGTTGTCTGTTCCCGCGGCTTTCCTGTTTTTTAGCTTTTGTATTCTTTTTCTCAGCTCTTCCTCTGTTATCAAAACATCATCTGGTGTTTCGTCTTCGTTCACCCATGTATCAGTTGTTTCTTCATCTTGGTACAGCTCTATAAAATATTTTTCCCAGATGTCAGGTGAAATGATTTTAGTTTGAACGTATTCATTTACTGGCCTTTTCCTGTTTTTCAGCATTTTGCATACCTTTCTTTGGGCTCCATAAAGGTCGTGTTCCATTTCACTGGTAAACTGTCTCCAGTGTTCCCTTTTGATGGCTTTGATGGCTGCATTAGCTTTGTTTCTATTTTCAACGTATCTCGTTCAATTTGTTTCTGTTAGTGAACTTAAATACAATAGATAGCTTTTACGTTTCATATCTGCCAGTTCCTTTACTTTCTTACAGTACCATGACTTGATATTTTTGTTGGCGTTTATGTTGATTGTGCGTTCTCCCACCGACTCTGCTGCAGCTACTGTTATGCAGGTTTTTATTTGATGCCAGCCTTCTTCAACTTCATCTGATATGCAAATGTTATTCAGTTTGCTTAGTAATCTGAGTTCGTAAAGCTGTCTTGTGCTTTCGGTAGACAAATATTCTATATTGAATTTTCTTATATAGATAGGCTTCTTTATAACTTTACGAGGTTGTTCCATTAACATTTTGCATAATACAAGCTTGTGATCTGTTCCCAGATTGGCTGATGTTAGAGCCCTTACGTCTAATATTTGCGAGGGTGTGATTGATCTGTTGGTTATGACAAAGTCTATCATGGAGCGTTGTCCTCTTGTGTTGGAAAAAGTATATTTGTGCTGTTTTTTGTGTTGGAAGTATGTGTTATTGATTCTCAGCTCGTTCCTGGCACAGATGTCTATTAGAAGTTCACCATTTTCGTTGGCAATTGGCTCGTTGAATTTTTGTTTCAGATTGGGTATTATTTCATTTCCAATTCGGGCATTGAGATCTCCAAAGACAATGAGTTTATGGCTTCTATCAAGTTTGTCGATAGTATCTTGCAGTGACAGATAGAAGTTTTCAGACTCTTCGGTGGTTCGTGATGTATCAGGAGTGTATGTGCTGACAAGGTGGGTGGTGAGTTCATTGATTTTGATGAACACTCATAATATTCTATTTTTTCGATGTTGTGCGTATATCTCTCCTGCAGTAGTATTCCAACTCCTGAGTGTCCTCTTTCCTGTTTAGGCACTCCACTGTATATTAAGATGTACTCGCCAAATTTTGAGGTGCCTTGGCCTTTTTTCCTTGTTTCTGATATTCCACATATGTCGAGTCTGTGCTGTGATATTTTGAAATTAGTAGGGATTATTTTTCATATTTCCACTCAAATTTTGGTGAAATTGCTGGCGATGATTTGAGTCATCATTTAGTTAAGGGTGCAATAATTTTTGTTGAAATTTGTGATGCTTCACTATTCTGTAGGCAGTTGTACTTGACATTCCAGTTTGATAGGATATTTTCCTATGGACTCTGAATATTGTCATTTATAGATGACCCAATACCGCAACTTCATAAGTTTCATTTCACACAGGATGTGCTACTTCTTGCTTTTAGTTCGCCACTGAAGCAGTTTCCTGAAATTTCATATCAGAGATTTGACATATTGATATTTCGCCTCTTTCTCTGGATGATTTGTGTTAAATATTTATGCTCTTCCTTTAGCGCAGGGGTGCTCAAACGGTCGATCGCGAGTGCTTTTTGAGTAGATCTCGAGAAGAAAAAAATTTTTCTAATAAGTAGGTTACTAAACTACAAAAATTTATTACGTAATAAAATAACACTCGGCTAGCGGCCAGAGGCGGCTTTATCAAAGGAACGTGCGGTACTTGTCAAAGAAAAGCCGCGTCTTTTATTCTTGCCACTTATCATTTCAATAACGATTGGGAGGAATCATTTTCTTCATGAAAACTATGAAACGGATTTTCCGCCACAGAGTCAATTAAGAAAACGAAAAGTACGTGATTTGATATCTTGTTTGAGAAAAGAAAAAACCATGTTTACAAGACCAGCCAACCAATGAAAAGCTGCTACGATCGCGTCATTTAAAATATCTCATATATTGGCGAAACACAAGAAACCATTCGAAGATGGATCGGTTGTGAAGGAAGCATTTATTGAAGTGGGTGAGACTTTATTTGGAGATTTTAAAAATAAAACAAATCATGCCTGCAATTAGATAGCTCTAGTTATCTCGTCCGAGTGTCACAAGGCGTATTGAAGTTGAAATGTACCTACTTTTCTTTACAGTTCGACGAATCCACCGATATGACAGACACTTCCCAGCTGTGTGTTATTCTTCGGATGGTATTCAATGACATGTTGGCTAAGGAAGAATGTTTGACAATGATTCCTCTGAAGGGGAAGACCCGTGGCGAAGATATATATGACGTTTTCTTCAATTTTGTAAAACAGTACAAGCTACCAATATATAAATTAGTGTGCATTACAACCGATGGAGCACCAGCAATGACTGGAAACGAAAACGGTTTTGTGTCATTGTGTCGAGGTAATGAAGATTTTTCTTCATTCTTTTCATTCCATTGCATTATACATCAACAAGTTTTGTATTCAAAAGTTTTAAACACGGAGGAAATTATGAGCATTGCAACAAAAATTGTGAATTCCATCCGTGCACGTAGCTTGCAATGGCGGCTCTTTAAGTTGCAGTTGGAAGATAGGGAGTCAGCTGAACACACTGATTTAGTTCTTCACACGGACGTCAGATGATTGAGTCGCGGAAAATTCCTAGAAAGGTTTCAAGAATTATTGCCCGAAATAACAGCTTTTCTATACGAAAGAGGTGATGACACTCAGATGTTGACAAACGAAAAATGGCTGATTTGGCATTTCCGACTGACATCACAATGCACTTAAAATGTTTGGAACAAGGTGTTTTTGCATGTTGGTTTGAAAGTGCGAGGGAACAACCCCCTAGTCGTGTTGTGCTTCACACAAATTTAGTCACCATTTTGTAGCAGAAGTCTATACAGGCTGTTCCAATAGGGGTATTAATTCCTATGAAGCAGGACACGACAAGTCGATTCAATCAGATTCATTCGACGGTGTTCTTCAATCAGATGGAATAGAAATACTGCAATTCGAAGAGGATAGCCTTGTCATTTGAAACTAAAACTAAATACACTCATGTGTACGGTAGCTTATGTTGGGTAGACCGTACACTCATGTGTCCTGTAGTTGACTACTTGAAAATGACTAGACGGTCAAAACCGGTAGTGTATGTAGAAATCAAATGATGGGAAGTATAAACTCTATTATACTTCAACCTAAATAAGTTAGTAAAATTCCCCATTCTTTATGAGAAAACGTCTGACTTGACATGAATTGACGAAGATGCCTCAACACAAACCATTGCGAAAGGGCAAAGACCTGTAAAAAAGTTATGAACATAATTTTCTTGCAGAGTACAGGATTAAGGAAAGCAATGAAGCTAGAAAACCATCGTATAGTTACAACCAAATGGAACACATTAAATTTTTTACTTGCAGTCAGGATTCGCGGGATAACGTTGCATCACGACAATGATGCATTACACACGTCACCGAAAATAGTTGTCATTTTATGTGAAAGTAATTTGAAGTCATTCCACATCCGCTCAACTCTCCTGATTCGACCATCTGAGATTCTTGGTTGTTTTTAAACTCGAAAAAATATTTACTGGTTGATGTTTCACGAAGGAGATAGAGTTCGATGAGGTAATTCACTTTTTTTTAGTGTATTCCTAAAGGTGAATGGCTCAGAGACCTTCAGTTGTGGAAGCTTCGGATACGAAATTGCATTAGAAATTTAAAATAATAAATAAACCAATTTACATCATACGCCTGGTGTCTTTCTTGTACCTCAAAATAAGCTGCGTGGCTCTGCTATATAATTGTTTGGAAACCTAATGGTCAGATTAGGACTTGTTCGGTTTTGCCAGAATAACTTCGAAAATTGCGATAGTTTGCCTTGAAAAAATTGGAAATGAACATGAACGTACAAATAATTGCCGAACGCTTGCCAATTGTGAAGGATACTTTCGCATAAATGTATTTTATCTATCGAAGACCATGATGAATTGTGAAATCCGTCAGTGAATGAATTATCAAATTCATATATGAGAACGACGTTCATTTTTCTTGCGACCCTTGTATACTTAAAAGGATGGTATTAGATAATATTAAAAAATATTGAATACAGTAGCGATGCAATTTTGGGTGCCACGATCGAATATCGATATCATGCAACTAATACGATTAGACCAACTTTTTTTCAGGAGTCAAGTCGCCCGAGGACGACCACAGAGTCGCGCAAAAAATCGGAATTAATTCGTTTTCTTTTATTTTGCCCGTTGGACTGCAATCCGAGAGCAGAAAGAGCAGGGCAGCGTTCCTCCGTTCCACGGCGACTCGGTCTGTGAGCAGTTTCGTAAATTTTCATGTCGGTGATCGTCTTTGAGATATTGATGTCCACCGCCGGCCAAACCGATAATTTATTGTGGTCAGTTCGGTATTTTCAAGAATCACGGTCTCTGCTGGTCTATGTCGGGAGAAATTTATAATTCGATTCGACTAGTTATGTAGCGAATAGGCAATAGTATTACTGCATGGTTTGGAGATGAATAAGATACGCTTGTGGGGATGTGAAAATTAATCATAATATAGTCAGATCCGTTTGTTGTACAGGGTGTCAAACAATTTCTTAAACAAGCATATTTGATATAATAATAGGAGGGAAGGTACAAGATAAAATAACTGATAAATAGGCATGATGACAGTTATTGATTAATACTAAACTAATGTATTCATCTAATTAGATGAAACTCATGGATTATAATCAGTACAAATGACGTCACGTTTATTATCTCTGCTTGAACTGTTTATTTTTAACTATACTAAAACCGTAAGGAATGGGCTTAGACAACTGAAAGAATTCGGAAGGCTGAGACTGGGGATATGAAGAGGCGATATTTTTAAAAAGCGTACAATTTTCTCGGAGAGATCGGGGTTTTCTCCTTTCGACGACTCTCTGTAGAGTCCGTGCGACGTCCGGGGGCGGCGCTAGGGCCCCTCGAAAATAGCCGAAGGAAGCGCGCCGGGGCTGCACCAGGTCAAATCGGGCGAAAATTTGACCGGAAAACGAAAATTCGATCCTTGCGAACGAGGATTACGCTCTTTATCCGATCGAAAAATTCGAAGAAACGCGTCTCCTAGAGGATTTCGAAAAATACTCTATTTTTCTCTCAAAAGTTAGATGAAATTGGTAGAGATGTTTGCCTAAACGGCCTGATATCGAGCCGCGGTTTCTGAATTATAAACGCGTTTTTGAGCTGTTCAAAAACGTATTTCTAGATCGGATTTTGAGCAAAATCCTCCGTTGATATATATTTCGATATTTTCCCTATTAGAAATTATATGCATTTATTTCCTTAATCCAAGTTTCAATCGATAAAATCACGTTCAAAGTCATCTCCTCCAGAAATCGATCTCGGTTCAAAGTTACCGCCGCCAATCAGTTTCGCCAGACGTCAAGAAATTGACGAATCAACAATAGTCGAGCTGTCATAATTGGGGTTTTTCTTTCATCCGTCCTACTTATATATGGTTACCGGGAGGTAAGATTCGAGAGTCAAAACATTCGTACATATCTCGGTATTAAATCGTCATTTTACCACTTAATTTTCGGATTTGGGACCGTTTTTGAGACCTTAATTATCGAGGAAAGAATCGTAAACAGGAGGCCGATCAAAATTTTTCCCGCTTTCTCCTTGAACCGATTCGAGAAGAACTCTGCCGAAAGTTAGTTTGGCTCTAGAGTCATACAAATAGATTCCTTCTGTCAAATAACACAATATGATCTGAGTAATTTTCATTTCCTAATCTCGAAGTAATGTTTTACAGGTAAGTAAACTATGTTTATTTTGTCCATTCTAATGTGTGTTTTGTTACAGCGTTTTGAAGAAATAATTTTTCGTGATCTATATATTTAACATCTACAATTTGAGATTATTTCACCTGATTTTGTAATTCTGATGCCCTGGAATGTTAAACATATGATAAGAAGGATCCTGTATGCAATCTGTCGAGACTATCTCATAAAATAGTGAGACTTAAGATGCTATTAACAGGTGAATGGCTTTTGTAAATATTCTTCTGAAAGTAATTTCATTTTGTATTCGTGAATACATTCATATAGGAATTTTGAAAGTAATTCATCACATGAAATGAATCTATTATCTATCTGTTCTTATGTTCGCAATGAGATATAGAAAAATTCATAATCGTGTGTTATTATTTGTGAATTGAAGTAACGCAACCTAACCTATGAAATTCTTTTCTAGGATTCCGGGAATATTGATATTATCATAATTAGGAGTCTGTATAAAATAAATCAAGCCTATTTGCATGAAAGAATGGGATATTTTCCAAAACGCTATTGACAGGTAATAGACTTTTCTGTATATATTTCACTTACAAAGAAATTCACTCTGTTTACGAAAATACAAATATTATATGAACATCAAAAGTTATTCACAACATGGGTTGTATCTATCTATCTATATGTATCTGTTGCTATAGCTGTTAGAGAGATACAGAGAATTCACGATCATGAATTTAGAAATGTATGAGGGGTAGTGAAATGATTCGAAACCAGGCTAACTTTTACCTATTTAAGAAATGAATGTGTAATGTGCAATGAAACAGAAATATCACAGAATATCCTTCAGGACGCTATTGGCTGGTAATAGGCTTTGCTGTTTATATTTCTACTGAAAGGATATTCATTCAGACAGTTGGTATGATATGCATTTTGAAAGTTATTCATAACATGTCATGTATCCATTATCTACATGTTGTCATAATTCTTATATTCTTATAATATAAGATACAGAAAATTGATAATTATTATGAATATAGTAATTTACCAGGGTGTTTAAATGATTTTAAACTAGCTTAATTTTACCTGTTTCGGAAATAAATATCTGTTAATGTTTCTGACTTCTGACTAAAATTAACGAGACAGTCAGGACTAAGAATAAACAAAATATTTTGAATTAGATATCTGTGTTCACTTTATTACTTTTTGTTTCAGTTTATCCAAAACGAAGCATGTTCTCCAATTATTCAAATTCAAATGTAAATGGATATTTATTATGTTTGAGGGATCTCATAATGAATTGAGTTTTCAACTTAAGGAAATCGAAAGAAATATAGTTCAATATGTGGAGAAGCGTATTTTCATTTATTCTATAAGTTTTCATAAACAAATAGAGAACTCTATATGACTCAGATGTTCCTGACAAGTTATATTAAATACAGTAATATTTTGACAGTATTTTTCGTTCAATACCTTTTCAGATAATAAAGTGAATTCTCCAAGAGTGTTATTGTATGCTTGTCTTGAATATTTTAATATCCTCAGTTCACAATTATGAACTACATATTTTAAGAAGAGTGACTGCTTGATATTTGTTGCGAAATCGATAGTCATGTGATCATAAAGTTGTACTGAAACATTTATATTGAAGAAGATATATATTTAACATCATTTCTTATAATATCAATGTTGATATCTTATAAATAGTTGTGCATTTCTCAAGAACATGAATTGAGTATGAGTAGAATAGAATTTTGAAAAGGCAACCATAAACATATATTAACATAGATACTTTTTCACTTGATGAAAAATGTTCTATGTTTTCTAATATCATTGAATTGTGATTAAGGTTCATGTGATTAGAGAATGATTATAATCTTCTACGAAAAATTTTCACTCTTTTTAAGACAGATGTTAAGTTCAAGTAAAATATAGTGTAATTAAAACCTCATTCAATAAAAGAAGTCTGAAAAACTTCCGTTAATATCTTTAATTTCAAATTCAAATATGAATGTCGTTAAGTTTTCAAGCATATATAGGATAGGGTTAATCCATAATTTCTGAAAAATAGTTGAAAATTTTTCAATAAACTATCAGTTCTGATGGAATATCAGTTATAGGTGCAATCAAAAACTTTGAAATTTTATGGAACAGCTGACGCAACTGTCAAGTAAAATTGTTCTTGCAGAATGCTACTGGATGAACTCCAAACTGTACAAAGTTGAGTCTAGTCTGAAATATCTTACTTCGTTATCTAATGTAGACCCAGCTTGCCAAGAAATAGCAGAGTTTTCGAAAATTTAGATGAAGAAGCTAAGCGAAGAAAACTTAAAAACTGTGACTTGATGAAATATCCGAAAGATCATGTTTCTGAAGAAAAAAAAAACCTGTTGGTTCATAAACTGGTTCTGTGATACAAAGAAAAATTCCGTGACAGGCTTTTACACATTCACTGATGTAGATTTGATAGAAGTCAAAGAAAAGAAGAGAGAATAACATCTTACAAGTTTTTTGTAATTTTGGTGGCTTCTTCACGAGCATTTCACTTTAGTAAATAGTGATGGAACTTCAATCCCATCAATAAAAGATGAAAACATTGCTGTTACACCGGCCATGAAGCAAGATAGAACGTTAGAGAATGGGGTAGTAACAGTTCATCGGAGAAGGAATGTGTGAACGAGAATTTTTTTTTAATTTCAATAATCTGCATTCCAGATCCATCTTCCGCTAACTCACTCACAAATTCCACGGAGAGATGTTGTAGATGGTAATGATTATATCTATATTATAGACTGTTCAAGAAATTTTACAATTAAAGTGTTCGTAAAATGGTATCTGCACTTTGTGTAAGAAGAGTTCTCGAACGTTTTCTGAAGGATACGTAAATTGTGAAGAAAATGGAGAATATAACAAAATTTTCCTTTATGAGGAACTTGACACAATTCTTGTGAAAATTATTGGTATGCCTCAGGAAATGAGTAATGAAAGAATCAAGGCGATATGCAATCAGTATGGAAGTGTACATAGAATATTGAATGACGTATGGAGAGGAGATGACTTCTTGAAGGTGGAAAGCGGTGTAAGAAATGTCATCATGATTATGGAAAAAAAATGCCATCGTATATTACTGTGGATGGAATCACAGCTCTCGTTATATACACGGGACAAGTGAAAACCTGCTTTAACTGCCAACAAGAGGGTCATGAGAAAAAGATTGCCCGAAAACCCAACAAATAGACTGCACGAAATCCGAATGTCCGAAGTGTCTCCTGCAAATGATGACATGGAAATTATAGATGAAACTCGAAATACGATATCAAATAACGAAATAACTAATCTAAGCATTCATGATGAGGCTTCCAAAACAATTGAAAAAATGAACCACAAGTAAATGATGATCAAATTCAGAATCAACAGGAATATCAATTAGAAAACCAACAGGTAGATCAAGATGGGAATCAACAAAATCAAGAATCATGCATCGCAAATGAAGAAAACAGGAATGAATTTTCAATTGAAGATAATTCCGGAGAAAGTGAGGTTGACGGAAATGAGGCTGATAATTCAAATATGGAAAATTCACCAGATATCATTGATGACTCCCAAGTTGGATCAGATAAAACTGGCTTGGAATTCAAAATCAAAATAAGAAGAACAAAAGTACAAAAAAACGTAGCAAGCAAAGCTCTAGTGAGGAGGATTTTAGAGTTCGAAAGTAAGAATAAAACTGGATGGTTCAGGAGGAGCTAGATTGCTAGGAAGGAATAAAGGAAATGAACAAGGCAGTGCTAACGAAAACTTGGATGAACTTTTAGAAACTACAAGTAAGCAAGTTTAATTCCAACTTTCTTTCATATATATAGTTTTCACATATAAATATATATTATGGCTCAAGTTTGTACAATTGCGAGCATTAACTGTAATGGAATTAAAAACCAAACTAGACAAAGTATGTTGTTACAATTCATCAGAAAGTACGATATAGATTTAGTTTTCTTGCAAGAAGTGAATACTGATCATATAAAATGTCCCTTGGGTTATGATATTATTACGAATATAGGGTCGTCTGAAAGAGGACAGGTTTAATTTATAGATTAGGCTATAAAATAAAGAATATATTATTTTCTGACGATGGACGAATTTTGTCCGCAGGTGTTAATGGTTTTAAGTTTGTGAATATATATGCCCCATCAGGCTCACAGAATGCAAGAGAGCGGAATATATTCTTCAATTCCGAACTTACTCCTCATTTAGAATTCAATAAAGATCCCTTGGTTCTTTTAGGCGATTTTAATTGCATAACAAGCTCTTTGGATTCTCTAAATAGAACCACGAATATATGTAAACCCCTCATTTCGATGATTCAAAACATTGGAATTGTAGACATATGGCGGCACATGCATCCAAATTTGAGAGAATATACTTTTTTCGTCACAACTCTGCATCTCGGATAGACAGAGCATATATTTCATCCGAGTTTAAAAATTAATAAATAAATGCGAAATTAAACCCTTATCTTTTTCAGACCACTCTGCAGTTGTAGTACATTTATTGAAAACAAATGAAGTCAAACACATTTCTCACGGATGGGGTTTTGGAAACTCAAAAATCTTTACTCAATGAAAATTATATAGGCGAATTCAAAAGGAAATTACTGACTTGAAGAAAAGATCTATATACCGTACAGACCCCAAAATTGGTGGTTCAATGTTTTTAAAAAGCGTGTTAAAACATTTTTCAAAATGCTGAGATTCAACGGAATATCGATAAGCGTAAAATCAATGACTTTTACGAAAATGCTCTATTTCAGATTAAAGATAAACTGAACTCAGGTGAGAATGTGTTACAAGATTTTAGGAGGTAAAATTTAAACTTTTGAGCTTAGAAAAGACACCTCCAGGAGACTTTTTGTGATAAAAATAGAGACCCTTTAATGATAGATTTAGCCTCTTTGATATTATGAAGAATCGAAAGAATAAAAGTTCAATAATATCAACTCTTATGAATGAGGATAACATTACTTTGTCCGAAACGTCGCAAATAATAAAATTTGTAGAAAATCAGTTTCAATTGAAATTTCGGGAAGCGCAAATAATTGAGAATGATGCAAATTATATATTGGGATTTTAGACAAGAAAATATCTTCCAGTCAAAACGAAATACTTACTCGCGATATAACGACAGATGAAGTTAAGGCAATACTTGATCAAGCTGCACAAAAAAAATCTCCTGGGCCAGATGGTATAAATTATGAGTTTTATAGTACTTTTTTTGATGAAATTGGTGAAGAACTTACACTACTCTTAAACTCGTACTTGAATAAACAAATCAAACCCCCACAACAATTCGCTGAAGGAATCGTGATTCTCATTCCCAAAAAAAAAAATTCGAAATCTCTAAAGGACTTCAGGCCAATTACTTGTTTGAACACAGACTATAAAATCTTCATGAAAATAATTGCACGAAGAATAGACGGAATTTTCAATGAACTGGTCGGGGAGAACAGACGTGTTGCACTGGATCCTCAATTTTAACAATTTATTACTTGTGAGAGATTTAATAACATTTTGCGATAAAAACAAAAAAACAAATGGGCAATTCTCTTTATTGATTTTGTAGAAGCTTTTGACCGTCTGAGTCATAAATTCATTTGGAAAGTTCTCTCGAGAATGGGTTTTAGTGATGCTTTTGTAACAGTTCTGAAAAGATATATGCCGTAGCTAGTTCCAAGATTTTGATAAATGGTTTCTTAACAAAAAATCTAAATGTAGAGTGCTCTGTACGACAAGGTTGTCCACTATCAATGTGTATTTTCGGTCTAGCCTCGAACCCTTGTTACGTTGTATATGTAAATTCAATAAAGGCTTTCAGTTCAACAATTCACAACGAATTATTTCTGCATATGCAGATGACGTAGCTGTATTCCTCGGTAATGACGATCAAGTAGACAATATCCAGAACATTTTGAAAATTTTGAAAGAGCTTCTAACCTAAAAACTAACTTTCAAAAGTCTGCCCTTCTTGCTCTGGGTGAGTCATCTGACCATCACAGTGAAAATTTTAAAATTGTTAAAGATATAAAATACTTGGGAATGAGAGTAACGAAAAATTTCAACGAAATGATCAATTTGAATTGGCATGCGGTAATGCAAAACATTCAAATAACCCTGATTAACAATAGCATAAGGAATCTTGACATAATAAGAAAAATATGGTTTATCAATACATACTTATTATCAAAGGTATGGTATCTTGCTCAAGTGTTACCGCTTCCCCATGTTTGCTCGCAAAAATGGTTCAGATGTTAGGTAAATATATCTGGCACGGTAATTTATATCGGGTGGCTCGCCCGCAACTATGTTTGAAATATAATCAAGGAGGGTTAGGTCTCATTGATCTCGAATTTAAAGCCGGTGCATTGTTTTTAAAAACCCAATATGCTTCTGCGGATATTACTTGTGACAAAATTTCCTATAGGTCCTTATATTCTGAAATTTTTGAAGGAACGAAAAATTTCACGAAAGATCGTATATTCAAGAAGGTTATCGAATTTTGGAATCTGTTAAACTTAGATAACAATCATGAGTTGTCAACAAAAAAAATCTATAAAAATATTCTTGAAAAAAAATCCGGAATTCCAAATATAGTATCGAAATATCCGCACCTCAAATGGAATAAAATATGGCCCTTGATGAATAATAGTCTGATTCCTACCACCTGGAGATCAACAGTATATAGAATTTTAAACGAAGTAATTCCTGTGGCAACAAAATTGAATAGACACGGCATGTGTGACAATACCCTATGTTCATTGTGCCAAAAACAAACAGTTTTTTCGATGAGGAACTGGGGACACCCACCTTAAAGGTACGTTTTCATAGCAGACGGCGTATCGCGCCAGCGTTGAGAGGAAATGTGACTCAAATGGTTCTGTAATAGAGTGTATTGCGTTGTCCGCTAAGTTTCATATTGTTTAGTTGTATGTGCCCAGTACCAGATTACCTGATATATATTTTTTAATACTAAACTCCGCCATTCCATTCTTCAGAGCATAGAAGTATCTGTAAAAAAGAGAAAGATAAGCAGACTGCTGCCTCTGAGTAGAAGCCTGGAGATCACGCGTGATCTTCAAGTGATTGATGTGGCGTACTGCTCTGTTCTGGATATTAGATATTAGATGTAATGAATATAATGAAAGTTTGGGAGCGGAGCGACTGGGTCGCATCTCTGCTTTGTATAGAAGCATCAGCTGTGATAAAGAGCTGCTTAGCCTAGAAAAGAAAAGTAAGTTTAGCAGGAGCAGATTTGGCAATGGTTGACATATGGTCATGCTCGCAAACTTCGGTGTTGACTGTGTTGCTGAGTTGATGCACTGACTCTTCAGGAGAACGTTGTTGATTGCGTCTTGTTGATTGACCAAGTTCTACTGGCACCAATCTGATATCTTCCCAAGTCTGAATTCAGTGGCATGCTCTGTTAGTATCTTTATGGGTGGGACTCCTCAGCAGTTATATGACGCTAACTAAAAAATGAAAACCTCAAGGTAGACTCGTCTGCGAACCCAAATATTCTGTTTTCGGTGTGTGGAGCAGATCATTAGTCTGTAACCGAAAAATAGTTGCCTAGAGTATGGAACCTTAGGGTACTCCTACATTGACCTGAAAAGATTTACTCGACACGCCATCTATTACCACCTGAATCGATCTATTGAAGAGAAAGAAACTAATACACCCACGGGTGGATTAGTTCGATTAGAAACAAATTCTTCACGAATGCAAATAGATCACCAGTCTACGGAAATCATATTTTCGATCACTAATGATACCATGTAACTCGAGGTGAACTCATCGTTCATCACTTATTCCATGACTTGGGACATAATGGACAACAATGCGAGTGGACAGTAAATTTGGGGTTGGCATTTCTTCTGTTGCTTTGAAACCAGTTGTACTTTCGCAACTTTCTAACATTTTGGAAACATTTGGCTTTCCTATGAAATCTGAAACATACAATTAAGAGCAGGTGTTAATTTTGGAGCAGATTCCTTCAAACCAGTTGGTCGTATTCCATTAAGGTCCACTGCTTTCTTACACTTCAGTTGTTGGAGAGCGCTTCTTATGGTACGCACTTTGGATTTTACTTTAAACTCAGTCGATTGAACATGTGGGATGCTTGGTGGTACTGCGTTTGATGAATCTGAAATAGAATTTTGCGAAACCATTTTGTAGAAAGATCCGCCGTGAATCTTTTATCAAAGACGGGATTTTGGTATTTATTGTAATTTTATCAGGATAATCTTATTGCCACCAATTTCAAATTGTTGCTAGAGGATTTTCAATAGTACTTATTACTCTGGTAACCTCTACAGCTAATGTGGACTAGGGTTTACGGAAATTTCTGCGTATATATTATTGCAATCTTTTAAAATGGCTGTTTCGGGTTATGGTAAACTTATATCTCAGCCCAAACATATTGAATGTACTACAACTCTGGAAAACGTGCTGGCTATTGCATTCTTTGAATTACGTGCAAATTCAGTTCATAATTCTCTTCTTTATCGACCCAAATGAATTATCAGCAGCAGCATTAGGAAAGGGGGTGAATATTGGTTCCATCACTATATCGCGATATTGAATAGTATTCATTATTCAATTGTGAAAAACAAAAGATCCTAAACCTATTCTACTTAAAACCATAAAACTAAGGCCCACGAAATTTCGTCACTAGCTTCCGAAATTACTCCACGCTACCCTTGTTTTCTCCAACCTCATATTTTTCAAACTAGTACAAGCAAAATTTTGACTCATCTACAAAAAGACCACTTTGACCTAAAAAATTGTTTACATTCTTAACGCACTGTACCCTTAAAAGTTCTGTGTATCTCTGCAATACTGATTCTTATATCAGTAATATTTTTTTAGCTTCAGTAAAGTGAAATCTCTTTCATAGTTCGATAAATTTCAAGAATAGAAGGCTAACATCTGCAATAAAGCGTCTTCTAGTTCCAATGAAAAATTCATTCTTTTCGAAGCTTTACTTATTTAATTACACGTTGTTGAAGCACTCGTCTTGGTAATGACTAATTTCAATTTCTTGTCAAACTATATTTACAAGAAAAGACAGCAATTAGCTTTCAGAAGCTCAAATATGGTTTCCATTGTATCTCAAAATCATTTCATCTTAGTAGGATTACCAATTTAAGTCACTCAACCCACTCAAATGTCAAAATTGTTTAAACAGGCGACACCTCTAAATGCGGCTACGTTGAAAAACTTTTCATCATTTGTAACATAGTGAAACCCACGATTTTAATCATAAGTAGTGTACAATTTGTAGCACTCTGTAGATAATTCGACGAAATTAAAATGTTTTCCAATTCCTTGAACCCGCACTTAAAAGATCGTTGTCGGGTAAACATCGCGATATTTGATACAGTCAATATTTAATCAACTTAACATCAGTAATCTACCAACTCGTAAACAATTATTCGAATTTTTCGGTTTCGAAGTGACGTCGAAAATGTTATCAATCGAGAGAATTGAAAAAATTTGTTCAGTTTCCACTCGAACTGATTGGAAAACTGTTCGATAACAGGAATTACTCCATGTCTAGGCTTAGAAAGTAGTGGTAGTCTATTAACAGGGATATCGCGTGTTCAGTCCTATTAATGTAATACAGGGTGTTTCCGGAGCAAACGTAAATACTTCAGGGGGTGATAAAGGATCAAAAACAGGAAATTATTTGTTCCATTGCTTTTTCGTTTATGATATACAAGCTATTTTCTGAACTTTGTCGTTATTCCAATGGGCCATATCTTCCGAGCCGTTAATCCGACTTTATTCAAATTTTGTGAGTGAGTTATGTAAGCACACCCAAATCAAACCTATTCATACCAAGAAAGAACACAGTTCCCTCTCAATTGTTTTGGACTAAACTCATTTTTGAACCCTGTATATCCATATTCAAATTATGAATATTTTAGTAAAACGTGCATGAGCCAATACACAAAATTAGCCTATAATATCGTTTGGTACCATATCAGGGACTCTAGAATTTGCAATCATTTGGTTCCTCAATTCCTTAACTTCATATCAATACCTGCTTCCAAATTTGATTATTTTAGAACAAACCAGTGCAATAACGATTGTCATTCAATATTCGTTGAAAGATATCAGAAAATTGATTTCCAAAGTTATTACAGGTCAGACTTAGAAAGTTGAATATTTCAAACGAAGAATTATCACATGGTACCTTTTTCATCATATTTGTCGCCTAAAATTCTGACCGATAATTATTTCCCCTATATATTGGCAACTTATATTATGGAGTTGTTCAAACAATCTCAAACTCAAAAATTTCACAGAAAACTATTATGGTCAAAGCTGATAATAATAATAATAATAATAAGAATTGCAATCTGCAGAAATACGTGTATTCTTGAGATTAATTTTGTCGATGCCGACTTTCAAATAATTTGGGGAATGGTTCAAATGATCACCTGCTACAAAAATTCTTTCTGTTAGCTGTTCTACCGTATATATCTCCTCGATATAAACACTCATGAAAAATAGTCAACTGGATTTAAATCCGCTGATTTGGCAGACCAGACGGAGCGCTTCCATCAAATTATAGTCCTATTTCTAAAATATCAACATTGGGTAAGTTATTTGAGAAAGTTTTTAAAAGTAGAATAATGTTGTTTCTAGATAAATTCAAGCTACTCTCAGATAAACAATATGGCTTCAGGCCTGAAAGGTCTAATGAAGATGCTATGGCTAAATATTGGCAAATGTTTATGAAGCCTTAGATGGAGGCGTTCCGGCACTGTGTATATTTGTGGATTTGCGTGAAGCCTTGACACTGTTTTCCACCGCGACCTGCTTATGACCTTAGAAAGAATGGGCTTCAGGGGTACTCCCTACAAGCTTATGGAAAGTTATTTGATTCATAGGGAGGAGGTTGTTGTGATGGACGGTGTCGAGAGCGAAAAAAGACGTGTACATTTCGGAGTTCTCCAGGGCACTGTTCTCGGTCAGATTTCATTTAGTATTTACATAAACGATTTGTTTCAATTAGCTTCATCCGAGGATAGTGTATCCTTTGCTGACGACACCGCTATTTCTTATAGAAGTTGTTCGTGGACGGAATTGAGAGAAAAGGCTGAAAAAGGTTTTGGGATTATTTTTAATTTTTTTGATAGCAAATTACTTACCTTGAATGCTGAAAAACATTTTCGTTCCGTTTGCGAGCTATCATTCCCACTTGCCTGACTTCAGTGATTTGAATATTAAACTACCTGATAGAGAAGTTCGCCTGACTTGACCGGAAAAAAAATACCTCGGCATCATCATCGATTTCCACCTGAAAGGGGATAAGCATTGATTGTACAATAAAAAATTTCGACGACTTCTGCCAGTTTTCAGAATGTGTAAAGGTTTCTGTAGTCTCGTACAACTGAGAAGTATATATTATGCACGGGATCTTGGTGTAGGGAGAGGTGGGAAATGTTCATCTAATGAGTTTGGAGATCCTACAAAGACGATTTCTGAAGATTATGCTAGGGAAAGAACACGATTATTCATCAGACAGTTTATATGAAGAAGATCGAATTTTTGATTTAAGACAACTTTACTGTCAAAGACTTCTTACTTATCAATTCCTCGAAGGCTCCAGAAAAGATTTAGTGTCGCACAGATACGGTACCAGGTATACCATTCTTAGTTATAAATTGCTATATAAAATCTTTTCTTAGATTTGTTTAGACATATAAGAAGTTTGATTGTTTGAATACTTTTCTGCTAGTTTTCTTTTTCCATTGTTACAGATGCCTGTCGCAAACCCCTTCCTTTCACCTTGTTTTTTGAAAATCATAGAATGCAAGAGAGAATGAAGCGGCTAAGCAGAAAAATCTTTGGAACTCTTTATGTACACACAACACTAACACATCATTTTGCGTTTATTGAATCATATACACTTGTGTTTTTCCTAACACACCAAAATTATAGATATAAGCACTTATTGTAAATACAATTATTCAAATTTTTGTAAATCCTCTCTTTTCAAATATATATATATATATATATATATATATATATATATATATATATATATATATATATATATATATATATATATATATATATATATATATATATATATATATATATATATATATATATATATATATATATATATATATATATATATATATATATATATATATATATATATATATATATATATATATATATATATATATATATATATATATATATATATATATATATATATATATATATATATATATATATATATATATATATATTGCCAAAAATGTTCAAAACTTTCTTCTGTTTGTATTTTCATTTTGTTCTTCTTAGGATTTTTTGGTTCCAAATGATGTTAAATTTCTTAGAATTTGTTTCAATTAAACTATGCACAAGGTTCGCCTTATATGGTCATAGAATTAGAAGGTATTATATTATTTACAAACTTGATGGACCTATGTTTATGCACTAAAAGGGAAATGAAGTTCATTTCATTTCATTTCAATTGGCTGCTCCACTTCGGTCTAATCAGCGATTCTGGTATTCTTTTGAGTGAACGATCGAAAAAAAAATGTGGTATTGCACCATAATGCTGCAACCACATTTCCCAAACTCCATATTAAAAGTTATTGAAAAGTATTTCTTAAAAAAATTAAGGTCCAGTTGGTTTTTGGTCAAAAAAATGGGGTTCTATCAGTTTATTTTTGTACATGCCACACCATACATTCACACAAAATTTGTTTTTGTACACGTCCGTGTGAAATCTCTGCTTTTCAAATGTAAAACTGCTGGAATGATTCATTCCATTCTGGGTAAACTAGGATTCATCAGAAGAATTCTACTGGCAGTTCTTCTGTGGTTTTTTCATACACGTTCCGAAAGTTATTCGAGGTATTTCGTCCGGTATTTCTAAACGCTGAAAACATTTTGCGGGTGATAAGGATATAAGTTTTCTTTTCTCGGACTCTCAGAATATCTTTCGTCAATGACACATTGAGTGACCATCACAAAAACCATCATTAATATTTTGCAACCATAGATACATTCTGAGAATATTGGCTAACTGAAATAATGCTGTCATAATCTATGGTTGCAAAATAATAATTATGGTTGAACAGCTAATGAAAAGTATGATTGAAGTAGCTGATTCCATTTGAGCCATTTCTGAAATGATTCGAAACTCGACACGGAATATTATTCATCGATCAACCAAATCGGTAAGATTGGAAGTGGTCATTTTGAGCATCTATAAAATTAGTCCCAAGATTACCTGTATTTCTGCAGATTGCAATTTTTAATCATTATCAGCTTTGCCAATAATCGTTTTCGGTGAAAATTTTGAGTTTAGTATGGTTTGAAAAATTTTTCATAACAAAATTTGCCAACACATTGAAGAAATATGTTTCATTCAGAATTTCTGACAACAAGTATGATTAAAAGGGTACCATTGGATAATTTTTTATGTTAAAAATTTTTATGCCCGGACTTGTAATAACTTTGAAAATCAACTTTCAGATATTTTTTTACGATTATGAAATGACACTCGTTATTGCATTGTTTTTTTTTGACATAATCAAGTTTGGAAGCGGCTATTGATATAAAATTTTCATGGAAAAGAGCGTATAGGAATGGTCAAGCAGTTCAAAACGTAATTGGTGGGTTTTCGCTATGGCAACCGTTCGAGTGTGAGACAGTTGATTGTTTTGGTGAAACAATTCCCCCTTTGCAGTTCACTATTTGCACAGTATTTTTGTTTCCGGCGAATAATGGTGAATCCAATTTTCATCTACAGTAATTAATCGGCGCCAAAACTCGGATTTATATTACTGCGCCAACAGAATGTTAATTCGAACACGTTTTTGGTCTAACGTGAGCAAAAGCGGCACCCAACGCGCGGACAAGTTTCTCATATGTATATGTTGATTTAATATATAATAAACATCTTGTTTTGACATGTTCATAACCTCTGCTATCTCTCTCACTTCAAGCATCAGTTGGTGAACTTTGGCTTTCTTATTATCAGTAGTTGCAGTTCTTGGACGTCCTGAACGTTCATCGTCTCCCAACTCCTTACGTTCATTAGGTTTAAATTCAGCTGCACAAAAATTTTCCGAGTCATAAAAATCAACTTATATTCAATTTGCTTCGGCGTATTGCCTTTCAAAAGCAAATATTCAATGATAGCTCGTTACTCGTATTTGTCCATTTTCACAAAAACACTCATATCAATTCATTCAAACGGCTGTCCCATAACGTCTGAGCGTCCAAAATGGCTGAAACTAGTAACTGTCAACAGATGACCCATGAAAATCCACAATTCGTACAGAGTGGAATAATGAATTGAGCCCAGAAAAACTTTATAAGGCTTTGTATTTTTGTGTTACAAATAGGTTTGATTGGGGTCAGCCTATGTAATTTACTACAAAATTTGAACAAAATCAGATGGTTGTCACAAAACAAAAGAGTTACATTGGTGTTAAACTTAGCTAAAGAGTAACTCTGGATGTTGAAGCGTGGCACTGCATGTCCTCAGCATACTTAGATGGTACGTAACCACTGAGTGCTAATCGTAAGCATGAAGACATATGATCGTCAGTTAGTCGATTGCGATATTTTGACTTGATTATCTTCATTTCAGAAAATGCAGACTCGCACAAGTAGGTTAACCCAAACATTGCCGTCATTTGAAGGGCGATTCGCCTTAGATTCGGATATGTATCTCCAGATATAAAACACCAGAAATGCGTATCAAATGCTGTAACTTTGAGATGTATATCTGAATAATCTGCACCAACTCATTTTCAACAGAACATGAGTTCATATTAAACTGACTTAATATTTCAGTAGCTAATTCCTCAATGTTTTTACATGAAAAAGGATAACTCATAAATTATGTTATATTTGCTAATTTACTGCAATCATAAAAACGCATTTCAAATTGTCCCAAATTATTTGATAATTTAGCCTCATACGTATCATAATCCAACTGAGGAATCCTTTCTTTCAAAGACAGAAAATGTTTCATATCCTTTCTTTTCAGTTGATCTATCATAAATTGCAATTTACTTCTGAATGCGTTTACTGCGCTAATCATCTCAATAATAGTTTTTTCTTTACCTTGAAGCTCCGAGGTAATGGTGTTTAAGTGCATTCTGATGTCAGTCAAAAATGCCAAATCAGAAGCCATTTTTCGTTTTTCAACGTCTGAGTGTCATCACCTCTTTCGTCTAGAAAAGCTGTTATTTCGGGCAATAGTTCTTGAAACCTTTCTAGGAATTTTCCGCGACTCAACCACCTGACGTCTGTGTGAAGAACTAAATCAGTGTGTTCAGCTGACTCCCAATCTTCCAACTGCAACTTAAAGAGCCGCCGTTGCAAGCTACGTGCACGGATGGAATTCACAATTTCTGTTGCAATGCCCATAATTTCCTCCTTGTTTAAAACTTTCAAACCCAAAACTTGTTGATGTATAATGCAATGGAATGAAAAAAATGAAGGGAAATCTTCATTAGCTCGACACAATGCCACAAAACTGTTTTTGGTTGTAATGCCCACTAATTTATAAATTGGTAGCTTGTAGTTTTTCACGAAATTGAAGAAAACGTCATAAATATCTTCGCCACGGGTCTTCCCCTTCAGAGGAATGATTGTCAAAAATTTTTCCTTAGTCAATATGTCATTGAATACAGCTGGGCAGTGTCTGTCATATCGGTAGATTTGTCGAACTGTAAAGAATAATATGAAAATTTCATGATATCATGTTTTAGTTTATCTATCAAGTCTTGACTCATGACTTCAATACGCTTTGTGACAGTCGGACGAGATAACTGGAGTAGCAGACATGATTTCTGTTTTATTTTTAAAATCTCCAAAAAAAGTCTCCTCGCTTCAATAAATGCTTCCTTCACAACTGCTCAATCTTCGAATGGTTTCTTGTGTTTCGCCAATACATGAGATACTTTAAATGACGCGATCCTAGCAGCTTTTGAGCTTGGCTGGTCTTGTGAACATGGTTTGTTCTTTTTTCAAACGAGATATCAAATCACGTTCTTTTCGTTTTCTTAATTCACTCTGTGGCGGAAAAATCCTTTTCATAGTTTTTATAAATCGTTTTATGATGATTCTCTAAGTTACCACGCTTAGGTATTGCAACTGAAGCACGTCGAATAAGTCCATGCAAAAGAAAAATTCTTCCTCCGAATCGTTATTAAAATGATACGTTTTAGATTTCTTTGCTGCACTCGTTTTGTACTATTTAATAATAAACTTTGTATCGACGTAGTATTGCCTTCAATTTACAATTCAGAATGACTCCAATTCCTGCAGGCGAAATATTTATATCGGCGTGAACGAAAGTCTCGAATGTTCCCGTCAATCGCGCCGACCGAAATTTCTTGAAAAGCGGAAAGAATTAAAAACATTGCTCTTTTTTGACAAATACCGCGCGTTCCTTTGAAAAAGCCGCCTTTTGTCGCTAGCAGAATGTTATTTCATTGCGTAATAAATTATTGGCTTTTAGTTACCTACTTATTGAAAATTTTTTTCTTCTCGAGATCTACTCAAAAAACACTCGCGATCGACCGTTTGAGCACCTCTGGTTTGGAGGGTATGAAATATTAAAATAAGGACAAAATTCAGGAATTAGTCTGTTTATCGAAAACAAAAAGCAATGGAGCAAATAATTAACCGTCTCGAGTTAGCATCTTGATCCATTGATCACCCTCTGAAGTATTTTCGTTCACTCCGGAAACACTCTGTATATGAAAGTTTTTACGTTTGAATGTTTGTCACTTAATCACGCCAACAGATCTGCGGGCTTTTGGATGAAATTTGCCTCACAAATAACTCATTACCTACATTACCATATTTTTAATTTTTATTTATCTGAGGGTCCGTTGGGATAATCAAAAATCAAATTACAGCACGTAATCACTTCAAATTTGGTAAAAATTGAATTATTTAGAAGTGATTTGGTAAGCAAATTTCAGATTTATAAGGGTAAAATAGGGGAAAAATTTTGTGAGGGAATGCATACACAAATTGGTGTTCAACTTATCAATTAAAATGTGCGAATTATTTGTACAAAATAACAATGACGGTTGGAATTAGGTGTGGAAAGGTTTGTTTCGTATGTAGGAGTGCGATTTATGGTAAATTGTGTTTATTATCTTGATCACAGAGAAGCAATGGTGTTTAATAATTTTCGGAAAAACTAACTATGTTGAGAAATAGTGTAGTTCTAAAGTATTCGTTTAGTTGAAGTTGGACGCATGCATATTTGCATTCGCCTACGAAAAGTATAATCTAATGTAAAGGCAAAAAGTGTGGTCGACGAAAATTAATCATAAAATATTTCCTGCGTAAATTAATCAGGCAGGTAAGGCATCTTTTGCGCTTCCGTAAAAGTTTCTGTGCAATAATGCTACAGAATTTGCAAAAGCAGCAAAAGTATATCCAACCGTGAAAGAAAAGCCACTAATTCCATAAAATTGAATAATTTTTGGTGGGTTTAGGTAAACGGTGAAGTGATAAAAATAAATTTTAACTCGAAAAATCTAATCTGTCTTCAGCATGCAGGAGATATTGTTGGACAGGGGGTTGGATAAGTGACTTTCAGGTAAGAATCCGGTGAAAAAACAGTCTTCCTTTTTATAATGATAACCTGAAAGAATATTATTAAAAGGGAGAAATAATTCAATAGTGGTACTATACTCCCCCGACTATGTGTCCGCATTGCCTAACTTGCTCTTACTGTGCTTTACTAAGGATAACGGACAAGCAACCACTCCTTTAGACGGAGGCAAATACTACAAAAATACATTATGGAGAGAAAGGAATACCATTACAAGATATCCTTCTTGCATCTGAAGAAGAATAAAGCTTCAACGTAACAGGCGCTATTTCAGGCAGTTGAAGGTGACAACCCAGCAAACAAAGCAGAATAATGGCGTTTCAACGCATTCAAAGCTCGTTGAAAATCTAGCGGAAACAGAATCTGTCTCTCTATCTCTGAATAGCATAATGCTAAACACAAAGTTGAAGTAGGGGAACGATACAAAAACAAAATATAGGAGGAAGATGGCCGAAGATACATGCATCGGAAGGATCCGAGGATATCAGATGAATTCATTGCTGCTGAGAAGCAAGCTTCTCTAACTACTTCGAAAACTAAAGTTGACAAATAACCAAGGTCAAAAAGTAGCACTCGTTCCAGTGCCGCTACACAACAGAGCAAAAGCTAAAAGCCAGAATCTGTATAAGGCGTACTTAGTGCTGGTGCGTAGACGCCGATTTTTGCTGAGAAAGCGACTATTGTTGATAGCAATTCATCTGTTTTTCTCGCTAAAATGAATCCGCTGGCTAACGGAATGTTAGCCCGGTTCAAGGCTGCAGGGTGGAAGTAGGGCTTACGCCGAAAATTGGCTGAAAGAGCTGAAAGTGTTTATGCAAGAACAACGTCCGGGCCTACCCGGAAACAATCTGACGATGTCCAGCGATTGTGTGTCATTTTGGATCGTAATCTTAGTTGGAACCGTCACCTAGAAAGGAAAATTCCCCAATCAGAAATTGACTATTTGCATGCAGGAGAGCAGTACGTCACATATGCCTCAAATATATAAAAGTTACATTGCGCAAAACTATCAGCGTTATTGATCTATAGATTGTTAATACTGTCAAGTTTTGTACTTGGAAATGTGCACTGGTGGCATTACTTTTCTTGATTCATCAAAAGAAAATACCGCTAAAAGTCAACTTTTACTGACAGAACCTTATAATGAGCATGCTCTGATTCATCATTTAGAATGTCCTGGTAGGCTTTAGAGGTTGAAAGATTCGGAAGTTGTTCGCTTAAGACCTAATTCAAACTCAAAAACAATTGGCATAAATGTCAGCCGAGTAGGGAGAGATATAAACGATGGGAGGATGAATTAAAAAGCAATTGAAAAATCAATAATCGTCATGCTACTTCAAGGACATGAAAGGTAGTAAGTAGTTCCTGCTTCGAATGGTAACGGGCGATGAAAGAAGGAATTATTTTAAACACCCCAAACGAAAGAATATCATGGTTTTTACCTGGTGAAGCCGGCCAAACGACTGCAAGGCTAAATCGCTCTGGTCTCCATGCTATGTGTCTGGTGGGACCAGGTTCTTTTCGTGTATTATGAACTGTCAAAACGTTTTTCAAACACCTGTTTCGCTGAACGGTATTCTGCAGGTCTTGGGATTGACAGAAATACGTAAGAACTCAATAACTCAAGAGATAGTACGAATCAGCACATCCCTAATGTGAAGAGTGAAAACTAGTGTCCGTGTACAACTGTAATAGTGCGTTAACGTCGATTTCAGATCATTAGCTTTTGTTTTTAATGTTCAACCAATATTAAACTGTTCAACACTAAAAAGTTTCTGGAATGTTTTCATGTTTTCTGTCAAATGAAGTGTGCTAGTTACAAATACAGGGTGGGGCGTAATGGAAGGGCGTTTTTGAAATGAGAATAACTCAGCTGTTTTTCAACGTGGAACATTTTTAAATACGTGGAATGAAAACTCGAATGTTACCATTTAGTGTAGAAAAAGTGAAAAGAATCATGTTCTGCAAACGACATCAGGCAGATGACGTCCGTGTTCTGCAATGTATTGCTGTAGTCGATTCTCAATGTTCTGCATCACCCGCTCTAACAAATCGGTGTCGATTGCCCTAACTTCTCTTGTGATGGCTTTTCTCAACTCGTGCAGGTTTCGATTCATTATTCATTGCTCGCAAATCTCTTACCGCCAAGCCATGTTTCGAGGTTAGGAAACAGATAATAGTCACTCGGGGCTAGGTCTGAAAATAAGGAAGAGTGCGGCATCAATTCGAACTTCAGATCATAGATTTTAGCCATGGCACTGGTGCGTTATCGTGATGGAACAAAAATTTTTTCTTCGCCAAATGAGGTCGTTTAATTTGCACCTCGTGGCTAAAACGTTGCAATAAGTCTGCGCAGTATTGACAAATGATAGTTTTACCCTTTTCAAGGTTATCAATGTATATAATACCACTTGCATTCCAAAAAACAGTAGGCATAACCTTGTTTGCCGATAAAATTGTTGTTGCCTTCTTTGGAGTTGGTTCCCCTATTCCAATCCACTGTTTAGACTGTTGTTTGGTTTCAGGTGTATAGTGGTGGACCCAAGTATCGTCAACAGTAACGAATCGACGCAAAAATTCGCTTGGATTATGCTTGTACAGCGACAAATTGGCGGTAGAAATGGTTTTCGGAATCCATTTTTAGTGAAAAAAATTTTGGTGCAATACATTTGGCACACGTTTATATGACATCTTACAGGTGTCAACTATCGCACGTACTTTTGATCTGCGGTCTTTCAGCACTATTTTATGAATTTTTTCGAGCATATCTGGAGTTGTGATCTCAACGGGGCGTCCTAAGCGTGGTTCATCAGAGGTGCTCACACGACCCAAGTTAAACTCGGAAACCCACTGCTTAACGGTTTTATATAATGGGGTGGATGTCCCCAGTCTTGAATCAATCTCTTCTTTAATTTGCTTTAGCGTTAACCCCAATAAAAGTATTTGATGACAGCACGCTTTTCCAACTTTCCCATTTTCACAAACAACATAGAGGCGTCTTCTTCAGCGTGCTCTCAAACGTAAACTAACATGGCGATCGGTCTGAAACTATACCTACAAGCCATCTAAGGATGGTACTGTAAAATGCCTTCTCTGAAGTGGGCCTAGTGGCGCCATCTCTTGGTCAGGCCGGAGACTTATCAATCCAGCCTCGTATGTATAAAAAAGTTATTTCCTTCGGAACCGTTACTATTTAATTTTTTTTGTTCTAATTGAAACTTAATATGTACCGCTACTTAAATGGGGGAAGTGTGAATAACTAGAGCTGCTACACATTTAGTGCTGTAATTTTGAGAATAAGCACACCAAAGTAAATCAAATGTGAAAATAACGTTCTTGGAAAAATTTGGAATAAGTAATTGTTGGGCAATGTCATCTAACAAATATTGTTTTCGAGACATACAGTTTTTAGAGGGGAATAACGATTTTGTTTGTTTTTTAAAGCAATAATTTCCCGAACAAACCTTATAATGATAAATAAAATAATTATTAGTAATGTTCATATCATTTGGTATGCTATTGTTTTTTAAACGAAGATTCATTAGGAGAATTCAAACGAATTATTGGATAATTTAAAATAATATATTTAAAAATATTGATTATATACAATGTTATGTCCATTATATTACACAATTTACAAACTTTGGTTTAAAGAAAATTTCTACAATGAAGATTTTTATATAGAGCTAAAATAACACTAGACGTAACCATCTTTTTACCAGAAATTCATTTATAAACATTCAGATAAATTTACAACAGGTAAGTATATTTTTTATCATAAACAATTTGTCATTATCATTGTTTGAAGCTCTTTCAACTTATTTATAGTTTATACATTGAAGAACAAACCAGTCTTGACTCATTTATACACTATGCATTGTAATCTTCCCTAATCAATTCATTTCATTCAAGTCTTTTATACAGGATGTAACATGTAGATATGTACAATCAATGAGCAGAACTCGATGTTTACTTCCAAATTTTGAGGGAATTGCGTGCATGAAACCGGTCCTTGTTTTCTTCTCAAAAGTTCAAAATCACGATAATGAATTCAGTAATTTGTTTTGAACTGGCCTTTGAAAAAATGTTACATCTAGTATGACAAAAGATTTGAATTGAAAAACTGTGATAACTAATACTTTCCAGACGAAAATCGCTAGTAGTTTCCTCTGGAAACATTTTCCGTACTGAAGATGAAATGATATGAATGTGATATTTTTTCATTGGCTAAAAAAACTGGAACACCGATATATGATCTAAAATAAATAGTAACAAGTGAATAAACAAATGAAATAAGTAATTAAATCTTATATTTCTTATCTTTTGATTCGAATCAAATATTTATTTTATAATTTTTGTAACACACTAGATCGTCAGTTTATCAGTACGATATATTCAGTGGTAAACACTACGTCTTAGATTTAAATGTGGGCAAGTTTACTTAGCATTTCAATCGATGAAAGAATTATTGAATCGATATCAACAATTTTCCTGATAATGAAGTATTCAACAAACTTACAGCCTCCTTGAGATATTTTGTTGCGTTAAATCAGCTGAGAAAGATCTATAAGCGGGTAGATGGTATACATCTTTTCATGTTTTCTAGTTCAAAATTCAATAATTTGATAATTATCAGATATTTGTTCAGCTTATATTCCTTTATTATTTATATTTTCATATCTCTGATAATGATTGATTTAATAGTACCGCTAATGATATACAGATTTTGATCATTCTTTTAACTTGATGA
This sequence comes from Cryptolaemus montrouzieri, assembly GCA_013387265.2. Lineage (NCBI taxonomy): Eukaryota > Metazoa > Arthropoda > Insecta > Coleoptera > Coccinellidae > Cryptolaemus > Cryptolaemus montrouzieri. The sequence goes on from JABFTP020000185.1 coordinate 110,941,299, forward strand.
TATTTTCATATTTGAGGAAAAATTTTTCAAATTTTTGGTTTGGCTGCTTTAACATGCATTTTCGATTATATGGATGAGTAAGAAAAATAGACGATTATATGTCATTTACATGGACCGTCAAATCATGTATAATTGGCCAATTCACAAAAATAACTCAAGCCTATCTAAACAATATGTCCAAATGATGCGGAAGTTCCGCGACTGCCGAACCAAACATCTGCAAGATCTTTGTAATTCACTTTATAAAGTTTTAGAGAAATATTATTGTTTAAAATAGATTGTTCGTAACATAAAATTGTATTAACGTTACTTCATTAAATTCTGACGTTTTCTTAGATGCTTGAGAATGTTAGAAATCTCTTTCATTAGGATGAATCAGATTGAGTACTTCAAAGACTACTGTTTTATAACCTCTCATTTTATTTAAAGCTACAGGATAATTTTCATTTAATACTTTAGAGGATAAGGTTAATCTTGTGAAACATCATTTTAAATGATTCTATTTATGAATATTTTATTCATTAGAACTCCAAGGTTCAAGATTAATATAATATTAGAATTGGGGAAATTCCCATTCATCTTGATAAGTATTTGTGGAAATTGATGTTGTTAATTGAATTTTATTTTAGTTATTAAATTGATTTCTATATCCTTAAGTTTTGTTAACTTTATAGCTATCATTGATCAAAAATGGCAGTGTAATTGAAGAAAGAATCAGCAGATGGTAGAACAGAAAATATGAAATTTGTAGAAATTTTCAGTAATTAAAGTACTTTCACGTGTCACTGCCAATTCATTATTCGAAGTGGCACTTTATATGCTTTGGATAATATTAATTTAATCGTGTTGAAAGAATTTTCATTCAGAAATATTGTAGCAAACCAAAATATATCAATCAATTATTTTTAGATCTGTCAATTTCCCAATAAGATAGCAAAATTAATTTCAACATTTTTTGGAATGCCTACAAGCACAGAAATATGTATTCCCAAGGATTCCAACTACCCTGATTCACATAAATCAGTTATCTTGTCCTGACTGCAATAATTGCTACATTGGTCAGACTCGTCGTTCCTTCGAAATCAGATATAAAGAACTGCATTTTATGAAGATAAACAAGATTCAATATTCAAAATAGCGACTGTTTTCCTAGCATTAATAAATTGATAGTTCTATACATCACATTAGAATTGGGTAGAAAACTTAATTATCTAGAATCAGTGGAAATTTTCGAATCATTTTTTGATTACAACTTTCAGATAATGAACGACCAGATTGATCTTTGTAAATCCCAGATTTTCGATGTATTCAAATCATAGCTCCATTTCAATTGTTACCAAATACAGTCCATATATCCGGTTTTTCCAAATCCAAATAACGATCTATTCATACATATTTCATGTCACTTTCTACTTGGTTCGACGATGAACGAGAGTTCAAAACCGCGGTAACAGAGTTAATTTGATTTATTTGTTGGTTTTAGATACAGTAGAAACGATTCTATTTGGGTTTTAATTATGCTTATTTACTATATAGTAACCGCTAAATCGATACAGTGGAATAGATTTTAATGTTTTCAATAATTTCTCTTGAAAATTCTGGTTTGAACTTCGTGATTGAATTTTATATCTTTTCTTTGAAGGCAGTACCAACTAACAAAATGGTTAATAAATTAAACCGAGGAAAGTTATTCCTCAATTATCAGATGATGCTCCATGAAGAACCAGTTGTTAAGGAAAATCCGACAAGGGCCACAATAGAGTTTATGTTTCGAACTAATGAAGACACATTAGTGTCGTAAAACCATCTTTTGACATCAAAACCTTTTTATCGTGAACATTTGCGGTGAACAGTTCACCTACATTAACAGCTTTCCATAAAAAAGACAGTATAGATCCGCGTATTCAGTCTCCGGATTAGAAGAAAATATTAAAAAAACTAGAAGAACCTTATGTCCATATACAAATTACTCGTCATTGGGGCCAATATCGACAATAGTGTTGCTGAACAGAATTAGAAATCAGCTACCCCAGAAATAATTTGTATTTTGCAGATTATTGATGTTTTCATCAGAATGTTATTTGCATACTTTTGAACAATATAATTAGATTTGATGTAGAGGTAAATTAACAATTTAAGCCTTAAACCAGCCTGAAATCAATTTAAAATTCAATTCAATTCAATGAAATTTGTATTAAATACTAAACAAGAACCTAAAATTTGAACTCTAGGTTACCAACATACCCCGAATAATTTCTTTCTCAGCATATATCTTGGAAAATAATTTTTTGAATTTCTATACAATATATTGAAATCATAAGCATCATTACGAAAGTGGATAAATAGTACTAATTGCTATAACAAGTCTTCCGCACATCAGCTAAAATTTCACTGAAATCATCGTCTTTGTTAGGTACGATACCATTCTGACCAGCATCAGGATACACTTCGGAGTAGTGTGTTAGCACAGGTTCCGGCTTGATATTGGTGTTAGGCAAAATCACAGAAGTATGTTGAGCTTGGAAGTTATAAGTTGAGTTAGAATTAATATTAGGATCACCTCTATGATAATTATGATTTGAATCGATCAAACTTGAGTCACCACTACTGAATTTTAGGTATTTGTCGAACTCTCTAGTGTCTACTTCACTGTCAACATCACTCCTCTCCTCAGTTGCTGGTATATAAGTTTGGACCATACTGTTGTTTTGGTATGGGGAATATTGTTCTTCCATAGCAGGTACTTTGTAATTTTGAAGATAATCATTTTTATCCATCATATCATTTTTTAGTTGTGAAGAAAATGCCATATATGAATCCTTGTTTGGACCTTGATCAAAGCCGTAATCCTTTGTATAGTATTGCGGCATGGAAGTGCTATAGAACGACATACCACCGGTAGAATTGGCGGTAACAACTGAAGCCATATTGGTTTGACTTGTACCTAGCAATTGTTGGTCTTGACTCGTGGCTACGGGAGGGAAAAAGGTCCCAGTAACAATATGACCTTGCTCGACCGAACTCTTATTAGCACACATCACATACATCCCATTTGGCATAGGAACTGACGTTATAGGATGAGTATTTGTATAGTTCATGTTATTAGGTTGTCTGTAATTTTGTACCCTATTATAATTTTGCTGTCCCGGACTCAAATTTGGTGACATGTTGTTAATAACATTGCTCGTATGTTGAATGTTCGATAATCTTTGTTTCTCTTCGAATTGATTCTCATGTTCTAATGGAGATAATTCTGGCGTTGGAAGTGCACTGTTTTTATCGTTAGATGTATCTTTATTCTCTTGTGAGGGACTACCAGGAGTTTTCAACGAATTCTTGGGTTCTGGACTCTGAGTCGGCGAAGTATCAGGAGTATGAATCGAATATGGACTCTTCTGCGCGTAGTTTTGCTGATATCCAACGTAATTATATTGTTGGTATTCTGGGCTGTACCTTTTTTCTTGACCAAAGTCCGAAGCACTTGCACTTGCAAACTCTAAACTACCGAAGTTTGTTGATTGGGGTATATTGGGTGATAAACTAGAGTTCGGGATATATCCTGAGTAACGGGGTGACATATTTGGAAGACTAGGGCTTGGCAGGGAAGTACCAACACGAGAATTGGTACCAGCTGTAGCTCTTTGTTTGTTGTGCTTCCGTCGTCTCGGTCGGTATTTGTAATTCGGGTGTTCGGTCATGTGAATGACCCGTAGACGTTCTGCCTCTTCGACGAATGGTCGCCTGTCCTGAGGTGTTAGTGACCGCCATTTTTTCCCTGAAACAAAAGAAAAATGTCAGTTTGATAATCATGCAATGCAAAAAGAAGCTTAGAGTTGAATTTCTTGTGAAACCGAGATCATTTTCGAGAGTTTCCAAAAATTAAAAAATCATATTTATATTATAATTGTGACAGTTTGTGTGTTTGTTACTCAATCATTCAAATTACATTTGGATTACACTCAGAACACAGATAGTTTATAACATTAATGAATATATAGGAGTTTTTAGGTCTCAGTAAAAGTTGGGGTTGCCGCGTGGTTATTAAAATACGAATAACAAGAAGATTTCATTCGTTGGCGATGACGAATGTTCATGGATTTTGATATTGAAGAAAAACGGTTATCGGATACATTTTATCAAAACATATATCTCTAAGTTTGTGAATTATGTGTTGAAAGATTGTATCAGAAATTCTTCGTGTTTTGAAGCGGAAGACAGAAATTTCGAGGTATTTTGCAAAAAAAAGTTGGAAGGTTTGTATCCGATTGTCGTTTTGAAAAAATAAGTATTTCAGAATTTTTGGACAAATCACCTCTAAAGCTGCGAAATAGAGGTTGAGATGTTGAAATACGTCTAGTTTGAGTGTCGAAGGCAAGAAAATTTGAATTTGAAATGCTAACTGCACAGCAGAAAAATGTTTCATCAAACGGTACGAAATCGGGCTACATACTCGAATTGGCTCACAATTGATTTAATAATCCAAACTGATACCTGAATGTGAAATAACTGAAAGAATGAAAGGGTTAAATCTTAGCACATTTTTCCACATAAATATCAGAAATTTAAGTGTGTCGCGCTGAAACCACCCGCCTGTCGTCGTTGAGAAGGAGTGGAGTCGCTGGCTTAGGCTAGTGTACAATAATTTGTTATGTTAAGATGGTAATCGATAGAGGTTTTCATTTATATCAAAAAGTTGTTCGAATAATCTTTGATTTTATTCTTAGTTGAAGGAAGCAAATTGATACTAGATAGTTAGATCCGAATTCAATATCCCTCTCTGGATGGATTTTTCTGATTAGAAGAAAGCATTAGATACAATTCAATTATGCGCAACAGAACAAGCTCTGAAAAACCCAAAGATTGACCACCGATATACAAGTCTTATCAAAAGAACCAATAAAGTGAACATACAGAGAGGGGTGATGCAGGGTGATACACAGTCACCTAAACTTTTCATCACGGTTCTCGACGATGCGTTGAAGAGAGTAGAGTGGGGCGACAGAGGTTTAAACATCAATAGAGAAAAACTAACACACCTAATGTACGCAGATGACGTTGTTGTGCTTGGTCAGACCAAGGAAGAACTGAGTTATTAATGATATTCGTAGAACAACAGAAAGGGTGGGTTTGTAAAAGCATATTAAGAACTCGAGATTGATAAACGAATAGGAATGACCTGGGCAGCTTACTCGAAAAAAAAAGATGTGATTTAGATGCGTATTACACTACGTCTGAAAGCAGATCTCTCCAACCAGTGTAACAACCTGTAACAACATACGGCGCAGAAACGTGGGTCTTCATAAAATCCATCCTCGACAAACTAAGAGTGAACCAACGGGCGATAGAGAGAAATATCTTAGAAATCACATTAAGTGATCGTAAAATGAACAATTGGATAAGATAAATGACTGGTGTAGAGGACGTGGTGAGGAGGTCTGCAAACTTGAAATGGAAATGGGCTGGACATGTGACTAGACACCCGGAAAACTGGAGTGGAAAAATAATAAGATGGAGGCCGTGGAATCAGAAAAGAGGAAGAGGACGACCTCAAATGAGATGGAGTGATGATCTCAAAAGAACTGCAGGTCTAAATTGCTACCAGGTAGCAGAGAGTAGGGAATTGTTGAGGAGTAAAAAAGAGGCTTATACCCATAGGGTAGAAAACGGCTGACAGGGCAGGATAGTTAGATCTGCAATCCATTTGATCCTTGAAAAAACAAATTTTTAAGTCAACGGAATCGGGAAATTCGGCTGTTTAAATCGTAATCTGCTACATATTTTGATTCTCTTGACAAAGAAACCAGAAACTTCAAGGTCTTTGAAAAAAGCAATGTCGTTGATCCACAGAGATTGAAAAAATAAACTCATTCGCATTTTCTCAGAATCGCATAGGCGTATAAAGTTGAAATTAATACCATCAGAGTTGGCAATAATACTCATCAATTCCTTTAGTATATTTTTACTATTAATATACCTTGTATATTTGTATGATTGTACAGATTCAGTCCTACTGGCACTTGACGGATTTCTTCACACTCACATATACAAAATAAGTGGTCAGGAATTGCAAGAAACTATTTTCAAAAAATTCGGCGAACTCGATATGAAAAATGTGTGTGAAAATATAACAAGTTTCGAGATAGAAGATAAGCTAATTCGTGGATTGGCTAAAGGTAAGATATGAGGTTGGGAGAATTAATTCTCACAGAAACAAAAAAGAAATTATCGATGGGAATGGCCGAAGTAAGTGCAGACCGGTAGCTTCCGAAACCGAAAATGAAATAGAACTCTTATAGGATTAATTTGTTGCTCTTCTGTCTGTCTGTCATTACTCTATTTTGTGGAATACGTGTTGTTGTAGAGTTGAGATAAATACCGAAATGCCTTACAAAAATCAAAGTTTCAAGTTGAGGCAATCGAAAAATATGGCTGTTTATGTTGCATTTCGGGGCATATTTTGACACTCGATAGTGAATCAAAATCTGTAGGGTACCCGTTAATAAAGGAACATAAAATTTGGCGAGAAGCAATATCATACAATACTATCAAAATAGAAATATCTGACAACTGTAAATTAGTAGTTGCATCGCAGGAAGGCGTAAAGGTAACGAGTTGAGATTCATAGCGTGTTTTTCACACCCTATAACTACAGCATAACATTTTAGTGAATTCATAAGATCTTATTTCATCCAAAAAAACTCCTAACGCGTAGTCAACATCTAGTAAAATAGAATGAGATTTGTACGACTATATGACTTATAAAGTACCAGTAAGATAAACATTTCCGAAGCTTGCATCAAACCTCCATAAGAATGTAGTGTTCTCATAGCTCCGCCAGATGGCGCAAAATCCGTTTCAATCATTTGATTTTTTTGAATCTCTCAAATATTGAGCAACGGTATGCATCAGGTGTTTCAAGATATACATGGAGCTTAACATAATCCAACTATTGAAAATGGATTTATATATTATGTCTGATACGTTCTTGAAGTATCCTTAAATGGCAGCCAGGCAATCTGACATGACAGCGCGAAACGACAAGTCCTCCTCTAGCAATTATAAATAAGAGTCGAAAGCAATTGGTACGTATCTGGGAATTTCGCAAGTATTCCTTTCCAGATCGACGCAATTAATCAGCATAAAACACTCGGGACTCGTTTTTAATTGCACCTGACAGAAGCATGACGCTAAAATTCAACTGGTGTGACTTTCACATCAAACCCTAGGAAAATACACACATTCTGCATAGCCTAGTTTGTATTTGAACTTGGGATGCTTTTACTCGATAAAATTCCATTATCAATAATAAAAACAAGTAATGTGTTTTTTGGAATTTTACCTAATAATTATGATTCGTAACGCGTTTTACTACACTGTAGCTTCTTCAGACGAATGAATGTACAGAAAATAAGAATGAGAATATAAATATAAATGTGCTTAAGTAATTAAAAGCTTATTGGGTAGATTCTTCTTATGTGGTTATTTATGACAGGTATATCCAATAAAATTAAGGAAAAGATTGCTCCCCGAAGAGATTCAATAGAGGTGAAAGACTTAAAACGACTTGTTCATTGATGCAAAATTTCAAACTGTGGGTCGAAAGAGATGATTCGCGTAATTTGAATCTGATTTTATATTTGAAAAACCGCGTTTATGTTCAGATATTCTTATATTAAAATTTCTATGTGTTCTACCAATGTAGAAATTATCATAGTCATTGCAATTCAATCTATAAACACCTGATTTATTGTTTTTACCTGATTAGTTTTATTATTTTTATATATTTGCTTAAATTATTATTAGTTTGGAAAGCTATGTTGAAATTATTGCTACTCAAGAATGATTTCAGTTTCTCACTTGTAATGCCAACGTAGGTTAAGGTGTTGAATTTTTGTTTCAATTTATCGACAGGGTAAACTTCATTCACTGCGATTCTACTTTGTTTTTATTTAAAATATTATTTATTAGTTTGGGATTGTAACCATTATTTTGGGCTATTTGTTTAATCAAATTTAATTCTTTGTTGAAATTTTCTGGTGATAACGTTAATCAATCTATGAATAAAACTATTGAATGCTGACATTTTATGTTGATACGGATGACACGACGAGTTATGTATTATAGTATCTGTATGTGACGGCTTATGGTAAATTGCGAAAACATGTTTTCCATTTTCATTCGAAATTGTTACGTCTAAGAAATTTATCGAATTATTGCTTTCTATTTCGGTTGTGAATCCAATTTTGGATGTAATGAATTTATATGATTTTCGAAAATTTTTAACTGTCTATCTATTCCTGTGAAGCAAATAATATTATCGTGTACATAGCGATACCAGTATAAATAATATTTACTGAGTGGATGATTATAAATTAATTTCTCTAAGTTATTCATGAATATTTCTGCTAACAAAAGACTTAATGGATTGCCCATAATCAAGCCGTCTTCAATAGTATAATATTTGTTATTGAAATGGAAATAATTTTGATCTAAACAAATTTGTAATAATGAAAGAATATCTGATTTAATGATAGTATTGACATGATTCTTTTCTAATAATTCTTCAACTAAGTAGTACGTATCTTTCGGAGGAATGTTGGGAAATAGATTCTTGACATCGAAAGAAATGAGTTCGGAATTAGGTGGTATAATGGTATCTTTGATATTGGCAATTAGTTCGTATGAATTTTGTACCGAAAATTTAGATTTAAAATGCAATGTTTTATTAGAAAGTCGTTAATGAGGTGAATATTGAAAGTTTGAAATAAGGTGCCGTTACATAAGAAACAACAGGTCTAATAGGTTAGAGATAATTAGGTTTATGAATAAGTTTTATCAACGAATATAATTCGGGGAATGTGGATTGACCCCGAGTTAATGAATTTATATTTTTTTTCGTGGTCTGTAATTAATGATTTTGCTCTTTCCAAAAGGAAACTTTAGAAATCAACAAATACAAACACTCAGGTAGACTCATCAATGAACAAGTCGATTTAAGCCCTTCACCTCTATCGAACCTCTTCGGCCCAAAATAATGGTTACAATCCCAAACTAATAAATAATATTTTAAATAAAAACAAAGTAGAATCGTATTGAATGAAGTTTACCCTGTCGATAAATTAAAACAAAATTCAACACCTTAACCTACGTTGGCAGCAATCTATTCCTTAATTTTATTGGATATACCTGTCATAAATAACCTCACATAAGAAGAATCTACCCAATAGGCTTTTCCTTAATTACTTATAAATAACCACATAAGCACATTTATATTTATATTCTCATTCTTATTAAGTAAAATTCAAAAACACATTACTTGTTTTTATCCTAGTTTGTATGTTTATTTTAATCAAGTATCGGTAAGTTGAATTCCTTTAATAATTTTCACGCTTCATAAGTTATTTAAATTATATTTTGAAAATCGCTTCACATCCATATAAAAGAACATAATCGGTAATAGGAGGAAATTTCGTCATCAGCCAAATCATCTCCTATATGAATGAAAAACCATTAATATCAGATGAAGAAAATATTTTTCCACGACCATCACTGAATATAATAATTTTGAAGTCATTTTCCATTATAGCATATAAACATTCTCACTCTTGAGTTTGAATATTTATTCTAAAACATTTGACTTCTATGCGTTTTTCATGTATTTTCATTATATAATAATATAAGTAGATACGGAATGAGTATTTCGTAATTGAACCAAACGTCTTCAACTGCCATTGATTTCAAAACAGCGTCAGTGTCTGATGTAAATAACGAAATCATAATATTTATAAAACGAAATAATACACTTTTGTCACTTTTCCACAATTCATAATAAATTGTGGAAAAGTGAGAAAAGTGTCTTATTTCGTTTTACTTTGAAGATGAAATGCCATAAAATGAATAGATCATTAATACTATCAATCATAATAATTGTATTCGGAAAAAATATTGTTTGAATAAGATTATGAGTGAAAAATCGAGTGCATTAAATATGGAACCTGAAAATATTCCACCTGATATTACAAATGATGCAAATTGTACCGGGTGGGGCAACTGAAACGAAAAAAACTCAATAACTGCTAAACTATTCGTTTTTGGCGGTTTTCTAACACACGGTGATTTTATTTTACACCAACCCCCTAAGCAGGTTGCCCAAAACTCAATTTTTTGAATAAGGAAGATAGGTCGAGTGATATCTCATTGTTTAGAGTTTCGACATATTCGGAAAAAGATACAGGCGGGTTCATCAAAAGACGAGTTATTTTCAGTGATTGCAGAATCTATCGATTTTGAATGAACATTCACCGAAATACTGTTTTATTTTGCGAAAAAATAACTTTAAGCAGTGGTGCTTCCAATACACCCCCTGGGACACCCCCTCAGATGAGGGTGTCAACCCCTCAAATCTTCGAATTGATCAGTCAGTCCGAGTTATAGCTCATTCGAACTATTTAGAATTATCTGATTACAGTGAACGAATTTCTTTTGACTAACCAGCCAGTATCTTCTTCCGAATATGTCAAAACTCAAAAATTATTACACATTTGCATTGAGAATCAAAAGAGCTTTCCAGTGAGGTATCACTCGACCTATCTTCCTCATTCAAAAAATTGAGTTTTGTGCACACCTGCTTAGGGGGTTGATGTAAAACAAAATCACCATGTGTTAAAAGATGTCCCCCTTCAGCCAAAAATTGACCTGTTTCTGCTTTTTGTCCAAAAACGAATAGTTCAAGCAGTTATTGAATCTGTTTCGTTTTAGTTGCCCCACTCAGTATAATCTAGAACCTGCTACGCAAAGATTAAAATTTGAATGCGAAAGGTTTCATGCACTGTTCAGAGATTGGCAACAGGAAAATATAACGAACACCTTTTCTGAAAATTTTATGATCTATGTGCTTTTTTTGATGATTTATTATCTATGAAAATTTATTCAATCCTAAAAGTAACAATGAATGTGAGACACGCATACACAATTAATTGTCGTATGTAAAAAGCCTCTAACAGCATGGTATCCAAGGTTGAAATTAAACTAACCCAAGTTATCAATAAATTCGAAGATTTGTGGGGTTGACACTCTCATCTGAGGGTGTGTAATGAAAGCAACACTGCTTAAAGTTATTTTTTCCCAAGATACAACAGTATTTCGGTGAATGTTCATTCGTAATCAACAGATTTTGCTATCACTGAAAATAACTCGTCTTTTGACGTACCAGCCTGTATCTTCTTCCGAATATATCAAAACTCAAAAATTATTACACATTTGTATTGAGAATCAAAAGAGCTTTCCAGTGAGGTATCACTCGACCTATCTTCCTCATTCAAAAAATTGAGTTTTGTGCACACCTGCTTAGGGGGTTGATGTAAAATAAAATCACCGTGTGTTAAAAGATGTTCCCCTTCAGCCAAAAATTGACTTCTTTCTGTTTTTTGTCCGGAAACGAATAGTTTAAGCAGTTATTAAGTATTTTTCGTTTTAGTTGCCCCACCCGGTATAATCTAGAACCTGCTACCGCAAACATCAAAATATGAGTACGAATAGTTTTATGCACTGTTCAGAGATTGACAACAAAAAAAAATTACGAATACCTTTTCTGAAAATTTTATAATTTATGTGCCTTTTTGGTGATTTATTATCTATGGAAAATTTATTCAATCCTAAAAGCAACAATGAATGTCACACGATATCAATATTTCAAAATAAAAAATTTAAAAATATGTTAAAACATCTGAAAATTTTATAGCTGAGAAATCGAAGATTTATGCAGAAGAAAATGTTAAATAATATTCAGAAGGTCCAGACGAGATATATTTAGCTACAGAGGGAAAAAAATTTCAATTGAAAAAACAATTTTAATCAAATTCAGTTTATATTCATAGGTCGCCGTTGTGTTTTAGGGGTGTTGAGGTTCGCAGGAGTATCAATACTTAACCGTTGATTTCCTTTTAAAGTGTATTGATTTAAGGTTGTTTTATGCTCGATGCACTTAATTTATTTGAGTTATGTTGAGTTTGTTTTGAATAAAGTTGAAACACTGTTGTACTAACTTATTTTAATTTGCTTTTGATTTTATACGTTATTACAATAACAGACTTGTCTTCTCTCTATACACAACTCACTATATAATATGTACACTTATACTAACTAAAGTTGGTCTTAACATTCAGGAAGGGATGCACAGATTTCATTGGTCTTCAGTAATGAATCATAAATTTTCGGAAATTTCACCGACAAGTGGTTGAATCTAAAACTAGATACCTGGGCAAACCCAGTAATAATATCACATCCAGCTCATTGTACAAAGATGGCAAAGGGACGGTTTATTGAATTAAATGATAAATTTTATGGTTTTTGAAATAAATTATAAATTTCGAGATTATCATCTGTGAATCCCATCTGTGTCGAGCTTATGCTACTTTCTAACATTAAAACTTCCGACATTAAAGATTTGGATTCTACAATGCTAATTGCAATTCCTAATACAAAAACTAAAAAACCAAGACAGTTTATAATCACTGGTGATTTTTATAATATCGTAAAGAAATATTGGGTTCTGAGACCTTGTAATACTTCCTCAGATAGTTTTCTTTGAAGGGAATATAATGAAAATCTTATTCGAATATTACAAGATTTCCTAGATGGTTTTTCTCCGGAAGAACGAAGAGAAATCTACTTCCAACAAGATAGTGCTGTTCCTTACACATTTGAATGTGAACTGGCCCTACAAATAATTTAGGTGATTAATGGATGAGGACAATGGGTGGCCAGCCCACTTCCCCCCTGGATTTTGGCTTTGGAGTTACCCACAGGATTGAGTTTACCGCATTTCACCAGAAAATTTGTATTTGTTGAAAGTAGAAATAAGAATTGTCTGATTAGAAATTCCGATTGCACCCTTGGCGTCTATTAACAATTATCAAAAAATTTTTTCATTTGGATGTTTTCGGTTTATTGAAACAGATGTCTCCATTTTCTTTTTTCGAGTATGGTAAACCTGAGGCGCTTTGGTTCATCACGATCTAGAGATGATTCCAAATCAAAATGCTCGAACATTTTCTGTTAGATTGAATATAAGCTTGCAATATGTCTGTATTCACTGGATTTTTGTCTTCGATATTTGATCCCCTGTTCAAAAGATTCTGAAAGAAACAGCAACAAGAATCAGCTGGTAGGTCTTCAATAGTTGCGAATGAGCTCAATTATAACTCTATGTGCTTTTCAAACGTATTTCGCCAAAGAGCTTACTTCACGATTTATCAAAATCTTTTGTTTGTAGAGTCTCTTTTTATTCAAAATACAAAATGATGTGTTATTCGAACTGTAATAATGACCTAAACATTTTCTAGAACAGAAAAATGTTATGACAAACTCAAATTATCGTCCATCCTTTGAATTACATCCATGAATTGGAAATGTGAATCTTCTTCCGAAATTGGTCGATAATGCCTTTTTCTCGGAAAATAAGCAGTTTCATTTCCAACTTCGTTTATTCATGATTGAAAGAATAAACCTGTTCAGCATGGAAAGCACAAAAAACCTCTTCGTGCATGTTGTGAACAAGGAGGTGAGATAGTAGATCATATCTAGGGCCAGCACTTATGAATGAGCTATATCATCAATTAAATAAAACATGTTTGCTGTTTGATGAGTTATTTTGCTTACCAGAACTCTTGGGTATAAACGATGCCAACTCTGAACCGACACTTCATTTCCATGTGTGCAATGAGTAAATCTATGACTGGCAAATCAAGTAATACGTTAGGGACATCGGAAGGTATAACCCTAGTGATTCGAAAGCACTTACACTATTCATTTGATTTTTTACAGTAGTTTGGTTCACTTTTGACCATCAACCCATTCCAAGATATGATGTCATTGATCGAACAATTGCCGTTAAAATGGAGGTGGTCATTTTGAGTGTTAATCCATATGATCTTTGTATGAAAACTTGCAGTTCTTTGCTTGAGATTTTCTCTTCTCGGAGAACTTCCTCTTATGATGCACGGCCAACAAATTGCATCCAAAGATTCGATGCAACTTCTCGGAATAACGGTCAACTCCGGGTTTTACTGGCATGAACATGTATCGGCAATAGCTAAGTCGGCATCAGCTACACTTAGTTTTCTTTTCAGAGCAAAGCGATACTTCACGTCTTCTCAGCTGTTGCTCCTATATAAGGCGCAGATTCGTCCTGCTTTGGAATATTGTTCCCATGTATGGAGATTTGCACCCAAACATTCGTTGCGGATGTTGGATAGTGTGCAAAAACGGACTGTGCGCCTCATCGACCACCCAGAGATCACCCGCGATCTCCAACTGCTGGCTCTCAGAAGACAAGTTGCTGACCTTTCTCCTCTTTACAAATACTTCCACGGAAGATGCTCCAAGAAGCTGAAAGACCTTGTTCCGGGAAAACTCATATGTTTTGCCGCAACACTAGGCTGGCAAGGAGTTCTCATCATAGGGCGGTACATGTAAAGACCCCTCGAACCTCTCTGTATAAGGATTCCTTCGTTTACAGTGCCGGTGAGCAGTGGAACTCGCTTCCGTCCAATGTCTTTCCAACATCCTACGATTTGGCCCTCTTCAAGAAGCGAGTAAGCAGACACCTCAATTCTTCCCAGGTGTCCTCTCATGTGGTGTAACAGGTTCGCCTATTCCTGGGAAGCGCGCATAAAAAATGACATTTTTCCGTAAGATTCAAAGATCATAAAGCATCACATTTACCAGTGAACGGCAGATGCTATTATTGGATTAACTTAATTAGTTTCAAATGGGGTACCGTAAGCTTCAGCTCACATTTCTAAACTAAAGATACAAAAGTCAAATATATAGTATATAACAGATCTTCAATAATTTATGGATTGCACACTGAAAAATACCCGACCTGGTTTCGCCACTAATTAGGAGAAACATTCTGCAATAATTTGCGACTAACTACCACCATGTGTGGCACGGCCGATAAGAGTCTTTGCAACAGGTGGCCTGCGATCTATAAGGTTTAGGTTCGAATTCTCTGAAAATTACGAAAATGAGAGCATTTGTCATTTAATTATCCTTTCCGCGTGAAATGTACTTCCCTGTCACGCTATATCGAACGAAATATAGACATTCAATAAATCCACCGATACCCAAAGGCGTAGATAAATTGATTTCAAATCCCATAATTCATCGTCAAAAGGTCCAGAATAGATTATTAGAAGCGTATAATGGTTATTAGCCGTTAATTTAAAATTTTATGCAACAAAATATACCTTACGTACACTGATATACCTACACGGGGCTCGTGCGGTGAGATAGAACGATAGATAGCTGGCTAAACATTCTATAAACTTCATAAATAAGTTCACAGAATGCGCCTTCAAGATAGACTGGGTACCTTCGGTCATGATTAATTATTGGGAGGCGGGATTGGTGATTGACAATGCGATTGCAGAGCTGCGGGTGGTCATTGGGCCAACTATAAACGACGGAGAGAGAACGGGGTTAGGAATCTATAGCCATGCATAACTTGGTGATTTTTTTTGTTGGCTAACAATCGAAAACTATCTATGGGACTGTGGTAGATGATAGTAAACGTGAACTGATTTCTCTATTTTATCTTCGAGTTCTTGATAGATTGGAAGTTATTAAAGTATATACCTTAAAGGCGTCATGAGATTTTGAAGGTATGTACTGGTAAGATACTTATAAAACTTGGTATATTTTTATTAATACTTTTTAGCACTTCGAACAACGTTGAACACAATTTCATTCATAATTTATGCATCTCGTTGCAGGTATAATAAGTAATAAGAAAGTGGCGAATATTGAATAATTCAGATTAGCATCAATTAAAATCTTGAACGATGTTTGATTGTACTGCCATTTGTTCAGTAATAGATTAAATCACAGGCCTTCTATCAAATATTTGAGGAATCTGTAAGAAATCCTCGTTTGTAACTCAATGGCATTGTATTTACATAAAAAATATATGTGGCTAATATTCAATGCGAAGCTTTCTGCTGAACTAAGTTTTTCGTTTTGTTGCGTATTGAAACAAAGGTAATTCCGACGCGCTAATACGCGACCTACAGCTGTCCATGTGTGGTGAAATATGTCATATTGACATCGATTATCAAATGTATAGGGAATTCCAGCTGTTTGCGATTAAATGGAAAATAGTTGGTTGGAACCGTCAGGAACCCACTTTGTACATTCCCTTGATAATCAAACGGTTTTCTTCAAAATGACTGAATGTACAGTTTCCAACATACTGTTCTCATCATTCTTGGATGAAAAAAAACACTTTTCATAGATCAAAATTTTGTTTTTTTTCAGGAATATGTTTTATGGAGTTTGAATACTAGAGGAAAAGGGTACGTCAAATTCTTGAAAATTTGAATACCTTCACGTTGAAGAGTTGGAACGAAAAGATATATCGACGGTCAATATTCAAGCGATATTGAAGAAATCAAACTTCTTTGATCTGTATTGTTTATATTGAGAATACTGATATTATCAATATGATTGTATTCAGTGCCGAACATTTCAGATAAATTTTCGCAAGTTCCGAATTCCATTTCTTGAGATGTTTTTCGCTTATTTACATTGAAGAGAATGGGTATGAGAAATATAATCATATTACTGAAAATAATTCAATATTATGAATAATAAGAGATAAACGGAACGAATCTATCAGCAACTGAATGTTTACAACAATACTCTTCTAAGGTGGATATGACATTATATCACTGTTTTATTCCAAATGTAATAAGAAAGTTATTGAAAGTGTTGGAAAAATTGATAATTATTTCTACATCGAAGAAAGGAAATAACTGAAAAATAATGAATCGATTCACAGATTTCAGGTATGGAAATTAGAGGTTTGTTGAGTTATAGAAAAGATAGATAGATTACATGAACTTGCATTTCAAGATTAAAAATTCTGGTTTCGACATACATAGATAGTAAATTGATTATTGTTAATCTAGTGTAGAAAATTAAAATTAATTTTTAAGAATGATTGTTTAGATTTATAGAATAGTTTGTATTGTATTGATCATTCTATATTTCAAAAAGTTGTAGGGTTGCCCGGACGAGATTCTTTTTTAACAAACTACCGACCGATTGCTCTTTTATCGGTGTTTTCAAAAAATTTCGAACAAATTATGCTCAAACGGATAGTGAACATGGTTTTCATGCTGAAAGATTCACATAAACCGCTTTATACTCCATTCTAGACACTGTGTACAAGGGACTGGATAAGGGCGAGAGGGTGATGGCATTGTTCGTTGACCTTACCAAGGCATTCGATTGTGTGGATCACCAGATCCTCATAAAGAAAATTCAACCATATGGAATCAGAGGAAAGTGCTATAATCTATTGAAGCAATATCTCCAAAATCGTAAGCAATATATCTTTCATGAGGGTCAGTGCTATACGCAGTTGGATGTCGAGGTTGGTGTACCAGAAGGGACCTTTCTCGTTCTTAATGTACATTGATGATGTTTCCGATGGCTTAACGTCATACCACTTATCATGCAAGACCGACGACAGTGAGATGAGGAATCATTTGTCACACAACCTACAAATGTTGTTAAAATACTTTTGCGAAAGCAAGCTCATTTTGAACCCAGATAAAACTTACATGATGCAGTTTCATCCTCAGGGTAATAACTATATGAAATGCCAATGTATTGCAATGAATAATTAGAGGATCCAGCAGGTTACCTCTTTCAAGTTACAGGGTATCTATATAGATGTCATCGAATCGGAAGAAGCACATCGATTATGTGTGTGGTAGATGCGCTAGTACCTGTTATACTCCACTCAGACTCAAACAAATTTCTAGAAAAAAGGTTGTCAAATTGTATTATTTCTCTAATCTCCAACCCATCATTTGCTACGGTTTAGCATTATGGGGAAGCTCATCTGCTGCACTATGGGCATTTCTGTAAAAAAAAGCGATTCGCTACATGTCTTGTGAAACAACTTTCATAAAAGAGGGCATAATGACCTTACCGTCATTATTCATTTTTGAAATTTTGAAGTTCACCAACTAGAATATGAGGTCTTTTAGGCTTCAGAATTAGTATCACGCATATAATACAAGATTCGGTGCCGATTTCCAATTCGACCAACTTGGACCTCTACAAAAAGAATCCATATTGCATAGGTGCTGTTCTATTCAATAAATTACCGTTAATATAAGAATTTTAGATTTTAAGCCATTTGTAAGACTCATCCAAAATCCCTGGTTAACCAACAATCTTCGATATATGATGAAATTGAGAAACCATGACATGAGTAAATATGAGAGAACAAAGGACCCAATTGATCTGGCAAATTACAGGCGGCTAAGGAATATGGTTACAAATGCTTTACGCGCTGAGAAGAGTGGGTATTTGGAACATCAGACGGTAGCGCAAAATACTGAGCTCCTATGAAAGGCGGTTAGGAACTTGGGCATTAAAAATGATCATGGCAAGAAAGAGATTCCTCACTCTCTCAGGAACTGTTGTGAAGTTAACTCCTACATCGGACAGAGAAATGCTTGTGGGACCGCATCGGAGTTCTACAGCACACATGAATACAATCCGAATTCGAAGTTCCGTTTTCGTTTGGCGACGGTTGATGAAGTTTCACAGTTGATCATGAAACTAAAGTTGAATGCTTGTCATTGGTGAGGCCTCTGCCCAAGGTGAAGGATCCCACAAACTATGGTGATCTTCGTCCCATCAGCATCCTTCTCTCAATGTCTGAAGTTCTGGAGAAATTCATTGTGGTCCAGATAAATGATTATTTGTTGGAAAATAAAAATATAACACCGATGCAGTCTGGATTCCGTAGGGGCCACAGCACGGCAACCTTGCTTCTGGATGTGGTTGATGATAATGTTGGGTCCGCTGATTGTGGTATGATCGCGGCGCTTGTCCTCTTAGATTTTTCGAAAGCTTTCGACATAGTTGATCAGCGATTACTATGTGCAAAATTGAAGTATTTTGGTTTCGTTGTGACTGAGTTACAGTTTGTTGAGTCATATTTGGACAATCGTTCCCAGGTGGTAGTTATGTACAATGACCGTTCGGACGCCATTCCTGTGACGTCTGGGGTGCTGCAGGGATCTGTGCTGGGGCCCGTACTCTTTCTTCCTTACACTGCAGTTATTTTTCAAGAAATTGATTCGTGTAAGGCTCGTGCTTTTGCGGATGACACTCAGGTTTTTTACAGCTTTGACGCTTTTTATACTTGGAAAAAAAAGTTCTAAAACAAAATACAACAGCTTAACTTATATTGATAATCCTAGTCTAAAATTAAAATCATTTCTCCCGCATTATAATTTCAATATAGCATTCCGAACTGATAATTCTTTAGGCCGACATATCAATAACTGCAAATCTAAAATTCATAAAAGTAATAAATCCGGTGTTTATAAACTGTCTTGCGGGGATTGTAATAAAATTTATATTGGTAGAACTTTCCGAAATTTCAAAGTTAGATTATACGAGCACAAACGCAGTTTTAATTATCATAAATCAGATTCCCATTATTCTAATCACTTACTTGAAGAAAACCATAATTTTAATGATAATTTCAAAATTTTACACAATGAAAATAACAGACAAAAACTCAAGCTATTGGAAATTTTAAAGATCAACAAAGAAAAGAATTCAGGTAGGTTACTTAATAGTCAATTAGATCTAAATCCTTCTCCTTTACTCAATCTTTTCAATTCATAAAGTAAGCAACTCCGATGGGTTTTCCAACATACCTCTTGGACCTATTGTAATATTAAGTAGGAAATAAGACTAATATATAAGGATTACTCTGTTCATTAGTTTGTATCTATCTGATGAAGCCACAGTGTGGTGAAACCGGTCATAGTTTTGTTAATATAGTGAAAATCTAAATATTTTAGTTTTATTTCATGTTCTAAGAAGTAATAATGAAATATCATGAAACACTGATGAAGTGCTATACCAGGGTTCTTATTACATATATCAATAGTATTACGGCAACAGAATTGAAAATTGTATCAGCTGCATTTTATTGTAGCTATGGTATAGAATTATTTTCGAAACAATTCCACCAAAATTTCATAAAACTTCAACTTTTGAATTTTGTTTACGTCATGACCGTTCGGCTGTTGAGTAAGGTCAACGTTAAATATTTCTATAAGTTTTGTAGCGGTCAAAATATAGCTTGTAACTATGTTCTTCTGTAGATATTCAATGGATTTCTTTAAGAAAGCTAATAAAGCTTCGTATAATTCAAATAAGAATGACTATGAATAGTTTGTTCCTTCGGTCGGATGGTGCGGTACGTTGAATATATTTCAATTAACCACCCATGTCCAATTTCGGCCCGGACAATGTTTAGTAAACAGCATTTGCATCGTCTTCATCCATCACGCCACCGTCATATTTCCTCATTAACGAGATTCACCGATAAAATATGGTTTTTCTCACTTTTTGTCCCCTATCTTTGAGGCTTTTCGACTCTCAATAGCCCACGCGATGCCCCTCACCATTTAATTTGAATATATTGTGACGGTGTCTAACAATAAATTCATTTTATTGGGTATTTTATTAATAGCTGTCAGTATCTGGTATAGGACCTGAAATGTATACAATATGGCGTCATTGTCATGCAAAATTTCATGATGGTTCCACTCGGTACTCTGTTAATTTACAATTTGTTTTCGTATAAAGAGTGCCAAGAACCTGTTGGAGGTAGGTCTGTGAAGTCAGTTAGTCATCGTTATAGTTTGGTATTTATTAAATTATCACTGACATGTTTAAAAGCGATTCGGTTGTTGAATAACATCGGTTTCACCCACGTGAGTCAATGTCGTTCCTCACGAATGAACCGCTGTGTCGAGAATCGATTCCAACAAATAATAGCCTGATTAAAGGATGTGTCGGCCAATTAGACTAGGGTGTCTACTATGACTATTCAAGAGGACATTTTCTCTGAAAATTTCTCTTTAAAAACATGGCATTATTTCTTAGAATAAAGATAAGTTGCTCTCATTGAAACAGTTCTCAAATATTTCAGATCTTCAGCGTTCACGAATTTCTGTTCAGCATTTGCCTTTCAATTTTTGGATATCGTCGCCAACACACCGAATTAAGACATATAATCACAATATATGTTGATGTGTGAATAATATCAGTATGTGCTCACACGATAGAAAAAAATGAATTTGTTTCATATTTACCCCATAATTCAGGTAAGTTTTTGAGGACTACACTAGAAAAAGAACAAGATCAAATTTTAGAGATTTGGATAGGTTTAGGACTCATAAACCAAAACCTTTTCGTTAAGCCCTAACTGAAACCAAAGTAAGGTTATCATTTGTTGGTTAAAACATTTTTCTATTATACAATTTAGTCTACTTAGTATTTCAAGTACTCTTTGAAATTAAGCCTCTTTATTGTTTCAAGTGTTCATTTCCTGGAATTCTGGAAATTAATCGAATTTTATCCGAGAATGTTGATGTTGATTTGTACTACTTAATGTCATCGAAGACGGCATTCAATGGTCTAGCCTAATATAGCGCGTACTTTTGGAAAAAATGTAGTTGTTCGTCTTGAAAAATGTCAGATGTAGGTCAATGTATTTCTAACAATGAAGAAGCTCTATCTTTCTACCATAATGCAAATACGAAAACTACGCTGTATAATTTGAGATGACCTGAAACTACAGACATGATGGATGGCAACATTGCATTATTAAAAACCCTCGTCCTTTATTAGTAAAGGTCTGATTTCACTCGAGTCGCCGAGCCTACATACTGAATGTGATAATGACTACGAGGGTGGTCTGAGAAGTTTCCGACCTAACAAAGATACAAGATATCTTTTTTTTTCAACATAGTCTCCTTGTAACTCTACACATTTTTCTCAGCAATGTATTCATATCTGAGACCCGTCCAAATAGAACTCAGTGTATTTGTCTGCAAAAGAGTGGTTCACGAAGGCGATTGCCTTTTTATTTGACGAATATCTCTATTCTCCGAGAGAGAACAAAACGAAGTCGCATGAGGCTAGATCTGGTGAGTAAGGCAGTTCAAACCGTAATTCGTGGATTTTCGTCATGGTAACCGCTAAGGTGTGAGACGGTGCATTGTCTTGGTGAAACAGGATTTTTCTTTCTGTGAATGTGGCCGTTTTTCCTTGAGTTCTGCTTTTAGCTTGTTCCACCTTTTCAGTCAACTGTTTGGACTATATTTTTGTTTCTGGCATATCCAAGTTTCATCTACAGAAATTTATCGACGCCAAAACTCAAATTCATTGCGCCTCTACTGCGCAAACAGAGCCTTGAAAATGTTTATTCAAACACGTTTTTGATCTAATGTGAGCAAACGCGGCACCGAACGCGCGGTAAGTTTTATCAGGTATATATGTTGATACAATATGAGACAAACATGTTTTTTCAAGATATACGTAACCTCTCTCATCTCTCAGTTTAATTTGGTGGTCGTCTAGCACCATTTCGTGAATTATGGCGATATTATCGTCGGCCGTAGCAGTTTTTTGGACATATCGACCGTTCACTGTTTCCCAAGCACTTACAATCATGTTTAAATTCAGCTCTCCCAAAATTTCACAAACAATGTTATTGTCGGTAGTAATAGTTTTTGGACGTCCTGAACGTTCAACGTCTCCTAGGCTGTTGCAGCTATGTTCAAATACAGCTTCCCAAAATCTCGTTACGGTAAATGATGGTGCAGAGTCGCCATACACAGAATCCAACTCATCATTAATTTGCATAGGCGTATTGTCTTTCAAAAACAAATATTCAATTACAACTCGATACTCCATTTTGTCCATTCACACAAATACTGATATCAACTCACTCAAACGACTATTCCATAACAACTGCTTGTTACTGAAACTTTGATGAGTAATTATCAACATGTGAACAATGAGAATTCACCAGCTTTCATCTAAGAGTGCTGTCATAGTCGAAAAATTTTCCGACCTTCCTCAATCATAATCAAGTAATCCAGAGAGTATATGCGCGTCATTAATTAGTACGATTACAAAGATGATTTTATTGAAGAACAAAGTCTTGAACGATAGTAACAAGCAAGTCGTGATGAAAGTCCAAAAACTGTTAGTTCTTGGGTGTCCTCTATGCTGAATGATTTTTAAGAAGCAGAGCTAGAAGAATCTCTCGAGAAATGTCATCGTATTTTATCTGAATTTGTAATAGGTGATGAAACATACGTTCCATTATTTGAAGAGAAAGAGAGAGAGACGTGTATGGATTCACAAAGATGACCCAACCACAACCAATGTGGAAAAGTTATTATCTATCAAAAACTTTATACATGGACTTTTCTTTCACAGTACAGGATTAGTGAAAGCAATTAAGCTTGAAAATGAACGTACACTGATAGCCAACTGGTACACCAAAAAATGTTTACATACTTGAATCAGTCGGAATTCGAGGGATAATGTTACATCACGACATGGCAACGTCACACATGCCACAGCAAGCGGTTGATTTTTAACGTGAACATCAGGTGAAAGTCATTCCATATACTCCCTAGTCGCCTGATTGGTCATTTGGGATTTCGGGATTTCACAGCAAAATATTTACTTCGTCCACGATTCATGACGGAGAAGGTGATAGATGAGACAATGCATCACTTCTTCATGAGCCCTCCCAAAGACGACTAGCTGCAAGTCTTTCAGTTGTGGAAGCTTCGGTTACAAAAGTGCATTGATGTAAGTGGTGATTAATCAGAATATAAAAAAACCAATTTGCACCATATGCCTCGTGTACTTCTTGAATGTAAGAAAATACAGCGTAGCCTTCATACTGCAACAATTCATGACTAAATAGATATTGCACCTAAACCGTACGCCTCTTCTACGTTTTGAAGGCCATAATCTAAACACAATTAGTATTTTTTCTATAAATAATTGAATATCTCTAAAACAATGAGTGTAAGGGGTGTGTATGTTTACTGGAGTATAGAAAAGTAAGTAGGAAGATCGCTGAAGAACATGCAGAGTGCTTTATTTAAAATAACAAAGTAACGTCCCAGTGAAATAAATCACCTGGTAGAATCAAAAATGTAGTCCTTAAATGCTCCGTGTTCTCTGGAATACATTTTTGTGTTCAACATTATTTTCTATTGATGATAAAGGAGATATAAGGGAGAAAGCCCGTAGATGCAACACTCGGTATATATGTCGTGAAGTGAAAGCAATGTCAGCTAAGAAGTGGCGAATTACCGATGACATAGTTTTCATGATATTCAATACATGTATTTGGTTGAAGCAAAAGATTTTATAAATAATATGACGGTTCAAAATTCTTCTCCAAAAAAATTAATAGAACTAAGCTGAATCGACCAAATTCATTCATTAGTTATGTGTAGCTTCCATCCACAAAATCAATGAGCTTCGTATGTATTTGTTGTTTTGAAATCGGCCAGAGAAGATTGATTGATGTAATAGAACAACAGGCGGTCTGGTTAATACTCTGTGCACGGCAAGACGTCACCTCAGTTAGGTAGCCTGACTGCGGGTGATCGCACCAGTCTGCCACGAAAAACGGGCTTAATCGTAAAAAACTTTGTCGTTTACGAGATGAAATTTCGTGTTTGGCTTAAATTATTTGTGATTACGTGGTGTACAACTTAATCTACCAATCTATTAGAAAAAGGCTTGAAACAATCCAAGTATTCGGTTTTATTGGTCGTAATTTCTAAGCCATTAGCATATTTGGACTTGAGATAGAAGTTTTCTATTTTTTCATGAATAATAATTCCCATTCTCTAACACTCTGCTGGATTTAATTTTTCTTATAGTTTCAGTGAGTATCTAATGATTGTTCAGATGTAGTATTCTTACAACATTTATATCAACGAATCTAAAGGACATTGAACACGATTTCGAAAATTTATATATATATATATATATATATATATATATATATATATATATATATATATATATATATATATATATATATATATATATAATTTGTGAAAACGAAGAACACAAACTTTATTTTGATAAAACAATTACATGGAACAGAGCTGTAAAACACAATAGACCTGATATCATTCTTCTTACTGATAAACAGAATCAAATAACATATATAACATACACACACACGAGACACATAATATACAAAATAAATACAATGAAAAATTTCTAAATTCATTATGCTTGCCGACGAGATTAGAAAATGTGGAAAATGAAAAAATATTTATTCTACCCTACCCTAGTCTATACTGCTCAGAATCTCATTTCATATTTTATTTATTTGTATATATTAACATAATATAATTAGCTAACAATTTCATCATATTCAAAGCAGTATTCTATTCGCTCGTTCATCACTTCACACAAAAAAACTATGAATGAATAACATTCAGTGTTACTTGACCAATGTCCGTACACTGGATTTTTCCGGGGAGAAAGCCTCTGACACTACTCGTTGGTACATTGCTGTCAATTTAACGTTATCCTAATCTATGATGATTCCAGGATATTGAGTGCATGAACAGATATATGGGCAACTCATCGGAGTTTCATATATATATATATATATATATATATATATATATATATATATATATATATATATATATATATATATTTTTCACTCAAACAATGTTGTACAATATTTGACTCCATACAAAGCAACCAATGTCTTACCTCCACAAGACATTTTCATCGTGTATTTCTTAGAATTAGCAGATATTTATACTCTTATCGCACGAGAACAAAAACAGAAACGGAAAGATATTTGGTTCATGAGATTTTAAGGTGCATATCATAGTATTTCAAGGAGAATTCCATCAGTTAACAAACAAATTGAGATATTCAAAATTTTCAGCTATACTAGAATAAGGGAAGAACCTTCTAAATCGTCCGGCTCGGTCCAGATATGACCAAGACTGAATAGAACAGATCTCGATTTATTTGTTGCTGCTACTACTAAAGAATCACCCATTTGAGGGTTTTCATATAAATACATATATTTTGTTTCGGACACAAAACAACTACTGATGAAAAGTTGCTCGAGGGAGATAGACCGTTTACCCTTAATATTGTTGATACGCTATCTTGAATTCAGAGTCAGCCATCTACATAATTATTGATTCTTCTTCAAACTGTATACATTCTAATACGACACGAAAAACATCCAAAAAAATTGTAGTGTTAATTAGAAAGCGAAAAAGATTTCTCATGGAGCCTTGAGGTATACCAGAAAAGATAGGCACTATTTAACAGTTTGTTAGTAAAAGGAAGTTGGCTCAACCAATGTATTTCGATTTTTAGGGTTCTCTTATACTGTGAGTTTATAGTAAACTCTTGATAAAGAGAATAATATTCCATACCGCTATATGTTTATATCTCTCTGTTAAAATTAGAAAGAGTCCTAGAGCTCCAGCAGTATTGAGTGAATGCAGTAAGTGGAATGAACTTTTTTGCTTCTTCTAGTAGAATCGTCACGAGTTATCCGATTTTCTTCAGATTAAATGAGCATGACATGTTGCTAGTTAGCATCCAGCTGATAATTATAAGATCTTTCATATCTCAAAGAAGGACTTCTATCAGACCTAGTAGAGCTATGGAGAATCTCTATTCCAAGATCTCTTCCTAGAGCTGCATCTTTGTCTTATTAAGCTCATCTTGACTTGGCGACTATCACAATAACTCTTCGATCATTTGACTTCGAAACTCAAGGCGTGATCGGAAAGTATTTGTTGAGCTGGTGATAGTTCAACAAAATAATTATATTACCATAGTGATGATGCACTTCCTCCATAACCTATGTTAATTATGAATACATAGATACAATAGACGATATTGCTAAACACCATTGTCATACATTTTCCGTTTCACGTCACAAAATTCGATGCTCGCGATTATTGACCCTAAATCAGAAACGATAAACCACAGAGATGCATCGTTTTGGGCATACATTGACGAAATAGGCGAATAATTAAGATTCACAACGTTAAGTTGTTGGGCCGGCCGCCTGCGACATGATTGGGATGCAAAGAGTGTATACGTTAGCACGTGTCGGCCCGCCTGGTCGGACTTAGGTGCGGCTCTTAAGTATTGGTAATGTCAGGGTCCCCCCGGTCCCCAAACAACCGATATAATTTGTTATGTTAAGATCCTGAATATTAATAGTTTGAGTTATATCTAGAATAAGTTGGCAATTAGTTATTTGCTTTTTAGTAGATCCCGTTGATATAAGCAGCATTTGTTTCCGTATGCAAAAACTAAGGAATTTCCGATAACGCTGGAAAATTTTGAGTGTAGCGTCTTAGACAATGAAAAAGTTTGCCAATGTGTTTAGTAGTTATGTGAATAAATGATTACCATCGGTTTACAATTGAAGGACTGTTTGACGCCTAGGCGCTGTTGTTTCGGAATTTTGTTCAAGGCAAAAACCAAATATAAAGGAGACATCTTAGAATTTGGGAAAAACGATATATCAGGTTCTTGGATATTCAGCAAATGGATATCCCATGACGCATCGGTATCTCGATGAGTTGTTGATAATTATATAATTCGGATCACGCAGAAAAAAAGTTTCCCGTGTTTTGCGAATCGAAATTACAGGAACCATTGAGCTTCGTAAAAACCGTTATTTCTAGTGGATTTGGCTGTTGGTGAACAATGTCCGAATCAATAAGAAACTGCTAGAATTTGCTATGAGGAAGGATTCGTTATCGTCCCAAACAGAGACTTACGAAACATCTGAAATGCGTTTTTTCTTGAATTGAATTTATAGTATTTGTTGAAGATATAGAGGAAGTGTTTCATAGGAATCAATTCAATCCAAAAGCCACTTCCATGTTCACTTGCACTATGTTTCATTCTCAAAAAACTAACCGTTTGATATATTCTACCATGAAACAGAAAAGTCTGAGTCCTCCATCAGGAATGAAGTTTCTTGTGTTACTAACCTAACCAGAAATGTAAATCTGTATTCTTTTCAACCGAAATAGTATAAGACGAAATCAGATCGAATTTTTTTTTCAATATTTGGGGAAAATTGAAAATTCGATACAAAATGTGCCATAACAGTTTGGTTGTTGGATTTTATTTTCCGTTTTCTCACATTCTGATAAAATATGTTTGATCCTTTGTTAAAAAAATTTGAAGTCATCGACGTTTTCTTCAAATAGTTATGTATCAATGGAAAGTTCTTGTTTCACTCTGTACGCTCACAAATTCTGTGCGACCTTGTCGTGCTGTTAAATGTGATTCCAGTAAAGAAATCACTATTTCTTGTTCCCGGTAGCTTATTGTCTAAAAATGAAACGAATGAACTAACGAGTACAATTATGAAGTCAAAATGATGTAATGGCGATACATGTTGGGCAAGAAAAAAATATCACAATGT
This sequence comes from Cryptolaemus montrouzieri, assembly GCA_013387265.2. Lineage (NCBI taxonomy): Eukaryota > Metazoa > Arthropoda > Insecta > Coleoptera > Coccinellidae > Cryptolaemus > Cryptolaemus montrouzieri. The sequence continues at coordinate 110,969,674 of JABFTP020000185.1, forward strand.
TCGTTTTGAATTTAAAAGAAAACGATATTAAATAAAAATTCAGATTAGTTTTATGATCAATTAGGATCGAAATTCTATATAATTCTCAAATGTTTCTCACTGAAATTCACATGATGGTTGGTTGCAGGGATTGTCGGAGACATACTTATAGGTTACATGATTTTTTTAATCAAATGCATCGAGATCGAACATCGATTCCCGTGTTCGCAAAATTTTGAAAAAAATATGAAGATTACAATCACGTGAAAGATTTATCTTCAAGTGGAACATCGCAGAAGGCTGACATATTCTGCTTGACGTCTTATCGACTGTTGAAGAAAATCTGCATAGTGACAGTCGGCAAATAGCAATAGATACTGGAATAAGTCATGGAACTGATTGAAGTTCAGTGCTCCTGAATGGAAAAGAAGAACCAATTATTAGGTTCTGCTAAACATAAAATGAACATTAGAGACTGCAATACAAAAAATTAGTAATTTTTGAGCGACAGGTATTGTGCCATTGATCTCAGAACAGCATTTGCTTGAAATTCTAGTTTATGGAGCTAATATTGGAGTTGAAGTTGAATAGTGAGTGAACTTCCATTGAACAAAAAATAAGATCATTGGAAAATGATTTCCAAGATGTTTTGGGGATGAAAATGACACAGCTGAACCCGGAAAACATTCCTATAAGTAAAAGTGGATCTCGAGAAGAACTGTTTAACGATAAATCAAGTCATCAATAATACAAAATGTGACAGAATGAGATGGAAGGGAGAAAATGAATTCACAGGGCTTGAAGAGTTTGGATGCCATGGAAAGGTTTTTAGTTCAAGATGGATATGAATATTCAATGGAAAGGTCCCATCTAGTTCCTAATTTACCAGATCATATTGTTTAGGATAATGAAGGACAAATTAGGTAGTCATTTCTTTAAAAAAGCAATTGATGTATTAGAAATGAAATAATTTTTTTCGTATAATTTTTGTATATCCCTTCCTAGTTAATTTCAATTCAGAATTTATTTTACTTTCATCATAAATATATGTTTTTCGCAAATAAACGTTATCGTCCTCTATTAGATTTTGGCTATAAGAATGAGCTCTGTCAACAACAAGATATAATAGGTGAAGGACAGTAACGAAATTCTGCAAAAATGTTCAACAAAATTGTGATTCCCGTTGGTTAACAATGTTTGAAGTTTTCATTGATAATTCCTAGAGACTGTTGCTAGTCGAAATGAGTGAATATGTAGCGACGTATCCTCACAGTATCATTTCACGAATTCTAAAGTCGTTTCAATTTCCAACACGCCTAAGAAGTTAATTCAAGCATTGTTACGGCACTGAGTATATTCGTTATCGCCTTGCACCTTAGTTATGTATTGAGTTTCCTATCACTGTTTTGACGTATTATTGGTTTCGACAGCCTTGATAATTCGTGCAATTAATATTTTCAAAGTTTATGTGCAGCCATAAGAATTTCATCAATGACGAAGTAATAAAATCATTGATAACACAACGAAGTCTAACACAACACAAATTCAATTAAACCGATAGAAGCGAATATTGTTGCAAGAAATGCATTGATCGTATTATTTCTGTTGTTTTTCAGATATCTGTGAAGAATCGGTTGATTCAATCTGTAAGAGGATAAGATATTTGACGGAATTGGTTCAGTTTTATGTTATAATAAGTAATGAGGAGGTAGCGAATTCAGTGTTTTGTGTGTCTATTCAAAGAAGCTAACGCGTTTGTTCACACTGTCTCAAAAACAATGGTGCATCAATTCTGAATGTAGCTTTGAGATATTTGTTTGTGCAGCATAAATAACATTTTTATTTATTTTTGAAATATGTCGTTTTTCAAGTTTATGTGTATAATAATTCTTTGCTAGGGATTAAACGAACAATTATTGTGCAAACATGAGCAATGCATGATATAGAATGAGGTGAAGAGCTCCTAGTCAAATATTCTAGCTAATCAATTGCAGATAAGGCCCCAGCTTTTGGCAACCTGTACAGGGTTGGTAACCATTTTAGATAACGTTTACCATTTGAAAATTAGATTTGTTGAATCATCACAGGTGGACATACCTGAACGTATATAGGCTACAGAGGTATCAGCTCAGTTTTTCACTGAATATTCACATTTGCTATTATTATTCTGTCTCCTTTTAATATTCTCATTTTTTGACATTTGAAGGAAATAGTTATGGTATTGGACCAAAATACTAAAATCAAATTCTGAAGGGTAAAACTGTCTCTATTCAAAAACTAAAATCTTTCCACAGTTTTGGGCGTTTCTTCTTTTTGATTTCTTGAATTAATAGTAAAAAACCGACCAATGCAACGTCATCATCGGATGCCATGCTTAGAGTGAGAGTGTAAAGTTCATAATCGATAAAGGTTTACTTCCGCCGGATGATAAAGTACTACATCGTAGATCCTTTCGGCCTGCAATAGCGATGAGCATGAATAGAAAACCCACACTAGTTTTTTGTAGAATCTAGGTTAGCTATCGAACGTCTCGTAAAAGTCAAAGCAAAGATGAACATGACAGGCATACCAATCAGTCATTATCTACTTAAGAAACATTTCGGTGTAGTAAAACAACAAGAGGCGCCTTGCTGTAGAGGGTGCAAGCAGGAGAAGAAATGTATGTATTAGTACTAGTACATATAAATTGGGAGAGATATAGCCTAACTTGTACCATTCGCAGAAAAGCCCGCAGGATATCATTGTTACTCTCTTCGAAGGAGTTTGAAAGTCGCTTGCAGGAAGGAAAAGAGGAACCCAAAAGGACTTACGCTCCCAGTATATATATTCAATATATAGGTACCCAGGCAGGTGCGCATGCCCATATATGTTTATAAGTATAATGAATCAGCATTAAGTTCAACGAAATGGTGTACACATTCATATAAAAACCAAACATGAAGGAAATGAATAAATCTGTGTTGACCTATCTAGTGTACTAATGTGAAGTCATTTTGTAACAAAATATTTTGATGACTTAAATATCTTCGGCTTCTAATATTGCATTAAAAATCGTTTTTTTCTTTCAGAAATTCCTATATAGAACAATACGAAAAGGAGAACGCAATCCAAGTACAAATTTGCATCTAATTCTCATCATCAGAGCTATCTTCGAGATACCAATGTATAAGGGTTGTATCTACGAAAGATTTGCTCATTCTAGTTTGAGGTTAAGGTTCATGTCAAACTTGGAAGGTGAGGATAAAATAGGCAGTTACCTGCGTTCTTGTCAACGAACAATGTCGGCATGCGCTATCTATAGAGCAGTAGCTATTCCATATCATATCCATATCTATATCTTGTAATCTCGATTTATATTCAGGAAGATACTCTATTCTATTAGAAAAGAAAAACAAAACGCAAAATCTAACTTTCATTCAAATCATTTTTCTTACTTACTATTCACAAATATATAAGGTGAAAGAAAGAATGAATATCCGTAAAAGTCAGGTTTTATGCAGAACGCATGAACAGGTCAATATATTTGCTTCTTATTGACATCTATCAAAATTTAACGTCGGAAGTATTTTTTTAAGTGGCTATTCATGATATGTAATGTATGATTGGAGAGCACTTTTTTAGTCAGTATGTTTCTTGGTGTTAGTGTGATTCTGTTCTGTCATTTCAAAATGAGGATTGAAAAATCACTTAATTGAGTTCTCATAAAAAAAGTAAAACTCTTTCTTGTTTCATTAGAAAAACAAAACATATATTTGGCTTAATTTGAGGACGCATAAAATGGAATGGAAGAAAAGTAAACTTACAGTTATATTTTGTTATCTAACTTCTTAGCAGTTTTGTATTTTGCATCCTTTAGGAGATTTTTATTCTAACGATATGAACTAAAAATATCTTTCGAATATTGAAATTCTTGTAAAATTTATTATATTCTGTAATCTAAACGACTCAAAAAGTATTGAAACAATAGGGGAATTTCCATACTTAACTTGCGCAGTATGATTCACTTCTGATTAAAAATTCAGAATTCTGAGGTGGAGTTTTGAGTTTCCAATAAAACAGTAACAAATCTCATAATAGCAGCCAATGCTTTCGAAAACCGCCTCCAGAAAAACTCCATCTTCGAAGAGGCATATCTCCTTTTCGAAACATTTCATGAGAAATTTTTATAAGAATGTTGGAATTTTTGGCGCATGTTCAGAAAGGATCCTGTTTATATGAGGATTTTTCATTTGAAGTTATGATATTTACTATGGGAATCTCAAGAAATTATTTATACATTCCGAAAATATCAAAATACTTAAAATGGATGCTAAAGTCGATTGAAATGGCTAATAAAAATTTTATTAGTAGGAGTGTGGGCTAATTAATCAATCAAAGAGGTATTTATTTGATGAATTACTTTGACTAATGATATAAGTAATAGACATGTACTTCAAGAAAATGATATCATTTCTCATAACAAGATAATTAAGATGATCATTATGTGTTCTAGCATCCTTGCCTATTCCATCTTAAATCCTCTTAATCGTTGGCCACACAAACCTTGAGATAATGATCAGAAGTTGGCCTTTTTCAGGTAGTGAAACATATTTTTAACATAATCCGGAATGTTAGATATTAGTTCTCATAAAATGGTGATACGTATCTTTCATGTTGTTCATGGTGAATGGATTGAGCTGACTTCTGATAACGTCTTTGAAATTAAATTCAGTCAGTACATTTATGATTTTTGAAACTCAGAGGACTAATTTTGTTATTATGTTGTGAGATCACATATAATGATAATCATAATATTCTATTTAGTACCTGTGGAAGCAGCAACTCAACACTTTGTCATAAGTTGAAATATAATTTTCGGCATGTGTACATATGAAAAAGAATACACTCTATCTATAAATATCCATTTTCCTCCACAATTTCTGTGTCGGAAATCTCATTTTCTACTACACACAACCAAATTTATATGGAATCACCCGATATTTTGAATATTACCTCAGGGATTTCGGAAATTTCGAAGGATTGTTAATAATGATTCTTTTTGAGATATTTTAATTGAAAAAAGAAATAAATTAAGGTTCATTTCAAGAAAGAAACAAATAAAAGAAAATAAGTCACTCTTTCCGCATGTAGTGAAAATATTGAAAATAGTTTTCTCACGGAGTATGTGTTTTTTTCTCGACTTCAGTAGCTTGTTTTATCTCCTCTTGCCCTGATACAAGTCTGAGTCCGTCTAAGCATTCGCTGGATCAGGTTTTCGACCTCCTTTGGGGTGATATTCTGCCACTCTTCTGTGGCGGTTTGGATGAGCTGTTGTGAGTTCTTGAATTATCCTGGCGCGATCTAATTTTCCTTTTGAGATAATCCCATAAATGTTCAATAGGATTTAGATCTGGAGAGCCAGATGGCCAGTCCAAAATAGTGATTCCCTCTGTTTCAAGATAATGTCGCGCGAGGTTGCTGGTATGCGGGGGAGCATTATCTTTCATAAAAAAGAAATTTTCACCGTGGGCACCTCGCCAGAATCTCACTGTGGGCTTCAGTACTAGATCCACGTAATTTCTAGCCGTTACACTAGCAGGAAACGAAATCGAATCTGTTTTCCTCCTAGCATAATGCCACCCCAAAATATCACACTGCCCTCCTTAAAACCCGAATCCGGCGGTCATCTGATCGAACACCAATTCTGGTCACATCCGAAAAAAGAAAATTTCGCTAATTCTCAATATTCCAATTTCAGTGCTCGATACATCAATTAAATCTGTTAATTTTTTGTTGTCTGGTTACCTCTAGAACTCTTAAGAGTCTTCAGCTGTATAAAACCCTTGAACGAAATCTTTGTCGTATCGTTTCGACTGATACACTGATGCCTGTTGTTTTCAGAAATTCCCTTTGGAGTATGGAGTACGACTCACTGGAGTCTCTTCATGCAATTTGGCACAAAAAGCGATCTTGTTCTTCAGAAGTGATCTTCCTACGACTTCTTCTAGGCCTATTTTGCTATATCCCTCTGGGTCACCCCTTCTTCAACAACACAAAAAATATTCGACCCCGCTGCACATCGGAAAATCCAACGTAAGGCATTTTCAATTATGATTAAAGGCTTTTTAAAATTTTGAAATTCACAGTTTCAAATCTCAGTGACGACTGAATACAATATTCCGAACATGTGGTGATAATTCAACATTTCTTATCATCCTATCTAGTTTTTTTACAACAATAAACTTCATACTTCACAAGTAGGCAAAGATCCATGGTTAAAAATAATCAATAATATGAAATACCGAGTGATTCCATATAAATTTGGTTGTGCGTATATTAATGGAAAAATGATTATGTACAAGAGTTTTCGACCTAACAAAGATACAAGACATTCTTCCTGAATATTTTTCAACATAGCCTTTCGTAATTCTACACTTTTTCCAGCGATGTTCCAATCCATGCAAGCCATCTACATAGTACTCGGCATTTTTCTCTGCAAAATAGAGGTTAGGTTTTGATGAGGTGTGAGACTTTCTGTCTTGATAAAACAGGATCTTCTCTTTCAATAAATGTGACAGTTTTCCCGCAAGTTCTGTTTTTAGCTTGTTAAGTAATGACAAGTAATATGCTTCTGTGATGGTTTTTCCTTTTCGAATATAATCGATTGATAAAAAAGCATGACTGGCCATTTGGACTGTATTTTTGTTTCTGCCTAATTTATCGTGCCCAAATTGCGTCAACAGAGCGTTAAAAATGTTTATTCAAAAATGTTCTTGGCCTATCGTGAGAAAACGCGAACGAGACAGCTTTCTAAGGTGTAACTGTTGTTTCAAGATGTGACAAACACATTATTTTGACATGTTAATGAAATCTGCTACCTATCCCACTCTTATGGTCGTTTAGCACTATTTTGTGAACTTTGGCAATGTTATCGGTGGTATTTTCAGTTTTTGGATGTTCCGAATGTTCAAATTCAGCTGCCAAAAATTTCACTGATGTAAATTATAGTCCTATGTTCCCATACAGAGAATCCAACTTATCTTTAATCATTAAACTCGATTTCGTCCATTTTCACAAAATACCTATATTTTCCATAACAGATGCGCATCCAAAATGGCTGAAACTTCGGTGAGTAACTGTTAACAGATGAACAATGAAAATTCACTTTTATTAACAAGTGCTGCTATCTTAACATACAGGTCAGAAACTTTTCAGACCATCCTCGTATTATATACATTTGTGATTAGGTTGATCTTTCAGAACCTTTTAACAGCTTCAAGAAAACTTAATTATTTAACATGCCTTTTGATTGATATTGGCTGAAGTTCCAAGGAAAAAGACTTTTAAATTACGGACAAGGATGTGATCCTAATAATGTTTCCGTTTCTTCCACCTACCTGGTATTCCCGAAGAAAATTAATTTATATGTTTCAAGATCACTCCCAGAATTTCAAGAAGAAACTTTGAATCGTTGAAGTATCAAAACCGTAAGCATTATTTATTATACGCAGCTCTTTTGTTGATTTATAGTACTTCCATCGATCAAAAAAACCGCGTGGGACAAAAGAAATTAGTCAGGCCAACGTACTTATTGAACAAATGCATGGTCCAATCTAAAATTTGTAGGTGGCAACGATGTGTCTAATTGTTAACACACCCTAATCTGTGGGTATATTTAATGTCTAAAAGTACGCATAGCTGCATAATTAGCCACGCGAGGATCGTTATTAATGTCTTAATCTTCGTCGAGTCTCTTATATACTAGAGATCGTTCTTCAATATTTCGCTTCATTATATGAAACGACTGCCGATTTCATGTCCTTTCTGGTATGCCAAATGAGTAGAAAGTTGATATAATGTTTTGATATTTAAATCAGAAAAGATTGAAGGTGTTGAAGCCCGTATATGTCGATCGTTGAACACGAAGCGATTTGCGAATGATATGGCATATCTCATGGGAAAAATACTGCACTCGATGTTTATTTGTTATTTTCTTACAGACTAGAAGAAGCTTTGAGTAAAATATCTTTCAACTACTTTACTACTTTTCGAACTGCAGAATTATTGGTACTTGGGAGACCTTCCCTTTATAAATATCAAATAAAACAATCAAAAACTTTGAAGCCTTTCAATAAAAATGTTAAATCGCATTTCGCTACAGAGTAGTGTGCAATGGATGAATCAAAAAGCGTTTATATAATGGGCATTCATGAATTTATCTTCATTCAATACCGTAGTTAAATGACTTATTGGTTGTAGAGAATGGGTTGACATCTTTTCCTGAAATATTCACATATATATGTAAGATTATTCTATTCAAAATAAAAAGTTTATGTCAACTTCTAGTCTGACCGGAAATGGCAAAAAGTTGAAAATATCTCCAAAATACAACTATATTGGCTGTTTCTTCGGGATAATCATGTATTTATTTCAATCCATTATCTTCAAACTACGCATCATTACGTGATAAGGTAGAAGCAGAAATTCAGGAAAAATGGCCACATTTTCGGAAAAAAAAATTGTTTGACCAAGATAATGCACCATCCCACAACTCAGCGGTTGCCATGGCAAAAATAAACCGCCTTACTCACTAGATTTTGGTCAAATAAAGAGGCACTCACCTTCGTGAACCACTATTTTGTGGAGAAAAACACCTAGTACTATTTGTATGAACCGAAAAATGTGGGGGAACTCCGTTTTTTAGATGGGCCTCAAAATAAGTTAGAACATTAATTATGCTTTTGACTCAATTTTTTGATATGGTGCTGGAAATACAATGAGTCCAGTGTGATACTAAGATATTTTAGATGTAATTTGATGATTGAATTACCAATATCGTCGGCATGAAAGAACTTTTAGACGAAGGTTAAGATTCTCATATATAAGTTGAATAATAATGGTGCAAGAAAATCCCTGTTCGAGGCCATAATTGAGAGCGGTAAAATATGATATACTAAAAGGGCGCGTCTCCAATTACTACAACATTCATATAGGAATAAATTAGTACCACAAATAATTAATAAATAAAAATTATTCTAATTAAAAAGACTTTATAAACAGTATGAAGGATGATATCAAACCTTTTTCAGAGTTTAAGATTTGAGTAAAGTGAAATGCAAATGAAAATATTGAAGAAGAGTATGGAGTGCTTGATAGCGATTACTTTTTCATTAGTACTTATTTTTAAAGTACACTTTGTATCAATCGATGATAGAGTATTTTAGTTTTTTTTGTTTACTCTATTAGTCTTATTTTAAACAATTTAGTATTGCATAATTTAATATTATTGAAAAAGTTAACAGTCTATAGCAGTTAGAAAAATACTATTGCTCAAAGCTTATTTTCTCTTGAGTTCAATCTGCTTTTGAAACGTATTCATTCGTTTCTTTAACTATTGTTCATTTTAGTTTAGGTAATTAATTTTGATAGCGATAAAATTTTGAAAGTTTCTTCATAATTTAATATGGTTATGATTATATTATTGAGTAAAATTTGGACAGAATATTTGAGGAATCTGTAATAAATTCTTGAACATGTAAGGTACGAAAAATCAGTATTAAATCCTCAAATCAAATCGAAATTATGTCATATGAGGAAATATTGGGTTTATAAGACTCACTTCACATGAACAAAGTAGCATATGAAAAAAAAAATACGACGAACTGACGATGTTTAATGATTTTCGTACCGAAAATTGAAAGGTACACCTCATACACCTTGTAAGATGGGGACTTTAACCTCAAACGTCGCTTATGACAAAAATTAACAACGTAATGATGAGAATTGATAGGAAACGATTATGACAAGAACATACGGACCGCGCCTGAAACAAAACATCGTCTTTCAGTGCCAGACAGCAACAGCGAATGACGAGAACGTCTGATAGTTATTAATAATTCATGCTTTTGAAATTGCGTTGGTGGATGTTTTTGGGCGTACTGTTAATGTATGACTCATTTTTTTCTTCTGGTATCACTATTATGAAAGATTATTGCTTGGAAATTATACCTGGTTCATATATTTTAAATAGTTGGAAGTATAGAAACAAACCCATTCTGATGCACAAGAATTAGAACTACCAGCTGTTTTGACTCGCTTTTCATTTTCGAAATTAAATAATACAGTGATCTTTTCTCCAAAAAACTTGATCCATTAGTTAACTACACTACTCCAAGAATTTATCGGGCCCACTTATAAATATCGAGTTTCTTTTTAACCGTAATTGATCATTTTTATCACTTTTACATTGTTATGCGAACTCAGTCTTTAGAGTTATATGGTTGAGATATCAAAGATTTTTCGTTTATTTGCTGATTCTGCAATGTACTTCAAGACAACTCAACCAGGATAATATTTCAAAGCTATGACGTTATTTCAAGAATAGAATATTATACTATACTGAAAAATTAACTAAAAATATGCTAGGGTGTCCCATAAAATTAACTCATTGAAACCTATTTTTCACTGTACATTCGTGAAATTCGAAAGTTTCGTGAAACAGTGATGAAAAATATTCGATTAACTTTACTCTTGAGACAGCACGACTCAGGTGCGGATAATGGGATCCAAATCGCAATTTCAGGAGTGACCGTAAGAAATTTCCTGGAAAAACGCTACCATCAATGACAGAAACAGGCATACAGTGTATTTCAATTCCCAAGAAGACATATATATTCAAGTAATTTAACGTTAAACTGCAGTAAAGCTCAGTTCTGCACTTCCAACGTTTTTCCTCCTTGCTTTATAGCTTACCACTTAGAAATTTATGCCTAAAAATGACTTACTGGCGTCTATTGAACAGTACTGTTTATACTTCAGGCACGGATGGAAATCCATAAAATGACGTCACGTCATAAACTTTCGCAATAAATTATTTTGATTGGTCTCGGCTGATTGCCAGTAAAAACTGTTATTGGAAAAAATCGAGTTGGCTGTGTCGGCGATGACAATTGACTTCTGGTCGCGTTAGCTTTCCTGCTCTTGAGAACTTCATTGCTGAGTTTTGAATAAGTGTAACGCCGATTGAACGAACGAGTACCTAAATCATTTCTGTGGTTTACTTTAATTATGAATCTATGGTCGCCGCTTGACAAGTTTAATATGTATTGAGGAACGGTGGCAATGCAGAACTACGATAGAATAGACGCATATTAGCGGTTGATTGTAAATTGGTTCCTGTTATAAATGACTTTATTTTGAAATATTCATTGGATGAACTTGTCACATGAGAGGTAACTGCTGGACTTTTTCTCGTAGGAATTATTACAACTAGATTGTGTACAAATATTTGGCTTTAGTTACACTTAACATTATATATGGTTGAAAGAAATTTTATTTTGGTTATTGAATTTAATTGAAATATTCGAAAAATATAACAATGTTTCTGAGATTCTTTTCGGCGTTGTTTCCATTATTATTTGATTAATACATACAGGTGGTTCCAGAACAACGAGCCAACAAAAATGGTAAACTACTGACAAAATTCTGAGAATTTTATTATGCCGTTTTTTGGCAATCGTGAACATTAGTCAGGCGCGTTGTTTCTACTAAATAACAGATAAATTATGACCGATAAGTCAATCGATACTACTACACTTCAGATATTAATTTTAGCAGCGATGACTATTCGTTGATGAATTTGCAAAATTTGAAAACAAAAATACTAACTTGAAGTCAACATAATTTCAGCGTTCTCTCCTGGATGTTTCATTCAATTCCTTGGAATATTACAGGCATTTTTTCTTACCTGATACTACAAATAGCTAAAGCCGCTTCCTTCGAAGCCAAAGCGGTAATTTTCGACCGGGATCAATCAGCGGTAATTACATATTACCGCTATTGGAGACTGTAAATCATCCGTACTGTGCCAAAATACTTTACGTTAACAATTGATACGGATTGTTTGACGAGGTTAGATTAGATAGACAGATAGATAAACAAACTTCTTCAAAACATAAGTGAGTACATACGTCAATTGCGATTCAACATTCACAACTCGCGAACACGTCAGAAGAATATCATATGACAATACATATCTCAAATCCTACTATACAAAGCTATACTTCATACAAATTTCTGTGTTTCCTGCAATAATTATAAGTTTCAGTCATATAGTATGCTTTATGTAAAGCTTTTGGTAGCACAAAATACAATTTCAATGTTGAATATTTCGCCTGATGGTTGGACAACGATAAGCAATATTTTGGATAGCGATAGGGCAAAATGTGTCTTGAGTTGTTATTTATTTAATGGTGGAAACATATTAGCCATATTTCCTACAAATGTTAGAGACTTGTGAATATACAAACATGTAAAAGTTGATATTCCATTATTCTTGAATAAACAGCGGCAAGAATCTGTTTATTGCAAGTAACCTGAAGAGCATATTTCTGATCAATTAAGATTCTCCCAACCTGAAAACTTCCTCTTCAGAACATTACACCATAAGTGAGTAAAGACTGGAAATTAAAAGTATATTTAATTAAAGTAATGTTACTGAATGTAACATTTTGCTTAAAGAATCAATATGGTTCGACCATCGAATTGCTGCAACAAGCACACTCAAAAATTCATGAGTTAGAGCGAGTGACAATATTCCAAATTCATAACATGTAGTGTGTTTGTGTCTTAGATTGATCAGTCTGAAACTAGAATTCTTCAATTTTGTCTTTCTTCGAAACTATTCCATTTTAAATACACAATTCTTCAGTTTTCGAGACTGCATTGGCTGCTTTCGAATAAACACGATCAGCTCCAGCTGCTGCAACAACAAAAATACTGTCATCAGTAAACATCAGAGTACCTCATGTGTTCTTTCCGAGTGCGTCCAGCAGGTCATTTATATAAATAATAAATAACAGGGAACCAAGGATACTTCCTTGTGGTATACTCAAATGTACATGCTTCGATGATATGATTTCTCTGTCCTCTATATTCATAACAATCCTCGGTTTTCTATTCTTATGATAATTAGCAATGAGAGAGCTATTTGCCTCTGATGTTGCAGGAACTTAGCTACCGCAATAAAATATTTTGCTGTACATTATCAGAAGCCCTCGAGAAAGCCAAAATTACAAGAGGAATGTCTGCAGATTCCGGGCCTCTGTGAAACTATGTACTAATTCGAAATAAGCAGTCCGAATACCCCTCCCTTCCATGAAACCGTGCTGTGACCTACAGAAATTGAACTTTCTGAAAAAGTTCTGAAGAAGCTTTTTTACCATAGACATTATAGTATCATGAATAACCTTTCCAGACATCGAACATGTCAACTAGTTTTTTGAAAATTTTAATATAGATTTTTCTGGTATATTTTTACAGAAATCAAATGCGGCGTTAATAAAACATTTGCTTATCTTCTCAACAGTTTTTGAAGGATCCTATAAAGAAAAGATTATCCGATCAATCACATTCTTATTAGTGTCTTGTAGTATTTTGGTATTTGGTATAACTGTTTGTTTGTTTTTCCTTCCGATTTTTTGGAGGTAATTTAAATTAAAAACGTGATACAAGGGAAAGAGTCTTGTAGATAGGGATTATCGCGATGAGAAAATTACCAATTTCGATTTGCTGAAATCAATTTAGTGAATAAATTAGAGAAAGTTTTTGATCAGAGTCTATGTACTGTATAAATACAAGTAAACAATGATTTCTACTAAAATATATTATTGAATGCTCGACGCGTTTCCTTACACAGTATCTTTATCAAGAACGAATGAATACTACAAACATATTTTACTAACAAATTTTTATATATACTAAAGAGGCAATCGACTCAGAGCTATCCGTACTTGAACTAATGTTACGAAATAAATTTAAGATGGGTGAGTTATTTGTGTCTACCTGATCATTAAGATCAAGTAGACATTTAGGTGAATACCTAAATCTGTTAATTTCAAGTACTTCCAGAAGGTTGAGTTTTATACCTCTCTTCTCAGAATGTAGGATTTTAAGTTCTGAACTGAAAGAGTGACTATTTTCCCTAAGATGATTTGAATAATTTGAATCGGTTTTTCCATTGACGAAACTGCGTTCATGTTCAGAGTTTCTAACATTAAAATTGAATGATTTTGTAAGTGGAGATGAGTATCTGACAGAAAACTATCTATTTTCATAATAATAGTTGAAGCTTATTTTCATTCTCAGAATAATTTTCTGGAAACCATTGACATTTACATCAATAAAAGTTGTACTTATTTTATCTGATGGGATAATCGCAATGTGGAACGTGTACTCCAGTACCCATTTCGGATAATTCTCGAATAAAACATTCTAAACGTGATTATAAATTCCGAATTTTAATTAATTCTAGTAACTATTATCAAAAAAAGTATGGGAACTCCATCAAAGGCTATAACGAGCAGAATGACAAAAGCTAATTTGCGAATAATTTGCATAGAAACATTCACATAGACCCATTGAACCAAGAAAAAATAGCCAGCTATATAGTATATGGTTAATTTATTAATAAGCGAAGCCCATATACCGATTCGATATTATCGCTCGGACCGATATTAAATGTTGAATAGGCTTTATCTTTTTTATCGTTGTGGGCGCTTTCCTTTAGCCACGGTCTGAGGATATCCAAGTTTATTAGATACCTTTGTTTTAACAATGGAGGAACGAGAGGCAATGAATTGCTCGCAGGTTAATGATTGTATATTGGTAGGAATATGTTTTCATTCATCGGGTTGGATTTGTAGTTGAATAACACGAATTTAGTAAATGAATTCCTACCAAATGAGATGCAAGGAAATAAATTTCAAGTTTCATAAATATTATTTATATCAGCAGACTATACTGTGGGTTCATTCTTATATTGCCGGGATAGATCGAATGATTCTTGAGTCAGCAAAGTTTTATTATAGTAAATTCGGATTTCCACGGGAAACTGTACCTTAAAAGATGAAGAAAAGTTGGAATAATCAATGCCGAGTAAGAAAACTAAGAAACTGAAGGTTGTTTAGCTCACAAATATAGGCTCTTGACGCATGTTGCTTCGCGCATACTACGTAAAATGCTCAAATCATTGTATTATTTCTAAGTAACGTAAAGATTTTAGTTTTGAACAAGATACTGATACTCTATCAATACAATCTTAATTTTTGACTTGCATGGTTCTTTTTATTGTGACCTCATTTCTCAATAGATTCGTGCGGTGGTAGATTTCGTCCCGGCTGGACCAAAAAGGTTTGTCTAATTGCAGTCATTGACATTCAAATCCCCTTCCGATCTTTTCGGATACCTGAACCTAACTAATGGTTTTTCGAGAAGGAGATAATGCATGTCTTGTTTTGAGGATGAGGAAGTTCTGGAATTGAATAATTAACTGTAATGTGTAATGTATGTTTCAATCGAAGTTCTGTCATCATCGTTCTTCTAAATAATAAATGTTATGTGAAAGGCGAAAACAGTTGCTGGTTGTCAAACACTATAAGTATTCTTTCCAAAAAATCTTGGAAACAAGCGGCAAACATCCATACAGGTCCGTATGGATAAAAAGTGTAATTCTTATTAGAGGCAGTGGATGCCAATATAACAGTGACCTGACATATCTCAGAAAATTGCCATGAACGCAAATTACAATCTTTGAACCGAATACGAGGAGTTCTTGAAGATGATATGCCTTCTTCAACTAGTTTATCTGATATCAGTAACATCAGAAGAAATTTGTATAACGTTCGACGGAAATTACTGCCACCGTAACCAACAACGATGAAGGAAACCTTTTCTCCAATAAGCAAAATAGACATTTGAACGAGCAGGGGTAAGTATCTTTTATGCATATCTAGAGAAAAATACAGTGTAATAGTTTTTTCCTGTAACTCTATGTTGTGACTTTATGTCACATGTGTCCAGCAGTAGTCAGCTATCATTTTCGGACTCCACTTGCCTTGGTACCTTTTTTCCATTTTGGATATATCCTGATGAAATCGCTCACCGTGTTCGTCGCTAACAACTCCCAAATTTTGAGGAAAAAATCCAAATGCGAATATCAAAAGTGAATGTGAGCAACATATTGCATCCCATGTTCTTGTAAGCCGCTAAGAGGTTTTTAACTAACTCTTCGTAGTTTTCGGCCCTGTGGTTTGCAAGAAAATTACGAACAATATCTCGAAAACGTAGGTCCCTTATTTGTGGCCCTACAAATATTCCTTCTTTTATTTTGGCATCACTGATTTTTGGGAATTTTTGTTTCAAATTACAAAAACTATCTTCATTTTTATCTATAGCTTTGACAAAATTTTTCATTATTCCGAGTTTGATATGCAATAGAGGTAGAAATACATCTTTAGGATGTGTTAAAGGATTTTGTTGACCTGGTATAAGAGCTTCTCGCTTAGGCCACTTCTTTTTGACATAATGTTTTTTTTTATCTCGACTATCCCACTCACAAAGGAAATAACAAAACTTCGTATGTCCAAGCTGTAGACCTAGCAAAATAGCAATTATTTTCAAATCTCTACATATTTTCCTGGAATATTGGTTATATTTAATATGTTCTAGCAGTGATTTCATATGATTCTTTCATTTCAGTAGCATGAGCGACCGGTACGAAAGGGTATTCATTACCATTATGTAACAGTACAGCTTTTAACCTAACCTTTGAGGAATCTATAAACAACCGCCAGTCAGATGTTTTATATTCAAACGTCAACACCGTCATCACTGAGGGAATGTCACTGCAAAACACTATAATGGGAAAAAACTTGAGAAGTGCTTATGTCGAGTTTTGTATTCTGGTATTTTTTCCAGTAATTCCAATCATGAAGTCGGGACGCCAACAGTACTGCCTGTCTCTTAATAAGATCCAAATCACGTACTAAGTCATTGAGATCTTTTTAGTTATACAATGTGGTTCTCTGTTTGAAGTACAGGGCTAAAAATTCGGATTGGAATCTGAAATCTCGGATATATTTTCTTCGGTCACGTCATCCATGTTTACTGGAGGCTGAGGAGCAGGTTAGATTAATCATCACTGTGTGAGATAGGTCTTTGAGCAGATTGTAGATTTGGATAGTTCACAGAGTGCCTAGATTTTGTCATCAATACCTTTTATAGAAATTTGGCAGAAATAACAATCTGATACATAGTCTTTTGGTTCGGCCCATATTATTGGAACTGCGAACGGCATATGACGAGATCCTTTAGCCCATGATGTTAGTAAAGTGAAACACTGTGCACAGCAAACACTAGGAGTCCAGGTTTTATCCAAATTTCGCACCGGAAACTAAAATAATTGCAATAACAGTTTTTAACTAATTGGGTCAAACTACGACGTTGACTTTTAACAGTAAGTTGACCGCAAATATAACAGAAGTTATCAGGATGGTTCACACACACTCTCGGCATCTTAGTATGATGCATAACACTAATATACAAAAAAAACTGTTTCAATTTCAATATTTTTTCGTTAATTTAATAAATTTACTGTTTATCAGTGTTATCGGCTGTAGATTCGTCTTTAGCAGACTAAGTTCAAAAAAATTGAAAAGTTCGATTTGATTGCATAATAAAAAGACAATTGATTCATGGTTTATAATGATTCTTGCGCTTGCAGTTTTGTATCTATATGAAGTAGGAAATTATTTTGTTTTTGATTTTCAGCCAATATGGATTGACGATTAAAGAGTCCAAAAATACGCTGAATATTTGAGCGACAATTATATTACATAAAATTCTTCATTTTCTCCAGAAATATGGACCAAAAGTTTGGCAACGCTCACCCGTACTTCCAACATTTGGTACGATCCACAACTTGTGGATCATTCCATTGAAAATTTACATCGCATCCTAATATTATTCTTTTCTTTGATATACAAATGAAAGAATATGAAATATATCAAAAATCCAAGTGTTCTTTTACCGAATAAAATTCATGATTAGGATTCAAAGAATCGCCAAAAATTCATTTCAAAAATGATTTGATAGTTGTAGTATGAAGACGAATAATAGTTTTCATTTAATTGAATGTTTTTTTTGTATCTAGGGACATCCAAAAACCTGTGTAAATATTTCGAATTGTGCATTTCATTTGATAACCAACTTCTTGTGCTTGTATCACAGAACCGAATTTACCTATGACCCTCATTATCTGGGAGGGAATTTTCATGATCCCGTAAATTGATCGTTTGAAGTATCGAAAAATATCTGAAAAAATTTTGCTCAATTTTCGTACTCTCCTTTAAAACCGAAGAAAAACATCTAGAAGCAAAAATCAACAATGAATACTCATTACCAATTAATTGTCCAATTCAACAGATGACAGTAGGGTTGTAGTAATCTTAGTTTGTAAGCGAGAACAAGATTATCTTTCTTTTTGTTTTCTCAATCTTTCCGAAAACCTTATTTCAACTAGTTCCTTTGTGGAACAATAGCAATTTGAAATAATTTCTGGTTGGTACTATAATTCTTCATTCTTGTTCATGAGGGAAGTGATTTTACAATTATTCTTCTTATATGCTAGTAAATGTATTAAGAGAAACATCTTGTCAGTTGTCACCTTTTTGATCTCTTCAATTGTTGTACATATATGGGGTTGTTAATAAAACCTTCATCCCATATCCCATTGAAGAGGAAGGAAACTGAATATATACTAAATCGACAGGTATTAATAATGATATCGAAACCTGGGTAGGGACAAGTCGAAGTAGACATCTGATGAATGCGGTGTCAAATCAAATCGACAGATATACATTGCTCATAACTAAATGTAGCAGGGGCGGAATACGTTCAATATCAGAAGAGAACTCTGTTGGTTCCAACTTCAAGAATTTTATCTTTGTAACTCGCATTTTCTTCTCAAATGAAGAAAATACATTGAATTCGTTTGAAAGGTATGACATTCATAAAAAATGACTACATGTAAAATAAAACAATGCATTCAAATCCTTGAGATCTTATGAAAACCAACATTCTGTACAATATATCCCTAGAAAATTGTTCGAATTTTTGATTTGATTAAGATAAAGTAAATAACCTCGAAGGTTGAAAATCAAAAAATTAAAATTACAGTTGTAGTGGTGATTTATAAGACAATTATTTCAAATGTCTATTAGTCAACGTCCACTTCTCTATAAATCATTCACTGTGCATATTTTTGGAAAGAATTGAGATTTGAAGACACTTGAAGTACAAATAATAAGGAATTGGAAGATAAATCAGATAAGTTTTTCCTAAGAAATCATCTTGAGTTTTGAAGCAAAATCTGAATCTTTGGTGTTATAAATAAACTAAATTTTCTTAATTGTAGTAAATCATTCAGTTGTTTGCAAGTGTTCCACGAAAACCTTCTCAGTCCTCAACAGTTTGGAGTTCATTTTTATAAAACTGATCAGATTTTTATGGAGGTGTGAAATGTTATCTGCATTTGGTGAGAGATAGGTTCTCAGACGATACACAATTTCAACAGAATGGTGCAACACCTCATATAATTTATGAACAACTGCTTTACTAAAATTTTAGTTATTGCCAACTAATTTTCTAAAATATTAGTTATTGACAACTGCTTTACTGAAATATTAGTAATTGCCATAAGGAATAATCATCTCCGCAGTTTTTTTATTTGGGTATTCCTGAAATCCAGAAATACTGTTCAGTCTTAGCGTCGGTCTGGTAAATAAGTTTTTGTGTTCAAAGCTGATTGTGAAATTCAACTATGATCTGTATGCACTTGTATAATTGAATACGAAAAATTACATAAATGGTTGAATCCTAGAAAGATCTCTAATAGATGTCAGGGTTATTCATAGGGATCAAAAAGCGAATACAAAAATGGATCGCTACTTATATTTAGAGGAAAGGAAATATTTAACGCAACTCTAGAGAACTTCATGGTAGGGGTGAAAATAATCTAAAATTGTAGGCAATCAACACATTGGAAATAATGATCCAGATTTGCAAATACTGAACAAACAACGAATTTTGTACACAGTTAATGTTAACGAAACATTGTGCATGCTATAAAGTAAAAAGAATATAACTGATGTCTACTGGCATATCTGACCACCAGCAATAATAACAAATTGTCTCTTATTGTACAACACTAATGTAATTTTGATTTATAAAAAGGAAGGAGAACATCTTATATCATAAGTTTTATGAATTGATAAAAATGCATTGTTGACGGATGATAAATAATGTTGTATATTTATCTCCTGAAGGATTCTCGTTTTATTGTACTCAAAAGAGGAGCAGCCAAATTTCTACTTGGATGTTTTTGTTCGTTAAGCAACGAAATGGGTTTCATCCAGTGAAACGAAAACTGAAAGTGTTACCACGATTTGTCTCTGTCTTTCTTGGCGGATGAAGATGATTGGTTCTGTAGACCATTTGTGCGAAGGGTTTGCGTAGAATTTGAGCCGTTAAAACAAGGTTGGCCAAGCGCTCGATTTAACAAAAGGTTGCTTACTTTTAAACGAAAATTTTCATTAACCTATGTGAAATCTAACCTAACCTATATGAACGTTGATTGACTATTTTTTCTCATAATTTTACGATAATTAATTACACTACACTTACACATAGTAAAAGACATTTATTTAGTATCATAATTCTTAAATTATCAATTGAAAGTTTCTAAGAATCAATGCGGATTGTGGATCTTATTTTTTTGCTTTTTTCGAAGGACCTCAATTTAAAAGAACATTATTTCGTTTCTCTGCTCTCTTTAGAAATCAGTAAAACGATTCTTGATAACTGTTGGAGAAATAATAGATATAATTAACCGAAATTATAGAATCGAGATAAATTTCTTTATTTTTAAAAGAAAGATGGCTGAATCCGAATTGTCGGATTCTAGAGCACCTCATATACAAGAAAAGTGTTTACTGAAATCGCCATTTTCGTTGATACATACAATTAGGTGAATGGGACAGATGAATGCGACAGGGAGTTTTTATTTATAATCTATTTTCTCATGTATTCAGATGTGTATAAATATATTTAGCCCGGTCCTGTTCGCAGAGCCCTCTTCTATCAGCTCCTGTCACCCCTACAGACATGGCGTTCAACTTCACCCACAGTCATTAATGACTTTTGTTAAACGATCTTATATTCAGCATTCAGTCAATGTTCGACATTTCAGTCCATGTTTCTTCTAAGAATATGAATTAATGTAACAACTTCAACTTGTCTTGTCATCTAATTCTCTACATTATATTTCTGTTGGGCATAAAATGGGTGACGACGATTTCTAGCAGATACTTTGACTGTGAAATAGATTTTGTTAGGCAATATATATTTCTTGAGCTGAATACTCAAGGAATTGTGCGGAAACTATCATAATGAAATTGCAATTTAAAGAAACAGAAGGCTATCCAAGATCTTTATTATCTCCATGAGAAACTTTAACAAATACATTGTCAAGTATAATATAACTGATTCATGTCATAGGTGTACTTTAGTTTTCTTTATCTTATCATCTTCTAAATACATGCCCTGCAGATTATTAGGTGAAATATAATACCTTCACAAATATTTTTCATTTTAATTTGGTACAAAATTGACCTGATTCTTAAAGCATAGAAGTATTACAGATATGCACCTACTGAAAATACAAATACAAACTTTATTCTGATATACAAATTATTTACAACATAGTACACAATTGACCAGACATTTTACCTATTGATGACTTCAACCAACCAAACATACGTTATTAACATTGCATTTCCAGAAATACACCTTTTAAGAAGAAGACATAGGGGACACCATTCATCATCTGTGAGTACTAAAAATGAACGTTGTTCGTTGATATAAATCATGAATTTCAATTCTATGTGTGCTGGGTTTTAACAAGAACAAACTGAAAAAGTTGACAAGTTAGTTGAAAGATTGAATTAAACCGTGAGCATTTTTGGGAAACGATTTCAAACAATTCTCAATTATGATTATCTCAACAAAAAGGTCTCGGCAAGTTGGTTTCTGTTCTTGCCTTTGAAGCACTACACCAGTTTACCTTTGGTATAGAGATTTTCAACATGAAAGCGCAAAAATGTTAGGCTTATCGGCGATCCATTTTTAATTTGAGTATATTCTTCTAGATTTAATTATCTAAACAAACTTTATTATCTTGATATTCATATCATTCTGGGACATTTTGTGATTATAATTTATTGACTTACAATGTAATATATAAAGATAAGCAGAGATGGGCAGAATGATTTATGAAAAGTATTTAAATTCAAGATTTAAATACTGTTTTAATATCAGATAAAATAGTTTTCTGTTGTGGATTAAAACTCCTAAATCTAACCTAAGGCCAGAATACGCATTTTCAAAACCCGAATATTAAACTTGCCAGATTAGTGTTGACGTAGTAAGAAAAAAGGCTGAAGTATTTTGCATTTTGCGAATTAAAAATTTGAAGAACAATCTAACAAATAAATGAGGAAGAAAACAGCTCCTTAACCAAGAAGAAACAGATATCCATGAAGATTTTTGCAACAATTGCATTTCGAATTTGTATCCCCATCATATTTTTTCCTCAAATCTTACTTCTAGCAACTATTATTTCTTTGTAGACCGGGAAGGAGTGCTAGATGGAAAAAGATTTTCGTTCTCTGAAGGATTGTGGCACCAACCATAAATATAATTGAAATGTTTATAAAGCATTTGAATGTATCGGAGAACACAATCTCGAAGACTGAAAGCGAAATTTGTCGTTGATTTATCAGACATTCTACGAACCTTTTCGAGATGATAACATGATTTTCATTTACTATGAGGAATTTTGGCGAGTTTCTAATGAAGTCACATTTGTTTTTCAGAAACAAAGATTTAAAAACATCGTGGACGTAATTGCGAAATGATGCTTCCCAGTGCCGAAATATTAAATAACACCCGTGCTGTAATTTAATAAGGTGCTTTCCATTTGTTAAATATGAACCAAATTCGAAACAATAGATTTCAATTGACCGCGGGAAAATACTCAGGCAGTTACCTAATTACTTCTATAGTTCTGGCTAATTCTCGTATTACAAATTTTCATATTTGAAATTTATTATTTTCCTTGAGACAAGTCTATTATTATCTGTATGGAGATTTGATTAATTTTTTTATTTTGTAGTTTTTGTCATCATATATTTTTATAATTTCTGGAAATCACTAATTAGAAAAATAAAATACGAATTCATAATTTAAGTTAGAAATAATTTAATAAATGGGGGCCGACATCTACATGTTTAAAAGAAGAATGCCGGATTTAAAACAACTCGTGTCTCCCTACTACACCTTACTACAAAAAATTTACCATGAAGTGTCAAAATTAATATTCAGTCTCTAGTCATAGTGATATAATGACGTGATTATACTTTTATAACAATGACAAATTTGGATTTGTTTTGACAAGGGCACAATCCCGTATTTATAATCTGTTCCATGGAGATATATAGTTGAAAATAGCAGAACTGAAACTAGAAATCTGGTCGTCTAACTCCATTTGATCTTTGAGAGAACATCGAAACAGTGTACAAAAAGCTGAGACTTTCTATATGAAAAGGCATTGTATTCAATTTGTTTTATAAATACATACGGAGTGTTATGAATGTCATAAATAGATATATTGTAGATAGAAAAAATGAACCCCACTTTCAACCAAGCTCAATTTTCGAAAATGAACTCATTGGCGAAAACGGATTTCAGCCATCTTTCTTAGTTTTTGAGTTATTCCGGAATTCTGGATTTTTCGAGATTTCAACATCTAACGATATCCTGAACCCTACTGAAGTGAGGTACAAATATTTTCACATTCTATTCTATTTTGAGTAGAGTGCACGGACTTATTCGAAAAATTTTTCTCTATCTATAATATTTCTCATGGCTGCCGTATTAAAATATCGAATTTGGTCCACCCTGTATATATCAGGGTTTATTCGCCACTGATTATTGTGTAAGAATGAGTTCATGGCTAATTTCTATTGCTGATTTTTGTTGGCAATTTTTGCATTTCATCGATTCTAGAATTCAAATTATATAATTATAACCCTTGAATTTTTCCGCTAGGACTGAGAATTTTCGAATTATTTATTTACTTCTATTCAAGTGCACGCCTCTGGTGCGAATTCAATGGAAATCAAAGTTGCAACAAACGTCAATTCAACTCTTAAATCAGGCACTAGGTAATGGGAGGACTGGAAAAAATATTTTCTTTCAATGGGAGATTTTATGAAAACTTTCAAAAGAAGCTTTTCGGAAAAAATTTAATTGAGGACATTCAGAATAATGAGTGATGCTAAGGATGTCTAAGACCTTCAATACTCCTGATTTTTGATTTGTACACAAGTGATTTCAGATGTACCCAAAAAAAAGAGGGAATTCAAATCTAGGGGTCTAAAGGTCTATTGCTGATCCAGCAGAATCTTCCATTTTCCACTGGAACCAAAGTGTCAGGTGGAGTTAGTAATCATATATTATCGAGACTTTATTTGGAGATTTTGAAAATAAAACAGAAATCATGTCTGCTTTTAGAGAACTTCAGTTATCTCGTCCGACTGTCACAAGGCGTATTGAAGTCATGAGTCAGGACATGGCAGATAAACTAAAACATGATATTATGAAATGTACATACTTTTCTTTACAGTTTGACGAATCTACCGATATGACAGACATTGCTCAGCTGTCTACTCTTATTCGGATGTTATTCAATGACATGTTGCCTAAGGAAGAATTTTTAATAATCATTCCTCTGAAGGGGAGGACCCGTGGCGAAGATATATAAGACTTTTTCTTCAATTTTGTAAAAAACTATAAGCTACCAATAGATAAATTAGTATGCAGTACAACCAATGGAACACTATCAATGACTGGAAACAAAAACGGTTTTCTAGAATTGTGTCGAGCTCATGAAAATTTCCCTTCATTTTTTTTATTCCATTGCATTTTCCATGAACAAGTTTTGTGTTCAAAAGTTTTAAACATGGAGGAAATTATGGGTATTGAAACAAAAATTGTGAATTCCATCCGTGCACGTAGCTTGCAACGGCGGCTCTGTAAGTTGAAGTTGGAAGATAGGGAGTCAGCTGAACACACTGATTTAGTTCTTCACACGGACTTCAGGTGGTTGAGTCGCGGAAAATTCCTAGAAAGGTTTCAAGAATTATTGTAAGAAATAACAGCTTTTCTAGATAAAAGAGGTGATGACACTCAGATGTTGAAAAACGAAAAATGGCTGATTGATTTGGAATTTTTGACTGACATCACAATGCACTTAAACACCACTAACTTGGAGCTTCAAGGTAAAGGAAAAACTATTATTTATATGATTAGCTCAGTAAACGCATTCAAAAGAAAATTGCAATTTATGATGAACTGAGAAAAAAGGATCTGAAACATTTTCCGTCTTTGAAGGCAAGGATTCCTCAGTTGAATTATGATACGTAAGAGGCTGAATTATCAAATAGATTGGGACAATTCGAAATGCGTTTTTATGATTGCAGTAAATTGGCAAAGATAATATCATTTATGAGTTATCCTTTTTCATGTAAAATTATTGAGCAATTAGCTACTGCAATTGCAAGTCAGTTTAATATGAACTCATGTTTTGTTGAAAATGAGTTGGTGCAGATTATATCAGATATAGATCTCAAAGCTACAGCATCTGATACAAATTTCTGGTTGTTTTATATCTGAAGATAAATATCCGAATCTAAGGCAAATCGCCCTTCAACTGACGGCAATGTTTGAGTCAATTTACTTGTTCGAGTCTTCATTTTCTGAAATGAAGATAATTGAGTCGAGATATCGCAATCGACTAACTGACGATCATATGTGATCATGCTTGCGATTATCACTCAGTGGTTACGTACGACCTTATGAAAAGTATACTGAGGACATGCAGTGCTACGCTTCAACATCGAAAGTCACTCCTTAGTTAAGTTTAACACAATATGTAATTCTTTTTTTTTTTTGAAACAACCAATAAAATCTCAATTTTGAATAACTATGAGTTTTTTAATTGATATTATAGAGAAGAACCTAACTGAACATAACCCAAACCTTGACTGAAATAATGTATATTGTGCGGAAAGCTAATATTCATATATGCTACGGTACATGCTACCTAGGTAGGTAGGTAGGTAGGGTGTATCGTGTATGTACGACAACCCTGCATCACACATACTTGCAGCCTCTCAGAACCGATCGTAAATAGTCTAAAAATATTGAGGTAGATCGCCAGCAGTTCAAGTTTCAGCACTCCTGTTCTAAACTGTTTAATGACTGATGTTCAATTCTCAAACTATTATTTCAGTACTCGTATCTGGGATGATAATAAATGTGACTGGTACCAATTCTTCATCTTCCGGAGTTCTGCGCGTCGTAGATATTTCATGGAATATTGAGTCTTCTATCGAAAGAATCTTCCTCACAAACTTTTTTATTATTTTCAAAACGAAACTCGTCTATAAGATAGATATCTTTCACATCAACTGCGGCATGCTTCTTGGGATTTTGGTTAGCCATACCATATACAAAATGCGTCTCTGCCATTTCTGAATTCAAATCTCAGTACAGAATATTTAAAATCAAATCTGTGAACTGTAGGTACAGAAAAAAATTACTCTGGCGGGCAGAAATATGAGACACAGAGCCATATTTAGCCATCGATATGCCAGCTAAACAATTTCATTCAGTAACTTAAAAATTCCTAGTCATAGCGATAACTCCAAAGACCTTTTCATTCTTATTTGAATTTTTATGAACGATGAAGTGAAGAAACCGTCAAATGTCAGTGGCGTGTCATTTTTCCTAAGTTAGTTAGAAATTAGCCATATCTACGCCACTGGTAGGGTTGAGAATGATCTGGTTCTCTAGAAGCGTTGCTTCAGACTGACTGACATTATGAGCTGGTATCGATCGACTGGGTTCAATTCTTATGAAGTTATATTCGGAAAATGCTGTGTCAGTCTTTATTTATTTCGAATAATACCTAAACTGTGCGTCATACAATAATATAAGCACCATTTTTTTTTCAAGAAAAATTGTTGTGCTATTTGAAAGTGAACTCATGTTTAGAAAAAGTCATTTGAGTATAAATCTTGTTGAAAATGGGGTTGTTGAATAGCGTAGTATGCCACTGATTTGATTATTCGAAAGTTTCTCTAGTGCCTAATGCGGATATTGCCCTGAAATATCAATAATCTGCATTCAAAGGTTCCGAAGCTATAATGTCTTTTTGAAAAATGCCCACTTGGATACCCTGTATCTCAGAAACGACGTATTTTAGATATATCTTGTTCCAACTAAATATTTGAATTTGGGAGGCTTTTACTAGGTAAAATTCCATTATCAATAATAAAAAACAAGTACTGTGTTTTAAGGAATCTTACTTAATATACTATACTAATACATTAAGTAAAATTCCTTAAACACAGTACTTGTTTTTATTACCAACTAAATATTCTTGACACAGATTATGGAAGTTTCGATCTGTACTTAGGGATCACCTTGTATAAAATTTCATAAGAATTGAAGCGTTCTTTCTCTTTGAATCTCATAGTCAATTAGTTCAGGAACATGTTGACCGATCTCATAAACCTACCTTGCCTGTTCCAAATCAGTTGATGGCAAAAAGGTGTGTCCAAATTCAAAGTTGACGTCCATTTCCTATGACGACATTTCCGTTCAGTCGCCATTAACACAAAAACCAAATAATGAATATTGGATGGGTCACAGTAAATTAAATCTGATTCTAAAAGCATTTACTGGTAGCCACTATCTTATTAAATGTTGAATTAACATCAAAATGGGAATGAGCGATCCTCAATTATCTACGTCAATGGCTCCGTTCGTTTTCACGCTGGACTAAATTTGTTTCGGAATATCTATATTGAAATCTGACGGTGGATGCATGAATTTAAATGAAATGATTTGGTTTTTCATCGAAAACAAATTGGTGGACACCAAAAAGCAGAACGTCTTTCATGTAGGGGTCATTATTTTCTGTTATTATGGCCAATGTCTTGAATAGATAGGTACTTATAAATTGATGGAATATCATATTTAAATCTAGAAGAATTAATCTCAAATTTCTGGGATTTCACCATCAGTTCTACCATCAGAAAACATTGAAGATAAAATAGGATCCGACTCGAAAGACCCATACTACTACATACATATGGAATATTCAAAACAGAAATGATGAATCCTCATCAGTACATTAAGAATATGTTGCATCTCTAATCTGCAAATGATGTCATGAAAGGAGAGTGTGAATAAAGGATGAAAATAATTTTGATTTTGAGCAGAATTTGGAAATTACCATCAACTGTGAAAACTAAAGTTCCATGAAAGCTACTCCTTATGACCCTCATTGAATTATATAGACATGTACGATAAGTGGTTCACTCCAAGCGGCACAATCATGAACCATTTCAGAGTATGGTAATCTCTCGCGAAGGTAACGAGAATTGGTAACCAAGATTAATGAGTTTTCTGAAATTTCAGGTCTACGTCAATAAACCGAAATCGACCGATGTTCTCATATTTTATACAATCCACATGATCGCTCAAATTTAGACTGATATGTGTAGCACACTCATTGGAAAATTTTACTTCTCGGATTTGTGTCTCTGTGGACAGATGATGAGTTATTTCATTCATAATGTGCACTTTTAAAGAAATCTGCTATAAATACATGTTTTTCATTTTGTGAACTATTATTCATTTTTGCCGTTTCAGTTTTTAAGCGATCATACAATCTGTGTTGATTATATTTTCGGTACATCATCATCATTCTCTTATCAGCTCCTGTATGTAATTTCTGTTGCTTATTCACAACAGAAATGGCTGATCGGGGACTCATCGCTAACCTCAATGATACTTATCCGGATGATGAAAAATGGTTATTGAATTGTTATATTGTCATCGGTCCTTGGTAAGTAACATATAAGTGATTTCAATGAAGCCTGTTAAAAATAGAGAATTTTCATTTTTGTGTGTGGATTTTTCATAGACTTCAGTGTGTTCCGAAAAAGATACAACGTACAATCTACAATGAACTGAAATTGTATGTTTTATATAATGAAATATGCTGACAACACTTTAGAATTTATTTATTTATTTCATTGTTTTGATGTTATGTTTTGAGTAAAAGCACAACAGGATGAAAGTACACTGATGAAACTTTTGAAGTTATGCGTATAGCTTAAATTTATGAAACGATATAGTGGTCTCGTGATGGGATCCCCACTAAGTGCCCTTCTAGCGGGTCTATTCATGTCTAGCATAGAAAACAGAGTACTAAAAAAAAAGACTAAATTGTCTGTAAATTAATTTTTGGGACAGATACATTGATGACTTACTTATTTGCTTCAAAAGAACACCCAGACGATTTTATCAACAGCATCAGTAAATAAAATTTACATTCTGCAGAGGAGAACATCAAATATTATTCTAAGTTCTTTCAATTTTCCAGTCAAATAGCAAAATCAACTTCAACATCATCAGAAAACCTAGTGGCATACTTATATGTATTCCCAAGGATTTCAACCACCCAAATACACACTAAATTTCGGCCTTTAATTCAATGGTCACCAGAGCATTTTCCTTAGCTTTATCATAAAAAAATCGTGAAAAAGAAATTGAAACCATTAAAACTATAGCTGACAACAACTGTTTTCATCGTTACTTGTTGACAACAACGTAAATCGGAAACAATAACATAAAGCTATTATCTGAATTGTCCTATCAAATACCAACAAATCCCAAAAATTCATTACTTCAACATATTTTGGACACATAAATATCGCAAATAACCTTTACAAATTGAAATCTAAAATTGCATTCAGATCTCGAGATAAATTGTATTTACTCTTATTTGATTATTTGATGCTAAAATACCTATGGAAAATTCAACTGAAGTTTATGAGTTATCTCGCTATAGGTCAGACTTCAAAATCAAATATAAAGAACATCAAACCTCATTCCTTATGAACAAACAAGACTAATTTTTTGGTATCTACTACATCCAAAATGACCACTCTCTTTCTAGTATTGATAGAATGTAAGGTCTACATATCGCTCAAAAGGGTAAAAAAGTCAATAACCTAGTAATAGTTGGAATTCTTGAATCACTTTTTGATGACAACTTTCAGATAATGAACGACCAGACTGATCGATGTAAATTCCAAAATTCCATGTAGTCCAATAATAATTCTCTTTTAATAGTTGTTAACTGCATACCTAATATCTGGTTTTTCCAAATCCAAATAACAACTTATTCATGTAGACTGCGCCAAGAAATTAGGGCAAACAATTTCAATGTTTCGAATTTCTCTATTGGTAAGCAACTAAACATAACCATATGTTGTTTGTTTGTTATTCCTTTGACTTGCTCTATTTCCACCTTTCGACCAATGACAAGCCGAAGAATTCTGTCACCTCACTAACCCGGAAATTTTGCCGAACCCCTCTCGTGTCGAGGGAAAGGATCTTCAATGTCCAACA
This sequence comes from Cryptolaemus montrouzieri, assembly GCA_013387265.2. Classification (NCBI taxonomy): domain Eukaryota; kingdom Metazoa; phylum Arthropoda; class Insecta; order Coleoptera; family Coccinellidae; genus Cryptolaemus; species Cryptolaemus montrouzieri. Next base: position 111,000,076 of record JABFTP020000185.1, read on the forward strand.
CATCTCTGTTAGTCAGGACCGACGGCTTTACATCTCTTCCGAAAGATGGATACTCAAGCGATTCCCACAATCCAAAATATCGCACCGACTTTGTGGGGATTGAACGCAGGTAACTCTGCGCAAGAGACGAGCATCATATCCTCTACGCCATCGAGCCGGCCTCATTACCATATGTATTTTCTCAGATATGTCTGGACATATGTTAACAAGTTTCAATGTCTTTTCTTAGTGCACATGTTCCTCTCATGAGAAATAAAATGAGAGGAATCCAACGTTGGTTCTTCTTGAAAATTTTAAGTTTCGGAATAATGCAACGCGAACCAATAAATTTGACCCTGGCAGAATGTGGTGAAGCAGCGGTGATCAGGGTTGGATTTATACATAAATAGGCTGAAGGCTAAGCGTGCTCCATTAAATTGTTTCCACGATGATCCGCAGATATATGATATATATATATATATATATATATATATATATATATATATATATATATATATATATATATATATATATATATATATATATATATATATATATATATACGTTATTCAATTAATTATTAAATTATTAAGAGAGTTTTATTCGCAGATTAGTAGAGATTTTGTCTTTGTCATTGCAATAGACGTTCTCTGGTGTACAGATTTCGAAATACCAAGTGCAATTCTTTTCCTACTTATGGCTTCAGTGGAGCTTAAATAATTTCAGAAGACTATGCTGCGAATTGCAGTAAACATGGTTGAAAACTTTTTATTTATGCATGATAACACTAGACCTCTCCAAGCTCATATCGTTAGGAACTACTTTCAAGATCGCGAAATCACTTCAATGGAGTTGCCTGCACGAATTTCATACCTTAATCCCCTCATTAAGGTCTAGGACATTCTCAATAGAAGATTTAGAAGCCAGCACAACTAGCCAGCTACTGGTGATGAGATTCGGACCAGACTGATCGAAATCGGGAACAAAGTGGATCAGAATGCTGTAACGTTATTGATTTTGAGTTTGAATGGTAGATGCCATGCATTAATTTTTGCTAGGAATGGTAATATTTGCTATTGACAGCTGTTAGGGTACTTTGATTTTTCCCAAAAATTTTACATTTTTTATTGTAAGTTTTATTTCCATTTCTATGAATAGTATATTTATTTCCATTGTTCTCAAGCATTGCTTAGTGCTGGTGGATTACTGGAAAAATAATTCTTCAACATATCGAAATTTGAGATTTTGTTCGTTAATTTCTTAGAGCTGTGTATATTTCAGGTTACTTTGTGCTTGGTTTTCATACTGTCCGATGATGAACGAGCGTTGAAAAGCGCGGTAACAGTGATATATTAATTTGAATTATTTGTTGTTAGTGGAAATATAGTGAAAAATTCGATTTGTGTTTTAATTGAGATAAAACAGGTTCAATAGAAGTATTAGGATTTCTACAATGGTGAGTAGAAGAAATCTCGAATTCGAATATATGTAAAATATTTTTCCAGAAGATTCCTTTCCGAAACGTATTGTATTGCGAAGAAAACTGTTGTTTTGATAAATTCCTATGAAACTGATGAAGATATATCACGGAATAGTATTCCAAAACATTAAGTGGAATGAAAAAAAAAATTTGTTGTCGTAATTTGTATTGCCTGTCTGAATCGTTCCTCCAACGCACTTTATATAAGACGGAATTGACATTTATCCATGTAACGGTCGAAAGTACCGAACTTCTGATGACATTTTTAAAGGTTATTGAGCGTGTTCAGAATGATTGAGCAGTAATTCTAAATTGGAAACGAGTATCGGTAACCTCTAGCCGAAAATAATCAGCCTTAGATGTGGAGAACGCGATCGTTGCTTGAGATAGTACCGTGAAATTAGTAAATCCGCTCCGAGGTTAAAGGTTTTTTATTTGGCAACGGTGCACTCTTCGTCGAACTGTGCGTGCATTTATGAAATTTTCAATGCGTCGTAAACAATATTTAGATGCAACGACAGCCGTTTTGTACAGTGTGATAAAAGTTAGAATTGAACTTTCAAAAAAATTTATTACTCAGTATTCTACTTCATTTGTGAAACGCTAAACAAAAATGGCAAGTGAGTTCCGTTTCATGTACTGCTGCAGCCATTAATGAAAATTAGTTCGCATTTATTTTAGACGACTGTGTTGATCCTGTGAATAGAGTTCTGCAGAATGTCTTTGAGTGGAGATACTTGTGCTTCTTAGAAAGACTTCTCTTACTCTGTTTACGTTCTCTGAAGTGCTAGTCGTACTTTGCAAGCCAGGTGGTTTCTTTTTCTTGATGGTACTACCGGTTTGGTGGCTGTTTATGTAGCACAATATTTCACACGAGGAAAGCGACTCATTGCGATTAATATTGATTCGTCAGCTAAACGTTAAACCGCAGTGACTAACTCATTATTACGAACAAAATTTCCTTATGTGAAAATTGTACCATGTATTAACTCTCTTTTCAACAATCCGTGTAGAGGGTGTCCCAAATTCGTTGTCCTTGAATGGTTACTTCTAAGCTAAAAGAGAAATGAAGATGCGGTTTCCACGAAGTGGTGCTTGTTTTTAAAGTAAAACGAAATGAGACACTTTTTCACTTTTCCACAATTTATTCATTAATCACGACCAGTTTCGAACCTACGGTCAGTTTCAAGTGACTTGAAAATGACCGTAGGGTCGAAACCGGTCGTCGTTATTGAATAAATTGTGGAAAAGAGACAAAAGTGTCTCATTTTGTTTTACTTTAAAAATGAATTTTCATATAATAAATAAATCATCGGTACTATCAATTAGTGCTTCCTTTTAATGAAACAATATATGCAGTCAACAAAACTTTCACAGCTTCCTTTGTTTTCGAGATACAGAGCGATTTTCGAAATCTTCAAGAACCACCCGTATTTCGGCTATTCTTGAATATAGCATTAGGGTGAAAAGTGCATCTTACAGATTTTCTAACGGGGAATTCAGTGATGGAACCAGAATTTTTGAGGGTTACAATTCTCAATATAGACTAAATTTGGAGTTTTTTAATGGAACATTCTGTATATTTTCACGTGATCGAAATCTGTTTGTTTAAAACTTCATAAGTATATATAACACTAAGGTGTTTAATTTGTTTGGAATGTTATTCCAAATAAATGTTATTATTATTATAGACTTGTGCACTATCTCAGCTGTTAGCTGGATATAATTTATCTTTCCCAGATTCAGCAATCAAGGGGAATAGGCTAGATTACAATACACTTGACATAAATCTTCTCACTATCCTATATGTATTAAGAATTACAGGGTTATGAATTTCAATATAGGTATTCTTATGCAATTCTAATTTCTTAAGGTAAACATGCAACCTTTTGGGTATTAACCTAGTCGAAGAAATGATGACAGGAACGATATCTATTTTATCGAGGTATCACATATGCCTTATCTCAATAGCAAGATCTGTGTATTTGGAGTTTTTCTCCTAGAACTTGTTCAACACGTTGTTATTACTGGGTATGGTGACATCCACCAGCATTGCTGTTTTAGCTCTCTTATCATACACCACTATGTCCGGCCTATTATTCGTCACCATTCTGTCAGTGATAACAGGCCTATCGTAGTATAACCTGATACAGTCATCTTCCAATACATGTGCCGGTCGATACTTGTAATAGGCAGGAAGGCATTCAGAAGTTCGTACTTGTGTGCAAGTTACTGATTGATAATGTTGCACACTTGATTATTATTATTACAATTAGGCCCTCTTCAAGAAGCGAGAGAGCGCACACAAAAAATCATCTAGGAGGCCACAGCTGTGGCATAACATGCATCGCCTCCTAGTTGGTGGCAATGGGAAATCGATAAAGTGTAATGGAAAATTCACTTTATCGATGCGATAACTGACGTTTCTTCGAAAATCAATTATTAACACTTATGTTTTGATGAAAAAAAACATTCAACGGTTTATGTAGAAAAACAAAAATAAAAAATTCAGTTTTTTATATGGTACTGTCAGAAACTTCTTATTCATTTTCAGAAATATTGATTCAGTTAGATTAGTAAATATATAGGAAACTGGCCTAAAGCGACAAACGATAAATATTCAAAAATATCAGTTTTTGATCATGAACATTGTCGGTTCATTTCTTTGAAGGATCTGAAATTATAAAACAAAAGTTAATATTGCGTTTTTTATTGATATTAACTATTTATTATCAAGAATTAAAATATTTAAAAACCTTACAAGGGGTCTAAAGCTGTTCGGGCAAAGCGCGTAAGTACAATTGACTTGAAAATAAAAAAAAAGAAATAATTAAGTCATTCGATCATTATCGGTCATTTTAATAGAATAACTTCTCAAGTTATTTAAGTTTTAACTTATTTTAAATCAGTCCCAACTTATAATGTCTTATTCTTGACATGAATCAGATCCTAGTCCTGAGCAATTAGTCAAAGTTTCACAAGCGCGTCCATCACACATCGTTCGATCTAATCTACTAAAGGTGGGACTTCATAAAGCTCTATCCTAACAAGACAAGATTCCCGTTTTTCCCAAAAGAACATTTTCGTTAGAAAGACAATAACCTAAAATAAAAAATAAAGGATCCTAAATCATCGTGGTATTTCATGGATGGATAGCATCAAAATAATTTACTAATATTGGGAATAAAAATAGAAAGCTGGTTTTCTACTATTCATAAATTACCACCTTTAGTTTTTTCAAGAATTTCCAAATTATTCTGTCGTGTTGGAAATATATCGCATTGAATTCGAGCAATGGAATTCCATCCATTATTTTCAGTACAATATATTCAATTATGGGTAAATATCTCTTTGCATTAAGAGTTCTCTCGAAAGTATGACGTTTAAGGCAACCGCCCAGAAAGCAAGCCACGCTGAAACCGGGCCTACCTTGTCGCTCTCGTTTTTGCACAAGGTTACCTCCGTTCTGGAAATTTACGAAATAATATCATTAAGAATTCAGGAAACCTCATGATTCTTCACCTTTCTAAGTAGGGATCACTTGCTGCATGCACATGAGGTGACAGAATTCCCCGGCGTGTCATTGGCCGAAAAGCGGAAATAGAGCACGTTAAAGAACAAACGAACAAACATTTTGCTTACACTATGTAGGACAACTGAGACTCTAATGTTTTTCCCTCAAGTAAAAATTTTCATTTGCAACCATATTTTCGATAAACGAAACACAGAATTGATTTCAGAGAAACTCTAATGAATAAACAAATAAAGAGAATTGTCCATGACATTTTACTGATTCAATACTTTTTTCACGGCCGCCTATCCAATAATTGATGAAAAATCCTACATATAACATAGCATATATATTTGTGAAGTTTTCATCGAAAAGAATTCGATTACGTAAGAATATAGAAGGTGTTCCATTAAAAAATCTATGAGTTCAGTCAATCCCTTGAAAAACATACCCCTTAAAAACTGGTTTAACTACTGGATTTCCTTTAAAAAAATCTGTAAGATGCACTCACGATTGTCATGTTGAAGGATAACCAAGATAAGAGAGGTACTTGAAAATTGAAGATTTTGAAAACGAAGGTGGCAATGTGGCAATCATTCAAAACTAGTATCACTCCATGGAAACTACATCCTTCTTATCCTATCAGTTTAGAAGTTACCATTCGGGACAACGAATTTGGGACACCTTCTACTTGCCATAGCAAGAATTGTTATTTACCGTATAGCATTCATTATTTTATATTATTATATTTTAGTCCAGTCTCAGAATAATATTGAAATTTGAAATATTCTCTCTACTATGTCTTTGAATTCAAATTCGCTACCTAATTATTTGGCCCTCAAGAAAAATTAAAGGAATTGTTTTTATGGTAGAATTACATGGAATACAACAAATCTATATGTGACAAAGACACCTGATTCTTACAAAACCTAATAATCTGGATGGCTAATAAATGTTGCCATTAACGTGAAACTCATATGATCCTTATGAAGTACTAACCTAAAATTTTACGACAATCTGTTCTTAAATTAAAACAATTTTAGCGACGGTAATGTAATTTTTCTTCTTCCGTTCCTTCTACAGTTAAATATTATTTATTAAGTGAGCTATATATGTGATTTTGTATAGATTGAATTTGAAAGAAAACCAAAACAAGTTTTTCTCTTTTGAAATATTAATGAAGCCTGTAGTGCACTACAAGTTAAAACATGAAACAAGAAAACAAATGAGTTTATGAATTACAAACATTCTAGAATGAAAAAGTTTTACGAGTCTTATACTGATTAACATTCCAAACCTTCTTACAGCAGTTGATTTTCCTTCAGCGTTTCACTTTCCCTTGAAATTTATATGGTTTATACCTCAATGTCAACCGCTGTTACCTACCACAATAAATTTCTCCAATTCATTAATGTCAATCCACTGGCAGCTAAAAAACGGAATCCATTTCAAACGTAATCATAAGAAATTTATAGGTTCTCCCACAACTCCATAAATATTTCAGACCGTTGCTGAATCAAAACCAGCCATAATTATAATAAAGGTATGAACTACACGTGACACAGACGTATAATAAAATAACGCCGTGGACACGAAGCGTACGTAACAAAGAAAACTCATATGAAAACGCTTTTCTTATTTCGTCAGGGGGAATGAATTCATTCGTAAGGTAATTTATGTTTGTTCATAACTTTGGTGGTTCTTGTGAAGTGTTGTACGGTTTCAAGGTACTGAAAATCAGTCAATATAGCCATGAATGTCTGTTTAATTCAAGCCCTCCGATTAATCCGTTTCGCAAAGCAGTAACCTTTGATTTACAATATTTCTTCTTTCTTATTTATTGCATCAATATATGTGTGAAATTAGCATATTATATCATAGATATGGCTACTTTTGATTTTTACTTCAAGAGAGGTAGTAAATCGCAAATGGTAGAATATGCTTACCAAAAAAAGTTATGGCTTTCAAAATATTTTCTTAAAAGTGGCGAAATTACATTTCCTTATCCAACATATAAAGATTGATGAATAGTGAGAAAGTTCCAGTATATTAAGTTTAAAATTGAGGGTTCATAATATAAAATAAAATAAAAATAAACACAACGACAACAACATGAGTAAGACTGCGGGCTCCCTTGGAGTGTGAAGGTATATTAATTGTTACAAACGAAAAATAAAGAAGTTGATGAGTATTTTTGGTGTCAATTCTGAAATTTTATACTTTTCTGATAAGCCAAAAATCAAAAATACAGCACAATTGGCATCGAATATCTGCTGACACTCATGAAACCCATATTTGTTTAATTGTTTCAACTCGTTATTTATCACATAGCTTTCGATCATTATACTTATAATTTTTCAACCGTGATAGATTTTGGAACATTCCTTCTTGCAGAATTTCATGATTTCAAGGCAAGAGGAATAAGTAATTGAGTTAAACTTTATATTCGTACATGATCCGGTGAAAATGCGAAGTTTCTTCTCTTGATGAGGTCCACACCTTCTGTATTTTTCACATTGGATTAACGACATTACTCTTTGCAAAATTTCATGGTTCTAGGCTAACAGGAAAAACCTTGAAGCTTTCGATTGCGTTGACTTGAAAGCTTTCCATTGATTGGAAAGTTTTCGGATTTTTGTCTGTATACGGAAACAGAAGAGATTACACATGGGTCAAAAACTCCCTCAATACTCAATAATAGAAATACTCTTTTCTCCCAAAATTCGAACTCATTCATCTATATACTCTGCTTCTACAATGATACAATCATTTCAACGCTTCTCTAATATTTCTATGTCTTTCTTGTAGAATGATTCATCTTTGGCCTCTGAAAACGCGTAATTTTCGGCAATAACCTCCTCGTCCGAGCTAAACCTTTTCCCCTAGAGTATCTCTTTCAATTTATCAAAGGGCCAGTAATCTCTGGATACCAGACCTGGAGAAAGGAGTGTAAGCGTCAACAATTCCGAGCATAAATCTCTGATTATTGTTTCTACCGACTTGTGGAATCGGTTGTGTTGAAGAAAAAAAAACGACAAAAAATTTTTCTTTGCTATATGGGGTCGTTTGCGCTCAATCTAGTCACTCAATCGGTCGGGTAAGGTAACGTAATGGTCATTGCGCTTTATTAGTTCCAAAAAACGGCCAATTCTTTGTTATCTTTGTTCCACTATGCGTAAACGTGCCGACCACTTCGATATGCTAATTGATATCTTCAGAATATCAGCTAACTCTTGCGATTTCACTTTGTGATCACCTATAATAATTTTCAACACTATTTTGATATTTTCTGAAGGATTCACCACTTTTAAACTTCCTGGGCGTGCTGCGTCTTCGGTGATAATCCGACTACATTTGAAATCAGCATACCATCGGTAAATGGTTGTTTTCGATGGAAAAGTTTTCCAATAACATTTGTAAAGTCATTCCTAGGCTTGTACAGTATTTTTACCCATCAAGTGGTGTTTTCTTAGTCTCGAAACTCGTGATTCACTGTTCACATATTGATAGAAGTAGCGTCACTTCAACCTCAGTACATCGAAAAAATAGGAGCAAAAAGGTTGAAAAGAAAATTTTGAAGTTAGTCAATATTAGGCGTTTTTAGTCTATACTTCGATTATCGGATAGATTAGTCTGATTTATTGCAAAAAATGAAATTTGAACACATAATTGTGGCAGTATCTCTTTCAACTAATTATATTCAATAAGATTCAGACCGGACGAACGTAAGGAAGCTGATTATGCGTAATTCTACGATCTTGTGGAATATCCGAATCTTACTATGTGCGTTAAAGCGAGCGTTATCATCTATATAAATGATGTTTTCACCAATAACGGAAAATTGGTTAAAATATTGTTAACAACTTCTTGGATTATCATCTGCCAATCATGTTTCTCTTTGAGTAGCATATAAACATATATTAGCTGGAGCCATTGCTGAGCCAATCTAAAATGAAATCATTCTTTTTATAAACCATTGTTGGAACCTCTCCCCGCTTCTCCTCACACAAATGCAATGACATATCGAATCTTGAAAAGTCTCCCAAGAAACTCGAATTATCATTTTTTTTGCCAGGGTTAATGCTTACTGATAATCTACAAACTTACCACTACTAAGTCCTTGGCAGGTATACATGTTCTGAAATACTGAAATTATATCCTACCTACTACATTTTGGCTTTTTCTATATCTTGAACCGCTCCTAATGAAATTTATTATACCGTAAAATCAAAAGAACAATTTAATATTTCAATCAACTTTGGCAGTGCTAGTGAGAAAATTAAATCTTTCAGAACAAAACGATTTAATTAGCTTCCAAAACCAATAACAATTGATATAGTCCCACTAATCTCTTGGTGAAACATTTCTACTAATTGATTTAATCAATTCATCATCAAATATAATGAATAAAAATTGTTTGACATTTTGTAGTAAATACAGAATCAACCCTTAACATAATCGATTCTCTAGAACAATAGAAATCAACCTGTGCAAAAATATTCTCAACATCCCACCTCGAAATTAATGATAATGAAATGAAGGCCATTCTTCAAATTAAAAAGCAAACCTCAGAAAATCAATTTGTCATATCGAAAGTCCATAAGGGCAACTCATGTACTAAATTGTATAAACCTGTTCGAATAAATAGAACCGAAACACTATTAGTTTCAACAAAATTCATTAAACCTGAAGTCAATCCATTTGCGATATTTCAAAGATCTATTAAAGAAGCCATTGAAAACTGTCCGAAGGTACTATCTAAAATTCCCTCCTAAGGAGTGTTGTACGATAAAGCCAATTGTTTCATATACTAATTCCGCCCGCCTTGAAAATCTGCAAACATCTAAAAGGATAGAACCAGATTCAACTGAACATTACACAGCTTACATAGTCAAATATATTCACAATTAACAGAAGAGCTAAACGCACTTCATATTCCCTTTAATCCTAGTTTAATCTTATTTGACATTGAAAATTTGTTCCCATCAACATCGAATTAAGAACTCAAAATGTAGAAGTTTGTTTGAAGCAGTTGTTGCAAATTCAATAACAAAATTTTACCAACAATTAAATGATCTTCCAATGGGTTTCTTTTCAAAATTTTAAATTCATTTTAGGATACAAACCAATTCACTGTGGAAATTGAAAATATGCATACAACACTTAATTTCTGAGATATATATATATATATATATATATATATATATATATATGTATATGTGTTTTAAGAATAGATATTATCTTGAATTTGACATTGCGCCGAAAACCTACGTTCACGGATTCCTCAATTGTAGTTTCCATCCACATAAAATCAGAATGTCCGCGTTTCATACATATGTGCATAGGTTACTCACGATTTTCTTTCCAGAAACAAATTTTGAATAAGTGTCGAATATCGGGTATGACAATAATGTTATAGACAAAAAAAGCAAAATTATTATAATCTTCGATATACCCTAATCTTCACATTCACGAAACGATCAAATATCAAAGCATTTATTATGCCCCTCAAATAAATACTGCATCATGCCACATATTGAAATAGATTGAAATCAACCCAATATGTACGAATAAGAAAAATCTAAGTTTACTCTTCATCAATAACAAATATCGACTTGAGGTTGACAGGTGAAAAAAAGTAAATTATATTGTGATGATTTCCTACTTCTTACTTGGGTTAAACTGGTCGTTCCATCAATATAGAGTAGACGAGCAAAAATCAATAATTCATAACAAATTAAAACTTATTTTACCGAGCACCGTATAGACGAAAATCAGTTTTTATATTTCACAAAAACCCAAATATTACATTCAGGTAACAAAAGCAACAGGATAGATTTATTAGAATTATTAGAAATTTTATCAGCTCGAAAACATAATCAACCAATAACTAACGATCAGCCAGATTTCCGTTTGTTACCACTTCTATGATCTGTTTCTTAGGTATAACATATTTTCATTCATTATATTTTGTGAAACTTAAGCCGAGTGGTTTCCTTCAATAATAATTTGGGCAAAAACATCAAAACAATGAAACTGAATCTGTCAAAATAATAATTCATGTATTTACGAGTTGAACTGTAGTGAGTGCAATAAATTTTACATTGGTATTATCCTTAGAAATTCCAATATCATAACAGAACACACAAACTGATTCGAACTACGTAAATTATCTTTTAGAAAATATAATGACCTGGTCATAGTATTTTCAATGTATAAGTACAGTGAACAGTTAAACAAAATGGATATTCAAAATTACCATAGTTTCTCATGATAAAATTGAGTGAACAAATATGGTTCCATCTGGTGGTGATATATATATATATATATATATATATATATATATATATATATATATATATATATATATATATATATATATATATATATATATATATATATATATATATATATATATATATATATATATATATATATATATATATATATATATATATATATATATATATATATATATATATATATATATATATATATATATATATATATATATATATATATATTGATTTGACATTATTTAAGAATTAATAATTGCTGTACGGACTACGAAAATTGGTAAAAATACTTTCTATCTAAAAAATTCTGAAGTTGACTTAAGAGAATAGCTCTAAGAAATATTCGGAATCATTCTCTGGGGAATATGATTTTGATTTCAGGGAAGAACACCTTTTCTTCAGCTATTATCGGTATAATCAAATCAACCTGGCTCCTCCACCATTTTGCGTGTTAATATGAATGAGTAATGAAAATGTTTCAATTTAGAGAAAGGATGTGTTCAGAAGTTTGAAAAGGATTGATATTTCTTCGTTATTATTATTTTGAATCACTGAAGTACTTCGAACTATTGTCAATTTGAATGTCGAACAATATATTGAATTTTTTAATCTGAATCCTTTACTACTTGAAATTCATGGTAATCAATGTTAATTACTGAAAATAAATTTCTTGGATAGTTATCCTATTCCTCTGAAGTGCCAAGTGAATGTTAATTTGGTGACGCCAAATTAGCGGACTAGGCATTTTTTGTGTTTTCAACGCGAAAGAGGTAAAAATCTCAAGCATTTGATATGACCTACGCAATTTCAATTATTTTTGACACTAAAACACAGATAATTAGTACTTTATCAAGCTGTGAGGAGGTTCAATTATCCTCAATAAAGTAAAAGCAATTTGGAACATACGAAGTCTCGAACTCTTTTCCCAGAAGTCATTTTTTGTATATATATATATACATAGATAATTGGAGAATAGTGATTTGATGTAGTAGTAGTGCTAACTAACTTTTGGTAGGCGAAGATTTTAAATCCTTAGTATTCATTTGAAGAATATATAGGAATCAGTTTCATCTTACTTCTGTGTGCTCCTTACGAAAAATGTAATGTTGGGAGCATAAAGATGAAATGTTGTTTTCTTCAAGTGATTCATTTGTACATTCTCATGTTATGCTTGTACCTACATTTTGAAAGGAACATGAATTCTATAGAGTACGTGTAAATCACACAATTTCACTTATGAGATAAGTTTGAGCTGGAACTAGAACATTACTTTTCACTTTTTTTTTCCTTTCTCATCGAAATGAGCAACTGTCTTCACGATAATAAGAATAATGTTAATTCCTTCACGTATTTGAAAGTACTGGTGCTCTCGAAGAAAAACAGAATCATTGGCTGGCACTTTTCATTAAGGGTTAGCCTTATTTATTTGAATTGTCCATTAAATGGATTTCTCACTCCAAACTGATATACTGATGAATTCTCAGGAATGGGGATAAATGGCTTCTGAGTGAAGATATCTTCACTCATTAGCTTTTGGTGCTCAAACTGAATAATTCGAACTGCTAGAATATACGACAGGAATCGTTGAAAAATTTATTTGCAAGTATGACCACTAAAATAGGTGGGATTCTGAAAAAAAAAAGATCTCACGATCTACACCGAAGTTATCGTACAACAAGTTTTGCAAGAATGAGGTGCTCATAATGGGGTCGTTAGCATCTGAAGGAATGAAAGTTTTCTAGAAGCGGATGTTCACAGAGATCATTCTCGATCGAATTATAACTATTGGAAAGGGAAATCGAACCACTCATTCAAACGTCCCTCATGAATTAGTGAACACTATAAACGAGTGGTGTTAAAGGAAAGTATGTCTCTAATCTCTCAAAAAGTGTTTGCATTGCCTTCTACAAGAAAAAGAAAGCTAGACGTATTGAAACTACCAACTATGGGAAGTGGAACTAACGAGTTCTTGAGTGGAGGATTAATCCTGGATAACACACTCTGCTGGAATGCTTATCCAAGGAAGTTCTTTTTAGAGCCAGGCTTTTCTTCTGGACCGCATGAGTGAAAAACATGGGTCTTCGTTCCATAGCAAATGCAGCTATGCACCATAGTCTTCAGACTACAGATCACGTGTGGCTCTGTAGTTGGATGGAGGAAGACTGTACAGGCAATAAGACAACAGAAATTCACATGCTTACAGACAACATTGCTTGGCTACTGCTGGAACATTTCGTAAGAGACCATCATAGCTATGGGGTTTTCTCGATCTTCTTCTTTTCCGTATACTGAAAAATTGGAAAACTACATATAGATAACATTATATGGCAATCAATTTGCTGAAGACTATAGTGATAAGAGGGTCAGGACAGCTGGTTGTTATACTATGCCACAGCATCTTAGCTAGATCGGTACTTCATTTTTCATCTCCAGAAAGGACGATGGCGTTTAGAAGTCCATTGAAGATCGGTATTCCTTCGGAAATTTAGATAACCTGCAGATAGAACGACGAGTTCGCTACTAGCAATAACATATTTACTGACAGTTAAGCAACAATAGGAGTTTTGATTCAAATTGAAGTGGTTCAAAACGATATGGAAGTCCCTTATTATGTTAAATAGACTTTAAATGGACAATCGACCAATCAGGATACCGAGTCAATTGGGCTATTAAGGTAACGGAAGCAGATCGACTGGCATATAAGGTATATCTGCTTTACTTCTTTTGAAGGCACCAGAACCTCGATATGTGTTCCAATTTTGTTTGCTAAGATAACGATGAACGACAGAATCGAAGTTAAACTGAGCTCCTTATGGATGCATCACCATGGCTTGAAACATACGAAAAAGTTTATCCAAGGAATATCGAAGTATAATACCATGAAATCTATACTACTTGTACTGGGAAGGGTAAAACTGAAAACTAACTCTTGTAAGCATCTTTATGAACGATTACAGACTGAAGGCTCATACGCACAGAATCGGCTTGGCTGTTGAAGATGAATTGATTGGAACCTAGTAAAACGGCAAATCACATCGTTCCAGAATATCCATCATTGAGCAGAATTAGTTTCGATAAAATTATTCCTACAACCCAACGAACTGAAGAACACGTTAGTCAATTTTTTTCAGAATTTGAATCTATCCATGGTGTGCCATAATGGTACACAAGGGCGGTGGTAATTCGCTCATTCACTGTTAAATCAAGTGCAATACAGGAAAACTCTTACTCAAAATTACTAAATGAATTTGGCTGGAATTTCTTCTGCTGACCAATTCACGCAGACCTAAAATTAAAACTAAAGGCAACACGGAGGAAAAGAGAAAACAACGAATTGCGTTGTCCAAATAATTTTTTTTTACTGGATCAATACAAGTTTAAGACTTGCAGTTAGGTAACCGTTAATTGTGTTGTAGCAACCTTTTTGTGTTAATTTTAAATAGCCCTTCACAATGAGTTTCCATATTTTCAACATAATAAGCAAACTTTCATCTCAACCCTCGTATGTCCCTTATCCACATGCTTTGTTTATTTCTTCCGGTTGTTTTGCATTTGTCACTCAACACCGAGAGTTTATGCAACAACATAAACTTCGGAGTCATTCAATAAAAGGCCCGATAAAAACCAGATAGTATTATGACTGCGAGCGGGGAACTAGGCAGGTCTGACCCTATAGATCGTTTTTAATTACATAAAAACATTGATGGATATGTGGCCGTACAACATGGCTCGCAATGAATGTTTGAATTTTTGCAACGCCCACGCACAAGGAGTTGTGTGCCGAGTTGGATATATTATTAGAATAACGATTCTATAAAATTTCCACCTGACTGTTCGATTTATCGTGGCGAATTGAATATCCGATAAGTCTGCGTTTCTCTCTCGATCAAACGAAATCAAATCGGAGCTTATTGTTTTATCGAATAGTTTTATACATATAAAATTGCAATTAATCTTTAAATCATGAAATAGGAAATTTACTATGTGTTACTATCACCTTCTTGATGGAATATACATTGTTAGAAATACAGCAAAGTGATTAATACATTCTACTAGAGAAATTTAAATCTTTCAATATTAATCTAATGTAATTGTTTAAAAATGGAGTAAGATGTGAAACACTGAAAGAAATTAATGAAACAAAGAGTATAAAGTGCCCTGGTATTTATAAATAAGTCCTTATTTGAATTTGGTTTGGTCGGTCGTTATCTATAATTTGTCATTGAAGAGTGATTCGAAAATTTCCACTGATTTTAGGAAATTGAATTCTCAACTTTTTGGGGTAATGTGTAGGATTTTTGAGGATCAATACTAGATAAGGCGTATTTTAGAGGCAATGGTTAGTTAATATTGAATCTTGATTATTCTTAGTAACAGAAGTTTGATTTTCTACATATCTAATTTTCAAAGAACGATCAATTTGACCCATGTTGAACTTATTACACAATCTGGACAAGATAACTTTTAAAATCCCGATTTATTTAAATACTTTATAGGATTTTTATCGCTTAATTAAAGTAATGACTCATTGATTCATTTTGAGGATTGAATGCAATTGTGGATTTCAATTTGAAAATGTTATTTGCTCCATTTTCACATTTATCCGAGAGATGACATTTTTCAGATTCTTTTGGAAAATAATTTATATACAGTAGACTCGCGATAATGTGATCTCGAAGAATTCGGGGCTGTTCGACATTTTCACACCAATGAATCAAAAAAAAACAGTTTCACATATTCTCCAATTTTTATAAGGAATCTACATAATATATATTTTGACATCATCAGTTTATATATTCGCACAACCAAATTTATATGGAATCATTCTGTATTTCATATTATTGATCGTTTTTAATCATGGATCTTTGACTACTTGTGAAGACTGAAGTTTTTTGTTGTAAAAAACTGGGTAGTATGAGAAGAAATGTTGAATTATCATCACATGGTCGGGATATTGTACTTAGGCGAAACTGAGATTTGAAACTATGAATTTCAAAATTTAAAAAAGCCCCTTGGATTGTCGGATGTGCAGAGAGGTCGAATAAGTGCTCTCGTTGAAGAAGGGGTGACACAGAGGGATATAGCGGCCACAATAGGGGTGATTTCAAAAATCTACGCCCAATACATGGAGCCACAATTTCTGCAAAAAAGGCCTAGAAGAAGTCGTAGGAAGATGAGTTCTGAAGAACAAGACCGCTTTTTGTGCCAAATTGCAAGAAGAGACCCTAGTGCGTCGTACCCCATACTCTAAAGGCTATTTCTGGAAGCAACAGGCATCAGTGTATCAGTCGAAAGGATACGTCAAAGACTTCGTTCAAGAGGGATTTATACAGCAGAAGGCCCTTAAGAGTTCCAGAGCTAACCAGACAACAAAAAATCAACAGATTTCATTGGTGTATAGAGCACCAAAATTGGAATATTGAGAATTGGCGTAATGTTCTTTGTTCGGATGAAACCAGAGTTGGTGTTCGATGAGATGACTGCCGGATTCCGGTCTTAAGGGGTCGTGGCAGACAAGCTAGACTCCTAGCAGCAAGACAAATTTCGATATACCGAGGGGGCAGTGTGATGTTTTGGGTTGGCATTATGCTGGTAAGAAAAAACAGATTTGATTTCGTTTCCTGTGAGTGTAGCGGCTAGAAATTACGTTGACCTACTACTGGAGATCGTAGTGAGACTCTGACGAGGTGCCCACGGGGAGAATTTCACTTTTATGCAAGATAATGCTCCTCCGCATCCCAGCAACCTCGCGCCATATTATCTTGAAACAGAGGGAATAGCTATTTTTGACTGGCCAGCTTGCTTTCCAGACCTAAATCTCAATGAACATCTGTGGGATAATCTCAAAAGAAAAATTAGATCGCGCCAGGATATTCCAAGAAGAGGTGGTCGAAAACTTAATCCAAAGCATGCCTAGACGGATTCAGGCTTGTTTTCAGGGCAAGAGGAGGTAATACAAGCTACTGAAGTCTAGGAAAAACACCTACTCCGCGAGAAAACAATTTTCCATATTTTTACTATAGGCGGAAAGAGTCTCTTATTTTCTTTTATTTGTTTCTTTCTTAAAATACACCTTAATTTATGTCTTTTTCAATTAAAATATCTCTAAAAGGATCAATTCCAGCAATCCTTTGAAATTTCCAAAAATGCATATATATATATATATATATATATATATATATATATATATATATATATATATATATATATATATATATATATATATATATATGAAATTTAAGTCACGACAAAAGCTTGTTGTGAGCTATAGTTTTATTGGTTTAAATTCAATCTTTTTCTGACATTTCTAGTGTAAAATATAACGAAAACTGTCTGTGGATCATTGAAAAATATGCAGATACGTCAATGACATACTTATTCATCTAAACGGTAAGCCCAGACAATTGGATTATTTTCTCAAATTCGTAAACAGTTTTCATCGAAAAATATAATTTAAATTCAACGAAGAAGAAAAACCAGCAAATATCATTTTCAGATCTCGTTAATTTTTCACTCAAATATCAAAATTAACTCCAGCAGCTTAAAAACCTACTAGCACTGATTTATGTGCTATTCACCCACCCACATTCCCATTCAAAATTTCGACTCAAAACCTCGGAAAAGTAACTGAAAAGATTAAAACTGTAGTGCTTAAACTTAGTAAACTATTTTTCATAATCCATAACAATAATTTTATTATTAAATGATCATTTTGAAGCAAAATATGAAATCATAAGATATTTTTGGGTATTTATGCTCAATATTATCATTTTTAATTAATTAAAAAAATTTTGATTAACACGGTACACATCAATGAAAATCTAACCTTACGTCATAGTCTTGTAAAGCTTATGTGTCAAGAACTCGAGAGAGTGAAACATTTTTAGACTAATTATTTAAACATTTTTTGTGGTATTCAAAGGAGACAGAGCATCGATAATATTTCCCCAGTTATCACTCATTTTTCAAAAAATTAAACAGAAAATTTTCTCTGAGAACTTTATTCATTGATTAATTTTTCGAAACTTTTGAATTTATATTTAATACTCATAGATAATTGTTGAACTCACTTGAGAGACTATGCGCCCGTATTGTGAAGACCGCTCGCAGCCCTAAATGCAATGACAAATAAATATTATAAATACGAAAGATAGGGTTCAATGACATAAGACTATTTTATCTGAAAATTTGTCCCTCTAAGGGAATATCTTTCAATAATTTTCAAATTATTTCTTAAAAGTGAATCCTTTTTTTAACCCAATTTGCTAGTACCTATAAATTTTTTTTGCCGTAAAATATTATAGTACACTGCTCTAGTTATTATGACGAATCCAATGAGCCGTCACCTATATTCTTTGATGTTTTTTTTAGTTTGAACACCCATTAGAATTTGTGAAATAGCATAGGTTGCTCAGATCCAAACAATCTATCAGTTCGATAACTTTGATAGTGATTTTACATTTTTAGAAAGATTGATCAGTTTTGAAATATTTGTATATATTTTTCGTTCAGACTTAGTATTTTCAAGAGGGAAGAGGGATGCTTAACGCTGTGATGTAACTGATCAAATTCGGAGAGCATAAAATTTTCGACATTTTGCCAAAACAGAAAATTGTGAATTTCAAACATTCATAGCTAAACGGTTCGTGTTAAGAAAAACTATCAACAGATTCTCAAGCATCAAATAGTAAGCTATCTGTATGCCAATCTTCGTCAAATCCTGAGACCCTAAAATTTTCGGCAATCTGCCAATAATAAGAATTGTGAAATTCAAGAATTCATAGCAGCTAAACGATTTGTGTTTAGAAAGAACTATTAACAGATTATTAACCAGCAAAAGTGATCTATCTTTATGCTTATTTCCGTCAAATTCTGAGACCCTAAAATTCTCGACGTTTTGCCAAAACTAAAAATTGTTAACTTCAAGCATCCATCCATAGCAGCCAAATGGTTTGCGTTCAGAAAAAACTGTCAACAGCGAAAAGTGACCTAGTCTAAATGCCAATTTTAGTCAAATTCTTAGACTTTAAAATTTTCGACATTTTGCCAAGATTGGCAAAACTTCAGCAATTATTGTGAAAGTTAACAAAATAGTTGCATGATTTAACTGATCAAATTCTGAGACCCTAAAATTTTTGACATTTTGCCTAGATTTAAAATTGTGAATTTCAGATTATTAGTCAGCGATTGGTGAGCTTCATTTAGGAATTATAGTAATAGGAAATCATCAACAGTTCGTGACAAAAATGCTTTCCAAAACTCTAATTGTTGAAGAAGCAGTTACTCTTACTATAGTAACTATAGTATTATTTCTCATTAAATTTGTTGATTCCTAATAGTGTTTCTAACGAATATATTCAGTTTTATAGAATACGCTTTGCTTTGTTTATTGCGTTGAAATATTTAGAATAGAAGTTTTCAACAAAAAACACCATTATATTTTGATTTTGATTTATAATGCTTATTGTGTGTGTGCAATAGTTATCTATTTTTATTTTGATTTGAATATTCACATGCTATTCAGCCATTTTTTCTACACTAAGGACTTTTTCTACTAAGGAAGTGTTTTTTTATGTGAATATCAATGTCATTTTCAATGAAGTATAATGGTTCATATATTAATTTGAAGTTGAGCTGGGAATTGTACCATATTAACTAAAAGGATATTTTCTTTCGCTAAAAAGTAGGAGCTAAGCTCAAATTATATAACATTTCTCTAGGAATTGTTTCTCCAGGGTTCATTGGATTCTAAATATTCCAATAGTTTTGAATAAAAATTGAAGCTGTTTTATTTTTTTCTCGAAACAATCAAGTTTATTCGTCTACCACATGGTGGGAGGTTTAAAAGTTTTTCAAAAATGTGGATGTCGTGCAAAGACCAGTTTTCGATTCTGGGATTTGTTTTTCGACAAATTAAGCTTAGAAGCGGTTATGAGCTAGAAATTTCTTGAATTATATGCGTTATCTGCGAATTGTGATTTCAAATTGATTTCTCATTGATGTAATAGTCCAAAAATATTGTCTCAAAATTTGTGAGAACACATTAGGTGAAGTGAGTTGAATAATTTTGTCCAATTTATGAATAATATTTCATTTACCTATCAATTCTCATTATGAATAGATGAAATATCAATAACAACACTTGATTGAGATGTAAATTTTCTAGTTGTAGAAGATCCTACAGATTCAATGTGCGCTAGCTTTATCTGTCTTGACTAATTGATCTCATGACTTCATCACCTTGGAATTGGTGGAATCAATCTTCCAATACCTCCTATGATGAATTTTCTATATTCTCCTGTATCATTTTGTCAAACCGGTGATTTCTCACGCTAATACAAGGTTTCGGCGTCTCCATAAGAGCCTTGTAAATGAATAATAAAAGGGGATAACATATTTATTAGAGGAAATATCCACGGGGTCAATTGACACATATTAGCGTTCCGTTGTTCGGGGCCCCCAGGCCTGGCTCGCTCTCGGGGCCCCTCGCGCTATACCAACACTGGCCGGAGACGCATTATCATTATCATCGTTGAGCCGCTCTGTTATTAAGGCCCGACTGGTCTGCCCCCTGCCCATATATCACCGCACACACTCGCACAATGATTGCAGGGTGTAAAGTTTGTCATTCGATTCCTCTCAATTTCGGTCTCGCCTGAATCGTTTAACTGTTAAAGTGTTTTTTAATACGCTGCCAGCCGTGGTATTGGGCCTCCTCGTCTCTTGAACGTTCTCCGTGATACAATGTTGATTTCGTTTAAAGAAAGCGTAGTAAATGAATGTGCAACGATCGGAATCCCGAAACCCATATTGGTCATGTATGAGTTTTGGAAAAAATGTGAAGAAGATATTTTTAGTTCATATACAATGAAACTTAACAAACTGGGATCTCGAGGAACTAGAATTTTATCGCTCGATGAGCAGGTGCAATATCACAATAAGAGAGGTCGAAATATCTTAACCGAATATGCATTTTTTATGAACAAAGAAGAAGAAATTCGAAGTTTTGAAATGTCCAGTAATGGAGGTACTCCCTTGCGAAAGGGTCGGGCCCTCAATGTAATTATTAGTAGTAGAAATCTATCATATATCCAATGCCTACTTAACTAGATTTCACAGTATGTTCAAATCTGATCTTCTGTAACGTCACATCATAACTATGCCATATGGTGAATATTCGAGGATATAAAAAGGTATTCCAGAATATCCAGAATAAATACATTTATCTTCTGCTGTAGATATCAAGACTATGTATGTAAGCTCATCTATTAGAAAAGAGTTTTCAAAGTAACTAACTGATTAAAAAACTGTCATCGATAAATTTTCTGAATGTACACGATATTTCCGAAAAAGTGCCAATCACAATAACTCCTCTGTTTTTCATCCGATTGGAAAAATTGGAACACTCTGTTGAATGGTTTTCAAAGGGCTCTTGAATGGGTGCTCTACTATTTTTCGGAGAAAGAGCAAAGCCCCGTAAAGAATTTTTCTCTTTTCAAATTGGAACACACATATTTTAAATTTTTTTTGTGTAGAATATATTTTTTGAATAAAGTATATGCGTTCTCTAGATGCTATATAGTAAAATAACATTTAAAAATATAAATTTCAATGAAATCCCGTTACTTCGGAGTGTGCACACAAATATTTTAATCAGCGCATGGGTAACAATACATTTTAATGTTATTTATACTAAAAATTTTATACATGCCAGAAATTTTATACATGTAATAAATTCATAGCTATTTTGCGGTATTTAAGGATCGAAATAAGAAGATGGGAAGACTGACAAACTGAAAAATTGATTGTTTTTTGTTATCAATAGTTTCATTTTGAATATATCAGGAATTCTAACCATGCCGCACCTTTTTATATTAGGCGTTCCCCAATAAAATATTTTAACAAGTCGGGAAGTTTAAAAGATAAAAGAACATAAGATGATATAGAGCCTTTGAAAACCCAAAGTTATGAAACGTAGATTCAAGGAAATGAAGAATTGGATGTGGTGCAACTTGTACTAGTAAATTCTGTGGAATACGCCTCCTTTTTACTCCATCTATTGTAATAAGAATAACAATCCTTTGCTTCAAATTTTCAATAATATTGGTGTAATATAGATTAAATCCCGTAGATAAAGTCAAACCAGAAATAAAGAGGATACAGATCTGACGAAAAAGCAGCTCTGTTTTTTTATATTCATCTTTATCTAAATGTATCATTCAGCAAATAAGTATCCAAATTATTATTAGGCAGAGGGGCACCATCTCAATAAATTCAATCAGCGGAATATTGTCGAGAATGTTGAGTTCTTATGTTATTGTGCTTAATTCGATTTGAAATTCCGTCTATGAAATATGGGCCTTTATTGTTGTAAAGGGCACTCCAAAATTTTGAAAATAAAATACTGTATGATTTTTGGATTTGATCACATTGGAAATCTTTATCTACCGAAGATATAGAGCGTTAAATTGAAAATATAGATGATCAGCCATCCAGGAGTAAGATAAGTTGGCATATTTCTTCAGCAACACAGCTGCAAAATGTTTGCTATTTTCGGGAAAATAAGATCCAAATCAAGGTGTATATGTGTCTAGCATTCAGAATACCAATTTTTCGTTCGGATGGTATCCGCTTGTGTGAAACATAAAAGTGGGTCGTTTCGAAAAACTTGATCTGTTTGAAATTAAAAAACGAAAACATCTTCACTCCAATACAAGATGGGGTATACATTGAGAGGCACTGTTTGGTCGAATATGGCTTATCCAACGTTCAGTACAAGATTGCTCCAAATAATCAAGTTACATTCCTAAAAATTATCATGGTTCCAGAATTTAATGAATATTACTTTGACCATAGACAGTTTTGGGAAACCGAACGTGCTACAAACAACCCTCATATGACGTTCGTTTTTCAGGTGAACGACAACATAATTGTCATTACTGGAAATATGCTAATCTAGGGATATTGCATGCAGTACGTACCTAGCACCCCCAGAAAATTGAATATTTTGGTTGATATTTGTTGAGGTCATCTTTTAGAACCATTTTTCTTACCTGAAAAAAAAATCAACTTGAAAAATTTTGTTAACTTCGCAATTGCATAATTGAAAAATGAGTTAGCTAGAAGAGGAAGTCTTATTCCTGATGGGGCTCCTCCGCAATACTTAAATCGAAATTTTACTGGTCGTTGAATTGGAGAAAGGCGCTATACAGAATGGCCTCGACCCTCAGATAAATCACTTGAAAAGTAAAATTCATGAAAACTTGGCAGCAGATTCGGAAGACCTATGTCATAGTAGACGGGTGCTATGAGATAACCCACAAACTGCAACAAAATCTCCGAAATCGTTTTGGATAGGCTCTTCATTTATGTATCGCAGACATTTCAAACAAGAAAATTTGTAGTTTGTTAACTAAGTTCAATATTAAAATAATTCACAACCGAAAAATTCAAATATCTTCCGAAATATTGAAAAACTAAAGCATTGCGTTATCATCTGGATCGAATAAATAAGTATTTGAAAATAATTGTGCGCATGGTAAGGATATTTGGTTCGTTATCTGGCATGTTTTCTGCTGCTGTTATGACAGCACGTAGGGCTTGAAGCCACACGTGCTGATGTGGTTCTTCAAAACCGCTCTGCTACCCAGACCCACCTACGCCTCGATTGTTTGATGGACGAAGGTGGAAAAACAGAGCATTGATGTTAGAAGCGTAGTTGGTGCTCAAAGAAACAACCCTACTGCAGCGCTAGATGCACTGTTAGAGGTCGAAATAGTAAACCTCGCATTCAATAGCAGAAGAGTTTTTACTGCTTATAGGCTAAAAACGCCTGGCACGCTAGTGTTCAGAGTGAGACATTCCCTATTTCCTGAAGCTATTAACAGCGACCATCTCCTCCGAATGATAGAATCACATCGAGGTACCAGTTCTGTGAGAATATCGAGTTGAAAATCCCATCCAGACAAGAGTGAAAGGAAAGGAAGGATTCCTTGTCAAGTCGAAGGTACATCTAGTGCTCGATAATCAAAATGGGTTAGGTAGCGGAGCTTACAGTCGGAGAAATGTGAGTGGTTTCTACCTTCCATCAGATAAACATACAACAGTGCTCCAATTGGAGTTCATGACAATACTTGGCAGTGGTCAAAGGCTGACAGAACTGAGTACAATTAATGAGTGGATCACAATCTGCTCCGTTAGTAGGTCTCACACAGGATTACTACTAAGGTGGTCTGGGAGTGCGTTGAGAAACAACTGGCAGTAAACAGCCATATCCGACTCCTCTGGGTTCCATGCCACACCAAGATCAGAGAAAATGAGATTTCAGATACGTAGGCTTGCGTAGGAGCTAAGAATGCTCTGATAATCTGAAGGACTAACGGAACAACAAAGGAACCCCTCGTAGAATGCTCGATGTTGTCTCCAGTTCAAGGGTATGCTGGTGTATCACCTAGTAAAACCTAGACAAGGCTGACAGTAGAATCCATGCACGGCTCCTGGTTGAATGGTTGATGTTGTCGCCAGTCCAAGACAATGTTAGAGATATCACCTAGTACTAACTGGACAAGGTTGTGCAATTGAGGTCGAAACACTAATTCATTTGATCATCATATGAACGCCATGGATCCGCTGTAGGCGTAACCGACTTGACGCGGAAATGCTGGACGTGAATGATCTGACGAAGATGACGCTCTATTAGATAATTCCTTGTAAGGATTGAGAGGGGGATCAAGTTAGTAGGAAGGGAGACACAAAAAGTCATAGGACAGGTGTCGATATTCACACCACAGCTATAAGTCAACTATTTGGTTCTTTTAATAAGAAATTCTAATCATTATCTGGCTACTATTACTGATTAAAGAAAAACATACTCTAAACGATAAATAAAAAATGGCATGTATAAGTCTGCAACAATGACAAGAAGCAGATGTCCCTTCTTCCAGAAAAAAATTAATTGATAATGAAAGTCATCAATTTTTCTTGAAATAATTCTGAAACAGAAAAACCTTAATGAATGAACTTTTAGATGACCGTACCGAAGAATAAGACCTTTTCGTGACGCACAGTTGAATTTCTCTAGACATACTCAAAATTAAATCATTGGGAGATTTTTGTGTGATACTGAGCCAAAACAATTGCAAAGATGATGTTGTCCTTGTATAACGACCCTTTGCACCATATCCTAGGTATATTCAATAGAGTCGAGGTTAGGTGACAGAACAGACCAAGATAAATGGTTACTTTCATGTGGATCAAAGAAATCTATTGCAACATCCCAATGTCACTATTCATTCCATAAACAACTTAACATAATATCTCCCTATAGTTTTATTATGAATACCACTAAAAATTTGAGAGAGAATTTTTATCTTGGATGAACGAAATGAATTAATATGTTGTTGAATGAAATGCAAATTCATAAAATGAACCTGACTTTGTTCAATCTGTAGTTTGGAGATCGGAGAGAATTTACTTAATAATCCTTTCTCCTTTTATTTTGGCCATGTGTGTATAATATTGTCGTCTACTTTTTCGTAATATCTAGACATCTTCCATGTTCCATTGATTCTATATTTTTTCACATAGCCTACATGAAGGATCCTCAATAAATCCTAATTTATTTAGGTGTTTCCTGAAGCGGCAGTGCCCTGTTAGTATGGCAGTTAAAACTCTCAGTTCCAACCCAGAGAAATTAAGCCAGGCCTTGGATTTTGCAGTGGAAGGTCCACTGATGGCACATTGAGCGTATCTGAGATCTGGAAGGCTCATTAAATGCTCACGTACCCTCAAGTCCAGCCATCAGTTGTTTTACATCCTTGCAGTTTCTAGGGGAACACCGAGCTTAGGCTCCTGTCCTATAAACTCCAGGTTAGTTCCTCGAGTGGCCAATGAGTCCGCCTTCTCATTTCCCTCAATGCCCGAGTAACCAGGATTCTATATTCAACGGAGCCTGCTCCGCTCTCCTAGTTTGGAAAGGGTGGAGCGACATTCCTGCACCATAAGTGACGTACAGGTATCGGATGCCAATGCTTTCAGTGCAGCGTGGCTCCTCCCACAAGCAAGAGGGTCAATGGCAAATATTTCTGCTTGAAAGACAGTCGCATGTCCACCAAGACAGATCGACAGTTACTTGGCGGCACCTCGACCATAAACACCAGCTCCAACACCTTTTTCAGTTTTTGAGCCATCCGTGTACCAACAGGGATTCTCAAGTAGACAGTCCTTGAAGCTGATCCATTCCTGTCTATCGGGAATGATGATCTCTTCATGTTAGTTTTAGCTGTTGCTATGTCCGACCTCATACTCAGCACTTCATTGTCCACGATTTCAGAATGTAAGGCGCCAGGCACAAAGCCGAAGTTACCTGCTGCATTTCGGGAAAGATGATGGAATCTGTAGAAAGCCATTCTAGCTACTCCTCTTATCATCAGATGAAGAGGGGCAAGGCCCAATATCAGTTCCATAGCCGCAGTGGGTGTAGAGCGAAAGGTTCCAGTAATCATCATGCAGGCTGTTTTCTGTAATTTAGAGAGCTTGAGTTGGCATTGCTTCTCAAGACTGCACTCCCACCAAGGAATGCAGCCGTACGTAATACGTGGTCTAACTACCATCACATATAGCCACTGAAGTTGCTTTGGGGCAAGACCCCACTTTTTTCCACAGGTCGTTTGGCATGCTCATAGGGAATGTCTAGCCTTGTGTATTGCGTTTTGCAGGTGCGAATTCCACGTGACTTTGCTATATAGGGTAATCCCCAGATATATAACAAATAGTCTCAAAGATCATTTGAAACAAGTTTAGACTCCAAAATGGGATACCAAATGATTTGAGCAAGTAAGAATCCCAAAAAATGTAGCATAAAAAGTTGACAGTTAAAGTGGTTCTCACATTGTTGAAAAGATGAATGGTCCACTCAAAATTTTATAAAGATTAATCATTCATAACCTAAACAATGTGAAAGCCATTTTTACTGTCAACTTTTTATACTACATTTTTATGAGCAAGTTTTCTGCATTTCTTACTTGTTCAAACTTTTCGATGTCCCATTACAAATTTTTCAAACAAGTTCGTATTCCTCTAAGATGAAAACTAAACAAAATATTACCCTTGGATCCAGAATGTTTCGTTTTTGTCGAATTGGATAAATTCTATCCAATAAAACTTTGTGTGGACATGGCAAAACAGTCTTGTGGAATTAGGACTGAGGCGAGAAGCATCACTTCGGGTGATAGGAAAACACGAAGCCTGTACACACAGATTCAGTCAAGATGTCCTTTTTTCTCCCACGGAGTGTACAAAAGTGTTTGTGATAGAAAAAATAAAATTATACTTGTAGTAATAAAAAGCTTCGTGTAAGAAGAATAGCTGGTAGTGAACTTCAGTCCCTAGTAGCTATGCCCTCTCTCAGGGTTGTTGTGAGTTTATCATAAGGGGAGTGGCGCTTTTCGTCTGAATTTAGGTATCTTTATTTGAACTACATAAATTGATTGTACGATGAATTATCCATTAGCAGAAAATTCTTGACCATCTTCACTGTTTATTTTTCATCATACCCATTCATTTCGATCATTTCTTCGATATGATGTTGAATATAACAGGAAAAATCTTGGTTTCATCCTTGGTCAACGAGGAGATGTTGATTTTAACCTGAAAAACGTTGCGTAGAAATAGGAGATAAGAGTCCAATTCATCTTCAGTTTTGTATGAGCGACAGAACTAATATTAAGACGTAACAGGAAACCAACCTTCAAACGATAAAGGATTAGATATTATTAAAAACCTAGTTTTGAAGATTCTGTATCTTTGAGGCTGAACCTCAAAATTTAACCTGATTTAGTGATGATGACGAAAAACTCTCTCTTATGATAGTTGAATTAATTTTTCAATTTCGAAGTCAAGAGTTTCATAAGATGTGATTGGATCTCACCTCTGTAACAAGCGTCTCATAATGAGGCCGAATGAAATCAGTTCGAAAAATGAAGAAAGTTCGAAGAATGTATTCGTAACATATCCTACATTATCGTGAAAGAAAAAATCACGGTATATTCGAAACTAGCAAACGAAACAGCGGTAATTTCTTAACTTCCTGCCACAATTACAGTGTAATTAGCGATGTGCCCCTAGAGGGGAGCTCCGGTAGCACAATGCTGGGAACGCCCGGTGAGAGGTCGCGAGTTCAATTCCCATAAGAATACTCCCACAGTCTATACTAGAAAATTATGTCGCTTAAAATCAACTGTCTAAAACTGTAATATACGGTATGTTTATATAAATTATCAGATGATAGTGCATGTACGAATATTTGCATATTCATACATGCGTGTTCCAGTTTTTCGAGTCAAATCTTGTGGTTTCTATTCAGTCCATATATTTTCGCTGTGAAACGGTTTCTTTTTCTTCCGCTCTTTGTGTTTTTATGATAGGTTCCTCTCATGTTACGTAGTTGTTTTTATCTGATCTCATTATCATCGCAAGTTATAAGTTCAAGCGAAAATTACTTTGCTAAGTATGTTTCAGAAATGACCTTCATATGCAGCTCAAAGCTATTCGATTTCTTTTTTATATTTTCGCCCTTGTCTTTATTACTTTCTCTATATTCAATTGTCATAGGTAGAGGTAAAAAGTTACATTACTGAATTTCCTTTAATTAATTTATCAATAAAAATATTTTCATATACAGTGCATCAAGGAAGTAAGGCACAATTTCAAATTTCTTTTTTGCAGGCATTCTATCATTTATAAAAGTTTTCGATTTATTTCGTTATTTTCTTGGAGCAATGTATATTTGTTTGTTCATATTTGTATTTTTTCCAATTAGGATTGAGGTTATATTTTTGTACCAAAACGAATAACAGTTACGACTACATTGTGTTAATTCAACTAATCTGGGCGACTATTTGACAAGAAGATCATGGTTATATATATATATATATATATATATATATATATATATATATATATATATATATATATATATATATATATATATATATATATATATATATATATATATATATATATATATATATATATATATATATATATATATATATATATATATATATATATATATATATATATATATATATATATATATATATATATATATAGATTGCTTTGAAAAATTTATCTCTTGTTAACAAGGGAAGACGCTAAGCTCTGAAGTTAAAGGAATGAAAATGTGTTTTGAGATCTTCGCTACATTTGAAAAATAAAGGACCGCAGCATATTTATAGAAATATCTTGAAGAATTTCTACTAGCCAATAACTAATATATACAGGGTGACTCTAGGTTTGTATTGAAAAAAAGCACAAGTTCACCTTATAGCTCGAAAACCGTTAGACTAAAAAATTTTTCGAATGCATCCCTGGATTCTATTAATAATGTGCATATTCCTGCACTGATGGGATTTTGTCATTTATGTCATACTATTTCATGTTGTAACATTTCAACTTAATAGTGACATTGTGACTCTTATCGATGATATTCTTGAAAGGTGGACACGAGCACTAGTGTCTGCTTAGGGATTCTTGGATAATTTATGATATAGTAGATATTCGCGGTCATAATTTTGATTTATCACTAGATATGATTCAATAAATGTGCCACATAATAATGCATCCTTTTAAACAGGTATTATTTGATCTATTGGTAGAAAATAAACTTATAGACAAAAAGTTTTTGAAACCGAGATTGTCCTGAATGATTCATAGTTAGGTTTTATGAATCACGAAACTATGAAATGTACCAGAAAATTTACCTACGCTCTTCCGCGTTCGTTTTCCCCCGATCTCTTCAATAATATTTCATGATCGAATTTATTCATTGATAAAAAAATGCCATTGAAACATATCTACACCAATATTCAACACTCCAAGCCTGATTTAAATACTCACTCTTGGCCACCAAAATCCTTTTCAGATGATGAATTACGAAATAGTCTGAATGGTCACACCCTACGTATGTTTCGATGCCCCATGTTGGGCCAGGGGCAAGGGGTCACGCGGAACTCCCATCCTGTCTGGGGTGCGGCTTCACAAGCGACGATGAGCGACCCGCCGATCATCTTCACAGCTCAATACTCCAAGTCACGGATCGAGGAATAAGAGATATTGGACTGCTGTAACTGATACTCTCTGAATGGATTTTGGTGTTGAGAAATCAGTACTACACAAAATTGTGACATTATTAATTATGGGTCGAATATTGCGAGATTATGATTATTAAAAATGAATAACAAGGGCATAATTATTACATTGATTACTGCCAAACAAATGGAAACCGAATTAGAAACAAATACCCTCAATTGTCACCCTATTGTTTTTTAATTCCTCCTTATGTCGTTAGGAATAATGAATCTGCGTGAGTAATTTGAATTCTGTATAATGGACTTTATCCAATAAATGATATATGAGAAATGTTCCCCATTGAAAGTATTGTAAACTCAGCTCGATTGATCCAGTTCGCGTTCTATGTCATATGTCTCTTAAATTCGGTTTCTTTCAGAATTACGCCGATGATTATGTTTGGTAGGCTAGGGACATTCCGATTTCGAGACCTTGGGACCTTTTCTCTGAAATTTTCACCTTTAGTTTATTAAGTGAATGGTTTAATTTTTTTTATATAATAACGTCGTTGTTTAGGCATAACACACAAAATTTTTGTGGTCTATGAAAGATAAACTATTTAAATAAAGGTGTTCTATTCCTCAAGATATATGAAATCCACCTTAATGTATTTTGGTTATTACAGAAGATATGGCGATTCGAAAATTTTCGAGCCTTCCGTCTCGAAGACCTCTGCATAGGTTTATCGTGGTTATTACTGAAAATATGGAAATTTCAACCTGATATAAAAATTTTCAACCCCTCCTGTTTCTATCCCCTTGCAGCGATTGTGCGTAATAGCACAGAGTTTGGTACATTGAATAACACTGTAAAGTTAAGTGGCGGTCAGATCTACTATGGCAATCATCTTATCGTGGATATAAAGATTTCAACGGGGTTTGTTTCTGAGTCTGAAGTCATGATCGATGGAGAAAACTCAAAATCCGCCGGAAGAGGCACAAAGGGCCCGATGTGCCTAGGTGCAGCGGCCCTCTTACGCTTATAGAATACAGAATTTTTACGCTGCAAGAATGGCGGATAGAACATTTCCACCACGGTTAATTGTCTCATGAAATAATAATGAATATTTTCCCATACACGCCAACTTTATTTGACATCTTATAATGGATTACATCCCAATATAAATGATTTGCCCTATGTACAGAAAACATGATCATTGAGCCCGAAGAAAGAGTCTGCAATATGAGCTGTTAGAATGCAGAAACATTTAGCAAATTGAAAACAAATCATAAGTTTCATCTATACAAAATAAAACTGGGCCGTGAAGATGCCAATTGCAATTTTGCAATAAAATGAGTAGGAATCATTAGAAATGTACAAGTCATTCAACAGTTGTTCATCAGATCTATTTTTTTATTATACTGTTATTCACATAACTGAATTCCACTGACGAAATATATCTAGAGTTTTTGGAAAACTGTATTTATCCTACTTTGGAAGGTGTAATTTTTCAGCATGATGGAAATATGTACCTCTTAGAACCTCTGTGATTCCCGTGGGGA
This sequence comes from Cryptolaemus montrouzieri, assembly GCA_013387265.2. Lineage (NCBI taxonomy): Eukaryota > Metazoa > Arthropoda > Insecta > Coleoptera > Coccinellidae > Cryptolaemus > Cryptolaemus montrouzieri. Next base: position 111,031,972 of record JABFTP020000185.1, read on the forward strand.
AGTTTCGGAATGAATATTTTCCAAGCTGATTTCGAGAATCATACTGAATGGCTTGCAAAGTCTCCTAACTTATTGGTATTGGATCTCTCGTATGGAGACAATCGAAATTTAAAAGTTATATAAAATTCTTCAGAAGATTTGCACAAATTCCCGGGAAAAAATTCTGAAAATCCTTAAAAAAAATATTCGTGGACTATTGTGAAGAGAGTATAACATTCTGAACATTTACTTCTTTTGCATAAGTTAAGTTTCCTTTTCGTTATATTTTTTATAGTTTTTAAGGGATACTCACTGGAATTGAATAAATAAGAAGATTAAAAGGAATTAAATCATCAAAGAAGGTGTCTTTCCCTTCAAAGAGTAAAACGATAAAAATTACCTCGGCGATAGGGTTCGAACTGAGAAGCTCCAATGAAAATACGTACCTTTTAAAACTAAGAGGTCCATTAAATTTTTATGTATTAATTTACAGAGTAGAAAAATTTCAATCCAACAACAGTTGTGATAAGAAACTCTTTGTATCTTTTCGGTTTTTCGGTTTAAATATATCAACATTTCTCATCTTTGAGAAGGCCTTACAAGAGAAAAAAATTATTTTAGATTGGATTTGTAATATTTATGGACGCATTTGTACATTATGGTAATCATGGGCTATTCTATGCAATAAAATTGAAGAGAAATTATCAAACTCACTTCAATTGCACTGTTTCATTCACTTATATACTTGAGTGTGACGTCACATGTAATGTCGTGATTAGCTCCATTCAGAAATATTTTTGGAGCAGTCTCAGAAATTCAGAATTTTTCATTGGCTTTTATTGAAAGTACAATAGATCTATGCTTACTTCATAATAAAGAATAAGTTAAAACAATTTCCTAAAATTAGTCGATTATTTAGTATATTGTAGATGAGTATCTATCTAAAATTATACATTCGAAGATGTCTAGTTACAGTCTCCCTCTAAATCCTGGAGCACACCGGAAAAGACTAGTTAGCCACGTTTAGTTTACGTTGTAAACACATTTACCTAATGATACGCCAACTCCGATCTCTTCGTCTTCGACTTTTTGTATTAGCGCCCAAAGTGCTTTCCGAATACGAGCCGTGAATAGATTCCAAAAGGTGCTGGGTCATTTTAATTATAATATTTTCGCTGTGGAGGGATGTTACACAACACTTTTGTATTTGTGGTAGTGCCCACTCGAATCATGTCTGCATTTGATTATTTCGATCTCTTTGAATTAATGTGCTTTTTTATTTTTCATCTCGCTTATACCCCGCCTTCGAATCGAACGTATTTATTGTGTGGGAGGATTTCGGTTTTTGAAATGAATAAGACGATTTAAATCTCATGCCACGTTCGTTTATTTTGGAATTTCGGAAATCTTACACCGTTATTTTTGAATCTATTAAATTTTCGACATCATTTGACCGTGTTATTAATATTGAATGAACAATTTATTAATTCGTATGTAACGGCATCACAGAAAAAATTCTTAGTAGCCATTTCAAAATAGCACCTAACTTGTCAATTCCAACCTTGAGAGAAAGTGGACTAACTGAACTTTCTTAATGACATTTAAATGGACGATTGAAATACTTTTCTAACAGTGTTGTGGTTTACAGAACCAAAATTCAATGGGTGTCATAATATGAATTATTTCTTGTAATTCAAGTGCATTATTATCATTTTTCGAAATTAAAACACTCTGTTCTAGTTAGAAGCTGCTAAAAAAGTGTACAATAGTAATGTATTTTTATTGTTACTCGATCTTGTATTTTGCTTAGAGAAAAAAACTCTTAATTCATTTTGAAATTTTTCTGTGCTCAAGAGATAATAGACATGATTTGCCGATTGAGGTTGGGAATTTGCTTTTAGATTCAAGAGTTTAGGCACACAAATACTTCAGCCGAGATAATAGCCGAACTGACGTATATTTGAAAGGCTCATAGAATCTTTCAAAAATACAGGCAGTGTTGATTACACAAAACAAGGTCCAACGAATCGAAGCTTCGAACAATGGTGAAAATCAGTTCGCAGTGCTTATGTCATCATCATCAAAAAGCGCTACAACCCTGGGTAGGTCTTGGCTAACTTCACAATACTCCTCAACCTATTGCGATCTTGCATTAGATTTGGATCAAAGGGGATATTTAATTTAGACAGAACTGCTTTTATACTATCCCGCCAACGCAACCGTGGACGTCCCTGTGGTCTCCTTACGTGTTGGATCTCCTTCCAAATCAGCTTCACAAGCCTTTCGTTCCCCACCCTCTGGACATGACCTGCCCACCTCAACCGCTGCGCCATGATTTCCTGGATGATGAAACTGTCTCTTTATAGCTCTTCTAGTTTCGATTAGTTCTACGGGGGCCGTAGATTTTCCGTAGGATCTAAGCTTTTCCTCATTGTCTTTGGTTAGTGTCCAGGTGTCACACCCGTAGGTGACAATAGGTCGTATTACCGATTTATAAACTCTTAGATTCGACAATCTAGATAGACCTTTATATCTTAGAAGCTTCTCCAGAGCATACATGCACCGGTTGGCCGATTGGATTCTACATTTCATCTCTTCTGTCATGCCGTTATCTGCTGTTATGGTAGCTCCAAGGTATTTGAATTGCTCTACTCTTTTGAAATTATAAGTTGTCTGTTGAGGCACATTCACTTTGTCTTCTCCTCGTTCATTCTCAAGCCCACCTTTCTTGTACAACTCCTCCAATTATTTCGGAAAATATGAAAAACAGAATGAGAAAAAGCATTCACACTAGTTGCTGAATCGAATATTCTGAGAAAGCAACAAATGTTATAATAGTGTCATATTCTGAGTCTTAAGGAATCCTAATAATTATTCTATGGCTCAAAATTACGATGAGACAATTATCAAACTCATCATGCAATAATTCAATTGATTCAAAATTCCTATCGTGCTTATCTCACTAATATCGAAGAACAAACATCGGCTCGGCTGCCATTTTTTTGAGTCGTCCTTCTCCACGAATTGGTTGATATGTCAATGAAGTGAATTCATCTAAGAAGACAGATATACAATATATGGACGGACTATTCGATCTAAGACAAGATTCCCAATTCAGATTTAGTAACAGTCCGTTCAGGATACGCGTTTATTGTTTAGTTAATGACATAGTGCCCTTCATGCTGAAGAGGTTAGTGGAGATCTAAAAATGTAACAGCTTATTTTAATTTGAATTTTTATTTTTATTTTGATTGAAAACTTTCTCAATTATTTTGCCCTTGATGTTTTTTGGTAATCTTCTTTTAACGAAAAGTTTCCGCTGCATCATATGTCAATATTAATTATAGAAAATTATTTCCCATTTTATTCCTTTCATTAATTTTTTTTCTCTCAGCCAATCCTCTATGCTGAAGAATGAGTGCAACCTCTAACGGTTGACAGTGTATACTGATCATCATCAATATTTTGCACATTCTGTATGAAATTGGTTTATGGTAAATATGGTGGTGAAATTTGAATGGTTTAGATCAGGGGTGTTCAAACGGTCGATCGCGAGTGCTTTTTGAGTAGATCTCGAGAAGAAAAAAATTTTGAATGAGTAGGTAACTAAACTACAAAAATTTTTACGCAGCCAGCGGCAAAAGGCGGCTTTATCAAAGGAACGCGCGGTACTTATCAAAAATAAAGCGTTTTTTATTCTTCCCGCTTTTCTAGAAATTTCGGGCGGCGCGTTTGACGGGAACATTAGAGACTTTCGTTTAAGCTGATATAAATATTGCGCCTGCAAGAATTGGGGTTATTCTGATTTGTACTTTACTTTAAGGCAATACTACGTCGATACAAACTTTATTATTAAATAGTACAAAATGAGTGCAGCGAAGAAATCTAAAACGTATCATTTTAATAACGAGTGGGAGGAACAATTTATCTTTTATATGGTGAAGGATAAGTGCATTTGTCTTATTTGTCGTGCGTCAGTTGCATTACCCAAGCGTGGTAACCTAGAGAGGCATCCTAAAACGGTTCATAAATACTATGAGAAGGATTTTCAACAACAGAGTGAATTGAAAAAAAAAAAAAGTACGTGATTTGATATCTTGTTTGGAAAAAGAATGATTGCGATTAGCACTCAGTGGTTAAGTACCATCTTATGAAATGTATGGTGAGGACATGCAGTGCCATGCTTCAACATCCAAAGTCACTCCTAAGTTAAGTTTAACACCATATGTATCTCTTTTGTTTGGTAACAACCAATAAACTCGCAATTTTGAATAACTATGAGTTTTTTCATTGATATTATAGAGAAGAACCTAGTTAAACCTAACCCAAACCTTGACTAAAATAATGTATATTGTGCGGAAAGCTAATATCTATATATGCTACGGTACACCCTACCTAGGTAGGTAGGGTGTATCGTGTATGTACGACAACTCTGCATCACACATACTTGCAGCTTCACAGAGTCGATCGTTAGTAGTCTGAAATTATTGAGGTAGATAGCCAGCATTTCAAGTCTGAGCACACCTGGTTTAGAAGATATTCAACTTTCTCAGCAGACTTTTATTTTCAATAAAACAAAAAAACGAAAAGGCCAAGACATAGATATATGGAAATTATAATAAACTTCACTTTTTTCTTGACGAACCATACGAATAATTATAGTATCCCATCAAAAAAATAAGAATGATGTGCCATGTATTTTTGATACCTGTACCCTGTGTAGTACAAAATAATTTCAAATTCTAGTAAGTAAAGAACTCTATGGGTTCTAACAGAAAATTTTGAGAGAACAGTCTAACCTGTATTTTCCTGTAATATCTTCAAATGATTTTTCCTAGTAGTGGATTTTTATTTTTCATGGAATCGTCTGGTATTTGGTAATCTGGCATAAACAGATAGATAAATAGGTAACTTGTCAGGGTAAGACATTACTTCAAACGTTGAAACTATAACGATCTTAATGTGGTAAATATTTTATGTCCATGGTACGCTGAGTTGCTATTACTTAAGGATGGACCGATTAATTGGCCAGTAGTAGGAAGAATGTCTATCCAACCACATAGCGACATTCGGTTAATGAAACTTAAGCTCTGTTAAATTCAAAAGAAGGCAAGAAAATATTCGTATTTCCTTTCGAAATGGCACTTCATTCATTCATTCTATAGATAAATTACTTGTGTGGATAATGCGTAGCTTCAACAAGTAAGACATGAGATACGCACCAAACGTTAGAACATGAACTGTTGATTACTGGTACGAAGAACGAACCTACCTAAAGGTTTCTTAAGACTGCCTAACTGAACCCAATGATTGTCGACTAGTAAGATACTGATTGTCTATTTTAAGGCTGACTAGTTGCCTTATCGGCTATTCGGTCGACTTATATTCACCCATTTGTGTTTATTTTATACTGAAGTCGAAAATGTTTTAATTTTCTAGTATTGCAGCCAGAATACAGAGTACAGTAATATTTCTCTCTACGCGAGGTATACGTTTTACAAAAAATTGGTGTTATGTAAAATTCGCGTATATGAAGGTATACGCTCAGACAGTCAAATCTCAATATAAAAACTAAAAATCAATCAATTTAATCTAAGCACACTTTATGCACTGAGCATAACATGTTTTTCTTATGAAAAAATACGTCTATTGTAATTAGGGCAATGTTTCTTTCACGTTCTTGTAAAATACGTTTATTACAGCCAACGTTGTTATTAGTTGTATGACACACGGTCATCAGCACCGTTTATGCTCTGCAATGAGTCTCAACCTGAATGAATTTTTGACAAAGCATTTAGTATTCCATTTGAAGATAAAATTTTCTCTTCTACTTGTTCTTCCTCATCATTAATGGGATTATTCTGTAACTCGCTCCGATCTTTATTGCTGAGAAGTTCGTCAAGCGTTGCTAAAAGATCTTTGAAATTCAAATCCTTCAATCGTATTAATAGTGATTTCAAGCACTTGTATCTACATCTGTGTGTCTTATACTATATCTGGTCAAAGATTATGCTAACACTGTTTATACAATCTTTCCAACTTCGTTCCAAGACTCGTCCATGTTGTGAATAATCTTCGTGATATTATATCACTTCAACTACTCTAGCACAGACTGTTTTTCTTCCCTGCCAGTTTCATGAATTAGTTGGCTAGAAGTATGGCGACATTAATGAGCTTTGAAGTTTGCTATTGCTCCCTGATCCTTAGGTTGTAATATCGACGTAGCGTTTGTAGGCAGAAACTTTACGTAGATAAGTCTCTCTGCGTAATAAGTATGCTTAGGTGTCCTATGGCTTTATCTGAGAGTTATATAACTTAACATTCAAGCCCATTTCGCTCACAGAAGGATCTATCTGAACGACAAACACAATTAAAATACCAATCTTGAAGAAACTTTCTGTGTTCCGGCTTCCTTTTGGACCAAAAGATCGGTAGGTTCGTCTTGTCTGTATTACGCATTGTACGAGGTGTTTCGAATGGTACACCAGAAAAGGTTGCAGTTTGCAATAACGAGTGGCATTACTACTCAGCAGAAGTATTAGTCGATCTGTCTCAGCTGTGAAATCGCTGCCCGGACGATCTTCTGAATGTTCGAGATGGCATTTTTTCCGATCTCATCAATGTTGATGATCAGAGACATGCAGGATTTTTTCCCAGTGTTACGAACTCTTGAAACTTGACTGGAAAATCAGTGTCCGCGTTCGCGACCTCACCTATTTTGTGGCTACTGTAAAGATTGGAAAGGTACTTGAACCGATGAAACCAACCTCTGCTGGTAGAAAATGTCGTAGTGGAACTCCCTTCACCTTCTTTTGATTTTATTATCTCTTATAAAGGTTTTGCTTTTGTGCATATGAGATGTTGACTGAGTGATGTATTTTTTCAATCTGAATCTTCAATCGGGATTGCCGTCATCTTCTCCATTATTTCTAAAATAGAGGATCTCAAATGAGAACGTTTTGTCGACTTATAGGTGTTAAACTTTCGCTGGGTTTAATTTTTCCCCGATTTTCAAAAATCGTTCACACATCAATTTTGAAATCTATACCAACTATAGTTGCTTTGTCCCCATCTTTAATTCTTCTTAACACCTTCATTTTGATTTTTTTTATCATAGGCGACAATTTCATAGTAGTGGTGAATTATGTATCTTCACTAAACGTTAAAATACGATTTCCAGCAGAGATAAACATAAGGAACAAACGAAACACTCAGGGGAATCCCCATAGTACAAAGTCGTAGGGGGTGGGGGAATTCCCGATTCTTCAATTCGAATGGTCAGACAAAGCTGGGATTCCCGCGACCAAAGTAAACTTAATGATTATATTGTAACATTCATATTTTCAAGTGAGCAATTCGTATAATTCTTAACGCGAAGTTTGATTTTCAGTGCCTCTTCTATGTGAAATCTTTTTACAAACGAGAAATCACTGAATTGTGTTGATTTTCGAGAAATTGTAAACACAAGTTCGAACAAAAATAAAACAAGTAACCAGTTACAATTCAAACAACGAATGCACAAGATCGTAAAAAATTCATTGCATGCATTTTAATACCTTGTTCAACCGCGAGATATTCAATGCAGTATGAAAAGTTTACGCCGGAGATTTTATTCGCTTTTATAGTCTGCGACTATCAAATAACATCTCAGTATTTATGGTTGAAACATTTGATAAGCTTAAGTAAACAGAAAAATGAAGATTGAAATTCGTTCGAGATGTATCATTAGACGGATAAAGAGAGAACACGTTTTCTTACTTCATTTCGTTCTACTTATTGAATGATATGTGTTATACATTTCATTTATGTATCGATACCGGTTGATCGATATCTTCTGAGATTAGAATTTTTGATATATCTCGATGCAAACTATACTGATAAAGTGAATTACAAACAAATTTGTATTTGCTTATTGTCTAGGGTTCAAGAGATCGTTTAATTCATAAAGAATGCCTATCAATCATAAGCAGATGCAATTAGAAATAAAATGCTTTTCATTAGTAAAAGTTTGGTTCACTAATTTGAATCAGTTTTAATTGTTGATTAACCTTTCAAAAATATGAGCGATATATGGTAGATTTCGGAAGGTAGTGCAGGAAAATGAGCATCAAATTGTTTTACCAGCCTGAAAGAGATTAAAAAAGTTGTGAAAAATTGATAAACAAATCAATAAAAAAAGAAAAGAGCATACATTCAGCGAACTTCAATCAAAACTCCAGCGGCACTGACTATTTGCTAAAATTGAATTCATTTTCGAATAGCAGTTCTTTTTCTGTTTTTTTTTGTACAATGCATGGATTTCAATTATTGGAAAACACAGTAATGCTCAAACAGTGTTGAAGTTCCCTAGCATATTCTATTTTCGACCGCAATTTTAACAAGTGAACATAGTCGATTGATATTCGACAAATACACTGCGCTAAGAAATTAAGGCCCAAAATCGTAAATTCAAATTTATTCAGGAGAAGTTCAGATATGTTGTAGAATTAATTTTAAACTAATCAACCATCATTAAGGAACGCTTGAGAACAATTGAGATGAAAATGGTACTCATAGAAGTTGAAATAAAACTGATAATGAAAAATGTAATCAAAGTCGCCACAAACCTATTAATACCGAATATTTCCACCCCTTGCAAGAATTGATAAATGACATACACGGTTCATACTCGATGTCATTGACCTTAGAGCTTTCTGATCAATTTCGATCTGTTACGAACCTCATTCGCCTAAGTTGACTGGTTTTTCTGAGTTCTTACTCTCCTATTGAGAAGGTTCTAGACATTTTTGATGGAATTGAGGTTTGCACTTCGAGCAGTCCACTTCTTTGGAGTGATTTAGTGATCTTGAAAGTAGCTCCTAAAGATATGAGCTTAGTGGGTTCTGGCGTTATCATGCATAAACATAAATTATTCACCCATGTTTGGCGCAAATGGTACATGTTCTTCTAAAATGTCTGTAACGTATCTCTGTGCATTCATAGTTCCATTATTCACGATGACTAGATCAGTGCGAGCGTTCAAAAAATCGCCTCCCCACATAATTATTGAACCTCCACCAAAACCGTAGGAGAAAAAAGTTGCATTGGGAATATCTCCCATTTCGACGAAAAGGACAAAACCTCCATACATCAGCCAACAAAATTTTCTACCAGACTAATTCTAACCAATTGACGTGATCCCTCGCAGAATTTAATCGGGCTCATTGATATGCTGCGATCTCGAGCTACGACACAAGGCCTCGTGCCAACAGACGTTGTTGTATCGTTTCAGTACTAACTGTTCTGTAGAAGATTCATTTGGATATGCCTAGTAGTAGCGATCCGTTGTCTCAACGAGAAAATTCTCAAATAACGGTCATGGATAGCCGTTTTTGTTCGCAGTCGTCATTGGTCAGCTAATTTTTTTATAACTACCAGTCTCTCTGTACGTACGGATCATTCTAGAAACAGTTTAAAGGGACATTCCGAGATTTAGCCTACTTTAGTTCAACCCAGGTCATCTATACAACTGTTTTAATACATTCTTCTTAGTTCAAATTTCGTGATTCGCGTTGCATACACCTATCACCGAAAATTTTGAAAAAGCACAAATGTTACTCTTAAAATTGATGAACAACTGCTGTCATCAATATGTTGGTTTCTTCCACAATCTCCATTCATTTGTTTCATTCTATTTCTCATTACGGCAACATGCGCGCCAAGAAAAAAACATTGAATTTTGTTGTTGTTGAATTTGTCCGGATACCAAAAAAAAAACATGTGTTAACGATTAGTTGCATACCAAAAACGAAATTGGAAATATTTAAAATGTGAGCGTTCATTTCTGCACAGTGTATTTTGAGTCAGTCAGAGACAACCTTTATGTGGAGTCGGATCATTTTTGATCATCGCAGTGGCGTACGTATGGCTAACTTCGGTTGGTTTCTCTGTGAAAAAATTAGTACGTCACTGATTTTGTAAAATTATCATTTTTATCGTTAGGACCAAGAGTCCTGAATTTAAGGAACGTTTACTCCACACCTTCAGCTCGAATTCAGCAAAAAATCGAACCATTCAATATTTTAGCTTCTATTCACAAAATTTTTAAAGCAAAAAGTCTGTGAGAAGCAAGTCCGAAAATATTTGTTTCTATTTGTTTTGGTTTGAAACAACTTTCAGCAAAGAATCGAAATAATTATAGTAATGAAAAAAACTTGAACAATCATACTTATGTGCAGTTTCGATCACCACCTAACCTAGGATAGACAGATTCATGAACTATGGAGTGATTTCACACGAGTTTCTGTTTTCCCCATTAGGGTAGGATCTCTCAAAATTACATCAAGAAGCCTGATGATCGCTCTTAATTTTGATTAAAAATTGTTTGTTTGACTTTCGACATAGACTTGGCAGTGGTTTCATGTCCGGAATGTTTGACCCATTCGATCGTGTCTTTTCAAAGTTTCGATTTGTACCTACCGTGAAGTTATATGATTGAATATTGTATGGTGTCATGATTGATGACCTTTGATAATTGGATATGGAAGTAGAAATTATTCGTTTCTCAGTTGTCTTCATTAGGTGTGAAACTAAATACTGTAATAGATGATTACTTTGATTACATAACACGCTAAGACCGTTGGGATGATTAATGATTCTTCACGAAATCCGTGAAGATGATTATCATTGTATTTCCAAATCCTTTATAAGATATACATCTATCGTATGATAATCGCAACTATTTGGCAATTCGGAAAGTGACAGATGAAGTCATTATTTCTCTGATAGGATCGATAATAATTCTGGGTTTAATGAAAGTTGTTTTTATTTCATATAAATGGATTTTGAGGTTTTAAAGTTCGTTCAATCATCTTCTTCATACATAAACAAGAGTGTCTGTACTATATTCCAATATTACATCAAATCCACAAACCGGAAAGATTTTGAAAAGCGTACAGTTATTAATTATTTATAAGGAATGTTATAGAATTAGTTTTGTTCCTCATGAAATACAACACATTATATATCTTCCACTCCCAAACTGTGAAAATACACATTATAATAACATTTTTAGAACAAATTTAGCTGTCTGTCAATAACAATCGAAAATTCATACTGAGCACGAAGCAACGAGTAGAATTTTCGATGGCTGAATGATGGTTTGAAAGTTTTATTCACGTTCTGGTTTCTTTGTTGAATATATAACTGTCTCATCCCATGGCGTACTAAATGACCTCCTTTCAAAGGTGCAGAGGGATGTAAGCTCAGACTAAGTTGCTGTTCGATTGGATCAATGAGTATTCAGTATTATTTAGTATTTGATGGTGATCTATATTTAACAATTTTAGAATACTTGGAATATGAGGAATGATGAAAACTTTCGTTCGGAGGCAGGTGAGATATTTAAAAATCTTGCTACACAAATCATCGCCACTCTACAAAGATGTAATATGGTAATATTTAATCATTTTGAATTGAACTTCTTGAGCGTCGATTCGATAATCGATAGGTCCACACGATGGAAACGTCTTGAGCACAGAGCTCATTCACATGATATTTCACATTACGATTCATCTGTACCTCATGATTCTATCATAAATTATTATTAAAAATATGGTTGCCCTACTACCGAACTGGCAAAGCTGCGGTTAGTTGGTTAGTTCTTAATAGAAATCAAGGAATTGTGGGTTTAGTTTATTGAAGATTTTTGTAATGTAGAATCCCTACTAATGAAGACCTTTTATTCATTCACATGACTAGATAATTTCCTATATACACATAATACCTTAGTTTTTGCCTGCGAGTTCATGAACGTAGATGATTAATATAACTGATGATTTGTAGTGGCGTATGATGTTTTTTATTATTTTAGCAATTTTTATATAATCGAATGGGTTGCATTAATACATAGGTTGCTATTATTTCGTGAATGATTTGAAATAAACAATTTACTTTCCGTTTGTTGTGACTAATATCAAAAGTGGACTTAGCACACGCCCATAATTCGGTTTCGTGATTAGTGTTATGCTTTATCAAAACACTAAAATCTCAAACCTACATGCAAAAATTGCATGCCGCAATATAAAATCTAGATGGTTCTTTATTTTATGCTCGACGCAGAAAACAAGACTGGTAACTAAGTATGAACCGGACTTCCTATTTAGTTTTACAGAACAATTTAGATTTTATTACTGGTGGGACAAATACTGTAAATGTGAACCAACAGCATCCGCAACTTCCCTCTATTCCTTCAAACATTAGCTTCACATGTAAACACTTCTTTTATTCATTCAATGCAAATTTTGCTCTTAACAAAATAGCTGAGCTTACCTAACATGAATATCATGCTTGACTTGAAAGAACAGAGTATGGACTAAAATGATGGCTCTGATCCAAATGTTGAATATACTTCATTGAGTTCGAAGAACCCAATGTTTCATTATTCTTGTATTACGGAAGTCATGTGGAATGGTAAGAAAATATATAAGGTTAATGTATTTGAATAGGCAGATAGGAGAATGAAGTTAGAATATGATGACCTGTGCGATTTACATTAATGAAAATTGGTATTCTCCCACTTTAAGTACTTATGTCTTGTTTAGGTTCTTATACAGGTCATCAAACAAGAGGTGGCCATCGTTGCTACTGCAGATAGATCATATAAAAACATGAACGTTGGTCTCAAACTATTTCCTTCTCAAAATTCTGGATTTTGAGATATCGGTTTTTTCTTCATTGCTTTTTTACTTTTCGAGTTATTTTGCTCTAGTCCGAAAAATAGATAATTTTCAAGATTCTACAGGAAAACAGCGTTTCAGTTTGTTGGAAAAATCTACAAGGTGATATTTGTTTTAATTTCAGGCCATTCGCCATTTTACCTCCCAGAACTTTTTTGCAGTCGGCCAGTCTTCTTTTTAAGATAAGCTGATTTTCTTTTTTGTTTAGCAACATTTATATTCCTTGCGAAATTTCGATGAAGCATCTAGTTTTCGAGTAGAGAAATAATTTTCTGGGCTGTATTATTCTGTACTATGAATAAATGGGATACATACAAATAGAGCACTGTTCATTCATGCATTCTGCTCTCCGGTTTTCTTACCAAAATTTTGCAAGAAATAAATACAAGGAATCAGTTCGTCATGAGCAGAACTATTGAATGAGTTATAATCCCAGAAAATGTCACCTTGTAAATTAAAAAAAAATTGGAATTTCAAATCGTGTAGACTGTTAATTTAAATTTGATATTGACGAAAGGAAAGAAAAAAATCAAAATTTCAGCATGATGTATTTCGAAAACGAATTAACTTTCCATTTTACTGAAGGAGCTATTCTAAGTATTTTCAGTGTGTCTCCAGTAGTGCTGATGAGTACCTGATGTGTGAAGCTCTATAGAAACAGGGGACCCAAGATGGAATAAAATCTTCAATGTTGATTGTTTATTGTTGATTTTTTGACCGTTTTGGAATTCTATATAAATGTTTTGAGGGAGTTTTGGTTCGTTTCCCTGTTCGTTGTGTTTGCTGGATTATTTTGTGAAGGTCAGATACGAGTGAGAAATTCCAAAAAAAATAATGCGAATAAGGTGGCAAAAATGTAGTATCTATAGAAGTCAAAATGGCTTTTAATGTCATCATAACTCAATCAATGAGTTCGATGGATGATTGTTTGATGTTGTGACTAGGAAAAACTCACGATTCATGAAATACTAACCATTGACTAATAGTTTTCAAAATTTTATAACAATTCAATAATTAGTTGACCATTCATAATGATTATATAGGCGCTATATTCATTAATTTGCATAATAATAGAAACAACACTTACGTAAGTTAGTATTGTCTTTCAGAGGGTAAAATAGCATTAAAACCAAGTGATGGCATCTCTTTTTGTAATCCATTTTATTGGGACAAGTACTAGAAAAAATGCTTTGCTGTTTTCAAAAGCGTCTACTTCATCCTAGCACTAACGATGCTGAACCTTTTGATCGTCCATGTATCAGAGTGGTGCCTGAATAGATCATGGAATAGTTTGAGCTGATATCTTGAATTAAACTTACTTAAACTTGCGAGAAAATGCTGATGGCTTAAAGCTAGCTAAATGAAATATAGTCACTATTGTTGATGAACACTGACTATGAGTTATCGAAGTCGACAAAAATAAAACAAGGACCATTTGAAGCACTGTTTCAAAAAAATTAAAAAAGCGTTTATCAAACTTTGAATGGAAATGAATGCAACATGAAATATCTGTGTTGCTCACCAAAATACAAAGATAATACGAAAAACAGAAAAGTTCTGCGTCATTTTTGGATAAACAAAGATTGAAGTTTGCAGAATATAAATACTATCAACAAAATTTACTGAATTATTTCAAATCCGCTGCGAAAGCTACGAAGATATTATATAATATAAAAGTGTTTAACCAACATTATTTGTAAATATTTCAATAGAAACACCATCCCGTTCAAACAAGTCAACTTAAACTTCAATTCCCGTGACTCCTGAGGCAGCAACGACCTCGAAAAGAAAATCGCTTGTCGCATATCGCCTCATACTCATCATTCCCGTTCCTGCTAATTAAGGGTTCGCAGACGTTCCGAACAGGTAACATTTTCCGAGAAACAGAATGAGCATCACTCCGCCATTGCCAGACGCTAAAAATGTCACGTCACGTGCGCTCAAACATCCGCTGAGCGCGACACAGTGACTTATAATAACGGAAACGGTAGACGCGTTCAAATGTTTGTCTTTGGGCCGCTAGTGCAACGCGATTATCTGTTCAAAATTCAGGAGACATAACCTCGCTCAATAAGTATGTTGGGGAACGCTCCAGACCCGCTCAGTGAATTAGTAATCTTTTTAGTGTAGAGATCGAACGAACGGAAGCCCTCTTCTGATTTCTCAAGGATTTTTCACAAGGATAAAGTCTATGCCACTAATGGAATCATAAATAAAGTGATCAAGTATGAATTGAATTATGTTTTCTTGATCGATGTATAATATCATAAATTCTGCGTCATATTATCCAAACAAATTATTTAAAAAAATCACTCTACTGCGTACTATATCTGATAGAGTACAATTTTAAGATGAACAAATATCTGTCTTTCGAGTAACTTATTTTCGAATAGTTAATTGATTCCGCCGATACTAGATAGTTAATCATGATGATAATAAGAAATTTACTATGTATTATACTATCACAAGAGGTTGATTGAAAATCAGGCTTCCTATTTCGGTCTCTCGACCATCTTCAGCTGACAAGTATTGAACTAAAGTTGAAAATACATACATATATAAGTAGGAAAGTACAAAAATAATAAGGGTCCAAACAAGAGGTAATAAACTAATTATGATAAAAGCAGGTATTATTTGAACATTTCGAATAGGGACATACTGGTCGTTCAGAAGATTATCTTTATGGGGGGTTTGTTGCAGTTTGAAAATTTCAATGGATTCCAAGAAATTTAACTTGCGTCCATTAGGTATTCAGTGAACAATTTGAAGTTGATCTATGAGTGGAAAATGGTGACCATTTTCGATACAATGTGAAGCAAAAGTAGATTCGTCTGTTCTCTGGTTATTGTAATCTGATTGATGCTCTTGGTATCTCGTTTTTAATGAACGACCAGTTTGACCTATATAGACGCCTACCTGCACAATCCTTACAGGACAACTTGTAAACTCCAGTATTGTCAAACTTATCAGTTTTATCTCTACTATTAAGAAATTCCTGGGAGAGTTTCATTTGGGTCATGAAAGCTACTTTTTTATTCTGTTTCCAAAATGAAATTTTCAATCTTTTCGCTGATATGGCCAAAATATTTTAATGAAATATATTTTTCTGTATTGATTGATTCAATACGTGGATAAATATTATGATAAGCTATTTGTGTTTGGTTTTTGGATCATTTCGATTATTATATTTGAGGATACCCATTGTTCTTAGCTATTTCCTGAATAGTTGACACTTTTCTTCGGATAATGGGGATAACATGGCTTTCTTTCTGCCATTATCCGAAGAAAATATGCCCAGAAAAATGTCAACTATTACAGAAATAACTAAGAACAATAGCTATCCCTCACATATAATAAACGAAATGATCCGAAAAGGCCAAATACAAATACCTTATCATAATATTTACCTACGTATAAAATCAACTAATACAAAAACTGATGGCCCTATCAGCGAAAAGATTGCAAATGTAATTTCAAAACTCTCCCAGGAATTCTGTAATAGTAAAGATAAAACGGATGAATTTGATACTACAGGAGTTTACAAGATAGAAGAAAATTTTTTTGCCGTGTTTTTTGCAAATTAACGTTTCATAGTTTGCTTCTGGCTGTAAGTGTAGCACGGGTCAAACCACGAAAAAACATATTTTGAAATAATTTAAAAAGTTTTCGAAACATATCAATATTTCGACAAAAGGACGTCACATCTCGATAGATATTACTAGTTAAATAAACTTCCTAAGTAATTATACTATCAGTAAAAGAAACTGTAACAATTTTATTGATATTATCCATAAGTGACGAATTCTTTTCGGTCCCGTTTTCTTGAGTATTTATTTCAGTACCCAGTTCTCGATAGTGGTTGATACAGAAATAGATCCCTGATCCTTATACGAATTGAAAAAATATTCGTCCTCAACCATTTTTAAATAGTAGAAAATATATTTTCCTATTTCTTATTAAAATGCCAGTAATAGATTGCCTGAATAGCCAATTTCGAGAAGTGAAAATTGAAAGAATTATTCAAAGAAAAGTTCACCGAAAAATATTGAATATTTCGAAGTAGTATTTCAAGTACAATTAATGTGTAATAAGTTATACCACCGTTTTGTTTTTACCAATTTTTTAGAGAACTAATGAATCTAGATTTGTGTTCTTAGTACTATACGTCGAGACGTGCTGCTTTTGAGAACACAATTGATGTAACTCAATAAGTTTTGAGAAACTTTCCTTGCAAAAAAGCATACTTTTTCAGTATGTTCAGAATGTTAATTTGTCACATATATGGTAATAAAAGGATACTCAAGTATTGTTTTGATATACTCGAAAATTAATGCTTTGAACGACTAGAACTACAGAATGAATCGATAGATTTTTCAAGAATATCAAACTTGTTATTCAAAATTTAATTTTTCATTTACAGAAAAAACTGTTTTTAATTTAACGAATTTCTTAGGTTGACTATAAGAGATCTACTGGAGAAGACGAACCTTTTTTAAGATTTTTTCATTCTATATGAGACATGATATGATAATACTTCATTTTTGTGTTAGGATTTTGGGGAGTTCTTATCTCCATTTGGTCATTTAATTGAGTTGCTGGAATGTAGCGTCAAACGTCATTAATTTTCTGTTTGTATTATCTCCATAAAGCTATCTGTCGATTTTATTAACAATCATCCTGTATTTGTTTAAATATATATCAGTATTATTTAATGTGCAGCACCTAAATGAGTATATTTTTCTATTTCATGATTAGTTTTAGGAAATGATTCTGACATAATTTCGTTCAAGTTGTGATATTATCGTTATCAGCAGGAGAAAAACAACACATCAGTATAAGGCATTATGAACAGATTTCTCACCTGCGATCTTTATTTTGCGATTAACATCAAAAGATGGGATTTTAATATTTTTTCTTTTCTGAATATTTTAACTATAAATTTATGAGTTGGCCTTGAACAAAAAGTCGGCTACAGCGCATCCATCTTTCCCTTGGTGCGTCCCTGGCTTCTGTACACTTTCACAGGGAGTGGCTGTCTATTCTACCGATTTGCTGTTCATTGTACGGGTGTGGGCTGATTGTTTTCCGATTCATTTCGACTTTTTACCACCAAACGTTGGACATGCTGATTGCGTAATTAACCAAAATGATTTGACATCTTCGACCGAAAAATGGACCTCATGTATGTCGAATACAGTCAATACATCGTGATCGACAAAACATGTGAACTTTCTATTGTAAAACCTGAAACTCCTGAAACTCTTAGAAAGATCCCAATGAGCGGTAAAGCGACGAAATTTTTCAAATTCAGTTCTAACTATTGATAGACTCATAATTTGATTAACCGATCTCGTAAATAACAATTATAAATCGTTTCAAGATTGAAATATGTACTCAAATAATGATTTATTATATTTTTTAATTGTGTCTAATCTGTGTAATCTATGTATAGGTTAGATTAGACCACCAGAAAAGTTTTGGCTTTTAGCCTTTTTCATCTGAAACATTTTGAAACACTAGAAATGTCGATCGCATTGCAACAATGAGAAAATTTGAGGAATTGCTTTTTGCATCGCTTTTCTATTCACACATTTCGAATAACCTGGACTCACATTCTGCAGAATTTTGCTTCAAATGCCGGAGTCATATAGAGACAATTTTCAGGTCGAAGATGAGTCTTTCAGAAAAAAGATAAGCATTGGGATGAAAGTAAAGAATCTTGAATAATACAGCGGAAGATTGACATTGTTATTTTTAGTCATCACAGTGAACTTGCATATCCACTTTATAGTTAAATCAAAATGTTCGTATGCTTCTTCGTTTCCATATTTGGTATTTCGGATTGTACTTTGTGAATCAATTTGATTCATATAATAAAACTGTCGTCACTATCAACCCATCACTTAGATGAAATTTGGTTGAATTGTTTAATTCCAGTCAATTCAAATGTACATTGCCTCATGTTTTGAAGGTTCATACGGAAAAATTTCGCTTTTTTTCCGAAATTGGTTTCTATCATTAAAATTTTTTTAACGTATTCATTTATTCAGGAATTGATTCTACAAAAAGCATTATCATCCAACTTCATAAATTCAATTCGTTCAGGCGGACGATGAATATATCAATTCTAATAATTTTTATGTTTGCGAATAAATTTACATGTTCCATTCAAAACTTTTCAACTGCGTCAGAAAAATCCTTGAGCTACACGAGTTAACATCAAGAAATTCTAAAAGTCATTTCTCGGACGCCACTGTCCGTAAAGCACCAATCCGTCTCAGTCGCACCGCACCGTCAATTGTCACCAATTAACCAGTAAAATTAACAACACTCTATAACCATCGTACAGAATGTTGTTACTCCAACCCGTCTGATTACTTATAAACAAGTCATTCAGCCATTTTCTACATCGAAGTGACCTTAAAACAAAATAAAGAGTAATAATTGGAAGCGTAGCGCGATTGGTTCACTGTCCGGTCGGAACTGGCTAACAGCCAATCAGAGAAGAGGGCAGGACGACTGGTACAGTCGCCAAAACCCCATTAATCCGTGCCTAATGAGATGCACAGAGAGAGATCTTGATGCTTGAATAGCTTAGGCTTCGTGGATCTATACGGACGATACACTTCCCCGCCCGACCTTCTTCGATTTACCTTTCGTTTTGAGCGGCCCGCGAATGCCGCTAGATAACCTCCTACTCTTTCTTTCTCTGCTCTGCAACTCTCTAATGCGTTTATCTATCTGCCGAGCGGTGGATACACTATAATGTATACAGAATAACGCTGGCGGTTACCTGGTTAAGAATTACCGAGCTTCGGCCAGTCCATTTCTAGCTTCTGTATTGCCGTCATTTAAGCTGTTGTGGTATCAAATCTCTTTATAATATTCGTTACTGTATAACACATGTCCTGTAAGTTTGGCGACAAAATCACCATGAGCTTCAAAATATACGAAGAGTCCTTAACATCAATTGAAACATTATAATTAGTTTACAAGTTTGTAGTAAAATAACACTTTCTTTAAGTTTTGATTATATCTGCTACAAGAATGTCAAGTTAGATAATGTCACACCGTTATTCGAAAATTATTGAAAATTGAGAAATAATAAGAATTAAATGGCACTTAATACCTCTTAATATATTTAGTCTGAAAATCTTGGTAGAAGTTGTAAGTAGTATTTCATAATTTTTTAGTTCTTTCAAGGTGTTGATAGTCGATTTGAATCATCCAAATTTTAAAAGTTCTTCCCCTATAGTCGCTTGGCAGAATATGATGTCCTCCATATATTGAACAACATTAAAATTTCTGTAGGAATGGTATATCTACCGTAGTTTATAGGGATAAGCCTTCAGCATAGTTCTTCGTATTCATACTACTTCTGGTCTAGTCCAAACACGATCACCAGAAATTGGCTGACTGTTTACATTGGTAAATGAAATGATGGTTGTTCGTCCATGCCAATCATTGTCGCTTTTGTGGTGAGGCTGAAGGAAGCATTCACAACAAAGGGTTTGATGCCATTTCAGTGCCTTGCAATCTTTTCCTGTTGATTTCCTAAAAGCGCACATCTGATATAATGGTCTTTTGATGTATTAGTTTCATCAGGGGCCACTTAGATACTAAGATGTTTTTCTGATATAAAATTCGTAAATCTCACTTTACGACACTAGAAATTCTTTATTTACTATTTTCCAGTTCATCGTTCATTTCAAGTATTGGCATAAGAAAACATAAGATACAAAATAATTTCAGGATATTCCCAATTCAATACCGTTTATACTCATGCACGATAGTAGGTTTGCTAAAATAATCCTTATCAGAAATTTTTCAAAAACTACGACAAAAATGTTGTGAACTCATGCCTGTTCAATAATAATTTGTTCACTTCGTATATTCGAAGAATTCTGTTTTATCTGAGCGAAACTTACTTTCGTGTAGCAGTTTATTTCAGTAATATTTCATGAGTTTACATAATGCAACTGCTAAAAAAGATAGTGCTATGCGTCAAGATAATAATTTTGTTTATAAATTCATTGTAATGGATGAAGAGAAATATTTACTTCGTCCAATTCAGAGATGAATTGCAAGATTGAATAACATACAGAACCGTCCGAACGAATTTTTTTTTATTTAGGAAATTTGCGTGTCTCGACGGCTATGGTCATTGACACGATGAAATTATACATTCATAAAAAAGCCCTTAATTCTTATGTTTATTTCAGATAACACTCAACACAATTCAAATGCCCAATAATAGATTGCCATCTCAATGACGATACTATTTTCTGGATAGCTTGATGCTATTATGCAAAACAAAAGGCAGACTATTTGACTAACAATAACATAAATTTCATCTCAAGAGAGGACAATCCATTATCACAAAGTAGGAGTGATTGAATATTTTCAGCGTTTACGATGAAAAGTGAAACAGCTCGAAATATGAAACAGTTACATCGCCGAATCTATGACAAAATCCAAAAAATCAACGCCTTAAGGATAGTGGCGTAAGTATAGCTTTCATTACCTATCGTTACCTGTAGTTCAAATTTATAGTTTATCATACTTTGAGTAAAATCAAATTTTCAACGTTCATAGTCATCATATAATTGAATCCACGTGAAAATGGCTATTTTCATTTATTTCAACTTTTTAGGCATAATAACGTTATGTCAATTCAGATCGTTTAATTTTCGAACGTTTGGCGATAAGTAATTAATATAATTATCATTAGCGTACTATTTAAAAATTTTCACACATGTCCGCCTGTCATCGTCCCCCAAAAATGCTAAAATAACAAAACGGGAGCCAACATTTTCTTGGGAAAGTTTTTATGTTATTTTGTGCTAATATTTTGATAATAAGTATGGATTTCGATTCTAATATTACTGGGATACTCAAGAACAATAGTATATAAAATTTGAGCAACCAAAGCTTCGAATTTGTCTCCTCATATTATACTGGTATCGGGGGCACTACTGTGCCCCCGCCAAGTCGAGAGCGAAGCAAACACTGCCGTACCATTCTTTACTGAGACCGTTCCGCTGCATCTCTATGCCCCTATTTGAGAACCTCTGCATAAGACCAGAATTCAGAAATTTTCGTCATTAAATATTTACATACTTAAAATCCAAAATCTTAAGTTTGTAGGTCATTTAGTTCCGAAGTTAAGCGAAAGCAAAGTTTCGCATTTATGACACTCGCTCACTCACCCATGATCATCAGAATAGAACTAGCACTTCCCATAAACTTAGAGAGCTAAAATATGTTACAGAGTTAGGGTTTAATGAACCTGGTGACCCTGATTAGAAAACACAAGAACCCAACCAAACTATTAGAGATCGACATACCGCCTTTACAAAATATATTCAACTTGGTGGGCCGCTTCATTTGATGTCATAAATCGAAGGTCTGAAGTATCTGATGAAGAACCCTCATCTGGTCCCAGCTGAGAAAAATCGACTGTCATTGCAAAAATCAAGCGTAGTGAGACACATCTTTTAATTCAATCTAGCCCAAAGCGTCCCACAGTCACTGCTGGGCGAATGCCTCTCCTTCTACTTTTAACACGTATATAAATAAAATTAAAGTAAAAACTCAGGATAAGACTGGACTGGCTTTCATACTTATACTTCCAAGTTTACAAAAAGAAGTAGCGAATGGGCAATACGAAAAACTGTTGCTAATGTACAAGGAACACAGATCCAGAAAAAGAGAAAAGAAAGATTTGTGATAATAAAAAACTACTCCTAAAAAGAAACAAAAATTGTCAAATAAGAGAAATAAAATAAATCAATATGCTCACGTTTCTACAAAAAACTAGTCAACTCTCGATGGAGCTGCTTGTTTATTTCTAAAAAGTAACGAAATCTAGACAATGTCGTGCCAAGTCTATGGTTCCTTACTGCGATTTTTTTATTATTATAGTTACTGTTGTGTGACTTGGCCGTTGAAAGGTACACAAGGGTACAGAACTAGGTGCTCCATGACACCATTTCACTAATCTATCTCCAGAACCGCTACCTATTGATGATGGAAAACTGCCACTTGGAAAAACGTTGATTGTATAGCCAGTCAATTGTAGGCTTGATAAAACTGCGTATTTCAATAATACTTACGGACTTCTAATCATTGATAGAAGTCCGTCTGTACATCTATTTTATGTTACATCGGTGGCCGATTTGACGCTTCAAAAAAAAGAGAAGAAGTCAGCATTGTCATTGCTGAATGCATGTGTCGTACAATCAACAACAGCCTAAAATGAGACACTTGAGTCTAATTACCAATACCAGTAGGGGCTATTATCTCGCTTAATAAACATAGGTAGTTACAACAGATATAACATTACGTGTAAACAAAATTGACTTGTACCTACCCACTAACGTATAAAGAATGTTCATCGGCCAAGTCACACAACAATAACTATAATAATAAAGAAATAGCAGTAAGGAACCTTAGACTTGGCACTACTTTGTCTAGATTTCATTACTTTCTAGAGAGAAACAAGCAGCTCTATCGAGACTTGGCTAGTTCTTTACAAAATGTTTTTGGTGTTTTTTAGGTTATGTTCGAAATTTTCGGCTGACTTTTATTTAATAATAATGTTTCAATGAAACATTTTCCCTGACTTATTGGCACTTATTTGACACATAACCTCAAAATCTACTGTTAATATAATTAATATAACTCTAAAATGCGGTAGAACTCATTTACAAATCAGAATAATATTTTAGAATTAAGAATAATCGTACTGATTACTGCAAAGGTTTTGACAAGATTTAGGTATTTAAATTAGTATAATTATCATCAAATATTTTCGATAAAATTCACAACCTCAATGCTGCATTAGCACTTTACGTTAGAAATAATAGTAGAAATTATAGTGGAAAAGTTAGAGGGCGCGGCCACGAATAAGTATTTAGTTCATATTCTCAGTAAAGCTTTTTAATTTTATTTAGTTCATGGTCTATGAACTAATGAAAAGCTAGATAGTTATTGGTTCTATATTTTTCAAGAATTACATTTGAAGTATAATATACTCGTATTATATATATTATATTCGCTATCATGTAATGACGTTTATGTAGAAAAACTTGTAAAAAATGTTATCGAATAATATCTCATACCTCATGGCCAATACCTCACGTGATCCTCATTGCATAATATTTTTTAAGGCCTGTCCAGTAACTCGTTTCCATGAAACGCGTTAGCATTAAACCTCTCAAGTCAAAAGTCAGAGTTTGTGTATAGCCTTTAGCTTCCGAAACCTTAAGCTGCTTTTTACCTATAAATGAATTTTGCAGTGTACCAGAGCTAATCGGCAATCATTTAAGCAGTAGATTTTGAGGTTATATGTCAAAAAAGTAAGGAAAAACGGTTTCTTGATTCTCAAGTTGATATATATTGGTTTTAAAACTTTATTTTCACTTGTCAATGAGTGTACTTGTGTTAGGGTGAATTTAAAGTTATAAACTCATCTGATTTTAAGGTTATGTACCAAATAAGTATCAAAAACGATGGAAAAACTGGTTTTTGCGTTTTTTGAGTATGATGCACCATGACAATGACCATTCTGATGGCGGTATTCGAAAGAACGGAAAAAAAGACACAGAAAAATACCGATTGAAAGTTAGCGCATATTTGATCGGAAAAATTCGAAAAAAATCTTGGTTTTTTTATGACCAAAAAACGAACCCACATAAATTTTTTCAGATTTTTTTTTATTGAAACTGCGCCCGTAAAAAAAAATTACGAAAAAAAAGAAAATAACCTATAATATCGACAGTAGAGCCCCTAGAGGGCTGAAATTCTTTTTGTAGGCATATTTTTACATCCTCTAACGAATGTGATACCTGTTATAACGATTCGTTCTCAGGCACTTTTGACCATCTTATCCCGCTACAGCCTTTGATTTGTAATGGTTAATCTTTTTCTGTACAGTTTAATATCTCAAATATAATGCGATAAAATCTCTGAAATTTCTATCGGGCGACTGCCGAGAGCTCAAAACGGAGATGATTGAACATTATCCTATTTTTCATAGAATTACTTATATAGCTAGGTATAACATATCTGAATTTAACGAAAAGGTCCGTGATCAGAATTACAGGAAAACAAGAAAATGTTTGAAAATCGGCGGGGAGGGTAGTACGGTGTTGTCTTGGCACTAAGACGAGTGCATCAATCAATGATATCAATATATCAATGACTAGTATTCAGACCTTAGTCAAGCACATTATGAATTGCTAGACATAATCAGCAAATTATATTATTTATATTCAAGAATAAGAAAATTAATTTCTAAGCTGTACTTTTAATGGAGAAAATCTATGGCGTCCTATTTTTCGTGAAGAAATATACCAAATTACTATCTCCTCAAATGTTCATATTAATTCTCAAATTTTAAATGTTTCTGAAACTTTTGTGGATTAGCACCTATTGTAGAACTAATAATCGCCAGTTTAATACTAACTCTTTATTCCATGTTGTTCTGTTTTTAGGCTAGTTTCATATATTAATAATTTTTCTGTACCGATATACTTTGTATACCATATTCATGAAACCAAATCAGATTGTTTCATCAAATTTAAAAGTAAGAAATTATCTGCAGCAACAACAGTGCGATGTAATTTAGATGTTCTCTGCTTATTATGAAAATAAGAATATAGGAAGATAGACTGCTATACTGTTAAATCAATAAGTCCACATTCCTTAGATATCTAGGTATTCCAGCCCTCAGAATGGCTGACTTCGAGTAGTTTCAAATATTTGCACAGCATATTTCTTATTTTACCTTACGATTAATATAAAACAATCTTAGAATATTTAGTGATAACTTTTGAGTTATACAGCTCCAGAATTCTTGTCATAACTATCGAATTTAATTCTACTGAGGTATGACTTACTCATCCTTATATTTATATGTCTTGAAACAGTCATAGGATACCGCAATACAGAAAGGGCGAAAATGAGTTAATTGGGCCAAAGATCTTTCAGCCAACGAATGAATTCAAAACGACTTAGGAAACAGGTATTAGCGTACTGGGTCCAAAGTATATAGTATCACTACCATTGGGTTCGTCTCCTACAATCATGCTAGCATCAACACTTGCTGCTGATTTGTGTTACCAGAGAGCCTACACAGGAAACTCAAGGGTGCTTAGATCAATATTCTGACAGACAGTAAGGCGGTGGCTGGTGCTCTCTACTGTCATAGTTATCAGAGTCTCTCGTGGAATAACGTCAATCTTTAAGCGAGTTTACTTTTCCTACAGGTAGAGAACATAATAAAACTACTAATAAATTAACTAGATCATCTGCTACAACTATCCTTCCAGGTTTGGAACCGTTCTGCGTTCTGAAAACTATACAGACGGCAGGAAATGAAATAACTCAGGATTTATATGTAGGTAGGAGATACCGCTACATGAATCATCTGCAAATGCATGATAATTACTGATAAGAGGAACGTATACTTCTGCAGTAGAAAGTGGATCCGAACGAAGTAAAAGCAAAAATAGCTAAAGATATTCTCAATTGTGGAAAAGAACCAAGTCCACTAGGAAACAATTAAAGCAGGTTATGAACAATAGATCAACTCGGGTGGCGAGTTGGAGAAGGCTCCAAATCAACTTTTCCAGTATATCGATCTCTTTCAATGTAATATACTTCTTGTCTTTAGTACTGGTATGATCACTTGTCTTTTTTCACATATCGAAGAAATTTACCCCCGATTCTACATATGTTTAATTTTTTAAATTGAATGTAAATGTGTTTGTATATTCTTTTTCCGTTTTATATACGCAATATGGAAAGTACAATATATATAACTCGTTTTGCTAATGACCTCCATAATAATAACACAGTACAATACCATTTGATTAATCTGCTTTGTGGAAATCGCTGGAATTCGATTTGTTATCTTGAATTAACTGATCTTCTACTTAATTTCGTATTATAATGATCAGACACTGAAAACTGAGTTCAGGAGTATTGAAGACTGAATTCATATTGAATAATGGACGAGTGCTCCTAGACACACTTTCATACCTTATGATATTTTTATTTCTGTCCCATGTGAAAAGACAATGCATTCGTTGAGCATTGTATATTTGGCTGAGCAATGTAGTTCTTAAATCTATTTGAGGTTAATAATATTATGTGTGGCTGTGAATATTGGAGAAACGTTTGTCGGCTAATATACAAAACGATTTATCTTACTCCTTCAGCTGTGGGTGTAGGTAGACCCGTGAGCTAGGTGTCAAAGATCTTCGAGTTTGTTTCAGACTCTTGGTCGCATTATATAAGAGCGCAAATACGATTTACTTGAGTTCAATCGCTTGCAATTCCAGATGTTCACGTGATGTGAGTCTAAATGGGCCCAATTCACTGGCCTTATGCTTCGTGTACTGTGAGAGGCTGTCAGTTGGTAGCACTAAGATGTTAGGAGCCATATTCATCGTAAATATGAATAATTTATGGGGTCTACATTGTGAAAACGTTCTGTAGTATTAGGAAGGTAATATTTTTATAATAATATCATAATATTTAAAATTGTGTTAAATCCATGGATATTTTCCTAATTGAATATACGGAAATGGGTATAGGTAAACTTTTAAGGAAGTATTCAACAATTCGTGAATTATTTAGGAGTAGCTGGGTATTCAAATTCATTGTCGAGTGAAATAGCAGACTAACAAAATTTGATTCATTATGGATCGGGACACTACAGTTTCAACTTCGTCGACATTAATGTCGAATAGCATTTTGTCATATCTACTTTTGATTTTTGAAACTCGTCAAAGTCAAACGAAATTTAATCAGGCTAATTCGATGGCTATCAGTTGGTATTTATCTACATTGTTTTCAGTCGACAATACGCGAAATGTGATGGTGTGGTAATTCTGTTGATGATTCTTGGGAAATCATTATGCTTGAATACTTTCTTGGACGACTGGGAATAATTTGAGATGCATCGTGCTATTGTAATTTGTATAAACTATCAGCAAGACATTCTGTGGAGACTTTTTGAGTTTCTCACTCACTCGTTTGATGTATGATTAATCCACCCAACAATGATGAGTTTGATGGATGAGGGTCAAATTTATTCTTGAAAATCAAGCTCTGCGATGTCAGTTTTCTTTTGAATAGAGTAGGCTGAAGAGGTAAACCTAGTTCACGGCTCATGGTGTCTTGAACAGATTTGAATGAGCTGTTAGTTTCCTTTGCATATTTTCTGATAGTGTGTGGCTCACAAATAACTATGTATGATTTTCAAAGTCTGGGAAATGGCAATGAAAGCCATATTGATCAAATGCTGCTTTTAGAATACGCAATAAGTAATAAACAGGTTTTATACTCGACCGCGATTCGCATGGTATTCTCGCGCCTTTTCAGAGAGCTACAGTATGTTTTTATGCTCAATAATATATATTACTTCATAAAAAGCTTCATCAAGATAATAGTATGTTGCTTGTCTTCCCACCTTGTACACTATTGTGTAGCGTAGATAGATTCGCGCGAATACCGATCGGCAACGCCACGAAGAGTAAAGAGATGTAGTGAATTTAGCTGTTCCCGCGTTTCGCGAACATCGCGGGTTTTGACGTGGCGAATATGGATCATACTCTACTGGAGCCACAGCAACAGTAACTTCTTAATTCTTCTCCCTCAAACGTGTAGAAGTAATTGGGGATGAAACCGTGAGCGTTATGAGTGAAAAGGGCCATACTTTTTGAGTAAATCAGGAATCTTGAGAGACTGGTTTAATTTAAAAATAATAAAGCACAAGATTGAGATCATTTCAGAAACTATGAAGTCAAGGTAATATGGCTTGACTTGCACATTTCAATTTACCCTCAAACATAATCAACCGAAAATAACGACTTTCAGAAGCAGATGTGGAATTTCGAGGTACTTCCCCATCTTCCATCAAGAATTGATTCATCTATACCAGTGTTTCTTAACTTTGGTCCGCGGATTCCTAGGAGTTGCGAGTATAGGTATGGGGGTCCGCGACTATAGGTATGGGTCCGCGACTATAGGTATGGAGGTCTGTAGTCTCATCTATGGACCATTTAACAATAACAAATAAGTGTTACTAAGTCTCTCGTAATCGTTACGCTTCTAGTATGGCGAACGTGCTCCAGCGATGGTGTTCGAGACTGAAGTGAGTGAGCAAAATATGCATGCGGGCTGTAACTCCCCCCCTTGCTCCACCTGCTCCCGGCACTAGCTCCGAGTAATCATTTGTCTGCCTGAGCCGCATTGGTTTGTTTTATGTTGCATTGGAGTATAACAAAATTACTTTTCAAAAGTGATTGAGACTATTTGTGACAATGAAACGCTGGTTAGGTTAAGTTAGGTGAAGTGATTCCACTTCAAAGGAAGCAAATGAAGAACCTTCGACTTCAATGGTTAAACGTCGTAAGTTTTGCAACGAATACGTAGCTTTCGCTTTCAGAAGTACCAATTTAAACGGCGAAGAAAGACCCCAATGAGTCATGTGCTACGAAGTTTTGTGGAATGAGTCGATGAAACCGACCAAACTCTGGCGTTATTTAGAAACAAAACACCAAGATATTGTTGAGAAATCTAAATCTTTTTACGAAATTAAAGCTTCGGAATCAGATCGAAGCAAAAGACAATGATTCAGATTGCTAATGGGACCGATAACGAAAATGCTGAATCAGAGTCTTACTAAGTATCTTTGTTAGTTGCAAAAAGTCGTAAGCCTCACACCATCGCTGAAGAATTAATATTACCGTGCGCTGAAATTATGGTTTCCGCTATGTTGGGAGACGAAACTAACAAAGAATTGGACATTAAATCGTTATCAAAGATTACAGTGAAGAGTAGAATTGATAAAATGTCAGGAAATGTTGAAGAGCAGTTGATTTTGAACATTAAAGAGAGCAGATTTTATGCTTTGCAATTAGATGAGAGCACAGATATTAGCAATGAGGCAAAGTTGCTTGCATATGTTCGTTACGAACACAATAACGGTATAAGTGAGGATTTATTATTCTGTATGCCCTGCCTTCGCATACTACAGGTGAAGCAATTTTTGAAGTATAGAACAAATTAATGTCCACTCATGAAATACCGTGGAATGAATGTGTGACACCGAGGGTGCTCGGGCTATGACTGGTACACGAATAGGGCTTCAGGCGCAAGTATAGAAGATGAATCCATCTATTGTCTGGCATCATTGCTCATAGAGAGGCATAAGCTGCTAAAAATATGCCAGAAAAATTAAAAACAATGTAAAATGCCATAGTACAAATTGTGAATTTTACTAAAGCGAGGCCTCTAAATTCCGTATTTTTGGAATGATTTGTTATTCCATGCGTTGGTTATCTCGTGGCAAAGTCGTATCACGTGTTTTTGAGCTCAGATATGAGATAATAATGTTCTTTTTGAAAAACTCTGTAGGTCGAATCAATAAATGTGCTGATCAATTCAATGACTTTGGATGGCTCTCAATGACAGCATATTTAGCTGATATCGTTAGTCCCCTTAACGAGCTGAACTTGGGTCTACAAGGGAGACATAACAACATCCTAAAAGTTGAATATAAAATAGAAACGATGCTAAAAAAGCTTGACCTTTGGACTAATTGTACAATTAAAAAAACTATAATCTCTCTGCTTCACTGGCAGCGTTTTTAGAATCCTCTGGTGAAGCAACGCTGCCAACAAGTAAAAGACGAAATGATTGAACACCTCCGTCGATTGAGGTCTTCGTTTTGGAATTATTTTCCAGTACCCGACAAAAATAAAACTTGAATAGTAGACCCTTTCAACACAGACGTTACTGATATCATTGGCTTGACAACGGTTCAGGAAAATCAATTAATAGAAATATCATGTGATTCAGATTTGGAACAAAATTTCAAGAAATCTTCTTTATCAAATTTTGGTTGGATGTGAAAAAGGATTACAAAGAAATAACAGAAGAGCACTGAAATATTTGCTGGTTTTCTCAACCTCATACCTCTGTGAAAAGGCATTTTCTGCTCTTTTATATACTAAAAACAAATACAAAAACACTTTTGCATTTGAAATCCGATTTGAGATTACAACTTAGTAGCAACATCAACCCAAATATCACTAACTTAATTGCAAAAAAGCAGCACCAACCTTCACATTAACCTTTTTTTATAACAAATTATTTTTTAATATATAGTAGGTACTAAAATAAATGTTCAGAAATTAAGTAATGTTTTTTTTAATATTAAGGGGGTCCTTGAAATCATGCTTGATTGCCCAGGGGTCCGTGAACTGCAAAAGGTTAAGAAGCGCTGATCTATACTATGGTATGTCAATTATAGAGAATATTCTGGTAGCAAATTTCATTGTTGAATATTTTTTGTGGGTAACTTCGAATGCATAAACAGTAACAATAGTATAATGATGAATATTTAATGGTCCATGAAGTGAAACATATAAAGTTAAGAATATTTCAGTACTTGAAATAACTATCACAAACATTAGTATCAAGTCAAGTGATATCTTCACTGTCTAATCACACGTTAGGGGAGTTCCCAGAATTATTCACGCTAGAACTCGCGCCTTTCCTTCACATGTGATTCAGATTATTCAGCGGACCTAATTTATCTCAGCCTATCATCTCTTAAATTCCAAACATAATCATATGGTACAACCAGAAGTTGTCGTGGTATATCTAAATATAAACTTTAATAGATCAACATTGATATTCGTTCCATGCGACTGGCTTATATTTCCAAATGGTTATCTGGGAGATTAGATATATGACGTCACGCCAACGGGACATCAATGGTAAATAATAAACAAGTTCCAGACGTTGGTTTTCGAAAACAATTGCTCTCA
Organism: Cryptolaemus montrouzieri; assembly: GCA_013387265.2. NCBI lineage: Eukaryota > Metazoa > Arthropoda > Insecta > Coleoptera > Coccinellidae > Cryptolaemus > Cryptolaemus montrouzieri. The sequence goes on from JABFTP020000185.1 coordinate 111,063,515, forward strand.
CGAAATATATAATGTGGGATTCTCGATATTGAATCAATATTTGTTTTAGATGTGTGATGATGAAAGAAATACCAAATGTAGTTATGAAACTTAAGCGAGAAATGGAAATATTTCTTGAATTATAGTTTATTGTTTATCTATTAAACTTAAAGGAATTTTATTCGCTTCGAGGAGATTATTTCGTGAATCGAGAATTTTAAGCCTCAGTGGCAAAGTGTGAAAAATTTGGAAACTGAAATGCAATTTTGTCGACCTTATGGCATAACGTGTCAGTGCGTTTGTGCCATGCAAGATAGTTCAATCAATAGTTAACTGCCCAACGTATAACTTTCCAAAACTCTTAATAAAAAAACCATAATAGGGTTGCACCATGCAAATAACTCTCAGAAAAGCTCAAATTTTATTGTGACCGCTCGCACCGAGCTCTCACGCTTCACTTCGATATAAATAAATTGCGCAATTTTAATGGAAAATAATAGTATTCTGCTTTAATTCCTTTGAAATCAGGCCCTGTAATGCGTCAATAGTGAAAAACAAAAAAAAATTATTTGAGCTTCTAAAAGTTGTAAACAAATATTTTCTTTCTCAAATTCATCACGTCATGTGAGAATACTGGTAACTATTTTTCTTAACAGTCGTCGGAACAATGAAACCGTATTTCACAGATATTTTAGGTTATGTAGGAATTTAAAGAGCCAATAAAATAAACGCTATCTAAAATTTTTATTCTATACGACAGTAGTTTTCGTATCCTGTTGAGATTTTTGTGGAGTTGTATTAACAGTGAATAGAGAAAATCTTTTCTATATCTTCATTTTCTTACTTCCTCGGGACGTTGAATGTACAATGGTTCATAAGGTTTTCCCTCAATTTCTCGAATATACTCTTATGCGGTTGTCGATTTTCAGGGTAACAATCCAGATAGGCAGCTTCTGCAGCATCAGCGTGATAATTAATTCGAATCATAATAAATTTTCAAAATTTTCGTACAGCTTGTCGCTTCGTTATAAGAAATAATACTATATTCACACAATAATTGTAACTTGGTGAAAAAACATTTGGTAATAGATAAAAGAAAGAAGTTATACAATTTTCGGTTTTGCATTAAAATACGTCCTGGATGAGAAAATTGAGTGCATATGTGATATATTCTCGAAATGGAAAAGTTCTATTCAACAAAATTAAAGTTACTATGGTTCACGTTGAAAAAATGCGAGTTGACGTTATAACTCAAAAATCGTCACATAAAAAAAATTCCGCACGTAGTTCCATTCTAAGTGAAAAGGGCACGTAGAAAGTCATAACTATTTTTACATAACTTCAATAACAATCGAGACATTGGCACTTGACTAATTTCGAAAATTTTCAGAATGTTCAAATAATAATAACGATAAAATTCTTCCTTGAATCTATTTATAACATGAATTCTTCAAGCTAAAGAAAAATGGGAAGGGTGGTCATTTTCTCTGTTCACAATATTTCACATAGTTGCAGTACTAAAACGTCGAAATCTGGCCACCCTATATAAGTCGAGATAGGTGCGACTCACTGTCTCCAATTAGTGAGGAAAAGTAAGGGAAGATAGCGAATCGTTCAAGCACAAGTAAGCCTAAGATGGTAGATGAAACAAGAGCCAAACTAACATACTGGAGTCGAGTTCTAGTTAGGTTTTCTTAGTTCAATTAATAATGATTAATGATCCTTTTTGAATGCAACTCCAAAGTAACTACATCTAAGCTGCATGGGTCTCTCCCAAATGAAGCTATCACGAAGACTGGTATTATGTGTCTAAGCCATAACAGAAGACTCCCAAAACTCAAACTAATAGTGAGGATTTGGTTTTCATTACAATTATTAGTATTTATAATAAAAGAAGATAAAATCCTCATCGAGTGCAAGGCCTCAATCCAAGACAACTTACAGTGTTCAACTCTTATAAAAAATGAAATTGTTTGAAATTTGGTTTCTGTATACATTGACTTGCAGAAAATCCTATACAGAATACTATGATCGATGTTTTGACGTGGCGAATATGGATCATACTCTACTGGAGCCACAGCAACAGTAACTTCTTAATTCTTCTCCTCAAACGTGTAGAAGTAATTGGGGATGAAACCGTGAGCGTTATGAGTGAAAAGGGCCATACTTTTTGAGTAAATCAGGAATCTTGAGAGACTGGTTTAATTTAAAAAATAATAAAGTACAAGATTGAGATCATTTCAGAAACTATGAAGTCAAGGTAATATGGCTTGACTTGCACATTTTCAATTTACCCTCAAACATAATCAACCGAAAATAACGACTTTCAGAAGCAGATGTGGAATTTCGAGGTACTTCCCCATCTTCCATCAAGAATTGATTCATCTATACCAGTGTTTCTTAACTTTGGTCCGCGGATTCCTAGGAGTTGCGAGTATAGGTATAGGGGTCCGCGACTATAGGTATGGGTCCGCGACTATAGGTATGGGGGTCTGTAGTCTCATCTATGGACCATTTAACAATAACAAATAAGTGTTACTAAGTCTCTCGTAATCGTTACGCTTCTAGTATGGCGAACGTGCTCCAGCGATGGTGTTCGAGACTGAAGTGAGTGAGCAAAATATGCATGCGGGCTGTAACTCTCCCCCCCTGCTCCACCTGCTCCCGGCACTTGCTCCGAGTAATCATTTGTCTGCCTGAGCCGCATTGGTTTGATTTACGTTGCATTGGAGTATAACAAAATTACGTTTCAAAAGTGATTGAGACTATTTGTGACAATGAAACGCTGGTTAGGTTAAGTTAGGTGAAGTGATTCCACTTCAAAGGAAGCAAATGAAGAACCTTCGACTTCAAAGGTTAAACGTCGTAAGTTTTGCAACGAATACGTAGCTTTCGCTTTCAGAAGTACCAATTTAAACGGCGAAGAAAGACCCCAATGAGTCATGTGCTACGAAGTTTTGTGGAATGAGTCGATGAAACCGACCAAACTCTGGCGTTATTTAGAAACAAAACACCAAGATATTGTTGAGAAATCTAAATCTTTTACGAAATTAAAGCTTCGGAATCAGATCGAAGCAAAAAGACAATGATTCAGATTGCTAATGGGACCGATAACGAAAATGCTGAATCAGAGTCTTACTAAGTATCTTTGTTAGTTGCAAAAAGTCGTAAGCCTCACACCATCGCTGAAGAATTAATATTACCGTGCGCTGAAATTATGGTTTCCGCTATGTTGGGAGACGAAACTAACAAAGAATTGGACATTAAATCGTTATCAAAGATTACAGTGAAGAGTAGAATTGATAAAATGTCAGGAAATGTTGAAGAGCAGTTGATTTTGAACATTAAAGAGAGCAGATTTTATGCTTTGCAATTAGATGAGAGCACAGATATTAGCAATGAGGCAAAGTTGCTTGCATATGTTCGTTACGAACACAATAACGGTATAAGTGAGGATTTATTATTCTGTATGCCCTGCCTTCGCATACTACAGGTGAAGCAATTTTGAAGTATAGAACAAATTAATGTCCACTCATGAAATACCGTGGAATGAATGTGTGACACCGAGGGTGCTCGGGCTATGACTGGTACACGAATAGGGCTTCAGGCGCAAGTATAGAAGATGAATCCATCTATTGTCTGGCATCATTGCTCATAGAGAGGCATAAGCTGCTAAAAATATGCCAGAAAAATTAAAAACAATGTAAAATGCCATAGTACAAATTGTGAATTTTACTAAAGCGAGGCCTCTAAATTCCGTATTTTGGAATGATTTGTTATTCCATGCGTTGGTTATCTCGTGGCAAAGTCGTATCACGTGTTTTTGAGCTCAGATATGAGATAATAATGTTCTTTTTGAAAAACTCTGTAGGTCGAATCAATAAATGTGCTGATCAATTCAATGACTTTGGATGGCTCTCAATGACAGCATATTTAGCTGATATCGTTAGTCCCCTTAACGAGCTGAACTTGGGTCTACAAGGGAGACATAACAACATCCTAAAAGTTGAATATAAAATAGAAACGATGCTAAAAAAGCTTGACCTTTGGACTAATTGTACAATTAAAGAAAACTATAATCTCTCTGCTTCACTGGCAGCGTTTTTAGAATCCTCTGGTGAAGCAACGCTGCCAACAAGTAAAAGACGAAATGATTGAACACCTCCGTCGATTGAGGTCTTCGTTTTGGAATTATTTTCCAGTACCCGACAAAAATAAAACTTGAATAGTAGACCCTTTCAACACAGACGTTACTGATATCATTGGCTTGACAACGGTTCAGGAAAATCAATTAATAGAAATATCATGTGATTCAGATTTGGAACAAAATTTCAAGAAATCTTCTTTATCAAATTTTGGTTGGATGTGAAAAAGGATTACAAAGAAATAACAGAAGAGCACTGAAATATTTGCTGGTTTTCTCAACCTCATACCTCTGTGAAAAGGCATTTTCTGCTCTTTTATATACTAAAACAAATACAAAAACACTTTTGCATATGAAATCCGATTTGAGATTACAACTTAGTAGCAACATCAACCCAAATATCACTAACTTAATTGCAAAAAGCAGCACCAACCTTCACATTAACCTTTTTTATAACAAATTATTTTTTAATATATAGTAGGTACTAAAATAAATGTTCAGAAATTAAGTAATGTTTTTTTTAATATTAAGGGGATCCTTGAAATCATGCTTGATTGCCCAGGGGTCCGTGAACTGCAAAAGGTTAAGAAGCGCTGATCTATACTATGGTATGTCAATTATAGAGAATATTCTGGTAGCAAATTTCATTGTTGAATATTTTTTGTGGGTAACTTCGAATGCATAAACAGTAACAATAGTATAATGATGAATATTTAATGGTCCATGAAGTGAAACATATAAAGTTAAGAATATTTCAGTACTTGAAATAACTATCACAAACATTAGTATCAAGTCAAGTGATATCTTCACTGTCTAATCACACGTTAGGGGAGTTCCCAGAATTATTCACGCTAGAACTCGCGCCTTTCCTTCACATGTGATTCAGATTATTCAGCGGACCTAATTTATCTCAGCCTATCATCTCTTAAATTCCAAACATAATCATATGGTACAACCAGAAGTTGTCGTGGTATATCTAAATATAAACTTTAATAGATCAACATTGATATTCGTTCCATGCGACTGGCTTATATTTCCAAATGGTTATCTGGGAGATTAGATATATGACGTCACGCCAACGGGACATCAATGGTAAATAATAAACAAGTTCCAGACGTTGGTTTTCGAAAACAATTGCTCTCACGAAATATATAATGTGGGATTCTCGATATTGAATCAATATTTGTTTTAGATGTGTGATGATGAAAGAAATACCAAATGTAGTTATGAAACTTAAGCGAGAAATGGAAATATTTCTTGAATTATAGTTTATTGTTTATCTATTAAACTTAAAGGAATTTTATTCGCTTCGAGGAGATTATTTCGTGAATCGAGAATTTTTAAGCCTCAGTGGCAAAGTGTGAAAAATTTGTAAACTGAAATGCAATTTTGTCGACCTTATGGCATAACGTGTCAGTGCGTTTGTGCCATGCAAGATAGTTCAATCAATAGTTAACTGCCCAACGTATAACTTTCCAAAACTCTTAATAAAAAAACCATAATAGGGTTGCACCATGCAAATAACTCTCAGAAAAGCTCAAATTTTATTGTGACCGCTCGCACCGAGCTCTCACGCTTCACTTCGATATAAATAAATTGCGCAATTTTAATGGAAAATAATAGTATTCTGCTTTAATTCCTTTGAAATCAGGCCCTGTAATGCGTCAATAGTGAAAAACAAAAAAGTTTTATTTGAGCTTCTAAAAGTTGTAAACAAATATTTTCTTTCTCAAATTCATCACGTCATGTGAGAATACTGGTAACTATTTTCTTAACAGTCGTCGGAACAATGAAACCGTATTTCACAGATATTTTAGGTTATGTAGGAATTTAAAGAGCCAATAAAATAAACGCTATCTAAAATTTTTATTCTATACGACAGTAGTTTTCGTATCCTGTTGAGATTTTGTGGAGTTGTATTAACAGTGAATAGAGAATAAGAAATCTTTTCTATATCTTCATTTTCTTACTTCCTCGGACGTTGAATGTACAATGGTTCATAAGGTTTTCCTCAATTTCTCGAATATACTCTTATGCGGTTGTCGATTTTCAGGGTAACAATCCAGATAGGCAGCTTCTGCAGCATCAGCGTGATAATTAATTCGAATCATAATAAATTTTCAAAATTTTCGTACAGCTTGTCGCTTCGTTATAAGAAATAATACTATATTCACACAATAATTGTAACTTGGTGAAAAACATTTGGTAATAGATAAAAGAAAGAAGTTATACAATTTTCGGTTTTCATTAAAATACGTCCTGGATGAGAAAATTGAGTGCATATGTGATATATTCTCGAAATGGAAAAGTTCTATTCAACAAAATTAAAGTTACTATGGTTCACGTTGAAAAATGCGAGTTGACGTTATAACTCAAAAATCGTCACATAAAAAAATTCCGCACGTAGTTCCATTCTAAGTGAAAAGGGCACGTAGAAAGTCATAACTATTTTTACATAACTTCAATAACAATCGAGACATTGGCACTTGACTAATTTCGAAAATTTTCAGAATGTTCAAATAATAATAACGATAAAAATTCTTCCTTGAATCTATTTATAACATGAATTCTTCAAGCTAAAGAAAAATGGGAAGGGGTGGTCATTTTTCTCTGTTCACAATATTTCACATAGTTGCAGTACTAAAACGTCGAAATCTGGCCACCCTATATAAGTCGAGATAGGTGCGACTCACTGTCTCCAATTAGTGAGGAAAAGTAAGGGAAGATAGCGAATCGTTCAAGCACAAGTAAGCCTAAGATGGTAGATGAAACAAGAGCCAAACTAACATACTGGAGTCGAGTTCTAGTTAGGTTTTTCTTAGTTCAATTAATAATGATTAATGATCCTTTTTTGAATGCAACTCCAAAGTAACTACATCTAAGCTGCATGGGTCTCTCCCAAATGAAGCTATCACGAAGACTGGTATTATGTGTCTAAGCCATAACAGAAGACTCCCAAAAACTCAAACTAATAGTGAGGATTTGGTTTTCATTACAATTATTAGTATTTATAATAAAAAGAAGATAAAAATCCTCATCGAGTGCAAGGCCTCAATCCAAGACAACTTACAGTGTTCAACTCTTATAAAAAATGAAATTGTTTGAAATTTGGTTTCTGTATACATTGACTTGCAGAAAATCCTATACAGAATACTATGATCGATGTATCGTAATCCTGAATACGATTTTTTCAAGAGTGCAGCTGAGAATGAAGTAATATATACTAAAACTAACTTGCTTGAAAAAAGTAATGAAAAATCATAAATTTTGTGAGAAGATATACTCGAGCAACTTATAGCTTGCTTCAGGATTGTATTATAAAATACTTGTATAACAAAAATTTCTATTCAATAAAGCAGATTCAATTATCTCTCTACTCATATATGAAAAGATAAGGCAGGAAAAATTTTCATTGGGTACTTTAGTTATTTATTCATTCAAATAAGTTAACCACTGAAACCTGTTTGTTTGTTTGTTCTAAGGACCTACAATTCATAGTGAACTCCAAACCACTCACCTAGACCAATAATAACTGCCACCATCGTAGATTAAAAGTTATCTGGCCTTCGATAGTTATGGAGTTAGCCGTTAGGACATGTATCCAAAGTCAATGTATATATTTGCCAAGTTGACTGCTTTGTTCAAGGACAACATCCATGGCACGAACTCGGATTCGAACCGAGCATCTAGGCTTAGCATATTCTTACAAACTTGCGCACTAACCGTGCCTCTACCCCGGTGGTCAACCACTAAAACTTACGCAAACAACTTTACCTCATCTGAATTTGAATTTGTTGCTATATTGACGGAGTCATGCTCATTATCCCGTGATGAATATTTCAATATTTGGTATTCTGTTGTGCAAATCAGAGTAGAAAACTCGAGAATAAGAAAAGCCTAGACTTACCTAACATCTTGCTGAGATCTGCGTTGTGGAGATCAGGGTTCTCATCGGCCAATTTCTTCCGTTCCACTTTGGCCCATACCATAAACGCGTTCATGGGCCTCCTAATTCTAGCCTCCTTCGGCACTTTCTGTCCTTGGCCTCCCAATTTGGGCACAAAATTAGTCCTACTCTGCGCGAACACTGGTATCGAGTTATCCGCGTAATTCGTACGTATCCCGTAACGATTCTCATACGAACAATATTCCTGGTAAATGTTAGGAGACATGTCCCCCCACATTTCTTGCGTTTTGGGCAAGCCCTGTGTCAGCATCTGCGAGGACATCAGTTCTTGCTCGTGGTAGTCATATCTGGAACCTTGGAGATAGGAAAGGAGCGGTGACGGGGAGTTTGAAGGGGAAAGACAGTTGCTATAAGGGTTAGTTTGGGGAGAAGGCGTAGCGTTCTCCATCAACCTGAAATAAGAAATTTCAATGAGTATAATAAATAATTCATCCATTCTATCTAAATAGTTCATATAATTAATAATAATACTATCTAAAAATGGGTGGGGTATAACGAAAATTTTCAAAGATGTAACAAAGCGTCTCCAGAATTTCTCATTACAATTATCATTGTCTTTTGGTTGAGCTTTCAAGCAAAATGCTTGGAGTTATCGAAAAATTTCGATGAAGTCTCGAAATCTCTAACATATTTCTGATCTTCCAATAACATATGTGTCAAAAAATCCCTGGACTAACCGATAAAAATACAATATTTTCTCATAATTTGGTTTTATTCATTCTTATATTCTCCTTCTATAATGATACAACGATTCCAATGCTCATCTAGCATTTCTATGCCTCAAAATAGGCAAGGGTTTCGATAATAACCTCTCCGTCCGAACCAAATCTCTTTCCCTGGAGCATTTTTTCAAATCAGCAAAGAACCAGTAATCGTAGGGGGGGCGGTGGGTGGTGGGTGCAGCAATAATTTCAAGAAGCGTAAATCTTTAATTTTAGCCATGGTTTATATCAACTTGTAAATTGGTGCATTGCCTTGATAATAAAATGTTTTTTCTTTGCTTGGTGAGGTCGTTTGCGCTTAATCTCGTCAATCAATCTGTCGAGTAAGGTGTATAAAAGTCACTATTGATCATCTGACTTCTTCTAAGTCAGTCGATGAACAATATTCCATGCGAATCCCAAAATATGGACGTCATAACCATGCCAGCCGATTGTTGGGTTTTGGACGCCTTGGACAAGTTTAGGTCTCTGTTCTTTACTCAGAAAATGCTCTTTTTGATTCTGGCATGTAGTGGTGGATCCATATTCTTATCCTTTTTATCTTGCTTTGAAAGCTGCAAACACCGCTCAGATTCGTCAATGCGTTGTTGTTCTTGTTGGACTGTGAGCAAACGCGGTTACCACTTCGGAAAAGTTGTTCCATGCCTAAATGTTAGTGAAAAATGTTGAATACGGTGTACGATGATGATATCTTAACGATGTCAATCAACTCGAGGAATTTCTCTTTGCGATCACCCATAACAATTTTCAACACTTTTTTGGTTTTATGGCGTAATTACCTCTTTTGTCCCGGAAGAGCGTTCTGCGTGTTCGCTGGTTGAATAAATACGTTTGAAATCACCAAACAATCAGCAAATGGTATTTTTCGACAAAGAATTTTCCCGTTAACCCTATTCAAGGTATCCCTGGTCTTGTATGGTACTTTTACCAATCAAATAATAGTGTATCATTTAGACGCAAAACTAGTTTTGATTAATTGTTCACAAAATTAGAAAATTATAGTTACTTCAACCCCAATATCTCAAAAACTACTGAGCGAAATGTCATAAATTTTGACATATTTCTGTCAAAGGTTGGTGCTACCTGAAACAGAAGAATTCGATATTTCTGAACTGAACAGAAAAATTAACTATTACTAATTTTTCGGAGCTTGACGAACTGCTGTCTAGTATATTTCAGATCTGTTCTATGTGATGCTGTGGAAAGCAGATCATGATCAATTTTACGATATTGGGGGGGGATCATCTCGCTACATGTGATACCACTTACGTTTTCTTGTGTTATTGTGAGCATTAAAGTTTTTCGTGTTTTTCTGGCATAACACATTTCGAGGATAAAAGAAGGTGGAGCAGAAGAGAAATAATGCGTATAGGAAAGAGTTGAATGAAAGAAAATGAATTGTAATGAAGGAGTAACTAGTGTTCCAAGGATCAATATTCAACCAAGGCCATAGTACAATTTAGTCGGATGTCTTCATTAGAAACAACATACCGCAGTTTCGGTCTCGGTTGATCTCGTCAGTGTTGCACAAGTATTGGAATTTTTAACGTTCTCACATCTGTTTGTTATTGTTCGTTGCTTGCTAGAAGTCCAGTAGCGAGTTCGCCGTCTTGGTCCATGGAGGGCGACTCTCGTACGAATAAACGAGATGCGTCTTTTCTGGAATCGTTAGTTGTAGTTGGTTAGGATGCCGAGAAGCGATATGCGACACTGATGAGGAACAAAACTGAAGTCTGCCGCTTCGTTTCTCGGCATCCTGCTTAGTTGCACTATTCTGGCTCTTGGGGGCTGCGTGCATGGCGGGCAGATTTAAGAACTAGCTCTTGTCAGGAAGAATTATTCATTGATCTGCGGATTTTTGAATAATGTTGAATGATTTTATTTCTCCACTCTAAAATCTGAAGAAATCCTTTTCTTTCCACAAAGAGTTTGAATTACTTCAGTTATCTGAACTAATCAATTATCATGTAACGACCACTATTGCTATCTCTAATAGGATGTACGTTGATCCCCATCAACAACATAATTCCTCTATCAATTAATCTCCTGATAATGATAAAATTGAAAATAAATGTAATATTAGATGTCAAATGAAACAAGTTCGATCACCCGCTAGCCGCATACCTAAGCGCGTTGGCACTATTAATTTTCAATTTGTAATTCACGTCTGCAAAATGCAATTGTTGTTTAATCAGTCGCTGATGTGGCATTGAACAATTGAATGTATGCATACTTGTACAATTGAGACAAATCTGTTATGTAGATTTGTCTGTCGATACAGACGGATAGGCGAACTACAAACGAGCTTCTTAAATTCTACGCACGCACTACAACGTAACCGTTGTTAGAGAACGGAAAAAAGTATAAAAATGAGGAATGTCTTGTTGTGGACAAGATATCACTTCCCTAACTTCGTCGAGGGAATTGTAAGTAGAGTAATTAGCGATGTGGGTTTAACAGCTTCATCAAGGGGGCAGTCCCGGATTATCCGCAAAAGAGATAGGTAACTGTCTATGGGCTTAACGGTCCCGGAAAAATTAATTTGGTGGAGAAAAAGAATACAAGAAAACATATTTTTGTGTGAGTGACTTAATACTGCGCAATACCAACAAGTTGTAGACAAAGATTGATTAATTTTCAATACCATCAATAAATAAATGTGGAGAATTTTGTTTTGCAACATAACTTTAAAGAATTTTTCCACATTGAAATTTTAGGTTTCAATTATAACCTCTATCGTTCAAGTAATTTACAAAGTAATATGCAGGAATTTTGTTTCATGTTTCAAAAGATCCCTTAGGAAATAAATTATTAATTTGATTAAAGAGCTTGTTACCTGATGAAAATCGAAATAATTTTTTAGTTAAATGAAACAATGATGTTAATTAAAAACCATGTAACGCGTTTAATTTTTTATTTTAGTGACAAAATTCAGACCTATAGTATAATACACTAGACAAATCACATTTTAAAAATCGTTAGCATCATGATGTTGGATGTTTCAATGAAATTTTTCTTGTTTCAACCTTAAAATTTTCTAAAGCTCGAAGGCAATTTATTATAAAATTTGTAATTTCCTGCATTCTGCGACTTACTCAATCTGAGAAAAGGAATATGAATGTCTGATTTTTGAATAGTGCCATAATTATGATGATCACTGTTCAACTCCAAATGTTTGTGTGCATATACAAAGCACTCAAATCTGAATATTCTGGAAAATTCACTTCAGTTTCCCCACGCTATTAAGCAATACTCTTAGTGAGATTCGAAAAGAACATGATAAGCTACCTTTAAAATATGATTAGACACAGAGGTGGCAAGGTTTCTCAAGACAAAGATATTTCTATTGAGCTTCTTGGCCAACTGATCAAAGTGAACATCCCAGGTAAGCTTTGTATCCAAGTAAATACCCAGAAATTTATCACTTGAGTTTTCAACACCATGTCTCAGTCCAAAAATCATATGCTCAGTCTTGTCGTCATTCACGCGCGAGCCATTTCTCGAAAACCACACCAAGGCTCTCGACTGTGCCGTTCTAACATCTCCTCCGCTTCCCCAAGGTAGCCACAGCCAACATAGACAGTGGTGTCATCAGAAAATAGTACACACAGACAATTGGCCAGATAACGAGGAAAATCATCAATAAATATTATAAATAATAAAGGCCCCATAATTTAATCTTGAGGTACCCTGATGGTAATAGGCTCTCCATCCGACCAAATGCCATGCGTGGACACTACATGTGACCTCTGTGATAAGAAAGAATGTACAAGTTTCCCACTGCCATCATCAAAACCATAGCGACCCAGCTTCCACAAAAAATCTGAATGAGAGACACAGCCGAACGCCTGGGACAAATCCAGAAACAGGGACAGCGAACACAACCCCTTCTCAAAACAATAAACGGTATTGTTTATAAATTCGATCACAGCATCAGTGGTTCCGCGCTTCTTTCTTAAACCATACTGTACATTGGTAAACAGACTATTGATCTCAAATACACAACAGAAATCGGTCTGTAATTGGCTACATCATTTACCTGACCTTTCTTGTGTGAAGGAACTGTCTTCGAAATCTTCAGGCGTTCAGGAAAAACTCCCTGTGCAATACATCTGTTTATCAACACTGTGAGTGGGTATATTATGTTATTTATACTTTTTTTAACTAATATTGTATATGGATCATAGTATTCTCTTGACATAGTATTTTTCAAACATCTAATTGTATCTCTCCCAGTATTAAAGCTCACTTCCTGAATGAGAACTTTGTATTGGTGATAATTTCTTTCGAAAACAGATCACTACTACTCAGGTTGTTTGGAGCAATTGAGTTTAAAATTTTATGTGGTAAAGATGTAAAATAACTGTTGTACTAATTAGCTTTGATACTAGATTTTGTTTTCATCTTGGGAATATTTCTTTTAGAATTAATTAAACCCCACATTGTTTTAGCTTTGTTGGAAGAATTGAGAATTTTATTATCATTATATTTAATTTTTGCCTGATTCATTTCCAATTTGTATCTCACCCTAAGCCGAGCCCTCAAGAGTCTAAGATTATCTGTTTTTTATCTGTCGAAAAGTTTGGCTTCATCAGATGAGTGGTACATTTAAAGGGATGGTGTACTATATAAACACCTCAAAAAAGTCTAGGGAACACTTACCAATATCTTTAAAATATGAATTTGATGATTCGAATTTATAGAAATTTTTCGGTTTATGTTAGGATGTATTATATATAATGTATTCTCCAGAAAACAAAATAATATTTGACTCCAAAGCACCTATCATAAAAAAAATTTGAAATTTGAAAATGACGAAATTTGGTAAAACACAAAAAAATTCCGAAATAATATTTTCGAAACGATATGGAAGCACTTATGTTTTTCAGGACCCAGAAGGTCCACCTCTGTTATTAATGACAATTTGGCATTGTCGCGGAATGCTCAATATTAAGTTGTCTATTACATTCTGGCCTAAGTCATTCCAAGCACCCTGAACTGCTAATCGAAGCTCCTGTTCATGATGGAAGACGTTTTGACGCAGGAGATTTCTTTTTAGGGTGTGCCACACATGATCGATGGGATTCAGATCTGGGGAGCAGGATGGCCACGATAGAAGACCGATATAATTCTCTTCAAGAACGTTCAAGACAACTCTTGCACGATGAGGAGGGGCATTATCTTGTTGGAAGAGTGGATTTTGACTCATTGTTTGGAGATACGGTACCACTACAGGTAAAACTATCTCATTTGCGTAAGAATTTCCCGTGAGGTTGTTCTGTATGAAAACGAGGTCAGTTCTTCCACCAAGGCGTATACCTCCCCAAAACATCACTGATCCGCCTCCCTGTCTAACATTTTCTCGAGCATGTTGGAGACGGTTTTGCTTTCCAGGTTCCCTCCATATTCGAATTCTTCCCGAATCGGGATAGTAACTAAACCTAGATTCATCACTGAAGAGAACTGTGGCCCACCTCTCTTGATCCCAGTTTACATGTTCTTGGCACCAAGCTGAACGAGCAGCGCGATTTCCATGGGTCAGTTGTGGAACTCTTAAAGGACGTCTGGAGTGGAGTTGACCTTCATGCAGTCGATTTCTCACAGTTTGGTCGGAAATTTGTACATTATGAACTTGTGATAGCTCTTGAGCTAATTGAGATGCTGTGGTAGTACGATCTTTTCTGGCCTGTGAAACCAAAAATCAGTCTTGGGCGACTGTAGTAGTACTGAAACGACCTGTATAGCGTTCTTTTACGATACCTGTTTCATTGAAACGCGATCATAAACGGTTTATGAAACTTGGGCTACTTCCCAGAACCCAGGATACTTCCCGTTGTGAGCTCCCAGCTTGGAGCATGCCAACGGCTCGTAACATCTCTTCTCTAGTCAAATGTCGTCTTTCCATGGTCGAATCTCAAAACTTGAATCTTTTATTTGTGCTTACAACAGAAACAAAGTGCCAACTAACTCATTTCAAACACTGAATACATGAAATGATTAGAAAGCAGCGTCGCATGTGCTGCATATTCAGTTTTTTGCAAAAAAAACTGAAATCTGTTGCGGTACTCTACATAATTTGGTGAGAAATTGATGCAGGTGTTCATTTCTTAAAAAAAATCATCCATTTTGATCTTTCTGGATACGATATATCGATATTCAGAAGTGTTTCCTAGACTTTTGAGGTGTGTATATATATATATATATATATATATATATATATATATATATATATATATATATATATATATATATTATATATAGCAGGTACTATGCTCATGCTTCCTATAGGTTCAGTTTCAATCTCTTATTGCATTATGTAAAATAACTAAATTAGTATTGAAAGTATTGTTTTCTTCTAATATGAATGACTATCAAGCGAATCCGATTTTCGTTTATCAAAACTGCATGTGTGCTTCAATAGCCTAATATTGAAATTTCTCAAAATTCTACCGATATAAGTTCTATCATAACTTCTACAAGAGAGTTCATAAACGCTTGATTTGTTTCCTATGAATTTTAGGTTTACAGTTTTTGATATATCTGCCTAGAAAATTATTAGTTGAGAAAGCTATTTTCAAATTATGAGATGAGACGTTAAAATTCAGACTGGATTTACCAATATAAATTGATATTTTATATTTTGATTAAACACTCATGAATTGCATGTTAACATTGTTCACGAGAAAACTATACTGCCAATCATACTAGAATTATAACAAATAGCTGTCAATACAGATATTCGTTTTATAATATTGAGATCTTTCAGTAAATTTCCTGATATTGGTATCGTAAATTATTATGTTGATGTGGATGTGCGGAAGAAATAAGAATGGTAATATCTCAATATTATGAAACGCTTAGCGGTCAGTAATGGTTATGATTCAAGTATGATTGACAGTACACTTTCTCTAAACAATTTCGGCATTCAATCCGTGACGTTTTTCCTATTCTTAAAAAGACCAATCAAAAATATAATATAGTAACATGTTGGTGAAACCAGTCTGATTTTGAAGTAGAGCTTTTAGAAATTTCAATATTATGCTGACAGAAGAAACGCCATTTTGACCAATAAAAATCAAATTCTCACTATGCAAATTTACTGAATGAAAACCATACTTTCAAAAGTAATGTTGATATTTCACAAAATATACGATTGAAACTGAAGCTATGGAAAGCATTGGAAGTCAATAAAATATTTCGGAAATTTACCTAATAATCAATGAGACCCAAATTACTTAATCTTTTTTCTTAAAAGAAGCAACCCTGTGTGGATTTTCCTCCTATTGTACCAAAGTACCTACTTTTACCATTGTTCCATGTAAAGCACATCATCATTTCAATTGTACTACTTATTTGATGAAGCCACAGTTTGGTGAAACGCGTCATAAGTTTGTCAATAAAGTGAAAACTTGAATATTATTGTTTCATTTGATTAAAAAAAAAAACATAATTTCTTTGTGCATGAGCGTTTAGATATCCGGAAAAGCGTTACACATCATTAGTAAAATGTATGTCAACCATCTCGAGAGTTGAGATTTTAATATTCATTTCTGAAATCCGGACAGTTTCAAATCGACGAATGTTCAAGGTTTTTCGACTCCTCCTTTACCGCAGGACGGTTGGGGCGTGAAATCTGCGATGGTATTTGGTATTTGTAGCATATCGTCACGGATTTGAGATTACTAGTAGGCGGCGGTAACGAGTTTCTAAATATCCTTGGGAAGGTATTTCCAGTGAATCTTTTGTAATGAGAAAATAGCAGAAATTGATTGTGAAATGAAGCTGACTTCACCTATAATGTTGGTTAACAAATATCCATTTATATCTTTATTCTCTGAGATTTTTTAGTTTTTGGTTTAAGTTTTCTTTTTTCGGAACTGATATTCATTTTTTTGGGGTAGATCAGGCCGTTTCCTTCAAGATACGCCTAACTTATTATTGTTTATTTTTACAGGGTTGGGCAAATGTATCGGAATACTTCAATTCTCGTTGAAGGAAGAGTTTTATTGAAAGAAGAGTTCAAAAAAAGTTTTCTCAGTTTTGATATGATTTCTTGAATGAATTAGGAATTAGGATTTTAGATTGTTTTAGTATTGGCGAAAATGATGAAATAAAACGTCGGTACGCTTACATCTTCTCATCTTGTACAGATTAAGAAGCTGATTTTGCTTCTGTTGTAAGAAACTTTGTTTATTTAAATGAAATTCTACTTAAAGATAGATAGTGGAGTTATCAATGATTGTTTTTGAAGACGTCCAATGATCTCTATAAGATATATTTAGAATTTTTAATGCAATATTTCATGGTTGTTGTTTCGAAATCAAGAGCACAAGTCTGACGGAACAGGTGGTGTTAGAACAAATTCAGTTTATTTTGAAATATGAATGTACTGACCCAGCTTCATACCTTTTGAAGCATTCAAAGATCAGAGTTACCTTATAGAATGATTTCATCCTTCATTACGACAATACCTTGTATCAAATAATGAAGTACGGAGTGTTATTTATCTTTAGTAATCATTCCTCCTTATTCATCTTTTCCACTTTCAGGTGCCCATATTATATTTCCTTGTTTTTAATGGAATATAATTCAGTTACTTTCGAGAGGTTTACTTTGGATTTCTATGTTATTATCTTGATCCTAATTTTACGAGCACAATTTATTTAATATTTAAATTCTCTGTCTGTCAGAGGAGATATACTTCATTATCTGTTACTAGTTGCTTCAGGTACACGTGACTTTCTCTCACAACTTTTTAGTTTTGAGTTTTGTCTTAGATTTTATAGTGAATTTGTTAATCTATTTATATATGTATATCATAGCTTCTTTTTACTATCTACTCCTGACATTTTGTGTGTACCTTATGATAAATCTTAGATCAGAGCCACGTCTTCGTAATGAGAAATCTGTACTCATTGGGTGGATCCACATTTCAATACCGTTTAGGCTTCCGTTCTAGTTTAGTCATTCAAGCTAAGAGCAATACAGGCATTATATCATCGATGTCAGTTGGATTTCGATCGATTGACCAAGAAATTTGTTTGACATTGGAACGAATATACTTGGATTAGATGAGGAACCCGTAGTGTGCCTACACAGACTGCTATTTAACCTAATACGAGTATTATCCCAAAAGTATCCAACCAACCTACATATTTTCCTATTGGTGTTATTCTACGTCATTTGCCTATTCTAGTTGTAGAAGCAGTCCTGGTACTCTCTTTTCGGTATAGCTTCGAAAACGTATATCGTATTCATTTAAACCATTGGTTTGTTCTTCCAAGAGGCGTATTTAGTCTTGGAAATAGTCATATGTAGGAAGAACTATAAGATAAGACCTTATATTTGACGCATAAGAAGTAAAAGCATAGATAAGATCTATTTATGTTTCAATTATGCTTAACTACTAAATAGTGATGGCTAAATCCATAAAGTGATAAATGTGCTGGAGCATTATCATAATGGAGCAGCCAATCACCACTTGCCCAAAGCTGAGGCCGTTTTCTTCTTATTCCATCTCATAATATTTTAGTACTTCAACGTTGATTGCTTCATGTGCGGAAGAGATTCACAAGACCTTCATAATAAAAAAATGATCAACATTGACTTGAATTACTTCGACGTGTTTTTCTGGACTTAAGTCAAATGAAAGCTTTCACTGAGAAAGTCAATATTTGTTTTCGGGATAATAACCATTAACCCAATATTCATCTCCAATTATAACCTTTTATAGCAGATTTTCATCATTATTAACTACTTTCAAGTTTCCTGTGTATCCGTCGACAATTTTGGATTAAATTTTGTTCACAAGCAAACCATCTACAAGTTTGCATTCAGAATCTTATAACTTTACGACATTTCATGATCAAATTCAAGATTTCTCACAGTTGCTGTCTCTTCATCTCGATAGCTCTTTCGAATTCAAAGCAAAATTTAACACAAATTCGTTCTTCACAACACTCCCACACCTTTCACAAACCAAGACGTTCGCCTGATAGAAACAAAAGCCTTAAAAGGCCTTATGAAAACTTTCTGGTTGTGTATATGTTACACAGAGATTACTCGGATGTTCTGGCGCGGAAAATTGAGGGAAAGTGGGATATTATATTATTGACGACTGAATTGAAAACTGAGGTGGATTCGAACGGAGCGACACCGGACCGGGAACATACTATGATCGTATATATCAATATAATTTATATGTACACCAAGCCGGAAATAGGGTGAAAACTGACCGCGACTGGCATTATAGTGTGGATCAAGTCTAAGAATCCCTTCCTTTTTCTTTGTGGAGCGCATTCATAGTTCATTGATTGTCGGTTTTTAGCAAAAACGCTCACACAGGTTGGCAGGTTTTTAATACCTAACTTTCTTTGATAATTAGAGGGCATTACCTCCAACTCAAAGCCACCTTTACTTTTGTCAAATGGCAACACCTATTTTGTGATTGCTCCTCTTAAGTCTCTATGAAGCTTCTAGATAACCGACTAACCGTTTAAAAATTTCAGAAAAAAGATCAGTCCCTTAAATACAGTGTGTTATAATACCCATTGTTCTCTTCATATGTCCTTATTTCCTCCCAAAAATGGTTTCGGGTTGGGGTGTTGGAAACTCAGGTCGTGAAAATAAAATTGTCGATGGTCAAACATGTATTCAAGATTTTAATTTGGGAGGCTTTTACTTGGTAAAATTCCAGTATCAATAGTAAAAAACAAATACTGTGTTTTAAGGAATTTTACTTAATAATTGCGACTCGTAATGCGTTTTACTACACCGTAGCTTCTTCAGACGAATGAATGTACAGAAAATATAAATATAAATGTTCTTGAGTAATTAAAAGCTTATTGGGTTGCTTCTTCTTAAATGGTTATTTATGACCGGTATATCCAAAAAAATTGAGGAATAGATTGCTCTCCGAAGAGATTCAATAGTGGTGAAGAGCTTAAATCGACTTGTTCATTGATGAGTCTACCTGAGTGTTTGTATTTATTTATTTCTAAAGTTTCCCAAAGATCTACCTTCCAATATTTATCATCTGTACGCAAAATTTCAAACTGTGGGTCGAAAGAGTGATTATTTTCTAAGAGATGATTCGCGTAATTTGAATCTGATTTTTATTTGAAAAACTGCGTTTATGTTCCGATATTCTAATATTAAAATTTCTATGTATTCTACCAATGTAGAAATTATCACAGTCACTGCAATTCAATCTATAAACACCTGATTTATTGTTTTTAACTGGTTTGGTCTTATTATTTTTATATATTTGCCTAAATTATTATCAGTTTGGAAAGCTATGTTGAAATTATTGCTACTTAAGAATGATTTCAGTTTCTCACTTGTAATTACAAGTGAGAAACTGAAATCATTCCTATTCTTTATTTTATTGGATACACCTGTCATAAATAACCACTTAAGAACAAGCAACCCAATAAGCTTTTAATTACTCAAGAACATTTATATTTATATTCTCATTCTTATTTTCTGTACATTCATTCGTCTGAAGAAGCTACGGTGTAGTGAAACGCGTTACGAATCGCAATTATTAGGTAAAATTCCTTAAAACACAGTACTTGTTTTTTATTATTAATGTATTCAAAACCTTTTCGCAATAACAGACCCATAAATATTATGCATTAATTTTGATATTATAAGACCATGTATTTAAAGGAGCAATAATTTTTTCTGAAATTTTTGCACACTTATCTTAGAAGCTTTAAAAAAGCAATCACAAGATAGAAGCTGCCAATTGAAAATAAAAAGAGAGGGTGGATGGGGGTAAGGTTAGTTAGGTTGGCATTAGCTCCTCAATTTATCAGAGAGAGTTAGGTATTGAAAATCAAAAATCGACCTGTTCGAGCGTTTTACTAAAAACCGACAATTAATGAATCATGAATTTCATTAAGGACTTTCGTCCAACCCGGTATATATAATATAATGAATAAAAAAACTTGAAGTTTAACTGAATTAAGATCTAATGATATTCAGGACCCTTTCAAACCACTAACTCAAAGTTACCAAATAGTTCCATTCGGTTAAATATAAAATCAATTGACAAAGAGTATGCCGAAATATTCTTATCGGCTTTCTTAATTATTAATAATTTCGATATGATAAGCGCGTGCTCAGGTAAAACGATATCGAATGATATCAATAATAATTAATTTGTCAAGAATTTGTTTCACATTTTTTATGTGCACTTCGCACTGTTTTCATATCAATTGGATAACGTAAGATGACGAATGCTTTAAATATTTGTACACCAAATTGGTTCGACTCTGTTGAAACAATGAATGCATTCTGTAGTTTGATATTCATTCAGCATTCTTAATTTTAGGATAGTTTTGGTCTTTTCTGAGTTATTTTGAGTTTAAGAAAACAGGAAGAAGAGTATTATTGTAGATAGGATATTAGTTAAGATAAGCGAAATATTGAAAGCATTTACATTGCAATACTTATTAACAATTTGATTCCAGCACTGTTCAGGGGAACAGTTTATTCAAGATCTTCTTGTATATAAATGAGAATAATTCATAAATTAGATAAATATTGAGCCTGTGGCATTGCAGCACGTGTTCACAATTCAACAGAAAACAAACCAAAAATACTAATTTCAAATCAACATAATACAGCATCTCGTGAATGTCTAATCAATTTTTTAGAACATTATTATTCTCCCATTTAGAAAAATTCCACTGGATTCCTTTACTTCTGGAAACAAACACGCATATGAAAATGCTGTCCTTGAAAAATTGATTACTTTTATCCTTTTCCAGATGAAGTATAGCAGAGGAGAATTTCCACGATTTTACAGTTAGGTTTGAAATATATTCTTAAAAGTACTTGTTTATTATTTTTCCATACCAATCACCTATATTCAAGAACCAAATGTTTCGATTATTTTCAACGACTTCTACGGAATTGTGAGGTGAATGTGTAATCGATAAATTTAGATCCTAATCTAAAGTGTCGAGTTTTTATCGAGAAAGATTACTATTTTTTCGATATGCAATGAAATTTCAACACCAAATACTTTGGAGATAGATTAATCATACATTTCTTAAAGATTTATGACGAAATTGAAATCCGGTTGTTGATATAACTTTCGAAATGAAAATTTCGATCATTTGAAGCTAGACACGTCAACATTTGGTTTGGTGGTTTATATTTTGAAAATTTTAATTAGGTTCTTTCGATGATGATGATTTCTTTGAATGTCAGCAATTTTTGTTCACATTTTGTACATATTAGGTAAAAAATATTTCAGTAGCGCATATCTCTCAAATTAGGAATGAATGAGACTTTTCGAATAATGCTCAAAAGTTTTCAAAATTTCTTTCATCTTCTTCGAAGCACTGCCTTTCGATACTAATACATTCATAAGAGCGTTTCCAATCTTCGAAAAATTTTCATTTCCACTCGATTATCACGGTCTTGAGGGTCTTCTTCAGTGTTCCTGTCATGTGGTAAAAACGAAGGTAAGTTTGCCCATATATTTCGGCTCTTGACGCATATTGCTTCATGCAAAGGACCAAAATGTTAGATTTTGAGGTTATGTCTCATGAAACCTCTCTTAACCAACTACAATAATCTGAAAAGATTTTATAGTTTTATCATGTTTGTAATAAAATAAATGAAATCAGTTGACATCAAATCTGATGTCGAAATCTTTCTGCATTTATTTCCATACAAAAATACAATTTTCACAGAAAACCATTTCTACATGATTCAGCATATTTGGAGTTATTCTACGCCACTTATCTACAATACGACAGCGAAGATCGTCCAAATTTCCAGGCTGAGTCACAAACATTTTGATCTTGAGATATCACAAGACAAGTCTACCGGCTTCAGGTCAAGAGATCAGGCTGGTCACTTCTTAGCACCTCTTCTTCAAATCTAACGACCAGGATATTGCAAATTGAGAAATTGTCAAACAGGTGCAGTGTAGTGAGAAGTAGCTCCGTCTGGTTGAAAATGCAATGGTTGTTCAACTATTTGAGAATCGTTCTCTAGTTTTTCAATAGTCTATGAAACAATCTCTTTTTTCAGCATATAGAGATTAAGGTCCAATTGGATAGTCTCCCAAAATTCCTACACAAACATTTAGCTTTTCCTGATTTGTATCGCTCCAAAATCAGTCATGCCATGAAGTCAAAAATGATCCGCAGGTACAGGAGGACTCGAAGTCATGAAAGAAGACCTAGATAAGAACGACCTCGTGCAACAACTGCTAACCATCATCGTTTTTAAGAATTTCCTCTTTGGCTCCTTCAAATGCAGCTTCGACAGAATAATGAAGTGTCAATGAGCACTAAAAAGATATGATAACGTTTCAGGAATTTTGTTTGAACCTTATGTCGAAGCTCTCACCGCAGCACACCGAAGAGCCTGATTGAATTTAGCCAGGAACATGTTAATTGGTTGAAATCTGACTGGAGTTTTGTTTACAAGTGAGTTGAAATTTTGTCTTTTCCATTGCGATCGACGTTCTCTAGTGCGAAGACGTGGAAATGAGGGATAGTCAAGAACATCTATTCCTACCTATGATTTTGGCGGACGTTCAAACATGGTGTGGAGAGGTATTCATTAAAAACTGCAATAAATATTCGAAATCTCTACCTTCTTCTTAAACACAATTTTCATGTCGGTGAATAAAGATTCTTCTAACATTACTAAGAACTATAGGAATTATTCAATTAATATGCAATTGTTGAATGAACAGTTCTGCAAACTTCCGATTATACAACTCCCCACAAGAGAAAATCTAGAAGAATGATAAACCCTTCTCGACCAACCCTGATACATCGACATCTATTCACAAACCCATTTTTATGAAAAGTGAATAAAGTTAATTTTGAGAAATTTTCATATCATCCTGCTTTCACTTCTACTTGGTGAAGTTGAACGACATATGGATGATATTAATTAATTTTCAGTGACGTAGATACTGAACATTTTTTATATGTAAGTTGTACTGACTTCCCGTACACTTATTTCTAGATTGCCCACCACAGCCAGGCAGATTCGCAGTTGATTTTTGGTCGAGGTGTTTTTTTTCATGATTTCTGCTTTCAGTTTCTCAAAGCCTCGCTTCCAAATCTCAAAAAGTTCTACTCGTGGATGTCTCCTTTCTGGAAGTGTGGCCGCATACAATAAATTTCCATGGCAATTTTCAATTGCATATACCACATTCACTGATTCCTCTTTACTAAAATTCATCATGTTGGGAAAAATGAGAATTACTTGTAGGTGAGAATAAACAATTCTCAGGTTGTATTGTTACAAAGAATGTGAACACATAGTAACAGTTTTTTATTATTTTTTTCACATGAATTCGAAAAGTAGAGGCTGCAATTGTTTCAATAGTCAATCAATTAGGTAATACCAAGAAACAGATAAGTAGTTGCATTTGTGGTTTTTGATGAATTATTTCTAGCCTAAGTGGCCCCTTCACTTCTGGACAGGAAGGGTTCAAAATTGGGAATTGCGGTTTCTGATGAAATATTTCCAAGGATAAATGGAAAGGATTAAGGCGTAGTTGATCTTCAAATTTGAAGTAAGCTTTATTGTTTCTTGGAATTCTACGAAAATTGGGTAGGTTTTTGGAAAATGAACATTTCGAGCAAGTGAATAAGAATCCCTCTTAATTCGAGAACTGTTGAAAACAGGTATAGGAAAATAGGTATAGGAAACTACACATATGCTATTTGAAATGAGAAAAATAATGTGATTTGAATGTTTCGAAATTTCGACTATGAAAAATGAACACCATGTACAATTTTGCCACCATCCGCTTTGTTTTTCACAAAAATCCGTTCATTGAGAAAGTTATGGATCTCAGTGGAAATTTTCATACATTTCTGAGGAGTAAAGAAAAAGTGTGAAAGAGATGTCAAAAACCTCAAATCAAAAACCGTAGGGTATAGGAATAAAAATTTCTTCGAGAACTCAGATTATTTCGGTATATGAAATCCTATAATGATGCGAAAAAGAGGACGTTCTATTTAAAGGAACACAACTTTGATATAAATCTCTGAAGCGGGAAACCCTGTATATTCGAAAATAACTTTGAAATATGCCACGGTTTGAGATCTACTTATGATATCTTCACACCTTTTTGATACAATGTACAGTCTCAGTGCTATCCAAGAAACTAGCACTAAATGGACGAACTAATGAATATATTCTCATCTACAAGGTCCATGTTGTATAATTAGACATTTGGAGAGTTGTCATTACACATAATATTTATCGTATTTTCTCTTTCCAATCGTCATTTAGTTTCTATCCAGTATTTCCCGATTTGTTGAGTTGTTTCCTTCAAACCATCAATTCTGAAGTAAATAAAACGAACGTTTTCTTCAATTATAAAAATATACATTTTCATTTCAATACTAGAGTACTTTAAGTTTCTTTCACATCATTGGACTCTTACTGCTTTTTTCAATATAATTGTGTCGCTTTATCCCAATTAGGATGGAAGCAAAAATTTTTATGGTACTCTTAATTTGGCGTGACTTGTTCTAACGTTAATAATTCTCAGTTTTTATTATCAATTAGCCTTCGTTGACGACAGTAACCTGACGCAAAAGTAGAATTAATTTGGCAATCAAGTTTAATCGGTAGCGTTTTTACTATACCCTCAACAAAAAATTGAAAAAATTCCCAGGAGTTTAAAATTATTAAACTTTTAGGAATAAGTCTAATTGTAATATATCTACAAAGGATGCATTTATTTTGTTCCTTTGTTGATTTCAGTCATTCTAGAAAGGATGTTTATTCAAATCAAATTAGCTGTAAGCGATGTCTCTAGATGGGTATTAGAACGCATTAGAACATTACGAAATCAACTGTTTTTCAATTGTATATATAAATAGAAATGTCCGTACTATATCTGAACTACAACACGGAAAGACTTGAGAATATTCACAGTTTCTATTTAATTTCTAAGTATGCTTCATAAAATTTTATTCTGCTCATTTTCAAAATAAACTACACTACACATCCGAGGATGGTTTCAACTCCTGAGCAGTATTTGTAAAGGTCAAACAATGAAATTCTTGATAACGAAGGTAATCCGCTGAATGTATTCGATCACTGATGACAAACAGCTAGTTTGATGGGTGATAGTTCGGAAGCTATTCCTATATTAATGTTTCAATTCCTTTCTGAATATATTTATTACGTTATTTAGGAAACGAAATTGTCGACTCGGATTTTAGATTTCTTCATGAAAATTTATATGTCAAATTGATCAATAATTTGCTGGAACTCTTCTTGCTCTTCTGGCGTACGAGAGACCGTTTTTAGCGGTAAACACATGTGCTATCTTAAATTATCTTTTTCTCCAGTCCATATTATAAAAATGATAATAACCAAAACAGTTCAACAAAATCGAATGGAATTATGATAAGGTTATCATAGAAAAACGGTCATTTAAATACGATCAACGCTCTCTAGGAAACCAACATTATGGGTAGCCGGCTCGGTGGCGTAGGGGATATGATGCTTGTTTCCTGCGCAAAGTTACCCGGGTTCAATCCCACCACAGTCGATGCGATTTTTCTGATTCTGGGATCGCTTGAGTGTTCATCTTTCGGAAGAGATGTAAAGCTGTCGGTCCTGTCTAACAGAGATGTGTTGGACATTAAAGATCCTTTCCCTCGACACGAGA
Source organism: Cryptolaemus montrouzieri (assembly GCA_013387265.2). NCBI lineage: Eukaryota > Metazoa > Arthropoda > Insecta > Coleoptera > Coccinellidae > Cryptolaemus > Cryptolaemus montrouzieri. The sequence goes on from JABFTP020000185.1 coordinate 111,090,004, forward strand.
GGGGTTCGGCAAAATTCCCGGGTTAGTGAGGTGACAGAATTCCCCGGCGTGTCATTAGCCGAAAAGGCAGAAATAGAGCACGTTAAAGGAAAAACAAACAAACAAACATTATGGGTTTGCAAAGAAAACATTTACAGCATCGACTACTATATGTCAGCAGTCATATTGTGCCCCACATTTTTAGAACATAGTAGCTTCAAATTAGTAAGATTGTATGTATGGAGCTCATTCGCATGACGCTTTAGGTTTCGGTTGATCTGTAATTGTATTTAAATCGTAATTATTAGAATTTGTAATTGTGCATTATGTAAATGCAAATGTGACAAAAATGTCAACACTAAGGGAACATCCTTCCATACTCTTCCACATGAGAAGAGCTGCTGGTTTTGACTAGTATATACTTAAAGGGATATATTGGTTAGACTAGGCAGGTTTATTGATATACAGCGCGTTCTAATGAAAACAAACCACCCGGAATAATTCAACTGGCTCCAATTTCTTGAAACAGCGATATTTCGTTGGAGAGTGACATTTTTTAAAACTTAACTGGTTTCGTTGTCCTCTTATCAAATCAATATCTCTTCTCCCAAATTTTGGAATAGGGAAACGAGAATTATACACCTTCTAAAATAACATGTGATGAATTCTAGTCGAGAATTCTTTGGAAAAATTTTAAGTTTTAATCAATCTGTTCGTTCGAAAAACACTCGAACGTTTGCGCATCCTGCTCCTACTATTCCTGTCAACTACTACCCCGAAAATTTCTGTGTGAGAAAGTGCGATATTATTATTTTAAAAATAGCCAGATATACTTTTATATAAATAAATAAATTTTCCAGTTTGATGGCATGTGTCGGTTTGTTATAAAAGTTCCCAATTTTTCTCCAGGTACTTTTGGTTATTCCTTAAAAACGAAAATAATCCTTCACAAAATTTAAGGCACAAATATATTCTTGAAAGAAATTCATGGAAACTGGATGCGGATGAATAAAAAACACAATACTACCAGAGTCAGTCGAAAACAGTCAGTTGGCATTTTCAAAAGATCAAGGTGCTTCAATACAGAAATGATTCGCCATAAAATAGGGAATGAGATCCTTTGTAAACCAGGTATGGTAATGTCGATACTAAATGAAGATTTTCCCACTGATGTCTCAGGAATCTATGACGACGATAACCCTACTTCTTTATTCCCCTTAACTTCTGGAGTTTCCTTTCGTCTGAAGAAAATGTTTCTTTAATAAATCTGGTCCCTCAACGAAGGAATCGGATGATCATCTGAAGTTTTGACTTCCGGTAAATATTCTGCAGACTGGATATGTAACATAAGTATCATTTTATTCTGGAACTTTTCCGAGTCATTTCAGAAATCTACCTATTTTGAGATTGAATTATCAGAAATTGACGTCAGCTTAGGTGATTGAGGAGGTCAATCTGAAACATTTATAGCATTCTTCTGTAGGTAATCTTTGATTATTGCAGGAACGGGGGCTACCATAATCATCCATGAAAATTATCTTTGGTACTGCTGTAGTAGCAAACGGAAGCAAAAATGATTGAGCAATAAAGTCCCCATAGCCAATCCTTATATTACCCCAGACTATCGCGGTAGGATGGACGTTGTTCCATCACGATTTAACGAAATTCATTGAAAATTTAACAATATTCAACTACAATGAAAACTGATTCAACCAGGTGAAAACAAAGATAAAGATAAGCATAATCTGCTCAATATCTCCAAATTATCATATGCCCTTAGATTATTTTGATGTAAGTATTCAAATAATTTGTATGCAAACATGCGTCATCAACAACTCAACCCAGTATAGTAATTCCATTTAATATCCCAAATAACCATAACTTATCCTAAATTATAAAGTAGCCGTATCGATGTCTATCGCGTCGGTTTGGAATTCGTGTGAGAAGCCGTAATGGATTTTCCTTCTTTGTCTTACCGGAAGTTTAAGTTGCGTGACAGATACTTGGGTAGTGTTTTTTCGTTACGATTTAATTATTTGGAAGTGCTTATAAAATTGATTCTGTTCAGCCAGGTGAGCAAGGAGGCGACGGTGACGCGTTCAAAATTGGTGAATGAGGGGAAATTTATTCAGTTTTGTGCACGAAAAATGACGAAGATGTCAACGAACCAATTCTGTGAAGTGAGGCTATTTTGAGTTTATCTACGATTAAAACAAAGTGAAATAATTGAAGTAATAACTGTCTTTATCTTACATAATTTCATACGTCTATAAAATTAAAGATTTAATAATATTTTTATCTGTAAACCATAAAATTGTGGAAAAAGTAATATATATGAATCATTCCACGATTTACCATTGAATAAAAATGTAATAATTTTCTGCTATTTTATCGAAAGAAAAAATGAAAATAAGACCAATTAGGTAGATTTTATAAGGAAGGGGTTCCCCAACGAGTTGCCTATATATCTATTCAATCAATCGAAGCGATTTCTTAAAGAAGTATAAACCCATCACCCGGTAGTTAAGACGATTGCTAGGCAATGATTATGATCAAAACATATCCTGAACTGATACTCTGCACCAAGAAATCAACGCTCAAAATCGAAAATTCAAATTTATTCAAAAGAATATTAGATATGTTGAAGAATTACTTTTTCAGTAATCCTCTACCACTAAAGAATGTTTGAGAACAATCGAAATGAATATGAAATAATACTAATAACGAAAAATGTTAAACTTGAGAAATATCCGCAATAACCTGTTACTACCAGATATTTCCATTCCTGGTGAGAAATACTACATGACAGCTACAATTCATACCAAAAATCAATGAGCTTATAGCATTCTGATCCATTTCGTTCCGAAATTCGATCAGTCTGTTCCGAACCTCATTCACGGTAGCTGGCTGGTTTTGCTGGCTTCTTACTCTTCAATTGAGAAGTCCTAGAGATTGCATGATCTTGAAGGTGCTTCCTAACGATATAAGCTTGGTGAGGTATAACGTTATCATGCAAAAAAAAAATTTTCCATCATGTTTGTCGCAAATATTATAACATGTTCTTCTGAAATCTCGGCAACGTACATCGGAGCATTCAGGGCTGCATTATTTACGATAACCAGATTAGTGTGGGCGTACAAAGAAAGCTCTCCACACCATTATTGAACCTCCACCAAAATTGTAGGCAGAGAAGAAGTCACACTGAGTATATCCCACATTTCGAAGTCAATAGGTACACTAGAGATGGTCTAACGTAGTAAAAAAGACACAATTACGACACATCTGTAAACAGACTTCTCTCCTATCGAGCTTCTATCCAAGTGACATGTTCCCTGGCAAATCTGACCCTTGAGTATGCTGCTGTAAGAGCTGCAACACGAGACTTTCGTTTCAGTGCAACTTTGCACACCACCAAGCTGCTCAGGTCTCATTTCATAACTACTAGTCTTCCTGTACCTGTGGATTTTTCTGGACACAGTTGAAAAGGACAAACCAAATATTTGGCCCATTCTAGTACAAGACCAACCTTGGTCATGTAAAACCACTGCTTCGGCATATTCTGGGTGATTCGTGTTGCATTATTATCGAAAATCAACATTAGTTGTAAAACTTGATTACCAACTACTGTTATCATATATATATATATATATATATATATATATATATATATATATATATATATATATATATATATATATGATTTCATTCTATATATATACATATATATAGCATTATAAGATTTATATATATATATATATATAATATATGCTTTTACTAATTGCCTTTTGATTTCAGATTTCATCCGATTTTAACTCATGGTTGCTTCCATGAGTTAAAATTGGTTACGGTTCATCTAGACCTCTTCTCTGGTAGTGCCACCATAATATCATTTGATATCCATATCAAGATTGTGGGCATGAATTTATTTTTTCTGATTGATATATATATATATATATATATATATATATATATATATATATATATATATATATATATATATATATCCTATTAGGAGCTCATCAGAGTCGCATATCGCTTCTCAGCATCCAAACCAGCTACTTCGGGATACCCTAACGATTCCAGAAAGGACATATCTCGTACATACGAACGAGAGTCGCCCTCTATAGGCCAAAACGGTGAACCCGCTACCAGACATCGAGAAAGATACGAAAAATAACAAACATATATGAGAACATTAAAAATTTCAACACTTGATTAACGGACCGGCAAAAGATGTTCTTCATGTGTTGGAATTTTTCACGTTTTCACATGTTCGTTATTATTCGTATCTTTCTCGAAGTCCGGTAGCGGGTTCACCGTTTCGGTCCATAGAGGGCGAATGTTTGAGATACGTCCTTTCTGGAATCGTTAGGGTTCCTCGATGTAATTGGTTAGGATGTTGAGAAGTGATAGGCGACACTGATGAGCTCCTAATAAGAGAACTGCAGTCTGCTGCTTCGTTTCTCGGCATCCTGTTTAGTTGCACTATTGTGGCTCTCGGGGGCTTTCGAAGTGGAGGTGGTTGAAATTTTTGAATCACCGTACCTCCGGTAATATTCTAGATTAACCTATATGGCTTTTATATTATCCTTCGGCAAGTTATTGTCAAAAACTTCTGTCCGAAATTTTTTTTTGATACAGCTCTAACATCCGGATCGGAACAGAGAGATTGAAAGTTTTCAATTCGCTGATATCAACCACGTTACACCTGGCAAATATTATAATAGAAGATTTTTGCTTGAAAAGTTCAATTATTTACAACAGTCTAATATAGTTTCGTTTAGCTGATTCCCCTGTGCCGAAAGGGGATTTTCTAATTTGACAGGAAGAATTTTCGAAATATAGAATCTACAATAAATGAAACTTCCGGATCTTTTTTTCGTGAATCGACTAATTTTCTATCACACGAGTAGCATTGCGAACCAAAAGAAATGCAATATGCACTTTGAAGGTTCACTTCAACTTTCATTAACACCTCAAAATATTCTAGGAAACACAAACCAATAAATTCTGAGTAAAAGAATTCAATGCAACAAAACCTCGTTCTTGTATAGTAACAAAAATAGTACAAAATTATGTTCAGACTGGTATTGATATAGTTTGATATTCTAGTATTTGGTCCACTTCTGTTATTGATGACACCTTGTCATAGTGTTGGCATGTTCGAAATTGAACTATCGATGACCGTTTGGATTTACTCATTCCAAGCCATTTTAACAGCCAACATCCTACTTATGTTGAAGAAACTTTGGATATATCTTGTAGGAGAAGGATTCAGGTCTCCCAGAATAGCAAGGGCTTTGTGGATGGGCTGTCCTTAGTCCTGATTTAAATTTCATGGCGCATTTCTGAATTCAGAAAATGTAAAACACATCACAATTCCAACAAATTCTCTTTGTAGCTGCGATGGGTTTCTGTATGATGAAACGATATTCACCAAATTGTTATTCCTAATTTGATCAACAACATGCTTTCAAACGGTTATCAATGAATTACCTTGTTTCTTTTTGTGAATAAATCATTTAAATCAATACAAATTGCATCGCATTGCAAGAATATATTATAAAGTTGTATTGAATAACTCGAACCAGGAAAGTTTAAGGTTCTGAGAAAAAATTGCTGAAAACGTGCATCTTGAAATGGAAGAGCAATCTCAAGTTGGTGCCCATTCGAAGATCTTATTCTCAAATTTCATTGTCATATTCTCTTCAAATTTGCGAAAATATAGATAAAATCGCATTGAATCTCTTTGAATAGATTCTTGAAGGAAACTGAAATGAGTAACAATTAAATTAGAATAGCTCAGCTTCTTTGAATACTATACAGTCGTGCAGACACAACTTGCAGTACACATTTCAGAATGTGTGATATTCCCGTATTTCTACGGGTCGGATAAAAAGTGATGAATGCTAATGACTACTGAAAAATTTGTAGGATTCCAAGCAAGTGAAATTCACAATAATGAATTACCTTCGAGCTGTTTCAAATTACTTCAATTTCTCAATGAAAGGTTACAAAGTAAATACATTCTTACCGCATAAAAGGATTTTTCATAAAAATAAGCAAACCTGAACGTTCAATGATATTTCGTACCAAAATATGAATAAAAATATCAAGGTTGCCATCAAGGGGGATCATTCAACAATTGGAGTTTCATTCTTATTATATCAGAGTCACACAGCACCTTACGTAACCTAAAATTCATTCATCTCAAATATACAGTGTGAATCTCAAAATTTGTTCTCATTATTATTCCAAAGGGATGAATAGTCAAGAATTATTCTCCCAAAATATATTTGAAATCAACAAATCTTGAGGATCTCGTATAAAATATTTCAAGACGACAGCTCTTCCGTCTACAACGAAGCAACTTTGTGAAAATATTCTATACTTAGCTAAGACTAACCTCTTTAAATATTCCCAAGCCCATGTGAAAACAGCACTTGCAGGCCATAAATTGATATTTTTTGGATTTGGAAGCTACTTTTTCGTCTATATTTCTTGTTTTCTTCAAAGATGAGAATAAGATTTAATAGGAAGTTAAAATATTTCAATACATATTATACCGAATGTATACCAGAAAATTGAAAAATCATTTTGAAGACGATTTTTCGAAATGGATATTTTAATTTTTCTTCAATTTTAGCTGCAGAAATAAAGCTTACTTTTTATGAAGTTTGTTCATTTCAAAATGCTATATTTCTTTTCGACATTTTTCATTCTGAACATCCATTTCTTTGTTCATGCCAAGAAGTCGCCAAAACCAATTAAGCCTCATAAAATGTCATTTACTGTTTGAATAAACAAACATAATAAACAATTCAAACGTATCTTCGGTGTAATTGTTCACAATATTAAAACAGTTTGTTGAAGATTTTAAGGAATGAAATTTCAGTAGGAATAAAATCTTAATCTAGTCTTATTTTTGAAATGTACAACACTGTACAAAAATACTCTTATTTTAGATGCTGAATAATTAAAAAAAAAGTTGGTGGTGCCTTAAAAAAGCATAACATAATGCTGAAAAATAAGAAAATATATATGTAGAACTAAATTTCAGTTTGATGTATCAACTGAGCTTTATCATATTCCTTTGAAATTCATGGGAATGAAATAAATAATAATGACTTATTACTTTCTGAATTGAAATGAAGTCTAATTGTTCATATATTAAAACAAAAATTTCAAAATTGAGCCACAGTTCTGATAATGTTAGACTTCTCTCTTGTTTATGTATTTTATAAGAGGAAATGGAACGCATACCTGTAAATATATATTATGTAAATGAAACACCTATTCAAAATTGTTCCAATATCACTGCGCGCTCGAAAAAGCGGTAACCTTAAATACCGCAAAAAAGAATACCACAAGGAAGAAGACCATTATAATTCAAACGCAAAAAAGACGACACATTACCAGTCTGGAAATTTAAGAAGCCAGAGAACTTCCAAAAATTCCGCAACACTAAAATCGAGGCGTTGAAAAAGCTGGATTTCGCAAAGAGTGAGTTTTTCTAGTGGAAATAATTCACATATGATGCATGCGATGCTTTGGAAGCATCTCACGTGCAGCATTCGAGTCTGATCTCTTTTTGCTGGCTAACTGAGATCTCCAGAAAAGGCTTTAGCGGTCGTTTGGATTCGCGCCGAGGTATTGGCTAATAATTAAGACATTTGCTACACGATATCACGTTTATATCAAGAGCCAACTATGTTAATGACCACTGGTTGAGAAGCAGTTTTTTGAAATCATTTCAAGTATTTTATAAATGTTTGGGGTTGTGCATTAAAAGTTGACGCAAAAAGGCCGTAAGAGCGTGCTTATGTCTGTGCTCGTTCCTTTAAAAACTGTGATGTATGACAAACGGGTTTCGACCCACGGGAATATATTTATATAATTTGTTTTATCGAGTGACTTAATGTTGATGAACATCCAGAGAGGAATTGACAATATTAATTGCCTGGTTTGGAGAAAAATATTCAACGATTACTCATTGAACGCCTGATGGATTGTTAACTTATACAAGCGCGATATTTTTAATTGAATTTTAACTAACTTGTTTTACCATAATCGAGTATTCCACTATAAGAGGGCAACATGGCTACCTATAATATTGCAACAGAAAAATGTGGAAAAGGTTGTCATTTAAACAGTTGAATGTCGCAAACAGATGGCTAGGAATAGGATTTATAGAGAAGATTCACACTAGCAGATTTGTGCGAGGTAACATATCTAAGCGTTCATGTAATAATACCAGCGCAACCCATTGAAAATCCGTCTAAAAAAAATACTGAAAACAGTGCCAGTTAATGAAGACAAAGGTGATCGATTGAATTTTCTTAAATTTTTATATGCTGTAGTATGACTAAATTTAAAGATACAGAGCATCAAAGTTGGATATTTGCTTAATAGACCAGAGCGGACCAGTTTTTTCTTGAATGTCACAGTCAGCAATGAGATTTTCGCTAAGATCACTAGAGCATACTTTATAGAACAATAACCAAGATATGCTAAATCATGAACGAATAACCTGCGGCTTGGGGTAGGGGAAGGGGTGTGTAGAACAATTTCGCTTAGAGGTTTTAAACTGAGATTTTAGGGGAAAGTTGGAGAGAAAAAAGTTTTTGAATTAAATTTTACCCAAGATAGGATAGTCTGAAAATTTCCAAAATTATAAATATTGCTTCAAAACAGCAACAATATCTGAATAAAAAGCCAAAAAGATGACTTTTTATGTACATTTTTAAGATTATTTAAACTGATCTGAGTTTAATGTTTTGACTAAAAACTTGTTTACAACGATAATTTTGCAATTCAAAATTTAGGAATAAATGCGAATTTTCAAATTTTAGCTTTCAGTTTTCAATCACTTGAAAATTTAATCACATATGAAAAGCCACTCAATTCTTCAAACGCTTTTAGAAAAATTGAAATCAGTCGATTAGAAAGGCTACAAGAACAATTTACAGTTATGTGCGTTTTCTTCGTTATAAACAAATACAATTTCTCTGAACAATCGCTTTCAATTCAATTTTTATAATTCATACATTTAAAGTACTCGGAGAGACGATTCTTGAAAAAAATTGATTGTCAATTAGTTCTTGAGATATGTCTAACGGTATTTACATTATATATGAACAATTTGGTTCTTTTTAATCCAATGGCTACGGTTATCTGTAATTTTTAATCGAAAAAATCTCAACATTCATACGATGTATAAAAAGTTTCTTTTTCATACATATTTGACAGAAAAATTAGTGGTATTTCCAAAAACAAATTACCAATTTGTTTAAAAATGATTGTTTTAACAATTAGGACAATAAACTTATTTATTAACGTAAAATTTGAGGTATATTTAGTACATAAACACAATAATTTGTTTAAAACAAAATTGGTCAACAATATGCAATCGACATTGTGATATCTCAACTCCTTCCACGAGTTATCGAATTTAAAACTAATATATCAAGCTTTGTTTATCAGAAGCCGAGATAATGCTATTTTTTTGCATACGTATTTTGAATTTTCGAATTCAAATTTGACCGTCAGCTTCCACCCCAGTTTTTCTGTTTTCAAGCAATTAGAGTAGAAGATAGAATGCTGTTAGAATTTTAACGCTTATATCTCAAGAACTTGAAAGATTTCAAATTTTTTCTTAAACAAGTAATCATTAAAATGTAAATAAGAAAGTCGTTTATTTGGCTTTTTCAGACATTGTTGCTATTTTGAAGCATTGTTTATGATTTCTGAAATTTTCAACCTATTTTTTCTTGGGTATATATTTCATTTATAAATTTTCTTCTTCTCCAACCTTTAAACTTCAAAAGCTATAAACGAATGAATAATAAAAAAGTGATTTTTTCAAATTACATGTTCACTAGTGTGCATATCTTGATTATTATTCTGTAGGGTATTCTGAAGCTGTATGACTGAGAATCTTATTGCCGACTCTTACATCTATATGACAGAATTTTATTACAGTTGCGTCCGGTTTATATGTTTCGGAATAATTTGGGGATGTGTTTCTTCCGATTCTTCTGTATAAGGCTTCGGTCAAGTTATTTTAGAGGTAAAGCAGAACACTGCGTTATTTATCTTATATGAACAGTTATTTTGGATGCATGAGTATTTCCACATAAGACAGCCAGTGGCAAGATTTTTTTATTACGATAGATGAATCACGAATTAATTTCTATACTTCTGAGACGAAGCCGCAATCCAAGAGTGGGTGGAGGCCGGTAGCTGTGCTGCCAAGAACGCCAAGGTGGTTCCCTCAGTCTTCTGGGGCGCACAAGCTTCATTGAAATTCCCCAAAAAAAAGAGACCATAAATGGGATGTATTACGCATCACTGTTAGATCAATTGAACGAGAAAATCGAAACAAAGTGAGCACATTTTGCCAAAAGAAAATCCGGTTTCACCATGACAAATTCCATTCCCATTGCAATAGCCGAACTGGTGAAGTTACGATATTTATTGCTATCTCATTCACCTGATTAGCTGCCAGTTTTTGTTTCCGAAAATAAAAATATGGTTCGGAGGCGGAGATTCTTAAAAGATTCACTTAGTCATCTCTGGAACAGAGGCATATTTTGTGGACTAAGGGAAACACTACTACAAAGTGGGCATCAAAAGCATCTACCGCCTGAGAAAAAGTATAGGTCTAAATGGATATTATGTTGAGAAAAAAATGACACCAAATAGAGAACTTCGGTTTTACCTGACTCGTCCTCTTCGTATATTTTTCACGGAAGAGACGGAAGAAGAGCAGTGAAAACATCCAGAATATTTAAATAAGACCCGTTATTTCACGATAATATTGTATTTTCAGGAAGGATCAATAAACCATGGAAGAAATGTATTGAGACTTGAATAATTATTATCTACTTTCAGTAGGAAATAGTTTCAATAGATCTGAAAGAAGAATATTTTCAATTGTTGATTCAATATTATTATATATTATGGTGTCATGTGTTATAAAAATCATCTACATCGCTTATTTTAGACTGAAACTCCTTCGAGCTATGTTTGTGAAAGACTTTGTTATTTTTGCTTCAAGTCCGTTGTTTCACACATAACTTTGTTCTTCTTGAAACATAAAAAGGGTGGGAACGACCTATATTTTTTTTCAAATGACATGATATTTCATGACATATTTCATTGAAACGGTTGATGATGGACTATTTTATGTTTGTCATGATCTCACAGCTTCATCTTATGATTCAATATAAATTGATATTGAAATTAAAGGAAAATTGTGTTAAAAATCGGCTCAATTCACATCTTGGCATTACTCTAATCTATGAAATACTTCTCACATTGCACAATATTTTTGGAGAGGTGGGCATAGTTTTATTCGAACCCCTATAGAATCCGTTTTCTTCTCAATAATACTGTACTTCAAATTTGTATAGAAAAAAGTCTAACGGCTTAAGATAAGGTGATCTACGCGACCATCAGATAGGTCTTCATTATTCAACCCATTTGTTAGGTAAATTATCATCCAGGCATCGGTGCAGATATAGTGTGGATATGCTCCATTTTGTTGAAACTGAATTCTCTCGACGAGTAAGTCTGAATCCATCTTCTTTGGAAACAATATATTCCTGTAGCGAAATTGGGTACTTTTTTCCAAGAAAAATTGATCCATTCCAAAATTCAGTGGGTATTTTCTTCCAACCAACATCGAAAGTATTGACGATGAACCTCACCGTTTTACATGAAGGTAAATTCATACGAGAAAAGTAACAATTCCAAGTCTATGTTGTTTTGTACCATAGAATTCATCTCGTATTCGTATTATTCCACTCGTCGATCTGAATGATCTTTATATAATTCATGTACAAATCGCATTTTGTAAGGAAACATCTTTGAATCATGAATAATTTTCAATAACATTTTATCGAAAATATTTAGGTAATGTGCAAGGATAAAAAATTTGATATATGTCCAAAAGAATATTCAGTTTAGTCCCTTGGTCAACAACGGATTTTAATATCTAGATTCTTGCCATAAACAGAAAGAAGTTTATTTTCTACAATATCAAGCAAACAAATTTGAGCAGCTTTGCATTACTGTCAGTTCTGTTATTATATTAGGAAAGATGAAAAAGTCATTGAATTAGAAGATAAGATATTACGAGATCATACTGCACAGAGTGTCCATTTAAGTTTAGTGCATGGACATTTCCATTACCATGACGGGATGGTTTACACATAATATTATTTTTATTTCTCGATATCATTCCACAAAATTTGCTCCAAATTCATTTATAATAACTTGATAAAAGCCAATAGAAGCATATTAAATAATCACTAGAAAACGACGTGGAGTAACTCACTTAGCAAAGGTTTCGTATATCAACAGTGAAAAAATACTCCTATATTTGATTATTTTTTTCAGTCCAAATTACTATCAAGGTGAGCATCTTGAACATTGTTGAGTTGAGTATAGTCTTTTAAACATAATTCTTCAGGCGTTTAATTATGTGTAACTTTCCGTAAATTCATTTTGCTTCAACATTAACGCCACATAACTTCTAGACGATATCCCGGCTGATATATTGAAACAGGACATGCAACAACATTTGCATCAAAAAACCTAGAAAACGTCAAGAGAAAAATATTCGAGTGTTGCGATAATAACTTTAATACCCAAACGTTAATTATTTCCCTAGAATGAATTATAATTAAAAGGTATTTTTATCGTATTATCGGTATTTACAATCAAAGAGAGACGGAAATATTCATAAATAAACGATCGCGGTAACGTAAGGTAATTATCTCCTTTGTTTATAGGGATTTTATGCATATCGGTAAAAATTGCTTCACGAAACGGCTCTATCAATCGGTTTGATGGTCTTGTAAAATATTTCTGTAGTACAGTCTTCACCTGTTTCCCTTTATACTTTGTGTTTGCTGATATACTGAGAGATTCTAAGTGTCGTTATGGTTTGTGTCAATTGTCATTTTATTCTATCTTAGGCTGTGAATTTCAGTATTTTATTGTCAAAATAAATTTTTCTGTCAAAGTATTGAGTTATTCAACAACACAATCGATATTGTTGGATAGTTTTTGTGGCTTTCATTACTATCAATAGATTGATGTGATTGATATATAAAACCGAATTTTTCTAGGAAGAATAATTTCATTGTGAAAAAATCGTAGTTGGTAACTATTGTCATATGCGTATTTTCGCTGAGGTGGGGTGGAGTAACTTGACTATAACAAAAATGGGCATTTTCGTACAAATAGCCATCTTCTTAAACAAGTTATACGGTATCGATGGAAAACCATATTTTGTATAAGTCTTTCTTTATCCCGAAATTTGCAGTTTTTCCTCAAGGCTGAAGTCTTATTTCTGTTATATGATTTCAGGAAAAACATGCTACGATTCTATTATTCTAAAATTCAGCCCTAATCCTTGTAGGGGACCTTCCTATGATAGAAGCTATTTTGAGCCAGCATTTGAAGACTGGAGATAGCTTTTCTAGTCCCGAAGCCATTACTATATACGAATTTTTACCACCAATCGAAATCGGTCATTTTTACACTTAAACTTCCAGCAAAATAACGATTTATGCTGCTTACTGTGAGGATAATAATATCCTATACAATATGGTACAATAATCACAAACCAGATAGTAAGAAGATACAAAGTTAGATGTTCAAAGGCAAAAAGAGCATACATTGAAGGCAATACTATTTAATCGAAAGGAGTGAGAAAGGCACATAGAAGAACGACAATAATAGACTGATTTGGCGATAACCTGATTAATTGATACAGTTTACTCCATACGTTCAAATCGATTTTTGTTCTTTATTAAGTTCTTGAAATTATAAAGATAGCTAACTGGATTCGTAAAGACAAATGATTAGAAAAATGTTATACTTGCACAGCTTTATACCAGCTATCAACGAGATGATGAAAATTGCAGTTTTTCGCGAATAATTCAGGAATATTAGTACCAGCCTTTTTTTTCTTTACTTTTATACCGGTGGGGAAAAAACTCGTAAACGAACGCCAGGGTTCTTTTCGGCAAGTGTGGGGTTGAGGTCCAAGGATGGCTCGCCCTACCAGGCCTAGTAGTAGTTACGAGCGGCTTTGCTCGCTCGTAACAGGTGACCGGCGGCGGTCACATGTCAAGCCTAGTTGATATTTAGGTATATCGAAAACATTTTCGAACGTATCTTTTGTCTGGAATAATACTGATAAACTATCACGCTATCAAATTTCGTCCAAATTCGTTCAGCCGTTTTTACGTGATCGAGCAACAAACATGCAAATATACATTTTATAATATCACTAGGATATATTTTCCAATTTTTATGTATGATTGCCATCACATTCATCATGAAAACTGCTAGAGTCATAATAAATCAGAGAATTAGAAAAGAATAATCAAATATGTCGTTCCGATCTCTGGTATTTTTAGGATGTATGCAGAACATTTTTGTATTTTGATCGAATTCATCCATAAGCTCCCGAAATGCTTTTACTTATAATTTCAATTCAACAGTCAACTTCTTATGCCTTTCACGACACGAGCACAAGACTCAATAATTTTTTCATGATATGAAGTATATATCAATATGAACAATCATATTTCTGATATCAGAAGGGTCGAATTTCCTGTGTGGTGCCACCAAATTTGTCAAGAAAACATATTGGGTCATAACAAATAAGAAAACTAAAACATAATATTGATTTGATAATTATTAAAATAATTTCTACTTCGGCAAAATTTTTCAAAATCTCTAATCTAGCCTCTATAATTTATTAGTTTATTTCAACATTCATTTAACATGGTATTCGTGACCAGGGCGCATGTCTTCCAGAAGGGGAAATAAAATTTTCCTCATAATACCAATTACTATCAGTGAAGAAAATTTCGTTGAATTTTTCTATAATCTAGGCCATTCCTAACTACAACATTTCCATTGAAGAAGACTTTAAATATTTGGTCTGAAAAATTTTCACTGCTCTGCTCTGTAAGCTGAACATGAATACATCAGAAATTATTCCTTGTATTTATGCATTATAGATATGAATAATGTTCATCTTTTGATTATAAATTAACAAAAATGATAAATTGTAATTTTTGTTGATTTGAAAAAATTATAATTAACAAGATTAATCACATATACATAATTTTATGACTTATTCTTCAAGTACATGGGAAGAGCTCCAGATAGTTAAGAATTTTAAGGCCAATTATTTAAACTTTTGTAGGAATGAATAATTAACAATTACCTAGTTTTCTGAAAAATTAATTGAATTTTTTCTGTGGGAATTTCATCCTTAAATTAAAATTATAAATAATAGAGAGTGGGAGTGACAACTTTTTCATCGAAGTTACTTTCTTTTCTTTATGTTCTGCTTTACTTTCAAATATCTGATGGTCCTTTTTCATCTCAAAATGTTAATAACTTTCAGTTTTTGATATACCAATGAAATATTTTAATATATTCTTATGACGTCATAATAACTTTTACTATTTTATATATAGAAAAATATTCAAATATATTCCTATGACGTCATTCTGAAAGCTAGATATGTCGACGAATTATTTTTCCAAAAATCCTCCAGCGTTAAGGAATGTTCGAAATGGAATAGCTACGCATAAAAATTTGAATGAAGGTATTAATGAAAAATAAAAAACTTTTCGAAAATATCGAATTTCCCAGAAACCTGTTACATTTATTTCCACACTGGTAAGAATTACTGCGTGACATCTGCAACTCGTTGTCAAAATCAATGACTTTATAGTATTCTGATCTATTTTGTTTCAAATTTCGATCAGTCTGTTCCGAATCCCAATAACGGTAGCTGGTTGATTTTGTTGGCTTCTTAATCTTCTCTTGAGAATTTCCTAGACATATTCGATGGGGTTGAGGTATGGACTTCCTGCGGGCCACTCAATTGTAGTGAATTAGTGATCTTAAAGATCTAACCTAACGATACGAGCTTGGTGAGGTCGGGCGATATCATGCATAAACATTCACCCATATTTGCCGCAAATGTGAGTATCCAAGGTCCATTATTTAGGATGGCCAGATAAGTGCAGACGATTAGCTTAATTCTTCCCATACCATTATTAAACCTACACCAACATATTATATAGGTCATAATTTGCAATATCTTTCATTTTGACATCTGTACGCTTGAGAACCTCAATCGCAACGGAAAGACAAAATTTCGAGTCATGTGTTAACAAAACTCTGTTCTTGTCAGCTTCAAAACAAGTACAATGTTTCCTAGAAAAATCTTCGAAGTGCTGAAGTGCTGCGGTTAGAACAGGGCCTCGAACTGAGACACGGGGACTCGAACTAAATTCTGTGAGACGTTATTTTATCTACTCAGTGCAAATTTACACTCCACTGTTCTATCAAAGTTGCATTTAAGGGTGACTAGGAAATTCTTGAATAAAGGTCATGGATCGTTGCTGTTTTTCGAGTTCGTCGTTGTTCAGGTCTCAGATCGTTCTGGAAATAGTATAATGGGACACCTCAAGCCTTTGACATATTATTCTTATAAGTACAACCTTAGTCATCCAACGCCACTGCTTCAGCATATTCTGCCGGTGTCAAATTTCATGATTCGCGTTGCATTATCGTCGAAAATTTAAATTGTCAAGAAGAATAAAATATGTGCAATTCAGTAAAATATGACATCGTTAGTGATTCAGTCATATATTCATATTTCATGAATGAAGGGAATTAATAAAACTCTTTAGATATCTGGCAAAGTTCAAGCCATATTTAAAGGGGAAAAATGTTTCAACAAGAAGGGTCTGGTTTGGCTTCAGTGGAGAGTCAACGCAATCCTGCAGTCGGCTTTGAATCTGTTTCATTTCTTCCTCTCAATTACAATGATCTTTTTCGTCAATATATAACTACAGACGATATATGGATACACTGCTACACTTCAGAGAAAAAAGAACAGGCACACAGAACTAAAGACAGAATTGTTATTGATCCCACTATATTTATGAGATCAAATTTTCCAGATTTTCTTGTGTCAAAACTTGAAAAATTAGCCCAGTGGACAAAGATGAAGGTTACTATCCAAATAGAAGCTTACTTAAATATCCTATCACAATCTCACATTCTAGAGGTCTCAAAAATGAAATTTCACATGGAATTTGGTTCACTACATTTACCAAAGGAACCTCGTAAGAATTTCTTTTTACGTAGGAATTCATTACAGATAACTTTAAAATCTGGATGATTTTCCCAGAAAAGCAAAACAATTGTTGGCATGATTATTTTCAATTTAGTGTGGAAATTCGACTATGAATAAATCCTTCGGGGTGTGATAAGCTTTAACTCTCGAGTGAGTTATTATAGGTTTTATGTAGAAGATTAAAACGATTTGAAATAGAATTATTCAACAGATATCATTTAAGGACTAAACGGTGGAAAAGCCCACGGTATTTCATTAATACGAGTATGGTGGTTTATTCATGACCCTGTCCTGTCAACAATATGTAAACATTTCAATAGATAAAACTAAGTACATTCGAAACTCGCTGTACATTAGATGAAATAGGAGACCCGAAATTTCACTCTCTTCTATCGGGCCATCTTACATCAATTACTAAGGTTTTATTAATAAACTTGATTGTAGCGGGGGTGCTGAGACGGTATGAAAGGAAGAACGCAAAGGATCAAGAATCGAAAGATATTATAATTTTTCCGTAATACTAACTTACTATTACTTGTGTTCATTCCGCCTGTGTGTAGAATTCATTCGCGTGATGTTACATATCCATGTGATTTTTTTGTCATTACGTAGTGTATACTTGTGAAAATATATTTATACATCGTGAAAGAGGCGGCTCCATTTTCTTACCTGCTCTTTCTTCGAATTTTATATTCAAGAGTGAGATGAAAATAAAGAATGAGAATCAATGAAAAATTGCCTGCATGAAGATTGGAAGTTTTAAAGGTAGTTAACAACAAATATGGTAGAATATTTTCCAAATGACAAACCAGAATAAAGAGGATTAATTGAAAATTATTTTAATATTTGAATACTTTATTTGCAAAACGAAGAATTATTAGAAGGTGAACAATAGTATTCGAAAGAAAATGAGAAAGCGTGCTTCTAAAGTTGCTTTTTGATTTGCACTGCAGTGATGGGAAAATCAAATGAAATAATATCCAGTAACATTTTACAAATTCTCTCTCAATTCTGATTTATTATAGATCTAATTTTTGAAGTGTAACATTCTAGGCGATTCGGTAATCGATGACTGGATGAGAATTGCGGTGAAATTATAGAATCATGTCGAGTAACATAAGAGGGAAGAAAATATGACGTATATTATTGATATATTTATACAGGGATATCCACCGGGACCGTCCGTTAAAAACTTTTTAAGTTACAATTACAATATCAAGCTGAAATTTTATACGCGGCCATAACTAGCGATTTCCAATTGAAGTGAAATATTCTCGAAGTGATACAATTTCCGGTTATACCGGAAGTGGGTCATCACTTTGTTATTTCAAATGGCAATATACCTTTCTTATTATACATCTAGAACCAACATTTGAGCAAGGCATAAAATATTCAAGTTGTTGGCACTTATCTGTCAAAACTTTTGACAGATTTAATTATTTTTATTATAAACTCGATTTTTAGGAACATTTAAAAAAATTGTAGCTCATAGATCTTTTGCACTACAGACACAAATTTTTGCTTGGGTGGATAGAAGAAGGATCGAGGAATTGTTTAAGCAATCTTTACATGTTAAATGTTTATTGCGTTCTTTTGTATGATTTTTCAATTAGGCCTTTTTCAAACAGTAATAAGTCCATTTTTTTAAAATGCTTTGCAAGAACTTACAGAATGCCAATGTTTATATCGCCATCAGATGAATTTGATATTTCAACAAGCGTCAAATTTCAGAATGGATTTGTATATTTAATTTTTTAATTAATTTTAGCATGTAACTATACCCATCTCTTATAGTTCCGAAATAATTTGAATAAATGGAATATATGGAATTTTGATGACTTTGCATGAGAACTTACAGAAAATGCTAAGAAATATTTGAATCAAGTAGCTGAACTGGCTACGCTCACCTAACAGGTGCCTTAAATTAATGTACTTGTCACTTACCTTATAAATGTGATAAGCTAACAAATCATTCATTGAAATTGCAAAAACGTTCACGCTTGATTTATTTTCGAAATCAATAACCTCAATGAAATGTGGATTTTCTGTGGCCCAAAAATGTCGATTTCTCCTGTTGGTCATTCCACTTTCATTGAACTTGGCTTCATCAGACCATATAATTTGCAGAATTGTCTCATCTTCTTGAAGCCCAATTAATAAATTTTCACAGAAAGTTAGCCGCTTGGGAAGGTCAGTTGGTTTCAATTTTTGTAGTCTGATAAAAGAATACGGGTGCATGTTATGTTTCTTAAGGATCCTTTGAATGGAAGTATAACTCAATCCAATATCCATTGATGCTAACTTAATGGACTCATGTGGACTGACACGAAAATACGCCAGCGTATTAATTTGATTGTCGTCGTCCTCGAGAATTGGTTTTCTTCTAGTTTCTATGTATTTTGTTCCTCCAATTTGCAGAAAGTTGCTTCTAATCCTTCGAAATTTTGTTTTACTCATAGGCGCCAAATTTGGAAATTGGTTATTGAATTGCCAGCAAGTTCTATCCACCACTTTTTGACATTCGCCATGAAATAAATAGCGATTAAACATATCCTCGTTTGAATAATCAGCACTTTTATTATCAATCTGGTGTTTTTCAAAAATTTTCACTTCAAATTACCAACAATTCTTGTTGAAATATCAAATTCGAATGAACGAAATGACAAGTACATTAATTTTAGGCACCTGTCAGGTGAGCGTAGCCAGTTCAGCTACTAGATTCAAATATTTCAAAGCATTCTCTCTTAGTTCTTGCAAAATCATCAAAATTCAATATCTTCCCAAATTACTTCGGAACTATAAGAAATGGGTATAGTACATGCTTATACAATTCCATCTGAAATTTGACGCTTCATCTGATGGCGATATAAACATTGGCACGTGCAATTTGAAAAAATGGACTTATTGCTGTTTGAAAAAGGCCAAATTGAAAAAATCATACAAAACAACACAATTAACATTTAACATATGTAGATTGCTTGAACAATTCCTTGATCCTTCTTCTATCCATCCAAGTAAAAATTGTGTCTGTAGTGCAAAAGATCTGCGAGCTACAAATTCTTTAAATGTTCCACAAAAATCGAGTTTATAACAAAAATAATTAAATCTGTCAAAAGTTTTGACAGATAAGTGCCAACAACTTGGGTATTTTATGCCTTGCTCAAATGTCGGTTCTAGATGTATAATAAAAAGGTAGATTGCCATTTGAAATAACAAAGTGATAACCCACTTCCGGTATAACCGGTAATGGTATCACCGCGAAAATATTTCACTTCAATTGGAAATCGCTAGTTATGGCCGCCTATAAAATTTCAGCTTGATATTGTAATTGGAACTCAAAAAGATTTTAACGGGGGGTTCCGGTGAATATACCTGTATTTAAGTAGAACAAGAGAGAAAAAAGTATACATAACGATACAGATTGGTAAAATAAGTGGTTTGAGAGTTCGGGATAGGTATAGTGTGGAATTCACCCATATCCTTTATTTTTTTTAGACATGCATTCGTCTACGGTAATGCATCATTTTGTTATTATATTGTACAAAATTTTCACGCAATAAATCGAACGAAAACAAAAATAGTTTCAACATCACATAAATAACAAAGTTACTTTTCTGATGATGATCAGGATCTACGCTTTTTACTAAAACAACACTATTGGACAACATTTCAGTGACGTCATCCACCGTCATATTATATCATGGCTCCGCTTTCTGGAGGAGCTTAAGATAGTTATGATCATGAGCATGGAGCTCATTAACATTACATTTCACAGAACAAATGATCTGTAATTCTATCTCGATCGTAATTGTTGAAATTTTGTTCTTGGAATATGGTTGCCTTCTCCCCCATTTTTTCTAATATCTGAGCGAAGCGGCTAGTAGTGTATATTTTGTATGAAGATATATATTATTCAATTTTGGCTTTCCAAGAAAAGATTGCCTCAAGAAGGCTTTCATTTGGTTACCATTTCATTGTCGACAAAGCTCTTCGTACTTACAATATATAGCAACTTCATTCAAATCAAAACCAGCAAAATAGTAGAGTGTTAGTTATTTTATTATATTTTAGCTATATTATTCCATCAAAACATCGAAAACAAAATGCTGTTTCCAATATAATTTATTGCTGATTTTCAAATTAATTATTATTATTTTAATTTTTCAATTATTCAAAGGCAACGATGAAATTTTCTATTCAATTACCGGAAAGAATTTTCGTGATGAGAATTCAAAACAAATAATTTTGAATTTTCCGTACGTTAATCTAAAATTTCTGTGACGTGTATTATAATGTATCGTTCCCTCATTCGAGATCGTTCGAATATTTTCGTGTATGGGAATTCTATTTATGAGCCTGGAAAATTCATATGAAAACTGTGAACTATCAGCGTGATAAAATTTTTCCAACCGCAAACCAACTAAAAAATAATCATCATCATTCATAGAAGGTATTTACGTCATTTCAAAATAAAATTGTTCTGGTTTGCGCGTAGGCATCCCATTCATACTCCATTAGCAAAAATTGAGCGCTAACTTCTCCGTATGAGTACCAGTTGGTATCATGGGTATTTACCTTTATAATATAGTTAATAGATTTGCCAGTATGAAGTCACGATATCATTGAGCATCACATTGTTGTGAGTATAGAATTTACGAAAGATTCTTCTGAATATAGATAATATCAACGAAAATTTAACACATACTTGAAAGGCCCATCGAGATTGAATCTCAAATATACTACTGAATTCTATTCTGTATTGAGGGAATTATTTTGAATAATAAAAGTTCAATTTTTCATTGATATTTATTATAAGAGATTTCCCATTAACTAAGAAAAATGTCACTTTGATAACGTCACTATTAAGAAAATCCATGTAGTTTTCACAAGGTACCAGCTTTTAAATGCTATGTGGCAAACTTTCATGATAATTCATGATCTAACTCACCAGTTGAACGTGTATTGATGACCACTTTCATACTTTCAGAAACAACGAAAAAATATACAGGGTGTTTCGTGAGAAAACGAGAGTGTTCTAGGTGGTGATAGAGAATCTAGTGGTGAACTCGAAACGTGCTATTATTTGTGAATTTGCCCCTTCATTCACGATATACAGGCTGTGTTGTGAGATTTGGGTGAAATAACAATGATCCATATCTTTTGAACTATTTATCCGATTTCGTTAAAATTTTGTGGGATTATCATATGGGCCAGCAGGACAGTTCTAGAAGTTATTTACTTGAGAGATAACAATATTTGAGGCGAAAAATATCCTCGAAAGCCGAAAAAACAGAAAATTCTTCCAGAAAAACGATTATTATAAACAGATACTAACTCTAAAACCTTGATAGTGTTAACACAAAGTAGTTCTTCAAAAATAATTATGTGGTAACGTAATCCTAAGATCAGTTATGGAGTTTATTTTCGAAATGTTTACCTCCTAACTCTACTCATTTAGTTGTCCGTTGAAATACATG
The DNA here is from genome assembly GCA_013387265.2 of Cryptolaemus montrouzieri. Lineage (NCBI taxonomy): Eukaryota > Metazoa > Arthropoda > Insecta > Coleoptera > Coccinellidae > Cryptolaemus > Cryptolaemus montrouzieri. Next base: position 111,112,645 of record JABFTP020000185.1, read on the forward strand.
ATGAGTGGATTTACTCATAATTTCAGCATTAGCTCTGATGGAATACGCTACATACCTCATTTTCTGCAATAATTGTTTCCTCGAATTTATTTCTTGACATACACTCGCTCTTTCGTAATACCCCATAAGAAAAAGTCCACTGGATTTAAAACCTGGGATCTAGCTGGTCAGTAGAACGGTCCATTACGGCCTGTCCAGCGATTCGGAAATTCAATACCTTGGTGGTTTCTAACATTAAGAGAAAAATGTGGGGTTGCGCCATCATGTTAAAACCACATTCCCCTCGTATTGATTCGGGCTTCAGAAGCAAATTCAGGAAGACATTTCGCAAAAAATGAAGGTACACGTCAAATTTTTGTTATCTCTCAAGAAAAGAGAGACATTATTGCGACAACCATCATAATTAGTTGTTTACATGTGCGAACTTTTCGTTCAAACGATTGAATGTTGTAGTTCGGCCCTGTAATAACTTTGGAAATAGGGTTTTGAATATTTTCCGATTACGCTGGATACTGAATAACTTTTTTTTGTATAACGGAATTTGGAAGTGCATAAGAATTTCAAGTTTTCGTCGATAAAAACTTTCAGCGATCAACCGACAGAACGAGGCCTAAGTCCTGGATCCCTAGAATGGTGCAATTCGATATCATAGTCTGATTTCGTTAACCAGAACTCAGAATATCGATATACAAGGTGAACTTTTAAATGAAAGTCCGAAAATAACTCAATTTTTTCTAATACTGTCCTGCTCTTTCTTTGATTTTTCTAAGTTTCAATAAGGTTAGCCCATATGATAATCCTACGAAATTTAAACGCAGTCTATATTTCAGGAGATATGGATCATTGAAATGTCGCCCAAATCTCACAACACAGCCTGTACATCGATAGGGAAAGGGCAAATTCAGAAATAATAGTGTTTGTCGAATTCACCACTTAATAGTCTATCACCAACTAGAACGGTTCCGTTTCCTCACAAAACACCCTGTATATGAATTTCATTTGTTGCTTATGCTTTGTTTTTGAATAGGGGAAACATCGTTCGTTAAACAAAAGCTATGGCTTGGCAAGTAATACTTGGACTCCAATCAAGAAAACTGATTTGTTGATCAAACTCCAATGATTTTGAACACTATATGCTCCAATCCAGTTAGTTATGATAGAAAATATCGAACATCTGTTTGAATTATATGTCGGCTATTGCAAATTGAAGTTCTGTAAGATAGCTCATATCTTCCAGAAATCAGAAGGTGGCATATCTGCCATTTTTCATAGCAATTAATTCTCTTCCAATAAAATTTAGCAATCAATTCATATCTCCTAAATATTCTTTAAGAAAAATGCTAGGTTTGAAGGGTGCAGCGAAAAAAATTCTCCATTAAAGTACAATGCGAAAAAGAAAAATTGTTGCATGGTCAGCACAGCACCCTAAGAGCAATACGAAACTTTCTCAAGATACACAAGAATTTTCCTACGTTGTGTCATTTCTGCAATTTCCAGGCACTCACAATGTGTTCAGGTTGTACACATTTGCAGACTGAATTCAGTTGGAATGGCGTTCATCAACTTTTGTTTGTTGTGGAGAAAGCTGTTAAGTGGTTCAGTCCAGATAATGACGACTAGTGACCATAGGATAACATGGCTCGCCTGTTGCTTCGGACCTGGCGTCACGTAAAAAGAAACTATGCTGTCGAATATTTCCGCTTTTACTATCAGTGGGGCTTCTTTCGTGAGCTCTGAAGAGAAAAAATAATGGAGACCAAATGAAAAGAAAAATGAGATCTGTCACCTAGGCATCACGTAATAAGCTGATAAAAACGGAAAATCGCTGAAAAAGCTCAAACAACCACCTACCACAATACCTTTTTGTAGATAAAAAAAGTAATGATGTTGAGATTAAGTCGTAGTATTCTCTACTATTCTTTACTCAGGAGAACGATGAATCTATCAAAATGTTTTAGAAGAATTAAAATTAATGTACTTCAATAAATGTTCTTAATCTTCCCAAAAATTATTGTTTAATAATTAATTATTATTAAATTATTGACGTATCTAGAGATTGGGACATCCTTGTGGATCTCAAAGAAGTCAGTTGAAGAAATTCACATGAGGAACTGTGTGAAAACAATTATTCTCTCGTTGGATACAACAACTTTTCGCTAAAGAACATCACACAACTATAGTGAATTGATGTTAAAAAATCCCGTTATCTGGGTCATCCACGTTATAGAAAGCCTACTAAAATCTGTTTTCTCAGTGTCCGCACATAAGATGGTCGAGACAGATGTATTATTGTAGTTGCGACAAACAAGCCCCCAACAGCGAATCATTTATCACCAAGTTAAAACGTCGAACTGTTAGACCATCAGTTCTTTTCAACTTTTCTAAAAACCAGAATAGGGTGGTCATTGGTTCAGTTGCAGGAAGGAATCATTGCAGCCTCCAAAGGAGTATTTTACCAGACAATTCCTTCCAAGGAAGGATAAACTCCAGAAGCTATGCTGATTCAACCTGAAGACATACTGGAGTACACAGATCGCTCCAAACAGAGCAAGGTACAGATGCTAAGATATTCATGTAAACTCTTGGAAAGTTTTTAAGCTTAAACCTATATGACACCGTTCCATCTACCAGGCTGATATATCTACCATTGTTCAGTGCGTGCGGAGATGTATAAATCTAGATTACCAAGCCAAAACAATTTTTATACTCACTGATAGTCTAGCTCGATACCTGGAGACAAGACTCAGCAACATGTATGGGATTGTAAATAGCCTGTTACGACTGGCTCGAGATAATAATATAACTATTGGATCGAACTATGAAAGTCACGGAAAAACGATGAAAGAAAATGAAATGAAAAAAATGAAATAGCGAAGGAAAATATCAGGAATGATCCCAGGCAACATAAGAAGATTTATTTAGACTGGTAGGCACAGCCAGATTGAACATCTGAACAAACACTCGGTGACAAAGGACCCACCCAGAGTCTATATCACTTAGACATTCGTGAAGTAAACAAAGCCTTCAACTACACCAATTGCAATTTAACAAGTTTCAGAATTTGAAGAATATAAATTGTTTCTACCATCTCCATATGCAAATCTCACTATTCCCATATATACTAAATATTCTAAATTTAAGAGACCATTGGCGTATTTAGGATGATAGTAAATATTGAAATCAATTCTCGTCAACAACTTGACATTTGATTGCGAAGGATGCAGAATATATGTGAAGAATATTCAAGAAACAGCTATTTCATTGATTGGTCATATCAAAGTCCGATCAATCAAATCTCGTTGAATGGAATATAGTGACATAACATGATGGAAAAAATTTTACTATTGACGAGTTTCTCTTCGTTCCGATCACATATGAAATTCCACTGATTGTTGATATACGGTTTGTCTTCAGTACGATTTACTGATTTAACAGAAGTGATGTCTGCAGTACTATAACTGAAATTATAACAAACTGCTTTGAAAATAATTTTTTTGCCTGATAGCAGTGATCAATTCATATTTCTTCGTTTCAAATCTAATTATAAAATGAACAATATAACCATCTCCTTCTAATATCAAATGTAGCGGCAACCATTTTTAGTTGCAATGTACGATACTCCTTGGTTAGTTATGTTGGAAATCTAGGGATACACAATAATTTCACAACTGATTTTTTTCTGGTGGTGCTTAAGTAATTTCAGATCTAACTTGTGTGTACTGAAACGCAGTGTGAATTTCTCGATGTTCGGTAGTGGTATACCTTAATAGCGGCAAGCGAGCTATTCTTAGTATTCCTTTCCAAGAAAAATTATGTAGTTATGTCATATCCTTCTTCAAAAGAAATATTGCTGAGAGCTTGCTGCTGAGAATCCTCTTATTTTTGACCTTACAGGCGTCATGGAATTGTTTATCGCTGATTTTGCCTAATAAAACATGGACAAACACTAACATCCATACCTCAACCGGACTCGAACAGGTAGCCATTTGTGTAACAGTCGGCTCTCCTCTCAATGTTTCATACATAATGGTTATCTATGTCTATATTTTTGTTATCTATTTCTATTACAGTAATTATGTCTAGGAATATTGATTCATTATGCGTCAAAAGATTGTTTTGAGTGTGCCGATAAAAAGAGTTGAAATTGAAAATTAACCACCAGGCAGTTAGCTGAGAATATTTTTTTCATTCATCTATCTATGTTTCATTTAACAATGTTCCCTATATTATATCTCCAACATGAAACTATCTCATCTTATGTTTTTTCATAAAAATCATCTTAACTGGAGGCGATAAAGATCCATTGTGATTGATCTAATGCACGCATCACGCAAGAGAATGATCTACAGTATGTCCCAAATTCGATGGTTTTGTGGAGCACCTATGTGAAACGATGCAGATAGAAAAAAATGACCACCCCTTTATCGGTTTTTGAGAGAACCTCATTGGTGAAAACCAATTACAGTTATCATTTTTTGTTCCGTAATTTTCGATTATCCGGGATTTCAGCAAATGACCATATCGCGGGTACTTATTAAGTTACGTAAAAAATATTTTCATATTCTAGGCACATTTTTTAATTTAATCCATGAATGTATTCGAATTTTTTTTCTGCCCAATGGCTTTCGGGCTATAAGGTAAACTTCTTTCAATACAACCCATACGTGAAATTGGTTACGATGAGTATAATGCTGAATAGATGAAGGTGAAAACCACAGAGAACAGTGATCTTCCAGAACATTGTTCAAGTTTTGGACAGAAATACCTGAATTATGCACAGGTGCGTCATCCTGTTCAAACCGTTTCGTTTTGAGGTCTGCAAGCGGAGTATTTTCCAAATATGGGTCAAGAAATTCGGTTTAAATATTCAAAATACGTGTTAGTTTATGGCCCTATCATTTCTTGTCCATCAATTCCAACCACGCATTAAAGCCAAAGCGACCTTGGCATTTTCATATATTTTCATGTATGGTGATTTTTCATCTGACCAATGATGTCGTTTTTTTTTATTTAAGGGTCCATCACTGCTTATTCTAAGCTCATCACTCCAAGTAACGTTTCTTGGTGAATCTGCATTTTCTTGGCATTTCTCTTCGAACCATCTACAGAAATTAATTCGCTATGCGACATCGCTACAAAAAAGGTGGTAGTTCAATTTCGTTCTATATGGTTTGAACTTATGTTCTTTTAATATTCTCTCATCACGGCTTTTCGAACCACCAGTTACAATGCTATTTCTGTTGTCGATGTTTCAGGATTATCAATTATTCCTGCAGTTACGTTCATTTCAGTTTCTCATTACTTTATTTACAATATTCGCAAATTATTTTCCAATCTCTTGAAAATACATTTGTCATGCTGCTGTTGCTTCTGAAACCGCTCGTGATAAAGATAGCCAGCAGCTTTACTGATATTTCTGCCTTCAATGAACGAGAAATCATATGATATTTGTATTTCGAAAAATTTCCAAAATACCACAAACTCTTTCTGACAATACAGAGATTTTAAAAATAGGAAAATCATAATCAATTATTTCGACAATGATGATGCGTTCTCTGTGGTTTCACCAAACACAAATAAAACTTTTTCATTATCGACAGTTTTTCTCTTCGATCTCTATTGCCATAGAGAATTATTTTGCCAATGGCCAGGTTCCATCTCATTACAAGAGTCGGTAGGATGACTATTAATTTTCGGAAAATTACGCCATAATAATATTATCATATTATATATTATTCTATATTTTGGAAAAAGAAAAAAAATGCTCTACTCAACGAGACCAATTTCGCGTATGACTTGTAATGAAAAAAAAACCAAATTCACCTTATAGCTCGAAAACCATTAGGGAAAAGTTTTTTTTCGAATTAAAATCTGGATTTAATAAATAAAGTTCCTCGAAAATGTGAAAAAATTTCCTTAACGTAACTGAATTAGTACCAGGGATATGGTCATTTGCTCCAATACCGGAGACTGAGGAAAGTGGGGTCATTTTTTTTATCTGCAATGTTGCACATAGCTGCCACACAAAATAATCGAATTTGGGAAATCCTATACTCCGAAAGAGCAAAGTCATATTAATTTCAACTGAAACAGCAGTGCATTTTATCGGTTTGATTTATTCTAGGATTAGCCCCAAGAAACGCATTTCAAGGTCAAGGATAATGAAGACGGAATGTGAACAAAAGTGCCGAAAAAGGAATAGCATTGGCATAGGAGCGTATAGTTGATGAAGGATACTTTAGAGATGATACAAGAGAAAAAATTACATACTTCAAAATTTTTCTAATTGAAGATCCGTTAATGAATTAATCAAGGTCCACGAGGACCTTTTGTAGACTCAAAGGTAGATATTTATGATCAATTAATGAAGCTGAACTATTGAGAGAATAAATGAGCCTATACTAAGTGATAATAAATTATACTCGATAAGTAAATCAGTAAAATCAGAAATTATATCAGATATAACTAAGGAAGAAACATTCTTTACCGAGTGATTGTTAAACATACTTAATAAATTAAATTGGACAATTAATAAGAGAGTGTCCTGGTCGTGAATTGTCATGAAACGAAATTTATACTTCGCAAAAGCTATAGCGAAATAAAATTAATCAAAAAATTAAGGAATAAATGACGACTAATAAACGAATTATTTTATCTAATAGATATTTGATTATATTGAATGAAATCATATTATCAATAATTAATCAAAAAGGAAAATTCATTAATTGAATCCAAGTTAATAATGAACATCATTGAATTAGTGAACGAGGTCTTAACGATGTGATGGTTAATTATAAGTAATCTATTAATCTAATTGAGTAAATCAAGTTGCTTCGGCTAAAACTTATTATTTTTTCGATTGGAAGCAACCCTTACAACGTGGTAACTATCAATACTCAATTATTAAAACTTAATGATTAACAAGGGACAAGAAACCTAATTGTTTTCCAGATAGACAGTAAACTTATTTATGTTATTGATCAAATTATAGAGGATGAATGAAGGAAGCAGGCTGACCTGGAGGTTGATATGAGAATTCTGATGGACGAAGTCTCCTCTATGTGGTAATTAATTATACTCATCTAATAAAATTAAACGATTAACAAAGAATCAATAAAGGAAGCACGTTGTCCTGGAGATATATAATTGAATTCTGTACGTGGAGTCGGGACTACGACACCGTGCGTCGGATCTGCGTCAAGAATAGCAACAGGCTTCCTATAGCGTTGATAATTCCGTATGAAATCGATTCAGATCGATAAAATGGATTCTCAATGAATGAATGGAAAATACAGAAACGTGATTATAGGGGAATGATGATTGGAATTGATTCTGAATGACTCGAAATAATATCTAACAGGTTGTATTATTCTATTATGTCCATATGTACGATTGGAACCTTGATATTGGCGTGAAATCTTATCTTTGTAGTTATCATTCATTTAAAATATAAATTGAATGAATACAATCTGTTGTACATGAAAAGATGGGGTCTTATATAAAATCAAGTTATTTAATAGTCCATATTTATTGAATACCTAGTCAACAGCTTTGTCAAAAGGCTGAAATTTAATTGATAACGTACGTACGTGATTAGGTTAGATTTTTCCATAAATATTACCTCTCTCGCCACTTTTGCGGTGAAAGAACTGTGTTGGCGATTTCTTACATTTTAAACTTTTCAGATTTAACATTGCATTTGAATTAGAATTGAATTTGATTAAACAAATTGCCAAAATAATGGTTACAATCCCAAACTAATAAATAATATTTTGAATAAAAACAAAGTAGAATCGCATTGAATGAAGTTTACCGTGTCGATAAATTGAAACAGAAATCATTCTTGAGTAGCAATAATTTCAACATAGCTTTCCAAACTAATAATAGTTTAGGCAAATATATAAAAATAATGAAACCAAATCAGATAAAAACAATAAATTAGGTGTTTATAGATTGAATTGCAATTACTGTGATAATTTCTACATTGGTAGAACACATAGAAATTTTAATATTAGAATATCGGAACATAAACGCATTTTAAATAAAAATCAGATTCAAATTACGCGAATCATCTCCTAAAAAATAGTCACTCTTTCGACCCACAGTTTGAAATTTTGCATACAGATAATAATTATTGGAAGGTAGATCTTTGGGAAACTTTAGAAATCAACAAACACAAACACTAAGGTAGACTCAAAAATGAACAAGTCGATTTAAGCCCTTCACCTCTATTGAATCTCTTCAGGGAGCAATCTATTCCTTACTTTTATTGGATATACCTGTCATCAATAATAACTTAAGAAGGAGCAACGCAATAAGCTTTTTATTACTTAGGAACATTTGTATTTATATTCTCATTCTTATTTTCTATACATTTATTCGTCTGAAGAAGCTACGGTGTAGTGAAACGCGTTACGAATCGCAATTATTAGGTAAAATTCCTTGAAACACAGTACTTGTTTTTATTATTTATCATTGCAGATTGTAGACAGAAATATTAACTAGTAAATATGAGTCAATCGTGCTTTTCAAGTTTTTATCTGGTCTCAAGCTTTTATCTAAGTTTTATTTAAGTTATTTGTGTATAATCATTACTAAATTTGTTTTTAATAAGGTGTAGAGTTGGGTGAGAGTAGATAACAGAAATGGGTTTTCGTAGTTTAAGTACAGCATAGTACATAGTACTAATATGTATTAATGCTCTGAAATTATCCAGCATACCAACCGTTAGCAAATGAAACCACTAAGTAATCCTATAAACCAGAAAACTAATAATTGCAATTGATTACATACATTTAACAAAAATCGCACACTCATAATTAGTGTTTCTAGGCATATCGGTAATCGGGCTTTGATAATTCGATTCTTTTTACTAACATTTCCTCCACTGCTTAGGCAACCCAATCAATTATATCTTCAGTGAGAAACAACAACTGCGGTGCACTTTCTGAATATTTGAACGTATAATTTACTCATTACTATCGATTTAATGAACAGTTTTTCATTTGAATACTACCTCTGACGAAAAGAGAACGGAGTATTATTAGAATATATAATAACAATAAATATAATGGAATAGATTTCTAAAAACATCTGTATAAAAAGACTGTACTTTAGAGGATCAACTAGCATTTCGGCTTCATTATAGGCTATATATTGACTGAATTCAAAATTTGGTATTTGTGTATCGGATACAAGAACCTAGAATTTTGTTGTTCTCGTAGTGTCAATGATGAAATCAACGAGCTTTAATTGGCGATGGTTCGTGAACGTTAAGGTATAATAATAGTAGTTATTTTAGTAATATGGCTAGCTTCAGAATGTTTTCTTGGTTACTGAATCACGAAAGGAGGAATTTAATAATAATCTTCGAAGTTAGTTTCATCGGGAAACATAGATCCTAACTCAAATGATAAAATTGGACAAAAACATTGACTAAGATATGTAGTATGTCTTGAAAATATAGTTGGTGTCTAAAAGTGAATTATACCCAATTGATAAAATTGAATGATTATTAAATGAGTAGTATAATCATTTTGATTGGACGAAGTTTACTACATGCTTGTTAATTATGCTCAGTTAATAAATTTGAACGACTAATTATGTTATAGTAAATTATGAGTAATTAACTAACTTGAACCATTTATGGAGGTCAATAAAGCAAGAATTTGGTCCTGGGTATAGTGTTTACAGAAAAGTTACTGAATGGTTAAATTTTTAACTATATTGAATAAGTTAAATCTAATTTTTAATGAAGATCCAACAAATGATGTACAATTATACTATATTAATGGAATGGAGTAGATGCGAGAGGATAAATGAAGAAATCATATTGTCCTGGGAAAACACAAAATTCTGATGGCTGTTTTGCTATTCCCCCAAATTAATCAAAATTAGCATGCTCTCCACCAAGAAATAAATAACTTAAAGATGAAGAAATTTCAAAATCCTTCATAAAGTTTACAAGGGAAGAGAGATGAATTTGTTGGAAAGTTTGGAGATTAAAAACAATCTAAAAACCCACAATTTACTAACCTCAACTGCCAACTAGAGCTTAATGCATCCTCACTACTCAATATCTAGGATAAATCTCACTCTGTACTTGTACTTACCTACTCATCTGTTATATTGTTTATTCACTTGAAAATGACCGTAAGGTCGAAACCGATCGTGATTATTGAATAAATTGTGGAAAAGTAACAAAAGTGTCTTATTTCATTTTACTTTGGTAAAATAGAATCCTTAAAAAAGGTTCATTCAGAAAGATTTTATATACCACAGATGAATAATGAAATTTAGCCAATTATACCCAATTAATTAAATTGAAGCTCAAATGAATGGGTAATATATATTGAAATATTGTCTTGTATTGTTGATTCTATAAAAACTGAGATTGAAAGCGCAATAAAGAGATTATACTTTAGATTGCAGAAATATTAGGAAAAAGATTAATATCCTGGGTATAGTTTATCAAGTTTTGAAGAATTAAGTTATACTAAACCAACAAATACCTTGAGCATCTTGGAGTAGAATGGCTTAATTGAAATGAAGAAAATCTTTACTGTGTAATCATTTATTATAATTAATTAATATAATTGGAGACATATGCATAAGCATGTTATACCGATGATACACAAGCTAAGCTTCAATGGACGAAATCCTTATATGTAGTTCATCGCGTATAATGTGTAATCCATAGTTTTCTCTTTTGCTGAATAAACGAACTTTATGATCCTAAGTTGGTACGTTTCAAAAATTAATTACCGTTCATTGTCGTAATTTATTAGTTGAATTCTGCAGTTCTCGCTTTATAAGGTGTTTCGTTTCAAATATACTTTAATAGAAATTGTTATATTACTCATTATATATATATATATATATATATATATATATATATATATATATATATATATATATATTATAATACATATCCTTATCAAATGTTATGAGAATATATCAATCCTTCATTGTGGTAAAATATAAGTCATCCCCATTTATTTGTTGAAATAAATCATTAACTTTCAGGAGATATTAAGATTTCAACGCCGATACAAGAATAAGGTGTAAATAAACACAATAAAACAAATTCCACATCACAACTTCTGTTGTCAAATTCCTCATTTGGATATTTCAGCTTGATATTCGAATGTTATAGTAAAGTAGAGAACTAAGAAAGAAATTTTGAAAAATAATGTATCACCTTATTTTAGATAACAGAGGTATTTTATTTATTTAGTTGTCACTGAAGATGGTGTATTAACCGAAACTATCCGAAATGACTATCGTCATTGAAGTGATGAGCTAAGTAAAGTATTAAAGGCTTTGTCTACTAATAAATGAAATTGAATTGATATCGAAATATCATAAAAAACTGAAATCGCAAAATTCAATTCTTTACTAAACTCTATAAACAATAGTAATCGTCATCCGGGATGCAATATTAGAGAAAGGAGAATCCTATATTTACTGATTTCCAGGAAATATATTTACTCCTCTAAACCATAAGATAGTTTTTCTCTTATGAAATCAACGTTTTTATATTGATTTAATACGTTACTGAGTGATTTGTGGGTTCCGCATTTCATGAAATATTCCCCACAGCCAGTATTATAACTTGGAATTCCGATGTGGCGATCCAATGCAAATTAATATGAATTCCTGTAATTATAACAAGGTAATAATGATTTTAATAATTTTCCTACTATAAACAGTGCAAAAGTGTGATAATCAATTATAGTATGCTAAAATAAAAAGTAAGACTGTATACGTGGGAGAAAAATCTTAATTTTCCATGGGCATGTACATTTATCGTATAGAAAGATACATATAACAATACGGGTAACAATTATAATAAAATTTAGTGAAGCAGATAGCTCCATATAGAGAGAAATTTTAAAATGAAAATGATAGCTAAACGGTGGTGGATTTAATTAGACTTGGTGATCTAACTTCCAAATTGAAGAATGTTAGTAACCATAATATCGAATGAGATGATGGTTTGATCTTATTTTAATTTTAAAAAATGATGATTATACAAAAACATTAATTTTATACTCTCATATAAAGTTAATAGGACTTCGCTTTTTCAATGGCATTATAAGCACCTCAAAAAGTCTAGGAACACTTACCAATATCTTTAAAATATGAATTTGATGATTCGAATTTATAGAAATCTTTCGGTTTTTGTTAGGATGTATTGTATATAATGTATTCTCAAGAAAACAAAATAATATTTGACTTCTCCAAAGCACCTATTATAAGAAAAAAATTTGAAATTTGAAAATTACAAAATTTAGTAAAACACAAAAAAAAATCCTGAACTAATATTTCCGAAACGATATGGAAGCACTTATATTTTTCAGTACCCAGAAGGTCCACCTGTCTTATTAATGACACTTTGGCATGGTCGCGGCATGCTCAATATTAAATTGTTTATTACATTTTGGCCTAAGTCATTCCAAGCCCCCTGAACCGCTGATCGAAGCTCCTGTTCATGATGGAAGACGTTTTGACGCAGGGATTCAGATCTGGGGAGCAGGATGACCACGGTAGAAAATCGATATCATTCTCTTCAAGAACGTTCAAGACAACTCTTGCACGATGATGAGGGGCATTATCTTGTTGGAAGAGTGGATGTTGACCCATTGTTTGGAGATATGGTACCACTACAGGTAGAACTATCTCATTTGCGTAAGAATTTCCCGTGAGGTTGTTCTGTATGAAAACGAGGTCAGTTCTTCCACCAAGGCGTATACCTCCCCAAAACATCACTGATCCGCCTCCCTGTCTAACAACTTCTCGAGCATGCTGGAGACGGTTTTGCTTTCCAGGTTCCCTGCATATTCGAATTCTTCCCGAATCTGGATAATAACTAAATCTAGATTCATCACTGGAGAGAACTGTGGCCCACCTCTCTTGATCCCAGTTTACGTGTTCTTGGCACCAAGCTAAGCGAGCAGCGCGATTTCCATGGGTCAGTTGGGGAACTCTTAAAGGACGTCTGGAGTGGAGTTGACCTTCGTGCAGTCGATTTCTCAAAGTTTGGTCGGAAATTTGTGCATTATGAACTCGTGATAGCTCTTGAGCTAATTGAGATGCTGTGATAGTACGATCTCTCCTGGCTTGTAAAACCAAAAATTGGTCTTGGGCGACTTTAGTAATCCTGAAACGACCTGTATGGCGTTCTTCTACGCTACCTGTTTCATTAAAACGCGACCATAAACGGTTTATGACACTTGCGCTACTTCCCAGAACCCTGGATACTTCTCGTTGTGAGCTACCAGCTTGGAGCATGCCAACGGCTCGTAACATCTCTTCTCTAGTCAAATGTCGTCTTTCCATGGTAGAATCACAAAAGTTGAATCTTTTATTTGTGCTTACAACAGAAAGAAAGTGCCAACTAACTGATTTCAAACACTGAATACATGAAATGATTATAAAGCAGCGTCGCATCTGCTGCATTTTTAGTTTTTTATAAAAAAAAAAACTGAAATCTGTTGCGGTACTCTACATAATTTGGTGAGAAATTGATGCACGATATTCAGAAGTAATCCCTAGACTTTTTTGAGTTGTTTAGTAGTATATCTATTTTCTATTTTCGATGATTTAGTACGGTAGCTATATAAAATACTGCAAAAAGAAAAAAGTATTCCTCACCATCTTCGTCATCGATTTTCTAGGAAAATTCATTGTAGGAAATAGATTCCAGCTATCTTATTTAGTTCTCGATTTATTCCGGATTTATGGATTTTCTGGATTTTCGGCATATTCCAATATCTCAGTTACTATTGAAATTAGGTGAAACCTATTTTGACATTCTAAGAAACATTTTTTAGTTGCATGCAGGGACGTATTAAAACATATTTTTCGTTGTACGATTTTCGAATTATACTACAAACTTTTATTCGTTTCTTTTAATGATTGCTTAAGTAAATCATAGGTGAATTTCGATAAAATAGAAAGGATATTCCTTTCTCAAATTTATAACATTTCTGACAAATTTTTCCGAAAATGTGAATTTTGAGGCGCAGCGTCATGCCGAAAATTCACTAACCTTCTTTGAGACAACAAAACTTCACCCACATAACCGCGACTGTTCTTGAGGTTCCCCACGAAGATTTTCATGAAAATGACGGGAGCCGAAACACAATGGTTCATTAACGTGCACCACACATTAAAACTGAATAACCCTAGGTGCTGAACATTCACTTTCCGTTGTGGATTGACATCGAACCAATAACGTTTATTATTGCGATGGAATAATCCATCACTGATTACCTTCACTTGATCAATTCATATGGTATACTTGTAAAATTCGGGATTCCCTCTTAACTTTTCCTGATACTTTCGGCAGAATTCTAACCTTCGTTCTTAATTCTCAGGCTGTTGAAACTGAGATTTCCTCATCTCATAAGGTTGAAACTTATTTTTTCGCGAAACTTTAGGTTTTGGTACCGCACTCTCTGCCTCAAGCCGCCTACCTATAATTGAGGGATTTGCAATAACAACTCCCAAAACTTCCATTGTAACATCTTCATTATCTTGTCTGTTGTAACTTTCTATTGTTTTGAAAGACACAGTGTTCATCAGATTCTGTTTTTGGAATAAAGACTTGAAGGTTGTCTCCAGTCGGGAAAATAAATAGAATAATTTCCCAAATCTGCATCAGAATTATACACATTCTGAACGTATCATTCTAGCATGTCGAATTTTTCAAAGTTTTCAAAATTCACCATTTTCCAACCAAAAAGTTATCAGCTAATTATTTGAGAATCAACAACGTGAATTAAATGAAGCACTTATTTTGGCATTTATTGATTTGAGCAGAGAATTGAAAAGATTTCAGATGTTTTGTGTAGATTGGCACCAGTAGACTTGATAAAACCACAGAATATTCAAATAATTTGAATTTTTGAAAAGTCAACATTTCTGTGGAAATTTATCAGGCATGTTACATATATTTGGAAAGTAAACTACTCGTCCTATTTTATTCAAATTCACTTAAGTCTCCATGGAAGAAACACAAGTTTAAATAATAATTCGAAGACATTTCAAAAGAATGATTTTTTTTAACGTCCCTGCATTCTATTGTAGTATTTCACATAGCTGCTGTACCACTACATCGATAATGGAACATCTTGTACACAACAGAATTCGAATACCCTCCAAGGAAGAAGTATGAGGAATACAAATCCTGCGAATGAGCTAGCAATTTGCCCACTTCTACCTTTCCATGGCTACCGTTAACTCCAAACCGTAAGAGAGTTCCATTTTGCTGATACCGAATATCATCTGAAATTAATGCAGGATTTGTTTCGTTTGAAAATTATCGAATTATTGCAGGAAAAACTTGATTCCGTGAAACTTGTGTTAGCCATCATAGTTCAAAATTTCTCTAAGACATACTTTACATCAAGCTCAAACTTGAACTGCTGGCGATCTACCTCAAAATTTTTAGACTTCTTACGATCGACAACCATGCATCACACAAGTATGTGTGATGCATGGTTGTCGTACATACACGATACACACTACCCACCTACCTACCTAGGTAGGGTGTACTGTAGCATTAATAGATATTAGCTTTCCGCACAATATACATTATTTTAGTCAATGTTTGGGTTAGATGTAGCAAGGTTCTGCTCTATATTATCAATGAAAAAACTCATGGTTATTCAAAATTGCGAGTTTATTGGTTGTTACAAAACAAAGGAATTACATATGGTGTCAAACTTAACTAAGGAGTGACTTTGGATGTTGAAGCGTGGCACTGCATATCCTCAGCATACTTTTCATAAGCTGGTACGTAACTACTGAGTGATAAAAGCAAGCATGATGACATATGATCGTCAGTTAATCGATCGCGAAATTTTGACTTGATTATCTTCATTTCAGAAAATGCAGACTCGCACAAGTAAGTTGACCCAATTATTGCCGTCAGTTGAAGGGCGATTTGTCCTAGATTCAGATATTTATCTTCAGATATAAAGCACTAGAAATTTGCATCAGGTGCTGTAGCTTTGAAATATATATCTGATATAATCTGCACCAACTCATTTTCAATAGAACATAAGTTCATATTGAACTGACTTACTATTTCAGTACCTTATTCCTCAATATTTTTAAATGAAAAGGATAACTCATAAACGATGCTTTATTTGCCAATTTATTGCAATCTAAAAAACGCATTTCGAATTGTCCCAAAATATTTGATAATTCAGCCTCATACGTATCATAATTCAACTGAGGAATCCTCAGTTGATCTATCATAAGTTGCAATTTACTTTTGAATGCGTTTACTGCACTAATCATCTCAGTAATAGTTTTTCCTTGAACCTTGAAGCTCCAAGTTAATGGTGCTTAAGTGCATTGTGATATCAGTCAAAAATTCCAAATCAGTCAGCCATTTTTCCTTTTTCAACAACCGCTTTCGTCTAGAAAAGCTGTTATTTCGGGCAATAATTCTTGAAAGCTTTCTAGGAATTTTCCGAGACTCAACCACCTGACGTCTGTGTGAAGAACTAAATCAGTGTGTTTAGAATGGAATGACAAAAATGACGAGAAAACTTCATTAGCTCGACACAATGCCACCAAACCGTTTTTATTTCCAGTCATTGCTGGTGCTCCTACAGTTGTAATGCACACTAATTTATATATTGGTAGCTTGTAGTCTTTTACAAAATTGAAGAAAACGTCATATATATCTTCGTAACGGATCTTCCTTTCAGAGAAATAGTTGTGAAAAATTCTTCCTTAGCCAACATGTCATTGAATACCATCCGAATAAAAATACACAGCTGGGCAGTGTCTGTCATATTGGTGGATTCGTCGAACTGTAGAGAAAAGTATGTACATTTCATGATATCATGTTTTAGTTTATCTGTCATGTCCTGACTTCAATACGCCTTGAGACAGTCGAACGAGATAACTGAAGTTCTCTCATAGCAGACATGATTTCTGTTTTATTTTCAAAATCTCCAAATGAAGTCTAATCCGCTTCAATGAATGCTTCATTCATAACCGATCCATCTTCGAATGGTTTCTTGTGTTTCGCCAATATGTGAGATATTTTAAATGACGCGATCATAACAGCATTTGATTGTTTGGCTGGTCCTGTGAACATGGTTTGTTCTTTTTTCAAACAGGTTATCAAATCACGTACTTTTCGTTTTCTTAATAAACTGGTGAAAAATCCTATTCATAGTTTTTATGAACCGTTTAATGATGCCTCTCTAAGTTACCATGCTTAGTTATTGCAACTGTCTAAATAAGACAAATGCACTAATCCTTCACCATACAAAAGAAAAATTCTTCCTCCCAATCGTTATTGAAATGATACGTTTCAGATTTCTTCGCTGCACTCATTTCGTACTATTTATTAATAAACTTTGTATCGACGTCGTAATGCCTTCAAGTTACAATTCAGAATGAATTCAATTCCTGCAGGCGCAAATTTATATCGGCGTGAACGAAAGTCTCGAATAATTCCGTCAAACGCGCCGCCCGAAATTTCTAAAAAGTGGCAAGTATAAAAAACGAGGCTTTTCTTTGACAAGTACCGCGCGTTCCTTTGATAAAACCGCCTTTTGTCCCTAGCAGAATGTTTTTTTATTACGTAATAAATTTTTGTAGTTTAGTTTCTCGAAATAATCTCGAAACAGAAAAAATTACATCAAATTAACTCAAAGCTGATCTTATCAAAGAATATGAGCTCCTCGCGAATTGATTCTTGCCCTACAACGTCCAAACTCAAGACTGAGTTATTGAAAGATTTTTTCGGGTGATAATGCGGCAAGTTAATCGGAGAACATCGAACAATTGTTGTTGATTTTTGGAATTATGTAGAACACTTGTTTGCAATGTATATACTAAGCACGCTCAATGGGATTTAGATCAGGCGATCGAGCAGGCCAAAATGAAATATTGATTCAATGAAAAGTTAAGAAATCCGTCGTTGCAACTGCAGAGGAAGCTTCATCATACTGGCTGCAGGATATAGTAACAAAAAGTATATAATCAACCAGAAGTTTGCATACAGTAAGTGGCTAACCAAAACAAGTCACTTCTGCGACTAAAAGAAATTCCACCCGTAACCATCACAGCACATCCTCTGTAACTATGTAGTTCATGTAGATTTCTGAGTCTTGAACATTACCTGGTTGTCTCCATAGTCGCACTCGTCTCGAATCAGATTGCTGTTAGAACCAGAATTTATCTGAGAATTGATTTCCACTGTAGTTGATTTCGAACTACTAATCTAATCGAATTACTCGATTTTTGTAGTTAGGAGCTGACTCATTAAGGTCTTGTAGATTGAGAATTGTTTCTCTGAATCGGTCCATCCATCGCAAAATAACGCTTTGACTAGTGCTCTTGTGCCACTTCCCTCTATGTCGCCTTACCTTCATGAATGCTAAACTCTACGTTCATAAATTTATCAACACTAAAATATTGTCTCCCCATAGTTTTATTGATCACACTATCCAAAAATTTTAGAAATAACGAATTTCTACCTTAGATTCAAAGAAGTTGAATTTTTAACCGATATTACATAATTGTCTAGTTGAATATGTTATTTAAAAAGTTTTATAACACATTTTTGTTCATAGATGGATAAAGCTGATATTATGTGAAGCTTATTTTGCTTCTCCTGTAGATTAATATTGTCATTGGAGACTGATAGATAAATGAATATTTTATTTATATGTTAAACAGGTCAAACTATTAGAAAAAAAAAATGAAAAATAACATTTGACACGTTTTTATGAGCATACATGCTGCAAACATCTGAAAGTTTCTCCACAGCAATCTCTGTACTTAAGTTCACAAACTATTCTCACAACGAGCTGCAGAATTCTGAAACTTAGCTTCCATTCCCTCAACCTAACAGACCGTATCCCAGAATGTAGAATAGTGTCAGCTTATACAGTCCCATTGCTAAACAATTGGTGATATTGGTAATAAATTCAAATAAAGCATCAGAAGTGCTAATTCTCCTTTCAAACCCGAACTTGCTTGGTGAAAACAAAACATTCCTCTCAAAATATGCAATAACTTGATCACGAAATAGCTTACGCAATACTTTGGAAAATATCGGGACCAGGTAAATCGGCCGGTAATTGACAGCATTATTGACATCTCCATTTTTCAAAAGAGGCAGTACCTTTGATATTCTGAAGCAGTATGGATAAAATGCATTCCTTTCGCATATATTTATCCAACAGGTAAGAAGGCTTATGATACTGTTATCGTTCCTCTTCAATACAACCATTGCTAAGTCATAGTTGTCTTTTGAGTTGCCATTTTTAGAGAATCATTGGTAACGGTAACAGAGATTGCCTCCTCAAATAGAGACTTGAAGTCTCGAGGAGTTGTTTTGCGGAAAAGATCCTCAGATAATACATTTACTTCAAGAATATCATCCACATCCTGCCCCACAACCGAAGCTAAATTTTTATAATATCCATTAACTGAAATGTTAGAAACAACATTCTATTCAGTGTTTTTGCGTTTAGAATTTATCAAACGCTTCATTGTTTTAGGTCGGTTTAATAATTGCGGAATGATCCGATCATTAGCAACAATTTTAGCTGTATCGATTTAATACCTATATATAATTCAGTCGTATTTATTTCTCCAACATTTGAGATCCTCAGTCCCATGTCAATTATACATATCTCATACCAACTCAAATCGACTTTTCATATCACTGAGTTCTTCCGTATACGAATTTACTCCTTCATGAACTCGTTATTTCGTTTTTAGGGAAGACAATCAGAAGGAATAGATATTAGAATTTTCATCCTCTAAAAAGTCCCAGCTCAAACCTTCAAGTATAAGGTATAAACAATTGAAACCCTTTCCGTCAGAGCTATTTTGAATATTGCGTCACTGGAATTATACTATCCAAGCTTCTGGGAGTAAACCAGACAACACAGTATCAGTGAAATCAGTTTCTTTCAATTAATAATGTTTCAACTCATAAATATACCAACGACACATTGAAGTCATTCAAGTTACCATAAAATGAGATCCTTCTTGAAACAGAGAAGCTAACTCTTATACCCCATGAAGTGGGACATTTTCCAAAACTTGTAGTCGTTTCGATTAGGTGGATCAAACCCCAAATATAAAGCTTCTGAAGCGCTATAGCTTAGGTTCACAAATTGTGGGTTAAAATTAAGGTATAGTTGTACAATTTGACTTGAATTGTAAAACTGTACCTTAGTTTTAAATCACAATTTGTAAACGTCTGATGATGATAGAAATATCAAAACAGCTATCACGTTTTTTAATGATTCTTTTCCTCCTATTTCAGTGATATTCTTCACAAAATAGACCAATAGATCAAATATCACCTAGAAACAGCCGACTTAATATCCTTTTTGAAAAGCTTTATCCGAGTAAGTGTACTTTTACAAGTCAAGATATTGAATTCGCTATGCTTAAAATGAATGGACGTTAACCTAAATCTGAATTTGTCAATTTTATTCATAAACAAATCCAGACAAATATGATTACTACTTAATCATGCAAACTTGTTTGAGACTTAAATCAATATACTGATGTATAATTTTGAAGAAAATAATATCCTGTTTTGATTTCACATTAATTTCAACTATACATAATTGGTTTTATATACAAATACAATTAAACTATAAGTTTAGACTGGGGAGAACGGTTCATGATCTTCTATGGCACGTGTCATTAGCCTATGGGCATCAACAATGTCGATTTCTTGAATTCGGTTAGGGATTCGGCGACGTTTCATAATTTGAGTTTTATAGTAGAATTTTCTGGATCTGACTAAAAAATTATTTCGCCAGTTAGGTAACGGTCTGATATGAAGCGTTGAAATTTCACTGATTACTGTCCATTACAAATATTTGCAATAAGGGCAGCGCCAGGAACAGGTTCGATTTATGACTGGGAAACGACAACTCAATCTTACTTCGTCTGAACATTCCTGTATATTATCTTAAATGTAGGAGCCTTTCTTGCTCCTGAATTGGAATATATTTTATCATCCATGAGAACAATGACTTTATTTATGAATTGAACACGTATTATCATACAGCAGCATCTCAGATTTTTTCACTTGCTTACTTATATATTTCTGAGCCTCTTTTTAATTTCAAGTTACTTTTGGAAATTTTTACTCGTAGTCATGTGTCAGAAGTTATCTTGTACCTAACTTACATATTGACGTGCTCATATTATTTTTTGCATATTAAACTGACCTTCTTTCGTTAGATTTAGTTCAATCAATAAATTGTGCCAAATTACTTTCTGGACCCTGTAATTTCACGTCTAATCAACCATAAAATACTTATATGTAAATGAGTCTTATGAAACATTGTGATTAAAAGTGTTAACAGAAATAAAATTTCACTACAAACTTCGTCTATTTATAACGTTCTAATTCGAATATTATCTCAATTTATTAAATTATTTTTCGTATATAAGGCACCGACTGAATTTTTTCCAAACTTATTTCACGTACGTCAGCTTTTTTGACTGACAAAAAAGGTGATGTAGGTGTATTTCTTCAAGTAAGCTATCGATTTCTCTGACAACTGTAGGTGGATTTTCAAAATTCATTTCATTCGAAAGAGTATACTCCTTAGAGTAGTTTCATATTCATTAGAATATAATAATGAAATCCGAAGAAAATAGAGGAAAACCCTCATAGGTTTTTTTCTTCATATATTTTCAAAACCCGTTCAGTTATTTACATCATCTCTGATGGAAGGAGTTGAAGAATTATTCTTCAAACATTATAGACTCGTTTAGAACGCTAAATTTTTTTGTTCAAGTTTTATTCAGATGAACTCACAATCGAAGGTGCAATTCTCTATCGGCTAAAAGTTAGTTTTCATCCTAGAATGATATAACTGTTGAGGCCGGTTTAACTTTTTTCTTATTTCTGCTTGTTATTAACCAACTTTTGTCGTACTTTTTTACTAGAATATTGTGGGAGGCTTTTAGTTTTTTCTGTTCGAATTATTCAAACGCTTATATCATTGATAACATTGAAAAAGGTATTCCTGGAAGGTATCTTTCAAAAGTAAATTTCTGAATTTATAAGTTAGAATTCAATGATGTTGATCATTCAAATGACGAAATGAAAATTCTTGCGATCTTGGAATTAATTAATCACTATTAATTCCAATAAAGATATAACCTATGCATTAATTATGATATATAGGTGCAATCAGTTTCCTAATTTAGTCTGAAATATTTGAGGAATTACTGATATATTCAATTCTTGAAGATAAATGATAATTCGAAGCTTAATTTCGAAGACATGATAAAATCTTTCATGGACAAAAAATTCAAAGCAAAATTCCGGGAAAAGTAAGAGCATTGAAGTTAGGATAATATTTAGGAATTGTTAGTTATTTTTTACAAAATTTATAGTCAATACTACAGTGCTAATGATCAAACATGAAATATCTTGTTCAACGAGCTAATACTTCCAGATTGATATTTACGGAAATTCAGACCAATTAATACCGGTACTTCCATTTTCAATATAAAAATAGTTCTCCTTATTGGTAACGTTTTTACGTTGCCTTTTACGGCTTCAACAAGCCACGTTAAGTAACAAAGCTTGGCAATGCAAAGAGATTAGAAAATACCAATAAACTTACGGGTAGGTGTACGTAGTATTGCAATCCTCATCTGACGCCATGTTACGAGCAATAAAAAAATCACTAGTACTTATATTGTACAACCATCACTTCATATAAACTACTCAGTTTTGTTACATATTCAAATTTCACGAAAAAGGTAGACAGATTAAGAAATCATTGTTTGTTCACTTATTTGTCGAGCAAATAGTACTTTCAGTATTTACACAGTCAAATTTAAACACACTTAACCTTAGTTTGTTGGTTGTTCTAATGTAAATCTCCGATTTTTTAGGAAAAGTACTCAACACCGCGGTCACTCGGATACTCCTCCGCAAAATTACTGTCGAACTGCCTAATTAAAGGATAATCGATTATTCTTCGATCGGTCGGTACGATAGTCAAGTCGATCGGGTACCGCGAGTACGTCTGATCCGTGGTTCCGTCGGATACAGAGCAAAACATGCGCGGTGTTTACTCCAACTCAGGTGGGTGCATACTGAAATGAGTCCGTGTATCGCGAAGTACCTGGGTACTAACCTGGTGAGGTGCGGGTGTAGTTGCGAGTCAACGCGTGGCGTTTTCTTGTACTACCCACCACTGAGACGAAGACGGTACCATTTCTTCTGCGATTGAGGGAAATTAGTTATTGGGGTTCGCTACCGGATATGTAAAAGAGGTTTAGAATGATAATATCTTCAGGATATACTTCCTTGTCGAATATATTTAAATACTTTGTGTCTATTTATATGAAGGGATTTACCCTAACGAATTGCCCATATATCAGTTCCAGTAATTAAGTTGATTCCATGAAAACAATTCGAATCTACCACGTTCGCTAAATCTCAGCAAAGTTTTGCTTTGATTTAAGAAAATGGAATTTAAAAAGTTTTGAATTATTGCGTTATGCAAGAATGGAAATAACTACAAAAAAATATTTCTCACCAGTATTGTCTTCTCTTTGTGATTCTGTTCTTTACAGTTTTCAGTTGAATCGTTTCATTTGTAAAAATTCACTCAAGAAATAGAAATTATTTTATTTGTAGATGTGAAGATAGATGTTCAAGTGTTACACCCAGAATTTTCAATCAAAGACATCCAGACATAATTGTAAACCCAGTTACATCACATTACTTGTACAAAAATTTGATGTCACTGGGTGAGCACATTATCAGAAATATTGAGGCAATGGAGTCGTAGATGACACAGATTGAAGTATTGGGACAATTTACTGTATACTCTGCCACTGTTTTATTATATATGTGCTAAGCAACTCGTCTCTCTTATTGATCAATGCCGAAGGTGACTGAGCTCTTCAAGTTCCATCCCTATAAAATCCTTCATGTTAAATAATTAACCGAAGATGATTTAGATCTAAGAATTAGATCAAGTGAGAAGATGACAAAAACAACAAAACATTATACTAGGATTGCCTATGATTGACGTGGAATAGGGTGATAGCCTGCACGTCCTCCAGATTTAATGAGTTCAGACATCTCTCTTTGGGGACATCTAAAATCTATAGTTTATAAAAAACAACCTATGTTTATTGATATTTTGCGACAGCGTAGAACTTAGAAATGTGATAGAATCACACAAGAAACCTCTCTTCGCGAACGGAACCAGATTGAGACTCGTTTGTATGACTGCTGAAGCATTTGAACATTTGTAAGATTGAAAATTAATAAAACGTCCAACTATGAATGAAATAGGCATTACGGAAGTAGGCATGTGATACATAAATAAACTCAGGAGAATATGCCTCCTCCTCCTATCAATGATGTGTCACGAGAGACGGTGTTCCCATTCAAATTCCAAAAAGTTAGAGTGAGGGAAGATTGAAAGGGTAAGTTTGAACATTTTCATTTTAGAGTCAAGATGTTTACATGTATTTGAAATTTTTTGGCTCAATATTAGTTTTAACATTTTCAAAAATCAAATTTGACAATTATATATGTACTTCCAGTGTTAAAGGAAAACATTCAGGACTTTAATTCCTATCATACACAAAGAGGTAGTTGCAAAGAATGCGGCTTTGTGAATTCATGTGGCACAAACGAACGAAAATGATAATCTTGGCGTAATCATTTTATTGATCGATAAACACCTTCTATAGAATTTGTTTAAGAATTGACATAATTATTATTATAGGAATGATAATTTACTTCTGATGTAATAGAAGGGAGTTCATGAAGTTATTCAATTGATTTGATTTTTTGAATGCCGGTGTATTGCGCAGAATTCCTTCGATTCATAGTGGTTTTTTCTCCATTAATCGAGCATTTTTTGTTTCAGGAATAATATTAAGACGTGGTTCCAAGACACCCGATCAAACATATAAAATGATCGTGTGAAATTTTTATATTGAACTTTAGTATTTGGTTCATGATGATGACGTGTGGTAGATGATACGCTAGCTACACCTAGATCCTCTATTCAGAATTCCTAATGACGTCTCATCAATACCTCTGCTGATAGAGCAAAGCAAAAACATATCATCCTTCCAAGCCATTTATGGCATTTTATACCCTTAGGACAAAGCTGGAAGCGTGAATTTTCAGTAACTCCAAGAACATAATAAAACCATCAACAGCTGCAGTTCTTAAATTTCATCCAAGCCAAACTCACATAAAAACTCTGAAGTACTTCTAGCGGACGCACAAAATTTCAAATTTTGAAGCTATTATTTAGCTATTACAGGAAAAAACTGAAAGATTCTAAAGGTGATCCCCGCTAAAATAAATGATAGATTTTGACATGTTTCGAGACTCACTAAATAATTGGTAAAACCAGGTAAAATGGGCTTCAGCTGTTAATCGAATAGTTTTTATTTTTTTAGGACGAAAAGTTGAATCAGAATTGAGCTGATTATTTCTTATCATCTTAGAACTGAGTTATGCAGTTGTTATATGTTCTCGCCGACAAAAGTCGAAAATCAATTTATTACACGACTTAAACTGAAACAATTTTCTGTTCAAACTATTATTTCACATGAAAAAAATTATATTAACCCATTCGATTTCCATGTACGACACATACAGGGTGTTACATAATAGTATGCCACAATTTGAGGGGATGAATTTACGTGCCATTTTAAGAAAAAAAGTTCATATAAACAAAGGTCCGCAAAAGCAGCGTTACGGAGCTACAGGGTGTTAAAATTTCCGGAAAAAATTGGTTTTTTCTTCAAAACTCCTGTAGTTTTTGAGATATTCAGCCCAAAGTTGGAATGCAAGCTATTTTTTACAGCCTATATCATTACACGTTCTAAATTTTAACTTGAATATACAAAGTGTTTTCTTTTTTGGAGCAATGTCTTTATTTGCTCTTTCAAACTTTTTTGCAGTAAGCCACTGATCAGCGTAAAATCAATTTTCGTTCGTTCAATTTAAAAATTTTTTTGATACTTGTAATTTTTTCGTTTCTTCGACCGTTCTAGAGCAAAAAATCATTGAGCGATTGTATGTATTCGCTGAACTTATAGCACTTCTGATTAAAAAATGACTAGTAGGCTTTGATTTTCTTCATTCATTTATTTATTTTGACAGTTGCTGAAGTTGAACCAGTGTCTGCTCGAATTGTTCATTAAATTAACGATTAGTTAATTTTGAAGTTATTGCCGTAAGAAAAAAAGGCTAATTTCACTAACGCCGAATTGCCTGATATCCATTACATGTACGGTCTGGCTGACGGAAACAAAACAGAAGCTAGGCGATTATATCAGGTGCGCTTTCCGAATCGAGTAACACCAGGCAGGCGAACATTTTCAAATGTCCACAGAAGGTTGAGGGAAACTGGTACTTTTACAGCAAACAATCATTTAAAGGTGTAACTCAAACTATGAGAACTCCAGATATTGAGGAAGCAGTTTTGAATTGTATTGATTTGAATCCTCTTGTGAGTACAAGAGAAATTGTAAATCAGTTGAATATCTCTCATGTTCTAGATTGGAGGATTCTCCTCGACTTTTCAATCTACCCGTTTCATATTCAACGCGTCCAAACTGTACTTCCTCGAGATTTTCCTTCAAGACTGAATTTTTGCCGATGGTTTTAAGATAAAATTAGAGAAAAAGCTCATTTTGATAGTGAAATAACGTTCACAGACGAAGCTAACTTCTCGAGATCTGCTATCACAAATTTTCACAATAATCATTATTGGGCTGAGGAAAACCCCGTTTTAATTGAACAATCACATCATAAAGAACAAATCTCACTAAATGTCTGGGTCGGAATAATTGAAAATTATTTGATTGGGCCATTTTTTTGCCTAACAGACTAAACGGTCCCGCTTATCGGCAATTTTTTGAGGAGAATTTACCTTTATTGCTAGACGATGTGCCACTTTTGGTGAGAAACATAATGCGGTTCATGCATGACGGGGCACCAGCACATTTTAGTGGAGAAGCTAGGGAATTCTTGAATAATACATTCAACAACAGGATGGATAGATCGGGGTAGGCCAGAACCATGACTTCCTATGTCCCTATACTTGAATAGTTTAGCCTTTTTCTTATGGGGATATCTCAAAAGTTTGGTTTATACCACTCCAGTGAACACTGTAGAAGAATTGAGAAATCAAATAATAACCTCTTGTGGCACGATAGAATATACTCCAAGAATATTTCAAAGAGGGCGTGATAATATGCGAAGGACAGAGGTCTGTATTCTTGCAGGTGGAGGACACTTAATTTAGTATAAGTTGAGTCTCAGAAGACGTGCTGTCAAAATAAAAGCAAATTTTTGGCATACCTATTCTATAATTTTTTTTATTTAGCGAATAACATACAATTCAAACAATTCAAATTCAATAATTTTTCACTCGAAAACGGTTGGAGATTCGAAAAAATTACGAGTGTCAAAAAAGTTTCTAACTTGAACGAAGATGACGAAAATTGATTGTACGCTGATTAGTGGCGTACTGCAAAAAAGTTTGAAATTGCAAAAGGGGACATGGCCTCGGAATAGAAAACACCTTGTGAATTTCGATTTGGGCAGAATATCTCAAAAACTGCAGGAGTTTTTAAGAAAAAACCAATTTCTTCCGGAAATTTCAACACTCTGTAGCTCCCTAAAGAAGCTTTTTATATAATTTTTTTTAATTGCACGTAGATTTACCCCCTCTAGTTGTGACATACTATTATGTAACATATGTATACTCGTCAAATATCAGCAGAAACTCAAAGGAAGATCGAATGAATTTCAGAAAATTTCAATTTGCAAATATTTAGCTGCTCATAAATATTTCGTATAAATATTTGGTAAAATTGAGAAAGACTTGCTCCTCACAACTTACAAATTGGCTGATTAATGATGGCAATGAGGACTAAATCATATATCTATAACCTATTCTCATTCGATTATTTGTATTCGAAATAATATCAAAATTTTGAGAGTTAAGTTACAGGCTGCTAAAATCTACTACATTTTTGAGAGAAATGCAAAGTGTTTGGCAAGTTTGAAAACCATTAGATCATTCGATTAAATTTCTCTTATTTTATTTCAACCAGAATATACCACTTCCATTATTGAAATCAGAAGGATTCTAGAGATTATGTGGTCGAAGACTTCAATTTTGTGGGAAATTAAGTTTCAAACCTTTTCGAGGCGATTTTGGATATCATTTTGAGTAGAACATATAAAAACCACGATATTTCGTGCTTCGATGTAAATAAATAATTAATTCTGATATGAATATTGATCGAGTAAAGCTATGAGCAGCTAAATATTTTTTGTTCGAAATATTCGAAATTCATTCTTTGAGTCTTTTGTGGTTTTTTTTTCACGGTAATTTATATCCTACATTGAAATCAATTGGTTCTTATTTTGTTTTAAATATATTTAGATAATTTTGTGTAATATCTGTTTCCTAGAAGAGGTTGATTTACGAACAGATCGCGATACTAGTTTTTTTTTTAATTTACGTAAACGAGAGCATACTTTTCTTATTTTCAAATCAATAAGACGCTGAATGTCTCGGAAGGCCGATCATCTAGAGAATACATTATTGCTTACGTTGCGTTAAAAATTGTGTTTCAGAGATATGGTGTATTTTTGACAATTCGATTTAATTTCTATCAGAACATTACAGCATTATTCTGTGTTTGAATATTTAGAAATAATCAATTCCACTGTGACTCACAATTCTCTACTCGAAAAAAAAAATGGAGAATCTGCATCTTCTACAGTTTTCAATCAAAAATGAAAATTCGTTCACGGGGATGCAGACAAAGATAATACCTTTCTTTGGAGGTATCACTCGACCCATCTACCCTCTTCCAAATTTTCAAGGGTGGTCACCCCTGCTCTAGAGGTAGAAATTCGAGATGAGGATGGTACTTGATGATGACTGTCATTGATCAGCATGAATCCGTTCCATTTTACCACACTGAAACTTGAATAGTCTCAGGGAAATAGTCTTCCCTATCTTCAGTTGCTCACCCTGTACCTTTTACAGTTTTAAATTAAAAATGGAAATTTGTTCAAGAAAATGAAGACAAAGATACCATCTATCTTTTGAGGTATCACCCGACCGATCTTCCCCATTCAAAATGTTCAAGGATTGCAACTCCCGCTTAGGGGGTTGATATTTCAGGCATGTATTTTACCCCAAAAGATGTCCCCTTGAAACAAAAATTGACCTGTTTTGCGTTTTGATCAGAATTGAATATCTTGGTAGATATATATATATATATATATATATATATATATATATATATATATATATATATATATATATATATATATATATATATATATATATATATATATATATATGCAATAAAATTACTGGAATTGAATGAAAGAAATGTACTATATAAAATTATATCATTCAACGTTTGACAAACTGTATATTTGTAATTCTCATCACAGATCCACAGATCGACTAAATAGATCAAATGTATCATTTCATGCTGAACTCGAATTCCCTATTCGGTATTGTATAAAGGGTTATTTAGTTGAAGAAGCACGCCCTAAAATTTGTGAGAAATTAAATAAACCAACTGTTTTGTTTTTGAATGAATATTCAAGTGGAATATTATATAAGATGTAAATAATTCCTTCTTACAAATCAGTTTTGAATTGATTACTCATTTGTCATTTTGTTTATGCTTTACTCAAACGAGTCGAGAAACGTTTCGAAACGACATGAATTCTATCCAATCCTAACCGCAATTAAAAATCTTATACCTCCGGAGATAGAAAATATCATCAAGCATGTAAGAAATGACCAAAATTCGATGATAAGGATGGTACTCAAACATTCTAAGCTCAATGAGGATGATTCTTAAAAAGCAGCAATAACATTTACTTTAAGTAATGAAAAATTCGAGCAATTCCCTCGATATATTGCAGTTGAATCTGAAGATGTAATACCAGATCTTAAAATCATTTGCATTTACCAATTGAACTTCTACTAAATACAGGATAGGGACGAGAAAATTTCGACACTTACACGTAACAAGTTGTGCGAAGCGTATTTTGACTTTTTTGACGGAGCACCATGCTTATAATGCTTCATACTTTATCTCATCAATAAATTATAACTAAGCAAATGTAGACAAATGATGAAACAACAAGATGATACATAGTGTAACTGACAACCGATCGATTTCGAGCAGCCAAATTGACAACAGAGGTATTTAAGAGTTGATTGCCCTAGTATTCTCAAGAAAAATAAATACAAATCTTTTTCAATTTTTGCAGCCAGGAGATATCCAATGTCGACTCGATGTATACAAGTGGTTTCTGCAAAAATCTATAGAAAATCCGCCGTTTCTCCGAGAAATAAGTAGGACTGATGAAGTTCACATCAGTAGTGATGGAATATTCAATTGTCAAATTGGTGGTCGGATGTAAACCAAGATCACCATATTAACATTCAACGTAAAGGACGATATGGGTTTATCGTATGACGAGTATTGAAAGATAATAGCGTATTAGTGTATTATATCATGAAATTATAAGAAATAACACGATCTATAGATCTTTTGATGAACTGTCTCTTGCAGGATGGAGCTGCTCCCAAAATTTGGTTGTTTCTGATTCACTTGTCTTAAATTTTGGCTATAATTGTATTGGCGCTAGGCGACCCGTAAGATGGCCGGCCTCTTCCTCGGATTTGTTGCCATTGGATTTTTTTCCTTTGGAGATGTATCAAAGATCTAGTATAAAAAGAGCTATTCGAAATATTGAAGAGCAAAAGCAAATTTTCAGACATTGTCTGAAACCGAAATTCGGTTACGAATATTCAAATTTCCAATGCGTGTTCAATTATTCTCAAGCGTTGTGAATTATGCATACAAAATAATGGCAATACATTTAAATAACTATATTGATTGTTTTCCATCAAATTTCATTCCATACAGAAGAATATCGCGTCAGTTTTCTATTTTAAGCAAACGATTGTACGTTTCTTTTCAAAATGTTCGTACGTAAATGATCGTTTCTTCATTAAAAACTATACTATATTCATACAAACACTTGATTAAAAATCTTGAATGATTCACCTGAATCATCATTGAAAGAATTAATTTTTGTTATAACTTCAGCTATTTCAGTTATTCTTTGCATATTCTGTGAATAGACATAGAGTTATTAGATGAAATCGCGTATGATATGTTTTTGAGAAGGAAATAAAACTTTATTGAAATGAATCAAAGTATCCTTTGGGTCATATTCAAAAAAACGCTAATTTGCATTATAACTCATACCGTTGAAGAAAGAAAAATTCCGCACGTAGTTCGATTCTACGTAAAATAGTGCCATTTGAATTTTGGAGGCTTTTACTTGGTAAAATTCAATTATCAATAATAAAAAACAAGTACTGTGTTTTAAGGAATTTTACTTAATAATTGCGTTTCGTAACGCGTTTCACTATACCGTAGCATCTTCAGACGTACACTCATTCGTCTGAAGAAGCTACGGTGTAGTGAAACGCGTTACGAATCACAATTATTAAGTAAAATTCCTTAAAACACAGTACTCGTTTTTTATTATTAAAAAAGTGCCTGTAGAATAACCATTTTTACAAAGCTTCAAAAACAATCGAATTTGGACTGAATCCGAAAATTTTCAAATAACAAGAAAACGAAAGAAACTAGCTTGAATCTGTTCGTGTTCCTCAACGAAAAAGAAGACGAGGAAGGGAGGAAGGTATTTTTCTGTATTCGCAATATTTCACATAGCTTCAGTATGAAATCGTCGAAATCTGTCCACCATGAACATTTGAAGTAGATCAAGAGCGTTCTTAAGATTATACCATCAAAACTCATATTTAAGAAAATAGTACAAATTTAAATTCTCACCTCCTAACCATTCGCGACGAAAAGAGTCGTCGGGGCAGCGTTGCTTCGTGGATTGGCAGCCTGTCTATGATTGTATATATTCAGAATTCCTATTTAGTGATATTTAATTTATCACATCACTCAATCAAGCTTTAAAAATAGCTTTTGATACTTGTGCAGATAGATTAGGTGAAATTCATTTAAATTGGGTAATTGATTAAGATTAAATTGTACAATTTTGTTTATCTGCATAGTACTTCGAAATTCAATGTTCAAATTTAAGCTTCATAGTTTCAATATGTTATTCGTTTTCTTTAAAGAAAAACATTTTCAACCGATAGGATATCACTTAGATATCTCGTAATCAGAATTCCAAGCCGTTCGAACGTCTCTAATTATCATCAGTTTCACGTAACAGAAAAAAAGTGAAAATCCGATGGATTGCACAAAAACAAGGTTGAACAATTCCAATTACGAAGAAAATGTCATTAAAGTAATAAAAGTGACAAAACGCGCGCGTGTACGTTTTCACTTTTGGCGAAAAATTAACGAAGCGAAGTGAATTAATCTAACTCGCTGTTAAATTTGGCGTTACGTTGACTAGAGAGACTTGGAGACAGCGTTCTTGCGCCCCAATAACTTGGAAGATGCGTCTATAATAGTCTGAGGGTCTGTGAAAGTTTACCGGTGTTTACACGTGGAAATTGACGAGATGATCTGTAATTTTCAACAGTCACACATGTGTCGTTAGGGAAAGAGAAAACAAAAGAAGTGCGTTTTAGCAGTGCTCCAATAACAATTTATACTTACCCATAGTAACTCTTATCCGCGGCCTCTTACGCATAGACTATTATTATTAACTGATTCAAAATAACCCTTGAGAGCTACATGGTGTCTCATTTTCGTAGGTATTACTGCGTTTTTCGGTGGAATGATTCTATTTCGCAATAACTTTTTTTATGAAACTCGACTATTGTGCAATATACGAGATGTTAAAAATGTAGCGATATTTGGTATTCATTGATGAATCGAATTTTGATATTAGGTAATAGCAAAATAATTGTAAGGATACATTAAATTATGATATGTAAAAAATAGCGAAGATAAAAAAAACCTGATGCTTCTTCTTGCAGACAAAAAAATTGAAGAAAATTCAGTTCGTCTTGAAATAATATCCATATTAATGTGCGACACAATGAATTTTAAGGAGACCATATAAATAAATATGACCGCCTCGCGACTGAAGTTCTGAAGAAATTCTTGAACAGTACTAGATTTATCTAAGAGTAAAACATTGGAGCATTCTTTAGGTATCAGTTTCACATGATTTTGAGCCAGTTCTAGTCGAGCTGCACAATATTCCCTTGTTAATAGTGAATACTTCCAGGTTTCCTGGAGTGAAGACATGGAACCTATTGCCGTTTGTCCTTTTAGAAATATTCAGGAAATACGATTGGTTCAGCTGATTACTTAAGTCATCGCTCGTGGAACTCCAGCCGGCGATTTGTTGAAAAAATTTGTTGAGCTGCAACTGTTGCAACATGACTTTTACCGACATACCGTTCCCTGTCACTCTTTGTGTATCTAGATCTCTACATCGGGTCATCAATCGCAACATAACGCTTTGACTAGTGTCCATTGATTGTGCAACTTCTGTCTGTATTGCCCCACCCTTGGCCATATCATCTACTCATCAACAGTTAAATAATGCTTCTACATAGTTATTACTACTAAAAAATTAAATGGAAGATCAAATTTCTATCTTGAACTAGGAGACCCGGTGAACTCTGTTCCGCCAATAAATAAGCAAATTTTGGAATTTATAAATTTTTTTTCATTAAAAAAAATACAAAAAAAAATTGAGTACCTACATTAATCATTCATTATTATTTCTGTATTTTAGTACATAGGTTGCTTTTCACTTAAGTACCTTGTGATACACGACATTTTTTGTTTTATTATCAGGCGCAAAAACAAACAACGCAGATGGTCTTCCGACCCGTGAACATGCCAGATATACCAGATATAATTGACCATGGGAAAATCAATTTATGTTCTAGATTCAAACCTTTGAAGGATTGGCCTAGTGATTTGTTGATGGTCATGGTAAATGCAACGCGTACCGTTGCACAGTTTTGGTTGGTTAATGTTTCGAAGCATGATTACTACGGAGCCAACCTTTAAGCATAAATTGTGCGGTGGTAAACCAGGCACATCCAAGGAGTTTGGAAATTCAATTGGATAGTTGGTGGCTTCATCTTCATTTGTGACGTAGTCAATAGATTTGAATGAATGCATTGTTCCAATGATCTCATTTTGAATTATGTAGTTCAGGTCATCTACACCTTTATTCTTAGCCACTAAAATTGCTCGCTCACTCAATCATTAATTATTTTGTTGTTAGAAATAATGTTTGGAAATACATTGTTGATAAGTTCGTCTTTTGATGAGACAAAATTACAGAAATTATTTGGAAATGATATCAATCCGCTCGATTCATCGGCAGGTACATGACCATTACCGATAGTCAGCAATTGCTCCGAGAAATCTCGAAACTCTCATGTTTGTTGTCAGCTGCAGTTTCCTCATATAGCGCCAGAGATTCGGCGATTTGAGGCTTACGTTTAATTCGTCGGCAGCCGTAGATCTTTGAATTACTGGCAGTGTTTGGCGGAAATCGTCAGAGAGTAAAATCATTGCTCCTCTAAAACATCTCAAGTAATTGCGTAGATCTGTCAATGTTCGGTTAAGTGCTTCTAATGCATGTTTATGTGCCATTGTGCATTTGTCCCAGATGATGATTTTCGATGCCGATAAAAGTTTGGCCATTGCTGAGTGTTTTGCAATATTACACGTTGGTTCCTCAATAGTTTGAAGATTTAATTTTAATGCTGAATGAGCAGTACGGCATCCTTCTAACATTATGGCTGCTATTCCAGAAGAAGCAACTGCAACCGCTATGGTGGATCTCGCACGAACAGTGGCTAAAACTACTGACATGTGGAATGTCTTAACAGTTCCACCAGGGGCATTTAGGAAATATAAACCACCATTTTCATCATCGATTGCCTTCATTAAAATATCATTAACTTCCTTTTTTTCTTTTTTTTTATTTGTCGTTTTATAGTTCACTTCACTTCTTTAATATTGATTTCTTCTTTTACTTCTTCAAATCGTCATCCATACGTCCAAGTCATACGGGAACACTGTCGAACGGCATAAACTGTTTCCTATGTCCGTCTCCTGGCTCTAAGCTACCTACCCACCAATTTTCGGCCATATCTGTACAGCCGTTTTTGAGTTATAAATAGTGTAACTAACACGACTTTCTTTTATATATATAAATAATTAAATCATAAGTAATGCAGCTCTAGAGTTGGGTGAAAATAGAAAAGCAATTGGACCAGAAAACGTTCCAATGGAGGTCCTAAAATTTATAAATGAAGAGAACATAGACCTCATTGTCGAACTTTTCAATACCATGTACGGACAGAGGCATACTTCCCAATGATTGGCTGAAGTCAACCGTTGTACCCATCCCTAAAAAACAATATCCTAAACAATGCAAAGACTACAGGTTGATAATTATTAGGAGTCACTTGCTGAAAACAGTCCTGCGAATAATCCACTCCCGCATCAGGAACAAATGTGAACATGACTTAGACGATAGCCAATTTGGCTTCAGGATTGGGTTGGAAACACGGAGACGTACGTCTCCGTGTTTCCAGAAATGTTTGTTTGCAGAAATGTCGCTAACAGAGAAAAGACGTATTCGCATGCTTTGTCGACTATGAAAAAGCATTCGACAGAGTACGACACCAAGATCTCATTGAAATGCTACAGAGAACTGGATCTGACACCAAGGACATCAGAATAATAAAAAATTCATATTGGAACCAAAAAGCCAATATTAGAATAGTAGATAGACTCTCGAGGGATATGAACTTTACCAGAGGAGTTCACCAGGGGTGTGTACTTTCACCCTTACTTTCCAATCTATATGCAGACCAGATTTTCAAGGAAGCCATAGAAGAAACTGAAATAGAAGTTAAAGTAAACGGAACACCAATCTGACACCATAAAATATGATACGGTTTTACTAGCTGAAAATATAGAGGACCTCCAAGAACTACTGAACAAGATCAACAGCATCAGCCAGAAAATGGGTATAAATATAATTGTTAACAAAACCAAATTTGTATTCAGCAAACAAAGTCATAATGAAGCAAAATTACAACTGAACGGCAAACGAATTGAGCGCGTGAGATAACTTAAATATCTGGAAGCTTATATAACAGAAGAGGTAAATCCACATATAGAAATGAAGTGCAGAATCTAAAGTTCAACACATTGAATAAATTGGAGGCTTTTGAAACTTGGGCTCATAAGAGAATGCTCAGAATACCGTGGACAGCAAGAAAACTACCACAGAAGTCCTTAGAAGAGCAGGATGTGACCGTGAGCTGTTAACAAATATCAAATGTAAGAAGATTGGCTACCTTGGACACATATTACGTGGATCTAAGTACAAACTACTACAGCTGATGATGAAAGGAATGATAGAGGGACGTAGAGGAGTCGGCAGAAAACATATTACCTGGCTTAAGAACATCCGAGATTGGACGGGAATACGACGGGCTGAATAACTATTCAGAGAAGCGAAAGATCGGAATGCCTTTACAGAAGTGGTTGCTAACGTCAGGGAGACCAGACACAGCACATGAAAAAAGCAGAAGAAGTTACCAACAAGTATGAAGAAAACCTTTCCTTCTCAAAGCAAATTTAACATAAGAACGAACAGGGTTGAGGAGTTTTTATGCATATCTAGTGTAGAGGACAATATAATACACTACTCCTGTAACTCGAATATTTGTTTTCTGGAAAATGCGACTCATATGTACTTGGACGGTAGATTTGATTATTCTCCTAGTTACATTTGCCAATTTTTCACGATTCATGGCTTTTCCTACGGATATTACGTACTAATATAATGAGCAGGCAGACGCATTTAAAAAAATTTTCATGATAATAGACAAATACAGAAACAAGTCATAATTATAATATAAGCTGCCACTTCAATATTGTATATTTTTTATTTGATTGCCAATTTTTATATCTAGCATTATCAATAAATCTGTATATTATTTCAAATTGTGCATTCATTTAACAATCAAAATCTATATATGGGATTAAAAGGTCCTAAAATCTTCAGGATCAAATTCAACAATGAATTTTTGACCCCCGTTATCCGGGGGGGAATATACAAGTCCTCAACATTCCGCTGAATTAGATAATGTTTTCTACATTTATAACGTCAAATCTGCTTTTGGGAATATGAATAATTAGTCATTTTATGCGTTGTCACATGTATATAAAGGAAAGTTTTAAATAACGAAATGCATAAATTGATAGAAAAATTCTTTCATAGCATGTTTTATGTCTTCATTCTCAAAATCTGAGAAATATTTTAAATTTCATCAGTGTTTATCGTGAAAAATGGAAATATTTTATGCGACTACAGGGCGCCTTAAATTTCCATTTAATCAATAATTAATCTCAGATCATAAAGATAATTTTCGTGTTTGCACTGTACTTTCTCCGTACTATCTTCCAAGTTAATCCAAAATGGCTCCCTTCACCAATTTCAGACCGAGTTATAAGATTTCTTGTTTAAACACTTTATGACGCTATTATCCTAGGAATTGAGAGTCGAAGATTCTATCAGGTTTATACACAGATCTCACAACGCTTCGACAAACATTGAGGATTGGATGACATATTGATCTATCTTTGTTTATCGCTCAAAATCTTGGAGACGATAATAAGCTTATCGATTTAGGTCGTCTATTGCAAAATTATGTTTATTTTTACCTGTTAACCCAGTTGCGGGTTCCGAATTCGTGTTAAGCTATTTAACCCGCACGCGTTCAATGAAAATGATTCATGTGGATTTCCATTATCTCAAATGCTTCATTTTTCGTTTGTAACAGTACTTTCGAGTCGTTGCAATTGCATGTATTTAATGAAAATTCAAGGCCTTGTAACTGCCACTCTCAACGCTACAGCGATGTGTTATTTATATTCTTATAATCTAGAAGATTTTTCAAAGTAAACACTTGTATGAATGCATTCTTCAAGATTATTCACAAAATACGATCAAAGTAGATAGAATTGAACTTGATCAGGAGATGAAATCTGTATGTAAAGTGTAAATAAAATCCTAATTCAATTAGGGGGAAAGGCAAGTATACTTAGTACTTAATACATCGCTATATAGTAAACGGCAAAAACACGGAATAAACTCAATAACTACCAAACAATTGATTTCTGAGGGCATCACAGAAAGATGTCGATTTTTATTCGAATCGAATCATCTTTCTGCATAATGCACTTGTTTATAATATCAATCCTCACTGCAGGGGCGCTTCAATTTTCTAGAGATAACAGATCGGGTGGAACCTTAATGAAAAGCTGCTTTGAGTGGCTATATTAGGAATTTTTGACTTCTAATACATTGTGATGCAGATAAAAGGAGAATTAAATAAATGAGCAATTGACGAAAAAACATTAAGCTTAAGTTTTACAAAATATAATGAATAAAAATATGCTAGAAATGTATTTCGGGTTTTATCTTTTTTTGAAGAATTAAGAGGAAATTGATATATTACAATATCATTTATACCTAACAAAGAGATGGAGAAGTGGGGACGAACGGAAATCAACCTGGTCGTTAGTTATCGATAGATTATATTTGTGAGCTGATGAAATTTCTACGAATTGCAATGAATTTAATCTCTTGGTTTAGTCACCTGAATGTAAAATTTGTGTTTTTGTGAAATTATTTTCGTGTGTACAACATTCTGAAAAACAAGTTATCTATAAATGGTTCGTTTATCACTTGGCAAAGGTTTCACAAATATCTATTAAAAATATTGGACATATGTTTCGGGTTGTTAGCCCATTATCAAGAGTAATACAATACTAAATTCAAAATGAGTGATTTCACTTATGTATAACGGCATTCACGACAGGAGGTAAATTGAAGTCTAGTTGGTTGTTGCAAATTGGCAGGTTTTTCCTATGAGCTGAAGTAATTTCAATAATCCCCAAGATGTCCATCCTATTCCCTTTATTACCTGGATGCATGAGTTCAATATTCTCGAAATCTATGAAATGATTCTTGTTGATGTAGTGGTCCGAAAAAACCCGAAGAATTTTTAATTTGGAGAATAGATCTTTTATGTTCTTCAACTCTCTTCTCGAAGCATCTTCCGGATTGGCCAATATAGAATGTCTCTATGCACTTCGCTTTTCTCTAATAATTTTGTTTTATCTTTATTATTAACAAACAATGAACCCAAATTCTTTTTATTAGTGCTGATGGTGTTAATATAATTTCTGTGTAACCTGTTACATATCTTGTTGCTAATATTAGGAATATAGTTAATTGGAAATTTTCTGTTAGATTTCTTAGTATGCAACGGATAAATGCTCTGCAACAAAAGTTTATGTCGTTTTTGTCTTATTAAGGTATTAATTAAGTTCGGTTCATAGCCGTTTTTCTCAGCGATTAATTTTGAAACTTGAACTCCATTCTCAAAATCGACAGCTGACAAAGGAATAGAAAGCAGTCTGTGCACAAACGAATGAAAAGCACTCAATTCGATACTGTGGGATTGGGAACTACTGTTATGAATCAGGGTATCCGAATAGGTTGGTTTTCTGTATATTTTAAAGGCGAGTGAGTCATGAGCCCTACTAATCGATAAGTTCAAGAAGTTCAAAGATTTTTTATTATTTTCATTCTCCATTATAAATTTAATCGATTGATGAAAAGAATTTAAAAACTGTAAGAAACTATTGAGTTGTAGTTGTCTGTCTGTGCCAATCCAAATACAGAAGATATCATCTACATATCTTATCCATGAAAACACATTATTGATTAGGATGTTGGGACAACTGAAAATTCTTTTTCTAAATTTGTCATAAATATTTCACTAAATAACGAGGACAGTGGAGAGCCCATAGGTAAACCATCTAATTGTTGATATATTTTATTATAGAGCTTGAAATAACTTTGTTCGAGACATAGGTTTACAGCTGACATCGTTTCTTCTATATGAGGGGGGTTTAATGTACTATTGGATTGAAGTTGTTGATTAATTGTAGTTTTGCCATCACGGCAGGATGTAGACGGATATAGATTAATTATATCGAAGGATACTAATTTAGCATTTATCGGAATTTTTAGAGATCTCAAGTGATTGGTTAATTCTATAGAGTTTTGTATTGAGTAGATTGGATTGTGTTGTATCAAATTTGGAAGTATGTTGTTCAAATATTTACATAATTTAGTAGCTGAAGCCCTTACATATGAAACAATAGGTCTCATGGGACAATCTACCTTATTAATTTTGGGCAATGAATATAAAATTGAAGCTTTTGGATTCATAAAAGTCAATTTCAACCCATCTTTTTCCGATAAAAGCCACAATTAATCAACAACTTCAATCCAGTAGTACAAAAGCCTCACTCATATGGAAGAAACGATGTTAGCTGTGAACATATGTCTCCAACAAAGTTATTTCAAGTTCAATAAAAAAATATATCAATAATTAGATGGTTTACCTATAGGCTCTCCATTGTCTCCGTTATTAAGTGAAATATTTATGACAATTCCACTCATGTGTCAAAAAGCACGTTTAAGAACACATAAATTCGAGTTCGATATCGGATAAACTGCATAGAAATAGCAAGGAATGTAGGATATTAGTGGATAAATTTTCCCATAGAGAATCCTTGCGTTTCCACAGCAACGCAACATTCACAACAAATAGCACGGGTTTAAAACTGTCAAGAACAGCCATTTTAGTATCTGTTGTGAAGTTTCTGCCGATATAAATTAAAATGTTTCGTTTTAGAAACACCAGTGAAGCAGAAATAAATAGTTCTATACAGAATTATATCCCCGAAAATACAAGAAAAACGCACAGCTCGATTTGGAATCAATTCAGTGTATTCTGCAAGGAACGAAAGTTCGATTTGGATAAACAGCATTCTATTGAAGAAATGGCAGAAATTCCTATGAATTGGGGTTTCAGTATGAAACAAATGAATGGACAAGATTACAAAGAATATGTTATCAAAACAATGTGCTACACAACTGCGAAAATGATGCAGAATAAGTATTTCGAAAAATTCAACATGAGTTTCGAACCCTTTACCGATTCAGTATTTAGGAAGGCACGTGAAGCTCGCAATTCTAAGAGGAAGATGTTACAAGGGGATGTGGAAAAGCGCAAGGAAAGTTCCGTTGCATTAACAAGAACTGAAATTGATAGCATGGCTCTGTACTGGGACGAAAATGCCCCGATAGGTTTGTTGAAAAATTTTTTTCATATTGTTGCTTATGAATTAGCATGGCGTGTCGATGAAGCCGTAACTTGCAAGGTACACACACATTCAATAACGGAGAAGTGACTGGTCGTATTGAATATAACCCAGTGTTCTCGAAAACTTGCCAAGGCGGCTCAAAAAAATGTTGTGATAGTAAATGGCTAGTAAAAAATAAGGAAAACCCAGATTTATGTCCTGTGAGGTTGTTTCATAGGATATTGTCGAAAAGACCCCATCATATTACAAGTGATAGTTTATTTCTGTCTCCCAATCAATTTTGGAAAAACAGTACTTCTAAGGTTTGATACAAAAATATGCCTTTGGGAATAAATGAAATATCCAAATGGACAAAAATTTCAGCAGAGAAAGTTGGACTGAATACGAAAAAAAAAGATCACAAATCATTCTCATAGATCCAGTACTGTTTCGAACCTATCTGAGGCAGGTGTCAGTGAACAAGAAATGATCAAACTAACCGGACACTCTACGGCAAGCTCTATTCAGCCCTACCTGCAACTGAACAATGAGGATCATTTGAATCTTGTTTCAAGGGAAGTTAAGTTGATAGATCAGACGTTGAAAACTAATTTTTCCAGTAATCCATCAGCACTTAGGAATGCTTGCGAAGAAGCGAAAAGTAAATAGTACTCTAAGAAACTGAAATAACGATAATGAAAATGATAAAATTTTTCTCCAGCACTAAGGAATGCTTGAAAACAATCTAAATTGAAATAGCAGTCATAGAAAGTAAAATAAAACCAATAATGAAAAATGTTATGTCCCTGAAAACTTGTTGATACCGGATATTTCCACACTGGCGGGAATTACTGCATGAAATCTACAATTCATACTCAAAATCAATGACCGTATAGCTTTCTGATCCATTTCGTTCTAAATTTCGATCAGTCTGTTCCGAACCTCACTCACGGTAGCTGGCTTATTAATATCCTATTGAGAATGATCTGAAAATGTTCGATGGGGTTGAGGTCTGGACTTTGTGCAGGCCATTCCATCGAAATGATTTCATGATCTTCAAGGTAGTTTCTAACGATATGAGCTTATTGTGGTCGGACGTTATTATGCATAAACATTCTATCCATGTTTGCCGCAAAATATCTGCAATGTACCTATACGCATTCAGGGTTCCATTATTTACAACGACTAGATCAGTGCTGGCGTTTAAAGAAATTCCTCCCCACGCCATCATTGAACCTCCACTAAATCCATAGGTAAGTAAGAAGTTGAATTGGGTATATCTCTCATATCGACCTATGTTCACTAAAATCGTCGATCGCAATGATAAAATAAAATCTCAGCTAATCTGTAAACAAAACTCTCTCCCATTAAATTCTTACCAATTGGGCTCTTAGATGTGCTGCGTCTAGCAGTATTGAACTGTTGTTTGGTGTCAGGAAATTCTTAAAGAACGGTTATGGTCAGCCGTTGTTGCTCTAGGTCGTCCTTTTATGACTACCAGTCTTCCTGTACTTGCAGATCCTTCTGGAAATAGTTAAATGGGATACCCCTAGCCTTTTGCTTATTCTTGTATAAATCCAACCTAGGTCAGCACGACTTCAGCACATTCTGCCAGGGTCAAATTTCGTGATACGCGTTTCATTATAACCAAAAATAAAAATTTTTGAGGAGAACAAATAATACTCGAAAAAAGGATCAACAACTGCTGTTATCAATATGTGGTGGTTTCTAGCGAAATTTCAAATTATTTCTCATGGGAGGTTCATGTGAGCCAAAACAAACATTAAATTTTGTTTATATTCGGACATATCTGAAAAAATGTGTTGATGCTAAGTTGCCTACTAAAAAATAAATTTAAAAAATTTGAATTGTGCATTACTTTCACGACGCAGCTCATTTCGCTGGGACCACAGCCGGTTTCGCCGAACACAACCGTGTTTGGCCGAACGTATTGGATGGGTGCATTCGGTCGTACACGACCGAACTGATTTTGTCCTGACGACGATTTCAATAGTCGGTAGATGTGAATCCGCCATTATCAATTCGTATGTTCATATTTTCGAAAACAAACGTTTCAAACAAGTTGTTCGTTTCTTAATATAATTGTAATTGAAATAAATCTACAATAAAATGAAGCATTCTAACATTAATATAATAATCACAGAATAAAATTATTTCGAGTTGTAATTAATTCAATTAACATCAGAATATTCCATCTAAAATTTCCATTAGTGTCCAGCATTGTTGTCTATAAAATAAAAGTGAAGGCCGATACGTACATATATATTCACAATGATTTTATCCTCATGGATTTCATAAACATAGTTATCCTCATATGATTACATGTCTGAAAAGTTATGTGAAATTAAGCAAATTTTTTTATCATTTGGTACATCATTCAACCAGTTCAATTCAGATGTTTGCATTTTTTTACACTCATGTGTAGCAGAAACAATTCATTTTGATTAAAATTAAGTTTTTTTTCAGGTTTTCGTACAATAAAGACAGAAAATCGTTCTCTCTGAAATATTTCAATTGAGGTATCCTATTAAAACTTTGGCAAACATCATTAAGGTGTTGAGCTGTTGCGATGCTTAAGACTGGGCACAACCGACAAAAGTTGCACAAACGAGCGGCGCTGGTCAAAGCCTTATTTCACAATTGATCAGCCAGTGTATAGAAACAGGCAATGTAAGAGAAGAGCTTGCAAGAAAACATCGTGTACCGACAGTTCATAGAACCGCTTTCTTCAACAGTCCAAACTCATATGAAATAGGAACCTGAACTGATCCATTCTTCTATTCTCTGCTGAATCTTGGTTTGGACTGCACTCAGATTCTAAGCGAGTACGATGATGAGATAATGTTCAGAGGATTAGACAAGTACAGAGCTACCGAGGAGGTGTTGATAATTAAACAACATTTCTCCATTATATCGGGAGTTTAATATGAAAATCGCCCCAAGATATACCTTCTACAAGTTATATATATATATATATATATATATATATATATATATATATATATATATATATATATATATATATATATATATATATATTCTTTTGAAAGGAGAGTATTTACAAAAATTTGAATAATTGTATTTACAATAAATGCTTGTATCTATAATTTTGGTATGTGTCGGAAAAAACACAAGTGTGAGCTCAGGAAATGTAATAGGGGAACCATACTATCTTGTATATGATTCATTAAACGAGTGAAAAAACCGGAAAAAAAAACTCGTTTCCCTGTCGCTATTGCACTAGCAATAGCTTGTCTGTTTATGATGTATTAGTGTCGTGTGTACATAAAGAGTACCAAAGATTTTTCTGCTTAGCCGCTTCATTTTCTCTTGCATTCCATGATTTCCAAAAACAAGGGTGAAATGAAGGGGGTTTGGGACAGGAATCTGTAACAATGAAAAAAAAACAGCAGAAAAATATTTCAACAATCAAACTTCT
Organism: Cryptolaemus montrouzieri; assembly: GCA_013387265.2. NCBI lineage: Eukaryota > Metazoa > Arthropoda > Insecta > Coleoptera > Coccinellidae > Cryptolaemus > Cryptolaemus montrouzieri. The sequence continues at coordinate 111,157,394 of JABFTP020000185.1, forward strand.
TATATGTCTAAACAAATCTAAGAAAGGATTTTACATAGCAGGCAAGGTCATGAAAGGCACTAAGGAGATAATAAAAAATACATAACCTGCGATATTTCCTCAAATTCCATCTCTGTTTGACCGAGAGAGCCCCGATGGCCAGGTTCAGTTTTCCAAGTGATGCCGATTATGATCTATAGGTGTTTTAGAATCATTATGGACCCAATAGTCTGGGTTGACATCGCCCATATATTATTTCTTCGTGGAACTCTTTTAATATAAAGAAAAATTTGCGAAAAAATTTTGACAGTCGTTCGAAAAATATGACAAATGTCATAGTGTTGATCGATTTCAATGAAACAAAAACCAAATTGCATGATATTCTAACATTTTCATTGATCTGTCACTTCCGGAAACATCGGAAGTTTACCTTCACTTGGACTAGTAACCCGATATTTTCATTTTTTTCCGATTATCATTCAATTTTGAGGACCCGTTCAGATTCACAAGTATGTTGCACCGTTGAAGACTTGTTAAGATTTAGTTTTAGAAGAAAGAATCTTATTTAAGAATTTATCAAACTATAACATGATTGTCTCGCTTATATGAAGAAACATTTATAAATTGCTGAAACTGTACATGTCTAGCTTGTTCGAATACTGATACAAGAAGGATTTCTGTTTAAGTGAACGTGGTTTATTTCACAAAATGTGTTTCAGTTTTCGTGAATTCTAGGAAATAGGGGTCAGATGTACAAATTCATCCTATTGTAACGTTCGAGGAATTACAGAGATATTGAACAGATCCTACATCTCTTGGTATTTTCACGAATGATTCGGATAAAACAGAAAAGTTTTCTGCCAAATTGTCAGACAGGCTAACGAGATTATGAAAGAACATGAAATAATAAAATGATAGCATTTGATGTGAACATGAAATTTGAAACTGAATATTAGGCGTAAATAACAATAAGTAACATCTGAATATATGTTCGTGGTTCGAAACAGTCCTTCTGCTAAAAACGTTTCGCTTAAAATGCTGTATTTTCAGAGAAAAAAGATATTATCAAAAGATTTGTGACGAAAACATTTTAATTCGTCGATGTAATTCTTATAATGTGCGACTGTTTGAGTTTGTGATAAAATTTTCCTGTACTAGAAAGTGGTAACTATATCAGTTCAGATAACTCACATTATTTTGTGTTTTAGGTAAAAACAGATTCAATACATGAAACAAGATTTTCATGAATCGTGAAATGAGTGTTCTGTGGTGAAAATTACAGATCAATCTTCTAAGAATTATAATGAATGTCATTTGCAATTATTTGAAAATTATGACAGACTAACTGACCCGGCAGACTTCGTACTGGCTCAATCAATAAATAAAAGACACAAACTTTTTTGTAAAATAAAGTTGAAGCAAACAAAAGAAATTCTTAATTATTGAGATCCAATGATAATTTGAACATGTTTACTGAATTATTGTTCGGATGAAAAAACATTCGTAATTCTTGGACAATAATAATAATACCGCAGAGTAGGATGTTGGCGAAAGTATGAACCTAATCTGATGATCCGATTAACATCGTGAAAAAAAAATAATAATAATAATGATAATTATTATTAAGGATGGAACAATACCAACAGATAAGTGCAGAAAATGCCATATAAGATCGGAGACTATACAGCATATTACGTCCGGCTGCGAAAAACTGGCCAATGCGGACTATCTTCACAGGCATAATCAGGTGTGTAACATTATCCATCAGAAACTTGCAAACAAGTACGAACTTCTGATTACCTTCCAGCCATATTACAAGTATCAACTGACGCCCGTATTGGAAAATGACTCTATCAGATTATACTACGATAGGACTGTTATCTCTGACAGAATGGTGACGAATAATAGGCCGGACATAGGGGTGTATGATAAGAGAACCAAAACAGCAATGCTGGTGGATGTCACCATACCGAATAATAACAACATGCTGAATAAGTTCCAGGAGAAAAATACACAGACCTTGCTATTGATATCAAGCAGATGTGGCACCTCGACAAAATAGATATTGTTCCTGTCATCGTATCCGACTGGGTTAATACCCAAAACATTGCATGATAGCCTTAAGAAATTAGAATTGCATAAGAATACCTATATAGAAATGCAAAAAGCTGTAATTCTTAATACATGTAGGATAGTTACGAAAATTTATGTCAAGTATATTATGATCTAACCTATTCCTTTTGATTTCTGAATCTGGGAAAGATAAATTATATCCTGCTAAAAGCTGAGATAGTACACAAGTCCCCGATAATAAATGATAATAATGAACAATAAGTCAATTAAAACTGACGAGATACCCATACGTCATGGAATTTTTCAAGGAGACTTTTTGAGGCCACTATGGTTCTGTTTAGCTATAAACCCATTGTCCTCAATGCTCAATAGAACAGGATACGGATTTAGGATAAAAACAGATAGGAACTATCATACAATCTCCCACCTGCTGTATATGGATGACATCAAGTTATATGCTTCAAACAAGAAGCAATTGGATGAACTATTAATATTATTCAACTTCAACGTTCCAAATAGAATAACTAGGTTTACACCATTGTTTAGGGAAATAATTTTCCGAACGAACTGCTCAAGAAACTTTTTCACAGATCGCTCGGTTGCTATTGCGAACAAAATACACACCCAGGTTGATCTCTTTAGCGTTTCGCTGCGTTCATTGAAAAAGTGATTGGCACTCCTTTTGTAGTGGTGGCATTCATGTTTTCGTTGTTGATTGCTTGCTTTCATTTTGCGTCTTATGGATTGTCATTGAAAATTTCTGATGCTGTTTTATGTAAAGTTATGTTTTGTTCAATAGTTGAAATTATTGTTATGTATTTTTTATTCGACATTAGGATGAATTGGGGTTTCCTGTTCAACTTTATACACATAAAATGTCAATAATGATGTATTAAAGTATAATAAATAAATAAAATAAATAAAACTGTCAGAAGGTTCTCGGCATATGTTCATATGACATTCAGGATTGAAAAATGTAAGATCCTGAACATTCAAAGAGGGAAAGTCATAGATGGCGAAACACAACTTCCAAACGGTGATATTATGCAGTGCATGAGAGATGGCGAAACGTACAAATATCTAGGATACCAACAAGCCAGATTGCTAGACCAAAAACTGTCAAAGGAGATGATTCGTGCAGAATACAGTCAGCGTCTGAAGACTGTGCTGAAATCAATGTTGAACTCATGGAATCTAGTCAAGAAAATTAACACCTACGCCATTCCAGTGTTGCTTTACTCATGTGGAATAATCAGATGGACTAAGACAGATCTGGATGATACTCATAGGCAAACTCGAACGATGCTGACAAAGTACAACAATCATCATCCAAAATCGTCTGTGATACAAACAACTTTGAAGCGGAAAGAAGGAGGACGCGGATTAATAGATGTGGTCAATTTACACACCGAACAGATAAAAAATCTCAGAGAATTCTTCTCAGCAAAAGCTCTCACTTCTGATCTCCATAGAGTGGTATTGTTGGCTGATGGGGGATATACATCCTAAATCTTGCTACCAGAGATGACCTGCTGAATCTACCATTCCTATCAGATACTGAAAAACAAGGGCAATGGTCAAGAAAGGAATTTCATGGATGACATCACCATGAGATTAATCAACCAGACATCGACAAAGAAGCCTCCAACAAAAGGTTGATGAAAGGAGAATTATTCGCGGAAACAGAAGGATTCCTTGTGGCCTTTCAAGACCAAGTGATCGCTACAAACAACTACAAACAATTTTTTATTAAGGACGGAATATTATAAACAGATAAGTGCACAAAATGCCATATAGGATCGGATACTATACAGTATATTACGTCTGGCTGTGAACAACTGGTCAATACGGACTATCTTCACAGGCATAATCAAGTGTGCAACACTATCCATCAGAAACTTGCACACAAGTACGGACTTCGGAATACTTTCCAGCCATTTTACAAGTATCAACCGGCGCCCGTATTGGAAAATTACTCTATCAGATTATACTACGATAGGCCTGTTATCACTGACAGAATGGTGACGACTAACAGACCGGACATAGTGGTGTATGATAAGAGAGCCAGAACAGCAATGCTGGTAGACGTCGCCATACCGAATAATAACAACGTGCTGAACAAGTTCCAGGAGAGAAAATCCAAATACACAGACCTTGCTGTTGAGATCAAGCGGATGTGGCGCCTCGATAAAATAGATATTGTTCGTCATCGTATCCTCAACTGGGTTAATACCCAAAACTCAAGAAATTAAAATTGCATAAGAATACCTATTTAGAAATGCAAAAGCTGTAATTCCAATACATGTAGGCTAGTTAGGACATTTATTTCATGTATATTATAATCGAGCCTGTTCCCTTTCATTGCTGAATCTGGGAAAGGTTAGATTAGATAGTGCATAAGTCCACGATAATAAAAAATAATAATAACCAAAAACAAAAATCAGTCACTTGTTGTATATGGATGATCTGAAACTATATGCGCCAATGAACAACAACTGAAGGGTCAATTAGAACTCGTGAAAGCTTTTAGCGAAGCGATTCATATGGATCTCAGTAGAGAAAAATGGGCATAAATTTCTATGATTGCTGGAAAACCCCAAGAGTGTTATAAAATGATTCTTATGGACTTCTCAGAATTCTCGCCTCTTCCACCTGAGGAACAATATAAGTACTTACGATTACAACAGAGTACAACAATAGATCATTCCAAAGTAAAGCAGCAAGTGACAGATGCCCTCAAGCAGAGACTGAAGATCATTTCAAAACTGATCTTCATTCCAAGTCAAAATTTATTGCCACAAACACCTGGGTAATACCAATTGTGGCCTATAGCTTTGGAATCGTCCGCTGGTCTCCTACTGACATAGAAACACTTGACAGAATTTTGAGGACCACACTCACAAAGTACCGTATGCATCGCCCGAATTCGTCAAGTTGCCGAATGTACTTACCAAGAACTGAGGGTGGGAGAGGACTGAAGTGCATGAAGGAAATCTGTGAAACAGAAAAATTCAAACTGTATACTTCACTTCAGAACATCCGCAAACACCTAACACCAGGCAGTAGCTCGAGTCGATGAAAAATTGTCTCCAGTAAACTTAAGTGCAGAGAGAGGTCCAGCAAGAAATTCGAAAGAATATTTTAGTTAACTGAAGAGCACTTGGCGGCAAGAAGAATTGCACAGTAGATATGCATCTGCCCTGGAGGAGAAAAATGGTGGTAAAAAGCTGTCAACAATGTAACTCCAACAAGGTCACTTAATGCCAGAAACTGAAGGTTTCATAGGGGCGATCCAAGATCAAGTCCCAACAAAAAACTACAGGAGATACATTTTGAAACAGACCATACCTTTTGACAAATGTATAATGTGCAAATCAGCTCCTGAGACGATAACTCATCTTTCCTCGGCCTGCTCCTTCTTAACGTCTCGTGACCATAACAGAAGACACGATGATGCTGCCGCTGTTATCCATCAAGCAATCTGCAAGAGGTATAGAAATGTTGATAAATTGATTCCTGATTATAGATACTTACCAGAAGACTGCAGAGAAAATGAAAATATCAAGATTTATTGGGACAAAACTATACTTACCGATCGAGAAGTCCAGCCCAACCTGTCAGATATAGTGGTTTTCAACAAGAAAGACAAAACGGCCCATATAGTTGACATAACGGTACCTGTCTGTAATAATATTCGAGAGCCAAGAGCAAAAAAATTAACAAAGTACATTGACCTAGCACATCAAATCAAAGATATATACCAGCTTCAAAAAGTCAGCATACATCCAATCATTATCACTGCGAATGGACTGGTAGAAAGCCACCTCAAAAATGAACTGAATAGCTTGAGAATAGATGAACCTGAAAAAGTAATAGGGCTGGCACAGAAGGCTGTGATACTGGGCACGTGTAGAACGGTTCGACGTGTACTAACCAACGAGTAAGATGTTGACCAAGATGGTCCCGACTTGCCCGAAAGTCTGCCAACAATAGGTTGTGAAAAAAAAACAGAAAAGAAAAAAATAATAATAATAACTTCATTTTCACAAAGTTAGATATAAGGACAGAATTCATTGCCCTAGGATTAATCTTTACATCCTTCAGCAAAAATTAAAATGAATAAATAAAGTTCGGTGCTTATTCCTTGTTCATCAAACATTTTCCTTACTACACTATAATAAATCCATAAAAGGTAGAGCCTTCTGCATGGCTAGTAAATATTTCAAATAGCAGTATACGAGCAACCGAGATATCAGAAGAAAGCAACAAACAGAAAAAAAACATGAAACAATCTACAACAAAATCATGTGAACACCCTGAGCAGATAAAAACAATTTACATAAAACTACACTTATAATCTATTTAATGGGTGCATTTTTTAAATCTATATAATCTGAAATACAAGAACGTGGAAGAGACAAAATCCAGTCCCTAACTCGAACCTTGAATACACTAATTCGCTTGAGATCCTTTATTTCTGATGGCAGTACGTTATATGTTCGGCGTGCCGAATAACAGAAACATCTCTGTCCCATCGTTTTGAATACTCCTGGCAATGTATAGCTAGAAGCTGCGTACCTAATTGGTTCTGTTCATTGTTGGATTGCAAGCACAACGCTTATCATTTTCCGCACATAAAATAAATTTGTAAAAATTGCTGATAATCATCTGATAGTGGTAACAGCGCTCCCAGTAAGTGATAAATTTGTACTTGTATCTGTAATTTTTGAAGATTTGTCTAATAATTATTTCCGATGTATATTTTTATACAAACTTGAATATTATAAAAAATATGATGGTATAATACCTTGAAAGTGGGCATGAAATAGTCCTGTATAATAGGTGTAGCGCCAAACGATGTAATCTGGAAACAGCTGTAGAATCATTTCCAATCCCAGAAAGTAAAGGGCGTAAAGGATCTGTTGGTGGGACCTATTGTGGCAATATTACTTTGCCAGTATATTCACCATTTATATGTTCTTCTTCTTGCACGGCACCTTTATGGGCAGCAGCACTCAGGCCGTTTGGCCAATTGTGTTTGCCGTGTTGTATAATTTCGTTTTGTGTTTTGGAGAAACTTCTTGATGAAGCTTGCTAGACTGTTGTAGCTGGCCTCCTGGATCATCCGGGCGCTGGTTATTTTAGTGCCCAAGGTGTTCAGTCTGGTCGTTTTATGAGCGGGACATTCGAAGAGTATGTGTTCCGTTGTTTCGTTATTGCCTAGGCAACCACGGCACTGTGTGGTTTCCGATAGTCCCATGATGTGAATGTGTTTGTTGAGTTGATGTTAAGTCAATAGGCAAACTATCATCCCAACAGACTTTTTATCGAGGGACAAAAGTTCATATACCCTCTCCTTTGGTAGTGGCCCCTTTATGAGCCTTACAATATTTACAAATTATATTATGATTCCCCCAATTGTTCACGATTTGTGGCACAATAATCTATTGCTGGATCATCGTGGAATGCAGCTCGTTCCAGAATCACAGGAGCACTGCGTCTGCGGAATTGCTCAATTTCATTATGGCGTGGTCGCTGTTGTTGTGTTTGATGTGCACGAACTCGTTGCATTCTAAGCCTATCAACTTCATTGTCACTCACCGAAGTAAAGAAAGTTCTCGCGCACGTAGCGGTAATCGTCACTCACAAATCTCTGTCTGAGATATAGAGCAAAATAGACGATGGATCGACATATTAGTTGATTTAAATTTAATTTGTGACAAAATATCAAAACAAATAACTTAAGATTTATCAACTTTATCAACTGTAGTTAGCTAAAATTTTCTATTTTTCACCTCTTAAGAATAAATATGTAGTTAAAAAATATAAAAATTATAATAAGTTATTCATTTCAAATTATTCTTTCAATTTGATTTCTGAACGATGGGGGACACATCAAAGGAAAAACAAAATTACTGTTTTTATTCAATTCCGAGCATTTTCATATTTATTCACTTTTTAAACCTTCTCGGGGCTTCCACAAATAATTTATGATCAAAATTAGCCAAATCATTCCAGCCGTTCTCGAGTTTTAGCGAGACTAATTAACAGCAATCGATTTATATATACATATGTATAGATTAGGGACCTACCTGCTTACTCATGTTATTGTTTCGTTTCGAGTCTTTTTCACGGGTAAGTATGGAAATCGAAAATCAAATGAAAACTGATTATGAATATTAGAATTGTGAAGGCCGTTACTTGATATAGATCCATGATATAAATGAGATAAAAAAAACACAAAGTTTAACTTTAATCTACACTTTATTTGAAAAAATTCGACGACGTTTCGCTGACACAGCAGCTTTATGAAGATTGACAAACAGAATGAAGAGTATGGTATTATAAACAAATTGTTGAATTTTTTCAAATAAAGTGTAGATTAAAGTTAAACCTTGTGTTTTTTTTATCTCATTTACTGATTATGAAGCCCATTTCCAATCTATCAGGAATAGTGCCAAGTATTTCGACTCTATTAGGAAAATTGTCCAGATCGTGATGAACCAGAGCGCCACAAGTTTACCATACCCGAAAAACTCAAGGAAGTGGAGATATTGTTTTAATAAACCGAAAACATCGAATTAAAAAAACCCAAGTTAGGAGATGCAATATTGTCTCCATCAAAATAGTTCCCTTGGAACTACCAGCACTCAGAGCTGGTCCATTACAGCTGTTTGGATATTTTTAACTGTCCAAAGATGAGTTTCCTTAAGATGATTTTGAATTCCCGGGAGTAGAAAAAGTTACATGGACGCAAGTCTGGTTAATATTAAGGCTGAGGCACCACAGAAATGTTTTTTTTTTGAACTCCTTTATTGAGAGTGACACATATCGCTAAAAGTGTAGATTAACAGAGTAACCTTGAGGCACAAGGTCTTTGAGAAGGATTCTATTGCTATAATAATAAACGAATCAACATTCATTTGATCTTGGATTTGCCCATCCGTGCTTTTCTGGACCTTGCAGAGGTTTCAGTGTGCTTCTCTATGCGTTTGATTGCTGGTTCGTACTCAAACACCTAAAACTCCTCACCAGTAATGACACATTCCAGAAAACGAGGATCATTTGAAATAAATCCCAAAAGTCAAGACTCCTCTCCTTTCTGATATCATTTGGTCTTGGGAGAGGTTTTTAGCCATTTTTGCACAAAATTTATCATTCTCTATTCATCGTTCAAAATCTGATGAACGAAGGTTTGATTCAAATTGAACAGGTCAATCTGACTGTCAACTGTTGATTTGACCGCTAGGGATCCTGGACTGTGTTGACATTTTCATCCGTCTCTGCACTTGAAGACCTTTTGGAAAATACCTGACGCTGCTCACTGGTTCTCGTCTCACCCGTTACCGGATCGAAAGCGACGTTGCCAATGTCATTTGTTCATCTGCAAACCTTAAATATCAATAAAATCTTCATAAAAATTGGTGAAAATGCTCTCAAAGGTGTTGAATACACAATAGGCACCTCCTGAATACGGCACCTGTTGCATTCAGAACGTCAGCTGTGGAAATTTTTAGACCGGTGGTTCTTATAATATATTTCAACAAGTCCAAATTTTTGGGTGGAGTGAAGTAACTCGATCTTGTAGAAAACTCCAGGGCCAGAAATCGGGATGGGTAAAATCTTGGGAACGTGCGTGTCACCTAACAGGACCATTTGTTCCTACCCATTGGTCACCAAAATTATTGTTGAGCCAGTTCACATTCAAAGCTGCGTTGTGAGGAGCAGCGCAATTTTATTTCTTCGTTCTTCTGGAAGAAGATTATTCAGGAAATATTGTAATGTTAAAATGAAAGTTTCTTTATAATTCTTTTGATTCGAGTTTCCTTAAATGAAAACTGGTCCTATAATCTAAGTGCATTTTATCAGTAAATAAATTCGAGAACTCGAGGCATCTAACACTGTCATGTTCTTCAAGATCTTGAGAGCTTGAACCTTTTGAAAAACATAAGGCTCATATTTATGTTTCCGTAAAACAGATTGAAGAGTCCTCGCCGACGTCCCAGTTTCTGCATAAATTTGTCGAGCAGATGTTTCTGGGTTCGCTTCTACACAGGACGATCAGTTTCGTTTCTTCATTAATTTTCTGTTTGAGAGTTTTCGGTTTTTTGATGAACCGTATTTGCGTAAATTCTTTCTAGTCTGGAAAACTTGTGGCGATCTGGTTCATCAGAATTTGGGAATAGTTTTCGAAAGAATCGAAATGCCCGAGCACACAAAAAACTTTGTGGGTAGAAAAAGCAATAAAGCAAAAATATCGCCCTGTGAGTTGTCATAGCCACTTCGATAGACTAATCTATCTCATGAAGTGGATTCTGAAGTAGCATCCATGTTTCATATTGGTACTCAAAACTTGTGAAATCAGAAAGGAAAACCTAAAGAATATCTCATGATTTAAATCCTTGTACATCGGTAACAGTGTTTGCGAACATATGTTTGAGAGAACTTATCTCCATAAAATGACTTGAGGAATTATCCAAAATTAAACGATAATGATATAAATCTCTAGCACTTCTTCTATTTCTTATGCACTAGCCATAAATAAAATCATGTCAACATATTCTTCTGCCGTGAACAAACTTGAAATTGACTAAATTGAATGATAGATGAAGTGTCAATTTTCTTATCTATTAATCAATCGAATTCCAATCGAAAAATGAACTGGATGGAGAATCGGGAATCCTATAAAAAACGTAAAAATATACAGGGTGTCATTAAAATTTTGTTGAAACGTTTCATTCACGAAAAACAGGAACAGAAATCTTCAATCTACAGCTTAGGTCTCTTACAGAAGCTCAGCCTTCTCTTAATAGTAATCAATGATAAAACATATTCTCCAAATCTTTCCACAGATATAATTTCTCAAAAACTGATTCTCAGGAACTTAATGCAAGAGTGGAAAGAATAATAAACGTAATTATTGATTAACCACAATGATTTGTGCCTCATCTATTGCTATACCTCAAATATTTCATCATTCATTTTCAAAACTGAACTCGAAATACGAATAATATATTTTGATTTATGTGCTTTACTCGAAAAATTACTCTCTAGATAAGACAAGGTGTAAATAAACGAGTGAGAATGATTTCGCCTGTATTATTTACGAGGTTAAGTTAGTAATATGTGAAAATGCAGATCACTTTTTTGTGAAGGACTTGTTTGATGTACAATTTTAATAAGAATGTTATTTTCTGTTCGACCTTTGAGAAGTAAATTATTCGCCAAAAATAATTTTCGAGTCCTCCGACTTGGCATAACTATAGCAACCGGCATGGTAGGTTAAAGCTAAAGTACGTTTTGCATGTTTTCATGCCGAAAAAATATTTTTCGAAAAAATCCATATTTTTTAATTTTATTTCGCTGAATATTCTGCGAATGTGATTCGTTCTTTAAGATATTGTAATCTCATTTCAGAGATCAAATAGAGATAAGTACTAATTTGAAATAATGATGTATGAAACATATAATAGATCATCTTTTTCTCACATTGCTTTCTATTTTGATACACGAAAACAAGATACACGAAAATTCGACAATTTTCACGCTTAGTTAATCCTTCAAACAAACACGAGATCATTTCATGGTTCACAATTCTCTATTGAAACAATTAAAAAAATTAGAAAGGGGAAATCATAACACGATTAAGTGAATTTTGATTAGCAGGCGTTCGTTCCCGAGCAGTAAACTCTTTTAATTTATGAAATCAACATGGGTATGATGACACTAGCATATGATTGACATTTACCCCAATATCCGTTCACCTTTGTCGTCACATCCGGTCAAATGTTCTTGATTTCGTTTTCTCATGAATATTCTAACCTTAACGACGAAATAACCAAAAGGTCGGACGAATACGTCGGTATGTACAGGTAATAGGCTAATGGCCGTGTGAACCTCTACCTTCCGGAATTTTTCAAAGAATATATGATTAATATCATTTAATAAAAAGGCAAGTTCTACAGAACAATTTTTCTAGTATAACACATAAATTATAATATATTACTCGTATTTCGAATTCAGTTCTCAAAGTGGAATGATGAAATAATAAAACTGTAACAATACTTCGATAGTTCAATAAGAGACAGTAATCATTTTGGCTGATGAATAATTTCGTTCATTATTCTATCCACTTTTGCATTAAGTTCCTGAAGATCATATTTCAAAAGATTTCATCTGTGTAAAGTTTAGAAGAATATGTATTATAATAGACTACTATTAAAAGTAGGCTGAGCTTCTATAATAGAGTTGAATTGTAAATTACAGTTCCTGTTTTTCATGAAAGAGACGTTACGGAAAATTTGATCCTCACCCTAAAATTTGGAATTCACGAATTCTTTTAGGATTCTCAATTGCCTATCAAGTACTTTTTCGATTGGAATTCTGTCAATAAACAACTCATAAAATTAAAATTTCATGTTTCCCTTCAATTTGGTCTTGATTGGAGAAAACGAAAAGAAAACATTTTTGACACTCGTCATATTGAACTAAATATTATAGTGCGTGTCAGGTTTTTATTTCATATGATAATATTTCCAAATTTTCAAGTTTGTTTATGACAGAAGAATATGTTGACATGTTTTTATTAACGGCGAGTACTTAAGAAATATAATAAGTGCTGAAGAATTTCAACATATTAGTTTTACAGACCTAATAACGCCTAATAAAAATAATAATAATAAGCGAACCCAAGTACCCAAGCTGGACCTGGCAGTAGGTATAAAATGCAACTTATCCAATGATGTACAATCTAAGGAATAAACGGGTGAATCGACAGTGTACCACCATAACCTCTTGTCGCGTTCAAGATTTAGGAAGAGGGTCTTTTTCGGAAAAAGGGTCACAGTCTCCCTCGGTTAGCGACGGAAGCAGCGTGATATCGGGTAGGGATACTGCAACACAAAGCCAAGTGGGAAATAACATCAACACCTCCCAACCGACTCTTGATGTTTCAACGGTGGAGGAAGCCATTATGTCTACGACCACGAGAGCCGGACTCCCTAGGAAACGCATGAAGTGGAAAGTGGACCCCAGAAATGAATGCCTTCATTATGCGTTCCTATTACAAGATTACAAACTTGGAATCGGAAATGACAGCATACAGATACGCGTTACATCTTGCGTTCATAGAAAAATATCCTGAATTACAGCACATATCCGAGCAGAGAATTTCGGATCAACGAAGAACAACCGTTGAATAAAGGCTAGTTTCTTCAGAAACGCTGCAAAGCGTGCGAGAATGGAACTCAGAAGCGAAAATGATACTCATAACGGTATACCTGCTGGAGTCAATGAAAGTGTTACAGATAACATCGAAGCCACGGAAACGAAAATTAACATGGAACGCCCTCCTGAGCCGAATCAGCAGAGCGAATATATTTATTTAGCAAGATCAGAACTCAACAGAGCAATAACTGCATTCAGTGGTAGTAACCAAACTAAAAGACCTAAACTGTCCAAACTCAAGACGAACAAGAACACCAATATCAGCCTAGCAAGCGTGAATTCAGTGTTTGAAGAATATACCGACCTGAACACCTTGGAGAAGATTCACACTTTGATTTACTGTGGAGCAGTAGCGGTTCTTCGACTTCACAAACAACAAATCTTCACAACTCTGATTCAAGCTGAGCCAAAAAGCGTCAGAAAACCACCATGGCAAAACGACTGGAGAAGGATATTGATAATATTAGAGCCGAAATCGGTCGCCTCACAGAATTCCTGAGAAACAGATAACCCTCAAAGCGCTTCAAATCACATATAAGTAAAATTTATAGGATAATTGGTACGAACACAAAACACCCTGATCACAAACAACACATCGACGTGTATATAGACACTTTGAAACAGAAACTCCAAGCAAAAGCAAAGAGGCTTTCAAGATACGTCAAGTGTACTGAAAGGAAAACCAAAACCAAAGGTTCCTCCAAATCGAGGCCAATTTTCATAAGGGACTTCGAAGGAAAAGAAATCACAACAGTAGTTAGAGCGACCAACAATTGAACAAAACTGCGACCAACAATAACAGAGAAGTACCTGACGCACAGTGTTTAACCGACTATTGGTCATCACTATGGTCGAACCCCAAAGAACACAATAGAGATGCGGAATGGATCACGAATGAAAAAGAACGCCTTGATATCAGACATATGGACTTCGAAGGAATCACGGAGGAAGAAATCACAACAGTAGTTAGAGCGACCAACAATTGGAAGGCCACAGGTATAGATAATATCCACAACTACTGGTACAAGAAGTTTGATAAACTCCATGGAGCCTTAGCGAAACAGCTCACGTATGTTCTTCAACATCCCAAGAAAACACCCACTTTCCTAACGCAAGGCTTAACATATAAGCTACCTAAGAGCGATAGAACACAGGATCCGTCTCAATATAGGCCAATCACTTGCCTGCCAACACTCTACAAAATTCTCACCTCATGCATATCCAATCGAATATACCAACACCTTGACGACAACAATATATTAGCAGAGGAGCAGAAAGGATGCAGAAAGAAACACCACGGGTGCAAGGAACAACTCATTATCGATTCTGTGATAATGAAACAGGCACACGTAGGGCATCGAAATGTTCATTCAGCTTTTCTTCTCGATTATCTGAAGGCATTCGATAGTACCACCGATTCTTGGCTTGTTGAAGTATTGCAGATATACAAAATTCACCCTGCCTTGGTAGAGTTCTTGAAGACAACAATGACACATTGGCGCACGTCTCTGTAGGTCAACATGAACAATAAATCAATTAAAACCGACGAGATACCCATACGTCGTGGAATTTTTCAAGGAGACTCTTTGAGTCCACTATGGTTCTGTTTAGCTATAAACCCATTGTCCTCAATGCTCAATAGAACAGGATACGGATTTAGGACAAAAACAGATAGGAATTATTATACAGTCTCCCATCTGCTGTATATGGATGACATCAAGTTATATGCTTCGAACAAGAAGCAATTGGATGATTTGCTGAAAACTGTCAGTGAGTTCTCGGCAGATGTTCATATGAAATTCAGGATTGAAAAATGTAAGACCCTGAACATTCAACGAGGGAAAGACACAGATTGTGAAACATAACTTCCAAACGGTGAGGTTAGGTTAGATTATACAGTGCATGAGGGATGGCGAAACATACAAATATCTGGATACCAACAAGCCAGATTGCTAGACCAAAAACAATCAAGGGAGAAGATTCGTTCAGAATACAGTCAGCGTCTGAAGACTGTGCTGAAATCAATGTTGAACTCGGGAAATCTAGTCAAGGAGATTAACACCAACGCCATTCCAGTGTTGCTTTACTAATTTGGAATAATCAGATGGACTAAGACAGAACTGGATGATATTCAAAGGCAGACCCGAACGATGCTAACAAAGTACAACAACCATCATCCAAAATCGTCTGTGATACAAACAACTTTGAAGCGGAAAGAAGGAGGACGCGGATTAATAGATGTGGTCAATTTACACACCAAACAGATAAAAAATCTCAGAGAATTCTTCTCAGCAAAAGCTCTCACTTCTGACCTTCATAGAGTGGTATCGTTGGCTGATAAGGGATATACACCTCTAAATATTGCTACCAGAGATAACCTGCTGAATCTACCATTCCTATCAGATACTGAAAAACAAGAGCAATGGTCAAGAAAGGAATTGCATGGACGACATCACCATCAGATTAATCAACCACACATCGACAAAGAAGCCTCCAACAAACGGTTGATGAAACAACTACAACAAATTTATAATGAAGGACGGAACATTACAAACAGATAGGTGCAGAAAATGCCATATAAGATCGGAGACTATTCAGCATATTGCGTCCGGATGCGAACAACTAGCCAATACGGACTATCTTCACAGTCATAATCAAGTATGCAACATTATCCATCAGAAACTTGCACACAAGTACGGACTTCTGACTACCTTCCAGCCATATTACAAGTATCAACCGGCGCCCGTATTGGAAAATGACTCTATCAGATTATACTACGATAGGCCTGTTATCACTGACAGAATGGTGACGAATAATAGGCCGGACTTAGTCGTGTATGATGAGAGAGCCAAAACAGCAATGCTGGTAGAAGTCGCCATACCGAATAATAACAACGTGCTGAACAAGGTCCAGGAGAAAAAGTCCAAATACACAGACCTTGCTATTGAGATCAAGCAGATGTGGCACTTCGAGAAAATAGATATTGTTCCTGTCATCGTATCCTCGACTGAGTTAATACCCAAAACTTTGCATGATAGCCTTAAGAAATTAGAATTGCATAAGAATACCTATATAGAAATGCAAAAAGCTGTAATTCTTAATACATGTATGATAGTTAGGAAATTTATGTCAAGTATATTGTAATCGAGCCTATTCCCTCTGATTGCTGAATCTGGAAAAGGTGAACTATATCCAGCTAACTGGAATTTTTCAGGGATGAAATTACTTTCAACTCTTAAACTGTCCGTTCGGTTCAAAACGATTTGAGAGACAATGAAATTGGAGAAGACCTTAAAAAATAATATGCTGAGTCTCTGCGTATAGATTTGGTCCCGCGACACTCATCCGTAAGCTTATTTAAACGCCACACAGAGATAAGGTTAGTTCTCGTGTTGCTGAATAGAATTTGAATAAGTTCAAGTCGATGAAGGTGTGTTCATCATCTTGAACCGTTGAAAGCGAACAGAAAAACTGTTAGTGACTTTGTAAAGAGAGCTTGATGACGATAAGGATGAAACCTAGCACCACATCATGTCTGTATAACTTATAAAAGGATAGGAGAGGAAAAGGCTCACATTCGGCATACCCATGGTTTGGAGGGAGCCCACTCCCACCGGTTCCTCACTCAGAGGATGTGCCGATTCCAATAATTTACCAGTTCCCGAGCTCTCTGAGGATGTTATACTGGCCCTCTTATCACTCTTATTATACTTACGAAGGCGTCAATGATTATGAGGATATGTCTTCATTGCATCAGCGTTTCAATAGGATGAGTTGAATAATCTCAACCTGTCAAAGAAGCTTCTGAATTACTGATTTCTTGATTGTTTGACTAATTTACTGAAATAAGAAACAGAAATTATTTTTTATCGCACATGAGAGAAGAGTCTACTATATTTTTCTCTCAAGAAGGAAATCTTGAAATTCATCAGGATATTACTGGGCTCCTAGAAGAAAAAAGTTTATCCTGAATATTTTGCAGATGATTGGCGCTTGCTTGTTGACAGACATTAAAGAATTTGAATTGTGTACGGTTAACTGCCTTCTTGAACAGCAAAGCGGTTACACAAAATATCCTTGCTTTTTGTGTCTTTGGGATAGCAGGGACAAAGCCCATTTCTGAGTTAGAGAAGAGTGGCATGACAGAAAACTTGAATGTTGGGGAAAAATATGTCAATAATAACGCCTCAGTTCGACGAGAAAAATCATATCTCCTCCACTGCATATGAAACTAGGCCTCATGAAGCATTTTGTAGAGTGTTTTGATGAGAAAAGATCATACTTTCATAAATAGGAGAGAAAATTCTCCAGTTAAGTTACAAGGAATTGAAGCAGAAATATTTGATGGCCCACAAATGAAACAACAAAATTAGGATTGGACTTCTTTTGGTGCAGTTGTTGGAAACTAATTTGGGCAAACGTAAATCAGCAAACAATGTTGGACTTGTTAACGAAATGCTTTATATTTTTAAATATCTTGGGTTCAATATGACCAATAAGCTGCATTATTCACATAGCCACTAGAATTATTTTACTGAAAATTTAAGAGACTTAAGTGAGAAACAGAGTGGAAAACATGTTCAGTGAGAATTAGTCGCATCCATGACTTTCTCCTCTATCTTTGTATCTGCATAATATAATTTTAAGAATTCTTATTTGATTTTGTGTGTAGGAATAGTATTCATATAATTTGTAAATTTAGTTTTTATTCATCGTGAAATATTTCAACATGTATCTTATAAAAATACAACATGTATCTCGAAAATTTGAGCTCCTAGGAAAAAATTTAAGCGAATAATAAGGCATCAAATTCATATAAAATCAGCTTCAAATACTGGGGCACCAAAATACCTGTAGATCAGTGAATCTTAGAAGTGATAGAAAACTGAAACAATTTTATTTTTTTTTATATTTTCAATTTCATTCAATTCCAATTCTTCATGGCTAACTAGATAGAAGTACTAAGAGTTAATTGCAACCATTATTAACCGATTTCCAATAGAAAAAGCTATTGTTTAGGCCAGGGGTTCTCAAACGGTCGATCGCGGGTGCTTTTTGGGTAGATCTCGACAAGAAAGAAAATTTTAAAAGTATGTAACTAAACTACAAAATTTATTACGTAATAAAATAATACTCTGCTAGCGGCAAAAGTCGGCTTTATCAAAGGAACGAGCGGTACTTGTCAAAGAAAAGCCGCGTTTTTCATTCTTGCCGCTTTTCTAGAAATTTCGGACGTCACGTTTGACGGGAACATTCGAGACTTTCGTTAACACCAATATGAATGTTGCGCCTGCAGGAATTGGAGTCATCCTGAATTGTAACTTGAAGGCAATAGTACGTCGATGCGAAGTTTATTTAAAAGAAATACAGAATGAGTGCAGCGCAGAAATCTGAAACGTTTCATTTTAAGAACAATTTTGAGGAAGAATTCTTCTTTTGTATGGTGAAGGATAAATGCATTTGTCTTATTTATCGTACGTCAGTTGCAATACCTAAGCGTGGTAACATGGAGAGACCTCATAAAACGGTTCATGAACACTATGAAAAAAATTTTCCACCACAGAGTGAATTAAGAAAACGGAAAGTACGTGATTTGATATCTTGTTTGAAAAAAGAACAAACCATGTTCACAAGACCAGCCAAACAATCAAAATCTGCTACGATCGCGTCATTTAAAATATTTCATATATTGGCGAAACACAAGAAACCATTGGGAGATGGATCGGTTGTGAAGGAAACATTTATTCAAGCGGTTGAGACTTTATTTTTAGATTTTAAACAAAAAAAGAGAACTTCAGTTATCTCGTCCGACTATCACAAGGCGTATTGGAGTCATGAGTCGTCAGTACATGGCAGATAAACTAAAACATGATATCATGAATTGTACTTACTTTTCTTCACAGTTCGACGAATCCACCGATATGACAGACACTGCCCAGCTGTATATTTTTATTCGGATGATATTCAATGATATGTTGGCTAAGGAAAAATTTTTGACAATAATCACTTTGAAGGGGAAGACGCGTGGCGAAGATATATACGACGTTTTCTTCAATTTTGTACAAACTACAAGCTACCAATATAAAAATTAGTGTGCATTACAACCGATGGAGCACCAGCTCTGACTGGAAACAAAAACGGTTTTGTGGCATTGTATCGTATATACAGTTGCATAACAAAAATTTTGGATTCCATCTGTGCACTTAGCTTGGAACGGTTGCTTTTCAAGTTGCAGTTGGAAGATAGGGAGTCAGCTGAACACACTGATTTAGCTCTTCACGAGGACGTCAGGTAGTTGAGTGGCGGAAAATTCCTAGAAAGGTTTCCAGAATTATTGCCCGAAATAACAGCTTTTCTAGACGAAATTAGTGATGACACTCAGATGTTGGAAAACGAAAAATGGCTGAATGAATGACTGACATCACGATGCACTTACACACCATTAACTTGGAGCTTTAAGGTAAAGGAAAAACTAGTATTGAGATGATTAGCGCAGTAAACAAAAGTAAATTGCAACTTATGGTAGATTAACTGAAAAGAAAGGATCTGAAACATTTTCCGTCTTTGAAAGCAAGAATTTCCCAGTTGAATTATGATACGTATGAGGCTGGATTATTAAATTTTATGGGCTTTTATGATTGCAGTATATTGGCAAATATAGCATTTTTTTACGAGTTATCCTTTTTCATGTAAAAACATTGAGAAATCAGCTACTGAAATAGCAAGTCAGTTTAATATGAACTCATATTCTGTTGAAAATGAGTTGGTGCAGATTATATCAGATATACATTTCAAAGCTACAGCATCTGTTACAAGTTTCTTGTGTTTTATGTCTGAAGATGAATACCCGACTCTAAGGCAAATCGCCCTTCAACTGACGGCAATGCTTGGGTCAATTTACTTGGGAGAGTCTGCATTTTCTGAAAAGAAGATAATTGAGTCAAAATATCGAAATCGACTCACTGACGATCATATTACATCATGCTTGCAATTAGCCTCAGTGGTTACGTACCATCTTATGAAAAGTATGCTGAGGACATGCAGTGCCACACTTCAACATTCTCAGTCACTCCTTAGTTTAACACCATATGTAACTCTTTCGTTTTGTAACAACAATTGAACTCGCAATTTTGAATAACTATGAGTTGTTTCATTGTTAGTTACTTGCACTAACTAAACCTATCCCAAACCTTGACTAAAATAATGTATATTGTGCGTAAAGCTAATATCTATATATTCTACAGTACACCCTACCTAGGTAGGTAGGTAGGGTGTATCCCCAACCCTGCATCACACATACTTGCAGCCTCTCAGAGTCGATCGTAACTAGTCTAAAAATATTAAGGTAGATCGCCAGCAGTTCAAGTTTGAGCACCCCTGGTCTAAAACCTCAAGGTAAGTAAATTTACTCGTTTATTCATGCAGGCGATATCTACCCGCGAAAGGTTTTCCTTCAAAACAAAAATTTACTTGTTTCTCCTTTTTTTAATAATCCTGAATATAGTTGAAATATTCAAGGTGGTTGAATTGAGATGAAAAATGATTTTTTACAAAAATGATTTGTCAAAATGATTTCTCATTAGACGTTGGAAGAGCTTTTGAATGAGGTATCGCTCGATTCCTTTGCCTCATGCATTTATGAGAACAGAATCAATCGACGTATTTCGGTAAATTTTTTCAATCATATAATTAAAAAATGAAAAATATACACGGTGGCTCATTTGAGATGGAACACCCCGTATTCTTAAGAGAAATGAACTCTGATCTTCTCCCTAGGTTATCCCAAGGTCATTATTCCTGCGAGAGCTGCATTTTGGAGGGATGGTATGGGGGCAAATTAATCATTTGATATCCACTCGAGTTACTAATTCAAATTCAAATATAGGTCAATTTCATCACCAAAATATAAGGATGAATGTAAACATACAGCCCATATCTTCTGAATGGTGTCAGATAATGAACATATTTTAGGTTTGAGGAAAGATCACCCGTTGTCTGTTTCATTTTTATTTTTCCACATGAGAAAAATAATGATTTCTAAATGAGTTGCTCTAATTGTGGACTGTTTCTCATAAATGCTCATTGTTTTGGAAATAGGGAGAAAAATATACTGTTTCTCCGACACTGGTACATCAACTGCTTTGTGAGTGTGTTGTGAACAATAAGTAAAACTAGAAAAATTTTAATTACGTTTGAATCTTTTCATTTCTAAACAGATCAGTGGTTTGAAGACGTATGGTAGTAACCTGAAAATTGAAAAAAGAAAACTTAATATAGCAAAAAATGTTTCGGTTAATAATAAATGGGTTTTAGAACTGAAGAGAGTGATGCTTATCCCTACTCTTGTTCAAATTTGGAAAGAATTTATATTGCAGAGATCATGAAGCTAGGGTTCATTAGCTTCGATTAGGAACTAGGAACTTATTTGTAGAAAAGACCAGAGTAAGATAGGAGTTCGAGGAGTATGAAAATCAGCACCTCTACTGGATTCAACTATTTTTTCTGGAATATTATTCCAAGTATTCAACTTTTGACTAATTTTATCGATTTGGTATTTGAGAGAGTGAATTATCCATCATTCTGATTAGTTCATAACATGTTTCCTCTGTTATTGGAGGATTGAGGCATATACTTGTTGGATATTCAAATCGGCATTCGAACCTTGTTCAAAAGTTTCGGATAAATCTCTTATATGTTTATATGTTTTTTATGCTTTACTAAAGGAACTTGAACAATCGTGAATGTTACAGTATTGGAAATTAGTCACGCTCATTTTCCTTTTCTTGTACGTTCATCTAACTGAATGTCTTCCTACCAAATTATTTAATTTTCGATAACTACATAGTTCTCATAGTTGGCGCTTATAATGATAATTATGATGGGTAGCTGATCTTTTTCGAGGATTTTTGAAATTTTCGTCGATTATCTATCAAATCGCAGATGAAAAACGATGACAACTTAAACCTGCCACATATAATTGAATAACCCATCGAGTCAATAATTAAATTGATGTTCAGTACATTCTATTAAAATGAAAAATGGAAAATGATTTTTCTCACTTATTCTTTCGTATTCTCATTTTTTTTGCGTGAGCGTTGAAGTGCAAATTGGGAAAATTTATATCTTCGTTCACTACATTAATTCATCAGTTTTATCAATAAGCTTAAATAAGATCCTGAAAACAATAGAGTTAATTCCCTGCTGCCATATCAAATTTTAATGAATATTATATCCAATTTATTCCGGCTCAATAAATTTCTTCTAATCTTAAATGCTATAAATTGGGAAAATTGCAGAAGGGCGTCCGTACTCCCACTCATTTCTATGAAAATCATGCTATGAATATATTACTTCGCAAAATTTGTAGGTTATGGATTTCTGGACGTATGCATGTGTGATAAATGGAAGTCGAAATAGAGAATCGGGAAAGTTGATTAGGAATGAGTTGGTTTTTCAAGGAACAGAGCTATTAAAAATAATACAAATTGATAAATTCGAAGAAGACAGAAATAGAAGAGAGATGTTTTCAAATACACTGCACCAAGAAATAAACTCACAATTTCTATATTTCAAATTTATTTTTTTATAGGCAACTATCATGAACTCATGTTTTGTTCCGAATATGTCTGCCATATGCTAACAAAATGTTCCTTTCATAAGAAATGAAATGAAGCAAATGAATTGAGATTTTTCAGAAATCACCACATTTTAATAACAGCAGCTTTTGCGAGTAACATTTGTTCTTCTTGAAAATTTTAATTTCCAGTTAAAATGCAACCTGAATTACGAAATTTGAACCCGGCGGAATGCGCTGAAGCT
Source organism: Cryptolaemus montrouzieri (assembly GCA_013387265.2). Taxonomy (NCBI): domain Eukaryota; kingdom Metazoa; phylum Arthropoda; class Insecta; order Coleoptera; family Coccinellidae; genus Cryptolaemus; species Cryptolaemus montrouzieri. The sequence goes on from JABFTP020000185.1 coordinate 111,180,491, forward strand.
GTGGTATTCGATGACCTACAATCCACTTATACAAGAATAAGTCAAAGGCTTGAGGTGTCAACTGTTTTCTGCATGATCCGCAAGTAGTAATGAGAGGGGACCTACGCAAGGACAACCTCGAGCAACAACGGCGGGTCATGACCGTTTTTCGAAAATATCCTCATTGAAACACACAATTTCCTGCCAACAGACAGTTTCAACCGCAGCATTGATGAGAGCCCAATGGAACTTTGCCTTGGAACATGTCAATTGGTTAGAAGTTGAATGGGAGAGTATTTTGTTCACAGATGGGTCGAAATTTTATCTTTTTCATTGCAATCATTCTTCAGTGTACAGACCTCGAAATAAGAGCAACTTTTTACCAACTTATGGTTATGTTGTAGGTTCAGAAATGTTGTGGGGAGGAATTTCTTAGAATGCCCACCCTGATCTTAGGCATAGTAAATAATGGAGCCCTGAATGCTCAGATGTACGCTACGTTTCAGGAAAACATTTTATACCATTTGCGGTAGACATGGGTGAAAACTTCTTGTTTATGCATGATAACGCCAGACCTCACCAATCTCATATCATTAGGAGCTACCTTCAAGATTACGAAATCACTTCAATGGAGTAGCCTGAACAAAGTCCAAATCTCAATCCAATCAAACATGTATGGGACATTCTCAATAGAAGATTAAGAAGATAGTGAAACCAGCCAGCCACCGTGGATGATGTTCGCTAAAGACTGATCGAAATTTGGATTAACAGGTTTTCGAGGACTTTTACTTTTGCCAAAAATTTATCATTATTCTTTATTAGTTTCATATTAATTTCTATGAGTACCTTTTGTAATTTTTGATTATGGGCGTTAATTTCTTGGTGCAACGAATGGAATGTTAAAAATGAGGCGAGCCTACAAATACAACGTTGACATTTATTGAAATTGATGAATATTTCACAAATGATAACAGTTTCAGATCAAATATCGCCTTTTTAGAAATTATAGAAAACTAAATATTATCTTTCTTTATGTGATACATCTCAACATTAGAAAATTAGTCGAATGATTAAGATGAACTATCTGAAGAAAACATAGGCAAGGCTAGGGAGAGTTGGACACTCGTTTGGTTTTCGGCTTGTAAAAAATATATTTGAAGACGTATAATAAGGAAATGTAGGCTTATGATAGAGCGATCTTTTATCTTTCATTCATTTTCCTTAAAACATAAACACGAAAAATGGATTTTAAGATATGGTTGACCTTTTTCACAAGGGAATATGACCGGTTGCGGTAGAATTGAATTTGTGCTCAGTCACAACTTCCCAAAAAACAAACATTTGAAATCGGATAATGCAATAATATTAAAAAAGATAGCAATATATATGATTCTGTAAAATCTTCTTCATATGAAAAAAACATACGAAACATAATGATAATTGATGGAAGGAATTGTATAGCAGGTATTACCCTGTTAATCAGAATTGGAATCGCAGTTGTGGCAAACATGAGCCACATTTTACAATTTGCAGAGTGAATCCATTTCCCGTTTGATAAACTATTAGAAGATCACTGCACAAACAGAACAGAATGTTCCTTTATCTTCGCTAGTATTCTCTAAGGCCTTCTTAAGTTTCCTATTTTGACAATACGTCTTGGTAACTTTTCTTGACTCTTGTCCAATCCTTCTCTTGGCAGATTCTGCTTGTTCATAATCCTGATTCAGCTCATCTTTTATAGAAGTATCTGTACGTATGGCTGAAGATCTTCTTGTTCTTTCCTGGCTTTGGAGAAAGCCTAACTCAATCTAAACCCACTAGCCCGCATTCTGATGCGTTCAAATATTCAGAGCAAGCAGATTGATCTTTTTTCCGATTCATTTTGTTGTATTGTTTGGTTCTGGGGATTTTCATCCATCTCCATGAAACATTTCTTTAGTTTTTCTTGTTGTGTTTATTCATTGAGTATATTCATCTCCCCCTTCTATTCCTACAGATTGATTTTTCAGTTGTGGCTTCAGCCTATTAGTGACATATGCTGCCATAAAATAATTTTCTCAAAATATGTCTTTGTTAGAAGGATGAATGCCTGAAACCTGTTGTTATATTATTGCTTGCTAGTGGAACAGCAACGCTTAGTATTTCTGGAATATTAAAGATCGCATAGTCTGCGCAGGATAATTGGTCATCCATTCATCACATGCCGCGTTGATATGTTTTTTAGAGGGCCAAAGATACCTCACTTGTGGTTTATGGCAACAGTATGTTGGGAACGATAATAAAGTTATTACATTTTCTTTAAACAATTCCAAACCCTTAGGAGAAAGATGTGAATCATGATTTTCCAATAGTAATATTATAGGACGATCCTCTGAGTCTTGTGTGTTTAATAAAATGGAGAATTCACCCAGCAAAATGTTTTTTATCCACCCAGAAGAATAAACACATTCCGCTAGGGGATCTCTCTAAGAAATGTGATCTTAAATGTACCATAGGAAATATAAAATATGGTGATTTTCCTGCTGCCGGCACATAACAAGCAAAAGTGTTCATGGCACCTCTTATAGCAGATGTCACTCTACCTACTTTTCGCGCAAGTCTACGAGATATCACTGTATCAAGACTGTGAGTATGATCGTTTTGTCTATGTACCAATATCGCTGGGCCTTATGGAAACCCTTGTAATAACATTTCCTGATTTACAGAAAATGTTTCCTCATTACTTTTGTTAAAAATTGTATCCCGACTCAAACGGATGGCATGGGGTGACCGAATTGACATATTTGGGTTCAAGAAGGTTCCCAGCCATTCGGGGTTCTTTCCCTGGAATAGGCCCCCTCAAGTAAAGAGTCTCTGCATAAAGAGAGGCTAATCTTCTTCTTCTTCTGGTTCCCTTGGGACAAAGCCCGTAGTGAATATGTGATACCTTTAAGTTATTTTTCCGGGTATCCCTCCTGCTTTTGGGGAAACTATTGAAAGTGATTCAATTATAATTATTCAGTCAAACAAAATATTATAGAAATATAGTACCTGACGAGGTCCTAGATATGCAGCAGTGGTAGATAGATTGAGATTCATTGAAATTGTTATCTTCTAAGGTTATTTTCTTGAAGACCATTGTAAAGTGGCTCTTGGAATTTCGAAATTATTTGTAACATATCTTGTTGATTAATTGTTGATTGAAACTGCTTTTACAGCTCTCAAAATTTTGTCAGACTGTTTTTGTTCCTTATGGGTCTTTCTTGCATGAGTATGCATAATCATTGTGAGTTGTAGCCCCTTGAACGAATAGAAATAATGAAAAATAAAGAATCAGTTCCGAAAAAACTTCGAAACAGGTTTCAATGCATCGAAGTTAACCTAACCCAGAGAAGCTCAAAGTTTTTGAGAAGGAATTTCACATTATTGCTAATATAGCCTATATATGTTAGACCAGGGGTGCTTAAACATGAACTGCTCGTGATCTACCTCAATATTTTTAGACTACTTACGATCGACTCTGATAGGCTGCAAGTATGTGTGATGCAGGGTTGTCGTACATATACGATACCCCCTACCTACCTACCTAGGTAGGGTGTACCGTAGCATCTATAGATATTAGCTTTCCGCATAATATACATTATTTTAGTCAAGGTTTGGGGTAGGTTTAGTTAGGTTCTTCTCTATAATATCAATGGAAAAACTAAGAGTTATTCAAAATTGCAAGTTTATTCGTTGGTACATAACAAAAGAGTTACATATAGTATTAAACTTAACTTAACTTAAGAAGTGACTTCGGATGTTGAAGCGTGGCACTGCATGTCCTCAGCATACTTTTCATAAGATGACATATAATCGTCAATTAGTCGATTGCGATATTTTGACTTATTATCTTCTTTTCAGAAAATGTAGACTCGCACAAGTAAGTGACCCAAACATTGCCGTCAGGTGAAGGGCGATTAGCCTTAGATTCGGATATTTATCTTCAAATATAAAACACCAGAAATTTGTATCAGATGTTGTAGCTTTGAGATGTATATTTGATATAATCTGCACCAATTCATTTTCAACAGAACATGAGTTCATATTGAACTGATTTGCTATTTCAGTAGCTATTATTATTATTGTTATTTGAGTGAAGGCTTCCAAGAAGCCCGACCACTGTGACCCAGTGATCTAATTTCAATAGCTAAGTCCTCAACATTTATATTGCCGTGAAAGAAGGTCTCAAATATTCTTGTCAAACGCGCCGCCCGAAATTTCTAGAAAAGCGGCAAGGATAAAAAAACTCAGCTTTTCTTTGACAAGTACCACGCATTTCCTTGATAAAGCCGCCTTTTGCTGCTAGCAGAGTGTTATTCTATTACGTAATAAATTTCTGTAGTTTAGTTACCTACTTAATTTTTTTCTCCTCGAGGTCTACTGAAAAAATACTCGCGATCGACCGTTTGAGCTCCCCTGACCTAACCCCTTCAGCCTACAGAAGTTTCAAATGGCTATCAAGTATGCTTTAATGATCATAACCATCAAATTGCGTAATGGAAATATAGGTGAATGCAAACAGTCTATGATCAAAACCTGTATAAAATTGGACGCAAAACATGTAAGGATAAAATTGTTAGTATGTTCAACCCACAAAACCTCCTCACTTGACCAAAAAAAATTCACAATCATTCGAGAGTTAGGTTTTCCGATTAACATGTTTAAACTAATCGAGGCCAATGTTTAAAATAACAATTTTCAAATTTTCCTCAAACTAGAGAAGAATTCCAACAGTTCTAATAGAATGTCCATCTGTATTATGAAATAAATTCTATTATTGTAAATTCTAAATTCTATGAAAAATGGTAACATGTGCGATTGGTATTTCTATGTATATATGTACATTTTCTAACGAAAATAAAATCAATAGTCAGCACCAACTTTCCCAAAATCACTTGTAGTTATTTAGTTAGATTTTTCTTTAATTATATTATTTATTCAGGAGTATCATATCTTCCAGAATATCACCTTAAGTACCTGTGAAATATAATTGAATAGGCAATTTTGAAACGAAAATAGGAACAGATCATAGCAGTTCATGGGATTAATGTCCACAGATTTGATTTCTAGAGCTTACGATTTTCTATTTTTTCGGCGAATAAAAAAGACTTCGGTAAAATTTATTTTAGAAATACGTCTGGATCGGTTTAGATGTCCTGAACTTTCCCGATGTTTTGGAGCGCCTGTACATAAATGAACATCTAACCATTGAAAACAAGATATTGTTTAATGGAGATAATGGGCGTTGCTGAGGACAAACAATATAAATTTGTTCGGACCCAAAACGGCAATATTTTATCACGCAAAAACGATTCTTCTAAAATAATCCATATCAATCAACACTCTGATTTGGCTAAACTATAACATTCTTATATGATCTTTTAGTATAAAACTCCCAAAAATGTTCTCATTGTATCGATGGCTCTTCATGTTCAGTATCAAAATGACTGAACTTTGTCAATGGAAATTGAATATCTCAGCTAATAATCATGCTATATATGTATTTCATTTGTGAGTCTTGATTAATTTCAGAGATCCATGACTGTGAATTTGGTGGACTCTGCGAAGCACTCGGTTTTTCGCCGAGACCGTTCTTCATCTGCGAAATATGATGGGAGTGGAGTTCTAATAGAGGCTTGAAATAGTTTGCAGCCACTTTTCCTTCAAGATTTCCAAAGCGATGCTAAAGATCTCTGGTTTCGTGTTGTTGTCAATAATGAGATTGTTTTCCTGGGCTGTGTTTACTTGCCTCCCAACATTGCTGGTGCCTACTTCAACACCATATTGAATTCAATTAAATAACTTATCGAAATTCGTAATGTTCTTCTGGTGGGAGACTTCAATTTTTCATCAGTGTCGTGGGTGTACAATGAGGTTCATGTTTATTGGTTTCAATGTTGAACAAAGGTTTGTGAATTAGATGGATTCATTTTTTTTTCCTAGAATTGTTCCATTTCAATAACATAACTAATGAGAATGACAACATTTTGGCATTTGAATATGGGAGGCTTTACTTGATAAAATTCCAGTATCAATAATAAAACCAAGTAATGTGTTTTTCGGAATTTTACTTAATAATTATGACTCGTAACGCGCTTCACTACACCGTAGCTTCTTCAGACGAATGAATGTACAGAAAATAAGAATGAGAATATAAATATAAATGTTCTCAAGTAATTAAAAGCTTATTGGGTTGATTCTTCTTAAGTGGTTATTTATGACAGGTTTATCCAATAAAATTAAGGAATAGATTGCTCCCCGAAGAGATTCAATAGAGGTGAAGGGCTTAAATCGACTTGTTCATTGATGAGTCTACCTGAGTGTTTGTATTTGTTGATTTCTAAAGTTTCTCAAAGATCTACCTTCCAATATTTATTATCTGTATGCAAAATTTCAAACTGTGAGTGATTATTTTCTAAGAGATGATTCGTGAATTTGAATCTGATTTTTATTTGAAAAACTGCGTTTATGTTCCGATATTCTAATATCAAAATTTTTATGTATTCTAACAATGTAGAAATTATCACAGTCATTGCAATTCAATCTATAAACACCTGATTTAGTGTTTTTATCTGATCTGGTTTTATTATTTTTATATATTTGCCTAAATCATTATTAGTTTGGAAAGCTATGTTGAAATTATTGCTACTCTCACTTGTAATGCCAACGTAAGTTGAGGTTAGTTGAATTTTGTTTCATTTTATCGACAGGGTGAACTTCATTCAATGTGATTCTACTTTGTTTTTATTTAAAATATTATTTATTAGTTTGGGATTGTAACCATTATTTTTTCCTATTTGTTTGGTCAAATTTAATTCTTTGTTGAAATTTTCTGGTGATCACGGGATGTCACCCTATTAGACCTGTTGTTTCTTATGTAACGTCACCTTCTTTCAAACTTTCAAAATTCCTTAACGGCTTGCTAATAAAACATTGCAATTTTAAATCTAAATTTTCAGTCAAAAATTCATACGAACTAATTGCCAATATCAAAAATACCATTATACCACCTAATTGCAATTTCATTTCTTTCGATGTCTATTTCCCTACATTCCTCCGAAAGATAAGTACTATTTAGTTGAAGAATTATTAGAAAAGAATCATGTTTATACTATCATTAAATCAGATATTCTTTCATTAGTACAAATTTGCTTAGATCAAAATTATTTCCATTTCAATAACAAATATTACACTGTTGAAGACGGCTTGATTATGGGCAATCCGTTAAGTCCTTTGTTAGCAGAAATATTCATGAATAATTTAGAGAAATTAATTCATAATCATCCACTCAGTTAATATTGTTTATACTGGTATCGCTATGTAGACGATATCATTATTTGCTTCAAAGGAACAGATAGACAGTTAAAAATTTTCGAAAATCATATAAATTCGTTACATCCAAAATTGGATTCACAACCGAAATATAAAGCAATCGATAAACTTCTTAGACGTAACAATTTCGAATGAAAATGGAAAACATGTTTTCGCAATTTACCATAAGTCGTCACATACAGATATTATAATACATAACTCATCGTGTCATCCTTATCAACTTAAAATGTCAGCATTCAATAGTTTTATTCATAGATTGATTAACATCCCGTTATCATCAGAAAATTTCAACAAAGAATTAAATTTGATTAAACAAATAGCCAAAAATAATGGTTACAAACCCCAAATTAATAAATAATATTTTAAATAAAAAACAAAGTAGAATCGCATTGAATGAAGTTTACCCTATCGATAAATTGAAACAAAAATTCAACACCTTAACCTACGTTGGCATTACAAGTGAGAAACTGAAATCATTCTTGAGTTGCAATAATTTCAACATAGCTTTCCAAACTAATAATGATTTAGGCAAATATATGAAAAATAATAAAACCAAATCAGGTAAAAACAATAAATCAGGTGTTTATAGATTGAATTGCAATGACTGTGATAATTTCTACATTAGTAGAGCACATAGAAATTTTAATATTAGAATATCGGAACATAAACGTAGTTTTTCGAATAAAAAATCAGATTCAAATTACGCGAATCATCTCTTAGAAAATAATCACTCTTTCGTCTCAAAGTTTGAAATTTTGCATACAGATAATAAATATTGGTAGGTAGTTCTTTGGGAAACTTTAGAAATCAACAAATACAAACACTCAGGTAGACTCATCAAAGAACAAGTCGATTTAAGCCCTTCACTTCTATTGAATCTCTTCGGGGAGCAATCTATTCCTTAATTTTATTGGATATACCTGTCATAAATAACCACTTAAGAAGAATGAAACCAATAAGCTTTCAATTACTTAAGAACATTTATATTTATATTCTCATTCTTATGTTCTGTACATTAATTCGTCTGAAGAAGCTACGGTGTAGTGAAACACGTTACGAATCATAATTATTAAGTAAAATTCCGAAAACACATTACTTGTTCTTATTTTTGACAACATTTTAGATTTAATATTGAGTAATATCTATAAAATTGAAAATCTGAAGCGATGTAATAGTCCTTTAGTCAATGAGGACAATTATCATCCTCCTCTGGAATTTGTATTTGAAACAAACCATTAAAGCAGTCTTCTCACTGACATCAAAAATTCTGAATATAGTGAAATAAACGAAAATATCAATAAAATTTATTGGGCAGAGCTACTGAATACCAATGATGTAAATTTAGATCTATAGGTTTTTCATGAATACTTATCAGAAATAATAGATGAGCATGTTCCTAAAACTAGAATAAGAAACATATTTCCTATCTATTACTATCATGAAACAATTAGGTTGATAAAACGTAAGAATAAACTCCATTCGAGGTGGAAAATTTATGGCGGCCAGAGTGATTTTCTCGAATTCAGGCGACCTCGAACAACGTCGAAAGAACTCTTAAAATTAGACTTCCAAAAATATACTGCTTAGGTTCAGACTGAGGTTGCGGTGAGTCCAGGGAAGCTTTCCCTTTCAACTAAGGATATAAATAAAAATTTTCCAGCCTCAATAACTTAAAACTAAAAAATTGGTGGATCTGGTGGCGAAATATGTGAATTGTTCGCGGAATATTTCAAGAGTGTATATGCACCGCCTTCCATTGATACAGTAAACCCTATTTCTGATAACGTTAATGTTCTAACTGAAATTCAATTTTCTATGGACCAAGTCGGAAGAGAACTCAAAAATCTAGATACCAAGAAGGGTGCAGAATCCGATCGCATTTATTCTAGTTTTGTACAAGCATGTGCGTCATCACTGAAGACTGCTCTCACTCTCATTTATAATGAATCACTTCACTTGGGTGTATTTCCAGACAAATGAAGGTTGCTATCATTATACCCATTCAGGAAAACGGAAATAAAAAATTGGTCAATAACTACAGACACATCAGCAAACTCTGCATCTTTGGGAGGATCCTCGAGTCCCTCGTTTTTCCTCATTTATTCAATCTCATGAGAGCGCAAATTATACCTGAACAACATGGTTTCCTTAGAGGCAGATCAGTTGAAACAAATTTAATGAACTTTCTAGAATTTTTGCATGAGTCTCTCTATAATCGCATTCAAGTTGACGCAATCTATACTGACTTTAGCAAGGCATTCGATAAGTTGAGTATAGATCATCAGGTTTTGGCTCTTGCTAAAGCAGGCATTGTTGATCGCTCACTACAGTTCAATTCATATTTGTCGAATAGATCGCAGTACGTTGCTGTTGAGGGTTTCATAACTGAATCTTTTCTTACAACTTCAGGAGTTCTACAGGGATTCCACTTGGGTCCCCTATTCTTTTTGATTTACATAAACAAAGTAACCAACTGTTTCGAAAACTGTAAGTTTCTTCTCTTTGTAGACAACCTCAAAATTTTCTGTCGAGTTGAGGATACGCAGCACTGCTTGATTATCCAGCAGGAGATAGAACAACTAAATAAATTCTGTAATGAAAATAGTTTATTCCTCAATCTGTCAAGTGCCACGTTACATCTTTCACCCGCAGCAGAACTACAATAAATTACGCATACTGTATTGAAGATACTCAGCTGTCTAGGGTAAATGTTATTAGGGATCCTGCTTAATATGCGATGCAAAGTTAGGTTTCAATCGCCACAGGAATATATAGTAAACTAAAGTAGTAAAATGCTTGAATTCATTACTAGACAATGTAAATACTTCAACGATCGAGAAGCTATTATATCTCTTTATAATGCTTGCATATATTCAAAATTGAAGTTTTCTTCATCAATTTAGAATCATCAATATTATATCCATATCCAACGTATAGAGCGCGTACAAAAGAGATTAGCTAGGTTGTTAAGTTTCAGGTGTAACTTAAGGTTGACTCCCGGGGATCCCGCCAATTATCTCAAACGTCCCAAACACTTCGAGTTGTTGAGTTTTGAAGAACGAAGAAAAAGTAACGACATTTTGTTCGTTTTCAAACTTTTGAATGGTTTCTTGAATTCGACGGATATTCGCCAGTGTGTTTCTTTTTACGTTCCACTTAGGTGCTTCAGGCAGCAGGACCTATTTTACTGGTGTTCTAGAAATACTAATTGTGCTCAAAACTCTTGCTTGAGGAGAATTCAACATCTTCGCAATTATTTTAATCAAGAAATTGATTTATTCGGTCGTAAAAAAGAATTTGTGAAAACTAAATCGAAGATTATATTAGATAATAGTCTATAATATATTTGTATTCAGTTTCCTCCACCTTTTTTTATTTTCTTAACCTTTTCACTTGATTTCTTAATTGTAACTTTCGATTGTGATTTATTTTTTGAATTGTGGAGGCCGTTACTTGATGTAGATCCATGATATAAATGAGATAAAAACACAAGGTTTAACTTTGATCTACACTTTATTTGAAAAAATTCGACGACGTTTCGCTGACACAGCAGCTTTATCAAGAATGAAAAATAGAATGAAAAGTATGGTATTATAAACAAATCGTAGAACAAGTTGGATGAATAACAGGAAAATCCACACCGAGCCATTGTACAGTTAGTATGAAGGTAATAAAACTAATTGAACAAGTTAAGTAGGGGTGAGTAATTCAAATCTACCTGTTCATTCAAAAGCTTGTCCGAATGTTTGTATCTATTTATTTCTAATGCTTCTAGGAGATCTAATTTTGAACTTTTGATTTTATATGTAATATGTCGAAGTTTTATTGAATGAATGGTTTTCTTTTATTAGGTGGTTTGAATAATTTGAATCAGATTTATTTTTGTCGAAGCTACGTTTATGTTCAGATGTTCTTATGCAAAACTCCTATAGGTCCTACCGATATAAATTTTATCACAAGAACCGCAATTGAGTTTATAGATTCCTGATTTACTTGATTTTCAACACGAGATTTATTATTTTTAATATGTTTACCTAAGTTATTAGAAGTTTTGAAAGCTATATTAAGATTTTGTTTGACGAGAAAGGATTTAATATTTGTACTTGCAGAACCGCAGAATGTTAAACTGTTGAATATTTTATAGTCTTTATGAATAGGATATACTTCATTTATTGCTTTTGATAGAGTTTTTACGAATGATTAGATCTATCATATCGGATTATATGAATTATTAATGGCTATCTGTTTGATGATGTTTAACTCTTTATTATAATCTTCTACTGATAAAAGGTAAATTGAGTAACCGATGTACCATGCTGTTTAAAGCTGCAACTTTGTGTTGAATGGGATGTAATGAGTAGTTATGTATAATTGTATCAGTATGTGTTGGTTTACGAAAGACCGAAAAAACATGATTATTATTTTGTTTAGTGATTTTTAAGTCAAAAATTTTGGAATCGTTCTGTTCAATTTCTATCGTGAATTTAATGTTCAAATGGATGGAATTAATGAAATTAACAAATAAGTCTAATTGACGAGTAGTTCAATGAACTAAGAATATGTTGACGACATCTTAGTATGTTTCATTGGAACTACTCGTCAATTAGACTTTTTTCTTAATTCTTAACCTTTTCACTTGATTTCTTAATTGTAACTTTCGATTGTAATTTAATTTAAATTCAATACTCATTATATCAATTTTGTTGTAAATTCAACTCTAAATTAGGAAGTTGTGATAACAGTTCGTCAGTGTTAGTTCAACTGTGTGTTTTTCTAATTGGTAAATAAATAAAATAAACTTAGTTTGAAAAAGTTACTCGGTTACATTACTCTTTCGGAGGCGCTTTATATTCGACATCGGCGATTCTAGAATTTCAACAAATATAAGAAACTAAAAGATGTTCAAAAAACTGAAGGATTTTGAATTTCGATATGAGCATCCCTCAAGCTTAGCTACGTTGGAGATATTTCGGACGCCAATCGAGACCAAGTTTCCCCGAAAAACTAGGTTTTTCTGTAACGTTTCGTAATCACATTTCTTCAAATTTTTTACTGATTCGTAATTCTCATTCGGAATGTGTTTGATTTTTGATCATAACCTCGTTCAATTATACAGCGCGCAGTGTATGCGCTTGTCAGTTTTTTCGAGAGGCTCTGACGTCGATTTCCGAAGTACGTCTGTCACGAAATTGTGAAATACTGGAGCACTAATCTTTATGAGAAAATTTAATTGTTAATACCATTTTACGACTCAATTATACAATATATAAAAAAAAATAGATTTTGTATTTCATACCTGAACGATGACAACATGCGAAATTTATCTCTATATATAAACAAATTGAAGACTTTTATTGGGAACAATATTCAATTTTCCGTAGAATATTGAATATCCGTACCTGGAGAAGGTGGTTTTTCGATTTACTCGTCATACTTACATCAACCAAGGCCATACAGTAGTGGTACAGTCTGATCGGATGTCGAATAGGAGCAATAGATTGCAGTTTTCGTCTCGTTTGACGTCGTTAGTATTGAACACCCACTTTAAACACTGGGCCCAAATGCTACCTACTCATCTCAATCCGTTGGAGCGCAAGTAGCAAGTATATGTATATGTATACATATACATTTGGCGTCCTCCAACGAACTAATACAGAGGCTACTACCTGTGTCACCAAGAAATGATGAAACAAATAGTACATCAAGCGGAAAACTTCAAGAAGATTCACCAATTTTGACTACCTACCGCAACGCTACATACTGTGTCTTCAAGATGCGATCTCTCGAAAAGCTAATGCTTTAAGTAATTGTCTGGCTGTTAACCAGATACACATGATATCCCAACAGTGATAACATGCGAAATTTATCGCTATATATGTAAACACATTGAAGACTTCTATTCAGAGAACCTTCCGAATAATGTTTAATATCCTCCCTGAAGGATCGGGTTTCCTGATCATAGCGTCCAACCCAACCATATCCAGAATGTTCATTTCTGTTATTAATAAAATTCGCAACGTATAAATAAATAAATATATAATAACTATATCTCTCTGAAACTGAATACAATTTTAGATTTTTATATAATGTCTATAATTGACTCCCGAAATAAAGTTGAGCGCACAAGCTTAAAATAATCCCTGATTATATCCACGAAAGTAAAACCACCTTGTGTGTGGAATATTCAACCAGGTGTTTCTGCAAACCAAGCTCTTACTCATACTTAAATATATTCTTAACCTTAGTAATGAAGGAAAAAGTGAAACCAACTCAAGAATACATCGCATTTGTGAATTTACGAATTAAAACAAACAATCTCAATACTCAATACAATAATACAATAAAGCTACACAAGACTTGAATTCTTTAAGTATATGTATTCTGCAGCTTGTGAGCGCGGACACTGAATATTCAACTTTTAGTTTCCCTCTTAAAAATCTCTCGTCTGTCTAGTTTCTTCAGATAGAAAGGTAAAAGATAGAACGTCCGCGGTGCCAAATACAAAAATGTCCTCTGTCCCACCGTTTTTACCATTCTTGGCAGTTCATAACTGTTCTCCGTGTAACGCGTTTCATAGTGGTGGGAAAGTCTGCTGCTACTATTATTCTGGAACTGATGGAGAACAACTTTTAAGCAATATAACTGTCTCAAGTTTAGGATTTCTGATTCTATACATAATTGGTTCGATGAAAAAGCAGCAGTCCTACCCAGCATGATCTTCAAGAAGCGCAAAACCTCTAGTTTGTGGAGGTACACATTTTCTACACCACCCCATACCAGAATTCCATAGCACAATACAGATTTGACAAGGGCGTAATAAATTGCCACGAGTTGTTTGCACAGAAACCCTTAAACAGAACGAACTGAGGTAGAAGACACCTTATCTTTCGCACCAATACTTCAACATTACCGTCCCATCTTAGGTGACGATCTATTGTCACTCCAAAATATTGAACTCTTTCCGACTGATTTATTTCGACTATATCGTGTTCCATATTTACTGAAAATTTGCTGAATGGAGACATAACTAGTGAAAGGCAGGTAAGTTGTTTTTTGTGGAATGAAGGTAAGCAAATTACACCGGAAAAAGTCGAGGATCATTCTGAAGTCATTCTGTGCTTTCAATGATTGCCATGAATTAGCCCAATAAAACACCGCCGTGTCGTCCGCGAAAGAAAATATCTCATCACATGTGAGTAAATAAAATAAGTTATTTATATAAATGCAAAATAAAATTGAACCCAATACAGTCCCCTGTGGTACACCATACTCAACATGTTGCTCTGAACTTTCCACACCGTCGATCACGACGATCTGCTCTCTTTTTCTGAATAACTTCCCATTAAATTGAGTGTATTTTCTCTGAAACCGATATACTCCAGTGTTTGGAGCAGACCGACGTGAGGGACCGTGTCGAAAGCCTTACTTAGATCTATAAATATACAAAGTGCAGGAACTGCACCATCCAGTGCTCCATAAACCTTTGACAGAAAATTCGACATTGTATCCTCTGTAGATTATCCCTTCCTTAACCCAAATTGCTTGTCGGAAAGTATTCTGTATTTATCCAGAAACTCCACAATTTTTTCAAACATTTTTGTGAGCGTTGATTTTAAAGATATTAAAGATATAGGATAGGTTAGATATTAGTTGTATGGCAGGGTTCCATCACCAGACTTGAAAATTGGTCTCACAACTGCGATTGTAAAATCAGAAGGAAACTTACACATACGAATGCATTTATTTATCAGATTTGCAAATGGTACTGAAATGAGATGGGCAATTTCCTTCAGAGTTTCTGCCATAATATCGTCTAGAGCTGGTGTTTTTCCACTTTTCAAGTTTTTAATTTCCCCCTGCACCTCTGCAGAGTAAGTTTCTATTATTCCAAAAGAGTTGACCATACGTTTGGCACAATATGTTCTCTCACGCGGTCTCTTCACTAGATTCGCTAATTTAGCACCGACCTCAGAAAAGTAACTGTAGAAACACTCAGCAGTTTCACGGCAACGCGTCACTGTTGAGTTTTCCACCGACTTGTAATCAGAAACCTTTCCATTGTTTTTATGTTTCTAATTTTGAACGCACTTCCATAGACCTTCTGAATTCCCCCCGTTCTTCACAATTTCTCCCCTTGAATATTCATTTTTTCTTGTTTTAATCAACTCTGTTAGTTTATTGCGGTACTTTCTAAACTTCATCTTCAGCTCGACATCATTCAAACTCCTAAGCAAGTGTCCGTCATCCATTCCCTTCTTTTCGAATTTTTGTTTCTTAATTCGAATCTTTTTTGTACAAGATCTGATACATCCCTGTAGCTGCTCAATGAAATATTTCGAAGCACTCTCCGTGTCATAACTATGGTATATGTCATTCCACTTTTCATTTCTGAGCTTATCCCTTAACTGATCATAATTAACCATCATTTTATAATTATAAGATTCTTTGTTTTGTGATATGTGAATTCCATTTTGGCCACCCGGATAAACCACTCCGAGAAGAACCGGATTGTGGTCGGTTATATTAATTCTCCATGCAATTGTTCGAAAATTCTCTATGGGATATTTACTTCTAACAAAAATATGATCCAGGCAGGAAACGCAGTTGTTCAGGTTTCAAGTGTAAGTAGTCATGCCTGAGATGTATCCTTGCTCATACAGAATACTCAAATAATCCTGCGCTACGTCATTAGTCAGATCTAAAGTGTCTATGTTAATATCGCCTCTAATAATGGAAACATCATATTCTCCACTCTTTCTTACAAGAAATTGTTTCAGGTTATGGACGAACACTGGAGTACTTTCAGATGGAGGTCTATACAGGGCGAGAATTTGAAGCGAAGTGGATGTATTCACATGCATACATAATTTGATTACTTTTATAGAATCAAGGCTAACTATTTTCTACGTGCTATTATATTCACTTCTAATATACATTATCGTTCCATCGTTTTTATTGATACTACCCTCATTATATAGCAGCGTATACCCATGAATATGAAAAAGTTTTAGTTATCTATCCTAAATGTCTCTGTTGAAATGATGCAGTCAAAAACTGCTGAGGACAAGAATGAGTTCATCGAAATTTTTTGAAATGCTTCGAATGTTATTGTGGAACACTAGTCTCCCAATGTTCAAAATATTTTCACACTCATCAGAGTATGAACAATTTCAGTTTCAATTATATCCGGCTCTAGCTCGCCAATGTAAGACTCCATATTGTACCGATATCGAATGGAAATATAATTGAGAAAATCAAACTACAGAAGTCCCACCCACATCCACCGCAACTTATACAACGATTCTGTACAAAGACACTATCTACTACCTCCCCTGCTACTTTTTATCGAATAACTTCTGAGCAGTCTTTCCCTTCTAGCCGAAGCACCCGAATTGATTAGAGTACCTTCAGATCTATCCCCCTTGATTGTAGCATTTTGGGACATATCATCATTATGCTTCAGCAGTCCCTCTTCCTTTCCGAAATCCAACGAGAGTTTCGGTTTTAGTTCTTCGACGGAATAAACAATCTCTTGTTGATCTTTCCTCTCACACAAGTTTATTTTTCAAAAGCTTGTTTTCCTTCTATTCAGTCTTCTATAAATCGTTGTTGATGTTAACCTGCGTGCCCCTCAATTTGTGAGCAGTTCGAATGATGGACGTTTTTCTCAGATATGAAGTTAACTCCAGTTTAATAGGCCCGTTCGGCTTCTTTCCTACTATATAAACGTTGTTCAGATCTCCTGTACTCAATTTCAAATCAAGTTTCTCATTCAGTCCCTCACCTATACTGTCGTCAAGGTTCCGTTCTGGATCAACTTGTAAGCCGCTTACGATTAAGTTGTTCTTTTTATCCTTCGACTCAATTTTGTCCCTCAAATATCTATTCTCCTCCTCCAGTTGAACAACCGTACTGTGCGACTCTTCTAATTTATCCAGTAGTTTTCGCTTCGATTCTATTATTCTCCGTTGTATCTCCCTTATCAAATCCCTCAGGCCTTCGTTCGAAACAGATTTGCTCACTTCTAGAGAAATACCAACTTGTGCAATCTAGGATGAATAGGAGGTGTATGGACAGCCTTATACTTTGAAGCTAGCGTCGCAGGTTTAACCAATGCGCTCGAAACATAAACAATTACAGATTTTAGGGATGTTTCACGAATAATCTACAATTAAGAGTAAACCTCGACGCATTCTGATTATCCAATTATTTCATGTAAAATTCACATATATGGGGTTAACCGTCACCAACAAAACTGGTTGAGTTTGTCTCCTTATAGCACTGAATCTATAACTTTTGCATAATTAATTCAGTTTTTAACCACTCAATTTTTCAATTTGCACTTATTGATGTATACATTAAATTATGATGATACTCCAAGTCTCTTGGACTACCAAATAAACCTTTCCTTCATGTTGGAAGGAGTTTGCTCTTCTTTAGGATGTTCTACACATGCCCGACGATATTCAGGTCTAAGGAGCAGGATGACTACACAAGAACATTGATAATGTTATTTTCCAGTGCATTTCAGACAAGTAGAGCACGATGAAGATGAGCATTTTCCTGTTGTAAAAGGAAAAATTCTTACTCTTGGTTGAGAGGTCAATTGCTGAAATTTTCCATCAGGTTGTTCTGTATAAAAATAAAGTGCTTGAACCAACATCTCTGGCTAACCGAAACATCACTCTACCCCCTTGTTCGACAGTTTCAAAAGACGGTTTTTGTTTCTTTGGAAGTGAAAGAAACTGGTTCAGCTCACTTGATACCAGTTTATGTGCTCTTGGCACTAAGCTTAAAGAGTAGTGAGATTCTCGAGTGATAGTCAAAGCATTCACAGAGGACGTGTAGAGATGAGTTGAACTTCGTGCAACCAATTTCTGACAGTTTAGTCAGAAAACTAAACATCATGAACTCATATTCCTAGTCGTCTCTCGAACGACTAGGAATAATGTAGTAGACGATGTTATTTGGCCAGTAAAATCGAAAATCGGTTTCGAACGGAAGCAGTAATCCTAGTAGGCTATGTATGGCAATTTTTCATGGTTCTAATTTCATTGACATGAGAATACAACCGATGGAAAAAATTTAAGCCCCTTCTTTGTTCGAATGTCACCTCTGGATTCCATGAAACTAAAATATTATCTTTGTGCTTTTATCAAAGAGGTCAATTGGTAGAGTTTTCCATCAGGTTGTTCTGTATATAAATAAAGTTCTTCCACCATCATGTGTGGCTCTCCAAATTATCTTTCCACTATTTCTCAAGATGGTTTGCGTTTCCAGAAAGACCGTGATTAATTTCTTTTTGTGTTATTTGCACTGAGCTAAAAAGGCTGCAAAATTCTCAAGTGTCAGTCTAAGCATTCTCTAAGAATGTGTACTGATGAGTTGACCATCACGCAACCGATTTCTGACGGTTTGATCAGATAAGGTAAACTAAACATTACGGACTCGAGAGGGTTTTGCAATGTATTGGTACGGTTTATATGTTTTAGTAGAATGATAACAGTTTCATCGACATGAGACCACGATGAAGAAATTTTGGATCTCTGACGAGAACCCTGGATACCTCCCGCTCTGGCTTTCCAGCTTGGAACATACCAATGGCTATTGGTAACTGTTTTCGGCCCAAATGTCGCCTCTTGAAATATCATCAAACCTTGTGCATTTTACTTTTTTCTCATGATGAAAAGTTAAGGATATTGGACGAGAACGATTTATATACAGGGATATCCACCGGGACTGTCCGTTAAAAACTTTTTAAGTTCCAATTACAATATCAAGCTGAAATTTTATTCGCGGCCATAACTAGCGATTTCCAATTGGAGTGAAATATTTTTGAAGTGATACCATTTCCGTTTATACCGGAAGTTGGTCATCACTTTGTTATATCAAATGGCAATCTACCTTTCTTATTATACATCTAAAAACGACATTTGAGCAAGGCATAAAATACAAAAGTTGTTGGCACTAATCTGTCAAAACTTTTGACAGATTTAATTATTTTTGTTATAAACTCGATTTTTGAGGAATATTTAGAAAAATTGTAGCTCGTAGAAATTTCGCACTACAGACACAATTTTTGCTTGGGTGGATAGAAGAAGGATCAAGGAATTTTTTAAGCAATCTACACAAGTCAAAGGTTTATTGCATTGTTTTGTATGATTTTTTCAATTTGGCCTTTTTCAAACAGCAATAACACAATTTTTGCAAATTGCACGTGCCAATTTTTATATCGCCATCAGATCAAGCGTCAAATTTCAGATGGAATTGTATAAGCATGTACTCTACCCATCTCTTATAGTTTTGATGATTTTGCAAGAACTAACAAAGAATGCTTTGAAATATTTGAATCAAGTATCTGAACTGGCTACGCTTACCTGACAGGTGCCTAAAATTAATGTACTTGTCACATCGTTCATTCGAATTTGATATTTTAACAAGAATTGTCGTTATTTCAGATTGAAAATTACTAAAAAATACAACAACGCATTTGGAATAAAACACTTGGTTATTCAAACGAAAATATATTTAATCTTTTTTATTCATTTTAGAATGTCAAAAGTATTGGGTAGAAATTGCAAGCAATTCAATAACCAATTTCCATATTTACCATCTATGAGTAAAATAAAATTTCGAAGAATTAGAAGCAATTTTCTACAATTCGGATGAATAAAAATTGTAGGAACTAAGCGAAAACCAATCATCGAAGATAATTACATTAAGACGAATAAATGATGGCAAACATCATAGGAGAAAACTAATACTCTGAATAAATGTTCAATGTGGGACCCATTTTGCTCGATACATTTGAACATGATGAGTTGCCCTCCTACTTTCCTCAGGATCAATATTACGAAAATCATTATGAATGCGCTCTAGTAACTCTTCTTTACTTCTTACAGGAATAAGATACACTTCACTCTTGATTTTGCCCCATAAATGAAAATCAAGGGGCGTCAGGTCCGGAGAACTCGGAGGCCATAAATTTGGTCCTTGACTACCCCACCATCTATCCTCGAACATTTCTGTTAGCTGCCGATCTACAGCTCGTGTTTTATGTGCTGGTGCACCATCCATTTGGTAATAGCAATCCCTCAGAATGTTAGGAGGTAATCCATCTAAAAAATTTGCTAATATTCCTCTCAAAATTTCCAGGTATCTTTGTCCATTAAGATTTTCCTCATAAATGTGATAAGCCAACAAACCATTCATTAAAATTGCAAAAACGTTCACGCTGAATTTATTTTGGAAATCAATAATATTAATGAAATGTGGATTTTCTGTGGCCCAAAAATGTCGATATCTCCTGTTGGTTATTCCACTTTCATTGAACTTGGCTTCATCAGACCATATAATTTTTTGCAGAATTGTCTCATCTTCTTGAAGCCGAATTAATAAACTTTCACAGAAATTTAGCCGCTTGGGAAGGTCAGTTGGTTTCAATTTTTGTGTTCTGATAAAAGAATACGGCTGCATGTTATGTTTCTTTAGGATCCTTTGAATGGAAGTATAACTCAATCCAATATCCATTGATGCTGACTTAATCGACGCATGTGGATTGGCACGAAAATACGATAGCGTATTAATTTGATTGTCGTCGTCCTCGAGAATTGGTTTTCTTCTAGTTTCTATGTATTTTGTTCCTCCAAATTGCAGAAAATTGCTTCTAATCCTTCGAAATTTTGTTTTACTTATAGGCGCCAAATTTGGAAATTGGTTATTGAATTGCCTTCAAGTTCTAGCCACCACTTTTTGACATTCGCCATGAATTAAAAAGAGATTAAACATATCCTCGTTTGAATAATCAGCCATTTTATTATCAATCTGGTATTTTTCAAAAATTTCACTTCAAATTACCAACAATACTTGTTGAAATATCAAATTCGAATGAACGAAGTGACAAGTAGATTAAGTTTAGGCACCTGTCAGGTGATCGTAGCCAGTTCAGCTACTTGCTATACTATTCATATATTGTATCTGAAATTTGACGCTTCATCTGATGGCGATATAAAAATTGGCACGTGCCATTTGAAAATATTGAGTTAATGCTGTTTGAAAAAGGCCAAATTGAAAAAATCATACAAAGCAACGCAATAAACATTTGACATGTGTAGACTGCTTAAAAATTCATTGATCCTTCTTCTATCCACCCAAGCAAAAATTGTGTCTGTAGTGCGAAAGATCTACGAGCTACAATTTTTTTAAATATTCTTCAAAAATCGAGTTTATAACAAAAATAATTAAATGTGCCAAAAGTTTTGACAGATAAGTGCCAACAACTTGGGTATTTCATGCCATGCTCAAATGTCGGTTCTAGATGTATAATAAAGAAGGTAGATTGCCATTTGAAATAACAAAGTGATGAGCCACTTCTGGTATAACCGGAAATAGTATTACTTCGAAAATATTTCACTGCAATTGGAAATATCGCTTGTTATGGCCGCGTATAAAATTTCAGCTTGATATTGTTATTTGAACTCAAAAATTTTTTAACGGACGGTCCCGGTGGAAATCCCTGTATATTTATTCATCATGTGGAATGCAGACAGATGAATTAACATCCAGTATAAAGTATTCACTGATTGATAATTATAAAAACTAAAAATCGCAAGTATTATAATTTTAATATAAACAATATAAAATCAAATAATATCAAAATTTCAAATGAAGAGTAAAATCAGTTTCCACAACAAAAACAAGAAGCGCAAAATTAAATATATAGATTAGCGAATACATCCAAAAACTATTCGATAGTTTACAATTTATAACCTCCAAGTAATAAGCTAAGCGCCACAGAGGCAAAGCAAGTAAGATAATTAGAAATTGAACTATATAGAGATTTTTGAAAATCAGAATTCAATTTCGTTCTCTCAACCATCTTAAGCTGACAATAAATATTGAACTGAAGTTAAAAATACATACAGACATAAATAAATTGATAAGTGTGCAAACAAGAGGTAATAAAATAATAAGGATGACTAAGGCAGGCCATACTGATCGTTTAAAAGATTATATCTTTGCTACAGCGTGAAAATTTCAATAGATTACAAGAAAAATAAATTTCGTCCCTTAGGTATTCTGTGAATAATTTGAAGTTGATCTATGGTGGAAAATGATGGCCACTTTCGATACAATGTCAATAAATTCGTCGTTTCTTTGGTTATTGTAATCAGAATCTGATTGATGCTTTTTGTATCTATTTTTGAATGAACTGACCTATATAGACGCCTTCACAAACTATACAGGACAACTCGTAAATTCCTGTGTTGTCAAATACTCTAAAAAATTCCTGGGATAGCTTCATGTAGGTCTTGAAAGCTACTTATTCATGTTGTTTCGGAATGACATTTGCAATCTTTTCATTGTTAGGACTATATTATGTCAATGAAATATATTTATCAGTATTAGTTGATTCTATACGTGGTTAAATATCACAATTAATTATTGCAAAACAAGAAGGAAATAGTAACAAAAAATGGAAAAACAAAGTTAATTCAATCTGAATATATATGTTTCAATATTATTTTCTCACGGTCTACAAGAGTAAGTGTTTCAAAATCTGCAAGTCGAAGAGAGTAATTGTCATTACACAGCCAAAAAATAACGTGCATTTTCAAGCTTATCAAGGTGAACTAAATAATGGGGATTCCCAAAAGACGAAGCGAAGTTTATTTTACCAGAAATACAGGCCAAATAAAGGGGTAGTTAAGCTTTCCTCTCATTGAAATATTAACAATTTTTCGTTAGGTAACCCAACTTTCGGCTACTGGAATTAACGACATAGTCGACATGATCATGAAACAAGAAATACCATCTTCCAGATCTTCTTAGTGTCTTATCCAGGAACCAGATCATTATTTGAAATGAAAGGATGTCTTGGTACATCAAAGAATCAAGGGATTGCTCAAATTTTGTTATATTCAACTAAAGGCTGTTTCTCTTAAAAAAAAAGGTGAAATTGTCCAATGCAAGTTACACAGGTAGACAGTCTTGAGGGTAGTTATTTTCATGAAAGTCTTCAAGTCATTAGCAAATAATAATATTTCATTTTCATTGAAACATCGGGATATAGTATTTATAAAAATAATAAACAGTAGAAGTCCGAAATGGGAACCCTGAAGCATTTCAGAGGACGAGGAAAAGAACTGGGAATAATTTCCTGTGATAGAGACAATATGTCTCCTGCTCGTCAGGTAGGAGACCTGAACCAGCACCTCATCGAGCCGCACACATATACCTTAGCAGAAATAGAAATTAGGTTAACAAGATTCATTTTATCAAAGACTTAGCTGAAGTCAGTATACCTGCGACAGCGGCCCGAATCCATCCTGCAGAAACTCAATTTAATGGATTAGGTTGGTTCCAAATTGATCTGACCTTATTTAGTTTCATAGGCTTCAGAGGTTATTTCAGATTGAATTTAAGATATGAATCTTGAAATCGGTTTCAATATGCTGTCTAGATCTAGTATGTTGGATTTTAAAATCGAGGTAATCATTGAAGGTTTTTCAATTTTTCCACTTTTTGTGGTCTCTCCTCTTCCGCTTCACAATATACGTAGTATATGGGATACTTATGAGAACGTCGATGTGAACCTCTATTAAGGAATACAATATTTCATGAAATTTATCAACAATAATATTATTATTGTTGAGTATGTTATTCCAAGAAACGGAAGATACAGCCTGATTAATTCCACTCTAATTTCCTCGCTGAAAGCTGTGAATTATCTGAGTGTATGCATAAAAGGAGTCCTCAGGTAACAACATACTACCACATCGTTTTACATTATGAGAATTAGAAAGAATTGATTCCCACATTTTTTTTAATCACACTTATCATTTACATTGGTCCAAAACACAGTAAAACAGTTGAAATCTTCCAAAATCAAAACGACATGATTATCGAGCCTTTTAATAATTCGATGCAAATTAAAAACAAAGTACATACGTTGGTACTTCCGGAAAGTAAACACAATACCAGTAAATTTTTGGATTGTTAACTGAGAGCTGAACCCACACATCCTCTGCATCACTTGTAAAATCACCGGTCAGGAAACCACCCCATCTAAGACTTCAGATTGAGACACACTAGTATGATGAAATTACTGTGATAAAAAGTATATTTTGGTTACTAGCAAAGTTTAAAACAATTTAATTTATTATATATAATATATCATAAAAAACACTTAGAGCCATCACAATTCAAGAATATTTTATTGCTAGTGTACGTGAATTAAGCCGAAATGGCAACAAACTACTTCAATGAAATCCGATGAGAATGGTGGTTCAGAAACCATAGTATACATATTCATAGTCTAGAATAAGATATACCAATGTTTGTACGTATTTTTGCACTGAAAATAGACCATCAATTTTTGAAACCCAAAGATAAGTTATCAGAACATGCAATCAAGAAACGGAAGAAGACGTCGAAGTAAAAATATGTTTTGAGAAAGTTGAGAACCTTTTTCTTCGACAAAATTCAACCTGTGAAATCCAGTTACTAGGCTCAAAATAGACAACAATAAAACTTTTTCTGAACAATGCAGGCATCAGTTGTCATGGCATGTGGAGCAAAGTTCATATTTTCCTCATTTATATAATAAGTACACACCGATGTTATCGTTAATCGCAAATGAGTTGCCACAACTTCTAACAGTTACGACGATTGTTCCAACGTCCTGAAAAATTCCCACCTTGTTTAAAAAGATAATATTTTAAAGTAATTAACGGTGCTCTTCTCTCTTCTCGAAAGCAGGAAAGAAATTTCGATGAAATTAAGGTTGAATACTTCCACGATGTTTAATTTGCGATAGTTTATATAGTTTACGATATCAACCTGAAGATCACATCTGAATTACGACGAATTAGACATCGTTCCCTTTCGAGTTTTTTCTTGTCGAAGAGTTCAAAGCACTGGTCAGCAGTGAATTTGTTACGCTTTAACGGGGACTCAACTTTTTTATAGCAGAATTTGAACAGTCGCTAGGATGCGTTATTTCAAGATGGTTTCCCTCTATTAACCTACGTTCCCGAACGATTGGATTTCCACAGACAGAGTATTCAAGTTACAAAAGAGCTTAGGTTTCAAATAATAACTCTTACAATTCTTGAAACGTGATTGAAACACAAAAGGAACTTTTTACTTTGTTCTTACTAAATAAATTTAAAAACGTTTGGTTAAAAATACCCAAATCGGTCTATGGAACACAAAATATTTATTTTTCATTCGAATTTATTATATCGACTTCAAAGCTTACGCTAACGAATAATCCAATTCTCTTTTATCAAATCATTTCTCAAACGCTTTTTGTTGAGTTTTTGGTCAGAAATTCGGAATCGACTTCAGTTTTTCGCCATTTAGCGAATTCTCACAAAACTATGTGACATTCTGATGCCGCCTCTGCGTCTGTTTAATCATCCCAGAATTGATGATGAGTTGCTCCTTGCACCCATGGTGTTTCCTTCTGCATAACTTCTGCTCCTCTGCTGATATTTTGTTGTCATTAAGGTATTGGTGTATTCGATGCATGATGTGAGTATTTTGTAGAGCGTAGGCATAAGCCTATACTGAGACGGATCTTGTGTTCTATCGCTCTTAGGTAGCATATATGTTAAGCCTTGTGTTAGAAAAGTGGGTGTTTTCCTGGGATGTTGAAGAACATGCGTGAGCTGTTCCGCTAGGGCGAAATGGAGCTTATTATGCTTCTTGTACTAGAAGTTGTGAATATTATCTATACCTGT
Organism: Cryptolaemus montrouzieri; assembly: GCA_013387265.2. Classification (NCBI taxonomy): domain Eukaryota; kingdom Metazoa; phylum Arthropoda; class Insecta; order Coleoptera; family Coccinellidae; genus Cryptolaemus; species Cryptolaemus montrouzieri. Next base: position 111,206,569 of record JABFTP020000185.1, read on the forward strand.
GGCCTTCCAATTGTTGGTCGCTCTAACTACTGCTGCGATTTCTTCCTCCGTTATTCCTTCGAAGTGCATATGTTTGATACCAAGGCGATCTTTTTCATTCTTGATTCATTCAGCGTCTTTATTATGTTCTTTGGGGGTCGATCATAACGATGACCAGTAATCGATCAAGCACTGTGCGTCAGGTACTTCTCTGTTAATTTTGTTTGCAGTTACAAAGTGTTTTATGAATGTGGGGTCGGAATCGACTCGTTCTAGCATGTCTGCAGCAACCTCCACTCAATTCAATTTTTGTAGAAAATTCAGGTGTTTTGGAACTAGTCTAACCGGCAACGCGTTTCATGCACGTTTAAAAGGCTACAAATTGATTCGTAAGACAAAGAATTCATTGCATATCGCTCTCAATTTTGAATGGCGATATTCAATTACCATTTCCTTCACTTTATCAATGTTAACTTCGGTGGAAGATGTTGATGACCGACTAGAGCGAGGCGAATCTTCTACCACATCTCGGCCGCTGTTGAATGCACTGTACATGTAAAATACATGTCTTATGCATATACGCACATGTTTTTCATTTGCTATACAAAAATTTGAGGGCAGATTTTTTGTTCGATTGTTTCATCCATTGTAAAAATAGCAAAACACACTTATGAGAACTGAGAAAATCGAGCACTGTAATCCAACTAAATGACAGATAGCTTTCAATCTCCGCGTATATTACGAAAACAGGTGTGTTAACAAAAATTTTGACAATCGTTTCAAGCAAATTTTTTTGATAATCAATTCCCTGTACTTTTTTGACAGAATGTGATAGATCACTGTTACTAAATACAGAAATAGATTAGAATACTCATAAATCTATGTGACATTCCAATGCCGCCTGTGTGCCTGTTTCATCGTCACAAAATCGATGATGAGTTGTTCCTTGCACCCGTGGTGTTTCCTTCTGCATCACTTGTGCTCCTCTGCTGATATTTTGTTGTCATCAAGGTATTGGTATATTCGATGCATGAGGTGAGTATTTTGTAGAGCGTTGGCAGACAGGTGATAAGCCTATACTGAGACGGATCTTGTGTTCTATCGCTCTAAGGTAGCATATATGTTAAGTGTTATGTTAGGAAAGTGGGTGTTTTCCTGGGATGTTGGAGAACATGCGTGAGCTGTTCCGCTAGGGCGACATGGAGCTTATTATGCTTCTTGTACTAGAAGTTGCGAATATTACCTATACCTGTGGCCTTCCAATTGTTGGTCGCTCTAACTACTGTTGCGATTTCTTCCTCCGTCATTCCTTCGAAGTGCATATGTTTGATACCAAACCGATGTTTTTCATTCGTGATTCATTCAGCATCGTTATTATGTTCTTTGGGGGCCGATCATAGCGATGACCAATAATGGGTCAAGCACTGTGCGTCAGGTACTTCTCTGTTATTGTTGTTTGCAGTTACAAAGTGTTCTATGAATGTGGGGTAGGAATCGACTCGTTCTAGCATGTCCGCAACAACCTTCACGCAATTCAATTATTGAAGAAAATGCGGGTGTTTTGGAACTAGTCAACCGGCAACGCGTTTCATGCACGTTTAAAAGGCTACGAATTGATTCGTAAGACGAAGAATGCATTACCTATCTCTCTCAATTTTAAATGGCGATAATTATTTACCATTTCCTTCACTTTATCTAACTTCAATGGAAGATGTTGATGACCGTCTAGAGAGAGGCGAATCTTCCACCACATCTCAGCCGCTGTTGAATGTACTGTACATGTAAAATACATGTCTTATGCATATACGCACGTGTTTTCTATTTGCTATACAAATATTTGGGGGCAAATTCTTTGTTCGATAGTTTCATACATTGTAAAAATAGCAAAACACACTTGTGAGAACTGATGAAATTGTGCACTGTAATCCAACCAAATGACAGAACTCTTTCAATCAATTTCCTGTACTTTTTTCACAGAATGTAATAGATCACTGTTACCACGGTATCGTTAGGATCCTTCCAATCTTGAATTAACCACCAAATTGAGGAATGTTTTAAAAGGCAAATGTTTCTTATTAAAAGTTTTGGAGTTATAACGCCCTATAAAACATTTCAACGGGAATAGTGGTGTATTTGAGGGCATCGTACTTTCCGTTGCTCTTTTATATACAGGTGCATTTGTCAATTTAATATAACCAAATTTACAAGAAAACTTTTTTCAAAAACCTATTTTTTTCGTTTTATCATAACAGCATTTTAAATAAGTATTGTTCAGGCTACGTTAGGTTAGATCATTACATTAGTATTGTTTAGGTTTCCCTGTATCTAAAATGGTTCGTTTTCATTTTATCCGTGATTTCATACAGGTGCATTTGTCAATTTAATATAACCAAATTTACAAGAGAACTTTTTGAAAAACCTGTTTTTTCGCTTTATCATAACAGCATTTTAAATTGGTATTGCTTAGGTTTCCCTGTATCTAAAATGGCTCGTTTTCATTTTATCCGCGATTTCACCATAAACCTGTTGTTCCTTCGGAAAATTAAATCATTAGGTCATGGAAAGTGGAAAAAGATAAAATTGTTTGAATTCCGATGCCATTTTTTATGGTCCAAAATGTTCTTTGGATTTTTTTTATAATTCTCAGTCTCAATTTGACGTTATGAAATTATTCGAAAGTAGCAATAACACTTTTTTGTATTTGTATAGTTTTCTTTTGTTAAATAAAACGACAAATAAATACTTCAATGAGGATATTATTGATTTTTTCTTTATTCAGGTTCAATGCCAATAAATAAGTCGAACTTGCCTAACACTTAACGAAAAGTACTCAAATTAATTTACAACCAATTTGCAGAAAACAATTATAATCAAATTTTGTCACTTTTGGTATGTAAAATAGACAGCTCAAAGGTAAGACATTGCAGTTACAATCATGGGTTATTTTATGTCAATCTTTATGCATCGGTACGTAATACTGTTGCAGATTTGCTGATATAGATATATATATATATATATATATATATATATATATATATATATATATATATATATATATATATAATATAGATCTTGGATGAATCCAGGAATCAAGAAACCCGATATTTCTTACAAAACATTATATTTACTGATGAGTCCAAATTTTCGAGGGCAGATATTTTTAATCGGCATAATTTCCATATATGTGCCTATGTGCCTTCAAAAATCCGCTTCAATCAATTAGATGGTGTAAAATATTTAGAGATTTTATTTACATTTGTTCCGGAATTCAAGGATAATCTCGAGTTAAATGCTCGTGTTTCATATTAGTACCAATTGGATGGTATTCCGGGCCATTTCAGAACTCAAGGATGGGAAGAATTAATTTGGTTGTTAGACGACAGATGCATAAAGAAAATGGTTTCATGAGATTGTCCTTGCCTCTTTAGATTTTTATCTTTGGGGTACTTTAAAACAAAGTTTATAGTTCGCCGATAAATTCGCGGATGATCTCGAATTAAAAGTGAGAAGTGCCTTCGATAGCATCGATGCCAATCAAATACAAAAAGAGACTGTCAATGAAGTTGGCTAGCGGATTGAGAAATGTTTAAAAACTATGGTGGACGATTTAAATATTCAATTTCATTTCATTTTTACCACGCTGTTTATATGTACGATGTGTTTGAAACTTTGTTTTTCGTTAATGTCAGAAATATTTTTTCATGCTTCACGATATTTTTATCGTTTAAAGTGAGCTAATGCTACCCATTTTAGTTTTTGAGATTTGATTGTAATTTGGTGTTAAATTCGGGTACTTTTCGTTCTGTAAGATCGACTTATTATTTCTTGACATTGACCATTCATGATAAGTAAATAGATTTTTATTTATTTGCCATTTTATTTAACGAAAAAACACTATACACAAACAGAATAAGTATTAGTGCTATTTTTGAAAAATTTTCAAATGAGAAACAGAGGCGAAAATTCATCGAGCCTTACATAGAACATTGTTGAACATAGAAACTGTCATGAGATTCAAATCCACTCTGTCTGTTTCTCTGTTCCACTGCGTAATGATTTGATTTTCCAAAGGAATTGAAGACTTTCCATCGGAAAACGAGTCATTTTAGGTATAGAGAAACTCGTATTTGAAAAAACTTTTTTTTTGATAATTTGACTTTAGTGAGTTAAGAAGTGATTTTTGAGCACCCTGTATATGTGAAAACTTCGAAAAGTACGTTGCCTTCAGAAAATAACACTTTTCTAGTTGAACTAAAACCAATATTATAATCTTACTCAAATATGAGTCAATTTTTTTGGGCAAAGAAGATCACACTGTAATTCCGAAAATTTTGGAGAAAATCATAGCTCAATGATGGTTAATTTCAGATAGGATAAATCCGAACAAAAAATACTCGAAGAAAGATGTACTTTAATAAAAAAAGTCAAAAAGTTATCAAGCTATTTGAAATAGCAAGGTTGTAGTGATACCGCTCTGAAACAATTGCAAATTGTAGATCGGTAGTGAATGGGTCACTTTTATTCCAGAGTTGGAAATTATCAATAAACTCGTTTCCCAGATACTTTGCATGGGCCCTTTAGCGCAGAAACCCTGTATATATGAATAGGGCGTTAGTTGGATTTCAAAAAACCAGTTGTTAGATATGCACCTCGCAATCTATTGAAAAAGAGTTGTAATTTGAATACATCGAAAATTTGGAATATTCATACGTCAGTTTTGTCGATCATTATCTGAAAGTTGTCATTTAAAAGTGATTTGAATATTTCATCTGATTCTAGGTAATTGTGATGTTCATCATCTAGGACAATGTGTAGAACCTTCAATTTTTGAATACTAGGAAAAGAAAAAGCTTGAATTTCAAGTCATGTCAAGCTTTTCGAAAAATTTTCAAACTGCTTGACTTAATGAAATCCTAGACTCATCTCATTGTAACCAACAAAAAAATGGTTAATTAGTATTTCCAATCCACAATTAATCCTTTAAATCAAGAAAAGTTTCAGAAAGAAAAAGATTTCGTATGGAATATAATTACTTTGAAAGGTTATAGAGATAGTTTAGTCGATAAGTTAATTAATAGACTCAGATCATCTCCTGATAGTTAACGAAACACGCGTTGGGTTTAGATTTCGACGTTTTAGTTTTGCAGCTATGCGAAATATTGGGTATGAAGGAAAATGACCCCTCCCTTGTTCTTTTTACTTGAAACACAAACAAATCAAAGCTAGATCTTTTATGAGTTATCTGAATATTTTCAAAATCAGTCAAATGCTAGTATTTCGATAATTATTGAAGTTATATAAGAACGATTTTGACATCTTAATGACTTTTTTTCACGTAAAATCGATACATGCTATATTTTTGAAACAAAATCAAAGTTGCCTGTGTGTCGCATTTAAATAACACAATTTTGTATTATAACTCAAAAATCGTTAGACAGAAAAGAAGCACTCTGCACATAGTTCGATCACAATGCAATTCTATGTAAATAAGTACAAGAATGTCCAAACCATCTTCAAATAACTTCAAAAACAATTGCGATTTTGGCATTTGACTGATTTCGAAAATTTCAAAATTTTACATATTACTCCAAAGCGAAAAAATTACCTTCAATCTGGTTGCAGCAATGAAATACTCTAATAAAAGGAACATGGGGCATCATTTTTTCAAGTTACTATATTTCACATAGCTGTAGTACTAAAACGTCTAAACCTATCCACCCTGTACGGTTTTATTAGTTGAGGATTATCAAATAACTTCTTTTTCTATCCTGCCCTTCAAGATATAACTTCCTGAAGTAGATACATAAAATTTGTTTTTAAATTTTGTCTTTGCTAACGGAACACCAATCTGCTTGAAATTCTACAGAATATTTCCACAAGGATTTTTATCTCAGTATTAATCCACCTTTTTCTGGAATTAGGTAAAATCCGCAACCTCTTTCCGTTTTTTCATCGCAACTTTTATGGAAAATAGAATTTGATTATGAAGAAATTATTATTCTCTCCAGATTCAATAGGATTTTTTTCGTTCTCTGTGTTTTCCTCAAAGAATGCATATTTTTTAGAGAGAACATGAATTATGTAAGCACCTGCTTACGAAATTTCAAGAAACTCGCAATCGCAGATTTTCGTGCAAGCTGGTACCATTCATAATGAGTTTATTATAATGTTTCTCCTTTACAATAAATCATTTACTTATATACGGTTTTTTTTGTTCCTCATTTTGATAGATTGGTGAACACTTACAATAATTCTAAGACTATTTCTAATAGTCAGCTGTCTATAATGCGGTTTCTAATTTATTCTACGTCATTATTAGATGTAGGATAAACTATGGATTTTAAGTGAACACAAAATTAAACTTGGCTTTGAGATCGGGTGATCTTGCTCGCCAGCATTGGGATTCCAGTCGAACTATTCAACGACTTAGAAAATTTTCATTTAAATGTTGACGAGTTTTGAGACAAGTACACCGTCATTCATATATCATACAACGGAGTAGCAAAAGCGGAGTATTATCCAAAAGTTCCAATATATGCTCTTCTGTCATGGCATGTGGATTATTTTCCATCCACAAATGATAATTATGAATATTCATAATTGAACTCTTAGACAGCTTCGATTTATCTGTGAGAAGAATTTTACGACCGAATAACATCTTTTGAGCTGAAAACCATTGGCAATATGCCACTTCAGGAAGAAAATCTCAATCTAAAAGAGTTTGAACTTTAGAAATGTTGTAGAAGTGTAACATTTTTTCGCAAATTTTTCTATAAATTACTCAAGATCCACGAAAAAATATTATAGGGGCGATATCAACCGAAATTATTGGGTTCATAATGAATCTAGAACGTCTATAGATCATAATCGGCATCATTTAGAAGACTGAACCTGACCATAGAGGCTCTCTCGTTCAAACAGAGAGGGAATTGTTTTGTTGAGTTTTGAATATTTTTCCAAGAATAAATGCGATTATATGGAAGTGATTATGCTTCAGGAGACTCACACTGCGACGGAAGAACATCTCCGCGAAAGAGGAAATATCGCAGGTTATGTACTTTTTGATTATCTCCTTAGTCCTCTTTATGGCCTTGCTTGCTATGTGAAATCTTCATCATTTTCTTAGATTCAAGTGAGTTTAGACATATCTGAGTTAGGTATATTTGATGAAATATTTTTCTGCTGGTTTTCTTTTTCCAATGTTACAGATTTTTCCTATCCCAAAACGCTTCCTTTTCACTCTTGTCTTCTGGAAATCATGGAGTGCAAGATTATGAAGCTTCTAAGCAGAAAAATTTTAGGTATTCTTTTTGTACGCACAACACTAACACAACAAAAACAAACAAGCATTGCTAGTGCAATAGCGACAGGGAAACGAATTTTTTCCTCAGGTTTTTTCACTAGTTTATTGAATCATACGCAAGATAGTATGGTTCCTCTGTTACATTTTTCTGAGCTCACACTTGTGTTTTTCTGACACACCCCAAAATTATAGACATAAGCATTTATTGTAAATACAATTATTCGAATTTTTTTTTTATATATATATATATATATATATATATATATATATATATATATATATATATATATATATATATATATATATATATATATCATATATTCATTCCTCTTGACAAAGATACTGTGTATCAAAACGCGTCTAGCATTTATTGATATATTTTAGTAGAAATCATCCTTCACTTGTATTTGTTAAAACTGAAGTGCTTACCGATATACAACAAATGCCACTGCTCTGAAACGATAATGGAAACACATGTGTGTTTCAATTCTTTAGAAAACTGGGATAATTAAAGCCAACTTCCGTAATATTCGTGAATTCTTCCAAGGTGTGTAAATATCCTGATTAAATCAATGAATTTAATTGAAATGATTCTCTTTACCGAATAAAATGTAACCCTCCATAAATTCGGTAGTGGAGGCACGACTTGGTCTCGAGAGAGCGGCAAAAAATCGTTTGCAGAATTATTCCGAAGAACCGACCAGTCTCGGCGAAAATATTCTGAACGTTCGCTATAAAACTTCATTTCTCTAAAATTCCCTGACGGCCGGACAAAAAACAGCCGTCTTTATTTACAAGTCTGTCAAAATTTAACGTGGGCCGACTGAATTATTCATTGACCAACAAATGGACGAATTTTTGGGATGCCGAGTGAAGCGGCATTCTTGCGAATAACTTCAAGTGGAATATCGATTTATTCGATGATGGGATGAGTCGGTACAAGTAATCTGGTGTTCGTGACCGAAGATAATTTGGCTCCCATCTGAATCACATCCTTGGGTTTAGTTTTCACAGTGAGGATGCTACCCAAGAAAATTCATCGAATTTTCTAAGAAATTTTGAAAATTATTTCTATAGCTGAATTAGTTTCACTTGAGGATGCAAAGTACAGAAGTACAAAAATCCACGAGAATACAGGAATGGGAAGTAAATATACAGAGCAGCTTTCCAAACGTCCCTTTCACGCTACTCTAATCTATAACCGAAATTCCCAAGGAAATTTCCAAATGAAGGTGGTTATAATGACAACGATCCCCACTGTTGATAGAAATTAAGATTAGTATTTTAAGGAAAGGTATGGAGCTAAAAACTTATTGTTCAATTTCATGTTTACTCTTTTTTGTTCGAAATATGTGGAACTGTAAATAGAAAGTAATGATATACCAGTCCTGGTTTCTGTGGAAATATATAGAACGTCAGTCAGTATATAACTGATTTTAATTTTCTGTTTATAATGAGATGAGTTGAGTTTGACATACAAGTTCTTTATCTCTGAAATGTTTGGTTATACAATTTCACTCTGAAATCTGACCGCATGTACGGCCGATTCCTATACCTACTTTTCATGAACCACATAGAGCTGTATGCTTGTGCACATCAATAAGTAGTTGCAAGTTTCTTTAATTGCCTTATCCCAAGTCCTTTGAAGTCCTTACGTGCGTGCGGAATTTCACAATATTTTTACCTATGTAAATTTGAGACAAGAAGAATTATTCAAAAATCCATAGATCAATGAATAATCCTTCCTAACAAGAGCTAGTTCCCAAAGCAGCCAGCCATGCACGCAGCCCCCAAGAGCCACAATAGTGCAACTAAGCGGATTTTTTTTTTTGATTAATTCTTCTTGTCTCAAATTTACATATGTAGATATTTGTCTCATCAGATATTTACCGACGAGAGGTTTCATCCCGGAAACAGAGCACCATTCCAGCGGGAATATTTCGCTCGTTTTGTACCGTTGATATGATTTACAGACCGGCGAAAGATGTTTCCCAAGTGTCGGAATTTTTAGCGTTCTCAAATCTGTTTGTTATTGTTCGTATCTTTCTCGAAATCCGGTAGCGGGTTCACCACCTCGGTCCATAGAGGGCGACACTCGTACGATGTTCGAGATGCGTCCTTTCTGGAATCTATGGGGTACCCCCATCGATTCCACGATTCCACGCCACTATTGTGGCTCTTGGGGACTGCGTGCATGGCGGCAGATTTGGGAACTAGGTCTTGTCAGGAAGGATTATTCATTGATCTACGGAATTTTGAATAATTCGTCTTGTCTCAAATTTACATATGTAGACTCCTCGCGAAGAGTATCGCGGAAGACATTTGTCTCATCAAATATTTTCACCATTGAAGTTTTTTTCATTGTACCACAGTTAGGCAGGTCCAAAATTATTTCTTGCTCTTCTTCTGTGAGGCCTTTTTTCTATTCATTAGCACTTGCAGGGATTTTTAACCAAACTTTTGGTAGTGATGACTAGACTACGTAGATGATTTTTACCTAGTCAGGCAAATTCCTCTCTGTAGACTCCAAGAATTGTTTTAAAGTAGGAAAAACAGTAAATTACGTGATTTTATTAAACCCTGAATTTATATTCAGGTCCAAAATATATAAATAAAGCATCAATAAAAATATATTTAAGGTTTTGCTGCGAGTTAGAGGTAAAGTTAAGGGATTTTTGTATAAATAAACGATTTATCGTTTTAAGTTTTTAGAAATTTTGATGTCCAGTTGAGTAGACATCAGGTTTAGAGTGTTGTATTGATTCGTATTTCATGAATAAATGATTTGTAGTACTAATTTTAAGTAAGTAAGCAAAACTATGTAATATTATCACAACGGTTTATTTATTATTTGATATTTTACGAAGTATTTCTCACATGAAAAGGAAATCTTCTAATATTTGATCCTTGCAAAAAATCAAAAGAAAATCGACATTATTGTTTTTTTTATACTTCTGCTATTTGCTATTGTAGTGGTAACTCATGCTTAGTCTGAACCGCAATGTCTCTTCATTGTTATTGGTCATATCAGTAATTCTTCTTTGGACAGTATAGTATAGAGTGAAACAATACTTTCTGCTCTAGCAGAGGCATTACCTAACATTATGTTACATGTAATTATTGCTGATAGTAGTATAAGTTCATCAGAAATAGTTTTTTCCGTGTTTATAGACAAGTTGAGATACTTCATATTTCGAATTTTCATGAACATTTGCTCCAGAGTATTTAGTTATGATTTTATAAGATCTCTTAGCTCTTCAAATTCATATTTGAAAAATCTACTGATTTACTGTTGTACTATCGATGCAGATGGAGTTTTGTTGGCTTCATACTTTCATTCGGAAAGCTCACGTCTAGTGATGGTAAAACCAAGTTGCAAGTATTGACGATTGTATTTTCTAATCTTTACAGAATACCTAGCAGTGATTTTAAACAATTTAGATTCAAGAGGCTCCGACGAATTGGTTTCAAGAGATAGTGATGAATTCGGTTCGAGAATGACTTATTAACATCAACGTCAACTATATTTTCTTCATCTTGATTTGTAAGCTACCTCGTTTCAAAGAGCGACTTTCCAACCAGCGATACATTTTCAATTACTGAAGGCGTACTGCACCACCAACAATAAATTCACAATAGCCGATTTTCTGTAATGCGAGTTGGCTATGAAAGTGACAGCGTGCGCAGCAAATTTATTGGCCCATCTAGTTCCACCAACGACACTAGGGTGTGCTAACTTTTTGCAGCTTTGATAAAGGATGAAGCCTGACGTTAAAGTTTTCATTCGCCAATGCGCTCAAAAAGTTGCCAAAATTGAAGAAAAATATTACAGACCTCTGTGGTATGGCATGTGAACCGCCAGGGAACCTCGAAACACCTGCTGGGAACCGCTGTTCTAGAAGCATATTCCACTTAGATTGGAGTATGTCTAGCTTTTCAAATACTATTACTCAGGCTACTACGTTCTGAAAATCAAATCGATGACATCTCCCCACTAATCAACGTATCTGAGCACATTGATGAATTTATCCTACCTGTGATTTTTCAATCTTGCAACTTTTTTCTACTTGGTTTCCCAACAATCATATTATATTATAATATTTTTTTATTCTTACAAAATTTCGGTTCTCATTGTAGTTACAACAATAGTTTCAGTATGATTAGAAATTTTGTGATTTGTGCAAATAAGCCTTTGTATTTCTTCGAATTATACAGGCATTTTATGAAACTCAAATTTTAAGGACAATCTCCTGGAGAAGATTAAGTTTCGATTGAAATTCATCTTTCAAAGAATCGATGTTCGCAGATCCATTTTTGGTGGAAGATGGACTTTTTGAAGTTAAGTTATGGCGGTACTCAAGCTGTTCAAAGTAACTTCTTCAACTTTTGATTGGAGTCTATTGTTTGTAGAGAGTCGATGTGTACAACTACCATTTTTGAGAAACCCAATCTTTTGGAGGAACTTGATCTACAAAGTTTTTCTTTTGGTTGAAGTAATCATTCGAAGGAGACTTTTTGATGCTATCTCTTGCAGAAACCTGACCAAGAGGTTTCTTTTTAGAAGTATAGAACCGTTACATTTTTTCGAAGATTTTTCCAAATTAAAAAACTTTTATAACTTTACGGATATCTATATCTACTGCTGTTTTGTTAACTGAAATTCTCCAAGATGTTGACGCGATGAGATACAAATAAGGAGAAGCCGAAAAATTATAGAATTACGATCAGTATGAATGTTGCAATAGTACGTTAGTGACTAGTGAGCCCATTAAGATCGCCTTTCATATCTAAATACCCAATATACTAAACGGGTAATACACTGAACCCCTTATCCAACTCTATCTATACTGAACGCTTTATTATATTCACTTCATTATTCATATTTTTACTCAATAGTTCTTTCTGTTACATGGAAATCTCTCATATATCACCTCAGTCATCCATAGGGTAACGCAGCTTCCAGTATTCTTTAATGGATACTGACTCATCAACCACATAAATTTCAATACTATTCACTACTATCTCAATTTAAAGGGATTCATTCAATTTGGAAATCTCAACTTAATCCAATTAAGCTAGCATAAGATGAAATTAAAACATTTCAACATTGATTCAAAAAACAAATTGTTCAATCACCCTTTAGGCATAGAAATTCAATCATCAACAACTCTAATATTAATTCACAATATTCCTAATTTTTAGTTCCAAAAGTATTAAATATATACTTCAGAAAGATCAATATATGCAGATCTATAATTTCAAATTTTTAATTTTTACTCAACAGTTCTGATTCGTATTAGATCCGATAAGAATCCAATAAGATTCATGAATTATAATAAACAACAAATATGAACTGGAAACAGCAAGATGGAAGAATTACTTCTCAAGTATATTAGTGAAATGAAAAATAAAAGTTCTTCTCAAATTAAAATTTCTTGGGAGTATCCAAAATACAAAGGCAAGAAATTAGTAATCAAATAAAGGAACACTACTGAATACATAGAAATTTCACCTCATGTGATTGCCCTATACGTAACTATTTTGTATAAATTCAAATTGACCAAAATTCACACAATTTGCTTACCAGAAAGAACAAACATCTTCTGAATTGAAGTGTTCTAGAGGAAAGCAGAAATGAGATCCACAAATTTGTAAATTGCATTATGGACCATCATATACAATACAATCATGTAAACTATATATCAGTTTCAGTGAAACTGTTTCTAGATCCTTAACTGCCGGGTTGGCAGTTGAATTCGACACGTCAGCTTTTTATAAACTTGCTCTCTAATAATTGAAATTTCTATTCTTCAATTTTACTTCTCTTCAATTCATTTTCTTGTGAAACTTCATAATATAATATGAAATGAAAATGAAAGGAAGAAATTGCATTAAACAGCTTCATATTTTCATATTACGTGATGAACATACTCATTTTACACAATTATATATAATACCTATAGTACAACTACCTATTACAAAAATTTGTCAAATTGTATAGCATTCTCCAAGTAGTAGTTGATTTTTTTTCCAAAATATGATTCACATAAGCAGCAGCATGTTTCCTGTGATTTTCATAAATCTTGGATTGAAAGTTGTGCTTGTACAAAATAAAACTTCATTTATGCAACTTCTACATATTTGAACTTTATGTTTCCCACTATCAGATACCCATAACAGAGAAACTTTCAACTTCAAATCAATGAGGAATTCCAGTCATTCATTCAACAACCTTGATCAAATTTCCTGAGAAACAGTAACTATGATTTATGAATAGAAGGAACTCACAATAATTAATTAATTTTGTGCAAATTTGAGATCTGATTTTCTTTGGTTCAAACTTGAACATTGTCAAACACATTGAATCCCATTAACTTTTACATTTGGATAATTGTAGAATAGAAATGTACTACCTCTTGAATAAACTGAAACGAAAATTCAATTTGAAATGACACGGTCATATTGACATCCAGCTTCAAATATTTTAATACAGATATAGCTTTTGGTGGATAGCTTTCAATATTCATATGATACATACTCTAAATGACATAACGAAAACTCTATTGAAAAAATATTATTATTCAAAAGAGCTCAATACCTAGCAACTCAAAGGATATCCCATCATTTTGTAAGATCCTTCAATTGATTCGTTAAAAATTTTGGTATTTCGATAACATTTTTCTACGCATAGAGGTTAAAATAACCATGAAAGAAAAATTAAATATGTAAATTTTGACAAACCGAATATAAGACTAATTGAAATAAGGTTAGATTCGATTGTCACTCAGAAGAGAGAGAGAGCACTATATTCTAGATGTTGTTAGTACCGAAATTATGTTGGTGAAAACTAAAGTTACTAACTATTTCCATCTCACTATTTCGTTCAGAAGGGAGAGAGCATTAAATTTTACACGTTGGTAACGATCACTTCCGAGATTGAATAGCGATATAAGGGGCAGAAGAAGCGGTGACTGGCTCCGCCCCCGTGTTTCCGGTCTTTTTCTCGAAAATATGGGTCTCAAAAATCGTCCCAAATTCTGAAACTAAGTCTTACTGTGAAGATTTCTCTTCGCGGACCCGATCTCGAGATATGTAGGAATCGTTCGAGGGTCGAATCCTTTCTGCCGATGACCCCGTTTAAGTAGGATGGTTAAAACACAAACCCGTATTTTGACAACTCGGGGTTTGTTAATTTCGCGAATTTTTGGCCGTCGGAGATTTTCGGAATGAGGAAAGTAGATCGAAAATTTGCGAAAATCGGTCGATAGCCCTTCGTTCGATGGAAAATTTTTCCGTTTTCTCGTGGTTTTATGAGATTCTAACAACTGCGGCGCAAAATGCTCGAGGCTTTCTCGTTGTCTAGGTTTCGTAGCGATCGAAGGCGATAAAAATATTTTGTATAGCGACAAAAGTCCATAGAAATTATCCTCTCCATCCCCGAGATTTAGGAGACGTATTTTATTTTCGCTTTTTCGGAATTTTTTCACGGAATTTTTGCTATAACCGACCTCTCCGATCGCCCTCCGAAAGATCCGAGTTATCGATTCCGAAGAAATCTCGCCGATTCGACGTTCCGTTCGCCCAGGGCGACGTATAGGCGAAATTTTTCGAAAAATCGTCGCGCCTCCGTCGTTCGAGCTAGGGACTCCGAATTTCGCTCGGATCTTCCTCAGACGTTTCTCTACCGAAAACAATTATTGGCGGGGGCCTACGGACTCCGCGTTTCTGCGCCGACCCTTTCTTCCCGCCCGGTTCAAACTCCAACCGTCCCCTCCACTTTCCTCGAAATAAGGCTTACTGCTTTAGTATTATATGGATAAGTGGGACGATGTCATCGAGCGGCATCGACTTATATCATAACGTAGATATTTGAAACAGAAAGAGAGAACAAAGATATTCGAAAATCCGCACTCCAATCTAAGCCAAACGTTGTCCTTCCAAAACTTAATAGCGTGATATAGATTTGGAAGTGTTTTTAGTACATGTTCGAATTGAAGATCTTCGTTAGCCTGGCAACATGATTATCGATCAGTGAAAAGGCATAATGAGTTTTGGGTATTATCCTTTTTCCCATGCCCATCCTAATCTAGAATGAGGTAATTTCCTGTACGTATTAATTTCGAATATCTCTTAGGAAATAAGTCTGCAAGACGCAAATCGAGCAAATATGGTGGAAATCTTCAATAATGTTTATTCACATAGTTTAACATGTTGAGCTCGGAAACTCAGAAACGACATTTATTGGTTTCAAATCCATTATGTTAGAATGTCGCTTTTTCAGCGAGAACAATATTACCAGCACAATTACGCACCATCTATACTTTTCAAGGATGAACCCCTCTTCACGATGTCGGATCATTTCCACTTTTGTTACTAACGTTTCTTTCGTAGATTTCTTTCTCTATGAAAACTGCTACTAAGAAGGATATTTGAGTTACATGAATCAGTTGACCTCAAAGAAACCGATACGCACATTATTCAGTATTCTGCATGAATACCTGTTTCTGAGAAAGCTCTGTTTGAAACTGGTACTGTGTTTTCTCTCAAAACAGAGATCAGAAACGGCATCGACGATTGCAGCTGTTTTAACATAACAAATAGAATTGCCTCACGATTAACGGGAAATCCGCATACGAGTACCTTGGTTATTACCGTAGATTTGAAAATTTTCAACCCCTAGAAATCCACCGGTAATTCCATCATGAGGATGGCTGCAATAGGTATTAATTCTTATAAAATCAACCTAAATAGAACATCTCCATCAAAGCTCAATTAGTCTTTTTAAGAAATTATTTAACAGTGAGCGTTTCTTCCACTTGTGGTTTATGTGATACGCTCATATAAACTTTTTTGCAACTCTTATGATAATTTTATTTTTGTCTGCATGAAATGATAACCTGAGAACGTAGCAATTACTGTTGCTATACTTACACATATGTATATGTATGTGAAACATGAAATTAGCGTAACAGATGAAAGAATTTATGACTGGACAGATAAGGAAAGATCCATTTTTAGATTAAATAGTCTTTGCTTGTAATTAGCATGTAACTTTTTGCTCAAGTTGTTATTATATGTACTTGCAAATGTTACTTCACACTTAAAAGCATTTTATTTAAAAGTTTCGAATTTGTATTTTTTGGCAACATAATTTATCGATCACCATAAGAATCCTCCCGGAATAATAATAATAAACTTTATTTAGCTTAAACTATTGATTTCTACAATTTTTCATTCAAAACAACACGATATTTTATTGAAATTTCTGAAAAACATGTTCTTTGTTCTCAATTTTTAAATTTCAATAAATAGCTGCTTGTATGCATGTTTGAAATTCATTTGAAAATTTCAAGTGTTTCACAAATCCGTTATTTACATTTACTTAATTTATGTGACCCTATAAATAAATATTCCTATTTCTAGTATCATATAAAAGTATTTGACTAATATACAGGGTGGTCTAGTTTCTATATCGGAAAATTTAGAGACCAATAGAGAATCAAAAATAATATGAGTTTGCTATATAAACTATAATCAAAAATGCGGAGTGTTTGGTGAGAAAAAATCAAATTTTTTCATTGTTTCCCAACGACTGCAGATATGTGAATGAAATATTGTAGGCGTTAACTGGCGTTCAGGTAGTATATTTTACAATGAAAATATTATTTTCAATCTCACCAGTGGTGTCCGTACTAACAAGTAACTGGATATTTTCAGAGGAAAAAATAGTACGTCACTGTTTTTTCACAAAATAGAAATCAGTTTCCAGTTTTCCATTTAATTTCAATTTGTCTGTACGAATCAGCATTTGCGAGTAAAAAATTTAAATTAGAATTAGAATAATAATCTTGGGGGTAGAAAAGTTTCTTGGAATGATCTTGGTCGAATTTCCCTAGGAGTTTCGTGCCCTCACGATATTCTGCTAATTCGTTACTCTACGTCTAGTGAAAAAGGGTTCAACAATCCAAAGAATTTTTCGCGAAACGTTAGGATTTTTTTCCGTGGAATTTAAAAGCCACTGGCAATATCTCATTTTTCGTAAATCCTGAACGGGAAGTATGCGATTACGATTGTAATTTTGACGGTTTATGTTTTATTCATTATTAACACGCAAACTAAATTCTGATGTGTTCTAACGAGCATCTGGAATTCTTCTAGTTGGGTAGCGTCTTCGATATTCTCCAACGGTCGCTTCCGCATTTCCATCAGAAAATACATCACAGAAATCAGTATCTACGTATTCGTGGTTACTAAAAGGCATTTTCAGAATAATACTTAGAACACTTTAAATAACGATAACAATAGCAATAATTAATAATTACAATAAAAACAAATCAAATTACTAGAGAGCTAATAATTTTTACCCAGTTTATCTCTGTTAATTTTGACAAATTAATCTGTTCAATTGTTTTCCAAAGATCACTATTTTATTTTTATTCATATCCCTTTGGAAAAACAGATACGCAGATATTCTTTTTTGTTTGTATAGGGACGTTAGATCTGTGAATCAAGATGAACCTGAATACTATCCCAAACATGCGCCTTGTCCGGTGATGAAGGTTTTGGTCGATAACTCTTGTGTCAATTGTGTGTTCTTGAGAAAACCTGGAAAATTTTTGAAACTTCAACACTTTGTATCTTAGAAATGAAGCATTGTTCTACCATACTTATATTAACTTTTTTCTTGAAATCACGAAAGGATCCTTGATTTTCGGTATCTGAAGAAGAAACGCCGTTTATTGGGCGCATCTTTCTATTGAATGTATACTGGGTGATTCACCAGTGGCGCGGTGCTCTGTAGCTCGTACACTCTTGTAGATTTCATTTTTGTTCGAACGGTATTGTATTTAAAAAGTAAAATCTACCTCTGCAATTTATTCTGAAGTAAACACGGTGTCCCACTTTTCTATAAAAAAATCTTAGGATCTTTTTTATTTATCAATAAAGCTATCCTTGGGCACTAAGAAAACGAAAGAAAAAAAGTATTCATCCTCTCTGGCCGAAGAATCGTGAGATGATGTGAGAGCCTATTATGATTTTTTACGGAATAAAAATATTGTGACGAAACTACTCACCGAAAAAACTTATTACTTAAAGAAATTATAGCAGAGTTCAGGCCACTCCTGAATCTTGAACAAAAAAGTGGTCTTTCAATCTGAAAAAAATCACCCAAGATTTTTTATAGAAAATTGGGACACCCTGTTTACTGCAAAATAAATTGCTGAAGTAGATTCTTACTTTCTAAATACAATACCGTTCGAACAAAAATGAAATCTTCAATAGTGTACGAGCTACAGAGCACCGCGCCACTGGTGAATCACCCAGTATACTATTTATCTGATGATACCACTATGTCGAAACACGTCGTGAATTCATGAACATGCCGGCTCGGTGGCCTAGAGCATATGATACTCGTCTTCTACGCAGAGTTACCTGGATTCAATCCCCACAAAGTCAGTGCGATTTTTCGGATTCTGGGAATCGCTTGAGTATTCATCTTTCGGAGATGTAAAGCCGTCGGTACTGTCTAACAGAGATGTGTTGGACATTAAAGATCCCTTCCCTCGACACGAGAGGGGTTCGGCAAAATTCCCGGGTTAGTGAGGTGACAGAATTCCCCGGCGTGTCATTGGCCGAAAGACGAAAATAGAGCACGTTAAAGGAATAACAAACACAAACAATTCATGTTCAATTTCATGTTGAAAAATGTATATCCATTTTCATCAAGTGAGGACGTCATGAATCAAACAATTTACATATTCAATTTTGCTGATATAATTTCAGTATAATTGATATTTCTAGACCTATTGATAAATTACGGATTCTTTTTAACATGTTTTCATTAGATTATGATTTATCTATCTATTCACCTAACGGAATCTTCAAACGTTGTTTCAAACCACTTCATTAATTAAATTAATCGGAACTTATCAAGAACCTATGACAATACAATAATTCGATAAAGTTGTTTTAATATACGACACAAAACATTCGGAAAAGAAATCATAGTTTCAAAAAATAAAAACCATGCTTTCATATAGGCACAACCAAAAAGTCTTGAGATTTTTTCAATTATTAAGAAGATATCCACTGATGGAGAAGCACCTAACTCGATTAAACAAAATAATATGCATAGGCTTCAGAAAACAGTGAAGGGATTGAAAAGAAATAGAAACAAAGAGCGTAGGGTTCTCGATATATACTAATGAGAATATTTTATTAGTAACGATTTCTAGAACTAAACCTCTAAACTTTACTGTTCTTCTAACCCCTCATAAAATCGTTCTACTTTATCGGATTCTCAGTAATTGAAAATTATCTGAAATTTTCAGTACGACCTACCATATAAGCGTAATTCTAAATTTTCTAAACTACTATTCATTTCCGATTCAGTAATAATGAGACTTTGAACGCTATTTCATTACAGTTAAACGTAATCCATATTCTCCAACACCTTAAAAATGGATCACATTCTCTGTATGATATAAATACAAGTATAGATGTGTTTGGCCAATTTTAAAAATGCTCACTATCTGTGTCCGATTTTTCACTATTTTCAAAGTTCGTCTTTTATGTTCTAAGTAGGTTTTTAGAGTCAATAAAGATTGTTTTTGCTGCGATCAAGATTAAAGAGAGATTTCTAGAAAATCTTCATGCATATTTAATAATATAAAGCTCTCTATTTTATAATGGCAATAATTAAAGTTAATTATGAATAAAATGATCATACGACATAATAAATATGATGATACATTAAAACACATACACAACCTCATAAAAAGAAAGGACTAGATATCCTACAATCCAGGGGCTACTCGTGAAGAATATATTCTATCACTCGGTGATTATAGTTCCATGAGATGAACAACAATGAAGAATTAGGTTTGTTCATGAGGAATATTTTAAGTGGCCATGAAAACTAGGTGATTTGGTATTTATATCATTCTCCCAGATTGATATATTTATAATGGGGTCGAAATAACTCTTTCGATGCTGCAATTTACTGAAGCACTTACAGTTTCGTTACTTTATATTATGTTGTAATATTCAATCTAGTTAATATAGAAATGATCGCACGAATCAGTATGGAATGAGTAATATGGCTCATTACATATCGTGGAGTTCGACCCTTGCGAAATCTACATTATGTGTATCTCTAGAAGAATCATTAAATACTGATTAGCCCGGCATTAAACCATTAATATAGTTCACCAAATGATTCAGTAGTTTACTTTGATAATGGTGCAAACCACAGCAAGATAAAAAACAGAGATGTTTCTTTGCGTACCTAGTGATAGGTCGTACTTCTCCTCTCCCCCAAAACTGTAAGAATTTTAGGAAGAAAGAAACGACGATCAATAGTAGCTGGAATATAAATTCTGAGGGATTGCTACCTATCAACTTATACTAAGGTTATACAGGGATATCCACCGGGACCGTCCGTTAAAAACTTTTTGAGTTCCAATTACAATATCAAGCTGAAAGTTTATACACGGCCATAACTAGCGATTTCCAATTGAAGTGAAATATTTTCGAAGTGATACCATTTCCGGTTATACCGGAAGTGGGTCATCACTTTGTTATTTCAAATGGCAATCTACCTTTTTTATTATACATCTAGAGCGAGGCATAAAATACCCAAGTTGTTGGCACTTATCTGTCAAAACTTTTGACAGATTTAATTATTTTTGTTATAAACTCGATTTTTGGGGAACACTTAAAAAAATTGTAGCTCGTAGATCTTTTGCATAACAGACACAATTTTTGCTTGGGTGGATAGAAGAAGGATCAAGGAATTTTTTGAGCAGTCTACACATTTCGAATGTTTATTGCGTTGTTTTGTATGATTTTTTCAATTTGGCCTTCTTCAAACAGCAATAACCCAATTTTTTCAAATGGCACGTGTCAAATTTTACATCGCCATCAGATGGAGCGTCAAATTTCAGATGGAATGGTATCAGCATGTACTATACCCATCTCTTTTAGTTCCGAAATAATTTGGGAATATATTGAATTTCGATGATTTTGCAAGAACTAACAGAGAATGCTTTGAAATATTTGAATCAAGTAGCTGAACTGGCTACGCTCACCTGACAGGTGCCTAAAATTAATTTATTTGTCACTTCGTTCATTCGAATTTGATATTTCAACAAGAATTGTCATTATTTCAGATTGAAAATATCCAAAAAATACAACACATTTGGAATAAAACCACTGGTTATTCAAACGAAATTATATTTAATATTTTTAAATTCATTTTAGAATGTCAAATATAGTGGGAAGAAATTGCAGGCAATCCAATAACCAATTTCCAAATTTACGGTCTATGAATAAAATAATATTTTGAAGCATTAGAACAATTTTCTACAATTTGGAAGAATAAAATTGTAGAAACTAAGCGAAAACCAATCATCGAAGATAATTACATTAATACGAATAAATGATAGCAAACATCATAGGAGAAACTAATTTACGATCTGAATAAATGTTCAATATGAGCCCCATTTTGCTTGATACACTTGACAGCTCCTATACGAACATGATGAAATGCCCTCCTAGTTTCCTCAGGATCAATATTACGAAAAGCATTATGAATGCGCTCTAGTAACTCTTCTTTATTCTCACAGGAATAAGATACACTTCACTCTTGATTTTGCCTCATAAATTAAAATCAAGGGGCGTCGGGTCCGGAGAACGCGGAGGCCATAACTTTGTTGGAAATAATAGCAATAATATCAATCCCTCAGAATTTTAAGGGGTAATCCATCTAAAAAATTTGCTAATGTCCCCCTCAAAATTTCCAGGTATCTTTGTCCATTAAGATTTTCCTCATAAATGTGATAAGCCAACAAATCATTCATTAAAATTGCAAAAATGTTCACGCTAAATTTATTTTGGAACTCTATAACCTCAATGAAATGTGGAATTTCTGTGGCCCAAAAATGTCGATTTCTACTATTGGTTATTTCACTCTCATTGAACTTGGCTTCGTCAGACCATATAATTTTTCACAGAATTTTCTCATCTTCTTGATGCCGAATTAATAAATTTTCACAGAAATTTAGCCGCTTGCGAAGGTCAATTGGTTTCAATTTTTGTAGTCTGATAAAAGAATACGGGTGCATTTTATGTTTATGACCTTTTGAATGGAAGTATAACTCAATCCAATATCCATTGATGCTGACTTAATGGACACATGTGCATTGGCACGAAAATCCGCTAGCGTATTAATTTCTTGCAAAATCATCAAAATTCAACTATAAGAGATGGGTATAGTACATGCTGATACAATTCCATCTGAAATTAGACGCTTCATCTGATGGCGATGTAAAAATTGCCACGTCCCATATGAAAACATTGAGTTATAGCTGAACTGGTTACGCTCACCTGACAGGTGCCTAAAATTAATGTACTTGTCACTTCGTTCATTCGAGTTTGATATTTCAACAAGAACTGTTGATAATTTGAAGTGAAAATTTCTTAAAATCACCAGATTGATAATAAAATGTCGGATTATTCAAACGAGGATATGTTTAATCTTTTTTTAATTCATGGCGAAACATTCGAGTTAACGTCACTCACATTGGATGTTTTGATCTGTTTTTGTAGTCGACTCGCTTTCTACGGATATGCGAACTGCTTTTACAACTTTTTGTGTTTTGCTCATACGTTTGTTTACGGTGTCCTCATCATTTCGATGCTGAAACAAAATTTAACACAAACTCAATCTTTGCGTCTATATTTGCAAAAACTAATTATGACGAACTCGAAAAGAACACTAAGTTATCGCATACTGTTCACAAACTAAGGCGTTGATAACCAACACATGCAGGATGTTCGTGGAGAATAACTGAATATGTATATCCACCACAGAGGTCGTTTGGACGATGTTGATTGAAGATATTTAGATAGGTCACATACTTTCGAAGAAATCTTCACTTATGAATTTTTGGGTGATATAAAAATCCGTATGTCTACTTAGGTAATTTCAGATTCAGAACAAAACAAAATGGACACTGTACAACTTTTCTATTATAATACTAATCAAGAATTAGGTTTTAGATCAGAATCAACATTGATGGAAATAAGAAGGCATAATACTTGAAATAGTATGTTGTTAGAAATAACTAAACTAAACGTAAATTAGACAAACCCTTGGGCTGTTGTCTTCCCTCCGACGCGTCCTCGATGAGTATTGTGGCGTCCTCGTGAACTATTATAGTTCTTTGAACAAGTCCAGCTTTTGAAAACCCTCCATTACCTAACGAAAGAAGAAGTTCTCCAGTTCGTTTCGCTTTAGGTTTTGCTGAAAACTTCGAAACTGACTTTACTCACTGCTGGATGCTTTAAGACTATGTATTCTGCCATCTTACTCATTTCTAAGCAGAGTCTGTATTTGATCTTATACAGACAGATTCTATGAATGTGTGCCTTCAGTTCTGTGAGGATACCAATCTTAATGAAGCACAGTATTTTGCTTCAATACGCATTTGGTCAATGTTTCCGATTGTTTCAATCGTAGTTATCTAACCAGAATGAGCAAAGTTTAACGTTCATTCTGTTCATAATTGTCAGCTTATCAGCTCGAAGTGGAATATCTATAAAAGATTTTGGCCTTAGTAGAAGAAGTTATGCCTCGATTTCTGCCAGTCAGTCTGTATCTCTTTTACCTGAGTAGCCTGAATGACTCCATACCTAGATGATGATAAATTGTTTTTCACACTGAGTCTTTCTAGAGTGATGCGTTAGTTCCAAACTCTTTTCGAAGTGTAATAATTGAAATCCAATATTCTTGAAGCTGCTATACTGTCAGTATTTTCCATGATGTTCTATCAACTGATACGTGGTATAAATCATATATTACTGCTTTTTTGCCTTACTTAGATTGGCTTCTAAGAGGGCACCTGCTTGCGGGGCTCAATCTTATTTTGAATATTCGTTTAGGCATTATGTCTAAGAGCATAGACAGAATGCTGTACGATGGTACGTTACGCAGCAGTCTTGGTTCTTAAATCCACATAGCCTTCGACAAGTTCATTGCCGATATAATCTGTATGTAGTCTACTTCGTCTCTCTCTAATTTCAGATGAAGGAAATGAATCGAGAATCTATCGCTGTGTAGGGGTAGTAAGGAATGCCCTAAAATAATCAGATGAGTTTGTGTTCGTAAACGTGTTTTTTAAGTCAATTACCTGTTCGCTCTTGTACCACAGCCCTACAGAACCGTACTATGGTCTCATGACCATAGTATATAGGCAGTGCGTGGACGCCTTATGCTTTCTCTCATATTCGCGAAAACATTAAAATAATGAAATATGCAAAGTCATGAAAAACTTTTATCTGCTTTTTACACGAAAAGCTTTGGAAAGTTGAAAATTTTGTGTTTACTTTGAAATCTTTCGAATCCCTTACACTCCCAATGATTGTAATTGTTGCGCTTATGAATGGATTTCCAGCTGCTCTTAGTTTTTCAGAGAATGGCATGTGCAGATGAACCTCGGATCATGTTTTTTTCAATCTCAACTCTTTTGAGGAAGCGACGCTTGTCATGCCAGAGCTGTGACCGCCCAATATAATTCAATGTGTATTCACCCGCTTCTTGAAGAACGCCAAATTGTAAGTTATCAGAAAGATGTTCAATGGAAGTGAGTTCCACAGCACACGAGCCTTGTAAACAATAGAATATATTAATAGAATAGCGTTGCTAGTTGGATCGTCCGATGATGACAGTTATTCTCAAGCCTCGTTTCTCTTTGGAACTGAATACCTTCCAAAATCAAGCTTTTCAGTTTTTCTGAGCTTTTACCTCGGAAATATATGCAAAAAAGAGGAAAATCTGCAACCTGACGCTTTTAAGCGAGAGGCTACAGATCGTACGTGATCTGCAGGGGGTCGATGAGGCGTACTGCTCTCCACTGGACACTATTCAATAAATATAATGAATATTTCGGTGCGGAGTTCATACATTGGAACAGTATTCTAGTCCAGATCGCACCTGTGCTTTATATCAAAGCATCAACTGTGATGACTTGAAGTACTAGCCTGAAAAGAAAACTGAGTTTATCACAAGCAGTTTTGGCAATAACAAACACGTGGTCATGCACGCAAACGATATAGATTGTTAGGTCACCAGTCGATCATTGTCTGCATAAAACCGTATTGTCGATCACTAAACCTATACCTCTAGATATTTTATGAGATAATCGTTTATCACTCTTTCCATGACTTTAGACATAATGGGCAACAATGCGATTGGACCGTAATTAAGGAGTAGGCATTTCTTCTCTTTCTTTGAATGTAAATTTATCGAAAAAGTAACATTTGACTGGTCAGATGCAGTGGTTAAACGTTTCGAGCTTTCTTCAATTGGATTAACATCTACTATTCTCATCAAATTATTCATTATAGTTGATTTGGGCTGAAAAATTAAGGTTCTGAATCGAAAATTCAAATTTATTCAGGAAGGAGGTTAGAAATGTTGAAGAATTATTTTTCGAGTAATCAACCAGCATAAAAGAGTGCTTGAGAACAATATAAATGAAAATGGTATCCATAAAAATTCAAACAAGAACAATAATGAAAAATGTTTAACTGTTGAAGAACATCAAAGTCACTAAAAACCTGTTTATACCGGATATTTCTACCCCTGGCGAGAAATACTGCATAATCTCTATTTTTTTATGCGCGATTCCCAGGAATAGGGAGCCTGTCACACCGCATGAGTTGGCACCTGGGAAGGATTGAGGTGTCTGTTTACTCACTTCTTGAAGAAGGCCAAATTGTAGGATGTTGGGAATATGTTGGACGGAAGCGAGTTCCACAGCTCACCGGCCCTGTAAAAGAAAGAGGGGTTGTTAAATGTACCGCCATATGATAAGAACTCCTTGCCAGCCTAGTGTTGCGGAAAAATATGAGTTTCCCGGAACAAGGTCTTTCAGCTCCTTCCATTGAAGTATCTGTAAAACAGAGAAAGGTCAGGTTAGATGGTCGATAAGGCGCAAGGCCCATTTTTGCACACTATCCAACATCTGCAACGAATGTTTGGGCGCAGATCCCCATACATGGGAACAATATTCCAAAGCAGGTCAAATCTGCGTCTTATATAGAAGCAACAGCTGTGATGACGTGAAGTATCGCTTGGCTCTGGAAAGAAAACTAAGTTTAGCTGATGCCGACTGAGCTATTGCTGATACATGTTCATGCCAGAAAAACCCAGAGTTGACCGTTATTCCGAGAAGGTGCATCGAATCTTTATATGCAATTTGTTGGTCTTGCATCTTTAGAGGAGGTTCTACAGCGTTGACCTTTCTAGCAAACGTAGTTGTTTGTGTCTTGCTCGCGTTGAAGCTCACCAGGTTCAATCAACCCCACTCAGATATGCTCTGTGAGTCAGAGTTTAAGTTGTTAATTTGTAGACATCTATGACGCTGAGATTCAGCAGCTGTAATCGGCCGAGGACTACTGAAAGACGAAACCAGTGTACAATCGTCTGCAAAACCGAAGATCTTGTTCTCTGTAGATGACAGAAGATCGTTTATCTGCAACAGAAACAAGGTTGGCGAAAACATGGATCCCTGAGGTACTCCTCTGTGTTTCATACTTGAAATCAATAGTTTTCTGATGTCGTTCCAAATTTCTATTCGTCTGTTCCGAACCTCATTCGGATCCCTGGCAGGCTTTATTGATTTCTCAATCTTCTATTGAGAGTGGCAAAGTAATTCTCGATGGAATTGAGGTCTGAATTTCATTCAGGTCACTCCATTGAAGTGATTTCTTGATCTTGAAGGTAATCCGTAACGATGAGCAGTAATGTCTAACGTTATCAGAATGAAGAAAAACATTTCACCCATATTGTCCGTAAATGATACAACATGTTCTTCTGAAATGTTTGTAATGTACCTCTGAGTATTCATGGTTCCATTATTCAATATGACCTGCTCAGCACAGGAGTTCAAAGAGATTCCTCCCCACACAATTATAGAACCTCCACCAATACCAAAGGTAAGTAAAAATATATTTTTTCACGTCTGTTCACTAGAGAACGTCGATTGCAATGAAAAAGATAAGAATCTAATTTATTTCTTTCATTTTATTTCTCATGAGAGGAACTTGTGCAGTAAGAACAAACTTTAGATTTTGTTGGCTTATGTCTGGAAATCCCAAAAAAATTATGTGTTAATAATAATCAGATGCCTACCAGAAAATAAGTTTGAAATATTGAAATTGCGAGTCAATTTCTTGGCGAAGTGTATATTCAAAATAATACCCAACACTAGTAGCGAACATTTACTTCTAACTAAAATGAAAGAATTAGTAATAATAAACTCATTATCTACGTTACATAAATTTTGCTTGCCATTAATACCATTCTCATTGAATTTACATCTTATGTTGTCATTTTATCTAAAATTTTTAACTGAATGTCTATCAACCGTATTAAAATTCGAAAAACATTTTGGAGAATAGGAACCGGGAGTTAATAGATTATATTCGATCGTGTTAGTCAAAAGCCAAAATTGAAACTTAAAAATAAATTTTTAGAACGTTCTACGAAAAGCCATTGTGACAAAAAGTAGGAAATGTTAATGTTGTTGGAGTTTCCAACAACTGAAACTAATTGAAATTTCAGCCATCAATTATTCACCTTAATCATCTGATTAAGTACTATCCGCCTATTTTCTAACCTCACAATATTTTCAACCGTAAAAAAGCTTTGCGAAACCGTGGAAACCAAATTTAATGGCATAGGCCACGTTTATTCCCAAAGAGGGGCAAAAATACTCATTTTGGCGATGCAAATACTTTTGAGTAGTCTCGCATCTTGTAAGCATATTTTAAATTGAAGAGAGTGAGCAGAAGTTGATTCAGATGTACCTTTTCGTATGATTTCGATCATGGTCCCCCATCCCAAATATAAGAGGCGTCACTGGAAAAAGAATGTATACATGCATGAGGGTTCAACATATTCTCCTTGATATGATGTTAATTGTAAAATTTCCGCACTCGGCATGGGAAAATTCAGACTGTGGGATCCATTGTTATCCAGCTGAACACAAGGTTACATCGTCCGCAACAGTTAGAGACGTCAGGAAGGAACTTCGATGTAATTCGCAATTAAGGCAGGGTTCACACATATTTAATGTATAACTGATCTTATTCTTATAATTATATCAATAATCACGCTAGCTTGTTGAATAAAATAAGGATTGTAATCAAAATACTTGCCTCAAGAAAATCTCACGAAATTCTCCGTTAGGTGTTCCAATAAGCGAAAAAATGCGACCGAAGAAATATGAACCAGGTAACGTGCATATTGATAACAATTATGGATAACTTAGTAAACTTGGGAAAAATAATTGTATTTTATGGATTACTACGGATTAAGATTTTAACCTGCATAAAGGCAACCGTTCATGAATATAACGGGAAAAATACTGAACTGACATTCAAAGAATTATTTTCTTTCTGTTTTGTAGGCAAACTCGGAGTGTTTGCAGAAAACATTCAAACAAAGTTTTATTCGAACTCTGCTCCATTTAATTATAGAAATTAAGTTTTGCTAATTTTAAACGCAGATTTTTAAGAATAAATGATGTCGGACGACTTTGGTGATCAAAATTTGCCACACGAAATGTGTTAAATGATTTTAGCTATTACTTCTTGGAAACAATTTCTTAAATGAAAACTGTAACTGCAGTTGATAGACCTTAGCAGCAGTTCACATCAAAGACTTGCTATATCGATACAGCAGAAGGAAAATAATATCCTCCTCCTGACCTAACCAATAGAATTTTTATGAATGAAGAGAACAAAAACATGTTTTCAAAATAAACAGATTATTAAAAATTGTTTGCTGCAAATGAATATCATACGAAGAGAAACATACTCCTATATAAAAAAAAAGAATTTTCCAGTAGTGAACTGATTTTAGTGGAACTGATCAAAGTAGGCTAAATGAAATAAATCCCTTTCGGCAGAGCCCATAAGCAAACGTAGATTTCGTTTTCCAGTCAAGAGATTCGAAATTACCAGAGATATGACAAATTGAATCGAACCCATCCTTCATGATTTGGAAGGTGAGGGCCATATCGAAAAATCTTTCACACAAAAGTTTCTAAAAATTCCTAAGGATATAATGGAAATCGTATAGGTTTATCTTGTTATTCGGAGATATGACGATTTGAAAGGTTCAACTACTCCATCCTGTTCGCAAGCTAAGGATCGTATCGAAAAACGTCTTGGATGAAAGTCTTTGATAATAACATGCCAAGGGATCATATGAGTTCCCCATAGAAGTATCTCGATCATTACCGGAGTTATGGCAAGTTGAGAATTTCCAACCTTCCTTCCCGATTTGGAAGGTAAAGGTCATTACAAAAAACACTTCGAACAAGCTTGTTTGATAATAACATGCCTAAGAATAATATGGAAAACTCATGGGCTCATGTTGGTTATTATCGAAAATATGGTCATTTCAAAATTTTCGACCCCTTCTATTTCTACGTCCGATTGAGCTGATTATACCAAATGATGAATTACATTATTTGGTGTTTAGTGACACTCAGATTATAACTACAGCAGTTATCGTGGATACAAAATTCATATATGTATAGAGAGTCTGCCACGTTGAATTCCCCAGGCTAATAACTTGATTATTTTCAGCCCTACAAAGTTAGAAGATACTTCAAATAGAAGGTATTTCAATTATCTTCAAAATAATGTCTTAATTGAGCCTAAATTGTTCGTAAAATACACCTATGAAGAAAATAAAGCTATATTCTTGTGTTATTTTTCTTCTCCTGTATTTTAATCTAATAAATGAAATGCCTCAATCAACAACTTTGTTTCAAGGTATAAAAATATAAAATATAACATATGTATATATATATATATATATATATATATATATATATATATATATATATATATATATATATATTTCGAATCACCCGATATTTTGAATACTACCTCAGGGATTTTGGAAATTTCGAAGGATTGTTAGAATTAATCCTTTTGAGATATTTCAATTTAAGAAAGAAATACAATAAGGTTCATTTCGCCGAACCCATCGGCGAATTCTTCATTCTTCACAATTAGTCAAAGATCCATGGTTTAAAACAATCAATAATTTGAAATACCGAGTGATTTTCTTTTATTTGTTTCTTTCTTAAAATTATTTGTGTCTTTCTTAAAATGAACCTTAATTTATTTCTTTTTCAATTGAAATATCTCAGAAAGGATTAATTCTAACAATCCTTCGAAATTTACAAAATCCCCGAGGTAGTATTCAAAATATCGGGTGATTCAATATGAATTCAATTGTGTGTAGTATATATATATAAATAAATATATGAGAACTTGAGACAAGAAGGATTATTCAAGAATCGTTAGATCAATGAATAATCCTTACTGACAAGAGCTAGTTCTCAAATCTACCGGCCATGCACGCAGCCCCCAGGAGCCACAATAGTGCAACTAAGCAGGATGTCGAGAAACGAAGCGACGGACTGCAGTTTCGTCCTTATTAGGAACTCATCAGCGTCGCATATCGCTTTTCAGCACCTAACAAGCTACATCGGGGTACCCTAACGATTCCAGAAAGGACGCATCTCGTACATTCGTACGGAAGTCGCCATCTATGGACCGAGACGTTGAACCTGCTACCAGATGTCGAGAAAGCAACGAACAATAACAAACAGATGTGAGAACGCAAAAAAATTCCAACACTTGAAAAACATCTTTCGCCCGTTCGTGAATCACATCAAGTGTTGGAATTTCTCAACGTTCTCACATCTGTTTGTTATTGTCCGTTGCTTTCTCGAAGTCCGGTAGCGGGTTCACCGTCTAGATACATAGAGGGCGACTATCGTACGTATGTACGAGATGCGTCCTTTCTGGGATCGTAAGGGTTTCCCGATATAGCTGGTTAGGGTGCTGAGAAGCGATATGTGACGCTGATGAGTTTCTAATAAGGACGAAACTGTAGTTTGTCTTTTCGTTTCTCGGCATCCTGCTTAGTTGCAATGTTGTGGCTCCTGGGGGCTGCATGCATATTTGAGGAACTACCTCTTGTCAAAAAGGATTATTCATTGATCTGCAGATACTCGATAATTCTCCTTGTCTGAATTTTTCATATGTAGACATTCATTTGCACCTAAATCCTTTTATTCAAATGTTTTTACTTTGATTTAGATAAGGACGTGAAGAAGTATCCGAGTTCAGAAAAATTGCTCCATTTTCATTCATTTTAGAAAGAAGAACAGTCATATGGTTATTGGATTGCCAGACCTTGAAAGAAAGTTGTTGATTGAGGTATTTAATTTATTAGATTTGATTTAACATTCAGGGAGAGAAAAAAATAACACAAGAGAATAACTTTATTTTCTTCATATGTTTGTTTTGACTAACGGTTTACGCTCAATTAATACAATATTTTGAGGAGAACCGTAGTACCTTCGTTTTGAAGTATTTTCTAACTCTCTGGGGCTGAAACTAATCACGTTATGAGCATGTGAAGTTTAAGGTGGCGGTTCCTGTATGCATATATGCATTATGTATCCACGATAACTGCAATATTTATAATCTGACTGTCACCAAACACCAAATAATGTAATTCAAGATGCCAATTCAGATTTCACCATGAGGACTCTTACAATAATAATAATAATAATAAAAGCAATCACAATAATTTCGGCGGCGATACAACACATAACAGAAGGATTTCAGATGTTCGCGTCTATAGAATACAAGGAGAAACACGACGTGGTGGCCAAAATCGTGCACCAAAAATTGGCACAAAAGCATAAGCTCTCGTAAGCAATTAAGGTCCCATACTACAAATATATCCCAGAGCCAATTCTTGAAAATGACTACTATAACCTGTACTGGCACCATACAGTTCTCACCGATCTGATAGACCTGACATCATATTTATAAATAAATTCTTTAGGGCGGCAACTTCGATAGACGTGGACGCAACAACAACAGTTTGGAGCTGAAACATGCCGAGGAAATTGCGAAGCATCGAGACCTGGAAGAATGCATAAAAAACAGTGGAGAATGGAATTCGTTCAAATAGTTCTAATGATAATGTCCTCAACTGGAATAATACAGAAGAATTCACAAACGAACATCAAGAAACTGCGGCTGAACGAACATCTGTACAAACCCATGCAGAAAGCGGTACTGTTGGCGATAGTTAGAGAACCGTCAGGAAGTATATGGGAAACACAACAGCGTGTCAGCACCGGACTACGCCAGTATGACCTGATAACCTGGAAAGGGTCAAATCAGAGTTGAATCCTTTTGATATCGAAAATATCTGTGATCAGTGAATGTTCTCCTTAGAGGAAGTGCTACACACCTCAAGGTGAATATGGTTAATAGTAATAATAATAATTTTTCTTACAAAATTAACATAAAACCTATTCCATATATATCATCAAAAATGATATTGATTTAGATAAATACTCTTGTCTTTTTAATTCCTGGAATTTTGGTGATCAAGAAAGTGGTGTCCTTTCTACATACAGTGGTGAAAATTTCATTTTCACAAACTACAGTTCGAATTGCAAAAGAATAATTGACCATCTCAGTTGCGATTTCTTCATATTTTGACATGAGCTGAACAAAGTACGGATTTTAAATGGAATAAGGTCATTGAATCGTCTGGCATACTTTTTATATTAATTGTTGTTCTCAGTGCGATATGTTTGCATGTAATTTCGTTTTTTATGAGTCATAAAAGGGACGAGAACAACTCTCAACTATTCTTTTGCTAATGACACAATATAAGTTATAATGCACCTCGTTGGAAAGGACTCTTTAAAACAAATGCAATGAACCATTTATTTTCCTGCAACTTAATCTTATATTTCCAGTTTACTAGATTTTCAAATAAATAAAAATTAACGTACAAAAGTTGCAAAATTGAAGTATTCTAATCCATGACGAAAACAATTTTTAACTTTTCTTTTCAATATTTCTGGAGATAGCTGTCTAATTTCGTGCACTATACGCTCCTATAGACCTCAATAGAATCAAATTCCATTTTTCATAACCTTGATTTCAGATATTCCCAGAGAAAAAATTCAAATGGCCTGTGGTCCGGGATCTGGCCGACTCTATTACAGGTATGGTAGAGATACTTCTTGCTGGAACCAAATTCGCTCATCAGGTAAGTCTGAGTGGCTATAGATCTAATAATATGTTCTTGTATAAACATTAGGAACTTTTCTCTAATGCGACTGTCATCTTTGAATTATAACTCTACAACATCGTCACCAAATGTGCTGCCAACACGTTAACTATGTTAGGAAGTTGATTATGAATTTCCATACACCAGTGGGTTTCATACTGAAAAGATTGCACTCTATTGTTTTCGATATTCTAGATGCCGATACTAAAAAGAAATACACCTCATGAACCCCATGGTAAAAATTTCACAACATAAAGTTTTCGATAAATTCATAAATTTGACCAGTACACATTTTTCCGAGGAGGAAAATGAATTATTGGTGAATGTTTCAAACACAACGTTCAAGCACTTTATACACGTAGAAATTCTGATCCACTTGATGTAGTATCATGAATTTGAGCAGTTGGTTTTCACATTTAGCACCTACGGTGAAATATCTAACTTGTTAATCTATTTGATAAAAAGATATTTTCGATTTAAACCCAAATACTCTATCAAAATGCCTATGAACGAATAGATTAAATAAGAAATATACAATGTATATTTCTTATTTAATTAAATATAGTAAGGAGGATGTATATACATCCTCCTCATACTATCAAATTAGCTTCCTTATAGCTTATTTCCAAGTATCCTCCGAAAGATACAATCAGTATTATTGAAAAGAGTATGGAATTTCATAAAGTGAAACCTTCAATTCAACACGGAATATTGTTTTTATTAGATATATATATGTAAAACAAAATTATTTTGTTTCTCAGACTTTATTTTACCCATGGAACGGAGGCCTTGTAATTTTAAAGGATATCTTATAGCCTACAATACATAGTAACCCTTCAGTTGTTATATTGGTTTTGGTATGTGGTTGAAATCATATAATTTTCCGTCCGCTTAATAGTCTGGAAAGGATTATAAATTCAATTCATCTAAAACTAAAATTCACTACCGAACAATAGCAATCATTTTTTCAGATTTTACTATTACGAAATTAAATAATAGACGTGACTCCTGCATCTTTCATAAACCGTCTAATACGGGCATTGTAATTCGTAACGCCGATTCACTATGTATATATATATATATATATATATATATATATATATATATATATATATATATATATATATATATATATATATATGATGATGAATCCAAGCTGAGCAATAGAGCAATTGAACGTGGTGAAACTTCATTAAAAATTTATTTAAATCAGTTATATTTTTTTTATAATCTCGTTTTCTTTGATAATGAAACGGGTTGAAACAACCCCCAAATTTCCCCAAATCACACACGTATGTCACATCTCTTTGGAGAAAGTTTTAGAAATTTCAAAAACGTAAATTTTAAAAATGAACAAATATTGTATGTTTCAGGTGAATAATGTAATAGGGTATTATCGCTTGTTTTAATATACCTCATTTTGAATGCATTTGCAGTGTATCAACAGTTTTCAGTTTTCTTTCTTATTTCTGCATCTTATCGAATATTATAAAACTGAAATTAAAGCAAATGAACCACAACTCAACGTTGGAAAAATGCTGCAATGAGAAGAAAATCGAGTTATAAGAGAGTTTGAGCTCTTTGTATGTGGTACAAGATCAATACTTCAACACTTATTCTTTCAAAACCTTCGAGACTCTGGTTTACGTGTAGAAATTTTACTATTTTTCTCGTATTTGCTTCTGGATATACAGCAATAATATCTAGGTGTGGTACCACAAGCTCTTTAGTTCGAACTTTTTTAAGTTTTGCTATTTCGAAATTAAATAATAAACGTGATTCCTGCATCTTTCATAAACCGTCTTATACGGGCATCGTAATTCGTAACGTCGATTCATTATGTTTAACAGTTAGCTTTTCGTTATATATACCGAAAGGCTTATCACAGACAATATATTACCAGAAAGAAATCCAAATTAAAAAATAGAGCAATTGAACGTGGTGAAACTTCATTCAAAAATTTATTTAAATCTATTATGTTTTTATATAATTTCGTTTTCTTTGATAATGAAACCGGTTGAAACAACCCCCAAATTTTTTCAAGTGACACATGTATGTCACATCTTTTTGGAGAAATCTATTCCGAATTCCAAAAACGTAAATTTTAAAAATGAATAAATAAAGAAATTTTTTTTCATTATTTTTATCAATATAAAAGACCTTGTATGTTACAGGTAAATAATGTAATAGGGTAGTATAGCTTGTTTTGATGTCTCTCATTTTAAATGACTTCATTTACAGCGTATCAACGCTTTTCAGTTTCTTTTCTAAATAATGAATCTAACCCAGGGGTGCTCAATAGGTCGATCACAAGTGCTTTTTGAGTAGATCTCGATAAGAACAAGTTTTTAATAAGTAGGTAACTAAACTTCAAAAATTCATTACGCAATGAAATAACACTCTGCTAGCGACAAAAGACGGCTTTATCATAGGAACGCGCGGTACTTGTCAAAGAAAAGCTGCGTTTTTTATTCTTGCCGCTTTTCTAGAAATAATTGGCGGCGCGTTTGACGGGAACATACGAGACTTTCGTTCACGCCGATATAGATGTTGCGCCTGCAGGAATTGGAGTTATTCTGAATTGTAACTTAAAGGCAATACTACGTCGATGCAAAGTTTATTATTAAATTGTACAAAATGAGTGCAGCGAAGAAATCTAAAACGTATCATTTTAAAAACGATTGGGAGGAAGAATTTTTCTTTTGTATGCTGAAGGATAAGTGCATTTGTCTTATTTTTCGTGCGTCAGTTGCAATACCTAAGCGTGGTAACTTAGAGAAGCATCATAGAACGGTTCGTAAAAACTATGAACGAAACGAAAAGTACATGATTTGATATCTCATATGAAAAAAGAACAAACCATGTTCACAAGACCAGCCAAACAATCAAAAGGTGCTACTATCGCGTCATTTGAAATATCTTTTATATTGGCTAATCACAAGAAACTCTTCGAAGATGGATCGGTTGTGAAGGAAGCATGTATTGAAGCGGGTGGGACTTTATTTGGAGATTTTGAAAATAAAACAGGAACCATGTTTGCTATAAGAGAACTTTAGTTATCTCGTCTGACTGTCACAAGGCGTATAGAAGTCATGAGTCAGGACATGGCAGATAAACTAAAACATGATATCATGAAAAATACATTCTTTTCTTTACAGTTCGACGAATCCACCGATATGACAGACACTGCCCTGCTGTGTATTTTTATTCGATGGCATTCAATGACATGTTGGCTAAGGAAGAATTTTTGTCTATCATTCCTCTGAAGGGGAAGACCAGTGGCGAAAATATATATGACGTTTTGTTCAATTTTGTAATGCTACCAATACATGAATTAGTGTGCATTACAATCGATGAAGCACCAGCAATGACTGGAATCAAAAACGGTTTTGTGGTATTTAGTTGAACTAATGAAGATTTCCCTTCATTCTCTTCATTCCATTGCATTATACATCAGAAAGTTTTGAGTTCAAAAGTTTCAAACACGGAGGAAATTATGGACATTGCAACAAAAAATGTGAATTTCATCCGTGCACGTAGCTTGCAACGGCGGCTCTTTAAGTTGGAAGATAGGGGGTCAGCTGAACACACTGATTTAGTTCTTCACCCGGACGTCAGGTGGTTGAGTCGTAGAAAATTCCTAGAAAGGTTTCAAGAATTATTGACCAAAATAACAGCTTTTCTAGACGAAAGAGGTGATGACACTCAGATATTGAAAAACTAAAAATGGCTGACTGATTTGAGATTATTGACTGACATCACAATGCACTTAAACACCAATAACTTGGAGCTTCAAGGTAAATTAAAAACTATTACTGAGATGATTAGCTCAGTAAACGCATTCAAAAGTAAATTGCAATTTATGATAGATCAACTGAAGGGAAAGAATCTGAAACATTTTCCCTCTTTGAAAGCAAGGATTCCTCAGTTGAATTATGATACGTATGGGGCTGAATTATCAAATATTTTGGACAAGTCGAAATACGTTTTTAAGATAGCAGTAAATTGGCAGATAAAGCATGATTTATGAGTTATCCTTTTTCATGTAAAAACATTGAGGAATTAGCTGCTGAAATAGCAAGTCAGTTCATGAACTCATGTTCTGTTGAAAATGAGTTGGTGCAGATTATATCAGATATACATCTCAAAGCTCATCTGATACAAGTTTCTGGTATTTTTTTTCTGAAGATAAATATCCGAATTTAAGTCAAATCGCCCTTCAACTGACGGCAATGTTTGGGTCAACTTACTTGTGCGAGTCTGCATTTTCTGAAATGAAAATAATTAAGTCAAAATTCTGCAATCGACTAACTGACAATCATATGTCATCATGCTTGCGGTTAGCACTCAGTGGTTACGTACCATCTTATGAAAAGTATGCTGAGGATATGCAGTGCCACGCTTCAACAATCCAAAGTCACTCCTTAGTTAAGTTTATTACCATATGTAACTCTTTTGTTTTGTAACAACCAATAAAGTCGCAATTTTGAATAACTATGAGTTTTTTCATTGATATTATAGAGAAGAAACTAACTAAACCTAACCTAATCATTGACTAAAATAATGTATATTGTGCGGAAAGCTAATATCTATATATGCTACGATACAATCTATCTAGGTAGGTAGGTAGGTAGGCTGTATCGTGTATATACGACAACCCTGCATCACACATACTTGCAGCTTCTCAGAGTCGATCGTAACTAGTCTAAAAATATTGGGGTAGATCGCCAGTAGTTCAAGTTTGAGCACCCCTGATGTTGCCGAATATCATAAAACTGAAATTAAAGCACCAGAACTACAACTTACGCTGCTGGAAAAAAACTGTATCAAGTTGTAAGAGAGTTTGAACTCTTTCTCTGTGGTACAAGATGAGCACCTGTTCTTTCAAAACCTTCCAGACTCTGGTTTGAATGTATATATTCTACTATTTTTCTCGTATTTGCTACTAGATGTACAGCAATAGTATTTAGGTGTGATTCCTCAAGCTCTTTAGTTCTAATTGATCGTAATTTTTTAGATAATCTGAATACAAAATGTATGTCACCTAGGTCAGGATTAGAATAGAGATATAATTTAAATGATGATTTATTATTGCCTCCTATTAAATTGAATATTACCACCATAGTTCTACCTGATATAAGACAATATTAAAAAAAGCTTAAATAGCTCGAATAATTTTAATTCAAAGTTTCTTGTTGTTTTGGTGAAATCATTTCATGGTCAAATTATACTACCAAAAAAAGAAAGAAACAAAAAAACTGACATAAATGCCCTTATTCAACTCATAATTCCTGCTTTTTCTTCACCTGCACTCAGGAAACGCCATGTATAACACATGCCCAAATGTGATGAAAATTTATTAGAACGAAATAACAAGTAATTTTGAGAATAATTGAAATCATTCTACTATTTTATCATCATTATCGTCTTAGGTTCACCTTGAGTATTTGTGTGGCAAATATTTCATTAGTATATGGTCACTAAAACTCGTCACGTTCAACATGCATGCAAGCATGCAATCAGAATTCACCATCATTTTTCTTGATCTCCACACTCTGTGCATCGGCGAAACATCGTTGTCCATACATCAACGAAACGTTCTTACACACCGCGATGAATAAAATTCTTTATGTGGAGCTTTCATCAAATGACTCCATCGGTTGTACTTCATGCTTCACAGCCTACTGCATTTACTGCACCTATACTTTGAAAACACAAGAACATTTAAATTACACCTACAACATTTATTTTCTTCACCATGTAGAATTAATTGTTACACCTTGATAATTAGTACTTTGAAATGATTGAAAATTTAGTTCTGCGGTGGGTTTAATTAAAATAGATAATGGAATTGAAGGGGATATCTAATGTTTACACTTTATATTTTGAAAACACATGAAAGAAAAATCATGCAAAACTAAAATATAATGATAACATACAAATTATGATGGGGATACACAATAGAAATAATATTTTGAGATTGAAAATATCGATCAATAAATTTTCTAACAAACTGTTTTGAATCTTGTCATCAATCCAATCTTGTTTCGTTCTTCAGAAAACTATATATTAACAACTCGATCTAAAAGTTTCAAGAATTTATTCATAAAATTATCAATCAAGTAATATTCCTGACTGAAATACTAAGGTTGGTATTGCAGCTTCGAACATCTTCACATAAAAGGCACAACGGTACAATCAGTACAATAATATCTATAATACTTATAGAGGTGTTTTAATGGATAACTATTTGATGCTTTCTGAATATATAGAACAATATTACATAAAAATTAAAATATAATGAACTCTTAATTACGAATCGGTACAAATATCAAAATTCTAAGGTCCATGTACAAAATTATTTTAAACAGGCTGTTTCGGGTATGCATCAATAATTTTTATAGGAGATTCCTCATCGAAAGACATTAAAAAATTCTCATGAACATATGTCCAAAAGTCCATTCCTGAATGCAGGGTGTTGAATTTCAGATAATTTTTTTTATTTCTGAGTAGTTTTCAAAGGATGTAACTCCAATTTGAAAAAAATTGATGATTTACTCATCAATTCGTTAGATATGTCAAGAAGCTGCGGAAATATACAAGGAGACGTCTTTTTCAGAGTCATGCAACATTTGACCCCATCAAAATCATAGTGTAGTGTGTCACTGATCTTATTGAGGGTATTTATTGAAAGGATATTTCGATTTTGAAACTTTTTTGTTTCTAAACATGTTTTCGGAAAAGCAGCCGGTTTCAAGTGAATAAATGATCGGAAGGCACTCACGAATTAACTGAAGTGATGGTCGATATTCTGTAATACGAATAAGGGATCATTATTCATTGTTCATTGTATTTAGTGAAAATTCAAATGATCTGTAACTTTTTGGCCCATGATAATATTAGGGGTACTTTTAAATGAAATTTAATCTTGCTGATATCTACAGTAACATACAGCATACTTTTCAAACTGAAGTAGATTACTGTCAAAAATACATAGTTTTTGGTATACTAAAAAGTCAGAATGGTGTATGCCTTTCAAGAATCAGTTTATATTTATCTATTCTCTGGCCAATTAGCTAGTAATGCAACTGAAGCCATGCTACCATACAGAAATTGCATGAACACGTTTTTGGCGGATGAAAGAGAATAAGAAATACGCCAGGCATTTTCGTTCTAACGTGCTGGTATCAGGTATTTTGGAAAAGAAAGGATTCATGTAGTAGACTCTTTTGCAATCGCGAAATTTCAATAGAAGTAGATTAAATTCAATGCAATAAATATTAGGCCTCGATGAATCAGTGTCGTAGCAGCGTTTCAATTGTAAAATGAGGATGAGCGATTTGATAGGCTAAATTAGTGTAGCAGAGGTAATTTAGCCAAATAGAAACGTGTCAATATTTCGAATACTTGATACATATGAGCAGCTATTAATTCTTCTTCGAAAGTTTCTTAATCAATTCGAAAAGTGTATATTAAATATTCACATAACAAAGGAGAAACAACGTACTTGTCATCTTTTATCGCTTCATGTCAGGCATTAATCTATCTAAAGGGGAAAAACATTTGTCTCCTTAGTATATGATTGTTCCTTCTACCATTCATGATCCACTTTATATATTCAGTGCGATTTTATCGTACAATAGAAACAAAGTGTCTACCGTCGATATCTTATAGCAGCACTTTGTTGTTATGACGTTGTCAATGGAAAATAATATTGTGGCCGTCATGTACTTTAAGAAAGTTCCGAAATGATGATGATCTTTCTGCCCACATAATCAAGGAAAGGATAAGAAGATGATTACAATTCATTCAAGGAATGATCAGTAACTTACTGATTGTACCTCCTGTGGAGGTTTATCACTATTTTTATTAGCATAAAATCACTTTTCATAGCGCTTTGCAGTAGTCACTGGTCCATCCTAGTTATAAGAGGCCAACGGGATCTCATCTGCAACTTCAGGGGAATCGCTCTGTAGTGAGTATTCTCAAGAATATGTGCGAAGGCATTTCACAGCAGATTTTTGAACTAGGTGGAGTCCATTTGAATGCTGGATCCTCAGTTCGTTTTGTAAAAATACCCAAAATGCCATACTGACTAATTGACCCTG
Organism: Cryptolaemus montrouzieri; assembly: GCA_013387265.2. NCBI lineage: Eukaryota > Metazoa > Arthropoda > Insecta > Coleoptera > Coccinellidae > Cryptolaemus > Cryptolaemus montrouzieri. The sequence continues at coordinate 111,248,156 of JABFTP020000185.1, forward strand.
CGCTAAATCAACCAGCTTTGACAGTGAAAAAAATTCCGCCAGTGTAGTCTTTGACGATGACGTGTTTGAAACTACCATACACGCTCTACTGTTATATAAATTGCAGGCAATTGAGATTCGCTGTAATGCTTTATCCTAGCTTGAATTTTACTCAGGGGAGCAAACCCAGTCAATTTTACTCATTCTTGCAACAAAAGATATGAATCAAACTACTGTGAAGTTAGTTGTGTAATGCCCCAGGTTAGTATCTTAAGGCCTACTTTCTCTTCTTTCTATTTCTAAACTACGATGGGATCTTAACTGAATCAAACTATTTTCTACTACTTTTTGTGGATGAAAAAGTGGATATTCACGAAAAAATTAGAGACTCAATTCACAGCATGAAAACATACCATATAAGGAGTGGTTTCATCTTGAATTAGGTAAAGACCAACGCTAAGTTTCTAGCAGTTTATATTGATCAAGATCTCAATTGGGCAGCACATTTCGATACCTTCTAAAAAAACTCAGTAGCTATTGCTTCCTTATCCGGCAATTACTAAGTGTTGTTGTGTTAATGTTGTTGTTGTGTTTATTAAAAATTTTCGATAACACGTTTATTAAAAATTCAGAGAGCAGTTTTCGTTGTTTGATTTACTCTTTGTCTTCATCGTTTGCCGGTGGCCCTGCTCCTATTTTGTGTCGGTTCGCTGGTGGGCGCCAGTTGTATATTCATACATGTATGCATGTAGTTCATGCTTTCCAAGAATTGATACGATTAGGTGGCGGTGTAGCATGATGTTTTGAATGGGTATGCAACACTAACGGGGTCAAACGAGAGCGAGACTGCAGTCTGTTGCTCCTACTCATGATATCTTACTAGATTGTACCCCTACTTATTGAGCCTGGTTGACGATTGCGAAGGGTGGATCGGAGAAGCAGCTCAATTAGGAATGAATATTTAACATTATACGGAAGGTTGAAAATTGTTTCTTGATTAAAAGTATTCAATGAAACTTCTCCATTATTTGAATTTCGGCACTCATGTTAAAAACAACAAGCGTAACTCGTTATTAACTAATGGTCCAGTCATCATATTTAACACAAATGCCAATAGAGTTTGAGCCAACATAAGAAAAAATATTATTACATTAAGATAGGACCAGATGTTTTGAATTTAACAGTTTTCTACGTTCTGATCTACGTCTAGCAGACAACAATACCCCATACTTCAATTTCTACTTTCAACAATCCCACGAAAGTTTGTATCAACCAGCACTGATTACGACTTATTCATGAAATTCTTTAAATTAATCGAGTATCATTTTTTATGTTAGTCAACTTCCTCTTTGCGTTCTACCGAAATCAACTAACTGACTCACATTTAAATTAGATAGTTGGAACAAATTGCAATGTAGAAGGTATCTAATTATATGAAATTCGCAATTGAGGTAAGTGTATACACGCTAACTTTGGTTATATACGTATTCTATAATGTACGTATGAATAATAATTCGGGTCAAGGAATGTCATTCGATTCTAAATGAAATAAAGCGGAATGGAATGATTAATTCATAGATGTTTATGTATTGGGATATATTTAAACACTAGCTGACCCGTCAGACGGCGTCCCGTCTAAATTTCAATGACGTTTCAGGTTTTTCTTTAAATCCTTAGTTTATTCAATAGAAATAGAAAATGTTGCTTCAATCAGTTATGAGCGAGAGGGGATGTATAAATCACTTTTGTAATTTTTTCATGTTTTCCAAATTCTTTTTGTGATTGCTTATTGTTTTCCTTACACTTTATTGGTTACTATGTTTTAACTATCACTAATTTATTGATGTAAAGAATAAAAAATTACATTGGCTGGACCGGTTTCGGACATACGTCCATTATCAACAACGAGCTAATGAAAACTGAATACTCATGTACAATACAGGAAATAACATCAATATAATGCTAGTAGAGGTCACAATAACGTGAATCGATTCAAAGAAATTGAGTTTATATGATTTATCACAAGAATGAAGAATTTTTAGCTGTTGATGTTCTGGAAAATGATGACTTTCATTCAGACAATGTGCAGCTAAAGCTGTATCATATTTCATGTAGGAATGACCGGAAATGGTTCTTGTATCTAGCCTTGAAAGAGCATCCTGTGTGACCTATATAAAATGAATTGCACTCAGAACATATTAATTGGTATACTCGTGATTTTTCAAATTTATCGGTTTTATCTTTTGTGTCGAAAAGCAGGCCTGACAATTTGCTAAATGGTTTGAATGCAATATGAACTTTTTTACTATCAGACAAAACTCTAGCTATCTGTTCTGACGTCTTCCCAAAATATGTTGAGACATAAATATTTTTTTCGGGTTTTTCTCTCTTGGATTGGGGATATATCACGTTGAATGTGTTGTTGCTTTTTTTTCGATTAATTAAACTCTCTATTGCTTTTACATCGAAGCCGTTATTCTCTGCTATTAACATAATGGTGTCAAATTCTGATTTTCGTTCCATGTCCGAAAAAGGCACAGAAATCGCTCTGTGAATCATGGATTTGAAGGCTGCTATTTTTTTAAACTAATGGTGAAATGAATCTATGGTTATGACATTATCCGTGTACGATGGTTTTCTGAAGATATTAATTGACAAACGGGTAATTGTTAGATATAAGAAATTGATTTTTCTATCGACTTCTGTTTCTACTTTGAACTTAATTTTAGGATGAATACTACTAATGAAATTCAGGAAGATTTCTAGCTGTCTATTCGTTCAAATGAAACATGCTAAAATGTCATCAACATATCGGTACCAAAATAGAATAGGGCTTTTCACCAAAGGTGATGTCATAATTTTAGTGTTTTCCAAATTAGACATGAAAATTGCAGATAGAAGGGGACTGAGGGGTTAACCAATGCTAAACGATTATTTTGTGAATATATCTTTTTATTGAACTGAAAATAATTTTGGGTGAAGCATAAATCAAACAGAAAAATTTACTCATCTTTGCAGGCAATGTTGAGATTTCTTGCCTCTAGAATACTTGATATTAAGCGAACACATTCTGTTGCAGGTATATTCGAATACATATTATCTACATCTAATGATATTAATTTTGCGGTTGGTGGCATGAGGAAATTATTTATTTTATTCGATAATTCTAATGAATTTTTTATACTGTATTGTGAATGAAAATCTGAAATTGATGAGAATTTGGAATTTAGTTGCTTAGCAAGTATTTGCGTTGGACTATTGGTATATGACACCACTGGACGAATGGGGTTATTTTCTTTATGTGTTTTAAGGAGACCATATAATCTAGGAATGCTAGGATTCATTTTAATCCATCTGTTTCTCTCGAAGCTACTAAAAAGTGATTGCATATCATTAGCGGCTGCTCTAAGTTGTTTCTGTATAAGTGGTATTGGGCCTTTCTGAACGAGTGTGAGCGCTTCTTTATTAATGAAATCTTCCAATTTTTCCTCATATTGTACTTTCGGAATAACAATTATAGCATTCGACTTGTCTGCTCTCGTGCGTACTAATAAATTTTCAGAAATCTTGCATTTGATATTTTTGATTGAAATTTCATGTTTCGAGTTGGTTTGATTTTTATGGTTCTTCAAAATCGTCTCAATTTTTACCTTTTCAAAATTGCCTGTATTTAAAGTTCTCGTTGAAATTTCGGATTCAACAGTTGATGTTTCTAAATAAATAATAAAGGCCTGCTTTTCAACACAAAAGAGTGCAATTCCTTTCATATAGGTCAAACAGGACGCTCTTTTAAGGCAAGATACAAGGAACATTTCCGGTCATTCCTACATCAGAAATATGATTCAGCTTTAGCTGCACATTGCCTGAATGAATATCATTCTTTTTCAGAACCTTAACACAACTTCAACTTTTTAAAATTCTTCATTCTAGTGATAAATCTTATGAACTCAATTTCTTTGAATCGATGGAAATTTTCAAAGCATCCAGGGTAGAAAGGGTTAAGCTCCTTAACGACCAGGTAGACTTAATCACCTACCAATCACCTTTATTCAAGTTACTGTGATGTCTTCTAGTTAGTTCCTGTATTGTACATGAGTTTTCAGGTTTCATTAGCTTGTTGTTCATAATGGGTGGATGTCGGAAACCCGTCCAACCAATGTAATTTTTTATTCTTTACATCAATAAATTAGTGATAAATGATAAAACATAGTAACTTGTTTTATTTTATTATTCATTATGACTATCAACTATCACGTAGTTCAGGCTTCATTGATCAATTACTTTATAGGATTATAGAAGATCAGAGAATAAAAATATTTATTAAGTACATACGAAAATCACCTTTTCTGCAGTTTCTTTTTTGAATGATCCAATTGTTTCCATATTAAGTGAGTCCTTACCTGAAAGACATGATTCAATTGGAAAACGCGAACGTTTGCATGAGTCCGAAGATACTGCATCAGCTTTGATACTTTAAGGAAATCAAAATCTATAGGGTACCCATTGCCATTGCGAGCAGCAATTTCGTTTAGCACAAGTATAGGGAAGAATCCGAAAACTGCAAGTTTGTAGTTACACCACAAAAAAATTGCAATGATTCGTATTTTATCAGAAACGCGTAAACCTATCAAGTTGAAATAAATTAATCATTCCTGTTGCCATGAAATTCTGCAAACAGCAATGTCTCAATACACACCTATCGGGAAAAACGCGAAAATCATTAATTCGTACTAACATAACAGAAAAAATCATTCAATGGTGATCCTTATTCACGTACATAATAATGATCCAATTTATGCAGCGATTGAGGATATTTCCAAAGTGAGAAATTATAAATATAATAATCGGACGCCATGTGATGAGTTGCATGTTGAAGAATCAAATAAGCATAGTTTTTGTAATGCCGATGTCAATTCATACGGCTGATTTGGACAGATGTGCAACTCAGCAGTATCGATTGGTATATGTATATCAGAGACCTTTCAGTAATTGAATTTTACTATGGTTGACATCATTATAAATCCATAATACAAAAATTTGTCTACTGCATGACAAGTTTTATAACTAGCAACATCTATATGCATATAATATTTATTACTGCGACAAAATTCAACAATTTTACTCAACTATTATGCTAAGAATTAATTTTTCGAACACAAGATAAAATTGATTTCAATTATGACTGTGTAAATTGACATCGGCCTACTAGAAGAAATTAGATAAAAGTACAAAAATTATTTTCATTTTTCAAATTATCTCCATTCCGATGACGATTCCAAGTTTTATTTACATTTTTAATTAAGAAAACATCTGATATTATCTGAAAGAACCAGTCGCTGCTTGACTGATTTACAGAACTTGCAAAACATAACAACAAATTTCAATGATCGACCCAAATAACTTCTAGTGCATTGTTCCTTTGTGAATTTGACCTCAGTCTTCACTTGCCCTTTTCTTATTCGGATATTCCCCTCGTTTCTCCCCCAGCTAACGATATAATAGGTACTTTCCTCGAGTCAAGCAGTCATAATAGAATGGTAGCAGGTTAAAACCCCCTACACCTGTGCGCGTTGTGACGTCACTCCACTTCCTGTTCTCACGAGATCTCATCGCTCCGAAATAATTACATCCGAAGCGGACATCGCACTCCTTCCTTACCTGACTAGATATACACACAAACTTTAAATATTTATACCCCAGTGGGCACAGAAACGTTCCTCTAATCTACCTTTAACGCCTTGCGTCTTCTCGTTGCTCGGACTCGGGCACAAATTAGTGCAAGGTGGACCCGATCTAAATGTCTTGGCTTGTTGAACTTCTTCATTTATTCGTGAGAGGAAGGATGTAAGTTATTAGAAGAAAAAGAGTTGTCTCTAATTCAACGAAGAGGTGTCGTTCCCAAGAGAAAATTTGCGGAGGATGCATGAACCATAATAAATTGGCGGGGCCATCAATATCTTCAACAACGCTGACACATATTTAAATTTATTATAACTAAGAACAGAGTAACGGAAGGCCTTTCATTCCATTGTCGTGTTGGGTTTCTCGATTTCATTTCATTCTGTGTTTTTGACAAATTCAAGATAATTTCTTCATTACGTTGAATTCAATGCTTCATTCACATTTCCATGTAGTTGGACATTCCTATCATACGCAGTGAAAGTCACAGTTCAAGTAGAATGCTTTTGTTGAACGTAAATATTATCTATTACATAATATTTTGATGAATAAAATTTCATATACATACCACCCCGACGAAAAGAGGTCAGCGAATTGAACTATTCCTATAGTACGTCAATATTACATTAATGTATTGAATATGTAATAGGAAATGAATTTCAATATGTGTCCAGTATACAGGTATCCGAAGTTGAGTAGCCTATTAGATTTTTATGGAGAACAAATAACGCTATCGTTCTGAAATTTCGATAGTTCATACCAACTTTGTTATTTAATATAGAACACCCTATATATTGATAACTGGTTCGATAACACTTGTTATATCTATTACAAAAACATGTAACGCATAAATCTAACTTATTTCGTTCATGAAATATCCTAGTTCTACTTGAACATTGTAGATTTTTTGCATTTTGAAAAAATTGATATAACTCGAGAACGGCGTAAGTTACCTAAATAATGGAAGGTGTTTTGCAAACAAGAAACCATGCGGGACATAACTCATGTCCGACTGAATCTCAGTCAGTATACAGGGTGCTCTTTTTTCCGCCTCACATTTCGAAACGAAGAAACATCGAAAATTACGTTTTGTCAAATTGTAACCCATATTTATTTTTCAATTCATTAGATTTGTCGTGAAGATTTATATTTTCTGTACATTCATTCGTCTGAAGAAGCTACGGTGTAGTGAAATGCGTTACGAATCGCAATTATTTAGTAAAATTTCTTAAAACACAGTACTTGTTTTTCATTATTGATAATGGATGAATGATGGAATGAATTCAAAAAAAAATATTTGTTTGAAGAAAGATGGATTGGAACGTCTTTGTGGCTTCCAAGGTCAAACACGTATTGTTTTTTTTATCTTAGGAGAACGCTGAAAAAATAAAATTTATTTTGAACCTGTGACTTCAAGATATGATTTGTATAATAGACTGAAAATGCTTTCATGCAACTGGATGTGGAGCAACTGAGGCGAGCCACTTCACAGGGTGTTATGCGTCGTGTAGAACTATGTCTAGAATTGAATGGTCATTACTTCGAACAATTATTATGAAAATGAGTTTAATTCATTTTGATATTTTTTTATATTTACCAATTATCCAATGACAAGAGGACAGTTATCTTTTAATGCTCTGGGAACTGTCTATGTAGGTACGTGCAGAAATCTAAGCCACCTTTGTCACCTTTAGTTAGGTACATAAAATTCATTTTTTCGCTTGAGACCTTGAAATCTGAGGTACAGGGTATGTATGTGAAACATCATTTTTGCCAAAAATAATGGTTACAATCCCAAACTAATAAATAATATTTTAAATAAAAAACAAAGTAGAATCGCATTGAATGAAGTTTACCCTGTCGATAAATTGAAACAAAAATTCAACACAAAATTCAACGTTGGCATTGCAAGTGAGAAACTGAAATCATTCTTGAGTAGCAATAATTTCAACATAGCTTTCCAAACTAATAATAATTTAGGTAAATATATAAAAATAATAAAACCAAACCAGGTGAAAACAATAAATCAGGTGTTTATAGATTGAATTGCAATGACTGTGATAATTTCTACATTGGTAGAACTCATAGAAATTTTAATATTAAAATATCGGAACATAAACGCAGTTTTTCAAATAAAAATCAGATTCAAATTACGCGAATCATCTCTTAGAAAATAATCACTCTTTCGACCCACAGTTTGAAATTTTGCATACAGATAATTAATATTGGAAAATAGATCTTTGGAAAACTTTAGAAATCAATAAATACAAACACTCAGGTAGACTCATCAATGGACAAGTCGATTTAAGCCCTTCACCTCTATTGAATCTCTTCGGGGAGCAATCTATTCCTAAATTTTATTAGATATACCTGTTATAAATAACCACTTAAGAAGAAGCAACCCAATAAGCTTTTAATTACTCAAGAACATTTATATTTATATTTCCTGTACATTCATTTGTCTGAAGAAGCTACGGTGTAGTGAAACGCGTTACGAATCGCAATTATTGAGTAAAATTCCTTAAAACACAGTACTTGTTTTTTATTATTTCAAACATATCAATTAAAATTCGATAATTTTCATTTGTGGATTGAGCTACAGCTCCATCGAGTTGGTACCAACAACGAAAATTTGGCCTCATCCGTCCAGATAAACTTTTTGAGAAAATCGAAATCCTCTTGTGTTCTGAGTAGAAGGATCTCACACATTCAGTTCTATTGGAAGCTGTTGATCGCCTGCTCGTTGAGTTTGAACCAACGAAAATTTCTAAGGGTGCAGTTCATGTTTTTTTAGAATTCTGTGAATACTATGAGGTAAATTCAGATCATGCTCTGCTATTGCCAATGATGCACGTGGGTTAACATCAAAATAAACTAGAACTGCAATTTCATTGTTGACTACAGGCGATGAAAATGATCCCTTATTCTGGACCGTTCCAGCCGAAAAAAAATTTGTAACGTATCTCCTGAACTTTTTAGCTGTTATAGACGGCATATTTGGACATAATTCAATCTCCTACAAGTTCTACTCACATTCCATCTCTCATCTCCATGAATGAAAAATAAATTAAGTATTTGCCCATTTGTGTAGATAGCTATTCTGTTCGAATGAATTCGATTGACAGTTAAAACAATAACAATAATGACTGAGATTCAGCCGGATATGAATTACGTCCAGCATAGTTTCTTGTTTGCAAAACACCTTTCACAATTTTAGTAGCTCATGCCGTTCTAGAGATATATCAATTTTTTCAAAAAGCAAAAAATCGATAATTTACATGTAAAACTAGGATATTCCATTAACCAAACAAGCTAGACTTAGGTGTTAGGTGTTTTTGTAATTGGAATAACAAGTGTTATCCAACCATGATATATACAGACTGTTCTATATTAAATAACAAAGTTGGTATTTGTCTAGTAGTCTAACCTCGCTTCATCACGTTAAGTGTTCTCTATGGAACTATATCGTTCTAACTAGTTTTATAGTAGACGACACCTGAGTTTGGCCTAGTGATGCGCAGTCAACATAATTTTGTAATATAGAGTTGAGGCGTATGAATGAACATAGTTGCAGTGAAATCGAGGAATGATTTTAGTCCCATGTCCAAAACTTTAAAGATCATCTGGGTATTGAAGTTGCTAAGACTCTTTGAACATCTTATATAGTTGCCCGTTTGCCAATGAGTGCGAAGTCTCTATCTCAAGAGGAAAACGAGTGGCTAGGAATGACAAATTTGCATCAAAGTGAGAATGGCTAGCGAGAATTAGGTACAAAAATACTAGCATATGGTTTCTCAATTGGCCTAAGCAGTTATCTGTCTATACACGCAGCTTATGTTTGGCAGTATGTGAGATTCTGCTGTTCAGGGCTTGTTAAATTCAGGAAGCCATCTGATTTTCTCACCTTTCAGAGTGGCCTTCATGCCAAACACACATGATAGTATCATCAGTGTCTTTTGGATGCAGCATTTGTGGCACAAGAGTTGACGGGTGCAGTACATGGTACTGTGATGAAGGCGAGGTAAGCTGAAAACCTTCTACAAATCGATTGTTATTGTACACTTTCTACTTCCAGGAACAGTACGTTCAGAAGCATCTTGGGTGACGTTCTTGAAAAAGGTCCCAACCTGACCTGGGCTGCTATTCAAGATCAACTTTTGTTTTTCTTGCAGCATCGGCATTTGAACACTTACAACATGCACAACATGGAAGGTTCTTCAAATGTTCTGCACCGTAAAACTTGAAGGTTACGTCGATTCTGGTTTCTTTTGTTCAAACGAGTTGAAAAGACAGTGCTCGTTCAAATTTGTGCTAGGGTACTGGTTTTCTTTCTTGCAACGCATATAATCATTTTTATCACAAGACAAACTGTTTATGTGCAGTCTCACATCGCATCTATTCTTGTAGGTGACTTTGATTAGCCTGATACCTCTCCGTTCTTCTTTAAAAGTTGTTTCTCCACTTTTCTGGTATTGTTATTCCTTGTGGAAAAACGAAGATTTCCATTGAACTTTTCTTAAATACCTTCTTTAGCCCTCATTTTCCCTCAGGAACCACATAACTCATGACGTGTTGTCTACGACTTGCACTACTATCATCATATGAATGGTTCCGTCGTCTTTGTATTGGTAAAATCAGTCCCATCAGGTAACTCCCTTGTTCATCCATATTTAGCTTGTGAAAGCTTTTAAACAGCTTCTTATTCATTTCTAAGATGTATTTGCACTCATATTTGCATTATCCAACCGCTAAAACAATGACAACATACAGCCAGTATTATTCGTCATATTATGGACCCATCAAACATACTATCCTCACAAACCCACTCGGTCCACAAATTACATTCTAATAGGAATAACTGGAATAATATTCAGAGTTCTATCATAATGAGTTCGAATAAATCTGGTTCGTTGGTTGCCGCTTCCTCATTTGTGATTTCTTCGTTTTATCAGTCGTATAAGGCTGACCGCTCACGCGGGCCTCACTCTCTTGCTTTCGTCGGCCCTTTTTTTTCTCAGCTCAAAAAGCGCTTTCCGATCCATATTAACGTGCAAACAGAAACGAATAACAATAAAAGTCAACAATGAATAAACGCAGGGCACATACAAGACAATATGATGAAACGCGACGGTTTCAAACCAGGTTAGGAAAATAGTTTTACACAGTTTCGCACTTTAATTACACAACAGTGCAGAGTAGGGATTTGAATTATTTTGCGTAACACTGGCGATGTTTCTTACATCCAAAAAATATAAAAGAGAATAAACACTTTTGTCAGTTTTCCACGTTTATTTGTTAATACACGACCGGTTTCGACCGTTCTGTCATTTTAAAGTGCTGATTACTATCTAAGGTACAAAGATGATTACAAGAAATAGCTTTTCCTTAAATATTAAATAGGTTGAATTATTGATTTCAAGTTGGCACTTAAGAGTTATTGTATTGTTTTCTGAATTTATTAGTTTTCAAAGTTTCCAACAGATGCCTTTGATGACTTTGAGATTGTCTTAAACTAATGTGTGGTTGGTTGATTGAACAAATACAATAAAGGAAGTAGAATGAAGCTATTAGAAAGTTTGGGAATTAGTATACTCAGGAAGACATACTTTAGTCAGTGGTTGAAAACCACTGACTAAAGTAGTCTCATTCCGCTTTTCACTTACATATATGCTTACTGTGCCCTTGGCATGTCAGAGCTAGTGGAATTGTCGACCTTGCAATGAACAGAACTTCGAATAAAGTTTTCTTTATTTCTTTTCACCTCAAATGACATTTATTATTTTCCTATCCTAAATATGTGATTTGTGTCAAATGGGAGACAAACTGCATATTCATCTAGTTGAGAGGTAAATTTTTCACTTTTCTGCCAACTGTTTAGATAGATTGTGATTCATTACTTGTCATTCTCTTTATTCCGTAAGTTTTGGGTTCATTGCCATTTTCTTCGCCACCTCAGAGGAGGATTACTCCACCTTCATCTGAACTCATCGATTGATGATATATGAAATAAATTTTTGATTGCTTGTGACACCTTCAATATTTTTCATCGTTCTATAGTATATTCGACATTTGAGAAGTAGCAAACAATCTTTCCAAATTGAAATTCAAAATTGAATTCAGGCTTCAAAATAAATTATCACTCTTATTTAACGCCAAAAGTCATGTCGTGAGTTCAAATAAATCAAGAGTTTTAAAGTAATCTCATGCAAACCACAATAGTCTTCATATAGGTCAAACAAGTCGTTCCTTTAAAATTAGGTATAAAGATAATCAAACTTCTTCCATTGAAAATGAACAAGACTCAACATTGGCTCACCACTACATTCAAAATGGTCACTCTTTTCATATATCTGAAAATTTGAAAATCTTAGCTAATTCCCCAAATATTATAAATCTATTTTACCTAGAAACAGTTGAAATTTTCAAATCACTTTTTAATGCCAACTTATAGATAGGGATCCACCAGACTGATTTATGTGAATCCCAAATCATTGATGTTTGCAAATAATAACTCCCTCTCATAATTTATGTATAAAAAGCATATACCTACTATCTGGTTTTCTGAATTCAATAAGGACCCATCTATGAATACCACTGCACTTTATCCTCAGTTTTATACTGTCCGAAGATGAACGTGATTTCGAACCCAAGATAACGGTCTCATATTCAATCATTTGTTGAAAGTAAACACAGTGAAATTTCCATTCGTGCTTTAAACTGATCTGACTCATATACGCACCCCATAAAGCCCCTACTAGTATATGTATGTTACTCGAACGATCTGAAAAAAAAATAAGTCCCAGTAATCTGAAATGCAATGGAATTGAAAAAATTTAATATATGATCACAAATTGAGATCATTCATAAACGTTTAATTTGTAAGAATATCTCGTTATAGGAGAACTAGAACGGCAGATGAATATTCAGTTGTGTATTACCACAAAGTTTTGAATGTCCGTTTCCTCGCGTTCAATAAATCACGTCTCAAACATTACCCATGTTATGGTTTTATGATGGAACCTTCCATCTGAATCTCTGAAGCATTTTTCATTGTTCCGTTCGTGTTTTACGGCTAGAAAAGTGCTGTAGTGAATTTCACGTAGTTCGAATGTTAATTAGTCGGTGTGCAGTGACCCGGCGCGACGTTCGAGATGGTAGAGTGACGGACGTACTTGTGGATTATCGGCTCATCTACAAACGGCACTCCATCTACCGGAACCGGAAACTGCCAAGCTACACAAGCGTTAACTCGTCTTCTTCGGTGCCGACTCATCCTTGGTGGCCAACATACTCATACCGTGTACTAGAGACGGTCTCTCCTATTTAACCATTCAAGCGGGTAAATCCTCTTGTTCGTGGCTTGTGGCTTCTTTGAACACCCCTCACGACATCATTTGTACCAGAGGTGGCCACTTGTGCCATCGAAACCACAAAAGCACCGCTCGAAAAACGTGAGGTTATTAAATATCTTGTGGAGTATGTAACGTAATTGTCACTAACACAAAGCGGACATTCACTTTTCGTCGAAGAGAATTGAGTTGTCAGTTTCTATTTTGTACAAATTTTGGGATAATTAATCAAAATGTGCCCAATTTAATTTGAAAATCGAAGACGTTCTTTTCTCTCGCATGAACAAAAAAGGACACAAACTAATTTCTAAATCTAATATCAAAAATTTTCAATTATCTATTTTTCTTGAGAATTGAAAGTAAGTAATCATTCTATACTATCAGAAGTAATCTCTTTAATATATTGGAAAAAGTATATTAGCAAAACCAGACTTGTTAAAATGAAGTACTAGAAGAACTTCAAATCGATACTAATCGAATTGTGATTGATTATGAAATGTTCATAAACATCATCGTTCTAATTTCAATTTTCAATGTGTTTTAGTTATTAAAATTAGTTGAATTTATAGAGATCAGCATCACATAAGATCATAGCACTAAGTACAGGGTGTCCCAAATTCGATGGTTTTGTGGGGCAGCCATGTGACATGTGTTCTCGATCTCGATTTTTCACAAAACCTTTTTCATGAAAACCAATTTCGTCATTATCATTTTTTGTTATGAAGTTATTCCGGAATCTTGGATTTTCCGGGATTTGAGCAAATGTTCATATCTCGGATACTAATGAAGTTATGTAATTGACATATTGACAAACATAACTATTGAATAAATAATTAAATACGTTTTTCTAGAAATTTTTGTTTTGTAATTGAAATATTCATCTAGCGTGTAGTAGGATTTCGATATCAGTTTTTGTTTGAGGTTTTTCTGCAACAATGGTCTCTTCATTTTCTTATACTCCTCTGGGAGCTTTTTATATATTTTCATTTCGGTGTAGTTTATGCTGGGTTGTGTCATATTTATTCTTTGGAAAGGTATTACAAAGTTTTCGGCATTTCTAGTGGAATAGGTGTGATTGAAATTAGTTCTTGTAAGGTCAAGCCCGTGATCATGAATGAAAAGTATGCACGCGTGTATGAAATGAGATATCAAGGTAAGTAGTCCTTCTTTTCTGAACAGGTTTCTGCAGCTTTTCCCTCCTTCGAACACAGCACAGGATTCGCTGCGTATATTTTTGCTTCAGAAATATTCTGCTACTCTCGTGATGGTCACCTCAGAAAATGACATCGTAGAAGATCAAACTGTGGAAGCACCCAAAGTAAGCGGATCGAGCAGATATCTCACCAGCAATTTGCTTCATTCTACGGATGGTGAAGATGGCTACGCACAGGGTGACTCCTACAAACCGAAGGTGAGTATTCATTTGTGATTTTGTTTCGAGTATTGAATGTTGGGTCTTTGTTTCACTCATCTTCAGTTTGTTTGTATCGAACCGAAATTTTGCCTCTTCAAGCGTACTTGACAAGTGGTTATTCACCTCATTTTTATCAGTGCTCACATTCAATAAGCTGGTATCGTTGTCAAAAAAAACTGAGCTAGATGATTAAGATGGACCCCTGTGGTACACCATGGCTGATCGTTCGCCACTGTGACTTTCCACGCTGAAACCACACTTCTCAATAGCTCAAATAGCTTTTTATCAGTTCTAGAGCTACTCCTTTTATACCGTTGTAGTTCAGTTTCCTTAGCATAATTCGATGGACTATGCTATCGAAGGCTTTGCCTAGATCGCAGGATGACATCTTGCATTTTTTACCACCATCAAAGGCCTTAGCTATCTCGCCCAATATATGGGTTAGTGCCGTTGTTATCGATTTTTTTCTCAGCAAACTGTGTTGCTGCTTGCATAAAACACTAAATCGCTCGCAAATCCAACAGTCTTTTTTTTATTGCCTATTCAAAAATCTTTTATAATGCAGGTAAAATCGATATTGGTCGATAGTTATCCGATGAATGGATCTCCTGCCTTGAATTCAGGAACCACTTTCGCTCTCTTCAGTTGCTCTGGAAAAAACCCTCTGCAGAACACTTGTTTATCAAAAAACTAGTGGGTTCTGCGATGTATGGTTAGAATTTCTTCCAGCATATTAGTTGACATGCCATATGTGTCCTTTGTATCTTTCGGTTTCATTTGCGGACTATTCTGATAACCTCGTTTTCTGTCACCTCTGATGATTGAATTTTCAACTTTTTCTTTGGCCTTTGTCAACAGATTGATGCGATTTTCTTTTGTGTTTGCACAACTGTCTGCTGCATTCTTCCCCACATTCGAAGAGAACTCGTTGAGAATATCAGGCTCCAAGCAAAATGAATGTTTCTCTTTCCTATTATAACTTTGTGTTCGTATGATATCCCATATTGCCTTAGTTTCGTTTTGTGAGTCATCAATCTTTTTCTAATTGTTCCTTTTTCATCTGTTGTAATTTACTTCTGTAGTTTTTTTTTGACATGTTATAAGCATCCCTACTTGTGGAATCCTTTTTAACGTCTTCAATCGTGGCAAGAGCATCCAGTTGTTTTTTCAGTTTTATGGTTTTTTTTGTTTTTTCCAACTTTGTCGACTGGTTTATTTTCCTGCTAGTCCATCGTTCAAGGCATGTTCTATCGAAAATTTCTATAAGTACTTTCCAGAAAGCATGTTTCCCAAGTTTGGATTTTGAGATTTTCATTCATATTACAGATATTTTTGACCGTTCTGTCCTTTTAAAGTGCTGATTACTATCTAAGGTACAAAGATCGTTACAAGAAATAGCTTTTCCATAAATATTAAATAGGTCGAATTATTGATTTCAAGTTGGCACTTAAGAGTTATTGTAGGTTTTTTTGAATTTATTAGTTTTCAAAGTTTTCAACAGATGCATTCTACTTCCTTTATAGCATTTAAGGAGGACTTTGAGATTGTCTTAAACTAATGTGTGGTTGGTTGATTGAACAAATACAATGAAGAAAGTAGAATGAAGCTATTAGAAAGTTTGGGCATTAGTATACTCAGGAAGACCCCGCATTTCACTACTCTAAACAGCCAACTTGATCTCTATAAGTCACCCCTTCTTATCATTCAGGAAAAAAATATATATTGTGATCATCTTTGTACCTTAATGTTCAGCACTTGAAAATCACCGAAGGGTCTAAACCGGTAGTGTATCAACAAATGAACGTGTGAATTGACTACAGTGTTTTTCTCTCTTTTGTATTTTTAAAATGTATTTCCAAAAAAATAAATATGTCATCAATATCATTGAATTTTTACATCAACATTCCCGCAAAAAATTAGTTTGCAACTTTTTTGTACATAGATCACGTTAGCCTGCAATTCTTCATTCAACTAAGTTTCGAAGAAAAATGGAGGTTCACATCTCAAACTTAATAGTAAATATATCGAATGTAACACGAAATTCAATTTCCACGCCATTGATAGCTGTGGCAGTATATCGAAAAATGAGTTTCTTATTAACTGAAGGAAAACTTAGAGTGACCTAAAGAGGTTCCCAAGAAATATTGTTCACCAGGAACAAAACAAACTTATTTCTTCATATAATTGCGTTTTGGGTGTAATCACCTATTGATCCATGAGAAAGTTGTTAATATGGAACCAGACTAACAGTAAATGATTTAGATGTGCTGTGGTCCAAAAACAGCCAGAATAATGAAAAAGATAACTCAAAATATATTCATAAAAATATACCATCAGAAATAGTTGAAAACCACTGACTAAAGTAGTCTCATTTCGCTTTTCAATTACGTATATGCTTACTGTGCCCTTGGCATGTCAGAGCTAGTGAAATTGTCGACCTTGCAATGAACAGTACTTCTATAAGTACTTTCCAGAAAGCATGTTTCCCAAGTTTGGATTTTGATATTTTCATTCATATCAAAGATATTTTCATCATTTATATTTCCCATCAATTGTCTTTCTTCTATTACAGGTTTGTTCTTCGGTTCAGCATTGCTTTTCAGGAACTGGATTCAAGAGATCTGTTGACTTGGAGTCGAAAGATCTATATTTAAATCTCCTGCAACATAAAAGTGTGTATGATTTAATTCACATACCTCTTCTAGACATACTCTCATCTTATGTAAAAACGTTTTCATCGATCCACATGGGTCTGTAGACTGCTAACATAGTTTTTTTCAATTTTTTGCCTGTTATTCCACAAACCTCCATCACACCCTCTTCCGAATGGGCTTCGAGGTGTGTCAAAGGTTCGAATTCCATGCTTTTATTCACGAGAATGAGTGCACCTCCATATCCATTTTCCCTAGAAATATGCGCTTCCATTTTATAATTGTGAAGATATACGTTTTCGCAGGCCACCCCATATAACCAATGCTCAGTGATAACCGCAATGCTCAATTTTTTTTCATTTAATATGTGTTAATGTTTTTGTAATGCAAACCATACACTATTGTGTTCGCTTTGAGTAGGGTATTATTCTTCCTTTTCAAAATATAATAATAATATCATTAGAGCGTTTTTTTCAAAATATGGAAAGTCTTTTCCATCTGAATCTCATTATGAGATGGGAATCTTGCCATTCGCAAAATCATTATGTAAAGAACGTCAAATATATCTGAAGTTTCCCCTTCGCCTAAATAGACTTTCTAATAGGTTGCGCAGTGCAGAGCACCTTTCAATGGTTAGTTCATCAAAGCTCTCGCTTAGTGAACATCATGAAATACACTCTGTGCAACAACTATTTGGTATCGCAACTGCACTAAAATTCCCTTTCTCAATTCGTGTCCATCGTTACCCGTTTAAAGTTATACCTGAAAATCTTATACGGATTGTACTTTTCCGATCTTCGGACAATGCGTCTCTATCTCCTTTACTCGAAATACTTTTTCTGTTTGTATTTGGCCATACTCCCAATATTCCCTACGATTTTTCCTACGTTTGTAGGACTGTTTATCTAGGAACACGGAGAAATCACAGAATAATGCTGATAAATTATCAAGTCTGAATGAGTGCAGATAAAAACCATTGAGAACCTTTTAGTAGCTAAATTTCGTGATATCAGGAAAAAAGCTTTTCAAAATATATGCCTTTTCTATGTTAAATGATTGAATGAAAAATGAAGATTGATGAATAAACAAGGTCAGTTTCAAAGGAGATGATCGAATTCTCCCAAATTCTTACTACATGATCTGCATCTTCTTTTCAGCGAATCCACAGCGTTCAGTAGTTGAATTCCAGCAATTTATGCAATGACGTCCTGGAACCGGTTGACCAAATCCTCTGTACCTTCCGGCCACGTGAGATGGATCTCGCGGGCCCCGTTTTACGGATAGCCTCTCCAGTGATCTCCCAGAAGTGCGTTCAATTTTTGGACGGTGTTTGCATCATGCGTAGGTGCGCCGTTCTGTTGAAACCACTTTTTTTCGACATCTGAAAATAAAATGGAACTTTTTCCAAATATGGCTCAACAAATTTGGTCAAAATATTGAAATAAGTATGTGCGTTTACGGAATCCTCGAAAATATATGAATATATCTTCTGTTGCTCAACAATTGCCACGATTTGAATCCAAACAAAACTTGGCAATTTCTGTCTTGGAAAAACAAATCTTACCAATGATGTCGATAATTTCTAACACAAGTAACATCGGCTATTTCTTTCATCGATGTTTCTTATTAATATTTTCAGCATTTTTTTGACGCTCGATGTTATGAAAGATCCATTAATCAATTTTTCAACCTTTTGAAAATCTAACCTTCCAAAATACCACAAATTCTTTATAACGATACAAATATTCTAACAATGGGGAAATTATAAATTATTTTGGCAATGATGTGGTTTCATCAAACACATATACAATTTGTTCAATATCGAAAGTTTTTTTCTGTGATCTTTCTATATGCACGGATTGATTCTCCTGATACACAGAGAATTATTTTGCGTATGGTTTCATTGCAAATAACACAAGTTTACTTCGAAAACCGTTGAGTAAAAGAATTTTTTTAATGCATGTTTGAATTCTATTCAAAAGAATATGTGAAAATATTTTTTACGTAACTCAATAAGTAGCCAAGATGTGGTGATTTACTCAAATCCCGAAAAATCGAAACTTTTGGAATAACTCGAAAATTGGTTTTCACCTATAAGGTTTTCTCGAAAGTCAAGATTGATTGCCTAACTGAGCTTGATGAGAATGTTCTTCCATAGCAATTCGATAAAATTATAAATATTATAATTTGATTGATGCGAAGTTGTTCAGAAAAAAGAGAGCAGATCGTCGTGATCGACGGAGTGGAAAGTTTAATGCAACCTGTTGATTAATGTATTCCACAGGGCCCTGTGTTGGGTCCAATGACTTGTTTTACTTACGCACATGTTGTAGGATAGCCTCTTTCGCGGACGACACGACGGTGTTTTATAGGGCTAATTCATTGCAATCATTGAAATTGAAAGCAGAGGATGGTTTCAGAATGATCCTCGATTTTTTCCGGTGTAATTTGCTTACCTTTAGTCCACAAAAAACAACTTACCTGCCTTTAACTAGTTATGTTTCCAATCTGCCTGCATTCAGCAAGCTTTCAGTAAATATGGAACACGACATAGTCGAAATAAATCAAGCGGAAGGAGTTAAATATCTCGGAGTGACGATAGATCGTCACCTGAGATGTCATGTTGAAGTATTGGTGCGAAAGATAGGGTGTCTTCTTCCTCTGTTTGTTCTGTGTAAGGGTTTCTGTATCAATAAAACAACTCGAGACAATTTATTACGCCCTTGTCCAATCTGTATTGTGCTATGGAATTTTGGTATGGGGTGGTATAGAAAATGTGAGCCTCCGCAAACTAGAGGTTTTGCAGAGGCGCTTCTTGAAGATCATACTGTGTAAGACTGCTGTTTTTTCATCGAATCAATTATATATAGAATTAAAAATCCTAGACAGCTATATTGCTCTAAAGTTGTTCTCCATCAGTTCCAGAATAATAGTAGCAGCAGACTTTCACACCACTATGAAACGCGTTACACGGAAAACAGTTATGAACTGCCAAGAATGGTAAAAACGGTGGAACTGAGGTCATTTTTGTTTTCGGCACCGCGGACGTTCAATCGTTTACCTTTCGATCTGAGAAAATTAGACAGACGAGAAATTTTTACGAGGAAAACTAAAAGTTGGATATTCAGTGTACCCCCCTCACAAGCTGCAAAATACATAGATTTAAAGAATTCAAGCCTTGTGTAGCTTTATTGTATTATTGTATTGAGTGAGTATTGAGAAAATTGAATTGTTTGCTTTAATTCGCAAATTCACAAATGCGATGTATTCTTGAGTCTGGTTTCGCTTTTTTCTTCATTACTGAGGTTAAGAATATATTTAAGTATGAGTAAGAGCTTGGTTTGCAGATACACACTTTTAAATATTCCACACACAAGGTCTTCCTTTCGTGGATATAACCAGGGATTATTTTAAGCTCGTGCACTCAACTTTATTCCGGGAGTCGATTATAGACATTATGTAAAAATCTAACATAGTATTCAGTTTCTGAGAAATAAAGTTATCATTATTATCATTTTTTATCGTGGACTTATGCGCTATCTCAGCTGTTAGCTGGATATAATTTAACTTTCCCAGATTCAGCAATCAAAGGGAATAGGCTCGATTACAATATACTTGACATAAATTTCCTACATGTATTAAGAATTACAGCTTTCTGCATTTCTATATAGGTATTCTAATTCTGCACTTATCTGTTTGTAATGTTCCATCCTTCATAATGAATTTTTTGTAGTTGTTTATAGTGATCAGTTGGCCATAAGGAATTCTTCTGTTTCCGCGAATAGTTCTCCTTTCATCAACTATTTGTTGGAGGCTTCTTTGTCGATGTCTGGTTGATTAATCTCATGGTGATGTCGTCTTCAAAGTTGTTCGAATCACAGTCGATTTCGGATGATGATTGTTGTACTTTGCCAGCTTCGTTCGGGTCTGCCTTTGAGTATCATCCAGTTCTGTCTTAGTCCATCTGTTTATTCCGAATGAGTAAAGCAACACTGGAATGGCGTAGGTGTTAATTGCCTTGACTAGATTTCCCGAGTTCAACATTGATTTCTGCACAGTCTTCAGACGCTGACTGTATTCTGAACAAATCTTCTCCTTTAGTTGTTTTTGGTTTGGAAGTTGTGTTTCACCATCTATTTTTATTATTATTATTATAAATTTTAGATATAATTATAATACTAGGATAAAACATACAAGGCTGATAGATAACAAAATAAAATTCCCGTATCCGTTGTGATATGGAAAGAAGAATGTTTTTCATTTTTAATCAACAACCGGCTCCAAAACTCCTTATTTTTTTATATAGGGAATCACTTATTTGAATCCGAAAGGTGATAATACCATTGATCCGCCTCAATATAGACCTATTCCCTGCCTTCCAACAATAAATAAAATTCTATATGTATCTATACACAATTAGAAAATTATAATAATTTTTCCGAACAACAAGAAGGATTCTGGTACTTAAGAGCATTTTGTAATTGATTCTGTTGCTTTGAATCAAGTTCACACAAAAACAGAAATATTCATACAGCTTTTATTGATTACCAAAAGGTTTTCAATAGTTTTCCTCATATATGGCTTCAAGAATATTGAGATTAATAAAATTGATAAGACTCTTCCTCTTTTCCTGAACTTTTATGAAAAAATGGACAACCTATCTTAGTTTGAATATTTATAATCAAACATTAATATCCAAAGTCAGTTCAATCAGAAGAGGAAATTCTTTGAGTGCTCTTTGCCTTAATCAATTACCTCATAGATTAGTTGCTACCAGCTGAATTTTAGTTAGCTCATTTAATTTATATAGACGACATTGAATTATATCCTGGAACTAGGCCTTATTTAAAAGGTTGAGATAACTTTGCAATTCTCCGAAGATATTGATTTGAGATCTGGGCTTCCTAAATGTAAATTCTTTTTTTAAAAAAGAAAAGATCACCTCCGATTATATGAAGATTCTCAAGATCGGAATTGAGCCAATGTATCAAGAAGATTCATGTGAATATCTATAATTTGTCCAAGAAAAGACAATTTACCATAGCACCACTAAATGAAGTATATATTATATTATTTAACTAGTAAAAACCTTTTCAGGGTTATCAATTCCTATGCAATTTCTATTCTAGCGTCCCTTTTGGTATTATTGAAGGGTTTAAAATAGATCTAAATGAAGCACAATGTAAAACAAGAAAAATGCTTTGTTAATATTATAAGCACCACTCAAAGTCAACAATTCAAACAGTTACACTACCTAGACATCTTGGAGTTCGTGGACTGATTCAAACATTCTTCATAGTAAACAGATTTTCTTCTACGTTCTCATTTTCTTAATAAACAAAGAACATATGGGTTGCATTATATTGTTCTCTCTTTCGAATTATAATGCACCTCTTAATTTGACAACGTAACAGGTTGATTTCGATATATCGGATAATAAATCTAAAAAGAAAGTTGGATGCAAGTAAATACACAATGAGCACCCTAAAGAATTCGAATATAATTGATGAAATTGCTTCTACTAGATGGTAAGTATCTGGAGAATTATTCGCTGAAACATAAGACTTATCAATTGCGATTTAACATCACGTTGTCCTCACAAGAAACTATAGAAAACACATCAACAAGCAGGTTATAGATGCTTCTGCGTCTGCCGTAAATGTTTTTCTTCTTCAGAAACAGCTTTGCATAAATTATTGTCTTGCCTCAGCAGATTATTTGGAAAGACATTATGCTGTCGCTAAAATTGTTGGTTTTCATTCAGCAATGAAGTATGATCTCAATACTAAAGGAAATAAATATTTCAAATATGAACCTGACATCATTTGTGCAAATGGCAAATATAAACTTAATTTTGATAAAACAATCCTTCGCAACAGGGCTTTGAATCACAAGAGACCAGATATCTTTCTTACGGATGAATAAAATCAAATAACATACATAACTGATATTGTCATACCCTGTACGCACAAAATATAAAATAAATACAATAAGCGTTCCTAAATATATGTGCTAGCCGACGAGATCAAGAATATAAGAAAAATGAAAAAAATATTCATTCTACCGAATATTATTTACACAACTGGAGTTGTTCCTAGGATACTTAGAAAAATATTGAGATTTTAGGTCTGAAGAAACATTCATTTGAACAGTTGCAGAAGATAATAGTCATCAAATCTTGTAATATAGTTCTCAGATTTCTTTCCGGGGAGAAAGCCTCGGACACTACTCGTAGGTAGATGGATGTCATTGGCTGATAATGATAGGTTGTTACTGATTCACTGATAAACAGTGAATTTATTGAACGAAATCAAGTCATATTTTCAAACATTACTACCTACCCGCATATAAACCTCATACTTAGTTTAGTTCACCCTCAGTTTTCATTAAACATCGACCTACTCGATTACACAAATGTTGCTTACCGACGCGTGTTTCCGAATAAATCAATGAAGATATATTGAAACTGAAACAGTTTTTTTTTCAAATTAGTGTTATACATCAAACTAAGATGTCGAGAGTGTATTTAAACCATTATGATAGTTTCTGTTATATTTGGGTTAAAAGTCAACGTCATAGTTTGAAACCATTAGTTAAAAACTGTTATTTTAATTATTTTAATTTTCCGTCGCGAAATTTGGAAAAGACCTGGACTCCTAGTGTTTGCTGTGCACAGTGTGTCACTTTATTAACATCATGGGCTAAAGGATCTCGTCATATGCCGTTCGTAGTTCCAATGATATGGGCTGTACCGAAAGACCATGTATCAGATTGTTATTTCTGCCAAACTTCTATAAAAGGTATTAATTACAAATATAGGTGCTCTGTAAGCTATCCAAATTTACAATCTGCTCAAAGACCTATCCCACACAGTAATGATTTATCTGTTCCTCAGCATCCAGTAAACATGGATGACGTGACCGAAGAAAATGTATCTGAGAGTTCAGATTCCGATCCGACTTTTGAGCCCAGTACTTCAAACAGAGAACCTCATTTTATAACTCAAAACGATCTCAATGACCTGGTACTTGATTTGGATCTCAGTAAGACAGGCAGAACTACTAGCGTTCCGACTTCATAACTGGAATTTACTAGAAAAAAATACCAGAATATCCGTATACAGAACTCGACATACGTACTTCTCAAGTTTTTTTTTTCTCCAGATGTACTGTCACATAATGGTAATAAATACCCTTCTGTACCGGTCGCTCATGCTATTGAAATGAAAGAATCCTATGAAAATATGAAATCACTGCTAAAACATATTAAATATAACTGATATTCCTGGAAAATATGTAAAGATTTGAAAGTAATTGCTATTTTGCTAGGTCTACTGATTGGATATGCGAAGTTTTGTTGTTACCTGTGTGAGTGGGATAGTCAAGACAAAAAAAATCATTACGTCAAAAAGGAGTGGCCTAAGCGAGACGATTTAATACCAAGTCAACGAAATGTTCTTCACACTCCTTTAATAAATCTTGAAGATGTATTGCTACCTCCATTGCATATCAAACTCGGACTAATGAAAAATTTTATCAAAGCTATGGATAAAAATGTAGATGGTTTTTATTACTAGCAACAAAACTTCCCAAAAATCAGTGATGCCAAGATAAAAGAAGGAATATTTGTAGGGCCACAAATAATAGACCTACTGGCTGATGAAGAGTTTGAACAAAAACTAAATCCGATCGTAAAATCCGAATGGACATGTTTTCGAAATATTGTTCGTAATTTTCTTGGAAACCACAGGGCCGAAAACTATGAAGAGTTAATCAACAACTTCTTAGCGGCTTACAAAGACATGGAATGCAATATGTCGCTCAAGATTCACTTTTTACACTCGCATTTGGATTTTTTTCCTCATAATTTGGGATCCGTTAGTGACGAATACGGTGAACGGTTCCATCAGGACATATACAACATGGAAAAGAGGTACCAAGGCAAGTGGAGTCCGAACATGTTAGCTGACTACTCCTGGAAACTTAAAAGGGATGTGTCTGACGCTAAATATTCTCGAAAATCCTGAATGAAAGTAAATATAGGTTATTTTTTTTTCATTTTAAAGTTTTTTTTACCGTTGTTACTTAAAAAAAGATTAATTGCTGTTGCAAAGAAACTGGGGGTGATCGAAAATTTCTAAAAATGCAGATTAGTTTCTGACTAGTAGTAGATATAAAATAACCCTTTCAATTCCATTTAACTTTCATTAAGGTCTTTTTTGTTTATCAGTGTTATTATGATAACAAACTCAACAATACCTTCAGTAATTGCTAAGGGCAACTATACCACAAGAAAAATTTTCGTTGGTACATCAAACCCATCAAGTCGGCATTTATCCCTATTAAAAAGGTTCAGGAATTTTGTACATAATTGAAAGAAATCAACACACAGAGTATTATTCACTTGAGTATTCTGTTCTGAAATCTAATCTATAGGTACACTAATTATTCATTGCTGGTAGTAAATCGCTCATTTTAAAAAGGTGGTCAGCCATCCCAAATTTATCCTTCCGATATTAAATCATTTGACAATGTTTGAGATTTTTTCAAAAAAATTTTATCCCTTCAGTTTTGTACAATCATCCTACATAACGAATGAAACTCTATAATGATAATTTATATGTCACCTGAGTTGACAAAAGTGACCCATGAAACATAAAAACTTTTCTTCGATATGAGGGGGCTTAAAAGTTAACAATATTTTCCAAGCGGAGGTCAAACGATTGAATATTACTATCATCCCAGGTTGATGCTAATGGCCTTTGAAAATAAAAGAAGAGTTTTTTCGTTATAGAAAGTGATCAAACTAAACTGAAGGGTAATAATATTCTTTCTCAGATAGTCAAACATTGTCAAAAGATCAAATTCAGATACTTCACTCTAGGTTAGGCAAATCGAGCTTTGAAGAAATGAGGTCTTTGTTTCATTACGGTCGGATGAAATGTAATTAGTTGTATTTCAGATCATTTTTTCTTGTCGTTGTACATTTAGAAACAATTTACAATGAATTTTAGTATATCTCTTCCTAAATAAATTCACTACACCAAGAAGTGCACAAATTCAATATTTCAAACTTTTTTTTGAATAAGAAATCTATTATTGAATCATTCTTTTTTCTGGTATGTTTGGACATATACCATCAAAATTCGATGCTTTTAATTAGAAATTAAATGGCATTTTGCGAGAAACCACCATGCTTATAACAGCAGTTGTTGATTGATTTTTGAGAAAAACATTCTAACTTCTTCAAAATTATAATTTTCGATAATGATGCAACGCAATCCACGAAATTTGTCCCCGACAGAATGTGCTGAAGCAGTGGTGTTGGATGACCTAGGTTGGACTTGAAGAAGAATAGGCAAAAGGGTTGGGGTATCGCATTAAATTAAGAAGGCTTGGGTTATGCCAGAATGATTCGCATGTAAAGGAGACTGGTATTCAAAGAAGGACTTGGGCAAGGATGACCTCGAGCTTCAACAGTGGTTCATGACCTTTATTAAAGATTTCCCCATTGAGACAACAGTTCACTACAGCTAGACTCCTTCGACAGAATAGTGGAGAGCAAATTAGCATTAATTGATACGACAACATCTTAAGAAATTTTGTTTGATGCCTCGTGTTGCAGATCGAGGCCCAGCTCTAACCGCAGCACTTTGAAGAGCCCGATTAAATTTTCCCAGGAAACATTTTAATTGAGAGTTTTGTTCAGTACTGAGAAGAGATTTTGTGTTTTTCATTGCCATGCTTTAGAATAGAGACGATGAAATGAGAAATAAGCGCATTGTAACTTTTTACCTACCTAAGATTTTAGTGGAGAGAATGGTATAGAGAGGAATTTATTAAAAGCTTGCACTGATCTGGCTATCGTAAATAACAACAACTTGAATGCTCAGAGGTTCTTTACAGATATTTTAGAAGAACATGTTCTACCATTTGCGGTAAACAGCGGTGAAAACTTTTTGATAATGCATAATAAGTCCACACCTTACCAAGGTCATATCGTTCGATACTATCTTCAAGATCAGATAATCACTTCGATGTATTAGCTTGCATGAAGTCCAGACCTCATTCCTTTCGGACAGGTCCAGAACATTATCAGTAGAAGATCAAGAAGGAAGCAAAATCAATCAGCTAGCGTAACTAAGTTCGGAACAGACTGATCAAAATCTGGAACGAAATAGTTCAGAATGCTATGAGGTCATTGAATTTGAAAATTAATCGTGAATATAATGTGATTATTCTCACAAGGTGTGAGAAATGTGGTTTTTGGATTTTTTTCATCATTACTTTTATTTCAATTTCTATGATTACCATTTCCATTTTTATTGTTCTCAAGCATTCGTTAGTCCTGTTAGATTACTGAAAAATAATTCTTCTATACAGGGTGGCGCATAATAGTATGTCAAATTAGGAGGTAAATCTACGTGCAATTTCAAGAAAAAAAGATCATACAAACATAGGTCCGCTAAAGCTTCGTTGCGGAGCTACAGGGTGTTAAAATTTCCGAAAAAAATTGTTTTCTTTGTCAAAACTCTTGCCGTTTCTGAGATAAAGCTATTTTTCACAGAATCCATCATCACACGTCCTAAATTTTAACTAGAATCTACAAGGTGTTTTCTTTTCCGGAGCCATGTCTTCTTTTGCCCTTTCAATTTTTTTTGCAGTACGCCACTGATCAGCGTACCATCAACTTGCGTCATCTTCGTTCAATTTAGAAACTTTTTCGACACTTGTAATTTTTTCGTTTTCCAACCGTTCTCGAGCAAAAATTGTTAAACTATTGTATGCATTCGCTGAAATGAAAGCACTTCTAATTAAAAAAATGACTAGTAGGATTTGATTTTTTTCATTTATTTATTTATTTTGACACTTGCTAAAGTCGAATCAGTGTCTGCTCGAATTGTTTATTAAATTAACGGTTTGTTTTATGACTTTTGAAGTTATTACTGTAAGAAAAATTGGCTAATTTTACTATCGCCGAATTGATATTCATTACATGTACGGTCTGGCTGACGGAAACACAAATGAAGCTAGGCGATTATATCAGGTGCGCTTTCTGAATCGAGTAACACCAGACAGGCGAACATTTTCAAATATCCACAGAAGGTTAAGGGAAACTGGTAATTTTACTGTAAATAATCATTTAAAAGGTGCAACTCAAACTATGAGAACTACAGATATTGAGGAGCAGTTCTGAATTGTATTAATTTGAATCCCCATGTGAGTACAAGAAAATTAGAAATCAGTTGAATATTTCACATGTTCTAGTTTGAAGGATTCTCCACGACTTTTTATTGTACTCGTTTCATATTCAACGCGTCCAAATTCTATTTCCTCGAGATTTTCCTTAAAGACGGAATTTCTGCCAATGGTTCTTATATAAAATTAGAGAAAATGCTGATTTTGATAGTGTTCACAGACGAAGCTAACTTTTCGGGAACTGCTATCACAAATTTTTACAATAATCATTATTGGGCTGAGGAAACCCCCATTTGATTGAAGAGTCCCATCATCAAGAATAATTCTCACTAAATTTCTGAGTCGAAATAATTGGAAATTATTTGATTGGGTCATTTTTTTGCCTAACAGACTAAACGGTTCCGCTTATCGGCAATTTCTTGAGGAGAAGTTACCTTTATTGCTCGAGGATGTGCCACTTTTGTTGAGAAACGTAATGTGGTTCATGCATGATGGGGCACCAGCACATTTCAGTGAAGAAGCTAGGGAATTCTTGAATAATACATTCAACAACTTATGGATAGGTCGGAGTGGGCCAGAACCATGGCCTCATAGGTCCCCTGACTTAAATAGTTTAGACTTTTTTCATGGGGATGTCTGAAAAGTGTAGTTTATATTACTCCAGAGAACACTGTAGAAGAATTGAGAATTCGAATAATAATCTCTTGTGACACGATAAGAAATACCACAGGAATATTTCAAAGAGTGCGTGATAATATGCGCAGAAGGACAGGGGCCTTGCAGGTGGAGGACACTTCCAGAAATTTATTTAGTTTTTAATAGTTCTTTGTTTTAGTTTGATATTGAATAAGTATAAATTGTCTCAGAAGACGAACTATCGAAATAAAAGCAAATTTTGGGCATACCTATCGAGTATTTCTATTATTTTTTTTCATTTAGCGAATAACATACAATTCGAATAATTCAAATTCAATAATTTTTCACTCAAAAACAGTTGGAGTTTCTGAATTGAACGAAGATGACGAAAACTAATTGTAAGCTGATCAGTGGCGTTCTGCAAAAAAGTTTGAAAGGGCAAAAGGAAAGATGGCTCCGGAAAAGAAAACACCTTGTGAATTTCAGTTAAAATCTAGGACGTGTAATGATGGAGACAGAAAAGAATAGCTTGCATTACAAAATGGGGCTAAATATCTCAAAAACTGCAGGAGTTTTGAAGAAATCCCCAATTTTTTCCGGAAATTTCAACAACCTGTAGCTCCGTTACGAAGCTTTTGCGAACCTATGTTTATATACACTTCTTCCCTAAAATTTCACGTAGATTTACCCTCTTAAGTTGTGATATTATCACTATTATGTAACACCCTGTATATCTAAACTTCTTCTGAATAAATTTCAATTTTCAATTTTGTGTAGATGTTATTAACAGAATGAATGAAAAAGTAAATTGTACAATGACATCACATAACTCATTGAAAAGTAAATGTGATTTTCTTACATCCATAATCAATGTTGAAATCTTAACGTTTATGTTTATCGAAAAAGTTGAAAAAATTGTTTATTATGATTATCGATCGTTTCTATGCAACGTGATTGTTCTCAGATATAATTCGATTCGGTCTTTCCATACTGAAGTTCAGTTTGTGATTTGGTGCCTGCAGGGATTTCTTTTGGCTCGAGAACAAAAAGGAATCACAGGAGTTATCTCTGGAGATAGAGTGAGGGAGGGTTAAACCCTTGTTTTCTGCAAAAAAATAGTGGGGGAATACCAACACTTTCGGTTGAGTGTAGAAATTTCATTCATCTTGGCCCCTAGGACTTTGATTTTAATATCATCCCCATATGATGAATTTTTTGGTGGAATTTATTCTGGAACAATTTTGGTAACATACCGTTTAATAGTCATTGAAATAACTGCATTGACCCAGATACATCTTCCTCTTCTACAGTTTCACTGAATTCACTGTTTCCTTGGACAATTCTACGCGCATTTCCAACGTTAGTGTTAGGTGTAAATGTATTGGTTATTTCGAGTAATATTTATCATCAAAGCCTTTGCGATTCACTTTGAATATCTTAATTTTCATGAGCACTTATTTGCCGCATTTGTTTAAGGTAACGAGACATGTGAGATTGAACAGTATATAATAATGTATAATACAAATATTTCCTTCCGAAGTCGACGATAACATTATATTTAAAAACATTCTAGAGATAATTTTTCGTTTCATCATTGAGAATCTTCTTTGGTGGTAGAACACACAACCGTTCGCTGAATTACAGGATGTCAGCACGTTCGTTCATCCAGACTCCCTATTTAGAGCAATCAAAGACAGAACGCAGGTGATGTTTTGCCTCGTAATTCGAACCGCTCTACAAGTTCTTCAATCGCAAACAATCCGCCACTGTCTGCCAACAAAGCATTAACACCTACCTGGTTTTATCCGGCAGATCTATTAAGCTCAGTCGATCACGTTTTCAACGTTATTTACTGATCAATAAAACGTTATGGCGTTCTGATGAAGTCTCGTACGCACCTGATTCAGTCTTATACGGCGCTTTTTCATTGTCCAGGAAAGATTTTATGGCTTGAAAGATTTTGTAAAGGATTCCGAGTAGGACTCGTTGATTTATGTAGAAAACGTATAGCGAATAGTTTTGATATAGAACTCTATGAGTTTTGATCCTGCTTTTGTTGGACTCTTTCTGGTGAGAAGTCATTGTGAAACGATTTAAGAAAATTTAATGATATTTGATGTTCACTTTATAAACGTTTTATCATTTGACTAAGACCATGTTCTTTATTTTCTATAAATTATTTACGATATTCTAAAAACCTGAAGACATCTGTTGGTTTTGTTATTAATTCCATTTGCCATACTGAAGCACGATTAATTTCTTAAGGATGCATGCAGATACAAAACCTAGTGTTCACTGTTATTTTTGCTCTAGATTGCGCAGCGATGTGTTTGGATTTTTATCATATTCGATCCGTAGTAAAGTTCTTAAACTATTTCATCTGTTTCTGTATCTTGTTGCCTTCATTTCCTCAATCGTGTAAAGTTTAACCTAATAAGATAGAGTATGATATCTTGATCATCAAGTTCTTGTAATTCTTGCAGCATAACATGACTAATATTAACGTGTGTGAAAATGAAATTTTAAAAAACCTCAGGCAGCTCTTGATAAAGCCATAGCCGAATCAGAATTTGCCATCTGTTTCTTGTTTTTGCTCCAGACAAAAATTTACAATCAACCACAACTCAAGTTTTATGTCATGGCATATATTTTAATAGCTTGAGATGTTGTCTACAGTGCCTGGAACCATAGATATTTAAATACTATTGATTTGTGTTAGAATCTGAAGAAAAGCTGCAAAATTACACCCAATACTTGTAAAACTTTTAAGGCTGTTTGGTAAATTACACTGATTTGTATAGATTTAAAATTTCAATTGTGATATACTTGGAATGTAATCCAAAAGTTTGAAGATAGCGTATTATATGCATTGTTCGACAAGAATTACAGCAACAACAGCTCACAGATTCCGAAGAGAAACTAGTCGGACGTTAGAAAATAGATTCCATTCTTTCCAGTATATGTGAGATTTCAGCAGAACCAAATCATCAATGAAAGAAGAAGAAGGCAAAATTAAGGTGGAAAGCAGACAATGCTTTATTCTCATAGAAGAAGAATGTAATTATTGAACTATGCCTACAATAAATGTTCTATTTGAACAGTGACTCGCCACTGAAATGTTCTCTTGCTTGCAAAAAAGAAACCCAAAATGATTTAGCTACACTGTCGTTCATGAGAAAATAACTGGTTTACTTTCATAAAAATTCCACTTATTTGTTAAATAGCTTTTTCTCGTGTGGTACAAAAGTAAAAGGATTACCATAGTTCGAGTAGTATTTTCCACAATATTCCTTATACTACCTATTCAAAAATTTGAGTTTCATTTTCTTAGTTCTATTATGTACGAGGATGTGAATATTTGATGATTTGCCAAATATCTTGTCATCAAGAAAAATTACGATGACCTCTGTGCACCGAACTATTATATCTTCCACTCATTGCTTAAAAAAAGGCCAAGAAAAGCAAACTTTCAAACATCAGACGACTTGATGTTATCAATTTGAACGCATAAATTCTTGTAAATTACTGCTCATATCATTTTATGTTTCTAATAGATTTTTGTTTTTCATTCTGTATCATAAATTTTTCTGAATCATTTGAAAATGAATTAAAAGATTATCGTTTATTTTATTCAAATCCCCTTCTTTTCTCTAGTTGACAGTTGTTATAGAAAGGTGATTAATTAGCGCATATACTCTTGTCGGTTTCTGCGGTTTCCGGATGTAACCCTTGATAAAGACTATACACTAATGTCATCAGATTACAGATCAAGTATGGTTGAGTATTGCTTTTTAGTTCGGTATAGATTTTCCTTCACTACATAATGCTATCTCTGGACAAGATTCCATAAGCCCAATAGAAATCCACACTCTTGTAGAGACAAGCTTGCTTGGCTATCAACGCGAATATTCCATACTACTACAACCAAGTTCTTCTCTCGATTTACTTCTGCAGAGAAATACGAAATACCTTAAATCCATAACATCAAAAGCCTATAATCCAAAGGCTATAGAGATAAGATATTCAAGACTGATGATCAAACTGTCACAAAGTATTCTATCCATGCTCTTAGACAGCATATCTGAAATAACAAGCCAAGAGATTAAAATCTTCCTGGAAACACGTCATAGCTTATTCATAGATGGTTCAAAAACTCTTGAAGAGACAGGAGCAGTGATAGCACTTCTGAGTTAATAGCTCATTGGCTCATTTGCTATCACATTCCAGGAGGAACTGTATGTCATAGAAATTGGGTCGCAGCTGCTACAGCGAGTCTACCAGAGTATCATTAAAATAATTTGCGACAGTTAAGCAGCAATAAGAATACTTGATTCTGATTGCGGTACTCGAAAAATATCTTGGAACTGAGGTGCTATGTGCACTATGACTAATAAGAAAATGGTAGCTTATAGTGAATCTCTGTATGACAATAAAAAATCTAAATGAAAATAGAAGTCACCTGGCATCCAAAGTTACTGTGTACGTATAGTCTATCCATTAAACCGCCTTCTGGTTTACAAGGCTATACCCCAATTGTGTCAAATAATTGATCGATGAAGCCTGAACTACGTGATAGTTGATAGTCATAATGAATAATGAAAAAAAAACAAGTTACTTTATTTTACCCGTCACTTATTTATTGAAATAAAGAATAAGAAATTACATTGGTCGGACCGGTTTCGGACATACGTCCATATTCATTAGCTTGTTATTTATAATGGACGTATGTTCGAAACCGGTCCAACCAATGTAATTTTTTATTCTTTACTTCAATAAATTAGTGATAGTTAAAACATAGTACCTTTTTTTATTTCATTATTCATTATGACAATTGTATCAACGCCAAAGCATTCAAGATTTAGCTCTCACCTACCGGCTCATTGATGCTCAGATGAATCGCTCAGACGGACTGTAAGGAAGCAATCTACATCAAGCAAGTAGTCAAAAGCACAACCTAGAACGATTCTTGAGATAGGATAGAAAGAACTTTCACGAACTCCATAAATAATTTGATTTGTTTGAATTTTCTTTTGGAACCGATATTATACAGGAAAAAGTGAGAAAAGTTTTGTATTTTTGATGACACCTGTTGAAAGTATGACGTTTTTAACATTTTATTTAGATTGTTTTCTGAATATCATATTTTCAACAGGTGTCATCAAAATACAAAACTTCTCTCACTTTTACCTGTATAATATGTGTTTCAAGAGCAGAACGCAGTGTCTAACCAAATAGGAATACAGAAAAGAACAGTCAATAATAAAACGACACGATATAATATTATTACTATCTCATCTTAGTAAAAGCTCGAAATAACAATTGTGTACAACTTGACAATGGCCAACTCCAAAAACGAATTCTTTATGGATTTCTTGTCATTTCTAGTGAAATGATGTATGGGACATAAGTTTTGAGGAAAAATTCGCATTGAAAATTCTACCTGAATTTCATATTAGATCTAGTGGTAATCAGGTTTGGTTGTTGTTGATAATACTCAATTTCATTTAATAATTAAGTTTGAATTAGATATAATAAAAGAATGCTGTATTTTAAGAATCTTAATTTCGATTTAATTTCAATTCAGACGAATGTATATTCATTCGTCTGAAGAAGCTACGGTTTACGAATCGCAATTATTGAGTAAAATTCTTAAAACACAGTACTTGTTTTTATTATTGATAATGGAATTTTACCAAGTAAAGCCCCCAAATTCAAATGTTGAATTAGATTATTATTCGAAGGAGTATCTATAGTGTAGTTCAACAATAATAAAAACGTGGGATTGCTGTTTACATGTTCAGAAGCCAAAATTTCAACAAAACAACAATTTATAGAACAATGAAAGCATGTGAGGCGGTTACATTTCATCAATTTGCTGAAACGTGGAAGACCTCGTATTATGTCTGAAAACATGATTTGCTGGGTCGTAGAAGCAGCCCAAAACAAAATTGAAAAATCTAGTCGAAAATTACGGCGCCAGTTTTGGAGTTTCAAACAAGATAATTCAAAACTGGTGTAAAATATAGAAATAGAAGGAAGTGTTCCGAGTATACACAGGCGCATCTCGAAGGAATACCAAGATGTTGCATAACTTCGAGGGGAAGGCATATTATTAGAAATCTTGTGATCATAATGGATGATAAAAGTACTTCACTCTTTCACATTCTGAACTTAAAAGTAATGATGGATTTTATACTTCTGACATTGTAACTGTCCGAATGAAGTGAAATTTTAAGCCAAATCAAAATATGCTGATAAAGTTTTTGTATGGTGCTCGATTTCGAAATCTGGAGACCCAGAAATAAAATACACTACCCACCAAAATTGTCGCATCACTCTACTTTTACGAAAATACTATATAAACTTTTAGGTTGGTCATTCAAGAGTCGCTTGGTAACTTTCAGAAAAGTAAAATGAGAAGATATCATTCAAAAGGGATGAGTTTATGATGGAAAAAATCGACAATTTTCGAGTTAATGAAAAATTGAAAAATTCTACCATCTTCAAACATTCGCGAAGAGACCAATCATCTAGCATCGAATGGTTACTAATCATTTTCAAAATCGTGTTTCCTCCTCGGGCCCTAATTGCTGCCAGTATACGTCTCGGAAACCTCTCAAACAAATTTTGGATGTACTCTTGAGTCACTGAGTTCCAATTTTCGGAAAGCAGATTTTCTAGTTGTTGGAGTGTTCTACAAGGCACTCTACGTTGCTGAATTTGCCATCCCATGTTGTCCCAAACATGTTCTATGAGATTCCAATCGGGGCTTCGGGCTGGCCATCTCAAAATATCAATTTCAGCATTTTACAGAAATTCTGTAACTTCTCTAGCTGCATGAGGCCGAGTATTATCATGCATATAAATGAAGTTTTCGTCAATCAATGGGCCAAAGGGTACAACATGGGGTTCAAGGATATCTGCGATGTATCTGACCGCTGTCATTCTTTCATTATTCACTAGGACTAACTCAGTTCGACCATAAAAGAATTGTCTTCCCACACCATTACTGAGCCTCCTCCGAAGTTTTTGGTTTGCCGCCAATTGCATTGCTGAAACCGTTCTCCAGGTCGTCTGTATACAGTCATTTGATACTAGACAGAACCTGGACCCGTCGGAAAAGAGAACATTCGATCATTCTGGAATACCCCAATTTGCATGTTTCCTCGCAAACTGAAGTCTTGCAACTCGATGCTCTCTGGTGAGACGCGGGCCGGTAGAAGCAACCCTTGGTCTGATATTGTATTCTCTGAGCCTGTTCCTAACAGTTTGCAATGAGATATGCACATTTCTGGAAAGTTCATTTTGTAGCATTCTAGCCGTACAGTGCCGAACTCTTAGTGCAGTTAAACGAAGTCAACGATCATCAACTGCTGTTTTTATCCAATTTCTTCCCTGTCCGGCCCTTCTTCCATATTCCTGTTTCGTGGTACCGATTAATTGCTCTTGAAATAATGCTTTGATTAACATTCAACAAGTTAGCCACGTAACGTTGGCTTCACCCCTCCTCTAGAAGTGTTACAATTATTACCACTTCATGATCACTCAAATTACAATAAATTGAAAGATTCGAAAACAAACAAGAAACACAAAACTTGCATTAGTTGAGCATGAAAAAACTCATTCTTGTTTCAGACGTGTTTGAGATCATATGGAAACAAATGTTACTTCATAGATAAGATTTTTTCCCCTCATATGTCCAAAAACATATGTTGACAAAGAAACTGCCATCGAGCTGCTTAATCGATTGTAGAATTCAGAATCTCTAGTTTCAAAAGAAGATTTAATGTAGTATATAAAAGTACACCACTAAACTCCACAAGATACCGAGAGTCATGACGTATAGGTTCAGTCTTGCTCCGTGCAGGACGTGGGTGGCTAACCGGGCCCCAACATCAAATTGATTATATATTTGCTTACATGATTATAGTTATTAGAGAAAACATTATCTTTTAGAAGGAGTGGCCCGATATTCTTTCACTATTCTGTAACAATCGCAATCGATTGTTGAATTGTTGTGTTATTAAACTCGTAAACGATGAACGATAGTGTGAAAAATTTAACAGATTCATCAGAGAAAATTATCTTTTTATGATAAATCCAATAGACTTCCTTGTTGATGAATATATCGTGTTTTAGAGAAGGCATCTTTTCTTCATTCGTTTAATTTGCTCGTGTTCAATATAAAAATTGGACGACGTTCATTGTACTCGAATCTTCATGAATTAAGCGATTAAGTTATGGAGGAATTCGGTGCAAATCAGCAAATGATCAAACCTTAGTCGAGCTCAGTTAATACTTCCACATTTAGATGATAATTGAATTCGAACACTAGAGACTGTTACTTGATGCAAATCCATATCCATATGATAAATAGAAGAGAATTTAATTACCACGTAATTCTTCTCCTTCATTAGATAAACACTAAATAAAAACAAAGATATGGTTCCACAATTTATATATGATCTACACAATCGGATTAAAAATGGGAAAAACAAATTTTGGCCAATTCACATAACTATTATTTAAATCGCTCAGCAGGCAACAAAGAAAGGAGAAATTATTGTCAAAATCATCTTGTTCATTCAGTGATATATTTCTGTATATTGATTTCAAGGGATACCCAAAAATGGGTATCAAGTTTTAACTCTAATACTGAAAGTTCTGCCAAAATCCGTCGCACATCAAATACCGCAGCTAAGTTTGTATACACCAGATTTCTTTCTTTTATTAATAATATTTTTGTTAGTTTGCCCAAGGTAGTTTTACTCAATTTTAATCCGATTCTGTAGATTATATATAAACTGTTGTAACTTAGTTTAGTTTTTATTTTATATCTGCCTGATGAAGTCTGCGTGTCGTCGAAAGGCGTTTCAAAAATAGTAAATAACTGTGATTCAAATTTTCTCTTGTTCATCATTCAATGATTAAATTGTAAGTGAATACATTCTCAATACTGAAGGATATCATGAAGACTAGTATTTGTTCGAAAACTTTCGAGATTTCATCTATAAAATAAAATTACAGATTACAAACTTATTTAAATCTGTATTGCCTCCCATCTGCTGCAATTCACTTATGCCAGCACTTGATTCAATCCTTAAAGACTTTTTCTCTTTAAGTAGGGAGATTAGAGCTCTTTTCGATGATTCTCTCAGGTTTCACGTCAGATCGAGTTCCTTCATCGCCTCGCGATGCCAAATGTGTAAATTCTGTGGATGTATGATGGTATCCATTTCATTTTCAGTAATTAGTAACAACAACTCACATAACAACCATCCTGAATATTTTCATTATTCAAAACGCAAGAACTGCAACGTCCAGAGACAGTTCTGAACATTTGTTACAGAAGTTAAACAATTTCTAAAGTTTTGTTCTAACTCTTCTATATCATAATGAGTTTGTCTATGCAAAATATCCTTGACATAGCCCCCGAAACAGTGACTACCTCACTGGTCCACTCGTCCACATACAATAGGCGTGACGATAGTATGACATAATCAAAGATTAAATTATTGAAAAATACACATTCAAAGGATTCAAAAAACTGATTTAGTTTGATGCAAAAAATTGAGCTTAATAAGATGTAAGCTTCACTGTGTTTTGATTACCTACTAATGATTGCGCGTTACCATTGATTTTATCGACACGAATCTTATCTATAACAATGGAACCAGGCTTTGTTGAGGCAAACAGCTCAAATTTGTCCAGGATCGATTTATTGATGTAGGGCGAGTTCTCGCAACAAATAAAGAATTTTGCTCGTCCGAATTTAGAGACATGAAAATCTTTTTGTAGGTATACTCTATTTGTAATTACCTTTAACACTAAATACAAATATGACCAAGTAGTAATCCGACTCGTTTTAACTCGTAGAAGTTTATTTTGTTTTACTTTCATAGGCTATTTTTATAATAAACTTTATTATTTTTGAGGTTAGCTCCCTAACAGTATAGGTATATATTTGCTATTTAAGAGTTATTACCTAACAAAAC
Source organism: Cryptolaemus montrouzieri (assembly GCA_013387265.2). Lineage (NCBI taxonomy): Eukaryota > Metazoa > Arthropoda > Insecta > Coleoptera > Coccinellidae > Cryptolaemus > Cryptolaemus montrouzieri. Next base: position 111,287,057 of record JABFTP020000185.1, read on the forward strand.
GAGAAAATGTGTATAACTTCAAAACACCTTAATATGAGAAGTGGTGTAAGTTTTAGACTTACGTTGACAGACAAAATTTTTTACTTCTAAATAAGACCACATTCCAAAATAAGCATGTTTGATCTGACAGTGTTCATGTATTTGTTCTAATTAATTTTTATTATTTTAGGTTTCAAGACCTCCATATTGAGATGATGCAATAAATTATATGTAACTGAAACGGGAAGGAAATATTTGCACAGTCAAATGCAAGATTTGCCTAGAACATAAAGTCCATGCAAAACTATATTCTGTTACATTGAAAGTTGATGAAGATGAAGAAAAAGTAACATTAATTCAATCTCATGATTGTGTTGACGCCCAGGGTGGGTGCAAACATGCCATAGCACTACTTAAGTGGGTCCATAGACGAAGCGAAGAACCTTCATGCACATAAGTCCAATATTACTGTCAGAAATCAAAGCTGTCAAGAGTTGGCACTACCTTTAAATTTATAACTTTCAAAGATTAATCTAAAGGTAGCCCCATGTTGCCTTCAAATTACTCAGTCCTTGAAAAATTCTTAGAGGAAGGAAAAAAGATAAATCTTAGTAACTGCGAACTACTAAAGTAGCAACACGATTATAATGGTGATGAATTATTTAATGTTTCAATGCACTAACTGGCCTTTAAATATAAAACAGAATGTTGTGACTTATTTTTAAATGAAGTAAATTTGACAGTTGATCTTATCAATAAGATTGAAGCTGAAACCAGGGACCAGTTCAAAAATAACCTCTGATACGAACTCTGGTATGGCAGAGTAACAGCTTCTAAAGCTTAAGAAGTGAGTCGGTGCCAGACTATCATCATGGAGGGTAAGATACCAGACACACCAGCCATGAAATGGGGTAGATATTTAGAAAATGAGGTACAAGAAATAGTGAGCAAGAAAGTAGGGAAAATATGAAGAATTGTGGTCTCTTCATATCTCAAATATACCCAATGTTTGTAGGTTCTCCTGACGGGTAATGTCTAGATAGCATTGTGGAAATAAAATGCCCTATAAGCAATAAAACTTATATAAAAACGGAAAACCCAGCAAGAAATGCTTTGCCCAAATACAAATGCAAATATACCTAAGTGGACTAAAAAGATGTTACTTTTGTGTTGCAGATTCCAATTTTTCCATTAATGAAAATGTGGAAATTATATGCAAAAACTTTGATGGAGAATATTTGTCAAGTTTTCTTGAAAGTATTATAACATTTTGGAAGTCCCATGTATATCCATTGTTATATAAAAATATAGAATTGAAAATGAAGATGCAGAAATTTAATCATTGTTTCATTTAATAAGAGAATCTTGTATACAGGGTGCTTCAACGAAATCAAAACAGAGGCTATATCTACCAAGATATTCATTTCTGATCAAAACGCAAAAACAGGTAAATTTTTGTTTCGAGGGGGATATCTTTTGAGGTACAATACTTGCCTGAAATATCAACCCCCTAAGCGGGGTTGCAATCCTTGAACATTTTGAGTATGGAAGATGGGTAGAATGATGACATAAAAAAGGCGGTATCTTTGTCTACATTGCCTTGAACGAATTTCCATTTTTAATTGAAAACTGTAAAAGATACAGGGCGAGCAACTGAAAGATAGGGAAGACTATTTCCCTGAGACTATTCAAGTTTCAGTGAGGTAAAATGGAACAGATCCATGCTGATCAATAGCAGTCATCATCAAGTACCATCCTCATCTCGAATTTCAACCACTGGAGCAGGGGTGACAACCCTTCAAAATTTCGAAGAGGGTAGATGGGTCGAGTGATAACTCAAAAGAAAGGTATTATCTTTGTCTGCATTACTGTGAAAGAATAGTTATTTTTGATTGAAAACTGTAGAAGATACAGAGAGAGCCACTGAAAAATAGAGAAGACTATCGCCCCAAGACTATTGGAGTATAAGTGCGAAAAAACTGGAATAGATTAATTTAGATCAAAGATGACAGCCTTTGATCTGGAATGAATCTGTTCCATTTTTTTGCACTAATACTTGAATAGCTCTAGGTGATAGTCTCCTCTATTTTTCAGTAGCTCACTCTATATGTTCTATAGTTTTCAATCAAAAATGAAAATTCGTTAACAGGGATGCAGACAAAGATAATACCTTTCTTTCAAGGTATCACTCGACCAATCTACCCTCTTCCAAATTTTCAAGGGTGGTCACCCCAGCTCTAGGGGTTGAAATTCGAGATGAGGATGGTACTTGATGATGACTGCCATTGATCAGCATGGATCTGTTCCATTTTACTTCACTGAAACTTGAATAGTCTCAGGGAAATAGTTTTCCATTTCTTTCAGTAGCTCACCCTGTATCTTTTACAGTTTTCAATTAAAAATAAAAATTCATTCAAGGCAATATAGATAAAGATACCACCTTTCTTTTGAGTTGTCACTTGACCCATCTTCCCTATTCAAAATGTTCAAGGATTGCAACTCCCGCTTAGGGGGTTGATATTTCAGGAAAGTTTCGTAGCCCAAAAGATTTCCCTCTTGAAACAAAAATTGACCTGTTTTTGCGTTTTGATCAGAAATGAATATCTTGGTAGACATAGCATCTGTATTAATCAAACCACAAGCTATAGTTATTACATCGTCAAGAACTTTAACCAAACTTAAGTGAAGACATACATGTGGTTTTAACATGTTGAAATCGACGAATTACCCGCTCAACATGAATACGTAAGCTATTTGTTTAGTTTCTTTGGCTTCAGCTTTTGTTAACTTGGCTCCAGATACAACACTTGGAGGCCGTACTAATAGCACACGTAAATACACTTCCACATGTTTAAATCATCTATCTGCCATATCGCACATATTAGGTTGCAAACATTTTGAGAAATCAGTTTCCACAATACATGTTCTGTTATTCGACCTCCATAACCATTTGAAATATAATTGATTAAACCATATCATACAAGATATGAGGTACTTGATTGTGTTGGCTTTTCTTGTAATCAGACCTGGAAAGAGCTTGATTTAAGGCCTTTGAAGTCTTTTGTACTTCAATTTCTAAACAGTCTATTATACAAGTCAACGTATGATATTCATGCCTAAAAGCTATAGGTAATTTATTTTTTATCGACTCTTTATCTAATGATACAATAAAAGGACGCATTACACTTGCTATAATAGGTACATTTTATTTACTATCAATGCCGAAGTCAACAGCAAGTTCACGGAATGAATTGTTTAACCTAATTTTTTAAGACATATTAGAATATGGTAAAACGGTATGCCTGTCTGTTCTTGAATCAAGTTTACTAAATAATGACAATTTAAAGGAATGCCAATATAAGAACGGAGGCTCTTTTTAATTTTCTTCAAAGTGCACTCTAAAGCGTTTGATTCTTCTCTCCTTTTGTCATCCTCTATCACCTCGCTACAGTCAGAAGTAGACTTCATTTGAAGAGATTTTATGGATGATGACTACTCATCATCGTCCGAGTATAAGAAGTATCACTGTTTGACTATTTTACTGAAAACATTTATACTTGGTCTTGATGGATTAGTATTAACATCATGCTTGATTTTAAATGGTGATGTAGAAACAGAATGTAGAAACGGCTTCAATGGTGGTGTCATTTGATTTACCGAACTAACTTTTGTTTGGTTAGCTTTACTTCTAAATATTTTACATATGTGTACTTTATCCAACATTCTTGGTGGTAATTGGGGAACTTCTTCAACAATCTGTTGAACTGTAGAACAAATGTTTTGTTATTTAAGTGCAATGTTATAATTATGAACACAAATAGACAATTACAAGGTTACAAAAAATCCATGTGGTTTTATAGCCAGTATCACAGAATGAATCACAAACGTAAATCATTTCTTGAGTTTTGTACAAAAGGATGCTGCTATATAAGATAATCTGTAATACAGGCCCAAGTATACTAGCAATGTATGCAATAATACTCAATTAACATTCCAATAAATAGGTTAGTAAACTATACCTGAAATACAAGATGCAATTTCTTTTGAAGTAGATGGCTGTTTAACTAGTACTTTCTTCAAATTGCTTTTCACACCCTTCAAGAGTCATCATAATTCGTTTTTTAACAATATGTTTGTGATCTCCTGTCTGGTTGGCAAGTGAATTTTGTGGGCATACATCCTGGTTTCATACGTAAATACTTGAGACCTCATCACATGTTATTCTATATAATTCTCCTTGACAACTGAGAACTGCAAGGGTAAGAATCAAAATTGATAATGAGAATGATAACCGAGACTAACACAAACATAACACCAATAAATGACTAGTTATTCCATAGCCTCTACACTTCAACCATTTCGCGTCAAGCAAACATGATGTTAAAAATCTATCAATGCATAATAACATACTCACATCAAAGTGATCTTCACAGAAATGAAGTGGCGAATTTGTCTTTACAACGTTCGAGTTTCGCCGTGCAAGCTTTAACCATTTATCCCTTATTATTTTCTTGTATGGGACATGTACAAACACCTTCTTGGGTGTCGTTATTGATGTATTCTTGCACTGAGGTACTGCACACCACTTATAAACTTTAGAATTCATTTTTAACACAAGTAATACGCAACGTTTGTTTACTTTGCTGTCTAGCTGCACGTAAACAAATTTGACGTTTACGTAAGTATGACGTCACACACGACCCCATAACACGGCGAGCTGTTTTCGCGCAATATTTAAAAATGATCATAAAAATGGCTTTAAACTTCCAAAAACTTTAGTTTATTACCGAAATAAACGTTTTGTTCTAACCAGTAGATGTGTATCCGCATTATGGAAGAGGATTTCAAGATCTTTCATCATGCCTATTATTCAAGAAAGACTGGTTTAACTGTTGTGAGGCATTCAATGTTTGGGGGCGCTCTATTATGGGGACATCGGATTGGGGATGTTCATTATTGCAATAAAACGATCCATCGCTATTCACCCTCACTTTTTCAGTCAATATAGTCTACTGGAATATTTCGGGATTTTGTCTTGACTTTTCCTGATACCATCGGCAAAATTCTAGAAGTCGGTTGTGATCCAATGGCTGTAGAAACTGGGATTTCCTCTTCCAATAAGATTGAAACTTATTATTTCTGACGATTTGCGAAATCTTAGATTTGATATCGCAATGTTTTAAGTAGCCTTCATGAAATTGAAAAATTCGCAGTAACAGCTCCCAAAATTTCTGGTGTAACTTCTTTGTCATCTTCTTTAATGTAACTTCTTTCATATATCCAGTATTTATGAGATTCTATTTCATCTTCTCCTTTCAGGAACTGAATAATTTCCTGAAGCTATCTTACAATCATATTCAATATAAACGTTGCATTTTAACATGTCAAATTTTTGAAAGTTCACGAAAATTTTTCAGTCAAAAGGTTCCCTGCCATTTATTTGTCAATCACGAAAATTAGTTAAATGATGAATTAATTTTGACATTCATTGTTGTGAACACAGAATTGAGAACATTTGGATATTTTATGTAAATTCAGGGTATACTAGATGAAACAGATGGAAATCATCGTACAGTGACTGACAACCGATACACCATTACCTGCAATTCATGCATCAGTCAAAATTAGCGTGATAATGTGTGTCACAAAAATGCATCGCCCTACTCGGCATAAGGTGAACATAAGGTGTAAGTCATTCCACATCCGCTCTACTTGCCTGATTTGGCCATGTGTGATTTCTGGTTGTAAAATAAAAAAATCATACACCGGACTGTTTTAATTTAATATCTTTTTGTTTGGCATTGAATAATAATTTGGTTGCGTTGGAACCAATGGAAAAGGATGTTGTTAAATTGAAAGAATTGAAAGATATTTGCTGATGTTATTAGTGAGGGGGAGGGGGGCAATGAAAGTTGGACATGCCTGTTTATTTTCCGATTTTTCTATAAGGGAATATAGTAATTGAGAAATTTGTTCTTGTTTTTCCGTTCAATAATATTGTTTATGTGGAGTCTGGAATATTATTATTTCATGTATTTTTCTTGTTGATATTGACTTCCGTATCGAAGCTAGTCATAGATGCATAGGAGAATGGAAAAGGATTTATGAATCATTGAATTAAAAGCAACCTACTTAGGTATATGTGGTTAGGATTGTGGAATCTGGTAGGAATGATATTTTATTATGCATTTGATTAAAAAAACTATAAAAACTAATTCATTTGTCAGAAGGTAAGAAGGATATTTAACAATGCATTTTATTTAGAAAAAACCATAAAATCTGATTTATTTGTCTGTTTGAGCCTTGAAAACCAACAAGAATATGATCGTTATTCATTATAGATTTCTCAAGATTGTTCATAAAATGTAAATTAGTAAAAGAAATTTGTTTTTGCATTTTGCGTTTAATAATGCTGTTTATGTAATATTATTTTTATTTGATGCAATTTTTTCATGATATTGATTTCCGTATTAAAGTCTGTTATGGATAGAGGAATGCAAGATATTTTACGAATCACTGAATTATGAGCGGATAATTTATGTGTAATGTGGTTAAAGGAATCCATTGAACTTGTTGAGTCTTAAAATTTTTCTTCAGTTGTAGGTGAGATTATTATTGAGTTTACTGATGGTTATGTCTAGGAAATATATTGGGTTCAATTTCAGTAGGGAAGGATATTTCATTGAACATTTTATTTAAAAAATGTGAAAACTGGTCTATTTATCTGTTTGAGCCTTAAAAATTCACAAGAATATCATCAACGCATTAGCAGATCTTCTATGAACAATCTCGAGGAATTCATGATGAAAAACGAGTTAGCACAAAACCCATATTTTCAGGACAGATATGTTGATCATATTCTTGTGGGTGTTCGAGGCTCAAAAGACAAATAAATCAGTTTTTACAGTTTGTTTTGAATAAAATAAATTTTGAAATATCCTCCCTACCTTCAAACAGGCAAATAAATTAGTTTTCATATATTTCTCAAATAAAATGCATACTTGGTACCAGATTCCACAATCCTAATGGATTTTTATAACCACTTATTCCTAAATAGGCCGCTTTAAATTCAATGAATCATAGAGCCTTTTCCATTTTCCTATCCATAACTGGCTTTAATACAGAAGTCTATATCATCAATAAAAATGCATGAAATAATAATATTCCAGACTTCCACATAAAGAGTATTATTAAATGCAAGGTAACAAGAACGAATTTCTCAATTATTATATTCCGTTATAGCAAAATCAGAAAATAAATACGCATGTCTAACTCACACTGGCCCCCCATTCTTATAACATCAACAATGATTTTTCGAAATTTAATTAACCAACATCCTTTTCCAGTGTTCCCAACATAAGCAAAGTACTAATCAATGCCTAACGAAAAACGAATAAATTCAAACTGTCCGGAATACACAAAATGAATATCCAACTACTTATACAGGGTGTTACATAATAGTATGTCACAACTTGAGGGGGTAAATCTACGTGCACCTTTAAGAAAAAAAGTTCATATAAACATAGGTCCGCAAAAGCTTCGTCACGTCAGTGTTGAAATTTCCCAAAAAATTTGTTTTTCTCTTCAAAACTCCTGCAGTTTTTGAGTTATTCTACCCAAAATTGGAATGCAAGCTATTTTTAGAGCCTCCATCATTACACGTCCTAAATTTCAACTAGAATCTACAAAGTGTCTCCTTTTCCGTAGATGCCTTCTTTTGCCCTTTCGAACTTTTTTGCAGTATGCCACTGATCAGCGTACAATCAATTCTCGTCATCTTCGTTCACTTCAGAATTTTTTTTTACATCTGTAATTTTTTCGTATCTCTGACCGTTCTCGAGCAAAAAATTATTAAACGGTTTTATGTATTCGCTGAATTGAAAGCACTTCTATTAAAAAAAATGGCTAGTAGGCTTTGATTTTTTTCATTTATTTATTCATTTGGCAGTTGCTAAAGTTGAACCAGTGTCTGCTTGAATTGTTTATCAAATGAAGGATAACTTTTAGGACTTTCAACCAAAAATCTCAGAAGACGAGCTATCAAAATAAAAGCAAATTTTGGGCATACCTATTGAGTATTTCTATTATTTCTTTTTTTATTTAGCGAATAACACACAATTCAACTAATTCAAATTCAATAATTTTTCACTCGAAAACGGTTGGAGAAACGAAAAAATTACACGTGTCAAAAAAGTTTCCAAACAGGACGAGGATAACGAAAATTGATTGTACGTTGACCATTGGCGTACCGCAAAAAAGTTTGCAAGGGTAAAAAAAGACATGACTCCGGAAAAGAAAAGACCTTATAGATTCTTGTTAAAATTTAATACGTGTAATGATGGAGGATGTAAAAAATACCTCAAGAACTGACTAACATGTCGATACTTTGTATCAAGATTCAAAGAACATCTCCCCACAAATAATAAATCCGCGGTTCTTGCATATATAAAATCTACAAATCACAGAATTCCATTAGTTATTTTGAAAACTCTCTACAAATGCAATAAAACGATGACAATGAGTCTGTTGGCAAGTTTGGCAATTAACTAACAAACAAACATCATAAGAACGCAAAATGCACCACTGTCAATAGTGAACTAAAATTGAATCACTCCCCACTACTCAACATTTAAAACAGGTATTGTTGGCCATTAGTTCGCATAACTGTTGGCTCTGGACACTGAAAATGACGCAACTGTGGGAACCGTTCGTGTGAATTAAATTAATAAACATTGTGAAAATCAGACACAAGTGATTCATTACATTCATATTCAAATGAATTTCAATATAATAAATTCATCAACAAAATTATGTATATCTGGTTGTTCTTGAACCTTAAAAAAATATTTACGTGGTTGACTGTTGACGACAGGGAACGAGATCGATGAAAGAATTCATAATTTTTTGAGATCATTTCCAAAGACAACTGGTTTCAATTCTGTCAGTTGTGGAAGCTTCGGTTTGGAAAGATCATTGATGATTGTACTACTAAACAGCATCATTTGCATCATACGCCTCATGTATTTCTTGTACTTCAAAATATACAGCGTAACCCTTGTATCTACGAATAGTAATCATTCATCCTTCATCAGATGAAGGATTACTACCTTCATCTGACATAATGATTGACAAATAGGTTCAAGAAAAATAGTTCCTCTTGAAGTATATCATCCTACTTGGCTTAAAAAATATATATCCCGAAATGCTAGAAATCTAAATGTTATGTTCGCATCTGTATGACGATGCCGTAGCCTGAGGCTTTCTGAAGGTGACATTGAACCAGTCATCTATTATGCTCTTGAATTGAGGAAATTGTGGCCACTTTATAAACTGATTTCAACGAAATAATAAATTTGAACTAGAATCCGCCGATGGCTCTATATTTGCCCCAGTCTTATTTACTGAATGAATGGAATGAGAAGTTAACTATCTAACGCAATAAAGTGTGAGAAAACACATTTGAATTGAATTCAGTTTCAGTTCAGCATCGCCACATATACATATTGAACGAATTATTGCATAGTTGTATACATTCAGTCGTAATTTTAACGTATATCCTGTGTGGAATGAAATTGCAAAAGTTTTATGTATTTCTGCAATTTACAGTGTTCCCATTTACTTTCAGATAATAATGTTCCTTGTAATCCCAGAACGAAAAATTAAACATCCTGACAGGAACTGAGAGTTTATACATATAAGAGGTGTAGTGACTCGTTTCGCAAAAATTTAGTCCAGACAAAAGATGCATTTTAGTTTGTAATAATAATAAGTTAGATTTTTGTAGTTACGATACTGCTTGTAGTTTGTTTTTATCTAAGATGAAATTTTCACTATATATGTTCTAAACTCTTATTATCTAAACTCCTTAAAAATGGCTGAGAAACAAATTCAGATCGTGAAACTCTATAGAAAGGGTATCGATACATTTTTCGCCCCTCTCCGCGTCGGAGGTTGGCAATCATTATAACTATGCGGACTTTGAAGGCGGCTGCTCTGAAGAGTTCACCAGACGTGCATCCATACCATTCTCTCAGATTTTGCAGACATGATATCCTACTTCTTCAAACGCTTCTCTTTTCTTGGATCTTTCCTTGAATTATCAACTGGAGCATGGTGTACCTCTTACCGCGAGTTATGTGACCTATATATTGTAGTTTTCTAATTTTAATTGTACGTATGATCTCCATTTTTTTGTCCAGTCTTACCAAAACTTCGGTGTTGGTAACGTGTTCTATCCATGATATTCTTAGAATTCGCCGGTACACCCAGTATTCAAAAGATTCCAACCTTCTTGTGGTAGTCGCATTCAGTGTCCAGATTTCCACTCTGTACTACAGAGTCGAGAATACGTAACCTATCGCCAATCTAACTTTCAGTTCTAACTCCAAATTTCTTGTCCATAATACTCTTTTCATTTTGTTGAAATTTGCCCTTGCCTTTTCTATTCTAGCTTTTATTTCCTGGGAATAGTCGTTTGTGGAATTGATTATTGTACCCAGGTATGTATATTTTTCCACTTGTTCGACACTGGTGCCATGAATAGTAAGACTCTCTTCGTTTCGTGGAGTTTTCGATATTCTCATAAATTTGTTGTTTTTTTGATGTGCATTGATAAACCGTATTCCTCGCCAAACTCGACTATCTTGTTCATCAATCTTTGAAGATCTTCTAGGTTCTCTGCTATTATGACAGTGTCGTCCGTATACCTGATATCGTTGATCGATATTCCGTTTACCTTTATTTCGGCTGTTTCTCCTTCAATAGCTTTTTTCAGTATTTCTTCTGAATATTCATTGAGAAGGAGTGGTGATAATACACAACCTTGCCTCACTCCTCTTCTGATTTGAATTTCTTCCGAGAGATGATCGCTGACGCGTACTTTAGGTCGTTGTCTATAATAAAGGTTTGAAATTATTCTGAGATCACTAGAGTCAATATGTTATGCTTTCGTAACAGTCATGAGTTGTTAGTGTAGAACTTTGTCGAACGCTTTAATATAATCGATGAAACATATACAAATCTTGGTTGACATCCATGCACCTCTGGATCAACACATTGAGCGTGTTCCTAAGCCTTTGCGAAATCCAAATTGGGTTTCATCAATATCCATGTCTAATTTATGATATACGCGATTCTGGATGACTTTCAGGAGCAATTTCAACGTATGCGACATCAAACTAATTGTGCAGTGATCAGCACATTCTCTGGCATTTGTCTTCTTGGGAAGACCGACAAAGATTGAGGTAAGCCAGTCTGTGGGTATGACGGCTGACTTGTATATTCCGTTGAAGAGTTTCACCAATATATCCATGTGTTTTGCCTCTATTATTTTAAGTATTTCCATGGGGAGTTTGTCAGATCCAGGGCTTCTTCCATTGTTTTCAGAGCGGATGATATTTCTCCTTGTGTGATATCCGGACCCATTTCTTTTGGAGGGATTTCTATCTTGTCCAATTCTCCGCGTTCATCAGTAAATAATTCCTCAATATACTCTCTCCATCTTTCAATTTGGTCCCTTAGCCATGTTATAGAGTTTCCGTTTTTGTCAAGGAGTTTACTCGAAGGAATTTGTCGTTTCAACCCTGCCAACTCTTTTACTTTCTTGTGTAGATTAAAAGAATCGTACCTACTTTGCAAAACTTCTATCTATTTACATTTCTCTTCGAAGTAGATTTCCTTGGCCTCCCTTATCTTTCTTCTGATCTCGCAGTTTATCTCCCTGTATTTGTGACGGTTAGTATTTTTAAAATGTCTCTTTTTTTCACTCATGTCCAGTATATTATCAGTCATTCAATTTTCTCTCCTCTTGATGTAGTTTGTCAATATCTCCTTGCATGGATCAAGCAGTCATTGATTTAGTGATTTCCACTGTTCCTCAATATCATTGCTGTTCATATTTATTGTATCAAGGTTTTAGTTCAACTGATTCTGGGGACTTTCCATTATTTCATGTTCTTTAAGCATTTGCGTATCTAGTTTGGGCATTTTTTTTGTTTCTTTATATTTTTGAGTCTGAGTGAGATATTAGCGATGAGTGGATTGTGATCGGAGGAAACATCTGCTCCGGGGTATGTTTTCACCGATTCAACTGAGTTACGGTACTTCTCATCGATCATGATATAGTCTATCTGGTTTCTGACGATTTTTTCCGGTCTATCTGCAGTGATCGCCTTGTTTACAATCGTCTTTTAGGCAATTTGAAGAATGTGTTAGTAATTACGAGGTTATGCTCTTGGCAGAATTGCAATAGTCGATCCCCTCTTCTATTACGTTCCCCTAAACCATAATATCCTACATTCCGCCCACTTTGTGCTCCGCCGATCTTTGCATTGAGATCGCCCAGGAATATGTTGGTTTCTCCATATTTAGTCATTTTAAGAGCTTCCTCGATCTGCTGGTAAAACATTTCTATTTCGTCCTCGTATCCATCTGTTGTAAGAGCTTACAACAGTATTAAGTTCAGTCTAGCGTATGATGTCCTTAACTGCAGGAGCATTACTCTTTCGGAGATCGGGATAAAACCCGCTCGTTGACGACCTGAGAAGCCTTCTTCCTCTCCCGGATCTTGGTTGCCGAGGACCATGATCAGTATTTTTTTCTTTATTTATTTTTCGCTAAGAAGCACTAATCTTGAGTTATCACGATTTCATCGTGTAAACACACATTACAACACTTAATTTAATATGGTAAACTTGGTGCTTTTTCGTTACTTGATTTTTCAGTACGTAATAATCTACTTCATATTTCAATCGAGAAAATTTGAGTAGGAATAGTACAAATTTATTATCACTCATTGTTTCTTCCTCCTCTTTTTGCTCAATTTCTGTACTGCACGAATACGAGAAAAATATCGAAAGATCCTCATCAATTCTGAGAGAATAACCTCGACAATTGCTACAGACTGGTGTACAAAACAATCCAACTTTTCTGTACCCAAAATTGTTCATATATCTTTTCTTGTAATTAAAACAAATGTATTTAGCAGTTTTTCAGGGCGAGGTGGAAGTTAAACCTGGATTGGCTCGAAACTATTATCCATCAAATTCCAGTCTCAGTCTTCAAAATTCAGTTCATGGCGCATCTTCATTTGGTGAAACACACTGAACAAATGTTGATAAGGAGAAGATATTAGAGGACGGAAAAAATAAATAGAATAATTGAAAACAATCTTCCTTCACGTTTTGGAGAAATGATGATGATCTTCGATACAATTGCTTCAGAATTAGGATGTAAGACAGCGATTTGAATACAGTCTTCGGCGTTTAATCTTTATTTAATTTTAATTTTTAAATTCTGCTCTTCGTTTTCATGTTCATTAGAGTGGAAAAGCGTTGTTCGCACAAATATGTTGTTCCAAATCGCAGCATTTTTTCAATCGCCTCGTACTGTGCAATTTTGAAAGCATTTGCAGCTTTTGAAATCCAAAAAGACATCAGATTTGGTTTACTCTTGAATTTAATACGTGCTTCAGTATTAGATCGATTTCACGAATTGCTTCTGCCAAACCTGAAAGTTTTTCTGGTATCATAGCAATTTCACATTTAGAAGGATCTTCAATCCAACTGATGGTTTGTGTATCAAGATCTGGAAAGTAATCTGAAAACCGCTCTCTGAGTTTGACAAGATGTCTTACAACTGTATCCTTGATGTAAGCAAAAGTAATTTTTTCAAAATCTTCCAAAAATAAAGATAATCTTGAAAAAGAAGCTATGTTCTGTTCCACTTTCTGTCTCCAATAATGTAGCTTTAATCCAAACGCTGACACTATTTGTCTCACTGATATTATTATTCATTCCTTGCAATTCTTTGTTCAATGTATTTATACTCACAAAAATGTCCACCAAATATTCGAGATATGCAACCCAGAAAGAGTTTTTAAACTTATCTGCGAGAATATTTTTTTGATCAACCATAAAAATTTCGACTTTAGTTTTGAGAGTCCATACTCGATTTAGTACATTTACGCAAGAGAGAGCTACCTTACTTCGGTATAATAAAGTTGGTCTATATATTTTGCTCACGAAATAGCCGCGTGTTTAGTGCATGTCCCTTTATAAAATTTACAATCTTGATGACATCATGCATGACGGCTTCCAGTGTAGGTTCTAAATATTTAACCATAAGGGCCTAGCGATGGATCATATAGTGAGTACCTTCAATATTTGGGATATTTCTTTCTATGAAAGCCAAAAAACCATTAATATGACCCAGCATAGTTGAGGCTCCATCCAAAAATACTGGAAAGCAGTTTTCCCATTTTGAACTTTGCGCATTGAAGTATTCATTCGCTTTATTGTAGACATCAATTCCACGAGACCTCAACTCGAGAGGAGAACAAAACAGTAATTCCTCTTGAAAATTCTCTGCACCTTGGTAGCGACCATAAACCATTAGCTGTGAATTGCTACTAAAATCAGTTGTCTCATTAAGCTGAATAGCAAAATATTTAATGCGGCAATAAGCTGTTCCTTCACATTTCCTCCTAATATAGATATTCGTTCTTTCACAATTCTCACAGACAAGGGCACTGAATTCAGTTTTTTCGCTTCTTTTTGACCACACATAAACTCTGCCATTTTTACAGTGTAACCAAATCTTCACCAATAGTGTATGGTTTCTTATTTCGAGCAATCAACCAGGCTACTTCAAAGCTAGCCCTGTATATATTCGATCAGCTGAACGCTGATCGAATATACAAAACAAGTTGCTATTCAATCTTTGTCTTTTAACAGATATTTCTAAATTGCAAAGTATTCTCGCGGTTCGGAAGAAGGGTGTGAATGCAAATTATCTAAATGTTTCTTCAGTTGACTTTTTTTGAGAGATTCTGAAGTCAGTACCTTCATACAAACAACACACTGTGGTTTTATTGAACCATCGTCTTCTATTTGTGTAAAACCGTAATTAAGGAATTCGTCTTGGTATGTTCTTTTACTATTTGCTGCCATCTGAAGGGAGACAGAAAATAATATTTGTAAAATACTTAAATGAAATTTCTGAATTGCGTCTTACCTTGATCGATATATCGATGATTAATGATAAAATGTTGATCTTGTCAGTAGCTAACTAGTAAAAACTCGCTGTCTGACTCGACAATGTATTTGTATCTTGACGGCATGGCACGGACTGAGCAGGTAGCCGGGGTTGTGCTTTACTGCGCGAAGATATAACTCGAGAACACTCTAGTGGTGGGTAATGTGATGGTGTGGAATACATATGTCGCTCAATTGTTTGAATTGAAAAAATACTAACAGGTTTACAAAATATCAACTCAAGAATATATAGTTTAAACTCACAAAAGTTTCATTTTTTCCCCAAAAATTTTATATTTACCCCATTTGGGGTAATTTACCCCGGTTCCCTAGCCGCTGGACTACATCATTCGAGTGAAAACATCGTGAGCCACAGTGCTGAAGAAGAATTTGCGAATTCTTCGACATTCTCTGCAATTGGGGTTATCCACAACGAGACATGGCAAATTTTACGTAAACGATTTATCTTTCAGGCCTCACAAGGTGTAAGTGGTGCAAAACTTGAATCCGGTCGACCATTCCATTCAAGGACAAGCTGCTGGTTATTCAGAAACATCTTTTTTACTGGCAGAGCCAGTTCAGAGGCGTCAATGAGCAAGAGTGCCATATTAGGGCTTCTGAAAATCTAAGGATGACTGTTGGGAAGCCTTTGCATGAACAAGTCACTGTATGTTTTGCTTTGTAGTGTGGAGCTGTGATTAGGCTAATTTCTCCGAAAATTTGGCTGGATATGCTGATACATTCGAATAGTTTTGGATTACTATTGATGAGAAGGATACTACTAACATGTAGGTTCAACACGATGATGCCCTATGTCACAGATCGATCGAAATAATTCATTTATTTCGAGACAAAATTCGAATAGCATAATTTCTTTTGTTGAGTGGTAATCACAATAACGTAACTTAACACCACTATGTTAAAGACAGAGCCTAAAAAGAATCAATCGAATCAGTCGAAACTCAGAATCAATTAGGTACGTGATTATTGAAATACACCCTCCATTCTAAAAGCAACCTAACTGTTAAATAGAACAGTACTACCAGTGCCATCTGTTGTAATATTGTACCCGGCGATAACTTGGTACTTCATTGGCAGCTGTTGAAAATTTCATGACATTACTATTATTATTTATTATCGTGGACTTATGCACAATCTCAGCTATTAGCTGGATATAATTTAACTTTCCCAGATTCAGCAATCAAGGGAATAGGCTCGATTACAATATACTTGACATAAATTTCCTAACGCTCCTACATGTATTAAGAATTACATCTTTTTGCATTTCTATATAGGTATTCTTATGCAATTCTAATTTCTTAAGGCTATCATGCAAAGTTTTGGGTATTAACATAGTCGAGGATACGATGACAGGAACAATATCTATTTTATCGAGGTGCCACATCTGCTTGATCTCAATAGCAATAGTGTGTATTCGTACTTTTTCTCTTGGAACTTGTTCAGCACATTGTTATTATTCGGTATGGCGACATCCACCAGCATTGCTGTTCTGGCTCTCTTATCATACACCACTATGTCGGGCCTATTATTTGTCACCATTCTGTCAGTGATAACAGGCCTATCGTAGTATAATCTGATAGTAATTTTCTAATAGGGGAGCCGGTTGATACTTGTAATATGGCTGGGAGGCATTCAGAAGTCCGTACTTGTGTGCAAGTTTCTGGTGGATAATGTTACATACTTGATTATGCCTGTGAAGATAGTCCGTATTGGCCAGTTGTTCGCATCGAGACATAATATGCTGTATAGTCTCCGATCTAATATGGCATTTTCTGCACTCATCTGCTTGTAATGTTCCGTCCTTGATTATAAATTTTTCGTAGTTGTTTGTAGAGATGACTTGGTCTTGGATGGCCACAAGGAATCCTTCTGTTTCCGCGAATAGTTCTCCTTTCATCAACCATTTGCAAGAAGCTTCTTTGTCGTCCATGCAATTCCTTTCTTGACCATTGCTCTTGTTTTTCAGTATCTGATAGCATCGTAGATTATTATTAATATTATTTTTAATATATGTTGAGAGTTCAGAAACCTATAAACTCAAGAATGAAAAATTAGCATAGATATTTGAAAAACAAAAACAAAAAAAAGCTAAGCAGTGAGATTCAATCGTGCAAGACTAGGGTTCAGAATAGATGGAAGAAATAAACAAATAGAGAAATGAAGCGAATATAAACCAGTATTATTGTTCAGATTCTAGCCAAGAGTCCAGAGCATTCTTTAAAGAATTCACCGTTTTTGATCT
Source organism: Cryptolaemus montrouzieri (assembly GCA_013387265.2). Taxonomy (NCBI): domain Eukaryota; kingdom Metazoa; phylum Arthropoda; class Insecta; order Coleoptera; family Coccinellidae; genus Cryptolaemus; species Cryptolaemus montrouzieri. The sequence continues at coordinate 111,304,331 of JABFTP020000185.1, forward strand.
TATCACCTCCGCGGGCAGGGCGTTCCAAGTTCCAAATATCCTGTTGATCAGGAAACTCTCCCGACATGAGGCTTTGTAGTTTTCTTTGCGCAACTTCAGATGGTGGCCGTGTAGACGTTCGTCGGTATTTAAAATGAATAAGTCATCGAGTTTCACACCGAACAGGCTACGTAGAGCACGATAAGTACTTATGAGATCCCCACGGAGACGTCGATCAGAAAACGAGGGTAGATTTAGGCGAAGTCTCTCCATATAATTTGGCCGTCTAACACCATAACGCATCCTACTTGCGCGCCGATGTACACTCTCCAAGCACTGGACATCACAGATAACATTCGGACTGCAAACAGGTCCGGCGAACTCTATTATATTATATATAAGTTTTGAACGAAGTATTGTAAGTAGCGAGATCGTAGCCAAAAAACGACCTTTGAATCATATAGATCATTTTCTTCGCTTTGGAAGACGATTGACTTATATGTTCCGTCCAAGTTAGGTCATCGGAAACGAGTACTCCCAGATCTGAATGGACTTTGGTAGTGCTGACGTTTTGTCCAAAAATACTATAGGAATGACGCGAATTGTTTTTACCCATGTAGAGGACTCGACACTTAAAGTAGTTAAGTGGCAAGAGCCAATCTCCGGACCACTTGAGTATAGAGTTGAGGTCACGTTGAAGGGTAGCGGCGCTCGATAGTGGGTCGCAGTACAACTTGGTGTCATCTGCAAAGAGTGAACACTCAGATTTTACTATTGATGGTAGGTCAGAGGTGGAGAGAAGAAATAGGAGGCTGAGGACTGGTCCTTGTGGTACCCCACTGGAACTGACTGTTTAGAAGATAGCATTTTTCCCACCCTCACGCGTTGGAAACTAATGCCTTTATCCAAGAAAGAAGATTGCCATGGATACCCAGGTGTTCGAGCTTGTAAAGGAGGCGATGGTGAGGGACACGGTCAAATGCTTTGCTGAAAGCCAGGTAGATAACATCGACAGGTATTTGGTGGTCAACCATTCGCGACCAAGCATCCACACACTTCAGAAGGTTGGTAATTACTGAACGAACCGGTATAAATCCGTGTCGGTTATCTGGAATGATATTATTCAGCAGAATGAATTCGAGTATTGTTTCAAGGATAATTTTCTTACAGGTTCTGACTATGATAGCACTAGGTTTATTGGGCGGTAGTTTTCCGGGTTGCGTTTATCTAGTTTTTTAAAAATTGTAGTAACTATTGCGCCTAACCAATCGGATGGCAGGCAGACAGTGGAAAACTTGGTGAAAATAATCGATAGAGGAGGAGATAAGGCCGATGCACAATTTTTCAAAGTGAGATCCGTTATGCCGCCGCAGCCTGTAGAAGAAGAAGTTTTGGAATTCAAAAGATGTTTCTCTACCGCTAGAGGAAAGAATTCGATCTCAGACAACTGATGCGCAATTCTATGTAAACAACCTGAGTTATTGCGTTATGTTTGTTACTGAGTTTAGTACATGGGACGAAAAATTAGTTTTGAACAAAGAGCTGTAATTGAGTTTTATTCTAAACTTGGGAAATCTTTCACCGAAACGCACCAAACGCTTCAAAATGCATATGGTAATGATTATCTTATACCCGTACCGCGTTTTGAGCGAAGGTTAATTCGAGTTTTGTACCACGCAAACTGACGGATGACCAAAATTTCATCGAATAGTGCATCGCAAACACATCATTAAAACAAAGGACCCAAACTTCTTGAAAACGATTGTGTCTGGGGACGGGACATGGTTTTTTCACTATGAATTCGAATCAAAACCGCAAAGTGCTGAATGGAGAGCGTTGGATGAATGAAAACCTGAAAAAAACACTTGGAGAAGTCAGGCGTTAATGATACGCTGATTTATTTTTACGATTGTGAAGAAATTACCCACAAAAAATTAGTTCCACGCGGCCAGTGACTAGAGGCTTTCATTTGGGCGTTATGAAGCAATTGCTGGCTCGAATTCGAGTGAGGTCATTGAAAGTACAGTGACCATTCCAAAAAAGAAGATAGAACAGTAGTTTGATAACCTGTTAGCTCGTGCAAATTTGTGTATCAATGCAGAAGGCAATTTCTGTTTAATAAAAAACAATTTGTATCACAATTATTACTGGTTGTTTCTATTTTCAAGAAGGTCGGTTACTTTTGGAATGGTGGGTGTATCTGAGCAATTTACATACTTCTGCATTATCAATCAAATAGTTATGTTCTTCAACATACTGCAGTATTTGGAAATTTCTCAATGAATGGAATAAGAGTTTCGCTTTTTAGATAAGCAGTTGAACATTGTGAAGAATATATTTTTTGTAAAATTTGAGCTTTCTCCGGTTTCAAAATATAAATATATACAGGAAGTCCTTTCCAACGATTTTTATGCTGGTGGTACTATATATTGTTCTATTGTAGTTTCAATAATAATATCAGCATCATTATCAGCTGTTTTATCCAAGAATCATAAATTTTCAATATCTTCAAGTGCATGAGTCAAAAAATGGATGACCCGATGATGCATACTGGTCACATATTCACATATATGTTATAAGTTTGAAAAAGCGATGATTCGGGAACGGTGTTAAGAAGGAAAAATTATTCATATCATTTTGGCAGAGAATTTTACCTTCTACAAAATTTTCTCGTTCATTTTTCCAGTAGTGTCAGAGATAAACGCAAAAAATATAAAATTTGTGACGTTCGGACAAAAAACAATGCACAAGGAGGATCGATGGAGACGTTTGACATAGTATTTTTTTTGACGTATTCTAGATCTGTACAAAAAATCAGCTTGTTGGGGGCTAATGTAGAGGCAGCACATGTTTTACGTCTATTCTGTCATGACTAGTTAAGCAAATCTGGATTCGTTAATCAAAATTCAGAATTTACCAAATATGAATGGAACACGACACATTAACGTGTGTAACAGAGAATATTCCCCGAAACCGAAACATTTTCTACAGCCATTTCGAAAAATAATTTAGTCATTTTATCTACTTTTTCATGGTAACGAATGTAACTGTTGAAAGTTATTTAGTTTTGTACTATGAAGGAATATTTCCATATGCCATTCACATATTGAAACAAGTTCGCTCGTTGACAATTTTTGTCTTAACCTAATAGAAAATACATTTAAAATTGATTGCTTATTACATTAACTTAACATTAACAATTTTAAAATTAAAATTTAATAACTAATTAGTTCGATAATTTGATTGAGATGGTCCATGTATTATATTTTTATTGGTGTATATAATAGAAGAAACTCCTTCTGGATTGCACGTTGAAATTATTTGCGAGAGATAATACTACCAATCTAGAAACTTATCCATCATTGACAACTATTCATTCTATAATATTGAGCTCTTTCAAAGAATTATCTTCTGATATGAGTATCCTAGTCTTTCGATTTTCAAATGAGACACTCTGTATTTTTTCTTATTTTAATTGTTTATCTCATCCTACGACTTTTTGACATATTTTTTAAAGGAAAACAGATCACTTTCTTTTTTTTGCAATTTTCATATTTCGTTTTAGACGGCCATGAACAGTGACAATTGGCTTAGCTCAACATCTCGTATCACAAAAATACAAAGTTATAACGGAAATTTAATTGCTCATTTTTTACGGAGTGTCAAAGTTAATAACAAAAGAGCGAACAGCAGAAACGAAATAATTATAATAACTGTTCAAAATTATCACCATTCTCACACAAGATTGATGGTTCCCCACACAACATTATTTAACTGTTGGGCTGTAATGCCTGCAATAGCCTTTAATAAACGGTCCTCCAATTCTTGTTGGATTCTAACAGGTGTTTGGTATGAAAAAGGATAAAAAATACTGCTTCTGTAATAACGGGTGGCCAGATATGGTTGCCTCAAAAGAAAACCTACCTTTTGAGGAAAAACTGAAATTTGAAACTTTGACAGATACATTCTTGTATTTCCTGATAGGAGATGTTGAGCTAAGCCAATTGTCACTGTTCATGGCCTCCTAGAACCAAAGATGAAAATTGCAAACAGAAAATATTGTGTTTTGTTTTCCTTTCAAAAATATGTCAAAAGGTCTTAGGATAAGATGATCAATTAAAATAAGCAGAAAAATACAGGGTGTCCCATTTGAAAATCGAAAATTGGTATCGTTACCGGCATAACCGGAAACGAAATGTCAAACATATTAATCTTATCAAATTCAAAATGTTGTCTTCTATCTGATTCCCAAATTTCATCAAAATGTTCCGAATAGAAGGAAAGTTCCAGGGGTGGCCCTAGTTTACACAACCGGTATATCATACTTCTATAAGCCACTATTTTTAGATGATATAGAAGAATTATGAATGCTTATATCTGTAAGCGATGGTTCATGGGAAATAGCAAAAACCATATTTGTTGTTAATTTCGGTTAGAGTTGAATCTCAAAAGATAATGGAATTCTCAATTTCCATCTTCAAAACGAACATTATATTCGGATGAGTTGAATTTGAGAAGATATTAAAGAAATCTAATTGTCTATTTGTACCTGTGAAACAACAGATTATTCATACACATATCTTAAACAGTAAATACAGTTTCGCATGCGGATGATTTTGAATTTTTTACTCGATGTTATCCATAAGGCTAGTAGGGGACTGAGCCGATTACACATTATTAAACTGTTATTACTAATGTAAATTTCGTCATTGAAGTTAACGTGAAATTTTGGATACTGAACTGTAACGTATGAAAGAACTGATCTGATGTGAAATTTTTTACTATGGGGTGACTAAAAGTTTGACGTTAGAGATTGAAAAATCTTCAATAGCGACCGGTTAAAAACGTATACTTTCAATTTTCCCATACGTTACTACCCCAACAGCTTAAGTCTCTTGTTGAACATTCATATAATTTCAGTCCCTTACGATTCATTGAAATTGATCAACCAAGCTCTGTGTAATGTGAGGTCCATTATATAATCAGAACTTATGCATCTTTTAGAAGTATGTCATACCTAAACTATTTAATCTTCAATGATGAAATTCACAACAACGATTTGATAATGAGTGATTCTTTCAGTCCTTTACTAGCCGAAATTTTCATGGATAACATTGAGAAAATAATTCATAATCACCTGATGTCGAAATGTAGTTATACCTCTTGTTCATTTTGCCGAAAGTTACATCAAAAAACAAAAAGAGATTATTATTAGCATAATTCGTATGATTCGTATGATTCGTAGGGGATTAACTGGCGGCTGAAATCCAACTATCGGTCTCCTAAGAAAATTCAATCCAGCAGAAGACCGCTACATTCTCCTCAAGAGAACATACAGTAACATGTAAGTCGTTCGCTGACAAATTGGAAGTACTGAAGAAAGCAACGCTCCAATTTGGAAATCATCAGAAGGCCGAATGGCGTAGGAGTATAGGACACCGTTTGTTAAAAACCGCATCACAAAAAACTCTAATATTAGGATGGACGAGAGACCTGCCACATAGGTGCGAAGAAGCGTATTTTACGATGAAAGCAGAATCAGCAAATTTTCTGATGATCGTTCTATGCCCACTTCTCGAACATCAAAAGATGAAAGTTTTTAGTTCGATGACACTCGTCCATATCGAGCTATCATTAGCATGGAAGACCATCTATATTGATTTTTTATGAACTAATATCATAATATACCTAATGACAAATTGAAGCCTCTCATCCGTATAAGACAAGGACAATCACTTTCCAAATCTTCTCAATGCTTTGGTCGCCTATTTAAACCATCGAGACGAAATTGTGACTCACCAAAATGTACCACCCTGATTCAATCCATCATTCAATTCGAAGTTTTTTCAGCAAAATTCAATTGCGCAACTCTACATCTGCTACTATCTTTAACATAGTAGAATATTTTATGTTCCGCAAACTCGCAGAAAACAAATAATTTTTCTTTCATCATAACCTAGTCTTCTGGTAATCAATCTTGTTTCGTGAATGTCGTTGCTCCATTTACTAAGCTGAACGAATGCTATTGCCAACATTTTTTGCTAATTCCCGTTGGCCTTCTACCGAATTGTAAGTTTTCAATACAAGTAAATAATGCTTAATTGGAAATTCTTCAATATGCCGCTAAAAATTTAACAGATACCAAATATGATAGACAACAACTGTCGAAATATTGGTTAGCAAGCCTGATTTATAGTTGAACATTTCGTAAGAAGAACCCCTATAGTAAGCAGAACAATATGAACTAAAATATCAGTAATTGTTCTAGCAGCAGAAAAATTAAATAATAATACTCATAACATTATCTTCCACATCAAAATTTAACTTCAAATTCGTGAACCAGAAATTTTTTTATCACCTTACGGAGTTTTCTTGATATAATTGAGGCATAATCCTCCCATGCATCAATTTCATAGAACATAAAGCACATATACTCTTATTTTCACGCGAAATAAAAAAGACATAATTGGTTTCCTCAACAACTTTTCATTAGTCCCTTGACCATAACAAATCACAGGCCTTCTATATCAGTGTTTAAAAAGGAGAAAGAATGAGTCCAACGTGCATTACCATAACCAAGCAACAGTGAAATATCTACATTGTTTTGTAGATTGGAATCTCTGTCTTTGGTTAATTAGATGGGTAATTGTTATCTACAAACCTCTATTTGCTCTATCAGCGAGTATTCGAGTATGTAGGAAATTTAGAAACAGTAAATATATGGCAACTGTAATCTTGTATCTGGTATAGGCAAAATCGAACGACGCATTCATGGATTTCGTTCAGGCAGAAAGGAAACTGGAAGCATAGAGATTATTATATTTGTTATCCAAATCGAATTATCTTAAATTTTCAATTTGATTTTAAATCAATACAAAGGTGATGGATTCGTAGAAGTTCAGTAAATATGGTTTTCTAATATCTTGTTTTCAAAATTTTTCTGAGCATACAAATTTCGAAATCACATAAATGCAAAGGACTATCTAACTGAACTAACATCCCTTTCGTTTCGAGATAAACGAAGTATCGGTTCATTTCTACAACACAATAATGAGTTTATAAGCAGTAAATATTCCTTATAAATGGTGACGGAAAAACTAATCCTATGGCTGGCGGTTTGCTTCAAAGAGGCCACGACCGTAACCGACAAAAATACTGAATGATAAAATTAAAGAAATTAATCAATTAACTTGATGATGTTACAAACTAATGAAATCACAGTGTCAGGGATCAGTATTTCTCACTATACTACTAGCCGTATTCAGTGTCGCATCTTCCGCACTGTAAATAAAACGATTAAGACTGGCGACCTGAACTTGAGCTTTTCGGGTGCATGAAAATCGAAGAAAGAAGATGGGGTTAAGGACAGTTAAGGGTGTGCTCTGGAAGCTGGATTTAGTCGATCGATTGTAGGCTTTTTTTACTGAATCAGGAACCCCAACAGAAAAATTCCAATTACAGGGGTTCTCTACAAAAACAATTTAAGATATTTATAAATAAAGTTCGACAGATATTCTATCAATATTGCCTAACTAATGAAAAACAGAAGGAACCATTTTCAATTCAAATGATACAAGAAGAAAAATCCAATTTATATAGAAAGAAAGTTGTTGATTGTAGCTTAATTTCATGAATTATAATGATTTGCTAGATATAAAATCAATTTTTCTTGAAATAAACCAAGCTCATCTTAAACAAATCGAAATTCTTCAAGTGGTAATTACAGAAACGCATTAATCTTAAAACGATAGAGTTGTAGTATAGAGCAGATCAGGCTTTAGGTACGTAAAATAGGGTGTTATGACGATAATGATATTGAGGAACTTTAAAAGTGAGGAAATCAATCAAAGGGTAGATATATTAATTATTCAAAACGCCATCAGATAGAGCATGTCTACCCTCCAAGCTCAAGACACGATATCGGCACAAGCTGATTTTATAATCACTTTGCAGCAAATTGCGATTAAGTCTGTAATTTAAACTTTTGAAAAACTTTCTCTATTCTCTCAATTCTCCCAATATCAACGTGGTAAAAGGGTGACCAGATAGATGTAGCATACTCCTAATTTGACCTGACTAGGGCAAAGTATAGTGTTTTCAATGACTGAATATTCTTAAAGTTCTTAGTAATTCTAAGTATGAAACGAAATATTTCAGAAGCTCTCGATACCATGCATTCCACATGAAGTGCATATGAAAGTTTAACATCTAAGACAATACCCAAGTCCTTAACCTGTTCAACCCTAGTCATATCCTGATTATTGAGATAAAGAGGTATGTATGATGTTGATGTTTTTTGTGAAGGTTATGTGCTGACATTTATCGACATTTAGTTCAAAATACCGGGACAAAGAAAAGAGATCATTTTGGAACAACTGTGTATCAACATGAGATCCAAATCATTTGTAAATTTTCAAATCATCAGCAAAGAGTTCATGTGAAGTATTAGGAAAGCACTCAGAAATGTCATTGATATAGATGGCGAAAAGAAAGGGGCGAAGGTGAGAACCTTGAAGTACCCCGTATGTTACAAGGTTCATTTTTGAAGAGGCCTCATTTATCACTACAAACTGTGACATATTCATCAAATATGATTGCAACCATCTAGTCATTGATTCAGCTATACTTAAGTCTGAGAGAATAGTTGATAAAATAGTAGGTGCACCTTGTCGAATACCTTAGCCATGTCCGTATAAACCGCGTCCATCTGAACAGCATCATCAAGACTTTGGGACAAGAAATTGATATATGAGGTTAAATTCGTGAGAACTCATTTCCTTTTAAAGAAACCATGCTGATACTTTGTGATTCTAAGAACTGTATAGATGAAAGAGTCGATCAGTTATAATCGACTCAAATATTTTACCAAAGTGACTTAGAATGGACTTAGAATGTTAATTAGATTTTTCTTACCATTCTTGAAAATAGGTACAATTTTGGCCAGCTTCCATCTATCCGGAAACACTCCCAACCGAAGAGACTTACTGAATATTATTTGAAGTGACGTCGATAAAAATGAGCAACATGATTTGATGAATATTGGGGGAATCGTATCAGGACCAGGTCCTTTAGTAATATTCAGTTCAGCTATTTTATTTTCAATATCAATTTTTGTTAAATGATTGATTGAGATATATGATGATGCATTATATTTCTTTTCATAAATAACCGGCTTCTGTGGATCTTTGAAGACTCCAGCAAAAAAATCACCAAAAGTATTTGAAATAGCAACACTGTCACCATTAACATTGTCATTAAGATTCATTATAGGTCGAATTAGCTCATTTTTTCAAAATTCAGATACGTAAGACCAAAACATTTTTGGACTTTTCACGATGTTCTCCTCAACTGATGAGAGATGTTTTCCATAGTCCCTGTGGATCGAAGCTTGCTCTGCCTACGCAGCTCTACAAACATCTCATAATCGAAATTATTTCTGAATCTTTTGAACTTATTATGATATCGTGCCTTATCTTCAATCAAGCGAATAGTGTCTCTTGAATACCAGGGCGGATAGTTTCTATAGTTAGTAACACTAATTGGAACATGCTTTTCAATAATCTTGTTGAAAACTGAATAAAACTCTTCCACGCATTCATTCACAACATTACTCATCAAAACTGAATTCCAGTCAATTTATTTTTTATAGACTTTCCACCCCAATACTACAGTACATCTCTAACGTGGTATGATGCAAGTCTTCTTTGACAAATGGTAAAGGACTTCTCAATACATTAATTTCACAAGAATTTGCAACTACAAGGTCATGAGTTTTTTCGTTGTTGTTCACAATTCCGTTGAACTGGGCCAACGAGTTATGAGCACATAAGTCACTAAAAGCCGTATATAGTTCGGACTGAATGGAGTTATTCACAAAACTATTCAGGTTCTTATTGAAAGTCCACGTGAAGGAGGTCAGATTGAAGTCACCACATATAATTTTAATGTCATTGCTATAAGATTCAATCAAAGCAGTTATGTGGTCAAAATAAAATAACTAATTATCTTCACCTGTGTCCGGTGGAAAATAGCAAACACCGAAAAGAAGATTTCTGTTACCCGAAATTCGAACCCTCAACCACACATCCTCCACACATGGAGAATTCGGCCTCCCTGAGAGGACCTCAGCATCAAGCTTTCTGAATATTCCTACTAGAACACCTCCACCCTCCTCTTTAGCACTATTAGCGTCACATCTATCTTTCCGAAAAATCGGGTACTCCTTGTCGCACATCAGTTCACAATCTTTTATAGTAGGTTTCAACCACCATTCAGATACACGAATAAGACAAAGCTACAATTTGAAGTTGATTTATAGAATTTCGCTGTTTTAGTACGGAGACCTCTACAATTTTGATAGTAAACAGATAAGTTCTAGTCCGTAAGGGCCATTATACACATAAAACAGATCGTTCATCCGGAAAACTAGTCTAAGCTGGCAATTTAGCCAGGATACCCTCTGAGGTAACATGAATTATTTTAGATTTAATATCACTAACCTTTCTTATCAAGATATTCCTTTCTTTCGTACAACAAAACTTAAAATTTTTTGTTTTGCAATATTCTTTTGCTGTATCAAAAAGCCGCCTTTTGTATGATGTAAAGCTCTCATTAACAGAAATTTTTCGATTGTCGTTCCCTCTGCCTTCAATTCCTTCCTTGAACGCGCTGAAAAATTCATTTTTCATGAATTTATTTTCGAAGCCAACCACAATAGGTCGCGGTTTAACATTTCTTGAAGGAAAGTGAACCCTGTAGCAGTTGTCAACGGCATTTTCAACCAATGCTGGATATTTCAATTTCCTGGATATTTCTTTCACTATTTCGATATTATTCTCGTTTCGTTTTTCAGGTATTCTTTTCAACCTCATTCATTTTCATTCGCTACTGGAGAGAGTTTATTTCATTCCTCATTTTGAGCTTTTCATTTTTTAGGGTGTGTATATGGATATTATTTTCATTGATTTGTTTATCAAACAACTCAACACTTTCTAACTTTTTCTCAAGATGTTGAATTGTATCTTTGCAACCTTTAGACCGTCTTTACAGTTTGTGGGTCTAAATTGAAATTGAAGAGTTATGCAAAGATGAGAGAACAGAAATAGCAGATTGAACTTTACAATTCAACAGTACATTGCTAGAATATTGTTTCATATTTTGATGGATGCTTTTTCATTTTATAATTTCTTACTTTGACCATTTTGAACAACAATAGAGATGAGATGTACAGACCCGTTTGAGGAAAATACGATTCACAGAATTTTGATGGTGAAAGACAAATACCCTAGATTAAATGGATGATATCATTGTCGACGCCGAAAATTATATCTAAGAGGGGCCAAGGCGAGAGGAGTCACTTCCACAAATAAAGTCATATTACTATCCTTGTTTCGGCTAAAAGGAGAATAGAAGCATTGGAAATTAGATCATGATTCAATTTAATAGGACACTTAATGTTCACAAGAATATTTTAAACAAAAAATACAAAAATATTCACTGAATATTGGGGGAGATTTTCTTAGGATTTATCCCCAAGGATTTATTTTATGTCTATAAAATTTTGGAGAAATATAAACTCACATTTTCATCACGATTGTTTACGAACGGAATAAATCAAAATTTGTTTAACGTTCCCTTTCAGCAGCAAATGCAGCCGTTTATTCATCAAAACACGAGCTTCCACTGAAAGGAATGGAAGATAATAGGAAAATAAATAAATTATACTAATTGTTTACTGATATGATGATATGGAATTTTTATTTATAATGTAATGCTTCCTACAATTCGAACATAATTTTATTATTTTCACAGCGTGAATAAGATGATAATTTTTATACAAAAAATTATGTGTGGCAATCCATTTTATAGTTTTCGAAGTTGCACCCGTATTGCTGACAGCCTGTGTAACAAATTGTATTGAAAATGTCGAAGAAGTTTCTGTTTCTGAATGTGATATCATAACCGCACCCAGTTGTTCGGAAGCTCCGCTTTCAGGGAACCAGATTATTTCAACCAAACCACTGGCATTAGGGTTTCATGAAGTCAAGCAGCTAGAAATTTTTCTGTAAAGCTTGACTTGACTTGAAATTCAAGCTTCTGGAAAATCGAAGGTTAGACTAGACTTAATTTCGCCACCCTAAAACTTGACTTGACATCAAGCTCTGTCTAACTGCTTAAAAGCTCGGTACGTTAAGTTTACTTGCTACTCTCTTGTTGCCGTACCCGTACAAGTGCAACAGAAGTAGATAGCATCTCTAGTCTGGAATTTTTTAATTAGTTGCGACACACTAGGATTTCAAAACTTAATGCGTTCGATCTAGTCAATTCGTTTCGCAGCGCAACCACTAGATAGAATATGGTTAATTTGAAGGAAAAAGGGAAGAAATCAACCAGTAGTAATTTCATAAATGTGAAAAATTTCTTTATTCAACAACAACACTCAACAAAATATTGATGTCGCCTACAACCTACAATAGATTTCTATATAATATAGGATAGATTCAAATGAAATGATTCTTTCAGAGGTTTTTGGTATCATTCGCTATAAACTCAATATTACTTATAAAAATACATAGAAAACTGAGAGAAATGTATGTACTATCCTCACCTCGCAGCCTGAAGTATAATAATCTATCGAATAAGGTTTCCTACTTTCGGCGATATTCAACAGAACCCTTCCAGAGAATTATAGAATCACCGAGAATCGGGTTGAACGGTGATTTCCCGAAAAACGAGAATCGGGGAAGTCCAGGGATTTCCGCTAAACTTGTATATAAACAAAATATATATGAAAAGGATAAATATGCATAAATATATAAAAAAATCTTGGTTTAAAAACAGCGAACTATTAACTGCGATTTTTCGGATTCTGGGAATCGCTTGAGTGTCCATCTTTCAGAGGAGATGTAAGTCCGTCGGTCCTGTTTAACAGATATGTGCTGGACATTAAAGATCCCTTCCCTCGACTCGAGAGGGTTCGGCAAAATTCTCAGGTTAGTGAGGTGACAGAATTCCCCGGCGTATTATTAGCCGAGAGGCAGAAATGAACTATCTCAGGAAGTAGTTATTTAGTTTATTCGGTATTTCTTTACTTTCACAAAAGTTTATTGTTTGGCTGAGTTTTATTTGAAAATATATATTTTACTTTCACTCTCTTTCTTGTTTCGTATTTGTAATTCATTCAAGAATTTTAGGAATTGTTTTCAGATGCTCACATTGAATTTCATTCGAATATTTCCCGATCAAATATTCAACATTACTTAAACCTTTATTATCGCTGTTATTAAATATAAGAGGAAGTTCAATGTTTTATTGCGATTGTGTTCTAATTGTAGCTTTCAAGTCTTGCGATTTAAGAAACTTGAATTTTCAAGCTTTTGTGAATTCTGAAAACGAAAGATTGACTTGATCAAGTTGAGTCAAGTAGCTTGATTTTCAAGTCAAGCCATGAATAATTAGCATAGATATGGCCAATTTCTATCGCCCTGACTGAGGGAAAATAGGCAAGCCAATGGAATTTGGCGATTTCTTTATTTCAGTTCAGACGAATTGAATTTTTGAAACTAAGAGTTTTCGAGTTATTCATTATATTTTATTCACGTATCACTGACAACATCAGAGAATTTGACTTTTGGTCTATGCTAATAATAACAAGATAAGTTCACAGGTTTTATTATCTAGATTAATGTTCCAATCATCACCTTCCTTCAAGTTAATGTAATTCCTCACCCTTTTTGAGTTAATTCTGCCTAGTATTTCTTTATTATAAATAGAAGTTTAGTAATACAATTTTTATTGCCGAAAATGGCGAAAGTAGTACGAAACTGATCCAACCGATTAAATATTATGAAATCAATGAAGAGTGATAGTCAAAACAGAGTAATTGTCCTACAACCTGCTCATCTGCTTTGAGCTTTTAACATACATTTTCAATCAAATTGGCAGCGTACCTACATTTTAAATATTTGCTTTAAAATTTCTGTATTTAGATTCATTCACGCTATATGCAAGATGAAGGAACAAACTATTACCTAGTGATTATCGTCTTATCATACTGACTTCCGAAATATCTAAGGTTTGTGAGCGAATAGTTGTGGACAAGTTCTACAAGCTCCCTACTACTCACAACCTCATCTCCACAAATCAACACGGATTTGTGTCTCGCTGATATGATATTCGACCTTATTCCCTTGGGCTATCTACTCCTCAAAGTAGAGCATTCAGTCTCATAGATAGAGGCTTTTCTTTTCGACAGGCGTTACTCTGACCCAATAGGATTATTAAATTCATATTCCTGCTACTAGTGGTGTGCCGCAGCGTTTGGTGTTAGACCTCTGTGTCTTTCATTTTATACACAGTAGATGTTCCATATATCTGTCTATTTGTTCGCAGTTTGCTGTTTATACTAAAATTTATAACTATTCTTCATTCACTATTCAATCATATCCTGAATGATCTTGATGTTAAAGCCTCTCAATCTTGAATATGCAGGTAGGAATAATCTTCTAGTGCGATATTAACTGGGTGGAAAGGCAGCAGAAGGCGAAATTTAGAGCGACTATTACTGATGATTTAACCTGGTCTGACTATCTTGATTGTGAGCATGCTAAGAGGTTCGAAATGTAGTTCTAACTTCAGAAATTCTTTCAAGGGCTGTACTATCCACCCATGTGAACTTTATAGCACCTATATATGTCCCATTATGCAGTTTGCTGATACAGTCTGGTCACCCATTCTCCGTATGTTATGGAATCTTTAGAAACTCTACAAATAAGAATCACCAGAATTCCCTTTGGTCAGTCCAGACCTTAAAACGCGGACGGCCTTTATATTACTGGGCTCACTATTTTTGAAACTAGACGGCTGAGAGGTTATTTAATAACGTCCTATTGCGTACTCCATGGATTTTTCAGTACTGATCTCTGCATGTACATCGTCTTAACCTGTCCAAAGAAAACTTCAAGCTAACCAAGAGCCGGCATTTTTTCCTTATAGAATGATCTCAGCTAGAAAAGATCTTCCCATGAAAGCGGTCATCGCCAAAACACTAAAAGACCTCAAGAACTATAATGGCAATTTTGTTTTGACGACGCAGCCTTGTTTCGGATATCCAACCCCCTGTCTCGAATTTATTATCATTTTGTTTTTTCCAATACTAATTTCTTTTTCCATAACAAGCACTCATGAACAGAGT
This sequence comes from Cryptolaemus montrouzieri, assembly GCA_013387265.2. Taxonomy (NCBI): domain Eukaryota; kingdom Metazoa; phylum Arthropoda; class Insecta; order Coleoptera; family Coccinellidae; genus Cryptolaemus; species Cryptolaemus montrouzieri. Next base: position 111,319,503 of record JABFTP020000185.1, read on the forward strand.
ATTAGCTTCAGTTGAGTCAAACTGAAGCTAATACTCTAATCAAGTTATTTTATGTAGTTTCACAATTTTTTTTTCATATGAATATTCTGTTCAGTTCATTTCATATAAATTACCTAGTACATTACCTGGATCTAGCCATTGATCTCAAAGATATGTATTCCCTCGACAGGGCCATTTTTGTCCCAATTGTTATATCTGCTAATGGGTTGATCGACCAATATCTTCCTGATGCCCTAGACCAGCTGGGAATTAAAGGGAAACACAGCGTCCTTGAGAAAGCACAAAAGGTTGTTATTCTGGCAACTTGTGCAACCGTTCGGAGAATACTGGCAAATGAGTAAGTGGTTGATCATTTCGATCCCGACTTACTATAAGAAACCTACCGCAGCTGCGTGAGAAAAAATGACCTGGAAAAAAGCATAAGAAAACAATGGAAAATGGAATCAGTCCAAACACTTCCAATGATAATGTCCACAACTGGAATTATACTTACAAACGAACATCAAGAAACTAGGTCTGAACGAACATCTGTACAAACCCATGCAGAAAGCGGTAATGTTGGCGAATGGTAGAACCGTCACGAAGTATATGAGTAGCACAACAACGCGTCAACACCGGACTACGCCACCAAGACCTGATAACCTGGAAAGGGTCACATCAAAGCTGAATCCTTTTGATCTCGAAGATATTTGGGATCAGTGAATGTTCCTCTTAGAAGGAGTGCGAAAAACCTAAGGGTGAATTCGACAATAAGAAGATAAAGGAGGAATATAAAGAAACAATGCGTTACCATCTCTAGATGCATGCGAGCAAAATATCAATTAATCATTCAATTTGTGATCAAGTCGCAACCCCCATTCTACACGAAAGCTTAATGTAAACACAATAGCCACCCAGAGGAGATCTATTGAGAACAATAATAAGATATCCATCCAAGACCAGGAAGATATCTTGAGAAGAAAAAAAACAGCATTAAACCCAAATGGCGAAGATCAGAAAGATGAAAATTATGAAGAGAAAATAGCTACCAATAGAGGTCCTAACAAAAATCGATCCCATTACATTGAAAATATAGTGGAAGTTGCACAAAAAGAAATAGATCAAGGTTTGTCATTGGACAGAATCAGAGGAAACATCTTAGGAGATCTAAGAGAGAAAGACAAAAATATGAAGATCAGCAGGCCTCCTTTAAAGAAGGTTAACAATAATGCTGAAGCAAGAGAAGTAATCAACATTGCAAATGGAGCAATGAACGAAATAATAGAAAAATATTTGGAAAAAATATATAAATACATCAAATTTGAATAATCTCACGTATGCAACCGCCGTCACTACACAAAATATACTCATACTTAATTCTAGAACTAAGAAAGGTTAATTTATTGAAAGAGACTCGCCATTTAAGAAGTTTCAAAATGAAAAACCTAGAGATAGCACTCTAAACTAAGTATCACATAAAAAAACAAGAGACCCTTGCTAAAACATCAGAAGAACTAAAACATCGAATAGCACCGAAAGCATACAAAATAAAAAGATATACAGAAAGGAGTAACCAAAATCAATATAATAACCAATTTGCAGAAAATGCCAGTGAATTTTACAATAATGTTCTCCGTAGGAAGTATCTTATGAAAGATATCCCTATTGAAAAGATGACAAATAATACTTGAGAGATATATGAGAAAATATATTAGTCTTTGAAAAAGAGCAGATTATTTCAATAAAGATGATGTAAACCGAACGGCATGGGATGGAATAACAACAACAAAACTTGAAGCAGCACTGTACCAGGGGTGTTAGTTGAAATTTGCCGTTGTCGATAAAGAAAACACTTAATTTCCACAGGAATCTCAAAAAGTATTGACCATGGGATTTTACACATTTTGTCTCAGGCAAATTATAGATATCATCCCAAAAAAAACTTTTCTCTTTCCAGGCAAACAATTCAACGAGCCATTTTTCCTTCAAAATTAGCGAAGCACTGCTCTGAAAGGGAGTGTCCCATTGATGCGAAAAGGTGATAGTCGGACGGAACGAGGTCTGGAGAGTACGGCGGGTGCGATAATATTTCCCAATTAAATGTTTTTGATGTTTCTCTCACCAGTTTAGCAGTATGAGAGGGCGCGTTGTCATGTTCCAAGATAACTTTCCCATGTCTTCGGGACCATTCCAAAGACATGGCAAACAACATCACACTGGTCCCACCAAACACTGAGCACTGTCTTACGGCCAAAGCTATTTGGCCTTGCAGTCGATGGGCCAGCTTCACCTGGTGAAAGCCATGATTTTTTTCGCTTCGGGTTCTCAAAATAAATCCACTTTTCGTCGCCCGTGACAATTCGATGCAGCTAAGATTTCCTTTTGAATCGTTGAAGCAGCATTTCACATACGGTTTACCATTTGTCGTTCAGCTGGTGCAGCACCCATTTTCCATACTTCTGGATCTCATGGATTTTGAACGTTGGCAAATTTGTCCTCGTGTTTCTGTCAATTTTTGTTGCGATTGGGTTGGATCAACATCCAATATCGCCTGCAATTTCTCGTCTTCGAACTTTTTCGCTGCATCAGAATGTTCATTGTCTGTCAAATCGAAATCTCCACTTTCAAATTAACGAAACCATGTGTCACATGTTCTAATCACTGGAGCATGTTTAACATAAGTTTCTACAAGTAACCGGTCAGCTTCAGCTCCTTTTTTCTTTTGATGAAATGAGAAAAGCAATGAATGCCGCAAAGGCAGATTCATTTGGAACGAAACTCGACATATTCACTGAGGTAAACAAATATGACGCTATTATTCTAGTGGAATGTGACTTTCGTATTTTTGAAAGTTAATGTCAATAGAAAAAATGACATGCATGATGAATCGTAGAAATTTATACATATTGCTAACGACATCTGGTTAAACAGGCAAACTTCAACTAACACCTCTGGTACAACTCTGCAAACTGAACAGCACCAGGAAAAATGGCATACCTAACGTCTTGTAGAAAAAATTAGAGGCTACATATGAGTATTTAATGAAAGTCAATAACAATTGATGAAGGAAGATGGCAGTATACCCAATTAGCTTGAAGAAAGGATCACCTGCCCAAATACTGTGTACAGAATCCTGACCCATCTTCAAGAAAACATTTCATTCCCTAATGAACAAAAATAATGTGCTAAGAATTCTTCTGGCTGCAAGGATCACCTTCTAACAAGTAATTTAATACAAAAAGGTGTCAAAAATAAAAGAAAAAACTCCTTATTGCCAGGATAGAGTATCGAAAAGCCCCAATAATACAACCCAGAGCAGGCCTTTCGGAAACAATGAATATATATTTCATACCAAGAACAATGACTGCTTGGAGATCTGACAATTTGCAATGGACATATAAAAGCGATTTGGGCTTGTGAAGTGTGCGAAGATGAGTTTCATCAAGGAGAAATTACAAACTGAATGAAATGTACAAATATGTCTAGAAAAAAACGTCAATTCTTTGAAATGAAATGACGTATATAAATAACTTGGCATAGATAAAAATGAAGGGATCCAACACAAAATGATGAAAACCAATTTTACCGAACAGCGATGGACACTGGCAAATTAGGTTCACTTGAACAACGAACTAAAAAGCCTACTAGACATACATGGTGCACTACACCCTTGAGCCGATGTTGACCATCTAAAGGTACCTGAAAATGTAGGAGGATACGGTTAGTGATTTAAAAAAACAGCTATACTACAATACGTGATACTTAAAATGAATGATAAACACATTGGAATGGTTTACAGACAGAACGCGATGAAATAAGGAAGACAGAAACCCCAATAGAAGCCCAGCCACTAATCCAGATGAATCTGAAAGAAAGACAGAGAAAATGATGAAAGAAAAGTGAAAATTAAAAACGCAACAAGAAGAAATAAGAAAATGGCGTGAGAAAGTAATGCACGGACAAATAACAAAATAAGCCGACAAATATTTTATTAAACAACAGTGAAACATGGAAATGTCTAAGGCAGAGACAAAAGCTTTGATAACAGCTCGCCAAAAACAAGCCGTGGCAACAAACTGAACGACGGCTAAGATAATGAAAAACGCCATCGACCCAAGATGTAGACTTCACCGGGTTCATAGTGAAACATCCATTATATAGAATCAGGCTGCCCCGTCTTGGCCAAAAAAACTTACTTGTATCGCCACACCGCAATTGCTTGTCACTTTCACTGGAGCATTCGTTATAAATATGGCACAAAAGTGAGTCAGCAATGGAATGAACATGTCCTAGATCCGATAGTGGACACTCCAGAAACCACCATTATATAGGATACCAAGTCCAAACTGATAGAGCCATCTTTGCCAACTAACAAGACACAACTGTTAAAAACAAAAAATTAAAAACTTATGAGTAGAAGTAAAGCAATTATGGAACATGGAGACGGTATTGGTACCAATTGTCATCGTAGCAACGGTGCTAGTATCCAACGCTACTTATGAAGTCAGTAAGGCTATCCCTGAAAACCACAATATATACATAATGCAAAAGGCAATTTTTTTGGTACAGCACATATGCAGGAAACACCTTAGATATTTCTGGTGTTAGGTTAGGTTAGGTTAGTTTCCACATGGTACCATTGAATGAATTTCTATGTGATACCAGCGGAATGAAAAAATCATTGTTATTATATTCGAACAATATTAACCTCATTTCTTGGTATATATATTTCAGAATCAATAAAGATAAGAATTAATGATATGGCACTTACAAGCTTACGAATTATTTTCATTAGGCTCTGGTAAAATGTATATTGTATATTTATACAGCAAGAGTCCCAAACTTATTTGTTCAAGGAATTATATAATCTTTCAGGAAATCTCGTTAATGAGACCCTAATTTCTCGTCTGTGATGAATTTGTTGAGATAAAATAATGGTATAACCAGGTAATGACTCAGAACGAAATACTCAATTCTTCCATACATTTATCTTCTCTACATTTTTCTTTCTTTCGTTGGATATTCATGTGTTCTGTAAACGGGTAAAATTTGATCTAAAATAGGTAGACAATATTTCAGATCAATATTTTTTCTCGAGATCACGTTCAGAGATTTCATAATGATGAACCAGATAGTATAGCGACTTTACCTCTGATAGTACCCGTATTAGAGTACAAATAGTTTACAAAACACATGAATTTCCAAGAAAAGAAAGAAAAATGGAGAGCAGAAGTCAATTACTGGTTATACCATGGATAAATTCTGTGAAATATCAGGCAATATTTTTCATGAAATTTTACAAGATAGTCGATTTTATTTAGATCAATTATGTTTTGTTTGCAAATTCGTAACAGATTTCAATTTTCAGGTTGGAATGATTTGATAAAGTCGATAGATTATATTGAGAATTGATAGTTAATTACATTAAATCTAAGGTACCTTCCCAACCGGGTGGAACACATAGTAAGCCATTTGACTTGTCATGTGATACTCCATAGAATATTTCTTCTGAAATTTCTCCTTCTTTCAGCTTTATATATCATATGTATGATGAGACAAATATTTTCCACAATAAACTTTCGCGAGGAGTCTGTATATGTAAACTTGAGACAAGAAGAATAATTCAATGTTTATACGCGGCCATAATTAGAGATTTCCAATTGGATTGAAATATTTTCGAAGTGATACCATTTCTGGTTATACCGGAAGTGGGTCATCACTTTGTTATTTCAAACGGCAATCTACCTTTTTTATTATACATCTAGAATCGACATTTGAGCAAGGCATAAAATCCTCAAGTTGTTGGCACTTATCTGTCAAAACTTTTGAGAGATTTAATTATTTTTGTTATAAACTCGATTTTTGAGGAACATTTAAAAAAATTGAAGGTCGTAGATCTTTTGCACTACAGACACAGTTTTTGCTTGGGTGGATAGAAGAAGGATCAAGGAATTTTTTAAGCAGTATACACATGTCAAATGTTCATTGCGTTGTTATGTATGATTTGTTCAATTTGGCCTTTTTCAAACAGCAATAATTAAATTTTTTTAAATAGCTCGTGCCAATTTTTATATCGCCATCAGATGAAGCGTCAAATTTCAGATGGAAATGTATAAGCATGTACTATACACATCTCTTATAGTTCCGAAATAATTTGGGAATATATTGAATTTTGAAGATTTCGCAAGAACTAACAGAGAATGCTTTGAAATATTGGAATCAAGTAGCTGAACTGGCTACGCTCACCTGACAGGTGCCTCAAATTAATGTACTTGTCACTTCGTTCATTCGAATTAGATATTTCAACAAGAATTGTCGTTATTTCAGATTGAAAATGTCCAAAAAATACAACACATTTGGAATCAAACCACTGGTTATTCAAACGAAAATATATTTAATCTTTTATTACTTCATTTTAGAATGTCTGAAAGTAGTGGGTAGAAATGGCAAGCAATTCAATAACCAATTTCCAAATTTACCGTCTATGAGTAAAATAAAATTTCGAAGCATTAGAAGCAATTTTCTATAATTCGGATGAATAACAATTGTAGGATCTAAGCGAAAACCGATCATCGAAGATAATTACATTAATACGAATAAATGATAGTAAACATCATAGGAGAAAACTAATATACGATCTGAATAAATGTTCAATATGGGCCCCATTTTGCCGATACTCTTGACAGCTCGTATACGAATATGATGAGTTGCCCTCCTAGTTTCCTCAGGATCAATATTCCGACAAGCACTATGAATGCGCTCTATAATTCTTTTTTTCTTCTTACAGGAATAAGATACCCTTCACCCATGATTTGCCCCATAAAGAAAAATTAAGGGTCGTCCGGAGAACACGGAGGCCATAAATGTGGTCCTTGATTACCCCACCATCTATCCTCGAACATTTCTGTTAGCTGCCGATCTACAGCTCATGTTTTATGTGCTGGTGCACCATCCATTTGGTAATAGCAATCCCTCAGAATGTTAAGGGTTAATCCATCTGAAAAATTTGCTAATGTTCCTCTAAAAAATTTCCAGGTATCTTTGTCCATTAAGATTTTCCTCATAAATGTGATAAGCCAATAAATCATTCATTAAAATTGCAAAAACGTTCACGCTGAATTTATTTTGGAAATCAATAACCTCAATGAAATGTGGATTTTCTGCGGCCCAAAAATGTCGATTTCTCCTGTTCGTTATTCCACTTTCATAGAACTTGGCTTCATCAGACCATGAAATTTTTTGCAGAATTGTCTCATCTTCTTGAAGCCGAATTAATAAATTTTCACAGAAATTTAGCCGCTTGGGAAGGTCAGTTGGTTTCAATTTTTGTAGTCTGATAAAAGACTACGGGTGGATGTTATGTTTCTTAAGGATCCTTTGAATGGAAGTATAACTCAATCCAATATTCATTGATGCTGAGTTAATGGACGCATGTGGATTGGCACGAAATAGGCTAGCGTATTAATTTGATTGTCGTCGTCTTCGAGAATTGGTTTTCTTCTAGTTTCTATGTATTTTGTTCCTCCAAATCGCAGAAAGTTGCTACTAATCCTTCGAAATTTTGTTTTACTTATATGCGCCAAATTTGGAAATTCGTTTTTGAATTGCTTGCAAGTTCTATCCACCACTTTTTGACATTAGCCATGAATTAAAAAGAGATTATCCTCGTTTGAATAATAGCCATCTTATCATCAATCTGGTGTTTTTCAAAAATTTTCACTTTAAATTACCAACAATTCTTGTTGAAATATCAAATTCGAATGAACGAAGTGACAAGTACATTAATTTTTGGCACCTGTCAGGTGAGCGTAGCCAGTTCAGCTACTTGATTCAAATATTTCAAAGCATTCTCTGTTAGTTCTTGCAAAAACATCAAAATTCAATATATTCCCAAATTATTTCGGAACTATAAGGGATGGGTATAGTACATGGTGATACAATTCCATCTGAAATTTGACGCTTCATCTGATGGCGATATAAAAATTGAGTGATTGTTGTTTGAAAAAGGCCAAATTGAAAAAACCATACAGAACAACGCAATAAACATTTGACATGTGTAGACTGCTTAAAATATTCTTTGATCCTTCTTCTATCCACCCAATCAAAAATTGTATCTGTAGTGCAAAAGATCTACGAGCCTCAATTCTTTAAATGTTCCTCAAAAATCGATTGAAAAACAAAAATAATTAAATCTGACAAAAGTTTCGACAGTGCCAACAACTTGGGTATTTTATGCCTTTCTCAAATGTCGGTTCTAGATGTATAATAAAAAAGGTAGATTGCCATTTGAAGTAACAAAGTGATGACCCACTTCCGGTATAACCGGAAATGGTATCACTTCGAAAATATTTCACTTCAATTGGAAATCGCTAGTTATGGCCGCGTATAAAATTTCAGCTTGATATTGTAATTAGAACTCAAAAAGTTTTTAACGGACGGTCCCGGTGGATATCCCTGTATATATATATATATATATATATATATATATATATATATATATATATATATATATATATATATATACAGGGAATGGAATGATTATAATCAAAACATATCCTGAAATGATTATTCATTGGGAGAACGTTAAATGTTATGAAAATATATCAATCTACCAGAAAATGTCGAACATATTATCTTTTCATCATATATGTTATAAAATTCAAAATGTTGTGTTCTATCCGATTCCCAAATTTCATTAAAATATTCCAAATAGAAAAAGGTTACAGGGTGGCCCTAGTTTCAGTTACACCCGGTATAAATATATGTATATTTATATATATATATATATATATATATATATATATATATATATATATATATATATATATATATATATATATATATATATATATATATATATATATATATATATATATATATATATATATATATATATATATATATATATATATATATATATATATATATATATATATATATATATATATATATATATATATATATATATATATATATATATATATATATTTTTTGTCTCTCACCTTTATGGGATATCATAAATAGTTCCGGGCTAAAATAGCCAAAGAACCATCATCTAGCTTATGAACCAACAAGATCCGCTCTAACTACTTTTGTGCACAGCTGACTTTCTGGCGGAAGCTGCAGCCTCTTCGTATTATCAGCCAAAGGAGCCTCAACGAGACCGTTTACGGAGATTATAAGCGGTATTATTACCACTGATGTTAGGTTATAAATTTCTTTTATTTCAAAGTCCAAATTCTGATACTTATTAAGCTTCTCTGAGTAAGCTCTCTCTAGGTTGTCGTCTGCAGGTACAGTCACGTCAACCAAGGAGACAGAGTCCTATTCTTCCAGTCGAACACTACAATATCAGGTATGTTATTCATGGCCGGCCTATCATTAATCGTAGTGAAATCCCAATATAACTTATAGTTTTGATTTTCGAGTATACTCTTCGGTTCGTAGTTGTAATGTTCGACTCTTAGGCTCAGCAGATCGAGCTTTAGTGCAAGCTCCAGGTGACACATTTCTGCGACTTCATTGTATCTTCGAAGATACTCTGTGGGAGCAAGAATTGGAGGACAGCCAGATGTGACGTGCTGTATTGTTTCCAGGTATATATATATATATATATATATATATATATATATATATATATATATATATATATATATATATATATATATATATATATATATATATATATATATAATCTACCAGAATATATACATACTATAGCATCATCAGACAATGATATCAATGTACCAACGAGTAGTGTCAGAGGCTTTCTCCCGGAAAAATCCAGTGTACGGACCTTAGTCAAGTAACACTGAATGTTACTCATTAATAGTTTCCTTTGTGTGAAGTGGTGAACGATCGAATAGAATACTGCTCTGAATATAAATATGACAAAATTGTCAGTTAATTATATTACATTTATATAAACAAATGAATAAAATATGAAATGAGATTCTGAGCAGTATAAACTAAAGAGAAAACCTATGACTCTACCTCATTATTATTTTCGGAAAGAAACCTACGAAGAATATTACAAGATTTGATGACTGTTATCTTTTGTAACTGTTCAAACAAATTTTTCTTCAGACCCAAAATCTCAATACTTTTGTGAAGATTTCTAGGAATAACGCCTGTTGTAGAAATAATAATCGGTAGAATAAATATTTTCTTCATTTTCCACATTTTTTAATCTCGTCGCCAAGCATCATATATTTAGAAATTTTTCATTGTATTTATTTTTTATATTATGTGTGTCGGGTATAGCAATATCAATTATATATGTTATTTGATTCGGTTTATCAATAAGAACGATATCTGGTCTATTGTGTTTTACAGCTCTGTTGCACAGAATTGTTTTATCAAAATAAAGTTTATATTTGTCATTTTCACAAATAATCTCAGGTTCATATTTTTGAAATTTTTTTCTTTTGGGAATTAGGTCATGTTTAATTCCTAGATTGAAGTGAATAATATTAGCGACGGCATTATGTCTTTCTAAATAATCTGTTGAAGCAAGGACTGAGCAAGATGATAATATATGAAAAACTGTTTCTGAAGAACAGAAACATCTACGGCAAGAATCATCTATATTTTGTTTGATGATATGTTTTCTATAATTCCTTGTGAAAACAACCTGGTCCTGGATCGCAATTGCCAAGCCTTCTGTTTCAGCAAACAATTCTCCAGATACTAACCATTTATTCGATGCAATTTCATCAATATAATCATTTTTCAATTCTTTAGGGTGCTTTCCGTGTAATTCCTTCTGCATCCAACTCTCTCTTTTAGAATTATCATCAAATATATCAAAATCTACCTTTTGCATTGTCAAGTTCAGAGGTGTAAGATTATAATCTGAAGCAACAACAATATCATGTAATTTAGACGTTCTCTGTTTATCATGAAAATGGGAACGTAGATGAAAAATCTGTTTACTGTGAAGATTATTCAAATCAATTAATCCACGACCTCCAAGATGTCTAGGTAGTGTAACTCTCTGAACAGCTGACTTTGGGTGGTGCTTATGATATTTACAGAGCATTTTCCTCGTTTGACATTGTAATTCATTTAGATCAGTTTTAGACCATTTAATAATTCCAAAAGAAGATGTAAGAATAGGAACAGCATAGGAGTTGATAGCTCTGAAAAGGTTTTTACTAGTTAAATAACTCTTGATGATAATTCTTAGTCTTTTGTAATATGAACTTCTAATAATTTCTTTAGTGCTGCTATGGTTAATTGTCTTCTCTTGACAAAATCCAAGATATTTATATGTATCTCCTTGATGCATTGGCTCGATTTCGATATTGAAAATCTTTATATAATCAGAGGTGATCTTTCCTTTTCAATAGAAAGATTTTTACATTTTGGAAGCCCAAATTTCATATGAATATCATTGGAATAGTTGAAAGTAATCTCAAGTAGACTTTTAAATGAGATCTGGTTCCGGCATATAATTTAATATATATATATATATATATATATATATATATATATATATATATATATATATATATATATATATATATATATATAATGTCAATGTTTGAAGTTATTCTTCATTAATTTATTAGAGGTATTGTTGAATGTTTTTTGCTCTATGTTAGTTGTAGAGTATTTTTGACTATTTTTAGTGATGTTCAGATAAATTTGGCATTATTCTGTCATGGTACAAAGTTTTGCGGAGATTTCATTAATATATGAAATAATCGGCCTCATCGGACAACTTTTCCAAGCAAAAGATTTGATTTATTGATACTCGTAGAAATTTCATCAGTTTACAATCTGCCAATAATTAATGACCACCTTGATTTCCGTTTGTCCCCATTTCTCTCATCTGTTCCTTAGGTATAAATGATACTGAAATATTTTAATTTCAACTTGGCGTTTGCTTGATGTAGCTAGGAATTTTTCGGATTTGTTCCTTTATCATGCTATGAAACATTGCTTCTCGCCAAATTTATGATTCTAGGTCAACCTATAGGTTTTGATTTTTTTTATAAATCAATGTCTGTGTCCTACAATTCCGTTACCTTAGGAGTTAGATTTTCTTTCAACGTTGCAGAAGACTGACGATCCACGCGTGTTCCTAAGGAAAGATATTCTATGGGTAAACGTATAGAGGAAAATAGAGCGTTTCTATAAGAGTTTGGTTTTTTTGTGGTACGCTGTCCCAAACAAGTTCAATACAAAGATGAATTGATATGTAAGAGCGTTTCTCCTGGAACATAATGAAAAAGAATAATAATACATTTCACTCAATATGATTGACTGACCTTGTATCTTTACAAATTAACTCATCGCAGGCGACTCTAAAGATGCCTTTCATAGATAACTCAAGTTACCCCAATTTGTGTTTTCAATTTCACTAGACAAGAAAATGAATCCCAAGAACGAAGCGGTACCGAGAGACCAACCACGGATGATTTAATGTCGTGCATCAAGATATCGTATTTACTTATGAAATTTAATGACTCTACAAGCATGTTATTACTTCGATGATAGTAATCTTCGATTATAATATTATACTGCAAATTATATTCAACCAGAATTACATTAATTAATGAGCGAAGATGTAAGACTATAACTTATAATTTTCGTTTAGACTTGTGGAGGAGTTGGGTTATTTAAAGTTTATAGAGCAGGGGAGAATTTAATTGAAACACTCCCTTTCTGGAATCATAATATTGAACTTCAAGGATTTGCTTTGATTCTTTACTCGAAGTTGAGTTAGAACTTATATTAATTCATTTTCACTTCTCGAAAGCGTGAGTCGAAAATTTCAGTTTATATATACAGTCTGGAAAAATTATGGTAAGCTCCTAACAATAAGAAAGTCTCAGGTTTTATGAAAAATAAACATTTGAAATTTGCTTTTACTCTTCCATCTTGTGAAAGAATTAATTTTTTTGGTGTTGACTGCTACCGAAAATATAACGTCATCAACAAGTGACACTATATTGCATAAGATTCGTTAAAAATTCTTTCCTAGTATGCTTCCAGATTTTGCTACTTATAATTTCATCATCAAAATGTAAAATTATCTGAAAACAATAAACTGAGCAAGGAAAAACTTATGACTACTATATTTGAAATGATGACACATGTCTTTGACTAATATAAGAAGAAAACATTTACTGTTTTCAAATTTATATTTAATACCATAAAATATATATTCAAGGTTGAATTACGATTATAAACATGGGAGATAAAGTTTCGAGAGTTGAGATCCTATTATCGAATATTTCATTATGTATCAGTATCTTTTTGACAATTTTAAATTTTAAATAGTTTCCGTATTATTTTCGGGATACTGAATATCTTTTTTCTTCATTTTAGATCATTCATAGAATTGCCATTCTTATGTGCTGGTAAAACATTTTTTTGACGTCAGTCCTTTTATCATGTTTAAATATTTTTTTTCTCAACTCTTAGTGTCATGCCTCAGCTGTGGCCGCCCAAGATGATTTAATGTGTGTGTTCACCGCTTCCTGAAGAGAGAATAACTGCATTTGTATTGTATTTTCATGTTCGATGGAAGCAAGTTCCACAGCACACTATCCCTGTAAACGAAAGAATTTTCTCAGAGAGAGGTTTGTGGCTGATGAAAATTTTCCGCAAGCCTAGTTTTGTTTGGAACTGGATTTTTTTCTAGAACCAAGCCTTTAAAATTTTCAGAGCATTTACAATGTTAGTATCTGTAAAAAAGAGAAAGATCAACAACCTGCCGGCTTTGAACGAGGGGATAGAGATCACTGCTACCGAAAATATAACGTCATTAACAAGTGACAATATATTGCATAAGATTCATTGAAAAGTCTTTCTAACTAAGTGTGCTTCCGGATTTTGCTGCTTATAATTTTATCATCAAAATGTGAAATTATCTGAAAACAATAAACTCGACAAGGAAAAATTATGACTAATATATTTGAAATGATGAAACATGTCTCTGAATAATATAAGAAGAAAACATTTCGTTTGTTTACAATTGCCCCAACTTTTGAAAAATTTAATAAAATGTTTTTCCTAACAGAATTTTTTTTTGAAAAGGTTGAATGGGATGATAATGTTTTCAAATTTATATTAATACTATAAAATATGTCTTCAAGGCTGAATTACGATTATAAACATGGGAGATAGAGTTTCGAGAGTTGAGATCCTTTCATCGAATATTTCATTATGAGTCAGAATCTTTTTGACAATTTCTAAATTATAAATAGTTTCCGTATTATTTTAGGAAACTGAAGATCTTTTTTCTTCATTTTAGATCATTCATAGAATTGCCATTTTATGTGCTGGTAAAACATTTTTTTGATGTCAATCCTTTTATCATGTTTGAATATTTTTTCTCTCACCTGTTAGTAGTGAAAAGCGATGCCTGTCATGTCCCAGCTGTGGCCGCCAAAGATGATTTAATGTGCGTGTCCACTTCTTCCTGAAGAGAGGCAAACTGTATATGTATTGTATTTGTATGTTCGATGGAAGCAAGTTCCACAGCACACTAGCTGTAAACAAAACAAAATAATTTTCATAGAGAGAGGTTCGTGGCTGATGAGAGTTTTCAGCAAGCCTAGTTTTTCTTTGGAACTGGATTCTTTCTAGAACCAAGCCTTCAAAAATTTCAGAGCATTTACGATATTAGTAACTGTAAAAAAGAGAGAGATCAACAACCTGCTGGCTTTGAACGAGGTGATAGAGATCACGCGTTATCAATGAGTCGCACTGTTCTGTTCTGGACACTATTCAATAGATATAATGAATGTTTAGAAACGGATCCCACACATGGGAATAGTATACCAGACCTGATCTCACCTGTATCTTGTTTAAAATCACTGGCTGTGATGGCGTGAAGTAATGCTTATCGCTGGAAAGAACGAATTAGGCAGCAGCAGGTTTGGCAATGGCTGACACATGATCATACCAGCAAACTCCGGTGATGACTGTAAGTAGATGAATGTTCGTTCCTGATGAAATTCAATGTCTTTGCATTATTAGAGGAGGTTCTCCAGTGTGACTTTTCTATAGAACGATGTTAATCGCATCTTCATCACATTCAAATTGACCAAGTTCAACAGCTAGATAACTTCTTTAAGGCTGAATTCAGTGACATACTCTGTCGGTATCTTTGTCGGTGTGTCTCCTCAGCTGTTATAGGATGCTACCTAGAAAAGGAGGACACCTGTGTACAGTTCGCAAATCCAAATATTCTAATTTCGGTGAAGTGGAGGAGATTACTAATCTACAATAGAAAAATAATTGGTTAGAGTATGGAGCCCAGGGGTACTCCTACATCAAGTTGAGAAGATTCATTCCTTACACCATCAACCACCACCTGAATCGATCTACTGACGAGAAAGCTACTAATCCAACCACGTAATTTTTCGGAAAGTCCATATGCTATTAGTTTATTCGTAAAGGCTGTATGCCCAAACCTGTCGAAGATCTTGGAAATATCAACACCAATGGTTCTTGATTCACCATGCTTTCCTATTGTTGATGTCCACCAATGCGTAACATATGCAAGGAGGTCACCAGTTAATCGTTGTCGACGGAAACCAAATTTTCTATCACTGATGATACCTTGCAACTCGAGATATTTTATAAGCTTCATCTTTTATAACTCTTTGTATGACTTTCGACGTTTAGGACAACAATGCGATTAGAACGGTAATTTTGTGGTGGGCATTTCTTCCCTTTCTTTGGAACCGGTTGTACTATCGTCTGTCATTTTAAGACCTTTATTATGAATGGGCATCAACTTGTGAATTCATTAGTAGTCCAACGATATGACATTTGTAGTAGTTTTTTTCACCATTTACGACTTCTTTTGCATCCATATTTTCACTTGTGAAAACTTTTCCTGAGCCCAAAACGAAAATAAAATTTATTCCTATTATCAAGAATAATCAGGAGTGACTGAGATATTTCCATATGCAATTTTTCCGCATTTTTTCCTTTTTGAATATTTCTAGGCCCATAACATAAAAAAAGGCAAGAATGAGTAGGTATTTCCATTTCTTAAATAGTCGGTTTTGATCTTGTGTTCCTGACACCCTTTCTCCAATAGTTTCTCCCGAATTTTCCAATTATACGGCAAATTTTTTCAATCAACACATAATTCAAACAGTAAACTGTTGAGGCATTTTTATTTAACTATTCGCGCTGAATCTAATTGGCAAAAACTAATTGTAACGGTCTTGAGAATGTTTGTTCTACGAATTCAATTTCAATAGTCTAAATGAAAAATGTTTATTGCCAACTGTAAAATATTACAAAAAATCTCATTGTTCTAGTACGAGAGGAAATATTTGATTGCATTTATTTCTAACTAACTAACCTACATTCAATGTAAATGACGTATCTTCTCTATGTACAAATTAATAATCGATTGATATTATTCGAATATGATAATCCACAAAGTTTTGTACTTTATGATAATTTGGTGAAGACACTGAACTCACATTCCTCAAACGTAAGTTTGAATCGAAAGAAGAAATAGAAAATTTCTGAAGTTCAAAAACGAACGAATGAATGATTTAATCGTTCGCGAGAGCTCTAAATACAAGGTTAATTTTCATGTCATTTTCATTTTCTTATTCACAGTCTTATCAATATCACCCCACCGTACCTCAATTGAAAAAATTTGAATGGGATCACGCCTCCTGCGGCTCATCATTCCTGCGTACAGTATATTATACTACTTTTAATAGCCAACTTGAAATGAACGTGGAAAACGGTAAAAGTTCTTTCATATTTTGAAATGGATTTCACAAAATAAATATGTCATCAATATCATTTTTACATATAAATAGCATCAAACCTCGACAATTTAATTGAAATCGATCATTAATCCAGATTTTTACCGCATGGTGGTATTTGGACTTAATGATATAACTAACAACTTCAAATTAATTTTCATTAAGAACGAAAGGTGCGGTAAAAATAAATAAACTTGAACAATAGTCTATGAAGTGTACGGATATGATTCAAATTTTCTTTCATGTGATGTACAGGGCTTTCTTTTTACATTCGACAGTGAAATAAGATGATGATTTTTATGAGGTTAACTGCTACGACATTTACTCGTTCTCTTTGTTATTTTGTTGTTGAAAATTACTGGATTGAAAGAAAATCTTGAAAACCTGAAGAAAAATATTGAAACGTTTGGAAAGACATTGAGCGTGAGATCATTTAGTGTGCAATATAACTCAAATATTCAACAGAAAATAATTGATGGTTACTGAATAAATTATCTTAACCAACTATTCATGTTAAGATCGAAAAATAGATAAATTTCTCATATTCAAATTTCGCAAACTATTTTTCGTTTGTTATTTCCCTTTCCATATAAGTCGAATCCATTACACCGATCAGCGTATGAGATCAGGTAGTCATGCAGTTACTTTCCGAACCATTTTTCCCAATCGTGAAACCTCGTTCCGAATCCATGTTTCGAGATAATTTTGTCACACCATCGACGTCGATAGCCATAAATATCTTAGGCGGTGTGCCGGAAACCACTGGAAACATTTAATAAGACACATTATTGCAATTAAAGCAATTGGAAAGGATACGCATAACAACCGCACCTCTCAACTGGTGACCAGTACCAGTATCAAGCTAGTGGTGCTAGCACGTGACAGGCATAAGTTAGACGGGCGGCCGTAGCATTCCGAAGCGCTGCCTGTCACTGAAAGCTTTGTGAAGCCGCGTTTCTGAGAGCTTGGCGATGGGGAAGCAGCAATGTTGCCAGATAAGGGAGGTCGTATCGGATATCGCGACTTATTGCGGTTGCGAATAAGCATAAATTCCCCACTGCATACTGTGCCCCAAGAATTTAAATAATAAGACCGTTACTTTATTAAAACTGATTTGAAATTCGGAAGCATAAATTTGGTTTAGAAATTTACTCATTAATCAATATATAAGCTAATGCATTTCTCTACTTCTGTGTAATACCTCTTGCACTTTATATTGATTGCTAATCAATCATAATTTCATTATTTTAATACGATTTTTTTTTAATGTCAATCCGCGAAAGGAAGATAACTGCAATAAAATGGATTTGAATAGCTTTCATATCAAATATTCCTTAATTATAGTTTTTATTCTTGGTAGCTGATTATGATTAGACCACAAATATAAGTTTTCACTTTGTTTTACTACCAAAAAATTGAGAAATCATCGCTGTTACTGCATTTTCACCCATTTATTCATCCTTAGACTCGTAAACAATAGGGGTCTTATTGCTTTGTGATACATGCAGCAGTTCTGACCTAAGAATTTAACGAACCCTGTTTTTCATTTTCGAAAGAGCTAGGCGGTTCGTACTGCTTAGTTTGTCACCCACTCTCAACATATAAACGGCTCACCGATCCGATTTCCTTTCATGTTAAACGCTTCAGTAAAACCGTGTGTCATTTGCTCTTAATGCTAGTGTTATCTGCTTTATTGCTTATTATGGCGTAATTACATCACTTTTCTATATCATCATATAGTAACAACAAGAGGTCAGTTTTTATTTACCTCAGATAGGAACAAATGGGAATGAATTCAATAAGTTGCCAAATAATCAAACACAATGAAATCTATAAACTATGTGCAATTCTCGAATATAAGTTCGATACTCGAAGACACTCGAGACAGTTTAGTTGAAATCCGTTTAATAAATTGTTATTAATTCCTTACAATAAAATAGGACATAAAATTCAAAAGTCAAAAAACTTTAAACTACAATTATTTTCCAGCAAGAAAAGAATTCTTAAGTGCTCGATCGAATAATTCAAACGAGACTGCAAATTTCTGGCCACTTTATATTGCACAGGAAATAATGTAAGAGAGAAAAAACTGAAGAGTGAGAGCTTTTGAACAGGTAGAAACCTATTTGCAGGTTGTGTAGCCCACATATTTGATGTGTCCAGGAGTTGAAGTTCTGCTCCAGAATAGTGGTACTATATTTCTGGTTTAGTTGAAGATCAATCTAGCTCTCCAAAAGTGTTTTCCCCTAAATCTAACTCAAAAAAATTGAATTCTTTACGTTTCGGATTTCTCTAAGAGTCAACTTCGAAGGTCAGTCACTGCCAAAAGCCATCTTCGAACAATTCATTCTCCCCCAAATTCTGGAAGAACTCGAGAGTTAACTTGAAGACTTTTATTCCGAAAGCAATATTCCACCTTAGTTAGAA
This sequence comes from Cryptolaemus montrouzieri, assembly GCA_013387265.2. NCBI lineage: Eukaryota > Metazoa > Arthropoda > Insecta > Coleoptera > Coccinellidae > Cryptolaemus > Cryptolaemus montrouzieri. The sequence continues at coordinate 111,338,666 of JABFTP020000185.1, forward strand.
TTTCACTGACGGATCTGGTTCTCCGATCTCCTCTTCATAAATATCGCCTACCAGAGCCACAATAGTAGTGGTACATTCTAGTCGGATGTCATAAATATAAGCAACAGACACCTATTTCGTTGTCGTTTGGACTCGTCAGTGTTTATTCCCATTCACAACATCAAGGCAGACAGCCATCTACTCGTATCAATTCTTTGGAACGTATCAAGTGAATGTATATTTATACACATATACGTGTGTTTTCCTACCAAGCGACACAGAAGACCACGAGGGCAACTGGGAAACCATGTTGACAAAGAGTAGATTGAACTTAGAATTCAGAATTTAACCAAGCCTGACTAGTTTTATTAATCAAAATCTGCTAACGCTCCAGTATTATTCAACCTTCGGTAAAATGTTAAATATCCATTCTCCGATCTCCTCTTCTGAACCTTCTTCAACCAGGGCCACAATACTACTGTTACATTCTAGTCGAATGTCATGAATAAGATCAACAGACTGCAGTTTTGTACTCGTTTGAACTCAAACTTGAACACCCATTCACAATACAATTGTAGCTCTAGTTGACAATGATTATGGAGAGGGGATTGGAGAACTAGCTCCTTCATTGAGGGATATTTAACATTTTACGGATGGTTGCCTCTTGCTCGCTGAATGAAAGTCTTCAATCTGTTTACACATGAAACGATATCAGATATTAAGATACCAAAAACAAATATAAAGTATTTAAAACTTTAATTAATTAAATTGCTTAATTATTTACTGAAATAAAATTGAAGTGAAACAATCTATAAAACGATTCAATTCTGACATAAATCAATATCAACGGTCTGTTTGGATGGTTTATGATATGAAAATTGTATCTGAATTATCACGATACATCGTCAGAATTCATTAGCATGTCAATCAAGAACTGCTTAGTCGATTTGAATATTTTTTTTATGGAAACGTTGAAAAACTACGAATCAGTGTTTCAATGAAAAAAAATTAAAAGCAACTAATTGTAAAATCAATAAAATTCGGGAAAACTGGTTTATTCAAGACTATATCTCACCTATTAAAAGATTGATCTATTAACTTCTTTCTTTATTTTATGCCCTAGAAATTTTTTAGGAGAGAATAATTCTGGAAAATTTGGACTTCATTATGAATAAATCATTTTCGTTCAGTGGTAAATTTCTCAAAATCTTTACTCTTTGCCGTTGATCTATAAATCAATTACATGCGATCTCATGAATTGATGCTACTCAGCTGCAGTAATGAAATGGTTTTCGGATCTCATATTACAAATCAATATCATTAGTGATCCTATAAATTATCCATATTGAATTACTAGCAATTATATTCAAATTACACATCTTGTTAAGGATCTTGATATTCATCTTGACCATCGACTTGGCGTCAAAGATCATTGTAATCATATTATTAGTAGGATGCTAAGAGTTATAGTACGGCTTCATTATATGGTCACCATTCTTTGATTCTGACTGCTACAATATCGAAAAAGTTCGAAATAAATGTTTGATATATGTATCGTATAAAATGTCTCCCGTAAAAACTTTTTCGCTTCCCTCATGCCTTCTAAACTTGCTCTAAAGACCCTAGGAGAACGCCGTATCAGAGGAACTTGATTTTTTTACAAAAGCTTAAATAATCTGTTAGACTCTACAGACATTTGGAATCAAATCGATGTTCCGAGCAGAGTAATACATAATGCACAAATATTTTTTATTAACAACTGTCGCACTTATTATGCGCTGAATGCGTCTATTAATAGAAGGATGGAAACAAGTTTATCAATATAGATTCATTTTTTAGCTCCTCTCTAAATGAGTTTTGCGAGGGAATCAATGAATTGTAACATGTTTTCGTTTAGTTTTACTCATCTTAAATTTTGTTTCTGACTATTTGTATGAGATTTCCCCAATAAATAAATGAATAATACAACGTCTATCGAATTGTTATTATTAATTCATAAAATCAGGCTTTTTTTCTGATAATTCTTCTTATTTTTCACTACAAATGTCAGTCAATAAGCTTAAAAACCGATCAAGTTCAATCGTGGTAGGCAATATTAATAAAAACGATAAATCTGGCCGTTTTTTCTGAAAGGGACTCATTCCATGAAAAATCAGATTTTTCACAACAATTCCCTTTACAGATCCTTATTCTATTAATTCAAAGGGATAACACCTTGAGTATAAAAAATGTTGACATAGACCTCAAAAAGGTCTATGTCAGTCCTACAAGTTCTAATTCAATAAATATCTTTGCTTGTCGCAAAGATGTATTGAAAACAAAGTGAATGGAGAATAACAAAGCTTTATTTTATGTTCTTGAAAGCTCTAATAATTAAGAGAACCTCAAAAAGGTCTATGTCAGTCCTACAAGTTCTAATTCAATTAATATCTTTGCTTGTCGCTAAGATGTATTGAAAACAAAGTAAATGGAGAATAACAAAGCTTTATTTTATGTTCTTGAAAGCTCTAATAATTAAGAGAACAATTAAAAATCATACTTTGAGAAATATTGTACGAAAGGTAACATTCGTAAACTAATATTTTCTAAAAGAAATCGGAACAGTAGCATATTTTAAGTATCTAGAAAGTCCACCTCTGTTATTGATGATACTTTGACAAGATTGTAGCATATTCAAGGTTGATTTATCGATGACATTTTTGCCTAACTCACTCCTTTTAATCTACCAAGCCGCACTCCTTTTCATGTTTTTCCTGTAAAGATCTCTCAGGAGGCTTTTTTACATATGCTCAATGCCATTCAGGTCTAAGGATTGGAATACTAAGGGAAAAAATCAATATTCTTTTTCAGTACATTTTCAGTATTGCCCACAAAGATTTATTCAGAGGATATTCCACACATGCTCCAAGACATTCAGGTCTGGAGAGCGGAATGGCAAGAGAAGAAAGCGGATATTGTTTTTTCAGGCATTTCGAACTCTTGCATGGTGAGGAGTAGCATTATGTTGTTGAAGTGCATTCGGACAGATTGTTGGTAGGTAGGATGAATTCCACCATCGGTAGAATTATCTACCCCAATTTTCTGCCAGGTGAAAACATGCTTAGTTTTTCCACCAAGACATAGGTCCTACTATTACATAGCTGATCCGGCCACCTATCTATCAATATTTGAATTCTTCCCGAATTAGGAAAAATCAAAATCGTATCTCATGACTGAAGGAAAATTTGCCATACTTCTCTTGTTACCAAATTATGTGTTCTTGGTAGCAAACAAAACGGCAACGCGATTCTCTCTAAAGGTGTCTGAAGTGGAGTTGATCTTCATGCAATCGGATTTTTATACTTCGGTCATAAATTTTCTGATTATGTATTCGAAAACGCTATTTCATTAATTGGTATGACGTGGCGTACGATCTCTTCGGGCTTGTAAAATCCAGACACTGTATTGGGCGGGAATGGAGATCCTAGAACGACCTCTATGTCCTTTTTCCATGCTCTTAGTCTCATCGATACGTGAGTTTCTTGCTTGAACCATATGAGTCTTAATATCTCTTCTCTGCTCATATATCGCTTTTCCATAATAGTTTTCAAAAACAAAATGTTTTCCGAGTTCTCGCAACGAAAAAGATAACAACCAAATGAATGAGATAATTATGAAATACCGCCCGGCCTGTTGGGTGAATCTCAACACAAAAATAGGGCTTGTAAGATCGAAGGACCAGTATAGATTTTTAATTGTTTATTAACAGTACTATACAACTTTAGTTACTCCGAGAGTATTTGTGCCCACTGCTTGGTATGACACAATACTAAGGTTATAATTATTTACTCAGAACTAAATATACAATAGCATATACATATAAATAACCATTTTTAAATTATACATTTCTAAAATGAAAATAATGTTGTTCAATTCTCAATACAGCCTGATGTATATTATTCTTTTATAACAAAATCCCTGGTTTGGATGCAACATTTGACATAACTTGATAATACATTGACGAATTTTTTTCATAATCCGAAATGTCCATTATTCATTATCTATAAAATGACATTATATTCATAGTTATTTCGTTGACTTCTTTGGGATGTTTAGTATATACATGCACAAGTAAAACCTTTTAAATGCTGTGACAATAATTTTTCCTACATTATTCACTGTTATTTCAATTTTTAACAAGCTTATTTCACTTTCCCTAATTAAATCCCTAATTATAGTGTCCACTGAATAGACGGAGGTGTTTTGGCAACACCGTTTTCGCTCTCTCGATGTCACAGCACACTTTGTGATGCCGCGCTTTTACCACCACTGTCCGGTTGACGTCGATTCAATGACCATCCTGCAGTTACATACAACCTTCTTGGCCAGTATGTTGAACAAGTTCAAAGTAATGTTTACCTACCGATGTTAATTAATTCAATCTGATTGTATCGTGTCGAGCAATGTGCCGAACTGAAAACAGCGACGAGGGTAGCTTGATTGATCTGAGCCGCTGATTACGCTCTTGGCGTAATCCTTTCTTTTCGATATATAAACTGATGAAGATCTATTAGACAAGAATATTAATTGCCTACAGGAATTATTCTACGACCAAGTTAGGTGAAAATTATTTTGACATTCTACGGACTTTTTTTTGTTAAATTGTTCTCGAATTAAAATATAAACTTATGTTTTTCAAACATAAACATTGGTAAATTTGGATAAATTGGAAAGAGTAGCTATAGTAGTAGAATATGCTTAACCAATTTATAGAAAATCTGAATTTTTCCATAAATTGAAATTTGAATTTTGAAAATGAGACATAGAGAGGGAGCAATACTAAAATCAAAGATTCCTCAGAAAAAATAAGTTTGAACCATGTAGGATGAGGAAATTTAACTTTCTACAGTCACGAGATTATTAGCATCGGCTAGGATTTTGCCGTTGATATCAGGAACAGCCAAGAGAAAAGTCAAGAGAATTCGATCAGTATATCTGACTGAAGAAATGAGGGTGACCAGTGACGGATTATTTAATCGCTATAATGAGAGAATGGAGAAGTGTTATGGCATACGTCATTTTATCGAAAATCCTCGTGTGGAACTTTATTATGATATAATAAATGATAACATAGTCGAGAGTGTTATGAATGAAATTTCCTTGGCTCCAAGAAAGTTAGTATATTTCCAGCATGATGCGTTCACACATCAGACACGAAAAGTCTCAGAAATTTCAAATCAGTTTTTCTGTGATAACTGGATGGAAACGAGATGACCAGTGAGATGGCCTTCTCGTTCACCAGATTTACCTTGATAGATTTTCTTCTCTGAGGCTATGTCGAGGATTCATTATGTAATTTGATTGAGGAGGTCGTTACTTGATGAAAATCGATATACATATTTTCAATGAAATAAAACTAAGTTATTTAGATTTTCACTATAATAACAAAACTATGACCGGTTTCACCACACTGTGGCTTCATCAGATAAATACAAACTAATGAACAGAGTTATTCCTAAATATTAGTCTTATTTCCTACTTAAAATTACAATACAATTGTAACCTTAAGTAGGAAATGAGACTAATATATAAGGAATAACTCTGTTCATTACTTTGTATCTATCGATATGTATATCGATTTTCATCAAGTAACGACCTCCTCAATCAAACTATTGAAAGAAGCTGAAACAAGCTTTTTGGTCATTTGGTATTTCAAGTTAATTCTAAGATGTGCGACCAACACAAAGAATATCTGGTTCCTATCCAGTTGTTTGAAGAACGTAGTATTTCCGAAATATATAAAACTGAAGACACATAATATCAGCCCCGCAGCCTGAAATGGAGTACTACAAGGCAAAAAGAAATGGTTGAAGTTAGACATCAAGTTTCAATACAACCAACGAGACAATTACAACATCTTTTTAAAGGTAATCCATTCGGATTTGCTTCATAGATTGCATTCAGTAGAATTTGACGTTTTAGATTCCGAAACAAGATTCAAAGTTCATTCATTAATTCACAAAAAGTATAAAATTCAGTTCCGAAAATTAAATAAATTATTGAGTAGAAAACCTAAAACTTCAAAAATCAAGTCCAAATTTTATTATGATAGGTTCAGTAATCTTTCAGATGCTAATTTTTCCGAAGATGAAGTTTCACTTCTAGAAAAGGGTTTTAAACACAATTTAGAGACAAATAACTCTCGTCTCCATTTCGATCTGCTAGGAATTGAAACCGAAATAGCCCTAAATTATTCACCACAAGCCAAACACCTAAAACACTCTTCAGCGTTACTACTTCAAAAAAAGTTCAATAGTTTTCAACTTATGAAATTCGAAAATACAACTTCAAAGTCCATTAAATCTAAGTCCGCGTCTGCAGACATCATATCCACTAAAGCAGACAAACGTCATACAGTCATAGCCTTAAATAAAGCAGATTATTTATTGAAAACCCAAAATTTCATTGAATCAGGTTCTTATGAAGAAATTGATAGAGATCCAACTAATGAATTTCAATCCATAGTAAAAAACGCTTTAGAGTATGCCAAGTTTATAATACCTACCAACCAAAAATATAAACTTTTCATTGACAACCCGCAATCACCAAAACTTTACTCCTTCGTCAAACTCCATAAATCAGGGCATCCCATTGGACCAGTAGTTTCATATTTTCAAGCTCAAGCTGCAAAACTTTCACGCTTTCTCATAAACATCATTCAACAGGACGCTAATTTTGAACCTGAATTCTCAAAAAAAAACTCTTCAGTCCTAATAAATAAAATTCGGCACACGATCCTACCACCGAACGCTAAACTTATATCATGGGATGTAGTAAATCTCTTACCTAGTCTTCCACCTAGTAATACAGTGAAACTCATCAAGAACGCCCTTCAAATTAATAAAGTCAATCCGATAATTCAATCAGAAATCTTACACCTTTTAGAAATTTGTTTAAAACAAAATTATTTTAACTTCAATGGAGTATTATATAATAGTAAAAAAAAAGGTTTAATCATGGGTAATCCTCTGAGCCCTCTGCTCGCTGAAATTTTCATGGTTATTTATTGGTTTAGATATATCGACAATATCATTTGTTGTTTCACTGGCACAAACAGACAATTAGAGTCATTAAAAACATCCATTAACAAAATTCAAGATAATATTAAATTCACGTTAGAGATAGAAACAGAAAACTCCATTAACTATTACTAAATTAACGGCAAACATGATTTTTCTGTTTTTCATAAGCCATCGCATACAGATATTACTATTCACAACTCATCTACACATCCTTATCCACATAAATTACCAGCTTACAATAGTATGGTACATAGACTCATTAATATCCCAATGTCACATAATTTCATAAAAGAGCTAAATATAATTAAACAAATAGAATAACGGTTACAGTTCAACTATGATTGAGAACATGATTTCACGCAAAAAATTTCAAAAAGCAATCCAGGAAGTATTTCCAAATATAAAAAGTTCTAACACAAAATACAACAGCTTAACTTATATTGGTCATCCTACTCTAAAATTAAAATCATTCCTCTCGCATTATATTATCAATATAGCATTCCGAACTGATAATTCTTTAGGCCGACATATCAAAAACTGCAAATCTTAAATTGTTAAAGTAATAAATCCGGTGTTTATAAACTGTCTTGCGGGGATTGTGATAAAATTTATATTGGTAGAACTTTCAGAAATTTCAAAGTAAGATTATCCGAGCACAAACGTAGTTTTAATTATCATAAATCAGATTCCCATTATTCTAATCACTTACTCGAAGAAAACCATAACTTTAATGATAATTTCAAAATTTTACATAATGAAAATAACAGACAAAAACTCAATCTATTGGAAATTTTAGAGATCAACAAAGAAAAGAATTCAGGTAGGTTACTTAATAGTCAATTAGATCCAAATCCTTCTCCTTTACTCCATCTTTTCAATTCATAAAGTGAGCAACTCCGATGAGTTTTCCAACATACCTCTTGTACTTGTACCTATTGTAATATTAAGTAGGAAATAAGACTAATATATAAGGAATAACTCTGTTCATTAGTTTGTATCCATCTGATGAAGCCACAGTGTGGTGAAACCGGTCATAGTTTTGTTAATATAGTGAAAATTTAAATAGTTTAGTTTTATTTCATTGATTCATTATGTATTTTGTATAATCCATATTGATATCGAAGAGCTGAAACAACACTTTAGAAATTGTTTAGTGACCAATATTCAAACAAAAATGCGTGCCGAAGCGTTTCATGATATTGCAATTTTAGCATTTCGAATAATGGAAATACTTTTGAAAATTTAAAGAAGTTTTATTTTTTGTTACTAATTATTTTTGATTTTTCCTTACTCTTGATCATAACTTTCGTTTGATATTAGTATTAGTGGAATTCATTGTTGTGAGCATAGAATTGAAAATATTTGTGATGTTTTGTGCGAGCTCGCACCAGCATACTACATGAAAACAAAGAATGTTCAAAAAGTTTTAATTCAAAGTTTTGAGAACATTCGTCAGGCCTGTTATATATATATGTATATACTTGAAAAGAAAATAACTGCCCTTAAAATGTGGAAATACTTTTCACCTAATTTTGATGGGAACCCAGGTGTTAGAACATGCCGAAATTCCAGAAAATCAAAAAATACGGAATAATTCGAAAACAAAAGAAGATAGCTGCGAATTGTTTCCACCATTGAATTCTTCTCGAAACCCTGGTGCTTTATATTTTTCAGTATTTCACTTGGCTGTTGAACTCAAAACATTGAAAATATACTATAATATTTCAGTAACAAATTAACTAATGATAATTACTTGAAGTAATTTTCATCAGTATGCAAAGATGAATGGGTCAGTGTTTTTATTGCGTTAGTTTGAACCTTGATTTCTTAGAGCTTCTGATTATCTTGGACCTAAATATTGTGTTTTCATCTTCATAGCTCTATGCGTTAGCAACAAAATCCTTTACTATAAAAACTTTTGACTTCTCATGTTAAATCAAGTGAGTTATTTTAACTAAGTAAGTATCTATAAAGCAAAACATCAACATTTTTATAAACTGTTATTATTTAATCTTTTGCGAAAATTTAAAATATACGAATACTTTTTGACATCTTTGGTAAAAACAAATTTAGCTCTTTTAGTGTCCATGTAAAAAAAATCAACATTATTATAAACTGTTGTTTGATTAGTTTCCTACCAACAATTTAAATGTATTTTTGATAGATAATTCTGTTAAATGTGTTTGTCGAGCGACCATACTTTTAATCGAAAGTAGGATGCCTGAATGTGATAGAGTCACTTAGAGTAATGGTAGGTAACTGACCACTTTCTGCTGTAGAAGATCTACGTAGCGAGACCTGGTTTCTTGATTAAAGTTTGTGATCGAAATTTAAATGAAAAACTTGGTAAGTAACTGAAATTTCAGGATTTTAGGTTGCAATTTTTCGTTGTGTTTTAGACTAAACACTAACTTAATTCAAATTGAGTCTCCACATCACTTGGAGAAATATTTTTACCAAATAATTAGACGATTCAAGGAAAAAACACTAGTCTTAAGTTGCACAAAATATAATGAGTAAAACTATGTTTGACAAATATTTCGGCTTTTATCCCATTTTCAAGAACTAAGAGAAAATTTGAATATTACAATCATTCAAACCTGTGAAACAGATGAGAGAATTGGGAACAAACAGAAATCAAGTTGGTCGTTAGTTATAAGTAGATTATGTTAATGAACTGTTGTTGCTCTTAGTGGATAACATTGACTTAATACCGGTGAAAAAGCAATGTTAATAAATTATGTTGCAATGATTGTCCAGCATTTAATAAAGATCAAAGTGGAACTTTCATCCATATTAAAATAAACGGGCATAATAAGTCAATAATTCATAATAAATTAACAAATGATTTTTCAAAACATTCTATAGACGAAAATCTTCTCATAGATTTCACAAAAACTCAAATTTTACATTCAAGTAATAAAAATCAGAGATTAGATTCATCAAAATTGGTAGAATCAGCTCACAAACATGGGTGTAATCTACCTATAAGTAACGACCAGCTTGATTCCCGTTTGTCCTCACTTCTTACATCTGTTTCTTGGGTATAAATGTTATTATACTTTAATTTTCTCTTAGTTTTGGAAATGGAATAGAACCCGAAACATATTTTGATTCATTATATTTTGTGAAACTCAATCCTAGAATTTTTCCTTACAATTGTTTCATTATTTCAATTCAAATTTTCAAATATCTTTATGTGCTACCTTGGAAGCTATCTTCATCCACATTGAAGTTACGGTTGTGCGTTTTACTCGACTCGGAGAGAGCACAGCCGCAAGATAATGCTCATTCTTACCCATCGAAGAAAATTAGTTTTTAAGGGACAATATTCAACCTTCCGTAGAATGTTTAATATCCTCCCTTGAAGGAGCTAGTTTTCCTATCTACTCTTCATAATCAACGTTAACCGGGCCACAGTGGTACAGCACGGTCTGATGTCACGAATGGACTGCAGTTTCGGTCTCGTTTGACCTCGTCAGCATTGTCTAACCCATTCGTAACACAAGGCTATGCCGTACCTACTAATCTCAATTCGTTCGGATCGTTGGGGGGCGCAGTGACATTAACATTACTGCGTTCGCCCCAACGAATTGAGATGAGTAGGTAACGGCATATCCTTGTGTTACGAATGGGTAAACAATGCTGACGAGGTCAAACGAGACTGAAACTGCAGTCCATTGTTCCTATTCGTGACATCTGACCATGCTGTACCACTTCTCTGTGGCCCCGGTTAACGGTGATTATGAAGAGTAGATCGGAAAACTAGCTCCTTCAAGGGAGGATATTTAATATTTTACGGAAGGTTGAATATTGTCCCTTGAAAAATAATTTTCTTCGATGTGTCTACACATTGCGAAATCTCGCATATAGTAACTTTTTGTTTTGAGATGTTCATTCTTACCTTCGATGTACGGGTCCTCAAAATATAAAACAAACTAGAAAAATTTTAATCTGTTCCATTGTAGACTTATATTAAAATTTAAATTCCATCCGATTTTCCTATTAACAGAATTATGTAACGCAAGCAACTTCATGCAATTAATTAATTAACTATTGTTAAGGATTCAACAATAATGACGGCTAATTAATTTGAAATTTGAATGATATTCCATCACATAATCTTGATTACATCGAGGATATGTGAAATCCAGAGCGGAATTTAGAGGATTCTGTATAGAAATGAAGTTTTTTTGTTAAACAAGCAAGAAATGTTATCTAGAATTTGTTTAGAAATATATATTTAAATAATTTCACACATTATCAAAACTGATGCAAAAAATTAGAAAAGGATAAGTTATATAAACAACTGATTAAACAGAATTTGAAGAACAATGGAAATTAGAAATTACCGTTTTCCTTCATTAGGGTTGGATGGCGTTTCACTATGCAACAGCTTCTTCATATAAGTATACAGGATGGTCAACTTTTCTTAGAAAGGCTTTAAATGCAAAAAGATTGCGTTATTTTGAGACGATATTCGCTGATAACCAGAGGTTCATAAACGCTTCGCTGTTAAAATATATAGGGTGTTCAACCTCTCAAAAATTTTAATAATAATGATAATTAATAAATCACTGCAATATTCGAGATATTGATCTCGTAAATTGAAATATAGGTCACTATTTCCCTACACGATTCGGTATTTAATTGGTTCTGCAAATCAACAGATGATTTTTTTTGTGTCACCTCCCCACGAACTTTCTTGCAGTACACCATTGAATGCTTCCAATATCATAATTTGATTTCTTAATTTGCCTGAAACTGTATCCTTGCATTTTGTTGTATTTGTGACCGTTTAAAAGACGTTAGTTGAATACTATTTTGATATTCTACAGGCAATATTTTGAATAGAATGTAGGATGTATACAAATTTTTTTTGAATATATATATATATATATATATATATATATATATATATATATATATATATATATATATATATATGCAAGGTACTCTTCACAGTACTGGGGTCGCCTAACACTATCGTTAACATACTGGTGTTGGTGTAGTTGATATTTAAATGATCGGTACTTTGGTGGCTAATTTCGAGCTCCTCGGCAATTTCCCTTATTGATGTGGTTGGATTAATATCAACAAATGTCAATACGTCTATGACGGTATCTTCGTGGATAACGAAAGCCTTCTCTTCAGCAGGTTGGTCCTCTCGAAATTTTCGTTCTACTTTAGAGAAATAGGTTCTATGTGGATGAAGTCTTTCCGGATAGCGCTCCCTGTATAATTGTTCAGCTTGAACGCTATTTTGCCTGCACCCTCCATAAATAAGGAGCATATCGACTTTTTCACTTTGGCTGTATTGATTCATACTCAAAACTGAATTCACTAATTCTTAATGTCGATAATTAACATCAATGGAATTTTGACATGTCACACTGATATTCTTATGACCACAGAATATTATAATTTGCATCACCAACGTAGTTATTGTTATTAGCGAATGGGGAAACTCCAAATATTGCCTAGGTATTTTCCACTAGAACAGTTAAGAAAAGAGTGACGTGAGTGGTATAAAAAAAGGGGAAAAACTGCTTCGGTAAACCGGGTGGTCCGATATGGTTGTATCAGAGAAAAACCTACTTTTTGAGGAAAAACTGAAATTTAATATTGTGACACCCCGTAAAAAATGAGCAATTAAATTTTCAGATACAATCTTATATTTTCGTGATTGAAGATGTTGAGCTAAGCCAATTGTCAATGTTCATGGCCTTCTAGAACGAAAGATACAAATTGCAAGAAAAAAAGATTGTGTTTTGTTTTTCTTTCAAAAATATGTCAAAAGGTCGTAGGATAAGATGAACAATTAAAATAAGCAACAAATACAAGTTGCCCCATTTCAAGATCGAAATTTGGCATCGTTTCCGGAAACGATAACATATTATCGAGTATATTATAATATATATTGAGGAACAATTACGAAAATTGTAGCTCGTAGATCTTTTGCACTACAGGCTCAATTTTTGCTTGGGTGGATAGAAGAAGGATCAACGAATTTCTTAAGTAATCTACACATGTCAAATTTTTATTGCGTTGTTTTGTATGAATTTTTCAATTTGGCCTCTTTCAAACAGCAATAACTCAATTTTTTCAAATTGCACGTGCCAATTTTTATATCGCCATCAGATGAAGCGTCAAATTTCAGATGGAATTGTATAAGTATGTACTATACCCATCTCTTATAGTTCCGAAATAATTTGGGAATATATTGAATTTCGATGATTTTGCAAGAACTAACAGAGAATGCTTTGAAATATTTGAATCAAGTAGCTGAACTGGCTACGCTCACCTGACAGGTGCCTAAAATTAATGTACTTGTCACTTCGTTCATTCGAATTTGATATTTCAACAAGAATTGTCGTTATTTCAGATTGAAAATATCCAAACAATACAACACATTTGGAATAAAACCACTGGTTATTCAAACGAAAATATATTTAATTTTTTTCAATTCATTTCAGAATGTCAGAAAGTAATGGGTAGAAATTGCAGGCAATTCAATAACCAATTTCCAAATTTACCGTCTATGAGTAAAATAAAATTTCAAAGCATTAGATGCAATTTTCTACAATTCGGATGAATAACAATTGTAGGATCTAAGCGAAAACCAATCATCGAAGATAATTACATTAATACGAATAAATGAAAGCAAACATCATAGAAGAAAACTAATTTACGATCTGAATAAATGTTCAATATGGGTCCATTTTGCTCGATACCCTTGACAGCTCGTATGCGAACATGATGAGTTGCCCTCCTAGTTTCCTCAGGATCAATATTACAAAAAGCATTATGAATGCGCTCTAGTAACTCTTCTTTACTTCTCACAGGAATAAGATACACTTCACTCTTGATTTTGCCCCCTAAATGAAAATCAAGGGGCGTCAGATCCGGAGAACGCGGAGGCCATAAATTTGGTCCTCGATTACCACCACCATCTATCCTCGAACATTTCTGTTAGCTGCCGATCTACAGCTCGTGTTTTATGTGCTGGTGCACCATCCATTTGGTAATAGCAATCCCTCAGAATGTTAAGGGGTAATCCATCTAAAAAATTTGCTATTGTTCCTCTCAAAATTTCCAGGTATCTTTGTCCATTAAGATTTTCCTCATAAATAAGATAAGCCAACAAATCATTCATTAAAATTGCAAAAACGTTCACGCTAAATTTATTTTGGAAATGAATAAACTCAATGAAATGTGGATTTTCTGTGGCCCAAAAATGTCGATTTCTCTTGTTGGTTATTCCACTTTCACTGAACTTGGCTTTATCAGACCATATAATTTTTTGCAGAATTTTCTCATCTTCTTGAAGCCGAATTAATAAATTTTCACGGAAATTTAGCCGCTTGGGAAGGTCAGTTGGTTTCAATTTTTGTAGTCTGATAAAGGAATACGGGTGGATGTTATGTTTCTTAAGGATCCTTTGAATGGAAGTATAACTCAATCCAATACTCATTGATGCTGACTTAATGGACGCATGTGAATTGGCACGAAAATACGCTAGCGTATTAATTTATTGGTTATTGAATTGCCAGCAAGTTCTATCCACCACTTTTTGACATTCACCATGAATTAAAAAGAGATTAAACATATCCTCGTTTGAATAATCAGCCATTTAATTATCAATCTGGTGTTTTTCAAAAATTTTCACTTCAAATTACCAACAATTCTTGTTGAAATATCAAATTCGAATGAACGAAGTGACAAGTACATTAATTTTAGGCACCCGTCAGGTGAGTGTATCCAGTTCAGCTACTTGATTCAAATATTTCAAAGCATTCTCTGTTAGTTCTTGCAAAATCATCAAAATTCAATATATTCCCAAATTATTTCGGAACTATAAGAGATGGGTATAGTACATGCTTATACAATTCCATCTAAAATTTGACGCTTCATCTGATGGCGATATAAAAATTGGCACGTGCCATTTGAAAAAATTGAGTGATTGCTGTTTGAAAAAGGTCGAATTGAAAAAATCATACAAAACAACGCAATAAACATTTGACATGTGTAGACTGCTTGAAAAATTCCTTGATCCTTCTTCTATCCACCCAAGCAAAAATTGTGTCTGTAGTGCAAAAGATCTACGAGCTACAATTTTCTTAAATGTTCCTCAAAAATCGAGTTTATAACAGAAATAATTAAATCTGTCAAAAGTTTTGACAGATAAGTGCCAACAACTTGGGTATTTTATGCCTTGCTCAAATGTCGGTTCTACATGTATAACAAAAAAGGTAGATTGCCATTTGAAATAACAAAGTGATGACCCACTTCCGGTATAACCGGAAATGGTATCACTTCGAAAATATTTCACTTCAATTGGAAATCGCTAGTTATGGCCGCGTATAAAATTTCAGCTTGATATTTTGATTGGAACTTAAAAAGTTTTCAACGGACGGTCCCGATGGATATCCCTGTATATATATATATATATATACCGGGTGTAACTGAAACTAGGGCCACCCCTGTAACTTTTTTCTATTTGGGATATTTTGATGAAATTTGAGAATCGGGTAAAAGATAACATTTTGAATTTGATAACATTGATATGTTGGAAATCGCTAGTTATGGCCGCGTATAAAATTTCAGCTTGATATTGTAATTGGAACTCAAAAGTCTTTAACGGTGGATATCCTATATAGATATATATATATATATATATATATATATATATATATATATATATATATATATATATATATATATACATATGCTTCGTTGCAGTATTATTGTGTAGTTGTTTCAAAATTTTTCAGGTTTTTCTTGATGAAAACTCTCGATTACATCAGTTACTTGTCAGGAAAGTCATCTTGGAATTACCAGAAATACCTCGCTGAATCAAGCATGTCGTTTTTTTATGGTTAGATGTAGGTACTCTTCAAACTATTGCGAACCGAAAAAAAAATATCCATGGATGTATTGCTTCTTTTATGCTGTAAAATCGGAGTTTTAACTTGTGAAATAATATTCGAGATATTCTGTTTTAGGGCAATTTGTGGATTTAAACACCTGGATCTGAAATCAATAACAATTCGAAGATGATTTTCCTGACAAGTAACTGATGTAATCGAGAAAACCTACTAGAAAAGAAGAAAAACGAGAATTCAGATTTAAACCAATTCAATAGTAATTTATTTTGCATTTTCACTCTCAAAATTCTAACCAGAATTACTTTGATGAAGATTTTGGGATGGGTCTCGTATCGAGAGACCGAAATGCATTATTTGAAAGATTTCCGGTCATATAATCTGCGAATTTCAGGGTCCTCGCGCGAAAAATCGTAATTTTTGGGATAAAATCGTGAATAACTCGAAACGATGCATTTTAGGTATAGGAAACCTATAAGGGATAGATGCCTATTAATTGTACGAGTTAAATGGTGTATTCAAAAATAGGTAGTCTAATTTGAAAAAACGGACTTTTGTACCTTTGAATGTACTACCATTTGCCATATGCTTTGGAAACATCCTGTATCCCGTAAAGCCTCTAAATGTATTGAATTCTACTGAAAGAGCCTCGTTACTCACAACGAGCCAGAAAGAATCGATATTGAATGATATCTTTATGATGACTAAGAAACAACCAAAAATCGCAAACGTCCGATTGAAAAATTAATATATTCCTTTCGATTGATTTCAGGTAGCAATAATAAACACAGCATTGAAAATATTTTTGAAACTTAGTTCGAATAACATTCAGGGCAACAAAAAAAAATTCTCCAATCGGTCATTCCTTTCTATTTGATATACTTTTAATGCCCAATCTTGCATGGACACCCTGTATATATCGTACTTTAAAGCCGCCAATCGATAATATACATTCCATCTCCAAGTAGCTACTGAAATGATCCTGTTTGCAAAGAATCTTGACATGATGAAATGGATTGATTTTTTTGCGTTTGCGGTTCCAAGTGATGAGATATTGAGGTGAGCGAATTTTTACTCACTCGATATCTTAATTTAAAATTATGTCATATTTCGTAACAGTATCTATTGTCTCAGCAAATTGTCTTGCTTGGCGAACAGTGTTGACTTGTGCTCTTCCTTATTATATAACCCAAAGATGACAAGCTGGACATAGACATTTTCTGAAAATTGAGTTGCTAGTTGATCTATTATGAACTCCGTGTTGAGTATTTTATGCAACCCTAATACGAATCTAACATATAATTGACAAATTATAAAACTTAACTAGCCTAGCAGCAGTTTGCCTTACCAACTTTTATTTCATTTTAGTTCACTGAATGTATGAATGAAGTCGGTTCTAATAAATGGTTAATATATGAAGAATTGTTTACTGAAATGAAAGAGAAAATAAATATCTCCAGTGTAAAATTTCTTTCATGATTCGAAAGTCTTCAGATGGTTCAGGGAGTCGAATACCGAAGAATTCAAATTGGGCGAGTTATTGAACAGTCGTCATTTATCAACCAGCTGGAGGCCCGTGACAGACGTCCTGTACACTTCTATCTCGTCATCTTTCAAGCTGAGTTGATTTGTCAATTTTAAGAAATGTCACTCCCATAATGTCCCGCATTCGTCTAAAATAATTAGAATTAAGACGTGGTGAGAATTTTTCGAGGAAGCAAGTGGTTCAATAATATTTTAGGAAAACCTATTCTGGGGATAGATTTATCTGATAGGAATATAGAACTAACTGCGAAATATATTTCATTGGAAGGTGGCGGTTATATTTTTTATTGTGTGAAACGATAGATCTATTAAATCCAATAAGTGGATGTAAGAAATCCCTGAAAATGAAAAATATGAATCAGATAAATATGTTTTGAACGACAATTTTGTTTTTCAATCTTCACAACAACACTCAGTTCTTTATAACATCAGTAGTAGAATATTTGTGATTGTTAAAATTACAAAATTTATGCATTTGTGTTACTGAAAATTGAGCCATTGCTGTGAAACCAAGCTGAACGTGTCACAGCTGGCGAGCTATGTGGGGTAGCAATCGAGCGAGATTTTGATCGCATATTCGGCTGGAAATGCAATTACTGTCAATGAATTGCACAACAAATGCCACCAAAACGATGAATTCATTACCAACTAAATTCATTGATCGCATAATTCCACGAAATTCAGAGGTTAAGTGTCCACTTAATGATTGGGCCGTCCGGCCCCATCATGTAATTTTACACCACTGGATTTTTTTTTGAGGCTATGTTACATAAAGAGTCTGTATGGAATCAATTGAATTTCAGTTTCAAAACTGACAATCCGTGACGTGATTAACGAAATATAAGCGCCACTTTGATAAAGAGTGACTTAACCTACAATGCATCGTTTTTGGGTTATTCGCGATTTTATCCCAAAAATTACGATTTTTCGCGCGAGGACTCTGAAATTCGCAGATTATATGACCGGAATCCTTTCACATAATGAATTTCGATCTCTCAATACAAGAACCATCTAAATATCATCATCAAATTAATTCTGGTCAGAATTCCGAGAGAAAAAGTGCGAAATATATTACTATTGAAGAGGATTGAATCTGACTTCTCGTTTTTCTTCTTTTCTAGTAGGTATTCCCGATTACATGAGTTATTTGTCAGGAAAAGAGTGATAAAGAGTGTTGAATTTTGATTAAGTAACCGACATGAGTGGGTTTGTATTGAACATGTGTCCGATATCAGGTTTCAATTATTATTGTCAGAGTAACCCGGCGAATTGTGAACTACCTGAAAAAGTCGTGTTCGCTCTTCTTCTATTAAACCCTAGCAGCATTATTGAATAGGGATCGAGTGATACCTTTCCGAAAAGGTAATTTCATTCTCTATATAACCACATAATTAATTACTTTCTATGGATTTGTTTCGATAAATTCCAGGTTTACATGAATCTGTTCGATCTCCGTTTGAGGAAAACAATCGATCAAAATTGATTTGGTTGAATCTGAAGAATATTTTTTTCAATTATTTAAATTAACACCCCGATAATTCTTATAATAAAAGAGGTGTTGTGATACACCTAGTTGGAAAGGTTATCTGATCCCCGATATAAGTCTGATTTTTGAAATACCATTAATTGAAAGAAACCCTGCTTGGACTTCTATGATTCTCATGAAAATTTATTATGAAATATATCATTGAGTTTCCATTTTCTCAATCGTTGTATATTCCTATCTTTTTATTCGAAAAGGCCCCCATTTACTTAAATGCATTAGTACAATCGAGATTTGAATGATAGCCTAACATTTTGCAATATTTGTGGTGTAATATGCTGACATTCTTGAACTATTCTTCATCGTAGTTCTTCCAACGGTTCGGGTGGTATAAAATAGACTTCAGACTTGACAAGCGTCATATCAGGATATCTAGCCGGCCATTCTTTAGCGCCTCTCCTATGTGTCCAACGACCCGGAAATCTATCGTCAAGATAATTTCAGCGACATATGGCGATTTTCCTTCATGTTAATAGATTACGTAAGGGATAGATTAGGATCTCCTTCGTTGATGACCGTTATGAGGGGATCCATCAAATTCTCAGGCATGTTCGAATAGGTTTCGCCGTCCAAGTTTTCCAGTATGAATAAGGGTCCTACACCAAAGGGCCAAAACACTAAGTTTTCAGAATCTTTGAAAATGATTCCTCCTCTCGAAATGGGCATTAGTGTTACTCTGAACTCGCCATTAAAAAGAACTCGCAAATTCGGATCGTTATTGATCCGCTCACTGAAACGTTTACAGAACTGTAAACGACAATTGAAATGATCTCGTATGCGAGTCTGATTTTGAATGGATGGAATTTATACCTATGAAGAATCTTCAAAATACTTGTACAGCATACTCCAGATATTTTTACGGAATGAACTAATTTCGGGAGTACTCAATTGAACGCTGAACATATCGGATGATTGGCATTTAATGTACCTAAAACTGAATTTTTCGAAATTATTTTCATGAAGAAATCTATTTTTGCTGTTGATCAATTATTACACATTTTAATGGTAAACGCATGAAGACGTGAGCAACTGAAGAAGGGTTAGTAATTTCTTGATGCCGCCTTTGCCTTGTGCGATAAATCGATAGAACCATCATCTAATATAAAAGGATGAAACGTAGTTACTCACTTTTTTCGTCATGGACAAGAACTGATCTTTTCCACTGGCCACACAGTCTACTCTTTACTCTTTCATTGAAGTTGGTTTTCGCTGTCAATTGTTGAGCCACAAATGTTCCTGAGACGCATATATTCAGCTTTAGTTTCATCTGTTGGATTCTTTTTACAGTTCTTATAAGTCCGGTTACAACTTACATCATGTGTTCATTTACCAAATAAAAGTTGTTACTCACTTTCTTCGTCGTGGACTAGAACTGATGTTTTCCACTGGTCACACAGTCTACTCTTTACTCTTTCATTGAAGTTGGTTTTCGCTCTATCAATTGTTGAGTTACAAATGTTCCTGAGACGCACATATTCAGCTTTAGTTTCATATGTTGGATTCTTTTTACAGTTTTTATAAGCCCGGTTACAACATGCGTCAAGTGTTCATTTACCAAATAAAAGTTGTTACTCACTTTCTTCGTCGTGGACTAGAACTGATGTTTTCCACTGGTCACACAGTCTACTCTTTACTCTTTCATTGAAGTTGGTTTTCGCTGTCAATTGTTGAGCCACAAATGTTCCTGAGACGCATATATTCAGCTTTAGTTTCATCTGTTGGATTCTTTTTACAGTTCTTATAAGTCCGGTTACAACTTACATCATTTGTTCATTTACCAAATAAAAGTTGTTACTCACTTTCTTCGTCGTGGACTAGAACTGATGTTTTCCACTGGTCACACAGTCTACTCTTTACTCTTTCATTGAAGTTGGTTTTCGCTCTATCAATTGTTGAGTTACAAATGTTCCTGAGACGCACATATTCAGCTTTAGTTTCATATGTTGGATTCTTTTTACAGTTTTATAAGCCCGGTTACAACATGCGTCAAGTGTTCATTTACCAAATAAAAGTTGTTACTCACTTTCTTCGTCGTGGACTAGAACTGATGTTTTCCACTGGTCACACAGTCTACTCTTTACTCTTTCATTGAAGTTGGTTTTCGCTGTCAATTGTTGAGCCACAAATGTTCCTGAGACGCATATATTCAGCTTTAGTTTCATCTGTTGGATTCTTTTTACAGTTCTTATAAGTCCGGTTACAACTTACATCATTTGTTCATTTACCAAATAAAAGTTGTTACTCACTTTCTTCGTCGTGGACTAGAACTGATGTTTTCCACTGGTCACACAGTCTACTCTTTACTCTTTCATTGAAGTTGGTTTTCGCTCTATCAATTGTTGAGTTACAAATGTTCCTGAGACGCACATATTCAGCTTTAGTTTCATATATTGGATTCTTTTTACAGTTTTTATAAGCCCGGTTACAACATGCGTCAAGTGTTCATTTACCAAATAAAAGTTGGTACTCACTTTCTTCGTCGGCGACTAGAACTGATGTATTCCACTGGTCACACAGCCTACTCTTTACTCTTTCATTGAAGTTGGTTTTCGCTCCATCAATTGTTGAGTTACAAATGTTCCTGAGACGCACATATTCAGCATTAGTTTCATCTGTTGGATTCTTTTTCCAGTTTCTATAAGCCCGGTTACAACTTACATCAAGTGTTCATTTACCAAATAAAAGTTGGTACTCACTTTCTTCGTCGGCGACTAGAACTGATGTATTCCACTGGTCACATAGCCTACTCTTTACTCTTTCATTGAAGTTGGTTTTCGCTCCATCAATTGTTGAGTTACAAATGTTCCTGAGACGCACATATTCAGCATTAGTTTCATCTGTTGGATTCTTTTTCCAGTTTCTATAAGCCCGGTTACAACTTACATCAAGTGTTCATTTACCAAATAAAAAATGGTACTCACTTTCTTCGTCGGCGACTAGAACTGATGTATTCCACTGGTCACATAGCCTACTCTTTACTCTTTCATTGAAGTTGGTTTTCGCTCCATCAATTGTTGAGTTACAAATGTTCCTGAGACGCACATATTCAGCATTAGTTTCATCTGTTGGATTCTTTTTCCAGTTTCTATAAGCCCGGTTACAACTTACATCAAGTGTTCATTTACCAAATAAAAGTTGGTACTCACTTTCTTCGTCGGCGACTAGAACTGATGTATTCCACTGGTCACACAGCCTACTGTTTACTCTTTCATTGAAGTTGGTTTTCGCTCCATCAATTGTTGAGTTACAAATGTTCCTGAGACGCACATATTCAGCATTAGTTTCATCTGTTGGATTCTTTTTCCAGTTTATATAAGCCCGGTTACAACTTACATCAAGTGTTCATTTACCAAATAAAAGTTGGTACTCACTTTCTTCGTCGGCGACTAGAACTGATGTATTCCACTGGTCACACAGCCTACTCTTTACTCTTTCATTGAAGTTGGTTTTCGCTCCATCAATTGTTGAGTTACAAATGTTCCTGAGACGCACATATTCAGCATTAGTTTCATCTGTTGGATTCTTTTTCCAGTTTCTATAAGCCCGGTTACAACTTACATCAAGTGTTCATTTACCAAATAAAAGTTGGTACTCACTTTCTTCGTCGGCGACTAGAACTGATGTATTCCACTGGTCACACAGCCTACTCTTTACTCTTTCATTGAAGTTGGTTTTCGCTCCATCAATTGTTGAGTTACAAATGTTCCTGAGATGCACATATTCAGCTTAAGTTTCATCTGTTGAATTCTTTTTCCAGTTCTTACAACTGGTTTCAACTTACATCAAGTGTTCATTTACCAAATTAAATTATGATAAAAATTTAAAGAATCGCCAACAACTCATTTCAGAAAAAATTGATAGTTACTGTAAGAAGTTAATTAGTCGTTTTATTCAATTGAATGTTTATCATTCCATTGCGGTCATAATTAAAACATAAGTTGTCATTTGGATTTTGTATAATTTTTAAATTGTCATCAATTGTTATAGCTAGCATGATCAATAAAGCTCTATAAAAATTTCAAATTGTACATTTAATTTAATAAGTTCTTATGCTCTTTCCGCAGGACTCGAAAGATAAACGGATTCAAATGTCTTCGAGATCGAATTAACCTGCGATATTCGACCCTCATTATCCAGGAGGGAATTTACCCGTACTCCAAGAAGCCATGACTTATTCTCCAAAAATCGTACATTTATGCGAGACGCAATGTCCTAAAGCAAATGGAACAATCTGAAAAGCGTTAATCAGCAGTTACATAACAGAATGAAGTATTTACTTGATATCATGTAAAACTTCTTATTCGCGGGGGATAACTTATGCCTCAACTAAGAATACTTCCAAATTAAAAATATAAGAGAAATTATCGAAAACCATGAGATAAATTACGTCTTCAAAACTGCCATTATCGTAACATCATGATTTGGCTAACACCAAGTACTTCCTTCAGTAATCTTCTTTTCATTTTAATTAAAGTTTTCGTAATTATTCAGATTCCATAGACAAACTTATCATTGAATCGGTAAAATACTTGACTGGATATTTAATTTTATAACAACAAGTTGACCACACAGTTGATCTAACACTGAATTCTTAATATTTACCACTTTTCACGCACAGTGTATATAACTATAATCATTCAACATTCTATTCAGGTATTCTGCTAATTTGTCTTGATATACAAATACGTTAGAAAAGCTATTTTCTTTTTTTTTATGTTGTGATTTCCTATGATTTTATTTTACCGCCTCTACCTTTGAAGACTTGCGTACTCTCATTAGGTCTTTTTTCGTCGGTACCACGCGTCTTTTGGTCCTGCGAGGGCTGGGCACAACTTATACCCATTAATTTATAATTACATGCAGGAAAGCATCTCGAGAACACGGAGTGGGTACACCTGATCGAGACCCACACCGGCCACACCGTCGAAGAGTCTCTTTCTTTGTTGTCCATTCATGGACACTGATGCCTGTTTTCAAATACCCGTGTATTTATCGAGAGATAATAGCATGGTACGGCACACTCGATACTGAGCCTGCTTCGTTTATAAACAAGGTTCTCGTACAATTTCATTTTCGGTCATATAATGCGTAGTTTTGTGATTTTGAAATGTTCACAGCTTAGAGAAGCTATCATTCGAAAGTACCTTCAGCTACTTGACGTTGTATCTTAATAAAACAGTTTTTACATACACTAGAAAACTAAAATGACAAAGTAGAAGGTTTTCCAAAAGTATGAATTAAAATTTATTTTTTTTCAATTCTTTAACATACTAATTAAGAACGAAGAAGGTCAATGTATATTGGCAGTTCGTCCCATCTGCTTTTTCGCATGAGTCCAGCGGAGAGGCTGTCCATTAATTTTCTTATAATTTCAGCCACTATACAGAGTGTCTAATATAAAAGGTACCAAACTTCAGGAGGTGATAGTACAAGTTATTTTCAAAAAAATGGCCTATGTCTTTTTTTCCGAAAAGTTGATAATTATCGAGTTATTTAACACTTCTTGATTGTATGAAATTTTCAGCTTCTGTGTATAAAAACAAGAATATCTCTGTTATTCTTACTGCTACATCAAATCTGACCATACCATCGGAAAGAGCATTGAATTTCCTGTAAGATTGTTGAATAATAATGGTAAAAAATCTTGTATACCGGGTGTTATAAAAGGCTAAATGAAAAATTGTGAAATTAACAAAATAAGTGGTATTTTCTTGGTAGCTGTAACACTGAAAACTGATCGATATGTAGCTGTTTTCGTTTTGGTAAAAACTACTACATTCAACTGGCTTTCAAACGATGTATCAACTTTTAAGCTAACTATTTTTTTCCAAATATCTTATATTACTTAATGAAACATGAACAGGAACTAAACTTAAAAAAATTAATGAATGATATTTTTAAAGAAAGAGATTTAAAAACTATAACAGGTGTTCAAAATGTCTTCCTCTTTCTTGAATACACTTAACACATATTTTTCTTAAACTATCAACTACTCTTTGAAGTTCAATGTGTCTTTGACTCATTTCGTTACACAGATTCGAATCGTTTCAATTAACTCTTCCCGAGTATTAATAGGAATTTTATAAACATTGGCCTTTAATGAGCCCCACACATGAAAATCAAGCGGCGTAAGGTCAGGGCTTCTGGATGGCCATCTCACCGGCCGAATCGACCAATACATTTATCTCTCAGTCATCCAGTTCTGGACCATTCTAATTTGAAACCAAAGGTGCTACCGAGTAGCTATAAGCATTTCTTCCAGAACGTCCATTATTTCGTTATTTACTAGATTTAAAATTTCAACTGGCCCGACAAGCTGAACGCTCCTTAACCCCAACCACACATTTACTCTAATCTCGTGGTGAAAGTGAGACACAATAGTGCCATGAGGATTTTCTGTATCCCATATATGGGAATTTATCATACCAAATTTGGTAAAAGTTGCCTCATCCCTCCATAGAATTTAATCTGATCCCCACTCCTGTAATTTATTCATGTACAACTTACAAAATTGCAACCTCACCTCACTATCCACTGGCAATAAGTCTTAAACCTAACTCAAATGGTAAGGATGTGAATTATTTTGCTTGAGAACTCTATGAACCTTGGAATGATGAAGTCTCATTGTAGCACCAATTCTCCGAGAACTTGTTGTAGGGTCCTCGCGAACAGCCTGCAATATTGCAGGTGCTTGTCACCATTGCTGAGCATTTCCACCATCTTTTCTAATTCTTAAACCACTGAATGAACTAGTTTCACCGGAGCGCCTAAACACTTCAACAAATGTCTTTCTGGAAGGTTGCTGTCTGTTTGGAAAGCGCAATGCATACTCCGCACCGCTGCCCGGGAATTTCCATTCGCGAAGCCATAAACAAATAACATATCTCGATATTCAAATGGAACCATTAAAGAGAAAAATATAAACTTTGATTCATTAAATGACAGTTCCTGTCAAATTTTAAATATTTTAATTTGTTTTAAAACAGGTAATACAAGTCTTTTGTGATTCATTATTTTACGATTTTTTTTCTAATTTCTTCTTCTAATCCGAGAAAAATAATTATTCCTATTTTCTTAAACATTCAGTATCGAGATATGTTATTTATTTATAGCTTATCATTATTGACAAGTCATTTGTGGAATTGTTTAGATGCTCCGGTGAAACTAGCCCATTTGTAATCGAAGAATGAGAGAATTTAATGTTCTTACTCTCAATCTTAGCCAAGATATTGCTGTGAAAAAAATTGTAACCTCAAAAGTTGATAAACAGTTTAAAAGCCAGACTGTTGTGGTTTTTTCCAAAAAAAAAACAGCTATTCATCAACCGATTTCAGTGATAACAAGAAAATACCACTAATTTTATTCCTTTCGCAATTGTTCCATTGAGCCTTTTACAAAACCCGGTAAACAAGATTTTTACCATTAGTACTCACCTTTCTTATAGCAAATTCAATGCTCTTTCCGATGGTATAGTCAGATTTCATATAGCTGTAAAAATAACAGGGATATTCGTGTTTTTATAGAAAGAAGCTGAAAACTTCGTGAAAAATAAGTGTTGAATAACTTGATAATTATCAACTTTTGGAAAAATATTATAGGACATTTTTTGTTGCAAATGACTTAAACTATCACCTCCAGAAGTTTGGCATCTTTTATAGTAGACACACTTCATAGTTCATTTTGTGTTACAGATAGTGAAATCATCTATACTGATGGATCTAGAAGAGGCAACTATGCAGGTGCTGGGGTATAAAGACGTAGGAGAGGTAAGGGAACGGTTGTCATCCTGGACCGCTACAATACAATGGAAGAAGGTTATAGTCATCATGATCGACGTGGAGTTCGTCAAGAGTCGGACTGGTGAGTCTCTGAGAGCTCATGGTTTAGAATTACTGAATCTTTAGATCAGACAGCTTTGACCTGTCTCGACTAGCAGAAGGGTATGTACATATCAGTGATTTATGTCGAATGTGGAATAGAAAAAAAATAGTTTGAATTGAATCAGAAGGCTACAGACTAACCTAAACCTTCATTGTCAACGACCCAGAATATGATTGGAAAGTTTGGTGAACATAACACACTGGCAGACCTTATTATAGAAAACAAAGGTATCTATATAGCACATACTCTTGGATAATATGTCCAATATAAAAGTATTTTAATGCCTCTCATAGAAAAACCTCAATTAATGGACTAATACATTCGGAACGAATTATCATTCTGGAGAGAACCGTTCGGGTAATCCATGGCAAGTTGGCATGAATAGGGATACAAAAGGAGGTATTGAGGCTACTCAAGTGGAGACCCAAACTTTCCGATGATAATAATGATACAACATTTTCTGATCAAGCGTAAACAGAAGAGCAATTTCTATTGACGCCATTAATTCAAGAGAATTGACGATTCAAAGGTACATATTTGTTTCACTGGTCCCCCCTCATGATGTGACCTATTTTATCGATTTGTTTTCTTTGTCAGTACAAAAATTACAATAGAATAAAGAGCTATAATATTAACTGGCTTATATATTATTTATAGTAATATAGTTACTCTTCACTAAACAAATTCATTCTAAGAATTATTCAAACCGTTTTAGAATCCACAAGCAGTTCAGGAATATCCTGCTATTATGAAATACAAGACACATTTGTTAGAGAAAATCTGTGAATTCCCCAGAACCGCACGAAATCTGATGATTTGATGAACATAAACCAGATTAAATATAATAGAAAATTCAATTCGAGCAAGATTATGGGCTTGACGAAATTGATTTGATTTTCTGTGTGTTCTTTACGTGTTGAACGATGGTCAAAAATTTCTACATAACAAAGGTATGAAGAAGAAATTAATAATGTCAAAAGTTCGTGGAATTTCATAATTTTTGACAAAACTTAGTGTTATCTATAATCAAAGGCCAAGCGGAAGACACCAGTTGCGCTAGCTCCAATATAATCTCTATAAAAATAAATGTGAAGCCAATATAGATTAGTTTGTTACGATTCAGCACAAAGGTATTCGTTCTACCTCACCAAACTGTTACTACTGTGTTTTATCATGGTGCTATAAGGCGTTTGCTATTTTAAATTTTGCCAAGTTGTGAAAATGGAGTCACCGTTAGTTGTACAATAATACTACATATCATTTACCGAAGTTTTCCGTCCCAAAATACGTTTAACTATGAGCGTCTAATTTAGCAACAACAATGTGATTGAAACGAAAATATCAACGGTACGTAAAGACCATTCAGAAGCCAGCCGTTTCGAAATTTCAAAGAACAATCTGAATATTAATCTTAAACAACAAAAATGTTTATTTCAAATCATTGCTGTATTCGTCTAAAAAGGAACTAATTAGAATAAAATAAGTTAAGTTCAAAAAGAAAATATTTTAGCTGTTTTCAATTTAGGTTACTCTGGACAGAAGGGCCAGATGAACCAAATCACAGTCATGTTGATTTTCTTCAAAGAATCTAAATTTAAAATATCAGAAATATATGGCGGTACCTGCTTGTTGGTTCAATGAAATGTTTGCTGGAATCATCCACTTGAATACCAAATGGAAAGGATTGAGTAGATTTCAATAACTGCTAAATCTCTTGTAAGATTGTTTGGCCAAGGAATTATTCCATGAGTTCGAAAAAGCTAGTATTTATGGCGTAGCGTAATTCGTCCCAAATGAAGAAAAATGTAAACACATTAATTTTGTTTTAGAATGACTTTCATGTGTCGTACCGTCAGCATAAAGCTTACCTTATTTCATCACACAAAAAATATTTGCTGTTTAAATTTTTTGAATTCTCGTGGTTTTTCACCTAAAAGATATTCTTCAGCGGACACCGATATTTCTACTTCGGTTTTCTATAAAGGCTATGATATTGCAGATGCCAAGGGAAAATCATATTTCATCTGCGCACAAGAGGAGAAGTAGGAAGATCTGATAGTTTACTCTTTGTTACCGGCTGGTAATCTGTATAGTAAAAATCTGTGAATTCATTGGAATAGGAACAATTTCAATGCATCAAGGTATGTGATCTGTAGGCCCCTATAGGGTCTTCATGGAGCATCAATTAATTGATTGATTGCGTTCGTAGTGACTACATTATCCAGTTCAATAGTTCATCAAAAACTCCATGAATAATGTTTTCCTTATATTATGGTCAATTGTTTCGAAAATTGAGTCCAAAACAATTCTCCTGAATAAATGTATTCGTAGAAGCTCGTTTATGTATGTCTAGAGATTGTAATAATTCTCCATTTTCTAGTCTACGCACTGAATCTTGCAATCCATTCATAAAGTTATCGTGGACTAAAAGAAAATCAATCTTAATCAATTAAATGGGGTTTGAAAAATTTTTAGGCTAAATGAAATGCATAATCATTCAGAACAAAACAGAGATGCTAAAATCTACCAAATGCTGGAAGAGTTCCAAATAATTAATACGGCTTGAATATTCAGAGATGCAGTTTTTATCATGAAATGTCTATCTAGGAGACCCTTCTTATAGGTATAATGATTTTTATAATATCACTAACTTTGAATTGTAATATATATTTCTTCTGAGTAAGGAGAGTATTTTACTTTCATAGGATTATACTAGATCTCTTTTCCTTCAGGTGAAGTAATACTCTAGAGAAAGTCGAAGATTTTCCCCCCAATTGATTATACATTATCAAGTAACAGTATCGAAAGAAAATCGAAGCAACAAATTTGTCGAATCATAATGCAAGGTGAAACTGGTGATGCCAATAAATGAAAAACATTTGAATAAGGAAGGTTTTAGTTATTTCGCTGAGAAATAAGGCTAAATTGTATACAAATATCATAAAACATATGATGTTGATCTTGAATTCATGCATTTCTTTCAAAATACTCTAAAAGTCATGATATAATATTAAACAGGATAAATATCTATTGTAACTGAATTGAAATATTTTGCGATCTCTTGATTAAAGTTTCAGGTTTTCATTTCACTCTATAAAAGTGTTGTTAGCATTTCTTTCCAATATTTTAGTCTTACACTCTGAATGATACTTTGACATTCATAAACAAATATGAAAAAGAAAGAATTGACCTTTTGAACTAAAAAAATATTAATTCACAGTTAAAACACAGCTTGCAGATTATAATTTGATATTCGATAGAATCAAGACAGGAAAATAACTAACTGGACAGTATTTCTTTCACTGTTCTCGAATATACTTTCTTTTCATGCTCGACGTAAGACCATAACGAGCGGGTTCTTTATCACTATTAAAATCACCCATTCGGCTGTTTTGGCTAGTCTGATAAATTTTCTGATGGTGGTGATCTTCACTCCTTCACATGGCACGCCCAGAGCCTAAAACCTATGGAATGCCAAAGTTTAACACTCACCTAATACATGACCAGCTGTTCCTTCCTACATGTTTCATCATCAGCATAGTCAGCTATGCTTAATATATATAGGTGGGAATGAAGCATCGTATAAAAATTCGAACAAGCTTTAGCTTTCCTTATCTACTCTGTGAGAGCAGATTCGTAGCTAGCTTCTAACAAGGCGTTATACGTAGTTTTTCCAAATTTATGTTTACTGGTAAAGCTTGGTAAGCTCGAAGTTCTTCTCTTATCGATCACTCACTCCCATGGAAAAGGCTCTGGCAGGTTCGGTCTACTAACGGGGACCACAATTCATTTCTAACCTGAAGAAGAATAATATTGTTTTCCTGTTTGATTTGCTCAACTGTAGCTTAACTGAATATAAGAGGAGATTTGTGTGGCAATCTAGATTTATACTTTCGTGAGAAATGGAACATACTCAGCCGTAGGTTGCGTAGTGTTTACCTGGATTAAGGCTTATGGGAGTTGACTTGTGAAATTCTGAAACTGAACTTTGATTCGTTTTGTATCACACAATGTCTTCAGGTTGAATTAGCAATGCTTGCTCTAATAATCCTATTAATTAATTAACAATAGGAAAACTGAAAACCTACTTCTAGAAAAAAGTTAAGAATAGACTCATGCGGCAGATCAGTGGAACTCGTCAGGTATGGTTTATGGCGAAGTCAGTCAGCAACAACTTTCGTAAGTCACCGTTCCCATCTTTGATTAAAAATGATGGTTCCATCGCATCATCAACTAGAGCAAAGGCGAATCTTTTTGCAAAAATTTTTTCGTAAAAATCTGTTTTAGATGCATCAACTCCAGTGCTACCAAGCATTCCACATGTTCAATCGAATATGTCTGAAGTGAAAAAGTTCAGAGTGCGTACGGTGGGGCGCCTTCTTCTACAGCTGAACTTTAGTAAAGCATTATATCTTGATAGAATACCACCTACAGTTTTGAAGAACTGTATTCCAGAGTAAACACCTGTTTTTGATTGTCTATTCCAGATTTCGTACCAGAACCAGACATTTTCGGAGTGTTGAATCTTGTTGAATATTTAGGTTTGCGGTCCTTGGTGTCTTCATTTCCGAGTCAGCATCCTATAGCTGCTAAGAAGACATACCGACAAAGATACTACAGAGCATGTCACTGGATTCAGAATTGGAGAAGATGTCAGAAAAAAGTCGGTTGAGCTTGGTAAATTCTAACTCAAACAAGATGTAAAAAACATCGTTCTCCAGAAAAATTATTGTTGGAAAACTTCTGATCATGCGAGGACATCGAATTTCATCACAATTGATATTTTCATACAAGCTACAGGTGCGACGTGGTCTGGAATACAGCAGTGCGCCTGGTTGACCACTTGAAGATCACGAGTGATATCCAACCTCCTGCTCAAAAGCGGCAGGTTGTTAATTTTTCTCTTCTTTACAGAAACGTTTATGCTCTGAAGAACTGAAAGGCTTGGTTCTGGAAAGAATCCAGTCTTAACTTAAGATTTGGTCCTCTTCAAGATGCGAGTGAACGCACACAGCCATTGTCTCCTCTCAATAGTTGTGCCGGTTCGTTGTAGGACTCCAATACATATACATGTACTTGATGCGCTCCAACGGATTGAGATGAGTAGGTGGCAGTCTAGCCTGGCATTGGGAATGAGTGTGCAACACTGACAGATCAAACGGGATCGAAACTGCATTGGTTTCTCCTATTTGTGAGATCCGACCGAACTGTACCACTACTATGTGACTTTGGTTAATGATGATTATGAAGAATGGTTTATATCGCATGTTATCATTATTGAGATATATATATATATATATATATATATATATATATATATATATATATATATATATATATATATATATATATATATATATATATATATATATATATATATATATATATATATATATATATATATATATATATACTGTCTGTGTTTTATTTATATAGTAATTTTCAAATATACCTATTTCACATAGATGACTAAATATTATCCAAATCTTTGAGAACTGAAATCGAAGTTTCAATTAGATAAACCTAAACAGAGCGTACTCCTTATCCACCGCACTCATGTCAAGTTATGTCGGAGCACGTGCCAGACATGGCACACTGCCTGAATATTTTCCCCGATCAGCCACGTGCATTTCAATCGATATTTTCTTCTTCGCGACAAAGTGCATTTGCATTTATAAATTATTCAAATTAATTAATATTGAACCCGACCGTTGTACCTACGCTTTAACCTTAAAGGTTCTCGGTAGGTGAGATGGTCAAAAGATACTAATACGTACGAACATGTTTCATATTTATATCATATGTATGCATTTCCTTCGATGTCATTGCCATTGCCCGATCATATCTGCATAGTAATGACACGTCGAGGAATGCAAAGATGAAATTTAGGAGCTGATAATATAATGATCAATTATTCTTATACATATACAAAAAGTATATTGAATCAACACAACTGAACAATAATCATTGAATTCAGTAAATGGTTGGTTGAAATTTATTTATTACTGCAGTAATCACGCTGTCGAATATATTTAGATTATTTCAGGGAATAAATTTCGATCAGGTTAACAATTAAATCCGATAAAAATATTAAATTTAAAAAAATTCAAATCCGAGCAACGCTTCACCCCAAAGTAGAGAGCAGTTATAAAACTAAGACAGTTATTTGGTTAGTGTCTATGAAGCCCCTATTCGAGAACTTCAGCATAAATTGTTATCTAAGTGGTTTCCTAACAACTACACTCGGAGGCAAAATTAGCGGAACACTCGAAAATTTAACCAAATTCGAAGTCCGATATTTTTCCTAATTCTCAACCGATTTAGATGATTTTTTCGGCAAGTTATAGATCAACTCTTCTGCTTTGTAGAAATTATAAGAGAAAACAAAAAAATTTGAAAAAAATTTTATACGGGGGCAAAACTAAAAGTGTTTTTTTATCAAAAATTCGTAACACCCTGTGGAATTTCGTGGTCCGAGTTGAAACGTACAATATCATGGTCTGTCAAGACACATCTTCCTAAAGTAACGCCCTTCTTGTTTTATGCATTTATCTCTATTTTTACAAGAGATATCCAATTTGAAGCGAAAAGTCACAAATTTCAAGAATTTATTTTTAATCTTGCGTAGGTGCATAACATCGGAGGTTAGCCAAAAAATGAAATCAAAATTAGAGAAGCGGAAATCTAACGAAATGAAAATTTTTGAAATTCACTGGCCAATTTCACGCTCCGGGAGAACTCGAAGTACACTGGAAAAATCGTTGATTTTGCACATTTATTTTTGAATTTTTTTGTGTGACACTCTATAATAATTATCATTCCTGTCCAAAATTGAGAACAGGTGTGTATCCTGGCGATACACTCGTGAAATGAAATGAACATTTTGAGAAAAATGTTCATGATGACCCACAAAAAAAAACATTTGATTTTAGTAGCGAGTATGACCCACCCGAGCTCTTATTACATCGCGCATACGATTTCGCATACTCCCAATGATGTTGTCTATCATCTGTTGAGGTATGTTGTCCCACTCTTCCACCAAAGCCAATATCAGGTCTTCAACGTTGCCTGGATTCCGTTGTCGAACCCTTCTTCCGAGAATGTAACAAACGTGTTCGATCGGGTTTAAATCCGGTGACCGCGACGGCCAGTCCATTCGTGTGATCCCAACTTCATTGAGATATTCTATCACTATGCGCGCAGTATGAGAGCGCGCGTTATCATGCATAAAAAAGTAATTTTCCCCTATGTAAGGAGTAAAAGGCACAACATGGGGCTCCAAGAATTCTGTTATATACCGATGGGCATTAAGTGATCCATTGCCAATAATCTCCAGTTCTGTTCGTACTCCCAAGCATATGCCACCCCATATCATAACTAACCCTCCGCCGTATTGCTCAGTTCCTGCGAAGTTCGCTTGATTGTACCGTTCCCCTCGATGCCTCCATATTCTATCTCTACCATCCATGAAATTCACACAATATCGGCTCTCATCACTAAATAAAACTCGTCTCCACTGATTGGTTGTTCATGCTACATGCTCCCTAGCAAACGCCAATCTTGCTACCCGATGGGCTCTATCGAGTCTTGGTGCTCTTGCTTGCGCGTATGATCTCAGACCAACTTCATTTAATTGTCTTCTGACTGTCCTCACACTGACGTTAATGTTATCCACTGCTTGTAAAAGGTTACGTGCCTGAACAGCAGTAAGACGAGGATTTCTTATGGTTTGATTGACGATGAAACGGTCATGTATAGCGCGGGTTGCCCGATTTCTTCCTTGTCCTCGCCTCCTCACGTACAATCCAGTTTCCCTGTAACGTCGGTAGATTCGATGGATAACCGACGTCGAGACACCCAACATGGTACCGACTGAGCGGTAGGTGCGCCCTTCCTCGATCAATGTAATGTTGGTGGTAAATCTCTCATTCTGAATGAAAAATACCGTTTCGAATCGGAAACAGTAAAAGAATCACAAAACACCACAACCGATCGAATTTGTATCAACTCAAAGAATGGAAAACTCTCATTCTTTAAACA
This sequence comes from Cryptolaemus montrouzieri, assembly GCA_013387265.2. Classification (NCBI taxonomy): domain Eukaryota; kingdom Metazoa; phylum Arthropoda; class Insecta; order Coleoptera; family Coccinellidae; genus Cryptolaemus; species Cryptolaemus montrouzieri. The sequence goes on from JABFTP020000185.1 coordinate 111,373,600, forward strand.
AGTGCAAATGTGGTCATATACAAAAAAACGTGTGTTGTATTTCATATTTGATAAAAAAAGGTGTGCACATGTGTAAATGAAAAGTTTTATCAATGGTCCCAGAATTCGGTTGTGTATTTTAATACCTACCGACTGTTAACTCCTATGAATTCCAAATTTTCACCTAATTAACCAAATTGTCATCAATAACTAATGCAATTCGAACAAAAAAATCGGAAACGACAATTTCGACACGCCTGAGTGATAATAAGAAAATTCCAAATTGATAGACGAATTTTAATGACAATTTCTTGATTCAATGGAATTTCTCCAAAATGGTGATTTTCCACTTGAAATTAAATATATTTTGCAAAAATAGAGATAAACGCATGAAACAAAAAGGGCGTTACTGTAGGAAGATGTGTCTTGACAAACCATGATGTTGTACGTTTCAACTCGTACCACGAAATTCCACAGGGTGTTACGAATTTTTGACAAAAAAAAAACACTTTTAGTTTTGCCCCCGTATAAAATTTTTTTCAAATTTTTTTTGTTTTCTCTCATAATTTCTACAAAGCAGAAGAGTTGATCTATAACTTCGAATTTGGTTAAGTTTTCGAGTGTTCCGCTAATTTTGCCTCCGAGTGTATTTTATGCACATGAACATTAGGCATCTTCATTTCTATAATACATATGATGGCTTAGGAATCGCATAACAAATAATTCTACTTTTTGAAATACTTTATTTTAGAGCATAGCAAACGAAACTCATTGCGATTGCTATGCGGCTGCCGATTCAACACATTTATTATAGAAATAAAATTGCTGAGTTCGTAAACTGTCAGTATAAATGTTGGAAGTTGACTAATCAGATAAAAGATTATGAAAAATTGTTATGCAGACTCACTCAACGAAAACTCGACCTTCTCTGAATCAGAAGAAAGCTGTTTTAGCGAAAAACACTATGTTTGTCCATATTTGTTTTGATCAACTATCAACTTCTTACCCTCAACATCCACAAACTTGTGAATTTCAATCGCGAAGAGTATCCAATTCTTCTGAGTGATCTATGCAGTGTGTTTCAGTCGTGGTATTCATTCCGTTAAATACCTGGGTACGTCCGGTCGATTTATTCAGATTTATTAGACGGTATTCTTCAATTAGCTCTGTTACTCGAACGAGAAACTACCAGCAATTGGTTTGGAAAGACTTCAATTCGAAGAAGAACCATTTGTTATTTGAGAAAATGGTAAACATCATTTCAGTCAGCATATTAGTTTTTTACACAAGTTCTGCAATTCTTTTCCTAAAACAATTCTGCACCGCTGTTATTCGGTACTCATGAGATGACTCGAAAATGGTATAATCAAGTTAGAAAAGAGTAGATATCGTGTCACTCCATTTTTAAAATAACAGTTGCCCAAAACGAACAACAAGAATATTTAACACAAATCATGCAGAGACACAAGTGAGTTACCAATATGTCAAATCTCTAACTGAAAAATTGAGCAACTGGTTCAGTGGCGTACCGAAGCTTGAAATAGCACGTCTTATGATAAATGAAGCAGTTACAATTGCGGTATTCAGTCATCCACAAATGGATAACACTCAGTCAAGGAAATCATCCCATCAAACTGGCGTATCAATTAAAAATACTTACAGAATAGTAAAGCGTCACAAATGTCATCCCTACAAAATAAGAAGGCACCTTTAACTAAATGAAGATGACTTTAATCGTCACGTACAATTCTACGAAAATTTGAGTGAAAATATGAATAAATAATTTCAACTTCCTTCAAAATACCTGTTTCTCTGACGAGAAAAGCTTCTGCTCAATGAAGAGGTAAACAGACAAAATAACCGATACTGAGTCACCCAGAATCATCACTTGTACAGAGAGATACGTACTCAAACCCCAAGAAAAATGTAATGTTTGGGTTAGGGTTTTCCCATAACGCGCTATCTGTGAAGCAGTATTTGGCCAGTGGGTGCACTCCAGTGCTCGAACACGCGCCGTACTCGCCAGATTTGGCACCGGGCAACGATTTTTCGTTTCCGAAGATTAAATCTGCTTTGAAAGGACCTCCAGCACTGCTCCGATCAATGGAAAAAACGTATGGAAAAGTGTGTGGCAAAGGAAGAGGAGCATTCGAATGTAGAATAATTTTTATATTAAAACCTTTTTCGTGAGCAGTCTCATTATTTAATAGCCAGACCTCGTAGATTTATGATTTTCACATGCAAACCAGTAGACAAGCTTCGGAATGGCGCCTTCCAACTGAACCAAAACCGAAACAAACCACGTCGGAGTCGATCCAACGTCAAGGTAATGTTGACCGTTTTCTTTGACTATCGCGGTGTTTTGCACACGGAATTCTTGCCAGGTCAGACGGTAAATTAAGAATATTACCTGTGCGTTATGCGGCGTTCCAGAGAACAAAATTGTTAAAAAAGGTCAGATTCGTGGAAAGAAAACTCATGGATTTTGTACCACGATAATACACCATCTCAACAGCCTATCATTGTGAATGAATTTCTGACCAAAAACTCAACAAATCGAACAACCACCGTATTCACCTGAAATGGCCTAGCTGACTTTTTTTTCCAAAACTCAAACTACTACATTGAGGTACCCGTTTTGAATCGATAGAAGACATAAAAGTGTTTCATTGACCAATTTCTGGTACTTTCTAGAGGTAGAAATGAAAAAATTCTATATTTGTGGTGTCTAGCGCTCTTCCATTCGTATCGAATATTTTCATTCTAACCTACATAATTAGAATTATGTTATTTTCATCTTTATTATTGTAAAACATAACTTTTCAATAAAATGTCGTGGAATTTTACTTTAAACTCACTACTATCGATGAATCAATTTTTCCTCACTTTAGAAAGATGTTTTGGTACTAGATGGTGCGACGTCATTTTGACAGACTTCAATTCAACCATTCGTTTCATTGACACCTCATTGTTTTGATATCCGAGAGATCTTCTAACCGCAAACATTTTCCTGTTCTGAAAAAGCTTCGTGATGCTGCACATATATTTCTTTCGAGGAAGACATTTTGGGTAGAAAATAACTTTTAAGCTCGAATCTGCTGAACAGAATGTGTAGTTACGGGTGAATAAATGCAGCTGTGAATTACCCTATGAATCTTTTTTTCTGATAGAAAGTTCTGTTTACAGTTGGCACCATATAAGATTGTGGGATGCAGAATATGTTCAATCTAGTTCACTGTAAACTTTGATATATTCACCGTTTCCGCTGATGCGATCAGAGTTGTAATATCATTAGCAAATTCAGTAGTCTACACTAGAGAATGTATCAAAAAAGAACAATTTTTTTTACGAGTGAATATATCTGAAAAGTTTCTTCGATACAAAAAAATTCTGCTAAAATTTGAGCTCGATATCTCGAAAATTGGGCTGGCGCAAAACGGGTCCGTTTTTCCATTTAAGACACACTGTAAAATTTCTTTTTTTTACTTTTAACATAACTACACAAATAAAATTAAAAAAAAAATTTTACTTACCACTATCTTGTAGGAAATCAAATTCTCTACAGAACTTTCTTAGTCTACTCTTCTCTAAACTCAACATAAACAACGTTAGAATGCCAAATAGAAGTAAAAAATGATTAATGAATCAAAAACAAAACTAAATTTCTTATTTTAATTTCTCAATTAATTAACTCAATATACTTCATTATTCATCAAAACTTTTCAAACTTAACATTACATCGAAATAATAACAATTATTGTTAAAAACAAGTTCACATTTTAATCGAGATTGAATTCAATTATTATAATTTTACACTTTTTTTATCACTGTTGACTACTTTGATTCATATAATATTGTTTATAGCACAAAGGGGGAATTTGCGATGGTACTGTACAATTTTCCATGGATACTGTTTTTGTTCTTCGTCTTTAGTACCAAACTGAATAAATTCTTAACTGCAACTGCTCTTTCAGCAATATCGTCCACTATCTTTACATTTTTACAATTTTAATAATGATTAACAACCTGTATAATTTTGATCCCTCGGCACTATGCAGGAGGTGAATTAAGAAAATTACATGGAAGCTCAAACTATTCGAATAAAGTCATAGACTTCTTCGTTATAAAATCACCAATATTTTTAGTACACTTAAAACCATCTAGTTGGTCAGTTTTTTATCACAATGGAGATAAATCACTGACCATCAAGGTCACCGTATTTGAATCCTTTCGATTCTTTTATGGAGTCAATGGAAATCGAAATTACACGTTGACGAAATGTGGAGGAGAATTGTGACAAAATGCAGTCTATCAATACGTAATATTTTTGTGAACGTAAGAAAGGAATTTGAGAAGCGTTGGTAACGTGCTGAAATCACGTCACAACAATTGTTGAGACGTGTACACATCGACGAATCCACCGATATAACAGACACTGCCCAGCTGTGTATTTTTATTCGGATGGTATTCAGTGACATGTTGGCTAAAGAAGAATTTTTGGCAATCATTCCTCTTAAGGGGTAGGACCCGTGGCGAAGATATATATGATGTGTTTTCTTCAATTTTGTAAAAAACTACAACATATAGAATAAGTGTGCATTAAAACCGTTGGAGTACCAGCAATAACTGGAAACAAATACGGTTTTGTGACATTGTGTTGGGCTTATGAAGTTTTCCCTTCATTTTTTTCATTCCATTGCATTATACTTCAACAAGTTTTGTGTTCAAAATTTTCAAACACAGAAGGAAATTATGGACTTTGCAACAAAATTGCATATAGTTTTGGACTATTTCAAGGTCCTTCACGAATATTTATATTTATATATATATATATATATATATATATATATATATATATATATATATATATATATATATATATCGTATTTAGAAAGTAAAATCTACTTCAACAATTTATTTTGAAGTAAACAGGGTGTCCCAGTTTTCCATACAAAAACCTAATCTAACCTAACCTAAACTCTCCTACAATGTCTTTAAGTAATAAGATTTTTTGGTGCGCAGTTTCCTCACAATATTTTTTCTCCGTTAAAATTCATGAATATAGGCTCTCACATCATCGCATGCTCCTTCGGCCAAAGAGGATGAATACTTTTTCCTTTCGTCCTTTTCGAAATAAAAAAAAAACTAAATTTATAAAATCAGAGGTTGCCAAAGCAGAGTTTATTAGTACATATCATTATACTTGATCAGAGAAATGGATATATTTTAAGGTAGTCGTGAATGAAATACGTAATAAATTGGTTTTTGGTGAGATGATCTACAAGGTGTTGAACTATTTCAATAAGCGTTCGAAATATTGCCCGCTTCTTTGTAGGCACAACTCTCGACAACATTTGCGGATTAACTGACTGAAAGGCGTCGACTATTCTCTGTCTCATATCCAACTGTGTTGTAGAAGAAATCAAGTAAAAAACGCCCTTAATATAACCCCTCAAGAAAAAATCTAGACTAGGTCCGGAGACCTAGCTGGCCATCTAACAGGACCACCACGTTCTATCCATTTGTTTGGGAATATATGATTTAAATGCTCCCTAACCTGATGTGAGTATTGTGCAGGTGCTCCATCCTGTTGAAACCACAAATCTTGTATTATATGCTCTGGTGCATCGGCAAGTAACATTGGTAGATAATTTTGCAGAAAATCGAAATACATTTCACTATTGAGGTGCCCGTCGACAAAGTGCGGCCCAATTAGATATCCATCTACTATAGCAGCCCATACATTCAAACACCAAAGATGCTGGTGATCTATTTGTCTCATGAGATGTGGATTTTCCGTGACGTAATAATGAAAGTTGTGCCTATTATCAAGCCCATTTTTGTGGAAAGTTGCCTCGCCCGAGAAAAGAAGTCTGCTAAACATATTCGGATTTTCCGCTACTTTGTCACTTGCCCAATTGCAAAAATTGTTTTTTCATGTTTTTCTGCAAGCGATATTACCCGTTTCGATAAATCTAATTAAGAGTTTTTCAAAGCATGTTGCATCAGGATGCCTCTTATCAGTAAACCCTTGTGCATAAACTCTACTCTACAACAAAGCATTTCTATCACACTCACCCAGAATAAAAATCATATCAACCATTTCTTCTTTGGAGCACTTCTTGGCAGTCAAATGTAGAAAATGGTGTTCCAACCTCACTTTAACAATGTTTAATAACGAAACACTGATAAGTTCACCATGTAAAATGCAGAATATTATACAGGGATATCCACCGGGACAACATTTGCGGATTAACTGACTGAAAGGCGTCGACTATTCTCTGTCTCATATCCAACTGTGTTGTAGAAGAAATCTGGTGAACAACGCCCTTAATATAACCCCTCAAGAAAAAATCTAGACTTGTAAGGTCCGGAGACCTGGCTGGCCATCTAACAGGACCACCACGTTCTATCCATTTGTTTGGAAATATATGATTCAAATGCTCCCTAACCTGATGTGAGTAATGTGCCGGTGCTCCATCCTGTTGAAACCACAAATCTTGTATTATATTTTATTATATTGATTCGATTTTCATAGTCTTGATTGTTCAGTTCCTGGTCCAGCTACGTACGTGATATGCATGAAATTTATTCAATTTCAAGATTCTCTGGACGGAAGTTTGACTTATATCTGTTAACTGAGAAATCTCTCTTTGGCTTCTATATGGGTGGTCTGTCACTATCAATAAAACTGATAACTGGTTGTCTTCAGCTGTAACAGTTTTTGGTTTTTCATGTTTTTCTGCAAGCGATATTACCCGTTTCGATAAATCTAATTGAAAGTTTTTCAAAGCATCTTGCATCAGTATGCCTCTTATCAGGAAACCCTTGTGCATAAACTCTACTCTACAACATAGCATTTCTATCACACTCACCCAGAATAAAAATCATATAAACCATTTCTTCTTTGGAGAACTTCTTGGCAGTCACTTGTAAAAATTGGGTTCCAACCTCACTTTAACAATGTTTAATAACGAAACACTGATAAGTTCACCATGTAAAATGCAGAATATTATACAGGGATATCCACCGCGACCGTTCGTTAAAAACTTTTTGAGTTCCAATTACAATATCAAGCTGAAATTTTATACGCGGCCGTAACTAGCGAGTTCCAATTGAAGTGAAATATTTTCGAAGTGATACCATTTCCGGTTATACTGAAAGTGGGTCATCACTTTACAATATATTTAATTTTTTTTATTTCATTTTAGAATGTCAAAAAGTAGTGGGTAGAAATTGCATGCAATTCAATAACCAATTTCCAAATTTACCGTCTATGAGTAAAATAAAACTTCGAAGCATTAGAAGCAATTTTCTACAATTCGGATGAATAACAATTGTAGGAACTGAGCGAAAACCAATCATCGAAGATAATTACATTAATACGAATAAATGATAGCAAACATCATAGGAGAAAACTAATTTACGATCTGAATAAATGTTCAATATGGGCCCCATTTTGATCGATACACTTGACAGCTCGTATACGAACCTGATGAGTTGCCCCCCTAGTTTCCTCAGGATCAATATTACGAAAAGCATTATGAATGCGCTCTAGTAACTCTTCTTTACTTCTTACAGAAATAAGATGCACTTCACTCTTGGTTGTGCCCCATAAATAAAATTCTAGGGGCGTCAGTTCCGGAGAACGTGGAGGCCATAAATTTGCTCCTTGATTACCCCATCTATTCTCGAACATTTCTGTTAGCTGCTGATCTACAGCTCGTGTTTTATGTGCTGGTGCACCATCCATTTGGTAATAGCAATCCCTCAGAATGTTTAGGAGTAATCCATCTAAAAAATCTGCTAATGTTCCTCTCAAAATTTCCAGGTTTCTATGTCCATTAAGATTTTCCTCATAAATGTGATAAGCCAACAAATCTTTCATTAAAATTGCAAAAATGTTTACGCTGAATTTATTTTGAAAATCAATAAACTCAATGAAATGTGGATTTTCTGTGGCCCAAAAATGTCGATTTCTCCTGTTGGTTATTCCACTTTCCTCGAACTGGCTTCATCAGACCATATAATTTTTTGCAGAATTGTCTCATCTTGAAGCTGAAATAATAAATCTTCACAGAAATTTAGCCGCTTGAAAAGGTCAGTTGATTTCAATTTTTGTAGTCTGTGCATGTTATGTTTCTTAAGGATCCTTTGAATGGAAGTATAACTCAATGCTATATCCATTCATGCTGACTTAATGGACGCATGTGGATTGGCACGAAAATAGGATAGCGTATTCATTTGATTGACGTCGTCCTCGAAAGTTTGTTTTCTTCTAGTTTCTATGTATTTTGTTCCTCCAAATTGCAGAAAATTGCTTCTCATCCTTCGAAATTTTGTTTTACTCATAGGCGCTAAATTTGGAAACTGGTTATTGAATTTTCTGCAAGTTCTATCCACCACTTTATGACATTCAATGAATTAAAAAGAGATGAAACATATCCTCGTTTGAATAATCAGCCATTTTATTATCAATCTGGTGTTTTTCAAAAATTTTCACTTCAAATTACCAACAATTCTTGTTGAAATATCAAATTCGAATGAACTTAGTGACAAGGACATTAATTTAAGGCACCTGTCAGGTGAGCGTAGCCAGTTCAGCTACTTGATTCAAATGTTTCAAAGTATTCTCTGTTAATTCTTGCAGAATCTTCAAAATTCAATATATTCCCAAATTATTTCGGAGCTATAAGGGATGGGTATAGTACATGCTGATACAATTCCATCTGAAATTTGACGCTTCATCTGATGGCGATATAAAAATTGGCACGTGCCATTTGAAAAAATTGAGTTATTGCTGTTTGAAGAAGGCCAAATTGAAAAAATCATACAAAACAACGCAATAAACATTTGACATGTGTAGACTGCTTAGAAAATTCCTTGATCCTTCTTCTATCCACCCTAGCAAAAATTGTGTCTATAGTGCAAAAGATATACAATAAATGTTCCTCAAAAATCGAGTTTATAACAAAAATAATTAAATCTGTCAAAAATTTTGACAGATAAGTGCCAACAACTTGGGTAGTTTATGCCTTGATCAAATGTCAGTTCTAGATGTATAATAAAAAAGGTAGATTGCCATTTGCAATAAGAAAGTGATGACTCACTTTCAGTATAACCGGAAATGGTATCACTTCGAAAATATTTCACTTCAATTGGAATTCGCTAGTTACGGCCGCGTATAAAATTTCAGCTTGATATTGTAATTGGAACTCAAAAAGTTTTTAACGGACGGTTCCGGTGGATATTCCTGTATAATATTCTGCATTTTACATCGTGAACTTATCAGTGTTTCGTTATTAAAGTCAGGTTGGAACCAAATTTTTACAATTGACTGCCAAGAAGTTCTCCAAAGAAGAAATGGTTGATATGATTTTTATTCTGGGTGAGTGTGATAGAAATGCTTTGTTGTAGAGTAGAGTTTATGCACAAAGGTTTCCTGATAAGAGGCATCCTGATGCAAGATGCTTTGAAAAACTTTTAATTAGATTTATCGAAACGGGTAATATCGCTTGCAGAAAAACATGAAAAACCAAAAACTGCTACAGCTGAAGACAACCAGTTATCAGTTTTATTGTCAGTGTCACACCACCCATATAAAAGCCAAAGAGAAATTTCTCAGTTAACAGTATGGACTATGGACGGAAGTCAAACTTCCGTCCATAGAATCTTGAAAGTGAATAAATTTCATGTATATACGTACGTAGCTGGACCAGGAACTGAACAATCAAGACTATGAAAATGGAATCAATTTTTGCAATTGGGCAAATGATAAAGTAGCGGAAAATCCAAATATATTTAGCAGAGTTCTTTTCTCGGACGAGGCAACTTTCCACAAAAATGGGCTTGTTAATAGGCACAACTTTCATTATTACGTCACGGAAAATCCACATCTCATGAGACAAATAGATCACCAGCGTCTTTGGTGTTTGAATGTATGGGCTGCTATAGTAGATGGATATCTAATTGGGCCGCACTTTTTCGACGGGCGCCTCAATAGTGAAATGTATTTTGATTTTCTGCAGAATCATCTACCAATGTTACTTGCCGATGCACAAGAGCATATAATACAAGATTTGTGGTTTCAACAGGATGGAGCACCGACACATTACTCACATCAGGTTAGGGAGCATTTGAATCATATATTTCCAAACAAATGGATAGGACGTGGTGGTCCTGTTAGATGGCCAGCTGGGTCTCCGGACCTTACAAGTTTAGATTTTTTCTTGTGGGGTTATATTAAGGGCGTTGTTCACCAGATTTCTTCTACAACACAGTTGGATATGAGACAGAGAATAGTCGACGCCTTTCAGTCAGTTAATCCGCAAATGTTGTCGAGAGTTCAACAGTCTTTCCTCAGAAGGATTGAGTTGTGCGTACAAAGAAAAGAGCAATATTTCGAACGCTTATTGAAATAGTTCAACACCTTGTATACATCTCACCAAAAACCAATTTGTTACGTATTTCATTCACGACTACCTTAAAATATATCCATTTCTCTGATCAAGTATAATGATATGTACTAATAAACTCTTCTTTCGCAACCTCTGATTTTATGATTTCAGTTTATTTTTTTTATTTCGAAAATGGTCGAAGATAAATATAAGGCTACTTCTGGTAAAATATGGCACAATATTTTATACGTTGACATGAATAATAAAATACAGGATGTTCCATTTGAAAAAATCAAGATATGATATTTTTAAAATTACAATATTCAATAATTTATTTGAATCACTCCTGTATAAAACGAGGATAACCTATTTCAATTCATCAATAAAGCTATCATTGGCAATGAGAAAACGAAAGGAAAAAGTATTCATCCTCTCTGGCCGAAGGAGCATGCAATGATGTGAGAGCCTATATTCATGAAATTTAGCGGAGAAAAATATAGTGAGGAAACTACGCACCAAAAAAACTTATTACTTAAAGACATTATAGCAGAGTTTAGGTTAAGTTAGATTAGGTTTTTTTTATGGAAAACTGGGACACCCTGTTTACTTCAAAATAAATTGCTGAAGTAGATTTTTACTTTCTAAATACAATACTGTTCGAAGAAAGATGAAATCTTCAAGGCTGTACGAGCTACAGAGCACCGCGCCACTGGTGAATCACCCAGTATATATATATATATATATATATATATATATATATATATATATATATATATATATATATATATATAGAAAATCCATCTGCTGAAATTTTTATATAGAAGAACAACGAATTCTCCAAAGGAGACCCTTGGTTACTGCATTATACATTTTACCTCGATAGTTGAAGAAGCTGAATAAATCTCAAAAAACAGTTTTTCCATATTATTATGACCAGATAACGTGAAATAAGCGAGCTGCGTTACTGGTAGCTGACGTTCTGTCTCACATGTGGTTCCCTAACTGAAATTGGAGGAAATTTGTCGCGAGAATCTGTGGCTGGCACCCGGGGCTATTGACTATGGCTGTGTGCAATCTAATAAACGAAAGAAGAAAAGAGAAAGACTCTAGTTGATAGTCGTCAGTCTGTATAAGGATTAACATTTCAACTAGCCAAAAGAGTAACTTTTATTATAGTACATTCCTCGAACAGATTCTTTACAAAGTTCTTTACTTCAACATAATTCTGCATTTGCAAAAACAGTCATGCTGATAAAGCATTGAAAACTCATTTTCGGCAAATGATATTTTAATGTCAAATAAATAATAAAATATACATGAATTGGAATTACTCTATGAATCAAAAAAATATAAAGGTGTGATAAAGATTCAGTAACACAGAATACAAATCAATTTATTACATAACTATATTCTCTTTATCTCAAATTCTGAATGAAAATATTTGACGTTGAAGTATTTCGAAATAATATCAGATATACTACAATAACAAAACACTTCATTCATGAGAAATCTTACGATTGCGTCCAATTCGAAGAACCGCAAAATGGCGAGAACACCCAATTCGGCTACTTTCGCGGTTCTTTTTCGATATCGATCTGTACTTCCCCATTGTATTCGAAATTTCATAGTCACCGGTGAAATCTCGTCCCACATTTTCAGCAATTATTCGGTACACGAAATGCGTCATATGTACTTAATAAAACGACGTTATTACTGTACAGTAATACATATGTAAATGCAAGTGTATGTACAGGAATTAATAAATTGTCATTATCATGAGAAAATGGAAGAGGTATTTGGTTATGAGAATTTATTAATTAAAAAGCATGGAGTAAACCCACTTTTCATACACACTTTAGAATGAATAAACTCAGCGAATCATTTAATCATCCTCCCACTGAGGCAGATCTCGAATTTGTTGAACAAAACCTTATACAAGAAACTCTACCGAAGTGTTAACTATGGTTGAATAATGGAACTGTTTGTGTTTCAAATCGCTGTTATCGCAAAATTTTCAAGCAACAAAAGTTGCTTGAAAAAGACTTCTCTCTTCCTATATAGGAACCCTTATACTGATTATATAGATGATTTGGATTCTTCATAGAGTAAATTTTAATTTTTTAGTATTTTCTAGTTTTTTTTCACCAAATTTATCCAGAAAAATTATCATTTCTACCCAAAAGAAGGGAATACCTGGATTTCGAGAAGTATAATAATATCTACCGGAAAAAAGCTTAAACTTGCATTGGATGAGGAGAATAAGGACTATCTCACCTGAATACTATAAAGAGTATTGTAATATATAAGGTGTTTCACGAAAAACCGGAGTTGCTTTCATAACCTGTAACTTCCACAATTATTGAATTAGAGCTTTCATTTTAGATTTTTTGGAATGCCCGAGGATCATGGATTTCAAGAATTGTCATCTAATTTTATTTTCGCTACAATTCAAAATGGCAGACAAGCTCAAAGATACACCACATTTTCAATTCGCTGCGTTTTTTCTTTTTCATGGAATATTGAATATGATCCATGAAATCATAACTCAATTCTTCTCGATTATTATGAAGAATTCAACATGAAAATTCATAAAGAATTGATGAAACTGTGAAGCGAAGAAAATCCCAGTTTTGTTTGCGATGTGGAATTGGAATTTTTGTTTCACCTCATAACTTCCAAGATCCTAGAGTGATCGTCTCTTCTAGACTCAATCGAGAGTGGAAAAGTTGGAACATACGAAAATCGTCCTAAAACTGTAATTTTTATTCAATTCAAAATGGCCACCCGACCCAAAGATACATCATTTCTCTTTGAGCCTGTCGGTCATTTTGAATTGTACCGAAAATGAAACTTGATAGCAGTTCTTGTATTTCATCATCCTTTAGCATTCTAAAGGGTCTAAAATGAAAGCTCTTACTCAATAATTATGGAAGTTATAAGATATGAAAGCAATTCCGGTTTTTCGTGGACCACCCTATATTGAAAATAGTTGTGCTGAGGCAAAAAAAAAGTCAAATATACAGTTTATGAGTCAGTCTAAAAATAAGGGAAAAGGGAAAAGCCATGTGGAGTATGATAAATGCACTTCAGGTTAGAAATATGTGTTATCAAACAAGCATTCTTGAAGAAATGAATAAAGATACCGAAAATCTTAAACACTGTCACCAAGACCTTTGTCATTCAGTGTCCCAACATCGAACCCGATAGCCTTCTGGCAAGGAATTCAAGACTTGAATGGAAAATCAAGCTGCTTGACTTGACTTGATATCGAATCAAGCTTAAGTCATGCTATTGTTTTCAGAATTCGAGTCAAGCTTTCTTTCAGAAAAGCTTGAAAATTCAAACTTCAGAGAGGCATCATAAAACGGTTCATAAAAACTACGAGAAGGATTTTCCGCCACAGAGTGAATTAAGAAAACGAAAAGTACGTGATTTGATATATTGTATAAAAAAAGAACAAATCATCTGCACAAGACCAGCCAAACAATTAAAAGCTACTGTGATCGCGTCATTTAAAATATCTCATATATTGGCGAAATACAAGAAACCATTAGAAGATGGATGGGTTGTGAAGGAAGCATTTATGAAGCGGGTAAGACTTTATTTGGAGATTTCAAAAATGAAACAGAAATCATGTCTGCTATTAGAGAACTTCAGTAATCTCGTCCGACTGTCACAAGGCGTATTGAAGTCATGAGTCAGGACATGGCAGATGAACTAAAACATGATATCATGAAACGTACATACTTTTCTTTACAGTTGGACAAATCCACCGATATGACGATATGTATTTTTATTCGGATGGTATTCAATGACATGTTGGCTAAGGAAGGATTTTTGACAATCATTCCTCTGAAGGGGAAGACCCGCGACGAATATATATATATATATATATATATATATATATATATATATATATATATATATATATATATTATATAATATTATATAAAACTACAAGCTACCAATATATGAATTAGTGTGCATTTCAACCGATGGAACACCAGCAATGACTGGAAACAAAAACGGTTTTGTGGCATTGTGTCGAGCTAATGAGAATTTCCCTTCTTTTTCTCATTCCATTGCATTATACTTCATAAGTTTTAAATGCGGAGGAAATTATGGGCTTCGCAACAAAAATTGTGAATTCCATTTGTGCACGTAGCTTGCAACGGCGGCGCTTTAAGTTGCAGTTGGAAGATAGGGAGCCAGCTGAACACACTGATTTAGTTCTTCACAAGTGGTTGAGTCGCGGAAATTTCCTAAAAAAGTTTCAAGAATTATTGCCCGAAATAACAGTTTTTCTAGACGAAAGAGGTGATGACGCTGAGATGTTGAAAAACGAAAAAAAATGGCTGACTGATTTGGAATTTTTTACTGACATCACAATGCACTTAAACACCATTAACTTGGAGCTTCAATGTAAAGGAAAAACTATTATTGAGATGATTAGCACAGTAAACGCATTCAAAAGTAAATTGCAACTTATAATAGGTCAACTGAAAAGAAAGGATCTGAAACATTTTCCTTTTTTGAAAGCAATGATTCCTCAGTTAAATTATGATACGTATGAGGCTGAATTATTAAATAATTTGGGATAATTCGAAATTAGTTTTCATGATTGCAGTAAATTGGCAAACATAGTATCATTTATGAGTTATCCTTTTTGCATGTAAAAAGCATTGACAAATTAGCTACTGAAATAGGATAACTCTAAACTGATACTATGTTTGCTAATTTACTGCAATCATGAAAACTAATTTCGATGAACTCTGTTGTGATGAAAATTGGTGCAGATTATATCAGATATACATCTCAAAGCTACAGCATCTTATACAAATTTCTGGTGTTTTATATCTGAAGATAAATATCCGAATCTAAGACAAATCGCCCTTCAACTGACGGCAATGTTTAGGTCAACTTACTTGTGTCTGCCTCTTCTGAAATGAAGATAATTAAGTCAAAATATCGCAATCGACTAACTGACGATCATATGTCATCATGCTTGCGATTAGCACCCAGTGGTTACGTATAATCTTATGAAAAGTATGCTGAGGACATGCAGTGACAGGCTTCAACATCCAAAGTCACTCCTTAGTTAAGTTTAACACCATATGTAACTCTTTTATTTTGTAACAACCAATAAACTGCAATTTTGAATAACTACGAGTTTTTTCATTTATAATATAGAGGAGAACCTAACTAAACCTAACACAAATCTTGACTAAAATAATGTATATTGTGTATAAAGCTAATATCTATATATGCTACGGTACACCCTACCTAGGTAGGTAGGAAGGTAGGGTGTATCGTGTATGTACGACAACCCAGCATCACACATACTTGCAGCCTCTCCGAGTCGATCGTAAGTAGTCTGAAAATATTGAGGTAGATCGCCAGGAGTTCAAGTTTGAGCACCCCTGATCTAATTAATACTGAATTTGATCGGAAAATATTTGAATGAAATTCAACATAAGAATCACCATACGCAGCGAATACTTACTTATGATGAAGACGTGACTCAAGAGATTAAGAATGAAAATAGAAAAATTTTTCAGATCAGTATCAAGTGAAATTCTCTTTGAAACAAAAACTAACCTGTGCGAAATTTTTGTCAATTGAAGTAGTCTATAGAATATATATATATATATATATATATATATATATATATATATATATATATATATATATATATATATATATATATATATATATATATATATATATATATATATATATATGCAAGTTGGATTTCAAATGAAAGGTCTCGATTTTCTAGACTAGAATGCATGCAATTTGAAAAATTTTCAAACGAAGATATAACATCAGTTATTAAACACACAAAAAATTGGAAATCTCCAGGTGTTGATGGTATTCATAACTTTTGGTCCAAAAAATTCTCTTGCGTTCATGGAAAATTGGCTGAATATTTTTCATTTATAATAAAAAACCCCTCAGCTACTCCTTTATTTTTCACACAAGGAATTACTTATTCAAAACCAAAAAGTGCTAATACTATTGATCCGTCTCAATATAGACCAATTACTTGCATTCCAACAAACCCTAAAGAATTGAAAAATGATTATATTGATGAAATCACATCAAATAAATGGATAGTTTCTGGAGAATTATTTGCTGAAACAGAAGGCTTGGCAATTGCGATCCAGGATCAGGTTGTTTTCACGAGGAATTATAGAAAACACATCATCAAACAAAATATAGATGATTCTTGCCGTAGATGTTTCTGTTCTTCAGAAACAGTTTTTCATATATATCATCTTGCTCAGTCCTTGCTTCAACAGATTATTTAGAAAGACATAATGCCGTCGCTAATATTATTCATTTTAATCTAGGAATCAAACATGACCTGAAAGAAAAAAAATTCACAAATTTGAACCTGAGATTATTTGTGAAAATGACAAATATAAACTTCATTTTGATGAAACAATTCTTTGCAACAGAGCTGTAAAACACAATAGACCAGATATCATCCTTACTGATAAAAAGAATCAAATAACATATATAATTGATATTGCTATACCCGACACACATAATATACAAAATAAATACAATGAAAAAATTTCTAAATATATGATGCTTGGCAACGAGTTAAAAAATGTGGAAAATGAAAAAATTTTATTCTACCGATTATTATTTCCACAACAGGTGTTATTCCTAGAAATCTTCACGAAAGTATTGAGATTTTGGGTCTGAAGAAAAATTTGTTTGAACAGTTACAAAAGATAACAGTCATCAAAACATGTAATATTCTTCGTAGGTTTCTTTCCGAAAAAAATAATGAGGTAGAGTCATAGGTTTTCTCTTTGGTTTATACTGCTCAGAATCTCATTTCATATTTTATTTATTTGTATATATAAATGTAATATAATTAACTGACAATTTTGTCATATTTATATTCAGAGCAGTATTCTATTCGATCGTTCACCACTTCACACAAAGGAAACTATTAATGAGTAACATTCAGTGTTACTTGACTAAGGTCCGTACACTGGATTTTTCTGGGGAGAAAGCCTTTGACACTACTCGTTGGTACATTGATATCATTGTCTGATGATGCTATAGTATGTATATATTCTGATAGATTGATATATTCACATAACATTTAACGTTATCCTAATATATAATTATTCCAGGATATGCTTTGATTATAATCATTGCCTGGCAATGGTATTATTGACCGGGTGGTAGATTTATATTTTTCATGAAATCAGTTTGATTGCATGAACAGAACAGATATATGGGCAACTCGTCGGGGTTAAACCCTCTATATATATATATATATATATATATATATATATATATATATATATATATATATATATATATATATATATATATATATATATATATATATATATATATATATATATATATATATATATATATATATATATATATATATATATATATATATATATATATATATATATATATATATATATATATATATATATATATATATATATATATATATATATATATATATATATATATATATAATATATATTTTCTCCTTTCAATTCTGATGAATTTCTTGTTCATCCAATTAAAAAGTTTCCTTTCATATTTGAGAAAATGAAGTATTCATCCATTTAAAAACGAAGGAATTCATTTCGCACTTTCAATCTGAGAACTGTATCGGTTATTAATTGTTAGTAAGCTTTTTCTATGATAATTTCTTGAATTATTGGTGTAACTAAAAACTTATTCCTCTAGATTAATTAATAATGAAGTTACAGGATGTCAAAAATTCCGTCAACTGCTTCAAGAAAACGATCACTACAGCTATGCGTTCTGTTCCCCTCGACTTGAGCAATGGAGCTACGGCGTGCACCCTGTTATCAAACATATGTGTCCTAATATTGTAGTAATAAGCCTATAGCTGCTATGATACAATCAGATTTCAAAAAATTACTTCCTGCAGTAAATCCAGATATGAGGATGGATGCAACCTGATTCATACATTATTGCTTTTCAAGTCACCTCCATCGAAAACAGGAGCAAGTGGTCGTTTCATCTACGCTTGATCACCTTCAAAACAGTATGGGATGTTGGACAAGTTGGCAACACATAAAATAACATGACACATTACAAGGTCTCAAAATTTGTACATAATGATTTTCCTCATTTTCTTCCAATTAAAGATGCATCATGAAAATGTTTTATTTAGTCATTTAATGCAGATTTATGCGCATACTTGCTAAAATGCAGTTGTGGCAAACGATAAATATTCATCTTTCGTCTGAATTTTGCATAATTGTTCCAGCCCATTTTTAATGAACATAAATTATCGACTTGATATATCGTGTCTGTGTGGAAAAATAAAATTAAGTTACCTGAGATCAAGAAAATAGATATTCACGATGTGGTGCGCAAATTTCCAGACTGAATGAACTTCCTGCTTGAAAAAAGATTTCTACTGGTTATATTTCATATGCGCTATTCCCAATTTCCTATATGCTTGTACCACTATATGACTTTTTATTTAGCGTAATCTCTAGTGTCTACTATATTCTCGAATCATATATATATATATATATATATATATATATATATATATATATATATATATATATATATATATATATATATATATATATATATCTTTTAAAGTCATAATATACCGTGAAGTGCGTAATAGGTCCATAACTTTGTCCCTATCAGTTAAGTCACAATACTTTATCATTGTGAACATATTGTAATCAGTCTCACAAAATACTCGTAAGTTAACCAAATTAACAATTAAGAATATTTAAACACTTCAGGCAGGATTGCCAAAACTATTCCTTCATTAAACAAATACAACTCAAAATGCAAAACAAAAACAATCGTAAAAAACTCAGAAACTTTAACAAAATAGTAAACTTAAGTAATATTACCAAAAATGTTTTTATTGCTATTTTATGCCACATTGTCTGCTTTTTAATCAACTGCAAAAGTATTCATTGAAAATTTTCGAGCTGTGCCTTTCAGAAAATTTGGTTTAGGAAAATGACAACATAGCTAAAATCGAAAATATAAGGCATTGGAACTTTGGCTACATAATGAACTAAAGGTGTCTTCTTGTCAAACTTAATAAGAGCAGTAATCTTCAATATTTACGTTTTCAGGATTAGAAATGTCGAACTCTCCTCCACACCCTTCGTCTGACTCTTCATCATCGTCATCATCGCATAATTTCAAACTCCTTCTCACTGGAATCCAAATCTGACATTAGTTCCGAACGACGACAGACATTTTTACGTTAGGTTTCTTAGTTTCTGCAAGTCCTAATAAATTTTTTACTGTTTTCAGCTTCTTTTCTTTCTGCCTCAACTTCTTGTTTTCTTTGTTTATCTTTATCATGCAATATTTGTAACCGATTTTTTCTGGTGTGTTACTATAAACCCTGAGTTTTCCTTTTTCTCTTCCTTTCTTAGATGTCTTTTCGTTGAAAACCTTGTTTGTATATGGTAGTATTGCTGCTGGAGACATTTGGTTATTATTTGTCCGAAAGATTGTTCCAACCAACGGTGAAACGCTGAGAGGTCGAACAATATTCGCAGATGTGTCAAAATCCGGTCGGATATCTAAACAGCCTGCTAGTGTTTCGTCTCTGTTGCAGCTTTCATCAATAATTCGATCATTTTGATTTTCTTTCGTCTACACAAAATCTATTTCCTGTCTCTTTATTTTTTGATCATTTTCCTCTTGGGTCTAACTCAAAATTTTCTAAAGGTGCAAAATCATCATCCTCGAATGTAAGTCTGGTGAATGGCCAAATATCTTTGGCTTTGAAAAGCTGCTTGAGATATCTTTGGTTGTAAAAGCAGGTTTTGAAAGTTCAGCTGTTATATATAGATAAAGTCTTACCAATATTTCGAATGTACCAATCATTATATGCTTCTTTTAGCTTTTTTTAAATAGACGAACAACGCCGACATCCTGTGGTTGTAGTTTATAAAACGTGTGTGGTGGCAAATAAATATAGATAATATCATTGTCAAGAAAATAGTTGACAGCTTCAGAAGAAATATGCGACTCGTGGTTGTCATTACAACTGGATTATCCTTAGTGGATGAAATTTGTCGTTGAATATGTTGAAGAACTTTCGTATACAATTCAGCTGTCATTCATCCGCTGCTGTTTACCAAACCAAGTTTGCCTTGGTCTATTTATCATACTGTATCAATAAGCAGCTATTTCATGGATATTTATATGGATGTGCGGAAGATTTGAGAACGGTAAGGTCAGCATGGAATGATTTATGGAAAATCGAGATTTCATGTCTGTGATCAATTTTAGTTAGAGTTAAACCCAAAAAATTTATTGAAATTTCAGTTTCCATTTCCAAAGTAAAACTGAGAATTCCATTAACTTATTAGATTTAACTATAACCAAGATTGACTACAGACATAAGTTTCCTATTTTCCATAAACCAGGTCTCAGATATTTCTCCACACACATTAATATAAAATTGCTACTTATAACAATATGATACACAGACTCACAACGATACCAGTTTTCAGAAAGAGCTCTTTATTATTCAGCGATCAATAATAATTATAATTCTAGTGAAATTGACAGTATACTTTCTCGTGAACAATTTCAACCTGCAATCCATGAGGTTTTTCCTAGTGTTGAAGAGACCAATAAAAATATAATATATTGATTCATATCGGTAAATCCGGACTGAATTTGAAGTCATTCTTTTATCACATAATTTGAATGTAGCTTTTAGAATGAATAAACCCCTTGGCAGATATATTGAAAACTGTAAACCTAAAATTCATGAAGGAAACAAAATCAGGTGTTTAGAAACTTTTTTGTGGAAGTTGTGATAACCTTTATATCGGTAGAACTTGTAGAAGGTTCAATATAAGGATATCTGAGCAAAAACACAATGTTGATTACCAAAAATCAGATCCTCACTAACATCAAATCATCTGCTATAAATAAATGGACATAATTTCAATAACAATTTTGATATTTTACATAAAGAATTGATTGAAACTGAATGACTGAAGCAATGCAAATCAATAAACAGAGAGAAAATTTCCGGAAATTTACTTAATAGTCAAATTCGTCACCAGTACTACTAAATCTTTCAAATTCTCAGAAGAAGCAACCCTGTTTGTATTTTCCTCCTATGGAGCTAGTACCTGTTTTTACCAATTATACAAAGCACATTACTCACCACAGTGAGGTGAAATAAATTATAACGTTTAAATTTATTGTCATCATATTAATCTGTGATTTTCTGATAATGAATCATTATTGCATTGCTTATGAGCTGTCATTTTGTACTTGTATCATGATGGATGATAAAAAAATTTCGTCCGCAATTTTGAATATAGTGCGACACCATTTCATATTTTTGGCATCATGAGGGTGAATAAAAATTACTGATTCACCATCTTTGGGAGTCCACAACATTGGATTTGAACGGACGCTTCAAGGCAAAGTATTGCCATCCAGACAGAACGTAAATGCCCAATCATCTGACAACCATCCTAGTCCACTGCTGAACATAGGTCTTCCTCAACGATCTCCATTCCTCGCAATTTTGGGCCGGATTTATCCAGTTCGTACACACTCGCTTGATATCGTCTTTCCAACGAGCTGGTGGACGTCCTCTACTTCTGTGGGCTTCATCTTTGAGACGCCACTCCAAAAGACGCTTTGTCCATCTACCGTCCGTGGTTCTTGCTAGATGACCGGCCCAGTTCCACTTTAAATTAGCAACTCTCTCGAGAGCATCCTGGACTCTAGTTCGTTGGCGTATGATATGGTTGGGAATTCTGTCCCGTAGTGTTATGCCTAACATAGCTCTCTCCATCTTACGCTGAGCAACACATATTTCATTAGCTGATTTCTTTGTTAGGGTCAGGGTTTCTGCACCGTACGTCAAAACTGGTAAAACGCATTGATTGTATACTTCACGTTTCAAACAAATCGGTATCTCTGATTTGAACAGATCTCTCAGTTTTCCAAATGCAGCCCATGTCAGCCTTATTCGCCTTCCTATTTCTGTTGTTTGGTTGTCCCTGCCTATAGTTATCTCATGCCCCAAACATTTGTATGACGTTACTTGTTCAACAATTTCACCATCGATGGAAACTGGTTGGCTTGGTACTAAGTTGGTCATCATCTTAGTTTTCGACATATTTATCTTTAATCCGATTTTACTGGATTCCTTAGACAACTGCAAGAGCATCTCATTTGCATCATCTAATCTGTTGGCTATAATGACGATGTCGTCGGCGAAACGAAGATGACTTAATCACACACCATCCACATTTACTCCCCTCTGATCCCATTCCAATTGCTTGAACATATATTGCAATAGGTTTGTGAACAACTTCGGGGAAATAGTATCACCCTGTCTTACTCCACGTCCGATCCTGAATTTTTCTGTAGAATTGTGAAGGCACACTTGTGAAGTGGCATGCTCATATATATATTTAATGATGGCAGTGTATCTATGATCTATTCTACAGTCAGCCAACGCTTTAAGCATAATCGCCTGTATCACGGTATCGAAGGCTTTCTCGTAATCTACGAATATGAGAACCAGAGGCAAGTTGTATTCTATGCTCTTTTCAATCAAAGTCTTGAGAGTTTGGAGATGATCATTAACACTAAATGTTGCCCGAAATCCGGCCTGCTCTTGAGGTTGGTAGGTGTCCAGTTTGTTTGTGAGGCGCTTTGTTATTATTTTGGTGAAGAGTTTGTATAAGTGCGATAGAAGGCTTATAGGTCTACAGTTCGAGAGATTTGTGGGGTCTCCTTTCTTGTACATAATTATTATTATAGCATTATGCCAAGACTCTGGTACTTTTGCTTCAGCTAAACATTTATTGAAAAGTTTCGTTATTTCACGAATCAGATTTTCACCGCCTATCTTCAAAGCCTCCGCAACTACTCCATCTTTGTTGTTTTTCATATCTGATAGTGCCTTTCGGACCTCATCAGCTGTTATTTCTGGGAGGTCCTCCGAACCCTGAATCATAACATGAAGTATGCGATTGTCTTCCTCGTTCTCGCGATTCAGGCTTCGATACAAATTGGAGTAAAAGTCCTCGACAACCTTCACTATTTCGGCTCTATTTGTTATAATAGAACCATATGGATCCATTAGTTTGTGAATGTTACGTTTTCCCAATGAAGTCGTCCGTCGTAGTACCTTCATGCTTTTATTTTGTTCTATAGTTTGAACTGCCAAGCTTTTATTGTGCTGTCGAGAGTCCTTCCTAAGTTGGCGAGATATCTCACGGTTAAGTATTTTCAGTTCTCTCTTGTCTGCTGTGTCCTTGCTTAATAGTTCTCTTCTGGTTTTCATCATGCGTTTCGTTGTCTCACTGATTCTCTCCTGTTTCCTGTTCAAAGTGCTACAATGTTTGTCCATAGCTTGTTTTATTGATGTTGTAATGTTGTCGTTGTGCTGATCGATATTCATGTTTTCATTGCACAAAAGCTTCTCACTCAAAGTTTCACGAAATGCCGCTTCATCAGATACCTGTGCCCATTTGTTATTTTTAACCCCCCTGTCATTACGAGTTTGTTCCTTTCACGTTTTAAATTGATCATACATTTAGCCCTCACCATTCTGTGGCCACTTCCAGTTGAAAATTTGTTAAGTACAGAAACATCCTTAATAACTTCCTTTTTGTCAGCTATAATGAAGTCAATTTCATTTTTGGTGTTACCATCTGGGCTCGACCATGTCCATCTTCTCTGCGGAGGTTTTTGGAAAAGCGAATTCATCGCACATAAGCGGTTTTCTAATAGAAAGTCTAAGAGCATGGTTCCTCTTTCATTCCGTTCCCCAATTCCATGGCACCCTAAGGATGGTTCGGTGTCATTTTCTTTCATACCGAGCTTAGCATTGAAATCTCCAACCACAAAATTGTAATAGGTTAAATACAGCTTTCAAAAATGGAAACAGACACAAATGTTCAGATAATCTAAGAGTTAATAATAATAATGTATGACAGCATACAGATACGCGTTACATCTTGCGTTCGAATAAAAATATCCTGAATTACAGCACATATCCGAGCAGAGAATTTCAGATCAACGAAAAACAATCGTTAAAAACAGGCTACTTTCTTCAGAAACGCTGCAAAGCATACGAGAAGAGGTCATAATGGAACTCAGAAGCGAAAATGATACTCATAACGTTATACCTGCCGGCGTCAATGAAAGTGTTACAGATAACATCGAAGCCACGGAAACGAATATTAACATGGAACGCACTCCTGAGACGAATCAGCAGAACGTATATATGTATTTAGCCAGATCAGAACTCAACAGAGCAATAACTGAATTCAGTTGTAGTAACCCTACTGAAATACCTAAACTGCCCAAACTCAAGACGAACAAGAACACCAATATCATCCTAGCAAGCGATAACTCAGTGTTTGAAGAATATACCGACCAGAACACCTTGGAGAACTTTGATTTACTGTAGAGCAGTAGCGGTTCTTCGACTTCACAAACAACAAATCTCCACAACTCTGATTCAAGCTGAGCCAAAAAGCGTCAGAAAACCACCATGGCAAAAACGACTGGAGAAGGATATTGATAATATTAGAGCAGAAATCGGTCGCCTCAGAGAATTCCTGAGAAACAGAAAACCCTCAAGCTGAATGTTCCAGTCAAACACGCCGCCCGAAATTTCTAGAAAAGCGGCAAGAATAAAAAACGCGGCTTTTCTTTGACAGTTACCGCGCGTTCCGTTGATAAAGCCGCCTGTTGCCGCTAGCAGAGTATTATTTTATTATGCAATAAATTTTCGTAGTTCAGTTACCTACTTATCAAAAGAATTTTTCTTCTCGAAATCTACTCAAAAAGCACTCGATCGACCGTTTGAACACCCCTGGTGTAAACCAATTTTTCGTGAATTTAATCTCACATGTTTGGAAATAAATGAACCAAAAAAACAAAGATATAGCGTATGCCTGTAATAAAATCTTGTATTCGTTTTGAGTATCCACACCTCACGTACATATTTAGAGTTTTTCTAATGAAGATTATTTAAAGCACGAATGATTCAATTGTTCCCAAATTTACTATTCAGTTTCTTCGCGGCACGGGCCAAGCTTTAAACAAAACAGAATTTTGTACAAGCACGTGTGTATGTGTCACCTGACCAACAACAAAACAAACGAAACAATGAAATCAGCCATCTTGTAAAATGGTTATTCACTCCCTTTTACAACAATCACCTAATTAAATATTCTTCATAAAATTCAGAGAACGAGAAACATTCGAAATTACCTGACTCCAATTTAAAATTTATAAAATTGTGAAACATTAATTTCTTCAACGGAGTTATTATGTCTTCAAAACAATAAGGCTATGAATTTTTCATGTCGAGATGCTGCCATAACTTGATCTGATGAAGACATTAAAGATTGACTTATTCGGATCATACAGATGTAGTGAATATTCAGTTGCAGTATTCGATTTCCATTGTTTTAGTTTATTTGTTGGGATTTGTATTCCTATATGCATTGTAATGGCATCGGGTTTATTACGTTTTTATCTGCTTTTACAAATTGGATGCTTCGTACATGTCTATGGCAGATGAATTCAACAAGCTATTATGAAAATTACAAGTTCAAATAGGTGTTTTTTTTTGAGAATAATGCTTTTTTAGATTGAATTTTCGATAATTCTGAACATGACGAAGATAAACAAAATTTAAATATACTCCCCACAAAAATTGTCGCATCACCCTACATTTACGACAATACTATATAAACTTTTAGATTGGTCATTCAAGAGTCGCTTGGTAACTTTCAGAAGTGTAACATAAAAAGATATCATTCAAAATGATGAGTTTATAATGGAAAATATCAACAATTTTCGAGTTAATGAAAAATTTAAAAATTCTTCCATCTTCAAACCAATCAACTAGCATCGAATGGTTACTAATCATTTTCAAAATCGAGTATTTCCCCCACGGGCCCTAATTTCTGCCAGTATACGTCTTGGAAGCCCCTCAGACAAATTTTGGATGTACTCTTGAGTCACTGAGTTCCAAATTTCAGGAAGCAGATTTTCTAAGTTGTTGGAGTGTTCTACAAGGCATCCTACATTGCTGAATTTACCACCCCATGATGTCCCAAACATGTTCTATGGGATTCAAGTCGAGACTTCTGGCTGGCCTTCTTAAAATATCAGTTTCGGCATTCTGCAGAAATTCTGTAACTACTCTAGCTGCATGAGGCCGAGCATTATCATGCATATAAATGAAGTTTTCGCCAATCAATGGGCCAAAGGGTACAACATGGAGTTCAAGGATATCTGCGATGTATCTGGCCGCTGTCATTCTTCCATTATTCACTAGGACTAACTCAGTTCGACCATGTGTTTAGACATATAAGAGTCAGGTCAGGTTAGGTCTTCGTTTGGAAATCATGGAATGCTAGAGAGAATGAAGCGACTAAGCATAAAAATCTTTGATACTCTTTATGTACACACGACACTAACATAACATAAACAGGCAAGCTATTACTAGTGCAATAGCGATAGGGAAACTAGTTTTTTCCTCAGGTTTTTTCACTCGTTTATTGAATCATATACAAGATAGTATGGTTCCCCTGTTACATTTCCTGAGCTCACACTTGTGTTTTTCTGACACACACCAAAATTATAAATATTAAGCATTTATTATAAATACAATTATTCGAATTTTCAAAAGAATATATATATATATATAGTTCGACCATGGAAAGAAATGTCTCCCCACACCATTACTGAGCCCCATCCGAAGTTTTCGATTTGCCGCATTATATTGCATTGATGATATCGTTCCCCAGGTCGTCTGTATACAGGCATGCGTCTATCATTTGATACTAGACAGAACCTGGACTCGTCGGAAAAGAGAACATTCGACCATTCTGAAATACCCCAATTTGCATGTTCCCTCGCAAACTGAAGTCTTGCAACTCGACGATCTCTGGTGAGACGCGAAGTGGTGGAGGCCACCCTTGGTTTGATATCGTCTTCTCTGACCCTGTTTTTAACAGTTTGCAATGAAAAATGCTCATTTCTGGAAAGTGCAAGTTCATTTTGTAGCATTCTAGCCGTACAGTGCCCAACTCTTAGTGCAGTTAAACGAAGCTAACGATCATCAACTGGTGTTATCCGATTTCTCCCCTGTCCGGCCCTACCTCCATATTCCCCTGTTTCGTGGTACCGATTAATTGCTCTTGAAATAGAGCTTTGGTTAACATTCAACAAGTTAGCCACGTAACGTTGGATTCGCCCCTCCTCTAGAACTGTTACAATTCTTACCACTTCACTCAAATAGCGTCCAGGATGTTCAGCAGCCATTACAATAAATTCAAAGATTCGAAAATCAACAAGAAACACAGAAAACTTGCATTAATTTAGAAATAAAACTGAAGAGAAATTGAATGAATACTGATAGTAAAATAAACTCATTCTTGTTTCAGTCGTGTTTGAGATCATATGGAAACAAATGTTACTACATAGATAAGATTTTGTTCCTCTCATATCTCCAAAAATATATGTTAACAAAGAAACTGCGATCGAGCTGCTTAATCGATTGTGGAATTCAACATACCAGGTGATTAGACAATTTTTGTGGTGTGTGTATTTATATGACTCTTGTTAAGTTTTTATGTGGGAAGAGCTCTAG
The DNA here is from genome assembly GCA_013387265.2 of Cryptolaemus montrouzieri. Taxonomy (NCBI): domain Eukaryota; kingdom Metazoa; phylum Arthropoda; class Insecta; order Coleoptera; family Coccinellidae; genus Cryptolaemus; species Cryptolaemus montrouzieri. Next base: position 111,401,650 of record JABFTP020000185.1, read on the forward strand.
AAATTGAAAAATATTTATATCAACTATTTGAATATTTTTGTGTAGTCTTCAATGAATGTTGCAAATAACCTCTCCAAATTGCATTAAGACCTTTAAATAAATTGTCATCATTCATATTTATAACTAGAACTTCAGTAGAGAATTTAAATGAACAAGGAGACTATAAGTTATCTTGCCCACACTGCAATGAATACTACATAGGCCAGACTGGTCTTTTCTTCAAAATTAGATATGGAGAACATCAAAACTTCATTCATTAAGTATCACCAAGATTTAACTTTAGCCAACCATTACATCCAAAATGGCCTCTGTTTATCTAATGTTGATAAATTGAAAGACATCGTCCCAAAGTCGTTTTTTGTAAGGACAACTCTCAGATTTTTAAATTAAATAAAACAATGATGTTCAAATATTCACTATATTGACAAACTTATGACGCGTTCCACCACATTGTATCTTTATCAGATAAATAGTACATTCAAAAGAATGAGGTGCCTTATATAATACATGGTAAAAGCAAAACTTAGCTAAATGGGGGGAAAATCCAAACAGGGTTGCTTCATTTGGGAACTGAAAAGATTGAGTAACAGTCTAATTATCTATTAGGTATATTTCCGGATTTATTCTGTGTATTTATTTCCAATGCTTCCGATAAGCTTAGTGTCAATCTATTATTTTCACTATGTAAAATATCAAAATTATTCTTAAAAGTATGGATTCCTTCTAGTGAATGATTTGTATAGTGGGAATCTGAATTTTGTCAAATACATAAACTGCGTTTATGTTCTAATATCCTTATATTGAAATTTCTAAAAGTTTAACTGATATAAATTTTATCACAAATTCCACAACAGACTGATTTGTTTCCTTTATGAATTTTAGGTTTGAATTAATGATGTTATCATTGTGATCAATGACTTCAAATTCACTAATATAAGTAAATGTATTATAACTTTGATATAATTGGAAAACAACAACAAATTTATTAACTTATATTGATGAACCCAATCTGAATTTAAAGTTATACTTCACATCTCGTAAATCGAATATAGCTTTCAGAACAGATATCTCCCTAGGCAGATGTATTAAATACTGTGAATCTAACATTCATAAAGGAAATAAATCAGGTGTTCATAAACTCTTTTGTGAAAGTTGTGATAAAATTTCATAGGTAGAACTTTAAGAAATTTGAGTATGCGGATATCTCACTCTGCAAATCATATACTAGAAGAAATCCATAAGTTTAATAATAATTTTAATATTTTACATAACGAAAATAATTGAAACTGAACCTATGGGGAGCATTGAAAATTTAAACATCATTGTTTTTATCTATAGGAAAAATGTATATTCATTCCCAAGTAACGACTTCCTCAATCAAACAACGTTCAGATAATGAACGACCAGATTGATGAATGAAAATCGCCAATTTTTTATGTATTCAAACTCCCTTTCAATCGTTTGCGACATTCCTACCTAATAACTGTTTTTTCCAAATCCAAATAACGAAATATTCATATACAGTAATATCCACCGGGACCGTCCGTTAAAAATTTTTAGAGTTCCAATTACAATATCAAGCTGAAATTTTATACGCGGCCATAACTAGCGATTTCCAATTGAAGTGAGATATTTTCGAAGTGATACCATTTCCGGTTATACCGGAAGTGGGTCATCACTTTGTTATTTCAAATGGCAATCTACCTTTTTTACTATACATCTAGAACCGACATTTAAGCAAGGCATAAAATACCCAAGTTGTTGGCACTTATCTGTCAAAACTTTTGACAAATTTAATTATTTTTGTTATAAACATTTAAAAAAATTGTAGCTCGAAGATCTTTTTCACTACAGACACAATTTCTGCTTAGGTGGATAGAAGAAGGATCAAGGAATTTCTTAAGCAGTCTACACATGTCAAATATCTATTACGTTGTTTTGTATGATTTTTTCAATTTGGCCTTTTTCAAACAGCAATAACTCAATTTTTTCAAATGGCACGTGCCAATTTTTATATCGCCATCAGATGAAGCGTCAAATTCTGGATGGAATTGTATCAGCGTGTACTAACAGAGAATGCTTTGAAATATTTGAATCAAGTAGCTGAACTGGCTACACTCACCTGATAGGTGCCTAAAATTAATGTACTTGTCACTTTGTTCATTCGAACTTGAGATTTCAACAAAAATTGTTGGTAGTTTGAAGTGAAAATTTTTAAAAAACACCAGATTGATAATAAAATGGCTGATTATTCGAACGAGGATATGTTTAATCTCTTTTTAATTCATGGCAAATGTCAAAAAGTGGTGGATAGAAATTGCAGGCAATTCAATAACCAATTTCCAAATTTGGCGCCTATGAGTAAAACAAAATTTCGAAGGATTAGAAGCAATGTTCTGCCATTTGGAGGAATAAAATACATAGAAACTAGAAGAAAACTAATTCTCGAGGACAACGACAATCAAATTAATACGCTAGCGTATTTTCGTGCCAATCCACATGCGTCCATTAAGTCAGCATCAATGAATATTGGATTGAGTTATACTTCCATTCAAAGGATCCTTACAAAACATAACATGCACCCGTTTTTTTTTATCAGACTACAAAAATTGAAACCAACTGACCTTCCCAAGCTGCTAAATTTCTGTGAAAATTTATTAATTCGGCTTCAAGAAGATGAGATAATTCTGCAAAAAATTATATGGTCTGATGAAGCCAAGTTCAATGAAAGTGGAATAACCAACAGGAGAAATCGACATTTTTGGGCCACAAAAAATCCACATTTCATTGAGTTTATTGATTTTCAAAATAAATTCAGCGTGAACATTTTTGCAATTTATAGAATGATTTGTTGGCTTATCACATTTATGAGGAAAATCTTAATGGACATAGAAACCTGGAAATTTTGAGAGGAACATTAGCAAATTTTTTAGATGGATTACCCCTTAACATTCTGAGGGATTGCTATTACGAAATGGATGGTGCACCAGCACATAAAACACGAGCTGTAGATCGGTAGCTAATAGAAATGTTCGAGGATATATGGTGGGGTAATCAAGGAGCAAATTTATGGCCTCCGCGTTCTCCAGACCTGACGCCACTTGATTTTTATTTATGGCGCAAAATCAAGAGTGAAGTGTATCTTATTTCTGTAAGAAGTAAAGAAGAGTTACTAGAGCGCATTCATAATGCTTTTCGTAATATTGACCTTAGGAAACTAGGAGGGCAACTCATCATGTTTGTATACGAGCTGTCATGTGTATCGAGCAAAATAGGGCCCAGATTGAACATTTATTAAGATCGTAAATTAGTTTTCTCTCATGATGTTTGCTTTCATTTATTCGTATTAATGTCATTATCTTCGATGATTGGTTTTCGCTTAGTTCCTACAATTATTTATTCATCCGAATTGTAGAAAATTGCTTCTAATGCTTCGAAATTTTATTTTACTCAAAGACGGTAAATTTGGAAATTGGTTATTGAATTGCCTGCAATTTCTACCCACTACTTTTCGACCTTCTAAAATGAATTAAAAAAAGATTGAATATATTTTCGTTTGAATAACCAGTGGTTTTATTCCAAATGTGTTGTATTTTTTGGATAATTTCAATCTGAAATAACGACAATTCTTGTTGAAATATCATATTTGAATGAATGAAGTGACAAGTACATTAATTTTAGGCACCTGTCAGGTGAGCGTAGCCAGTTCAGCTACTTGATTGAAATATTTCAAAGCATTCTCGGTTAGTTTTTGCAAAATCATCAAAATTCAATATATTTCCAAATTATTTCGGAACTATAAGAGATGGGTATAGTACATGCTTATACAATTCCATTTGAAATTTGACGCTCCATCTGATGGCGATATAAAAATTGGCACGTGCAATTTGAAAAAATTGAGTTATTGCTGTTTGAAAAAGGCCAAATTGAAAAAATCATACAAAACCACGCAATAAACATTTGACATGTGTAGATTGCTTAAAAATTTCCTTGATCCTTCTTCCATCCACCGAAGCAAATTGTGTCTGTAGTACAAAAGATCTACGAGCAACAATTTGAATGTTCCTCAAAAATCGAATTTATAACAAAAATAATTAAATCTCTCAAAAGTTTTGACCGATAAGTGCCAACAACTTGGGTATTTTATGCCTTGCTCAAATGTCGGTTCTAGATGTATAAAAAAAGGAAGATTGCCATTTGAAATAACAAAGTGATGACCCACTTCCGGTATAACCGGAAACGGCATCACTTCGAAAATATTTCACTCCAATAGGAAATCGCTAGTTATGGCCACGTATAAAATTTCAGCTTGATATTGTAATTGGAACTTAAAAAGTTTTTAACGGACGGTCCCGGTGGATATCCCTCTATATTTCACGTCAATTTGTACATGGTTTTCATACTGTCCAATCATGAAAGAGAGTTTAAAATCATGGTAACATGATCTACTAATCTATCTTATTTGTTGGTAGTAAAAATATAGTAAAATATGCAATTTGTGTTATAATTATTCACTTCTAAACGGGTTTCAAAGTTCCGGAGCTGATTTCTTTTTTTAATTTTAAGTGAATAGAACAGCAGCAGTTACATGGAAGTCTCATGTTTTTTTCAATCTCAATTATTTAACCAATTTAATCAGATGATTTATTCTATTGAAATATTAACGAAACCTGCCTATTTCATTTATGTCAATATTCATTCAACGATTACTTGATAACGAATGTTTATATTTACAACAAGGCCGTCTTGACGCTATACGGAAAAGTGTAAATTTTTCAGAAACTACACGATGCTTTCAAGACTCGAACCCTTATCAACCAATCTCCTAAGCAATCCATGGCAAATTTGTTTTACGGAAATTTCGTCCCCGCATTGGGACATCATTTAATTGCCGTTCGATTTCAGTTGGCTTTGATAATATCGCCGACCACAGAAATCGTGACCACTAAATCTTCGGTAGGGCCGCCAGTGACCTGAACTCATTAAATAATGCTAGGAAAAACTGACAGTCGACCGCTGTTACCTAAATCACTTCCTCTGAGCGGTAGCCAACTTCAGCTCTGTTCGACGTCCATAACTCAGTGACTACAAGCAAAAATCCAGAGACAAAAACGCATCGGAGACAAAAAAACCAGGCAGCTCGTTACAAACGAGGGATATAAACAATTGTCGGGGTAACCATGGTAACGCGCGGAAACCGGCATCTTTGATTGTGGATTTGCATAGCAGGCTCTGATATGGAAATGCTCAACTGCTCTTGAATTGACTGTACCGGTGGACAGTGTGTTTGCGGTAGCTGAAGCACCGCTCGCTTTTCGGCGTACACTAAGTTATGTCAACTGATTTTTGCAATTCCCTAATCGGGATCCTCGTCGCGAAGGAGCGGACTCTAAGAGAACGTGCCTTTTGTTTTGATATAAGCGTTATGGTGTTCTTCCTTTCTTCTTGCTTCAGGCAAGGCATACAAAGGAAGGGCTACTTTAGAATGTTATTAATTGCTACTCATTAATAATACTATGATGGAAATGAAATGTCGAATTTAATACGAAAGGGATTAAAAATAATTACTTGTACTTGTCTTTTGTAGGAAAATGACGAAAAATAAATACCTGTAGTTGTACTGAATAGGAGCAAAAAAGAAAATTAATTACTTGTAACCGCATTTAATAAGAAACAAAAAAATTAGTAACATTCAATTATGGTAAGAACATAACAAGTATATTGAATTGAAAATCGTAATGCTGTAAAATTTTTAATTTATTCAAAAAAAATTTTTTCTTAAATATGTTTCGTGATGTTTCATAGTAATTTGTACAACTTCAGCCCAGCCGTCTTGCTTTACTTATCGAGTTACGAAAATTGTTTGAAGATATACTTTTACTTCAGTAATGTGGGACTACACCGATATCGTTACTTATAATCCTATACAGAGTGCCGACTTCGAATGGAATAAATTCAGTAAAACTTCACGAAATATTTTTATGAAATTTTATAACACAAGTTGATTTTCAATTTTAGCCAGTTATGTTTTGCACGTAATTTCGTTTTTCTTGTATAATAAAGGGTGTTGAAATAACCCCATTTTTTCTATCTATTAATTCTTGACATTATAACATCTTTACTTGAATGTTATTTCTTTTGTTTTAACGGCAAATTACTGAATTTTTCATAAGATTCATCATAATCTTGAAACATCGATTTGTACTTTTTGTTTGAGTACATTATAAAGGTTTTCTGCATGTCAAATTTTTTCCGTGGAAATGTGGTTTTTGAATTATTATCTTAAAACTGTGCATAGCCTCGCTATCATCAGTAATCAAGGCAGTAGCATCGTCTGCATAAAGAAAAACATCGCAACTCAGAACGCTTCCTATGTCATTTATGTACAGGAGAAACAATGAACCCAATATCGAGCCCTGAGGCACGCCCATATCCAAGCTATTAACTCGAAACTGTGCAGAAATTATCAATTTCATGAGTAATATATCATTATCTTTTCAATCATCCTTTTTTTCCGGAAATGATATAAATCGCCAACCACTCTTTTTATTAGAAGTTATTGCAATGTACAATTTGAACATGAAATAATTATTTTCAAGCCCCATTTAGTTGAAAACTTTTTTCGTTCTTAATGTTTTTACCGAGAAAAGCATATTTTTATGAGAAAAAGCTAATTATGTACATCCAAAATTGATGAAGCCCAGAATTAGAAAATTTTCACTTGTTTAACAAACAAACGAGCAAATAGACTTACATTCTTCACCCCTATTGATTCTCTTCAAGGAACAATCTCTACACTAGCTTTATGGTCTTTACTAAGGTAATTCATTTGGAAATTTCTTGTCCATTTATTCCTTATCCTGGGAAGCTACGGTGTATTTCACCACGTCACGATTCAACAAACTGTTAGTAATTATCCTAGAATTCATTAATCGTTTTGTTGAATTATGATTATGAAATTTTATCAAGTAAAAGCACTTCAAGTTCAAATCATTCTCTTAATGTTTCACCTAAAGAGAATGTATGAAATCCATAATTCATTCTAAAATAAAGTCCGCTACGAATTTTCATAAATCATTATTACTTCAATTTCAACCAAACATAACATATATTTGAATAAGAAAATATGATTCAATTTGTACAAGCCAGATACTTGAGTAGGTATAAATTAAAATTTTTCACAAACCATTTCATATAGACATACAATTAATTTTAGCTTCTTCGTACATAATTACTAAGAAAAATCTTTGTATATAATAAAATGAGTCATAGACTACCTAATATCCCTCTTTAAGAACATAATTTTATCAAAGTATAATTTAAAGTAGATTACTTCAACGATGACTTCGAATCCAATTTAATAGTCAAATTGGTTTCGCGAAAAAATCATAAAAATGCTATCAAGTTAGTATTCCGTGTGTGAAAAGTTTTCACGATAATTTATATTACAAAACGATGAAAGTGCCCCATGAATGCAGAACCGGGTGCATAACTATCTTATCCCATTTGTGATTGGTGAGAGAAAAACAACATAGTAGGTAGCTGTAGTGAACAGTTGATTAAACATTAATATAAATAAAAGATCTCATCAGTTAAACAATTCAATGGTTTCCTGTATGTAAGATGGGTTGAGTGATGACTCAAAAGAAAGGTGGTGGCCAAAATTGATATTTTAAGTTAACCAGCCAGAAGTCCCGACTTGAATCCCATAGAACATATTTGGGACAACATGGGGTGGCAAATTCAGCAACGTAGGATGCCTTGTAGAACACCCCAACAACTAGAAAATCTGCTTCCTGAAATTTGGAACTCAGTGACTCAGAAGTCCATCCAAAATTTGTTTGAGGGGCTTCCGAGACATATACTGGCAGTAATTAGGGCCCGGGAAGGAAACGCTCGATTTTGAAAATGATTAGTAGTCATTCGATGCTAGTTGATTGGTCTCTTCGCGAATGTTTGAAGATGTAGAATTTTTTAATTTTTCATTAACTCGAAAATTGTTGATATTTTCCATCATAAACTCATCTCTTTTGAATGATATCTTCTTACTTTACACTTCTGAAAGTTACCAAGCGACTCTTGAATGACCAACCTAAAAGTTTATATAGTATTGTCGTCAAAGTAGGGTGATGCGAAAATTTTTGTGGGGAGTGTACTATTGTACTTTCCATATAGTTTACTCAGATTTGCACTTGGGCACAAGGTCGGCTTGTCTGTTTTTACGGAAAAGTGAGTATTTCTGTTTATTCTTTTTGAAATTATTAAGCTTGACATTGAAGTTGATGAATTGAAGGTTGCGTATCACATAAAGTGAAGTTTATGAGTTATTAAAAAATAATTTGTTTGGATCCAAATTCAATATCGTTTCAACCGTTTTATCCCTGGAAGAGGAATTGGGGACAGCTAAAACATTTTTTGTGTTTATTTATTTAAATTTCATGTTTTTTAAAAGCCATAAGATCATCAAAGGAAGATTATGAGAGGTGGAGGTTAAGAACAGCGGCAGAAAAAATAAGATTGATCCACTGTACCTGTTGAGGTATGTACGTAAACTAGATGAGAGTGGTGACGAAGAAAATCACGAAATGGGATATAAGGCTCACAATCGAGTGTTTAATCCAGAACGAGAACGTGAGTTATCTAAATATTCAATAGGAGTGCAGTTGTATATTTCGGCCTAACTTAAAAGGATGTCATAAAATTTGCATACGAACTAATATATAAATATATATATATATATATATATATATATATATATATATATATATATATATATATATATATATATATATATATATATATATATATATATATATATATATATATATATATATATATATATATATATTTTGAGGTTCAAATTTATAGTGATCCATTACAAGAGACAAATAGTTATAAAAAGCATTTACGATAAAACTAGTGCCTAGACTTGTGGACTGTTTTGCGCGCACGTACTGTTCGAGATTTCTACGCAGAAAAATACTTCTAGCCCTTTTTTGTCATCTCAAGTCCAATGACGTGATGAGTTATACTTAACAGTTAGTTCGTATGCAAATTTTATGACATCCTTTTAAGTTAGGCCGAAATATACAACTGCACTCCTATTGAATATTTAGATAACTCACGTTCTCGTTCTGAATTAAACTCTCGATTGTGAGCCATATATCTCATTTCATGATTTTCTTTCTCACCACTCACAGATCAATGAATAATCCCTCCTGACAAGAGCAAGTTCCCAAATGCCGAGAAACGAAGCGGCGGACTGCAGTGTCGCCCTTATTAGGAGCTCATCAGTGTCGCATATCGCTGCTCAGCATCCTACCAAGCTACCGGACTTCGAGAAAGATACGAACAATAACAAACAGATGTGGAAACGTTAAAAATTCCAAACATTTGGGAGACATCTTTCGCCGTTCCGTGAATCACATCAACGGTAGAAAACGAGCGAAATAATCCCACTGGAATAGTGCTCTTTTTTTTTCTTTGCACCTGCATTTGTAACATCTGATGCAGCTAATGGCCACATTGAGAATTCATCTAAGGAGAAAATGCCACAACCATCACCTCCAATTTTAATTCTTGCTGCATCAAAAGGGTCGAAAGAGATTCGTACTGCAGTTTTTTATAAACAACAATCCACTATGAATGAGACAATATGTTCATAAGTTTCACACAGAGAACAAGAGAATATTATTGCAGATGCATTACCCGAACTTTCTGCAAGTTTTCAATTTACTATTGTGACTTCGCATGCACTTAACTGCCAGAAACAGTATGACCATTATCAAACGCTGCTCCAAAAAAATTAACCAACACACAAAATCAACTATCTGAACCATAAACTTGAAAAAGAAGAGATCATGAAAATCGTAAGCTTAGCAAATTAAGAAAGATTAAATGAAGAAAAAACCCAAAGAAATGGTACGAACGAAAAAAAGACTAATAGGCAACATGAATCATTATCATCGTCAGAAGAAGAGTTCTTCGGCTTGTTTATATGTCAGCATATTCGAAGAGCAGATCGAGGGAAAAGTAGATACAATGCACATAATGTAAAATGTGAGCGCACGAAGAGTGTGAAGAAGGTAATCTTAGTTATATTTGCCATATTTGTGATACCAATTGGTCTTATAACCACCTAAGAATTTTTTTAATATTGATTACTATACAAATAATAAATATTTACTTTTCTTTTTACATATTTTATAGCTATAGTGTTATTTTTTAGATCCGTTAAATTTTATTGCTTTGAAGAGAAAGTATTATTCCTTTGTTTTGTTTTTCTCATTCATTATCGGACAATCGAGTGTATAAGATTCTTAATATATCCTAACACAACCTTTACAGGCTCAATGAAAATAGTTTTAGATTGTAAGACTTCAATGTTAGTGGCAAAGAATTTGTGATATTCCACTGTGCCATTATGAGTAATAAAATGTTATTGATTCATTAAGAAAGCATGTTCATTTATTATATTTTCATTACTTGCATGTGTTTCATCTGACCTCAACTACTGTTTCAACTGTGGCAAGGGGACGGTTGAAACAAATAACACTCGATTATTTTTTTCGATTATACGTATAAAATACAATATAGTGATCTCATATAATTTGTGTTTCAGTCAAAGTCATCTACCAAATAACAACCATTCTATATTTACTATACTTTTTAACGGTGTTATACCCTAATGAAATCATTTCATTCAATCTATTCAATAATTTAATATTCTTTTTGATAAATAAAACAGCGTAGATAGTATAAAATAACCAGTTGTCTCATTAGTTGTCTTACTATCCTTTATTCTACACAATTAATGTAGTTAATTTAAAATAGTTTCTAAAGTTCACTTCTCACAATTGTGTAATAATATGAACAATATGTTAAAGGTTCAAGAAAACTCACATTTGGTAGAATATTCATCCGTTAGTTATATATCGGGTGTTCCATGAAAAACTCCCTAAGCTATAGCTCCTACAACTGTTGATTGAAATAAAAACCGAATTGCATCTTGAATGATATCTTAAAAGCCTGAAACATCTTCTTTGGTCAGTCACTTTCTGAAATACAAGAAATTCACCTTCACTAGGACTTTTTAAATGGTAACTCCATATTTTCATTGTTTTTCGACCACTTCTACAAGTTGCAGTATTTTTAGCGAAGAAAGTATCACTGAAAACGCTGTACTTTCCGAGATGAGAGAAATTATCGAAAAATTTCGGGAAAAAATTCACATGTAATTCGTTGAATGGGCGACTGTATGAGTTTCTGAAACAATTTTTTCATCCCAGAAATTCTTCGATCATCATTTCTGTTCGGATAAATCAAATTATTTCGTATTTTGGATAAAAACAAAATACTCAAAATGAAACAGAAATAAGGTCTGTAGCGGAATACCATTGAAAGAGCAACCTTTATAGAATAATAACGGATGTCATTCCCAATTATTTGCAGAAAATTATGACAGATTAGATAGCTACCCCACAAATCTTATTATTGTTTCATTTCGAGACATTTTTAGGAAGAAGTAATAGTGCGGAAGGCGAAAATCAAGTGAATACAGACATCCATGCCTATTTTCAATATAACAGAAATGATCTTTGAGAATTTCGACTCTATCGGAAATGATTTCCAGATCGTGATAAAGTCGCAATTTCTCCCGACTCGAAAAAGTTTACGGTTCATTCAAGAAACCGAAAACTCTTGAAAAAGATATGAAAAAGCGGAATTGAATGTCTTGTTGAGCGTAGAAGCGAACATTTTGACAAATTTCTGTAAAAACCGGAACGTCAGGAAGACTTTTCAATCTATTTTACTAAAACATAAATACAAGCATTATGTCTTCAAGTTCAATAGAGTGTTAGCCGCCTCGAGTTTTCGAATATTTTTACTGATAGAATGCATTCAGATCATTCTTTTTTCAGAACCGTCATTCAGCCTTGATAATTGTCCTTTTCAGGACAAGTGTCACTCTAATAGAAATAACTTTTGACACTGAAGCCAGAAGAATCCGCTTAGCACTATGAACAATAATTTTCAGCGTAGATTGGGTGTGAACGTCTGGTGCGCCATTTATTCGAATCGTTTTATAGGACTTGAATCAAAATAAATTTAATGAAAATCTCATTCGAACATTACAAGATTTCCTCTTTCCTTTCCCACGAAAGGACCAAGAAAAATCTACTTTCAACTAGATGGTGCTGCTCCTTACACAGTACTTCTGAATGTGAAGTGACTGAACATTACTTTTGCTCATCAATGAGTAAGACCAAATCCTATAGGGTGGCCATCCCGCTCCCCAGATTTAACCCCTCCTGAATTTCTTTCGGAGGTGTTGAAAAAAGAATGAGAACTACCTGTTCAGAAATTATTCCAGATGCCGTTCTGAACGCAACACGTGCAGTGCAGCATTTAGAAGATGCCAATCGTGTAGTTAACAGCATGGAGGGCATTTTCAACAATTTTCATGGAAACCTTTTTGATGAAAGTTGAGTTTTTTATAATGATCTTTTTCATGATCAACTTTCTTACCTTTTTTTTGAATATTGTGGACTTCTAGCCATTTGGTTCATCATGATCTGGAAATCGTTCTCGATAGAATCGAAATGCTCGAGCAACATTTCTGTTAGATTGAAAATAATTTTGAATCAGGTTTGTTTTCACTTTGATTTTCCGTTCTTAATAATTCTATGTCAAAAAGAATCGAAACGAAACACTAAAAAGAATTAGCAGGAAGAGACCTAAGTTGTCATTATTTCTGAATTATAATTACGAAAGACATCCATCATCATTCTATAAAGATTGCTCTGTGATTTTCAAAAGTATTCTGCCACTCAGTTCACCGAAAATACGAAATGTGAATTGTCCGAACTGAAAAAATGATCGAAATACTTTCTGAGACAGAAAACAAACTCAAAAATTCGCCCATTCTATGAATTACATCTATGAATGCGAAATGTTTTCTCCCGAAAATTTTCAATAATTTTTTCTCTCGGAAAATACGGCGTTTTGAGAGATACTTTTCGAGCAGAAGGTGCCCAAAATTGAATGAGTAAAAATGAAAATTTGGATTACCATTCAAAACTTTCAATTGAAGGTCAACTTCTGTTATTTCCCGAAATGACAGACCAATGAAAATGTTTGAGGTTAATATTATATCTCAATAACTGATATACACGCCAATGTTATCGCTCTATGTGTAAACAGATTGAAGACTTTCCTTCAGACACGAATATCTCTACTATGTGGGCCTGGTTGGTTATGAACGGAGGATCGAAGAATACCTCTTTCAGGGAGGGATTTTCATTCTACGGAAGGTTGAATATTACTGCCTGAATAAAAGTTTTCAATGTGTTAGAATATTATTCAAAATGCAATTCAATGTAGTTACATTGAAATCAATCAACAATTGTAGGACCTAAAGCTTGGGGTGTTTTTTCGTGGGATACGCGATATAGCACAAATTTCCACGTTTCTGTTCATTTTGAGCTTGCTTAGGAGGGAAAATAGATGCCAGATTCAAATTAATGAATTGATGATATATTCTAGAACGCAAGTTATAGTAAAATGGACAATACCATTACTTGAAAGTACAAACAAGAAATTTCATACTGATATATTGATTTGTATTGATTTGCCAGCCAATCAAACCAAATAGGTTGCTCTTTCTGTGTTGAAATGAAAAAAAATTAATATCGAGTGCTAGAAAAACGCACGCAAGAAAACTATCACGGAAAGCAAAAGATTTATTGATAGAACTAGGGTGATTCTTCTCCGTCGCTTGAGATGATTCATAAGTGGTTTGATAATTTTTTTTGTGGCAAAACTATCATGAAAAATATTGACCCTGTCCTGGACACCCTGTTGATAAAAACTCACGAAGGTCCACCATACAGTGTTAGACGATCACGATAGAGTGAAACTGAAAGAGATTGTGAAGACTTTAAATCTCTCATTTGAATGAGTTGTTAACATCTTGCATGAGCATTTACACAGGAGGAAGGGTGCCATCTTTTTTTTGGTTTACAATTGACCAAAAGCGTCAAAGGGTGAGAGTTTTTCAAAATAAATTTCGGTTCTTTGAACGAAACCGTTTCTGCGCCGCTTTATTAATGTCATTAAACCATGGATTAATTCTTCCTTGAGGCGAATCAGCAATCTACAGTACCTGGGGGTTAGTGGTAGTGTACTGAAGAAAACCAAAGTCGTTCCATCGGTCGGCAAGATGATGACCACTGTTTTCAGAGACTCAAAGGGATCTTCATTAATTTCCTCCAAAAAGGAAACACCATAAATGGAGAGACTTAGCAGTACACTTAGACCAATTGAACAAAGAAATCAAAATAAAGCGGTCAGAACCTGCCAAGAAAAAAATCTTGTTTCTCCACGACAATGTCCCTACCAACTCGTCTACCATTGCAATACCCAAGCTGGTGAAGTTACCATATAAATTGTAACATCATCCTACATATTCTCTTAATCTGGCTCCCAGTGATCTCTATTTGTTTCCATGCATGAAAATATGGAAACATGAAGAATAGAGATTTTCAATAAACTCGAAAGTCATCTCCGAAACAGAAGCGTATTTTGAGGACCTTCGGAAAGACTACTACAATGAGGGCATCAAAAACTTGAAGCATCGCCTGAGCAAGTGTAGAGCCCTAAAAAAAGGACTATATTGTTAAATAAATGACACCCTTTAGAGAAAAGTGAATTATCGTTTCATTTTTACCTAACTTATCAATTGACTTTTGTGAAGAAACTAGATTAATTCCAATAACCATATTTTTAGTACAATTATATCAAGGGTACATTTAGGAATCCAACTACCAACAACCAACCGCATAGGGAATAACACATAGTTGGAGAATTAGCTCATTATAGTTCAGTACACTTACAAAATGATCCAGCATAACAAGGTCGGTTCTTCTGCCAGCCCATACCATTACCGCCTTGATACTTGTCAACTTCTTGCGCAGTTCTTGACCTCCACTCATTTCCAGGTTGTCTCTATAAATAAGTACGTCTCGTATCTGGACCCAAACCAAATTAGGATTCATCACTGAAGAATACAAGGACCTATTGATTAGCAACTCATTCTAGATGATTCTAGCCTAGGCTACTCGCGCTTCGCGATTTCCTCTGGTAATGGAAAAACCCTCAATGGTCAACGGGTATGTAAATTGCATCCATGTAGTCTATTTCTTACAGTTGGCTCATTTATCTGTACATTCTGAGCATTCCTGAGTTCCATGTTTAGTTGAACAATTGTCTGTGGGATTTCTTAGTGTTTGAATTCTTTAGAACCTATCTTCAGCAAGAGTTCTTGATCGATGACGACCAGTATGTTGCTCCATGACGTCAACAGTTATTCATAACGGGTCCACAAACTACTAAAAACTACTAATAGCACACTGATTAGTCCCTAATACAGTTGCATCAGTTCTCTAGGTCACCCTGCTTCCAGCGATTGGTATAATCGCTCGTTACTGTTCATCTATTAGAAGATGACGTCGCTCCATAATTAAGAGCAATTAATAGAACACTTTAACTCCACACGTAAAATCACAACTGAATTTCTAGGGGACAAAAACATGGTCTGCAATGGGACCGCTGAAGAAAAGACATAGACACATGCTATATCGATCAGAAGATGGAATTGTGATGCAAAAGTAGTGCAATATAATAGTACGATGGTTCTAAACTCTTAACACTGAGAAAAAAATCATAAAATCTGCTTGACCCTTAGATTTTTTGAGATGTGTATGTAATCTGTTATTCATAGTCGTCAAATTGTTAAGGAATTTCAGTTATTCTATTCTTGAAGAGGAAATATTGCTGTAATAACATGTTATTTTTCCTTAAATGAAGATTCATATAGAAGGTATCATTTAGTTCACTCATCTATTCCTTCTTTCGAGCGCCATAAAAGTTTGACGGATACAACACGCAGTGCACGGAAGGGTACTTCTGAAAGTATATCGCGCAAGTACGATTCTTATACTCTCAAAAGTTTGGAGGAATAAGCTTTTTATTGAGATATTTTCATGAAATGTGATACCGAAGAGGTTGAATACTAGATTCAGGTTTTTTCAATAATTTTAATTCCTCATTGAGACTAATCTTCATTCAATTTGTCTAAAATTTCTTCTTCATCTTCTAAACCAGCCTTTAAATGTTGCGTCAATCAGCTTTAGACAATTTCAAATAGTAAGTCTCTAAACTTCACTGGAAACAAATGAGAGACGCACGCCATATTTGATTTCTCCTCAATAACTCTCTTTTAAAATAGTACTAATATTTGCTTGCCATATAGATTCAAACATCTCTATTCAAAAGAACTTGATATTCTAATCAATATGACAGAGAATCAATGACACATAAATCGAATCCTCACAACTATAGTTTTTATCATTCCTTTTTTACCAAAACTCGCTGAATGGCGTTATTCAAGTATATATCCTTATCTGAGTATTAAATTCATTTAGGGGAAGTTGAGCAGCATATATGAGGTGCACATTCAGACAGGTGGTTATATCTATAATATGGCGTACATAGTACCTACTACTGATGCTTAAGTTTGTGTATGTTACTCTCATATGTCGCCATTAGTTGGACAGCAAAGTTCTAAAAGCAAACAATGAAGTAGAATGAAGCGTGTCCTAGCATGTGAAAACTTGTTCTCACTTGGGAGTTTTTCATTCTTGTTTGCTTCAATGAGAATACGAATATTCTCTTCATAGAAATAAGATAACAAATTCAAGTTAATGTTTTGATTATATTTTCAATACTTGAATTTCAAATGTAAAATTTGTATACGGGGTAGATTCATATACACAGATTTCCCCAGAAAGATTTCTGGACTTATTGTAGTTACAAAATAAGAAGGTGAAGAGAAGAGAAATAAAATAGGAAATGATGTCTTATGCGATCAAAGATATATTGGCTAGGCAAGTTATCTATTGGATAATATACAGCAAGATATGGTTTCCCGCTTTCAACTCTAGAAAAGCTAGAACCAGAAATGGGCATGCCAGGTTTTCATCTGAAACAGATTCAATGCAGCTAAAATAATAAAAAATAAATATGCTAAAGACTACAATAAAAGTGATGAGGCAGAATGATAAAGGTTTGAGAAAAAGTTTTACATAACATATGGGCCTATTTGAACTATTGAAAAAAATAATAACAGTGGTTCTATTTGAGTTAATACTTTACAAATAACCAACGTCTCTCTTATTTTAGTCAAATTTGAATAGAAAATCATTTATTTTATGTTGCACAAGTTCACATTACCTTGGCGAAAATCTGCTTTTATTGTAATAACACCTCACATTTATACTAATTTTTACAGATTTATGTCTCTTGTTCTGAAAGTAGAGATGAATTAATCTAATTAGTATTAAAGAAGGAGAATCCAGTTTTGAATATTTATGTTAATTTTAACCGTATTTTATTTGCTTAAATTAATAAGATTAAAGCATTTCTATGTACTTTTTATGTCAACCAATCAAAAGTAGAGACGCCTTTGTTTTGATACTGTTATTTAGTTGATTTCATGAAAAGTGTGAATTGAGTTACAAAAGAAATCTCAATTGGTTACTTTTATTAATTGAATTGAAACTATACGAAACCACCACACCCATAAAACTCTCAAAATAAAAATAACACAAATAACAAAAACAGTAGATAATATATTGAAAATAAAATAAAAGATTAAAACTAATCACTGGTAAAATAATATACATATTCAAATTGACAACAAATTAGGAAATATACATTTCAACAAATGTATCTATTGTTAATTATATATTTTTATCTAAATATTCACAATGCCTATGGGATGTTGACACCAATGAATTTGATTAAAATTTACGAAAACTAGAACTAAAATTTCAAGTTAGTAAAATTAATAAATTTATAAAGCATATGTAACATATAAAAATGCGCAATAATCAAATAAGAATGATATCCAAAGATTAGGCGAGTAAAATAGTATTCAAAATATTAAAAATTTAAATAAAATAGACTAATAAACTAATCACTGGTATATTGGATATTGAATCCAAAAATAAATGTAAAAACGGTAAACTAACGTATAGAATAATAAATTTTTCAACAACAAATATAAATAAAAGTAATTTTATATTCTATCCAAAATATTTATAATAAATACGGATGAGAGTATCAATTATTTCAATCGAAATTGAGGAAAATTGTTTAATTTTACTTTATCAAAATACTTTTGTTAGACAAATGGTACTATTATAACTCTGTATAAGACACAACAAATATAGAAAATAAATGCACAGCAATTCATATAAGAATTGTATCATATCATTTGCCAAGACTCAAAAGGTAGCCTTTAGTTGTAAGAACACCTCTACATTTAATGTGGACCAAAAATCGGACCACCCATTTCAAAAGAAATTCTTTTCCTAACACTATATCCAAGGATGATTTTGGCAAAATATCTGTAAGAAAGAAATGTAATTGTTATTTCCATTACTACAAAGGGAGTAGTTTTGGAGATTACTTTCATTTAGCAAAATCATGAAATGAAATAATATCCTGGATTCTGAAATATCCACTCTATAAAAATAGCAATATGCAACAATGCTAAAACAATTAGAACAATGATTTTTCTATTAACTTTACATAACTTAAATGAAACAATTCACATAGTTTTGAAAAAAAGGTAACTTTTTCTCTCGAAATATTTTCATTTAATCATCAATCTCCGGTGTCGCTGTTTTTATCAATTTTTTAAAATTTACTTTTCAGTATGGTTTTGACTTTTTCCAGCAATGCGATCTTTTACTTCTTAATCATATTAATCATAACAAACCTCTGTTGTTTCATGAATCTTCTCTATTTTGGAAACAAGAATAAGTGGCAGGAGGCAAAATCGAATGTGGCTGGGGTATCATTACATATTTAGCTAAAAATTACTAGGAGTACTGCGGCCCAATGGTCTGCTGTGGCACACTAGAGCATAAACTTCAGCCCAAGCTCCATCCTTCTCACGAAGATTAGAAACTTAGTGGATGAAAGCAAAATGACTTCAGTCAGTTTCAGTTTGTGAGATCCCACTTCCTCAAACCTGGTCCTGTCCTCAGTCTGTGATTCGCCCATGACGTGTTCCATTAATTCTTCCTCATCCTCGTATGGTCTGCATGAAGGGTTCTGGATCAATCTTAACTGATTTACCTTGGCTCTCACAACAGAAAGTCTACTAATGGCAAACCAAGTGACCAATTCTTGTGAGGTTGAGCCAACCAATGAGTCCACCTTCTCATTGCTCCCAATGCTCAAGTGGCCCCTGAGATCCACATAAAGTTAAACCTGTTTCCCTTTCCCAGCCTGGCAAGCATTGAACGACATTCCTGCAGCAAAATTGGAGCGCAATTGTCGGATGCCGCAGCCTCTAGTGCAGATTGGCTACCCAGAATAATTTTGAATGACGTATATATCAATCCCCCCGCAAGCAGACGATTAGTACAGTTGTCAATGTCCAATATTACTCTTCAAAAAACAGTCGCAAGTCTGCCGAGACAGATAGGCTGTTCCTTGGAAACTCCCTGACTATATACACCAGCTCTAACATCTTGGACAATTTTGAAATCATCAGACTGCAGTTTCGTCCTTATTAGGAACTCATCAGTGTCGCATATCGCTTTTCCATATCCTAACCAACCACATCGGAACACCTAACGATTCCTGAAAAGAAGCATCTCGTACATACATACAAGAGTGGCCCTCTTTGAACCCTGATGGTAAAACAGCTACCGGACTTCGAGAAAAGCAACAAACAATAACAAACAGATGTGAGAACGTAAAAATTACAACACTTGTAAAACATCTTTCGCCGGTCCGTGATTCACATTACGGTTCAAACGTGCGAAATAGTCCCGTTGGTTTGGTGCTCCAGACCAAGAGGTTTCAGGAAGAAACCTCCTGTCAGTTAATATTTGTTAAAACAAGTATCCTTCGGGATACCCTTCGCGTGGAAACTATATACGTAAACTTGAGACAAGAATTATTTTAAAATCCATATATCAATGAATAATCCTTCCTGGCGGGAGCCATTCTCAAATCTGCAGATGGCACTATTTTGCCATCTGCATTGTGTGAAGACCTTGTAGCACTTATAAAAATATTTTTTTGGTCAAAGAAGGAACTCTAAATGACAAAGTAAACATTTTAAATGTGTTGGAAAAATAATTATTCATCACAAAAAATAATTCGGATTTTTCAACCAACACATTTAACCTTCATATCTCTCAGAAACAAACTGAAAATACCAAATGGCTGATGGCTTCAACAAATATTGCAGACATGTATGTGATCCTAATGGAGAAAATCGAAAATCGAATGTATGTAGCCCACAGAAACCTCTTTTTCAATAGACCTTATATGCTTGTTAATATAGAGATCAAGTTAGTTCAAATTAATTTCCTATTTCACCATGCTTTTCTTTTATGAAACTTTCAGTTGAACTCAGTTGTTTTTCTCCTAATCACACAAAAAAAATTCTGAGGAAATCATAAGATGATTCCTATTTAGAATTACTTGAATCCAATAACCATTAGTGAACTGAAATAAGCGAATTTTGTCTACTGTCATGTAGGCTTTGTGAGAAATATATCCTCATTTTCCATGAGCAAATTTTAGAACCTTTGGGAATAGTGACAGAAAGAAATGTTTACTTGAAATGAAAGTTTCTTTATTTGTAGCTTCATCTGTTTATTGTATTTATATTTAATAACATTGCTGATGGGTTTATTTTATGAAAATTCATTTTAATTTAATTAAAATGAAACACTTTTGCCTGTTTTCTACTGTTTATTTTTGATACACACGACCAGTTTCAACATACGTAATTATCAAGAATCGAGAACTAACTTAGTTCTACACACTTGAAAATAACCTAACAGTTGAAACTGGTTGTGTGTAGAGGTGAGATGCGATTTCGCTGATTGCTACTTTGGAGCTGCTACGGGAAATGAGCAGTTGCAATCTGCTCCGGCCAGAGGAAAGTAGCAGAGAGTTTCTGTCGCAGTTTAAAAAACCGTTCAGCATTCGGAGCATTTAGCCCCTCGAAGCAACCTCGACTATGCGCCATAGACCTGCTCTATTCCGAAATGTATGAATAACAGAAACATTGAAATTGAAACCGAGAGAACAGATTCAGACTTTGAGAGGAAGAACGTCATAAAACAAGGGTTTTTCCAGAATTGTCAAGAAAGTGCGATAGTAAGGTACAAACAAGGGCTCTTTGTAGTGTTTAAAATGCAGTTGATTATAGGTTGATTATTTTCTGAGATTTTTGAAGCAATAAATATTTCAGTATCGTTTAAATCTAGAAATATCATGACTTGCGGAAACAACTTACAAATTTTTTTGTATTGGTGGTATCCTTACAATTTATGCATTCAATATGGCTATAGAAAGTAGCTACTTCTTGCCATAGATAGCATGCTTAAAAATTCGAAAAGTGAGGAGAGGCAAACGGAGTATTTCCGCGAAATATTCTCTAAACAATGAACTTATAGTAATGAAGGAAATGACTAAGGAGTGTATTTAGTATAGCGAAGAGCTTGTTTCATTTAATAAAAATCTACTACCAATATCATTCATTTTTTCAATAGCTACTGTTTCCTCATTCGTTATCAATAACGTAAAAATTTCCTTCAAATATAATTCTAGGTAATGAAATTGTTCATTTGTTTATTTTATGGAAATTATTCTGAATTATAAAACGAAACACAATTTTGTCTACTTTCCGTATTTTATTTTTAAAAACACGGCCGATTTTGACGCTTAGGTCATTATTCACATAATAGGTATCTACTTGAAAATGATATAAGAGTCGAAACGGATTGTGTTTGTAAAAACATATTCTAAAAAGTAATCAGAACTGTCTTGTTTCGATCGATGACTATTGTGAAGGTTCGTTTCACGTCATTTCGAGCAAAATATACTACAGGTCAATGTTTATAGTTTCCGAAAGGAAGTGATAGAATAATAACAATATCCAAAACACCGCATTCCTATTACCAGATAAGTCATCAGTACTAAGTGAATATGATATATTGAATTATTTGCCTTCGATAGAAATATAAGCGAGAACAATCTAACAGACATGAGTCAAGTATAAAAGAATCAACGGAGCAGTCGAGTCCTGTCTTTCTCATTGGCTTATCAAAATCGCAGTCGAGTTTACATCCCACTTCTAAGCGCTGGCTAGGCGAATCGTGCACCAGTTAAACTGCTCTGCAAAATAGCAGCTCTTCGACACTGCTACGAAGCCAGAGCAGTCGCATTTTGTAGCAGCTCCAGTAAAATCGCAGACTGGCCTACCTCTAGTTGTGTGTATCAAAAATAAACATTGTGAAAATCAGACAAAAGTATTTCATCTCATTTATCTAGATTAAATCCAATATGGTGTACATACTTACTCGACACACCTTTGAAAAGTCACAGTTAAAATAGGTAAAAATGTAAAAATGATTAAGTTTTTAATATTAATAAAAATTTTGATTCATGATTGGTGAAATGTACTTGAGAAATTTTTTTCTTGAACTAAATTTCAACTTCAACATTTAAATATACATCATTACAAGGATGTATTTGATAGGACTGCGGGCAGAATGACAGCCCCACAGACACAGTGGTCCAATATAGCACATCCTCATAACAATGAAGAAATTTAAAGAAATAAAAAATTACCTGTAGGGTCACTATGTGTTAACAACTGTATTTCATTATCTTTGCAAAAAGCCTGCAATGTAGGAGATACCACACAACAAGTTGACAAGTTTATCTGTATAATACTTGGTTTCACTGTGGCCCAGTCGTAAAGAGCTCTGAAAGGTTCTTCCTCTAAATCAGCAATACCAATTTTACTGATTTTATTTTGTAACACATAATCCTCGAGTGCTGTCCAGACAGATTTAATTTCAGATACATCATTCTTCTTCTCCCCAAATGCAATAATTACATTGCTTACAGAGGCAACATTCAATGTTATAAGAGCTGAAAAATATGAATAAATATCAATGTACACATTAATATTCAAAATATGATTACTTTTCTCAATGGAGTCAATGAGTAACACAGGATCTTCATTCGTTAAAAATATCTTGAAACCAAATTTGAGATCTGAAGAATCATGTTCAGATATTTTTGTAACAGAGTCGTCATTTGGGCGACTTTGGCACATTGATAGAATACGTTATGCAGATTAAGAATCTGGTTATAGTTTTTCCTAAGCCCCAATCCTTGAGCAGCTATGAATTTTTGAAGTTCACAATAATGAGTATTTACACAATGTCGAAAATTCAAAAATCTCAGAATTTGACGAAAATTGGCACATAGATAGAATACGTTGTGCAAATTAAGAATCTGTTGATAGTTTTTCCTAAATCGCAATCGTTTAGCTGCTATGAATTTTTGAAGTTCACAATAATGAGTATTTACACAATGTCGAAAATTCAAAAATCTCAGAATTTGACGAAAATTGGCACATAGATAGAATACGTTGTGCAGATTAAGAATCTGGTTATAGTTTTTCCTAAACCCAAATCGTTCAGCTGCTATGAATTTTGAAGTTCACAATAATGAGTATTTACACAATGTCGAAAATTCAAAAATCTCAGAATTTGACGAAAATTATCACATAGATAGAATACGTTGTGCAGATTAAATATCTGGTAATAGTTTTTCCTAAACCCCAATCGTTTAGCAGCTATGAATTTTGAAGTTCACAATAATGAGTATTTACACAATGTCGAAAATTCAAAAATCTCAGAATTTGATGAAAATTGGCACATAGATAGTATACAATGTGCAGATTAAGAATCTGGTAATAGTTTTTCCTAAACCCCAATCGTTTAGCAGCTATGAATTTTGAAGTTCACAATAATGAGTATTTACACAATGTCGAAAATTCAAAATCTCAGAATTTGACGAAAATTGGCACATAGATAGAATACGTTGTGCAGATTAAATATCTGGTAATAGTTATTCCTAAACCCCAATCGTTCAGCTGCTATGAATTTTTGAAGTTCACAATAATGAGTATTTACACAATGTCGAAAATTCAAAAATCTCAGAATTTGACGAAAATTGGCACATTGATAGAATACGTTATGCAGATTAAGAATCTGGTTATAGTTTTTCCTAAATCGCAATCGTTTAGCTGCTATGAATTTTTGAAGTTCACAATAATGATTATTTACACAATGTCGAAAATTCAAAATCTCAGAATTTGACGAAAATTGGCACATTGATAGAAATAGTTTCATTATGAGGATTGCGAATATTATTACTACGTAAAAATATCACTGTTTAAGATGGAAAAGTTTATTCAACGTTATAACTAATTCGAGCTTTCGTTTATCATCAGACAAGTAGCGAATTCATTTATCATTGCCAAATTTTTTTCACATTCCACGATATATAACAATTTAGTACGTATCCCGTATTTTTTGATGGAAGAGTTTCTAGACCAATATTCATATGAACTCTCTATCCTCAATTCACTGAAAGTATTAGCTCCTGATGTTTGGTTACATATTTAAAGAACACTTGTATATCTTCAAAAACTTAAATTCTATATTGCGTTCATTATTAAAAATACATTCTAAACTGATTCGAACTTCGTAGACAAACTCCAGAACATCATAGAATATATGATTTCTGGGAAAACTATTACTTGAATGTCTTTGCTTATTGCTACAGAGCCTGCAACCAAAGGCAACCAGTGTTTTGAAGAATTAAGATTCTCGGACCTTTTCATAGCATTCTAAAGATGGGATATTTTTTACTTGAGAAAAGATATGCTGGCGATGATGGGAGATTATATCGTTGATAAGTACCACCAACAATCTAAATCGGAATTTTTATAGCATTTGAAACAATAACTACAAGACAATTTTGATATAAGAAAAGTAACATTCAGTGAATAGTTTTCCATCGAAATATTTATTAAATACCTACGAGAGTGTTGTGATCTTCTAGGTTCTCATAAGATATAATTTCAGTTTCTGAACTGTAAACTACTTCAAATGCATAAAATTATTCATTAAAACAACCCTTCGAAACGGTTAACCCTAAAAAACTGTGGCCATGATTCCCTGTATTGAAGCAAATCTTGGTAAGCCCAATATTTCGCCCACTTGAACAACAGAGAGTTTTTAGTGTTTGTTTTCTTTCTACAATCTAGTGTCACCACGCCAACCCGGCGACCGGCGAACGATGATTGTTGTCCGTAACTTTGCTGCTGGTGCCTGCTTTCGGGCACCGCCAGAGGCGTCAGACTAAACACAGTGTTGTCAGATTGATTATGGATAGAAAATATCAATTATTTTATAGATGAAGAAAATTAGTGAAGTGCAATCTTCAACGTAGATATATGTTTCCTTTCAAATTTCATATTATATGGAATACGAAAATGGAAAATTTTGTGAATAATTCGAAGCCATTAAGATTTCAAAGTTACGTACCTGAAAATGCACGTTTCATCATATCGTTTATTAATAAAATAGATTGGAGTTTTCATACGATTTTATACTTTCGGTTTTCGGTAGCCCCCTCTGGATTATTTTGAAGAAAACCATTTGAGTTCCAAGACGTGATGAAATGATTGATTATTGAATTCTTTTTAAATCAAGATAATTTCTATTAAATTTTCCATGTTTCTGTCTCAATTTGGAAAAAAGTCAATTTCACCGAGAATGGAATGGAAGGAGAACAAAGTATTGTTAGAATAGGAACGGAAAAAATAGAAGTCGGGATATATCCTGCAATCCTACGATTATCGTAGGATCATCTATGCTCGAATTTCCGAAATCACAACATACATTTGTGGTAAGGAAAAAATACGTCAATTCCCTCAACATTTAAATTCTTCTGAAAAGTAACGTACGAGAGTGAAGTTTAGTGAATTTTAGACATTATTTTATTCTCATGCATCATTTGTTATGTACTTCGATTCACAATATTCAGTATCCTATTTTCCATAAGTTAAAACATTTAACTGTATTCTTTTAAATTTTTGACTGCTGATTGATTGATTATACATTTGAGTATATTTCGTTAAATCTACTGCAAGTTCTTAATTCGAATTATCGACACTGATCATAAAATTATGAATAATTTCTGTCAATGACCCTGTATATTGTGATTTATTAATAAATTAATGTTCTTTGGTTCCGTATTCTCTTACTCGTTAGGGATAGATCACAATCTGGCAACCTTGTTTACCGAAAACCATAGCATTCATATGCAACTGAATAGAACCAATAAAATTATCCTGTGTCTTCTGGATTTTCCATCTATATTTCAATGGATAGGATGTACATTGAGAAGGGGGATGTCACTTTTTAAGAGTTCGTACATTTCTTGTAGTTTGAAACGAGAATTAATATTTGGTCTGACTTTTGGGTAAATGTTTGTTTCTATTTGATTGATTTTGCCTAGAGCAGGTTTATTTTATATAGGGTCGCTGTCGATTGAAAATTTTGTTACTGAATTTACTGAAAGAGCTTTCCCAGTAATGGCGATGGTAAACAATCCAATAACATCCAAGCAATCGTGTATAGGTGTTCAGTGAAATATTGTGAAAATAAATATCGCCGTGGGGGGGTTTCAAATGTTTCATTTTTCAGATTTCCGTTGGACTCACGACAAGGTGATTGGCCTCGGGCAATCGATCGGCGGGATTTAATTTCATTTGTTCCGCGTAAAGACATCAGGTACAAAAGAATTGGTAGCATACACTTTGCGGATTCGTGTTTTACTGATCATTCGAAACGTTATTTACGCTCTCATGCAGTACCAACTCTGCAACTCGATTTTATGGATTTCGGCGCTGATTCTGATAAAAATAAAAACATAATTACGTATCCCTGTGAGGCTGAAATGACTGAAAACTACTTTTTGACGAACACGGAAGTCCACTATCGACATATTTCTCCTCTACGGCAAACTTAGATTCTTCATGTTCCTCCCGCGAATTTTTCAATTCAAACGTAAATTAGCTGCGAAACAAAAACAAATCGATGAATTAAGGAACGTATTGATGTCCTTTGTCAAAATAATCGTCGATTACGTCGCGGTCGCGCTAAAGACCAAATCATTCTGAAAGAACATAACAGAAGAGTGAATCAACCATCACGAAGTGTCAAAACGTTCATAGATCTCCAAACGGAACATAAGCCGCATACAGAGTATTCAGAAGAAGAAAAAAAATTGCTCCCACAATTTTTATAGAAGCCAGGAATATAAAATTTCGTTCGAGTTCGTCAGGATTCACTCTCCGCATAAAGGCACAATCTCGAATTGGTTCAATTCGATTAAATTAGAGACGGGTTTCCTTGATAGCGTTTACTTTC
This sequence comes from Cryptolaemus montrouzieri, assembly GCA_013387265.2. Taxonomy (NCBI): domain Eukaryota; kingdom Metazoa; phylum Arthropoda; class Insecta; order Coleoptera; family Coccinellidae; genus Cryptolaemus; species Cryptolaemus montrouzieri. The sequence goes on from JABFTP020000185.1 coordinate 111,429,045, forward strand.
GAACATGTGCGTTTGAAATTTGACGGTTCTACCGATGCAGAAAAAACTGTGTTATACTTTTGATGAAATCGGAATAAAGAGGAGTATTAGTTACAATTCTAAATTGATTAGTTTCAGATTATGGAGAATTCGTTCGACAACAAAATTTTAAATCACGTTCTTGTTTTTATGATTCGAGGACTTTATGCGTATTACAAAATTCCGTTAAGTTATTTCGTCGTTTCTGGAAATATGGCGGGAGGTGAAATAAAAACCATACTGATAACCCTTATTTCAAAATTTAAATCAATTGGAATATTGGTAGGCATTTTGTATCTTTGGGAGTCTATAGAACAGGAAAGTGAAAACGTGGAATATTTGTTAACGAATCGTTTCAATCAGGACATTTTTTTTCAGTCATTCGATAAGCTGGAGGTTTTCACTCCTACGGTTGAACAATTCATTGACAAGACTTCACATTGAAGTGAAGCGGATGCCAAAAAATTTGAATAGAGGCGGAAAGAAGTTTTTATAAAATTTCAATGCACTTTTGTGCATTTCTATTCCTGATTCTAGCAGTTTTAATAAATTTCCATCGAAGTCATTTCAGAAAGTTTTTCATTGGTGACAGCATATATATATATATATATATATATATATATATATATATATATATATATATATATATATATATATATATATATATATATATATATATATATATAATATGTTTTGATGAGGAAGTTAATTTCCTTTGAAATGTGATATCTCATGTATGTTACCTAAAATATTTCATCTTATTTTCATATTCATATCTAACTCAATAAACGTTTTAATTTAATTTTTGTTTATCAATTAACATTTGAAATCTATTAATAGAAGTATATTTATGTAGATATCTACGTGTATAATAAAACAAACGTCTGTTGTCAATTTTTATTTCTCGTTATGAACTTGATCATTTGAATAAATTAATTTGATACACTTCACCACTTAATGAATTTTACGAGCACAAAAAAAAATTATTATTGGCCATAATTTTCAATTATGTAATCATAATAAATCTGATATATTATATACATATTAACGATAAATATAATTAGATTTTCAGTTTTTTTGACCTAAATTTTAAGACAAATATTTCAAATTTTCATCATTCAAATAATAATAATGATAATAAAACCCATAATTGATAAACAGTACCCTGAGCGAAGTTAATTTTAAGGCAATGCGTGTTTTGTTTTGACGGCTTCTCGAGACACAGACGAGTTTACTGGGGTTTTCGCTGTTTCCTTTGAGAGGCCACCGTCCGACAGAAATCAGCTAGACATTTCGTGCTGAACATCGGCCGTTATACGCTTTCAACTTGTATTCGAAAATAGAAATTAATTCTCCGCTTCACTAGTAACAGTGTAGTGAGTTGTTTGGATAATATTAAATTAGAAATTATTGCGGGTGGACTTATTGAAACCCAATTTTCTCAATAAATCGTAAAAACTTCGACTAGAGTGACAGAAATCCATGTTATTTATCAACTCATTTCCACCAGAATTTACCGAACTAATCACATTTTTAGACGAATTCAATAATCTGTAACGTTTTCGCAATAGCTTCTTATTAAATAGATTCAAAATATCCATAATTTTCCGGGACTCTTTCTCTTTTGATTTCCTTTTTCATGAAAAGCTTCTTATGAGTTAGTTACAGTGTGAATTTTATGGAATAATGTAAATAATTGATTATGATTGTAAATACGAATTTAAAACCACAAATGAATGCCAAGAACTTCAGTTGCAGGAAATTTTCGACCCTACACATTATCGCCATTCCTAGGTTTGTGTTCATTTGTAGTCTCGTAGAGGAATTGGAACCTAATTTTAGAAATTTCACAGTTGGTTACTACTCATGAAAATACTATTAATAATCAGTTTTCAGTTCAGCCCTATGTTCCTTATATTTATAATTTTGCTCATTATAAATAGCGGAACGCACACATATACCAAAAATGAACGTATTCAGACGATCCTGATAACTGGTGAATGCTTACAAAACGTTTAATAATTCTGTTAAAATAGCTGGGAAATTGCAATTTCTTTTAATCAATTTGCATTTTCAATATGATGGCCAGTTGGCTTCGACAATAAATTCTGCAAAAAATTAAAACTTCAACCCCTTGCAATGAGTTAAAAATTCAATTTTTTCTTAGTTTTTGTACATCGTACACACTATGCAACCTATTGCATGCTTTGCGACACTGACTGGTAGAAAATGGAGAGTGCGAAAATAGAACATGATAGCGTCAAATTGTTTGTCTATTTTCGTCTCTGTACAGATTTATTTATGGATAAATGAATTGAAGTTTTGTTTCGGAATTGTTATGAATCGAATAGACTTTTTACCAGATATTTCGTCTTTCGCTTTATATTTGTTACATTGGTTTACCGATTACTTCTTGTCAAGAATGTTGTCGAAATTGCATTTGCCATTAATATAATGCACAGTAAATACCTAACTGATACAATATCTGCAATTTATTCATTTTCATAATGTATAGATGATATCATAATAATACATCACCTTTAAACAATTATTTAAAAAATATCACAATTATGTATTGAATTACTTCAAAAGTTCTTTCATTTAAACAAAATTAATCATTCTTTTCGAAAATGCATGTAACTAATGATATGAATATTCTTGATGTTTTAATACAATTTTCTGGAGGTAAAGTCGGGCATTGCACTTTCGAAACTGAAAATTATTCTCAAAGCAAAGTTCTGGGTCTGAATTCGAATTTTCTATTTTACATTCCTATTTTGAAAAAAGCGTGCTACACTCTTCATAAATTTAAATCAAAATGCGTGTAACTTGTAATGGAGTCATATAATAGATGTCTATTCTTCTTTCCTCCGATTTGAAACTTAAAGATTCATAGATTGTCTGCATCTATCTGAAAAGAGATGCTAAAGTAGGATGGATATTTATAATATTTTGTGTTTAAGTATATATGGGTTTGTGAAAACATATATTGAAAGCTATTGATAAATAATTGAACATATTCTCCTTTTCTGCATTTCTCATTCAATCCTATACTACGAAATGTAAAAAATGAGTAAAACCCTTTTTGCTGTTCATGTCTACGCTCATGTCAGCTGAATATCATAGGTTCTTTCGAGTTGTCGACAATTCGTTTCCTATATCAGCAGTTCCTTCCCATTAAATGATATTGTGTACAGTTATTGCGTAATGTAAATCAGATAGTTATTATGAAAACGTATTCTATTTTGAATAGGTTACTTTCTTGGTTATCTTGGATTTGGATAATAATAAAGAAGATATAAAACTATAGAGTTTTGAAATTTGAATTTACCCACAGAAGAAGAGAACGATTTAAATTCAATGTTTGACCAAAATAAATAACACTTGAGTTGAGAGAACACTGACGTCATAATCAACTAAATGAAATTTATTTGTAAGAAAAGTTTATATTTCTATATTTCTCGTTTGTAAACTATATTTTTCGATTCTTATTATGCGATGATATCGTAGGAAAATAATCATGAATTTTCCTTATTATGTTGTTTCAAGTTAGGAGAAATATTGCATCCAATAAATGAAATTTTTAGGTTTAATATTCGAAAACTCTGGAACAGATTAAATCACATTAGTACACAAATGGATATTGATACATTATGTAGAACGGAAGGTTAGATTTCAATTCAATGATGAAGAAAAATTGATCTACAAATCAAATTCAACCTTGAATGGCTTACTCAAAACCCAAAAGACAAAACTAATGTGTAGAATAAGCATGGCATAAATCAAATAAGTTGTAAATATTGCGAAAAGAAGTATCTTGGACAACCTAAAATATTTAAAGGAATCTTTATCCAAAATAACAGTTGTAACGCACATAAACACATCTGTAGGTGAATAAGCAAGTTTTAAAACCACAAATTCATGGACTTTTCTATTTCTCATCCGTAATACAGCATTTCAAATTTTGTAGAAGTGATAGATATATTGTTGACACTCAACAATTTCAATTTTAAATTTGTTTTATAAAAATACGTACCCAAACATTTCAACACATGAATGTCCGCCCTTAATGAAAAAATCTTCAACCAAAATAACATTAACATTATAGATGAATTTTGTTATCTTTGATGGACCTTTGTCACAAAATTATTTCTATTTTGAATCGAAATTTTTCCAACAAAACTAACGACATGGGATACTCAACCCTTATTAGCAAATAGTTAATTGATTCCGCCGTTACTACGTGATAGTTAATCATGATAATGATAAGAAATTGAAACTATGTATTATACTATCACAAGAGATTTTATTGAAAATCGGGATTGCAATTTCAGTCTCTCGACCATCTTCAGCTGACAACAAGTATTGAACTAAAGTCAAAAATACATACATATATAAATCGGTAGGTACAAAATTAATAAGGGAGCAATCAAGAGGCAATAAAATAATTAAGATAAAAGCAGGTATTATTTAAAGGTTTAAAACAGAGACGAATAAGTTATTGTCAGCTGAAGAAGGTCGAGAGACCGAATTGCAATCCTGATTTAAAAAAAAAATCTCTTGTGATAGTATAATACATAGTTTTAATCCCCCTTATTAGCAGTTATTTTTATGAAAAATCCATAATGAAAAATAAGTTAGCACAAATACATATTAATTTTTGCTATAGATGCGTTGATGATGTTCTGGTACGTTTTCAAGGCTCAAACAGGCAAAGAGACCAGTTCTTACATTTTCTAAATGAAAAGCATACTGCAATATCCTTCACTGCTGAAATTCAACGTAATAATTCAATAAATTTTCTTGACATAACTATTACCAAACTTACTTATAGTCTCATCTACAACACATAGAGAAGAAACATATGCACACTCGAAAATTCCAATGGAATTTTTCAACCTCATTATACATAAATTAGCCGCTTTTAATTAAATGATTCATAAAGCCTTTTCCATTCCTCTATCCATAACTGACTATAATAGGCAATCAATACAATTAAGAAAATAACATCAAATAATTATATTCCAGTTTCCTATATAAACAAAATTATTAAACGTAAAGAACAAAAACAAGTTTCTCAATTTTTATATCCTATTATAGGAAACAAGAAAATAAATACGTATGCCTAACTAACATTGGCCCCTCTCTAATAATATCTGCAATTATTTTTCCAAATTTACTTTAACAACCTTATTTTCCAGTGGTTTCAACTTTGGCAAATTTCTTTTCATGACAAACAAAGAACTAATAAATTCAAACTGTCTGGAATATACTGAATTGAATGCAATGAAGGCCCAAAAGCTTGCGTTGGACAATATCGAAATTTTGAATCCAGATTCGACAATAAATCTGCAGTTTTTGAATATATTCAATCTGGGAATCACATTATCAAATTAAAAATTCTCCTCGAATACAATGAAGGGGCGATAATGAATTTGCTGGAATGTTTTGAAAGTAACAAACTTTGTAAAAATCCATTGCACATTGTTTCTCATATTTGTTAGCTCTAGACACTTGAAAATTGTGAAAATCAGACAAAAGTGTTTCATTTTATTCATATTAAAGTAAAAGATCAATTGAACCAGATTGAATGAACATGCGGCACAGTTGAAATACGAACGTGCAGAAAATCCAGCGTTTTCAATGTGATTTTGATCTAGACCATAGAATAGATTTAAGAATGAACATTGATGAAAAATGATAACAACGCGACCAAGGCCCGACTCCGGTCAGTCTACTCTTCAATTTGGTAGATTCGTCGTGCCCACTAATAGCGCGTTTGACCAATCACGACGATGGTGCGCCTAAAGCGTCTAGTAGCAAGAATAGATTGAGTATAAATGAATTGGACAAAGGAAACCAAATGCTGACCGGACAAACTCCCTGATGACATTCGTGAGATGATCAGAGAGAGAAACAGGGCCAGACGAAGGTTCCAGAGAACCGGGGACCCACAACACCGACGAGAATACAACTGCCTGGCGACGGAGATGAAGATAGCCTTGGAGGACCATCGCAATGCATGCTGGGCCACCAAGGTCGAATCTTTAGAAGAGGATGACCATCCAGTTTGGAGAATGGCCAAAATCCTACTCCAAGAGACGACACCCATGGCACCCATACAAGGAGAACGAGGGTTTGTATTTTCTGTTTCAGTCAAATCAGAAGCCTTCGCAGACAGCCTTGAACCACAGTTCACGGTGAACTATGCGGAAGCTGACCTCGACCACGTGGAGAGAACTGTAGCAGAAGTTCGGAGATGTCTAGCCGAGAATAACGAGGAGATCATCCAACCTATCACCACGGAAGAGGTAAAAAGCGTAATATCTCGAACAAAAGTGAGAAAAGCATTTGGACCAGATGAGATCATCAACAGAGCACTGACGAACCTCCCTCAGCGAGCTCTTGGACGGCTGGCATCAATCACCATCGCGAGTCTGCGGCTCCAACACTTTCCTGAAAAATGGAAAACAGCCGATGGTCATCAGGAAACCAGGTAAGTCTGCTTCATTTCCACAGCATTATAGGCCCATCAGTCTCCTGTCAATGATTGGCAAGACTGTAGTGGGGATCATCCTACGACGCATGAAGGACCATGTGGAGGCCCACGCAATCATTCGAGATGAGCAATGTGGCCTCAGAAAAAGCCTTTCACATAACCCAACTTCTCAGAGTGTTTGAGTTCATCAGTAATGTATTCAATAAGAACCAGTCAACCGGTATGACACAATCGATAGGACTTGGCATGGAGGTCTACTCTTCAAGATGTTGAAGACAAACATCTCACCTGCCCTGGTGCGCTTGGTCCTGTCATACCTCAGAAATAGACCTTTCGTGGTACACAAAGAAGATACCCGCTCTTCCACCAGGAGGATTGAAGCAGGAGTACCATAAGGATCTTTACTAGCGCCGTTGCTGTTTAACACCTACATGGCAGCCCAGGCCTTCCTGTACCCCATGATGAACAGGCGGAGCAACCTGAGCGCAGCGAACAAGGTGAAGCCATCATCAGGCCCATGATGACATACGAGTCAACAGTCTGAGGACATGCAGCTGCATGTCATATTCGGAAGCTCCAAATCGTGCAGAACAAAGCATTGAGGATGACCGTGGACGCCCCTTGTTACATGCGAACCTCCCAGCTACATCGAGATCTGCAGAGCCCGAGTGTGATGGAGTTTATCAGAGAGACAGCGGTGAAAGCACTCCAAGCAGTTGACGACCACCCAAATCCATTGGTAAAAATTGTTCTATTTTTCCTATCGACTCAATAAGAGATGTAAAGTTAAAAGTTGTAAAACTGGTACTTGAATGAAGAATATGTTAAAGTCAATTGGATTTAGAGGCACTGTCACCTTTTGATGTTGCCAACCAAGTTGTCGAAAAGATCATCGAGTTTTGAAATAAAGTTCTGGTGAAGTAGTGTACAGTGTATAAAAAGTTGATCAACCTATCGATAGCTTATTAATAATGTGTGAATCGTGTTATCCTTGTATATTTTTTCACTTTGTGTACTGCTTTGTAGATTTATCAATTCACCCTACTTCATTTGTGATCGAAATAACCAGGAGAACAATAGCATGTGGAATTACCTTTTGAAATAGATGTAATAAAGGGCTAAATTCACAGCAATATATATGATGGGGATGGGTATTGGGTATCACTACAAAACGCACGTCACGTATCAAATGTGTATGACATTTTAGGGTTACACTAGTTATATTCTGTCAACCTCAATTATTAAAATAAAAATTGAACCTCTTACTAGTTGCAATATTTGTTGTTCATTTATCTCTTCAAATAATACACCTATTTCATATATCAATTCCTAGGCACAAATCCGAACACAGTATACGCAATGACTGTTGATATTGTTGGCTTTGTATATGCAGGAGTTGTGGCTGCTGGGGGAATAATAGGATATGTTAAAGCAGGTTAGTAGATATTCATAAATTACGTTAAGAAATTTATAAGTTTGATATTTTGCTGTGTCATGGTAAGTAGATTTCAACTTAAGGAAATACTTATGGATGTAGCTTTTTTTAATAGATTAGTAGTTCTCTATATTTAATAACATTGAATCTAACAGTGTATTGTATTTAGATAGTAATTGTTGAGTATATATAACACCTTTTTTGACTTTCAGGTTCGGTTCCTTCATTAGCTGCAGGTCTTGTTTTTGGTGGTGCTTTAACCTATGGAGCTTATCAAATGAGCATAGAACCTCCAAATTATGTACCTCAACTAGTTACTTCTTCCATTCTTGCTGGAGTAATGGGATATCGATTTTATAATTCAGGAAAAATCATGCCTGCTGGAATGGTGTGCATTTTATCTGTTGCTGTCATAGCTAAAATAGCGCTCGGTGCTTCAGGATTACTGTCTGGTAGGAGATATTGAAAGAGATATTTGTTGTTCATTAGTTGTAGTCTTCCTTATGAATCAAATTTACTTCCAAAATCTTCCATTTGAAAGTTTTTATATATTTCTTTAGAGGTGAAAGGATGGTGAAATTTGTTTTTGATTTTAATGCGAAGGGTGATTGAGCTATTTTGCCCAATTTTAGTAATCTATTCATATATTTGACGTAAGAATTACTAGTCATTCAATGTACCTTTCATTATTGTTTACAAGTTTCTAGACTCTAATTATATATCTATATATATGTTCACATTTAAAATCTGACCTGACTTAAATCTAAATAATTTTCATCTAACATTAGAAGAATGTATTCAGTACGTTGTAAAACATTTCACAATTAAAAGATTCAATGTTTCCAATGGTTTTAACACCCTCAGAACTGAACATTTCCTTTTCCTATTAGATAAAATTATAATAAAACAAATTTATAATAGATGGATTAATGTTCTTTCTTATTGTTCTTTTGGTTGGTATTTTCTATTTCTGATGATTTTTTGCAGGATGGTTCGGTTCAAAAACAAAAGATAGTAACCCTCATATTGTAACATACTGAACTTAATTCTACTTCTACAATGCCAAGCACAACAGCTACTGAAGATATATAAAATTTTATGGATCTTTCTACCTCTTTGAATAACCTCATGAGGTATCATTTCTTATTGTATTCATCTACAGGAGAACAAATACATGTTCAGCCATTGTAAATGTTGGTCAGGTATATATATATATATATATATATATATATATATATATATATATATATATATATATATATATATATATATATATATATATATATATATATATATATATATATATATATATATATATATATATATATATATATATATATATATATATATATATATATATATATATATATATATATATATATATTTTCAAAGATATCTCAGGTATTTCAATCACAAAATATACTGAAATAAGCATATAAAGCCTCTTCCTGATGGTATTGATTGCAATTGTTGTTAATTTGTTTCATCAGGTCATATCAATTCTCCAATGAAATTAATTAGAAAGAACATTTTATATTTGGTTCTTTACGAGTTCTTTAGTATGACAATAACGTATCTTTGTGATTAAGTAAATTGAATAAAGATAGAATTATATATAATTACTTCCAAACTAATAACTGCAACTCAATTGATAATATAGACTAAATTAATCAGTCTCATTGCTCTTAAATGAGTTTTTCCATAAGCTGGTTCCCAAATTTGCTACAAATTTTTAATAATAGTTGGTTGTTTGTTTTGGCAACTAGCCCCAATTAAAGACTGATTTATGTTGATGTAATTAAAAGTCTAGTATTACGACATATCAACTAATGGTGATGTACAAACTCTTCCTGTCTGGAACAAAATGATTTTTAATTGATATAGATAAAATGTTGCTATTTATTAATTGAAATTGTGTTACCTGAAATCTGTTAATTTTTCATAGTCTATCAGTTATGTCAATATGAAAATTCGTTATTCTTATTAAATAATAATTTTTATATGCATTATACAATTTTTCCAATAGAATTACAAACATTAGATTTGTGTTTTGAACTTGTTGACTAGACTAATTACCGTTTTATTCATTACTTATATTTTAATAGAATACATCCTAAGGATGAACTATTTCATCTATTTTTGAATTTGTTTATTCATAGATCAAACCTATAAATCGTTTTGAGAAGAAATTTTTGCACAGATTCAAATTTCTGAAATATATAAATATTATTAAAAGTATATAAACTGATAAAATGCCAACTTAAGAAGGTAGTCCTTCCATGAATAGAGGCATTTATTCAACAACTTCGTTATAAACTTCTAAAGTACATGTTCGAAGAAAGTAAATATTCATCTGAAGTACAGTCTATCATCACGTAATGTTCTACAGGAATACTCGAGGATTGGAAGCTACTTTTGACATTACTCGATAACAGAATGATACAAGTATTTGTTTTATAATTCATAATGTCCAAAAACATTGTCTATAACTCGATATATCGATATTTATAGGAGTCCCATAGAGTTTTTCAAGGGTGTTTTGAAAATATCCCTAAAAAGAAGTGATTCTCCCAATCACTGAACTGAACAATTATAATTATAAATAAGAACTCCAAACTTTTTCGATGCTTTTCCGAACGGCTATTTGCCGCTTAATTTTAATAGTCGGGGATAGTAGCCCGACGCTAAAAGAACAGTGTATATTATATTATTACATAAAAGTGTTATTTATAATGAAGATATTAGATTTGTAAGGAGACGCGAATTAACTAACACAAAGAGAACATGGGAGAGCTTTAGAGAAAGGGGTTTGAGATTTCGAAATCTTTCAATTTTTCCTTCCGTAATAGCCCAAATATCTAATAAAATTCAAAATTCAAAGTATGTGTGTCCGTAAGAAGTACCTCAGAGTCTGAATGACCGTTCAGTGTGATAAAATTAAAGAACTTCGACAAATAACTTCATAAACTATTAGCTGAATTGGGTATATAGATTATATCATTATTGTTTTAGTATATTCTCTTTGTTACTTTGAGTTGGGGGCTTGTCGACAAAGAAATCAAGACGACCGTGAGAAAAAAGGCCTTTTGCTCAAACTGGTAGATTTTTATAGGCATTCACTACTGCTTTATGAGTTAAATGAAAATTTGTAGGCTTAAAATCTGTTAATTGTGTTTATTATTTGAAAGAGGAAGTGTTCTATTCTGGCGATAGATTTCGGTCTAACAATTTTCATTTTTCAATTCAATATATTATATTCTTGATTCCAGTTATTATTATCGCAATTTGTTGCTAAATAATCAGTTGATGCATACGCTAGTGGATTTCTATATACTAACAATGAAATGGTGTATACAGCTGGATAGTTGGCCTAGTTCAATAAAACGATTGGAAAGACATAACAGCTTTTCTTATAGTCTCTAGTCAGCTCAGTGTTTTTCCTGACTTATCAAGTCACCCTCATATTTTCTGAATTGGAACAATCAAAATATAAAATGCAGGAATTTGTTATTTGAATTAGTCTCGAACATACACTCTCCCACAAGTTGTGAATCAAATTATATCTGCTTCGATTTATCATATTTTCTCATTATTTCGGTACAATAAAAATTAGAATTAGAAAGATTATAACAAGTAGTTTAATATATTTTAATTATTAATGTCTCAAATTGTTGGTTGAGGAATTTCTTCTTTCTTGTAATATTGTAAGATTGATAAGATTGGAATCTTTTTAACAATATACTGAAGTATAATGTTCATCTCGCACTTTTGTAATAACATGAATAATTGTTATATACGCACAATCAGTATTATTGCAAACTTTGGACTTGTCAAAAACAAATCAAATTGCACAATGATTATTTTTCTTAACATCAAACCAAAGAATGTAGATTTTTTCTTCGGTTAAGAGAAACTCAATACAACTGTTTATACTTCTATTTACAATAATATTTACTCAATATAAATTCAAGATTCATAAGACTAATCAATTTAAAAGCTAGTTTGATCCACATTTTATTGCACTTTTGGTGGTAACAAAATTGTCTCGGACTTTTGGAATTGAAAATTTTTCCTTTAAAAAATTCAGTTACTTTTCACTTCCTGTTTCTTTCAATAAATTATTTTAGTTTTATTGAATCTGTTCATTTCCTCAAATTTCTCCATTTGGTTGGTGTATAACTTGTTCTGCTCCGTTGCAAATTCATATTAAAAATCTAGTATAAATATATTGCCTCTCGACTCTTCTGTTGTGATTTGTATGTTTGTAGTAACATTCACAACCATGATAAGGGTTTCTTCATAGAAGATATTTATAGTTTGTGGAATTTATTCAAAATCTCAGTTCGTTTCTTCGTAATCTAGCTGAAAATAGAAAAAGAGATTAGATTCCTTTTAAGAAGTTGGGGAAATGTGAACACAGAAGGAGAAAGAGAGAACGATAGATATTGCAAATGAAACAGCTTGGCATGCTGCAATATGTAACAGAATTCAACATGCTTAATGGTTTGTCCATACAAGGAAATTAATTTGCTTTACATGCTTATGTCTACATGGAATAACATAAAGGTGATCTTGGTTGAAAACACACTGAGAGTTAAATACATATGTTAGATACTTAATGATGACTTATGGAAATTATAACGAACTAAAACTGCTTTTATAAGTAATAATTATAAATTGGCGTTACATGAATAGGTAATAGCTCTAAAACTTTGAAAAAGGTATCTAAAACATTTGAATCAACATCGTCTCGCTACACTGAATCTGCAGACACATGATCTCTTGTCAGTTTTTTAAGATAGATGATTGATCATTCTTTGAATATACTCGCAAAGTTTACATATGAGGTAGAGAATAATCTGAGATATTTATTTTGTTGGTATATAAAGAAAATTTATTCGCTGTTTGAGAAGACAGATGAAGCAACATTATCTGAAAAGACAGACACAGCAACATAATATCCCAGCTTGGTATGGCAGACGGTTCTAATAATGTACTTTCCAATATTTACTATCTTGCGATACTCAATTCCACAAATTGGAATTACTATGAAATCACTTATCTACGAATGAAAATAAATTTTCAAACAATTTTGATCTTCAGATAAATTGGTAGTAGTAGTAGTAAGAGTTATAGTACAGTGTATAGCAGCTAAATCAAATGAAAAATAATGAATAAGTGGAGCGTTCCAAAAATAGTTTGACAAGTCCATTAGTATATTTATTTGAGTATTTTTTCAACAAAACGTTCTATTCAGCGTGTGTTCCGAAATAATAGCCAATACGAATTGTCTTATGTTAAAATGCAACACTCTCTTATCCACAGAAAATTCTAGACATATTTCTTCAATTTTATTTGATTACAAAACAAACAATCGAAAACTTATAATTAATTTCAGATCTTGATAACGCGAAAGGAAAGCAAAAGTCATTCCACATTATTTTTGCTGATATGAAATGGACAAAAATAACAGTTTTGTTTACTTTTTTTCTAATTACCTTAGCAAGTTGTATTGTCAATTGCAAGACAGCGTCAGAGTTATAGACGTTCAAATTTCGTTCATCATCATAAAAATGGTTCATTTAATACAAATGAGCTAAATTAAAATTCTATAGATGATTGATATATGAAACTAATCAGAATTTTTTTTCGTAACCTCATTAATTAGTATTAGTGACCGTTTTAGAGATTTTTGCTTCTTTTGCACCTCTCAAAGAAATTATCGCACAACGTTATGAATGTTGTTCAAGTACTTTCATCAAGGCAGCAGATATTTTTTGTCTCCTCAGGTGTAATATGCTTTAGCAATATGACTTGAGTTATGCACATTAGAGCTTTTCTTTTTTTATTCCTTTCATTGCACTCAGTTTTTGATCATTTTTATCACTTATACATTGTTTAAGCAGAACTCATTATTTAGAGTAGTGTACTTGCAATATCAGTGATTTTTCGTTAAATTGTTGATCATAGAATATAATTCAAGATATCTCAATCGAATTCCAAGTCTTAAGAAGGTTACAGCTATTGGGAAATATGACGAAGACATGTCGATGCTCGTACGAGGATTTCCCGCGTGATCTAGTAATTCCAAGAGATGAATGATTATGCGAGACGACCTTGATAAGGCAGAAAACCCAGTAGTTTGGTTTGTTGAATATCGCTTTATTCGACCGCGTACTTAAAGAACGCTTCACCACCACTAAAAGTTTTCAACTCAATTCTCCATCACGCACAACGTTCTTGTTGGTGCTAAAATGTTTGAAAGTTCTGCAGAACATAACCTTTATCCCAGAAGACCTGCTAAAAGCCTTAAGTTCACTGCAGACTACAGGACACGTCCATTGGAAGGAGCATGAATACGTTTTATGCAGTGATGAGTCCAGATTAATTCGCCTAGTGTAACATCACAGAAACCGTTCCTTTCGGCGGTGGATCTCTGATGATTTGGAAACGGATCTTCAAACGCATATAATGACCTTCATGTGTGCAATCTTGGCTATCTAACTAGTTACCAGTTGATGAACGATATTTTAGGCGAATATGTTGTGCCTTTTGTCCTTCTAATTAGACAAAACTTTCTTCTCATGCTCGATAATGCGAAGCCGCTTAGTGCCCTAGTGATGAGAATTACTTTGATGAAGCCGGAATCACTGTTATGAGGTAGCCTCCGCGGAGTCCTGATACGAAACCGATGGACACATAAGGGATTTCATGCAAAAATGACAACGAGTCATTAATCCACCTACAGCAGATCTTACAACTGGTAATTTCGTTGAAATTTGAAATTCAACAGACTATGCCCTAGTAAAATCGACCATAATGAGTATGAATCGAAGATCCCTATCCCAACTTATTTTATCTTCATAACATCCAATTCAAAGAAAAAACAAGAACAATAACATATGCCCCAGAATAACTCGGAAAAATGTGGTGTGATAATATTTTTGGAATAGTTTCTAAATGTGTTGTAGAGAATTTTGATAATCGAATAATTTCACTTCACTAATGTTGATGTTAGCAATAATTCTGAAAACACTAAATATTTCCGAAATAGTTGAGGACAGATATAGACCATTATATATGAAAAGTCTTTAATTTTCTGTGAATCCAAAAATTGAATAATATGAATGTTTTTGCATTTAAAATGAGAAACTTCTTTGTATTCATCTCTAATTACGATTACATGACACGTGATGTATAAAACGAGTTTGTTGAAAAAATACACAAATGAAATACCAAACAAATTGCTCGAACGTTTTTCCGAACAGACCTCTACTACTCATTTATTATCTATTTCATTAAATAGGGCTGATGCAGCATATACACATAGTACGGACGTTCTGTCTAATAAATACAGTAAAACGTAAGGAAATATTTCTATGAAATATCACAAGATACGACGATTTTTGTTTCTATTCGTTGTTGTATTTTTTGCATGTATTTTCTTTGTTCTTGTATTATGGAGGAGTTGGAAACAAACACCAACTTGTTTCTTAAATTCCATGATGTGTACATGATACACCCTTTGGAAAAGACCTCTTCAAGACACATGTAATGGAGTAGATATATATATATATATATATATATATATATATATATATATATATATATATATATATATATATATATATATATATATATTATTTACTCTCAAATTTTTTTAAATTACCGTTCAAAAGAAGCTAAAACGATTTTCCACTTTCAGTAATATTTTTTGTGACTATCGTGTGTTATACCTTCCTTAAAATATTCAATAGAATTGGGATCTTTTTTGAAAATCCTTGATTTCAGATATACTAAAAGTGTAATTGCGAAAGATCCGGTAGAATTGGCGGTCTCTCAATTATATGGAATCACTCGCTATTTCACATTATTGATTGTTGTTACACTACTTGTGAAGAATGAAGTTTTTTATTGTGAAAAAACTGGAAAGTATGATAAGAAATGTTGAATTATCACCACATGTTCGGGATATTGTACTCAGTCGTCACTGAGATTTGAAACTGTCAATTTCAAAATTTGAAAAAGCCTATGATCATAATTGCATAATTGAAAATGCCTTACGTTGGATTGTTTGATGTGCAGTGGGGGCGAATAATTGCTCTCGTTGAAGAAGGGGTGACACAGAGGGCTATAGCGGTCACAACGGGGGTATCACAGGGGGTGATTTCAAAAAGCTATGCCCGATACGTGGAGCTACAATCTTAGCAAAATAGGCCTAGAAGAAGTCGTAGGAAGATAACTTCTGAAGAACAAGACCGCTTTTTGTGCCAAATTGCAAGAAGAGACCCTAGTGCATCGCACCCCATACTCCAAAGGCAATTTCTGGAAGCAACAGGCATCAGTGTATCAGTCGAAACGATACGTCAAAGACTTCGTTCAAGGGGTTTATACAGCAGAAGTTCCTTAAGAGTTCGAGGGCTGACCAGACAATGAAAAATTTACAGACTTAATTGAGCGAGGGTATCGAGCGCCTAAATTGGAATATTGAGAATTGGCGAAATGTGTTTTTTTCGGATGAGACCAGAATTGGTGTTCGATCAGATGACCATCGGATTCGGGTTTTGAGGGGTCGTGCAAGGCAAGCCAGACTTTGAGCAGCAAGACAAATTCCGAAATACCAAGGGGGCAGTGTGATGTTTTGGGGTGGCATTATGCTGGGAGGTAAAACAGATTTGATTCCGTTTCCTGCGAGTGTAGTGGCTAGAAATTACGTGGATCTAGTGCTGAAACCCATAGTGAGACTCAGGCGAGGTGCCATCGCGCCAGGATAATCCAAGAATCCCACAACAGCTCAACCAAGCCGCCACAGAAGAGTAGCAGAATATCACCCATGCCTAGACGGATTCAGGCTTGTATCAGGGCAAGAGGAGGTAATACAAGCTACTGAGGTTGAGAAAAAAACTCCTACTCCGTGAAAAAACAATTTTCAATTTTTTTACTACATGCGGAAATAGTCTCTAATTTTCTTTTATTTGTTTCTTTCTTAAAATAAACCTTAATTCATTTCTTTTTTCGGTTGAAAAATCTCAAACAGGATCCATTCCAACAAAATTTCCAAAATCCTGAGGTAATGTAATATTCACAATATCTGGTGATTCCATATAAATTGGATATATATATATATTCTAAAATCAAAGGCGAAGCAAGAGACTTTCTTTCTTTCCAAAACGCTACAAATTGGCCTTCGATAAGGCGTGTTCTTTTACAAAAATACGGTGATCAGAGAAGTGAAGATCTTTTAGTTTCATCACTTACTCATTGTGTTCAAAAAGAAACGAAACATACATGCAATATTATAGTAGAATTCTCAAAAGTTACAGTGACTTAATACAATATCTTACATTTGAATTGTGGAGGCCGTTACTTGATGTAGATCCATGTTAAATGAGATAAAAACACAAGGTTTAACTTTGATCTACACTTTATTTGAAAAATTTTACGACGTTTCGCTGACACAACAGCTTTATCAAGAATGAAAAATAGAATTATTATTATAAACAAATCGTAGAACAAGTTGGATGAATAACAGGAAAATCAGATTCAGATTCAGTCTGAAATATAAAACGTAGCTTCGACAAAAAATAAATCTAGATTCAAATTATTCAAACCACCTAATAAAAGAAAAACCATTCATTCAATAAAACTTTGACATATTACATATAAAATCAAAAAGTTCAAAATTAGATCTCCTAGAAGCATTAGAAATAAATAGATACAAACATTCGGACAAGCTTTTGAATGAACAGGTAGATTTGAATTACTCACTCTACTTAACTTGTTCAATTAGTTTTTATTACCTTTCATACTAACTGTACAATGGCTCGGTGTGGATTTTCCTGTTATTCATCCAACTTGTTCTACGATTTGTTTATAATACCATACTTTTCATTCTATTTTTCATTCTTGATAAAGCTGCTGTGTCAGCGAAACGTCGTCGAATTTTTTCAAATAAAGTGTAGATCAAAGTTAAACCTTGTGTTTTTATCTCATTTACAATATCTTACGCTAAATATAGCAGATCCTGTATTTTTTGAATACAAAAAGCGAGATATGGAGAGATTGGCTCTTAAAACCTTTCAAATTGGTCTTTTAGAACCACATAGAAGCTTTTTGAGTAATTTCAATCTAAATTCTATCGAAGATTGTATAAATAAATGTCAGTTTTATGACAATAGAAAACAAGAGTGGGAGTTCAGTGAGTTTATTAGAAGAACTCAAGAACCAGATAGGAAACCTCAACAAAATTTTCTGTTATCCAGATCTATGATCAATACGAATCGCCAACCTCGAAATCAAAATTCTCTTCATTTACAAATCAACAATCCCTAGATTTGTACAACAATCACAAAATTCTTTTTCTTCCGCAAATCAACAACCTTCTAGCTTCGTACAACAATCACAGAAAATAAATCTAGAAAATTTCACTAATAAACCTTATTCTCACAATAACCAGGGTTTTCCAAATTCCATAAATAAGCCTCTTCCTTCATGGAAGGTACCACTTACTAACAAGAAAGTATTTGGAACAAATCCAGTTTCCAACTCAAAACGATGACTTCAATGAACACTTTGAAGAACTACTTGACGAAAATCTTTATGACGAAAACCTTTATGACGAAAACGACGAGACTGACGAAAATTTTCGGTCAACGGCCTCGGAATCCCAACAGAAATAGATCTGAACTGTCTAAAAACGAAGTCGAAACTACCATTCATTTACTTACCTCAGGTAGATCTCAAAATTTTAATTGATTCAGGTGCAACAAATTCGGTCATAAATCCAAAACCAGCCTTTGAAAAATTCTCAAAATTCATGTACAAAAAACCATTCCACGTTTATAGTCTAGGAAATACAATTTATGCTGAAAATAACTTGAAAGTACCTTTGCTTCATGAAATTGGTATTTTTGATGATATCCACTTTCACGTCGTCAAATGGCATAAAAACTTCGACGCTCTATTAGGAACTCATGACCTACAAAATTGTGTGCAAAATAGATTATCAAAGAAATATTTTAGAAATAAATAATTTAGAAATTCCATTCTTTCTAGAATTCGCTGATTTCAAAATTGAACCCCAACGTGTAAGAATTAATTCAAGTATCAAGGTACCTGTTTCCATCGAACATGGAGAAATTATTTTTCCAGAAACAAAATTTCATGAAAATTTTACAGTCCCAGAATGTATCGTTAACGCTCGAAACGGCTATTGCATTCTTCCAGCTCACGAATCTGCTGATATCGAAGTCAATTTTTCTGAAAGAATCCCTGTCACACCATTTTACGAGTCCGAAATTTCAGAACCACACTTAGAAAACAACAGGAGTCTGAAAATTGCAGACCATATCAGAACTGCGCATATGAATTCCGAAGAAAGGCAGAAGATATTGAAATTATGTGGTAAATTCCGAAATATTTTTTATAATGAAAACTGCGACCTCTCATTCAGCAATACGGTAAAACATAAAATTCGTACTAAAGACGAAGAACCAGTCTTTGTGAAATCTTTTCGCCATCCAAAAACAATGCAGCTAGAAATTCAAAATCAAGTTCAAAAATTACTAGACGATAAAATCATAAGACCATCGATTCCACCTTACAGTGCACCGGTTTGGATCGTACCTAAAAAGGCCGACGCATCTGGCAAGAAAAAATACCGTATGGTGATTGACTATCGCCGCTTAAATGAGAAAACTATCGAAGATAAATATCCACTTCCTCGAATAGACGAGATTTTGGATAATCTAGGTAAAAGTCGTTACTTTTCGACAATTGACCTAGCCCAGGGATTTCACCAGATTGAAATGGACGAGAATTCAATCGAAAAGACAGCATTCACTGTCAATAATGGGCATTACGAGTATTTACGTATGCCTTATGGTCTCAAAAATGGTCCTAGCACTTTTCAACGTGTGATGGACAATGTCCTGAAAGAATTTCTACATAAATTCTGTTTCGTCTACATGGACGACGTGGTCATATTTTCGAAAAGTTTACAGGAACACATCTGTCATCTTCAACTAATTTTTCAAAAACTTCAAAATTTCAATCTCAAAATTCAGCTCAACAAATCTGAATTCCTCAGTAAAAACAGAATTTTTAGGTCACGTTATAACACCCGAAGGCATAGCTCCAAATCCGTCTAAAGTAAAAGCAATTCAAAATTACCCCATTCCAAAAACCGTCAAAGAAATTAAATCATTTTTAGGCCTAATAGGTTACTATCGAAGATTTATCCAGAATTTTGCAAAAATAGTTTCCCCCATGACAAAATGTTTAAAAAAAGGCGCAAAAATAAATTCTGACGACCCAGAGTATATTTCAAGTTTTCAACTTTGTAAAGAACTTTTGATGAATGCTCCAATTTTGGCTTATGCAGACTACGAGAAAGACTTCAAAGTTACTACAGACGCATCAAACGTGGCAATTGGAGGCGTTCTTTCACATTCTGATCGACCCGTTGCCTACTATTCTCGAACCTTAAATTCAGCTGAACGCAATTACTCGACAATTGAAAAGAACTGTTAGCAGTACTTGACACAACGAAATTTTTCAGACCTTATATTTTTGGAAGAAAATTTACTTTAGAGACAGACCACCAACCACTGGTATGGCTCTACAAATTAAAAGAACCAAATTCTAGGTTAATTCGTTGGAAATTGAAATTGGACGAATTTGACTACGATATTGTACACAAGAAAGGTAAGGAAAATATAGTAGCTGACGCTTTATCTCGTGTAGAAGTGAATAATACCGAAAACAATGACGCCACTGATACAGACGACAGCTCTATTCTACCAAATATCGAAGAAATTCCAATCTTGACTGACGAAGACTTAGACAGAATTTTAGAATCACAAAATGACGATATTATCCAGAACCCTGAATATTCCGAAATTCTGAAAGAGCTAGAGAACTCTAAAGATCAAAACAACACTCACCAAGACGACCAAAATTCCTGCGATACAGTTCATTCAACCCAAGAAGATAACGGTAAAGCTATCCCAATTAGTGAATCTTCAATTAATACTGTTCCCAATAGAATCATTTTAAATACTAGCGAACAATATAAGGTGAAGTACACTAAACCATTCAATAAAAACACCTACATAGTATCCATAAGAAATAATTCAATAACAACCGACTTATCAAAAATGTTCAGAGAAATATTTCGACCGAACGAAACTTATGGTATCTTTTTCATAGACCACAATCTACGCCAACCTTTCATTCAGTTTTGCAAAGCAAATTTCAACTATGCAGTAAAACTTATAATTTCTAATAATTTTGCAAAGACGTAACACTAACAGAGAATCAAAAAGACACGGTTAAAACTTACCATGACAAAACCCACAATGGTATTACAGAGACGTATAATTATCTGAAACAAAAATACTACTGGCCTAACATGAAAAACACCATAGCCGAAATTATTAATAGTTGCGAATTATGCCTCAGATCAAAATATGAGAGAAATCCGTACAAACCAAAATTTTCGGGACCAATTTTAGCAAAAGACCATTTGACGTCATCCACATTGACACATTTTCTTTTCAAAATTCGAAATTCTTAACAGTTATAGACCTTTTCTCGAGATATGCACAAGCATACCTTGTAAAAGACGGAACAAGTCTCACAATTTTGAATAAATTACGTCACTACTTCTCTCATCACAATCTACCAAAAAGATTGTTTCAGATGCAGGAAAGAATTCCAAAATAAAACACTCATAGAATTCTGTAAATTAAACAAAATCGACCTACACTTTACAACAGTTAATAATCCAAATTCAAACTCACCAATCGAACGTTTTCACTCTACAATTCTGGAGAAACTCAGGATTCTCAAACTCAAGAATCAGAATGAAATTCCGGCGAATCTAATGATATCCGCCAACCTTATTTATAACCAATCAATACACTCATCCACAGGATATTCCCCATTCCATTTACTTTACGGACCTTACGATAGACCAATAGATTTTGACTTAGACATGACTGTTTATGAACATTATAATGAGAAAAGAAAACAAGAAATTTTACCGTTTTTCGATCAAGTTTATTCAAAAAATGAAGAGAAAGCTAGGAAAATTTTAAATAAGCGTAACGAAAATCGTAATCCCGATTTAGAACAAACAGAAGTGTTTGTTGAACGAAATAGACCTCGAAAGGTTGATCCCCTTTTCGAAAAAATTTCAGTTGAATGTCAAAAAGACAGTAAAATTATAGGAAAAACTGAAAAATCACGCACGACCACTGCAAACATCAAACATGTAAAGAGAGTAAGGAAGGGTATTTCTTGTTTACAGAATACTCCCGATATTACTGTCGCAGATCCAAATGAACCAGGGCCTTCACGTCGAGCCGATTAAAATAATGGATACTTCGAAGAACCCTTAGGCGAAGTCAAGTTCTTCGACCATTATCACAATTTTCTTTCATTCATTAATACAACAAATTTGATGGCTAATTATAAAAATTTGCTCTACAATTCTCGGGTACTTCAGAGAAACAGCACCATCGACAAGTTCACTCATCGAATCTATCTCCAACTCGATCGGAATTTGCAAAAGATCGAACAATTGATCGGTAAAATAAGTTATAAAAGAACAAAACGAGGACTGATGAATTTCCTTGGGACAGGTGTAAAATTCATTACCGGCAACCTTGATGACGATGATCTTAAAACAATAAACGAAAATCTAGAGGCTCTCCACAAGAGCAAGAGTTCTGAAATAAATAAAATCAATAAGTTAACTTCATTCGCTAACCACCTATCTAAAAGATACTCCGATGAATTGGAATTATTGAATAAAAATATTTTGAGTACTCGAAGATTATTCAAACCTTGACAACAACAGAAGAAATCAGAATACTTTTGCAAAATGAAGTATTCCATTCAGAAATGTTACTAGATACACTATCAATGTTAGAAAGAACAATAAGTCTTGCCTTCAATGGAATAGCAAATCTTGAAATTATAACCGTTAACGAGACGTTAGAAATTCAAAACTATTTAGAGAAAATTTACAAATATCAGCAATTATCTTCAATCGATCATATTCATTTGTTCAAGGTGTTAGAGTTTGCAAAGATCTCTATAATCGGTACAGATCAAGCAATCACTTTCCTCCTCAAAATTCCCATTTTCAAAATATTATGGCTAACTATTTCCGAATATACCCTATCCCTAACCACCAAGATATTGCCTTGCTTCCACCAAAGAAGTATCTCGTCAAGTTTGAAAATGAAAACCGATGGACCAACGAGGAATGTCGAAACAGTTCTGATTCCATATCCTACTGCTACCAGAAGACATTTGCTGAGAACTGCAATCTCAAACTTTTCAACACTGCCGTACAGTGAAAATAGAAAACAAATACGAAATCATCCATGTCCTGAAGAACAAAGAACTGTTAGTACTTTTTCAAGAACCACAAGAAATTCTTGAAGACTGTCAAGGAAAGCTGACCAGAAATTCTGTCAAAGGAACGAGTTTGTTGAGCTCACCATGCAGGATAATTATTGGTACATCTTCCTACGATAACACCGTTCCAGTATTCGAGATTGCTACGCAAAATATTAGCGAAATCGACCTCAAATCTGAAAAAAGATCGATCTCAGGTGTCTATGTTCAACACTTGTAGAACCATTTGAATTCATTATATATATATATATATATATATATATATATATATATATATATATATATATATATATATATATATTTATATATATATATATATATATATATATATATATATATTTTTTTTTTTCGAATCGTTAATTTTCCTTAATACCTTTTTATTAATGATCACGTTTGAAGGGCAGAAGTTGTTGGGTTGTTGGATTTGCTTGAATGATCAGCAAAATATTCCATTGAGAGTAGTGGTCAACAACGGATTGTTTTTTCTAACCTAACCTAACACTGTAAGTACACATTGAGGTCATTCAAAAATTCATTCAGAGATACGATCAAAATAAACGATATCGTACTATCAAATTATTCACATGTCCGCATATCGATATACGAATGAAAAAAAAATTCCTTCAGATTCAAGTTCTTGCCATAGACTATAAGACTCTTCATTTTCTACTAGTAGAGGGCGTCCCATTTTCGATGTTTTAGTGCGATAGCTATGTGAAATACGGCTAACAGAGAGAAATAACCCCACATCTCCGTGCTCGATTCTCAAGAACAGCTTTCTTCTTTTGCTTTAGAGTTCTTCCGGATTTCTCGATTCTTTGGGAATTCGGATAATGCCAATATCTCGGTTGCTATCAAAGTTAGGTGAAAACTTTTTTAACATTTCACAGGAACTTTTTTTGAGTGAATGCAGGTACATATTCGAAAATTATTTTCGTTGAATGGTTTACAAATTACAATAAAAACTTGTGTTTTTAAATGTAATCCATTATTGTATTCGGATAAAATAGGAGTATTTTTTTTCAAATGTATATATATATATATATATATATATATATATATATATATATATATATATATATATATATATATATATATATATATATATATATATATATATATATATATATACACAAAACATCCCAAGTGTTTTCAATTATATGCTCACAACAATGAAGCCTACATATAATAACAACAAACGAAAGTAGAATTCGGGATTTGATCTTGACTTTGCATATCATCGGCAAAATTCGAGTCGTCACTCATAATCCTATGGCTGTAAGAACTGAAATCTCATCTTATAACGCTGGAACATATTTTTTCATTTTGAATTAGAATATTGTTGGTTACTGAAGCTAAAAAGTTTCCAAAGTTTTGTTTTAACTCTTCCATTATAACTTTTTCATTACCCTGTTCGTTGTAACTTTTTGCTCGGAGTGCTTTGAAACATCCAGTGTTTATGAGATTCTGTTTCATTCTTTGGAATATAGACTCGTATGGAAAATGAACACAAAAATTCCTGAAGCTGCATTGAAATCATAACCATTCTGAACATAGCATTCTTACATGTCGAAGTTTTCAAAACTCAGAAATATTTTTTAGCTAATTGTTTGTGAATCAACAGAGAATTGAATAATGGATTAATGATCACATTTATTGTTGTGAACATGTAATTGAAAGCATTGGGAATGTTTTGTGTGAATTCGCACCAGCAGACTATGTGAAACAACAGAATGTTCATCGAATTTTCATTTCTAGAAAATTTCACATTTTTTGGAAATTTGTTAAACATTATAAATATTTGGAAAGAGAAAAAATACTCTTGCTATTCAACTATGGTTCATTTTAAAAAGGCCCTAGTTTATATTATATTACGAAAGCCATGCAAGATTAAAAAATGTGACCATGGAATGTTTCCACCTGATTTTGATAGCAACCGAAATATTGGCATATGCCGAAATCCAGGAAAAAAGAAAGGCTTGATCTGTTTTCACCCATAAATTTTCGTTCAAAATCGAGGAATGAGATGAGGGGTCATTTTTCTCTACTTTTTACAGCTTCACATAGCTGGTGGTACTGGAAAATCGAAAATGGGACACCCAGTACACCGCCCAGAAGCAATTTCAAGGCAATTAATGCGTCAATTTTCCTTCGTTTTTAAAATTCAAAATTTTCAGAATTATAGGACAAGGTTGTGAGAAAGTGAATTTGCCTCAAAGAGATCTTTTCAATAAGATGCAACATGGACACATCATGCTTTTTGAAAATAATTGGGGATTGATCGAATCCCCTTTATTACCCAAGAAATGAAATTACAAGCAAAACATAACTGTCTTGCGAAATTTCATAAAAAATATTTCCGGATATTTTAATTAACTCATTCGGTTTAAATTCCGCACTAAGTATACACTGTGAAAAAATGGATTTTTCCTAATAACATATAACAAAGTAGTCTTTAAGTTCTATGGAAACTTACCGACTTTTCTTCAAATGACCAAATATGGTTTGCAGTACAACATTGAAATGCTTTTATTTTACTTTACTACTTTATTCTGAAATTTTTGT
The DNA here is from genome assembly GCA_013387265.2 of Cryptolaemus montrouzieri. Classification (NCBI taxonomy): domain Eukaryota; kingdom Metazoa; phylum Arthropoda; class Insecta; order Coleoptera; family Coccinellidae; genus Cryptolaemus; species Cryptolaemus montrouzieri. The sequence continues at coordinate 111,454,991 of JABFTP020000185.1, forward strand.
CGGACACTGTGGTGTCGTTTCAAAATGAATACCGTCAACTGTAAAATTCCCTTTGAATGTGATCTAAGTAAAGATTTATTCCGTCAAAAAGAATATAGTTCTATTAGCAGAAAAATGATACTGGTTCAGAAATATTCACATTTGATTCAAAAAGCTTACTGTTGATCATCTCAATACTTAATGTACAGACCGTCATATTCAAAGACAATGCTCATATCTATCTTCTCTGAAAAAAATCTCACGGGTTAAATCTTATGGAAGCGCTTTGAAGGTTTTCCAGCTTTGGTGACCCTTAAGGAATATCTGGATTTGATATTTCCTAATAAATTAATTGATCGACGGGCAATTATTGAATGTCCAGGCCACTTCTTGAAAATACAAAATATTCTTTCAGAAACGGTACGGCATGTTCATGAATAATTCGTCTTTAAACTTAGAAGTAGGGCTCATTCCGAGCATTTACGAAGATGCGATCTTGATATTCCTCTACACTGCTTGTAACTTATCATTTGTAGTTTATTATTGATCGTTGTTTGTTATTGATACAAACATATCCGCATTTTTTTCTGACACAACACTTAACAAGAATCTAGGAACTCATTGAATGAAATAAGTGCTGCCAATAATGCACACTGCGCTCAGAAATTAGCACACAAAATCGAAAATTTAAATTTATTCAAGAAGAGATTTGCCAAAGAATTATTTTTTCAGTAAACCAACAGCACTTAGGAGTGAAAACAGTCGAAATGAAAATGGTACTCATAGAAATTGGAATAAAACTAATAATGAAAAATGTAAAACTTGTGTAGAACATCCTTTTAATACCGGATATTTTCACCCCTGGCGAGAATTACTGCATTACATCTACCATTCGTACTTGAAATCAATGAACTTATAGCATTTTGATACATTTCGTTATAAATTATGATCAGTCTGTATCGAACCTTACTGACGGTAGCTGGGTGGATTTACTGGCTTCTTGATCTTCTGTTGTGAATGTTCCAGACATATTCTATGGGATTGAGGTCTGAACTTGCAGGCCACTCTATTGATCTTGAAGGGAGTTTCCAACGCTATGAGCTGGGCGAGGCCTGGTATTATCATAAATAAAAAGTTTTCGCCCATGTTTTCCGCAAATGGTATAACATGTTTTTTCAAAATGTTTGTAACGTACCTCTGATTATTCAGGGTTCCATAATTCACAATGACAAGATCAGCGCGGGTGTTCATTCCTCCGCACCTCATTATTGAACTTCCACTAAAACGATAGATAGGTAAACAGTTGCACTGGACATATTTCTCATCACGATTTGTATTCACCTATCGAAAAAAATTAAATCTCGACTCATTTATAAACGAAAGTCTCTACCAGTCAGCTTCTAAGCAATTGACATGTTCCTTGGCAAAATTCAATAGGGCTCTTCGATACGAGCTAGGCCTCGAGCTGCATCACGAGTCCTTGAACCAAATTCTCTGAGATGTTGTTATATCATTTCAGTGCTAATTTGCACTGTCGAAGCTGCATTTGAAGGTGCCTAGCAGCATTTAAACGTTTTCTTAATGAGGAAATTCTTAAATAACGGTTATGGATCGCCGTCGTTGCTCGAGGTCGTCCTTGCCAAGTCTCCTTTCATGTCTACCAGTCTCCCTGTCTTTGGTTTATTCTTGTAAGTCCAATTTATGTTATCTAACACCACTGCTTCAGCACATTCCGGCAAGGTAAAATTTTTCAATTGGCGTTTCAGTATTACCGAAAATTATAATTTTCCAGAAGAACTGAAGTTATTCGCGAAAATTGATTAACAACTTTTGTTATCAATATGTGATAGTTCTTGCTAAATCTCAATCTATTTCTCTCATTTTATTTCCCATGAGAGGAACATGTACGCCGAGAAAAAACATCCAGTTTTGTTGGCATATTTCCGTACATATTTGGAAAAAACATTCGTTAATAATTAGTTTACAAAAAAAGAATTTTGAAACATATCGAAATTGTGCGTTAATTTCTTGGCGCAGTGTATTGCCAAATACTGCTACTAAAAAAGAATGCTGATAGCTTCATTTGGCAAGTGACATTAGAGTTTATTCAACAAAATCAACCTGTTTGAGCGTTTTACATAAGAAAAGACAACTATAATCATTAGGGAAGGTCCATATTCTTTCCACACTGTGCATTTGATATAGACAATATTGAATCAATGTTTCGTGTTTATATATCTACCTTTTTCTTTGAATTGTAAAACGATACTGTAAAGAAATGACACTGAAAATAAACATGGACATGGAAGACATGGAACAGTCACTGAGATGCTGATTTATTCGTGCATTTATCATTCTTACCCTATATCTAATTTCCTCTACGTAAAGGCAGTAAAATTGTTCATGATATTTGTATCACTAGGATAATAACTGGCAGCGTTTCGTTTCAAGTAATTGCTACTTATATCGTCAAAGGCAGTGGTATAAGGACTTTTGGTAGTCCTACCAAAATTAGCGAAGTTATATGGGTTTCTTGTTGTGAGTTTCCTCAATTGATAATAATTTCCCACGTATGGATTAGTTGTAGAACTTTTGGAAAAAAAGTTTTTCCAATTGGATAACGTAAATTTATTTTCAAAACTCTTTTGGGTGGGTGATGTCTTACCGAAATTTTTGAAATCATACGGTGATTTCGTTGTCGAAATTGTAAACAGATTGAATTTTTTCAACGTGGACGGATTGAAATCATCCATTTTCTCGGTTGAAATGAATGTGGGGTCCATTGAATAAGAAAAGAAATTTTGATTTTGAAAATCGTTAGTGTTTGGGTCTTCAAAAGTGTTGAATTTGTAATAAGGATTAACGGGGGGTTGGGGAGATGTATTGTACTCGTAATATTGTGGTTGCTCTTGTTTTCTATACGCTTCTGCTTCTTCCTCGTCGTCATGGAACCTGTAGTGTGGACATTGAGAAATTGTGCATAAGTAATGTGCAGAAATATCGATAAAACAAGTGTCGATTTGGTGTGGAGAATCTACTTGACACATACAAAAAATCAAAATTAATATTTCTGGTTAGAATACTCACAATGGCCTTCCTAGATTATTATTGCTTCTGATGTACGATGGTGTGTTTTGCGAATAATCTGGTATGATGTTTTCGTGCTCTGCCACACACCTACCGTTCAGACAGTACTGAAACGAGAACACATTGTGTCATTAAATGAATTTTTGAATTATTTTTATTTATATTTAATGAATTCAAAGGAAATTTTTAGAGTAACAATGACAGCTGTTCTTTTGACTCTAATCCAGGGGTGCTCAAACTTGAACTGCTGGCGATCTATCTCTATATTTTTAAAATACTTGCAAGTATGTGTGATGCAGGGTTGTCGTACGTACACGATACACCCTACCTACCTACCTAGATAGGGTGTACGTAGCATATATAGATATTAGCTTTCCGCACAATATACATTATTTTAGTCAAGGTTTGGGTTAGGTTTAGTTAGGTTCTTCTCTATAATCTCAATGAAAGAACTCATAGTTATTCAAAATTGTGAGTTTATTGGTTGTTACAGAACAAAAGAGTTACATATGGTGTTAAACTTAACTAAGGAGTGACTTTGGATGTTGAAGCGTGGCACTGCATGTCCTCAGCATACATTTCATAAGATGGTACGTAACCGCTGAGTGCTCAGCGCAAGCATGATGATTGATGACATATGATCGTCAGTTAGTCGATTGCGATATTTTGACTTAATTATCTTCTTTTCAGAAAATGCAGACTCGCACAAGTAAGTTGAGCCAAACATTGTCGGCAGTTGAAGGGCGATTTGCCTTAGATTCGAATATTTATCTTCACATATAAAACACCAGAAATTTATATCAAATGCTGTAGCTTTGAGAGGTATATCTGATATAACCTGCACCAAGTTATTTTCAACAGAATGTGAGTTCATAATAAACTGACTTGCTATTTCAGTAGCTAATTCTTCAATGTTCTCACATGAAACAGTATAACTCATAAATGATGCTATATTTGCCAATTTACTGCTTTCATAAAAACCCATTTCGAATTGTCCCCAAATATTTCATAATTTAGCCTCATAAGTATCATAATTCAACTGAGGAATCCTTGCTTTCGAAGACGGAAAATGTTTCAGATCCTTTCTTTTCAATTGATCTATCATAAGTTGCAATTTACTTTTGAATGCGTTTAATGCTCTAATCATCTCAATAATAGTTTTTCCTTTACCTTGAAGATCCAAGTTGATGGTGTTTAGGTGCATTGTGATGTCAGTCAAAAATGCCAAATCAGTCAACCGTTTTTCGTTTTTCAATATCTGAGTATCATACCCTCTTTCGTCTGGAAAAGCTTTTATTTCGGGCAACAATTCTTGAAACCTTCTTAAGAATTTTCCGCGACTCAACCACCTGCCGTCCGTGTGAAGAACTTGATCAGTGTGTTCAGCTGTCGCCCTATCTTCCAACTGCAACTTTAAGAGCCGCCGTTGCAAGCTACGTGCACGGATGGAATTCACAATTTTTGTTGGAATGCCCATAATTTCCTCCGTGTTTAAAACTTTTGAACACAAAACTTGTTGATCTATAATGCAATGGAATGAAAAAAAAATGAAGGAATTCTTCATTAGCGACACAATGCCACAAAACCGTTTTTGTTTTCAGTCATTCCTGGTACTCCATCGGTTGTAATGAACACTAACTGACATTGTGGTAGCTCGTAATTTTTTACAAAATTGAAGAAAACGTCATATATATCTTCGCCACGGGTCTTCCCCTTCAGAGGAAGATTGTCAAAAATTCTTCCTTAGCCAACATGTCATTGAATACCATCCGAATAAAAATACACAGCAGGGCAGTGTCTGTCATATCAGTGGATTCGTCGAACTGTAAAGAAAAGTATGTTCATTACATGATATCATGTTTCAGTTTATCTGCCTTGTCCTGACTCATGACTTCAATACACCTTGTGATAGTCGGACGAGATAAGTGAAGTTCTCTAATAGCAGACATGATTTCTGTTTTATCTTTAAAATCTTCAAATATAGTCTCACCCACTTCAATAAATGCTTCCTTCATAACCGATCCATTTTCGAATGGTTTCTTGTGTTTCGCCAATTTATGAGATATTTTAAATGACGCGATCGTAGCAGCTTTTGATTGTTTGGCTGTTCTTGTGAACATGGTTTGTTCTTTGTTCAAACAAGATATCAAATCACGTACTTTACGTTTTCTCAATTCACTCTGGGGCGGAAAATCCTTTTCATAGTTTTCATGAACCGTTTTAATATGCCTTTCTAACTTACCACTCTTAGATATTGCAATTGACCCACTACAAATAAGACAAATGCACTTATCCACCATACAAAAGAAAAATTCCTCCTCCCAATCGTTATTAGAATGATACGTTTTAGATTTCTTCGCTGCACTCATTCTGTACTATTTAATAAAAAACTTTGTATCGACGTAGTATTGCCTTCAAGTTACAATTCAGAATGTATCCAATTCCTGCAGGTGCAACATTTATATCGGCGTGAACGAGTCTCGAATGTTCCCGTCAAACTCGCCTCCCGAAATTTCTAGAAAAGCGGCTAGAATAAAAAATGCTGCTTTTCTTTGACAAGTACCGCGCGTTCCTTTGATAAAGCCCCTTTTTGCCAGTAGCAGAGTGTTATTTTATAACGTAATAAATTTTTGTAGTTTAGTTACCTACTTATCAAAATATTTTTTTCCTCGAGATCTACTCAAAAAGCTCCGTTTGAGTACCCTGGCTCTAATCTATCCGCTGTTCCGTCAAAAACGCAAAAACGCCACAAGCTTCTACAACTGTCAATCGATTTCAAAAATAAATTACATCTTGAATATTATTCTAACAGCCTGAAACATTTTCAATGGTGTCACTTCCAGAAATACCGAGTTTGATTACCGTTAGGACTTTTGGAACGGTAACCTCAATATTTTCATATATTTTTCGATTACTCATTCAATTTTTACAACCTTTTGCTAAAGAAGTATCACTAAAAACGCTGTATTTTCATAGAAAAAAGAAGGAAAGTTACATTTATAATACATCGATGTAATTCGTAGAATGGGAGAACCTTTGAATATGTGATAAAATTTTTCTGTTCTATAAAAAGTTTTAGTTATTATTTCAGTTCGTGTAACTCACAACATTTCGCATTTTGGATAAAAAAGACTCAAAACGCAAAAGAAGATTCTGATGAGTCGTGAAGTGAGCTCAGTGTCGGAATACCATAGAAAATCACAGAGCAATCTTCATAGAATTATCATAGATGACACTCGCAATCATTATCCGAACTGAAATAATTTACTAAATCAGTTTCTAGGACAAAAATTTCATGACAAACTCAAACAGTCGCCTATTCTAAAAATTATTTCGATGGATTGAAAAAGTGAGTTTTCTCTCGGTATTTTCCGATAATTCCCTTTTCTCGGAAAACAAATTTTAAGTGATACTTTTTTTGCAAAATTGGATAAATAACCGAAAAAATTAAAATATGGGGTTAACATTAACAAAGTTAAAGTGGAGGTGAACTTCCGGTATTACTGGAAGTAAAAGACCAATAGAAATGTTTTAGGTTGTTTTCGTTTCATTAAAATCGATCAACAAACGTACAAGCTATAGCTTGGGACGTTTTTCAAGGAACACCCTATAGATTTAAGTCAAAAAAAGCTGTGCTCTGATAACCTAATTTTGAAATTTACAACAGTTCTACCGATATAAATTCAATTTCAACTTCCACAAGAGAGTTTGTAAACACCTGGTTAGTTTCCTTTATGAATTTTAGATCCACAATTTTTAATATACTTGACTGAAAAGTAATCCGTCCTGAAAGGCCAAATTCAATATATAGGATGAGAAGAATGACTTTAAATTTATAGTGGGGTTACCAATATAAGTTAATATATTATATTTAACATTGGATTCTTTAACACTAGGAAAAACCTCATGGATTGTACGTGGAAAGCATAATCTTAATCATACAAGAATTATAACAATTATTGACCGCCATCTGTTTTATATATGAGCTCTTTCAAGAAATTGTTTTCTGATTTTGGTATCCTGATGGGTTTATGTAGCATACTGTTATAAGGAGCTATTTTATGTTGATGTGGATGTGTGGAAGAACTATGAGATGGTTCAGTGTAAATAGATAAATCATGCTTGTGGTTAATTTTGGTTCTAGCCTAAGAAACGAAGCAATGAACTGTCGATTTTTTGCGGAGAAAGACGGCTTTTGATGCGAAAACTTGCGTTCAATTCGGAAAACTTCAGGAAAATTTCTGAACAATTTTCAGTACTTATTTTCTGGAAACTGCATTTCTGCATGAGGAAAATGCATTTTTCCTGATAAATCTAGAACGGAAACGTGGTAAATAAGAGTGGAATCCAGTTCAATTTCATTACTCGGGGGTTTTCGGGGAGTGGCTTTTTTTAATGCTTCGTTTCCTCGACTATTATAGTTAAATCTGAAAAGTTAATTGAATACACAGTTTCCATTTCGAAAGCGAACCTTATTTTTGGATTTCTGTGAATGGAATTTATGAAGGAACTAACGGAATTCCATTAACTTTGTAGATTTAACCATAAACAAAATTGAACACAATCATGATTTTTCGAGTTGAGTATCTAAGCGGGTAAGAGAGAATGCGCAAAAAGTGGGGTTAATTATACTTCAATATATAGTTGTGTCAGCATTCTCACCTGACCGTCTCCACATGGTGATCCTTCTGCTGCTGGTCTATAAGCTACACAGTAACCACTTCCAGCATCGAAACAAAACAGTTGAGCACAAACTCTATCATCTTTCTGTAGAATTAGAAAAGACAAATGTAACTTGATAAGAAATACCTTATATTATTAACTTACGAAACAGGCGCTGGTGCCTCTATCCCTTCTACATTGCGCATCCAATGTTAATAGTTTACCTGGTAGTACCCTCGGTAAACTGTCATCTTCATGTGGGGAATTGTACAAGCAAGTTGCTGTATCTCCACTGAAAACGTAGGTAATAATCAAATGATTTACTTTCAAAACCTATTAATAATAGTGTTTGATTTTTAGAGAAAAAAGAAAGAAGTTAGAGACCGGTTTTGTTTTCAAAATTTAAAAAATCGTTGGATTTATTTCATAACTTTATATGAGGTAGTTTAAATTCACAGGTTCAAGTTTTCCTTGCAAATTGACACACCTATAAGTTTATGTTTTTGTGAATAAAGTTACTGTTGAATATTTCCTAGATTGTCTTCTATCGATTGACTCACTTTAGAAAATGGTGAAAACTGGCAACGCTGCAAGACGACCATCTAAAGCCTCTTTCAGTATGCCTGAGATCTGACATGATGTATCCGTCAGTCCACTGACACTTTTCAGCACCTGGTCCGCCCAGATAAGATGGTGGGGGGCTACCGTCATGTACTGCACCTAACCTAAAATATTATTTGAAATATTATGCAATATTCAAATATTTTCTTGGTTTCATCAAAATGCATGTCTGCAATTGGATATTTAATTCTAGACAGGCGTATATTGTTCAAGAAAAAAGTTTTATTGCTATTGAGTTTTTACGTCCAATAGAATTGTGTGGAAATTATTGTCCGTTAACTGTTCGTCTCGGCTCTACAAGTATCAAACTCTTCATCAACGTCGCAGAATGAAGCCTAACGGCTTCAAACCACGAGATCTAACGTTATACTTTAGAGGTAACAACTATACAGGGTGATACATAATAGTATGTCACAACTTGAGGGGGTAAATTTACGTGAATTTTGAGAAAAAAAGTTCATATAAACATAGGTCCGCAAAAGCTTACACGTCCTAGATTTCAACTGAAATTCACAAGGTGTTTTCTTTTCCGAGGCCATGTTTCCTCTACCCTTTCGAACTTTTCTGCAGTACGCCACTGATCAGCGTATAATCAATTTTCGTCATCTTCGTTCAATTTAAAAACTTTTTTGACACTTGTGATTTTTTCGTATCTCCAACCTATTTCGAGTGAGAAAATATTGAATTTGAATTATTTGAATTGTATGTTATTCGTGAAAAAAAATAATAGAAATACTCGATACGTATGCCCAAAATTTGCTTTATTTTCATAGCTCGTCTTCTGAGACTCAACTTATACTTATTCAATATCAAACTAAGAAAAAGAACAATTAATAATTAAATAAATTGCTGGGAGTGTCCTCCACCTGCAAGATACAGGCCTCTGTCCTTTTTCGCATATTATCATGCACTCTTTGAAATATTCCTGGGGTATTTCCTATCGTGTCACAAGACGTTATTATTCGATTTCTCATTTCCACTACAGTGTTCACTGGAGTGGTATAAACTAAACTTTTGAGATATCCCCATAAGAAGCAGTCTAAACTATTTGAGTCTGGGGACTTAGGAGGCCATGGTTCTGGCTCACCCCGACCTATCCATCGGTTGTTGAATGTATTATTCAAGAATTCCCTAGCTCCTCCACTAAAATCTGCTGGCGCCCCGTCGTGCAGGAACCACATTATGTTTCTCACCGAATGTGGCACATCCTCGAGCAATAAAGGTAACTCCTCCCCAAGAAATTGCCGGTAAGCGGGAGCGTTTAGTCTGTTAGGCAAAAAATACCCCAATCAAATAATTTACAATTATTTCGATTCAAACATTAAGTGAGAATTGTTCTTGATGATGAGATTCTTCAATCAAATGGGGTTTTTCTCAGCCCAATAATGGCTATTGTGAAAATTTGTGATAGCAGTTCTCAAAAAGTTAGCTTCGTCTGTGAACATTATTTTACTATCAAAATGAGCATTTCTCTAATTTTATCTAAGAACCATCGGCAGAAATTCAGTCTTGAAGGAAAATCTCGAGGAAGTAGAGTTTGGACGCGTTGAATATGAAACAGGTACAATAAAAAGTAGTTCCAAACTAGAACATGTGAAATATTCAACTGATTTTCAATTTTTCTTGTGCTCACATGAGGATTCAATTCAATACAATTCAAAACTGCTTCTTCAATATCTGGAGTTCTAATAGTTTGAATTGCACCTTTTAAATGATTATTTGCAGTGAAAGTACCAGTTTCCCTTAACTTTCGGTGGATATTTGAAAATGTTCGCCTGTCTGGTGTTAATCGATTTGGAAAGTGCACCTGATATAATCGTCTAGGGTCTGTTGTGTTTCCGTCAGCCAGACCGTACATGCAATGGATTTCAGCCAATTCGGCGTTAGTAAAATTAGCCATTTTTTCTTGCAGCAATAACTTCAAGAGTCTTAAAACTAATCTTTAATGAACAATTCGAGCAGACACTGCTTCAACTGTTGTCAAAATAAATAAATAAATGAAAAAAAATCAAAGCCTACTAGTCATTTCTTCAATTAGAAGTGCTTTCAATTCAGCGGTTGCATATAATCGTTTAATAAATTTTTGCTTGAGAACGGTCGGAGATACGAAAAAATTAAAGTGTCAAAAAAGTTTCTAACTTGAACGAAGATGACGAAAATCGATTGTACGCTGATCAGTGGCGTACTGCGAAAAAGTTTGAAAGGGCAAAAGAAGACATGGCTCCGGAAAAGAAAACACCTTGTACATTCTAGTTAAAATTTAGGACGTGTAATGATGGAAGTTAGATTTCCCTAAAGTTGTGACATACTATCATGTATACGAGCATATTGAACAAGAAAGAAAATTTTCATTGCGAATGGTTCATGAAATTACATGAGGTGTAGACACTTGGGCAGTGATTAAGAAACTGAATGGAACTAGAATAAGGAGCAAGAAGGATTTTGAACAAAATGTAAAAGTCGTATGTCAAATGTATGCACCTATGAAAGTTACAATGAATCAGTCGTACACGACATTGATGTTTGGATATATAGAAAGAATGGAAAGCGGATGGTTGTTGAGGGTCATTTGGCAGATGATAATTTTTGCAACAGTGAAGAAGGTAGTGGAAAGAGTCAGTGTTGGTCTTATAAAGCGACAGACAGTTGTTCTTAATAAATGAATATTGAAATATCCTTACAGATGGCCTACTTCGTGGGCTGCAACAATTATTCCACTAAATCCACCAGTATCTTCGATGATTGCCACCGAGTTCACCTTCTCCAATCTTTTGTTCACGACACAAGCGCCTCCCACGTAAGCAAAACCTACAGTCAGAAAAACAGATTATATTTCTAAATTTATGAGCTGTTTCATTAAAGCAACACAAAAAGCACAAATAACATAAAACTCATATATTTTAATTGAGAATGGTAGCCTGGTTGTATGTTCACTGACGTAACAAGAAATTCTATAAAAGATATATGAAATTCTGCCCTCTAAAACTGAGAAAATAATCTGAGTTATTTCTCTTAATTTAACATCGTATTTTTCATTTCAAGAATGTTATAATGAAGATGAATTTATGTAATAAAATTGGTTTCTGACTATTAGAATCTCATTAATTAGGAAGCAAAGTAATTACTTTGTTTCCCATAACCTCGATAATCCCAACAGAATCAAAACCAAATGAATTATTTTGACAATCCAAAACACAAATGGTTTTCAAATCAATTAATGGAAGCAAGATTATTCTTGTTCATGTCAGTGGCATAATTCTTATGTATATTCTAATATTTCGAACTAATTTATTCAATTTATCACCAACACCCTTAGTTTAAATCATATTCGACATAGAAATGATAACGTTCCAGAAAAAAAAATCGTAACAGGCTCTAGAAGCGTGAACTTGTGATATAACTCTGCGACCACACATGGCGTTATCAACTGATGATTTAGCGGTGCCGCCAAAGCCATTAATTCTTTTCTTTTGATTTCACCTCAACTGATGATATGTGCTCACTCCCATAAGTTAACATTGGTTGCAGTCTAGACCGCTTCTCTGATGGTGCCACCGCAAAATAATCCGTTGATACCGGACTGTGTGTTCGCAGATTAAGTCAATATGAAATGATGCTCCCAATAATCATCATGTATATAATATTTCCAGGTTCATCAATTAGAATCAGTGGTTACAAGATTTATTTGAATATTACACTAGGGAATTATATTCTCGACCTTTTTTTCGGCAACAAAAAGGAAACATTGATCTGCAGTAACACACGCCTGTAAAACTTTACACACAACCAAATTTATATAGAATCACCCTATATTTTGAATATTACCTTAGGGATTTTGGAAATTTCGAAGGACTGTTAGAATTCATCCTTTTTGAGATATTTAAATTGAAAAAAGAAATGAATTAAGGTTTGTTTTAAGAAAGAAACAAATAAAAGAAAATAAGAGACTCCTTCCGCATGCAGTAAAAAAAATTGAAAATTGTTTTCTCACGGAGCAGGTGTTTTATTCTCGACTGCAATAGCTTGTAAAACATCCTCTTGTCCTGATACAAGCCTGAATGCGCCTAGGCATGCTTTGGATTAGGTTTTCGACATCCTCTGGGGTGATATTCTGCCACTCTTCTGTGGCGGCTTGGATGAGCTGTTGTGGGGTTCTTGGATTATCCTGGCACGATATAATTTTCCTTTTCAGATTATCTTATAAATGTTCAATAGGATTTAGGTCTGGAGAGCAAGCTGGCAAAATATTCCCTCTGTTTCGAGATAATGTCTCGCGAGGTTGCTGGTATGCGGAGAAGCATTATCTTGGTATTTTGGAATTTGTCTTGCTGCTCGGAGTCTAGCTGTTCTTCCACGAACCCATAAAACCCGAATCCGGCAGTCATCTGATCTAACACCAATTCTGGTGTCATCCAAAAAAAGAACATTTCGCCAATTCTCAATTTTCCAATTTTGGTGATCGATACACCAATTAAGTCTGTTGATTTTATGTTGTCTGGTTAGCTCTGGAACTTTTAAGGGCGTTCAGATGTATAAACCTCTTAGATGAAGTCTTTGATGTATCGTTTCGACTGATGCCTGTTGGTTCCAGAAATTGCCTTTGGAGTATGGGGTGCGACGCACTAGAGTCTCTTCCTGCAATTTGGCAGAAAAAGCGGTCTTGTTCTTCAGATGTGATCTTCCTACGACTTCTTCTAGGCCTATTTTGCAAAGATTGTAGCTCCACGTATCGGGCGTAGGTTTTTGAAATCACCCCCTGTGATACCCCCATTGTGGCCGCTATAGCCGTCTGTGTCACCCCTTCATCAACGAGAACAATTATTCGACCCCTCTGCACGTCGGACAATCCAACGGTTTTTGATGATAACACGTCCTGGATGAAAAAATTGAGTGCACCAGTGATATATTTTTAAAAGAGAAAAAAACTGTTTTCAACGAAATTAAAGGTACTTATGCTTTATATCAGAAAAACACAAGTTTGCATTATAACTGAAAATCCGTTGGACACAAAAATATCTCCGCTAGTACTTCGATTATACGTAGAAAAGTGCCCATAGAAGCCAAAGCCATTTTTACATAACTTCAAAATCATTTGACATATAGGCACTTTACTGAATTCGAATATTTCCAAAATTTACAAAAAACACGAAAATGAAAAACCAGCCTGAATTTTTTTTGGGGCAACGAATTCTTCATGCAAAAAGAAAACTGAGGATAGGAAGTAAATTTCCTCTATATTTCACATAGCTGCAGTACTAAAACCAACGAAATGTGTCCATTCTCTACATCAGTTTTGTCGCCGATTAATTACTTAAATTGAATCCGAGAAAGAAATCCAGTTGAAAAGTAGACTGAGAGGAAGAATCTGCTACTAATCTGTATCGGATATCAAACAGGAAAAAAAATTGCAGAAACATATAATGCTTAATTACTTAACTAAATGAAAGCAAAAAAAGACCTCATAAGTAGAAAGAGAAATTCTTTTTCACCAAGACAATTGTTCCTTACACCTCAGCCGTTTACATGGCGAATATTCACAAATTAAGGTTTCCCGGTCAATTTCCTCACTGGCAAGATCTAATCCCAAGTGACTTCTTTTTGTCCCTCTATATAAAAATGTGTTTGGAGGTTCAAAAAACCTTTATTGTACGGAAAATCTCAATTAATGATTATTTTGCAGAGAACATCGTTGGAAGAAATGAGTAGACTTACAAAACGACTTTGTAGAAACTAAAAATACATTTATATAAAAAATATTTTGTATCGGACAGAAATTTTTTCTTCTGGAAAAAAATCAACAATTTTTTGAAATACAAAACTAAATGTATAAAATATTGATCTCAGTTCAAAACTCTCTCTCCTCGACCGGTGACAAGGTCGACAAGATCCGGTCTTCCAGAAATAAATAGATTAATAACAACTTAACAAAGTTATAGCACAAGTTTCCTCTTCCAGAGCCAACTACGAAGTTGTTCAGTTTTACGCACGGAAAACTCAAGTGATCTATCGTTTATGCTGGTATGCAAGTGGCTTTAAATTATCTTTATTGCTAGAATTCTTTCTCAGAAGATGAGCAATATGAATATTTTCTTGAAGATCGGATTCACGTTTGTGAAACACATTAATTTCAGTGTTCATTTAAATGCCTAATGGTACTTGCAATAAAATTCATGAGGCATTAATGTCATTAACATTGGTAATTTACATCTTGATAATTATATAAAGTGAATGTCGAATAAGTAAAACAATTTAATCTATGAATGATATTTTCTTATTGAAAAATTGACAATAATGAAGAAGATTACATCAGTCGAGAAGTATGAAATTATTTCTTTGAAGTAAAGAGGTTTGTGAGTCGAATGACGGAAGAAAGATGAACAAAATAGAAATATCAGTGGTACTTACAATTACATAATGGGAAGTCAATGTTGTGTTGGTAATATTGTTGCATATTTTTTAACTACATGGAAGCAGACAGCTGAAGCTTGATGGCTCATTCATTCCACAATGATTCAATAATATTTTTCGAGAAAAAATGGAGTTTCATTAATAAATTAATGGATAATGATTGATAATGGAAGTTAAAAAGTATGCCTAAAATACAGTCGTTACATTGATTTTCGTGAGTTAATCGAATTTTTGAAGTTTACGTAGTTTTATGTGTCTTATCAGAAAATTGGAACTATTGAATGTGAATTGAAATTTTGAATTTATTTAATTATGACAAAAATTAATTCCCCAGAAAAACTTTTGTACAAGGTGTCCCAAATTGATTTTGACAGTTTCTATATCTCAAAGCCGTCTGAGGGATTCATCTTTCGTTTTGGGATAGACGGATACTAGCGTCTCTGGATATCTCTTACTGTTTTTGGGATATAGGTACAAATTAATATTTGAGGGATTTCGAAAAAAGAAGGAACCGCAACTATCTGAAATTTGAATATTTTTTTTAACACGGAAGAGCTTTCTATAGGCACTTGCTTAGGACAAATATATTGATTTTGAAAAGAAAAGGAGGAAGAAAATTAGCTTTTCAAACATTTAATTGAAAAAAACTGTGAAAATTGAAAATTTCCAGAATAGCTTGGGGTGTCTTAGCGGAATTTCAGGCTTAGAGTGCTAAGTTGTCTAGTTGTTGAGGAAACACTCTCTTAGTATCTAACCGTACGACGATTTTTCAGTAGAAAGAACAAGAACATTTTAGAGCATGCTAAATGCATACAGAAAAACATTTTTCGAAAAATCAAGGGCGAAAACTAAACCTACAATTTTTTGTCACCATATAAACTAAGAAGGTGTTCAAAGCAAATGAGAATCCAATATTCTCCTGATTGACTTGTGAACTCTTTCAAGAACACCAGGATCGGTTCTTTTTGATTGATTCGATTTCTTAAGTCCTTTACATCTCTACATTTCCAATGGAGCTGTTCACACCAAAGGACTTCAAATGGTCTCACAGGAATAAAGTCAGCAGATTTAAGTTCCGGGACTGTGAGATCCATCTCCATATGAATATATTGAGGAATCAAGAGAAACCTGACTAAAACCAGCTGTGGATAAACCACATTGCATATTTTACTGCTAATAGTACATTTAGAAATTCATGAAGTGTATGTATCAAAAAGTTGCAATGCACTTCTCTGGAAAGTCTCCCAGGAAGTAGTAACAGTCCAACAAAGTAGTCAACCACAATCCCAATTTAAATGTTCAACAGGAATTGCTGTTAAAAAAACGATATTCAAATGTTTCATGTAGATTTTTGTACCACCACGCATGGTAATTATTAAGATTATCTAACGGTAAACAGAATGAGAATCGTATTTGAATCATTTTGCGCAAAAGCCATTAACCAGAACATAAAACGTGAAGGAAAATCAGCAGGAAAGAATGCAACAACGCGTTGACATGGAATATACATAACAAATTGTTCTTAAGGATGAGTCAATCAGTGTAATCGCTGACATGCAAAGCGTCAGTAATTTTTTGAGTAAAAATACCTGGATCTTGTTCAATCATGATCAACATATCGTCTTCTATGTTTTTTACAGGCTTGCGCCTGTTTTATAAGGACGTCGTTGAAAGCATTCCAAAGTTCTTCTGAAGGAGCAGAAAATAGGAAATCTAATGCATGGTCATCAGTAAGTCCATAAAGGAGTGCATGTCGCTGACAAGCGATCTCAACAAATACAACAGATACAAAATTATTGGTAACAAGATGAAAGTATTCAAATGATATTGGTATTCTCAGTTTTAAACCCTTCTATGTTAGTGAATTATTGTCACGTATTCATTGATTGTTTAAATTGTTTTTCTACTAAAAATTGGTGCGTCGTACTATAAAATGTTAGGAGATGTATTAAAATCGTCTTTAAACAGTTTACGAAGTTTTTACCGTATAGAAAAATTTTCAAAAATAAAAGAAGACATATTTTTTATGAAATATGTGAAATAAAAATTCCTGCCGACATCTTTAAAACGTAAAAGTATATAGGAATTCGATCACGTCAAAAATTCGAGTTCTGGGTTTTCAGATTGTTTTACGCTATCCTCTTGGGAAGTGGGTGATATCGCCCAAACCAAGCTATTTGGGACACCATGTACATAAATATACTCTGTATATATACACACGTTAGTTCATCTGTATATGTTTGTTTGAAAAATATTTGTGTATGACCGAAACCGATAAAACCTGATGTATTAACGCAAAATCAAAAATTTTGCTGAACATTGAGAACCAAGCTTCATGAAAGGCTGTGCCGATATTCCCCTAGTGATAAGGAGTGGCCTATGCAATTTACTGCGTCCTCATCGACATGGCAGTCAGTTGCGAAATGTATTCCGACAAAGACTTGCTTGTTACAGCTATACTTATAAAAGTTGAAGTGAGTCGTATTGCTCGGTAGCATAGGTAGATGTTAAGGTCGATAGGAAGGAATGGCACGCCAAAACCTACTGTGATTTCAATAGAGGCGTCATAGTTTTCATCGCAATCTTTATAGTGATTTTGTACTTTCACAAAACAGCCGAAGGTGGTATAAGTCAATTAATGCCACCAACAAGAAACCCATATACCTCAAGACTTCCTAATTGAGATACTAGCTGTCATTTGACATTAGTATACATATTTATCACACCGACCAAGTGATAGGATGAAATATTGGAGAAATTTCTTTGCTTGGTAGCTCTCCTATACGTAATGTGTAGATGAATTTCATTTCTCGTCTGGTGTGATTAGTTGCCAGATAGGTCTTAGGAATTTATAGGTGGTGTGATAAACCATTTGTCGATTGATGCTTTTGTTCGAAAAATATTCAGACTTAAAATGATCATTTTCATCAGAATCAAGGGTTCCGCTACAACCGAAACTATTTTCGCTTCTCATTTTCATTACGAACGCCGAGAATAAGTTGAAGCCGCCAAATGCCATTACTCTCCTCTCCTATACTTGCCGGCGGTTTCTTTTGATCTGACTAAAGACAATCGGTGGATTCAGGTTGGCATACTAACACTGTTCTGTAAACTGGTAAGAGCCCACAAACCACATATGTTTAGTCTCGTCTGTGACTTGCATTTGGGCTACTGTAATTCAAGTATATGAATAGATCCCAGTTCAAGATGTTACGATCTGTTTGGGGGCACATTTTCATAACTTAACTTTAACACTAACAGGCTACGAGTGCAATTCAGATGTTCACAAAATTCAATATAACGTTCAAGTTGTTCCATGTTAGTTTTTACCAATTCTTTGATTGTTTCTATTTGAGTAAAGTAAAATGATGATATGAAAAAAAGATTATGATGAATGAGCCATCATAAAGAATCTGTTGACTAGAAAAAAATGTGCAGAAAAGTTTCGTGGGACGTGCATAGAAGATTGTCGTGATGATGATCGGAATGTTTGATATTCACATGCTACAAGTGCAAAAAAAGTTCGATTTGCGATCGTATTTAACAAATCGTACCTGCAGTACCGCGGTTGCAAACATCATTCGGATATGATCTTCTGCACATGTCTAGTCTGCAAAAAAGACACCCTGTATCATATTAGCTTAACACATGTTAGAACCCATTTGCGGCACACATAAATTTTAGATTAAGATTTTCTTCGGACCCATCTGGACCTAGTTTTGAAAATATTCACCTATCTTGAGCAAATTTGTTTTAGCAACTCTTTGATATTGATGACACTGTGGAAAATTTTTTCATATATTCTGCTATTTTCTAATTAGGTGAGAATAAATTTGAATATTGTGGAGTGTCTCTTGTTATTCTCAGTAGCTAGAATGTTATTCGATAATTTTCATTAAGATTCCATTCTCAGGGAGCTGCGAAACATTTTCTCTACCGAAATGCAAAAATGGAAAATTATGAAGCAATTAATGTTAAAAATAAATCTTCCGAACAACATCTTAGTATCTTTCTTTTGTAGGTGGAAAACTGTTTTTATTTGCTATGAATTTTCTGTATTCTGGAATTGATAAGGCCTAACACAGTTTGAAAATATTGATCAAGTTTTTTCTTGGTACAGCCGACAAGTGTTGTAAGATTATTTTATTTTGATCCTGCAGTTAAATGTATAATAAATTCCTGAAGAATTCTGTTAACAAGAACGTGAGACACAAAATAAACGAGTCAGGATTTTGTACGAAACTGTTTGTTTATCTGAGAAAACAGGAAAATCAATGTCAATTCGAATTTTCTTCAGTTACCGATGGTGTTTGATTTTGGAGAAGTGTTTGGAGTAGTGCAGATATTAAGAAACGGTGAAATAGAAATTTCGGTTATCAAAAAGTTGTTAGCACAATTTTGCACAGAAGGGCGGGGTTATTAGTTGAATTAATCACACATTTCCCTTGTGAATTACATAAACGAAAACACTGGTTAGTAAACCACAGTACTTTACACAGATACCCTCGTCCAAAAATTGTCATCTTTACCGGCTGTTCCTTTAGTACAGCGACCTCCTTTTCTTCTGCGGCACATGTCATACCTAGACAGAATTGTTTCATTATTTAATCAAGTCAGTTCTGTAGAGACAAAAGCAAAAGTATAAACCGTTTTATCGCTTCTCAGCCAGATCTGCTGGAATAATACCTATAAAAAAATATCTGGAATAAAAATAAATTGAAAAACATCTTAACGAAAATACTTAAAATATAATTATTGCTTTCATTCGAAAAAATCTTAAGTAAGATCTTAAATCAATAAATTCTGGAGTTCACAAATTTACACAGGTAATTCAGAAGAGAATTTCTAATTTCCATGAATCTTATCAGTTATTATTGTTTTTATTGTTTCTGTTATTGAATTTTAAGTATTACTCTGAATTATTTTCATTCATGTTTCGATTAGCATTATTCGAAGAAGCACAATGTCAGTAATTTTCTCTCAATGTTGCATTCTTCAATATTGTCATCATGCAATGCTTTCATGAAGCGTGCAAAGAAGAATGGTCTTCTCTTAATGATAAGTTTGTCTTTAAGGTTTGAAAGACTTTCTCATGTGTTCCATTCTTCCATTTTTTCAAAAAATTTATCTGCCCTTCTAATGCCATCTGTCATATTCTTAATAGTATTAGCATAATACCAAATGGAAATAATCACAGAAACAGAAAGTTGCAAACTTTTGTCAATTTATCTTCATTTGACAGAAAAATAAAGTATTTATTATTTGAGGAGAATTTCACAATTGAATGGTCGGACAGAGTAAGATTAGATCTCTTCATCAATTTTTCAAATTTATATAGAGCAATTTGAAAAAACTGGAGAGGGCCTCACAATTGTATGGAACGAGGAAAATTTGTTCCACACAGTATATTTTATTAAGTTTCATGAGCCCGTAATTAACATTGTAGCACGTTCTAACGACGTGGGAATTCATTTCCGAGGTGTAGCGATATACCATAAATAATTATTATCGATGTATCCACTTCAAGTTACGTGTAACGACTTCAAGAACATTTCCCTTTGATGTCCTTATTTTTACCGACAGTCGATGAAAAAGTATGTTCAATAAATTCATCAATGAATAATCCTTGTACAACTAGAGTTGCCAATTTTTTCTAGAAAATAGGTTGAAAAATGTATCGGAATTCTAAAGTTTCATTGAAAAATTTTTCCAAGAATTATTTCCGTAGTCTTTTATGCAAGTTTTTTTTGTACTGTAACATACTGAAACAAGAAATCCTAACCTATTCATTTGTTCAAAATTTAAAAAAATTCTGAAAACAAAATTTTTCTCTTCACTGTTCCAAGAAATTAACGCACAAATTCAATACTTTGGATTTCTTTCTTAGGTAGGCTCCAAACTATCAACACACGAATGTTTCCGGATATGCCAACAAAATTCGATGTTTTTTTCGCTTCACATGAGGACATTTTCTGAGGATAAGGAGATCACCAGTGGCGTGCCACAGGGCTCAGTGTTTGGCCCCCTCCTTTTTGTTTTATATGTGAGTGATCTGAAATACCATATACAGAGTTAAAAAGCATATTATGCCGATGACACAAAGCTTTACGCCTACCCGTTGAATCAACATGCCGTTCTCCAATCAGACTTGAACTCTGTAGGCCGCTGGTGCGATGAATAGCTGTTTCCATTAAACACTTCGAAATGTGTTGTTTTGTATATGGGTAGAAACAACCCTAAGCTTGTTTATAAGTTATATGACACGCCTCTGCAAACGGTATCTTCGCACGTTGATCTAGGAGTGATCATCACAACTGATTTGTGTTGGTCGGACCATATCAATGTTGTGTGTAAACGCGCAAACTCATTGCTTTTTCTCATCAGTCGATCATTCACAGAGATTTCATTCAGTGCCTCCATCAAACTTTATGAAACTTATGTGCGTCAGTTGCTGGAGTACGCCGGTCCAGCTTGGTGTCCTGTCTTGGTGCGCCTTGCGACCTTTTAGAAAAAGTGCAACGCCGGGCAGCGCCGGGATACGCGATTATCGTGCGGTCGAATAAGACCGTCATATCCTGAACGACTACGTGCCGCTCCACTTCTCTCATTCAACCAGCGCAGGCTCAGGGGCGATCTTATTTTCACTTCTCGCATACTTAAGTTTAATTATGCAAATTTGAGCTATCTGTTCACATCAAATTCGGATATCCGTCTGCGAGGTCACTATATGAAGCTTAAAAAGGAAGTAATCAAGACGACACGTCAACTTTTTCCAAGTAACAGAATTTTAGACGTTTGTAACAAACCTAAGTGATGAGATTGTTGAAGCCCCGTCATCCAACATTTTCAAAAATAGGTTAGATGATTCCGATGTTATCTACTGGCATGCTTGCCATAACTACAATTTCGTTCTCTTTATCAATTTGTAGACACCAGCTCCAACCCCTTTTTTAGTTTTGGAGCCTCCGTGTACCAACCGGGACCTTCAAGTAGACGATTCTTGGAGTTGGTCTATTCCTGTATATCGGGAATGATAATCTGGAATGGCCTCTTCATGTTGAATTTAAGTGTTGCTATGTCAGCTCTCATACTCAGCACTTCATTGTCCTCGATTTCAGACTGTAAGGCGCCGGGAACAAAGCAAGCCGAAGTAACCCGTTTCATTACGGGAAAGATGATGATGATGTAATCTGTTGAAAGCCATTCTAGTCACTCCTCGTATCACCAGATGAAGAGGGGCAAGGCCCAATATCAGTTCCATGGCCGCAGTGGGTGTAGAGCGAAAGGCTCCAGTAATCATCATAAATATCTTTCTCACCGACCGTTTTTTAATATTATAATATTACGAGATTTTGTACTGATATTTCTGGATCTGGATGAATGGCACCTCTTTATTGACAGTATTAATGAAAGTCTTAGAGCAGTTCTTCTACACATGAACATAAAAATGCTTCCTTTCTAAGTGCTCACTCATATGTGAAGGAAAAATATGAGGTAATTTCAATTCTCTAACAGAAAATAAAATATTTACGCCATTATTGGTTGATCTGCGTCGACTTGAAGATGATTAATCATTAATTGGGTTAATAAAGCAGTTTTACTGAATACCCATACTTCATCTGACTCTGTGACAGTTGAGTCAAATAACATCATTGGATCATTCGACTCAGAAGAATTGGCCTATGATAGATGCTATTGTTGTTAGTTTCAATAGTAAAAATTATTCTTCCGCCATTGCACATGAAAATAGAGCTGAAGAAGCAACCCGACAAAATTGGTCAATGTTTTCAGTTTATTTCACAGAAATTTCCTAGTTTTAATACTGAAAACTAAAAACAAATATCTTTGATTAATCTGGAATACGTCAATTAATGAAGAGCACCATTAACTTTCAGACTTCAATGAATATTCGTGAAGGGCTTGCTTGGAAATCTTTTGAAGCAGTTACACAAAATTTTCTCAGAAATCATATGGCTGACAACTATGTAGAATTAGTAGACAAAATGCTGTTTAGTTTCAAAGATTTACGCTGTAATATCAGTATGAGATGACACATCTGAAAAGTCAACTAGAACAATTCAAAATTCAGCAGATCTAAGGGAAAAACAAGAGAGACGTTGTTACCAAGACATAAAAACGATGGGAACACTCAAATGAAGACCGACAATTGCTGGGGAATGATACGAGATTGCCTAAGTCAGTTTAATTCTAAAAAATCTCTCAAAAGGCAATTTTGATGTTTAATGCCAATAAAATACTACTTTTTCGCGAAAAGTGTATTCTTTCTATATTGCAACTAACTCTTATTTTCCGACAGGGGTAATATTTAAGATGATCCATTCAAAATGTCATATTTTAAAACATGTGGAAGTCGAAATCGAAGTAAATTATACATTATAATTAAAATACTACAAAACTATTGTTAGTGTCATCCCTTAATAAAATTTGTGTATATTCTTCCCTGGCTTAAGTGGTCAGTTACTTTCACATTTCCACTTCCAAATTTTGCACTCAATCATACATCAGCAAAAATTTCAGTTGAATTAGAATAGAATAATACTCACTTGGTGATAGCTACAGCAATATCGTATACTGGCAGCCTTCTTTCTCTGAACAGATATTTGCCCATGTCTGTTAAAGCTGCAGCTGAGTCTATCGCGTCCCTTCCTACTCTATTTCTTTCCAGATATGGTGTTGCATCTCTACCCTGAAAAAATAATTTGAATTTAACAAATGAGTTTTGGCTTTCACGAACTATCAAGGTACAATATGAAAAAAATGCATTGAATTATTTCTTATAAAAGAAATGTTATTTTCTGGTATGTTATATCTCGACCACATGAACATGTTGATAGAGCTGAATCTGGAAATGCTATACAATTGATCATAGTATTTTAATTGTTACAGTTTTGAAACCAAAGTATTCTCCGATTAGAGGAATTCATTTAATGTCTTTAGAATAACAATTTTTTTTTTTGGTTGCCCCTCACATGCTCTCATGCCATTCAAGTCTTGAGCGGAAGATAGTAAGGGATGAAGATTTATATTCTTCTTTTGCAGTGCATTTTGGGTTACTATCGCTCGGTGAATTCATTCTCCCAAGATAATTCTAGTTATCTTATTAGAATGGTCAATTAGACCCATTGATGGCAGGTGAGGAGGGACTACTGAAAGAATTATCTTTGTGAGAATGTTCTTTTGTATGAAACAAGCGTCAATGCTTCCACCAATACATATATTCCTACAAAAACATTCATTTTCCAGTTAATAACTCCTCCGATATGTTGGATAGGCGTTTCTCGGTTCCCTCCACATTTCGTATTGGAACAGAAACTGAATTGTGGCATGTGGCTTATGTTTGATCCCAATCGACGTATTCTTGAGACTAAGCTAAACGGGCAGCTAAATTCCTCGAGTGTCCGGAAATACACATAACCTTTATGTAACCAAATTCTGACAGTTTGATCAAAAATTTGTACAACTGTTTCGTTAGAAATTAAATTTTTCATAGTTGTAAGTATATTTGGTTGTAGATTATATTTTCTAGGAGGTTCGACCTCATGACGAGTTCTATATCAATGCAAACAAAGCATGAGTGCATCAGGTCCTCTTTGACTCTTCTTTGAATCGAGAATTCTTGAATGTGTTGGTATGCAGCAGGTTTCTTTGAGATTTTGTTAAGCAAATTACTTCGATTTTGTGGCACATCTTGTTGAAGTGTAAATTTTAAAATTATCATTCAGTTCACCGCTGCTTTTGAAAAAATAGTTTCTATCCTTGAGGCTTTGCATTGAGTGAGAAAAAAAAGTGTTGTTTTCATCTCTATTCTTCCAGAAAAAATTGGGAGAACCTGGCCATCCTAGAAATTTATATTCAGGAAGTGTAGTGAGATTGCAGTATATTATTAACCAGTTCAAATTCCTGATATGTTATTGAGTTATCCTGTCGCAGAATTCAACTGTTTTCAGGCTACTTATGGATTCACGCAAGTATCGAATCATTCATCATTTTGGAGCTAAATTCTAATTGAGCTTTGAGTGGAAAATAAAGCAAACTGAAAGACACTTGAAGTACCTGATGATTTATTTTTTTGTCAATAGACGATAACGATCTGATTATTTATTTCCTTGAAATTTATAAGACTTTTACTGCTTGGTTTGCATTTTATGAATATCAGAATATTTATAATTTTCCTTTGCAACTAACATTTATTTTCTGTACATATTACAGTTGGGTTAGCTTGTAATGTCTACAAGCTCTGGTTTCAAACCTTTACCTTCAAATTTGTATCTACATTTTCAGATTTTGATTCACATTTACTTAGGATTGTGGGGAAAATCTTGAGGTATCTAACATAGTTCTGACACACACAAACCCTGTTTTCAAATTATTTTCCGTTACTTAAAGAAATACATTTTGTCAAAGGAGCACTGGTATTGGTCAATGAAACACAAAATATTTATTTTTCATCTAATTTATTGTATCGCCTTCAGAGTAGGCACTTTCGAAATAATACATTTACGAAAACTAATAATCCAATCATCAAAACATATTTCAAACGCTTTTTCCGGAATTAATTTCAGTTCTTGCTGCGAATTCTCTTGTATGTCGTCTATCGATTCAACACGGGTACCCTGAAGTGGTAATTTGAGTTTTGGAAAAAGAAAAAAAGTCGGTCGTAGCCATGTGAGGTGAATACGATGCTTGTTTCGATGTTGGTTGTTGCGTATTTGGTCATAAATGATGGAAGGCGCCATTTCGCAGCTTGTTGAATGGTTCGCATGTCAAATTCATAAACCCATGTCTCATCACCAGTTACAATGCATTTTATGAATGTGCCGTCGGAATTGACTCATTCTAGCATGTCTTCAGCGATCTTTATGCGTTTCAGTATTTGAAGAAAATTCAGGTCTCTTGGAACTAGTCGGGCGGTAACGCGTTTCATGCCGAACCGATCATTCAGAATGGTACGAATTGATTCGTGAGACACAGAAATTTCATTGCCGATCTATACCAAATGACGATTTTCAATTACCATTTACTTCAATTTAATGCACTATGCCACTCATATGCCCGTGTCCTTGATGAAGCCTTCTGTATCACACGAAATTTCAATTTTAATCATCGAGTACTGTAAACAAACTAAATGACAGATCGCGTTTAAACTCCGCTTCAGTATAGAAAACAATTGTGGCAACTTAGAAACAACAAACATTTTGACAATCGTTTTGAGTAGATTTTTCAGATAATCAATTCTCGGTCTCTTTCAGAATTTATTCTTGGCTTGTTTTTGAATAGCATATGTGAGTGAACGAGTCTCTATTACTTAATATCTGCGGATGGTTATCCAGTGTAAGGGTTTTGACTGAAACCTAATAATTGTACTGTTTATGTGAGAATTACCAGACAGTGAGGTAACTATAAAACGTTGGACCCTCTTTTGTCGCAGTAAATGGTAATATATAAACCTTGATCAATACTTCCTTTCAGTTTCTTTCTCTTCAATCAAAAAAAAAACGAAACTGGCTTCTAAAATCAAATATCGATTTGGGAAGAAAGTGGTATTGGCAATCGAATAGCGTCTGCCGTCTGTTAGTACAGTGGACGTATTACTTACAAACGGAACCCTTCGATGCGATCCTTTCGATGCGTACGATGCGGAGCTGTGGACGTTTGCCTTGAATCGCCCACTCATTACTTCGAATCGAAGTTCCTAATAGTTGAGTTGAGTGGGGATAGTTCCCCTTTTTGGTGCGTGAGAAAAAAGCAATGCTGCTAAATATATGATGAGAACATATGGTATTTATTTGCATATGAGTAACAATAATGATTGACGTATCTCGATTCTTAGTTTTGACCTTATTGACGTCAAAAGCGTTAACCGACAAACAACTTTTATGAATGGTGTACCCACGGTAAGTATAATATGAACAAATACACTTTTATATTCATTTAGTGATTTATTGACTCAAGACGACGCGAGAACATTGATTCCATACGAAAAACACGAATTATAATCTCAGCAAATAAATAATAACTAGAATGCCATTTTTACGACTTACGAAATCACGGAAATTCACCTTATTTATGGTATCTCACATTTGCATCATACTGGTTCCGAGTAATAGTGGCAGGAGTGAAAAACAAGTTTATTTTCGAAGTACTTTGTTGTACGACATATGAGGTGAAGCGGATTTTTATTCTTGGAGTCATGTGTAGGGTACTTTGAGGATGACAACATTG
This sequence comes from Cryptolaemus montrouzieri, assembly GCA_013387265.2. NCBI lineage: Eukaryota > Metazoa > Arthropoda > Insecta > Coleoptera > Coccinellidae > Cryptolaemus > Cryptolaemus montrouzieri. Next base: position 111,481,991 of record JABFTP020000185.1, read on the forward strand.
CGAATTTAATTATCGATAATGTGTGAAATAAACACTATCACTCTGGCGGATGTGAGTAAGCCTTGTAGAATGTCGATGCGGTAATCTCATACATATTGCGTAAATCCTGTAATTTTTATTCGAACACTTCAAATTTCAATTTCATGAAAGCATTGTTTATGCAGATGAAAACACCACCAAGTTGTGATATTTTATTGATAAACCTCTTGATCCGAGTTTCAGAACATTACCTAAGACACTGTATGGATTTAGCCGTTACTGTTTGGTTGTTAGCCATGATTAAAATACAAATGGAGTTTTTCGCTATGTTTTCACAACCAACAAATGAATTAAATTAATAGATCACTGTTACCGCGATTTCGAACTCTCAATCAACATACGACAGTATGAAAACTAAGTACAAAGTAACATAAAATATACAGGATGCTTCAACGAAAACTAAACAGAGACTATATCGACCAAGATATTCATTTCTGATCAAAACCCAAAAATAGGTCAATTTTTGTTTCAAGGGAGACATCTTTTGGGGTACAATACTTGCCTGAAATATCAACCCCCTAAGCGGGGGTTGCAATCCTTGAACATTTTGAATAGGGAAGATGGATCGAGTGATGACTCAAATGAAAGGTGGTATCTTTGTCTACGTTGCCTTGAACGAATTTCTATTTTTAATTGAAAAGTGTGAAAGATACAGGGTGAGCAACTGAGAGATAGGTTAGACTATTTCCCTGAGACTATTCAAGTTTCAGTGAGGTAATATGGAACAGATCCATGCTGATCAATGGAAGTCATCATCAAGTACCATTCTCATCTTGAATTTCCCGGTGACAACTCTGAAAATTTGCAAGACGGTAACTGGGTCGAGTGATAACTCGAAAGAAAGGCATTATCTTTGTCTACATTCCCGTGAAAGAATTTTCAGTTTTGATTGAAAACTGTAAAAGATACAGAGTGAGCCACTGCAAAATAGAGAAGACTATCGCCCCCAGACTATTCGAGTATTAGTGCGAAGAACTGGAATAGATTCATTTAGATCAAAGATGACAGCCTTCGATCTGGAATGAATCTGTTCCATTTTTTTTGCACTAGTACTCGAATAGCTCAGGGCGATAGATAGTCTCCTCTATTTTTTAGTAGCTCACTCTGTATCTTCTATAGTTTTCAATCAAAAATAAAGTTTCGTTCACGGGGATGCAGACAAAGATAATACCTTTCTTTCGAGGTATCACTCGACCCATCTACTCTCTTGCAAATTTTCAAGGGTGGTCACCTCTGCTCTAGGGGTTGAAATTCGAGATGAGGATGGTACTTGATGATGACTGTCATTGATCAGCATGGATCTCTTCCATTTTACTTCACTGAAACTTGAATAGTCTCAGGGAAATCTTCCCTATCTTTCAGTCGCTCTCCCTGTATCTTTTACAGTTTTCAATTGAAAATGGAAATTCGTTCAAGGCGATGTAGACAAAGATAACACCTTTCTTTTGAGTCATCAATCGACCCATTTTCCTTTTCCTTTTTCAAAATGTTTAAGGATTGCAACTCCCGCTTAGGGGGTCCCCCTTGAAACAAAAATTGATCTGTTTTTGCGTTTTTATCAGAAATGAATATCTTGGTAGATATAGCCTCTGTTTAGTTTTCGTTGAAGCACCCTGTATATGAATAGGTCGTTATTTCGATGTGGAAAAAGCCAATATTAGGTATGCAGTTCACAAACTAGTGAGAGGGAATTATCATTTGCATACATCGAAAATTCGAAATTTACATACATCATCCTGGTAGTTTATCATCAGAAAATTGTCAATGAAAATTGATTAGAAAATTTCAACTGATTCTAATTTGGGTTTTCTACCCTTAGGGGCACCGTATAGAACTTTCAATTTAGCAAAAGGCCATTTTGGATGCAATAATTAGCTAATATTAAATCTTGTTTTTGAATAAATGAAGTTTGATGTTCTTTATACCTTATTTTGAAGGAACGACCAATCTGATCTATGTCGAAATTATTGAAGTCTGGACAAGATAATTTATAAACTCCCTGTTCATTTAATTTCTCCATAGGATTTTTAAAATTAGATACGAGTGATGTTGATTTATTTTGAGGTTTGACTGCAATTTTAGATTTCAATTTGAAAAGATTGTTTATGAAATAGGCTAAGGAGATTTGGGTACAGTACTGAAGACTGAAGACAGATTGATAAACATTTCGTAAACTCATTTGTTTTTGAAATTAATATTTATTTTCTTTATTTCATTTCCTACAGTATGATGAAAAAATTTTTTACTTCACTTTACATTTTATTTTGAGAAATCAAAGAATGATATTACGTTTGCTACTTTAACGAAATGAATAGAATTCAGAAAATAAATGGTTGATGATTTTTTGATTTTATCAGCGCTCCATTCTTCTTCTGGCCAGAGATCCCATCTACAGACACCTTCAATATATTAGTAATTTTTTTTTAAAACTAAGCTTATCACTTGAAACAATTCATATGGTGAACAACGTTTACCGGGTCAGCTATTTATAAATATAACAATCGAGAGCCATATGATAAATAACTTGTTTAAACGATCAAACAAGCATGGGCTTTTGTCGAAATCAGTACATGAGGTTGATTCAGACTGTCATGCAATAGCATTTATTAATTTTTTCCGTATTATGCCTACTTGATTGTTGATTTGTAAGTGGTGAAAATGATGAATACTCAAGTATTAAATTGAACTTCAATTTTTTGCTATTAAATATAGAATAATGTAAATATTAGTTTTGAGGACTGATTTTCATGAAAGATCTTACGACATATTCGGAAAAAGTGAGAATTAATTATTCATACATCTAATAGTTCCTACAGAGCCCTTTTTTTGATGACATTTCATCCCTTCCTAATTATTTTCTCAAATAGCACTATTTTGTTCGAGAACTTATGGAAGGTTTTTCCAGAAATAAATACGATTAAATGCGGAAGCTAAATGCTATGGGCTCCAGTGTAACTCAAATTTATTGAATGCTCTAAGAATCTTCTTACGCCGTGTTGTTACTTTATCAACGTTGATTTTTTTATATATTGATCACCATCTCTATGACTAGAGATGAATAATTTCTTTGGTTAAGTTATATAATTCTATAGCCCCTTGGATCTGCCTCTGTTACAATAACCTTGTCAGTTTATATTTTTGAGTCATCGTTCTAGCAAAATATTCTGCAATTTATAGAAAAAAATCGAGTTTCTTCGAGTTTTTATATATCATACATGTATCTAGCATGCCGTGCTACCTGAGTATGAATTATAACGTTGCCTCTAAAACATATCAAGCTTCTATTTTTATAGCCTAATAAAAGTTCGAACTTGTCTACACCTTGCTTTTTATTCCCTTACGTTAATGGAATGGTTTTTTCCCAGACATGTGTATAATGTACCGCAGCTTTTATTGGCATATTTATGAACGACAATTTGCATTTTGAAAAACAGATGTTTGGTTAAGTTCCCCGAAATCATTGTCGGTCGTTACGTATATAATTCAAACGCACAGTCATCGCGGTTTTTGATCTTACTTTGCACATTACGTTGTCACCTGGATAAGTTCTCCGAAAGACATTTCAGAATCGACATGTGAGTTTTACGATTTAATTTTTATGGAGTTCGTGACTATCCTTGGAAGATCATTGATAATAATTTTGAAACTACTTAATAGTCTTATATTCCTACCATGAGTGGTTCATCTATAAATAATGATATAAGTACTTCTTCTGTACTGTCGAGCTTTAATATTATGAATTTCAAGAAAAATCATCATTATTTAATGTTCACAGAAAATTTTTGTAGTTCATAGTTTGTAATAAGAATAGATGAATCAATATATACGAGAAACAGTCAAGGACGAGAAAAATTTTTCATTTAGGGATCCGTGCAAAAATATTAAAAGAAATGACTATGCTATTCTGTTTAAATCAGAATGAAAGAAATATCGATCCTTCCTTAGAATCTTCATTAAATCTCATTGAGGAGCTTGATCTATGATCTATGTTCTCAGATCTACTCATTTTCGTGATCGTCAACAAGGGCCACAGTAGCAATAGAACAATGGAATTAGATGATGTCAATCTACAGATTCAGTCTCGTTTGAACTCGTCAGTGTCAGGGCCACATATATGACAGTGCAACTGACGAATGTTTTTCAAGAATTTACGATAATATCAACTGCAGCATGCAAAAAGATAATAGCCATCGTAAACCATATTCCCCCGAATGTTTGAAGAATTCTGGAAACATATGATTGTACCACGCAGGTTACATTTCTTGTTTTTCTCAAAACATTTTTGGGCTCTTCCAATAGAGAGGACTCAGATAAATTCCCATCAGAGAACGACATTTTTTGTTATGTTGTTCATGAAGAATGCGTTTGATTTTCTTCTTGTCGAAAAATGGTAGAAGTGGTAGAACCACAAATTTCATATTAGGGCATGAGTTATTCGTTTTTTCATATCCTTTAATCTTATAAAAAAATAACTCAATTTTTTCTGGCATACTGTGTCCACATCTTTTCTATTCCAAATTTTGAGGCTAAAATGATGGAAGTACCTACCCTTCCAAACTGCTCAACTTTTTCTGGATATGGTGGATCTGTAGAATGTGATAGAAGCGGATCTTGATCAATTTTGTGACCGCAGGGACTTAATTGTATATTAAAATGAAGTTTTCATAATAGCATGGTTTGTTTTTCTTCGGAACTTGATCCTGAACCTTCATTGGATCTAATTTAGCTTTGAGAAGATAGCACAATAATCCCTTAACTCGTTGGTTCGATGATTGACCTCGAAGCATTTGGAACCGCAATTTCGCCAGAGCAAGCGCCAAGATAGTCATTGAGCATAAATTATTTGACGGTATGCAAACTAGGCCTTACAGCAATTGGCTACAGAGCAATTTGGCCGAAATCATTCAGCTCCAAAGCGATTTTCTGTTGAATGGCTATGTTATCATTAGGTTTCAGTCGATAAGGAGGATCCATGAAAAGTTTATGTTTGGAACTAATTATAGGCCTAATACATTAAACGAATTGTTTTTTCGCTAATTTTTTTTGGACTGCTGAACTTTTCTTCGAATATATTTCTTATAATTGTATTGCATCGAATGAAACGGTCGCTCTCCAAAAATGCGCTTCTTCTTACTCAGATTTCTTTCAAAACTCTACAACAGATTTCTTCTATGCACATCTACTCTGCGTCGAGAAATTATTTATTCAGAAGAAGTTTAGATATGTTGCAAAATTACTCAGATTGCTTTCAAAACTCTACAAGCAGATTTCTTCTATGCACATCTACTCTGCGTCGAGAAATTAAGGCATAAAATTGTAAATTCATATTTATTCAGAAGAAGTTTAGATATGTTGCAAAATTATTTTTACAATAATCCACCAGCACTAAGGAATGCTTGAAAATAATCGAAATCGGACTAGTACTCAAAGAAAATGAAATAAAATCAATAATGAAAAATATAGAACTCTTAGAAATAATAATAGTCTACAAAACCTTGTTAATTTATGGTATCTCCACTCCTGGCGAGAATTATTGTATGACATCTACGATTCATACTCAAAGTCAATAAGCTTATATCATTCTGATCCATTTCGTTACAAATTTCGATCAGCCTCTTCCGAACCTCATTCGCTGGAGCTGGCTGGTTTTGCGGGCTTCTTTATTTTCTGTTGAGAACTTTTCAGACACGTCCGATGGAATTGAAGTCAGGAATTTGAGTAGGCCACTTCATTGAAGTGATTCTTTTTGAACACCAGATCATTACGGATGTTCAAAAAAATACTCTCCACAATATTTTTGAACGGTCACCAACACCATATGCTAAAAGGGTACACTTGGTACATCTCTCATCTAGACATCCGTTCACTAAAGAATGTCGATTGCAATGAAAGAGACAAAATGTCACCTCATCTGTAAACAAAACTCCTTCCCATTCATCTTCAACTAATTGACATGCTCCCTGGTGAAAATTCTATCGGGTTCTTCGATGTGGTCTCAAACTAAATTCTCTGGAATATTGTCGTATCGTTTCAGTGCTAATTTGTACTCCATTGTTCTGTGGGAGCTGTAGTTAAAGGTGTCTGGCACTAGAGAACCGTTGTCTCCACAAGGCAGTTCTGATCATTCTGGAAACAGTTTAGTGAGATTTACAAAGTCTTTAGCCTATTCCACCTAGGTCATCTAACACCACACTGCTTCTGCCGGTATCAAAATTCATAATACGCGTTGAATTATTACCGACAATTATCAATATGAGGGAGTTACTTGCAAAAAGTGTTTGCACTACGAGTTGCTCACAGAAAAATAGGAAGTTCTATCTTTCGAATGAAGATATCAAAAATTCATTAAAAATTGACGTATGCAACAAAAAACAACAACAAAGAAATTACAACGTTGGAATGGAAGTTCGCTGGAAATGTGGCTAGTTGATAAATCGATTGGCTAAGCGAATATTAGAATGAAGAACATGATTAAATAGAACGAGTAGTGGATCTATAGAGAATGATTAGAAATTGAATGAAAAAAGAACAAGACCTCAAATTTGGGAAACCATCAGAGGAGACCTAAGTTTTACAGTGAAGAAGAGAGGCTAGATGATAACGATGATGACGATTAACATGATGTTTGCAACTGATTAGAATTTTCTTTCTATTAATTGATTATTTTTCCGATGTTAACTTTCTCATGATAAATTTTTGAATGCTATGATGTTTCCAAGGCGCAACATCGACTTTCATATTCTGTTGGAATGTTTTGGTGTTAAAATAAATATTTCTGGTATTGTGACGAGCATATTTTCTGGTTTAGATCTATTAAGCTCAGGAATTAAGATTTAACCATTGACGATCATTCAACTGAATGAAAATGCGAAATATTGAAATTCAACATTATGGAAATCACTCAATGAAAATATTCATCAAAATTAATTATAAAATAACAAAATAAATATATATAATATATATATAGCCTTAATTCCATAATATCCATAATATATAGGGCGAAGATTAAATGAAACAATTCAGTGAAACGGCACGCAATTTTTTTCATGAAATTTTATACATCAATTCTCGTTTTTATTCATTATGTTTAGCATGTATTTTGGTTCACCTAGGCCCATACAGGGGTATTTTTTCTGAATGGCATGATATATCATATCATACCACGCTCTTCGAAACGACTACAATGGACTACTTGTTTTTAATATTATCCTATGATTTCAAATAAATAGATATTTGAATGAAATAAAAATTATGAAAAGTTCAAAATCTTCATTGGTCACAAGTAGTCAAATATCCATGGTTGAAAACAATCAATAATGTGAAATACCGAGTGATTCCATATAAATTTGGTTATGTGTAAATGTAGCCATTTAAAAGTCCCTGAGATATATGACCAATATGAATGATACTTATCTTTCAGTAGAGTCTTCAGCTATAACCTAAAAAGCTTCCACATCGATACATCGTAGTTGAAGAGGTGAAATGATGTTGAAAATAAAGTTTATTACATTTGTGTTGAAGAGACCTTTCCTACATACCATATGGAAAAAATTGGTGGGTGTTCTCAGTCGCTTCATTGACAAGAAAAATAAAATTACATTCTAAATATAACTGGATCATTTCTTAAAAAATAATGCCTGACGTTTTATTGTGTTTATTCCATTCAAAGTTGGCACTCTGTTTATGAAAATTATATCTGTTCACTATAATACAGTAGTATCCAATTCCAGGTAATTTACCTTCTTATTCATCGACCTGATCAAAAAGTAGTGAGCTTTTTTGAATCAAACTTAAACGGCATACTTTTCTCCAAAAATTATTTTCCTTCGGAACGGATGCGCTTGTATTATATAATTGTATCAACGCTTATTCCAATCTTCCAAACATTTGTTACACTCGATTTTCTGGATGGGCTTGACCGCCTTTTTATCACCGTTGTCATCTTCATAGGAATCGAAAATATGTCCACGATTATTTTGGATTGCGGAGACAAATGGAAGACAGACGGGATCAAGTTAGGGAAGAGAACGTTTAGGTGAAAAGAACGCTTTGATGAAAAACGTCAATAATCATAGCTACATGGAAAACCAGTCGGACATTTCATTTATTTTTCATCGAAGAAACACGTGATGTTTCAATTTCATTTATTAAGTAATGAACCACATTCAAATCCCAATTTAAAAGAATATCAGTTTTCCTCCAATATTTATTCAGAGATTTCATTCTTAATATTTTCGTAGGTAAATTCCCACAGAGTTCTTTGCATGCTAAAGACATTCGGAATTTGAAGTGGTGATTAAATGGTCTTATGTAATACCGGTAGATCGAATCGATTAAATAATTAAGGCGATAAATTAAGTTTTCGAGACATTCGATGACGTCTAAACTTAATCAATTGATTAGTTAATGCTTTTCAAGACTTCGCAAGAACCCAAGGTCCCTTTGAGTTGTCTTACACTTGGCTGATTTAGAGAGAGTTGAAAATTGTCTCTTATTTCATGTAAGAAAAAATTTGCTCGTATTTTCATCTCATACTATCTCTCAATAGTCACAAAATGAGCTCATTTAATCTGAGAAATCTTCTCTTCAAATAAATGAAACAATTTTCAAGATTTAAATATATTTCATTGTAGAATTTAAATGCCTTGATTTGATTATAATTGTAACGAACTGGTAGATCATCTGTCGTAGATGTTTGTTGGGCATGATAGATTTTATTTTATTCAATTTATGAAATTGCATCATGAATATGATTAAAATAAAGTCTGAAAGCCTTACTGGTCAACCAAATGGCATCCCTCGTCGTTTTATTTGTTTAGAACACCCATAATTCATTAACATTCAGCGACAGCGAAATTTTTAATTTTTTAACGCTATATTCTATGAAAAAGTTTCTAGCTCGCAAAAAAGCGACCAAAGTGGAAATAAGGAATATGCTCCATTTTATTTTATTAACTCTAGAAGAACGTGCCAAGAACAATAACCAATAATAATCAATATTTTTTGTACGTTTCGGAAAATAAACAATCAAATATTTGACGATATAACACAAGACATAAGTTTCACAAAACATAATAAATAAAATATATATTCCCAAAATAAATATAATAAATAAATATTTTGATATACTTGAAGTGGAGACAAATGCAGATCAAATTTAATTTCTCACTCTTGTTATCTGAATGTAGAATTAGGGTTTTCGTGAAATGTAAGAAATATTTTTGTTCATACAGTGTTCTCAATAACCTATTCTCAATCTATTATGAATTATTGAATTTTTATGCTCGTCTACTATAGTATTATTGGAACGACCAGTTCAAACTCAATAAAAAAGGATAATCATTAAAATATAATTTATATACACCGCTTTTCTTCTCCTGTATCGAGTCGATACACTTATTTGTGATACATACTTAATGCTGCGATATTTTATTGTTCTGTACACTCTACTTGGTCTATAAGATTATTGCTGTATAAGTAATTTGACGCTAATGTTTTCAAAATTCTTATCATCCTTGAATTTTTTTCGTGAAAGGGGAACCATGAGTAATCTATGCACAAATGAATGAAACTAGGAAATTTTATGCGGATGGGAACTACCATTATGGTTTAAGGTTACAGTGAAGATAGTTCTCATAATTTGCATATCTAAGAAATGAAATATGTTACGCATATTTCCAATTTTCAAAGTGAATTGGATCGTATCGTAAAATGAATCTAAGAATTTCAGAAATAGATTCAATTGATATCTGTACCTGTCTAAATACGAAATAGGTCATTAACGTATATCTCTGTGAAGAACGATTTTAATTGAAATGTTATATGATGAGAAAAGTTTTTCAAGATTCCTTATGAAGATTTCGTTCAAAGAGGAAAATTCAACACCATCTAGTTGCTAATTTATTTCATTATTAAATTTGAAATCTAGCGTTAGGGAGAATATTGAGCATATTCAGACTGATTGTAATGGCTGCTTTGATAGATTTTTGAAATTTTATAGTTGTATCGAATTCGAGTTCACTGAACTTTGTTGAATCTAATAACTTTTTGGTTTTCGATAACGTTAGCGTCGAATAACGGGCACGATAACATTATAGAAAAATTGAATGCTAAAAAACAATAGAAATAATTATTATCCTCGATTTACGCCACCCCTCAGTCTCACGAAAACATTGAATATCACAACATTAATTATGTCCCACAAATAGGTACTAACTTATGCCACATATAAATACATAATAAAATCAACACCATATGTATGAATAAAAAATCTATGTTCACTCTTGATCCATAACGGAGATCAATTTAATACAGATGAAAAAAATGGCGTTTGTATATAAATTATATTGTAATGATTGTTCTGCTTATTTAATATAGCCCAAACTGGTCGTTCTATCAATATTAGAGTAAATGAGCATAAAAATCAATAATTTATAATGAACTAACAACTGGTGTTTTAGAACATTGTATAAATCATTTCTCAGATTTCATCAAACCCAAATCTTACATTTAGATAACAAAAGCAAGAGATTAGATTCATTAGAGTTCATAGAAATATCATCAGATCACAAACGTAATTCACCAATAACTAACGACCAGCTTGATTTCCGTTTGTCCCCATTTCCCTCAGTTGTTTCTACGGTATAAAGATAAAAATCAGATAAAATCCGAAAAATATGGCAAACATTTATATTCGTTATATTTTGAGAAACTTAAGTCTATTGCTCAGCGAGACTTCTATATCTACTATCAAAAATAAATTTTTAATGAACATCAAAACTTTATTTAAAATAAAGATAAAATGTACCTCAAGCCGTTCTCAAAAATAGTGAATTTGCATGTATTTCTCCCATTCACCATATTTCTGGGTACTACCCCACCGTTACCTATTTGTATTCTCAAAAAACTGCTCTAAGACCAATCAATCGCGAGTGCTTTTTGAGTAGATCTCGAGAAGAAAAAAAAATTTAATGAGTAGATAACTAAACTACAAAAATTTATTACGTAATAAAATAACACTATGCTAGCGGCAAAATGCGGCTTTATCGATGAAACGCGCGGTACTTGTCAAAGAAAAGCTGTGTTTCTTATTCTTGCCGCTTTCTCTAGAAATTTAGGGCGGCGCGTTTGACGGGAACATTCGGGACGTTCGTTCACGCTGATATAAATGTTGCGCCTGCAGAAATTTGAGTCATTCTGAAATGTAACTTGAAGGCAATACTAAGTCGATACAAGGTTTATTATTAAATAGTACAAAATAAGTGCAGCTAAGAAATCTAAAACGTATCATTTCAATAGCGATTGGGAGGAAGAATTCTTTTTTTTGTGTGGTGAAAGATAAGTGCTTTTGTCTTATTTGTCGTGCGTCAGTTGCAATACCTAAGCGTGGTAACTTAGAGTCAACATAAAACGGTTCAAAAAAACTATGAGAAGGATTTTCCGCCACAGAGTGAATAAAGGTAAAACTACGTGATTTGATAACTTGTTTGAAAAAAGAACAAACCATGTTCACAAGATTAGCCAAACAGTTAAAAGCTGCTACGATCGCGTCATTCAAAATATCTCATATATTGGCGTAACACAAGAAACCATTCGAGGATGGATGTGAAGGAAGCATTTATTGAAGCGGGTGAGACTTTGCTTGGAGATTTTAAAAATGAAAACAGAAATCATGTCTGCTATTAGAGAACTACATTTATTTCGTCCGACTGTCACAAGGCATATTGAAGTCATGAGTCAGGACATGGCAGATAAACTAAAACATGATATCATGTAATGAACATACTCTGCTTTACAGTTCGACGAATCCACCGATATGACTGATACTGACCAGCTGTGTATTTTTATTCGGATGGTATTCAATGACATGTTGGCTAAGGAAGATTTTTTGACTATCATTCCTCTGAAGGGGAAGACCCGTGGCGAAGATATATATGACGTTTTTTTCAATTTTGTAAAAAACTATAATCTACCAATTTATAAATTAGTGTGTATTACAACCGATGAAGCACCAGCAATGACTGGAAACAGAAACGGTTTTGTGGCATTGTGAGCTGATGAAGATTTCCCTTAATTTTTTTCATCCCATTGCATTATACATCAACAAGTTTTGTGTTCAAAAGTTTTGAACACGGAGGAAATTATGGGAATTGCAACAGAAATTGTGAGTTCCATCCGCGCATGTAGCTTGCAACGGCGGCTCTTTAAGTTGCAGTCGGAAGATAGGGAGTCAGCTGAACACGCTGATTAAGTTCTTCACACAGACGTCAGGTGGTTGAGTCGCGAAAAATTCCTAAAAAGGTTTTCTAGACGAAGGAGGTGATGATACTCAGATGTTGAAAAACGAAAAATGGCTGACTGATTTTGCATTTTTGACTGACAGCATAATGCACTTGGCGCTTCCAGGAAAAGGTAAAAATATTATTGACATAATAAGCGCAGTAAACGCATTCAAAAGTATATTGCAACTTATGATAGATCAACTGAAAAGAAAGAATCTGAAACCTTTTCCGTGTTTGAAAGCAAGGATTCTTCAGCTGAATTATGATACGTATGAGGCTGAATGATCAAATATTTTGGGACAATTGGAAATGCGTTTTTATGATTGCAGTAAACTGGCCAATATAGCCTCATTTATGAGTTATCATTTTTCATGAAAAAACATTGAGGAAATAGCTACTGAAATAGCAGGTCAGTTTAATATGAACTCATGTTCTGTTGAAAATGAGTTGGTGCAGATTATATCAGATATACATTTCAAAGCTACAACATCTGATAGAAATTTTTGGTTTTTTATATCTGACGATAAATATCCGAATCTAAGGCAAATCACCCTTCAACTGACGGCAATGTTTGCGTCAACCTACTTGTGCAAGTCTGCATTTTCTGAAATGAAGATAATTAAATCAAAATATCGCAATCGACTAACTGACGATCATATGTCATCATGCTTGGGATTAGCACTCATTGGTTACGTACCATCTTATGGAAAGTATGCTGACTACATGCAGTGCCACGCTTCAACATCAAAATCATATTTAACTCTTTTGTTTTGCAACAACCAATAAACTCGAAATTTTGAATAACTATGAGTTTTTTCATTGATATGATAGAGAAGAACCTAACTAAACCTAACCCAAACCTTGACTGAAATTATGTATATTGTGTGGAAAGGTAATATCTATATATGCTATACCTAGGTAGGTAGGTAGGGTGTATCGTGTATGTACGACAATCCTGCATCACACATACTTGCAGCCTCTCAGAGTCGAAGGTAAGTACTCTAAAAATATTGAGGTAGATCGCCAGCAGTTCGAGTTTGAGCATCCCTGCTCTAAGGCATATGTTTGTTTTCCATTTTGATTTGGTCTCCATATTATTATTCTATTTTGAAAAAAAATCGAGTATAAATTATAAAGAGTATAAATAGAATGCACATACGATAATCACTGAGCAATCCATCGAACGAAAAAAGTTAATTGTGAAAAATCACTACGTAATAATCAGTGAATTCCTCATCAATCACGCTTCGTGATATTCCGTGTTTCTTTCTATTATTCTTATCTTTTCGATTCAGTAAACTCTTCCTGGTGTGAATCATCATTTTAAAAGCATATGCAAATATACCTGCTTCATTGGTTTCATAAATCAAATGGAATTAAAACCTCCAATTTACACATACAAATTTACAACCTTTTGGTATCATGAAATTCTCATTGTAACCAATATATCTCCCTTCAATTTAGTTCAGTGGGCGTAGAAACAAATTAGATTTGACATCATCTTCGTATGGAAATACGTTGATTGCGATGAGCGCTTGTTATAAGAAACGATAAGGCTAATTTGTCATTTGAACCACAAATTGATGCACAATAAAGTATAAGAGTTAATTCTACCTAACGAAAATTATACAAGGTTTCCATAGATAGTCGTGGAGGCTATTTTTCTTGAAACAGTAGTCTTTCCAGCTTATATGAACATTATTCTTCAGTTCTTGTTCGAGCTTGTATTAGAATAATAATTGTAGACTCTGCTCCTGCTTGTATCATACCCATCAAAAACTTCAAGTATATCTTACCCAAATACTTAAAAATGGATTTAATTATTCGAATCGACCACAGTAAATTTGGAAATTCAGTTTGTTGGTTGGAATGATTTCTGAAAAACATAATTCAATCTCATTATGATCGAGAGTCAAGTTAAACTCAAAATTTTGTCTCTACATAGAGTAAGCGCAACTCTAATCTTTTGAATAAGAAGTTTACGAATAATCTTTGCAGATTCACAGGAAATAATGGGAAGTTTAAAACAGCTCGCTTAAAAATGACTTAATAGGCGAACCTGGGAACCTGGAAAGAATTGAGGTGTCTATTTACTAGCTTCTTGAAGAGGGCCAAATTGTAGGATGTTGGGATCCACAGCTCACCGGCCCTGTAAACGAAGGAATTCTTATAGAGAGAGGTTCGAGGGGTCGTTAAATATACCGCCATATGATGAGAACTCCTTGCCAGCCTAGTGTGCAAAATATGAGTTTTCCCGGAACTAGGTCTTTCAGCTCCTTGGAGCATTTTCCGTCGAAGTATCTGTAAAACAGAGAAAGGTCAGCATCTTGTCTTCTGAGAGACAGTGGTTGGAGATCGCGGGTGATCTCCGGGTGGTTGATGAGGCGGACAGACTGTTTTTGCACACTATCCAACATCCGCAACGAATGTTTGGGCGCTTTGCTCTGAGAGGAAAACTAAGTTTAGCTGATGCCGACTAAGCTATTGCTGATACATGTTCATGCTAGCAAAACTTGGAGTTGACTGTTATTCCGAGATGGTGCATCGAACCTTTGGATGCAATTTGTTGGCCTTGCATAATTAGAGGAGGTTCTACAGTGGGGACCTTTCTAGAAAACGTAGTGTCTTGTGTCTTGCTCGCGTTGAAGCTCACTAGGTTTAACTGACCCCACCCAGATATCCCCTGTAAGTTGACATCTCTGAAGATGAAATTTCGCAGCTGTGATTGGCCTCAGACTACTGAAAGACGAAACCAGGGTTCTTTGTAGATGAAAGAAGATCGTTTATCTGCAACAGAAACAAGGTTGGCGAGAGAACGGATCCCTGAGGTACTTCTGCTTGCAACTGGAAACAATCAGATGATATACCAAGGCAAACATTCAATGACTCCACCACCATGCAAAGCCATCTCAATGACTAGAACTAATTTCTCCAAAAATATTTTGAGTAGCGGTAGCATTAATGCTAATGGACATCGTTCTGAATAAGACAACATTATTGAATGTACTCGTATGTTTAGAACTTTATGTTACTTTTACCAACTAAACAACATCAAACGAGCGTGATTCCGAACTGAAATACCGAAACTAAAGGTTGTACACAATTGATCTTCAAGGTATGTAACCGTATAAAAATTACTTGCGACCAGTTCAGTCAGTTGAAGTTCAAATCGTGACAAATGTTTATTCATATTAACGCTCCTAAGATTATGAAGCTCATTCTATTCGGAAAGATGAAAATGTATTCAAATGTTTAACTGAAAAATTATTATCAAATATAGATGAAAAAAAATATTTTTTCGCAAGTATTTAAAAGTGTCAAAAATTTAGAAATCTCCAAACGCTATCATTTCCGGTGAATTTTCAAAATTTATAGTGTTCAAGAAACGCAACGATCAAATACTTTTATCTCGTTAAGTTGAGATGTGCAAAGAACTCCAAAAAGTACAAAAGTTTTACCAATTATTTGAACAATATTTGTGGCCTTCAATGGAAACTAAGGCGAACGAAAATTTCGTTGGTTAATAGCCTTTCTGAAATATTGATGGAATTTCTTGTGAAGAAACTACATTCTTTCATGTGTTCAAATAACATCATAATTTTTAAAATTTATAATTTGACGTTGAATTCTTTGAAAGGTAGCGCAAAACTTATATACAACGTTAAATCAAAATTATAAGTGAGAAGATAGATTTCCGTAAGTTAGAAATTATGAACGAAAATTCTTCTTTATTGAGAATATTTTTGAATATTTCTAAATAATTAATATTTTTTGAATTATGTGAATACCTTTTTTTGTGATTTGAATAAATTTCTCTAGACGTTATTTCGAATCTGATGAGCTCTCTTGTATTTTGAGGAGCTTTATCAAGAATAACCAACAATTTGAACTTGTGTACTTGACAATTTATAGTATCATTTTCCGTCCACTTACTGACATTTCTCATTATAGCTTGACAAAATGACTGCACCTAAAGATGAAATAACATAGAACGATACTTTCTTTGGTTAGATCTGTTTGTTCCATCAGAGGATAATTATATGATAACCTTCTTCTGCTTGGTTTATATATCTCCAGAAAAATAGTTGTTAGAGTAAACTCCCTCTTAGTAGGTCTTTATGGCATCAGTATTAGGTTGGAGAACGAAAACTAATATGAAAATCACGTTTTATGAGATACCTTAAATTTAAAGAATCATTAGCAATCAGAACATGGAAACGTTACCAAGTCGGTACAAGCATGTTTGGTTGTAGTTTACTATTGATATCGCTAGATATATTTCACTTACGTCAAAGGGACGATCGCGTAATTATTGTAAACGATAAAAATCTGATGTTGGAGACGCTAGTCAAGCAAAATGATCGCTATATAAATCGTTTACTATAAGACATTCAGTCCAAGTTAAATTCTACAAAAATGTGAGAACTTCAATGTTACTTTCACACAGTTGTTTCCCAAATCTTTGCTTATTTATTAATCCTTTAAGTTTCACCCCAAAATCAGCTTTAGAAATGTTATTCTTCATGTAACTCATTTTGTATTCAATATTCAACCTTCCGAAAAATGATTAATAGTAGTGATACAATTTAGTCGCATGTCATGAAGAGGAGCAATAGACTAGAGTTCCGTTCTCTTTTGAATTCTTGAATTCATCAGTTTTGCTTACGCATTCACAATATCAAGCCAGACTGCCACCTACTCGTATTAATTCTTTGGAAGGTGACGAGTACACATGTATGTGATGGTGGGCGTCACAGGCGGTCAAATAATCTATACAGCAGACCACTTGAGCCACATGGGAAACGATGAAAACGAGAAGTTTGACTACTCACCGCAACGCTACACACTGTGGCTGCTCGGTGCGGTGGTTAAAATCAGTTAACTCTCCAGTACTTGATGGATATCAATCCAGATGGACCTCATATCTCAATATCAGATATAACGCAAATTTCATTGCACTATGGGTGATGTCCCGTATTTATTCATTCATTTGAATGGAAGAAGAAATAATATCATATTTAAAACTTAAGAATATTGCCTAATGTCAAATTTTGATGTGAGTCAAAATACAATCGGTGAAAGCACAGCGTGTACGATGGATAATTATTCAAAACTGGTTGAGCTTCTAACGATCGGCCCAACTAAAGTGCTCAAAAAAATGGGAAGAAAACGGGTAACCAAACGTGATTTTTAATTTAATTCAGGAGAACAAGGAGAGAAAAACCTGAGTGCTTCGCTGATACATCAGTAACAGCTAGGCTGCAAGTATGTGTTAGTAATATTAAATAGGTTTTAACGTCTCAATTCAAACAAATATGTATATGTTGAAAACCACAGAGATAACGATATTCCAAGACTAAATTATTCATAATTTCCCCCGATTCATCACGCGCGCAACTTTGACTATCTACATTTACTTGAAAAGAAAACTAATACAACGCTCATGACCTGTTCTTAAACAATTTAAGGTACCCCAAAACTTTCTTTGGGGCCAATCTAACCTAACTGGCTGCCTCTCTTTGCTTTTGTACTCGAAAAGCACGAAGTAGGGTCCTACTTTGTGCAAAATTAACGCGGCGCTCTTCTTGTGCATATTTTCGTTCTTCATCGTTTAATTTAAAATATTTCGTGGCCTAATTGCATTATAGTTTCGGGAAACAAATAAATAGACCAGTATCTAATGCTTTTTTCAAAACAAATAATCGACAACATGAATAAAATAAAATCATTACACATTACATTATTACACTGATTCTAACTGGAATGATTGAGTGAGACCAATCGATTTGGCCGTTGGTGTTTTCTTTTTGATGAGGCATTGGCTCCACGAACAGTTGTTGTTTTATTTTTGTTTAAATTTCGAATTTATTTTTGTATGCATTTTATATAATTCAAATGCGTAATGCAGTTTTGACTTCTGTAATTGATTTTTCAAATATAAACTTTTTCAAATAGCTCTTTCTCAGTTCACACAAAATGAATTTCTGAATGCAGGAATGAATATTTGACAATCAATAAATATGTCAACTCTCTACCTCTTGCCACTATTTCACATTGTCAAAATCTTAAATACGCGACAATCCGAATATAGTGGATAGTGTCATTTTTTCATTGAATAAAACAATTGTGTTCAAATTTTCACTATATTGACAAACCACCACACTGTGACTTCAACAGGTAAGTATTACATTCAAAAGGATGATGTGCCATATATATTACATAGGTGAAAGCAGTTAAAAAACACAATGGGAGAAAAATGCAAACAAGATTGTTTCTTCTAAGAACTGAAAAGATTGAGTATTAATGATGAATTTGGGTCTAAATGACTACTAAGGAAATTTCCACAATTTTTCTGTTTATTGAACTCTGATGCTTCCGAAAGGTTGATCTATCATTTCCATTATGTAAAATATCGAAATTATAACCTAACTGGGACTTTCTTGTAGTAGATGATTTGGAAAGTGAGAATCAGATTTCTGTCTATATTGACATTTTCAAAAGTTCTACCGATGAATATTTTATGACACCTTCCACAGAGAGTTAATTATCACCTGAATTGTTGCATTTATGCAATCCATAAGGTTTTTTAGTGTTAAAGAGACAAATCAGGAAGATAATATATTAACTTAAATTGGTAAATCCATGTGAATTCAGAAGTTATTTTCTCTTATCATAATTTGAATATAGTTTTCAGAACAGATAACTCTAGGCAGATATATGAAAAACGGTAAACTTAAAAATCATAATGGAAACAGATCAGGTGTTAATAAACTGTCTTGTAGAAGTTGTGATGATTATAAATGAATACATCGGAATAAGAAATTTTTATATTTCTCTATTCTCTATTCAAATACATTCTTTAATTTGAGGAAAGAGTTTACCGTATCGACGGCATCAACGTTAAATGTTTGACATGTACGAAACCTATGAACAATTTGTATAGGAAAATGTTTTTGTTTCATTTCATTTTTTGTATTTTTTATGATTTTAATAGTTATTCTGCTATTCGGGATGGAGACAAATCCAACCAAATAAAATCCCCGAAAATTGGTTCAGCTGTTCCCGAGTCACAAGTGTTCGAACAAACCCTACTTTGTTTCATATATTTGTATTGAGATATGATTTTTCACGTGATTGTTTGCTCAATAAAAAAGGACTTTGGTTTTGTTAGTGAGTTTAAAAATAACGATATAAATAGCAGTATTTATTTAGAAGGTTATTTTCTGTAGCTTTAAGGCAACTTTGACGTAAGCATTTATAATTAAGACAGAATAAGTTCCTGTAATTAAAAAAAATGATGTTGTCAAAATGGACTGAAAAGGTTATTTGGTTTCTTCACTTAAGGCACAGAATTCATCGTAGCATCACATAATTTCACTGATATAAATGTATAAAAATAAACAATAAAAAGTGACGCGAAAGGAAGGAAATAATCGTAATAAAAATCTACGATATTACACATCTAGTCGTTGCTTTAAAGGTGAAATAACACAGACGAATCGAGCTCTAATTGACCGTTGACAAGATTCCCAGAATATTTGTGTTTGTTGATGTGGTACGTTCCGAACAGGTTCAAGTTGACTTATGTTATTGCATGTAACATATCGCAATCTTCATCAAAGCTTCTTTGGTAGAGATTCATTTGCATAATTGTCTGAGTTTTTCAAGTGTTTTAACATGTGTAGTTTCTGTGTAATCTGTTGCAACCGCCAGGATTAAGTTTATTTACACTATATTGGTCGAGTTTATATTGCAAATCATTGTTCTCAATGAGTTTATTTTGTATTTAATCGGTAAAATAAATTTTATATCCTGATACGTGTGTATATTTTTGATCTGATGAATATTTCTACCGTGAATGATTTTGATGGTCATGGTCATCAAATTTTTTTTAAATAGATCTGGTTCTTCTCGAGGAACTTCAAAATTGGCTTCATTACACATTCTGAATACGCAGCTTTGTATCTATGTCGATAATAACAAACTTTCAACAACGAAAGTTAGCAGAAAAACGCCTTTTTTCATGAATGTTTTCTTTCAATTTGATTAAGGAGTTCGTTATTCGATGAAAGTTTTCATAAATCTTTTAATTAGTCGAGAATTTTCAATTGAGAATTCTTCAGATCTAATGGAATGAGCACAATGCTCAACTAATGTACCGATCAAATTACAGATTAGGTATCTACCCCGTGACGAGTATGTTTTAGGGGGAATTAATAAGTATGGTATACGAAAATCAAGTGAATACACATATGATGCAAGATTATTTTCGATCTAACAGAAATAGTTCTCGACATTTCGATTATATTAGAACGATTTCCATTCTTCCTCATCCATTGATCACCAAAATTATTTTCACATTCAAATCTGCGTTGTGAGACGTAGCGCTATCTTGTTGGAAGTAGATCATCGAGAAAATCTTGTTATGTTTGAATAAAAATTTCATTATAATTTATGTTTTCCTCAATGAAAACTGACCCTATTAAGTGATCTGAATAAATGGCGCAGTATACGTTAACAACGAATCTAGTCTGAAAATTATTGTTGAAAAGTCTGCTGGTTCGAATATCTGAAATTATTTTTATTAAAATGACGATTGTTGTGTTAAGTACCCTCATTAGACCAAATGATGGTTCTGAAAAATAAATTATCTAGATGCATTCTATAAGTGAGAGAATTGAAATCTCGAAGCGTCCAACACTATCATTTTCTTCAAGTGGTTGATCAACATAAGACTTGTATTTATGCTTTCGTGAAACAGAGTGTACATTAGTCGCTGACGTCAACGTTTCTGCAGAAATTTCTGTTTGTTTGATTCCACAGTTTGACGCCCGAATAAATTGTACTATAGCTATTGTGGACCGTCTTCACGATGACTATAATGAGTGTATCAGAGAATTAGCGCCTTCAAAGAGGGACAATTAACAATTTACGGATGGTTGAATATAAATTCTTGATTTAAGGTTATACTTTATTAGCAATATGAATAACTAATATTCTTTTCTTCATGTTATCACGATAATTTAACAAACTGGCCAGAAATTATATGAAATTGTTGTAAATAAGAGAGAGATGAAGCTTGTGTGCATTGTATAAAATCTTGGAAATCATTCATCATACTTACCCTGCTTATGATAATTCCGGCTATGCTAATTCTTATCTTCGGTCCCTTCAACAGTCGATATCTCAAATCAACACCATTCCAGAAAGAAACGAAGTATCTCTTAATCTGAAGATTGTCACCTCCATGTAATCTATAACCGTCGTAATCTACGATCACTAAAATTTCTGGATATATCGTGTACGGAGCTTCCCTCTTGGACCTCGTTGATCTGGAATCACCATTCGTGGATCTTTTTTGTCTTCTGGACAGGTGATCAGGTTCCATGAAGGCTGAAATCAACATAGTATTTGAAAATAAATTAGAGAATAATTATTCAAAGGAACATTTGATAAACTGAAAATGGTGGCAAATGAAATGGATACTAATTACTCAGTCAAGATTTTGGAAAATTTAGTAGGAATCACTGTTAACGTATTATCTCGGAACGAATTGACTGATTTTGAGATCAATTATTTCTGATATCCATTGTATATCACTGGAGCCCACTTGAATGGGAATATTTTCGCACACCAGAGTCCTTATTTTATGAGGTATTTTTAGTTATGAGTTGGTAAAAAATATTTCAGGCTACAAATAAGTTGAATTACTATTTGCTTGACCAAAACAAACAGTTGGACATATGTTGCATCAAAAATATTGGCTTGAGTGTCTTCCACTTGCCATAGTGCTAATCAGAATCTAATAAGCTCCTCAAAAGTTTCCGCTATCTTAGTATGGTTTATTTTATTTGAACCTTAATAGTTCAAGAGACACATACTTCATTTTCGTTCGTTATTTCAGGAAATCATTAAATTTAATTCTTCGGAATTTTATTGATTATCAACTAAAATTTCACGAATATAAATGAGTCCATTTATTGCGAGTCAAGTCTGAAACTGTATATTGTATCGAAGGTGTAAAGGAAAGATAGGAGATCTTAAACAGCATATTTCAAAATTATTTTCGAATATAATGGGTGTAACGTCCACTAGTGCACTTCATATGTTTTCTCTATCTCACTTCAATTCCTACCTTTCTTTTTCTCAATCCGATCGAACGATACCGTGACCTTATTCTCGACTTCGTTATCTTTACCCTTTATTTAATTTCTCTAGTATTCTATATTCCTGTATGTCTTCCATTCTCCTGTGATTCTGTCAATGTAATTGATTTTTTTACTCTGATATAACCTCAAGGAGGCAGTTTATGATTGAATCTTGTATTTTTTGGATGATGGGAAATTGAAGGGATTTTGAAGAAAAATCTACTACAAATAGACGAAATGACCATTTGTTAACTAAATTTGAAGTTTGAAAAGTGGACTGCTAATTGACTCGTAAATAATTGAGGCCCTACGTTAGATCCCCATGACTAGGCTACGACCTCAACTGCCCGTTTAACAGCCCGAAGAAGATAATCGATATCTTGTTAGAGTATTCTATATAAATATATATATTCTTTTGAAAAGAGAGGATTTACAAAACTTTGAATAATTGTATTTACAATAAATGCTTATATCTATAATTTTGGTGTGTGCCAGAAAAAACACAAGTGTGAGCTCAGGAAATGTAACAGGGGAACCATACTATCTTGTATATGATTCAATAAACGAGTGAAAAAATCTGAGGAAAAAACTCGTTTTCCTGTCGCTATTGCACTAGCAAAAGCTTGTCTGTTTAAGTTGTGTTAGTGTCGTGTGTACATAAAGAGTACCAAAGATTTTTCTGCTTAGCCGCTTCTTCTCTCTTGCATTCCATGATTTCCAAACGAAGACAAGGATGAAAGGACAGAAATTTGTAACAATGAAAAAAGAAAACCAGCAGAAAAATATTTCAACAATCATACCACTTATATGTCTAAACAAATCTAAGAAAAGATTTTACATAACAAGCAAGGTCATGAAAAGGACTAAGGAGATAATAAAAAATACATAACCTGCGATATTTCCTCAAATTCACTCTCCGTTTGACCGAGAGAGCCCCGATGGCCAGGTTCAGTCTTCCAAGTGATACCGATTATGATCTATAGATGTTTTAGAATCATTATGGACCCAATAATTTGGGTTGACATCGCCCAGATATTATTTCTTCGTGGAAATTGTTTAATTCAAAGAAAAATTTGCGAAAAAATTTCGACAGCCGTTCTAAAAATATGACAAATGTCTTAACGACTGAGACGCCACCTTTGTTTCACCCTTAAAGTTTCTTAGATAAGTATTTTCTTTTTGAGTATGTCAATCTATATATATATATATATATATATATATATATATATATATATATATATATATATATATATATATATATATATATATATATATATATATATATATATATATATATATATATAATATTTATTAATAAAATTTCTTCTTACTGGGAAATAGGATTAAGAGGAACTACAATTGAATGTTTATTTCATAATTTATATTTACGCGTTTCGGCGTTAGCCATTTTCAAAATATATCTCCACAAGATTATTATCTAAAGAATATAAAATACATAATACATAAAATTATTGTTAAATCTATAGACATACGAGACGAATTATTCACCTTTAACGGGTCGTTAAAACAATTATAAACAAGCTAACCTCTCTTTGGATGCAATCATTTCAACTAACTGTTCACCTGAATTTATCAATATCAACATATAATGTTAACACAAATACAAATTGAAATACTATTGATGCTCTAAATATTTGATTTTATCATTTCATTAAATTGCTATATATTCATAAACCCGTCAACATCCTTCCTCGAGTTTAAGGCCTTTGGTTCTTTCTGAATTTCATTTCAAGAATATTTCTTTGGCAGTTGATTTTATATATACAGTCAACTGCCAAGAATCTGACTCCACATATATTGGAAATACCAAACAGTACTTGCATAGAAGAGTTTACGAGCATCATAATTCAATACGATCAAATAAAAACCAAACAGTTTTAGCCAAACATAGTATAGATTGTTAAAGTCAAAATTGGGAAGATTTTCTATACTATGTTTGGCTAAAACTGTTTGGTTTGGTTTTTATTTGATCGTATTGAATTATCATGCTCGTAAACTCTTCTATCAATATATATATATATATATATATATATATATATATATATATATATATATATATATATATATATATATATATATATATATATATATGTCCTAATTTAGTATTCAATTTTTGATTTCTCATACTGAAATCATGTGAGTTTTAATCATTCGAATCTTTGAGAATTCTTGCGTCTTGTTTTCAATATCCTTCCTATATTCCTCAAGATTGTCAGAAAATTAGCACCGTGACACTAAAACTTTCTTAAATAACAGAGCTTTTGTAAATCGCTAAGCAGATGAAACCAAAATTATGCAGTGTGTTCATTCTTCTCTAACAAGATTTGGAAATATTCAAATCATATTAGTTTTTTATTTCAAATAGCACACACTGAATTAAATGGTTGAATCGAATTAGAATTTCAGTACCTATCAGTTGATGTATAGGCTTCATATATACATATTTTCGAGTTGAAAGGATTTTAATTATTTCAGGAAATAGTCCATTGACGTATGATCAGGAGAATGAATGAATGGCCTTTCTTGACCAGTTCATACACCTGATATATTGCATTGAGTTGTTGACGAACTTAGAAGAAAAGTGTGGAGGAGCTCCATCTACCTGAAATCACATTTCATCTGCCCATCTTTCTGAAAAATCTATCCTCAGGAATTGTTTTTCAAAAAGCTTGAGAAAATATGGTCGGACCACATAATCTTTCACAATTCCTCAAAAACATTAAGTGACTATTTATGCTGAAAATAGTTCATTCGGTTGATCTGCGATTTTCTTTAGAGAAATAATGAAAATTGTGTCCATCCACAAATCCATATTTATGAAAAGTGCATTAAGCAGTGAATAAGTCAAATTTCAAGACATTTCCAATTATTTGCCAATTAATTCTGCAATCATCCACAAAAATATATTCATTTTTCGAAATTTGACATTTTTTTTATATGTAAGTCTCTACTACCTTTCCATACAGTCATTTCCGGATTCTCCACTAGAACCAGGTAAAGTCCCAGTTGATTTTTTACTTTTGAGACCATTTTTGTTTGAGGTGTTTCTTCATAATTAACGCTTCCAGTTTCTTCGAAGAGACGCTTCAAATTTTCGAAAGGTTCTATTCGGCGATGTCTATTTCCTGGATGTAAGGCCGCGAGCGAACGATAAGCCAATGAGCAATTTCCATAGCTTTTTCCAATTGTAGACACCATATTCACCAATTCCTCTATACCTCTATACTTAATGTTGAGAAAAATGAAAGTTCACTGTTTATATTGTTACAATCAATGTGAACACTGAACAATCATTAATCAACATATTTATAATAGTGTTTCACCAAGTATATTCTTTCCATATAAGGTAAAGATAAACTCGAAAAGTCATGGCTTAAACTGTTGTGATAGTCACATAATCAGATTATACCAAGAAACAGATGAGGTATTGCATTTAAGATTTATGATCAATTATTTCTAGCATAAATGGCCACTCCATTTCAGGAGAGGAAGGGTTCGAAATTTGGTAGATGGACAACAATTTTTCGCGAGACTATTGAATAGCCAGCAAATATTACGATTTCTGAGGAAATATTGTCAAGGATCATTGGAAAGCAATAAGGCATGATAGGTTTTCAGATTTGAAGTGAGCTGATGGACTGTATTATTTTATGAAAATTCTATGAAAAAACCCATAAATGAACACTATAGGTAATGGTGAAATTGCAGGATAAAAACTGTTCCCTCCAGAATTGATGACATAAAAAAAATTCATGAAACATTATCAGAGAAACTTGAGAAGTTCTGGATAATGTTCTATAGCATTTTATTTATCGGCTTGAATATTATTCCCAGAAGAAGGTGGTTATTTTGAGCAAGTAAATCAGAAATTCGAAAACCGTTTAAACAAGTATAGAAAACCGATACACCATTCAATAGGTTTTGAAATTCTCATTCAGATCCAGAACTTACTAATACAGTATGAACAACTTGTAGTAGGAAAAATATTGTTATTTAAATGTTTCCAAATATTGGCAATGAAAAATAAACACCCTGTATAATTTTGCTGTTATTCCTCCTATTTTTTGCTAAAGCTCTATTCATGAATATTGAATATTGTTCTCCAGAAGAAGGTGATTATTTTGAGCGAGTAAATCAGAAATTCGAGAACCGTTAAAACAGGTATAGAAAACCTATACACCATTCGATATGGATTGAAATTCTCATTCAGATCCAGAACTATCTGATACAGTATGTACAACTTCGAGTAGGAAAAATATTGTGATTCAAATGTTTCCAAATATTGGCAATGAAAAATGAACAGCCTTTATAATTTTGCAGTAATTCGTTTAGCTTTTTGCTGAAGCTCTATTCATTAAAAAACTTTTGTAGTATTGGTGGATATTTTCTGACAATCCAGAGAAGTACAGGAAGAGTTTGAGAAATGGGCAAATTTTTATGAATCTCGAAATATGCTAAAACATTGGGCTGAGACATAAAAATTTCGAAAGAAACAATCCCAGTATAAGATATCTGAAAACGTTGCGAAAAAGAGGGCATTCTATTTTAAAAGAAAACAAAACTTTGATATAAATCTCTTAAAAGATACACTATATATTCGAAAACAATTTTGGAATAAGCAACGTTTTCAGATCTACCTTTCTCTCCCTTACATCCTTCCAATACAATGTACTGTTTCAGTGCTCTCGAACATTCAAGCACTAAATGGACACACAGTATATTTCTCCAATTTTTTTTTTGAGAAATAAGGTACGCTGCCTACATCCGTTCTGACTTGCCCACTATGCGGTTTTGCCTATTTAGGCATCGAACATCAATCAATTATGTGTAAATAATGATATACACCCCAGACATATCCAACATCCGTACCTTACCTGGCACTCGAAAACTCGGGAAGGAGTTCGGTATATTAACCCACTCGCCCACGAAGGCGACTGATATTTATTATTGGGGGCATAGTTAGGATAGTATTATTGTCAAACTTTTTGAAAACAAACATAAAGAAGAGTACATATTGTTCTTGTCCTGTCATCTGATTCATAAGATTCATTCAATGTGTTATTATTGTTCGAATTGTTAGTAACTACCATATGGTGTTTAGTGGGTGAGACTCATACTGCGACAAAGGTGGCTGTCGAGTCCTGTAGAGGTTTGGATTTCTTTGATTGTCCATGTTTGTTCTATACAAGATGTCTCACCAAAAACTGGATTGATCGAAAAAGGAGCAATAAATGGAAAGAGTCTGAAATTTGTAATTATACCTGAATCGAACTGTTTTCAAAACATTCCCAATTTGTCGAAAATTATAATTGTAGATAATTTGGTGAAAATTTCTACTTCCTTTCGTAGAAGGGAACAAATTATAATAAATAGTGTATCCTTTTATACAATTTCAGAAAACATATACCATATTATATACCAACAAACACTACTGAAATTCGAAATTTTTTTTAATGAAATATCATATTTTTATGTCTTATACTATTCAGCATCGAAAACATGGTTAACTTCGCATAAGGTTGTTTATTCCGAAATTCTATTATTTTCAAAATGCATTAGTTATATACCGAGTGCTCACGCAATATGGGACATTAGAAGTATATGGAGAACGGGTTAAACGATTGGTGAATTTGTATTTGTTCCTTCTTGTGGCATTTGCACTAAATTTCGAATTTATTTCAAATGCCGTGGTATTTCCGGTTAGTAAAGTAACTATCGTGTTTGTTATTTCAAACAGCAATATGTACATTTTAGTTTTTTTCTTTGAACAATTATGAACGTTTCAATTTCAATCTGAAACCATCCATATAAAGATAACAATATTTTGATCAGAATTTCTGAATCTTTGGTTCTGTGTTAGCTGGCCTAAAAACCACTTTTTAAACAGCAATTGTTTTTAGAAAGGAATCAATTTCATTACACACTAGTGTATACAGGCTGTTTCCAAATAATATGCCAATTTGCACTATATTGAAAGGTATGAAAGTCAATTTTCTCAATTAGAACTGCCTATTTTATATATATATATATATATATATATATATATATATATATATATATATATATATATATATATATATATATATATATATATATATATATATATATATATATATATTCACATCAAAATTGAAATTGTCAAACTTTTAGAAATCATTTTCTATATAAAATGCATCGTTTTGGAGGTATTCTGACTTTATTCAGAAAATGTTACTGATTGCGTGAGAAACTACAAATGCTAAATAAACGACCAGGATAATTTTTTCTATGATTTGATATGCAGTATGACAACCAAAGGACAGGTAAAAATTTGGATCTGTTACAACATCTGGTTATCAGATGCCCATTATCTCTTTTTTCTTTTTTTCCATATGGCCGATATTGCAGAAGTTACTTCTGCTAAGTGTGAGGCAGTGAAATTCTGCATAAGTTTTTTCCACCATGGACTGCAGTTATGAATATTTCAATAACAAATTTAAAAATTTTTATTATTAATTATCCTTATTCACCTCTAATAGGTAGGAACGAATTCAGACAAGTAAATACAAAATTAATTAATCATAGATGTCCAAATATTAATTATGGGACCAGAATCAAACCGACGATGAACAATGATGATAACGTTATCAGTGTTTTGGCATATTTTCAAGTTTATACAAATTCGTCCATACTTACTGCTGTTAGAGATTTCGGAGTGTTGAAGGAACACTTTCATACTATATGATACAAGTTCTTTTGTGCGATCAATCCATAAGATGTAACTAGTAAAGGACAAATGTGAAACGTTTTTGGTTCAAGTTATTCACTGGCGAAGTCTTTTTTCAGCTGACGAATATGTTTGAGATTCGGTCGGTGAAATTGGACTGCAAGATCTCCAGATTTAACACCATTCAATTTTTATCTGGGTGTTCGTTTGAAAGAAATTATTTACATCATACCAGTGAATACAAAATAGGAGTTCGAACTTGGGATTCATCAACTTTCCGCAGCCTTCATCTGGACGAAATTGGAAATGCTGTGGGACAAAGTGTGCTCTCCGTTTGGAAAGACATATATAACAAAATGAAAGAAGATTTAAATATACATCGAAGACTTATGTGGATTTTGGCTGGTTAATATCTGATAAAATTTTCCCATTTTTTGTTCATTGATATTGAGAATAATTTAATCATTCAGCCAGAACGCTGATAACACTATGTTAACTATGAGCCGTGGATTTAGTTTCGGTCCCATAATTTATATAATAAAATTTTGACGTCCATGATTAATGAATTTTCTCTTCATTAGTCTGCATTAGTTCTTGATGATTGGTGGTGAATTTCATACACCTAGCTAAAGAGGCTTCAGCGTTCACGTTTCGATATTAATGGAATAATAGAGAAAAAAGATTCGATGGCAATTTGACAACCAGATGTTGTAACAGACTTGAATCATAGAAAAAACTGATCCATTCATTATTCAGAATTTATGGTTTTTTACCCAATAAATTGACATTTTCTGGATCAAATTGCAAACATCTCGAAAAAGATGCCTTTTGGCTTCAAAAGAACTTTTAACAGTTTAACATGAATTTCAATTAAAATTCTAAGATCGTGAGAAGAATATGTGATTATATTTGAAAAACTGGTCTTTTCTTCTTCGAATACACTTCTATATTCCACATGATTTGAAAACACTAACGCCTCTGTGTGCATTAAATATTGTTAAATGGACATTTTGTAAGGATTAAACATAATTGATATTAATAGATTTTGACACATTGAAGAATTTTTATTCAGGAAACAATATTCAGCATTCCGTAGAATGTTAAATATCCTTCCTATTTAACATTCTACGGGAGGTTGAATGTGTCTTCACATATTGCGATAATTTCGAAAATTGTGATTCATGAAATTGAAAAGATTTTGAGTTTTTTCTTTAGGTCAGCTTACACACAACCGAAAATTTCTGAATTCTGATTAAGAAATTTATATCTTCTTATCGCATGATTCAAGTGATATTCATAAAAATTTTGAAAACTTTGTTTTCTACAAAATACAAAATATTCACTTTGAAATAACAAAGATAATGCCTACTTCCGATATAACTGGAAGAGCCACATTATTGAAAATATATCCAGTATTTAGTTCAAATGGCACAAGAATAATTTTATTATGTATCATTTTACGATTTTTTTCATTATAAGAGACAATGGAGATCCACTGAAAAATAAAACTTTTTCTCATACACGAGTATATTTGTTATTTTATTTTAAGAGTTATAAAAACTAAATATTGGGTGAGTACCTTTCGATTCATCACAAAAATATTTTGATTGATTTGGTTTAGATGTCTAACTTGACGTTTATTTGATTATGGTTTTCAATTTCATTCTATAGATACTTAAGTTTGCAAGTACAGGATAAGAATGAAAAGAAATGAATATTATTAGCCTGTAGTAGTAAATATTAAGGAAACATTTTGTTTCGTAATTTAATTTTACTCAAAAAATACTTAGAAAATAAAACAACATTTTATGTTTATGTAATCTGCAGTATTTGCAATTTTTTTCAGTTATTTCACTTACCGTAATCGCTCAGGGAATCGTCATGCTTATCTTTCTTCTTGTAAACTATGTGATGCTGCTTATAAATCTTTTTCCTCTTTATAGGAGCTCCGGTATCGATAGCAACTTCAGAACTGAGTTCTCCATCGGAGTCAAGGAACATTTCGTCATCACTTGGATCGAACGGAATTTCCTCCGACCGATTGCCCTGACTTTTGAGAACTTTGTTACGAAGTCTTGATGGAATAGGCCTAATGATCAAATCTGATCCTATGCTGCCCTCCTGGAAGAAAAAAGGAGATTGAATGAAGAGTGGTAATAAAAAACACTGAAAATTGATTGTATTACTCCGCGATGAGTAATACAACAAATAGTTTATCTATTTCAAGCAATGTTTATTAATTTGTTCTATCTTTGGCTTTTTTATTTGCTCTGCAAGAGATCTCCATTTGTTCAGAGAATCTTCTGAGACTTAGACATTTCGTTTCAGCGAAAAGAATAAACTTATTATATATTATTCTAGAAAAAAAGTATGTACTTCCTCGTACTTTCTCGATTTTGAAGCTATGTGGAGAAGATGAGTCAACAACCATATTAATGAAATACTTGATAGCATATGAAGTATCAAGAGAAGGTTTGATATTTTATGGATATGTTTTCATACCTCATACACACTCGATAAATATTTTTTCAGTAATACAAAAATCCTAGTATCGAATCCTCAATTGATTCATTAGTTTAGATTGAAAAATGGTTTTCTTTTTCCAAGGTCGTAGGATGGTCGTGATAAGCATCATTGGCCCAGAAAAAATATCTGGTACTGTCAATTTTCAAAATCAATAAAAATAATAGATGATATGTGAACTTTTTATGCTATATTTTGCTTCCTTATGGAATTTCAAACCATTCGATGATTTGTTTTGAATAATTTTATCATGTAAGGTATTATTCCTGTGGAGACCCCAACGTCCGATGAAGCGAGAAAATCTTCGAGGTTTTAGTATACAGCTGATTATTAGATATAATTTCTGGTATATTTCAATGACTTTTGGAAAGGCTTGCATATTGTTTGATATATTAGACGGTTCAAAATATCTAGAATTGAAGACGAACTAGCAGATATATGATATAAAACTTAGAAACGTAGAGAAAAAGGAATTCTGTGGGTTGAACTCGGGAACATCAAAGAAAGCCTTGTAGAATTATTTTGAAATCTTCTCACTTGATTGAAATGTAACCAGTCATCTTATTAACTATAAAATGTATCCAAATTTTCGAGGGTTTATATCTAGATATGATATCCTAATCCGTAAGTAACAAGATATATCGGAAGGAGTTGTTATTTAAAGCACATCGAATAGATAAACTCAGTCTCTGTCGTTTCGGATTTGATTGCTTAGACGAATATGTTTCTGTAGTATTCACCTGATTTATTGAAAATTAGTTTAAGATGAATTAATTTGCTGAAACCGTCTCAAGATTATATAGTCAGTACCTATTGTTTTTATGTTTGACACAAAATTTTCGACATTTCGATGAGACCTAAGGCAGTTTTCTAATTCAGAAATAATAAATTTCGATAATTAATCTCTTAAAAAATATAGTATTTATTCTTTGCATCTTGTGTTTAGAATAAATATCGTTGATATTTTATGGAGTATCTTACATCAAGATTAATCGAGTCCTTCAAGAAAAAAAGAATACTGGTACATTTTTCAGAAGGAAGCAGGTTAAATGGTTATATTTATAAGACCAATATCAATTCTTCATTCACAAATAATCAGCTGAATACTTCTTGACCCAAAAATGTTAGTGACTTTTGAAAATTCGACAT
Organism: Cryptolaemus montrouzieri; assembly: GCA_013387265.2. Classification (NCBI taxonomy): domain Eukaryota; kingdom Metazoa; phylum Arthropoda; class Insecta; order Coleoptera; family Coccinellidae; genus Cryptolaemus; species Cryptolaemus montrouzieri. The sequence continues at coordinate 111,514,858 of JABFTP020000185.1, forward strand.
GATACAATGCTACGTTCACAACTACTATGATTCTGATACAGCTTCAGAAAATTATTGTGTTCCTGATCGGAAGCAACCTCATGAGTCTATATTCCAAAATTGAGATGAATTCTCATAATGTTTATGAGTTCTTTGAGAATACTCATAGAAAAAAGCTCCAATAAAGGAGATAATAAAATTACAAAGGATGTTTTGGGAGCTGTTATTGCGAATTTCTCAATTTAATGTAGGCAACTTGAAGCAGCGAGTGCGATACCAATATCCAAGGTTTTGCGATTCTTCAAATGAAAAATAAGTTTGGCCTTATAACATGAGAAGGCAGAGTCGAGAAAACATTACGAATCCGAACAATGTAACTTATGGATTGATGAAGCGGGGGAGACCAGTGATGGATTATTCCATCGCAATAATTATTATCGGTCCGATGTCAATATCAGTCGGTAAGTGAATGTCCAACACCAAGATTTGGTTTTGATATGTGTGGTACTCGTAAATGAACCACCGTTCCTTAGCGTAGATGATTTTTGAAGAAAATTTTCGTGGAACTTTATTTCGATATAATAAATGGGAACATGATCGAAGATTCATTGGATGAAATTAACTCAAAGAAGGTTAATATATATATTTGCACGACAGTGCGCCCTATTCGTGAAAAGAAATGTATGAGAATTTTGAACTAGTCTTTCGGTGATAACTGTATGGACCAATGAGATGGTCACATGGTTCAACAGAGACAACCGCTTTTCTTTTGTGGCGATATCAAAGATTTATTATAAATACAAACCAATAATGATAAAGAAGTGCCGTAGTACTTGAACATGATGTAAAATGAGTACAATCAAATTTTGGTCGATTTTTATGATTTTCGTTAATCATCAGTAGCAAGTAGTTCGAAATATATAATAAAATTTAATGTATTTCCTCATAAATTAACCAATATGGGTTTTTGAAATTCAAGACCACGAGCGATATTTCAAAATCTCATCGTTTGGAACTTAGACATCCATGTATATCGTACAATTTCAAATTCAGTCAATCTCAGTTTTTGTTGATGTAGTTTTGTTAAAAGTTTCGTCGATTCCAGAATTGTACATAGTTGTCGGGTTTCATTTTCAGCTGCCACCAATTTTAGATTAACAATCAATTCTACCCAGAGTATGAAATTCTGAATACTTGAAACATTTTGATGGAATCATGAAAATATAATCGAATTTTAAATTTATTTGAACGAAAAATCAGGAAAAAGAAATAACTATGAAAAATGATGTCAAATAGAAATTTAAAAGCATTACTGAAGTTAATGAATGAAACGATTTTCAATAATTTTGGGAACTCCAGGAGAGCAAACAAGACTTCAAACTTGGTACCACTCTTATCAACTGATTAATTGATTGAACTACGAAACTCTGAGATATATGGATCTATACTTGTATTAGTAATTGAATTTTCTCAAAGGATATTGTTTGATTTTCCCGATATCTCAATTTAAACAAGCTCAATGCGGGTAAGGTATAGAGAGGATGCAGACCATTTGAATCCTCGTAGAACTGATCCTGATCTTTTTCGTTGCATCATTAATATAGATTCCCTCCAACATAATTTAAAAATGATTTATAAAGGAGAGACTTGGAATCACATTAGATTTCTCTTGAATTTGGATTGATGGAAAAGAAAACGTCAAATTAATTCAAATTTGCAGTGTGTACCGGATGGACGAATTGAACAAGGTGAGATTAGGTTAGATAAAGTCAGAAAAAAAAGATCACTTTCTTCAGTGATGTTTTTCATAGTGAACACAAACTTATGTAACATCTTTCTGTTTTCCAGTTATTGGCAATTTTTAAACTTTCGTCGATACTCATTATATTTCATTTATTTTTGAAATTAAGCAAAAAATAATTTTTTATTACCTTTTAAAATAGAGTTTGACGAAGTGTAGAAAACTATTTTCATCCGAATGGTTTGGTTTTTTTATGAGTTAAGCTAATGCAAACATAAACCATTTTTTGTTCAAGGATAACTTCTATAATAAGAAGGCGGATTCGAACCAAGCAGTTCCAATAAGCTTGCAATTGAAAAATATTGTGTGTTCAAACGAAAATCTAATCACTCCCTTCTTTGTTTGTTCTATGGACCTACGGTTCATAGTGGACTCAGAACCACTAACCTAGTGCAATGATAACTGCCACTACTTAGGATTACAAGTTAACTGGCCTTCAATGGTTTTTTTTATGGACTCAGATCTAAGCTATGTATCCAACTGGATAATAATTTCTTAGTCAGATTCTCTTTTTTGTTCAAGAATAACTTCCATAACTTGAAGGTGGATTCGAACCAAGCAGTTCCAATAAGCTGGCGCACTAAGCGTGCAGCTACCGAGGTGGGTAAACCTCCTTATTTATTCAATTTTGGCTGAAACTGGCATACAAGAAAATTCGGAAACTTGATAATAGAATGTTATTTATCAGACACGTTCAATGTCTGAAGATTACACACCTCAATTAGATGTATACCAATGTATATATGGCATATATGTGGTACGAAAAGTTTCCAATCTAACAAAGATACAAGTTTTTTCGAATATATTTTTTCCTTTTTCAACATAGTCTACTTTTAAGTCTACACATTTTTCCAAGCGATTTTTTCATCCCTGTAACCCGTACAAATAGTACTCGGCGTTTTCCCCTGCAAAATAGTGGGTCACGGAAGTGATTGCTTCTTCATTTGATGAAAATTTATGTTCTCCGAGCACAACTTGTAGCTGAAAAAACAAAAAAAAGTTGCTTGGAACTACATCTGGTGAATAAGGTGGATGGCCAAGCAGTTGAAACAGTAGCTCGAGGATTTTCGCCATACCTACTGCTGTGGTGTAGGACAGTGGGTTGTCTTGCTGAAACAGGATTTCCTTTCGCTGTTAATATGGCCGTTTTTCTGCAATTTTTGCTTTTAGCTTGATAAGTTATGATGCGTAGTAAGATCCTGTGATATTTCCCTTTTAGAAGATTGAAATAACCATTATTTTCCCAGCCGAAAAACTGTTTTTACTATTTTTGGGATTGTTTGGACTGCATTTTTGTTTCTGATGTATGATGCTGTATCCGAGTTTCATCTTTGTGTGATTAATCGGCACCAAAACTCGGATTAATTGTTCTCAAACTACGTCCACACAGCGTTAGAAGTACTCATTCGAACACGTTTTTGGTCTAACGTGAGCAAACGAGTCACCCAACGCGTAAATAGCTTTCTCATGTGTATTTGTTGACTTTATATGAGAAAAATACGTTCATAACCTCTGCATCTTTCTCACTGTATTTTAAGTGAGGTCTAGCACCATTTGGTGAAGTTTGGCGATGTTGTGGTCGATATTAGAAGTTTTTGGACGTCCCAAACGTTCATCGTCGCCCGGGCACTTACGGCGATGTTAAATTTCACTGTGGTAAATGATAGTGCAGAGTCCCCATGCACAGAATCCAACTCACCTTTAATTTGCATAGGCGTATTACCTTCCAAAGACTAATGATAAATGACACCACGATACTCGATTTTGTCCATTTTCACAAAAACACTCACATCAACTCACTCAAACAACTGCGCATCCAAAATGGATGAAACATTGGTGAGTTACTGTCAACAGATGAACAATGAAAATTTACTAGCTTTAGTTTATAAGTGCTGCCATCTTCGTGTAGAGGTCGGAAACTTTTCAGACCATCCTCGTACGTCAATACATGAGAGCATTCGTAATTGATGCATTGTTTATGAAAATGAGCTCATCCTGAAAAAATTTACGAAAGGGATGTATATCAAAAACCTTGAAGTTACCCACTCGTGTCTGTTATTGTTCTTCTCAACAATCCCAAAGTGTTAGAATATTTCATTTTGATTAGCATCTCAAGATTCATATTTCAACAAGTACCGTTTGACCCTATTAATCTCAACAATGATTAACGTCGAAATTCTTGAGATCTTGATCTATCTGCGATTAAATCGTGGGCGGACGATACCGAATTCATCCCATCTCATTATCGAAAACCCCATTTAGTCACTACACCTTGAAACCTCATCTTATCAAAGAGGATATAATTCTCTAAATAGAGGTGAGTTTTGAAAAGTTCAATGAATAATTTCATCCTTGTACACGCTACATGTATCCTAGCTACATAAATTAACAACTTGAACCTTAAATGCTCATACTAATCAGTGAAATCGCTACTAATTTGTCGTTATTGAATGAAATTGTTCGATTTGACTAATCATTGAAACGACAGAGATGATGTTACATGTGAATCATTGATTTGTTGATAAATACCTGTAAGATCATCTATGTCTATTGCTGTGGCAACATCAACAATTATCGACTATTTGATTTTGAGCAATAATTAAACTAAAGGACGATAGGCATAAAGCGTTAATGTAATAACCAACAAACAATATCGGTCAAGGTTGAGTTCATTTGTATATACCAATGTATTTTTTTCAAATTAATAAAAACATTAGGAAACATTGGGAAACAATGAGAAATGCAACGTACTTGTTTGAATAGTAAAACTATCGTTTAGTAATAACCTAGAGTTATTTTCTCACTTATTTGAGCTTGAAGATATGTTGACTACAAAAATTCCTTCGAAACTGAAACAAAAACAGAAGGGAGTGGACAGTGCGTGTTGTAAAACTCGAATATATAAATTTAATTGCCGACGTTGTGAAATGAACTAACAATAGACAAGATACTAGGGCTGAATTATAAATAACAAAAATTTTACTATGCTGCTCTACTTTCTTATCATTACAAAATACCTCGATTTCCTGCGACGTTCAGCTCTTTTATAACAAACCCAGTCATTAGATTGTTCCGAGACTTTGATTTGGATAGAGCATATTTTTGATTCACGTTCTGGGTTCCAGCTGTCAAAGCATGAAAGCACGTAAATTTCTCTCAGAAAATAAGGAAAAATGAATCAATCCTCTTATATAAATTAATTACAAGGTGAACGATTGTATAACTCCGGTCGCTCGGTGTCATACCACCACATCATGCTATATATATATGACATTTGTCATATTTTTACTACCACTGTCAAAGTTTTCTTCAAATTAAACAAGAACCACGAAGAAATAATATATGGGAGATGTCAACCCAAATTATTGGGTTTATAATGATTCTAGAAAATCTATAGATCATAATCGGCATCACTTAGAAGACCGAACCTAGCCATCGGGGATCTCTCGGTCAAAAAGAGGGAATTGTTTTGTTGATTTTGAATATTGAAGGGATTTTCCGATTAGATTATACTTAAAAATTGACAAGCGAGAACAAGGACACACTGCGACGGAAGAACATCTTCGCGAAAGAGAAAATATCGCAGGTTAAGTACTTTTTGATTATCTCCTTAGTCCTTTTTATGGCCTTGCTTGCAATGTAAAATATTTTCTTAAATTCAAGTGTGTTTAGACATATAAGAGTCAGGTATGATTGTTGAAATATTTTTCTGCTGGTTTTCTGTTTCCATTGAACAGATTCCTGTTTCAAACCCCCTTCATTTCACCCTTGTCTTCAACTGGAAATCATGGAGTGCAAGATGAGACTTGAAGCTGCTAAGCAGAAAAATCTATGGTACCCTTCATGTACACACGACACTAACACAACATAAACATACAAGATATTGATAGTGCAATAGCGACAGGGACAAGAGTTTTTCCCTTAGTTTTTTCACTCGTTTATTGAATCGCCAGATAGTAGATGATAGATAATTACATTTTCCTGAGCTCACACTTCTGTTTTTTCCTACACACACCATAATTATGGATATAAGCATTCATTGTAGATAAAATTATTCGAATTTTGTAAATCCTCTCTTTTCAAAAGACTCAATACATATATATATATATATATATATATATATATATATATATATATATATATATATATATATATATATATATATATATATATATATATATATATATATATATATATATATATATATATATATATATATATATATATATATATATATATATTTGATTTGAATAATTTTCATAGTAAACAGATTTTTCATCTACGTTCCCATTTTCATGATAAACAGAGAACGTCTAAATTACATGATATTGTTGTTGCTTCAGATTATAATCTTACACCTCTGAACTTGACAATGCAAAAGGTAGATTTTGATATATTTGATGATAATTCTAAAAGAGAAAGTTGGATGCAGAAGGAATTACACGGAAAGCACCCTAAAGAATTGAAAAATGATTATATTGATGAAATTGCATCGAATAAATTGTTAGTATCTGGAGAATTGTTTGCTGAAACAGAAGGCTTGGCAATTGCGATCCAGGATCAGGTTGTTTTTACAAGGAATTATAGAAAACATATCATCAAACAAAATATAGATGATTCTTGCCGTAGATGTTTCTGTTCTTCAGAAACAGTTTTCATATATTATCATCTTGCTCAGTCCTTGCTTCAACAGATTATTTAGAAAGACATAATGCCGTCGCTAATATTATTCACTTCAATCTAGGAATTAAACATGACCTAATTCCCAAAAGAAAAAAATTTCAAAAATATGAACCTGAGATTATTTGTGAAAATGACAAATATAAACTTTATTTTGATAAAACAATTCTGTGCAACAGAGCTGTAAAACACAATAGACCAGATATCGTTCTTAATGATAAACAGAATCAAATAACATATATAATTGATATTGCTATACCCGACACACATAATATACAAAATAAATACAATGAAAAAATTTCAAAATTATGATGCTTGGCGACGAGATTAAAAAATGTGGAAAATGAAGAAAATATTTATTCTACTGATTATTATTTCTACAACAGGCGTTATTCCTAGAAATCTTCACAAAAGTATTGAGATTTTGGGTCTGAAGAAAAATTTGTTTGAACAGTTACAAAAGATAACAGTCATCAAATCTTGTAATATTCTTCGTAGGTTTCTTTCCGAAAATAATAATGAGGTAGAGTCATAGGTTTTCTCTTTAGTTTATACTGCTCAGAATCTCATTTCATATTTTATTTATTTGTTTATATAAATGTAATATAATTAACTGACAATTTTGTCATATTTATATTCAGAGCAGTATTCTATTCGATCGTTCACCACTTCGCACAAAGGAAACTATTAATGAGTAACATTCAGTGTTACTTGACTAAGGTCCGTACACTGGATTTTTCCGGGGAGAAAGCCTCTGACACTACTCGTTGGTACATTGATATCATTGTCTGATGATGCTATAGTATGTATATATTCTGGTAGATTGATATATTCTCATAACATTTAACGTTATCCTAATATATAATTACTCCAGGATATGTTTTAATTATAATCATTGCCTGGCAATGGTATTAATTACCGGGTGGTGGATTTATATTTTTCATGAAATCAGTTTGATTGCATGAACAGATATATATATATATATATATATATATATATATATATATATATATATATATATATATATATATATATATATATATATATATATATATATATATATATATCATTTGTGACTAAGTTTCGGATGGTTGGCGAATGGTCTGAACTCCAAAAGGTTTTTTCAGATAAAACATGATTTCATTCAATTATTTGGAGATAAACTCGTTCTCTGGGGGGAACTGGCTTAGAGGGATTATGATGGTAATACTTTTAACAGCGATCCGTAGGTGGATCGCATGGAGCCCCCAGAATTCGACGAAGGAAGCCAACTTGTTATTCGAGTTTTGTAACATGAGAGGACTAGGACACACCAACATGACTGTGAGTGCAGTACACCAGCACTCACAAACACAAGCAACCCTGTCCTAGCCCTAACGAAAACTCAAATGATGCCAACAGAAGTTACCACCTATCTTTGTTTCAATGGCTATGAGTTGCATTCAAGGTTTCGGTTTGAGGAGGTTTTGTGTTTTTGCTAGATCGGATGTCGCTTTTCAACGAGAGGACACGTTGGAGGATATCGCTTTCGACCTGACATGGTTCAAAATCTGTTGATATAACAGACTTATGTTTTCTTATTTTCTGTATCGATCTTCTAACAATAACAACTACCCTAGATTGTGTCAGTATTTAGGCGACAAGGTAAACATGACCCAACTACAGCATACGTGAGCTGAGGTGAACATAATAGGAAACTTAAACCTCCACAACGTCAATTGGCACCAACACTCAAAAAGACCCGACGTAGTATGCAGGCAAGCGGAGGCCTTTGCGATCAGCCGCAAATTCAATCAGCTTGTCGATGAGTTGACAAGAATTTCTGACAATATAACAGATTCTTCAAATATCTTCGATCTCTCTGTCTTGTTTCAGATCCAGATAATCTCCTTTCACAGGTCACAGCACTCTAAGGCAACTCCGACCTTAACTTTGTATCTGCTATTTCATAGAGCCACGCAATAAAGATCCAACGCTTTTCAGGAAGATATGGCATTACAACCGTGCCAGCTGGGAGGAACTACGCGAGTTTTTCTCGTCCTTTCAGATCCTGATATCAATGCTTGCACTTAATCTGTCACTGAAGTTGTTCTTGGACTTCTAAATTCCACATTAAACGAAAAAACATCCTCTCAAAAGCCTTGATCCACTGAAAACTGTCAAAAAGCTGTCATACTTAGACAAAACATCTATAACTCAAGAACTGATAAAGCGAAAACCTACTTCAATGAAAGAATTAGGAAAAGACTCTTGCAGCAGACCAGTGGAACTCGTTAGTTCTGGTCCATGGCGGAGGCAGTCAGCAAACACTTTTACTTCATCCTTCCCACTTTGGATTTACGCCTAACCTGAAGCTAAGGCGGATCTCTATGCAAAAATGTTTTCTTGGAATACTATTCTGGATACATCAATCTCAAGAAAAATTCAGAATGGGTAAGGTAATGCTCGTTCTTCGAAAACTGAACTGAAAGAAAGCAGTGGCTCATGATGGAACACCAGAAACTAATGTTTTGAAGAAATGAGAGTCACACGTTTTCGTGTGGAAAGGTCGCGAAAGTACGACCGATTTCAAACAAAGGAAAGAAATGCCAGATTCATTATATGAATGAACCCATAATAATACAGAAGAGTTGAAACGAATCTTTAGAATTATTTTAACTTCAGGACAAATTTTGGATACATCAATCTCAAGAAAAATTCAGAATGGGTAAGGTAATGCTCGTTCTTCGAAAACTGAACTGAAAGAAAGCAGTGGCTCATGATGGAACACCAGAAACTAATGTTTTGAAGAAATGAGAGTCACACGTTTTCGTGTTGAAAGGTCGCGAGAGTACAACCGATTTCAAACAAAGGAAGAAATGCCAGATTCATTATATGAACGAACCCATAATAATACAGAAGAGTTGAAACGAATCTTTAGAATTAATTTAACTTCAGAGACAAATTTTTTAATTCAAAACGCATGAAGGAGTGTTTCTGGATGTAACAATTCTGACATCTACAATAATGGAGTCTAAATATAGTTGTTATTTGTTAATTTGTTACTAATTATTTTATAAAGTTCCCTTATTGATATATAACGAATAATTGTCGTTTGTTCTTTTAACCAGTTTACCAGTGGGCTTCGTTGTTGTGATCATCGAATTGAAACCTTTGGAATGTTTTGTGTAAATCAGCACCAGTATACTAGATGAAACCATAGGATTTTATATTATGATTCGAAAACAATTAAACAAAAAACATTTTGGCAGAAAGCCCTGCATTCTACTCAAAATGTGTGCTTCTAGAATATCAAATAGTCTTAACCTAATTTTGATAGCAATATTATAGATATTGGCATATACCAAAATCCTGGAAAATCGAGATATCTGGAATAACTGGAAGCCAGAAAAGATAGCTGCAATCTGTTTTCAACAATGAGTTTTTATCGAAAATTGAGAATGCAGATGAAGAGTTCATTTTAGTCTATTTACTGTATTTCACATAGCTGCCGTACTAAAAGAGAAACAAAAACAAAAAATATGTTAGAGCTACAGAGAAGATACTTTTACATTTTGGCAAGAATATCATTCAATCGTAAAATGAACTTCATTTTGGTTAACAACTCTCTAAATGCAAACTTTTACGTTAATCAGTTTCTCTCAATGCAGCTGCTATGGATTTGTTGAATCTGCTATGGATTTCTTGAAACTGCATGAAAACAATGTTTTATCATAGATAGCTGAATCTGTTGATGTGAGTCCGATTGATCATACTTGAGATAAAATGCAAAGACGCGTTAAACAAAAATCTCTCAATGACCTAATAAACCTAGGAGATAAAAGTTGTAAAGGGTGATATTTTCTATTAACGTCATCTAAAAAGTTGTGGAATTTTACTCTCTCAATATTATTTCAAGAGAATCAGGTAAAATTTGTTTTCGTTTATAGTTTGGAATATTAAATCAGTTGCTGAATATGCAAACTCGCCCTCTACTTTGTACTCTTAAGAATAGTTCTAATAAAAAGCTGAAACACTTATTTTACTCTGGAATCATAATATTAAATATCAATTTTCATATCTCCAGCTTTGAAACCACAGCGAATTCCTTATAACATCTCAATGTCTATTTCGCTCTTTCATGACTTCCCAATAATTTTGAAACTCTAAGGAAAATTCTTTACGAACATCTGAACCTTCATTACGTAACCCTAATTGCAGTTCCATTGAAATATTTTACTTGTAATTATCATGTAAAATACAAATCTCCATGGCTGGATTTCAAAATCCAAAGATTTCCAAATTTTGAAATTTATTTCGCCCAGTTGAGCAGAAACGGTAGTCTCTAATGTTCAAGTTATGACCATACCAAATTTTATCGAAATCCGTTCAACGGTTTTGTCGTGGAAGCATAAGAGGCAGGGGAACTTTCACCATTATAATATAAGTATGGATTTTAACCAAGTAAATTAAAGGTTTACGAACATGACGCAAAAACAACTGGTTTGGTTGAAATTTGGCTTTCATATATCAACCTTACCTTGATTATGACAAAAGATATTTGTTTTTTCGGAATAACATTTTATAATAAATCTATTTAAGGAAGAAAATAGGAAGAGATCCTATTCATGCAAAATAGGATCTTGTCGATTCTATAGTATCTTTTAATGAAATCCATTCAATTAAGAAACTTTACCTCAATGAGATTTCAGTTGAAGAATTATTCTTTCTTGTTCTGTCAGTAAAATATATTCATGTAGTTTTATTATCAAGAAATAATCAAAGAAACCCATATTAGATTCAAGAAACTCAGGGTAAATCTTCACAAAAAATAACGTATGGACCGATATATTGAAAGACAAAACGATTGGATTACTTTTTGTCGAAAAAAATTTCACCTTATTGAATTTTTCGTCATTTGAGGTTTTGTCTCATAGAGTGACTCCAGAATGACTGTCCATAAAATGACCAGCTAGGTCACCTATTATGGTTTATCTGAACTTCAGTGTGTGGTGATTTTTATTATATGAGATTGAAATATTCATCTGCTCTTTTGTCAAGATATTAATCATATTCGATTATTGATTTTTCATTGCTGCATTCTTCTTCTTTTCATATTTTAAAAATCCTCTATTCTTGAAACTGAAATCATATCCATGCTTTTAATTTTCAATAAACAAGAGCGAGAGATTACATTTAATGGAGAATTCACAATTTAATGGTTGTCAGTTTGAAATGGTACGACAGAGTGTACGAAAATCTAGGAGCCTACAAAATGAGAGAGATTTTAATTTATGTATCACACGCTAAATATTGCCATTCAAAAATTGCTGATGACGTTATATTTTTGACAGGTCCCTTTAAGAGAACATATAAATTTTATCTAAAGGTAACAGAATAAAAAACATAATTGACCTGCTCGATCAATTTCCAAAAAACTAGGATCTTACTACCTATTAGAATGAATTCATACTTTTCTGTACACATAGATCTTGAGACCCAATCTGACATACAAGGTGTCAAACGTAAAAACCATGGTTGTAGTAAATATCTCATTAATCTTTCAGTTGAAATTTGACAATGCCACAGAATTCTTCACAATTTTTGTCGAACTGAGTAAGAAGAATAAAAACCACTTTGTTGATTGTCCCTGGAATAACTTGATGAATAATTTAAAATATCATACTATTACACCAACATTCAAAAGGCTATGTAGAGAAAAACACGTTATTTGTTATTGAATTTGAATAACAGCAAAGTCATTAAGATGTCTAACTAAATCTCGGTTAGATATACTTATTGCTCGTTTAGTATAAAGACAAAGCCGTCACCCTGTATCTTATTAATGACAAAACATACCAATATTTCGCTCATATGTGCAGTTTGAACTATTCACTCCCTTTATCGGACGTTGGAGTCTCCGTATTATTTAGATTGAATTCATTCAAGAGAGTGATTCTGACAAGAGATGATGTATTGGATTAGATTATAAGTATATAAGTTGAATTTTCGTGTAAATATTCAAAGAATTAACACAAAGTCGAAAACTTCTATGGGGTTTATGAAAGACGAGAGGTGTTCTATTTTTAGAAAAGCATCATCTGGTCAGAAACTACCAAGTCGATAAAAAAATCACTGACCTTCTTCGGAAAGGTGAGCTTGTAATTATAACTATCTTTGATGAAATTCAGAGGTAATAGTTGCACCAATCAGGACATGAATTTTACGTAATGAATTGCTTTCTAAATGATTAAAATCAATCAATGCTCAATGGATTTTTACCAATAATTAGTCATAATTTTCTCGTGGTTTATGAACTGTCTAGAACTTATATCAAATGAGTACCTTTTAAATTCACCACCATTGAATGTTCTGAATGTAGTCATTTAATTTGAAAATTTCGATATGATATTGAATTGATATTGAGCACTTTTGACACAGTGTTTAGGTAAATTTCGTAAGAAATACCTTTTGCCTATTGCAGGTGTTCTTATGGTGAAATTTCTGGTGGATTGCGGGTTTTCCCCATCAATCATGAGTCCCAGATCCCGAACCAACCTTCCGTACAGAAGTTTATACATACACATTTATATCTATATACAAATTTTTAAATCGGCTACTCTCTGATATTAACCAAGATACATCCATACGGTTTTCATATTATCTTTAGGCTTATTCAACTTCCTAATCGGGAGGGAGAAGTAGGAAATTTTTAAAATCGCCATACTTGAGAGCAATAATCATAATAAGACTATACGGTAATCATATCATTCTTAGACATGTTATTATCAAAAACGTGTGGTTGAAAATTTGAATTGGGAAGACGAGGTTAAAAATTTTCAAATTGCATATTTCGGTAACAACTAAGACATCTATGCAGTTTTCATATTATTTACAAGGATATGTTTATGTTTTTCTTATTAACTTTGCTCGTACTAGGCTTATTCACATAGTACCATGTAATTTTTTGTGTTAGTAAACCCTCCGACATTTCCGCAGTTTTGAATAATGAGTATCTAATTTATCTGTACAGGGTTGACAGATTTCGATGTTTAAGTACTGCATTCATGTGATATATTATGAATAGAGGAAAATGATTCCCCCTTCTTAGTATTCTTTTTGCTTGAGGAATTCATTGCTGCAAACAGGTTAAGGCTAGCTTTTTCCGTTCTTGAGTTATTTGCAATTTTTCGAAATTTTCTGAATCAGTTAATTGCCAATATCTCTTATGTTTTAATTATATAACAATTTTCACGTAGAATCGAACTACATTCGAAAATATATCGCAACAGTTCTTGAGTTGCAATGCAAACTTGAGTTTTTTTAAAATATTTACCATCGGCAACTTTGATTTCATTGAATAAAGTTTTTCCTTTCCAGAAATATATCACATGTGCACAAACTTTTCTTATCCAAGGCGTGTTTCCTATTAAAACCGAAAGTAGTATAACTTTTCCCTAATTTTATCTAGAAACTCTATGTTCATTCACAGACTTCACATTTTTTTTTTCATCTGAAACTATTGTGTGAATATACTATCATTCAAAATTATGAACCGAACATGTACGAAAATTTTGTGAAATCGAATATGATTGAATGTTACCTATATTCGAAATAACTATGATGTACATACTGCAGAAGCTGAATATACGGATCGTGTCTGGAGTTATGACAACCTCATAAAAATATATACGATAAGTTGAGGTAAAACCTCATAAACCATGGTACAATGTCTCAAGGAGAAAAGAATAGGAAATAATTGATGAAGCTTATGCCGCAATTGAAATTATAGGTAGTTACATATCAAGTCATCAATTTTATGCAGGCAAATTGATATAAAAACAGTACCTAAGAGTTGAGCGCTCAGAAAAATAAAGCTCATAAAACAAAGCCAGAGAATTGTCAATGTCAACTTCATATAAGCAACTGGTTTATACAGAGATCTGAAAAAATCTGCAGTTCTTCCGAGAAATAATTTAGACTGACGAAGTTTACATCAGTAGGGATGGAATATTCAATCGTAAAAATGAATATTGGTGGTCGGATATCAACCCGCATCGCAATATTGATATTCAATGTCCAGGTGGTTATGAAAAAACCTTCGTTATGAATTATATAAAGAAGTTGTAAATAACAACATTATCAATAGATATTTTGGTAAACTGTCTCTTGTTAAAAGACGAAATATATATTTTGAACTCGATACAGCTCTTTTTTCATAATAACTATAATAACTAGGGGGCCAGTGAGATGTCCAACCCGTTCCCCTGATTTGTCGTCACTAGACTTTTTCCTTAGGGGATGTAATAAGGATCACTTATATCGAGCTAGTTGAAAGACTGAAGAATTGAACTGAAATTTCAGATATTGTTCTGCTTCGGTTATCCTCAGGCGTTGCGAATTATGAATACAGAATAATTGTGATTGATTTTTATAACCACATTGATTATTTCAATCGAATTCTATTGCACATAACAGAATATTTCGTTTTTTTTCTGTGTCATAAAATAACGATTGCATGTTATTTTTCAAATTTTCTGTACATACTATGAAACTGACTGACATATTTTCGACTCAAGATGACATGAGAGGGTTCAACTCAGGAGATCACGCAGGCGACTCCAGAACACCTTTCCTAATCCAACGACCAGGATAATGAAAATTGTGTCATAGTCATAGTCCGACTTGTTGGAAATGCTATTGTTTTTTATTTTGAATTACCATTAATAAACAGAGGCTCAACTAGGTGGTCCATTGAAATTCTAACCGAAACACTTGGCAGTTCTGGATATGCAAAATGTGTTTTTCGAAGAACATAAGAATTTGTATCGCCCCAAAAATTTAAAGCAATGTCGGTTAACTTTTATATGAAGGGAAAGAGTACATTACTTAGTGCTGAAAGCTGCAAATAATTGTCTTACAGATTGGGAGTGTGGCATATGTTGGATATGTCCCAATACCGCCACAGTTGCTACTTCATCATTCACAATTCCAATGACGGCCTTTTTTATCATTGAACACGTTTCAATAAATTCGGCAACAATTTCTTTTTGTACTTAGATGAATGTTACGATCAAGATGGTTTTGGTTAAATATGCGTTCAGATACTCGGGCACAATTTTGGTTTTGGTAATTAAGGCTTACCAGCTTAGTAGGTTCTTGTGATGTGTATACCGTAACTATAAACATATCAATCAAAATTTTGACCATATAAAAGAAGTATTAACTCAATGATTGATTCATAATGCATCAAATCATTGCACGGACGTATAATCCGATAAACACCTTGCTTCTTCTGATTTGTTATCACATTTTCAATGAATTTGAAAATGGACACAAAATGAATCTTTTAGGATAAAAGATTGTTTTTTTGCAAAAAAAAATTCGTTGAAATTACTTTTCTCATATACCTTCGTGAATATGCTTCGAAGAACTTTCAAATGAGAAATCGCTCAACCTTCTTGCTCCATTCAATTTGTATAGGTTGAAATGCCCCTCTTATGGGGTTGCTCGTTAAATTCATCAATATACGTCAAAAATGTCCCCCTAACAAAATGAGTGGACGAGTTTTGGCAAATTTTTCCAATCACATCGGGTAAATATTGCTCAGGAAAGAATAGTTCATAAAAACGTAAGGAACTGAGTGATTGTCCAATTTGAACTGTAACCTGCCAGACTGTTGATGTACTTGACCATTGGGTCTAAGAATTTGTATTAAATTTTGTTTGAAAATAGAATGTGCCTCCTAAATAATGTTGACTATCAAATTTAAATGGATTGAATAATATCATTGTAAATGGCAAAAGTGGTTTTGCCATTCATGATGACAAATATTTGAATTCATCTTAGAACTGTGGCAAATGCGTAAAATGATATAAAACTGATATGCTATCCCTTTCAGTCTTACTTATCATAAACAGGAACTCTATCACTAATTTTAGACACGCCTCGAACTATCGGATTTTTCCGGGTACGGCGACCACACAATGAGGTAATTCGAAAAAATCAAGTTGTAACGTATCCCCTGCGTATTGGATAATACCAATTGGCTCGATAATAATGACTAGTACTGATTTTATTCGAAACCTTCCTTGACCTTTTCATTTCTCTCACCTATCAAGGTTACTTGATTAAGGAAACAAATAATGGACTGTATAAACAAATTTATTGTCTTCCATGAGTGTTAATATTTGAAAATATTAATTTTTATTCCAAGGACTCTCTTATACAAGATATCTTCGATCGAGCGTTAATTTATTGTGAAAAAAACATTTGTCGTAGAAAGGAAGTATCGCTGACGGTGAGCAATGAATTTATTTCTGATATCCGTAAGTGTGACTAATGATCGGTACATTGAGAATTGACATTTTCATCTTTAATTCATAAAAAAATATTATAATGATTATCCTCGGTTCACCATCGAGATTAAAGTATTGTTAACTCTAACTACCACCTTGTTTCATTAGATATTTATCTACTTAATATCATGCATACCTTGTCTCCCAAAATTTTGAAATAATATCAAATTTTGTCTCTTACACCAAGAAGTAACTCAGGTGATTTAGAATCTTAGTGGTTCATTTAATCCATGAATTTATTCATATACAAAAATGTGAAATTGCTGCATATCAAAGCTATGTTTTTTAAATGGGATGCCCTATGTTTCTCCAAAACCAAGTAAAAAACGTAATTCTTGAACGTTTACCCGAATTAAGGTGATTTTATCGACAATTTGTGAAAATATTTTTTTTTTAACATCTCCTGTACCTATTGAAGTCAACTCAGAACCTTAATTTCAATACCAAATATTTCTTATAATCCTAAATATCGATGAATAACAAATTACCGACGAAACAGTTATACAGGGATATCCACCGGGACCGTCCGTTAAAAACTTTTTGAGTTCCAATTACAATATCAAGCTGAAATTTTATACGCGGACATAACTAGCGATTTCCAATTGAAGTGAAATATTTTCGAAGTGATACCATTTCCGGTCATACTGGAAATGGGTCATTACTTTGTTATTTCAAATGGCAATCTACCTTTTTTATTATACATCTAAAACCGACATTTGAGCAAGGCATAAAATACCGGAGTTGATGATGCTTTGAAACATTTGAATCAAGTAGCTGATCTGGCTACGCTCACCGGACAGGTGCCTAAAATTAATGTACTTGCTATAACCAAATGGATGGTGCACCAGCACATAAAACACGAGATGTAGATTGGCAGCTAACAGAAATGTTCGAGGATAGGTGGTGGGGTAATCAAGGGCCAAATTTATGGCCTCCGCGTTCTCCGGACCTGACTCCTCTTGATTTTTATTTAAGATGCAAAATCAAGAGTGAAGTCTATATCATTCCTGTAAGAAGTAAAGAAGAGTTACTAGAGCGCATTCATAATGCTTTTCGTAATATTGATCCTGAGGAAACTAGGAGGGCAACTCATCATGTTCGTATACGAGCTGTCAAGTGTATCAAGCAAAATGAGGCCCATATTGAACATTTATTCAGATCGAAAATTAGTTTTCTCCTATGATGTTTGCTATCATTCATTCGTATTAATGTAATTATGTTCGATGATTTGTTTTCGCTTAGTTCCTACAATTATTTATTCATCCGAATTGTAGAAAATTGCTTCTAATGCTTCGAAATTTTATTTTACTCAAAGACGGTAAATTTGGAAATTGGTTATTGAATTGCCTGCAATTTCTACCCACTACTTTTTGACATTCTAAAATGAATTAAAAAAAGATTAAATAAATTTTCGTTTGAATATCCAGTGGTTTTATTCCAAATGTGTTGTATTTTTTGGATATTTTCAATTTGAAATAACGAAAATTCTTGTTGAAATATCAAATTCGAAGGAACGGAGTGACAAGTACATTAATTTTAGGTACCTGTCAGGTGAGCGTAGCCAGTTCAGCTACTTGATTCAAATATTTCAGAGCATTCTCTGTTAGTTCTTGCAAAATCATCAAAATTCAATATATTCGCAAATTATTTCGGAGCTATAAGAGGTGGGTATAGTACATGCTTATACAATTCCATCTGAGATTTGACGCTTCATCTGATGGCGATATAAAAATTGGCACGTGCAATTTGAAAAAATTGAGTTATTGCTGTTTGAAAAAGGCCAAATTGAAAAAATCATACAAACAACGCAATAAACATTTGACATGTGTAAATTGCTTAGAACATTCCTTGATCCCTCTTCTATCCACCCAAGCAAAAATTGTGTCTGTAGTACAAAAGATCTACGAGCTACGATTTTTTCAAATGTTCCTCAAAAATCGAGTTTATAACAAAAATAATTAAATCTGTCAGAAGTTTTAACAGATAAGTGCCAACAACTTGGGTATTTTATGCCTTGCTCAAATGTCGGTTCTAGATGTATACTAAAAAAGGTAGATTGCCATTTGAAATAACAAAGTGATGACCCACTTCCGGCATAACCGGAAATGGTATCACTTCGAAAATTCACTTCAATTGGAAATCGCTAGTTATGGCCGGGTATAAAATTTCAGCTCGATATTGTAATTGGAACTCGAAAAGTTTTTAACGGATGGTCCCGGTGGATATCGCTGTATATTTTGACAGTATAGAGTGTTAGTAGATCAAAACTTCAAATGCGATTTCCGAAAAAGCTCATCATGGGCAGAAGATATTTTGTTGAAGACCGACGAAATTATGTTTAATTTTACACGGAATATTTCTAACATTGCTTTATTCATTGAAAAATAAGTCAAAATGTTATAACCTTTCATTCTGTTTTACGTGAGATAATTTGAAATTGCTAATCTGCTACTGTGTTCAATTCAAAATATGACATAGGAGGTTTACGTCATAATCATAATTTATAGTCATCAATTCAGTGATGTTAAATCATTTCTCATATTTATTCTGAAAGCCATAATTTAATAACTATATACTGTAGATAATGAAATTATTGAAAAATGATGATAATGAAATGATGAAATTGTAAAGTATTAAACTACACTCCCCACAAAATTGGTCGCATCACCCTACTTTTACGAATATACTCTATAAACTTTTAGGTTGGTCATTCAAGAGAAATAAGAGATATCATTCAAAAGAGATGAGTTTATGATGGAATATATATATATATATATATATATATATATATATATATATATATATATATATATATATATATATATATATATATATCATACAACAAGAGACCAATCAACTAGCACCGAATGGTTACTAATCATTTTCAAAATCTAGTGTTTCCTCCCCGGGCCCTAATTACTGCCAGTATACGTCTCGGAAGCCCCTCAAATAAATTTTGGATGTACTCTTGAGTCACTGAGTTCCAAATTTCAGGTAGCAGATTTTCTAGTTGTTGGAGTGTTCTACAAGGAATCCTACGTTGCTGAATTTGTCACCCCATGTTGTACCAAAAATATCAATTTCTGCATTTTGCAGAAATTCTGTAACTAATCTAGCTGCATGAGGCCGAGCATTATCATGCACATAAATGAAGTTTTCGCCAATAAATTGGGCAAAGGGTGCAACATGGGGTTCAAGGATATCTGCGATGCATCGATTAATTACTTTTAAAATAGTACATTGTTTAACATTCAACCAGTTAGCCACGTAACGCTGGCTTCGCCCCTCCACTACAAGTGTTACAATTCTTACCACTTCATGATCACTCGAATAGAGTCCTAGACGTTCAGCAGCCATTACAATAAATTCAAAGATTCGATAATCAACAAGAAACACAAAAAACTTGTATTAATTCAGTGTGAAAACTGAAGAGAAATTGAATGAATACTGATAGTCAAATAAACTCATTCTTTTTTCAGACGTGTTTGAGATCATATGAAAACAAATGTATCTACATAGATAAGATTTTTTCCCTCATATGTCCAAAAATATATGTTGACAAAGAAACTGCGATAGAGCTGCTTAATCGATTGTGGAATTCAGAATACCAGGTGATGCGACAATTGTTGTGGTGTGTGTATCAAATTTGAATATAAAAGATTTCTGGACAATTGTACTGACAAATTTCAAATAAAAATTAAAAAATGGTTTCTATTAAATATGAAAATACAAAAAATACAGCAAAACATTTCTGCTTTTTGTGAATCTAACAATTTTTCTTGAATTGATAATTGAAAAGATGCGAGTATGTCATATATTTTCTTGACGTAATCTTATACCACTGTGTTATAAGACGAAAAATATTAAAATATTTTTATGATCTTCAATAAAATGAAAAACATGTTGTTGGTTAACAATAGATCCAATTTATCTAATCCAAATTAAAATGAGCTCATCCATATCAAACAGACCGTACGTGCGGATTTCAAAATTCGATCGAAATCAGAGGCGCCATGGCATAATTATTGTTAAGAGATACAACAGTTCCATTTATCAGTTCAGATGATATCATAATTCATTCAAAAATTCAAATTGATATTTCACACTAGAAACAAATTATTTGAGGGGCTTTTCTTCTAGAGATTATAAGTAAGCGTGATGTACACTAGGGGAAATCCTATTTGTAATGTTAAATTAAAGTTATAAGTATGAGATAAAGAGTTCCTGTAGCTCTGAATTTGTTACTTTAGATTTTGTTTCATTTCAGAATTTCATTAGACGATTTGTTGACAAGTCTCAGTTTCTGAATTTAATGCGGAAAACGAAGTTCGTACTCTTTCATCCTGGTTTTTCAATTACTTTAGCAGATATTCAAATGCAAAAAAAAATTTGAACACCACTGTTCGGACGTTATTATTTTTCCCATTCCAATAATTTTTTGATCACACTTTCAGGATCTTCATAAATTCACACAGATTTAAAATTGTCAACTAGTTCAGTAGGGAGATCCCAACGTCCGATGATGAGAGAAAATCATCTCATATGTTAAAGTGTGCTATGAGCTTAGCACTAGCAAAACAAAATACAGAAAAACATTAAAATAAAAGCATTTTTTCATAACTTTGAAAATTTTGTAATGAAGGAGATAATTGACATTAGAATTATTTTATGACTAATTTTTTATATAGCAACATTTCAGAAAATATAAAGTTTATAGACTAATAGGTTAAACATTTTGTGGTCCTCGAAGATAAATGAGGTTTTATTTGTTAACAAAAATCGGAAGTATAAATGGAACCCCATTTTTAACTTGAATTTGAAAATATAAGTCATACAGATAGTTGTAGCGAAGGTTCCGATTTCGAAAATTTATCTGCTTTAAGAGTTTCGTTTAATAATTTCTAAAATGTTGATAGCTTGTGAATTATTTGGGAAAAAGCAGAATCCATCTTTTCTTTAAGTATCTCAAATATTTGTGAGTCGGTAAAACATCAAAATCTTATAGAGATGAGGAAACTAGGAAATAGCGTGGAGAGTTCAACGTCGGATAAAGCGAGAAAATCGTTATGAATGGCTGATGTACAAACATACCCAAATGTTCATAAGTATGCTTGGTAATAGTTAATTCATCTGCCCTTCCAAATTTCAATTAGATTTACTCTAGTTATTACGGAGCTCTTGATTTCCCAACAGAATCCCCAAAACTGAACTATCATTAGGAATAGCAAAGTCAATTGCACACCAAAAATGATTTGATGTCCTTTGACGTTCTATGGGTTTATTCCAAAAGAAATGTTAAATCCAGCAGATTGGAGATAATTCTTCATCACTGATATTCTTCTGCGGACGTGGCAAACTAAGTCTTTAGGGGTTAAATAAAGACAGGGGCAGATGGGGCTCTGGAGCTGTAGTAAAAGCAAACCTATCTAGAGGATCAAACCTCGACAACAAACTCTGACCCTCCAGGTAGGGGGTTCAGTCAACAGGATAGCAACCTGCTATTCATAAAATGGTTCATTATTCAAAAATTTCGACAAATCGCCTCGGGATCACGATGGATCAAAATTACGTCAAACGCTAAGGAAACGGACTTTGAGAATGGGTACATGGAATATACAGGGGATCAGAAACAAAGAAAAAGAAGTGTTCGAGGAATTGAAATCAAGGAAAATGAACATATGAGCGTTAACGGAAAAGAAAATGAAAGGAAAAGGCAATGAAGAGATTGAAGACTACATTCATTTCTATAGTGGAATTAGAAAGGATTTGAGAGCAAAGGGAGGGGTTTCTATAGCTATACACAAAAATTTAAGAAACCCTTCAAAAGGTGGGAAGAGATCGATGAGCAAATCGTAATGCTGGAAATCAACAAAAATGGTCAAAATATAGTCATAGTGGGAGTGTATGCTCGAAGTAATGACGCTGATGCTGAAACAGAAGATTCTTTCAACATTGAACTAGACAATGTTTTATCCAAAGTCAGAAGAGATAAGGAGGTATTCTTGATGGGAAATTTGAATGGAACAGTCGGAGTCGAAGAAAACGATTCAGTTGTAGGAAAATTTTTCGAAACAATAACAAATGATAATGGAATGCGTTTGAGATACATGTGTCAAAGTTTATCCCTAAAAGTAACGAATGGTTTTTTCCAACACCAGGATAGACCTAAATTCACCTGGAGACAGCCAATAAGAGGACTACAGTATATAATCCACTACATTATAGAACGTCAAAATTCAAAATTGAAAACAACGGACGTGAGGGTATACAGTGGTTCAGAGTGCGGGTCAGATCATTATCTGCTGATGGCGAAGGTAATTGTAAATAAAAAAAAACTCAAAAGACCTTGAGAAGACAGTGACATCAGAAAGTCTGACACTATTGCATTCAATTTTGACAGCCGGAGAGATGAATCATTTCAATTTCTGTACGAATGCTGAAGTGCAAACAAACTTCAGTATATTCGAACAGTTGTTGGAGCCAATGAAATTTATGGAAATCTGAAGCGATGTAAACAAGAGGCGGCCATGGAAGCCATAGGACAAAGGGAAAGAACTGGACAGAAAAAACTAGAATAATGGTCAGACAGTCTAGATGAAATGGTAAAAATAATAAAAAGGCATATCATCAACGGCTTAGAACACAGGGTGAAGAAGACGGACTACAATATGCATACTGGAATAGAAACGTCAAAAGAGAAGTTATGAAAAGTAAAACCGAAAGATGGGAGAAGAAATGCGAGAAACTAGAACGAAAAATGGGAGGTACGAGAGTATCAGAGGCCTAGAAAATTATAAAAAATTTAAGGAAGGGAGGGAAACAGTCAAATCACATTTCATTGATAACCTTAGACGAATGGAAAAGCATCTACGCAAAACTGTTCAAAGAAGACAGGAAAGAAAATGAAAGAATTAATATCGATTTGAATGAATCTAGTGAAAGATATGTGGAGGATGTAACAGTAGCAGAAAAATCTTCAAAAATAGGAGGGATTTTAGCTGAAATGAAGAACAGAAGTGCGGCGAGGCCTTGAAACATTCCGGTCGAACTAGTTAAGGATGGACCTGACATCCTACTGGAAATCCTTGCAATTATTTTCAACAAATGTATGATACAGGGAGATGATATTCCACAAGAATGGAATTTGGCTTATATTTCTCCGATATTTAAGACGGGAGATAAAAAAGTTTGTGAAAAATATCAAGGAATAAGTTTAACAAGTTCAGTTGGGAGGTTATACGGCAAAATTCTAAAGGGAAGAATAGAAGAAGATACTCAAGATATTGAAAACTAAGCAAAATTTCGTGCGGGTAGATCCTGTTTGGACAATATCATTGTTCTACAATAAATCATAGTAAAACGCAAGGCGAGAGACTTGCTTACCTCTTTCCTTTTTGTCGACCTAGGAAAAGCATACAGCACGGTACCCTGGAATAAACTTTTTAAGACATTGACGATGATCGGTATCGATATGGTGTATTTTCACTCGGTCTGGAATGTTTACTATAATTCGGAAAGCGTCATCAAAATAGGAAATATGATCTCCTCAACGTTCTCTATTACGAAGGGTCTTAGGCAGGGTTGTTGTTTATCCCCAACACTATTTAAGATCTATATGTTCAAGAAGCCTTACATTCATGGAGAAGGTAGTCTCTGAAATGGGAATAAAAATCGGTAACTCTTGCCTGACAATTCTTTTTCAACCAGATGATCCGATGATTGTGAGAACTGATGAAACTGACATGGACTTCATGTATAGAAAACTAAAGGATGAATATAAAAATTGGGGACTAACAATGAATCTGGGGAAGACAGAGTTTTTGGTTATCAGTGGAACAACGAATGATCCTGAATTGCAAATTAACAAAGAAATTAAAGAATGTGAACAATATAAATATTTGAGAAGTATCATAGCGCAAGAAGGAACATCCAATGAAGACATTCTTGATAGAGCGCAGCAAGGCAGAGCAAGCGTTCGCATCCTGAACTCCCTATTATGGTCGCCTCAGATTAGACTGACAACTAACAAGTTGAACTTTATAAAGCGATTTTAGAACCGATTCGGACATATGGTTCAGAATTTTGGCAACTTGAAAAGGAATAAACAAGAGACTCATCAACACTGTAGAAATGGATTTATGAGAAGAGCATGTCAGATCTCCAGGTTGCAGCACATAAGAAATGAAGAAATAAGGCGCAAGACACACCAAGTCTACAGCAGCACTGATAGAGTTGAAGCCAGACAGTTAATATGGTACGGATACGTCAAGAGTATGGGAAATGAGAGATGGCCTAAAAGAGCTTTGGAATATATACCACATAGTAGAAGGAAACGAGGAAGACTAGCAAGCAACATGGTTACAAGGAAAACAGAAACTATGGAAGACCGAGCACTCGGTGAAAATGCTTGGTTGGACCGGGAAAAAAGGCGATCGAAATACGGAAAGCGGCAAAGGCTGTAGGACCTCCCCCTATTTATATCCCCTATATATATATATATATATATATATATATATATATCATATTAAAATACAATCTGGAAATCGTTTCCGATAGAGTCGAAATACTTATGCCCTATTTCTGTAAGATTGAAAATGGGCTTGTCCGTGTCTGTATTCACTTGATTTCCATCTTCCGTACTCAATAACTTTCTGAGAAAACGACTCGAAACGAAAAAATAACAAGAATAAGCGGGTAGGTTAGGTTAGGTTTCATAATTTCTCGATGATAAGTGCAAATGTCATTCATTCTTATTCTATGAAATTTGCTCTTTGATTTTCAATGCAGTGCATTCACGAATGATTCCTTGGAATCTTCTGTTACGTTTTGAGTCTTGATTAATCCAAAATATAAAATAATGTGTGTACTGAATGTCTTCTCTACGAATTACATTGATGAATTGGAAATGCGAAGGCACTCCATTATATCCAATTTTAAATCAGTAATTGAAGAAAAAATGAGAAATATGGAGTTACTATTTAAAAAGTCCAAGTGAAGGTCAAGTTTCGGTATTTCCGGAAGTGATGCTGTTAGTATTTTATTCAAGATACCAGTTTCCATTTTATTGAAATCGATCAACAATTGTTTTTGTTGATATATTCATTATATTTCAAAAAAATATGTGATATATAAAACATCCTAGCTGCTAGAAATTTGAAAATGATAAAGAATTAGAGACCATCACATGTTAATTCGGCTGTTTTCATTGCCGAAGATTTTCGAACCTAAACTATACATTGCAAAATGAGAATATTTGTGACATCGCAACTTCTATTCTTGGAGTCATATCCGAAGGTGTGGATTGCTTTGACACAAATTAAAATGAGCTCATCCATATCAAACAGACCGTACGTGCGGATTTCAAAATTCGGTCGAAATCAAAGGCGCCATGGCATAATTATTGTTTCCTACGAAATGACCGACCAGCGTGACGGATCTACCAATTGGAAGACTTCATCGATGTCGGTTGACTTTAAATGAATCTACTTGCAAACGAAGAACAATGAAAATGAAGAAACCGACGGGTCCTTCAATCATCTGATATTTCGTGAGTGTGTCTATTGTTGCTAGTAGTACATGATAATGAAAAAAACTTTCGACACGCGAGGGCTAGGAATAATTTTAATAATTTCAAATGGTTCGGGATATTTCAATTAACGTAACAATGGCGAATACAATTATTTAGAACAGAAATGATACCAATACAAATTTGATTTGATTATTATTTCATGAAATCAATTCATGATTATTTTTACAATTTATTACAAGAATTATAATGAAGTTTTGAATATGTTCCTCTTAATATCAAAAATAGATCTATATTGAAGTTTTGCGAAAAAGAATTAAATGATTGGGTGTTCCAGCTACTTTAAACGAGGACTGTTTTATTTGGAAGTCAAATTTAACATTAAAATGTTCATGTGAACTACAAGCTTATTTGAGATGACCGAACCAGAATATAGGGTGGATACTTCAGCATGTCTATAACATAAAAAAATATTGAAATATTGGGAAAAATTGTTTTGGTGAATCGTCGAGTTACTACCAGATAAGTGAGCATATCGATTGGCAATATTTTAGGGGCTTTTTTATATGTTTTCATCATGATAATGCACTTTCTCGATGGTCGTTGTAAAGTCACGAACTTTGGGTGAAAAGTAATATTTATCATACACTAACCACCAAATTCATCTTTGTGACTTCATTCTGTTTCCAAAAATTAAAAAAAATATATTAAAGAGTGGAGGTTTACAAAGATTCAAGAGGTGAAGGCTATGACAATAACTCTTAGAAATGCTCAGAAAATTATAGAAAGATCTGGTGCAATCTGAGACAAACGTCCATCAATAAAGGTTTTGAAATTATAGACAAAATTTTTGAAATATATGCTTTTTACAAGGTGGCGAAGAGAAGAAAACTAATGCAATATAGAAATAAAACCAGAATAGTTGAAGGAAAAAGCCTTAGTGAAATCACAAGATTCAAGATTGAAACAAGCTCTAGCACAATTTTAGTTCTTTTCACAGAAAAAGTATAAAACAGGAATTGATGATAAAAGAGTCTCAAATAAAAGTGACATTTGGGACTGTCAGTAAAAATAAAACTGTAGAATGGCAAGTTTTAGATTCGACTATCGAATACCAAAATATCATAACTTTAAAACTGTAAACCTTCAAAAAGAGTGTAATAGTTGATTACGAGTAACAATTTCATTATTATTATTATTACTTTATTGTGATTCTCATTTCTGTTTATTTTCAATAAGTTCCTCATGCAAGATTCTATTCAAAAGATTCTTGGTTTTGATTTCAGTAGAAAAAATTGACCTAACTTGAATCATTCTAGAATCAACATCAAGAATCGGTGCGGATTCTTACCGATGCGTTAACCATCTACCGTAGCATAGTATTCTGAAAACAGCTCATTCTCTGTCAATCTCTAAAATTGAAGATATTTTCTGAATTTAAAGAACTCCTCTTTCATGATGGCTTGACTTATATGATCTTAACGAGAATTTCAGATGCACTCTCTATATTATTTAATGAGATAGATCATTTGCTGTGTCTACCTTTGAAAAAGGCGACAAATTCAGTTCATTACTGACCAATTAGCCTCCTTCCAATGTTTTCAGAAGTAATGGAAGAAATCATAGCTGACAAAATATCGGTATTTCTACTGAAAATCACGGTTTTGTGAAAGAAAAATCAACTACTAACAATCTATCTTCTAATCTGAATGACTAGAGACCACCCCTCGACCAAAAAACTTGCTAAATTTTTCAAGGGAGGTTCAAATAGATTTATCCAAGGGACCGATCCTTCTCAAAATTTTCATAAGCGATCTATCCTTCTTACGAATCTTTTTAAGCAGATGATGGAGATTTACGTTCATCTAATTAACTAATCAATGGTACTAGATCCTGATATTTATGCTACATCATATTGGTGTAATAACCTGCAACTCCCTCTGAATGTTGCAATTGCAGGTACTAAACATCCATTCGCCAACACAAATTGACGGGCCTTTGCCCAGTGTTGTCTTATTTCTCCTGGATTCAGACGTAACTCTCACTTCGAAATTAACATGGTTCGAACAATTTGTCTGCAAACGCGTTATTTTCTTGTTATACTTTTTCTGCAAATCTTGTCTTTTTCCAATTCCATAACTCTCTTTAAGTCTTGCGTTCATCCAATCCTGAATTCATAGATGCAGTTCTAAATGCGCCTGATGCTGGTTTCTTATCGCGATAGGTCCTTGACTGTAAATTTTCTGAATACATTCATCATCTGAACTATATAACTTTATGATGACATAAAAAATCTATAACTTCGATGTAAACAAGGAAATAGTAAGAATTCATCCTACGAAATCGACATTCATAATTTTCAATTTAGTTATGTTAAGAAAAGTTGTGCATCTTACAGTCACATATTTATATATTTGTTCAATGCAATAAACTCTAAATATTGTTAAGAAAATTTTATGAAGCAGTTCTTCTATTATTTCCTTCGGCAAATTTAAGGTGAAAACCCTTCTTCCGCTTGTAATCGCAGTTCTTTTAAGAATATTTGGCGGTTTTTGAGTCTTTATCAGCACATACATACAACAAAATACAACTTTCTTGTTTATTATCCGGTTCCAGCATCCATAAACAGATATTAAATTATTTCTATCAAAGCATACATGCGATCAAACTAGGTTAAATTTCTAGCGATCAATCAGTTATATAACAATCTGTTATCAATTCATTTCATTAATTCAAGTACCACCTGATCCCATTCCTACACATCTTTGTCGTCTCAAAACCTCAATACCGATTCTTGTAAACATGAAAGTGCAACCATAAAGTGCGAATTTTTCTGCACGTGCCATTAGATAATGACGAATGATAACCAGTAACATTATTACCATCATAATACGCGGCCTTGTGAATTATTCAGAAATTCACGACACTTTCCTCTTTCCGCTACGAAAATAAATCGAAAGATCTGTGTTTGCCTGGTGTAGGTCATAAGTGTACACATACGTACCTTGATCAAAAAGTTCAAAGACATTTTTATATAATTAAAAATACGTGTTTATTAGTCTGACTTGAAAATATACCTTTCGAACCATTTATCCTCTCAACTTTTAGTATTTTCAAGGCGTTTCAAGTTGATCTAACACAAAGAAGTCAATAGTAGGTAATTCAGGTTAATTTTGTGGCTATTGGTTAGTATTTGATATTGAGTATCTAGTTAGTGGTTATTGTTTTATGTAAGGTATTGTGAATAGAGGAAAATTAACCCTCCTCCTTTGTATGTTAGCAAGCTCCTTTCATTTCCGAGAAATTTGAAGAGTTTTCGGAATCAGTCTGCTGCAAATATCTCGTTTGTTTTTGAAGTTGTAAAGGGAACCAAAAATGGTTTTCACATTTTACGAAGAATCTAACGGAATTTCTCTTTCGTCCAATGATTTTTGAGATATAATTCAAACTTGCGTTTTTTAATATAAACGATAGGAAACTTTGTTCTAGTTGAAAGGAAGTTTTTGCTCTGCAACAATATATAGCACGTGCACTCATTTTTTATATCACGTCGTGTTTTCATGAAGAACCAAAAATTGTATAACTATTTCATCGGTACCGATGTGAATTATTTTCAGTCTGTAGATTTCTGTAGGGACCAATGACAAAGGTCAAGTCGACGTTTGGAAATTTGGATATTCAGATTTTATTGTATAAGACTCTCAGGTATCCCAGCTTCCATTCCAATCTGCCTGCTCGAAATCCATTGTTGGCAGTTGTACTACCTATTACATCAATTGTAGCATCCACTCCATCAACTACTTCAGATTTTTGTTTTCTTGGAAGTTATCATGATTCATGAGATTTTCTCTCAATTTGTCGAATATATTCATGAAAACGATTCAAATAAGCAGCATCATAATTATTTTTTATTTTTGTTCTATCATATCACTTTCAAAGTTTTCGTATTACATGGTCGATAATGAATATACAATAAATGTAATCTGATGAAAACACTAATTAATTTATTTGAATTGCCATAGCAATATTTAATTTTCACACTATCATAGTGAGAGCAGAAAACTTGATTGAGTTATTTCAATCATTCCGTGTAGATTCTGTGAATGGAATTAATAAATAAAATTACAGAAAAATTATATAATTTTCGGATTTTCATGAGTACACATTCAGCAAGGAAATATAGAGAGCATGTGATATATTTTTGAGAAGGAAAAAAACTCTATTCAACGATTTCAAAATTAGCTTTGATTCATTTTTCAAAAGTACAAGTTTGCAATATAACTCAAAAACCATAGAACATAAAAGCTCAAGGACCACTGCTGAAGATAATCAAACCCTTCATCTGCAGCTTTGTCATATATGCTGATTACATCGTTTTCAGTTTCATATGCTCCTCATATGCGGGAGTGAATTATCCATAATACTTATTATCTCCTAAGTTGGAAGGGAGTTAAATTTGCGTAAATCTGATGAAATTTTCATACCTTCGAACTCATTTGCTATTGGATATTGAAAAATTGACTTAGTAATGATAGATTCGAGGTCGAGTAAAGTAAAGTACGTTTTTCACAATAGTCTACAGAAACGTAGATGAATTTTAATGAGTGAAGTTTATTCATCTAAATTCATTGATGTTCCTCTGAGATCTGTCAATGAAAATATTTAAAATGTGGTAATCCAGACCATTTCACATTTTTCTTCTTCATGTAGAAAAAAACAATTCATCTCCGGATTTTGAAATATAAAAACCATTCTGAGAGTTTTCAAATTAATAATGGTACGTAAAACTACTGGGTTTGAAGGTATGTTCCTCGAACTCTTCAAACATTGGAAAAAAAGCTTTACGTTCATTTATTTAAAATGTGGTAATCCAGACCATTTCACATTTTTCTTCCTCATGAAGAAAGAAACAATTCATCTCCGGATGTTGAAATATAAAAACCATTCTGAGAGTTTTCAAATTAATAATGGTACGTAAAACTACTGGGTTTGAAGGTATGTTCCTCGAACTCTTCAAACATTGGAAAAAAAGCTTTACGTTGTCTATTGTGATTGTATAATGATTTGGTCACTTCAGGTAATATTTCTGTAGATTTTGAAAAAGCCATGTTTAACGTAATTCTAAAACCAGGTAAAAATTCAGGATATTCCACTATATATCGTCCTTATAATTTATTTTGTGTTTGTCTCAAAATATTTCTGTATCAAAGATTATTGACAAAGCTTTGTCCCATTCGCAAGGAGGTTTTTGAAAATACTTTAATTGTTCCGATCAAAAGTGAGTCTAAATCTTCGTTTGCTGTGTTGGGATTTCAGGGTAAATTAAACATAGGAGTTGCTTTTTGAAAATGTTTACAGCATACGATGGCGCAGACACCATAAACGGTGTGGAAAGATGGTTTGATTTGAGAATTTTATATTTTCATTGGAGAGGAAAGAAGTCTTCTTTGATTCTTGTGCCTTTATTATTCAATTTATATAACTTGCGCCAAGAAAGTAACGCACAATAACAATAATTCGAATTTCTTTCTTGGTAGGCAACAAAGTAAGCAGGACTTTTGCTCGGATATGTCCGGACATATGCCAAAAAAATTCGAGGTTTTTTGGCGCACATGTTCGTCTCTTGGGGAATGAAATGAAAGAAATGAATTAGAGTTTTGTACGAAACCACCTTATATTGATAACAGCAGCTTGTGATCCATTTTTAGAGTAAAATTAGTTTTTCTTGATAATTTGATTTTCGGTAATACTGTGATCGAATTATGAAATTTTACCCCAACAGATTGTGCTGAAGCAGTAATGTTAGATGACCTAGGATAGACTTATACAAGAATAATCTGGCCATACAAGAAGAATTGGTCATGAAAGGAGATCTAGGTAAGGACATCCTTGACCAACAACGAAAATCCATGACCGTTATTCAAGAATTTTCCCATTGAGACAACGGAACATGTCAAGTGTGTTCTGTGTATACATCAGTCCAGATTTTGTCTTTTTCATTGCTGTCGACGTTCTACAGTTTACAGACGTCGAAATAAGATATATGGTCAGTGCAACTTTCTACCTATTTATGGTTTTGGAGGAGGTGTTGTGAGGAATTTCTCTAAATACCCGAACCGATCTGGTCATCCTGAATAATTGAATTCTGAATGCTCGAGGGGAAGTTACAGACATTTTGCAAGAAAATGTTGTACAATTTGCCGCAAACGCCAAGCTCACATCTATAGAAACTACCTTCAAGTTCAAGATATCACTTCAATGCACGAGGTCGAGATCTCAAACCCATCAAACTTCTGCGGGACATCCTCAATGAAAGATTGAGAAGCCAGCAAAATATGTCATTCCTTGATCTTCGGAACAGACTGATCGAAATTTGGAACTAAAAGTATCAAAATGAGGAAAGATCATTGAATTTGAGTATGAATCCTAGATGTTAGGCAGTTATTTTCGCCTGGGGTAGAAAAATTCAATAATCAACTGGTTTTTGGGCACTTTTTTCAACAGTTTTCAACATTTTCCCTCATTATTTTGATCATAATTTATATGGAGAGGATATGGTGGTCAATTTGTTGTACAGACATTTGTAATACCAGCTTGTTTGAATGGCTATGAGGATAAATATCACAGAAAGGGTGGATCATGGCAAAAACTATTGAGGAAACATGAGGTATTATTTTCTGGAGTTCTATTATGTTACGGAAGATTGCTATCCTATTCCGTGACACCTGTATAGCAGTATTAGCCAAAAGTTAATCTGATTAGTAATTCAAAATTAATGATTGAAATTCATAATCAAAATATTTGATTAAGATTAATTATAGTCAAATTAAAGATGATTTAGATTATGAGTCATGAACATTAATCGTTAATTTGATTGTTTGTTTAACTATCAACTACATATTTATTAATTTACTTTATTAGAAAAGCAACACCAACAGCTTATGCAATGTACAAATGTACTACTTGAAAAGCAGTAATAAATTGATCAAGATTTCGTATAATAAAGCCATCAATTCAATTATTCTGGGGTGGGACTGTTATACTGCTCTTTATCAAAGCTACGTTTCTGCCACTCTCTGCAAACTGATTGAAATTAATCAGATTAATTAATTGGTTAAAGAATTAATTGAATTATACCAACACTGCTGTATAGTATATCGGTATTGATGCATATTGGCAAATGCACCAATTCATTCAGTGGAATCAAATGATATCAAATTAATTAATTGGTTAAAAAATTAATTGATTAATACCGACACTGCTGTATAATATATCGGTATTGATGCATATTGGCGAATGCGCCAGTTCATCCGCTGAAATAAAATGAGATCTAATATTTAAAAGAAAATTGTGCCGCAAAATTAATTAGGTTTCAGACCATGATGTTTAACCTACCGGATTCCCCAATGAATGGGCTATCCAATACAGAAAGATTCATCATATCCCACTTATGGTATTAGCGTGTTTAAATAAACTCTTTAAGTGATATCATGATAGAAATAAATAATAATTTGAATCATAGACCTTCTTTTTTCAATTTAGTAAGTTATATGACTATGTAATGAAGATTTAAATAGTTTAATTTCATACCAATTGTCTGTTTAGAAACACAATGATATCTGAGTAGGCCGAAGGTCTGAGTGTAATTTCGATATTCTGATGGCCTCTATGCAATTTTGCACGGTCGTAGGTTCAATTCCCAAGACTTGAAATTGTACTTGACTTAACAGTGGTTGAGCAATTCACATGTATAAGAGAGAGAAAGTATTTTTCATTCTCCAACCTTATTTTAATTATATTCAACAATATATTTATTATGTGTAGTTGAATTGAAATGTGTTTTATTCCAAATTGGAATAGGTAATTCAATTATTCGATTAATCTCACGACAACTTCTTCAATTTGACTTAAGGAGGTAATTTTGGAGAATTTGAATTTAGGGACATTTTATGTGGAGCCGACTATGAAATTCAAGTAAAGTTCCAAAACTTGTTCATAACTGGAATATTCGCACTTTTATGGGATACAGGTTACTATATCAATCAGCTCTTCTACTCTTTTGGCACTGATCGTGTGGCGTAGCCACAATGGTATACATCTTGTGGGACAATAAGATATTGGTGTGAAGTCGACAGGTTATATTACATTTTAACGATGAATAGTACTAGGTATAGAAGAATTGTAGTATGAATTGTTCAACAGTGTTATGAACTATGGTATAATTAATGAGTGTAAGAGTCAATAATATTCGTTATATAACGGTCCAAAAAGTTACAGTTTGTTTGAATTTCTGCTGCATAAAATAATCATTTTGATATTCAAACTCAAAATGACGTAAAATCCATTTCGAACGGCTATTTTTTGTGAAAATTATGATGATAGGACTCGTTCGTATTACGGATTATCGACTGTTTGTTTATTCAAAAGACGCCTTCTCTTGTAAATCATTTTTTATTCGAAAACGGCTGCGATTCCAAGAAAATTTCAAAGAAATAAAAAAGTTTTGATATTGAAAGAGGTTTTCAATGAAGCTAATACACTATGCACTAGACTATAATATTGTTGCGGTCAAAAGTAGTATGACCCTGAAAAAAAACACCCTGTATATTCTCGTAACTACTGGACTCTTATAATGAATTGATGATGCAGAAAAGTACAAGTTACCATCAGAAACGTGATAGAAAATCTGTAATTCAACAAGTTGTATCTCGACAACGGGGACTTTTGGACATATGTTTATGGATATTTATTTTATGTTTTCTGAAGAGGAATCTCCTGTAAATTAACAACGACATACCTGAAACATACTGGATATACTGTACTGCAATCATTGCAGTTGAAAAAACCAACTTCCATATGCTTCCAAACTGACGTAATCGTCATATATCTCAGTGAGATTTTTGGAGAGAAAAATTGAAAATCTTCAATTAAATATATTTTCACTTCAACACCAGAAATAAATTTCATTTTGGAATTAAAATTCAAAAACAGAAAAACATTACATTGTCTATTCAAAACTTCAAATTTGTTATTTTATAATGAATAATAAAATCAAAACACGTTACTATGTTTTAACTAAACACTAATTTATTGATGTGAAGAATGACAAAATTTTACATTGGTTGGACCGGTTTCGGACATACGTCCATTATCAACAACAAGCTAATGAAAACTGAATACTCATGTACAATACAGGAATTACCATCAATAAAATGCTAGTAGAGATCACAGTAAATTGAATAATGGTGATTGGTAGGTAATTAAGTCTACCTGGTCGTTAAGGAGCTTAACCCTTTCTACCCTAGATGCCTTGAAAATTTCCATCGATTCAAAGAAATTGAGGTCATAAGATTTATCACAGGAGTGAAGAATTTTCAGTAGTTAAAGCTGAATCATATTTCTGCTGTAGGAATGACCGAAAATGTTTTTTGCATCTAGCCTTGAAAGAGCGTTATGTTTGACCTATATAAAAGGAATTGCACTCAGAACATGTTAGTTGGTATACTCCTGATTTTTCGAATTTATCGGTTTCATCTTTTGTGTTGAAAAGCAGGCCTGACAATTTGCTAACTGGTTTGAATGCAATATGAACTTTTTTACTATCTGACAAAACTCTAGCAACCTTTTCTGACGTCTTCCCAAAATATGTTAGAGACATACATTTTTCGGGCTTTTCTCTCTTGGATTGAGGATATATCATGTTGAATGTGTTGTTGCATATTTTTCGATTAATTAAACTCTCTTTTGTTTTTATATCGAAGCCGTTGTTCTCTGCTATTCCCATAATGGTGTTAAATTCTGATTTTTGATCCATGTCTGATAAAGGCAAAGAAATCGCTCTGTGAATCATGGATTTGAAGGCTGCTATTTTTTGAGAATACGGGTGAAATGAATCTATGGGTATTACATTATATGATTCACAGAGCGATTTCTTTGCCTTTATCGGACATGGACCGAAAATCAGAATTTAACACCATTATGTTAATAACAGAGAACAACGTCTTCGATATAAAAGAAATAGGCCGTTTAATTAATCGAAAAATACGCAACAACACTTTCAACATGATATATCCCCAATCCAAGAGAGAAAAGCCCGAAAAATGTATGTCTCTAACATATTTTGGGAAGAGATCAGAACAGGTTGCTAGAGTTTTGTCAGATAGTAAAAAAGTTCATATTGCATTCAAGCCAGTTAGCAAATTGTCAGGCCTGCTTTTCAACACAAAAGATAAAACCGATAAATTCGAAAAATCAGGAATATTCCAATTAACATGTTCTGAGGATAATTCCTTTTATATAGGTCAAACAGGACGCTCTTTCAAGGCTAGATACAAAAAACATTTTCCGTCATTCCTACATCAGAAATATGATTCAGCTATAGCTGAACATTGTCTGAATGAATGTCATCATTTTCCAGAACTTCAGTAGCTAAAAATTCTTCATTCCTGTGATAAATCTTATAAACTCAATTTCTTTGAATCGATGGAAATTTTCAAGGCATTTAGGGTAGAAAGGGTTAAGCTCCTTAACGACCAGGTAGACTTAATTACCTACCAATCACCATTATTCATGTTACTGTGATCTCTACTAGCATTTTATTGATGGTGATTCCTGTATTGTACATGAGTATTCAATTTTCATTAGCTTGTTGTTGATAATGGACGTATGTCCAAAACCGGTCCAACCAATGTAAAATTTTGTCATTCTTTACATCAATAAATTAGTGATAGTTAAAACATAGTAACTTGTTTTTATATTATTATTCATTATGAATATCAACTATCACGTAGTTCAGGCTTCATCGATCAATTATTTATTATTTTATCATTAGTGACAACGTACATCTTCGAAATTCAGATGAACTCTCTAATTTGACGATTACATCTCAAAATTAAAAGGATGCATATTCATATTTACTAGTACTACAAATATATTCGATATGAATCGAGGGCACAATCTCGAATTATTTTCGTCATCCGACGATAACAAATTTCATTTCAATGAATTTTCTGATGATTGAAATGAACATGATGAGAAAATTATGGTTATGTAGATAAAAGAAAGATGACATTTCAACTCACCACGACGACAATATCTTGTTCATTCCTTAATAAAATTGCAGCTTGGTTCTCCTCGTCCTGATAGAGGTCACCAATGTCCTCGTTGCTCTAAAAAAAAAAAAAAAATTGTTATAAACTTCGAACATCTCTACAACTGAAATCATTCACAATGATTTATTGAATCGTTAAGCGAAATGGTATATTCTTGTCCAGGTCAAGTATCCATATATACAATTATGTTATGTAACGAATGACACGGCACGGATTCACTTTCCAAGGCGTTCATGATGTACACTTTTAAATACCCACAAATCGTATTTTTAGGCACAAATGAATACTGATGACCTTTAAAGAAATAATCCTGAAAATTATTTCCCAATATATGATTTTTCTTAAATTTTATAGTATCTAGTGGAGTGAATAACCCGAGGATATATATAATGTTGAATAAGGTTTTTGCCTAATTCATTAAATATATTAAATATTATTGCGAAAAATTGATGACTACGGATATAATGGTGTATCAGAATGAAATACTATACGATAATAGTGAAAAAGCTTTATACTTTTATATTTGCCGTAGTTTACTGTAAACTTGAAATTGCATAACTCACAAACAACACCTACGGCATAACGAGAAATCTCTCTGGCAAAGGAGGTATAATTTTTCGAGAACATAGTTAGCAAAAAATCAACAAAATAGGTTCAGATTAATGAACTGATTTCCTTTCCCTGTTCTCCAAGTTTTCTGACGCTGAAGTTTTCATTTTGATATGGTTCGTTGATATCAAGTCTTAGATTACAAGAAATATTTTTTTAACAATAAAAAAATGATTTTTGTCAACAAAATTGTTTATGAAATTATCATCTTTTCAAATTGAAAGTAGGTGTGTAAATTGGCCAACAATTTAAGTGGCCCCCATAAAAATATCTCAAATAAGAGTCCCATAAATAAGCACTCGCTACATACGAGGCCAGTTTGATAAGTCCAGCGTTTTTATATTTCTAATCGCTCAGCCATTTCTTTAGGTTCAGAAACAGAAAATAGTCGCAAAGGGCTTAATCTGGAAAAGATTGTGAATGGGGTAGCAGTTTGTATCCCAATTCGTGGATTTTGGCATTCGTGACTAGACAAGTTTGCACAAGTGCATTGTCTTGATGCAACAGCACTTTCTTCTTCGCCAAATGCGGCCGTTTTTGCTTCAAATCAACGTCGAATCTGTTCGAAAGCTTTAAATAATATTCGCAGATGCTTGTTTTACCTTTCTCGAGGTAATCGATGTGAATAACATCGCGTGCACCCCAAAAAACTGTATCCATCATTGGTACTGTTTCGATTGTTTCTTGGTATTATGATGGATCCATGATTTGTCCACAGTAACAGAACGGTACATTTATCCGACTCGGTGGCGTATGGGATATGATGCTCGTCTCCTACCCAGAGTTACCGAATTCAGGGAATCACTTGAGTGTCCATCTTTCGGAGGAGATGTAAAGCTGTCGGTCCTGTCTGACAGAGATGTGTTGGACATTAAAGATCCCTTTTCTCGACACGAGAGGGTTCGGCAAAATTATATACTATATAATAATATATATATATATATATATATATATATATATATATATATATATATATATATATATATATAATATATAATATAATATATATATACAAACAAACAAAACGGTACAAAAACTAGTTCAGATTACGGCTGAACATCGTCACTCATTTGAAATGGTCACACGATTGCGCTTATGGTCGAGGGTAAGCAATCGCGGCACTCATCTCGCGGAGAGTTTTTTCATGTGCACCTGCAGCGCTTGAAGCCTTCATGCACATAGCGAATTCACAAAAATCTTCTTCAATTTAGGAACATTTGAAAAATATTGTATTCATTAAATTTTCACGAAGAGACAGTATGTAGCACAAGACACAAGAAAATTATATTGCCAAATGCAATATATTTCGAACTATGTGGACGGAAAAGTTTTGGAATATTTCTTTTTATTTGTTAACAATGATTCGAATTTTGTGTCAGAATCAAAGATAAAACCTTCGAGACCAGATTTCGCCAAAATAAAAAAGTTGACCTTTTCTATATGGTAGTGAGTTAGTTAATTTTTTGCCTCAAGTGACATAAAACATAACTGACATAAGAATAGTTGCATAGGTTAATTAATTCCCATGGTATATGATGCAGTTAGCTTAATCAGAGAAATTGAGTTACATAAGATAACTCTTCTGCCATCACTCACCTTTAGATAATAATAAATTACAATTTGATATATCGACATCTATTGAGCGATTAATAATACAATTAAATTTCAGCACAATCAAATACAGTAGTTTGGCAGTAGATATTAGTGCCGATATACACTCAATTATAGAAGTTGTAATTATTCAACAGTAAAGAACACCAGGGTTTGTCCTGAATAGGAGAACCTTCATTGCCTGAAGAATTTATTAATAGCCGGATATTATTCAATCAATAGTCGATATATCAAGTCAAGAGGTTGCACATCATTTAGACTTAGATGGCCCTGACACCTTCATGTAAATTTCTGAAGAAATTTTAGACGATATCTTAGTTTATTATTACGATTAAGATAGCGTTTAACTAATATTATATTCTTTACAGGGTGATTCAGTAGGAGATATTTTAATTGATGATAGAGGACTTGCGAGGCTTGTCGGAACAATATTTTGTTCTGAATAAAAGTGGTGGATTTCCCATGCTGCATAACTCGAAAACAGCTGATTAGATTTTGATGAAAATTTTAACGTTATATTCATTTCATTATGAGTCTAGTGGAAAAACGACATTTAAAAAATTTATTAAGTTGAGCGAATATTTCTTGGGTAATTTCAAGTCATCAATTTCGTGTTATTCTCTGAGATCATAACACCTAATGATCCTTTCAGTAAATGGCTCTCCAGATTATGTTTCAGCTTCATAGACTTTGTTTCATAACTGAGCCAGCATGAAAAAGTTCAAAAGATTCAAATCCTATGACCGAGGCGGCCAAAGTATTATCGATTTTTGAGTAAACATTCTTGAGAAAAAAAAACATTCACTATCCAATATTTCATTCTGTGAAACAGAAAAATGAGATACAGATGATCGAATCTTCAATTTGCTCTTGAATCTTTGATTCAAATCTGATGATAGTTTTCGAGTTCGAATCGTGAGGTTTTTGTTCCTTTCTCGCTTTGCATTGAATTCATAGCTTTCAGATCATCCTCTGCACCAAACTTTCCAGATTCATTCAAGGTGGCAAAAGCTCGACCGGAATTGTTATTGGGTACAATCGACCCAATATTTTTAAAACGACTGTAACATTTGTTTTCGAAAATTTTTCTTTAAATTAAACAAGATCCAAGAAGAAATAATATATGGAAGATGTCAACTCAGATTTGATTCTAGAACATCTATAGATCATAATCGGCATCACTCAGAAGTTTTTTATAATCAAAACTCCCTCTATATATTAAAATACTTTCAAAACCATAAAACTAGAAAAGCAACTCATTCTTTCTAAGTAATATTCG
Source organism: Cryptolaemus montrouzieri (assembly GCA_013387265.2). NCBI lineage: Eukaryota > Metazoa > Arthropoda > Insecta > Coleoptera > Coccinellidae > Cryptolaemus > Cryptolaemus montrouzieri. The sequence continues at coordinate 111,555,791 of JABFTP020000185.1, forward strand.
GTAAAGATAATACGTTAGGATTCGAAATGGAATCGTGACTTTCGAATATTTTCCTACCAACTGCTGCCAAATCGGATCTTACACTTCTGAATATACCTGATTAATGCTAGAGTAGCATTGTACGAAACGACACTTTAGCTTAAATTTGACCATTAATTCTACTTCGGAACAGAAGTGTCCCTCAGAAGTGTACGAAAAGCGGTAAACGAAACGGGTATAAATCTCGAATTATTGAGTTTTGCCCTTTTTCATATTCTTACCAAACATTTTAATACATTGAGTGAACTGTTGCTTTTATTTCCAGAAATTTTATCGAGAATCAACATCGGTTTGTACTTGAAAACTAGACCCAAGACCCCCTCCGTAAATCAGTGTGGCACTAAAGAAAGGTTTGAACAATTTGGTTCAGTTTCCCCGTTCGGTAGGAGCTTTGGATTCGGCAATTATGATCAATTATCTTTCGTAAAATAAAACAATATTATTTATTACCACCTAGATAGAAAGATTCATTAAAACCACTTCCACACATGCAAACAGATATTTCTGCCTTCTTTCTGATTCGAACCAAGTACTAAGTAATATCCAACACACTTAGTGTTTAAATATGGTTTTTCAGTCAAAGTATAACTATTTTCAAAAATCATTCCAAATTAGAAGTTACTCAATTTTATACTACTCGAAATGTTTTCGCTCGTAAAGTCCTGATCGTTAAATCGTCATTAAATTCAATGTCCTCCTACTTTCTTTCAATTTTGCAATGATATTGATTTTATTCACTTCATTTGAATTTTATGTTCACGACATGTAATTTTAGTTTACGCTCCGGGATGCGTTCATCATTGTATGCAATTTTATAACCGAAAATGTTGTAATAATTCGCAATTCTATAATTTAATAATTCGATAACTACATATAGAAGGTTGCTTAATAATTAGACAGCAACGAAAATAATTCTGAAAATAGGCAGCAACGCTTGAAGAAATAATGCGCGAACTTAAAATAAAGAATAAATACCCCACGTTTCAATTGATAGCGTTGCTGGCATTATGTCAAATAAAAACACAGCTCTACAAAAAAAATTTTTTTTATTGTTGCCCTGGATATCATCGCAAATTTTTATGTTTTCAAGTGCCCAGATTACGAATATATTCATGAAAGTTGTCAATGTGCTCGTATTTTCATGATTTTTGCATTTCTTATATCTTGAACAATTATAAGCTTGTTAGAAATAAAATTTAATTTTCCAGTCATGATTAGGCTTCTGCGCAACTTTTTCGCGCATACAAACATCACCTGATCCCCACTCTCAGACCCCTTGCTCCACAGAACAGCTGAGATCTCAGTTATTCGACAATATTGAAGTACATATACACGTAAATCTGGATAAAGTGTCATGGATTAATATTTTGTTTCAATTACTGAATGTCCATTCTTATATATTTGTCTTCTAGTCTAAAATATGAGTTCGTCACGAAGAAAGTGTAAATATTGTAGTGATTTATTTTGTTATATTTGCGGTGTTTATATACCAAAAAAAACAAAGAAGAAATATCACAGACTTTGTCAAGGAGACTTATGTTGAATATTTTGGTTTCAAAATGGACAAATTAGGTAAACCATGGGTTCCTAATAAAGTTTGTAAGTCCTGTGTTGAGTCTTTACGGTTGTGGAAAAGAGGTGAACGTTCTGGATTAGACTTTGGCATTCCTATGATCTGGATGGTGCCTACGAATTATTTAGATGATTGTTACTTTTGCGTAGTAGATGTTAAAGGTTTTAATCGAAATCAAACGTGGAGATACCCAGACTTACAGTCTACGAAATGTCCGGTTCTACACAGTGAAAATCTCCCTCGGCCCATATACATTTCAAAAGTAATTCGCATGCCCTCAGAAACAATGATGTTACCAAATTCACAGAAATCGGGACCATCTACTAGTGATGTAAGAAGTGAATGGAAAGGTGAAACATCTACGCCAAAGTTATTTTCTCAAAATGTACTCAGTGATTTAATACGTGATCTCAATTTATCAAAACAAGGATCAGAACTGTTAGCCTCAAGATTGAAAGAAAAAAATTTATTGGCACCAACAGTAACAATTACAACATACAGAACGTGAGAAAAAGAGTTATTACAATTTTTTAGTGAAAATGAAGAATTAGTGTATTGTAATGATATCACGAAGCTGCTTATAGACATGGGTTTGAAAGAGTACAAATCTACTGAATGGCGCCTTTTTATTGATAGTTGCAAAACAAGTTTAAAATGCGTCTTATTGCACAATGGAAATCATGCATCATGCATCAATTCCAATTGCCCATTCAACGAAACTCAAAAAAGAATATGAAAATGTAAAATTAGTTTTAGAGAAAATTAAATACTCTGAGCATCAATGGCCGATCTGTGTGGATTTGAAAATGGTTAATTTTTTACTTGGCCAACAAAGTGGATATACAAAATACCCTTGCTTTATTTGTATGTGGGATAGTAGAGCAAAGCAACTTCATTGGGAACAAGATGTTTGGCCTGTAAGAAATTCTTTAACTGTCGGTAAAGCCAACGTAATAAGGGAGCCGCTGGTGAGCAGAGACAAAATCATACTTCCACCATTACATATTAAGTTAGGTATGATTAAGCAATTTGTAAAAGCGTTGAACAACGACGGAAATTGTTTTAATTACATTTGCAGAAAATTTCCGAAGCTTAGCATGGAAAAATTGAAAGGTGGAATATTTGATGGTCCTCAAATACGGCAATTGATGAAAGATTTTATCAAAGTTATGACTGTTCCGGAAAGTAAAGCTTGGAAAAGTTTTGTGTTGGTTGTCAAAAATTTCCTAGGTAACCATAAAGCAGCAAATTATGAAGAAATTGTGCAAAATATGCTGAAAAACTTTCAGACTTTAGGAGCAGATATGAGTATTAAGTTACACTATCTCCGCAATCATCTAGATAAATTTCCGAATAATTTGGGAAGTTATAGTGAGGAACAGGGAGAGCGGTTTCATCAAGATCTAAAAGGGATGGAAGAAAGGTATCAAGGTCGATGGGATTGTCACATGATGGCAGATTACTGCTGGTCTTTGAAAAGAGATTGTCCCCTGAAAAATTATAGAAGACAAGCTCATAAAAGGCGTTTTATGGAAATATGAAATATATTTTCGACATTTTCCTCTTTATTTACTTCGATGTATCCGAATTTCTCAAAACATAACTGACATTATAAATATATCTGTTATTTTGTTCATTGTTTTACGATTTTTGTTATGTAAAATGAAAATAAAGATTTAAAAAGAAATCAGAGCAAATCCTACAAAATCATTGATAGTTTCACGAATTGTGTGCATAAATAGACCCAAAATCATTTTCATATCTAGGGCAACAAAACCATTGTAGACCAGTGAAATCATCATATTTATCGACAGGGTAAACTTCAGTCAATGCGATTCTTTTTTTCATTTAAAATATTATTTATTATTTTGAGGTTGTTACCATTATTTGTAGCTCTTCAATTCTTTGTTGAAATTTTCTGGTTATAACGGGATGTTGATCAATCTACGACGAGTTATGTATTATAATATCTGTATGTGACGGCTTATGGTAAATTGCGAAAACATGTTCTCCATTTTCATTCGAAATTGTAACCTTTGAAAAATTCATTAAATTATTGCTTTCTATTTCGGTTGTGAATTCAATTTTGGATATAATGAATGTATATGATTTTCGAAAATTTTCAACTGTCTATCTGTTCCTGTGGAGCAAATAATGATATCGTCTACATAGCGATACCAGTATAAACAGTATTTACTGAGTGGATGATTATGAATTAATTTCTCTGAATTATTCATGAATATTTCTGCTAACAAAAGACTTAACGGATTGCCCATATTCAAGCCGTCTTCCTAGTATAATATTTATTATTGAAATGGAAATAATTTTGATCTTAACAAATTTGTAATGATGAAAAATATCTGATTTAATGATCACATAATATTTTCAAATTATTCTTCAATCAAGTTGTACGTATCTTTCCGATGAATGTTGGGAAATAGATTTCTAACGTCGAAAGAAAAGAGTTTGGAATTAGGTGGTATAATGGGTCTTTGATATTGGCAATTAGTTCGTATGAATTTTTGACCGAAATGTTATCCAAAATTGCTGAGATTTGCAAAATATTCAACAACTAATACATTGAACTATCACAGATATCGTAATAACTTTAAACAAAAATTCAAAGTAACGATTTAGTTTTAACCGAAGTAGATAGTAGATAAATCAAATCAAATCATATATATATATATATATATATATATATAGATAACATATTTTTCAACATCCCAGGGGCGATATGCCTTCCACTGGTCAGATACCTTGGACGTTAATCCGGTTGTACAAAATGATTTCATGTTTTCTCTGAAATTGTGCCTCCAACAGAATTATTACAAATTCAATAACAAATTTTATGAAGAATCTAACGGTCTACCGATGGGATCTCCCTTTACTAGTTGACATTGAATTACAAATCAAAATTAATATATTTTGGATAACGATATGTGGACGATATACTAGCATCTTTTATAGGAACCTCTAGATAACTAGATCAATTTTCAACTTACATCAATAGCATTCACCTCAAAATTGAATTCAAAATAGAGAGAAAGCCGATAATTAGATTAACTTTTTCGATCCAACAATCATTCATAAAAACAACACACTAAGGTTTGATGTATATCAAAAACTCATTTTTACTGATATTTGCATCCTTTATGATTAAACATTCCCAACATTTCATAAATACGCTGAATTCAATTATTCAGAGGGCTATCTTTCTCCCATTATGCGAAGAAAATATGTCCAGGAAAGTGTCAACTATTAAGGAAATAGCTAACAACAATGGTTATCCTCAAATAAACATAACCGAATGATCAGAAAGAAACAAACACAAATAGCAAATCATAATATTTATCCACGCATAGAATCAACTAATACAGATGAATATATTTCATTAACATATTTTGACTTCATCAGCAAAAGATTGTAAATGTCATTTCAAAACAGCATAAAAATTAGTTTTCAAAACCCACATGAAATTTCCCCAAGAATTTTTCAATAGAAAAATAAAATTGATAGATTTGAAAATACTGGAGTTCACAAGTTATGCTATATTGATTGTGAGGGCGTCTATATAGATCAGACTGTTCGTTCAATTCAAAACTAGATACAAAGAGCATCAATCAGATTACAATAACCAATGAACCGGCGAATCTACTTTCACTTCACATTGTATCGAAAATAGCCATCACTTTCCACCCATAGATCAATTTCAAATTATTCGCAGAAAAGAAAAGTTAGTTTTCTTAAAATCCATCGAAATTTTCAAACCCCAATGAACTACCTCTAAAGATAATCTTCTGAACGACCAGAATCACCCAGCTTACTCGTCCATATTGTACTGGGTGCACTAGTGGCGCTGAGCTCGTACACTCTTGAAGAATTCATTTTTGTTCGAATAATATTTTATTTAGAAAGTAAAAATCTACTTCAGCAATTTATTTCGAAGTGAACAAGGTGTCCCAGTTTTCTATAAAAAAATCTTGGGTGATTCTTTTAGATTGGAAGACCACTTTTCCATTGAAGATTCAAGGGGGTCCTGAACTCTGCTCTAATGTCTTTGAGTAATACGTTTTTTGGTGAGTAGTTTCGTCACAATATTTTTTTCCGTAAAAATTCATGAAAATAGGCTCTCACATCATCGCTCCTTCGTCTAGAGAGGATGAATACTTTTTCCTTTCGTTTTCTTATTGCCCAAGGATAGTTTCATTGATAAATTGAAATAGATTATCCTCATTTTATACAGGAGTGACTCAAAAAATTATTGAATATTGTAATTTTGAAAATATCATATCTTGATTTTTTCAAATGGAACGAATATCCTGTATATTATTATTCATGTCAACGCATAAAATATTGTGCCATATTTTTGCAGAAGTAACCTCATCTTTATCTTCGACCATTTTCGAAATAAAAAAAATAAACTAAAATAATAAAATCGGAGGTTGCGAAAGAAGAGTTTATTAGTACATATCATTATACTTGATCAGAGAAATGGAGATATTTTGAGGTAGTCGTGTATAAATACGTAATAGATAGGTTTTTGGTAAGATGATATACAAGGTGTTGAACTATTTCAATAAGTGTTTGAAATATTGCCCTTTTCTTTGTAGACACAAGTCAATCCTTCTGAGGAAAGACCGTTGAACTCACGACAAAATTTACGAATTGACTGACTGGAAGGTGTCGACTATTCTCTGTCTTATATCCAACTGTGTTGTAGAAGGAATCTGGTGAACGATGCCCTTAATATAACACAAGATAAAATCTAGACTTGTAAGGTCCGGATACCTAGCTGGCCACCAAGTCCTATCCATTTGTATGTAAATACATGATTCAAATGTTCCCTAACCTGATGTGAGTAATGTGCCGGTGCTCCATCCTGTTGAAACCACAAATCTTGTATGCTTTGGTACATCGGCAAGTAACATAGGTAGATGATTTTACAGAAAATCTGAATACATTTCACTATTGAGGTGAGAATGTTTAAAAACGGAACACTGATAAGTTCACCATGTAAAATGCAGAATATGATATGTCCGGACACCTAACAGAAGGCACAAATAAAAAAAAATGTCAACACATACCCCGATTTACGTTTTAAGCATCTTGATTTTATCATTAGTTAAAAGAATTATCTTCTTTAGGTTTCATTTTTTACTACTTGAATCATAACAGAAAAAAAAACTTCTGCGCGAATAATGATGCATGTTGATGAGTTTGATACGGTTTGAAGAATTCTCATCCAAAAATTTCTACAGATAATCGAATATTTCGAAAATGGTCTTCCAATCAGAAGAACTACCCACAATTTTTTTATAGAAAATTGGGACACCCCGTTTACTGCAAAATGAATTGTTGAAGTAGATTCTTACTTTCTAGATACAATATCGGTCGAACAGAAATGAAATTTTCAAGAGTGTACGAGCTACAGAGCACCGCGCCACTGGTGAATTACCCACTATATAATTCGTTTATTACCACTTGTTTGCATCCCTATTGAATTTGTATCTACCTGTTCATGTATGTATGTATTTCAACTTCAGCTCAGTACTCGTCGTCAGCTGAAGATGGTCGACTGACCGCAATTGCAATCCTGATTTTCAATAAATCTCTTGTGAAAGTATAATACATAGTTTAATTTTCTTCAACATTTCATGTTCACCAGATGTGATAGTTTTGCGAAATCAAAATACATTCAACACTGAAATATGAAAATATCACAAGAGATATTCTGCCAACCTCGAAGAGTAAATACTCTTTTTTGTCTCTTTTTGCGTTATACCCACGAATCGTGGGTATAACGCAAATGAAACAAACGTGTTAATATCTCCTTCATATGTCATATACCACTTCTCAAATGTGCATTTAATACACCAACTTAATACGACGGTGTAATCATTCGCTGGTTTCAACATCAACATTGTCGAGACAATAGCGCTATTTATGTCCCTCTATTATCACGAATACGTTCTCCTTTTCTCTCGAAGGTGTACCGCACGCTTTATTCGCACTTTTTTCAAACTTTCGATTAAATCAAGACGCGGAAAACATATATGATCACATTATGGTCTACTATTTGGTTTCCTGTTTCCATACAATGAGCAATTAGCAGAAATTTTCAGTTAAGTATACGAACGCGGCGGCGTTCACTCACGCTTACTTGATTCACTTTTACTTTCGTCATGGATTGTGATTTTGTCTCCCGCTGAATGCGGAAACCTAAATGGAGTAATGTCTTATAATGTATATATATATCTGTTTCACGCGACGATGACATTCGAATTTGTTTGATGAAAAATACATATCTATACCTTATATTACCTTCGTTCGTGATGCTTTTAGAATACTTTTATAAATTGCCTATAAACAAATGAATGCGGATTTTGTTGTACAATAAAATTCTTGTACATATATCAATTTATTGCATTACATCTTCGGAAAATGAGGTATAAATTTCAGCGTTTTTGTTTCGAGCGTATTTCGTTTCTTGCAGAAAATGAAAATCTTTTTAAGTATCTAAGTTTCAAATTTTTCAATTTTTTTTGGTTTTCCACCTTATTTCTCGCAGGAAATAATTTCACTAATACACCAGCTGTTATGATGTATAAACAACGGTGGAGACACTGTTGTCAGGTTTTTCTTCTCCATACTCTCTTGAATTATTTATAAAAGATTACGATTCACGTTTCTTCTCTTTCACCTGAGTTTATATTTTAGAGGCGATCGCAGAAGTCTAAGTGTAGTTTGAATTGTTTATCCATCGTGTTTTAATAGAAATGAAAATGTTAAATTATGGCGTAATTCATGTAGTTCTCCCAATTTTCCCTTACACTTTGTCTTTTTCGAATGAAAAATATAAATAACACGAAATGCATTCAAATTTAAAATTTTTGACTGGTTCTAAGGAAAGTGCTTCCCAAATGGATTTGACTAGATATACCATATCTTCGGTATTCAGGAATTAAGATGGTTAGATTTCCGAATCAGCAGATTAATATTTCCCTTCTCGTTGTCGAATTGAAAAAGTAGTTGTTCTGAAACTATTAACAGTGTACTCTTTTTGTAGTTTCAATTACTAATTTGCTTTGGACATGAGGTGCCCCCCAAACTCCATGACAAACTTTGAGAGGTGGTTTCTGAAGAAATTCAAAGACAAATTAGTGAGAACAACATGGTACCAATCTTCTTTAATTCGACTTCAAATATTTGATACTGACTGATCCTGAAATCATAGTTTTCAGTTTACGAGAGCGATTATGTGGTGTTACCATAGATGGAATGAAATGCATATCTGATTGTACAGAAGGTGACATTCGTAACCATAGTAAAATGGTTATAAAGAATGTTGAGCTACTTTGGATAGATAAATGTCAGAATATTTCTTTCGATAGATAATTACTATTTTTAAGCCTTACCGTGTAGGTATTTGCCAGTTACCTCCATCGGGCGCGTCCCCATTGGAATTGGGGAAAGCTCACCTGCAGAGCAATCCAGCTGTGTGGGAGGGTAGTGAGGAAATAAAATACACAAAGTGAAACGAAAACTGGACTGATCCTCCAGGTTGGAGGTTTATGGGCAAGGTTAGCAGCCCACCGATAGGAAAAAGATCTTTATGCTCACAGAACCAGGGAACGAGCCTCGAAAAATGTACTACCTACAAAGCACAACGATGACGACCAATGCACGGAATAGGAAAAAAGATTATTGAAGAAAAAACACAATCAGGATTGCATGATGGAACGTAGCTTCTTGGAATAACAAAGTTCAAGAAATCATTATTGAAGTGAACCAACATAAGATAGACCTCTGCGCGATATCGGAGACTAAAAAGAAGGGTCAGGAACAAGTTGAAATAAGATTAAGAATAAGAGTGGAAATAACATTCCATGAGAAGTTCGAACAGGATATAGACGATATACAATATATCAATGACAGAATCCTCAGAGTTGAATTCAAGTTGAAAAATACCTCCTTGCATGTAATATCAGATATAAGCAAGCCTAGGAAAGAATCGGCGAATTTCTACGAAGCGTTACAGAACACCTATGATCAAATACCCACATTCGACAAAGTCATAATAATGGGAGACTTAAACGTAAGAATTGGAGATCAAGTTATAAATGGAATAAAACGTCTTAACGAAGCAGTGACCAACGAAAATGGGGATTTAATAACGGTATTCTGCGCCTTCAAAAAACTACGGATTAACTACACCTTCTACGATCAAAGGAACAACATGAGTTTACTTGGTCTAAAATTTAATACAGAAGCACTCCAGGACACAACGGCTCAATGGCTGTTCATCGTAAGACTCAAGACCAAAATTACAGACAATCCAATAAAACAAGAATAAAATGTTTATGATAGCTAGAACACGAAAAAAACAAACATTCTGGAGGCTGCAAAGGAAGCGCTCTGGACGAGAATAGTTGGAAACGCCACAAAGCACAAATAGACATCATGGTTTACACAGGAGATAAAAGCATTAGCAAAGGAAAAAAGAGAAGCATATTTGAGAAGTATAAAGACTCAGACAGAACACAGAAAATACGTGGAGGCACGGAACAGAGGAACAGAGGGAAGTGAAGAGAGAACATGGGGGAAAATTCAGCAAGGATATGGAGAACGATATGTACGGAACTCAGAGGAGAATATGGAATATGCTTCGAGCAAGGGAAAAACCAGTAAATGAATATGTCCAACTGAATCGAGTAAGCGCGAAACAATGGGAACAATACCTCACAGAACTCTATAATAACGAAAAGAGCGAAAACGATAGTGAGAGACAAGCAGATCAGCTTGAGGAGGAAGAAATTGTCATTGTGATCTCCAACAAGTCGATAACTAAGGTCATCCAAAAACTCAAAAATCGAAAAGCAGCAGAAATAGACAACATCACTAACGAAATAATTAAATATGGAAAAACACTCTAATAACAGAAATCAGGGCTTTATTTGGAAAAATTCTAGATAAAACCAGTGTGTCTAAAGGTGAAAAAAAAGCCTTTCTGTACCTATATACAAAAAGAGCGACAAAAGACCCCCTCAAATTACAGAACAATAACTCTGCTAGGGGCACTAACCAAGCTCTTTACTGGAATTATACGAGACAAAATAACAGAAGGGACAGACATCAACGAAGAACAACAAGGATTTGGGAGGAACAGATCAACAACAGATGCAATCTTCATAGTACAAGTAGTAGAAAAATCTCTGGAATACAATCTTATACATCTGCTTCATTGACCTCACAAAAGTCTTCTATCGTGTAAGAGTGAGAAATGTGTTGCAGATCTTGAGAAAGGAACAGATCCCGAAATCAATCATTGAAATTATAGATGACCTGAACACCAAAAACACCACTAAAATAAAATCTCAAGGTAGCCTTACATCAGAAATACCTGTAACTGCGGGCATAAGACAAGGAGACAATCTCAGCCCTCTTCTGTTCAATTTTATAATGGACAGAATCATCAACAAAGTTAAATCAGTAGGAAACGGATACAGGACGAGCACGGGAGAAATAAAAATAGTATGCTACACGGACGATGCGGCAATAATGGTGGAAAATGAAGATGATCTTCAAAGAGTCCTTGTTGCTTTCAAATACGAAGCTGAAATTTACAACATAAAGATAGCTACCGAAAAACAAAGAGCATGGTGATATCGAAGGAGCCAAGAAGATGTAAGCTCGCCATTGTTGATAAAACTGTAGAGCAGGTAATGTCCTTCAAATACCTTGGGGTGCAAATAACTAGTAACGGGGATTTAGCGAGAGGCAAATAAAGCAGCAGCGATTTTCGGATGCCTGAGAGATGTCGAATGGAAGAACTAGCATACGAGCGTTGAGTGCAAAACGAGGATTTACAAAGCGTGAGTACGACTTATCGCCACCTATGCTATAGAAACTAGGGCCGATACCTTCAAAACCAAAAAAAATTCTAGGAACGTCAGAAATGAAGACGCTAAGGCAAATATCGGGATAATCGCTCAGAGATAGAATTAGGAACGAGGTTATACGAGAAACATGTAACATTGAAGATATTGTACGATGACTAGCACGTATTGTACGAGACGGAAAACCAATAGCAGCACGTCGGCCACCGGGAAGGCCCCCTAAACGTGGAAAGATAGTTGGTAGTCATCTCACAAGAAGAATAGTAGAGGGATCTCCTGGGAAAAATAGACCTCAAGGTCTGAATTAAGAAGATGAAGAAAGAAGAAGAATTTTCGATATGGAAATTATTCCTTCGTTAATGAAGAATACCTAGATAGATATGAATTATGTTTGTGGTTATACATATGAAGTATAATTATTTCGTCAAAAAGGTGAAGAATAATTTCAAATTGCCGTTTTGTTATGAAAATTTTCTGAATTTATGAAATTATGTTTATCATTACATTACTCAAAATAACCGCCTCCAAAATGAATGATATGATGGACATTGCCATTTGTAATTATTTCGGCGGCGTTGTTTACCGTTCCTGAAACTGCTCAAAATTTGTTATCTCCTCACTGTCGACGAGTTGTTTCATATATCCCCATACATAGAAGTCTAACGTGTGGAGATTCGGTGACCGTGGTGGTCAAGCAATTGAACTTTCCCTACCGATCCACCAATTTAGAAAATATTCATTCAGCCATTCAACACTTATTCTTCGTTAATATGTAGGTGCTCCCTCATGTTGATAATACATATTCTGTATAAAATTTAGCGGAACATTATCAAATTGATTAAATTAAAATAATTAAATTAGATTAATCAATTAATTTGAACAACGTATTGTGTAGAAAATTTCGATATATAATGTTATTAAAAAATATGAATGGGCAAAAAGGTATTATTATGAAGGCCACCTTTGAGTAACCCTATCTAGATTCTGCAGGGCCCATGAATGATCTTCAAGGAAATTATTTATACCATCTCTTGTGAAACATGATTCATCAGAACAAAAAATGTTGGAAATGATATCTGGATCTTGAGCATGTTGCTACAGAATCCAGCGGAAAATGTGAGTCGATGCTGCTCGTCCCCTGTATACAATGCCTCCACTACTTGCCGATGATAATGGTGCAGATACTTTGTTTTCAAAACAGGCCACATTTTGGTGCATTTTCAACTGAATTTAAAGCGCGAATACTTATTGAAGAATCATCTTCAATAAAGTTCACAATGTTTAGGCTCATGTGTTCACGTTTCCCTGAGTCTTCTAAATACCGAAGTGAAATTTGTTCGAACAAGAGGATATCTTTGAGGAAATGTTCGATGGTATTCTCTAGCACCTCCGCATGCGTTTCTATTGCAAAAACCTTGAAAATTGATCAAATCTGAATATTCCTCATTACTTAGGGGATTTGTTTACGACTCGAGGAATTTGAAGTTTCAAAACAATAATTATCTATCGAAAGAAATCTATCAAAAATAACTCAATATTCTTGATAATCATTTTACTATAGTTACGAATATCACCTTCTGTGCAAGATATGTATTTCATTCCATTCATTCCACCACAGAGTAGCTCTGGTATGTTGAAAAGTGTAATTTTAGGAAAGCTAACTATCTCCGAATTTTAAGAAGATTTGGAACGAAATATTCCCAATAATTTTTCAGAATTGTCATAAAGCTTGAGATATATATATATATATATATATATATATATATATATATATATATATATATATATATATATATATATATGACATAATGACAACAAATTATTCAAGAGAGTAAATGGGACTTAGCCAATCTTCTCATAAAATGTTCCTAAAATCTAAAACATGAATAATTTGATGAGATCATTATCGACCGACTGTGGAAAAACTGGAACGTTTGGCAATTCAAACTTCGATACTATTTTTAACAATAAATACCTGAAATGATGAAAAATTTCGAAGACTTCCTCGGATTAATGTAACGCTCAGGTGGCGACCCAATAATCAAATAATCTCTATGCTGATCTACCTGCTAGGCAGGCCCCGGATGTTTATCAAAATACCATAAAAAACCTCATTTTCATATATTTTACGTAATTTGTCATTTCATTCAAAATTTAATGATTATTGCCTTTATCTGCAAGATCTATCATTCTTGCTCGAAATAACCAGAATTTACATACATTTGAATGTCTTGTCTGCAGAAAGTTTTCTCCTATCTACCTACTAAAGTGTATCAGTTATACCAAAAACAGGTCGAGATTGAGTTCTGACAAACAAATTAGATGTTATTTTTGTGAATAATAACATAGATAGTCTACAAATAAGAACCTCATTTTAGAGTTGAATAAACTCTTTGCCTGCTTCAGGAAATGTTTTTAATGAACCATACTTTTTCGTCGCGGGGTGAGGCACGATATTTGTTTCTTCAAACAGAAAATTTTTCTATAAAGATATATGCATGGAAGGGTATGAAATTGAAATTTCTATATTTCTATAGGCTAACAGTTCACAACATATAAGAAAATAAAAGAAAAGTAATTTATCATCTTCCAAAACTAGCAGACATGGGTTTAATGTATATTATCTCATTTATTTTACAAATTTAGTAGAGATTAAAAAGAATTAAGTACAATATAATCGAAACAACTATTTGTTTTCTTTTCAATTCAAAAAGATGTTAAGATGTAACATGTGAGGCGGAACAAGAGGTGTGACGTTGTCGAATTATTTTATGTTGAAACACAATTTAGACAAAGAAAAAACAAATTAATCGACATCTCATTGAGGGGAGAATCAACGGCAGATGATCCAGAGGATAAATTTTATGATACTCGTGGAATGCTGCAGATACTTACTGATGCAATGCTCAGCAACAAATAAGGAGGCATGGCTGTTTCAATATATCATAATGATGCAAGAATAGAAAAAGAATATAAGGAAATTCTGCTTTCGTCACTCTGACCAAATGATCCACTGTTGCACATTACGCTTTCAATTTCTTCATCACTCTTGTGAAGAATAGCAGCAAAGTCGATGGTAACTTCGACTGGACGATAACGGAACCTGATATCCACGTGAATTTTCACAAATAGCAAGCACAGGCACTAAGGTACGCAAGGTTCTTCCTGTGCTGTCGTATCTTCAGTTATCACTTGTTCTTTTTTCTTGGTTTTATCTCCAGAAACCCCTGAATTTTTCGTTCTGAATATTCCACAAATGCTAAGTCTGATCTGAAGATCCATTTCCTCTTATTGTTCTGGGAATTGCATTAATGTTAGAAGGTATTTTTGCATATTGGAGCAATTTCTAAAAGGCATCTGAGAAAACTTCTTAGATTAGTTTTATCTTCATAACCTTCACGACGAGTTAATAAAATTCGGTTTTGTCCAATCTCATTTGGAGATAGATCCATTCTAATGTTATTTTATATTCTATAATACATATGCAAAATAACTTTTTTACATTTCAATATGATTAATTTCTAGACGATTCATTATATATTTTTTCGACTAACTCTTCAATAAACTCGAATTAACTTTTTTTTAATAATCAACCTTCAGAGTAGTTTGGCTAGCGGTTAGTATATTCATCGAACTCCATGTTCACTTTTCAAATGGCAGTAGGAATTGTGCATGAGACGTCGATTGAGTATGGCGTGTAATTTCTTTAGCAGCTCTACGATCTTAAATACCGATTGCTACCCAATGAACCGTTATTGAACCATCAGTAAATCAACAGGGCTCTCAAGCAGGTGATTCATGAAGCTAGGCTTTCTCTAGCTCCTCGGCAGATTAGCTCCGTATTGATTATGGGAATAGTTCCATGAGATATTATTTGCTTGTGGCTCTATACAGGGCATAGGTCTCATCAAACCTGATTCGTTGATTCGTTTCGAGCCAAGAGAAGAAGAATGCCATCCTCCTGGAGTTGTTTCAGTAATATCTCCTCCTCTTGCAACAGATCATTTGACGAGCTCATAGGGAATATCTTGTGAATTGTTAAATTTAGGACAACGATATTCTTCTATGGCGATCTTTATAAGACCTTGAGTCAAACAATGGAAAATGCTATTCATTTTTAATTTTGTTCACTATGATAAAGGAAAGAATATTCGTAATAATATGAAAGTATTGGAAATTTCAACAAACTGCAGAAATTAATAATTTTTGTGGCGATTATGGGAATATACTTGAATATTTTTTATTTTATTACATTAACTCTCCTTGAAATATGTAGAAAAAATAATGGAGGTAATTACAGTGGATAACGCATAATCCATTTTTGTAATTCCGGATTTATATTAGATAGATAGAAACGACAAATTCCTTCATTTTGTTTGAAAATCATTATCAATAACCATATTGAGAAAATGAAAGATAAGAAGGATAATCCAAAAATTAATTGAAATTCAGATGGAAAAGTTTATCAGAACATCTAGTTTTTCTTCGAAATTAACTACAGTGAATGATTTAAAGGTAAGAGCTATAACCAAATTGAAGAAAAACAAAATAAGGACCACCGCATTGAAGAATATCAAAGTACCCAATTCTTTCGTTTTATATATAGAAAATAGAAAGATAAGCAGTATTTACTCTGTGCCTCTATATCTAAAATAGCGTCAATTTGAATTTATTCCCAATATTGTGAATGATTGGCAATAACAAATTCTGCAGAAGTTGATGCTTTTTTGTTTCAATAATTAGTTTTGGTGATGTTTCACAACCTTCTTTTATTCAAACAAATTCGAAAAACATTCTTCTTTTCTGGAAATTTAACATTATTATTCTTATCCAGAAGAAAATAGGAGTGGTTTTAATTGAACAACTCCAGTTGTCCAATATTGTTGTTTTGTTTTCTGAATTCACTTGGTGAAATCTATTGAAACAAATAAAAAATTGTTGATTATTTTATCAGGAAGGGATAGCATTTACGTCGAAAATATAGTGAGAAACGAAGCTGTAGGTGTTCTTGTGGCAACAATGAAGCAGCCGATGTGACCAGATAAATCTTAGGCACCTCTATACAATCGGATCTACGTGTACAACACCCGCACGATCAATGGTGATTATGATTTGTTTACCAAGATGTTCTGGCAAAAAAGCTTACATACTGTTTGTGCTCTATTCAACGTGAGATGGGCGAGGCGGTATCAATAAGCATTTATGAGCAACAACTGAGATGCTCCTGCTGCAAGCAGGAAATGACACTACACTACTCCAGATCATCTCCGACAAACCACACACTTCCTTATCTTAGAGAATGCTCGCTACGCCTAAGTCTACTATACCAAGGACTACGGATAAAACAGCAGCATCCCGGACTCACCAGTCCCTCGGACACGCGGCTGACGGCTCTGAATATAGCCGCATATATAGTAAAAGCAAAAAATATAGAGTATCTTCTGGACTGACATGAGAATTTCATCAGGCACGTTCAGAAGTCGCTGTCACCAACAAGTTTTCCATATAATAAAAGAAAGGGCTCGAATAGGGCAGTGACAAAGTCAAAATAGATGCAGCAAATTAAGAAAGCGAAAAGTCCTTCGACCTTTTGGTCTGACATCGAGACGACGAAGAATACAAATGTTCGAATACTACACTATAAAAGAGTTTAGAGCGCTATAGTATCACAACGTAAAAACTGCAGAAAAATATGTTTCAATGTAAAGGCGAAGACTACGTCAGACGGCAGCTATATTTATTAAACATTGATCACTAAGGAAACATCTCCATGTCATATGGAAAAGCAATACACTCCTTTGCAGAGGGTTTCGAGCAAGAGGAAAAAAACGATCTTTCACGTCCTGTTTGAATGTGAATGTCCAACGGTAGACACAATTAACGTAAAAGCAGGTACAATTTGTGGAAAAGAATGAACCTAAGGCCATAAGCAAGAATAACCACCGGCAGTACTACCTCCTTTTTCCAACAGTTGTGATAACTGAAGAGCTTATGCTGCCATCTCAATTCCATTTCGAGAGCAACGATAATATCATGATTTATATCAATATTCTTGAATCTTGTTGAGCTGAGTATAGGGAATACCTAGCGGAGTTTCGATGTAAGTTAAATAAGATTCTCATATTAGAATCTTGAAATCGACTCTGACCAAATTCACTACTAAACAATTACAAGAATAGATCCGATATTCATTGCCCATTGATATTCAAAGTTATTATAGATTCGTTAGCTGGGAGTTATTTTTGGTCACGTCAACAACTGAAGATCTTGCGTAAAAAAAAACAGAAATTTGAATAGTAATTAATTTTCACTATAATAAATGTTCAAGATGATTACCGCTTCTTAAAAATTTGCGAAGTTATTCATAAATTGTTGTAATATTATTCCTCGATGGCTGTCATTAATTGGTATGAATTTTGTTTGTCCGGTCGTCCTTCAGGTATAACAGAAAATAATATCAAGTTGTGGATATCTGGGTGGTCACAATCGTTCAGTAACGAATCGATTATCATTAAATAAGTTTTGCAAGTGATTTATTGCTATTCATATAACATGGCGTATTACGTTCATAAATTTTGAGCATATTTCAGTAATATCTCCTATAATTATTAGCTTTATGAAAAAGGTAGATCGGATTAATTATAATAAATTGATATGGAAGCTTTCTTAAGTTTTGGCTGCAATTTTCTTTAGCTTTGTGGAAAGATTGAATTTTGATCAAATGAAGGTCGAAATTTTTGCAAGCACCTTTTCATTGGAAACAACTTTTCGCCCTTGAATAGTTTTTGGACTACGTAAATGAGGAACCACTGTGGAGATCAACTTGAGATGTGCTACAGTACCTAGGTGAAAAACCAAATTTCTCTTTCATTTAAGATCAGATTCGGTCCACAATTTTTTCTCTTCAAAGAATTTCAAAACTTCACTAGATTGCATTTGAGTCTTTCTTCTCTCTGATCGGCTTTCATTGGGTGCTGTTCATTGAGCTAATTAATGGTAAATTATGCACCACAATATTGTCATGATAAAATAAATCTCATTGGGTTAAAAAGCTTATCAACAACGTTGATAGGTATTCATATAAATTAGTAAGAACACTGACTCCTTCCAGATATCAGCAAATCTCAAAGACTTCAATTCACAATCATGCAAAACAATTCTTTCAACTAACTCAATGTTTTCTGTGAGAACTGCTGAGTTTGAATGACCAGAGTGCTTAGCATCATACGCGTTGGAATTATTGCGTTAAAGAATAGAAAACAAAATTTTTCTACAAGTTACCTGGATGAAGCAGATTTTAAATAACTCTTGTCTAGCTATTACTTCGTTTCAATGATTTTCTATTCATGCAATGCACAATTATTAACTTACCATTAGAAATTTTAAAATTTGCGTCTTAAGAGTCCCTATAGCTTTCAAATTGAAATCAGATTTTGATGAAGGTTTGACACTACATGATCGATAACCAAGGTAGGACATAACATTTAGCAACAGGGTCATCCTGCTATTGCAGTTATAGAAATTAAGGTCTGGTACCTTTTATTACAAAAATGAACTTCTTCCTCAAGAAATTTGAATCTTAAGACGATTAGTCTTATGATTCGGTACTGAAAAGATTTTTTTAATAAATACAATAGATTTGGTTAATTGGTTGTTTATATTGATCGAGAGGTACGCGAGAATGCCGTTAAAACCAGAAGAGAAGAACGTTAGACTGACATAAAATTGACAGATATAATCTAAAACTAGTAGATTATAGGCATTTTTTGCACTCAATGGTGATTTTGTATTACATCCTACATGGTACCCACATCTGGAAGATATATTACACAAGGCCAGATACTCCGAAGGGAATGCTGAATGCCTTCTTGGAAAAAGATGGGAACTTTCCCCAAAACCACTCCACTAGGTTTACGTGATGGTATCACTTATGGCTGCATTATTTGGTGAGAGTATACTGTCAAGAAGAAATTTAAAATCAATCTGAATGAAAGAGAAAAGTATGCCTGACGATCACTAGGAGCACTTCATTCTACACCTACTGTAGCCAGGTAACTGATACTGGACCTTTTTCCCCTTCACTTTCAGATTCCAAAACTTCTTCCTTTGTGTACTGGGTATTGACAGTTTTGTTCTTGGAACTCTACAGGCTGAAATTGATGCCGATAAGACATATCAATCCCAGACCAAGATGGAGCTGTTCTTCCAGATCATAATTTTCAGTAGACATGGTGCAAAAATATCATTTGATTTTTGTTAGATTGGGAATACCAAGATTCGAGGGGCACTCGAAATAGCAATGAGCAGGCTAACTGGACTCAGACACTTGTCGGAATTCCATTTGTGATCCTTCCGTTAAAAGAGCCGAGGGTTGACTTAAACTCTCGAAACTGTACATCAGAAACATAAGTGTCATCTCAAAGGGACATTGTCGTCTCAGAGTTAACTAAGTAAGTAGGGTTAGATCGAGGCCTCCTGTAGATTATGCATGGGGGACAAAAAATCATTAGAACACGTCATGTACGATTGCTCGACTGAGAAACTTGGATTGCAAAAATTGGAACTCAAAGAGTTTGAGAAGATATTTTTCACTAAGCTACTGACTTTTTCATAAAAGACGAAGCTCGAGGAGGAAATTCAAAGAAGACTGAGCAACAACAGCAACAATAAAACCTCACTCCTAATAGTGATGTATTGTAATATGTACCACATTTTATAACCTAACCATGAAGTAAATTGGTTTGATTGGTTTTTTCAGCAGCAAACCAGTCGCGAATATAACGGATTGATCTTGTATGATTAAGGTTAACATTTAGTTGATCAATCTCAATGAAGTGTGTGAGTATCAGTATTTTTTATCATATATTAACTCAAAAATATGGTTTCAAGAAGACGAGAGTTACTGAAAGTCAGCTGGTAGCGAGCTCCAGATGCAAAAACTAATTCAGGATAGCTGAAAGTTTTGAAAATTTAGTTTCAGTATGAATAATAATTTGTTGGGCTTCTCCTATTCTGTCATTGATGCTTTTATGCAAGTTATTCGAGGTACTTGGGCAGTTTTTGACGCCATTAGTATAAATCTGAGCTACGCATATTCTTCTTACCTCTGATTTCTGAAATAGAAGAACTTAGGACTATTCATTAGGGATTTTTCTTTCCCGAAGAAGAAAACGAGACATTCGAGATATATTTCATACGTAATTCTAATAATGTTGTTTTGGATGAGACGATCACGTAGTTGAAGTACCATAATGAAAATCGGAGAAAGTCAGGAAAAAATAAGAGCGAATGAAGGAGAACGACTCAACTAATGTCAAAAGAAAAATCATCTTCATTACTACTTGCATGTGAAAATAACCAGAATTTCCTGTGCCATTGGCATACAAGCTGATTATCATTTACGTTCACTCTATATAGTGACTTGTCAAAACTATCAATCGAGAAAATTCGTGACCTTTTTCCGACCGTAATTGATCGTGAGAAAGACATTTCTATACTTCTTTAGGAGAGTAATTTATTTCTTCTCTCCCAAACATCCTGCGATGTCTATAAATTATTACAACTCGCAAATAATAATTTGTTAGAGAATCAATTTATTTAGAAACGCTGTTAACATAGATGGAATAACCTTTTACCCAGAATGTCTCGCAACTGTTTCCATGAAAGTTAATAAAAAATATTTCTGCTTCATGTTATGTAAGGCCTATTATGTTGTACATTTTTTTGTGTTCACACTTCGGTGAAAGGTTTCAATGACTGCGAATATTCAGATATAAGCAATTTTGTTCAGGTTAATCATTAAACCATTTGATTCTTGAATAATAAAATTTTTTCCAGCAGGAAAGCATGGCTACATTTGTAACAGGTAGAGTACAAAATGAACAGATTCCGACCTTTTAATACTGCAGCTATGTAAAATATTTTTAATGAAGGAAAAGAACTTCCTTCTTTCCATTTTTTTCTTGAAAATTTTCGGAATCAGTCTAGTGCCAATATCTCTGTTGTCTTTTCTATTATGTAAAAATGATTTTGATATTCCAGAGGCACGCAGAATCGAACCATTTCCAACGGTTTCTGATGTATAATGTGAACTTGAATGTTTTCAAGTAGAGACTATAGATAACTTGAATAGACCTTTTTCCTTTTCAAAAATATAGGGTGCACCAGATAGAACCGGACAATTTTTTCCCGTTGAAACTTTCACAATTTTAGGACTAGGTTTTTCAAAAATTGTATCAAAATTTTGTTTCCAGTGAAATCCAATGTGGCTGATTCATTAAAAAATGAGCAATATTTCAAGATCGCTGGAACGTTTGTTTCTTTTACTAAAAATGGGGCATTCCGTTCGAACGGGGCATTCTGTCGATAATTCAGTCTTTTCTGAACAATTTGACATATTGATTTTAAGAATATTCCAAGAATTGGTAAAAAAGTAGCGTGAAGAATTTTTTCCATTTTGATTTTCAGCTGATATTTTTTTCACCTCATAGCACTGGCTCTCCTGAATTTGTTGTGTTTTTCGTGGATGTTCTAGGGAGACTAAAAACCATTATTTTAATAAAACCAACCTAAAATTTGATTTCCGTTCGAATTCAAAATGGCCGATTTCCTCAAATATTAACAATTTTACCCGCGCATCAAAAAAGTTTTCGCGGTCGTAATGAATCCACTGCGTAATTCAATCACTAGATTGAACCATTCTCATCATTGTGAGGGGTCGAACTCGAATATTGATTCAGAATTGTGCCAATTATCGTCAATAATGTTTCTCTTCCTCACCATCATATGCACCTCCCGTTGTGAAACCTCTGAACATAGACTGCATGCATTAACTCTATGATAAACAGAAAATAATGAAATGTCATCGAGTTTTAGACGACATCTGGTTCGAACTCGAATTTATCTTGGTGTTGCTTGTTTCTGATGTTTGAAATTGTAAAAAATAGTTTTAACAAATGAGGATGAGCGTTTCATTGAATGTTTATTTGAGCGTGGCTATAGTGCTAGGCAAATAATGCGCCAATTTTCACCCCATAATTTCAAAAGAAAGACAATCTATGATCTTGAGGAAAAATTTCGGACAACAGGGTCATTAGGAAGAAGATCAGGATGATTGTTTCCCAAATATCTCAGAGATGCCAACTGTTAGAACATCTGCGAGAATAATAATACTACATGATTTTGTCTAACAAATTACACGAGTAAAAACATTCAACAAAAAGAATCTAATCCAACCTAATTAATTATGGTACATGATAAGAACCAAGAGAGAAAGATTATGCAGTAGTTGATGGAGAACATGCAACAATTGATGTAATAGGTTAGATTAGTGTAAGTACTAACTCATCGATTTCAAACAGGTAAATTGAAATTGAAACAGAGGTATCTAAGAGCCGAGCGCTGAGTATTCTTAAGGAAAATAGATATGAACCTTATATAATGGGATTATCCCAGTTTTTGCAGCTAGAAGATTTTCAGCGTCGACTCGATTTTTGCAACAATTTTTTTGCAAAAATCTGAAGAAAATCAGCAAATTTTTTCGACAAAACTGAACTGATGGAGTTCGCATCAATAGTGATGAAATATTCAATCGTTAAAATGAACATTCGGGGTGCGATATGAACTCACATCGTCATATTAATATTCAACGTCATGGCCGAGATGGATTCATTGTATGGTGTGCATTGAAAACTAATCGCGTATAAGCGTATGTGATTTTTGATGATGACCTTCGTGGTATATTATAACATTAAATTGTAAATAACATCATCGATGGATATTTTGATGAACTTCTTGAAAAGAGAAATATCTATTTTCAACATTGTGGAGCTCCTCCTCATCAAACTTTGGTAGTATCTGGTTTACTTGACTCAAATCTTGGTAATAATTGGATTGGAACTAGGGGAAGAGTGAAATGGCCGGTCCGTTCCTCGGATATGTCGCTGAAAGACCTCAAGCGTTATGAATATATATATATATATATATATATATATATATATATATATATATATATATATATATATATATATATATATATATATATATATATATATATCGGATATGTCGCTGAAAGATATATATTCTTTGGGATATATCAAGGATCTATTATGTATAAGAGCTAGTCGAAATATTGAAGGGTGAACATTGTCTTGCTCCGGTTATGGTTATTCGAATTTTCAATTCGTGTCGGTGTAACCTCAAGCGTTCAATTACTTATTTAAAACCGAAAAGTGATAATACTATTGATCCGTCTCAATATAGACCAATTACTTGCCTTCCAACAATATATAAAATTCTAACTGCATGTATTACCCAAAAAATTTATGCACATTTGGAGAATTATAATATTCTTTCCGAACATCAAAAGGATGTAGAAAAACACCTTGGTATTGATTCTGTTGCTTTGAATCAAGCTTAAACTAAGAAGAGAAATATTCATACAGCCTTCATTGATTACCAAAAGGCTTTTGATAGTTCTCCCATTCATGGCTTCAAGAAATTTTGGAAATTTATAAATTGATAAGACACTTCGTCATTTTCTTGAATTTGTAATGAAAATTGGAGAACCAATCTTCATTTAAATATTTCAAAACAATCGTTAAAATCCGAAGTAATTCCAATCAAAAGAGGCATTTTTCAAGGTGATTCTTTAAGTGCTCTTTGGTTTTGTCTTTGCCTCAATCCATTATCTCATGAATTAAATGCTACTAGTTTCGGCTTCAAAATAAAGAGTCTATTAACTGAATTCAAATTAAGTCACTTAATTTATTTAGATGATATTAAATTATATGCCGGAACCAGATCTCATTTAAAAGTCTACTTGAGATTACTTTCAACTATTCCAATGATATTCATATGGAATTTGGGCTTCAAAATGTAAAAATCTTTCTATTGAAAAGGAAAGATCACCTCTGATTATATAAAGATTTCCAATATCGAAATCGAGCCAATGCATCAAGGAGATACATATAAATATCTTGGATTTTGTCAAGAGAAGACAATTAACCATAGCAGCACTAAAGAAAATATTAGAAGTTCATATTACAAAAGACTTAGAATTATCATCAAGAGTTATTTAACTAGTAAAAACCTTTTCAGAGCTATCAACTCCTATGCTGTTCCTATTCTTACATCTTCTTTTGGAATTATTAAATGGTCTAAAACTGATCTAAATGAATTACAATGTCAAACGAGGAAAATGCTCTGTAAATATCATAAGCGCCACCCAAAGACAGCTGTTCAGAGAGTTACACTACCTAGACATCTTGGAGGTCGTGGATTAATTGATTTGAATAATCTTCATAGTAAACAGATTTTTCATCTACGTTCCCATTTTCATGATAAACAGAGAACGTCTAAATTACATGATATTGTTGTTGCTTCAGATTATAATCTTACACCTCTGAACTTGACAATGCAAAAGGTAGATTTTGATATATTTGATGATAATTCTAAAGAGAAAGTTGGATGCAGAAGGAAATACACGGAAAGCACCCTAAAGAATTGAAAAATGATTATATTGATGAAATTGCATCGAATAAATGGTTAGTATCTGGAGAATTGTTTGCTGAAACAGAAGGCTTGGCAATTGCGATGCAGGATCAGGTTGTTTTCACAAGGAATTATAGAAAACACATCATCAAACAAAATATAGATGATTCTTGCCGTAGATGTTTCTGTTCTTCAGAAACAGTTTTCATATATAATCATCTTGCTCAGTCCTTGCTTCAACAGATTATTTAGGTAGATCACTTTAATCTGTTCTTCATGAATGAATGATTTGTACTATAGAATGAAATGTCAAATGACTATTTCTCCTTCTGACAGTCGAAATTTACCTTCAGGTACTTCAATAACATCAGTTAGTCTTTATAGACGTTGCATTGGTAATATTCAACTCAGATTACAAAGAGATGAATGTAAGGAAACTATATTATAATGAAAGAATCAGATCAATAGCAAAAAACTTATTTCCAACAAAATATTCGCCATTGACCACTGTGCTAACCTTAAGTTTGCGGGGAAGTACCAAATAGGTCAATAAAAAACATCACCGACAGCCAACCTACACTGAAGCATTGGCATTTGAATCTGTACGTCATCGGACAAGAGCCTAAGCTCGGAACTCCACTGGAGACTGCAGGGATGGAACATAACTGGTGATTGGACCTGAATAGATCTCTCAGACATTTTGTCATCAATGGGCCTTCCACTGTGAGAACCACGGCTTGAATTAAACTCTGAAGGTTGGACCTGAGAGTTCTAACTACCATGACAATAGGGCACTGGTTGCCTCAGAAATCAACTGAATAAGTTAGAATTGATTGAGGATCCTTCATGTAGACTTCATGAAGAAGAGATAGAATCAATGGAACACGTTATGTGCGAGTGCCAACCTGGGGATAGAGTTAGGATGGAGGCTTGGATCAAAAAAAGTGCTGCCTGAGCTTATTAAGCTTTCGCCAACAAAACACATATTCTTCACAAAGGGTGAAATTTAGGACAGAGTGTGAAACAACACTGGTTGCAGTGGTCGGGTTGCTAGTAAGCCTTCACTCATAATCTATACATTTAAGAAGAAGAAGGCCATTTTACGAAGCCTCTTGTTCATAATCTTATCATCCCCAAAATTCAAATTTAAAACGTCAGTCGTAGCCTTCGTTCCTGGGAGCAGGTACCATCATGAGGTACTCTATCTTTGTGATAGAGGCAGTTCATCGAGAAATCCTCCGATAACATTATTATGAATTTGATTGAGGAGGCGGTTACTTGAAGAAAATTGATATGAATTTTTTAATTAAACGAACGGATGATGTTGGAATTTTCACCATATTGATAAACTTATGACGCGTTTCACCACATCGTAGATTAATCAGACATGTAGTATATTTAGAAAGATGATGTGCTTTATATATTAGAAAGGTAAAGCAGGTACTCGGCTCAATGAGGGGAAAATCTAAACAAAGTTGTGTTTCTTTCAAGAACTGAAAAGATAAAGTAATGATGACGAATGCAGGTCTAATTAAATATTAGGTGAAATTTTTCTGATTATGGATTTTCAATGCTCACCATAGGTTCAGTTTAAATATATGATTTTCATTTCGTAAGGTATCAAAATTATCATTTAAGTTATTTTCTTCTAACATGATTTTCATTGTGAGATTCTGAGTTTTGTTTGTCAAAACTGTTTTTGAGGACTGATAACCTCATATTGAAATTTCTTCAAGTTTCACTGATAAAAATTCCATCACAATGTCCTCAAAAGTTTCTAAATACCCGATTTGTCTCCTTTTTAAAATTTAGATAAACAGAGTTAAATAGATCTGCCTGCAGAGCTTTTCGTTTTGAAATCTATATTCAAATTAATTCAAAGTCATTTTCTCTTCCCATAACTTGAATATAGCTTTCAGAATGGATAACTGTCTAGGCAGATATTTCGGAAACTGTAAATCTGAATTTTGTAGAGAAAACAAATTCGGAGTTCATGAACTCACTCATAACTTGTGGAAGTCGTGATGAGATTTATATCGGTAGAACTATCAGAAATTTCAATATTACGTTATCAGAGCACAAATGCAGTTTTCATAATCAAGAAATTGATGCTCACTTTGTAGATCTTTTAG
This sequence comes from Cryptolaemus montrouzieri, assembly GCA_013387265.2. Classification (NCBI taxonomy): domain Eukaryota; kingdom Metazoa; phylum Arthropoda; class Insecta; order Coleoptera; family Coccinellidae; genus Cryptolaemus; species Cryptolaemus montrouzieri. The sequence goes on from JABFTP020000185.1 coordinate 111,582,925, forward strand.
AGGTGGAACGGATAACCCTCTAGGCAGATATATTGAAAATTCTAAATGAGAAAGTAATAAAGAAATGGAGTCAGGTGTTTATAAACTTTCTTGTGAAATTGTGAAAAAATTGATTTCAATAGGGCTTTTAGAAATTTCAATATTAGATTATCAGTGCACAAACGCATAGAGAAAACAAGTCAACAAATTTTCTTGCGGAAGTTGGGATGAACTTTATATGAAGTTGGGATGAACTTTATATAGGTGGAACTTTTAGAAATTTAAGTATGAGGTTATCAGATCACAAACGCAGTTTCGACAACCTAAAATCAAATTCTCACTATGCAATTCATCTACTAGAAGAGAAGGTCCTTGCAATAATAATGTTGACATTTCACATAATGAAAATAATAGATGGAAATTGAACTTGTGGGTACCATTGGAAATCAATGAACAGAAAAATTCCGCAGGTCAGTTAGACCTTAATTCTTCAACATCGCTTAATATTTTCAGTTCTCAAAAGAAGCAACTATGTTCGGATTTTCCTTCTATTTGGCTAAGGATTTGATCTTTTCAAGTTCTCAAAGGAGAACCTTGAAAAACACCAGTTTTACCACTGATGAAGATTTAATGCAGTTCAACTTTTGCCTCTAGTTGCAGTGTAGATTCATCTCTAACTCTGGTAGATAGATATTTAGGTCTATAAGGGATATTTTTTAAATTTTGCATATAATATCATAGAGAGCACTAATGAGAGAAACTTAACACCCATTTTTTTTGCAACCGTCGCTGAGGCCATAATACAGTCGATTCTAACCCATAATTCATTCCAGATTCAAACCCAAACCATTTGCGCATTAGTTCAGTCCACAACCGACTTACCTAACATCATTGAGGACAACTCTATTTTTCTCATTAAACATCCGAAGTGAATATTTCAAATAAAACTGAATTCAAATTTTTTTCAATTAAAATAGCATTTTCTAGTCGTCTATTATATTAAGTCATACTCAACGAATTCCTTCGTTTCTAATTGTTGCAACATGAAATAACTCGCCGTACCAATGCTGTGTAATTATAATTCCGATGATAATTCAGATTTGCTAAGCAAACAACTTGTAATTATATTTGCTAATCGGCCGTGTCATCTCTGAATCTGAAATGGGAATCGAACACAATCGATAAATCGACTTCTGAATTTCATTATTGTTCGTAATTTAGCTGACCATGAAAATATTGATTAACCAGACACCTCGTCGCGATCGCTGTTTTTCATTCGACACGCAGCCATGGGGAAAAACGCGTCGAATTGAATTTTCCGCTTGTATAGATGTAAAGTCTACTGCTGGCTGATGTTAAAATTTAGAATTTGTTATTAGATAAAGATATCAGGAGAATATGTTCTATCCGATTTTATTCATTCAGAAAATATCATCAACTGAATATTCCTTACTAAATTCATTCGAAAAATATCTTGGTTAATCAACTCATTTGTCAAAATCGAAGAAATTTGATACACTTTTTGTCAATTCGACATCGGTGCTGCACTCAGTTACTTTTATCTATTGATTTCTTAATTTTTTTTTCAGTCAAATAAAACTATGATGTTGAAATATTTACTAACTTGACAAAATTTTGAAGCGTTTCACCATTCTGTGATTTCTTAAGATAAGTAGTACATTCGAAAGAAGATGTGCCTTATACATTACATGATAAACGCAGGTACTTAGCTGAAAATAAGGAAAATCTAAACAGGGGTTGCTTATTTTGAGAACTGAGAAGATAAGGTATGGTAACGAATTTAGATTAAATCGGCTATTCAATAAATTTCCGAAATTTTTCTGTTCATTGATTTTCAATGCTTTCCATTGGTACAGTTGCAGTCTATTAGTTTCATTAGGTAAACTATTAAAATTATTATTGGAGATATGATTATCTTATGAAAGATGATTTGCATAGCGATAATGTGATTTTTGTTTGTCGAAATTGCGCTTATGCTCCGATATTCTACTATTGAAATTTCTTAGAGTTCTACCGATATAAATTTCGTCACAACTTCCATAAGAGAAATAATGAACATCCGATCTATTTCTTTAATGAATCTAAGGTTTACTAGACAACAAATTGCACAATTTAACACAAATGAAATAGAAATTATTTTGAGATCTTCTAATCCCATGCCGAGGTAAAATAAAATACTCTCTACCATGAGTTGAAAAACCATGCACAGTGGAGTGTATTCTTTGCCTTCTTCTATAACAGAAACACGGAGTTCGCCTAGGGAGATGATACCCATAATAAAATTCTGTAGGTGAAACCACTGTGCAAATAGCCACAGTACGCAAGAACAGGTGCCTCCTCACTCACAATATTCTTGATTCGTTGAAATGTATAAATAACTGATTGCTTCAGATCGACAGCTTGATTATGTTATTTTCCTCTTCCTTCCACCAATTATGAGGCTTAGGGTTTTCTCTGTGTTTGGGATCAATTCGTTAACCTAAAACCACTGACCTGTCTACGACCTAGATGTACTGACGGCCTCGGAGAGATCTTTAATTTTTTGTGCCCGGTTGGTGAACGCAGTGTCACCTGTTCACGCTGCTACACTCATTGGAAGGTCAATCATATAGAGCAAGAACAGGAAAGGCCCTGAGATAGATGTCTGTTTCTCCCCATACAATGACCTGTTCCAACGTGTACTGTGTCGTTCTGTATCACCATTCTTCACAGAGGCTCCTTAACATCTTAAAGTCTCTTCTAGTCTTTTAAACTAACCGACTTGTTGCAATATTTCATCCAGAAACCGTTGAATATAAATGATTGGAGTTCAAAATGAAACGTTATTGATAATAATTTTTAATGTATCTTCCTAGAAAGTTATCCGTTCTGTAAGCTATATTCGTATTGTAGAAAAATGAATTTATAGTATAACTGGGTTTACCAATATGAATTGATATATTGTATTTTGATTGGTCTCTTTAACATAACGAAAACCCTCATGGATTGCATGTTGAAATTGTTGACGAGAAAGCGTTATGCAATTGGGCTTTTTCTGTTGCTGAAGAGACTAAGCAAAAATATAATATATTTAGTTATGTTCATAAACAAAGTCTGAATTGCAACAAATTTAAAATGCATGAAAGGAACATTTATGAATTCATAAAGGAACACTTATGAATTCATAAAAGGAATTTTCATGAATTCATAAAATGAACTTCCATGTTCCGTTTATGAATTTTAGGTTTGCAGTTTTCAATTTATCTGCCTATAAAGTTATATTATATATAGTTAATATAAATATATCAACTTATATTGGTCAACCCAGTCATAATTTGAAGTCATTCTTCTCATCTAATATAGAATATAGCTTTCAGAATGGATAACTCTCTGAAAAGATATATATATATATATATATATATATATATATATATATATATATATATATATATATATATATATATATATATATATATATATATATATATATATAAAAATCTAAAATTAATTAAGGAGATGAATTGGATGTTCCTTGTTTCTCTTGTGGAAATGTTTCACTATTTAGTAAGACCGGTTCCACGTTAAGATCTTCTCCAATTTTCTCAGTCCTTATGCGATGTTTTTCGATACCCTTTGACTCTTCTATGATATTAATGATATTAATTTTCATCGCTTGTAATTCGTTCTTTGTTCTAGTTATTATCACTCAGCTCTCATTCTTAAATATCACCATTGGAAAGAATACCGACTTTGAACAAGCTTATATTTGTTTTCATGCTAATCTCTAATCTCATTTTAATATATAAAGCTGTGGTTCGAGCTCGGAATAGTCTTGACACGTGCGTATTCCTTCATTAATTTCAGCTTTCGATTCACAATTTCCCTGTACATATACTCCAAATATGTTCTTGTGGTAACTTGCTTCAATTCAACTTGGTCTATTGTTTCCTTCGCCTTTGTCTCATATTATGACGATACATTTGTTTCTCTAAGGTTGATTTCTTTTCTTTAGAGCCTCTAACCTAACCTTTCCTTATTTCTATGTTAATTTGCAAGTCTTGTGCCTTCTGTGTGAGTAGTACTATACCGCCTGCAGCAGATCCCTTGAAAATAGTATTGGGTCCGTATTTTTATGTCCATCGTATAGTTTCAATATTTTATCTTCCACAACCATTATAAATAGAAGCGGGTTGACAACTACTCCTTGCTTCAAACCTTCTTTTGTATTAAATTCTTCTGGTTTTCAATTCCATACTCTTACGTAATATTTTGTTGCCGTGTATAGGCTTTAATTGTAGTGCTTTCCAAACTTCTCCAAACAACACTTCGTTTGATTTTGTGAAAAGTCTTTTGTATGTCAAGGTTTCAATTGTCTTATTTTCTTCTCTGAATATTTGATCTATTCACTACTTCTTATTAATTGTGTTCACTCAATTACCTTTCAAATACTTCTTTTTGTTTTGATCAATTTGTATCAATTAATGATGGGCCTTCATTTTGTTCAGGTTTTGATTTTTCCGAACTCGTTCAGCTTTTGGAGGAAATAACTTTCGGAATAGATAACTTATGTAGGTAGTGAAGGTGTAAGGAAACCTACTTTTAGAAGATATTTTGTTATTTGAAGTAGGTAAGCACATTGGACAATGGTTAATCATTCTGCTAGAAAAAAACATCATTCAATAAGTGAGAAGGATGATTGGGTTGTCGCAAGCCTCAAAAATATTGAACTACAATAATATTTGTTGGAATTCCATGGCGGTTCAAACTTCAATTGACAAGTTTTTGTGATCTAAGCGATGCTTTTTAATTGATTAACGTTCGATATTCCTGAAAATTTCAATTTTCGGTGATATGGAAACGAAAATCGCGCAATTTGACCTTGGCAGAATGTGCTGAATTAATTGTGTTAGAATACCTAGGTAAGGTTAGGTTAGGTTAGACTTATACAATAGGCTTGGGTGTCCCATTCAACTGTTTCCAGAATGATCTGCAGATACAAGGAGACTGGTTGTCATGAAAGGATACCTGGGCAAGAACGACCTCGACTAACAACGGCTATCTATGACTTATTCAAAATTTTTCTTGTTGAAACAACGGTTTGGTACTGCTAGATACCTTCAAATGCGGCTTCGACAGAACAAATAGGAGAAAATTAATATTGAATCGATACCACAACGTCTCAGGAAATTTAGTTTGAAGCAGCTCGAGGTCCAGCTCTTACCGCAGCATAGCAAAGAGATCGATTCAATATTTCCAAAAAACATGTCAATTGGTAAGGAGTTGACTAATAAGGAGTTTAGTTTACAGATGAGTCAAGATTTTATATTTTTCATTGAGCTCGATGTTCTCTAGTTTGCAGCCGTCGAAATGAGAGATATGCCCAATGATACTTTAGTTTTTGGTGTAGGTTCAATAATGGTGTGAGAAGAAATTTCTTCGAACGCCCTAAAGATTTGGTCATCGTGAATAATAGAATCCTGAATACTCAGAGGTACGTTACAGACATTTTAGGAGAACATATAAAATTTGAGACAAATATGGGTGGAAACTGTTTGGTTATGCATGATAACGCCAGACCTCACCCAGCTCATTTCGTTAGGAACTACCTTCAGGATCACGAAATCATTACAATGGAGTGGCCAGCACGAAGTCCAGACTTCAATCCCAAGAAACATGTCTGGAACATTCTCAATAGAAGATTAAAAGTCAGCAAAACCAGTCAGTTACCGTGAATGAGGTTCGGAATAGATTGATCAAAATTTGGAACGAAATGGGACAGAATGCTTTAAGGACATCGATTCTGAATATGAATCGTAGATGTCATCTTTTAATTCTCGCCAGGGGTGAACATATTCGCTATTAGCTAGGTTCTGGGGGCTTTTGATTTTTTGCAAAAGTCTTAGATTATTCATTATTAGTTTTATTCAAACTACTATGAGTACCATTTTTATTTCGACTTTTCTGAAGCATTTCTTAGTGAAGGTGGATTACTGGAAAAATAATACTTCTACATATCTGATCTTTTTTGGAATAAATTTGAATTATTAATTTTATGTGTTAATTTCTTGGTGCAGTGTATTATTATTAGTATTATCGCATTCAAACAAGATAATAGGAAAACACCTTCGAAAATACCCCACAAATCAAAAATCGCCTTTCTTCATTCGCGTGAGTTGACTTATCTAAAAATGATTTCCCGGGGCGTATCTCGAAGTTAATGCCCCACAGTCGTCCAAGCATGACGTCTGAGACGTAATACGGTTAGAATCCCGTCTTGCAGAGAGTGAAAGTTTAAAATCTGCGAACTATACGTGTGGTTACGGTGGCCTACATAAATCTCATTTGCTCTAGAACGGTACACTTTGATGGAACTGATTTGTGCTCTCGCTTGTCGATACCGCAAAAATGGTAACGGCGCTTGTGGGTGTTTATGTAACGAATAATGTGTTATAAATCTGTAAGGTTAACATGTATGCCGTAATTATTGAAAACGTGATACCGAGATACGGGAGAAGACGTGGAAAAAAACGAAAATCGTTGGATGTAACGAGTCTGTGTATTCTCCATTTTCGTTTGAGTTTCGAGAGAAAATGGAGCGCGTATTAAATTCATTTATTTTTTCAAAAGTTCAAATGGATTGACGAAACGTTAGTTGCGCTATCTACATACATTTCTATCTCGAAGTTGCAATAACATGGTGTATAATCACAAACCTGTGTGGGTATAAGAAGTGGGTGGCTATTTTTATGTAATCTATTCCTTTCCCCCAACTTTCTAATCAACAAAGGGGAATGGAGAAGATATTTTTCGATGAAATGATTCTGGTAGCGAATACTTTCACAATAAATTGTCTTTATTTTGAGAGTTTGCCAGAAATCAGATGCAATCGAATATCGCATAAAGTAAATATTTAAAAAAGCATTTGAAATTCCTTGGTTGTATGTCGAAAATAGAAAGACACTCAAAAGTAACAAGTACAGTCAATCAGTCGGTAGAAAATTCGATCAAGCAGAAATTATCCTCCAGTTTGAATCTTCATAACTCTTTGATTTATCGTTCTATATTCTAGAATTTTGGATATGTGACAGATTATTTAACATAAAATAACAATAATAGGCGTTCGTAATGTGTGAGAATGCATTATGAATAGCGATATTTGAGGGAAAACCGTAAATGATTTTTCCCCACAAAGTTTTTATCGCCCTGAAGAATACAATTTTTCCATTATAGTCGATTTGGTATAGCCGTAGAGTAATAACTCTGTAGGTGACAGGATGGTCATAGGCGTGCCATCAATTATATTTTTTTACATATTATAATCCAGGGTACCTGGGTATAATATTGTCAATTCAGGTGGGTTTCATCTATATTTTTCTCCAAAACTCATAACCGTTTAGTTGAATACCCATTAACTGATGTGAAAACAGTTTTGATTACTTAGTGGTATACAGGTACCACCGGCCGCTAGGTATGTTAAGAAAAATATCCAGTCGGATAAGGGTTAAAGCTTATTATTAAGTATATTCTCCGAATTTAACGCCGAGGAAGGTAATTATTACGTAGATGTATATTGAGAAGTTTTATTATTTGTATGCATCAGTTAATATTTGATGAAAGTGTTTTGTTCATCTCATAAATGATTTTAAAATATTCTAATTTCACCCCTGTTGAAAGTTTGTTTTTTTCAGAGTTTCGAGGGAAAGATAAAACATTCCCTTATTTTCTTCTGATTCCATTACTTCACCAAAACACCTCCAAGTTGTTCCGAATAAATTGAGTTGAACTATTAGAATCAGCACTTCCATATATAGATTGTCAGTAATGAAACGCCAACTTGAAAACGATGAAATAATCGTTCAGGAAATTGGATTACCCTTCCTAAGGTGCAAATCAACCTATTTTTGCCCATAAGATTTCCAAGTAAGATACACTTTGACCAGGGGGTTGCTCCCACAAATTCTGACTTCAAATGCAATAGTTCCTCTTTCGATAGAGACTTGAGCTTATTCTGATACGAGAGACCTTTTCAACAATATGCCACTTGATTCCTCTTTTATTTCATATTGGGAATGTTGCCATTTTCAGCGTTCTTCGCTAGTATTACTCTTCCTAGAGTTAAAGGAAATTGACATATTTTCATTTGATCATATATAATATAGCCAGGTATTCGCTACGCTGTATACTTTTTGATACAAGAAATACATGAGTCGAATTATACAAATTGTTTATTTGTGTTCTAATCCCCATGGTAATGAATGCACTTTTGTTACCGAAGTGTTCATAGATTTTTCTGAGATATTATTATTTGATTGTGGCACACTCTGTCCTAAATTTCATACACGAGCTCCATCCTTCTCGTAAAGGATACGAGTTTCGTGGGTGAGAGCTTAATAAGCTCAGTCAGTTTCAGTTTGCAAGATCCAAGTTCTTCCACTCTGACCCTGTCCCCAGCTGGGCACTCGCACATAACATGTTCCATTGATTCTATATCTTCTTCACATAGCCTACATGAAGTCCATATCATCCATTCTAAACGCGCTTTTTGAAAAAAAGTACTGCTTATTCGATAACTTTGATGCGCGTCTGTCTGTTAATACTCTTTCATCAGAACCTAGTAGGTGCGGAGATGAAAGTTGATGCCGTTTACTTAGGACAAGTGAAAAAATCAAGCTGAATAGCCAAAAAAATGGAATATACGGCCGCCTATGATGCATTTTACGGTAAATTTTGATATTCTCAAGGAGTCAAAAGAGTACATGCAAGGTAACAATCAAAAGGATTTTTCTGTTGACTTAGATACATGAAAATTTACCATAGATATCGAAATATATCCGTAAACAATAAATTTTCAGAAGCATCATGAATAAAAGTGTTTTCTATGATGAACTTATAGAATCTGTTGTGCGGGAGTGCAACTAACACTTCTTTTCTTCTTCCTATTAACAGACATCATTTGAGTTAACATTTCTCTTTGCAAACCTTGTATCGTAAGAAATGTAATCTGATTCGAAATATCAGAGAAATACTATCTCGCACTCGACAGTATTTGGTTTCAATGTTCGAACCATATAGACTCATTGATAGCGAAGTATATTTGTTACCAAGTATTTGGTTATATAAGACTACTAATAATAAAGTGAAAAATTGTTAGTGTATTTCAAAGCTGACTGTCAGAATAGACTAAGTATTCTACTATGGCTTCTACAGTATAGTCTCAAGAAAATAAGGAAAAACGAATCATGTGTAATTTCTTATATCGTTCAAGGGAACAGAACCCTTTCTCGCCCGTCTGTAGTACATTAGTGATTGCAAGACTGTGAGTGAGTTGTGATTAAATAGTGTAATCGGAATTATAAGGTTTACTCTTCCATTCTTAAATAGAAAAATTGAATTGAATTGAAATAAAAATTGAGTATAAGCTGAATGCCAGCCCTGCTACAGCGACCCAGTGGTCTAATGTGGCACACTCTGTTTAAAATTCAACTTCAAGTTATCCTTATTGTGAAAAGTATAAGCTTTGTGGATGAGAGCTTAAAATCTCTGTCAGCCCCAGATGGTCCGAGTTCCTCAAGCCTAATTCTGACCTCAGCTGGGAATTCGTACATAACGTGATCTAATGATTCTATATCTTCTTCACATAGCCTACATGAATGATCCTCAATCAATCCTAATTTATTTAAGTGTTTCCTGAGGCGATAGTGCCTAGTGAGTATGGCAGTTAAAACTCTCAGTTCCAACTTAGAGAGTTTAAGCCAGGCCTTAGCTTTTCCAGTGGAAGGTCCACTGATGGCACGTCGAGCGTGTTTAAGGCCTGGGAGGGTCATCCAATTCTCACGTACCTTAAGGCCAGCCATCGGTTGTTTTACATCCTTGCAGTTTCCAAGGGAATTCCGAGCCTAGGCTCCGGTCCTATGAACTCCAGGTTAGTTCCTCAAACGGCCAATGAGTCCGTCTTCTCATTTCCCTCAATGCCCAAGTGACCAGGAAACCATATTAGTCGGAGCCTGCTCCGCTCTTCTAGTTTGGCAAGGGTGGAGCGACATTCCTGCACCATAAGTGACGTACATGTATCGGATGCCAATGCTTTTAGTGCAGCTTGGCTATCGGTGAGGATTCTAATTGACCTATTTGTTAATCCCCTCGCAGGAAAGAGGTTAGCACAGTCAATGGCGAATTTTTCTGCTTGAAAGAAAATCGCATGCCCACCAAGACAGATCGACTGTTCCTTGGCGGCACCTCGACCGTAGACACCAGCTCCAACACCTTTTTTCAGTTTTTGTTCTTCATCTAAACCAACTTTGTAATCGTAGATGACTATTGCAAGCACACTTCTCTGGACCACACCATGTTTCGCTAAGAAATAACGTACAGTCCGTGGAACCAGCAACTAAAGTACACTTGAAAAATTTCTTCAGTAAGTTAGAAATCCTACAGCTTTATAGTATTATGTAGGAAATAATTGATCTATTTGAAGATGAAAATTATTTAACTGATTGAGAGTATTGTCGTCTGTCGGCAAGAGGATACCATTAGATTACCCAGATGTTGATAAATTACATTTCTATATAACGAAATATTTCATTCAAATTTGAAAATATATCATTCAGGTAATAAACGTTCATGCAATTATTTATTCGTATTTATCACAACGAAGTTGAAACTCTAATTCAAGGCTCTAAAGAGATTGAATCTTTAATAGATAAATGATTTATGAGTTGTAAACGGTAAAAACACTATTTACAGTAATAAAACCAATCTGTTAATTGAATAAAATATCATTCTATATTGTATGGTATTTATGTTGTAACGTCAATGTTGAGACAATAGAATTTCTACAAGTCAAGTACATTAACTTTACTAGGTCATTATTTCGTTAATTGCGATATAAAGATATAAACTAAATATCTACAGGAAATCAACAAATTGGAAAATCTGAAAAGGATTGTTTGAGAAACTAGACAAAAGATTAAAACGATCATTGAGGACCAGTATTGAAAATTTATTAGGCTATAGCCGTATAACATTCTCAACCCCTGTAGCTTTATTCCACTTGATACTTGAAGTCAGTTACTAGGAGAATATACTAAAACAACCTTTTTCCCAAATTACTTACGAATATACCACAGCCAGTTTCTCAGACTCACTGACCATAATACATGTGGATATATAAACTTCATATTGAAATTTGGTGCACGTTCAACGTAAAAGGAAAAAATGTAAAAAACTTCAATGTTTGAATTCTGTTTTGTGATTTTTGTCAGCTCGGTTACTTTTTCAGTCGATATTTCTATTTATTCCAATTTTACATTTTTCACGTACTAATCAATCAGTTTCAGCTCATTTAAGTATTTTCATGTTATCAGTCTTTTCGAAGATTGATTTTTTCAACACACATTTTTGTATGGAAAAAATGCTATAGTCGATATAATAAATTGTTTTGAAGTAACTGATACAAAATATGCAATGTAAATATAAGACAAAAATACTGAAAAATCATTTCCTGCCGATATATTTGAATAATTGTTGAATGAGGAATAATTATTTTAACCTTTATTATTCACAACTGTAATTATTTCCAGAAACTCTATAACTTTCTTCATATGGACCTACAATAAGAATAGTAGATATCTCTTGAAGATGTGAGTATTTTTCTAAGTATCCTTTGCTACTATCACAGCACTTTACCATTTGCAAGAGTCAATTTTAGAAGTAATTTGTTTGGTTCGAAGTTGCATTTTGAAGGTGTCAACTACTTCTTTTTATGACTACGATCTTTGACAGGGCAACTTTTATTATTATGATGTGTCTTTGGTAGTTGAAATTTCAAATCTCAGCGATAACTTATGATGAAGAGAGTAATGTATCGCCCGTGATAGTTATTTGAGCTCACAGATACTTTTCCGTCGTGAATTTGATATTTGAATTTTTTCTTTCTACATGGCATCTCGTCGAATCCACATCTTGGTAATTCAGTCGGTATAGTAACACACCGCAAAAAGTCTTGATAAGTAATTTTTGGATGAGAGTAAGTTTCAGAGATTAACTTATGGAAGAACTGTATTTAACACCACCGTTGGTAGGATTGAAGTATATTACCGTTATATTTTGGCGAATATTTAGGTTATGCTTCAGCTAATTTTTGAGCTATAGAGCAGAAAAAAATCAAGTTTTGGAGACATACCATATCTAGGGAAGCATAAGTTCCTGTTAGGAACTCAACGTCGATATAACAACTTGCAGATGAGTTTCAAGTGATGAGGACCTCTCTCAAAACTCATATTTTGTCTCACGTAATTTTTGCAACTAGTTTTGCTCAGAGTTATTCAGTCTGTCGTAATTATTTGATTGAGTACTTAATATCACATTTTCATTCAAGTATAGCTGTGAGCTCACCGGATTATTGTCTAGATAATATATTTAACTTTATATATAAGAAATTGAGAATAATTTATTTCAATGGTTGTATGTTTATGGTGTCTCAGTTTCTTTGAGTTTTAAAGCTATGATTTACTTACGAAAAGGTTTGTCGTATTTACTTTGCCGGCTCATTCTTTATCGAATTCGTACTTAACTTCAGTGTTCTGAGCTGATGCAAATTTGATCTCTGGTTAACAATTAGCGGATAATAACTGATGCAAACTGTCAAGTCAACATTTTCTGTTTTTTTTTTGTGAAACTAATATTTTTTGTTCATCGTCAATCAGGGCCACATAGTAGTAGTACAATCTAGTCGGATGTCGATCCGTCAAAAGAAGTTAACATTGCTCCCTGTGCATATTCATTCAACAAAATATTCCAGTTCAGCTAGATATTTTAGCATAATTCACCCATTAGTTTATATGTTACTGAATATACAATGGAGAAAATGATAAAAAAACATATACGCTGGTTTTTCCTCGGTTGTTTATTCTGTAACCAAAACAGAATATTCACATTGACCGGTTTCTAACCTAAAAAAGCATGTGTGTTTGACAACAGAACAAAATAACCTATATTCTTTAGATGAAGAATATTATCAGTAGCAAAATTAAAGTACCAAAATAGGGAAAAGAATTAAATTCTATAATGAAATTGGAAAAACGAGGAGGTCCCCTTCTTAATGTCCATCCACCCCCTGTCAACCTTATTCTACACTAAGGTAACTACAAATTTGCATGTGTCCGACTTATTCTGCCAGCAGTTATTTTACTTGTTTGTTGATAGGTTATGGATTTTTTATATACACCGACTGCTAGAGGAACTTAGATCTGGAATGCCATGATAAGACTATTTTCGAAGTCAATTCAGCTACAGTTAATGAAAAAGCAAATGAACTGGCAAGAAGAATTGGACCGAAGGTACAGCAGGAGCATATGTACAGCATCCCCAATGAATGCGTTAGCAGAGTGGTGAATTAGAATAAGCTCTCTTTGGAACTGAGAAGAAAATAAAAAAAAAATTATTGTTGGTCGTCTCACATAATACTGTGGCTTGCCTCAATACCTACATAGAATGAGAAAAAATCAATAGAATATCCGACTATGCCGATGCTGTGAGAGAGGACGAAATAGCAGAGTACATTTTCTTGGAGTTTGAAACTCTGATATTCAAAAGGCTCCACGCTATAGACTAGCACTGAGAAGGAATACATCAGAAAAGATTTCATTATCACCTGAGTAGATTAAACAAATTGACGATTATTTTCTGGCTTGTATTAGTATATCAGATATTCACCACCACTGATCATGTTGTACATGTTTTTGCAGTCTTAGGCCTAGAAGAATTTAGAGTTTTTTTTATAACGATTCGCCATAGCTGTTGTAGCAAACTTTTGTTTGATCTTGGGTTTTTTAAAGGAAACATACATCTCCAAAAATTCTACACGTAAATGATTTTAACTCAGAATCAACGTTTCTGATTTACCTATATTTTGGTTGGCGCTAAATCTAATTCATTGATATTTGAGTAAACCATCCATTCTCCTATTGACTGATAAGGCGCTTTATTACCATACCAAAATACAAATCAACTCGCCAAGACATTTCTAGTGAGATAATTGTCTTCGAAAATTATGTAATATTCTTGCGAAAAGTGTACTGAATTCAATTCCATTCACAAACTAACTCTAGAAACTCGAACGTCCCTATAACTACAATATTACACGCAGCGCAATAGGACTATAGACTTAGTTGAGAAAAGATAAAAAGATGGTCAATTTTTAGTAAATTGTGACAGAATAGAAGAATGCATACAATTTGAAAACGGCCATTGGAAAACTGATGTGAGGATAGCCACGCTTTCCATCCACAGTTCTGATCCACGGTTTCAATTCGGCAACACCGCATTGTTTCATTTCAGCCATGGTTTCAAGGCCACACTAATTTTCAGTTCGAATACGGTTCTTTTTTATGAAAGTTGGCTAATTTTTTGTATCTGAATCGATTCATTGAATTCATATTTCACCTGCTTGTGAAATGACCCCAGTATTTCCTTAATTTATACCGCCTAGCCCAAGAAAAAATATATTTTCCGATTTTTTCTCGATGTTTCCCATTCCAAGTGATGTATGTGCAGGCTATTTACTGTCAGAATATTTTCTTCTGTGTTAAATGCTCGTTATAGTTGAGGAAATTTCAATGTCACCGATTTGTGTAAAGTACTAAGAATTTTCATGATTTATTACATATGAAGTTCATAGTTTTTCAGCAATATTTTTCGCTCTAAGTAATGTGCATAATTTTCGCTATCATAACATTGTTTTCTATGCTATTCTGCCCATCACATAAGAGAAATTTCAATTTCACCTAATTGGATAAAAAGCCACGAATTTTCTAGATTTAATACTCCACATACGAGAAATATATTTTGATGTTCATAGTTTTCGCGCCATAATTTCTATTTTAAGTAATGAACATGATTTTCGCTATCAATATATTATTGTCTATGCTTTTCCTTCTACTCCAGAAATGGAGTGTTTAATGTTACCTATTTTGAAAATGAAACACGAATTTTCTAGATTCATTACTCCACGTACGAGGAACGTATAACTTTTTCCTCCATAATTTCCATTCAATGTGATGTGCGTGATTCTTGCTATTGATATATATTATTCTCTATATTATTCTACATACTCTGGAGTAAGAATTTTCATAGTCGCGCACTTGGGAAATGAACCGCGAATTCTTTAGATTTATCACTCCAAGTACAAAGAACATATGTAGTTCATAGTTTAACCTTAATATTTTCCATTCTAGGTGATGTGCATGACTTTTGCTATCAATACATTGTTTTCTATGCTAATGTGCTCATCACAGATGAGAAATTTTCAATGTCACCCATTTGGAAAATGAGCCATTGGCAGAATAATATAGAGAACAATATGTTGATAGAGAAAATCAGGCACATCACTTATAATGAATGTTATTAAGGAAAAACTATGAGCTGCATATGTTCCTACTAAGCAGTATAATAAACCAAACAGATCGTAGATTATTTCTCGAGTGGGTGACATTGAAGTTTTCTCCATTTTTGTAAGTAGAATAACATTGAAAAAATAGTTTGATAGCGAAAATGAAGCACAATACTTGGATTGTAAACTTTTGCGGAAAAGCTCTTCAATCCATATATTCCACTCACGTGGAGTAATAAATCATGAAAATTCATAGGTCATTTCACAAATCGGTATCATTGAAAATTTCTTAACGAGCACTTTAACACAGAAAAAAATATTCTGACAGTAAAAGTCATGAACATCACTTGAAATGGAAAACATCGAGAAAATACTCAGGAAACTATATAATTCTTGAGAAGGTATAAATGAAGGAAATACTGGGCTTATTTCATAAGCAGCTAAATGCAAATTTAATTAATCGATTACGATACAAAAAATTAGTCAATTTTCATAAAAACCACCATATTCGACTTGAAAATTAGTGAGGTCTTGTAACCGTGGCCTAAGCTGAAACAATGCGGTATTGCCAAATTGAAACCGTGGATGAAAAGAGTGGCTATATTCCCATCAGTCATTGAAAAGCAAGTAACAGTGCTCTACTTTATCGAAGAATTACAAAGTTGACAAATTACAAAATATACATTTCTAAATTTCTTCGTCATATTAAAATAAAAAAATAAGAGAAATAGAGGAGAAGCATTATTTCAGTCAACACAATTTCTTCGATCATGTTTTACGTTCTTCTACCTGCTACCAGATCAGAAATGTCTCATGGGCTACGGGAAAATCCGCATTACGCGAGTCTTAAGATTTTTCGCGTTCGCATTCACCCTTCGCGGCGGATAAGTGCCGAATTATTGTTCCGCCAAAAAGTTTCGTAAGAACGAAACCGTTAACATTGCGTATGTAGAAGCGGAGAGCTTTATGTGCATGTTCGCGCAGGGAGTACGCGCAAATCGCATCCGTGAATTGGAGCTGTGAGCGGGCACAGAGCCGGCTTGATATGAACTTTTGTAATTCAATTTTGATTCTGGCAAACCGACTTTTGTGGTTGTTTCGAAATTATGTTATGGAATTTTATTTACTATTTCTGATCCTTATATATTACTGGTGAGTTTATGAAAAAACTGCTTCTATGAGAGAAATACTTTTCCACGTATAGAGAGCGAAAAGGAGTGAAAATGAAGGAATTTAACAGAAATCTAGACCAGTGAAACAACAATTGAAAACTGTATGGAAGTTCAATTTTTTGATGGTTTTGAAATCAAAAAAATAGAACAACCAAAAATTTTTTTGCAAATTAGGCTCAGCAGTATTCATTTGAACCGAGTTTATTTCCAAGCATGTTTGTAGTCCACTAATCTCCCGGTATATACCTGCAATTAGCGTGATACGTCACGAACTCATTTCGAAGATAATAATACCGTTCCATTTTACATAATTCTTTTCCAAATTTCACGAAAATGAACGCTCATCTGATTATAGCATAGTTCACAACAATTATTGCAACATTGTGCAAAGAAACTTTTCTTTTTTTTAAACGGAAGTTAATTTATATGTCTCGTCGTGATATATTACGACGGAATGTATTTTCGCCTTTGGGTTAGGAGTGCATTAAAAATAGCTAAATATTATATTGATGGGAAAGTAGATAATTGACGCTACGTAATTTGTTCGAATAATTTTCACACCATTAGAGCATTGATTTTTTTTCGGAATCGGTAATGTCAGTGCACTTACTGTGAAAGTGAGAAAAATTAATCATTAAACAAAAGATGGAATGAAATAATATATCAATTTAATTTATTCAGGTAATCTTACAGGTAAAATGGTGTTTGTCACTGTACAAACTTTTGTTGTGAAGATAAAAATCAAGTTCTTTCTGCACGAGAATGAAATTATCAAATGTTCAGTGTCATAAACGGTCAGCAAACTAGGTGACTGTTACGGACAAATTTTGAGTTCAAAGTCGGTGCAATATGATCGAGAAAAGTGAAGCTTTTGGAGAAAAATCAAATTCCCCAAAAACTTGTTAATTCTGGATATTTCCACCCCAGGCTAGAATTACTGCATGACATCTATGATTCATACTCAAAATCAATGATCTTATAGAATTCTGATCCATTTCGTCTCAAATTTTGATCATCTCTTCCGAACCTCATTCACGGTAGCTAAACGGATTTGCTGGCTTCGTAACCTTCTATTAAAGATGTCCCAGACATGTGATGGGATTAAGGTTTCAACTTTGTACACGCTACTCCACTGAAGTGATTTCGTGATCTTGAAGGTAATTCCTAACGAGATGAGGTCTGGCGTTATCTTGCATAAAAAAAAAGCTGTCATCCATGTTTGCCACAAATGCTACATGTCGGTAACGTGACTCTCAGCAATCAGGCTTCCATTGTTTATGATGACTAGATCAGTATGGGCGTTCCTTTCCACACCATTATTGAAACTCCATTAAAACCATAGGAAGGTAAGAAATTGCACTGGACATTTCTCATTTTGACATATGCATACTAGAAAATGTCGATTTTAATGAAAAAAACAAAATCTTGAATCATATATAAACGAAACCCTCTCCCAGTCAGCTTCTAAATGACATGTCTCTGTCAAAATTCAATTGGCTCTACTATGTGCTGAGGAGAAAGCTGAGTTCGTATCGTCGTATCGTTTCAGTGCTAATTTGAACTCCACTATTCTGTCGAAGCTGTATTTGAAGGTGCTTGGTAGTAGCGAACTGTTGTCTCAACGAGGAAATATCTGAACTATTAAAAATCGCCATTGTTGGTCAAAGTCATCGTTACCCAGATCTCCTTTTGTGACTACTAGTCTCCGTGTACCTGTGCACCATTCTCGAAACAGGTGAATGAGACACCACAAGCTTTTGGACTTTTCTTGTGTAAGTCCAACCTAGGTCATCTAACACCACTGTTTCAGTACATTTTGTTGGGTTCAAACTGAAATTTTCATGAAGAACAAAAATTACTCGAAAAAATTGATCAACAACTGCTGTTATCAATACTCGGTAGTTTTCCGCAAAATCTCGATTTATATTTTTTTTTCTCATGAGAGGACAATGAAAATACATCCGACATCGAAATTTGTTGGCATACGCCGTATAATTAATGGAATTTCTGTTTCTAAATTGATACATCCGACAAAAACATCTGTTGATGAATGTACAGAAAATATGTTGCCTTACACAAAGAGAATTCAATAGGAATATTGAAATTGTGCTTCAATTTTCAAATCAGCACTTATAATTAATGGAATTTCTCTGTTTCTAAATTGATTCAAGTAAACATTATGAAATTTGGATTATCGATTGATTTTTTTCTAGAGGAAGGAGCATCCGGTATTTGTTATTACTACTGATTTATACACGTTGTATTTTGTTTTATGGTTTACTGTTGTAATACGAATTGTTTTCCATACTATGTATTCTAATTTAATAAAGATAATATTGATTTTCCAAAATAGTTCTCGGCAGTGATTATTGCAATTCATTCTTTGTATTCACTTTATGATAAAAGCTGACAGTGTACTAACAAACTTCACATCCCAATACTTTTCAGTGTTTTTCCTACTCTTTTGTTTCTAAAATATTTCAAAGGATCGCAATACCGAGCCTTTTTGGAACACAGTTGTCAGATATTCTTTCGAATAGATCTTGGATGCAGCATATACAAATGGTAATAAACAGACAGTCGAACAACAACGTTTGGTACGGAACTTTGAATAAGGTATGTTATATAATGAAGTTATCTCTGACACCTCATATTAATCTCATGCATAAACGTTGTAAATATAAAATAAAATCTTTTTTATGTCAAATTAGTTTTTCGAATGAAGCAAATCTTTGAACCTTGTTTTGAAAGAAGTTGTTATACGAGGTACTTTTATATTTTGAATTTATTAATTGTTATCGTCAGTCTTGTGGTAATAAATGAAAATGATCAACCAGACGAGTTTTTCAGCAGTTTCATATTATCAGTCAATTATATCAATTTTAACTAAATTTTTCTTGTGAATTCATAAAAAGAGTTTCCATTAAATTTTATAATCTCTTCTCATCAATATTAGATGTTTTATGAAGTATGAATTTGTGCCTTCGAAGCTTGGATTATCAGAGAAGTTGTTGAGGACACTGGTATAATGGCTGATTCTGAAGTTCAGTTTTTTCAGATCACCCTAATGGATTATACTTTATTCACAAAAATTGCAATAAATACCACTATGCTACCAGATTTGACCTTCTGCGATTTCTTTTTGTTCCCCAAACCTGAAAAACCTCATGACGGGGGTTTGCAAGGTTTGAGGAAATAAAGTCCATATCGCGTTAGGCCATACCAAAAAGTCAGTTCTAGAAATGTTTAGAATATTGGAAAGAGCACCAGCACAAATATTGAAGGAAAAGAAAGAAATTCCATAGAGATAGTAACAGATATCAGGAAGAATGAGGTTGAAGAGATACTATCGCATTTTTACACAAAGAAAGCTCTTCGAATCGACGGAAGCAGAAAAGAGAGAGTTCGAAAGCATACTTAAAGCCAACGAAAAAATAACAGAAATGTAAAGAAGAATACTGAACAACAAAAACTATCAGAAAAGATGAAAAATAGCTGAAATCATAATAATATCTGAGCTAAGAAAACCAAGAAACGAGATAATCAGCTACCGACGAACCAGCTATCTAAACAGCATTGTGCGCTCAAACGCTTCGTTGAAAATGAGAAAACTAATAGAAGATAACCAATTAAGGTACAGGACGAACCAGTCAACGATACACGAATTGGCAAGAATCAATGAAGACATTAGGAATAAATTAAAAAGCGTTGACGAAATGTGGTAAAAAAGACACAAGATAGAAGGGGCACGCTTCCTTCCAGAAGCTGACCAACATCATTCAAAACTACCTATGAAACAAAAAGACGCGCTCAAAATAAACAATACCAATTCAATAGTGGAAAAAATAGAAGCGTCTCACAAGAATCAATTCTAGGTTCCGTACTCTTCTAATTATATTTGAGACTTCCCGAAATGAAATTTAGCTCAATTCGCAGACGAAATAGCAGTCTACGTGTCCAATCAGAGCAAACTTGCATTAACAAACAATGAACTTGTCGAAAAATAGACAACAAAAGTCAATCCAAGGAAACAGAAGCAGTATGTTCTTAATACTGAAAAGAAAAGATGAGAAATATATTCAAGGATCAATTTAGGTGAAAACCTAAACTATAAGAACTAAATACAAAAAAATGTGAAAAGAATAAGACTGTTGCAAAAGCGGTTAAACCCTTTTCTAAACGGCTGAAATATCTAAATTAATATAAATAAGAGTCGTCGAAATTTCATCATCAATGCCGGACAAATATGGTACCTACAAGAAAACAGTCACACAAAAGATAGCAAATGGAAGTGAGTAAAGTACAAGGAGTGGCATTAAGTACACCTCAGTATATAAAAAATAAACAGATAAGACATGAAATGGAAATCGAAACAATTACAGAGATAATAACTAAACAGGCAAATAAAATAACAGAAACGATGAGAATATACCAAAATTACGAAAAACCTACGGATATGGAAAGTCAACCGATAACTTAAAGAAGACGAATATCCTTGGTACAATGGAGAAGGAAAAGAGGCGAAGAATAAACAGGACCATTATATGAGAAAAGAGAGGTAACTCAGTCTCTCTCATTTGGAATAAATCATCAAATAAGGATGGATGCTCCCACCTAGTATAATGTAAAACGTAAACGATAAATTTTAATTTAAACACTTGTTGAACAATGGCAAGACAAGATGTAAGGATGCTGAGAAAGATTTTCCGGTTCTAATCAAATTCAAAGCTAAATGCAATTACTTTGTAGGGACCATAAAAGATACCTGTGAAAAAATGGCAATTTTATAGGTACATACCCCAACAAAAAAGAAGGTGTCTTATGAAATCACTTCATTATCCGTCATTATTCTGCCTGTTTGTCTATCAAGACTTTTTTCAAGAACGCATGGTAGAGCTGGAATTGATACCCTATACTAAGGTAGACAATTTACAAAAATCTATGCCAGCGCATATGGCTGTTTATATGGCATATTTTGATGCTCTCAAGAAAATCAACACCCATTTGGAACTTCTCTTTGATCTAGGAAAATTTGGCGACAAGGAGTGTCACAGTATATTTATGGAAAAATGTATATTTGTAGCCACATCACGACCAATTCTATTTTTTACAATAATGAGCGTATATAACTCTTTCTAAGAAACGCATCAAGATTTCATGTTGAAATTGATATCGAATGCTCAGGTTTGCAATCTATGGAAAACAGAAATATTCAGTTGAGTCAACCGGAAAATACAGCTGTTCATATCGCATTATGCTGCTCACTTCAACACTCGCAAGGGGGTCAAAACTAATAGGGTACTTCGTCGTGACCTATAAACATGACACTTGGCCAGGAGCAATGTAATTCAGCATAGATGCAGGTGCAGATTATGAAAACAAATTTCATTAAAAATTATTTTAAGAAACGTGTAAATCTTTTTTGTCGATAAAAGAAAACTTTTAATTCAATATGAAAGTTTATGTCGCATTCTATTGTATATTTTGACTCTCAAAAGAAAATTAAAAGGTATAATGATATCCTGTTTACCTAGAATCATTAAATTCTTCAAGAAGCAATGACGTATATCCAAAACGACGAGAAAAATACAAAAATTATAGATTTGTAGTTGCATTACAAAAAAATGCGATAATTAACTCATTCTGACTTATCGAGATCACGTAGGGACACTGGTGATTCCTCCTAAAGTAACATGTTTCCAAGAGTCCACTGTTCTCTAGAAATAGATTTTTTTTCACGTTTCTGTTGGTCAATCTTGTTGTTCTCAAAGGAATTCTTATACAGATCAATTTATCAGATGTGTTCTATAGTTGCGAAAAAACACAGTATGATATTTTATTGAGGGTCATGCTACCTTTAACCCCATTTAAATAATAATGAAATGCTTCACTACTCTTAATAAAAATACTTGATGAAAACATTTTTCAATTTTTAAATTTCTTATTGTTCAAACTAAATCCGGTATTACAGACATTTTTGAATAAAAAATGAGGGGTTGATAATTCGTAATACAAATGAGGGATCGAATCTCTCTCATAAATTTCACGTGAACTAGGAAAATAGCTATTCGACGTAGATCTAACGTCCTTTTGAGTTTGAATATCAGAGTATTCTTTTTATTTAGAGAAAATTCAGATGTTTTTTTTTTGGATCATCATATTTCAGGTACTTTTAAATAAAACCAAATATTGCTGGTTCCCGCAGTAACGTACAGGAAACTTGTCATAATTGTAGTTATTTTTTGTCAATAATATACAGTTCTTCGCATTTTGATTGAACAGTCAGAATGGAGAAAAACTTTTCAAGAATTGGCACAATATTCACTTATTTTATGGCCGATCAGGTGGTTATGCAGCTGAAGCCCGAATCTTGCAGTATTTCCCAAGAGAAATATTCCCTCAGAAAAATTTTTTGTTTCCATTGACCGTTCATACGATTAAATTGGACGATTTTAACTGCCAAGAAAAAGTCTGGACCATATTAGTTTGTCAGGACACCGATAAATGAACTTAGTTTGGATGAAGTCGATTATATTGCAAGAATCTGCTCTCGAAAGCTATCTCTATCTATTTGGTTAGCGTACCACATTCCACTGTTTTGATATTTTAGCATAAGTTACTGATATAGCCCCACCAAAACCAGAGAATTCAAGCACTAACAGCAGAAGATTCACCCAGAAGGCTTCTGCAGAACACTGGTTGATTTTGTCGATAATATTCTAATATGAAGGGAAGAAGAATGTGGTTTATGCATGATAGTGTTCCTCCCCATTTTGGACTAATGATCAAACCCCCAATCTAAATCCCCAAGACTACTTCGTCTGGAGACGTTTGAAAAGCCTAGTCTACTCATAACCTGTTGCTAATATAAAGGAATTGCATACGCGTTTCGAATTAATGTGATAGATCGGATGTTGGCTTCAATCAATCTTCGCCTAACACTATGTGTATGAATGAATGGTGGTAATTTCAAAAACTTACTTTAGTATGTTAGTTTGAAAAAAAGGTTTCCGTTCAGTGCTTTTATTTTCGTTAAATACCGAATATCCATCAGCCCTCATCCATTTCGTCATGGTCACATGTAATTTCTTATATATACTCTTATCTAAAATAGGAATGCGGCAAAATACTCGAGTTTTTTTAATTTCCACTAAATAGAATGAACACTCTGTACATTCAAGCTGAAAATGAGTTGGAAACAACTTTGAACAATTATTTTCCAAATTTCGTAAAACAGTTTTGCTTTCACCTAGTTGATTTAAAAAACGCATGCTTCCTAATGTGAATCATTTCGCTGTTGAGATTCAAAACACAAAATAAAATTTAAATTGAAAAATCCCTTCAGTAAATATTTCAGAAAAGTCCAGTGGCGCACAAGCGCACTACATTCATATTGATGGGGTCAAAGGTATCATAATTTTAAAAAAAATTATCATTCTGTATATTTTCGCAACTACTGGAGACATCTAACGAATTGGTGAGTAAAAAATTTCCCTTTACGAGAATTGGACCTACATCCTGTGAAAACTACAAGAGTTACCAGAAGAAATGTGAGAAAAAATCTGGACTTCAACGCCCAGCATCTCGAGAACAGAGGACTTTGGTTCATTAGCATTATTTTCATGATTTGTATGTAGAAGCTCCGGTAGAAATTAATGACTTCATTCCTGAAACATCCGGTATAAAGTTGAAACTAATTAATCATTCATTTTGCCTAAAAATTATGAAATTCTGCAAGAAGTATTATCTCAAAACACAAGCAGAATGAAAAACTCGTGTAAACTTCAACTTGCAGAATCGCAGAAGTTATTTATTTGTGATTGAATAAAAAATCCTCATTCGTGGGAAATAATGGCCCAAATTATACTGCGATTTGAAACAGGTTTTAGAAATTTGTAAGGAGATGGAAAAGTTGCATAGCAGGGTAGAAAATTATAAGCTTGATGAACGAAAGCCATGCGATAAGTTGAAACATATACTGGGTGTCCACGCGAGATGGGACATTGAAAGTATAAGGAGAAAATAATGACCGATTGAAAACATTTTTGTTGTTGTCTTGAATGTTATTCGAACTAAGATCCTAAAATATTTTCAATGTTGTGGCATTTCCAGTTATACCATATTTGTTATTTCAAATGGCAATTCTGAACAATTTTTTTCCATATTATTGCCATCTAAAATCAGCCGAGAGAAAAATATGAATTTTTCAATCGGAATTTTGCGATCTTTGGTTGTAACTTAGAAGGCATCATAAAAATACTAAAGATAATGCAATATCGATTTTTTCTAGCTCGTTGTAAATTAAGAGACTCATTCAGCAGAATTCAATGAATTAAGAGGCTTCACGGTATACAGGGTGTTTCCAGATGTTACGAATCGTAGTACATTCAAAGGTGCAAAAGTCCGTTTTCTCAAATTGGACTACTTGTTTTTGCACACACCATCTAACTCGTAATAGTAGTAGGCATTGATCTGTTATAGGTTTCCCTTTACGTAAAATACGATTTCACGATTTTATTCCGAAAATTACGATGACTCTGTTACTATTCAAATGGATTGAATCTGACTTCCGGGGTATTTCTTCTTTTCTAGTAGGTTATTCTCGATTACATCAGTTACTTGTCAGGAAAGTCATCTTCGAATCACCAGAAATACCTCGCAGAATGAAGCATGTCCATTTTTTTTCGTCGCGCTTAAGTTTCGCTTGAAATGATTGCCCTAGTATTCTAAAATGATTGGACTTTATTGTTATTGATTTTAGATCTAGACGTTTTGAAATCCACAAGTTGTCCTGAAACAAAATATTTCAAATATTGTTTCACAAGTTAAAACTCGGATATTTTTCAGCATTATTGAAGGAATACGTCCATGGTTTTTTCGGTTGGCAATATTTTGAGAAGTATTTACATCTAACCATAAAAAAAATCAACATGCTTCATTTAGGGTGGTATTTCTGATGATTCGAAGATGACTTTCCTGACAAGTAACTGATGAAATCGAGAATATCTACTAGATAAGAAGAAAAACGAGAGGTCAGATTCAATCCACTTCAATAGTCTCGTATCGAGAGATCGAAATGCATTATTTGAAAGATTTTCGGTCATATAATTTCCGAATTTCAGCGTCCTTAATTTTCGGTATAAAATCACGAATAACTCGGAAACCATGCATTTTAGGAAAAGGGAAACGTGAAACAAATCGATGCCCATTAATATAACGAGTTAAATGGTGTGTGCAAAAATAGGTAGTCTCGTTCGAGAAAACGAACTTTGGTACATTTGAATGTACTACGATTTGCCATATGCTTGGGAAACAACCTGTATACCGCTAAGCCTCTAAATACTTCGAATTCTGCTGAATGAGTCTCTTCACTTAAACGAGCTAGAAACAATCGATATTGAATGTTCTTTTGTATTTTTATGATGCTCTCTAAGATACAAAGTTCCGTTTGAAAAAGTCATATCTTCTTTTCGGTTCATTTCAGGTTGCAATGATATGAGAAAAAATTGTTCAGAATTCAATTTTCGAAAAAAAAAGACAGATACATTATTCCACTTGGAATAACCGAAGGTACCACAGCATTGAAAATGTTTTCGGATCTTAGTTCAAATAACATTCGACAACAAAAAAAATTTCTTCAATCGGTCATTCCTTTCTGCAAATACTTTTAATGTGCCATCTCGCGGGGACACCCGGTATACAAATAGGACTTCTATGAATGTCAAGAGATGTTTGATGATTTAGACAGATATGCGGAGAAATTGATTGGCGGTATATCAACAATCTTTGAGGTATCAAATTTCAGGAATCACACCAATAATATTTCAAATAACTGATCGATGAAGCCTGATCTTTCATTAATAACATTAATCCTAAAATTAAGTTCAAAGTAGAAGCAGAAGTCGATAGTAAAATCAATTTCTTAGACCTAACAATATTCCGGGAGAATAATAATCGTTTATCAATTAAAATCTTCAGAAAACCATCGTACACTGATAATGCCATACCCATAAAATCATTTCACCCGCATTCTCAAAAGATAGCAGCCTTCAAATCCATGATTCACAGAGCGATTTCTTTGCCTTTATCGGACATGGACCGAAAATCAGAATTTAACACCATTATGTTAATAGCAGAGAACAACGGCTTCGATATAAAAGCAATAGACAGTTCAATTAATCGAAATATACGCAACAACACATTCAACATGATATATCCCCAATCCAAGAGGGAAAACCCCGAAAAAAAAAAGAATTTTTGTTTCTAACATATTTTGGGAAGACGTCAGAACAGGTTGCTAGAGTGTTGTCAGATAGTAAAAAAGTTCATATCGCATTCAAACCAGTTAGCAAATTGTCAGGTCTGCTTTTCAACACAAAAGATAAAACCGATAAATACGAAAAATCAGGAGTATACCAATTAACATATTCTAAGTGCAATTCCTCTTATATAGGTCAAACAGGACGCACTTTCAAAGCTAGATACAAAAAACATTTCCGGTCATTCCTACATCAGAAATATGATTCAGCTTTAGCTGCATATTGTCTGAATGAATGTCATCATTTTCCAGAACTTCAACAGCTAAAAATTCTTCATTCCTGTGATAAATCTTGCAAACTCAATTTCTTTGAATCGATGGAAATTTTCAAGGCATCTAGGGTAGAAAGGGTTAAGCTCCTTAACGACCTGGTAGACTTAATTACCTACTAATCACCATTATTCAAGTTACTGTGATCTCTACTAGCATTTTATTGATGGTAATTTCTGTATTCTACATGAGTTTTCAGTCTACATTAGCTTGTTGTTGATAATGGACGTATGTCCAAAACCGGTCCAACCAATGTAAAATTTTGTCATTCTTTACATCAACGAATTAGTGACAGTTAAAACATAGTAACTTGTTTTATTTTATTATTCATTACCAATAATAATTATCAATTTCTTCTGTATGTTTGTTATAATTGATATACCATCTTCAAGCTACCACGGAACCTTGGTGTGCGAGTCCAACTAACACTTGACGGACAACATTTATTTTCTTATAGTCGCCCAATATAAAGGAGGTGTTCTAGAGAAGGGATCGAAAAAAATTGTAAATACAGTTATTCGTGAACGACAATAAAACAAGTATATAAAATTAAAATCTCCACCTTTTGAATAAGAAAGTTAATAGACCCGTTGAACATTAAATAGACTCAATTTCACGCTCTATTCAATTTCGAGCAAGGGTAAACTTTATTTCCATCATAAACATACATTGAATTTAACGAAGTTACAAGAAACATAGCACGTCGCAATTAGTGAAACACTTAAAGTGTTCGCCTATTTCAATTGACGGATATTCAGCAAAGAGTAATTTGAAATTCCGAAATAACAAAATTAGCATACAATGCCACGAGTGTATCGAAATATATTTCAATGAGATTGACATTTGTTACGTAACAATTTTTTTCTGAAAAAACCAAAATAAATCGGCTCAACCGCAGATTACTTATATAATAAAACTTACATAAAGAAATAAGGAGGTAAAAACGAGAGGAAAAAATACACAACCGATAATCAGAATCGATCCAACCGCTGGGAGATTGCTGTCAACCGTGACTGTTCTAATCAGGATTATGAAAGTTTTTTCAACGCTCGAACAGTAAAAATAATTTCGGAATGATCGACAAGTCGATTCTTCACGATCGTTTTGCATCTGCTCAACTAGATATTCGTTTCACTATCCATATTGCGCCAGCAGATGGTCTGGGAAATGAAAGTTATTATATTTGATCATTCATTGAGTTAATTGTTCAAATTACACAATCATAATCCATAATATTATGGTCTTAATTAACAGTGCTAAAAGAAATAATTTTACCCAATTAGTTAAATCACTGTATTCAGGAATTTGTGATCTTTATCATTAACAACAAACAAGTTATCACCTTCATCCGAAAACTTAGTTTCCAATTCTCCACGCTCTTTTTCTAATAATGTTATTCATCATCATGACCAGGAATTTATACCACTCAAATAATTTCAATTATATTTCATAATCACGAGGCTGTATCTCTCCAAGACAAGAGAGCAGACAGCCGTAGTATTCTTTTCTCGACGTTTTTGACCTCCTCTCTCATGGCTTCTTTGCAGATAAAGCCTAAATTCTCTGTAACCATGACAATTTTCTAGAACTGGGCAGATCTATTGAGTACATAATATATCTTATAATATACGAACTATAACCTGCTGAAGTTTCGTGATTTTGTCACTGACACTCGCTATTTCTGAAATAAATATAATGGTTTGAAAACTGCAACGTAATCTACTAATTTATAATCGTTATTCTCAACTATACTGTTTGGCCTTACTTAGTGATGAAAATTTACATATAGCTACTGCGACTGTATTGCCGTGCGAGTCTTTATCTTTATTATTGAAATAAGCATGTCTAATTCTGATACATTCGCTATAAATGTTTGGTAAGTAACTTATCGAATAACAATTTATGAAAATGTAGTTGTTGAACAGTTGCTTCCATACATACTGACTCAAAAGACTGGCAGGATTTCACATCAGATATTGCTACTGCAGTAGAAGGATTGTATAGCTAGATGATTGCTTTTATTTGTCTATATCACTGTAAGTAAATATTTATCAAGTACAACACGCATGCCTCATCTGGAATTCCAACCCAGAACATCTGCACGGGTGCCAATTTGTAGTTCTATACAAACATTCAATTCTATGCAAAAACTAGAAAATCTTGCTTACATTCAGAAAATATTTGTGAACTTCAGAAAGTAGGTACACAAAACCAAATTTATATGGAATCACTCGGTATTTCACATTAGGATTGTTTTTAACCATGGATCTTTCACTACTTGTGAAGAATGAAGTTTTTTGTTCTGAAATGAACTGGATAATATGATAAGAAATGTTGAATTATCACCACATGTTCGGGATATTGTACTCAGTCCTCACTGAGATTTGTAACTGTGAATTTCAGAATTTAAAAAAGCCTATAATCATAATTGAAATTGCCGTACTTTGGATTGTCCGATGTGCAGAGGGGTCGTATAATTTCTCTCATTGAAGAAGGGGTGATACAGAGGGATATAGCAGCCAAAATTGGGGTGTCACAGGGGATGATTTCAAAAACCTATGCCCGATACGTGGAGCTAGAATCTTTGCAAAATAGGCTTAGAAGAAGTCGTAGGAAGATCACTTCTCTAGAACAAGACCCCTTTTTGTGCCAAATTGCAAGAAGAGACCCTAGTGCGTCGCACCCCATACTCCAAAGGCAATTTCTGGAAGCAACAGGCACCAGTGTCGAAACGATACGTCAATGATTTCGTTCAAGAGGTTTATACAGCAGAAAGTCTCAAGAGTTCCAGAGTTAACCAGACAACAGAAAATTAACAGACTGAATTGGTGTATCCAGCACCAAAATTGGAATATTGAGAATTGGCGAAATGTTCTTTTTTCGGATGAGACCAGAATTGGTATTCGATCAGATGATCACCGGATTGGGGTTTTAAGGGGTCGTGAAAAACTAGCTATATTCCGAGCAGCAAGAAAAATTCCGAAATACCAAGGGGGCAGTGTGATGTTTTAGGGTGGCATTAGGGGAGACAAAACATATTTGATTTTTTTTCTTGCTAGTGTAACGGCTAGAAATTGCGTGAACCTAGTGCTGTCGCCATAGTGAGACTCTGGCGAGGTGTCCACGTTGAGAATTTCACTTTTAGTTAAGGTAATGCTCCTCCGCTTACCAGCAACCTCGAGCGACATTATCTTGAAACAGAATGAATCGCTATTTAGGACTGGCCAGCTTGCTCTCCAGACCATTTATGGGATAATCTCAAAAGGAAAATTAGATCGCGCCAGGATAATCCAAGAAGCCCACAACAGCTCATTCAAGCCGCCGCAGAAGAGTGGCAGAATGTCAGAGGAGGTCGAAAACCTAATCCAAAGCATGCCTAGACGAATTCGGGCTTGTATCAAAGCAAGAGGAGGTAATACCAGCTACCGAGGTCGAGAAAAAAACACCTACTCCGTGAGAAAACAATTTTCAATTTTTTTACTACATGAGGAAATTTATTTTACTACATGAGGAAAATTATTTCCTTCTATTTGTTTCTTTCTTCAAATAAACCTTAATTTTTTTTTCAATTGAAATATCTCAAAAAGGATCAATTGTAACAATCCTTCGAAATTTCCAAAATCTCTGAGTTAATATTCAAAATATCGGGTGATTCCATATAAATTTGGTTGGGTGTATATATAGTTTCACTTCTTTGGTGCCGAACCTGAAAATTAATTTTCTTTAATCCTATTAATTTTTTCTTCCTTTGACTAACAGTTTTTGAGTTATAATGCAAACTTACGTTTCTTTTAATATGAACCATAGGTGGCGTTGATTAAGTTGAAGAGAATTCTTTTTTCATAATTATATCACATGTGCAGTCAATTTTCCATCCCGGAATCCATTCATAGTTTGAAATAGTTTGATTTTGTTCTGTACTCTGATTATAACATTCGAACATTAGTTCTTGCAATATGGATTCAGATGAATTATTTAATGTTCTTCCATAAATTTACGTTTGTGTGAATATCGTTTGTGATAACAAGGTACGAAAATTTTGAAAAATTATCATGCAATCATTATTTTAAAACAAAAACAAACGGGATATTATATTAGTGGAATGAAATTCACTGGAAATATCCAATTTAGGCATTCAAATGTATTATGTATGTATGTTCATAATTTACGTTACCTAAATACATTCCGACAAGCTCGAGAAATTGAATACTCGAAGCGAATGTCTAAAATTATCTAAAACTCTTCTATATTTCAACTAGCTCTTCTTCATAACAGATCTTTGATATACGTCCAAAGAAAAAATCCAGCAGCCATAAATCCGGGGAACAGGCCAGCCATCTTACTGGCCCAATAGTTCCAATCAAATTATTGCCAAAATTGGAATGAAATGAACTAGCAACGGCTATCATTTGATGCGAAGGAGCTCCATCATGTTTCAAATAGTTATTTCTTCTTCTGTAATTCAGCACGAATGATTTTATCACAAATCACATACGTTAATACACGATTCTCTTTTAACGTACAGCATACATTGCACCCATGTTGGACGTATCGCTGAGTATTAATATGGCGATGTGGGTTTACATCCGGCCACCAAAGTTTCTTTTTAACGATTGAATATTGTATCACTACTTATTTGTGTGAACTTTATTAGTCCAAATGATTTCGCAAATTTTCTTGAGATTTGTGCGAAAACCAGTTGCAAGAAATTGCGTCAACTTTGGAAATTTTCTGACTGCAAAAACTGGTATTTGGTTTATATATATATTATCTTGAGCACTGCTCGAAATTCATGGGTTGGCAGTTACACTACGCATTACATCAATTGTTTCATATTCTCCATCAGCTACTTTATATTCTTCTTTCATCGAGACTTTAAATGTACCATGATTCATAAGGTTTTCTCTCAATTCATCAGAAATACTTTGATGAGGTTGTCGCCACTCAGCAAATGATCCACATAGGCAGTTTCTACAGCATCTACCTCACAATTTTTCTGAATATAACATTCATTCATATTGAGTTTTTCCTTAATTTCAGTCAAAATAATTTCGTTATTCCAAACGATACTATATTCACTTAAAAGTTTGAACTTGATGAGAGAACATTGAATATTTCAACCGAATTGTCATTGCAAGAATTCAATTCCGAACCGTCATAATAGGAGCACAGAATATACTAAAGCAATTTCAAATTCTTACGTTGTAAATTCTGTGAATGCAAATTGCGTTAACAGGAACACTTATTCAATTATCCGTTCCGCCCAGGATAAAAAAATGAGTGGACATAGGATATATTTTTGAAAAGAAGAAAAAACAACTTTATTCAACCAATCAAAGTTTCCTATGATTCATATTTATAAAATCAAAGCATTTCAATTCACAAACAAGTTTCCGCTTCTAGTTCCATTCTACGTGAAAGAGTGCCAGTGGAATGTCAATACTATTTTCATATAATCTCAAAAACAATTGAAATATTGGTACATCATTGATTCTGAAAATTTTCGAAATTTTCAAATAACTAGAAAACGAAAAAAGCTACCTTGCCGTAATGTATTCCTCACTCAAGGAGAATACAGGATAGGGGGAGGGGGGTTATTTTCCTCTATTCGCAATATTTCACATGGTTTCAATAAAAAACGTTGTATCTGTCCATCCTATACTATTTGGGCTTGTTTAAAAATCAAAATTGATGTTTTACGGTTTATGTTTTTGATGAGGAATCTACGAAAACAGAAGTATCCCTGCAATAAATGAGTTATTATCGAGGACTGTAAAACTGGGAATTGTCGAAATTTGCCTTGAATTGATTGTGATGATTGTGTGATGACTTCTGAATAAGCAGCAGTCTATTTCTGCCTTCAACTATTTCACCACTCACTGAAATTTTTCAGACGTTCATGATGAACCGATTAACCAAATAGGAATATCATATCTAATGCTTGTCTGAATTTTGCAATAACAATCAGTCGCTTATCAAAAAACTTGACGGACAATTACAACTTCTAATATTTGACGAAGAAAATTGAACGAAAACAGTGGATGGAATTTGACATCTTCGATTCAATTGTTTCGCGAAGTTATCATCTGAATATCACGTTGATCGATTTGTACCGAAATGGCAATCCAACGTAAATATTCAAGTATTGTCGAACGTGCGGGGACTACTTTCCTGGAATACTAATATCGGTCGTCCAGGTGGTTGTTCGTTGAGAATTAATTCAATATATATATATATATAATTTTCTGGAACTTTCGAGTCTGAATTTATATTTCTACAGAGTGAACTCTTCAACAATAACTTAACAGTATATTTATTCACCATTCATCAAATATTCCATCAAAATGTGTTAGCTGCATTTGAATTTTTATCTCCGACATAGCCGTGAAAGGGGAATAACAGCTAGAGCAAGACTTGCTTAAATACAACAGCTTGGTAAGACAATTTAACCCTTTTCAGGACGAATTCGCATAGTTTTTAATAATGAACAAACTTATTCAACTTACCTCTGGCAGCTCGATGTACTCAACCCCATGCTGTGCTGTAGCATTTGGTTCGACGGTCCAAATCTTCAACTTTCCCTTCTTGTAGAGTCCACTCGTAGGTATAAGGCTCAAATTGAAAGGCCTACCGAAGGCTTTCAACGTTAACTGTTTCTTAGTATCTACCGTGTGCGGAACGCTGTTATTCGGTTTGACTTTTTCATCGACGTCTATTAAGTTCTGAGTGTAGTTTTTCGATTTCGGTAAACTCCTTTTGTCGAGATGATCTATTCGGATTACTTCGTATTCAGGAACTGCAAAGAGAATGTATTCAGAAAATCACGAAGTGAAAATTTTGTCGAAATATACTAAGGAGTGAATGATAAGACAACTGTTTGAGATTTTGATCTATAGTGAAACTTCATGAAGAAATAATATTCGAAGGCAAAGTCTGGCATGATCCTCGTACTTCTAGCAATATAGCCTGTACTAGAATAATATATCAATGTTTTGGCATTCAAAAGATCTCTTCAAAATAATACTACAACTTCATATAGAAATTTCCCGTAGAAGAAGGGAAATAAGCTTGATGCGTCAAATTATCGTCGTCAGTTTGACATCTGTGTTAGAAAAGATAATAGAGTCCATTATTCCCGATCAACTTATGGTTTTTTTATCGAAGAATTGGATTATCTCTTCTCGTCAACATGGTTTCATGAAGAAACGTTCAGTTGCGACAAATCTGATTCAATCTTTGAACGATTAGACTAAAATTATGGATAGTAATAACTGTCTTGATATTGTTTATTTAGATTTTTTACGTGCTTTTGACCGAGTTCCTAAACATAGGCTTATCTTAAAACTAGAACATTTTGGAGTGCGTGGAAAACTCTTGAAATGGACTGAAGACTTTCTGTCCCATAAAAGTTTGTGCGGGTTGGTGACTCAACATCACATGAATTACACCAGTAATAAGTGGAGTTTCACAAGGGTCAGTATTGGGTCCTGTTCTTTTTCTCATCTACACATCTGATTCATTGGAGAACATGCATTCTGATTTCACCTCATATGCTGACGACACTAAACTGTATTGTAACCCTACAACTTCCAGCGTGCAACTTCAAGATAATCTGAATCTAGTCTTGAGGTGGTGTGATGAATGTATGCTGCCTTTGAACGTGGACAAGTGTGTTGTGCTGCATGTTGGTAAATCAAACCCAAAATGTGACTACAATATCAACAATAATAGTTTGCAAAAAGTAGAACATCATAGTGACCTCGGAATTACTGCCACCAGTGACTTGAGCTGGTCTTCTCATATATCGGCAATATGTAGAAAAGCTAACGCTAAGCTTAATATTCTGAAACGCGTTTTTCCAAAGTCTTCTCCAAGTGTATTTGTTAACCTATACAAAACTTCAGTCAGACCTCTGTTAGAATTTGGAGGAAGAGTATGGCACGCCAGTCATATTAGAGATGGGAACCTACTGGAGTCAGTGCAACGTCAGGCAAACTAGGATTGGCTACGGTATCAGTCGGCCTTCCTATGTGGATCAATCGCGTATTGCGGGCTTGGACAGTCTAAGTGATAGACTTGTACGGGGTGATCTGATTTTTACCTATCGAGTGTTATGCGGGGATCTTGGTGATTCTAAGCACATGTTTACTTGTAACTCAGACCATCGTCTTCACGGACATTCATACAAACTAAGAAAAGAACCTTTTCGCTCAACAATTCGTGAAAATTTTCTAGAGAACAGAATTTTCGAGAGGTGGAACAATCTGCCTCCTCTTACTGTTCAAGCACCGTCTGTTTCAACTCTCAAACAATCACTAGTTATTTAATTATTCTATTGTTGAAGTTTATTCGTTTTCCTTTTCATTTTGGCATAACTTATATTTTATTAATCAAATCTGACAATTTTCATTCAATTATTTCATGCTCTCGTCATAATTCGTTTTCAGATTTTCTTACGATTTGTTATTCTTCTTTTCTTTTTGTAGCTTAGGGCTAAGCATTTATTTGATAATTTTTCTTATATTCATTTGATATTGAAATTTTTAATTTTATCAATGGGTTTATAGAGATATCTCTCAACCTATATTATTGTATAATAATAATAATTCATTAATGATATTATACAGTACATGAGGGATGGCAAAACTACAAATATCTAGAATACCAACAAGCCAGATTGCTATACCAAAAACAATCAAAGGAGAAGATTCGTTTAGAATACAGTCAGCGTCTGGAGACTGTGCTGAAATCAATTTTGAACTCGGGGAGTCTACTCGAGGCAATTAACACCTACATTCCAGTGTTGCTTTACTCATTTGGTATAATCAGATGGACTAAGACAGAACTGGATGATATTCAAAGGCAGACCCGAACGATGCTGACAAAGTACAACAATCATCATCCAAAATCATCTGTGATACGAACAACTTTGAAGCGAAAAGAAGGAGGACGCGGATTGATAGATGTTGTCAATTTACACACCAAACAGTTAAAAAATCTCAGAGAATTTTTCTCTGCAAAAGCTCTCACTTCTGACATCCATAGAGTGGTATCGTTGGCTGATAAGGGATATACACCTCTAAATCTTGCTACCAGAGATGATCTGCTGAATCTACCGTTCCTATCAGATACTGGAAAACAAGAGCAATTGTCAAGAAAGGAATTGCATGGACGACATCACCATGAGATTAATCAACCACACATCGACAAAGAAGTCTCCAACAAATGGTTGATGAGAGGAGAATTATTCGCGGAAAGAGAAGGATTCCTTATGGCTATTCAAGACCAAGTGATCGCTACAAACAACTACAAAAAATTCATAATTGAGGATGGAACATTGCAAACAGATAAGTGCAGAAAATGCCATACAATATCGGAGACTATACAGCATATTACGTCCGGCTGCGAACAACTAGCCAATACGGACTATTATCACAGGCATAATCAAGTTTGCAACATTATCTATCAGAAGCTTGCACAGAAGTACGTACTTCTGAATACCTTCCAGCCATATTACAAGTATCAAACGGCGCCCGTATTGGAAAATGACTATATCAGATTATACTACGATAAGCCTGTTATCACTGACAGAATGGTGACGAATTATAGGCCGGACATAGTGGTGTATGATAAGAGAGCCAGAACAGCAACGCTGGTGGATGTCGCCATACCGAATAATAACAACATGCTGAACAAGTTCCAGGAAAAAAGTCCGAATACACAGACCTCGCTATTGAGATCAAGCAGATGTGGCACCTCGATAAAATAGATATTGTTCCCGTCATCGTATCCTCGACTGGGTTAATACCCAAAACTTTGCATGATAGCCTTAAGAAATTAGAATTGCATAAGAATACCTATATAGAACTGCAAAAAGCGGTAATTCTTAATAGATGTAGTATAGTTAGGATATTTATGTCAAGTATATTGTGATCGAGCATATTCCCTTTCATTGCTGAATCTGGGAACGGTAAATTATATCCAACTAACAGCTGAGATAGTGCATAAGTCCACAAAATTGAATAATAATAATAATCTACCTCTAATGGAATATCATACCTCCCCCCAATATTTATGAAAAAGAGTTCGATGGAATCTGTTCCATTCAACAGGTATTGATGCAATTTTAGAAATCCTAATAATAAATGGACCTCTACAATACTTCCCAAATCTGATCAAATTTTCCATTTCACGAAACTTTCAAGGTGCTCTGTCGAGAAGATTAACTCTTTACGAGAAAAACTCTCTCAAAGAGTGTTAGGTACTATACAGGGTGTTTCATCTCAACATTTCTCATCTCATCAATTTTTGTGTTGAAGACAATCTTTTCGAGGGGAGTTAGCGCCTATGTGCATAAAGCAGATTCACTTACCTAGAGGTTCTAGATGAGAGAAGGACGTTTTGTTTCAATGTCTTTTGAAAGTTCTTCTTCCAAACAACGTCATGCTCAAAAACATGTCATTGTCTTATCATATTCACAATGAAAGAATAGAATCTATTACTCTCGAATGAAATGTTAGAATTGTCGTCCATTTAGTCTCAATTACTTACAATAATACAATCTTGACTGAAAACCGTCTCTCTCCGTTGAGAGCAATGCAAATCCTCATGTATGAGAAACTCACACTGAAAAAGCAAAATGTTTGACGAAGAACTTTTGAAAACCGCCTAATTGGACCTCCGCTCATTCCTGGTGATTCAAAGCACGAAATTCACCTTGAGATGCTGTTAAATGCAATTGATTCACTGATAACATAAAAAATACATAGCGATCCCCAACAATTTTAATAACAATTGCATTCCCAATAAATGGAATTCTTCTTTTCAACACCGCACCAGTATGCCTATAGCTTAATTTGCAATATCTTGGTCGCTAGATAGGAAGAACAGGTCCTACGGATTGGTCCGCTCAATCTTCTAGCCTGAACTTTCTAGACTTTTTCTTGTGGGCTCAAAATTTCTGTGGCTCAGCTTGAGAATTTGGACGATCTACGTCAGTGATTTTTAAACATGTATCGTCATTTCCAAATATGCTGAACCTTGTTAGAAATAGTTTTCAGTCAAGATTGTATTATTAAATGGAGGTGACTAAAGCACAATTTGAAAAATTCATTTTGAAATTATTAAAGTTTCTTTTTTTTTATTTAGAACCATGATGAAACAATGACACCTTCTCAAGATTCTTGTAGTTTGTAACAAGGTCTTCCGAAAGAATTTACAACAAAACCTTCTTCCACTTCACAGGCGCAAACAACTTTCGAAAGATTTCCCTTCAAGCTAAAACTAATATCTTTTCTTTTTTTTTTCCAAAATCTTGAAAATACACAAAATAATCTAGGGGGCTCGATTGAAATACAAAATCATTTTTGTGAAAATATTTGTTGAAATTACTTTTCTAATACACACAACCAAATTTATATGGAATCACCCGATGTTTTGAATATTACCTCAGGGAATTTGGAAACTTCAAAGGATTGTGGAAATTGATCCTTTTTGAGATGTTTCAATTGAAAAAAGAATGAATTAAGGTTTATTCTAAGAAAGAAACTAATGGAAGAAAATGAGAGACTTCTTCCGAATGTGTTTAGAAAATTGAAATTGTTTTCTCACGGAGTAGGTGTTTTTTTTTCTCGACCTCAGTAGCTGGTTTTATCTCCTCATGTCCTGATACAAGCCTAAGTCCGTCTAGGCATGCATTGGATTTGGTTTTTGACTTCATCTGGGGTGATATTCTGCCACTCTTCTGTGGCAGCTTGATGAGCTGTTGTGGGGTTCTTGGATTATCCTGGCGCGATCTGATTTTACTTTTGAGATTATCCCATAAATGTTTGATAGGATGAAGATCTGGAGAGCAAGCTGGCCAGTCCAAAATAGCGATTCCCTCTGTTTCAGGATAATGTCGCACGAGGTTGCTGCTATGCGGAGAAGCATTATCTTGCATAAAAGTGAAATTATCACCGTGGACACCTCGCCAGAGTCTCACTATGGACTCCAGCACTAGATCCACGTCATTTCTAGCCGTCACATCTGTAGAAAACGAAATAAATCAAATCTGTTTTTCCTCCCAGCATAATGCCACCCCAAAACATCACAGTGCCCCCTTGGTATTTCGCAATTTCTCTTGCCGCTCGGAGTCTAGCTTGTCTTCCACGACCCCTTGAAAACCGAATCAGGCGGTCATCTGATCGAACACCAATTCTGGTCTCATCCGAAAAAAGAACATTTCACCAATTGTCACTATTTCAATTTTGGTGCTCGATACACCAATTGAGTCCGTAATTTTTTTTTTGTCTGGTTAGCTCTAGAACTCTTAAGGGCTTTCTGCTGTATAAACCACTTGAACGAAGTCTTTGACGTATCGTTTCGACTTATACACTGATGCCTGTAGCTCCGAAAAATTGCCTTTGAAGTATGGGGTGCGACGCACTAGGGTCTCTTCTTGCAATTTGACACAAAAAGCGGTCTTGTTCTTCAGAAGTGATCTTTCTACGACTTCTCTTAGGCCTATTTTGCTGAGTTTGTAGCTCCACGTATCGGGCGTAGGTTTTTGAAATCATTCCCTGTGATACCACCATTGTGGCCTCTATATACCTATGTGTCACCCCTTCTTCAACGAGATCTATCATACGACCTCTCTGCACATCGGACAATCCAAAGTGAGGTATTTTCAATTATGATTATAGGCTTTTTTAAATTTTGAAAATTACAGTTTCAAATGTCAGTGACGACTGAGTACAATATCATGAAAATGTGGTGATAATTCAACATTTCTTATCATACTATCCAGTTTTTTTGCAACAAAAAACTTCATTCTTCACAAGTAGTCAAAGATCCATGGATGAAAACAATCAATAGTGTGAAATACTTAGTGATTCCATATAAATTTGGTTGTTTGTACACCAATCTGAAGAGGCTCAATGAGGTTTCGTTAAAGAGAGCAAAAGATGTTTCCCAAACACAATGATTTGAGTTGTTTCGGCAAATTTTTCCAAACTCTATAGGCTTAGACATATACTGGGTAGCTCGTTGGAGATAGGACGTCCTGTATTTATATATTTAGTAGTATTCGCTATTCACTCAGCGTGTAAATAAATATATTATATCTTATTTTCATACGAGTAATTGTCAACAACATTTGTTTGTTGCAAGAACAAAGAGAAATCTAGGGATTATAATTATTTCGGGTATATCAAAGATTTCCATTTTTGGAAATTATGGTTTATTACTCACCTAAATCATGATGATCCACGTGGAACACGCTTTTTAATTCGTCTATTGTCAAATGTTTATGAACCTGTAACAAGAACAGAACTGGGGTTACATGAAATCTAACTGTCTAAACGCGTAATACGTAATAGTTTATAAGAGAAATAGTCAACTATAATAATTGATTTCAAACTGATTGATATATTTAATTTGCACAAGTTATGTCCTTTTCGGGTTAACTGTCTAACCGATAAATTAATACGAACACCGATTAATGTCTTTTAAATTATTTAATTTGCACTGTTCTTTCCAGATACTCTCGTTCTCAGTATATCTAATTTGATTACCTTCTCCTTTCAAATATCAGAGGCGTCTTTGATGTCTTGCCTAATATATATTGCATTACTTTCCCGTCAAGGAACATTATTCAAGAAAACTTTGAAACCAGGTGTCTAGGGGGTGTGGTGAAAGATCTATTTGGACTATTAGACTTTTATGGAAAACGAGTTTATAAACGTTAGGTGTATATGCGGAATTTGTACTTAGTTGAAGAATTAGGCAAAAAATTGTCTAATACGTAAAGTTGGTGACGCAATTGCTAGATTTTGTGTCTATCAGGCAAAAATTACAAAATATAATTGAATGCAAATGGGACAATTGTTTCATTTCTCATGATTTTATATATCTTCTCAAGCGATCATTTAATGATTCAAGACTTAGGTTCTAGAGATGGACGAGCTGGCTAGAATGAAATGTAAAAAGAAATTGAAATTCCTCAATTGATTTTTGAGTATTCATAAATTTATTAAAATTATCAAAATGATATTCAGCTATACGTCAGCTTGGGGGTTACAACTATTTGGGCGTATATTCTTGGCGTTGATAAAATGATAGTAAGACTCATTGTTTTCCCCTTGTTAACCCATTTCCTAACGATAATTTCCAGCAAACAAAGTCTATATTCAGTCAAATCATGTGATCACGATTATAATGGGCGACTCAAATAGGATCGCCGAAACAGAGAGACATGCCAATGCCTTTGCGATCAATCGCAACTTCCGTTTACAGTTCTCAGCACCCTGTAGGCAACTTTGACCACAACCTTGTTTCTGCTACTGGAAACTGCGTATTGCCAAGCAATAAAGATCTAACGCCTTTCGGGATGATTTGGTATTAGAACCAAGTCAGTTGGGAGGAGCTACACGAGTTTTTATCGTCTTTTTTCTTTAACAATGTCCGTTTTTTATATCCTTACATCAATGTCTGCACTGAATGCGTCACCGAAGTCATTCTTTCAGACATGAACCTCTTCCTTCTACACTCCGCGGAAATACATCCAGTCAATATCCTTGGTTCACTTCTAGGACGAAGGCACACAGCAACAACTTTTGCAATTCATCCTTTCCACCTTTGATAAAGGATGACGGTTCTATCGTATCATGATTTGAAGCAAAACTCCGACTTGTTTCAAGAGTCCTACGGGCATAAATCTCTATCTCGTGCGCGTGTTTTTGAGTGGTGTAAGGGCTTCCAGGAGGGCCGGGAGAAAACAGAAGACGACCAGCGCCCAGGTCACCCTGTTTCAACTCCGGAAACACTGACCAAAGTCAATCAACTTGTATGTGCAGATCGTCGAATGAGTATCCGGATGTAACCGTCGATAAATAAACGGTTAGAAAAAGTTCACACGAGGAATTACACATGACAAAAGTCTGTGCAAAGTTGGTGCCATAACGCGCTATCTGTGATGCAGTATTTGGCCAGTAAGTGCACTCCAGTGTTCGAACACGCGCCGTACTCGCCAGATTCGGCAACGTGCGACTTTTTTTTGTTTCCGAAGATAAAATCTGCTCTGAAAGGGACCCGATTTGAGTCGATGGAAGCAGCTAAGCAAAAAACGACAGGGCTCCTAAAGGCCTTCACCAAAGAAGGCTTCCAGCCTGCTTCGATCAATGGAAAAAAAGTGTGGAAAAGCGTGTGGCGAGGTAAGGGGAGTATATTAAAGAGAAGCATTCGAATGAAGAATAATTTTTATATTAAAACCCTTTTTCGTAACCAGTCCCATTATTTAATAGCAAGACCTCGTAATACAATGCGCCAATTAAAGAAAAATTAACGCTCAAAATCGAAAATTCAAATTTATTCAAAAGAAGTTTATATATGGTGAAAAATTATTTCTCTTGTAATCTACCTGCACTAAGAAATGCTTCAGAACAATCGAAATGAAAATGGTACCCATAAAAATTGAAATAAAATTAATGATGAAAAATGTAAAAATGTTGATACCAGATACTTCCACCCCTGGCGAAAATTAATACATGACATCTACTTAATCAAAATCAATGACATTATATCATTATGATCCATCTAGTTCGAAATTTCGATTAATTTATTCCGAACCTTATCAACAGCACCTAGCTAGTTCATTGAGAATGTCTCAGACATGTGCAATCGGATTGAAGTCTGGACTTCGTGCAGGCAAATGGTACATCAATGTATTCTAGAATGTATGTAAAGTACCTCTGAACATTTGAGGCTCTGTTATTTACGATGAGCAGATCAGTGAGGGCGTTCAAGGAAATTCCTCCATACACCATTATTGATCCTCCAAAAAATGTATATCTCTCATTTTGACGTCAGTAAACTAGGGAACGTCGATCGCAATTGAAAAGACAAAATCTCGACACATCTGTAAACAAACCCAGTCTGCTTCTGACCAACTGACTTGTTTCCTGGCAAAATTCAATCGGGCTTTTCGATATACTGCGGTCTTAGCTAGGTCTGGAACTGAAACACGAGGCCACCAATCAAATTCCTTGAAAAAAAGTTGTGAAGAGGAATAATCAGTCGAATGAGCTCTAGTTTTGAAGCAAATATAATTGTCTGCGACCACCTGTGAATGAAACGTATTATTGTTATTATTATTATTCCGCTAATTAACGTTTGCTCTTTTGATCTGATTTTATTATTATGTTAACTTCCTTAAGCTTCGATTAAACCTCAAACAGGCATTTGTGCGAGGAAGTGAAAATAAATTATTAAAATCTGTTTAAAATTTGGATATCTTCTTGCTTTTTTATTTGCTTTTCTATTGACTTGGCTTCAGATTTGGATTAAAAATAGATCTCTTAAAACAAATAAAGATATGTATATATTTCGAAATTCTCAACATGGACTCTAACTTTGAAGTTAAAAAAAATGAAATTGCTTGACAAGTGAAAACAAAAATTGTGAAGAGGAGTCAAATGAGCTTACTTTGTCGTTGCGAATGTTTTTTGCTAAGAATCAACCCAAAAGTAGGAAGAGTTTACTCGCTGCAGAAAAACGTTTGCTTCCCACTGTGGTTTCCCTGGGTTGAAAAAGATTTGGAGGTAAAAAACTTCAAAACCGTTTGCTCTGATAGGCAAAAGTGTCGAAGAACTGAATTAATGGGTTCACAATATTCGGGAGAGGAGCTCTTGTATGGGGCAAAATTAAAATTAAGGGAAGAAGGTCGCACAAAATTATCTACGGTCATGAGTTTTTTGATTGATGATCCCCAAAAATTTGACGAACAATTAAATCATTATGAAAATGAACCTAAAAAATCACAACAATATACACCAGACAAAGCTCTATCTAGAATGACATCTATGGTTCTATCAAAAAGACAATATTAATTGCTCAGAAATTTGACCAAAGATGACGACACTTCATTATTTCCTCCTAATGCAGCATACAAATGACTAAATTGGATGCTACCCCGATAGGGATTGAATAATTATCAATGAAAAAGAAGCCCAAATAAACCCTCAGAACCTTTTTGACCACATCATCCAAATAATCCTGAAATCAATTAACCTTAATCAGGAAAATGAACAAAACTTGATATTAATTAGTAAATGGGGATATTAACATATGGCGCTTCTCGGCAGAGTTTATACAAGCAAAATATGCAACAGAAACAGGGTGAAGATGTTTGGGATGATTTTTTTGTTTTCGTTAGTTCTTTGATCCCCATAAAATTATATAACCCACTTGAAGAGTCAGAAATTATAT
The DNA here is from genome assembly GCA_013387265.2 of Cryptolaemus montrouzieri. NCBI lineage: Eukaryota > Metazoa > Arthropoda > Insecta > Coleoptera > Coccinellidae > Cryptolaemus > Cryptolaemus montrouzieri. The sequence continues at coordinate 111,627,296 of JABFTP020000185.1, forward strand.
GGGAAAATCGTAAATCATAGTCAACCAAATTTTGTCGGCATATTAGGTTTTCTTTTTGTAAAGAAACTTAAAAAATCGTCACAGAAAAGTGAACAGAGTTAACACTCAAATTTCCTCGTTTTTGCCCTCTACCATAGACACTACTTAAGTTCAACAACATTGACTATGGTGGATGGAAAAATATGCAACGCATTAACTTTTTCAGCTACGCCCTACTAGATATGCTCAGCAGGCCCGAAAGAAATGAATGATTTGACTAATTTGAAATTGAAAAAGTCAAACGAAAAATTTTTACTTTCGGGTTATCCCCCTTTCATACTAAAATTCGATTCTTTGAATGTCTTCTTCACATTTCATACAACTTGAAATTCAAAGCATGGACAGCAAAATCACCAGAACAAAAGTCTCTGTAATCTGCGAAAAAATCGGAGATACAAAATAAGTTTCGGAAGGAATTAGGATTGATAGTAGATAAAGTCAGACAAAGAAAAAGTACCACCAATGATGGAAACACGGTCCGTAAATTCTTCCGAAATTACTGGAGTTGATAAAGGTTTCATATACAGATTTGCAGGGATTTTACAAGTGATTGCGTCAGGAAAGATAATCAATGCTGAAAAGTTCGGATCATTCGCCCTAGAATCGGCCCAGCTATATGCCACATTACCAATGGTATTATATTCCAGAAACGGTTCACAAGTTGTTGATCCATTATGAAGAGGTGATTAAGAAAGCGTTGGTGCCGATCGGGCTATTATCTGAGAAAACACAAGAAGCCAGAAACAGAGATTTCAGATATCAAAAAGTTCAGGCAGCATAAATTGAGAAAATTAAGCTGTTTAGCAAATAACGAAAATATCTTGCACGCATTACTGGTAACATCCGACCCAAAGATTTCGAACATGAAACCAAAGTGGTCAGAACGTTTGAAAAACTTCCTATTTCCTGAAGCTCTTGAAATGTATAGGTTCAAGGAGATAATGCCGCGGCCATTAGGTATGAATCAAGTGAGACTGAGATGGATTGGGAGAACGCGGAAGCGAGTACATCTTTCTGGAAGCGGAGCGAAATTTCGGAAGGAAAATTGTTGATTGGAAAGATAGAGCACTTTGGACAAACCTCTATACTAGATATAAAACTCTCGCAAATCACTTGGCAAAACATTTTTACTCAATAATTAACCAAATTAAGAAAACACTAACCACCAGCTTTTCAAAATATAATAAATAAAAATATGTTTGACATATGTTTCCGGTTCTATCCCATTTTCAAAGACTTAGAGGAGATTCAAATACTACAGTCCCATTTATACCTAAGAAACAGGTAAAAGGAGTGGGTATGAACAAAAATCAAGCTGCTCGTTAGTTATTTGTAGAATATGTTCGTGAACTGATGAATTTTTTACGAATTCTAATAAATATAACCTCTTTTGTTTTTTGTTTTCTTGTGTTTATTTCATTCTGTTTCATAATAATGCATAATTTATCGCGTATTTGCAGGACATATTTAATGCTGCGATATTTTACTGTTTCGTGAACCCGAAATGTGGGTTAAATGAGGATAGTAATAATTTGTGTGTTCTTTATCTATCAATTGTTCTATGATGTTATTGTCGTCGCTAATGTAATTTCAAATTTCTTTCTCAAAGTTTTTTTGTTGAAGGAGAACCTTGAATAATCTATGCAGAAGTGTATGAAACGACAGACACTTTGATTCTACGCGGATGAGAACTACTTTTATGAACTAAGGTATCTCTTCTCATAATTTGAATATGTCAGAAACTATGTGTTTTATGCATATATTCAAATTTCCAGATATCATATTGTGTATCGTAAAATGAGTTTAATAATTTCAAAAGAGATATTGCCTATCCGTACCTGTTCAAATATAAACTTCCATACGTCAACTATTCAATGTTGTACCCTTCGAAATTCTAATAACTTAAGTATGAATATCGTTATTTGAAATTGGAATATCTTGAAACTTAAATTTGGAATGAATAACGTTCGTCGAGTCACCCATTATAATATGAAATCATTCTCTTCTGAAAATAAGTGTGGAATTAACTGAATGATTGTGGTCAATTCTGTCATCAATTCTTTGTTGTTTCTATTAACATACAACGCCTGAAAATATAATAAAAAAAACTAATCAAATCATAAATAAGAAAAACCACAGAGATTTTATAGACGCTGAACAAACACTGTCGGAAACATTCCAGGAAGGAACAAAAAGATAAATTCTGATTTATCCTAAGTAATCAATGGAAACCGTATTTCAGATTTTTTTTGCTGTCAGAAATCTGCAAAGCGTGCAAGCAAATTATATTCACCTCTGACTAGAGTTAACCTTCACGAAAGCGAATGACACACCTCTCGAATATTATTTACCTAACCTCAGGTTCGTCCTTGATAGTATCGAAGTGGCGGGTTAAAACCTTTAGAGATTTTTTCAACGAGACCGCATACTCAACTGGTTTGTTGATTTATGTACTTGTGGGCTACCGTCTGTCTCAATCAGGCATATTGATTTAATGTTGAACACAGAAATGGGATATAACTGAGCGAAACAACTCTTCTGAAACTTGAATTTAATTCTCAACACATTCTATGGAAACTTTCGATGATTTTCGCATCACATCTAAGTAGGGTCGTAGACAATTCAGATACGACGTGTTTCTATTTAGATAATCTCCCTACTGTCACATGGTGGTACAACAAATTCATCAGGATGAAACAAAACAACTCAATATTTTCTTCAAGTTCATATATACCGGTTGCTCACGATTTATGCAGTTACTCATAAAATCATCATTGAAGAGATAGAAAACGGATGACAAAAAATATTATAAGATTTGAAGTACCCGCTTCTCAAAGTTACTTTTTCGCTATGCGATGTTAGGATATTGTTCTTGAGCTTGATCATTGAAGATATTTTAGAAGACAAATCAAACCTTCCAAGAAAAATAAGATACGGTTGAAGATCAGCATCGCCAGAGCAATTATATTCGAATGCAAGGATATTGAATACGCCATGTCTATTAGCTGTTTATCTTATTTTTCTTTAGAATACGACCACTTCACTACTGATCCAAGATCTGATTGAAATGAGGAATGAAGCGTAAACACAATAATTAACATAACATTTTGTTAACAATCTCCTCACAGGCTAGCTATTATAGATATACCAGCGATAGGAAAGACAGGGTTTTTACACTGCTCTTTTGAATCACATAATAAACACGTATGGTTTTTCCGTTTCTTTTCATTTTCCTGAGCTTGATTTGATCATTTCTATATAAGATGTTTTTCTACAATTAAGTTTTGATTATTGCATAACTATAATATTTTGTTACTCACTTCTTCGTTTTGAAATGGATCACCTAATATATTATTTTATCATCATATTTTTCCACCTCAAATGGTGTTGTATACTTTCATTCATTCATTTCTTACACATCTAAGTTTTCATCAATAAATTTCATAAAGTTAGGGTAATTTGAAAAATTTTTGTTTTGATTCGCGCAATGGAAAAATATGTGAATATTTAAATTCTATTTCTACTGAATCGGGTTCCTAAATGACCATCTCAATCGTAAATTAGCATCAAGGGAAATTGAATGCATATATATATATATATACAGTGTGTTCCAACGAAAATTTGACCCCCCCTCTAACTCCGAAATGAGTAACATTAGCGAAAAACACCAGGACACGTCGATTTTTGTTTCGAGGGGGAGCATTTTTCGAAATAATTCGAAACTTCTCAGATCAACCCCTACCCCAGCAACCCTAACTTTGAAATTCATCATAGGGAATAAGGGTCGAGTGGCACCTTACTGAAAAGGTCTGTCAATTCTCCACCTTGATTTGTCATTTTTAGAATTTTAAATTAACATACAGGGTGTCCCAATCAAGGGTGAAGTTGAATTCCAGGAAATCCCAAATACTAAATGAAATAGATTTATTTTGGCATAATGCAAGCGCAGGTTTATGCTCGGTCTAGAAAACGACCTACACTTGTGAATTTGGAGTTGGTGCAATCAACCCCTATTTCCAGCATCCCCAACTCAAAAATCATTCGATCGATAATAGGTCAAGTGGCACCTCGTTGGAAAGGTACTGCAATTTTCTCTTCGAATTTGGTATTTTCGAAATTCAGAATCATTATACAGGGTGTCCCGAAGCAGGAACATTGAAAATCCAAATAACTTTTGAAACTGGTTCATTTCGGTATACGAGAACATGTTTGATCCGAGAATAGGACTTTCTTGTGTGGTTATAGAATTTTTGCAATCAACCCTTCCATTCCGCATCCCCAACTTGAAAATCATACAAATAATTCAAGTGGCATATCTTCAGAAAGGTTTTTGAATTCCAGAATGATTAAAGCATTTCATTCAGTTCGGCTCTCCATACAGGATGTCGCTTTCGAAAAATTCAATATCGTCATTTGAAATTATCAACTAAAATTAATTCGAAACTGTTAAAAGTATTGGGGTACGATGTGTTGAGCATCAATTACGAAGAAATAAAGCTGATTTCTGCATTGAAAATGTTCACATTTTTTTCATTTCCATCTGGCGTGCAGTCATCTGTTATTTCTCATTTTTGCAATGAAATATTATTAATTCAGATCAGTTCCTCATTATTGTTGTTGTTCGTCAGTTGAAATTAATCTGAAAATGGTTTATTCCACTGAGGAAAGGGTCGAAATTGTATCGACGTATTTTCGAAATAACAGTTGTGCCAAAGAAACGGCAAGGATATTCGATAGGAACCATCCTGAAAGAGAAAGGGGAGTCAGCTACGGGTTCGGTGGCAAACAAAAAACATGAAGTGGCATGTCCTGTCAGAAATGAGGCAACGGAAGTGGCAGTAGTGGGTCATCTACAAATGGAGAATACTACTTCGATCAGAAAACTATCTCGTCTGACTGGTGTATCAGCTACAACTGTCCATAGAATCGTGAACATCACAAATTTCACCCTACAAGGTGAAATTAGTGCATGAAATAAACGAAGATGATCCAGATCGTCGTTTACAGTTTTGTGAAAATCTAGGTGAAAACTTAAACGCTAATCCAAATTTTCTGAATAACATCTGTTTTTCTGATGAAAGCACCTTTATGCTCAGTGGTGAAGTGAATAGACATAATTGTCGATATTGGGACACACAGAATCCTCATTGGTTTAGAGAGGCCCACACGCAAAGGCCTCAGAAGTTGAAGGTTTGGGCAGGAATTTTTGGCAATCATCTAGTTGGGCCTTTCTTTATTGAGGGTAATCTGAATGGAAATGGCTACCTACAGTTGTTAGAGGAACACATACATCCTAGATTGACAGAAATTTTACAGAACGATCCAACTCTTTCTGAGGACGAAATGCGTTTTCAACAAGACGGTGCTCCTCCGCATTATGATGCTCGGGTGCGCCAATATTTAGACGAAAATTTCCCAGTTGAGTAGCCAGCCAGGTCACCAGATTTAAATCCCCTAGATTTTTTTTGTGGGGCCATCTAAAATCTAAAGTTTATGCCACAAGACCAGAAAACCTGGAGGAGCTGCGGATGAGGATTATCACAGAATGCCGACTTTTGACTCCTGAAGTTTTCGCTAATGTGAGAAGAGAGTTCGAAAATCGTCTGTATAACTGTATGGAGGTGGGCGGAGGTCATTTTGAACAATTGTTGTAATAATCAAGTAAGTTTTTGTTTTCAATTGAATACAAGTTCAATAAATCTCGTTTTCCTGTTTAGATGAGCATCCAATCAGTTTCTCCATCATCCCTCATCCTGATCCTCACGCCAGAAAACCTCGATTGCCAAACTGAAACCAATGCCTCAGTGATTCAGAAAATAGAAAAATCTTTCTGGAACTTTGCCACTCAACCTGTAATCACTTGTATGATTTTTGAGTTGGGGATGCTGAATGGAAGAGATTGATTGCAAAATTCCATATTCACGCAAGAGAGTCTTATTCTCGAATCAAACATAAACATGTTCTCGTATTATACCGAAATGAACCAGTTTCAAAAAGTTATTTGGGTTTTCAGTGTTCCTGCTCCGGGACACCCTGTATGCTGATTCTGAATTTCGAAAATACCAAATTCGAAGAGAAAATTGAAATACCTTTCCAACGAGGTGCCACTTGACCTATTTTCGATCGAATGATTTTTGAGTTGGGGATGCTGGAAATAGGGGTTGATTGCACCAACTCCAAATTCACAAGTGTAGGTCGTTTTTCTAGACCGAGCATAAACCTGCGCTTGCATTATGCCAAAATAAATCGATTTCATTTAGTATTTGGGATTTGCAGGAATTCAACTTTACCCTCGGTTGGGACACCCTGTATGTTAATTTAAAATTCTAAAATGACAAATCAGAATGGAGAATTGACAGACCTTTACAGTAAGGTGCCACTCGACCCTTATTCCCTATGATGAATTTCGAAATTAGGGTTGCTGGGGTAGGGGTTGATCTGACAAGTTTCGAATTATTTCGAAAATGCTCCCCTCGAAACAAAAATCGACGTGTCTTGGTGTTTTCGCTAATGTTACTCATTTCGGAGTTATAGGGGTCAAATTTTCGTTGAACACACTATATATATATATATATATATATATATATATATATATATATATATATATATATATATATATATATATATATATATATATATGCGGAAAGGACAAAATATGAGCCCTTGTTGAACGACTGAGATGTAATAAACAATCATCAGACAAGAAATATTTCAAACTGAAGCTGACATTACATATTTAACGTCGAATGATCTACACTCCATAAGGAAAAATATTTATTATGCACAGCGTAAACTGTTATTCAGTTCATGAAGTTCATAAATTCATTGGCTGAACTCGGTTTCATAGAATGTACGAATTTTTTTGTGTGATTAGAAACTAAAAATATTTATGTGATTCCAAAATAATTTATGTAGACCTCACATTTTCATACTGCATCAAGTTTTTCAAGAACTGTTCACTGTTATTGATTGTTTCAACGGTCATCACATTTCTCTGATTTTTGTCTTTTGAAAGACAAATCAACTAACACATATAAATTGTACCTATCAAAAATCAAAAAATACTCTTCAAGATTAAATTTTGAATTAGTGATTGATTTTGAAATTGCTATTCACAATGCCTCGCTACATATATGGCCAAATACAAAAATTACAGGATGTAGGTTTTGTTTCACACAAGATTAATATTCAAAGGTTAGGTTTCACTTCCAAATATAGGGATGAATGATCAGAAAAAAGCAAATGGCTCCGAAATTGTTTTGAGCTATTATTTTTGAAACCTGAGGAGGTGCAAGGATTTCTTCGAAACGTACGAGATCAAAACACAAGGTTAGAGCAATTCTCGGATTACTTAATTTTAATTATTATTATTTATTATTTTACGAATTTTTCTAGATTTTCACCATCAGTGTGGGCAGATGCGTCTGCTGCTTTGAATGAGAGGACAAATGCTTGTGGATCATTCCATTCTCATTTCAATGATTCCATGTATTGTACATACCACTCACTTGCTTTCATAAAAGCTTTATCCAGGATGGGTTACACTAAAATCTTTTTAAAATATTTCATTATTATAATTGTTTTGCAACCTCATTTGAAATTTTAAAAAGAATAAAATAATGAATAAATATCACTAATTTTCCCAGACGTATATTATTTTCCCTAAACCTATAATTGAAGAAATATTTTCATCTTGAATAAACTAAGAATACAGGCCGTGATGGACATACAGATTATACAGCTGAAATTTACATGGGTCCTAGAAATTGAAAATAATCTTCCTCAACTTAACAAAAGTATTGAATGGCCTACATTATAAAGAATTTGCTTATATAATCAGTCTCTGTATTGGACTTGAAGAAGATCTAAATTCGAAACTATCACAGTTAAATCAGTGAATAGACTCATCAGGGTGCATCTGCTGAAGAGCATCAAGGATAGAGGCTGAAAAGTGACGAAATATCTATTGTCCAGAAGAAGGTTTTACTGGGGACGGCGGAAACTGCTTAATGGTTCCTGTAGAGCTTATAATGAATCAACCCTAACTATGTATCGATTCCCTGGCATAGGCCGCTCGTATATGTAATTTTCTAGGGAATCGAAAATAAAGTACCAGCCATTGACCCACTGGAAACTAGGCAATCAGGAAACTGTCGAAGGAGCTGAAAGGTGAATGTATTCGAAGATATATGGCCACCGAAGAAGCTAAACATGACAATAACTGATAATAACGTCGGAAAAGTGGGTGAAACGATCTTTATACGTCACTGCATCACTATCAAATAGATTAGAGGAGAGCGACCATGAAAAATACTCATACATATCGCAACGCAATTATGTGTCAATATTTCTTGGTTGTTCGGTAAAACAATTTAATTTTGCCCTTGTAATTGGGGAGCATGGATCCTTTGCCTTATTCGTGCTCCAGGGCTGAAGAAAACTCTTCAAAGAATGAAGATTTGCTTCAAGAGAGATAGTTCGCTGAAAGAGCTGATTGCTATACCATAAGTTGTATTTCAGATGTGCTTGCGAAACTTGTATACTGAGTTTAAGAATCAACTTGTTTTCTTATTCTAAACTAATTTTTTGAAGCATTTTCGGCTCGTCTAGGTTAGCAAAATCCAGGATCAAATTGAACGAAGACCAATGTGTAATTTTCATCAACTACTCGTTGTGATAAGGAATATAGCACACTAGAAAATGAATGATCATAGTGCTAAAGATCATATATACATCTCGAAAAAATAATAGACTGGGTTATGATTTCGTTTGAATGAGTTAAAACCATTTTTTCAGTAATGAATTCCAGCATTCTTAAAATATAGTTCATGAACTCATGTTTTCTTAATAGACTATGCAACTTTCCGGTTGGTATAATTTCAATGTGATTTTTAATGTTAAAACAATATATATTTCATTCATATGCGGGTTTTGAAATATCTGCTTCTACTATTTATGTATATTTTATTGCAACTACCGTAATTGAGCTTAGAAACGTCTAATTAGTCCATATTAGTAGATAACAATATACGGTTTTCAACCGGTTGTAGGAATTTATACCTATTTCACCGAAAATATTCTGAGTATATCCATGTAATTCAATTAATCTGTTTAATTCTGAATTTTTCCTTCTGTATATATTTAACAACCTATTTTCTTTCAAATTATGTATATATTCCTTTATTGTTTTTCATACAAACAATATATGAAAATATTTCTCGATTATAAGGAAATGCGGAGCTGTTGAAAGTTAATAGCTTAGGTTTATTTTCTTCTTCTTCTTCTTCTTTTGGGCTCACTTGCGCGACAGTTCAACATATTGCATCTATGGGAATACCGTACACAATGTTCATTAATTCCACTATATGTGTATTAATTACAGGGTGGTGGATTTATATTTTACCATTAAATCAGTTTAATAGCATGAACAGATATATGGGCAACTCGTCGGGGTTAAACCCCTCTATATAAAATGATAAAATGATAATAATATAAAGCCACCGCCCGGTAATTAATACCATTTCCAGGCAATGATTAAAATCAAAACATATCCTGGAATCATTATATATTAGGATAACGTTAAATGTTATGAGAATGTATCAATCTATCAGAATATATACAAACTATAGCTTTTCAAAAGAAGAATTTTCGAAACTATCCGAAGAAATTTCGGCATATAAAAACCTCGAAGGGATTCAGTAGCCATATGGTGTACTTTGTGACTTTTTAGAGTAAGATTATTGTGAATCCTTCGAAGCTTTTTTTATAATCAGCTTTTCGATAAAAGCTGGACCGATATACGTTGTATGATATGAAATTTTTTTCAACAGGAATATTTTCATCCAGTTAAGTCAACCTTAAACTTCAGGGAGTATAAATTTCTTCTAACCTACTCACATCAAAACATTCAAATACAATCGAACATAAAATAACTCATATTCAACAATATTGTTTAGTTCGATGATTAAGCACACATCATTTGCATCTCATACATGAAAGACCAGATGTTCTCGTTATTCTAAATAGAAGCATACATTCAGTTCCTATATTTCAACTTAATTATCCTAATTCTCCTAATAAAGAATATTTACTATCACATTATATCACAATTCATTCTAACACGTATATTTCATATTTTATTAGGTACACAAATAATCTAGTATTCACAGTCGCCTACAGGCTTTTGAACTACCGTAATGGGTTGATATAATATTATAAACTATTACCATGTTGAAGCAGGAAATCAATATCAATGAAGCATTAAATATTAAAAAATTATATTTTACATCGATATAGAAGTACATTCCAACATATGAAGAAAATGAAATTAATTCATTATAACGATCTGATCAGAAAAGAATCATTACTAGATTCTTCTCAATTCATGTGATTATATTGTTTTCTTACTGTATTCAATTACATATCGTCAAATATAAGCCTCACAGCTTTATGTTCGTGAAAGTTGAGAAGCTTATATTGCTTATACTATGTCAACAATTTCGGGAATTATTTAGTAGGAATCATGATCAAGATCGCCCAAAATAATTATCTATCCTTTATATGGTAGGATTGTATGGTCCATAAATATTACAGGAAATACAATTTTCTTCATTAGTATTTAAAAAAATATTTTCGTCAAAAATCCGATATAATGGTGGAGCCAGATTTTATATTACGTTAAACCTTCTCTTGCAAGAATGGAGACATTTCCATCTGCCCTGTCGAAACCTTGAAAGAACGGATCCTCTTACTCAACTTTGCCTAATCTATCATCACCAGGAGGCTTATATCTCATCGCTGTAGATTGGAACTGTGTAAGCAACTCTTCAAGATCAAAAACAAAGCCAATCGCACACAGTTGCTGATAACCCCAATTCTTCTATAAAGATTGGTTCAATCAATGAGAATTCAGTAACAAAGGTAGCTTTGACTGTAACAGTGTTTTCAGTTTTCTAGCAGTTTTCCCAGTTATGAATCCTTATGGGTTCACTGCGTTGTCTGTCTTACTGTACTTCGGAACCTTTTCTTCTAGAAAAGCGTATAAATTTGAAATCAAAATTGAAAAGAAATACTCAGGCCTATTGCTTGGAGTTATTTGAAAACCAATTTCATTCAGGTAGGTTTACACGTATAGGTGAAAATCACATCCATCACGAAAATGCTAGAGGATCCATACCTTACCGTGCAGTGTTCATCTGTTGATTCAACATTTCGGAAGATGAGGCTTTTGTTGTGATTTTTATTTGCTATGAATTGAAAGCGAAAATTAGATGTGGACCCAGGATTACTAATACACACTTTCAGGTCGACAAGTGGTGGAACTTCTCACCTGTTTAATTTTAAATCGGGGGACAGGCCACGTGATAGTTAAAATATCGAACAGTTATTCATTTACATTCCAAAGACCTGACTGGGGGATCCGTCATTTGTCATCGGTAGGTATGTACCCGCCTTTAGTCAATGGATATTTTGTCAGTCGCACGGGAATTTCCTGTTGAGCTAAGACCATTCAATTTGTCAAAATGCAACTATTTATAACAGAAGTGAAAAGAACAACTCAAAATCAGTGCGACCTATGTCGGGGAAAAACAGATTAGTTTGTCCCAGAATCTAATTTATCATGAATTTTTTTGATTTGTTCTATATTGATCGCATCTCATGTAAATTGCTACTTAGTAAGAAATTCCAAAACCAAAAGCGAATAATTATTTTCTGAACCTCCTTATCTTTAGGGTAACGTATGACGAGCCCACTATTTCTATTCATCTATTTTTCCAATGAATTATAAACTAAGTAAAAATTTCTAATGACAACAAAATAAGCTTTTGTATCAAAGCAGTGATTAATTCATGGTGAAACTAATAATATATATATATATATATATATATATATATATATATATATATAAATGAAGATGGCGGTGCGATCCAGCCGAAACGTCGTCAACAACAACCAACGAATGGTCATTACCAGGATCAACGGACGAGAAACCGGAAGAACGAAGAAACCACATTGAAATACGTCCGTGAAAACCCACGAGTTAACATTATCAACCTCTACCGGGAGGAATTATACCGAACTACGAAGTATTTTGAAAACCTGCGAACGAAGCGCGAAGAACGACTCTGCGAGCTATGTTTCCTGAAAAGATGCCGAGATACGAAGATACTACCTGACTTCACCCGCATCAGTTTCCATATGAAGAACAAATCAACGAACACAATCTTAAGAAGAACCAGATTTGCACTACTTAGACGCTCGATCAACGACAACCGGAAGGATCTCAAGAACATCGAGGAGAACTTGAAGGACGTTTATCTCCAACTCCTCAGCAAGACAGTCCACTCTACACTTTCCCGAATGATCGACGAAGCATCATACAGAAGAGCCGAAAACAACAAAGAACTGAAAAACGAGAAACTCAAGAGAAAGTTTGACAAGCTGGTAGGAAGACAGATGCACAACAGAAACCTGAAAACACTACAGACAGAGAAAATCGCCATCAACCTATCAGATCACCAAGTCGATGAACACACCACAGCTGTACTAGCCAAAGGCTTTAATTTCGCCATTACTCCGAGGTTCATTCCTATAGAAGAAGTGATTTGCAGCATCGAAGAGGCCATAACAGAAGTACCAAGAGAAGAGACAGAAATAATTAGACAAAGCGTCATCTCAATAATAAATTACCGCTTTGAAAGCCCTGAAAAAACGAAAATATCATATAGTGCTTGCTGCAGACAAGGAAACGCAACAGTGATCATATATATATATATATATATATATATATATATATATATATATATATATATATATATATATATATATATATATATATATATATATATTATATTATTCAAATATTAAACATTCGTCCAGTTTTAGATTTTTGTTCTATTATTGAATTATTTAATTCAATTCATTGAACTAGAAGAAAGAATTTTCAGCAATAGCGCATTTTTCTTTTTTTTGAGTTGGTTGCCCGATAAGAATCAACAAAATGCTGCTTGTGTGACATAAATCTTGCATTGACATAAGCTTTTGGTGGAATGGCGTTACAAATTACTCAATTCAATTTTCAGGGCTGATGAAACTCCTTATTCCATCATTCAAACACGGCACCGGCTCCAGTTTCTGAAAAATTTTTGGGCCGCATATGATCATTGGGCCATTTGTGTTACCACCTCGATCAAATATTGAAAACTATTTGGAATATCTGAAGAATCACTTGCCAGAAGTTTTGAAGAATATTTCACTCATAACTCGGCAGATTCTGTGGTAAATGCACGATGGTGTTTCCCCCAATTTAAGCTTATGGTTTAGAGCGCACGACCTACTTTTATCGATCAATAGGTCGAAGAGAACCTATCACATGGCCATCTAACTCCATTCAATATATGTTTTCTGTATTTTTATTTCTTGGACCATCTTAAGAATCTAGTTTATGCTCTTCCTATCACAAATGGAAGAGGGTTTTCAGAAAGAACAATACATTATATGAATAATATACAACCCACCAAATCTATTTCAAAATACAGGGATCCCTTATTGCAAGAGGACAAGAATGACTCAGAGTAAGTGACTTTCACTTTGAGCAGCAAATGTGAGTAATTTGATATTTGTTTGTCTTCATGCTAAAAAATTAAAATAGAGAAGGAAAATAATCCTTGGCTTATATCTTATGGGATGAGAATGGATTTCATTAGGTCGATAATCTGATAAAGTTTTTTAACTTCGAATGTCTAATCTATGATTTGGATGTACAAAATCTATTCGTTGTTAGAGAATTTTTTCGTTTCGAGCATAGATTTCGTGTGTTAAATATTTCATTAAGTATGGTATCTTACATTTTCTAAGATCATGTTTCTCGTGATCTCCTAAACATCTAATAAGAGTAGGTTTTTCTTCCAAGAAGAATGGAAATCTAAAATTAAGTTAGGAATAGGAGCAATAGACTGCAGTTTTGATCTCGTTTTATCTCGTCAGTATTGCACACTCATTGTCAACACCTGCTCCTACTCATCCCAATGCGTTGGAGCGCATCAAGTTATGTATAGGCGCCCTGTAACGAAATAACACAGAGGTTACTTACCATCGTCACCGAGAGAGCACGAAACAAAAGGGTAGATCCAATAGAAAACTTTAAGGAGTCGTACTTGTTTGACAATCCACTGTAAAGCTACACACTGTGTCTGTAAACACACCATATACTTGTCTGGTTTTAGTGAAAACAACTTTCTACGGAAGGTTTAATATTGTGCCCTGAATGAAAGTATTCACTCACAGATATAGCGATAAATTGTAAACATTATTATTGTTGGGATATATGAGACCACCTGGTAGACAGCCAGGCATATGGAGCTTTTTGAATGATGTGTATTTTTATGGTTCCCCCGTGGCGATCGGTGTTAGTTACTGTTTGTTACATATAAATGTCTTGATACGCTCCAACGGATTGAGATGAGTAGGTGTCAGCCTGGCCTGATGTTGTGAACGGGTGTGCAATACTGATGGGGTCAGACAAGATCAACACTGCTGCTATTCATGAGATCCGACCGAAATGTACCACACTATTGAATATCACCTTCTTCGAGGAAGGATATATAACATTCTACTAAAGGTTGAATATTGTTCCCTAAATAAAAATTCACAGTTTCTTTCGTCCAATTAGGGGTTCAATATCTCAGCAGAAGTAGATTTTAAGAAAAAATTTCATATGAATTTGCGGCATGATTTTGATAAGATCTTCGATATGAGATCCTCTTCTGAGGCACTCTATATATACTGCACTATATTAACGTTGATGTTTTCTACTAATATAAGTGGAAGTTCATTTAAATTTTGTTTACGTAACACGTAATATCGAGAAATAATTGATCGAATATATTCAGTTGATGTGGGCATATATAAATACACTCAGCAAAAGAATCTAAGGCTCAATCAGAAATATTCGCTTATATGAGTCATGTGTTATCCTAGCAGTGCTTGTGAGATGGAAATAAAGAATACATAGTATCATCATTAAGGCATGTGATACTTTTAAGATTATAGATTCACGTCAAATGCTTCTCTTTTATTCTTCTTTTATCTTTCCTTTTCACCTGGTTAAATCTAACCTAACCTAACCAGTGAAGTCGATTATTGTTAAATCGGTTGTGAATTTTGTTTTGTCGTAAGGGAAAGACGTCATGAAGGAAAATTGAGAGCAATCGCTCTAATATGGCTCATTACGAAGAGTTGTAGCAAATACTTTGAGGAGTAATCAATCCACTAGAAGTCGTTTGAGTATTCATTACTGGAAAACGGGGCAGAGAACAATATTATTGTTTACAAAGCAATGACTGCAGCAGAAAACAAATTTCTGACACTGAATGAATAACTCAGAAACGCCTACCAGATACAAATAAGTAACCATTCTAAGGCAAACAACTATATGAAATTGATCTATATGTCAGACATATTTTGAGGTTTCCCACAATCTAAAGAGGCACTCGCGAAGTGAGATTAGTAGAAACGAAATTACTTTGACAGCGGCGTTGGACACAAGACCCTAGATCTAGTCATACTTGAAAAATCAAGTATTCCAAGCAGTGATACCAAAATGAAATGCGTTTGAGCAAGACACGATTGATATTTTGATTCTAAGTATGCTAAATCGACGAAGTGGTTTTAAATACCCATTACTTGATGCTAACGGGAACTTTGAAGAAGAACCAGCTTTTTCAATTCAATACAATTTGCCGTAACCTGAAATGTCTGTATTGTTTCATTGTTCTCGTAAAATTATATTTTCTATTAAATTCAGGTGCGTTGTTTACTCTTGGATTCTACTGATGTGTGAATTCTATCAACTTGTGTAACAGACACTGCATTCTGCCAAATTCCATAATTTTGAATGAATGGAATGTACTCGATTTGTGAGTGTCTAAACATGCGGCATGACTGGCCGCATTCTATTAGTACAAAGAGTTAAAAACTTTAGACAGTGATCCGTGTGACTTTTCGAAATACTGAAAACGATAGACTGTCACCCTTATAAATAAGTAATGAAATAATTAAACTCGGACATGGCTTCTCTTTCAATTTGTTAAATATTCAAACGTAACTAACGATGTTGAACCGAGGAAATGCCTATTTCTTTCACCGATTTCTTTTAATTTCGCGCATTACGCAAACTAATGAATATTCAATATAAAAACTGAATAAATTTCCCCCAAAACGATTGAGAACATTTAAACAGACTATAAAGCATTAAGACTCGTTGACCTACATAAATTGTTATGTATAGACGATGATAGCACACTTGATGACGACTATTCCGTTTTCTTCGTCTGCTACACGGTCAAGATGATATCGTCATCAGAGGAAGTTCCTGAACCTTCGTTTCAAGGAATTCGCATTGCACTTTCTGTTTACAACGCTCGGTTGATGCATAATTTTATAATAGAGACAGCTGATTCTCTTGGTTGAAGGCACGCTTAATTATGTGACCCTCGAATGTCGGTAATGAGGCAGATTAAGTGATTTTGTGTTGATTTTCCATAACGCACGAGGAAGTTTGCGTAATTATATTTGTTTGGGAATTACGAATTGCGTCGATGAGTACGAGGATGCTGTGAAAAGTTTCTGGCCTTATGATCTGAAAACTATTACTTTTGGATACTTCAGTAATTCATTTTCAACATAACCTTCGAGAAAACTGACTTGTTTTTCGTACTGTTAATTAATTACACTAGTTCTTTTTTTCATAATGTGGTTAAGTCTCACTGTTCACTCATATTTTACCTCCAAGCAAAACTTTTAAGTTTAAGAAATAGAAACGAGCTGGGGAGTAAATGCTAAATGTTGATGAAAATGAAAATTTGTGATGCTGATACGAATAAGAGTAGTTTTCGCGCATCTGCTGCAAAATTTTGAAATGCAGAAAGAGAATTTAATTATTCGTGATCCTGGGAATATATATATAGAATATAAAATTTATTAAAATTATAAAATGTAACTCTTGTGATGGAATAATAAAAAAGCTGAACTGCTTCTGCCCATGGACTTGATTTTAAAATAATTGTAGTGTGTGATAAGTGAGAAAATCCGTTTAGTGAAGCATTCTTACGAAATAATTAGATTTATAAGTGTGATGAAAATTTTGAGACTAGAATTGAAATGCGTAGCTAAATTCAGTGTTTTGATGGACATACCTGCTCTTCTTATGCAAAACACTCATGATTTGATAATGTGTAAACTAAGGAGCTGAAATAAATCGAAAAAGCCTGTATCAAGGGAAAAGAAGAGACTGGAAACAAAGATGATGAAAATAATGAATAATTGAAATTTTTGGTTAACGGAACGTCGAAGGAGCGAGGGTTCTCTTTTTTGTATAGAGTGACTTCATTGATTGGATACTACACAGCAAAAAACACTGCAAAAACCAGAAGACATAAAGATATCATCACCAACCGAAGCCTCCATAAACACAAACTCACAGAAATTATCAGAAAATCTAACATAAAAACTAACAATCAGAATCTAATGAATATGATAAATTAAGTAAATAAAGTCCATATCAAAGAAAATCCAAGCCGAAGATCTCATAATGACTAAAGCTGACAAGGACAATAGTATGGTATGCCACAATAAAGATCTTTACGAAGAAAAGGTGCAGGATGTACTGAAAACAATGGATATCACCGATTCAACCAAACTTTTCACAGCAGAAATCAAAGATGAGCTAAGTTTGTCAGAAAACCTAGCACATACAGAACGGGAGAAGAGGAAACTGATTCCAATGAATGTACAAACCCCAAAAATGTACTGATTGATTAAACTACACAACGAAGAAAAATCTGCAAGACCTGTAGTGTCATATATAAAAACACCATCAATTAAACTAGCGAAATTCCGGAATCAAAAATTTCTGGATCTCACGAATTTTCACGCACGCACAATACACTATCTCCAATTCTGTAGATCTCATACATAAATCTCACAATCTCCCAAGATAATGAGTTAGTCTTTTTTGATGTCGAAAATATGTACCCGAACATTGCAACGGATGAGTGTCTTCCCCTTGTTACACATATCTTATCCGAATCTAGCACACCGCCATATATCACTGATGAAGTTAGCAATCTTCTTCAAATATGCCTATCTCAAAGTTACTCTCAATTTCAATCTAAATTCTTTAAACAAAATTCAGTTCTTCCAATGGGATTACTCTCTTAGTCCCTACTACCTGACATTTTCATGGATAATTAAAAAAAAAACTCAATATCAAACACAACTTTCGCTAAAAAGCACATTATTTTTTGGTGCAGATATGTAGATGACATTTTAGTTGGTTTTCGTGGTTCAAACAGACAAATTCAGCAATTATTAAATTTGCTGAATAAAATACATTGCCGCATCAGATTCACTGCTGAAATAGAAAGTAATAACTCGATTGATTTCCCAGACTTAATCATCATAAATTCAAATAACCATCTCACTTATAAAAGTTATAGAAAGGAAACATTCACAGACGCATCGATCCCAAATGGGTCATTTGAGCCACAAACTAGCTGCATGTAACTCCATGATTCATAGAGCTTACTCTGTTCCCATTTCTACAGAAAATTTCCAAACTGAACTCAACATCATCAGAAAAATTGCCTCAAATAACAATATACCACAACATTATATAAATACAATTATTAAACGCAAACAACAACGTATTACCTCTCAATTACTTTTTAGCATCGTAGAAACCCCGGAAAAGAGATACACTAGTCTCAGATACACCGGCGAACTTTTAAACAAAATCAGTAATTACTTTTTCAAATTCAACATAGCTACTTCATTCTCAAGCGGCCCCAACTCATGTAGATTATTATTCAATGCCAAACAAAAGAACGATAAATTCAATCAATCAGGAATTTATCAAATCAAATGCAATGAATATCAAGTAGCCTATGTCGGACAAACGAGAATAAGTTTTGAAGTTAGATTCAAGGAACATATATCGTCAGATAAAAATTCGCCAATATTTGGACACATAAAACCAACCAACCACTCGATATCATTGAACAACCATAAAATCTTTTATAAATGTAACAAGGGGAAAGATGAATTTGTTGGAAGGTTTGGAGATTAACAAACTATGTTTACTATCCTCAACAGCCAACTAGAGCTTAATGCATTTCCACTACTCAATATCTAGGAAAATTTTTCACTCTGTACTTGTACTTCCTACTCATCTGTTATATTGCTATTCACTTGAAAATGACCGTAAGGTCGAAACCGGTCCTGATTATTAAATAAATTGTGGAAAAGTGACAATAGTGTCTTATTTCGAAGATGAAATTTCATGAAATAAATAGATCATCAATACTATCAATAGTAGGTATAGCTAGCACGATTCTACTGAGGTAACAATACCAATGTTGTATCCGTTAATAATGTCGCTCATAAATTGTTGCAGTAATAATAATGAGAGTTATTATCAGTTTATGTAAGAAAATTTTATATATGGCTCTTAAGTAGTTGAAATTGCGGCTGACATTGCAGCTGAAATATTTAAATAACGTATATAACCGTTATTGTAATTTATAAGTGCATTAGGGCTTTCATTAGGTACTGCAGCTTATGTTTATGTCGTCAAAGAGGACGCAGAGCGTGTGATGATCTCAGACACGAGAGCGCATGGGAGCACGCGACAAGGAAGAATGGCACGACGACAACACCAAGCTGGATGTATTAGAAGCTATCGATACTGCAGAAGGTTTCCTTATGGTCCTAGAATATGCGATACCACGTAGGCTCGAGAAAAAATATGAAACTTCGAACACGTTCCTCTCGAAACGGCACTTTTAGATTTGGTGATCTCGATTTCTCAGAACCGCTCAACCGATCGGTGTCAAATTTCAACGCAATCTCTTTAGATATATTTCTCAGACTATTGAATGAAGGAATATGAGTTGAAAAGATTTTTTCTATATTTTTACAATTTGTGGCAGAAATTCTAGTCAACACTAATTTTTTTCTTAAATAGACGCCATTTTGTCAAAGATCAAAATTTTTATTTCTCCTTCGTTCGATACCTGTATCAATCTATCATTTAATAGTTTCTTGATTTCATATACTCCAAACCGCTGAAGCGCCTTATTTGGAGGTCGTTCTGGACATCATCTACAGAAGCGGTCAAAATCAATATTTTTACATGATCGACGCGGTATTGTGTTATAAAGAGTAGGTATCATTGGAGTAACCATCTTTCCTAGAATTCATGAAAATAAATCTGTGTTGAGAAACACAACTGCGTGTAACCCCTCAAAGCGCAAATACGAGTGTAGCGGTCGGTAGCTATAATGTTTTTCTTAGGGCAAACCCTGGATGTAGTTTTCATAGAAATTCGAAGAATAGCACTTTATGATACTTGATCAGATCTACCTCGAATCATGCCAAAAATCAATTTTTCTATTAATTTAACCCAAGTAAAAACAAGTTATGAAATGATTCTAGATTCAAAACGGTCTATAATCGACATCGATGGAAGACCAACTTCAATAACTAATATCAGGCCGGCTCGGTGGCGTATGGGATATGATGCTCGTCTCCTGCGCAGAGTTACCTGGGTTCAATCCCACAAAGTCGGTGCGATTTTTCGGATTCTGGGAATCGCTTGAGTATCCATCTTTCGGAGGAGATGTAAAGCCAACGGTCCTGTCTAGCAGAGATGTGTTGGACATTAAAGATCCCTTCCCTCGACACGAAAGGGGTTCGGCAAAATTCCCGGGTTAGTGAGGTAGCAGAATAACCCGGCGTGTCATTGGCCGAAAGGCGGAAATAGAGCACGTTAAAGGAATGACAAACGAAACAACTATTATCAGAAAATAATTATCTCAAAAAACATAACTGGAATAGAATAAACACAGGTCTGTTCAGTAATTTCTTAATTTAGAATAGTTGAAAAATTCGAGTTAAATCTTTAACTTCCCTAAAATACGGGCATTTTCTATATTAGAATACTGAAACTCTACAACGCCCTACATTACATAGTTGCTGAAAAAATTTGGTGTGCCCACCCGTATTTCTTTCTCTCTTTCAACGTTTTCAATAGAAACTTATATATTTTTCGAGGACGAAGTTCAAACTCGCATACCCAGCGTTAATGAGGTAAATTTCGTCCGAATGCGCAGACGAGGAAGGATATTAGCAAACATAAAGAACACAACCCGCTTAATAGTAATAATTAATTTACCAGATACCCACTTATTTTATGCAAAATAATTACCAACTTTCCAATTGCAAAAAAGAAATTCTCCATGCATATCCCGACGTTGTATTTCCTAGTATGTCAATATATTTTGACGAATAATAGTTGGCGAGAGTGGAAAAAAAGTTTCAATAATGTCTATTGACAAATTTGGTAATCCTACATGGAAGTTCCGATTAAGATTCGGAGAGAAAAGTTATATGGCGAACAGGAAGTGATTAAATCGCGTGTTCATTGAGGCTGAAAAATTTATTATCTTACTCAATGTTTAGCAATTGATTTCACCGTAAAGCGCTGCATGCCTTCATATTTAGTACGTTTAATACCTAATAAAGATATGTGAAAAAGTAAAGCAGATTCGATTAACAATATAATAAACGAAAGAAAGTAATATTTCGATAGGCTATTTCTTCAGGTAATTTCTGTATGGACAATATTGGCCAAATATGTCAATTTCGAAAAAAACTGGGAGAAATATATCATTACAAAAAGTCATTTAAACTGCAATTAGAACCGTAAACATGCGACGCATTCATTAAATCTCTGTCTTGGAATTTAACGAATTCATTGAACTATCAGTGTTATTCTAGGGAATAGTTTCAGCTATTCCAACATAATATTTGAAGTGAAGGTATTGTTTGCTACTGTCTAAAATTAGCTTCGATTTAACAGTAAGAATAGCTAACACAAGAGTAGGCAACTGATTCAAGTTCCCTTTCGCCTTTCGAAAAAATTTTTTACTATGCAATTCTGTCACATTCGATTGATGAGGCTATTATGTAGAGATAATTGGTGAACATTTATGATTTTATTGAACGACGAACATTATTAATTACACCTTTAATCACTGATGTTTGAGGTGAGTTTCGAAGTAAGTAGAGCATTTTCGAAATAAATGCGTTTTGAGCTATAAAAAAACCTTGAGATTGAGGCAACGGAAGCGAAACAGACAGTATAACTATATATTCCTGGAAAAAAAGAAAAATGACATATGAATTATTAATTGAAGGAAGAAAGAAATCTTTCAGCACAAGGCGCACTAGTAGTGCTTTAGTTTGAATTTTTAAATAAGGAAAATATACAGGGTGTCCGCTAAACCCTTTGGCAAATTTTGTGAGGTGATTCCTTGAGCAAGACTAGGAAAAGAAGTGCACGGTTCTAGTCTTTGTAAATTTGGAGATATTAAGCTTCAAAACTTTGATTTTAACGGGACTTGAAATCACAATTTTTTATCGTACGAACGGGTTTCTATGGTGTTACCATAGATGGACTGAAATACATATCTTTTGTATAGAAGGTTATATTCGTAAATTTAATAATAATAAAACTATTGTTGGAAATGTTGAATTACTTTTGAAACATAAATGTCAGAATATATTCCTTCAGTAATGAAGAATATGCAGATATGATCTATGTTTATGGTTTTTGCGATGGAAACGTACGAGAAGCTCCTGAAGAATACCATCGAGATTTCCTCAAATAGATCCCCAGTTTGTTTATTTTTATTTCGCAATTTGGAAGACACACATAAACGGAACACTTGAGTTAAAACATACAAAATGAGGAGAACATTATAGACTGTTTTTTAGATAATCCTTCGATAAGTATTCGACGCACAACAAATACGTTTTAAATGCCCGAAGTGTCGTGTGACCTGTGACGTGTTTTGAAAAGAAAGAAAGAGTACACTTAGTTACAGGGTGTGCTGTAATTGAAACATGGGACAAACAGCATCGACTCACATTTCGCTGCTGAATTATGCAGCAAAATGCTGGAGATTCAGATGTCAATTTAAAAATTTTATGAATTAATAAATCATGCTTCATAGGAGATGGTATAAATAGTTTCCCTCATTTTTCTCTGAAGAATCCAGAAGTGGGTAGGCTAAGACGTTTCAGAAGCCGATTCAGTGTCAATGTCTGAGGTGGCCCTTATAATAATAGCTTTTCTCATCATATCTTAAGTGACAGATTGAATACCATCACTTATCGAAATTTTCCCCAATTTCTTGGCCACAACCGTCACCGGATCTCCAGCTGTTGGACTTCTATGTATGAGGATACATAAAACTGTACAGTGTAGGGATAATAAAAAATAAGAGTTCAGATAAACAATGCCTGTCGACAGTTACAAACATCAAAGAGAAAGAATAAGCCGAATAACTGCCGCAGGTATATAATGTTACGCGTATTTTACATTTGGCAATCAATTTTTGAATAGATATAGATTCATGTTTCTTAATTTTCTTTCATACAGACTTTGTTCAAACAATTATGGACACGCAAAAAAGATTCATCCATTTTGGTGCAGTCGTTAGGATTTATTCAGTACATTCATTTTTATTTAATTATGTGGCTGATAATTAAACATGGTGTTTTCCATATACTCCAGAAAGATAACGTTGATTTCATCTATGATTTCAAGAACATTATGTACAACGAATTCACTCCACTGGGTCAATCCGATAATGCAGGTTTCATTCTAACATTGTAAGGCATTTTGTTTTTCACATACGTCCAAAATATCTCCAATAAGAATATCGGAATTACAATGAGCAATATCATATATTGCGACTGACTTTTCGATTAGAAGTCGCATTTCAACCTTTAACCAGTCCTTGTACTAGACGGATTTGGTGTCTTGATACTTATTTAATTCGATGGTCTTGAACACTAACCATCTCGACATGCATTTACAGCGCGCAAGTCGCAGTATCGGGACCAACTGCATTGCCCCAAGAAATTTAGGCACAAAATCGAAAATTCAAATTCATTTAGAATAACTTTAGATTTGTTGCAGACTTATTTTCCCAGTAATCCAACAGAAATAAGGAATGCTTGAGAACAATTGAAATGAAATGAGTGCTCATAGAAATTGAAATACAACTAATAATAAAAACTGTTTGTTTGTTTGTTTTTCCTTTAACGTGCTCTGTTTCTGCCTTTCGGCTAATGACACGCCGGGGAATTCTGACACCTCACTAACCCGGGAATTTTGCCGAACCCCTCTCGTGTCGAGGGAAGGGATCTTTAATGTCCAACACATCTCTGTTAGACAGGACCGACAGCTTTACATCTCCTCCGAAAGATGGACACTCAAGCGATTCCCAGAATCCGAAAAATCGCACCGACTTGTGGGGATTGAACCCAGGTAACTCTGCGTAGGAGACGAGCATTATATTCCATACGCCACCGAGCCGGCTATAATAAAAATTTTAAAACTTGGAACGAATCACAGTTTCCGAATACCTGTTGATTCCGAATATTTCCACCCCTAGCGAGAATTACTGCATGAGTTCTACGACTCATACTCAAATTCAATGAACTTTCAAATTTCAATCAGTGTGTTACGAACGTTTTTCACTCCCAGTGAACTCCTAACCAATTGACATTTTGCCTGGTGAAACTCAATTAGTTCAACCTGGGTCCTGTAACACCACTGCTTCAGCACATTCTGCTGATGTTAAATTTCGCTATTTCCGTTTCATTAATACCGACAATTCCACTCAAGTGTCAAAATGCACCTTTAAGAACCCAGAAATTCGAGTTTGATATCGGATAAATTGCATAGAAATGGGAAGGAAGGTAGGATATTAGTGAACAAATTTGTCCATAGAGAATCCTTGCGTTTCCATAGCAACGCAACATTCACAACAAATAGCATGGTTTTAAAACTGTCAAGCACAGCCATTTTAGTACCAGTTGTAAAGTTTCTGCCCATATAAATTAAAATGTCTCGTTTTGGAAGCACCAGTGAAGCAGAAATTAATAGTTCTATACAGAATTCTATCCCCAAAAATACAAGAAAAACGCACAGCTCGATTTGGAATCAATTCAGTATATTCTGCAAGGAACGAACGTTAGATTTGAATATACAGCATTCTATTGAAGATATTGCAGAAATTCTTATGGATTGGGGTTTCAATATGAAACAAATGAATAGACAACATTACAAAGAATACGTTGTCAAATTAATGTGGAACACAACTGCGTAAATGATGTAGATTATGTATTTCGAAAAATTCAACATGAGTTTCAACCCTTTTACCAAATCAGCATTTAGAAACGCTCGTGAAGCTCGCAATTCTGAAAGGAAGATGTTACAAGGGGATGTGGAAAAGCGCAAAGAAAGTTCCGTTGCATTAACAAGAACTGAAATTGATAGCATGGCTCTGTACTGGAACGAAAATGCCCTGAAAGGTTTGTTGAAAAAATGTTTCCATATTGTTGCTTATAAAATAGCATGGCATGGCGGTGAAGCAGCAACTTCCAAGGTACACTTTTTCAAAGAGGCAAAATTGAATATCGGAGAAGTGACTGGTCGTATTGAATATAACCCAGTATTCTCGAAAACTTGCCAAGGCGGCTCAAAATAATGCTGTGATAGTAAATGGCTAGTAAAATTAGGAAAACCCAGATTTATGTCCTGTGAGGTTGTTTCATAAGATATTGTCGAAAAGACCCGATCATATTACAAATGATAGATTATTTCTGGCTTCCAATCAATTTTGGAAAAACTGCGGGTTTGTATAAAAATATGCCTCTAGAAATAAATGAAATATCCAAATGGACAAAAATTTCAGCAGAGAAAGTTGGACTGGATGAGAAAAATAAAAAGATCACAAATCATTCTCATAGATCTAGTGCTGTTTCGAACCTATCTGAGGCAGGTGTCAGTGAACAAGAATTGATAAAACTAACTGGACACTCCACAGCAAGCTCTACTAACTGACCAATGAGCATCATTTGAATCTTGTTTCAAATCTCCGAAAAACTTCTGCGAATGCTGAATTTTCAATAATTCCTCAGGCATCGTCCCATATAGAATCGACCCTGAGTGAAAAAATTGTATATAGTAATTGCATTTTCAATAACTGCTCATTCCAATAATAACTAAACATGATTGTAATGAATGCTTTATCATTTTCTCGTTGACTTTGTGTGCATTTCTCAATAAAGTTCATTTTGTACGCAGAATTTTCTCAGCAAATACCACTCGAGCTCAGATTTGGCAGGATATTTTTCTAAGCTCGTTTTCTCATACTTTTCGGTTTGGATGCACGTAAGTATTCGAAAACGAGCATAGAAAAATATCCGACCAAATCTGAGCTCTTGGGGTATTACTTACGAAAATTAAAATTTTCAAGGAGAAGAAACTGCTGTTATCAATATGTGGTGATTTCTTGCAAAATTTCAATTTATTCCTTTCATTTTGTTTCTCAAGAGGGGAACATATGTGCCAGGAAAAAACATCGAATTTTCGATTTATATGTCCGTAAATATCCGAAAAAAATTGGCTGACATCTGCCATATCACCAACTGACTTTGTTAATTTTTCATCAAATTTAATCTTGAATAAATGTCTGAAACTTTTCATTCAAAAACTAATCCCTGTCACTTTTCATAAATCTAATTTTGTTCTTTCATTTCTGACCTTAATATGTCGAAATCTGTATGGAACACGTGTTTTAAATTGAAAAATGGAAAGTTTGATTCGCATTCTTTCTCTTAACGTGTTGAAGAAATGCTTTTTCAATTATCCGCTCGTTAGACTGTTATAGATTGAGTTGATTTCTTTAAATATAGTCTATAGGACACGTATCGTACTATTAGTAGTTTAGCACCAACGGAATAATTAATAGAGCATCATAATTATTAATACTAGTTCCCAAAGCATCTTTGTGTATTAATTGAGATAATCTATTATTTTCTCTAAGTTAATATACTCAATTGAATTAACGGAATATGTAAAGGGAGATTCACGAAAGACAAAACTTAGAGAAACTGAAGTTAGATTACACCTATAGAGTGCCAATGCAGGCCCATAAAACAAGATGAGGCTATCTGTTCTCGATATACAGGCTGTTTCATGTAGTGAGGCCGAATATTCTAAACGCCGTGAGTTATGAACGCATAGATCGATTCACTCAAAATTTCCTACTGAGAATAACATGATAGAAGTTGAGGGATTGGTAGTAGGTGAAAATCAAATTTCAAGGCTGGCCTGAAAAAATGAAATACTGCCTTGAAAGAATCGAAGCAACACCCTGCACATGAATCTCCGAAAATCCGTTAAAAACGATTTGAATAGGCGTGATTCACTCTACAGCTCCGAGTCATATTCTGTTCAACGTTTTTGATGTGACAAAGTCTTATAATTCATGCACGAAAAAGAAAGACTCATGCGGCGTTACTTCGCTCTGAGGCGTTCCATTTAACGCTTGAAGTGCAAGCGAGAGCGCGGAAGGAGCGACAACGAGGCGAATTCAGCTTCTGCGTTCGACAGCTGCTATACAAGAACACGTTTACATGTTTTCGTCGAGTATGAAGTGCAGTGAAAAGTGAATGTGGTGTCAATTGTTTATAACGACGATAATTGCGGCGATAAAGGTAATGATTCTTTCGATATTAAGTATATGTTCAGTCATACATTGCCAAAAAATCGTGCTTTCATCATTAAAATAAATAGCATCAGTCCGATAGTGTAGAGATTGTAGGTTATGCTATAATTGACAAAACCATAACAATAAGTTAACAAAACTATTTCACGATAAGTATAAAATCAATTCTTTACTATTCGATCGAAATAACTATCGAGCGTTGCTATGATTTCAAAAATTAAAACATAAATGTCAAATCTTTCACACACCATAACAACGTGTCTGAAATGACAGGTTAGACCAGCCAGCAGTCAAAGGGAACAATATTCTCCTATATTAAACACATTGAGGCGGGCTTTTTAAAAGCTAGAGTTACAAATATGTTAATGATATTTCCTAATTTCAAATTTTAAATTTAAGATTTATGAACAATAATTTAATCACAGTTTATTCTTATAATAAATTATTCAAAATTATTACTGTTTCACAACAAAATACCATTCGAAACCAACCAGATGTTGAAAAAAAATCAGTTGGCCATCTAGTATATAGTTTGGTGGAGAGTTTGTGTACGGGAGAAGGAAGTATTTTAAAAGATTCATTGTGAAAGTTGAACAGAATGTGATAGTTTTGGGAGTAAGCTCATTTTTCGTAATGATTATTGCCCATTCACATCATATATGAGGATTGTCGGAAAGTCTTGAACAGAGTGTTGCTTTGACTCTTTTAGTGTAAAAGCAACTTCTTAAGTTCGGCCCTGGAATTTTAGATTTACTCGCTACCAATTCCCTAACTCGAATCATGTCATTTTCAGTAAGAATCTCTGGATTGAATCAATTTATGCGTTCAAGATTTATGACGTTAGAATATTCGTCCAAAGTACAAAAAACAGCCTGTATAATTACAACCGATAGCCTTACCTTGTTTTTCGATTTGTATTTCTTTAGGTGTGACCGGTTTCTCTATGTACAGTTTTTCATGAATCACGCTGTATATGTATGAGTATAGTACAAAAAAATTACTGAAATGCAGAGGCGGATGAAAGGTAGAATCATTTCCTACAGTATACGTCAGAAATAAAGAATATAACTCATGCTCAGAGATGCTAATTTTATTGGACAGATTAGCATATCAGAAAGAATTGTTTGAAAACTATCCATTGTTAAATTTTAACAAAGTATTAACGCTATAGGCGATGAAAATCGACATCGTGTTATAAAATACTTACATCATATGCTATGCAAACATCTAATAGCCACCATATGAACAACAATAGTGTGTGAAATTTCATTTTCGCGCTCCTGAAACAAAATGTTTAAGATCAAAATTCAATTAAAACATTAATTATATTACAATTTTATAATAATTGGAAATGTTTCAAATAATTTAATTAATTAATTATTATTTCCTTTGTATATTTATATCAGAGGAATGAAGAAAAACGCTCTTACGAAACCAGATTTTCTGCAACATTCAATTCGAATTAAACTATAGTATACTCAGAAATAAAATCGTCAAGTGACTATTTTCCTTCACGAATGAAACTAAAGATATGTGAAGATCGTAATATAAATCTCGCGAATGGCGAATAATTCGGATGAACGAAATAATCTAATTTTTCGAATTTTCTTCTTGAAATCAATGAATTTGTTTATGTTTTCTGTTGCTTATTAGAATTGAACTCAAGAAAAACTTTTCCATCAAATATAATCATAGTGAAAGAATGGACCTTGGCTCTACATGAATTTTCATATATTCTCAAATTTACAATATCACGGAAACACTGCATCTAGTTGTCATGAGGAAACATTTTTTATCTATTATTGCTACCCATGGTGTTAAAAATCTGATATTCTCGTATTTGATTTGCATAAATAAGCATTTTTGAATTAAACAGGTTAACAGAGGTAACTATTCTCAAGATAACTAGAATCTTTCAGAACATGGATAGCCATATTTTCAATCCTTTTTTAATCGTCTGAGTGATAAGCCATCGCATGGAGGTTGGAAATAATCGCACTGCGCATTTTTAAGCAAAGTAGATCATTCTTGGGCACTCTTGGTATTGTTATCTAGTATGTTGTAATTGAAGTAACTTGAACAATTTGAGTACCTAAATTTCTCCCATCAAGATGTGTCCCGTACCTGAAAAAATTTCACCATTGTGTTTCTCGAAAATACAATTAACTTTGTGTATAATCCAGATTATTGACTCTGTTATTCAATCATTAAATCACAAAAAATTTAGCGAGTATTTTATGCAAAATCAACTGTGTTAAAGATCTTGATACCCATGGCTTCGTGAATATTTTTATGATGAATTAAGAAGGTAGCTGCTAAATAACTCTAAGTAGTTGCGACATGAAAACTATCTAATATCGTTCAGTAACCTTTGAAATTTATCTTTTACTTTTTTCAAATCAAACTTTTCTAGGAGCGCGTATTATCAATTCTTCTCCTTCTTGGTGCCTTATCCGGTACGGACGTTGGCGATTAACATAGCTATTCGTATCTTGTTAGCTGCACTTCTGAAGAGCTGTATGGTAGTGAGCCCGTACCACTGACGCAAATTAATGCAGCCAGGAATGTCTTCGTCTACCAGGGCCTCTCTTGCTGTCCGTTTTACCCTGCATGATAAGCTGGAGGAGGCGATATTTTTCGTGACGCATTGTGTGTCCAAAGTACTCCATTTTACGTTTTTTCACGGTAAATAAGATTTCTCTCTGTTTATCAAGCCTACGGAGGACCTCCTCATTGGTAATGTGGTCCGTCCATGATATGCGTAGAATGCGGCGGTAGACCCACAGCTCAAATCCCTCCAGTTTTTTCATTAGTCTTTCCGACATCGTCCATGATTCCACACCATACAATAGAATTGAGAATATGCAGCATTATGCCAGTCTATATTTTAAAATGATAGATAGATCTCTACTGGTGAATGATGGTTTTATGTTGTTGAATGCTGTTCTTGCTTTCTCAATTCTTGTTTTTATCTCCATGGACTGATCCCAATCTGAACTTACGAAAGATCCAAGATAGGAGTACTTGTTGACCTGTTCCACTGATTTCGTGCCTATTATCAGTTGTTCCCATTGTTGTGGTCGTTTACTAACACGCATCCACTTGGTTTTCTCAACGTTGAGCTTCAAGCCATACTGTTCACTAACGACTCGCACTCTCTCCACTAGTTGCTGCAATTCGCTAACGTCGCTGGCAAGTATAACTGTATCATCAGCGTATCTGATGTTGTTGATCAGTTCTCCATTCATCTTTTTACCTGCCTCTATCTCGTACAGCGCTTCCTTGAAGATTTCTTCCGTGTATCTGTTGAAGAGAAGAGGGGATAAAATGCAACCCTGATGTACGCCTTTCTTTATTTCGATATCATCCGTGAAGCTATTGTCTACTTTGACCCGACAGGTCTGCCCCCAGTAGAGATTAGTTATTACTCTTACGTCTTTATTGTCAAGAACTATCAATTAAGATGATAAATTGAGTTTTTGTGTTATTTGAGAACTTAATTGGCTGTTTGGATTATTGTGCATCGGCAAGCATCTACAAGGAAAAATTAAAATACGATTCTTCCTCATAATAAACAAAATATGAAGGCAGAAGGCGTATTTCTAATAGAAAATTAAAATTAACTAAAAATTGAACAACGAATTCTAGGTTCAATTAAATTAAGAGTAAGCGTTCTACAAAAACAGAAGGATGAGATTCTCGTAGAATCAAAATAAAATGCTGAAAATGCCCCCCTCCTGCTAGAATTCAAGTCATTGTTTTGAGGTCATGTAGTTTTTGTAGAGGTTCCAAGATATTAATATGGCCCATTTTTCTCCTTTCACTTGCATGGCGCCCTTCTGGCGGATCTTCTGGCATTTTCTAACCTAACCTAACCTAAGTGTATCGTGAAAGTTTTTCAATGAGGATAACGAGACTCTTATAGGTTGTAGCTTCTGAATCATAGGAATACAGGATGTAGCAGTGCCTAGTATCACCAAACTGTATGCACTACAATCAGGACATTCGACAAAAGCTGTAGTCCTCATTTGCCTGGTAACAACTATTCTGTGTGATTTTCGACAGTCCAATGACAAAGATGTTCATTCAATTGTTGCCCCATCAGTTAATCAACTATCATCTCAATAGACCTTTCGTGGAGGAGCAATAACCTTTTTTGCTTATTGCGCGTTCAAATTTTTTCAACTACCACATTATTTAGACGCTTGTCCAGTATTTCTAAATCTGTGATGTTTCGATTCTGGGAAGAAGAGAGCCTGGAATGGAAAAGGTAGGCTCATTTGTCATTCCTGCTCTCTCATTTCGTTCCATAACCTGATATCAACGAGGAAGAATTCTATTTATTGGGTTGATTCGTTATGATGTACTCTGTACTCTCACCTAACTGAACTATTTTGGATGTAACACCAGATCTTTTCGATATCGAAAGGCATTTTGGCATATGAATACAAAGATGTCCGACATATAATTTATGCTATGAGTCCCACTCTGGCTCTAAATAGGTTGAAAACCGCTCCTCTATTTTGTCAGCTAGTTGGCCTAGGGAGGAATGAATTCAAATGGTGAACATCTGGTCGAGTCATACAGAAGCACGAGTTCTCTTAACTTATGAAGCCAGCCAAGGAAATACTAAATAGTTTAATTATGAAAAAAATTACATTTAAATCAGCCTAAGATGTATCTGTTTATATTAGATTCCAATAAGCTTCGTTCTTTTTTCTTCTCTTCGTCAACCCTTTTCTTCCGATACTTTTTTGATAGATTTAGTTGAATTCTGTCTTTCTTGTTTGGTTTTTTGTGGCAGACTTTTCGGATTTTTCTAGAACTGGAATCGATCGGAGAGGTGCTATCCTCGAAAACTTGCAAATTTTGATGTCGTCGTTTCAGGCTTCTTGCACTCTTTGATGGTGTGGTATTCCCCACATTCTAGAAGTTTATAGCATGCCTCGTAGTCCTATTGTCCGTTGCTACACAGCTGTAGCACTGGATGACCTCCGCCCTAGTTTGCGCCTTAGTATGCAGGATTTCGACATCTTCCAAAGCCCACCAACTTGCCTCAATTTGTTGAAAAAATCACTGAAGCAGGATGTCCCTTTTTCCCTGCATTCTCACTATTTTTGACACTTTCAATGGGTACGCCCCCTACAACGATTTTCTTTTTCTTTTCGTTTATCAACTCGAAAATTATTTGCAGATGGTACATATATTCGGTGAGAAAGTAAAAATTACTGATATGAAAGACGATCATATACATAGCAGAACGAACCATCAGCGCAAGACCTTCACATGATGTATTCTTGTCCTTCATTTTCTGAGCTTTTTACAACTCCTACTGTAAACTTGTTCAGGATCTTTTAAGTCAGGAAAATTTCAGTCTTCCACTTTGACTTTGGATTTTGGGATGCTGATGAGTTTTGAAACAGATGACTCTGAATGTTTCTGTGCCGCGATTTATGAATACCTAGTATATAATATTTGGTATGAGTTCTCTTTTGGCACCAAATAGCTTGCGACAGATCCAGATGCATCACAAAGAGAATTATAGACCGTTCACGTCTGAATATCTAGGGGTCATGCTTAGGTTTTTGCACTGACTATAGAGCGATTATAATGATGGTTAGAATCTCTATGCTGAAAAAAAAATGAGCTGGAGAACCGTCATGTTTCACCTACAGATGATGTCTCAGTAGAGGCGGCACCCGTTCTAGCAAAACTACTCAAATTTATTCGGGAACCTAGTGCCTTCGCAGTGTAAACAATGATTCCAATCTAAGAATCTGGTATGATTTTCATCCACATACTTGCTAGCTAGTGTAGTCCTTGACCAAAATTTCGCTGCCTAATAAATGATTTCGGTAAGAACCATTGTCAGGAATTTATTCTCGAAAGGAAATCTTGAAGGAAATAACCATGGACACGTTAAGAGTGATGAGAATATAGTGAATAATATTGAAGAATCTTCTAAAGTAAAACATGAAATATATTTTGAGTGTTTGCAAGGTTTCTAGAGCTTGTTTTGATATTCTCCACCATTGAATCTGAAATAACTTCCTAGACATTTACCGTTCTTGTTGTCTGTGAAGCTCCTTTTGTGAGATTATTGGAAAGAAAAAACCTTCGAAACGAAGTGTTGGTGTATTTGTGAAAGTCTTTATCAACATAATTCCTTTTTGTCCTTCATGCTAGTTCAACATTTCTTTCTTGGAACCGTATGCCGATATAAAAAAATAACATGAGACGATAAGGTTATCGAATGGAACAAAGAATCCTCTTAATTTAATTGAGTACAACGAGAAAAAGTTTTTGGCGGCCTTCAGAAAAACTAACACACTGTATATTGTCAAAATATTCAGAATACCAAATCGTGTTATATTAGATATGAAATCTACGTTTCAAGTTTCTGTTTATTTTCTCAAAATCTATGAGTTTGTTCATCAGGTGTTTCATGGGAAACGCCCCAAGCCATAGCTCTTGCGATTCTTGATAGATTTCAATAAAACATCTTGAATAACATTGTAATGAAACATTTTCATTGGTCAGTCACTTGCGGAAATACCAGAAGTTGACCGTTACTCAAACTTTTTGAATGGTAACCGTATATTTACGTTTTGTCAATTCCTCCAAGTACTTTGCAGAAGGGGGAACTGTTCGAGTATGTGATAATAATTTCTACCCTAGAACTTGTTTTGGTCATAATTTAAGTTTACATTATTTCGTATTTCGGGTTAAGAAAAACTCAAAACATAACAGAAGATTCTAATGAAACGTGAAGTAAGCTTTGTGGCTCAATACCGTTGAAAATCACAGATCAATTTTCAATGAATTATAATTGGATGTCATTGGCAATTATTTACGAGAAATTATGATATTATCATTTTCCAGAATTGAAAAAACTCACTAAAATACGGTTCATTCATAAAATCGAAAACTATCGAAAATGAAGAAACGAAATTGAAGAAACGAAATTGAATGTTTTTTTTAGTGTAGAAGCAAATTCCTGATCTATTTTACGGAAACACAAATACGAGCTTTAGTTTTTCAAAAGGTTCGAGCCCCAGAAGAACATGAGAGTGCTAGACGCCTCAAGTTCTCGAATTTACTTATTGTTTTTACTGATTGAGTGCATTTAGATTCTTTTCAGAAACATCGTTTAGTCTGATGAGTGTACTTTTCTCAACAATAGTCATTTCAATAGAAATAATTTCAGGCATTGGAGCCAGCAAACTCCGCCTAATATAATGAAGAATTATTTTCAGCGTAGTTTCGGTGTGAACGTCTGGTGGGCCATTTATTCATTCTAGGTATCTTAAATCAGAACAATTATGATCAAATTGTCATTCGAGCATTACAGAATTTCCCGTATGTATGAATGTTCCGTATTCAGGAGATGCCAATTATGTATTTAAAAACATCGAGGGTATTTCCAACAAATTTCATGAAAAATGTTGTGATATAAGTTAAGTTTTTATTTTAATGTTTTCGATAAATCGATTGAGGAGGTCGTTACTTGATGAAAATCGATATACATATTTTCAATGAAATAAAACTATGGTTTTTAGATTTTCACTATATTAACAAAACTATGACCAGTTTCACCACACTGTGGCTTCATCAGATAGATACAAACAGAGTTATATAATATTCCTATTTCCTTACGTATTATTACATTAGGTACAAGTACAAAGGGTTTGGTGGAAAACCCATCGGAGTTGCTTACTTTAGGAATTGAGAAGATTGAGTAACGGAGAAGGATTTAGATCTAATTGACTATTAAGTAACCTACCTGAATTCGAGTACTAGAAGAAATCCATAACTTTAATGATAATTTCAAAATTTTACACAATGAAAATAATAGAGCAAAACTCAATTTCGATTATTTTCAACGGAGTTTCCCAGACTCGGACAGTAAGATGCAGATAGTCGTGGATCTTAGTGCTCCTAAGCATTGTCTCAAACATTTATATTGGAAAACATCGATTTGTTTAAGGTTGCTCTTATTAGCTTTTCTGTAAAAGTAGGAGCAATAATCTACGATTGATTTTATAAATGCTCGGTAGAATGTTAGGGAAACTGTAGGATGAGCAACCCATCTTGTGCTGCAAATGGATCTGATGATATTTAGTCCCATTTCTGCTTTCTGTAGTATGTGATTGATATGAGATTTGAATTTGAGTTTGTTGTCAATGATTAGGCCCAGAAATTTGGTTTCATATTTGATCCGTAGTTCGAATCTTTTCACGCTCAATGTGGGTGGTAAAATATATTTGTGATAAGAAAACACCATAGCCGAACATTTTAGAGGACTTATTTCACGATTCTTGCTGTTCAAAAAATCTAACACATAACTAAGGCCTTTCGATTTGCCTTAAGTCTACGGCAAGTGTTTTTGCACATACACATAAGTCGTCAGCATATTGTAGTATTTTGACATAATTAAGGATTACATTTTCTAGATTTAGAGTGTGTAAAATATACAGAATAGGCGATAGGATATCTCCTTGAGATAATCATAGATAAGTCTCCAGACATTCTGAATAATGACTGCTAATCCTCAAAACAACATTACGGTTCAGAAAAATGTTCATTATATTCGACACCACATTTGTGGGTATTCCAATAGAAATCAAGTCCTGATAAAGCATATCGATAGGGACACTATTGTATGCCCCTGAAATATCAATAAATACTGCTACCACAGTTTGATTGTTGGATAAACCTAAATTGACTTCGGTAAGAAGGCTTGCAATAATTTCGTGGCTAGAGGATCCTCGCCTGAAACCGAATTGAGAATGAGGCATTTTTTTGTAGCAATCCAACCACCACTCTAACCTATTTTTCATCAAGCGTTCGTAGGTCTTCGACATACTAGAATAGAGAGAAAGGTCTATATAAAGATGCGGACGTAGAAGGCTTGCCAAGTTTTAGAATAGGTATTACGACATATTTTTTCTATTCAGATGGTAGATCGTCACCGGACCAACATTATTTAAAGATTGGCAAGAGAGGTTTTTTACCTTGAATAATCAAATTGGAAATCATTAAATAGTGTATATCGTCAATTCATGGAGCTGTGTTGTTGTGAAACGAAGAGAGACCAACATTTTTTCAAGAATAAAAGACGGAAAAGGAAAATCATTCGGATTATTTCGATCATTCGACATTTCAATAGGTTGTTTGACAGATGGAGGGGCTAAAGAATTGAGGGGTTCCTCGGACCAGTTGCCGAATTTTATTGGGGGAGTCGACTGCACCTTGGAGAGATTTAACTTCATTCTATATTTCTGTAATCGGAGTTGATTCGTTTAAGGAATTACAGAATGTTATTCATTCATTTCTTTGTATCAATTTCGTCGTTTTTTTCACTACAGCGTCTGATCGTTGATATGCTAAGAAATTTTCCAAAGTCGGATGTTGATTGAAAATTATTAATGCTAATTTCCTATTTGCAACAGCCTGACTGCACTCATCATTCCACCCTGTTTTTGAATTTTGTTTTTTGTATTCTCTACTGAAGGATTTTTTTCTTGTTCTATTGATACCGAAGCTGCTTTGTTCATTATATCGATGAAGCAATCGTATGACACGTTTTCAGTTTGTGACAGATATTCGTCCACCATTTCGGCATATGTATGCCAATAAGCCGAGTTCAGATTCCATTTTTTTGATCCAATAATTTTAACAGTTTCTAAGCCCACATTTTTTGAGGTTATACTTATTGGATGGTGATTTGAACCAAGTGTGTCTACTCCAACTTCCCATTCAAATATAGTAGATATATTCGGGAAACAAAAGAAGATGTCAACTGCGGTGCTATTTCTATTATAAGACCCCTTCAGAGTATTCGTTATTAACGAAAGTGAGATCCCAATTTTCTATAGATTTTAAGAGTTGCAAGCATTTATTATCATTGAAAATGTTTCCCCAACTGAAATGATGAGCGTTAAAATCCCCACCAATTATATACGGTGTTGGAATACGAGATAAAATCTATCCCAAGCTGTGGATATATATATATATATATATATATATATATATATATATATATATATATATATATATATATATATATATATATATATATATATATATATATATTCTTTTGAAAAAGGATTTACAAAATTTGATTAATTGAATTTACAATAAATGCTTATACCTATAATTTTGATGTGTGTCAGAAAAAAAAATTAAAGTGTGAGCTCAGGAAATGTAACAGGGGAACCATACTATCTTGTGTATGATTCAATAAACGAGTGAAAAAACCAGAGGAAAAAACTCGTTTCCCTGTCGCTATTGCACTAGCAATAGCTTGTCTGTTTACGTTGTGTTAGTGTCGTGTGTACATAAAGAGTACCAAAGCTATAGACCTATAGCTCAGGTCGTTTTTCACAGAACACACGATATAAGGAACCCATTCTGATATATTCAATGTAGGGTTGACATAAAATGGAAACCAGGTTCAAAAATTTTTTTGGTTCGATCTGTATTTCGATTGCCGCTGCCAAAACACTCGGAGTGTATAGCAGAGCCAATTTTTTGTAAACAATATTACCTCTAAGAAGAAATATCCACTCCTCCTTTATAATCCGGCCTATCTTGTATTTCTAGAATAAAATTTTTAAATTTGTAAATAGTATTGTTTTCGAACCAAGTCTCTAATATTAAAGCTATGTCAACCCTTGTCTGTTCAGCAAAATAAAAAAGTGGGTTTGTTTGCTACTAATGACCTAGCATTCCACTGTAGAATATGAACATTGTTGGAATATAAAGTGTTATTGGTTTGGGTGCTAGACATTAACAGAATCTATCTTGGAGTTGTTACTTTTCATATTATTTGAACCTCTACTGATAATATTTTTTATATAACTAATTAATTCTGATGGGTTTTCGGTTGACAGTTTTTGTGTAGGACAGCGTTGACTGTGTCAACAATCAATTCAACCGTGTTGCGTTTTATTAAGGGTTATAGTATCTTCTTTCGAAATATTTTTATTGAGTCATGTTCCACGAATATTTGAGGTACTTGGGATTGAAATGAATTCATTATGAGTTCTTCTAAGATCTTCGCTAATATTTGATTGAATTTCGGTTATTCTGCGTTTTTATTTGTAGTGGATGTGTTATTATTTTAGAGATTAACAAGGAAAATGATTCAGGTAGGTTACTTAATAGTCAATTAGATCTAAATCCTTCTCCATTACTCAATCTTTTCAATTCCTAAAGTAAGCAACTCCGATGGTTGTTCCATCATACCCTTTGTACTTGTACTTAAGTAATAATAAGTAGGGAATAAGAATATTGAATAGAGAATAACTCTGTATCTATCTGATGGAGCCACTGGTCATAATTTTTTTAATATAGTTAAAATCTAGATATCATAGTTTTATTTCATTGAAAATATTGATGTTTTTGGTTTACTGAAGCAGATTTTTTTCGTTTTTTTTGAATATAGCGATCTCACAGTGCTCTGGTTGATCGCGATCAAGAAATCCTTCCCGACAGAGTGTACATGCTTGAGCACTATTTCTGTTATATTGAAAATATTATCAGTATTTTTCAATTTCATTTTCCATACTCATTATTTTTCAGTAAATAATACTCAAAACGAAACAATAACAAAAATTAGCAGAATTCATTATAATTTAATGAAGATGGCTCTATGATTTACAATGGTTTTCCGTCACAGAGTTTACTTCACCTAAAATATCTTCTGTTAAATGAAATCATCTTTTACCCTAAGTACGAAATAATATGAGTTATTTGAATGAAAATAATGACCAAACTACTTTCTAGAATAGAAGATTTTAACACAAACTGAAACCGTCGCCTATTCTAAGAAAATACATCCATGAAAGGGATATATCCATTTATCCGTAAGAGTTTTCTTTCAAAATTTTGCTATAATTTCTTTTTTCTCGGAAAAACAGCATTAAAAGTGAAATTTATTACCAGAAGATACTCAAAATGGAATGAGTAATCGAAAAAAACTTGAAATATGAGATTAACATTCGAGAGGACCCATTAAATCCCAATCTCTGGTATTTCCAGAAGAGACAGGCCAATGAAAGTATTTGAGCCAGTTAAAGTATCATTAAAGATGCAACTCTGAGCTATAGTTTTTCACAGAACAATCGATATAAGGAACCCATTCTCATAGGAACTTTCCTGAGCCCTCTTGAAACCCTTCCATTAAAATAATCAATATCAACTGAAGAATAAGAGTTATGGCATGTATTTTTCTAATGTGTTATTAAGTTCAGTAATTCAACTCTGCATTACCAAGAATCTACATACACCGTTATCTAAGCCGCTATGATAATTTTACTTTCTGATTAGTACGTTTCCAATCTAGATCACAGTGTTATGACACAATCGATATCCGGTTTTTTTTCTCGATCATTATTACTCTCGGTTGCAAGGTCTCTTTTAGCGTATGATGTAAATTGTATATGAACCGAAGGAACTGAAACGTTCGCCGTCTCAATGATAAATAATCCATGCAACAGAACAGAAATGCTGTAGCAGTCGCTCTGAATACGAATGAGATAAGAAAGTGAAAGCATGGAATTAAACTATCTGCGTGAACACACTTGAACTTGACATTTTGGGCAACAAATTCGGCAAATGCCGATCCGTGTTGATGTAAGTTGAGTTTTTATTGAAAGCAATCGAGCAAATA
The DNA here is from genome assembly GCA_013387265.2 of Cryptolaemus montrouzieri. Taxonomy (NCBI): domain Eukaryota; kingdom Metazoa; phylum Arthropoda; class Insecta; order Coleoptera; family Coccinellidae; genus Cryptolaemus; species Cryptolaemus montrouzieri. The sequence continues at coordinate 111,667,658 of JABFTP020000185.1, forward strand.
AAAGAAATCGTTTCCTTGTTATAGGTGGCACTCTCATGAGTTAGTACAAGTGAAAAGTTGGTATTACATTATGTTAAAGTACCGTCTCCTTCATGCCGATAATACAAGTGATATTCAACTCATGACAATCATTGATTAACTATTACCAATTACAACCAGAAGCGGGTCATCATATTTTTTTCACTAGTGGACCCAACAGATGTCATGTCCGAACATTGACTTCCTTGATATAAGTAGGCTCAGAAAATATTTTTCAATATTCGAATTTTCGATGGCTCGAAACTTCAAAGGGCTATGACATTGAGGATGATACTTCAATCTTGCCCAACAAAACCAAAAGATTAGTGCTATTGATTTTATAGCTGTTCTGAGCCTTTGAATTCTCTTATAGTCTCCAGATAATATTTCATCAAACAATAAAACTAATAGACTCTTAAATCCATTACAGCGTAATTTCTCGGGTCCAATTATGAACCTACACCATCCAGGAATCCATGCAGTCATACAAAAGTCACCAAAATCGGCCCAACCCATGACGTATACACTCACGGGTGTTGAATGCAACTAATATTGATATATTGAAGATTTCTATTCAGGGAACAAAATTCAACCTTCCGTAGAATGTTAAATATCTCTTTGAAGAAGCTGGTTTTCTGATCCACCATTCAAAATCATCGTCAACCAGGGTTACACAGTAGTGGTACAGCCTGGTCGAATGTCACGAATGGAAGCAATAGGAGCAATATATCGCAGGTTCGGCCTCGTTCTACCTCGTCCGTTCGCACACCGATTCACAACACCAGGCCACACTACCACCTTCTCATCCCAATCCGTTGGAGCGCCTCAAAAATATGTGTATGTATTGGCCCCCTCCAACCGGGAAATGATGAAATCAAAGGGTAGATCAAACAGAAAACTTCCAGCCATACTAGTTCGACTATCTACCGCTACGCTACAAACTGTGTCTGCAAGATGCGATCTGTCGAAAAGCTAATGCTTCCTGTATTTGTCTGGCTGTTAACTAAGTATCCGTCATATCTCAACAATGAGAATATGCGAAATATGAATGAAAGTGTTCATTGTGATTAAACATATAGTGATAAATTTCTCATGTTATCATTGTTTAGATATAATATGGATATAAACTTTTATAACGTTTAGAATCAGATTGTTGTCTTCTTTAGTTCAAAACAGCAGGAAAACATTATAAATTCATTTTGATTATAAACAGCCAACATTTGAGCAGGAAATATATATTGAAAAGTATTGGTATGCTACTAGCTGACCTGGTAGCATAGATCATAATGGAAACTATCAAGGGTTTTATACCGTAGCCAAATCAACCGGTTGTGGTAGAGTGTTTCAACACCACATAGGTCATTCTACAGTGCATCCGAATTGATTCGAAAGTTAGTCTCGAGACGAAGGTACGAACTTCTGAACCAACCAACGTCAGGAATCCGTGATATGAAGATCAATTGATGAGTAAGTTAAGTAACTCAGGCAGTTAGGTTAGCCGAAAGTTCTAGAGGCTTTCTGCAGGATTATGTACCGAGGGGAAGGAAATTTCTTAAAATAATGCTGGTTTTGCTTTTTCTTTTTAGAAAATTACAACGAGAGTACTAGGTGGAACTTCAGATGTTGTAAAAATTGTAGCTAATATACCAGTAACTTATGAAGGTCATTTTGCACTACTCGCTTTTTGCTAGAAATGAGATCAAGTACAGGGTCAAGTTCTCATAGTTATGCACCTGCGGCAGTGAAAATGGAACAACTAGAGCAGACAGAAAGGCTTCAGATGCAACAAAAGAACACAGAATAAATCGGAGGAACAAAAAGATGCTCTGGATGTTCAGACATGAATCCCTTCGCTTTATGGGCCAGGCTAGATGATTCTGTCTGACTATAGAAAAAAAAATGTTTTTTTTAACAAATTCTGTGATTCAAAAACTACTCATTCAATAATTCTCAAATTTTGGACAATAGTTAAATATAAAAGTCACGAGCTAACAACGTTGTGATTTTGAATTATCAATTATCAAAATTTATTAGGCAATAACTAATTCGCTGATATTTTACTGCTAAGTTTTCATAAATTGCAGGAATTCATCATTTTGTTACTTCTAAAAATTGAAACAACAATAAAAAATTTCAGATTGTTAACTCAAGATACTCATATACTAACGGTTTTTGTCAATAGATGATACAATATTAACTTATAATGAAACTTTAAAAGCGACTTTTTCTTGTTTTTTCTTGCCGCCATTGGCTCAATTTAACAGAAATTCATCAGAAAACTCTTCAAATATTATACTATTGAATGTAGTGAAGAAATTATATTCATATTATCTAAATTCTCTAAATAGCCTTAAAACTGTTGTTTAAATATTGAAAATTAATCCTACTCCCGTGCCCCATAACTTAAAATGAAACTCTAAGCACTACATCAAAGAATTCAAACTAGATTAAAAATTCTGGTAAACTAAAGACGAAAAATATTGATTAAACAAGTAGGTAGAAGGTGAGAAAATACTTAAGATTTGAGAGATCTCCTGGAATAGTTGGGATTTATCAGCAGGAAATCTCCAGGATTTGAAAGGGTTCCGCTTCAAAAGACAGACTCAACCAGACCTGCAGAAAATCAGTCTCTTTCAAATCAAATATTTCTCGTCCAAAAAACTATCTCCTCGGAAAATATACTTCCTTCTCAATAATTCTCTCCAAAGTATAGACTTTTCGGGTTCCTTCATAAAGCCTGTATAATTATAACTATAAACTATACTACGAACTTCTAATCGAGATGGCTGAACTGAAATTAATCAACCGCACCCAACGAATAGTACAACTCCAATCGAATGAAAATTTTGTCTTTGAAGAATATATAAGAATGCCAATTTTCATAGTGCAAGAAACTAAGGAAGTTAATGTGTCGCAGCGCCGTATAACGGAGAGTTGAGTGAGAAGAAAAGGAATACAATTGTTGTTGTGAACGAATGCACATTATTTATACAAATTAATGAGGAAACGTTCTGTCGACATGTCGAAAAGGAAAAGAGGTTTTACATAGAACCTCTACAACACCTGCCATTGCTCAGAATTAAGTTGTCCAGATTTTTTGTTGAATTGTGATTCAGCTCTATGGAAAAGCTTGTAGGAACTGTTGTTGGCTCGAAAAATAATTTTGGTCTCGGATATTTCTCCCCTGAAGCATGTCCCAATCATGCTAAATAGGATTTGTTTTAGAGTTTGAGTGTAGAGCAGGAAATTCCAGGAAAACCATAATAAAGCCTTTGCAACTCTATAGACTCTGTATCTATATGCTGAATATGCGGTTTTTTGTGCCAGAATACACCCAAGTACACTCTTCGTAAATCTAGATACAATCCCAACCGAGATTGCATATAAAATGTTTCTCCATTGCTTTTGTTTCCAACGAGTAGGTTATTTTATACGTTTTTCAAGTGGGGTGGCGCAATTCCCTAATCTTGAAGGCTAGCAAGTTCAAGGCCTTCTTTTTTTTTCTTAATATTCAATGGATGGTATTACTGGAAATATGGACAACAGAGACGACTAATCTATAGATATGCGGGACGTGTTATTTCTTCGAATTTCTAACTATACATATCGATCCAACCAAAGAGTTCTTGTCTCACGATAACGATTCCAAAAGTGCGACGTAACGCTCTGAGTGATACTAATCAGGTTGCAGCATTCTAGACTCAAACAGTCCCATAGTTCTTGCAGTTGCTTTGGTTTGTAAATCCATATCACATATCTCCATGTAAATTAAGAAATATTGCAAATGTCATGATACATAAATGAACATACTTATGTTGGGTGAATGAACTATTAAATATAAATGGTATAAAATATTTAATATCATACATACATTTTTATGCTTAAAAACTTTTCTTATTCTCAACTTTTCTTGATACTCTTTAAATATTTTTTTGTTCTTCTATCAGTAAAGTAGATGTAGGACTACAAGGAAAAGGTCAGCTAAAAATTAAGGATCTCACTTGGTGTCTTTTATCACCATAATTCTCTTTTTCATACACTGGCATGAGATTTGTGAAGCTGTTGAAAATCTGCACCCTCCGAGTCATATTTTTATATGTAGAAACAAATTGAAATCATACTGTGCCAGGTCAAGACAATATGGATGAGGTAGCAATTTATATCCTATTCCTCAGTAGTGCATAGTATTATCTATCTATGATCTTCTTTTTTGGAGAAAATCATTGAAGATGATTCCGTGTGTTCAATAGTACTTCCTTGGCCTTCTTGCACTGCCACCATAAAAAAATTTGCCTGAGAAAGTATGACTTTTTCATGTTCTTGTTTATTTGTGAAGTAACGCAGCACCCGTCTTGACGATCGCTTCTTCATGTTCAAAGAGCTATGCAACATGTTGAAACTTTTGGAGATGTTTCGATATATATTGTATATATATATATATATATATATATATATATATATATATATATATATATATATATATATATATCTGGATTGTTTCCTCCTTGTTCAAGAGCTATGCAACATGTTGACACTTTCTGGAGATGTTTCGATATATATTTTATATATATATATATATATATATATATATATATATATATATTTCTGGATTGTTTCCTCAATGAGGCGTTCTAGGTGCATATATATATATATATATATATATATATATATATATATATATATATATATATATATTTCTGGATTGTTTCTCCTTGTTCAAAGAGCTATGCAACATGTTGACACTTTCTGGAGATGTTTCGATATATATTTATATATATATATATATATATATATATATATATATATATATATCATTTCTGGATTGTTTCCTCAATGAGGCGTTCTAGGTGCATGTTCTGCCACCACGAAATTTAATCAACGAAAATCTTGAGTGGTGGAAAACCACCAAAGTACTTTTTAAGAGATCTTTTGGTTTACGTAATAGTTTTGCCGTGAAAGTAACGTTCTATTACTTTCTTATCACTCGATATTAACTTTTCTCCATATTTACTAAGTAAGCGCCACTTGTAGGGATTTGATTACCTGTTAAATCTATACTAATCAATATCAGTATGAAATTTCAATTTTGCACTTCAAAGGAATTGTATTGTCCAGACATGGCATAACTTGTGTATTGTACATGTTTGCCTGACTTATGAATTCGCCCTCGTAATGATTCATCTGCTAAATTCGTATCGCAGTTTTGGTTTTTTCTGATCCTTTCTCAGGCACACCATATATCATAAAATTCATTTGAAGAATAAAAATATATCACTTGATTCTACAGGACTATAATTGATCAGTATTTTTTTAGTATAGACTCCGGAAAAAAGAAAAAACGGGAATACATTAAGGATTTTATTGACTCCAGAAGTTAATTTTCCGACTGGAACTAGTGAGTTATATTTTCTAGCGAAAAAATTTGTATTAAAATATTTTTATGGTGGTTTCCAACATCCTAATACATCCTTCGAATTAACCAAACAATCTGAAGCTTGTTTTCAGGACATCAATATCTCAAGTTAAAGATTCGTGAATTGGTTACTAAACACGAAAAGAAAGGAGCATTCACATTTAGTCGATTATTATGTTTAATATCTCTTCGAATTTTCTGAGGCAATGAATGCCATGTATTGTCTCATTGTTTAATGGGAGAACTCGCTTACTAAATTAGATTACTTTCTTATGTTGTCATGTTTGTGAAAATCGTCATTCATCAATGGCAGAAGATGTGAGATGGGAAAAACTATTAAATGAAATGAATTCATGCAATAAAATTTCCATGTGTTATTTCATTAATGCTATAATTTAGTTTTGTAGATATTTGTAGCCGCATTCAAGCATCTGATATCTCTCACTAACAAGATCATGAACGCAGATGTGGCGTACTGTTCCACTCAGTATAGTAGTAGTATGAGGTGCACTCAGGGAATTAAATGGTGATGTAGGATAAAAAACAGGCAACATTTACAACATGTAAATGTAGATAGATGAGGTTTTGATGAAGTTTTACCCAGGCGGTTTCAGGAAGAACTTCAATTATTCCGATCAAACCCTGATATTAACAATGTTCATTGGTTCCTTTTATGTTTACAAACAGTTGTTACAGATGTATATGCGAGGTATGGTTTTTTCACAAATTTTTCCTTCCTCTTGTCGTGAACCATATTAAACCCTACTTATGGTTCACCGTTTCTTATTATTTTCCTAAACTTACACTTTAGGGACGAGGATAGAAAGTTTAGGGTGTTTTGAATGTTTATCTTCTCTTCATACAGGGCTTTAGGACCGAGTTTTGATTCACATTAAAATTTGACATCAATCAATCTTCCAATTTTTTACAGCTCTGTCCTTCATTCGAATAACTGAATGAATTATTATTTATATATTTTATGTGAGAATATAATATACACTGTTGTCATTGCGTGAAAGGCAGAAGTATTTAAACAAACTTTTTTTCATTCAAATAATAGTATCTATATTTATATTTACGTTCAAATAAGGCACCACTCTCGTTTCGTTTTACGAATTTATCCTGATTATGAATATTTTAGATTTTCGTAATTGACGGCTGAGTACTCAATATAATTGACTGTTCAGTGATTGGAATCTTTCGCGATGTGGCTATATTGTTTGCTAGTAGTTTGGATGTATTTGAATCACTTTGAAGCTTACTGAAACTGCAAAATCTTATTCAGGTATCATTTATCTCCTATCGCGTTCTTCACCCTAAGAAAAACGAACCTACCTTCAATATCATACAAACAATATAATCCATTACTGTTAATATACAATCTAGAAAAAGAAATCAAACGCATATAATTTTATGAGAGTCCGCAATGCAGTTCTTTTACCTCGACAAGCTATGAGATCTCATAAGAGATTCAATTATTGTGTATTAAAGTACCTATTCAAAAAGTTTGGCAAAATATTCATTTCTACTGTGACCACACCAACATCAGTTATATTCATTTCAATTATGAACACCTCAAAAAAGTCTAGGAAACACCTCTGAATATCGATATATCGTATCCAGAACGATCAATATGAATGATTTTTTTGAAGAAATGAACACTTGCATCAATTTCTCACCAAATTATGTAGAGTGCCGCCACAGATTTCAGTTTTTTTTAATAAAAAACTAAAAATGCAGCAGATGCGACGCTGCTTTATAATCATTTCATGTATTCAGTGTTTGAAATCAGTTAGTTGGTACTTTGTTCCTGTTGTAAGCACAAATAAAAGATTCAAGTTTTGTGATTTGACCATGGAAAGACGACATTTGACTAGAGAAGAGATGTTACGAGCCGTTGGCATGCTCCAAGCTGGGAGCTCACAACGGGAAGTATCCAGGGTTCTGGGAAGTAGACCAAGTGTCATAAACCGTTTATGGTCGCATTTCAATGAAACAGGTAGCGTAGAAGAACATACAGCTCGTTTCAAGATTACTACAGTCGCCCAAGACCGATTTTTCGTTTTACAAGCCAGAAGAGATCGTACTACCACAGCATCTCAATTAGCTCAAGAGCTATCACGAGTTCATAATGTACAAATTTCCGACCAAACTGTGAGAAATCGACTGCACGAAGGTCAACTCCACTCCAGACGTCCTTTAAGAGTTCCATAACTGACCCATGGAAATCGCGCTGCTCGTTTAGCTTGGTGCCAAGAACACGTGAACTGGGATCAAGAGAGGTGGGCAACAGTTCTCTTCAGTGATGATTCTAGATTTAATTATTATTCAGATTCGGGAAGAATTCGAATAGGGAGGGAACCTAGAAAGAAAAACCTTCTCCAGCATGCTCGAGAAGTTGTTAGACAGAGAGGCGGATCAGTGATGTTTTGGGGATGTATACGCCTTGGTGGAAGAACTGACCTGTTTTCATACAGAACAACCTCACGGAAAATTCCTACGCAAATGAGATAGTTTTACCTGTAGCGGTACCGTATCTCCAAACAATGGGTCAAAATCCACTCTTCCAACAAGATAATGCCCCTCCTCATCGTGCAAGAGTTGTCTTGAACGTTCTTGAAGAGAATAATATCGATCTTCTACCGTGGCCATCCTGCTCCCCGGATCTGAATCCCATCGAGCATGTGTGGTACACCCGAAAAAGAAATTTCTTGCGTCAAAACGTCTTCCATCATGAACAGGAGCTTCGATTCGCAATTCAGGGGGCTTGGAATGACTTAGGCCAAAATAGGTGGACCTTCTGGGTACTGAAAAATATAAGTGCTTCCATATCGTTTCGAAAATATTAGCTCAGGATTTTTTTTATGTTACCAAATTCTGTCATTTTCAAATTTCAATTTTTTTTATAATAGGTGCTTTGGAGAAGTCAAATATTATTTTGTTTTCTTGAGAATACATTATATGCAATACATCCTAACGAAAACCGAAAGATTACTATAAATTCGAATCATCAAATTCGTATTTTGAAGATATTGGTAAGTGCTCCCTAGACTTCTTTGAGGTGTTTATATGTAATAACTTCAATAACTTGGCAATCGCACAACATAATCAACTATAAACAGTGCGTTTTAGTGAAACGCACCCTCCTCCAGTTAATCTACCAGAGATGGTAGTGCATCTTATTTATAAAAAAGTTATCTCTAATTTAGATCAACTTGGTTAAAACTGTTATAAGAGGATCAATTATGTTCAAATAGTTTTCGCCGGCCAAGTTTTCCTGTATAAATAAGGTACTACAATATGGTCTCCCAAAACTCTGGCACAAACGTTAAGCATTTGAGGATTTTTAGTATGATTCTCTCTTTTTGAATGAGGTTAGGTTATCTTTAATCTGGATCACCTGCAGTGATAACTGTTATGAGGACATAAATCAAATTCTCAAGCAGGTTCAAATAGGTTTCGCCGTCTAAGTTTACCGGTATAAATAAAGTACTACAATATGGTGTCCCAAAATTCCGGCACGAACATTAAGTATTTGAGGACTTGGAGTATGATTCTCTCTCTTTAAATGAAGTTGTGTCACTGCAGACTCTACAGTTCTTGTGATGCATCTCGCCATTCAACAAAAACTAGATTCGTCTGGAAAACCAACTCCGCTCACTGAAATGTCTACAAAACACTGAACGACGATCGAAATCATCTTCATTCGGCTCGTTTACGAACCTAATTTTTCATGAATGAAATTTTGTACTTGTCAAGAATCCTTGAAATACTTTCCAGGATTCTCTAGATATTTGTGATAATCTCCTCACAGAGTGTGTATTCTCCATCATGGCAATTTCACCCAGACCCATTCTCCCGTTAATCACAACTTAATCCTTGACTTTGATCGTTAACTCAAGAACGTGTGCATGCCCCAAATTCTTCAATGGTTATTTTCTTCGAAAATCCACATATTAGCTTTAGCACAGTTATTTCCTTCGAAAAATAAATTCACAACTTCTAACTATGGAAAATACTACTAACGCAAGTCACTAATGTTTGAACAAATAACTAAAATTTTCAAACAAATCGACACATGTTTTCAAAATAAAACATCGTTTTTAATTATTGATTCAAACGGAAGAAATATTGATTGAAACGGAAGAAATATTGATTGAAACGGAAGAAATCTAGATTTTTCTTGAAAACATACTTTCTTCTTGTTACCTTCTTCAGACCAGCAGAAATATTAACTCTTCGAAATGAAATTGACTTGATAGGCCTCAATACAAAATGTTAAGGGTAGCTCGAAAGTTGATGAACAAAATTCAGTTATCTGAACAATCTTTCGAGAACGTTTCACACAATATTCTTATATGGAAATTTTCGGAGTGGTCCTTCACAGGGGTAGGGGAAAAGAGCGCAAAGGTTTAAATGAGAAAAATATTTCGCTGGACCAACAGAAACGATTTTGATTAAGTGTTTTCTCGAACGGAGATCGGACGGATCGATAAAAACTTGAAATTTTTCCAAACAATTCCCGATTTCAAATTTGTCATTCAAAATTTTGGCTAGAATCTGCCAGGGGTAGGAGGTTGAATGGTGAGGAACGAAACATGTGGAACAAAATGCCTCTTTTATAAAAATCGATCTTGGGCGAGAGTTAAAAGTAATACAGAAGAAGGGGTACGAGGAGCACAAAAGGGTAGAATCGAATGACTAGCAGTAACTCTACTACATGCTTCATTAGTTACAAGCATTCCTTCATCGTTCATGTTGGACAGACCAAATATTGTTCAATGGAACAGACGGATGGCTGCCTCGTTCGTTAATGCGGCAATTCATTTGGATATGTATCGTACTAAGGAAAATTTTGTGCAAATATTTTTTTACAAACGCTTGTTCAAAATAATTCATCACGTATGCTCATCAAGCTTGCAGATATATGTATAGCCGCCTCTAAGAGATATGAAACCTTTCAAAACTAACTAACATTCTCTTTCTCAAAGGAACAGCCTGTATAAAAATAATTCTCAAATATTCCTACCATTACTAACGACATACACGTGTTAATCATATAAACTACACGATTTATGAAAAAATATAACGGGATAAAATAACTAATGATAGATTATGTAACAGCTATCAAATAAGAATAAATTAAATGGTTTTCATTAACAAACCTCGTCTTATAATCTGAAAATGAATTTAAAACGAATATAACGGTAATTTCCTAACATAAACTGGAAATCTAAAATGAACTATTTTATTTTGATTATGTGATGATTTTAAATATCCGATGAAAATAGATTTTTCAAGGTGTCATTTTTTCGAAAGAACGAGATTTAATTTGTTATAAAATGTGTGATTTTGATTCGATAACTAAGATGCGCAGGGAATAAGTCAGGAATGTAGGAAGCAGAGGAGCATCATTCGAAAACAATACAAATTTTAGTTAAATGAAATGACATACGGTTCGAGAGCATTTGTGCCCTTGAATAAATCTTATAAAAATTAGGTTTTTATAGAGAACATGTTTATCACCACTACACCAAAACTTCAACCTCAACTCTCGCTAACAAAGTTAGCATCATCTGGAGATGATAATATACAGTATATTATCATCTCCTTCCTGATGATGCTAACTAATTTAGCGAAACGCGCGTCGATACTTAAGGTTAAAGTTTTGGTGTAGTGGTGATATAGTGTCCTCATTGTTCATACGCCAAAGGTTCCAAAATCACAACATGGAGGACATGTTACCATCACATTACTCTTGCAGAAATTTGAAGGCACTAGGTCAGTACAGAATAAGAATTGTCAACTCATTAGAGTCGTAGATGAAATATCATAGCTTGAAATATATGGACGATTTGCTATAAATGCCACCACTTCTTCACGACAGATATGTGAATCAACTAGTCTTTCTTATTCGTCTATGCGCAAGGTGACTAAGCTTAACAAGTTCCATCTTTATAAAATAAAATTTCGGTCGAAGGATTGAGTTTCGATAGAAAATGACAAGCACAAGCGATCAAAATTTGAATTTCATAAAAAATGTTTGGTTTAATGACTATCTTTCCAAAAGGTTAAGGTGCGATACTGGATGAAAACACTTATATCACTAGAAGCTACATTACGCAATTTCTTCAAAACTGTTGACAGATGCAATGTGTTGACAGGAATCCCCTGAAATAGTATTATTGGATCCATTTTCAATAATAGAGATCTGAAGGACAAAGTTTATTTGAATATTCTGGAACAGATTCAATAAAAGATTTGCCAATATTTGGCTTTGTAGGCGCGGACTAATAGGGTGGCTTACACGAACAATATTCAACAATGTTGAATCTTCTTTGGGTACATTCAATATTTATCGTTTATGCCACAGAATCTGTGATTAATGATGATTTGTGATCTAACTTACTAATATCAAGATTCGAAGTCTGTATCCCTGCTAAAAATACTTTAGAATTTTGTTTATCGGTGCGTGTGTCAGTGACAAAATAAAAGATTTACAATCGGCGATAATTTGTAAACTATAACGCATAACAGAAGTTAATTTATGAATATAGCTAGACTCAGTACAATCTCTAGGTTACGGAAGATTCAAGCTTGTAGCCTCATCCACAGCAATATTAGAAATGTCAAGAATGCTGTGTGTTGCTTTGAGAAATAAATGCTACAATTGTGTATTTTCATTTAATCTAACGTGAGCATTGTATCTACAGATACTTGTAGTGTACTGTAATGTATTGAGGAATATATTGTTTTGATGCTTAAGTTCGATATTCTGATATCAAATTGAATATATTTTATTAGTTAAAGTATTTGCATTAGAAGTAAAGCTTTTGTGTGTTTTTCTTTTTTTTGTGCGTTATTAGAAGAAAGTTTTTCTTTTTCCATCTATTCTTATATTTACTAATTCTCCTTATAAAAAAACTGCCAATATTTCAGGAAAAGGTAAAAATACAGAACAGTTTTGCCTCTAACTTCATTATGCCACGGATATTGCCGTGTTGTAGACGGTAGTTTTAATGCTCAGATCTGAGAATCAGATTGTCTAAAAAACATTTTCATAAATTGAGAATGATTAAATAGTTTTTTCTGAATTTGAACTCGTTGCGGTGCATACAATGGTTTAGTATTTGTTCTCAAATTTGTGTATTATTATTGTCGAAACTATATTAACGCGTCAAGATTCATCATCACTCTAAATTTTGAAATTCAACATATTAAAGTTTTTGAGGAAAACGTTTGCGAGAATAAGGAAATAATCTTACACGGTTATTTACCGTATTTAGATAAAAATGATTTTATCTAAAGAAAAAATCTGAATTCACAATTCTTGAAAATATTTGAAATATTAACAATTTACTGAATCATTTATCTAGGACTATCAGGAATTATCCAGCATTTTCCATTCCTCCAAATAAAACTGAGGTTTAGAATAACGCAGTTGTAGACTGAATAGAAATAATAACTACAAATAATAATAATGCAGATGTTTATCTATACTCAAGAAGAACATTTTTCGTCTAACTCATACACTGATATCTGTAGGTAGGTACCTTAATAATTTTGAGTCGATTACAAACACAGCATCGCAAACAACTATCTATGTGAGTAATTACCGAAAATTACGAAGTTATTATCAGCAAAGCAGCTAACTGAAAGGACTAATACAAGAGGGCACACGTCATTTATTGCAGAAGTTTTCACATTGTATTCATAAGTTGTTCTTCTGAAATTATTGCTAATATTAGTTTGAAGTTTTTTCATCTTGTAGTCATTCGTACTATAATATCTTGGATTTGATTGTTTTGCGCTGCCAAATATTATTTAGTTACTTACTAAAATTAATGTAAAAGTTAAGCTAGAAGTTACCAATCAAAAACAATACTTTCTAATGATATACTTCTTGCTTTCAATTACTTAGCCATTTTATGCTTTTAATCAAAAATTTATATTTTTAAACGACTGTCAAAATTTTTCGCAAATTGTTTTTTAAATTAAACAAGAACCACGAAGAAATAATATATGGGAGATTTCAACCCAAATTATTGGGTACATAATGATTCTAGAACATCTATAGATCACTTAGAAGACCAAACCTAGCCATCGGGGCTCTTTCGGTCAAACAGAGAGGCGATTGTTTTGTTGAGTTTGAATATTGAAGAGATTTTGCCAGATTATACTTCAAAATTGGCAAGCAAGAACAAGGAAGTGATTATGTTTCAGGAGACTCACACTCCGACGGAAGAACATCTACGCGAAAGAGAAAATATCGCAGGTTATGTACTTTTTGATTATTTCCTTAGTCCTTTTTATGGCCTTGCTTGCTATGTAAAATCTTTCCTTAAATTCAAGTGTGTTTAGACATATAAGATTCAGGTATGATTTTTGAAATAATTTTTCGCTGGTTTTCTTTTTCCATTATTACAAATTCCTGTCCCAAACCCCCTTCCTTTCACCCTTGTCTTCGTCTGGAAATCATGGAGTGAAAGATGAGAATTGAAGCTGCTAAGCAGAAAAATCTTTGATACTCTTTATGTACACACAACACTAACACAACATAAACAGTCAAGCTATTACAAGTACAATAGCGACAGGGAAACGAGTTTTTCCTCAGGTTTTTTCACTCGTTTATTGAATCCTACACAGGTTAGTATGGTTCCCCTGTTACATTTTCATGAGCTCATACCTGTGTTTTTCTTACACACACCAAAATTATAGATAAAAGCATTTATTGTAAATACAATTATTCGAATTTTTGTCAATCCTCCTTTTAAAAAGAATATATATTTATATACACACAAGTGGGTAATCAATAAATTACTTCTTATTTTTATTCTATTACATTTTAAAATTTTAAGAGTTGTTCAGCAAATTGTTCATATTCGATGAAAACTATGATTTTAATGACAGTTTGTCGAAAATATAGGTATTGAGACTTAATTTTCAAAAATTTGGCTAACTTTAATAATGGAAGCAACGTCTTTCCGAATATAAATCGACTAACTCGAACTGAATTTGTCAGACTGATTTTTAGTGTTTCAGTTCCTCCAGTTTCTGCAAGACATTGAGTGTTCCCTGCAAATCAGAATACTTGTCTTCAGAGTCATATAAAAACAACGTATAAAAATGTTTTTTTCCTATGTTACCCAATTCTATTATTAACCTTCGACGAATGATTACCGCTAAAAACTTGCCTAATAATACCATAACTTTTTACATTAATTAATAATAATAAAATGATATTGAAACGAGAAAAACAATACATGTCTACATTTCGTAATTCTTGATAGAAATATCTTCAATTCAATAAGTTTTGTAGAAAATTAATAATTTTTTCCGGTAATAATCGCTGTTGTGTATTTTTACGTTCTGACGTGATAATTGCACTTGTTCTTGAAAATTATTACTTTTTATTTCGAATAACTCAACTTGTAGCAAATTGAGCGGAACAATAATTGCTGTTTATACCAAATTATCTCAGTTTTATTATGGCGACCATGAACTATTCAATTTGCCAACAAGTTATGTTTTCATGCTTGTAGAACTGAATACTATGCAACTTTCAGAAGAAGATTTATCATCGAATATAAAAGCATTTCGAAACAAAAATTTTTAGTACCTTAAATAATTTACTCAATGATACGATTTTATTGTACTTAAACAATAATTTCATGTCAATTTTACCAACAACATTATCGTATGCCGATTGTACTACAATTCTGGTATGTATAATATAATGTATACGATTGTTGTTCTTCATTGTTTAGAACAATTTTGAACAATGCCAATAAGTATTGCCAAATGTTTTTTTCCTAGAAAATTGCATTGTACGAACCTAAGTCGAATAATACTGAATTCAACTTACTGGGCGTCCACGCAAGATGAGACATTAAAAGGAATAACCGATCAGAGACTTTTTATTTGTTGTCTTGAATGTTATTCGAACTAAGTTCCGAAAATATTTTCAATGCTGTGGTACTTCCCGTGAAGTTAACACCATCTTTGTTATTTCAAAGAACATATTGTATGTTTCTATTTTTTTATTGCAGAATATTGAACATCTTTTTTCCTATATCATTACCACCTAAAATTAACCGAAAGGAAGATATGTATTTTTCAATCGGAATTCTGCGATTTTTGGTTGTCTCTTAGAAGGCATCATAAAAATACTAAAGCTCGTTGTAAATAAAGTGGTCTATTCGGCAGAATGTAATGCATTTAAAGCCTTCACCGTATACAGGGTGTTTCCAAAGCATGTGGCAAATCGTTGTACATTCATAGGTATAAAAGTCCGTTTTTTCATATCAGACATCCTATTTTTGCACACACCATTTAACTCGTGATATTAATAGGCATCGATCTGTTATAGATTCATCCTCACCTAAAATACATCGTTTCCCAGTTATTCGCGATTTTACCCTCCAATTCGCAGATTACATGATTATCTTTCAAATAATAATAATAATAATTTTCAAGATTTTCACACTACTGAATTCCTCATAAAATGCAATGCTTTTTTGATTATAAATTATAAAATATCAATCGAAAAACCAAATAACTTTTCAATTTCATAGTTAAAATATATCAATATTAAATACTTCTCAGAAGATCTTGACATTTCCAAATATAGAACCTAGTATGTCTACTTACTCTACTTGAACAGTATGACTCTGGTGTAGGTAGATACCCGCAAGTGAGATATTCAATAACTACAAAACAAAAACTCAGCGAGTCAACTAACTGGCAATGAATAGACAAATCATCCAAGAAACTATAACGTCTTACCCTCTGAATTGAATAACCAACACCAATCAGAATGCAGAGTAAAATCACATGATTTCTTATTTCGCGTACTTAAATCATTTTAGTGTGATGGTTCTCAAGTACGACTACGATACGGAGGAGACGTAATCAAGCTCTTTTTCAGTGCTGCAATAATGATTTCGCGTAGCAAGCGTCTTCTCAAAATGGCACTTGAAACGGCGACAGGTTGAACTTCATCTAGTCTGTCACCTGTTTCGCCAATGGATGATTCGGATGAGGACCCAAATTATAGACCATCAAACGGAAGACGGAAGAGAAAACCCGTTGATTTATTAGTAGTTCCTCCTGAAACAAATACCGAAAGCCGCAAAAAAAACCGTTTGTATTTAAATGATGGTGACATCTGGTGGAAACCAACAGAATTTGAACACAGCTCCTTTCTAAAAACAATGAAAAATGAAACACTACATCAGCTGCTGAAAGAAAATTTGGAATGCCGTGATTCCCTAGAAAATGATGGCAACATGATTAATTTAATAAGAATTAACAGTATTTACCAAACTGAACCTAATACTTCAGAGAAGATTAAGGAAATCGAAGTTGAAGAAGTCCAGTTACCAGCAGAATATGTACCTGAATCTGTACCAAATATAGGAATCAGAGGTGGAGAAGATCAAGTAGAGACAGAAAATGTACAACCTAACACTGTAACAGAGATAAAGTTACCTCGGACTAAACAAAAGTAAAATCGAACTAAAACAAAAATTTTACTTCCACTATAAAGAAACAGTTGCAGAAAAAACTGCTCCTGAAATATCTTAGAAGAACAAAGAAAAATTATTTTTAGTTACTTCAACTCAATCAACTTTGGAGAAAAAAGACTCTTTATTGGAAAATACCTCAAGAAAATGCCTGATAAAATCTATAACAGAGACGCCGTTGGCCACAAGGAGTGCTCTGTAGTTTATACTTTACCTTTAAAACCAATCACAGCAGAACAGAATGATCTTGTGCTGAAAGACATCGAGTAGCAGGAAGACACAAAGCATAATGACGTTATGGATCAAGTGGGAATAAACAGAAATAGAGAGAATACTGAAGAAATCACAAATTCAAATGAAGAAATAGCAGCAAAATCTATTGATTTGAATGAAACAATGAATGTAGAAGGGAAAGACTTAAAAACAAATAAAACACAAACCGTATGCAAAACAATGTTTTAGCATACAATTGGACATTTTTCTGATGCTATGATAAAAGAGTTTCTGAAATATTCGAAGTTTCAGTATGTTACAGATAAAAGAGGACTTAAACGTGGTGAAAAGATGAAGGAAATTCCAAAAGGAAATTATAAAAACATCCTACCTCATATAGAGAGTTATCATCCAGTAGTTTCACATTATAACATAAAACATGCTCCTAACAGACGGTATCTTACAAGCGACATCTTGGTGTATAAGATGTAGGAAGATTTGAAAGAGAAAACTCCCGAAAAGAAAGTTTCATATGAAACTTACAGAAATGTTTTTCATCAGGAGAATATTGGTTGAACTAAACCATCACAAGATGAATGTCCATCATGTCCATTGCACAAGAATTATGTCCACCATGAGAACGTAAATGAAGGAGATGATGCGAACTTTGAAATTTGTCGAAACTATGAAATAGCATATGAAGCATATGAAGCAGAGTGTTACATGGAATGAATATGCAGAAGATATTAATAATTCCGAAAATGGTGACTGAGAATTCCTTTTTAATAAGTCGTCTAATATGTTTCAATGAAACATTTCCGAGCTTGAGGAATCATGGACAGAATGTGTGTGTACTATGGCATGAGGCTATTATGGGCAGAACTTGCTCCGATGTTGTATGCGCATATTATAATTTCATGAAGTCTCTTGGGGAGAATGTAAAAAATATTGTATTTTGGGCAGATAATTGTGCCGCACAAAATAAAAACTGGACAGTCTTTACCGCATGTTGTATTCTTGTTAATGAAGAACGGGGACCAGAGACTATTACTTTCAAGTTTTTTGAAGCTGGCCATTCATTTATGAAGGCTGACTCGGTACATGGGCTGATCGGAAAAAAGTGGAATAAGTCGAAGGAGATATTTGATTTATTTCGATGATTTAGTCAATTTAATCAGTAGAAGCAGAAAGTACAATAAACCACTCATTCCCCATTTGGAAGACTTTCTTCGTTTCGAAAACGGTTTCCAAACCCGTAAAAAAGAAGCAGTAAGCAATCGTAACACTGCTGTACCTTTTCTCCGTGACCTGAAGATAGTCAGGGGTTTCACAAGTCAAATTTTTCAAAAGCAAAATTCAAATTTCAGATACCAGTTAACGAATTATCATGCCGGGGTCTGAACAAGGAAAAAAAAAAGAGATTTTGAATGAACTGCCCATATTCCCGCTAAGAAACAGTTCTTCTGGAAATCTCTCCTGCCAGTATCTGACATGAACGACTTGGCCCACTGTGGGGAAGAAACTGAAATTGAAGAGGGCGATCTATAGTTACAAAAAATCTTTTCACCTAATTCTGTATTTATTTGAAAGTTCATTCGATGTTCAATATTTGTTATTTTCGTGTTCTGTTTGATAACTGAAAAATTAATTCTCTGTTACGTGTTTCGGCAATAAAATATTCAAATGTAAATGGACTTGAATTTTGTCTTGAATTTTTGGACGTACTTGTTTCATGTTTTGTAAAAGCTTCATGCGAAATCTTGTAACTGAAAGTGAGCGTCCATTTTGAATTTGGCGCAAAGAATTTTGAATTAAGTACGCTCAGTGAATTTCTATAATTGAGAAGTAGTAAATGTTCAAGTTCGAAGCTTCTAGTTAGAACACTTTTTGAGTAGGCGTAATCTCTCTCATTTGCATCATAAGAATAGCTCTGCTGAAAAGTTGGAAATTTAGAGTTACTTGGTTTTTGCTTTGTAGAGCAGTAATGCATTTCGATCTCTCAATACGAGAGCCATCTCAAAATCTTCATCAAAGTAATTCTGGTCAGAATTCCGAGAGAAAAAGTGTGAATTCAATTACTATTGAAGTGGATTGAACCTGACTTCTCGTTTTCTTCTTTTTCTAGTAGGTATTCTCGATTACATCAGTTACTTGTCAGGAAAAAGACATGATTTTATATCTAGACGTTTTTAAATCGACAAATTGTCCAGAAACAGAATATTTCAAATATTATCTGACAAGTTAAAACTCTGGTATTTTTCAGCATAATTTAAGAAATTCGTCTATGGTTTTTTCGGTCGGCAAAATTTTGAAAAGAACCTACATCTAACCATAAGAAAAAATCAATATGCAATATCATTTCACCGATGTATTTCTGGTAACTCGAAGATGACTTTCCTGACAAGTAACTGATGTAATCGAGGATAGCTACTAGAATAGAAGGAAAACGAAAAGTCAGATTCAATCCACTTCAATAGAAATTGACTTCGCATTTTTTCTCACGGAATTTTGACCAAAATTACTTTGATGAAGATTATGTCATAGGTCTTGATTTGAGAGATCGAAATGCATTATTTGCGAGATTTCCGGTCATATAATCTGTGAATTTCAGGGTCCTCGCATAAAAAATCGTAATTTTTGGGTTAAAACGCGAATAACTCAGAAACGATGCACCTTAGGTAAAGGGAAACTAATAGCAGATCGATGCCTATTAATATTACGAGTTAAATGATGTGCGCAAAAATAGTAGACTTATTTAAGAAACAAACTTTTGTATCTTTGAATGTACTACGATTTGCCACATGCTTCGGAAACAACACCCTGTATACCGTGAAGACTCTTAATGCATTGTATTCTGCCGAATGAGCCTCTTTACTTACGAGTTAGAAATAATAGATATTGAATGATTTTTAGTATTTTTATAATGCCTTCTAAGAGAACCAAAATTCACACAATTCCGATTGAAAAATGCATATCTCCCTTTCGGTTAATTTTAGGTGCTAATAGTAAAAAAAAAATTGTTCAGAATTTAATTTTCTACAATAAAAAAAACAACACCTTATATCCCTCAAAAAGATGGTGTCAACTTCCGGTATAGCCAGAAGTACCACAGCATTGAAAATCTTTTCAGGTGGCACTAATATGAGAAAAAAATTGTTCAGAATTTAATTTTCTATAATAAAAAAATAAAAACATACATTACCTCATTTGAAATAACACAAATGGTGTCAACTTCCGGTATAACCGGAAGTGCCACAGCATTGAAAATACTTTCGAAACTTAATTCGAATAACATTTAAGACAGCAGCAAAAAATTTTCTCCAATTGGTCATTCCCTTCTCGATATAGTTTTAATGTTCCTTCTCGTGTGGACACCCGGTAAACGAATTCATCATAACGTACACAAATTTTGAAATTGCCTGACGATGACATGAATTTACGTAGTTATGAGTAGTGACAGAAGATTTTCCCCATTATAATCCAGTGAGCGAATCTCAATCCTGAATGTTATTTTATTATTGATTTTGGTATTTTGAAGTACTGAATAATCGGGTCTAATACTGTCAAAAATATAAATTAGTTAATTATATATCATAGTTACATAAAATATGAAAAGCTATATTTTCTATACAAAAGAGCTATAAGTTTATGAAATTACAAAATTTCACAAGATCATATGATTGTTGCAAAATAAATATTATTTTCATCTTCCACATTTTCATATATATGGAAACTTTTCTCGTTATATTTACCTTGTATATTATATATAGGGCATCGCAATGTCCATAATAATTGTTTGTTTACTTCAATTAGAAATGGTACAACTTACCATTCATTATGATCTCTGGCCTATTTTGTTATATTACTATGTTGCGAAGAGTTGTCCTATCAGAATAAAGTTTGCATTCTCCGTTTTGCTAAGTTTTGGCGGGTTTATATTTGTTATTGAAATTAATAATATTTGCGGCAGCGTATTATAATACTCTATTATTTCCAACAATAATAATAATGGCAGGTAGATGGTAGCGATTATTGAGCAAGATAATGGAAAAATTGTTCATGAAAAATAATTTCTAAATATGAAAAATATCTGTGAGTCATCCATATTTTGCTTAAAATGAGTCTCTTTAGTTTCTTGTGAAAATAATTTGGTATTCAGAAGAAATTGCTAGGCCTTCTGTATAGTGAACAAACCTGATGAATGAAATCTAACCTAACCATTTAATAGAAGCGATTTCATCTACACAACCGTTTATTAATTCTTTGATATGTTTTCTGTACAATACCTTTTGTATCCAACTTTTTCAGATTATTTTTTTATGTGCCTATTTGTTTGCCATAATCATCTCTATTTGAATTGTAATCAAAGAGGGCAGAAATCACTCAAATCGCCAGTATTCATATATGTTCAGTATACAATATATAAATAGATATAAATAGATTTTGAGATTATCACTATTATTGCAGAAACAGAGAAAAATGTTTCAAATTTGCAATGCATGTTTCTCTGATAATCAAAGATTTCATTTTATTCTAAATTTTCGAAAAAGCAATAGCTGTTCGTCTACTTGGGTGAACCTTGAAGAGAAAAATTATTGAAATAACTCTCGGTTATACATAGTGAAGGACTTTTGTATAACATTCTGAATTAAATATTAAATTATTCAGAGTATATACAATAAATTACCGTAGAATATTCTATTCTGTCTTTATTGAAAAAAAATCACACTAATTTGTTAATATTGGGAATTAAAAACGTTCAGAAACACAAATTCAATTATAAAGACTAGTAGCCATTTCAGAGATTTGATCTTTATCTATTTAATGGTGTGAATCTATTTTCTCATCTTTCCAAACGTCACTGAGTACCAGTTTAAATCATTTCGAAGGATGAGTTTTCATTGAGATAAACTATTTGATTGAACATATATGTACAAGATATGATATGCGTTGTTTATCTTATAGTTATTCATCTAAGCAAGAGTAGTAACACTGGAAAGCTCCTTTTTTACAAACGTAGTGAAATAAGTTATCATTAATCATTTCATACTGCCATTTGAAAAATTGTTGTTGCAATTGGTAACTAAAAAACGATGTTATCACGAAAATATTCTCCTGCCTCGGTTTTTACCTCTCTTATAATTTGGTCACTTTTTTCATCGAAAAAAGTTTTGGTCAAAATAATTATTTTACAATATATCAGACTTTTTGCTACAATCTTCAACTTCAAACTAAAAGTTTTTCTGAGGCATAATATAAAATGATATATTTTAGAACATCGGACTTTCCACGAAAACCGCCTTAAACTAAAGCTCCCACAATTGTTGATCGATTTCAATGAAACTAAAAGCAATCTGCAATGGAATGATATTTTAACAGTCTGAAACATTCTCTTTGATGCCTTCTGGAAATACCGGAAGATGATCTTCACTTGGACTATTTAAATGGTTATGCCGTATTTCAATTTTTTCTTTCTATTACTTATTCAAATTTAGAACCCCCTGTGAAAAAATATTACTACAAATACTATATTTTCCGAGAGAATGGAAATTATCGAAAGTTTCAAGAAAAAACTTACATTTCGAATTCATCGATGTAATTCGTAGAATGGGCGACGATTCGAGTTTGTAATAACATTTCACTATCTTCGAAAATTTTTGATCATTATATTAATTCGGATAACTGTTATTAGTTTGTATTCGGAGTAAAATACGACTCAAAACGTAACAGATGATTCTAATGAATCGTGAAGTAGGCTCTTTGACGGAATACCATCGAAAATAAATCTTCATAGAGTTATAATTGAGGTCAGTCAACTATTTATGAGAAATTATGACAATCAAAGTATCTACCCGCTACTTATTCGAATCATTTGATTGAAATTGCTTATTCGACCATTACAAGATTTCCTCGATAATCTTCTTCCAGAACAATGAAGAAGAATCTACTTCCAACACGATGGTGCTGCTCCTCACAACGCAGTTTTGAATGTAAATTCTTCAGGCGCTATTATTCAGTTCAATCTCGTTTTACCTCCATTTTTGGGCGGATACGCTATCAATAATGATCAATCAGGTATCAAGTACTATGAGTCGATAACCAAAAATTTTTCCACGTATATTTCGATTACCTGCATTTCAGCAGTCGTGAGATGCGTTGACCATTTTTAACCATTTTGAATCTTGTAGTTTGACGATGAAAACTTCGGAATTGATATCTAGACTTTTGTGACAGTTTAATATTGCATTAAAATTTACTACATCTAATTGTATTCATCAAACCTACATTTTTTGTCTCGAATAGACAATTTTCATGTTGTGGAAAGTTTGGAGAAAATTCCACAAACCGCGGGCTTAAATCTTTAACGCTTCGACATCTACCACGTAAATTCGTTCAGCAGCCAAATGTAACAAGATGGTCACTGTATTTAACGATTTTGTATTCTTACGATTTCTAGCTTCTTGTTCGTGTTTTGTTATTAGCTGAAGGCAGTTTGTTATTATTCTTGTATCATTTGTTGCTGATTATCAAACAGAAATTGCATAACTAACGTTACCACCTGAATTGTCAAGAGTGGACCAACATCGCTGTTGATATGTTTTCCACCCTCATCAAGCTCACTTATCAGAAGTAGCCAACGTTCCACTTCGTAATAATTAAATAAAGTAAACCCTTCAAACAGTTTTGATAATCGAGATAAATAATGTTCGCTAGATATAATTCAGGTATTTTGATTTGTAAATGAATGCCAGCAATCATATCAATTTTGATCATTACTTATTGCAGCGAAAGTATTTATCATTTCTATTTAAAATTACTTTTCTAATTTTCGATTCTCCCCTCAAGGAGTGTTTAAGTTACAATCCTCTATCTGAGTCGAATCCAATTCAATTTTTACACGTAATATGATCAATAATTTTGATAATTAATGGATAGGGACAAAATTTTCTGTCGTTAGGTTTTTCCTCAAATTTAACCCCTCCTGATTTTTGGAACGGAAGTTACATACAGGATTGAGTTGACAGTGTCCCACAAGAAATTTTGAACGTGTTGAAAGCAAGAATAAGAATTGCCTGCTCAGAAGTTGCTCTGAATGCAACACGTGCCGTATTCAGGATATACGAATTTAATATTCGTGCTGTATTTTTAACAATTCTTGGAAACATTTTTCGATTTAAGTTGAGTTTTTTATTTCGATTTTTATTGAATCAGATATCTCCATTTTCCTAAAAATTTTCAAGTATGGTAAATTTATAGCCTCTGGTTTATCAAGATGTACAAATCGTTCCTGGTAGAGTCGAAATACTCTAGCATTATTTCGGTTAGATTGAAAATACACTGGCATCATTTCTGTTTGCAGTTGCATTTCGTCTTCCATAATTATTGATTCTCCGTGAAAAGGACTCGAAATGAAATATTAACAAAACTTAGCGGGTAGATACCTAATTCTATGAAGATTGCTGTGTGATTTTCAATTGTATTCCGTCACAAAGCTCATTCGTGATTGACTAGAATCTTTTGTTACGTTAGGAGTCTTTTTTTCCAAAAATACGAAATATTGTGAGTTATCCCAACTGGAATAATGACTTTCTGGGACAGAAAAACTTAGATGAAATAGAAAAATCACTTGGTATTTATCGAAGAATACAGCGTTTCAACTAATACTTCTTTAGTAGAAGGTACAGAGAATTAAATGAGTAATCGAAGAAAAAATGAGGTTACCATTTGAAAAGCCTAAGTGAAGGTCAATTTCTCGTGTTTGAGGAAATGACGGACCGATGTAAATGATTCAGGTAAAACAATATAATTCAAGAAGAAATTGGGTTTCTGTTTCATTGAAATCTATCAACCAACAATCATTGAAGATATAGCTTAGGGCGTTTTTCACGGAAAACCTAACATAGATATAAGGGCCTACTTTTTCATATTGCTGAGCTATAGACTATCTTAACATACAGGAAAATAATATTATTTTTAATGGCATATCAAGTATAAATTTGTCATCTTTAGTTTTTTCAATATCCTCTTTACTTTCCATAGCGCTGAAATAACGTATAATTTTTGAAATCTCATCAATAAACCTCATGAAGTTAATTTGAAAATATATTATGTGGATTACTGAAAATTGAGAAATTTTATATGAAATGTTCAGTGACACTTTATCGCTTCTTCAGTGATTAAAAATAAAAAAAAACATGAAAAATATCTTCCACAACTCATGAAAAGTTTCTTTTGTTAACTTTCGTCAATTTTAAAAATTCATGACATGAATTGAACAACATTCAAATTCTATGACGTAATTCCCTCGAACCAAATGAGAAAGGATTCAAAAAGTGAAACAATCAAAAACCAATTTGAAAAATTCTTGAGTGGGGACGGAGTTCCGAAAACATTTCGATACATAACAACAGTCAAACTTTTCGATGAATTGATTGAAAAAAATCTTCCCAACGGAATTTATTCCTCCGAAACTTTAAAGTACATCAGATTTCTTTCGAATTCATGCATCTTTAATTAATACCTTTGAAAATGGTTTCAGTTGTCATACCCGTTCTGCAGACTATCGTGTTATTACATTAAGATTATAAAAAGAGACATAGAGTATCATGAGATAAGAGTTTTCATCGAAAATATTCTGTTCTTTGAGAATCCTTTTCGATTGTTGTTAATAGTTCTGGAATTATTTGAAAAAACAATTTTTTCTATCTCAATTTGGTAATTACTTTAGAAAATGGCCATGTTTGCTTGAAACATATTATTAATACATTTTTCCAGACTTCATACCGAATCAAATGAACTATTCATCAAGTATCCAGGAATTTTATCGAGATCACTGACTTGTATACTGAATTTGAATGAATTAGTAGTATCTATGGAATGTCAAAACTTTGTATGCAGCTGGAAAGCTCGACAACCTAATCCAAGAGATGAACAGAATAGAAATAAACATTCTCGGAGTAAATGAAGTCCGCTGGCCTAGAAATGGAATGATCAGATCAAACGGTAAAGTACTATACTACTCAGGTACCAAGAATTCCGGCCGAGACAATCAGCACGGCGTTGACATCCTAATGGATGACAACATACAAAAGTCAATAAGGAGCTTCATCCCGCTTTCAGAGAGAGCACTCCTAATTCAATTGTTTGGTAGACCCATGAACATCAATATCATACAGGTTTACGCCCCAACGGCAGACAAGTCAGAGGAAGAGATTGAGGATTTTTACAGACAACTTGACAGTGCCCTAATGCTTACAAAAACGAACGAGGTCAACATAATACTAGAAGATTTCAATGCTAAAATGGGTAAGGGTAGACTGAGATCTGTAGTGGGTGATTACGTCTTAGGTGAAAGAAATGAAAGAGGGGAAAGACTAATTCAGTATTGCGACGAGAACAATCTTGTGATTACAAATACATGGTTTACGCTACCACCAAGACGTTTATACACCTGGAAATCTCCGCAAAACAGTAAACACCACATTGTCAGAAACCAAATAGACATTATTATCATTAATCAAAGGTTTAGAAATCTCATCACTAAAGTAACAACAATGCCAGGTGCCGATATTGAATCTGACCACATTCCGCTGCGTGCCGACATAATATTGCGCCTGTCCAGATCCAAAGAAAAAACCGTTAGAAATACATTAGAACCAAAAGTACTTAAAGACGAGGAAAGAAGATCACTATACGAAGAACATCTTAATAAAGAATTGGAAAGTATATGCAGTATAAATGATACGAACGAACACTGGCTCAAACTCAAAGAAGCTTTTACGGAAACAAATGAAATCTTCCTTACAAACACCAGAAGGCGAACGAGGAACAAATGGATGACCGAAAACATTCTAGATTTAATGGAGAAACGAAGGCAATGTAAAGTCAACAGAAAATACAAAGAATATAAAAGTCTCCAAAGAAAAATTCGAAATGAAATAAGAGCAGCAAAGGAAAGTTGGCTGGCTGAAAGATGTCTGGAAGCAGAAAATCTGAGCAAACTGGGAGACAGTTTCCATCTCCATAAAAAAGTCAAAAAAATCGCTGGAATATATAACAATAAGAGTGTAAGTTTCATCAGGGATAAAGACAATAAAATAATATTGGACACCGAAAAACTACTACTAACATGGAGGGAATACTCCACTGGTCTTTTCCTAGATGACAGACCAGGAAACCCCGAAAACGAAATAACAACGCTATCAGGACCAAGTATACTAAAGAGTGAAATCAAACATGCTATAACTCTGATGAAAAGCAACAAAGCTCCGGGCCCTGATGATATGTACTCGGAAACATTTCATTTAGATAGCGAACAAAACCTCGATATCATAGTCCGACTCTTTAACAATATTTACGACACTGGACAAATTCCCGAGGACTGGCTCCGTTCTACATTTGTCGCAGTTCCGAAAACAAACAATGCAACAGCGTGTAAAGATTACCGCCTCATTAGTCTAATGAGTCATTTCCTCAAACTCTTCCTTCGAGTTCTACACACGAGACTATACAGGAGGTGCGAGGAAGTGAGTGGTACCAGTCAGTTTGGATTTAAGAACGGTTTTGGAACAAGAGAAGCCATATTTAGTCTCCAAACATTAGTGCAGAATTGCCAAGACCAAAGGAAGAACGTTTTTCTGTGCTTTATCGACTACGATATCAGACTTATAGGTAATCTATACTGGAACCAAAAAGCAGAAATCCGAATTCAAAATGCAGGAACAACTGAGGATTTTGAAATAAAAAAAGGCGTCCGCCAGGGGTGTATCTTGTCTCCGATGTTGTTCAACTTATATGTGGAAAGAGCTTTCATCGGGTCAATCTCCGACAGTCCCATGGGTATTAAAGTAAACGGAATTCCCTTCAACAATGTTCGATACGCGGATGATACCGTGATACTGGCAGATAGTGCAAATGACCTGCAAGCTCTACTAGATAAGGTCAATCAAGAAAGCCAGAGATTGGGTTTACAATTAACATCCGTAAAACCAAATGTATGGCCATTAGCAGAAACGATGCCCCAAATGCCATAATATCCATAAATGGAGAAAACATTGAACAAGTCACTCAATTTAAATACTTGGGATGCATGATCAACCAAAAATGGGACCCAGATCAAGAAATAAAATGCAGAATCGAGCTGCTCGAACAACATTTATAAAACTTAAAAAATTCTTGACAGACAAAAACCTAAATCTCAATCTTAGATATAGAATGGTAAAATGTCACGTCTGGTCCGTTCTCTTGTACGGAGTCGAGGCATGGACGTTGAAAACAGCAATTATTAATAAAATTGAGGCCTTCAAGATGTGGACCCTACGACGGATGCTGAGGGTATCGTAGGTTGAACATGTAACGAATGAGGATATACTGAGTAGAACTGGTTTGATAGACCGTGAACTTTTCGAAAACATCAAAAGAAGAAAAATTGGTAGGAGAAAACTATCCTGGCTACGAAACATACGACAGTGGACAGGAATACAGGACTTCCAGACACTACAAAATGCTGCATTCAATAGAATCATATGATGAGTGAAAGGATGGACGCCTACGCAGGAATCTGCATGGCACTTTAAGAAGAAGAAGTAGTACCAAACTTAGTATTACTAATACTTTTTGCGTATTGACATGATGTAGTTTGTTTCTTTCCAGTGTAACTGTACAATAGATCCTGAGAATCTTCTAGTAATGATTGAGCCAACCCCAATTATTGATGTACTCGTGGGTGATTGTCTATTGAACAACATGATCCTACAAAAATATCAGCGGGCAAAGCTTGGACTCCTTGGTACTTTACACCTGTACATAATTCTCCATCTCACAGTATGAATCTTTAATTATTCGGTATACCAGAATAACCAGTATGGAAGCAATATCGACTTGACCTTTTCTAGTAATGATTTAATGTGTGTCCACAGCTCCAGGCGATCAATTCGTCTGAAATTAATACTTTATTACAGGTTTCGACGACATATCCTTGAACTGACTTGCTAAAATTCATCCACAGGTGGTAAGGTGACAGACTATTTGTCAACTCTGAGTGAATAAATAAAGATAAAGTTTGTAGAAATAGGTAGATCTGCCTGGGAAGTTGTTAAAGGTTTCCAGGCGATATTTGGTTCTGCGAAATCTGGAATCGCTTCAAATTCTACTTTTTATATTTAATTCGGAACAACTATTTTGAATTTTAATTAAAAATTCTCAAAAAACGAAGAAAAAAAGGGTCTCTCGGTCAAGTATATTTCAAACATGGGAGCCTTAGCATATGTCGTCCTCTAGAAATTGAAAATGTATATTTGTCAGCGAACTCCAACATAGATATTTACCTCGTACTATATTGAATAAGATAAACGTAGTTAGTTAAGAATCACATTCAGTCTGGAACAAGCTCTATCTGAATTGAATAATTATAATACAAGTCCGGAAATTCTTGGACATTCAGTTTATATGAACGAAGTCATATTTATCGTGGATCATACTGTGTTATTATTCGTAACTTATTAAATGATTTTCTATACATAAACACCTCAAAAAGTCTAGGGAACACTTCTGAATATCGATATATCGTATCTAGAACGATCAATATGGATGATTTTTTTTTTAGAAATGAACATCTCCATCTATTTCTCAGCAAATTATGTAGAGTACCGAAACAGATTGGAGTTTTTTTTAAAAAAGAACTAAAAATGCAGCAGATGCGACGCTGCTTTATAATCATTTCATGTATTTCATGTATCATTTGTGATTCGACCATGGAAAGACGACATTTGACTAGAGAAGAGATGTTACGAGCCGTTGGCATGCTCCAAACTGGGAGCTCACAACGGGAAGTATCCAGGGTTCTTGGAAGTAGCCGAAGTGTCATAAACCGTTTATGGTCGCGTTTCAATGAAACAGGTAGCGTAGAAGAACGCCATACAGGTCGTTTCAGGATTACTACAGTCGCCCAAGATCGATGTTTGGTTTTACAAGCCAGAAGAGATCGTGCTACCACAGCATCTCAATTAGCTCAAGAGCTATCACGAGTTCATAATGTACAAATTTCCGACCAAACTGTGAGAAATCGACTGCACGAAGGTCAACTCCACTCCAGGCGTCCTTTAAGAGTTCCACAACTGACCCATGGAAATCGCGCTGCTCGTTTAGCTTGGTGCCAAGAACACGTAAACTGGGATCAAGAGAGGGGGGCCACAGTTCTCTTCAGTGATGAATCTAGATTTAGTTATTATCCCGATTCGGAAAGAATTCGAATATGGAGGGAACCTTAAAAGCAAAAGCATCTCCAGCATGCTCGAGAAGTTGTTAGACAGGGAGGCGGATCAGTGATGTTTTGGGGAGGTATACGCCTTGGTGGAAGAACTGACCTCGTTTTCATACAGAACAACCTCACGAGAAATTCTTACACAAATGAGTTTTACCTGTAGTGGTATCGTATCTCCAAACTATGAGTCAAAATCCACTCTTCCAACAAGATAATGCCCCTCTTCATCGTCCAAGAGTTGTCTTGAACGTTCTTGAAGAGAATGATATCGATCTTCTACCGTGGCCATCCTGCTCCCCAGATCTGAATCCCATTGAGCATGTGTGGGACACCCTAAAAAGAAATCTCCTGCGTCAAAACGTCTTCCATCATGAACAGGAGCTTCGATTAGCAGTTCAGGGGCTTGGAATGACTTAGGCCAAGATGTAATAGACAATTTGATATTGAGCATGCCGCGACGATGCCAAAGTGTCGTTAATAACAGAGGTGGACTTTCTGGGTACTGAATATTATAAGTGCTTCCATATCGTTTCGAAAATATTAGTTCAAGACTTTTTTTTGTGTTTTACCAAATTTCGTCATTTTCAAATTTCAAATTTTTTGTTATAATAGGTGCTTTGGAGAAATCAAATATTATTTTGTTTTCTTGAGAATACATTATATACAATACATCCTAACAGAAACCGAAAGATTTCTATAAATTCGAATCATCAAATTCATATTTTAAAGATATTGGTAAGTGTTCCCTAGACTTTTTTGAGGTGTTTATGAGGAACTTTCCTGCAAATTGGGAGGTCCTAGTGGATTTTGTTTTAAGGCTTCGCGGTAACTCTGTTGTACCGACTCCAGAGCTAATAAGAATCGTTGGATAATTTACGACATTTGAAAGAATTCTGGTTTATAATATTTATGTTTTTATACCGTGTGTTTCAACATAATTTTGACCCACCCTTTTTGCGGTTGACTCAGAGCCTGTAAAATTAATCATCTACCCTCATAATTGCCCTAATCAAAATTTATTCTAGGGAAAGTGGATCGAAAGGCATTTCCATGAAAAGTTCTTTCAATTCTCCCGTTTCTTCACAATGTTCAGTTTGGTTGATCCAGAACAACTTAGTTGTAGGTATTTTGGAGATAAATAGAAAAA
Organism: Cryptolaemus montrouzieri; assembly: GCA_013387265.2. Classification (NCBI taxonomy): domain Eukaryota; kingdom Metazoa; phylum Arthropoda; class Insecta; order Coleoptera; family Coccinellidae; genus Cryptolaemus; species Cryptolaemus montrouzieri. Next base: position 111,699,235 of record JABFTP020000185.1, read on the forward strand.
TAAGACAAAGATACCGTCTTGTCCATTCATTGAAACTCTGAAAAGAATAAAATTTGTATCCTCCCAAAATGTGGAGGTGGATGGAAGCTATTTTGGGCAGTTGCTATGATTATTCATTACTCAAATTTGATGTAGTATCTTTTTTTTTAAGCCCAATATGAAGGAACTTGCCTGTTGTCATACTCATAACGAGTCATCTGTACTAATGTTGTGCGTAATCAAATGTGGATTATATCAAATAGAAACGGTTGTTTTCCATATAACATTTTTTCGGGAATGTTTGTATAATATTTGCAAGATTTTCTTACTGTTGAATCTATTCTTGATAACTTAGTGCAAATTCGATCCAATGTTGAAATAAAATGTTTATTTTATTATTTCATTTCATTTTTTTAGATTTTAGGGGATGATAGCAGATATCGGATGTGCGAATTTAATAAAACGAGTAACTACAGTAGGGTGACTTGGGTGATGAATCTGGTACTCACACATGAAATGTTCTAATCAATTTAATCAATCAAGATGATATTCGTTGACAATCGATTTTGAAGACCTTCGATCTTCAACAAAAATTTGTGTCTTAAATAAGGAAGAAACTTCTGCCATTTAAGATGACGACTGAGGATTTTATTCCATTTAAGTTTTTAATATTTCCATATCTAACGTAGACACTTCCAGAATATTATGTCATTCAGACATTATTAATTTTTTGTCTAATGCATTTCAATTCAAAATTGAATTGACTCGTGATAAATTCAGTACTCTCAACGTAGTTCATCGCAAATTCTGTGCTTTCAGATCGTACGACATAACACTTCTATCGGTGAACTCAGTTTCACATCAGCAGATATCTTCTCCGTCTAATTATTTATGCATACAGGTGACAAGACATGCTTCCCAGTCTTTATTGAAGTCTCAAATTTACGATATTCGACCGTATTATGTAAGATTTGCATATAATTAAACGTCTTGGCCCGTTCTAACGTATGGAAAATAATTTTCGATCAAGCGAATTCAAAATGATTCGTTAATTATTTATTCAAATTTTCCCACATTCAAGAACTAACACCTGACTCGGTTTCTTTACCCTGAATTGGCCCCAGAAATACTGGAAATTCTGCAGCAAGAAGGGAAAGGCAATTTTGAATTATTTTAATCTGATATTCAAAATGAATTGAATATGCACAACGAAACTGACAGTTGATAAATTGTTAACTTTTTATATTGAATTACAAAGTAGGTGGCTGATGAAACAATCATTTCAAGACGAAATTCTACTTTTTCATGTGGATAATCACTTTTGCTAATGACATATAGATTCCTTTACTTTTTTTGATTTTTATCTGTAAATTTTTTTCATGGAAATATTTACTTCATTTATCAAATAACTGTCCTACAAGTCAGGAGAATACGTTGATTGGAAGTGAATTCAATCATAACTCCATATACTACCGCAGAATTTGAAGTTTTCATTTGAAGCTGGAATAAAACAGCAAGAAACTTTTAGAGGCCTGTCAAAATATTCTCCAGCCAGATAAAAACAATTTCAAATGGACTCGAACGAACTGTGGATTATGATTGGAAGTGAATTCAATCATAATTCCATATACTAACGAAGTATTTTAACTTTTCATTTGATCCTCGGATAGGTAGAGGATTTTTGATTTGCTAATACTTGCAATTTGCTTTTCTGAAATTGTTTCTGTTAAGGTCTCCGTGGGCCGTATAAAACGTATTTCTATAACTTTTCAATTTCGTTTTCAAATGCTTCGACTGAGTCTCCAATCCCTATCTTCGAAGAAAAGAAAAACATGTGTTCCAGCTCTAATTAAGAAGGCAATTAAATTTCTAAGGAAAAAGGCCATGGGCTATAAAAAGGCTTTAAAAATGTTTTCTGTGCCAAAGTCCGCACCGAAACAATTAGTGAAGGACTCTTTAAAATTACTGGTGGACGAATCCCTTGGTAGAAAACCTATAGTGATACCTCTCATGCAAGAAAAATTTGTAGAGGATATTTTGTTAATGGAATCTATATACTACGGACTTATTAGAATGTATGTTAGTTAGAATGGCCTTTCAATTGGCTGTCGATAACGATATCGAATATGAATTTAGAAAGGAAGTAGCAGGACGTGATAGGTTAGGTTAGATAGGTTGGATCACTTTTGAAGCGACATAAAGACCATTTATATCTACGAAGACACGAGGCTTCAACGGTGAAGCAATTATAGTATTTCCTATATTCTAGGTACTCAAATGAAAAAACTGAGTATTCTCTCGACAGGTTTTTCAATGTCGATGAGATAGAAATTGTATAGTCACAGGTACTGAGGAAAGAAGGAAACAAAGAAAGCGGAACTTTAACTGATGCAAAACAAATTTTTGTATATACTCTAGTTCGTTGCATCGGGTATCTTCATACTAATGATGATGATTTTCCCTAGAAAAAACTTTACGGACCTTTTGATGAAATGTGCCCCAATTGAAGCGATAGATAAAGTTCATCTATCTGGTTGGATTCAATCTAATTTGTTTGCCGTACGGTTCAGGCATTTTATTGAAAAACAAACCCAACCAAGGCTCATCATTCACAGATGACAGAAGTAACATACCTGGCCCGCCAAAATCATATCACTATCATTAGTCTCCCATCTCATACGTCACATAAACTACAATATTTAGATAAAACTTTCATGGGTGCACTTAACAGTCATTTCAGTGAAGATTCGCAAGTTTCTTATTCATTCTGAATAAAAACTTGAACTTTACGATTTTGCTGAGCATTTTGGCCGCGCATATCTCAAGTGCACCACGAGTCAAAGAATAATGAATTGTTTATGGGCTACCGGGATTTACCTCTTCAATTCGTAAATTTTTGCAGACGTTAATTTTATGGCGGAATCATCAAATAATAATCATGTCAGGGTTCACACAATCAAGGTAAAAGTGTTATTACTGGAAACAATACCATAGGAATTAGTAAAGCGGTACAAGAGACACTGACTGATTTGATTCTACCAGAAGACATTATGCCCATCCCCGGAGCTCGGACTAATACTTATAATCGTAGAAGAAAAGCTACAAGAGCAGTAGCGATCAGATTATCACCTTAATATAATATAATCAGTTAATCGAATCTTTGAGCTAAACTGAAACTGGTGGACAAGGCTTTAGAGGTGGAATTAGCCCGATGGCGCGGTCATGGACTTGGATGTAGTCAAGGTGGAGCAGGCAGCAGCAACGAGGCTAATCGACGAAAGCGAGCCGATACATTAAGCAGAAACTCTGAAAGTGACGCAGTCATAGAAAATGATTCTGAATTTGACGAGCTTTATACTAAGGAACTTCAATTTTTTTTGTTTCTTGTACAATTTGAGCATCGAGCCACCCAAACTAGGCTAGAAACGAAAATAGCTGCCAAATTCTCAACTAAAGTTGTTCTATTTTGCGTTGTACTTCACTTAATAAGACCTAATATATTCATTCATTTATTTTTGCCTATTAATTCGTCATTAATCATTCCAATTTACGTCTATGCGTGAGCTATGTTACTCAACATTCACTGTCATGATAGATCTTTGTTAAGGGTTCACTTTGTAATTATATGTTTATCGATAAATTGCTTGGCTTTATATTCGTTTCTCTAAATCTTCAAATCATCTTAAGAGTTTAAAATAGTCGAGAATGAATGTTTGAGGTTCACAATGTTTTTCTCTAGTTGTGATTGTCTTGAATTACTTTCGCTCTTGTAGAAATGCAGATATTGGAAGATACAACAACAAATTTCAGGAAATGCTTCATTTTTGAAAAACAATTGAAATACTTGAAGACATCTTGTATACAGGCATAATTCATTTAGTTTTTAAAGAGGTCAAATTTTTAGTATATGATTTTATATGATTGCAGATAACCTATTTTAAAAAATAGACTGTTGTAAAATGTCTCAGTATAAAAAAATCGTTTCCGCATGTTAAGAATATTTTCACGAAAAGTGTTTTTTCTGTCCATTACTTTTGTGAAAGTGTAACCTTTATTTGACGTTAAGTATGGTAAATGAATATTCCGCTAAAATCATAATTTTTACTTTGTTATCATTGTCACGTCAATTATTTTTCAACATCTTCTTTTGTCTATAATGAGCATCTCTCTGAGATATGGACACAAAAGACGAAATTCCCAATAAGAACTTAGTGGCAAAATACGAATATGAATTATATATTCAGTCTAATATTTTAGTGAGCACTGGCATGAGCCAGTGTCAATCTACATTTTATGAAATAATGAAAACGCATAACCATCAAACTCTACCTCTCACAAGAGCTAAGAGCAATGGTCTTCGAGGAAAGATTGAAATTCATTGCTTCGATGAACATTATAACTAGTCTCCATAATTGTCATTTTTTTTTGGAGACCATCACCGCTGGGTGCGGGAGACAAATTTTTAATTATTTGAAGCAATATTTTGTGCTACTCTTCGTACATAGTGATGTGGATACAGCATTATGGAGAACCTCCATACTTTGCAGTTACCGAATACTTGCTGAGAAAATTTGAAAACCTTAAATAAGGTGAGGCATATAATATCATCACAGAAAACATTATAAAAAACAGATGATTTGCTTCTTTGAAGATTGTAGATACTTCATAATACAAAAATAAACAATTTCATTGAAGTATGAGGAATAATTTTCATTCAGTTTTATTAATTGGTATTTTGATTTGATAATTGATCAATTGATAGAGTCGGAGTGAACTGTAATTCACATAAAATTTCTTCCTTGTGAATCACCGGAAATTTTTCGAATTAACACAATTTTAAGAAACTTGATTCAGAAAAATTACCGGTGATTCATAAAGAAGAAATTTTTTATCAATAACACATTTTAAGAAACTTATTGATAAAAAATTGGAGAAAGATCCATTATTGATATTTATGAGAATCAATAAAATTACACAACAGAACTGAGAACAGTTAAAAGACAAAAACTGTTTTTGTCTAATCTATATTGGTTCAATAGGAACATATTAAATTTTCCTTTGACGCCTTTCAAGTGTAGCTTGAAATGCGATGTTAACAACAGACACATATGTCAATTGTGGATACTCAGGGAGTTATTGGTTTCAAGTTGGCTATTGAGTAGTATACTGTAAGGGTTTTCATGAGTTTACTAATTTTCAAACTTTCCAACAGATTCATTCTTCTTCCTTTATTGCATTTGTGAAAGACTTTGAGATTGTATAAGACTATTGTGTGGTTTGTTGATTGAATGCGCTTGAATATTGGGGTTTCTTGTCTGATAATGTATTCTTTGAAGCTGCATACATACAAATTTTTGCCTGTTTAACCTACATAAGCTGAAGGGCATTTGTAATATTCGATTTTCGAAAGAAAGTGGGCCGACATAACTAAAACTAACAACTAGAAAATGACCAAAGACTCGAAACTGGTTATATATTAACTGACAAAGGTTTTTCTTTTCTCTTCCATATTTTGAAATGAATTTCCACAAAATAAGTAAGTCATCAATATCATTAATGAAATTTTTATCAATGTATAAAGTCATGGTCACCCCCGTACATCCCTGCTATTTCCGTAGTCTGTTATTATGAAGCATTTCAAATGCGGTGTATTTTGGATTGTCTCAGAAGTGATTTTTTATGAAAACCTCAAACTCAATTTTCAACGTTTTTATCAAATCAGAGTACTATAGTTCATCACATACTGAAAAAAACGAATGTCGTTCTTATTGATGATTCATAGAGTTTCTACAGTTTTTCCTTCTTTTCGAACTTTCCTTCGTGATTGCCATTTTGCCAGTATGATACAGACTGCTTGCAAAAATTATAACTTTTGTAGTTTTTTTGAATTCCCCAATGTTGTTGACGGTGTAATTTTTTTCTGGAAAATTTTTCCATAACCATAACGAACAAAATGCAATAAAATTTAAGTAGATATCTGAATCTTGAGTTGAATTCATGAGTTCATACAAAAAATCATATAGTAGAATTGACTTTCTTCATTTCCTCAATCTGAATATTTTCTGAGAAATAGTTCCAACTTTCCTATCCGTGGAAACTCTACTCGTATTATTGCGAATACAATATCTCAAAGCAAAAGAAATTGTTGAGTCGTTCTTGCCATTTTCAAGTTAATCGAACAGAATTTCATTTTAATTAATATAGATATGATTTCCATAAAAACGTCCATATTACTAAAGGAATAGCAGTCGTTTTGAAATTAAAACTCAACATAGAGCTATGATACGTGATAACGATATTGATATCTATACGAATTTCCACTCATCCTTCGACGCATACCTACATTATGGAATATCATAACAAGTTACGTAATAATAATCTTGTTGCTCTGAATTCGCATTCCGATATTGAATTCAGCGTAAGCCACCAAGGTATTTTAATTGCTAGTAACGTCCCCTGTTACACATTACTTATTTCATTTATGTAATTCCCGCGCGTCGTTCAAAGACACCTGCGAATTTCTTCAAGTTTACAAAACCTTATAAAGCTTGTCGTTCTGATAAATAAGTAAATCGAACTACCTACGTGGGAAGTTGAGCGTGAAGTTTCAAATTGATTGAACGTGAATAAATAACACGCTGGTTTGTTTACACGCCCTTTTTTTTTCTAAAGAAACGGAGCAATGTAAAGGAGTTATTTCCTCCTTTCAATATTACATGGTTCGTTGAAGGGATATACAAACAAGGTTGAGGAAATTCCAAATTCCTTTTATGGATTTAAAAAGTAAACATGTAATGGTTTGGTTTGCCCCTTTGGTCCCATTTCTTGTGCTCCTGGCTAATTAATTTGAGTTAGTTAATATTTTTATGTTTGGTCATAAGTATCATAGCTACTCATCAGTCTCGTGAATGGTGGTCAATGGACGTTGAGCAGTCTCAGATAAACTATCAATCGTAGATCTGATCATCAGACTCATGATTGGTTACACTGAAAGTAACTATTTATATGTTATGTAAATCTCATGATTTAACTTGATCAGGAAATGATAATTTCAGGGTATTTTTTTGTCAACCTACAGTTCAATAGTTTCAATAGCTGAAATATTATCATACGATACGACGTTAGGTTGTCACCTTCGTTGACTCCATAAGTCATTATGCTCTTAGCAGTTGTGGTTGAAGAACAATTCGGTAAACATGGTACGTATGATCGAGTCCCCCGCCAAGTGCGAATTGTTATTCGTTTGTCGCAAACGAAAGCACTGAGTGCAGCTAATAGTGATCGCATAATGAATGTTGTGTACAGGTCAGACTTTATAACTGAAGGTAATCTGTGAGAATGGTAGGGAAAATTCCGCGAAGTATCAATAGGTTTTATATATAATGGTGAATGTAGATACTATACTCCAGCATTTCGCCAGGTTATATTCTCAGTCCTGTGTATGGTTTTGATTTTTGCGTTAAGAATTCTTCTTTTGAGTATATTTTGAGTATCCCACAACTAATCAAAAATCAGTTTAGAATGAAGAATGAAGTATACGGGAGCACTGGCTTAGCCCCAAAGGTCTTAGGTACTCTTGGCTTGCCATTAATGCATCTTCCACTGCAAAAGCCAACGTTTTGCAGTGCATTTCTCCAGGCTATACCTGTGGGGAGGAGATAGAATCAGTAGAACATGTCATGGGCGAATGTCAAGCTGGGGACAGAATCATGTTTGAGGAACTCACTCTCGGAGCTGCCTGAGCTTAACATGCAGCTGCCATTCCACATCATCGTTCCTACAAGAAATGGCCAACCTTCAAGGACCATCTACTCGAAGGTCCCTGTTGGTTCCAAAACTGCCCAAGATATTGAAGCTGATGTATATGGTCGAAGGGCTGTCAAGAAACAGTATATCTCTCTTGCCTGGCTTGCGACTGTTTTTCAAGCAGAAATATTCGCTATTGACCACTGTGCTTACTTTTTGGTTCTAGGAGGATTAACAATAAATATCATGGCGAACAGCCAAGTTGCACTTAAGACATTGGCATCCAATAACTGTCACTCATTGTGATTTTCGACCCCAACTGTCGCCAAACTGGGCGGAAGAAATAGGTTCCGTCTGATGTGGATTCCGGGCCCTTCGGTCATTGAGGGCGATGAGAAAATGGACTCATTGACCGCTTAAGGAACTGACTTGGGATTCACCGGACCGGAGCTTAGGCTTGGAAAATAACAGGTGATTGGACCTGAAGGTACGAAAGCACTGGCTGAGCCACCCAGACTCATAGATCTCAGATACTCTCGGCTTGCCATCAGTGGACTTTCCATTGCGAGAGCCAAAGCTTGTTTTAAACTCTCCAGGCTAGACCTAAGCGTTCTAATTACCATATTATAGGATCACTCAGAAATCACCTCAATAAATTACGATTGATCCAGAACCCTCCATGCAAACTTTGTGAGGAGGAGATAGAATCATTAGATCACGTTATGTACAAATTCCCAGCTGAGGTCAGAATTAGGCTTGAGAAACTCGGAACATTTGGAGCTGACAGAGCTTTTAAGCTCCCACCCACAAATCTTATACCCTTCACAATAAGGATAACTTGTAGTTAAATTTTATACAGAGTGTGCCACAATAGACCACTAGGTCGCTGTGGCAGGGCTGGCATTCAGCTTATACTCAATTTTAACATTTATCTTTCTATTTAAGAATGGAAGAATAAACACTATAATTCCGATTACACTATTTAATCACAACTCACTCACAGTCTTGCTATCACTAATGTACCAAAGACGGGCGAGAAAGGGTTCTGTTCCCTTGAATCATATAAGAAATTACACATGATTCCCCCGTTTTTCCTTATACTCTTGAGACTATACTCTAGAAGCCATAGTAGGATACTTGGTCTATTCTGACAGTCAGCTTTAAAATACTAGCAATTTTTCACTATATTATTAGTAGTCTTATATAACCAAATACTTGGTAACAAATATACCTCGATATCAATGAGTCTATACGGTTCGACCATTGAAACCAAATACAGTCGGGTGCGAGATAGTATTTCTCTAATATTTCGAATCAGATTACATTTCTTACGATACAAGGTTGCAAGGAGAAATGTTAACTCTAATGAAGTCTGTTAATAGGAAGAAGATAAGAAGTGTTAGTTGCACTCCCGCACAAATTCATCATAGAAAACACTTTTATTCAAGATGCTTCTGAAAATTTGTTTTCGGATAGATTTCGATATCTATGGTGAGTTTTTATGTATCTAAGTCAACAGAAAGATCCTTTTGGTTGTTCCCTTGCATGTACTCTTTTGATTCCCTTGAAAATATCAAAATTTACCGTAAAATGCATCATAGGCGCCCGTATATTCCATTTTTTTTTGGCTACTAAGCTTGATTTTTTCACTTGTCCTAAGTAATCGGCATCAAATTTCATTTCCGCACCTACTAGGTTCTGATAAAAGAGTATTCACAGACAGACGCGCATCAAAGTTATAGAATAAGCAGTAATTTTTTCTTCAAAAAGCGCAATTAGAATGGATGATATGGACTCATCATTTTCAGTATATTTGACGAATGAGAAATCTAAGGAAGATGAAACATATCGTTCGTGTCATAAAGACTGTCCTTCGAAATCAACCATAGCCAGTCTTTCTTAATATCATTTCCAAATTCGACTTTACTTAATATAACTCGATTTCATACGAAATCTTTCGATATTTCATCTTCTCTCCCGTCCACAATATCAAAAATTTTCTGTGAAGACGACAATGAAACAATTTGACAAAACTGAATAATAGTGTGATAACGCTCAATTCTCTGTAGAAAAAAATCACCAACTGTTCATGCAGCCATTATGTAAATAGAGGCATCGCTTTTCGACATTTTGCTCGCATTCTCTCAGAAACAAAGATCATTGGTTTGAACGGATACAGATTCAGTGACATATTAAACCGCTCACTTCTCGGCACGCGACGTCACCCCTGCCTTGGGAAACTAGCTCAACATATTGAATGTTGTTGGATTTCAGTCGCCAACTAAGCGGACATGTCTACGGAATAGTGCAAACCCTCTCCCCTAAACGAGATCGTGGAAACATTGACGTATTACGCTTAATTGTATTTTGATCCTCATTGTTGAAATTTGTAATTGTCAATTTTCCAAATTTAAATGTGTGCTCATACATTGTGATTATGACGCTTTTATACCAACGCAATGTGGTTGCGATGTCATACTCTACTATCACGCTAGCAAAACATCACTATGAACTAGTAAATATATAAATCCGATCAAAGCACGAATTAGTATTGAATAGAATATTAGCAATTTTCGTACTAATGAGCGCCACTTCTTGTATTTTAAACAATCTATCGAGGATCTGATTATAGTAAAAGTTTACCGCAAATTAATTTCATGAATTTAATTACTCTCATCGACGATAACATCCACATAAAGTTCATTGAACAATAAAACACATCGGGGAAAGGAAGAATCGAAGCGTTCTTCAAAACTCACTTTCGTTCTATCAGAATTAGTCACGAATAACTATGTTCCACAGGTACCGGGCTCAATTAGAATTATACGTGGAACATTCATAATTAATCTGAAACTGATCAGTGATATTACTAGAATGGACAAATACATTATACAAATAAGTCTTATAAGATTTGTATTTTCATTTTATTGCTATACATTCTTGGATCATATGCAATTTCACTCAAAATTTGTATAAGATGCAGCACCAGATCAGATATGTTGACAATGTCTTTTGTTTATATGTTTATGGGAGGTACAGACGTTTCGAAGAATGTTATTAAGGCGTTGACGATGGGGACCGTCATAGATAAGTGATAAATAACTGAAGAGGTAATAAAAATGCTAGAAAAAATGCAGAGAACAAAAGTTACAGGAATAATTTTCTTGCAGAATAATTGGTAACGAAATTTCTTAAATTTTATCATCGAAGTAGTAGTTGATGTTTTCGCCATGGTAATATCTGAGGTAAGGATTTTACCATCCAAAAAATTATCATTTCATTTTTGGAGAGCATTTCACCTCCGCATGCACATATTTTGATTATATTTTTATATCGGGCGTATAATGGTAATGTTAATTCCAACTCGTTCTTGATACTACATGGGTAAGCGTGCAAATAGTGTTTTCTTACCTAAATTTTGATGCAATATGTAAAAAACACTTTTTTATCTTAACGAAATTAATATAGCAATTGTCAAACAACAACTGCGCGTCAAATATGGGTGGAAGTTTAGTGATTAGATACTCAAAAGATGTGGCTATTATATTGTCTCACCAACCGTCTTAGCCAATCAGAGCCTTCTCTGACTTTTCATTATAACTTAAATGGAATAATGTTTCACCGATAGCTTGTCTAAGTGAGCTATATAGTACACCGAAAAATTAATCCCACATATGGTATCAGGCTTATAAAAACAACTGGAATAATTATATAATTTGAATAGGATTATTTCGAAGCGAAATTGATACTAAAAAATAAATGATTTTTAAGAATAAATGATAGCGTTTACGTTTAGGTATTAACCAAAGAGTACAGGGTGGACAGATTTAGAGGTTTTAGTACTGCAGCTATGTGAAATATTATGAGTAGAGGAAAATGACTCATTCTTCCCCTTGTTCTCTGCGCATGTGGAACCCATTGCTGCTGACAGATTCAAGGTAGCTTATTTCGTTTTCAAGTAATTTGAAAGTTTTCGAAATTTTTCGAAATCAGTCAAGTGCCTATATCTCAATTGTATTTGAGGTTATGTAAAAATAGTTTGGACATGATGAAGGCACTTTGCTATGTAGAATCGAACTACGTGCAGAAAGATTTTTTCGTCAAAATGTTTTTTGAGTTATAATGAAAACATACGATTTTTTGAATATGAACTATAGACAAGTTTGATTTTGTTAAATAGTTTTTCTCGTTTTTGAATATATATCACATGTGCTCTCAAATTTTTAATCCAGGACAAATTTCAATCAAAACAAGAAAATTGTATAATTTCTCCTAACTTTATCTAGTAGCTCTATGTCCATTGTCAGAATTTACATGGAATGATTCAAATAGCTCAAGTATGTACTGTGCACTTATTATGATAATTCGAGAATTAATTCTCGCAATGACAATTCAAATGAATTTTTGAATGTTCATTCATCAAGTTACAACTATTGTGTAAATATAGTGTTGTTTGTGTTAACGAAGCGAACATGACGTACGAAAATGAATGTACAGAATATACTTAAGCTATTTCAATTATTCCATGTAAATTCTGTGAATGCACTAGATAAAATTAGGGAAAAGTTATACATTTTTTGGTTTCTCATGAAATACCGTTCTGGATTATTTGAGTGCATATACGATATATTTTTGGAGTGCAAAAAACTCTATTTAACCAAATGCATAAAAACTCAAGAAAAATTGGACAGAAAATTTTTCTGCGCGTAGTTTTAACGTACGTAATTAATTCAAGAGCAATTGGGATATTGGCTCTTAACTGATCTCGAAAATTTTCAAAATTTGCGAGTAGCTCGTAAACAAAAAACTAACTTGAATCTGTTTGCAATGAATTCCTCACGCAAAAAGAACACAGAGAAGTTCATTTTCCAATTTTCACAATATTTCACATGGCTGCAGTACGAAATCTGTCCATCCTGCAGCTATGTAAGGTATTGTAGATAGAGAAGAATTATTTCTCATTCACTCAATGGTAGAAACGGATTTATGCTCTTTTGTAGTTTTCGAGTTATTCCAGAATTCTGGATTTTTCGGAATTTCGACGTGTGACGATATCTCAAATTCTATTGAATTTAGGAAAAACATATGTATCCATTTTTTTGACAAAAGGACAGGAACATATTCGAAATATTTCTCGCCACATATATATCAAGCTGAAATTTTGTACGCGGCTATAACTAGCGATTTCAAATTGAAGTGAAATATTTTCGAGGTGATACCATTGCCGATTACACCGGAAGTAGGTCATCACTTTGTTACTTTAAATGGCAATCTACTTTTTTATATATATATATATATATATATATATATATATATATATATATATATATATATATATATATATATATATATATATATATATATATATATATATATAAAAAGTAGATATATATATATATATATATATATATATATATATATATATATATATATATATATATATCACATACCTTCATACCTTCTCAATTCTTCCTTTTCGATAAAGTCGAAAATTCATATCTTTACCCTCGGTATATCACAGATATTCACAATACTATGATAGAAAAGATTTGTCTATGTGCCTCAATATTGTCATTCATTGATTTCTGTTGTGAAAACAATAGAGTTCATCCCTTAGAACAAAGATTTTCCATCTTTTATGGACTATTCTAACTTTTCAATCTTATTGATGTTGATTCATTGAATTCTGTATTTGAAACAATTGCAATATTCAATTAATAGCATTGATGCCGTGAAAACAATTATTTACGTCATAATCTTATATCGTTCTTTTCTATTTGTAACACATTCGTTTTGGCTTTTCAATTGCAAAATACGAAGAGTATGAGATATTGGAATGTTATAATCATAATGGGTATGATGAGGATGCTGCACAAGAACCATATTTCAATAGATTCCCTGAGAGGAGACAGCCGTATCTCTTTTAAAGAGACTGAAGGACAATTTATTTGCTGGAGGTTTTTTCGAAGCACAACGGAGCAAAACAATTAAAATTGAAGATGGAAAAGATGCTATCGTCGACGTTTTAGGAGCACTTGCAGCCCAACCTGAATTTTCAAACCGTCCAATGGCAATTGAAACTGGCATTTCGAAGTAAGGGCTATTAGAATTCTCAGAGAGAATAAATTCAGACAACCCAGAATTTAATCGACGCGTTATATGGACTGATGAAGTTTGCATTACGTTTCAATAGGCAGAATAAGCACTGTTGATCGTTTATCAGTCTCCATCGACAGTTGAATATTCAATACCAAGGGCCATACAGTTTTAAAGTGTGGTGCACTTTGTTAGATAATCGTGTATGGGCATTGACTATTTTCGACCACAATCTCTATTGTGAAATTTACCATCGTCTTATAGGTAAGAAGTTAGTGGAAGGATCTTTAAATGAGGTGCCATTAGGACTAAGACAAAATATATATTTTCAGCATGACGATTCTCCGCCACATCAAAAACGAACCTTATCTCAACTTCTGGACAGGAATTTCGATGATCACTGAATAGATACTCTAGAAATGGTCAGAAAAAACGAATAATATAGAAGAACTAAAACAAAATTTGTTTTGTTTGGAGAATATGAATAACATTTACATAGGAAATGCATGTAGAAGTGTTGAAAGGCGTTGCAATTCCTGCAATCAATTTATTGTGTATATGGTTATTTCTTTTTGTCGAAACATATTATCTTTCAAGTCCGATCAGGTTTTTCAATAAAAGAACTCTATGTTCCCAGAAAGAACACAAAGTTAAATAAATGAGATCTTTGACGCACTCGAACGAACTTCTTATAACATGAAATTGTGAATATCTGCTTTGTTCCGAGTAGATAGATATGAATTTTCGATTTGTTTTTTGAAAAACGGAGTATTTGAAGGAATTGTGTGATATATATTTAGAAAGAAAAAACAATCCCCAGTATTGAAGAAACACAAGTTTCATAACTTTGAAACAATTCAGCAAAGAAATTTTTGGAATACGTTCCTGCATTTTACTCAACAAATGCCTGTAGAATGTGGAAATATCCAGAAAAACACAGAATTTTGGAAAGTATAGATGAAATTCGTTTCCACCAATGAGAGTTTTCCCGAAAATCGAGCTCGAGAGAGGGGGATCCTTTTTCTCTATCTACAATATTTCACATAGCTGCCGTACTAAAACATCGTATTTGGTATATCACATTATTCTTCCAAGAATCTATTGTAATTGAAAACATTTGAATTTGATTGATACCTTTTACAAACGATACTCCACGCGATATTTGAAATTATTTTTTCGTTAATGGACCGATGGACAAGCAAGTGACAAATTTTATAAAGATTTGAGTTTCTTCTGCCTACGCATAAATTGTAAGAAATTTTCTATATAACGTTCACAGTTTTTCTCATAGTTTCTCTAGTGCAACCCCCTTCATTGAGAAACATCGCGAAGTGCGAACGAGGAGATACGAAACTGCACTCGAATAACAACAACAACAGGTAACGGATCTATGTATAATTTCTCAAAATTCTCATCAGGCAACATAAAATCCCGTCGCAAAGAATAAATAATTTCAAGAAAGAGCGTTTTCTCAGTAGATCTGTTTTCTAGCCAACATAATTCGTAGAATTGAAAAAAGAATGTTCTACGCGAATTAAATAAAAACTGAATCTTCTAGATAAAATGTCAAATTATGATTGTCAAGATGATCTATCAAATGAAAATTAATTTCATTTTATGCGATCTGTGCTTTACTTTTCGATATTTATCAGAAAAACTGACGAAAACCGTCTTTCTTAGTATTTTAATGAAAATGACTATCCCATAGAACGAATAATCAAATTTTTCTTGAAAATTGTATCCAACTTCTATTCCCTTTGCTATTATGAAAATGTGAAGCCGAACAACGATAATTTTGAATACGAATAAAAGTGTCAATAATTGATTGCCGTTACATTATTATTATCGAGAAAAAAAAGAACAAAATATTCAAGGTAGAAGTCACTCAAAACTCATTTGGAGGCACTTAAATTTATTACTTAGGTCAAAATTCTGTTTTACCTTCATAGTACTTTTTTCCTGAAGAAAATGAGTCCAACTGATTTACACTGATTACCTGTCAAATTTAACATAGTTCTAAAATTTATTGTTTCAAAAAATTTGAATTATTACAATCTGATGAACGTTTTTTTCAGTTAGATGAGGTCTAGATTCACTATCAGAAGTAGATAAACTTCTGATAGTGAATCTAGACCTCGTCTAAAAAAATGTTTATTTGGAAGAAATATGGCGAAAGCAAAAAAGGTAATTTCGACGGTTTTCATGGATATATTTCGAAAAGAAATGCACTTGTCGAGATTAAGTGCACCTTTCGTCTGTAAAAACTTATCTCCTTCAATTTTACGAATTCTTAAGGTTATAAAAAAACAAGAGAATATTTTGAAGAAAACGCTATATTTCTTAAATTTTCTCTTCTGCTTGCCATTCTCATTAATTTTCTCTTGAGAATTTTTGGAATACTGCATACCTATAATCTCATGATTTCATTTGCAGGTTTCAAAAGCCTTAATGACGATATGTTCGGAGATATTATATCCTAGTTTTCCATGGAATTTGACAAAATAAAGTCATAATTTTCTCTCATATAGTATTGTTTCATGAAAATAGTAGAAACTGAGTACTAAGTGCATTTCGGTTTGAACTTTTATGAAATTTTGTATGAAATGTAAATGAAAGCATTTGAAATATTATTCCAACATTGCCTTACATTACAATGAATTTCGAATTCAACTAAATATTTCTATACTTAGATATCTATATGAAAGAAGATTGAATGCTATTTATTGGTGAGCGCATCATTGAGAACAGCTGAATCGATTAGGTTATTTTGTTTCAAAATGATCATAAAAGTGCTAATAATGCTTTATTGAAAAATAAATAGGAGAGTTTCATGAAAAAGATTCAATTTCAAGAAAACCAGAACGCAACTGCAATGTTCTCGTTTTAGTTTCGCTCTTTGTTCGTAATGATGACAAAAATCTCAAGACAATGCCAGAATGAAAAAATCAGATATCACAAACCAAAGTTTCTATAAGAATTAGTTTTTGTTTGCACTTTCTATTATAACTAATGATAATAACGCTATTTTTAACTAACACTCTTGCATTCTTCATTCTGTTATGATGTTATAAGCTTTTATGAGGAGAAAATAGAAGAAGTCAAAAGAACTAAGGAAACCATTTTTATATGTCCTTTCGGTGAAAATTTTATTTTTAATTTTTAATTTAATTAGAAACCATATATTTGATTCATTTTTCTCTATTCTGTGAGTATGTCTTGGAAAAACTTTCAAAAATCAAAATTATATGCAAATGAAGAAAATTCAGAGAAACTGTATGAATTAAAATCTCATTAGGCAGTTTCGATCAAAACTGACGGAAAAAATAGGAATATTTTATTGGTTCTTGATTTGTTTCGTTCGATATGATCTCGGAAAGATTTGAAGAGATCAAAGGTTCTGATTAAGAAAAAAAGTTGGGAGCATCTCCATATGTCTATAGATGAACTGAAGGCCGAAATGTTGGTCTTGAGATTTCTTTTGAATATTTATGTTAACGATTAAGAAAGTTAAATATTAATTTTGAACTATTTGAAGCTTCCCCTTAAATGTACCTCATAATATCTTATAACATTTCATTCACCTAGTCATCTTACCCGCTTTTTTTAAAAATAATTGAAAAAAAATCCACAAATCATGACTAAAGCTCTTCATAAATATATAAAACTGTTTTGTACTTTCTGGTCGTACCTCGTATCATATTGATACATCCAAATGACCAACGTCGGTTACCTCTAATCGACATGTGAAACTAGAATCGAACTCATCAGCAGTCGTCAAAAGGAAGAGCCACTCTTCCTTCCATAAAGTGCATTCCCCACAAGAAATTGATTTGAATGTGAACCAGTCCGTTTAATTGATAGAAAATTGCCATTTTCGATGCAGATGGAAAGTATTATCGGAAAAAACGTAGGAAATACAAACAATAAGGTTAAGCGTTCTGTTCGCCGACTCTGGTCGGCTTATCTCAAATAGAAAGTGTTAGTTACTGCTACTTGATGTGCTATGTTAGTTCCACCTATTATAATTGAATGACCATCTTTCTGCTCATGCGATACGCAATTTCTGCGGAAGTAAACGTGGATTTATCTTTATTTCATACCGGTGCATATGGAACTTCCTGATGTTTATGATTTCTAGTTCGCACCACGCAGATGTGAATTATTATTGTTTTATTTCTCACTCTCACATTCCTTCCTTGACGTATTATATATACAATATATTCATTCTTTTGTATTCATCTTTGAAAATTTCAACATCAACAAGAACATTTAAATGATAATGTCTTCAAACTTAGTGGACTACAAGACTTCTATATTTATATACAGGCGTCCAGAAGTAGTCTCCACTATTTCACAGAAGTTAGGATTGAACGATTTCTCTGAGTTATTAGCCATCGAAGATTACTAACGAACCGCATTGTTTGATTACTATTGTACCACCAAATGTCTCAATTAAATTTTTGAAATTGTAGATTTTTTAACATATCCATAAAATACTTAATTTTGAGAGTTGCATCATCAGATACGTATTAAGATTAAGCAATTTTTTGACATGAAACGTCCTATCTTATATCACATTCAAACATAATATACCTTTAAAATCCATTGAAACAAAGTGTAAATCAGACAACATAATATTTACTAAGGCGGATGAACGTCATACTATTAGATAAGTCACATTATAAACTTAAAACAAAATCTTTCATAGAATCTGGAAATTATTGAAAATTCATGAAAAACCCTAGTAGGAAATTAAATCTAATATTGAGCACGCTTTAGAGAATGCACTTTTTTAATACCAATCGCTCAAAAATACAAACTTTTAGTTACCAAAAATTTATTCTCTCATCTAAAGAGGTTATCACATTAAACCAGTTGCTCCATATGTTAAAACCCCAGTAGCCAAACCTCCACGTTATCTAAGAATCATTGAAGATTTATGTAATTTCAGTCCATAATTTTCAGATCAAAATTCTTCAGATCTAATAGACAAACTACAACATACAAAATAATGCTAAATTTATGTAGTAGGAAATAGTTTATCTCTACCTTAGAGCTTCACCTCAGAATTCATTGAAATTGATTAACCAGCTCTGCAGAATAATAATATGAATCCCATTAGACAATTAAAACTTATGAATCTTTTGGAAGTCTTTTTAGAATAAAATTATTCTAATTTCAATATTCAAATTCATATGAGAGACAACGGCTTAATAATGAACAATAAAAATAAAATAATGAATAATTTTATAAATAACATAGAAAATAATTCATAGTTCATAATCATCCGCTATCGAAACAATGCATTTATGGGTTCAGATATGACATTTGTCATATTTTTTCGAACGACTGTCAAAATTTTGTCGCAAATTTTTCTTCAAATTAAACAAGTTTCACGAAGAAATAATATATGGGCGATTTCAACCCAAATTTTTGGGTCCATAATGATTTTAAAACATCTATGGATCATAATCGGAATCACTTGGAAGACTGAACCTGGCCATCGGGGCTCTTTCGGTCAAACAGAGGGAATTTGAGAGAATATCGCAGGTTATGTATTTTTTTATCATCTCCTTAGTCCTTTTTATGACTCTACTTGCTATGTAAAATCTTTTCTCAGATTTGTTTGGACATATAAGAAGTATGATTGTTGAAATATTTTGCTGCTCTTTTTCTTTTTCCATTGTTACAGATTCCTTTCATCTTTGTCTTCGTTTGGAATGCAAGAGAGAATGAAGCGGCTAAGCAGAAAAATCTTTCTTTATGTACTCACGATACTAACACAACATAAACAGACAAGCTACTGCTAGAGCAATAGCGAAAGGGAAACGAGGTTTTTCCTCAGGTTTTTTCCACTCGTTTATTGAATCACATACAAGTTAGATGGTTCCCCTGTTACATTTCATGAGCTCACACTTGTGGTTTTTTCTGACATACACCAAAATTATAGATAGAAGCATTTATTGTTAATACAATTATTCAAATTTTGTAAATCCTCTCTTTTCAAAAGAATATATATATATATATATATATATATATATATATATATATATATATATATATATATATATATATATATATATATATATATATATATATATATATATATATATATATATATATATCAGTTCAGATATGTGGATGACATAATTTGTTTTTACAGGCACAAGTTGTCAATTAGATTCCTTTAGTACATTCATAAATTCCATGCACCCTAAGAAAAAGTTCACGCTGAAAATGGAGGCTGAGAATTCCATTTTTCATTTAACTATATCCAATGTTAACCACAGACATAATTTTACCATTTTCCATAATCCATCTCATATAGATATTAGAATTCAGTGACAATTCACATAATTTTAAAACGACTAACAAAATTTTTTCGCAAATTTTTCTTTAAATTATACAAGAACCACAAAGAAATAATATATGGGAGACGTCAACCCAAATTATTGGGTTCATAATGATTCTAGAACATCTATATATCATAATCGGCATCACTGAGAAGACCGAACTTAGCCACCGGGGCTCTCTCGGTCAAACAGAGAGGGAATTGTTCTGTTGAGTTTGATTATTCAAGAGATTTTGCGACATTATACTTCAAAATTGGCAAGCAAGAACAAGGAAGTGATTATGTTTCAGGAGACTCACACTGCGATGGAGGAACATCTCCGCGAAAGAGGAAATATCGCAAGTTATGTACTTTTTGATTATCTCCTTAGTCTTTTCTATGGCCTTGCTTGCTATGTAAAATCTTTTCTTAAATTCCAGTGTGTTTAGACATATAAAAGTCAGGTATGATTGTTGAAATATTTTTCTGCTGGTTTTGTTTTTCTATGGTTGCAGATTCCTTTCCCAAACCCCCTTCCTTTCACCCTTGTCTTCGTCTGGAAATCATGGATTGCAAGATGAGAATTGAAGCTGCTAAGCAGAAACATTTTTGGTTCTTTTTATATACACACGACACTAACACAACATAAACAGACAAGCTATTACTAGTGCAATAGCGATAAGGAAACGAGTTTTTTTCCTCAGGTTTTTTCACTCGTTTATTGAATCATACGCAAGATAGTATGGTTCCCCTGTTACTTTTTGCTGAGTTCACACCCACACATATATATATATATATATATATATATATATATATATATATATATATATATATATATATATATATATATATATATATATATATATATATATATATACAATCCTTCCGCACATCCACATCAACAAGAGATAACTAGCTGCTTATAACATCACGATACCAACGTCAGAAAATGATTTTTTGAAAGGGATCAATATTATAAAACAAATAGCAGACAATGATGGTTATAATTCTAGTACGATTTACAGTATGCTTTCGGGTAAACAATTTCAACATGCAATCCATAAGGTTTTCCTATTGTTAGAGACTAGTCAGAAATATGATATATTAACTTTATTAACTAATACTGGTAAACCCAGTCGAAGTCCGCCTTCTCATCTTATAACTTGAATATAGCTTTCAAAATGGATAACTCCTAGGCAGATTTATTCAAATCTATGAACCTAAAATTCATAAAGGAAACAAATCAGATATTTGTGAACTTTCTTGTGGAAGCTGAGATAAAATTTATATCGGTAGAACATTTAGGAATTTCAATAATAGGATATCGGAATATAAACGTAGTTTTGACAAACTAAAATTGGACTCTCACTATGCAAATCATTTACTTTGAAAATTGAAAACCAGTGGCCGCTGCTTGATGCAAAGCTATTTCAAAAAATAAATAAAATGAATTTGATTCACACTAATACTACTTATGAATGAGTGTAAATCAAATTTCTTTTACTGTAAGGAAACCATACTTTCGATAATAATTTTGATATTTTACACGATGGTGATAAATTGACACTGAACCTAAAGTAAACATTGAAAATCAATAAACAGAAAAATTCGGGATCTAAATTTGTTATTTAATCATTTCAGTTCTCAAAAGAAAGAACCCCGTGTTTTTCGCCATTCAGCAAAATACTTGCTTTTACCATGTAATATACAATGATATCCACTGGACCGTCCGTTAAAAACTTCCAATTACAATATCAAGCTGAAATTTTATAAGTGGCCATAACTAGCGATTTCCAATTGGAGTGAAATATTTTCAAAGTGATAACATTTCCGGTTATACCGGAAGGGCGTCATCACTTTGTTGTTTCAAATGGCAATCTACCTTTTTTATTATACATCTAGAACCAACATTTGAGCAAGGCATCAAATACTCAAGTTGTTGGCACTCATCTGTCGAAACTTTTGACAGATTTAATTATTTTGTTATAAACTCGATTTTTGAGGAACATTCAAAAAAATTGTAGCTCGTAGAACTTTTGCACTACAGACACAATTTTTACTTGGATCGATAGAAGAAGGATCAAGGAGTTTTTTAAGCAATCTACACATGTCAAATGTTTATTGCGTTGTTTTGTATGAATTTTTCAATTTGGCCTTTTTCAAACAGCAATAACTCAATTTTTTCAAGTTGCACGTGCCAATTTTTATATCGCCATCAGATGAAGCGTCAAATTTCAGATGGAATTGTATCAGCATGTACTATACCCATCTCTTATAGTTCCGAAATAATTTGGGAATATATTGAATTTTGATGATTTTGCAAGAACTAACAGAGAATGCTTTGAAATATTTGAATCAAGTTGCTGAACTAGCTACGCTCACCTGACAGGTGCCTACAATTAATGTACTTGTCACTTCGTTCATTCGAATTTGATATTTCAACAAGAATTGTCGTTATTTCAGATTGAAAATATCCAAAAAATACAACACATTTGGAATAAAACCACTGGTTATTCAAACGAAAATATATTTAATCTTTTTTTAATTCATTTTAAAATGTCAAAAAGTAGTGGGTAGAAATTGCAGGCAATTCAATAACCAATTTCCAAATTTACCGTCTATGAGTAAAATAAAATTTCGAAGCATTAGAAGCAATTTTCTATAATTCGGATGAATAAAAATTGTAGGAATTAAGTGAAAACTAATCATCGAAGATAATTACATTAATACAAATAAATGATAGCAAACATCAAAGGAGAAAACTGATTTACGATCTGAATAAATGTAAAATATGGGTCCCATTTTGCTCGACACACTTGACAGCTCGTATACGAACATGATGAGTTGCCCTCCTAGTTTCCTCAGGAACAAAATTACGAAAAACATTATGAATGCGCTCTAGTAACACTTCTTTACTTCTTACAGGAGCAAGATACGCTTCACTCTTGATTTTGCCCCATAAATAAAAATCAAGGGGCGTCAGGTCCGGAGAACGCGGAGGCCATAAATTTGGTCCTTGATTACTCCACCATCTATCCTCGAACATTTCTGTTAGCTGCCGATCTATAGCTCCTGTTTTATGTGCGGGTGCACCATCCATTTGGTAATAGTAATCCATTCATTTGGTAATGGTAATCCATCTAAAAAATTTGTTAATGTTCCTCTCAAAATTTCCAGGTATCTTTGTCCATTAAGATTTTCCTCATAAATGTGATAAGCCAACAAATCATTCATTAAAATTGTGAAAACGTTCACCCTGAATTTATTTTGGAAATCAATAACTCCAATGAAATGTGGATTTTCTGTGGTCCAAAAATATCGATTTCTCCTGCGGATTATTCCACTTTCACTGAACTTGGCTTCATCAGACCATATAATTTTTCGCAGAATTGTCTCATCTTCTTCAAGCCGAATTAATAAATTTTCGCAGAGATTTAGCCGCTTGGGAAGGTCAGTTGGTTTCAATTTTTGTAGTCTGATAAAAGAATGGGTGCATGTTATGTTTCTTAAGAATCCTTTAAATGGAAGTATAACTCAATCCAATATCCATTGATGCTGACTTAATGGACGCATGTGGATTGGCACGAAAATACGCTAGCGTATTAATTTGATTGTCGTCGTCCTCGAGAATCGGTTTTCTTCTAGTTTCTATGTATTTTGTTCCTCCAAATTGCCGAAAATTGCTTCTAATCCTTCGAAATTTTGTTTTACTCATAGGCGCCAAATTTGGAAATTGGTTATTGAATTGCCTGCAAGTTCTATCCACCACTTTTTGACATTCGCCATGAATTAAAAAGAGATTAAACATATCCTCGTTTGAATGATCAGCCATTTTATTATCAATCTGGTGTTTTTCAAAATTTTCACTTCAAATTACCAACAATTCTTGTTGATATTTCAAATTCAAATAAACGAAGTGACAAGTACATTAATTTTAGGCACCTGTCAGGTGAGCGTAGCCAGTTCAGCTACTTGATTCAAATATTTCAGAGCATTATCTGTTTGTTCTTGCGGAATCATCAAAATTCAATATATTCCCAAATTATTTCGGAACTATAAGATATGGTTATAGTACGTGCTGATACAATTCCATCTAAAATTTGACGCTTCATGTGATGGCGATATAAAAATTGGCACATGCCATTTGAAAAAATTGAGTTATTGCTGTTTGAAAAAGGCCAAATTGAAAAAAATCATACAAAACAACGCAATAAACATTCGACATGTGTAGACTGCTTAAAAAATTCCTTGTCTATCTACCCAACCAAAGATTGTGTCTGTAGTGCAAAAAATCTACGAGCTACAGTTTTTTTAAATGTTCCTCAAGAATCGGGTTTATAAAAGAAATAATTAAATCTGTCAAAAGTTTTGACAGATAAGTGCCAACAACTTGGGTATTTTATGCCTTGTTCAAATGTCGGTTCTAGATGTATAATAAAAAAGGTAGATTGCCATTCGAAATAACAAAGTGATGACCCACTTCCGGTATAACCGGAAATGTTATCTCTTCGAAAATATTTCACTTCAATTGAAAATTGCTAGTTATGGCCGCGTATAAAATTTTAGCTTGATATTGTAATTGGAACTCAAAATGTTTTTAACGGACGGTCCCGGTGGATATCCCTGTAAAAGTCACATGATTAATTTAGTACTTCTCATCTGAAGAAACCGCAATCAATGTCAATAGAGTGTAAATTTGAACATAATTGTTTTATTTAATTGAAAGATGTATATCATTTTTCATCAAGTTACAACTTCGTCAATCAAATATTAGAAAAATATTTCTCATACAAGCGGAAGAATCACCACCTGAAGTTCACTTAGGAAACATTCAGTAGAATCCGATTTCAGCGTTATGCGCCATGTGTTCCAAGCGATATGAAAAAAATGACCAAAAATGAAGAAGCAGGACAGAGCTAATTTGAAATGGATTCCAGAAATGTTTCAAATATGGAAATAAATGCAGTCACATGTGTACCACATCTCAGGCAAAAAGAAGAAATAAACATTTTTTGGTAATGAAAAATCTTTTCTACTTTTCGAACAAACCTTGTAATTATTACCGCAAGAAATATGACAACATTATCTTGGGTAGTTCCCTCGTAATGACGAAAAATATGTAAGCAGTAACTGTTCCCACATTCCGAGCAAAAATTTCAATAATTCCGTTCTATAACAGTCGAGTGAACGTAACATATGATTATGCTAAATCTTGCACCTATTATAACTACCAGTCTACTAGAGCAACAAAAGAGTGAGCTGGATATTACGCAATTGTAAACATACAAGAAACAATCGAGCTAATCATTATGAGAAACGATTATTGTTTTTCCTTTTTCCTCGAAATATCGAAATGCTAGTAATTAATTTATAAATAATGCGACGCCATACAAAAAACATTGCTTGAGATATGGGACACTGATATTGAATTATGCATCTCGTTTGCAATAAAGTATACGGTTTCGTTATTCGAAAAATGGGGTACACGGATCAGCATTTCGCGGAACTAATTTTTTCGGTCACTGAATGAAATGGGATTGTTTAACGAGATATAAGTTCTGATAGGAAACAAATTGGAATAATTCGATTTATCTCATTCTCACAATTTGTTCCAATAAAAGAATTATTTGCTTCAGTTATCCATTGTTTCCAGATGAACTAGTTACCGGCAGTATGTCACTTGTTCGGCATAAGAATCGTTGAACATTTTTCTAGTTCTAAAGATTCGTTCTATACAAGATAACTATTTCCACATAAAAATACCATTTTGTATTTTAACCCTCCCCTTCTGACATATTCACCCAATATCTCTGATTAAATTCTGAAATTCTTACCTTACAAAGAATAGGTATGCCCTTAAATTTCAAAAGAATTAACATGTGAAGACAAAAAGAGACTCAAACAGCACAATGACTATATTACAATCTGGCGCATAGGTTTTGAATTATAAATGGGTAATGCTCTACACGGCCACGTTTACTGATATCGATTCTCTCTACAAAATTTTCATTCATCATTTGAAAATTGACGGATATATTTCGTTAACCCAATCACCGGTTAGGTTGCAATCAATTTTTTGAATTTGGGAGGTTTTTACTTGGTAAAATTCCATTATCAATAATAGAAAAAAAAGTAATGTGTTTTAAGGAATTTTACTTAACAATTGCGATTCGTAACGCGTTTCACTACACCGTAGCTTCTTCAGGCGAATAAATGTACAGAAAATAAGAATGAGAATATAAATACAAATGTTCCTAAGTAATTAAAAGCTTATTGGGTTGCTCCTTCTTAAGTGGTTATTGATGACAGGTATATCCAATACAATTATGGAATAGATTGCTCCCTGAAGAGATTCAATAGAGGTGAAGGGCTTAAATCGACTTGTTCATTGATTAGCCTACCTGAGTGTTTGTGTTTGTTGATTTCTAAAGTTTCCCCAAAGATCTACCTTCCAATATTTATTATCTGTATGCAAAATTTCAAACTGTGGGTCGAAAGAGTGACTATTTTCTAGATGATGATTCGCGTAATTTGAATCTGATTTTTTATTTGAAAAACTGCGTTTATGTTCCGATATTCTAATATTAACATTTCTATGTGTTCTACCAATGTAGAAATTATCACAGTCATTGCAATTTAATCTATAACACCTGATTTATTGTTTTTGTCTGATTTGGTTTTATTATTTTTATATATTTGCCTAAACTACTATTATTTTGGAAAGCTATGTTGAAATTATTGCTACTCAAGAATGATTACAGTTTCTCACTTGTAATGCCAACGTAGGTTAAGGTGTTGAATTTTGTTTCACTTCATCGACTGGGTAAACTTCAACTTCAATGCGATTCTACTTTGCTTTTTATTCAAAATATTATTTATTAGTTTAGGATTGTAACCAATTTGTTTAATCAAATTTAATTTTTTGTTGAAATTTTCTGGTGTTAGATGTTTGACAGCAAAAATCATCAAAGAAGACTTTTCGAAATTATCACCTCATTGCAATTACGATCATAAAATTATAAAATCAATTCGTGAAAATAGTACCAAGAACGATTTAGTATTCACTAAAGCAGATAAAGGTAACGCCGTCATCGCGATAAGTAAAACCGATTATATTTCAAAAACTGAAGAATTCTTAACAGCCGGAAACTATATAATATCAACAAAGGATCCTATCGCTAAATTTCAGAAAGAGCTTAAAAACGTTATTTCGACATTAATTACAGACCACGAAAAATATAAATTTACTAACTCCAATCCACTAACCCCCGATTTATATTCTTTGATAATACTTCATAAACCTAATTACCCTATTAGACCTGCTTTTCGTATTTAACGGCACCTTCTTTCAAACTTTCTATATTCCTAAACGACTTGCTAATAAAACATTGCAATTTTGAATCTAAATTTTCGTTCAAAAATTCATACGAACTAATTGCCAATATCAAAGATACCATTATACCACCTAATTCCAAACTCATAATGTTAAGAATCTATTTCCCAACATTCCTCTGAAAGATACGTACTACTTAGTTGAAGAATTATCAGAAAAGAATCATGTCAATACGATCATTAAATCAGATATTCTTTCATTATTACAAATTTGTTTAGATCAAAATTATTTCCATTTCAATAACACACATTATACTAGTGAAGTCGGCTTGATTATGGGCAATCCGTTAAGTTCTTTGTTAGCAGAAATATTCATGAATAATTTAGAGAAATTAATTCATAATCATCCACTTAGTAAATATTGTTCATACTGGTATCGCTATGTAGACGATATCATTATTAGCTATACAGGAACAGATAGACAGTTAAAATTTTCGAAAATCATATAAATTCATTGCATCCAAAATTGGATTCTTAACCGAAATAGAAAGCAATAATTCAATAAATTTCTTAGACGTAACAATTTCCAATGAAAAGGAAAACATGTTTTCGCGATTTACCATAAGCTGTCCTATACAAATATTATAATACATAACTCGTCGTGTCATCCGTATCAACATAAAATGTCAGCATTCAACAGTTTTATTCATAGATTGATTAACATCCCGTTATCACCAGAAAATTTCAACAAAGAATTAAATTTGATTAAGCAAATTGCCAAAAATAATGGTTACAATCCACAAACTAATGAATAATATTTTAAATAAAAAACAAAGCGGAATTGCATTGAATGAAGTTTACCCTGTCGATAAATTGAAACAAAAATTCAACACCTTAACCTACGTTGGCATTACAAGTGAGAAACTGAAATCATTCTTGAGTAGCAATAATTTCAACATAGCTTTCCAAACTAATAATATAATCATTTTTATAACTCAGTATGAGATCTTTCAAAAGTTCACAATTATCACCTACTCACTTATTTAACGAGGGATTTTGAACACAATACATTTTTGCATATGCTTCTTACTGAAACCTAACCTAACCTAACCTAACCGCCAGATTTCAACATTTTTTTTCGACTTATATGCAAAGTGAAACTCAAAGTTCTCATAAACTATTATATCAGGACCGCGCTGGCTTTTAATCAACTCCATTATACGAGCACACGTATTCTCCACTACAAGTATCTATGAGAAATGTTCTAGGAGAACTAAAATACTGGAAGATAGGGGTTTGTATCAATAACGAAAATGATCCTACACAATTATAATTACTAGGTTTTTCCAATGTGGGGCTGAGCGATGCGTCGGGGTCAGAACAGATTAGGGAAGGATTTCACTCTCTTACCTGGGCATGGTACATTTGAAATATTTTGCGGAGGTGGACTGTAAGCAAAAATGACATTTTAAAACACAGGATTAAATAGCTGACCATTTTGTGGAGTTGGATTAGTACGGCTCTCTGTAACGTTTCTGAGTCAAATCCTCACGCTAAATTCACCATGTGGTATTTGTGGTTAACCCCAATTGTTGAGGATGTCCAGGAATTGACAAATTCGTCATCTTCAGCACTGTAGCAACAATATTTTCATTCGAATGACAGGGTCAAATGCATGCTGATCTTGGCACATTATGTACCGACTTGGTCGATTCAAATATATCAACCAAATTCTTAAAAGCTGTGATAGAATTGGCAAATTGACCTTCAACAAGGCTTTATTGAACTGAAAGAACGAGCGTATATTAAAATGTTGCGATTAAATAACAATATTCAAGTGGAATCTAGATTAACAATATATAATTCACCACATTCACCCCCACCCTTAAACTAATGGTGTTCATAATCTTCGAGATAAGCAGGAGTTTTTCGAGGTCGACAACTTCATCGGTTGAATGGAGAATTTCTTGGATCAGTAGCTTGATTAATTAAATTGGTCCTATTGCCCTCAATGGATTCACTGATAGTACCATCTAAAATTGTTCCAACATTTTCTTGACTTGTAATCTTATCTTGGGGTTCAGAGAACCCTGGGAGAGTCTCCTGTTCATCTTGTTGCATTGGAGCGAGATGCCGAGTTGAAACAGTAGATTATCTTTCGTCGAGATGTTTGATGTGAGCGTATTCAGCATTTTAGAATGGTACTTCCTTTTCAAACGGATCAAATTGTGAATTTCTGACTGGGCATCGTGAAGAAACAGGGCCAGGTTCAAGTAACCAGGAAGATGCTGACTGACCATTACTAGATCGTCTAGGATGGCGGACCATCCTTTCATGAGGAGTCTCATAACTTATGTCGGAATGACAACTCTTAGTTTACAATATTCGAGTGGAATCTGGATTAACAATATCTAATTCATCACAATAGCGTCCTTAGGACGATTTTGTTGACCAAAAATTACAAATTATACGAAATATTACTACAAATCCATCAGTGTTCTGAGGTGATTACTCAGAATTAAAATTTTGACTCCTCTGTGTATTGAATGTTTCATATAACTTCATGCGACGGTAACTATCAATCCCTCTGTTTGCCCAACATGACAGCCATTAAGACTCTCTCTTTATATCTATACAGTCCTTAGGTATCTGTATTTATGAAATTAGGATCGAAAACCAAGGCTACTCTGGGCGTAATGTGTATTATGTCATAGTTTTAGCTCATCTTCGAGCTCATACAATATCAACTAAGTGGTAATTTCGTTCACCAGTGTTTCTTTTAGGTTGGTTTAAGGCTAATACTTGCTGATAACAGTTTGCTGACAATAACAACGATGAAAATTTATATAGCCTGTATTCTCCGCTTCGATCCTAGCAATTTAGTTTTGAATAGGTGATTCCGAACTTGACAGTGGCCTATCTCAAATCCTACAACTAGTAGATCATTTCTGAATATTAATGTATTACGTTCCCTTAGTCAGTTGTCTTGTTTCATCTCACCACTAGAGAGATGCCTAAGTATTAATGCTTCGTTAATTAAATTTATCGAATAAATTTTGGTCGGATATACAACACTCATGAATCGTTCACAACTTCTTCTAATAATAACAAATGATATTTGCTAGTTATTCTTTTCTGTATCACTTACTAATCAAGGTATGAAATACCACGCCCATTTCAAATTATAGAGATATAGAAAACCTACTGACTGATATTTGGAATTTTGGTCGTCTTAAATTTCTTCTATGAACTGATATTCACTCAGCTAATTAGGAATCACTTCAGTTCAGAGAAATGATGGATTCATGCTCCATCTATTGGTATATGAAATATTAATGGCTTATTGTACCTTAACTGTTCGAAAGTGGATTCTGAAGCGTTAGAGTTGATGTTTTTGATTAACTTTGAGTTAATATTCCACTCGCACAAAACGTTCTCATATATAAATATTCTTGACAATGTTTAATCTGCTATTATTTTTAAGTTATAAGTGATTTTGCGATACTTCCATTTCGTTTTCAATGTTTCCTAGAATAACCTCCGGATTTGGGCAACAAGAGAGTTCAGGGCCATTCGTGTTTGAACACCAACGTTCAAAAATGAACAAATTAATAAAATCCGTGTATAGGATTAACATTCGTCAAATATTTAGTTTGTTTGAAAGGCATTGACGCGATGTAGAATCAGTACTTCATCAATAAACGTAATTTATGATATGAATATGTTACCAAATAATGTCACGAAAAGGGTTTTAACTTTTGGAGCAACAGTGTCATGAAATTTTGATACATAAGAATTCTGCAATAGTGGAATTTTCTAATTTCCTGCGAATGGTTGTTGGTTCCTTAAGCGATAATTTTGGAAGAAGTTTTTGTTGACAAGACGGTAGTACGTGCGAGTATTTTGATTGGTGAGCAAAATGTGAGTCAAGTTCAAAAAACACTCTTCAAAGCAAGTCGAAAAACAAGGTTATTTTAACTGTTCGCTTCTACTATCACTCATTCCACTTGACCAAACTGTCAATATATTCTTGAAATGTTATGCACTTTTTTTGTTAAACTGTACGCGTCAAGAGGGCAGACAACAATCATTCCTTTATATATAAGCAAGTCGCCTTTTAACACACTAGGTAGAAGTATATGAAAAAATCGAGCGGGATATTAAATCAAGAGGAAGATATGTTCCATAATATAGGCATCAAAATCATGGATATTACATTTGTTAACCTCTAAGTTTATAGCAACAATTCTTTTTTATTTTCTTGCTATATAGAGCCAAATTTCAGAGAAGTTTATTCTCATTTTTAGTTTTGATATCAGAAGATTGTGCTTTCATTCATTTCTGAACTCTCGTGTCATTTTGTATTTATTCTAGTGAAAGCTCAATGGTACTGAATATATGTGGAAATAATTTTTTCGAGTTTTCTTATTGAAGTTTTATTTTCATGTTTTGAATGCAGATAGTGATAATTTCGTCTACTTTCAGGATTCAGTTTCTCGTATTCACCTCTTTATCTGTCTGTATGTCTTTCTCTCTATCAGAGCTCTTCTTCTTCTCAGAAACACGTGCAAGTATAAAATTGAAATTTCTACCAGATACTTCGGTGGCGATTTTTGGAAGATGTAGAAAAATTTTTAAGCCAATGCGATTAATACGGATTAGGTAGCGTTGTGCGGCATTTTTAACAAAAAGGAGAGACTCAAAATCTAGCGATCATACCATTTTTATCGAAAAAGTGAAACTTCAGCTAGAATATCATTCTCACAAATACCTAATTATGTTCTATTGGAATGGATATCAGTAATTTAAGAAGGAAAACTTTTCGTTCGTATCACCAACTATCATTAGTTACAGCAATCTCAAGAATTCTGTGCTGCTTGTATTGAGAAAGACATAATACAATTAATTTGTGGTAAAAACATAATATCGAGGCTGATATTAGTAGGTCGTTAAGGATGGACGCGACATCTAATATGCAGTATTTGCTAAAATTACACATAATAATAATGTGTTGCTGGAGGTTAGTGGCATGAAAATTGTGAGGTGATAATTGGGTAATTCGGGTTGATATATTTCGAGATACCCACATTCTGTGCACTTATAAGAAAGTGAATTGGTATTTGAAATTGTCAGACGTCAATTATGTTTTTAGTTGGTTAAGCAGAATGAACCTACATCTAATCTTTAATTGGCAATCTTTCACAGAAATAGTACTAATTTTACAGATAAAATGTCGATGCAATTTTTGGACTGTTTGTGCTTTTATTCTCGAGTTTGAAAATTATGATCAATATCAAAAGGACTCTTTATGGCTTTCAGTACGCCAACTCATTCCCACTTTTTAAGGGACATTCTACTGCTCATACCGTGAAAATTTTTGAATTATATAACAAAATGACTTACGAGAGCTACCAGAAATATATTATGTTAGCATGTTTAATTCTGAGCGGTTACGAAGCGAATGCAGTAGAAGAAGCATATCTTCATCGTTTTTCCAAAAGAAGAAGCATCATAAAACTATTTCCAGAAAACTGAGAAAAATTCCATGAAAAGCAGTTAATTCAATGGCCAAAGAGAAAATTATTATGTTAAATATGGAAACACAACAACTTTTGGTGGGATAGAATATAGAGGCTGTCACAACCAGTGCGTTCACACAGAGTTCAAGACGGGAATTCAAGAGGAGACTGTTGTATTACCACGTAAAGCCTTGAATATTTGAAAACAACTATGAAGTCAGACCAAATGAAAAAAAAAATTCACAGTATTTGTAACCGAGTGCTTCTGAGCCGAGCGTTTCTTTATGCCATAGGTTTCCACAAAAAGTTCAAGAAGAACTCGAATCTAATCATTGCGTCGTGTAATTTGGATCGGTGAAGTGATGAGAAATATCAACCCACATCAGAACTTTCAGAAAACTCCCCATCCAATCTGGATAGTGAGTGAGATACTGTATTCAAATTATAATGAAATTAATTGAACATGTACTAGGAGACCAGTGATGTAGCCTGCATGATAACCAGATTTGTCAGCATTAATTTTTTTTTAAGGAATATGCAGGAGAATAACTAATCTAAAATGAGATAGAACAGCATGAAAAATTCACTTTTACTTCAACGATTTTCAAACTTGAAAATTCTTAACGCAATTCGGAGCATCGCTAGACGTTTTGATTTGTGCATGCCTTATAATGAAAAAACTATAGAACATTTGAGATTAGATAATTTCGATATGTTTTTGGGTTTATGCTTCTATGTTTGAGAATCGCTATAAGTAAAGCAACATTGGTTTCACTAGTTTGCTCTTTATTTTGGATATTCATATCATTAAAACACAATGAAACTCAGTGTATGTAGTCTGAATATCGGCGAATATGAAACATTCCAACATTCTCATTTTTTCAAATAAAAGTAACTATTCAAAAAGTAAAAAACATTATATATATATATATATATATATATATATATATATATATATATATATATATATATATAGAAGTTTGCATTATATTAAAAAAACCGTTGAAGAAAAGTACCTGCTTAATGTCGAAATATTCTGACATAGTTTCAAAATCAACCGATGAAATATCTGAAGTTTATGAAAATCCGAATAACTCGAAAGAGTTTCTTTTTTTATAACTTCAGTATTTCACCGACGTTAGATTTTAAAATTTGCAGAGAGATACACTATTGAACGAATCATCCATATATTGGATTTGTGGAAAAAATGTGGCTGAAAAAATTGTAACTGTTTCCGTCAAAATCGCATTTTTAGTAAAACTAGCAATTTCAGCAATACTTGGAAAATAATTCTTGAAATTTTGTATATATAGAACTTGCTTCAGTAGAAACTTTATGTTTTTCAACAATATTACAGTGTACAACTTTTCTGTTACTTATAGTGTTTCACCTGGATATATCCAGTAAGAGGTTTTCGTAAAAGTAAAAATATGACTTGGTGTTTGTCAGGTCTGAATATCTTTTAATTTTATTACTAATTATGTTGCAAAAGATTTCAACTCCATTACATAAGCTTCAAATGTCACTTAGTTGTGAAAAATTGAATATAAATTCTCCTTGAAATTGAAAATTTTATAATTACAAAATATTATCCCACATAAAGAGATATTCAACTGTAGGAACGAACAGAAAAAGTCATTCAAAACTATATACGTATATGAAGATTCAAATAGTTCATTGATTCCGCCGTTACCACGTGATAGTTAATCATGATGATAATAAGAAATTATACTATGTATTATACTATCACAAGATGTTTATGAGAATCAGGATTGCAATTTCGGTCTCTCGATTATCTACAGCTGACAGCGAATATTGAACTAAAGTTGAAAGTACGTACATACATAAACAAATTAACGAGGGCGCAAAAAAGAGGTAGTAAAGTAATTATGATAAAAGCAAGTAATATCTAAAGATACTAAATAGGGACGAATGAGCCGGGCCATACTGGTCGTTCAGAAGATTATTTTTATGTCAGGTTCGTTGCAGTTTGAAAATTTCGATGGATTCCAAGAAATCTAACTTTCTTCCCTTAAGTATTCTATGAATAATTTGAAGTTGACCTATGAGTGGAAATTGATAGCTATTTTTGATAAAATGTGAAGCGAAAGTAGAGTTGTCGGTTCTCTGCCTATTGCCATCTGATTGATGCTTTTTGTATCTAGTTTTGAATGAACGACCAGTCGGATCTATACTGATACCTTTACAATCTATATAGAATAACTTGTAAACTCCAGTATTGTCAAATTTATCAGTTTCATCTTTACTATTAAAAAATCCTGGCAGAATTTCATGTGGGTCTCGAAAGCTACTATTTTATGCTCTTTGGAATTGACATTTGCAATATTTTCATGGCTGATAGGGCCCAAATATGAATATATATATATATATATATATATATATATATATATATATATATATATATATATATATATATATATATATATATATATATATATATATATATATATATATATATATATATATATATATATATATATATATATATATATATATATATATATATATATATATATATATATATATATATATATATATATATATATATATATATATATATATATATATATATATATATATATATATATATA
The DNA here is from genome assembly GCA_013387265.2 of Cryptolaemus montrouzieri. Taxonomy (NCBI): domain Eukaryota; kingdom Metazoa; phylum Arthropoda; class Insecta; order Coleoptera; family Coccinellidae; genus Cryptolaemus; species Cryptolaemus montrouzieri. The sequence goes on from JABFTP020000185.1 coordinate 111,734,850, forward strand.
TATATATATATATATATATATATATATATATATATATATATATATATATATATATATATATATATATATATATATATATATATATATATATATATATATATATATATATATATTTATCAGCCGCGAAAATATTGCGAATGTCAATTCAAAAAGCAATAGTTGACACTTCCTGGATATATATTTTTTGGATAATGGCAGGGAGAAAGCCCTATGAATCATTGAATTAAACGCAGCGCATTTATGAGATATTGGTTGTATTGAGTCATAAGGGATGCAAATATCAGTAAAGGTGGTTTTTCGATATATATCGAAACTCAGTGTATTATTTTCAGAGGTGATTGTTAGGTTTAAGAAGTGAAACTGATTGTCGATTTCTTTCTCTATTTTGAATTCAATTTTGGGATCAATGCTATAGATGTAAGTTGAAAATTGATCTAGTTGTCTAGCGGTTCCTATAAAACATGCTATTATATCGTCTACATATTTATACCAAAAATATACTAATTTTGATTTGGAGGAATTGAATATGACTTCTTCTATATACGCCATGAAAATGTCAGCTAGTAAAGGGCTCAGTGATCAGAGAGGACCAGAAAAGAAAAAAAAACAAAAATAGGATATCATAATATTCACCTACGAATAGAACTTATACATATATAAATATATATATACCCTATCAACGAAAATATTGCAAACGTCATTTCGAAACAACATAGAAAAGTAGCTTTCGAGAATCACATGAAACTTTCGCAGGAAGTTCTTAATAGTAAAGATAAAACTGATAAATTTGACAATACTGGAGTCTACAAGTTGTCCTATATAGATTGTGAAGGCGTTTTTATAGGTCAGCCTGGTCGTTCATTCAAAACCACATACAAAGAGCTTCAATCAGATGACAATAACCAGAGAACCGATGAACCTTCTTTCGCTTCACATTGTATCGAAAATGGCTAGCAATTTCCAGCCATAGATCAACTTCAAATTAGTTACAGAATGCATAAGGATGAAAGTTAGATTTCTTGTAATCCATCGAAATCTTCAATCTGCAACAAACCCCCATAGAGATAATCTTTTGAACGACCAGTATGGTGATATTTTCAAATAATACCTGCTTTTATCATAGTTAGTTTATAACCTCTTGTTTGTACCCCTTTCAATTTTGATATCCATCTGTTTATGTATGTATATATTTTCAACTTTAGTTGAATACTTGTCAGCTAAAGATGATTTTGGCTTATGCCAATACCTCGGTTCAACACAAAGTTTTTATTATTTTTGACATTCTACGAGCTCTTTTTTTGAGTAGAATACTGGGACGTATTCGAAAATTTTCTGTTGAATAGTTTTCGAAATATTGAAAATACTTGCGTAATTTTAAATCTGAATCAAAGTTCCTCAAAATTTTGAATTCTTCCGGAAAAGTCTGAACATTCTGTGGTTCGAATTTACAAAAATGATTGTTGATGCACAATTGATTAGGTGAAAATTTCTATGGAGAGAAATGTTTGTCAATTTTGAATTTGGATTTGAAAATTGAATGGAAAAATGCTACGTTCAGAAAATCGTTCTTTTCGTTTTCCTGACAGAAGGCAACCTCACCAGTCTATATTTCAGATATTGAAACAGGTCCTTTCAAAGTACTCAGAGAACAAGTTACAACAGTATGCTCACATCAATTACACCAGCAAAATATTGTCTAGAATGTCGCCAAGATATTGATTGAATATATATTATTGTGCTATGTCTATGAAATATAGACCTAAGATTTCATTATTTAAAATATGACACCAAACATTCACCCTAAGCATTCTTTAAAAATTGTTTTTCACTACATATTTTGGTTTCTTTTCTTGATGCAGTAACAAGTGCCGTTATTGGTAAATGAGCATTCAACGGTCCATATATTATTTGTTGTATTTTCATTAGAGTTCGTTTGAATAAAAATTACAAATTTGAAACCTGTGATTTGGATTCATGTTTTCTAAAGCACTAAAGCATGAAGTATATGTGCCATGAGTGGTGCGAACTTACGTTCGTTTCCAATTCCGTGCAGTCCGTACAGATAATTCAGTATTAGTGATATTGGTCTGACGTTTCTGAATTTATTCCTAAATGTAACAGCACATCAAATTTGTCATCTTCATTAAATTTACTTCTCGTAACTTTGATTTACACCATACTTTTTGAAACTCTCGTCCGGTCTTTTAAACTTTTTGACTTGTCCAGCATTATGCCAAGAAAATGCCTAGCGTAGAGACATGCGGCTTGATACGATTTTTCATTTTATTCAGATTAACAATAGCGTGTACATATATATATATATATATATATATATATATATATATATATATATATATATATATATATATATATGTATTGATATATTATATATATATATATATATATATATATATATATATATATATATATATATATATATATATATATATATATATATATATTAGAATCTGAAACCTTGAAACTTATAGGAAAGAAAATTTTTGAACATTATGCGAGCCCTTAGTTATAATTTTAACCCACTGCTAATCGTTTTTCAGTTTTATCCATTTAAATAACAATAAATGCTTTTTTATACGTTTTTCGTTCCGCTCACCCAGAAAAAAATATATTCGGAATTTTGACGGATGGATTCTTGTTAGAGGTATGATTTGCTACAAAAAGCCCATTGTGTCGAGTTTGTAACTCTGACATTTTTCTCAACCTAGATTCAGTAAATTAGTTGTTACTGACGTCAATAATATATTTTATCGTTAATTTTATGTTTTAAGAGGCTTTAACTGCTAAACCATGAAAGCCACGAGAATATATCTTATGACAAAATTGTAGGGCCTGAGCCCCCCTATAAATTTGTCATGTACATATTTCTTCTATCTTCTATAGTTGAGCAGATAAATACGATTTACTGGTATTTTCACGAACATTCAGCTTAAAAGACATTTTTCGCCGAACCTGTCAGAGTTACAAACTCGACACAAAGTACTTCTTTGTAGCAAATCATCCATAACAAGAATCCATCCGCCCAAATTCCGAATATATTCTTTTTCTGGGTGAGCGGAACGAAAAACGTATAAAAAAGCATTTATTGATGTTACTTAAATGGATAAAATTCAAAAACGATTAGCAGTGGGTTGAAATTATATTTAAGGCCTCGCATTATGTTCAAAAATTTTCTTTGTCTATAAGTTTGCCAAAATACTTTGTTTTATCCGAAATAATAAAAATATTGAATAATAATCTGATAACTGCACGAAATAGAAAGTTTCGATAAAACCATAATGCATATACATTATTATGTGACATATTAATATCTCAGAGGTGATGAAATATATTATGCAAGATATCTGCAGATCAGAATCGATGTGAATGTTGAGACGGTGACATAAAAGATGTTGATGACTTTCTTATTATAATTAAGAATACGCTGGAAACAAAATTCCCCGAAAACGTTGTGTCAGAATTTTTATAGAAATATAAAACGTTTTAACCAATTATCATTCGCATAAGTCGATAAGAAATTGTTCGACGCAAATTAGTCAAGTTTTTCCAAGATACTCGATTATATTCTCAGGTTACACTAACTAATAACTGTTTCAGTAATAATATTACGGAACTCCAGTCCAGCTGGTTAGAACTATTTGAAAACTAAGTTCCCTTTCACTTTGAATACACTTTCGAATTACAAATTACAAGTACAACAATAAGCAATGTTTGAATAAATTATAAACTGAAATATATGAAAACAGCGGATGAAAACTTACCAATAAATTTTGATTAATCCAAAATAAATCTTCAAAGAGTATGTTGAATTCCAAAATATTAATTTATCACAAATCACAGACACTTTGTTTCTAAACTAGAAAAACACTACGTAAAGTTTCTTAAGTTCCAAAATTTAAGTCATTTTAACATCTACGAAACGAGAAGGCGGGCAAATTTAAAATTCAAAATTATATTTCTCGAACGCAATTGACGTAGGAGACACGTTGGACAATAAAGCGCAGATAGGTTGTGACTCGAAGCGGTCGTCTGTGAATCTGTTTGATAATCTGTCAATTTGTTTAAGAAATATAATTTTTGAATGAGCTACAATTAATTTCTACGTGAATACTGCATGTCGGGGTCATAGAATACCTGACAAGAATGAAGTTGCGCGCGCAAAATTAACCAGTCGTGGCAGAGAGGGAAAGTGAGAAGTGAAAGGAAAGGACACCACCACTACAAGTCCGGGCCCAAGAACATAATATAAAGCGGTTACTGCGTTGATGATCGAACAGATGGGATTATAAATAGGTACCTTAAGGGTAAATCAGACATGCCGACGTATCGGAAGCAGATTTTACCTATTATCCTCCTGATAAAATCAGCCATTTTTTTCAACGTGTCCCGAAACGCAAAATTTGAATACAATACAAAACACGGTTTTTAGTCTTTGGATTGCAACTTTTTATGGAATTTTATAATATACATACATAGGAAACGTTATGTTGTGTATATTATAAAATACCAAAACAGGCAAATGTCTTTACTCTGCTGAAACATATTCACTGTTTTGCTGAAATTTTCTATAGCCATTTTACGTAGATGTGACTTTCTATAGGACACAGATTATAATGGGCTTTCCGCAACAAGTAACCTTAAAGAAAATCTAATGGTGTTGACTCATAGGACTTTTGGTGGCAATTATGATCATCGAAATGACAACTTTATTCAAACCGTTGCAAACAGTATATAACTCGTAATCCAATATTGCAGCAAGATAACCCCGACATAGCATGGCTCAAACTAAAAGAAAACATATACAAGGGTGCAACAGAGGCCTTGGGAACCCGCACGGTATCACAGAACGGCAAACCTAATAATAAACCCTGGTTCACCACTGAAGTCAAAAACATTACAAAGGAAAAAAAACAAATATATCCAGAATATAAGAACCATCCGACACCAGAGAACCGAAATAGATACATAGAAATAAGAAATAGGGTGAATAACAGAGTTCGGGAAATTAAAGAAGAATACTGGCAGAGATTTAGTGCTGAAATGGAAGCGGATATATACGGAGCGCAAAAACGAATTTGGAAATTATTAAGGGGTATGAAAAAGGAAACCAATGAAACTATACAACTGAGAACAATCACAAACGAAACATGGGAAAAATACTTCAAAAATCTTTACACCGAATCAGAATATGAAGAAGAACCCCCAGAAAAAGACTTAGAAAAAGACATTATAAATGAACCGGTAACAATCACGAAAGAGCAATTAGCTATGGCAGTAAGTAAACTTAAGAATAGCAAAGCTCTAAAAGAAGATAAGATAACAAATGAGATGATCAAATATGGCGGAGAAGCCATGAGAGAAAAGTACACAAAACTGTTTAACATCATAATTCAGTACGGAAAAATACCAGAAGAATGGAAAAGAAGTGTAACAGTGCCTATCTTTAAAAAAGGAGACAAAACAAATCCTGCCAACTATCGCGGAATAACCTTATTAAGCACCTCTTTGAAACTGCTTACAAAGATTCTTGCCGATGACATAACGTCAACAATGCCAATCAGCGAAGAGCAACAAGGCTTTCGAAAAAACCGGTCCACGGTCGATGCACTATTTATAACAAGGCAATTAGTAGAGTCTCTTGAATATAACACTCCAGCATATCTTTTGTTTCATAGACTAAACGAAGGCCTTCGACAGAGTCCAACTGAAGGATGTAATCAAGATACTGGAAAACAAAGAGGTACCCAAAAAATATATAAGACTCATAAAAGATCTGAACACTAATACAACAACGCAAATACGAACAAACCACACCCTAACGCAGCATTTCGGAACAACGTCGGGCATCCGCCAAGGTGATAGTCTTAGCCCTCTACTATTCAATACTGTTATGGACCAACTTGTAAAGACCGTTAAAAACTTGTGACTAGGATACCGCATGGGAACCTACAAAATTAACATCTTATGCTATGCCCATGACGCCGTACTCATTGCAGAATCAGAAGACGACCTACAAAGAATGTTATACGCCTTTAGCAAACGCGCAAAAAATTTCAATATGGAAATCTCAACAAGTAAGACAAAATGCATGACCATAGCTAAGGAACCTCTGCGCTGTAAGTTAACAATAGACAACGCCACTATAGACCAAGTCATGTCATTCGAATACTTAGGGTGCAAAATAACAAGCACAGGATACCTTGAAGATGAAGTGAGGAGACACGTGAACAAAGCAGCTGCAGTATCGGGACATCTTAAACAACCAATTTGGAGAAATAAACACCTCAGTATACCATGCAAATCCAGAATCTACAAAATATGTGTGCGACCAATTATGACATACGGGGCAGAAACAAGAGCGGAAACGTCGGTAACAAAGAGGATACTAAGAATAACAGAAATGAAAACGCTAAGAACTATAACCGGTTACACATTGAATGACAGACAAAGAAATACCGACATAAGGGAAAAATGTGAAACAGACGATATTGTAAGATGGGTAAGAAAAAGAAGAAGAGAATGGAACCAGCATTTAAACAGAATGACCACAGATAGAATAGCCAAAATCGTATATAACAACATACCACACGGAAGAAGACCCGTTGGACGACCACCAAAACGATGGCGGGACAGTTGGCATTCCACTTCACAAGAACTGCTGCAGGGAAACCGGAACTAAACAGGCGCTACGCCTTCTACACGGTGAAGAAGAAGAAAAAGAAATGACAGAGCACACGACCATGATATATCTCTGGAAGTAATTGAGTTTTACGGGCTATATGACATGTGGTACCGGCCTATTGAAAACACATATTCACCTCATCAATATCATTCAATTTGGGCAGCAAGACTCGTGTTATTTTATCGCCATACCAAGCACCAATAACCGTGGTTGCTTGGCCAGCCCTATTTTCAAAAAAGTATGGTTAAATGTGGCCCGAAATCCGCACCAAACAGTAACACATTGAAGCATTTTTTCTCAACAATCATGTGCGAACATTCTGGCGATTAACAGTATAATAAAAGTGAGAATGTGTTTCGTCCTTTTAATTAGCATACTCCTTTCGTTTGATAATCCATTCAAAGAACTATCTACGCTGTGCATGGTCATATGGCCTCAGTTGTTATGTTAATTGAATTTTGCGAGCGTAGGCACACAGATCTCTTTTGAGTGTACGCTGTATAGGACTTCTTCAAATTTGAAATTCTTATCTAACGTTAAATTGCTGTTTCGTATTTTCTTCGACACTCTTACGCGCTGCTTGGATCTTGACATTTCAACTGCTTGTTTTAGTTGGCCGGTATATTTAACCTCGATAACCGATTCAGTTTTCATAAATTTTTCAAATAATCTCTTTACAGTTAACGTTGAAACACTATTGTGACCATATTTTCGAAGCACGTCTGCCATTTTCTTTTAGATGGTCTTCTCTTTTCTGCACAAATGGTGACCAATTCGAATCTTGCGTTTATTTTGAGACACCCTATAGTGAGTTGAACTTTGATTTTCTTTGTTTTGTTTAAACGTACTTGCTTATTTTTCAATATCGAAAATCCAGCAATTTCGTGTACAAAGATTTAAATGATATTACATACTGTCGATAATACAAGTAGTGCCGCTTTTTTCGAAGCGGAGAAAGGCTGCCCAACCGAAATATTTGACAAGGCATAAAAAATATATCAGCCATATTTCGCTAAAGCAGTACATCTTTCTAATGTTTTTGCTATCTAGACCTTTTGACAGAAGTGTTTCTTTTAATGAAAGACATTGGCGAAGAAGTGTGGGACGGTCCCAGATGTAACTGGCCTAACCTAAAGATAGCAATAATTGTTTTACTGTGTTAGGTTCCACTTCTGAAGACGCAACGTTCTTTATCGTTAGTTTGGCAGATATGCAGTAGTGAATGAAATGAATTTGTAAACTGGAAAAAATTTTTCATCGTTATGTCATACAATTCTTTCGTTAGAGAGGTCTCCTTCGTTTGAAACCATAAAATTTTGGGAAGCATAGTTGAAAAGAGAACGTGAGTGCAGCCAAGGGGACAATCGCAATGGTCGACCATATAAAGTGACCACGATAGAAATTGTAAACAAAAATCCACAAAGCGGATGGTCGTCTGCAGAAACTGTTCCATTGCATTTTGTCTAAAAATTGGATCATGAGAAAGATATGTACAAAATGGATGTCAGATTGACTCACTTTCGAACAAAACCAGCGTCGTGAAGATTCACAAGAGTGTTTACCGGTAATTTGCAGCCATAAAACAGACTTTTTGCGTCGATTCATAGCATGGATAAAACACGAGTACATCACTTCACACCTAAGAACAGTCAAAACAAGGAACTGAGAGGGGAGAAACGTCACCAAATTTCAGTTAAAGTGTCAATCATACGCTCAACAGAGCTCATCAACTTTTGACCAAAGGAGATTTGTCAATACAAGGTGTTACATAATAGTATGTCACATCTTGAGGGGGGTATATTTACGTGCAATTTCAAGGAAAAAAGTTTATACAAACATTTCCGGAAAAAATTGATTTTTTCTTCAAAACTCCTGCAGTTTTTGAGACATTCAACCCAAATTTGGAATGCAAGCTATTTTTCACAACTTCCATCATTACACGTCCTAGATTTTAACTGAAATTCACAAGGTGATTTCTTTTCCGAAGGCATGTCTCTTTTTGCCCTTTCAAACTTTTTTGTACTACGCCACTGATCAGCGTACAATCAATTTTCGTCATCTTCTTTCAATTTAGAAACTTTTTTTGGCACCTCTAATTTTTTCGTATCTCCAACCGTTTTCGAGTGAAAAATTATTGAATTTGAATTATTCTAATTGTATGTTACTCGCTAAATGAAAAAAATAGAAATACTCGATAGGAATGCCCAAAATTTGCTTTTATTCGCTATATTATTTATTATTATTTTTTACAAGCCTCTGTCCTTCTTATCATATTATCACGCACTGTTTGAAATATTCCTGGGGTATTTCTTATCGTGTCACAAGAGGTTATTATTCGATTTCTCAATTCTTCTTCACTGGAGTGGTATAAACTAAACTTTTGAGATATCCCCATAAGAAAAAGTTTAAATAATTTAAGTCTGGGGACCCAGAAGACCATGGTTCTGGCCCACCCCGACCTATCCATCGGTTGTTGAATGTATTATTCAAGAATTCCCTACATTATGTTTCTCACCAAAAATGGCACATCTTCGAGCAATAAAGGTAACTCCTCCTCAAAAAAAAGTCTGTTAGGCAGAAAAAAAATGGCCCAATCAAATAACTTCCAACTATTCCGACCCAGACATTTAGTGAGAATTGTTCTTAACGATGAGGTTCTTCAATCAAATGGGGGTTTTCCCCAGCCCAATAATGATTATTGCGACAATTTGTGATAGCAGTTCTCGAAAAGTTAGCTTTGTCTGTGAACATTATTTCACTATGAAAATGAGCATCTTCTCTTGTTTTATCTAAGAACCATCGGCAGAAATTCAGTCTTCAGGAGAATCTCGAGGGAGTAGAGTTTGGACGCGTTGAATATGAAACGGGTACATTAAAAAGTCGTGGGGAATCTTCCAAACTAGAACATGTGAAATATTCAACTGATTTCCAATTTTCTTTTACTCACATGAGGATCCAAATCAATACAATTCAAAACGGCTTCCTCAATAGTTGGAGTTCTCATAGTTTGAGTTCAACCTTTTAAATGATTATTTGCAGTAAAAGTACCAGTTTCCCTCAACCTTTTGTGGATATTTGAAAATGTTCGCCTGTCTAATGTTACTCGATTTAGTAAGCGCACCTGATATAATCGCCTAGATTCTGTTGTGTTTCCGTCAGCCACACCGTACATGTAATGGATATCAGCCAATTCGGCATTAGTAAAATTAGCCATTTGTTCTAACAGCAATTACTTCAAAAGTCTTAAAACTAATCGTTGATTTAATAAATAATTCGAGCAGACACTCGTTCAACTTTAGCAACTATCAAAATAAATGAACAAACGAAAAAAAAACGAAGCCTACTAGTCTATTTTTTCAATTAGAAGTGCTTTCAATTCAGCGAATGCATACAATCGTTTAATAACTTTTTGCTTGAGAACGTTCGGAGATACGAAAAATTACAAGCGTCAAAAAGTTTCTAAATTGAACGAAGATGACGAAAATTGATTTTACGCAGATCAGTAGCGTACTGAAAAAAAGTTTGAAAGGGCAAAACAAGGCATGGCTCCGGAAAAGCAAACACCTTGTAGATTCTAGTTGAAAATTTAGGACGTGTAATGACGTAGGGTGTAGGTTGCATTCCTAAGTTAGGCTGGATATCTCAAAAACGAAAATTGATTGTACGCTGATCAGTGGCGTACTGCAAAAAAGTTTGAAAGGGCAGAAGGAGACATGGCCTCGGAAAAGAAAACACCTTGTGAATTTCAGTTTAAATCTAGGACGTGTATTGATGGAGGCTGTAAAAAATAGCTTGCATTCCAAATTTGGGCTGAATATCTCAAAAACTGGAGGAGCTTTGGAAAAGAAACCAATTTTTTCCGGAAATTTCAAACCCTGTAGCTCCGTAACGAAGCTTTCGCGGACCTTTGTTTATATAAACTTTTTTTCTTAAAATTGCAAGTAGATTTACCTCCTCAAATGTAACACCCAGTATATCTTTGGATTCGTCTCTGTATGAATTGAGGTGTTAAACCTATAAATACTGGTGTCTCTAGAAATTTCCTAAAAAAGATGGTTTAATTTTATAAACTTTTGAAGCCCCTGTATATTTGCATACTGGTCATTGACGTCGGTAGTTATCAACTACTCTCTGTGCAGATTCAAGGGGTCATTGATGAAAATGAAACATCATTGAGCGTGAAAGTCTCATAGGTCCCTTAGGCTCTGTAGAGAATTCCATAGCTAATTAACATTATGCCACAAATATCCTTGAAGAGACTTCCAGGAAAAAAACAACAATTAATGCTACACAGAAAAACTACGTTGTCAATATCACTAATTGTTCAAATTGTATTATTAATGTTTAGAATTAGTTTTTTTCATACATATTATTTATTAAATTTGAATAAAATCGCATCATCATAAAACGAACAAAGAGTTTAATAAGAATAAACAAGTGTTTTAATTCAGATTGGTTTATCATATATTTTAGTCCCATATTTTTGCATCTAATGGGGAAACTTATAGTTGGCAATTAGTAAAATTTTTCGCCAGTAGTATTGACACACAAAACATGTGATAATGCAGATGGGTTTTGAGAAATGACCCTGCAAATATCTGAAAAATTTAACTGGAAGGATTCAATTTCAATTTTATTCTAATGATTTGAGAATCAATTATCTCGACATTTTTGCAAATTGACTGATACCTCTTTTTTGATCGGCTTATATAAGCAATGTTCCTATTAGTAATGTCTAAAAAATTAATTTGATTTTTATGAAGTGAAACTCAAGCCTATTTTTATATGTTATAAAGACAGATTTTCGTGAAGATATATCACTAACCCATCATCACATCACTCTTGACTTGAACTTTCCTTGCTTAATATATTTCCATTCATTTTGACCTGAAGAGATTGCAATAGAAAGAAACGTGCTCTTTTGGGCATATCTTATCGACAAAAACACTTTACTCATTTTTAAACAGAGTGCATGAGTAAAGGCAGTCCCAAGAACATAGAAGTACTGTTGCCTAACCTTTTCATTGTGAACTAAGAGAGCTCACCGAATATTGTCGTCTTTCACGGCGCTGTACCACAGAAATATATCATAATTAGTCTTACATAATCATCAAACAATATACCACTTACGGCACTACTCTTCAACGTAGAAAAGAGATCTCGTGCTCTTGAAAACAGTAGGAAAGTTATTTATCTACTTGATGGAAATTAAATGCTTATCATGCAATGGGTCTAGCTACAAGTCTAGATTACTTTCTCATACCAACTCTTTCCTGCTTAAAGATTGTGCTGAAGTTTGATGTAATTAATTTAAATTGAAATAAATATCCGGTTTATGCGAATAGGAGGAACTATTGTTGAATATTGCGAATAATCTTTAGGGCCTTTATGTTATAAATTAAATATTTTATATTCATAAAGATTACAATCGATAATTTGAGAGCAATATATTGGCATTTTGACTTTTTAGGAAAACGTTATAAGTGTGACTTACCCTGATGCTATATAATCATCTGAAAAATCACAATGTTATTGGGGTTTTACATTTGTGTAACCTAATATTCATGCAATATTGAAAACTCAGTATTCAATTATATCTACGATTATATTCCGTTAATTTCGTCATAATTGTATGAAAATTAGATTTATAATTAAAATTTGATGCATTGTTTCGACTAACTTGTAGTGAAATTATTTGATATGAAATTAATATCTTTATGAATTTAGTAACTGCTGTCAATGAAAGTAGAGAAAATAAGTTAACATGGTTTTTCTATGACAGAGGTGTATTCCACATTATAAGAAATGTCTAATAATAGATAAAAGCTGTTTCGAGTTAAAAAGGTGTGACAAAAATATAACTTTATTGCTAACTTTTCATAGTTCTAACATTTCTTGATTCGATACAAAAAATATAAAATATGATTTTATGGTTATACTGGTATTCACATTTCATTGAGTGGTGAATATGAAGAAATAACATATTAAATGGAAGAAAATTTCATTTAGAATGTCTTCATCAGACAGATAAAAGTTAAAACTAAACGAAGGTACAACAAATTATATGTGATCTACATCATTGGAATAAAAGCGTGTAAAACCTCTTAAGGCAATTCACAGAACTATCATTTGAAAGAAACAAGTTGAGTGAAAGGAATTATTGTCAAAATTAACATGTTCATTCAACAATATGTTGGAAAGTTTATATCTTGTGAGTTTGAGGCGCTTACAAAATTAATATCCAATTTTTCATTAAATGAATGAAAAACGTTTCAATTTTAATTCAAATTGATGTTAATGTTAATTGACTCTAATATTGAAAGTTCTGGAGGTTCTACCAATATATATCTTACTACAACTGTTGCAGCTAAGTTTGTATACACCAGATTTTTTTCCTTCATCTATCTTAATTTTATTATTTTTGATGTGTTTGAATGAGTTATTTTGATTCGGAATGAGATATATGACTGGAATTATGTATAGTTTTCCCTACGTATGTGAGGCTACTATATCTGTGTTAATCTCTAGATTTTGGGAACACCAATTCTATTGCTTTGGTTTTCTGTTTTTGTACCTGTAAAACATATAATTATATCATCTACATATCTAAACTCATTTTTAATATTTGTAGCTGAAGGGTTATTAAGTATTGTAGTGTTTAAGTTATTCATGAAAATTTCCTCTAATACGAGGTTGAGTCGATTTCCCATAATAAGGCATTCGTCAGAACGGTAAAATGAAGACTCAAAAACAAAGTAATTTTGTTTTACACACATATCTAATGTGTTGAATTCATGTTTACGTTATTGAGTTACTCTTTTTTAATAATATCGATTGGATCTTCAAGAGGAATAATTGGAAATAAGTTATTGACATCAAAAGAAGCTAATTGAGGAAGACTCACATATATTTCGTATTATATCTATTACGTCATAGGAAGTTTTGATAGAGTATTTGGATTTAAATCGACAGTATCGTTTTATTGAATCAATTAACACATGAGAAACAACATGTCAAATGTGTAAAAGAACAAAATTTACTGTAAACCCAATTTTGACTATGTTGTCACAATGTTATAAGTGGAGTTCGAAAATCTTTCGAGTCCACTTCAGTTTCAGAAAATAATTGAACCGGCTTTTTTTATGGATTTTCATAATATAAGGAATGAAAAATCATCGATTCATTGAAATGACATAGAAATAGATGTACTACCAACTTTAAGTGACTATGCCTAGTTCTATCATTTCTAGATTCGATACGCAAATATTAATTATGAATTTATGTGTTTACTCTTAAATTATTATGTAGGTATTCGCAATCAACTGAAGATGTTTGGTATTAGTGATGGAAATGAAGAAATGACGTATGAAATAGGTGAAAGAAGGAATCTTTTTATTGCTGTAAAATCAATTTAGACCACCACAGAATTTCATTAAATAAAACGAGTTTCATCACCGGTGAGGTTCGAGTGTTCGAAAAGAGCAAGAGAATCCGAACCCACTGAAAAGTTTTAAAATTGATTACGGAGAAACGATAGCGACATAAATTGAATTATTCTTGTTCACCACTAATGCCTACCGATTTCATCAAAATAAGGGTTATCTAACACCATGATGATATCAAACTAATCGGGTGATATTACGATTATGTCTTCGATTGATGCTAATAGGCGATTTCATGGAAATACGCTGAAAAACCACAAATTATAGTTGAATAATCAAATACCAGAACGGAAAAATATCGTAAAATTACAGGTAAGAATTTGCATGCATTCGAAATGTAGGTGAATGATCTACTTTGGAGTATAATCCTCAGTAAACAATGTGCGGAATATTTATTTGTAAAAATGAAAGCTAGACTATGTGAAGCGAAGAAACAATGATAATAATTTCATACAGATAGAAGTGCAATGATTTCAGAAATTATAGTATCAAGTTGAATCTCGAAAGATGTTTTGGCACAGTCCGACATTGTTTGAAGAAGAAGTAATTGAATGAATGAAAATAGTTCATGGATAATTCGCGGTGGCGAATACAGTTATGTCTCATGTTATTTTTCTACTACAACGATAAATCAAAGGATTCATTCAGATGACTGACCGAATTCTTTTAAGACTTCTATCATTATCATGATCCATTTTTCTATTCAATATCTTATTTTTCATCTCCAGCTTCGAAAGGGTTTTATACGTTTACGAAAAATTTTATTTTTTGCGAAGGAGAAGTATGTTTTAGTTGCAAAAATATAGGAATGAAATTCGTGGTAACGTCATAGAAAGCTGCTAAATATTTCATGATATTTGTATGGATAAAACGTGAGTTGTTGGGTCATGTTTGTGACTCCGTTTAGTACAGGGGTGCCAAAACTTGAACTGCTGGCGATCTACCTCAATATTTTTAGACTAGTTACGATGGACTCTGAAGCTGCAGGTATGAGTAATGCAGGGTTGTCTTACATACACGATACACCCTACCTACGTAGGTAGGGTGCACCGTACCATATATAGATATTAGCTTTCTGCACAATATACATTATTTTAGTCAAGGTTTGGGTTAGGTTTAGTAAGGTTCTTTTCTATAATATCAATGAAAAAACTCATAGTTATTCAAAACTAACTAAGGAGTGACTTTGGATGTTTAAGCGTGGCACAGCATGTCCTCAGCATACTTTTCATAAGATGGTAAGTAATCACTGAGTGCTAATCGCAAGCATGATGACATATGATCGTTAGTTAGTCGATTGCGATATTCTGATTTAATTATCTTCATTTCAGAAAATGCAGACATTACCGTCAGTTGAAGGGCGATTTGCCCTAGATTCGGATATTTATCTTCAGATATAAAACACCAGAAATTTGTATCAGATGCTGAAGCTTTGAGATGTATTTCTGATATAATCTGCACCAACTCATTTTTAACAGAAAATAATTTCATATTGAACTGACTTGCTATTTCCTCAATGTTTTTACATGAAAAAGGATAACTCAAAGATGATACTATATTTGTCAATTTACTGCAATCATGAAAACGCATATCGAATAGTCCCAAAATTTTTGAAGATTCAGCCTCATACGTATTATAATTCAACTAAGAAATCCTTGCTTTCAAAGACGGAAAATGTTTCAGATTCTTTCTTTTCAATTGATCTATCATAAGTTGCAATTTACTTTGGAAAGCGTTTACTGCTCCAGTCATCTCAATATTAGTTTTTCCTTTACCTCGAAGCTCCAAGTTGATGGTGTGTAAGTGAATTGTGATGTCAGTCAAAAATGTCAAATCAGTCAGCCATATTTCGTTTTTCAACATCTGAGTGCCATCACCTCTTTCGTGTAGAAAAGGAGTTATTTCGGTCAATAATGCTTGAAATCTTTCTAAGATGGAATTCACAATTTTTTTTTGTTGCAATGCCCATAATTTCTTCCGTCGTTAAAATTTTTGAACACAAAACTTGTTGGTGTGTTATGCAATGGAATGAAAAAATGAAGAGAAATCTTCATCAGCTCGACACAAAGCCACAAAACTGTTTTTGTTTCTAGTCATTGCCAGTGCTCCATCGGTTGTAATGCACACTAATTCGCCACGGGTCTTTCCCTTCAGAGGAATGATTGTCAAAAATTCTCCCTTAGCCAACATGTCAGGGAATACCATCCAAATAAAAATACACAGCTGGAAAGTGTCTGTCATGTCAGTGGATTCGTCGAACTGTAAAGAAAAGTATGTACATTTCATGATATCGTGTTTTAGTTTATCTGCCATGTCACTCATGACTTCAATACGCCTTGTGACAGTCGGACGAGATAACTAAAGTTCTCTAATAGCAGACATGATTTCTGTTTTATTTTTAAAATATCCAAAAAAAGTCTCACCCGCTTCATTAAATGCTTCCTTCACAACCGATCCATCTTCAAATGGTTTCATGTGTTTCACCAATATATGAGATATTTTAATAATGCGATCGTAGCAGCTTTTGATTGTTTGACTGGTTTTGTGAACATAATTTGTTTTTTTTTTCTAAAACAAGATATCAAATCAAGTACGTTTTCTTAATTCACTCTGTGGCGCAAAATTATTTTCATAGTTTTTATGAACCGTTTTATGATGCCCCTCTAAGTTACCACGCTTAGGTATCGCAACTGACGTACAACAAATAAGACAAATGCACTTATCCTTCACCAAACAAAAGAAAAATGTTTCCTCCCTATCGTTATTATATGATACCTTTTAGATTTCTTCGCTGCACTCATTTTGTACTATTCAATGATAAACTTTGTATCGTCTTAGTATTGTAATTATTATTGTAAGAATAAAAATCGCAGCTTTCCTTTGACAAGTACCGCGCGTTCCTTTTTTTAAGCTTTTTTTTTCAGGTAGCAGACTGTTATTTTATTACTTAATAAATTTTTGTAGTACTAGTGCTGAAAGTTTTTTCTTCTCGAGATCTAAATCAAAAAGCTGGATGGACTGGTCGATCGCGTTCGACCGTTTGAGCACCCCTGTTGTAATGACTACGAGTGGTTAAGCGATTCAAATCGAGTAGAAAGACTTTTCATGATGACGAAAGATTAGGCTAGGTTAGATCCCAAACTGATCAAAAATAATACAACGTCGTCGGTGAAAATTATTGAAATAAAAATAGCCAACTCAAATAACTGTATATAGCGTTTCGACCGAATTGTAGGGCCTCACACAAACTAACCGACGACCAAAAATTTAATCGAATTGAGCACAGCAAAGACATCATTAAAATGGCTCGAAAAGACCCAACCTTCTTGAAAATGATTACAACTGGTGACGAGATGTGGTGTTTTCAGTATGAGCCTGAGACAAAGTGGCAAAATTCTAAGTGAAGAGTTTGGATGAGGGAAAACCCAAAACAAAGCGCTTGGAAAAGTCAAAAGTGAAGAAGGTTGTGCTAATTTGTTTCAACGATTGTGAGAGAATTATCCACAATGAATTTGTTCCACGCGGCTAGACAGTCACATGAGACTTTCATTTGTGCGTTATGAAGAAGAATTCGTCGTATTCGGCGAGAACATCGAGAAAAGGCAGTTGAACTCTTTCGCACATAATGCCCCTTTACAGCGTCTAAGGGCTGTAACTAATTTTTTTGATAAAAAATCACAGTATTGCCTTGAAACATTTACATCATCCACCAGATCTGACTCCGGCGATTACTATTTGTTTCCTAAGCTGTATTTGACGATGAAAGGAAAGCGGCACGATTAGATCAAAGCCATTGAAAGTGCGGTAACAGACGCGCTAAAAATCATTCCAAAAACAGAGATACAAGAGTCGTTTAACAATCTGTTGTCGCGTGCAAATTTGTGTATTTATTCAGAAGGGGAATACATCGATTAAAGATAAGATTGATACCAAAATTAATACTGGTTGTTTCTATTTTCAAAAAGTTAGGTTACTTTTGGAATGGAGAGTGTAGATATACCTGATAATGTTTATAAATACATGATGGAAAAAATATAGACCATTTCTAGCGAATCCGTAATCTTCATGTTCAACGAAGAAGACTCGAAGAGATCAATCTTTTCTCAACGTTCTGATAGAATTTATTTGTTCCGACATCTGTCGGAAATATCACGTCATCAACATTGTTCCTAATTGCAAATAATTACAGGGTGCCGCGATGAAGTGCCCATAAGAAATATCTGCTGTACAAGTTAATCGATCAATTTGAAATTTTTGGGATTAGAGTGAATGGCTACTGGTCTTCAATTTACAGTCGTTTTCAGAACATAACCAGTTCCGGTTATACCCCGCATCGACCACAACTTTGTTTTTCTAATATCATGGTGTAATTCTTATTTTTTTGTTGAAGGCATCCATTTCAAGCATCTTTTGCTGATAGATAGATTTAATATACCTTCAGAAAATACAAGGCCTGTCAGATCACAATACAATTTGGTTTAATAATAGGTCACAAACGACAGAACAGTTTAAAATAAAAAATTACATACAATAAACATCTGTTTGTAGGTATGGACAGACGGTTATTTATAAATTAGTTCAAAATATGAGATAAATAAACATTTATATCTTTGGCTTAAAAATTTCTCAATACAATATAATGCTTTTTCGATCAACATATTTTTAACCTGTCTTATGGAAGGTGAAATGCTATAATTTCGCCACTCTTTAGGGAGCCTGTTATAAAATTTGATACCGTTGCTTAAGAAGCTATTTCTTGACCTTTCAAGACGGTTCAGAAGTGTGCGCAAATTTTCTTGAAACCGGGTGTTGTGGTGGTGCACGTCTGTTTGCCTAGTGATATTATTTTTATTTTGGTGGATGTATACGAGACATGTATATATGTAAGATGAGGGGATGTTAAGTATCTTGAGACCTTTAAATAATGCCTTGCAGCTTGTGGTCATTGGAAATCCACCCAACACTCGTATTGCTCTTTTCTGTTTCAGGAAAACAAGAGGAGCATCTGGAGTTCCACAAGATAATTCCATAGGTTGATATACTGTGAAAACTTGAGTAGTAAAGGAACAATGCTTCCTTAGTTGCTATCAGTCGCTTGATTCTGCGGATCGTGAAAATTGCACTAGCCAGTTTTTGCTTATAGTATTGAT
This sequence comes from Cryptolaemus montrouzieri, assembly GCA_013387265.2. Lineage (NCBI taxonomy): Eukaryota > Metazoa > Arthropoda > Insecta > Coleoptera > Coccinellidae > Cryptolaemus > Cryptolaemus montrouzieri. The sequence goes on from JABFTP020000185.1 coordinate 111,754,142, forward strand.
GTAATTAGACCATGAGAGTGAATTTTCCAAAGTGAAACTGATCAGAGACAGTAGTCTCAAAGAGTCAGGTTTGTATTTAGTGTAATTAATAAGCTCTGCGTTTTCTCCAATTTTAATAAAGAATATAGTAACATTATAAATTTAATTTGACATAAGTAAAATCATACTTATTTTCTGAACTTTTTGAAATAATTGTAGAAAGCAACAGTATTCAAACCACGAAAGTTGACATCAAACAATGCTTGGTTGCACAAAAAAGAATTTGCTCCGTGACAACGAATTAAAAGGAGACTTTCGGCTTATGCTTACTCCTTTTTTCAATACGTGGCCGTACGGTTTTTTGCTTGAGATGAGGTTTACGGAATCAATATATTAATCCAATCTAGCCGTTGAACCCATTTTCCATACGCTAAATACATACTTGAACCATAGGACACCGATAAAAAATCAGTTGAATTATGAGAAATTTCAGTCATTTGAGAGATAGGAAACATTATTTTCAACGACAACTTTGAAATAATTAATCTGGAAGTTTCAAAATTTATATATCGCCCCTTGTATATTCATTTCATTAGTAAAACTATCTTGAACGTTTCCATTTTAAGGCTTTTAGCAGTTTCTTCGTAAGTGTATTTGAAATTCAGTGGGACTTTTGGAGAAATTACTGGACTCGTCTTCTCGATTTCCGCAAGATCTAGGTGAATTTAATGACTGGATTTTCGAAAATGAAGCTGGCGATTTCACTTCACCGATCGGATCTAGAAATATCCGAAGTCCCATTTTGACAGCTGGAGTTTACTGCATAGCGGCCATTCAACAAAAAATTGTAATGGAATAGCAGGGGTAATTTTGAACCGAATCCGATTTTTCGCGGAGAATATTTCAAACACTGGTATTTACAATTTCGAGGAAACAATAATCCGTTTTCAGAAAAACAAAATTCTCTGTTCGAAAATTACGCCCCGATTACACGTCTTTATCCCCGTCACATTTACCACCCATGTGCTAATGATTCTTATATTTCCTACTTGCATCAACAAGAATAATTTTGCGCTCGTTATTGCTTTTCTCAACAAATTGCCTCACAAAATCGACATCCGTCCAGAATATCGCTAATAAGAATATCGGCACAGTTATGTGCAATCTCATCTATCAAGACTGAATTTACGACTAGAAGTTGAATTCTAACCCTTAACCAAACCATGTACTAGACGCACTTAGTGCCTCGAGACTTATTAGATTTTGGTGACCTAGAATCAGCAATTTGCGATGCCTTCAGAGCGCACGAATCGCAGTATCAAGCACAAAGTACACTGAGCTAATAGATTAATGCAAAAAATAGAAAATTCAGTCATAATTAAACTAGTAATGAAAAATATAAATCTTTTGGGAACAATCAAAGTCCCAAAAATCTGATAATACCGGATATTTTCCATCCTGGCGAGAATAACTGCATGATATCTACGATTCATACAGTCAAAATCAATGACATTCTGATCTATTTCGTTTCGCATTTTGATCAGTCTGTTGTGAACCTCATTTCCAGTAGTTAGCTCGTTTCGCTAGCCTCTTAATATTCTGTTGAAAACTTTTCAGATATGTTCGATGGTATTAATCTCGGGACTTTATGCAGGCTACTCCATTGAAGTGATTTCGTGATCTTGGTGAGGTCTGCGTTTCCATTCATGTTTGCCTCATATGCTGACCAGATCAAGGCGGCGTTAATAGAAATTTCTTCCAACAACATGTTTGAATCTTCATCGAAACCATAGATAAGTAAAATGTTGCTTTAGGAGTATCTTCAATTTGACGTTTGTACACTAGAAAACGTCGATCGTAATAAAAAAAAATGTTGCTACTGTTCCACTACTCCAGTCTCTCTGTACCTGCGGATCATTCGGGAAATAGTTGAATGGGACACCCCAAGCCTTAAGCCTATTCTTGTATAGATCCAACCTAGGTCATATAATATATCATCAGCACATTTGCCAGGGTCAAATTTTGTGATTTGCATTGAATTATTTCAGAAAATTAAACTTTTCGAGATGAACAAACTCTACTCTCAAAATTTGATCTATAACTGCTGCTATCAATAAGTGGTGCGAATTGCGAAATATCAATTAATTTTTTTCATCTTCTTTGTCATTATAGGAACATGTGCGCCCAGAAAAACGTCGAACTTTGGCATATATTTGAGCACATTCGAAGAAATATTTGTTAATAATCAGTTGTCTACCTGAAGGAGAATTTGAAGTATTGAAAAAGTACGTCCATTTCTTTGAGCAGTGTAGATGCAAAATTCATTTTTATTCTTCACTTTTCTAGTTTGAATATTTCAGACTAATAGGAATATTCAATTATAGACACAGTCCAAAAATAGGCAAGTAAAAAACCTCAACAATATTTGACAGCTAAAGGTTATGAGTAGAAATTATTTCAACTTCCTGCATATTCAAATTTTTTCACATCTTCTCATATTTTATGATGGAATAAAATTACCATATTTGGATTTAGTCGAACTATTGGAACTATCTATTTGACTTCAAATGTGATTGTATATAATTGAGTATTGATAAAAATATCAATGATTTTAATGTAACCTTTAATATTCTCTTTGTGTTGTCATATTAAAATGAGCACCATATTTAGAATAATCCCTGACAAAATATAACACAGGCTGGATATGAAAAAGAAGAATTCTAATTCTAGAAATGTTTTATTGTCTTGTGGAACCTATTTATTTCCATTTTGAAGGTCTTGATGAAACAACGTTTGTTTTTTTATTCAACTTCCTTTTTTCATTGTATAAATGAGTCTTATGTTTGATTCAAGTAAAAGTAGGCGGGTAAGATTAGATCTTTTTTCTGAAATTTCAATAGATCTCCTAAATTTTCAGTAGTAAGGTGAATTTAAACAGTTGCACTGCAAAAATGCTCGATACTGATGGACTGTTTCTGTCATTATATTTGTGCCAGTCGGACCATTTTTTTTAGTCATTAATATCCAATCACCATTACTCACACGATTTAGCAGCACGTTTGAAAAATAAAACAATATTATCAAATTGAGTATTCGCTAATTGCGTCCATTTTGCGAAAACGTGGTAGCCCTTAGTTCAATTTCTACCGTTTAGTGGACAAACTCTAGACCATCGCATAAAACTATGCAGTGATAACCCATTTCTTTTCGACCGATTCAAACGAAATAGCCATGTATGACGAGTTGGTTTCAGCTGGACGGCGCTACATGCTTCTGAGAAATATCAATATGAGGGTATGGTTATCTCTCCCAGGCTCGAATACCTTTATAATCGAAATAAATTTCATGAATACCTCACATAGGTACTAGGTTTTTTCATTCCAACATAAATCCACCGTCTTAGGACACTCATCATCTATTTACTTCACAAACTGTTTACTATAAGGTGTTACAAGACCTCACATAATTTATATTAACAGAAATCATCTCCAATTTAAAGTGGTTGTGTTTATTTTCTACATTTATGATTGTTCGGAATATGAAGATCATTGTTTTAATTATAAATGATTACATAAACAAAATGGCGCAATCTTTTTTTAAGGAGGTACATACGGTGAATATGTCGGCCCAGAACCCAGGCATAATAATTGGGAAAGTTCAAATCTGGGCCTGAAGTAAATTTGTAGTGCATAGTAATATCTATCTCGGCCCATATCCTTAACTTAACTAGTATTCTTCCAATTGTATGTTCGAGAAAGAAAACATGTCTAAGAATATTGGTGATATTTATACAACACAGAACTGAAATGATTCCAAACAATTTCAATATAATCCATCCTGGATAAGCCTCTATTTTTTATTTCATGAAGACATGTTTCAACTTATTTTTAAATTTACGAGGTAGGTTAGTACCCACATTTCACATAAACCTCAGATTGAATGCTGAGAATAATATGGAGAAATGTGGAGAGCGAGGGGTGTGTACAATACATTGAATTATTGAAATGATTATGGTATGATTCAAATCCATTTGTCGTTCTATTCAAAGCAGCAAATGCATCTGCCTATTATGATGGCGCAAATCTTGAAAAATTCCTAAAATAATTTTGGAACAAGTAATCCGAAAATTGCGGTAGTCTTTCGTCTTGTGGTTTGATTTCGTATATTTCGAACAAATAAAAATCTTCCACTTCCCCTGGCTTCTAGAATAAAAGCCCAAAACATTATCGAAGCCATTCGTCTTTTTCTGAGCATTTCTCTCTATGTTCGGAAGTCGAACCTAATCTTTGAATTTAGCGGTACTAAGCTTGGGTGAGATAGAACCTCCATATACAGCATATATGGATAAACATTTAGCGAGGCAAGATAAATGGAAATTTCATAATCAATCACTACTTCTGCTGGAGACAATACAATCTTCAATCTTGAACATATATTTTTTGATAATTTTTGATTTTTGATAATCAATATTCATATGTGTAAGTTGATTTGTCTCTAACAGGTAAAAACCAGAGGAATGTAATAACTGTTGAAAAATCCATTGACGATGAACAGTTATTTAAATAATTTTGGAATCGCATAAACATTTTAGGTTTAGGTTCTTATCACAAGAAAAAATTACCAAATTCTCGGAAACATCATTGGTCAATAATAATCGTTTCTGTTGGTTTTCGTCTTGAATTTATGGAATGCTTCATGAACTTCTTGAATACATTTGGTTAAGCCAGTAACCATTTACAGCGTGCATAATAAATATATTTCTTTAAGCTGTGTAGAACATTCGTCATTAAAAACATGTCATGTTAGCTTCAGTCTGGTATACTTCTGGTCTGATGATTTTCGATGGCTCTGCTTTTCGTTCAACAGGGGAGTTCATATTTTCAGCTGCAACATATACTGCTCCTCTGGTTAATAGCTATGGTTTTCATTCGGATTAGTTATGTCACGGTTCCAAGATTCACCAAGTGTTCGAAGAAATACTGAACATTTATCTTTAACGCACCTCCTTTTAGTGTCCCCTGATGCTAATTTACGATTATGATCTTTACATTTGAAACATTTATGACTTATAACTATCATTCTCAAAGGTTCCGTTTTTATAACATGACACGTGATTTCCGAAATCTGATTGATTTTGTTTGAATTTTCTGATATATTGATAAAATACCAATGAGCACTAAAATAATGAGAAAATAATGATTGGGGTTGGGGGTCACCTTTTACTTGTGGAACTCTGGACCGAAATGGGTATTTTTCAAGAGTCATCAAGAAAGGTGAGGGGTTGAGTTATTTTGACATGGATGCCGCCCGATACATATGGCTTTCTAATGGTCCTCGCGCGTTCAGATTGAGTGATTTTTTCTCGAGAAATAAAATGAAAATAAATTTCACTAATACTTGTGCCAAACGAAGTAGCTGTACTTGCAATATTTTGGGATTTATTTTACACTGAATTTTCGTTGAAAATACTTTGAGCAATTGAATTTATTTGCACAAATCTCGATTTTAAATGTCCTCATTAGGCCAAATCCTATGGCAACACATCAAGAGATCTTCGTTTTCTCTAGAAAGAGCTCATTCAGAGATACTGGGTGACCCAAAGGTCGTCTTTTTCGATAAATAGCAAATAATAACGTTCATTCAATACTATATCATAGAAAAAAATCTGTTCCGTTAGAGCCTACAGGTAAAGGTAGATTTGGTTTTCCAGTCTTGGGATTCAGCTAAGCGAAACTATATAGACTTTTGTAAATCATTCAATTTTTGTGGTCTAGAAAAGAAGAAGAGAAAACCATTGAAACAAAGGTTTAAAATAATATTCCTAAGGATAATATGAAATCCGGATAGATTTATCTTGGCTTTTACCGGAGATATGGCGGTTTGAAAATTTGCCAGCCCCCCATTCCCGATTCGGAAGTTGAGAGCATGCGAAGTAGGTTTCTGTTGGTTGTTACCAAAGATATAGTGATTTGAAAATTTCAACCCCTCTCTAGTCTCTTTCGGTTAAGGGTTATATAAGAAAAACTTATTGAACCACATCCTTGATAATAATAATCCTAAGGATAATACAGACACAACATACCTAAGAATAATATAAAAACTATATAGGCTCATCTCAGTTATTACTGGAGATATGGTGATTAGAAAATTTTCTACCACGCCTATTTCTGCCCATTTGGGATTCTGAAGGAAGATTCCTATCAAAAAGTCTTAAAACAAAAGTTTTGATATAACATGCCTGAGAATATAATAAAATAAGAAACAAGAAAAAAATATATATATATATATATATATATATATATATATATATATATATATATATAACGAGATGAATATTACTGTACGCTGGGTCTATTGAATCTGACACTAAAATATAACCAATATCGACGTCGTAGTATTCTGAAAAATGCCGAATACAAACTCTACTGGGATACAACGATGATCATTGACCGAATAATACAACACAATATGCCAGGTATTGTTCTAATTTTCAAATAAGAAAAAAGAGCATTTATACTCGATATCACAATTCCATGACACTGTAGCTAAAGCGTATTCCAAAAAAAAACGAGAAATACCAGGATCTGAACCTATAAATCACTTAATTAAACAACCTGAAGACCGTTGTTGTGACTCCATTGTTGATTACTGTGAATGGCCTCGTTGAGACACATCTCTTGGAAAATAAAACACAGCAAAGCTAAGACTAGACATGGCAATAGTGTCAACTGCAGCGAAAGATGTTATACAGGGTGTCTACTATAAAAGGTGCCAAACTTCAGTAGGTGATAGTACAAGTCATTTGCAACAAAAAATGTCACATAACTTCAGAAAGTTGATAATTATCGAGTTATTTAACACTTCTTGATTTTACGAAATTTTTTGCTTCTCTGTATAAAAACAAGAATATCTCTGTTACTCTTACAGCTACATCAAATCTGACCATACCATCAGAACTGGACTTGCTATAATATAGGTAAGTACTAATGGTAAAAAAGTTTTGTATACCGGGTGTTGTAGAAGGCTGAATGAAAAAATTGTGAAATGAACAAAATTAGTGGTATTTTCTTGTTAGCTGTACCACTGAAAACTGAAAACTAACTGATCGAGAAGAAGCTGTTTTTTTTTGGTAAAAAACTACTTCATTCAACTGGCTTTCAAATGGTATTTCAATTTTTGAGCTCACTATTTTTTTCCAGAAATATCATGGGTAAGAGCAATAAGAACATAAAATTCGAAAACGCAAATATTTTAAATTACTTAATGAAACATGAACAGGAACTAAGAAAAATTTAAGTATCATTTTTTCACGAAAGAGATTCAAAAAGAATAACAGGTGTTAAAAATGTCTTCCTCTTTCTTGAATGCACTTAACACATATTTTTCTTCTTCTAAAAAAATCAAGCGGCGTAAGGTCAGGGCTTCTGGGTGGCTATCTCATCGGCCCGAATCCACCTATCCCTTCCTCTCCAAATCTCTTAGCCATCTAGTTCTGGACCATTCTAGAATTATGAGCCGGGCAGCCGTCCATTTGGAACCAAAGGTGATGCCGAGTAGCTATAGGCATTTCTTCCAGAACGTTCATTATTTCGTTATTTAATAGATTTAAAAATTTGTTTTAATTGAGACTATCGGGAAGAATAACTAGCCTGACAAGTTGACCCCTCCTCAACCCCAACCTCACATTTACTATCATCTCGTGCTGAGAGTGTGACACAATAGTGTCATGAGGATTTTCTGTATCCCATATATGAGAATTTCTCAAATTTATCATACCAATTTTGGTAAAAGTTGCCTCATCCGTCCATAGAATTTTATCTGATCCCCAATCCTGTAATTTATTCATGTACCACCTACAAAATTGCAACCTCAACTCACTATCCACTGGCAGTAGCTCTTGAACCTTACTCAAATAGTAGGGATGTAAATTATTTCGCTTCAGAACTCTATTAACCGTTGAATGATGAAGTCTCAAAGTAGCACCAATTCTCCGAGTACTTGTTGTAGGGTACTCGCGAACAGCTTGCAATATTGCAGGTGCTTGTCTCCATTGCTGAGCATTTCCACCACCTTCTCTAATTTTTAAACCACTGAATGAACCAGTTTCACTGGCGCGCCGAAACACCTCAACAAATGTCTTTCTGCAAGGTTGCTGTCTGTTTGAAAAGCGCAATGCATACTCCCGCACATCTGCACTGAATTTTCATTCGCGAAGTCATAAACAAATAACATATCTCGATATTCAATATTCGAAAAACTAGGCATGTTTTCTTTTTTTTCGAAAAAGAAAATGGAACCGTAAAAGGGGAAAATATAAACATTAATTCATTGAATGAAAGTTCCTGTCAACTTCTAAATATTTTTATTTGTTTTAAAATCAGGTGATTTATTCTTTCACGATCTGTGATTTATTCTTTCACGATTCTTTTTTAATTTTCTTCTTCTAATCCGAAAAAAATTATACATTCCTAGTTTCTAGAACATTCAATATCCAGATATGTTATTTACTTATTGCTTATCATTATTGAAAAGTCATTTATGGAATTGTTTAGACGCTCCGGTGAAACTAACTCATTTGTGATCGCAGGATAAGAGAATTTAATGTTCTTACTCTTACTCTTACCCATGATTTTGCTGGTGAAAAAAAAAGTGAGCTCAAAAGTTGCTATACCGTTTAAAAGCCAGATGAATATAGTAGTTTTTTCCAAGAAAAAAAGGCTACTTATCGATCAGTTTTCAGTGATACAGCTAACAAGAAAATACCACTAATTTTGTTCATTTATCAAGTTTCTAATTTAGCCTTTTACAACACCCGGTATACAAAATTTTTTTACCATCAGTACTTACCTATCTTATGGAAAATGGAATGCTCTTTCCGATGGTATGGTCAGATTTGATGTAGCTATGAGAGTAACAGAGATATTCTTATTTTTATAGAGAGAAGAAAAAAATTTCGTAAAATCAAGAAGTGTTGAATAACTCGATAATTATCAACTTTTCGAAAAACTGTTTTTGGACATTTTTTGTTGAAAATAACTTGTACTATCACCTACTGAAATTTGGTACCTTTTATAGTAGACACCCTGTATTGACAACCACGAGAATAGTGGGGAGAATCGTGATCCAGCCAATAAAGGCGTTTAACCCCGACGAGTTGCTCATATATCTTTTCATGTAATCAAACCGGTTTCATGAAAGAATATAAATCCATCATATTGCTCAGAATATAAATGATGATATAAATTTTCAGCATATTATGCTACATTGATATATACAAATACATAAAGTATGAATTAAGATTCTGAGTAGTATTAACTGAAAAGAAAACCTATGACTCTACCTCATTATTTCTTTCGGAAAGAAACCTAGAAAGAATAATACAAGATTTGATGACTGTTATATTCTGCTACTGTTCAAATAAATTTTTATTCATAACTAAAAACTCAATATTTTTGTGAAGACTCCTAGAAATACAGTTGTTGAAATAATGATCGGTAGTAATAATTTTTTTTCATTTTCCACACTTTTTGATCTCGTGAGCTAGCATCATATATTTAGAAACTTCTTCACTGTATTTATTTTGTATATTGTGCATATCGGATATGGCAATATCCATTATGTATGTTATTTCGTTTCATTTATTTGTAAGAATGATATCTGTTATTTTGTGATTCACAGCTCTGTTGCAAAATATTGTTTTATCAAAATCAGTTCATTTTGCCGTTTTTATAAATAATTAATTTCATCAATCTAATAATTTTTAATTATTACACGAAAAGCTCCTGCTTTTCGTGTAATTCGCATCCAACTTTAATTTTTAGATTCATTTACCAATATATCAAAATCAACCTGTTGCATTGATAAATTAAAAGATGAAAGATTATAATCTAAAGCAACAGCAATATCATGAAATTGTGATGTTCTCTGTTTATTATGAAAATGAGAACGTAAACGAAAAATCTATTCACTGTGGATCAGTTAGTCCTCGAGCTTCAAGATGTCTGGGCTACGAAACACTCTATATTATAACAACTTTAGATACATTATAGCTGTCGAACTTTTTCCGGTAGAAAATAGGGCTCAATATTACCGTCCTAAAATATTCCGGCTCACAGATTCAATTTTTCAAGATATTGTGTATGCACTTCTATAAAAATTCTGAGGTTCAAATCAGAAGAATACGAATTATATCGATTGAGAACACCTTCGAGGAAGAAGAGAATTAATCTAACTGTTCGAAATTAGTTTATTTCATTCAGTAATTTGAATAGTTCCAATCGGCATTAGTAATAATCTTCATCAGTTTTATTTTCAGGGATGTGGCTTTAAACTCACAGACCTGCCATAACAGATGTTTGTGACAGGAGTACAGTAATTCCCTTAGGTTTTACAATTAATGAAATCATTAAATTTTTACTCAATATGTCGAGTTTTTATATTTCTCTCCTGCAAAGGAGTGAGCGAATAAATAATCTAATAACAAAAGTGCATTTTTTTGTTAAACTGCTCTAAAATCATAGTGATGTTCATGTCGGAAGCGTCTTAAAGCCCACAAAATTCGGCACAACAACCTCAGATTGGGATAAAGCACTGGCATATGTGCATTAGAGTCGATGGTAATATTGTGAATACGAATTTGGGTGATGAAACTTGTATTTTCGGGTTATTGATTGTGTCCTGAGACCTTTTGATCGAGGAAGTAATCTGAACTTTTTCGACCACTTGTCAAAATGTCATCTGTCGTTTTAATAATTATTGTTCCACATTTCAGTATCCCGTTTCTTCAAGAAAAGAATCTTTCCAAGGTATTCCGGACAAACAACGACTTTCCCATCGTTCTTTCCAAATCTCCACATTTCATCTCGTACATATCCAACACAGTATCGCAATGCGAACAGTTAACCTGACCTTGCCACACTTTTTATGAGCTATCCGATTCTGCAATTCCAATCTTGAACGAATTGTGTTTTCGGAAGTACCCACACCCATTTCAAAATCATAGAAAAAATGGGATATTGTTTCATTTTTCTCCTTGAAAATAACACGATTTCATTAAGTAAATGCTCAGTCGCTTGTCATAATGATTGAATGATTGGCGATTTTTTCGTGTTTTTTAAGTTGACCATAATAAATTTGTTTTAATTTAATTTTGCAAGTTTTGTCGTTTTAATAGATCAAGAGAAATCTGTAGATTTCGACGATTATGCTAAATTAATTATTACATGATAATGATGACTCCGCAATTTGAATTAATAATGGAAGGCATTTATCCGCAGGTTGATTAATATTCGGATTATAATTTCTTATAATCCGTAAATAATCGCCTCGCTTACTTGGAAATATTTCCTATCATTCTGCATTACGATTTTAGATACATCCAATAAGTACTATGGTCTGACAAGTTTTCTAAATAAAGTACGGTATTTTCTTAGATCTTTCAATGAGATTAATTCAATTTGATCGTGTACTGAAAGAAATTCTTTTCCGTTTGATACAAAAGCGAAACTCGTTGCCCTAAATACACTGCACCAAAAAATTCATCGTACACAATTCAAATTTATTCCGAAGAAGTTCGTGTTCGTGTTGAAGAATCATTCGAAATGAAAATGGTACTCCTAGAAATTGAAATAAAACTAAGACTGAAAACATAAGACTCCTGAAATAAAACGAAAGTCTCCGAAAACCTGTTAATATAGGATATGACAATGACTTTATAGTAATCTGATCTATTTCATTCCAAATATCGATCATTCTGTTCTAAACCTCATTCAGGGTAGCTGGCTGTTCTGATGGAAGGTTTTGTTGGCTGGTTTTGCCGGCTTCTTCTATTGAGAATGTCACAGACATGATCGATTGTTTTGAGGTTCCTAACGATGTGAGCTTGGTGAGATCTTGTGTTATTGTGAATGAACATGTTTGCCGCAAATGTTCTTCTAAAATGTCTGTAACGTATCTTTTATGAGCGTTCAGTGTTCCATTATTCACGATACGAGATCAGTGCAGACGTTCAAAGAAATTCCTCCCCACGCCATTATTGAAACTCTACCAACACCATAGGTAGGTTGAAATTTGCAATGGGCATATCACACATTTCGACAGTAGTAAAGAACGTTGCTCACTATGAAAAAGATAAATTTCAACTGATCTCCAAACAAGACTCTTTTCCAGTCAGCTTCTAACTAATTCTTCGCTGGCAATATTGAATCAGGCTCTTCGATGTTCTGCTGTTAGATCTGGGCCTCAGGCTGCGACACGAGGCTTTTTACCAAATTCTCTGAATCGTTGTCATATCGTTTCAGTGCTATTCTGTCGAAGCTGCCTAGCAGTAACGAATGAATGAAGGAAAAAAGTTATTATGTCCTATAAATGATAATGGAATAGATCCACAATAGCTGTCTTCAGGAGATAGCCATACAGTATGGTGTAAATTGAAATCCCTGCCTACAATAGCTCTTTCTCCGTTTGAATTGAAAAACATATTTAATTCCAAGAATTATATGGAATACATAAAGATTAAGTAGACAATATCGAATTTTCCGGTTGTTTGACATCAATTGCTACTCTTTCGATTCCATCAAAATCTGGAAAGCCGATTTCTTCGAAAGCAATACATTTTTAGTAACTATTGCAACCACTCCATAACTGTCCATCCTATCCTTACTAACTATATTATATCCAGAAATACTGAACGAATTATTTGATCTCAATCATGATTCACTGATCAGGCAAATCTTTGTCACCTATAAAATTGTAAAATTTTCATTTTATGATCTATGTAAAACTTCTTTTAATTTAGATTCGATCAATTCCTGATTTGTTTCATCTTTAACTTCTGACAAAAAAACACTGAAATCTGTCAAAAATGAAATGATAAAATAGAAACGACAAGTACTAATAATTCTGAAAAATCAAAATTTGAGGACGAATTCGAGAAATCCGGTTCACCCCTTTTCAAGCCTAAGGAATAGAAAAAAGATTTTATAAGTTCAGAATGGTTTATTTTAACTTCAACATCCTGTTGATTCGATGGAATTTTTCGTTTAGAAGATTTCATAAAAGGCAAACAGTTATGATAATTAAAATAATTATTTATAATATATATATATATATATATATATATATATATATATATATATATATATATATATATATATATATATATATATATATATTATTTTAATTATGACAAATTATCTATAGCCATTTTCTCTTCAATTTTCATTTCAGCTGCGATAGAAGAGCAGTTATTAATATCAGAAGGATGATTTCCTCTGCAATGTATACAACTTGTTTTCAGGGTCACAGTTTTTGAAGGCATAATTACCACCGCATTTAATACAACGAATTTCGCGTCAACACTTACTATCAACGTGACCAAACCTCCAGCAATTCCTGCATTGGACTACCCTTCGAATGAATGGGTGAACTTCGCGAACGCAATTAAAGATAGATATTTTTCCTGGAAGTATTTGACCCTTAAAGATTAGAAGGACAAGCGTTGGGATAAAACTAGGCGGACTACCTTCATTTTGAATTTTTCAGGTTCTATACAAGTTTTCAATTCATCAACAGATATATCTAAATCAGCGGTGCTCAAACGGTCGTAGGTAGTAGATATCTAAACTACATAAATTTATTGCTTCATAAAATAACACTCTACTAGCGGCAAAAGACGGCTTTATTGAATGAACGCGCGGTACTTGTCCAAGAAAAGCCGCGTTTTTTATTCTTGCCGCTTATATAGAAATTTCGTGTTTGACGAGAACATTCGAGACTTTCGTACACGCCGATATAAATGTTTTGCCTGCAGGAATCGGAGCCATTCTGAATTGTAACTTGAAGGCAATACTACGTCGATGCAAAGTTTATTAGTAAATAGTACAAAATGAGTGCAGCGAAGAAAAATAAAACGTATCATTTTGATAACGATTGGGAGAAAGATTTTTTCTTGTGTATGGTGAACGAAAAGAGCATCTGTCTTATTTGTCGTGCGTCAGTTGTAATACCTAAGCGTGGTAACTTAGAGAGGCATCATAAAACGGTTCATGAAAACTATAAGAAGAACTTTCGCCACAGAGTGAATTAAGAAAACGAAGAGTACGTAATTTAATATCTTGTTTGAAAAATGAACAAACCATGTTCACAAGACCAGCCAAACAATTGAAAGCTGCTACGATCGCGTCATTTAAAATATCGCATATATTGACGAAACACAAGAAACCATTCAAAGATGGATCGGTTATGAAGTATGCATTTTTTGAAGCAGGTGAAACTTCATTCGGAGATTTTAAAAATAAAACAGAAATCATGTCTGCTATTAGAGAACTTCTGTTATCTCGTCTGATTGTCAGAAGGCGTATTGAAATAATGAGTCAGGACATGGCAAATAAACTAAAACATGTTTTTATTCGGATGGTACTCAATGACATGTTGGCTTAGGAAGAATTTTCGACAATCATTCCTCTGAAGGGGAAGACCTGTGACGAAGGTATATATGATGTTTCTTCAATTTTCTAAAAACTACAAGCTACCAATATATAAATTAGTGTGCATTACAACCGATGGAGCACCAGCAATAACTGGAAATAAAAACTGTTTTGTGGCATTGTGAAGATTTCCCATCATTCAAACACGGAGGAAATTATGGGAATTGCAATAAAACTTGTGAATTCCATCCGTGCACGTAGCTTGCAACGGCGGCTCTTTAAGTTGTAGTTGGAAGATGGGGAGTCAGCTGAACACACATTGATTTAACAGTTCTAGACAAAATGGGTGACGACACTCAGATGTTGAGAAACGAAAAATGGCTGATTGATTTGGCATTTTTGACTGACATCATAATGCACTTAAACACCATTAACTTGGAGCTTCAAGGTAAAGGATAACTATTATTGAGAAGATTAGCGCAGTAAACGCATTCAAAAGTAAATTGCAACTTATAATAGAGCAACTGGAAAGAAAGGATCTGAAACATTTTCCATCTGGATTCATCAGTTGCATTATGTATCAGGCTGAATTATCAAATATTTTGGGACAATTCCAAATGCGTTTCTATAATTGCAATAGATTGGCAAATGTATCATCATTTATGAGTTATCCTTTTTCATGTGAAAATATTGAGGAATTAGTTACTGAAATGGCAAGTCATTTTAATTAATGTTCTATTGAAAATGAGTTTGTGCAGATTATGTCATCTCAAAGCTACAGCATCTGATACAAATTTCTGATGTTTTATATCTGAAAATAAATAGCCGAATCAAAGGCAAATCGTCTTTCAACTGACAGAAATGTTTGGCTCAACTTACTTGTGCATTTTCTGAAATGAAGACAATTAAGTCAAAATATCGCAATCGACTAACCGACGATCATATGTCATCATGCTTGCGATTAGCACTCGGTGGTTACGTACCATCTTATGAAAAGTATGCGGAGGACATGCAGTGCTACGCTTCAACATCAAAGTCAATCCTTAATTAAGCATAACACCATATGTAACTCTTTTATTTTGAAACAACCAATTCACTCGCAATTTTGAATAACTATGAGTGTTTTCATTGATATTATTATAGAAAAGAACCTTACTAAACCTAACCCAAACCTTGACTAAAATGCTACGGTACACCCGACCTAGGTTGGTAGGAAGGTAGGGTATATCGTGTATGTAACCCCTGATCTGAATCGACTGATCATATAACTTCGAATCAGAAATTGATTATATATATATATATATATATATATATATATATATATATATATATATATATATATATATATATATATATATATATATATATATATATATATATATATATATATATATATATATATATATATATATATATCATATAGCTAGAAGATAGAAATTTGTTCACACTCAAATTTGATCGATCTAAAAGAAATTTAAATTTTATAACGGCCAGTTTTCAATAAACAGAATACTATTACTTATTGAAACGTTTTTTTCTGGAAAACAGTTTTCTGATCGAAATAGCGTGAAGGGTCATATTCTTATCCTTACTCTCAACGTTAACAATGAGTGGACCCACATCTGATAAATCACATCTACTTGAACTCTTCACATTCTTATTCACCGAAGAATTTGAATTGGTATTTTTCTCGGGAATTTTCGGATTTTCTTGCTGAACAAGCTGTGAAGTTTCGACATAGAAAAAATTTGGAATTAATATTTTCATTTTCATATTCTTCATGGAGAGTCATTTTGAGAGTATCAGAAACCACTTCGGATTCTAAAATCACGGGGGTTGCGACTCTGACTTGATTGTATAAGGGTTTTATACTTTTCGCTGGATAATTCACCCGATTTAAAAGGAAACAAGTGGTATGAAACACCACGTCTTCGATACAGAAACTGGTTCCTAATTCATAAGTTATTTTTTCCATTTAATTTCTCCGTGAGATAAACATGTGCTCCAACAAAAGACAGCGAAATTTTTTGGCATACATCCCGGCATTCGACAAAAAACATGTGTCAATAATTAGTTGCTATAAAACAGAAATTCGAAAGATTAAAATAGTGCGTTCATTTCTTGAAGTAGTGTAGATAATCAAAATAACGTACGTAATTGAATTAACCAAACTTCAAATGTTTTACGGAACCTATGAATTTTATGCAAATCTTCAATGGTCTTTATGAAAGCAGGCCATTAGGTATTAAGATGATCATTGCCCTGTAGATTTCTCTTGATAGATGTTTGAAATCTTCAGCCGGGAATTCGGGCAATGGTTTATCTGTACCGAAGTCATGGACACTGCAATAGTTAACACTCTGCCCTATGATATCCTTGCAACGTTTTACGACGTATGCAAATACACAACTATCTTCATGTACTTTGTTACTTTCGTTTTCTTCAACTTTCAAATACGGCGATCCGAAAGATCAGACCATTCCTATTCGATCTTCTGCCTCCAAAATCAGCAAATCAATTTTCTTCATTAATCTCTTTGAAGTCTAAGACACTGTTACCAAGTGATTGTCCTGTCTAAATTAAGTTTTTTATTGAGAATCAATTTTTTATTTTTTTTTCCTTTTATTTCCAACTGCTTAAAGCGGGCTTTTATCTTACATGTTACAACTGTGGCCGCGTAGGATGATTCAATGTGTTCACCTGCTTCTTGAATAGGCCAAATTGTAAGCTATTGGAAAGATGTTTGATGGATGCGAGTTGCATAGTACACTAGCCCTGAACGGAAGAAATTGTAAAGATAGAGGTACGTTGCCTTAAGATTCGAACCGTCCGCTGTTGAGAGTTTTCCGGGAACCGAGTTTTCTTTGTAGCTGGATTCTTTCCGGAACAAAGTCTTCAGTTCTTCAGAGCATTTACCATGGAAATATCTGTGAAAGGAGAAAAATCAGCAACCTGCCACTTTTGACCGAGAGGCTGGAGATCACTCGTGATCGGTTAGATGCGGTGCCCTACACATGTATTCCAGACCAGCTCGCACCAGTGCTTTGTATAAAAGTATCAGCTGTAACGGCATGAAGTACTGCTTAGTTCTAAGAAGAAAACACGGTTTGGCAGAAGAAAATTTGGCAATGGCTGTCACATGGTCATGCCAGCAGACTCCAGTGTTGACTGTGATGCCGAATAGATTCGCCGGCAGTGTTTTTTCTGGAAAACGTTTTTGATTTCTTCTAGTTCGCATTAAAGTTCACCATGCACCATCGGCCCCACTCTGATATCTTCTCCAAGTCTGAATTCAGTGACAAACCCTAATGGTGTGACTTCTCAACGATCATCTCAACGGTTATAGAACGCTGACCAGGAAAAGGGGGATACCAGGGTACAGTTGTCTTCAAACCCAAATATTATGTTCTCGGTGGAGTAAAGCAGATCATTAATTTGCAACAGAAAAAAAATTGGCGAAGGTATGGGGTACTCTACCCCTAACCTGATATTATTCACTCGTCACACCATTAACTACCCCCTGAATCGATATATTGAAAAGAATCCAACCCCGCAATTTTTCGGGAGAAGTCAATATGTGATTGTTTTATTCATTAAGATTGCGTGCCAAATCAAATTGAAGGAGTTTGAAATATCAAGAGCAAAAGCTCTTGATTCGCTAGCTTTTCGATTGTTGATGTCTACAAATATGTACTTTATTATTCATGTTTAATCATCATTTCAACAATTTTTCTCTTAATTGTTATCTAACTAGTGAACCAATATTCAAAGGGACTATACCAACATCAGACAATTTTATTTTATTATCATTATAATAACTTAGTACGGCAATACGATCTTGGAATCAGATCATGATGTAAAACTAAATCTATCCTTCTGGAAGTCAAGATGACCCTTTACTGATAGCCTAATGGTTATATTAAATATTTGATGAACATAAAATCCTTTCCATTTCTTGATAATCTGATACCAAAATGAACTATGTGATAGATGTGTAATCATTTGAGCTAATATAACAGGTTAACAGGTTAATTTCTTGATATGAAATTGACCTTTGAAATAAATATGCCACAATTTATGAAACTATCAATGATTTTGTAAGATTTGCTCTCGTTCTTTTTAATCTTCATTTTTCTTTTACTTTACAATAATCAGAACATATAAAACGAATCAACAAAAATAACAGAAATGTGTATTTTTCCTATAAAACGCTGGACGATCACTTTTTAAAGACCAGCAGTAATCTATTATCATGTGACAATATTTTTCTCCTATTAATTTAGATCGTAGTAAAAGCACTCTCCTTGTTCCCACTTATAAATTTCTAAATTATACAATAAATTCATCCAGATGATTACGGATATAGTATAACTTGATACCCATATTTACTCCTAGAATTATGAAGTTTGTCACAAATTCTTCGTAATTGGATGCTTTATGGTCATCTAGAAATTTTTCGACTACCAACACTGAACTTTTCCAAGGTTCACTTTCCGAAACAATCATAACTTCGATAACATTGGCATCTTTCATCAATTGCCGTATTTCAAAACCATGAAATAATTCACCCTTCAAGTTTTCTTACTCAGCTTAGGAAATTTTTTAAGAATGTAATTGAAATAATCTCCTTCAATGACCAATACTTCGACCAATTACTTTTTCAAAGTTAACTTGATATACACAGAACCAAATTTATATGGAATCACCCGATATTTTGAGTATTACTTACCACAGGGATTTTGGAAATTTCGAAGGAATGTTAGAATTGATCCTTTTTGGAATATTTCAATTGAAAATAGAAATAAATTAAGATTTATTTTGAAAAAGAAACAAATAAAAGAAAATAAGAGACTCTTTCCGCATGTAGTAAAAAAATTGAAGATTTTTTTCTCAATGGGTAGGTGTTTTTTCCCGAATTGTATTACCTCCTCTTGTCCTGATACAAGCCTGAATCCCTCTAGGAATGCTTTAGATTAGGTTTCTTCTGCTACTCTTCTGTAGCCTTGGCTGAGCTGTAGTGCGGTTCTTGGATTATCCTCGTGCGATTTTCCTTTTGAGATTATCCCATAGATATTCAATAGGGTAAAGGTCTGGAGAGCAAGCTGGCCAGTCCAAAATAGCGATTCCATCTGTTTCAAGATAATGTCACACGAGGTTGCTGGTATGCGGAGGAGCATTATCTTGCATGAAAGTGAAATTCTCACAGTGGGCACCTCGCCAAAGTCTCATTATGGGGTCCAGCACCAGGTCCACGTAATTTCTAGCCATTACACTAGCAGGAAACGAAATAAAATCTGTTTTTCCCCCAGCATAATGCCACCCCGAAACAGCACACTGCCCCCTTGGTATTTCGGAATTTGTCTTGCTGCTCATAGTCTAGCTTAAAGCCCGAATCCGGCGGTCATCTGATCGAACACCAACATTTTGCCAATTCTCAATATTCCAATTTTGGAATACACCAATTAAGGCTGTTAGTTTTTTCTTGTCTGATTAGCTCTGGAACTTTTAAGGGCCTTCTGCTGTATAAACCCTTTGAACGAAGTCTTTGACGTATCGTTTCGACTGATACACTGTTGCCTGTTGCTTTCAGAAATTGCATTCGGAGTATGGGGTGCGATGCACTAGGATCTCTTCTTGCAATTTGGCACAAAAAGCGGTCTTGTTCTCCAGAAGTGATCTTTCTTCGACTTATTCTAGGCCAATTGTGCAGAGATTGTAGCTCAACGTATCGGGCGTGGGTTTTTGAAATCACCCCCTGTGATTGTGGCCGCTATATCCCTCAGTGTCACCCCTCCTTCAACGAGAGCAATTATTCGACCCCTCTGCACATCGGACAATTCAACGTAAGGCATTTTCAATTATGATAATAGGCATTTTTAAATTTTCAAATTCACTGTTTCAAATCTCAGTGACCATTGAGTAAAATATCCGGAACATTTTGTGATAATTCAACCTTTTTCGTCATACTATCCAGTTTTTTCACAACAAAAAACTTCATTCTTCTCAAGTAGTCAAAGATCCATGGTTAAAAACAATCAATAATGTGAAATACTGAGTGATTCCATATAAATTTGGTTGTGTGTATAATGATGGAAATATGATTATGTCTGTGCTTATCAATTGGGCTCCCTTATAAACATTGGCTTTATAGACAGAATTATAGAATTTCTCATAGACCAAACATCTTGTTCCCAGTGGAGTAGCTTCGTTCTACTGTCCCACATACAAGTCAAGCAAGGGGTTTCGTGATTCCACTTTTCTGACCAAGTAAAAAATTAACCATTTTCAAATCCACACAAATTCGCCATTGATGCTTCGAGTAACTACTTATTTCTGCAAATAATCAAACATGTTTATAATCATCTTTGTATTTTGTTGAATGGGCAATTCAATTTGATGTAAATTGATTTCCATTGTGCAGTGACACGCATTTCAAATTTCTCTTACAACTGCCGATAAAAAGGTCTTACAACTGCCGATAAAATGGTTTGTATTAATTTAAACCGATGTCTAGAAGCAGCTTCGTGATATTATTACAGTTCACCAGTTCATATTCACTAAAAAATAGTAATAACTCACTTTCTCGCGGTATGTATATAGTAATTAATACCGTTGGTGCCATACTTTTTTCACTTTAAATTTTTATGCTCGTTTTGATGAATTGAGATCCGGTATGGAATCACTGAGTTCATTTTGAGAAAATAACTCATGCCTAGATATGACATCCACTTCCATTTGTAGATTGTACCGATTTCAGTGAATTTGGCAATGTCATTGTTTGTCATTGTGTGGACAAGAAAATACTTTTGTAACATCAATAGATTGAGGAAAATTTTCAATGTATAAACATTGTACAAAACAATAATTCTTTGTAGACTGTAGGTCAGGACATCACCAGGTTTGATTTCGTTTGATACCTTAAGAATCTACTATCAAAATGATTCTTAGGCTCCATCAAGATGAAAGGAATTACCAAAGTCTAAACCGAGACATTCTCCGTTTCTCCACCACCGAGAAGAATTAACACAGGACTTACAAACTTTATGAGGCAGGAGTTTATCTAGTTTGTCAATATTGAAACCAAAATATATAGTCTCTCGTATCTGATATATATATATATATATATATATATATATATATATATATATATATATATATATATATATATATATATATATATATATATATATATATATATATATATATATATATATATATATATATATATATATATATATATATATATATATATATATATATATAGTTATTTTCATATCAGATATTAATTTGCGATTGTTGTTTTGAAAATTGAGAGACTTGTATCTAAATATAAAAACATAATACCCGAATAATCAGAATATCCAGATTGAGCAGTGTATTCGGAATAGATAACGAGGAAGACATAAAAATTGAGTGTAGACTGGTTGACTGTCATGCCACTACGACTCAGGGGTCTATTGTGGCACAATCTAACCTAAATTTTACCTAAAATTTGTGGTAGAGAGCTTAATGAGCTCAGACAGCTCAAGTTTAAAGGTCCACCTTCTCATTGCCGTCAATGCCTGAGAGGCCCGGTACTTTGGCAAGGGGTGAAATGCATTCCTGCACAAGAAGTGACGTGCAGTTATCGGATGACAATGCATTGCAGCTTAGCTTTCCATGATGATTTTCATTAACCTACTTGTTAATAACCTCGCAGGCAGGAGGTAAACACAGTGTCCCATGGCGAATATTTCTGCTTGAACCACATATACCTGATCCAATACCTTAGGCAGTTGTGGAACCGTCTGTGACCTTCAAGTAGACGGTCTTTGGAGCTGGCCCATTCATGTCTGCTAGGAATGATGACTTGGAATGGCAGCTCTATGGTGATTTTGAGTATTGGTTTGTTAGACTTTAAACTAAATATTTTGATTTCCTCAATTACAGACTTTAAAGTGACGAGCACGAAGCCGATATTATTTTTCCATTTTCTGGAATAGTGATGGAATATGTAGATAGTCTCTGTATCTGGTCCTTTAATCACCTGGTGAATAGATGAAAGGTCCAGTATCCAGTTCCATTGCTGTGGTAGGTGTAGAGCGAAATGCTCTAGTTATCATCAGGCCGGCCGTTCTCTGCAATTTCTCATTATTCGAAGCAACCCCGAGATATTTTGCTTCTTCCGCAACTGAAATAGGTACTCTACTGAGTATCGGAGTGAAACAAACATCCTCATTTTCCTAGTGAACCACCATAAAGGTTTTGTGGAGATTTATGCTGAGTCTCTTGTGCTCACACCACCCTCGAATAGCTGAAATAACCGACTGAAGTCTCTCGGATACGTCATCGTTATCTCTGCCAGCCAGAATGACTATGTCGTCAGCGTACACTTCTGCAGAAATCTTTAGTGTTCCGATTATTGCCAGAAGGTCATCAACCAGAAGAGACCACAACAAAGGGTATAATATTCCTCTCTGAGGGCTCCTTTCAGGGTAGCTTTGATCACTCTAGGATTCAGGTGCTCAGAATAAGCAGGACACCCGAATTGAACCGGATACCCGCTTTAAACAGTGTTCCCAAAATAAGTAGTGTATCCGAAATGAGGTGAATAGATGGGGTTAGGCAGTTTAGATCAAAAAAGTTGGAGATATAGGAGCTGAGTCGAACTAGGGGCAAATCACCAGCACAAATAAATATACGGGGCTACGCGTAGGTTCTTATTAAAATTCATAATTCATTGATTGTCAGTTTTTAGCAAAAACGATCGCACAGGTCGATTTTTGATTTTCAATATCTAACTTTCTATGATAAATTGAGGAGTTCACTCCCAAATCCCCTAACCCCCAGCCACCCTCACGTTTTATTCTCAAATAGCAACCCTCATCATGTGGTCGCTCTTTTTAAAGCTCTATGAAGCTTCTAGCTTACTGTGCAAAAAATTTCAGAAAAAAACTCTCTTGAATATTAAAATATCAAAATTCATGCAAAATATTGCTGGGTATATTATTGCAAAAAACGTATAGAGCTTATGTTTGACCATTCGCAAATGTGTTTTAAATTAATCACGAGCTGAGTTTTTAATCCCCCAACCCAAAATAACTTTTGTGAGGAAATTATGAGGCGGTTTGACGAGAATAATGGATATTTCAACACCCTGTATCTAAGAGACCTATCATTTTTCTCTGAAATTTTGGATACAGTTGTCTAGAAGCTTCATAGAGTTTTAAAAAGAAGAATCACACCATGGGGGTTGCTATTTAAACATTAAAAGTGGGTATGGCTGGGGGTTAAGGGGTTGTGGTAAACTCCTCAGTTAATCATGAAAAGATAGGTATAAAAAATCAAAAATGCGAGTGGTTTTGCTAAAATCCGACAATCAATGAATTATGAATTCCAATAAGGATTTTCTCGCATTTCAGTATATCACATTATTCCTCTTCTTTTCAATTGACATTAATATCGAAATCTTGTTAATTTTATGTGCACAATTTGTAATCAGAAATTAGCCCTTTTTTTAGTACGAATACCTGAAATCTAGTATAGAATCAACTAATACAGATGAAAACATTTCATCAAACATATTTTGACCCTACAAGCGAAAAGATTGCAAATGTCAACAGCATTAAAAAGCATATTTCAAAGCCCAGATGAAACTCTCCCAAGAATTTTTCAATATTAAAGATAAAACTGATAGATTCGACAAAACTGGAGTTTACAAGTTGTAGTGTATGGATTGTGAAAGCGTCTATATAGGTCAGATTGGTCGTTCTATCAAAACTAGATACAAAGTGCATCAATCAGATTACAATGACCAGAGAACCGACGACTCTACTTTCGCTTCATATTGTATCAAAAAATGCCATCATTTTTCACCCATAGATCCAACAAATTATTCACAGAATGTTAGATATGGTGATATAAACACCTCAAAAAACTCTAGGGAACACTTCTGAATATCGATATATCGTATCCAGAACGATCAATATGTAATGTGTTGTTGTAAGCACAAATAGAAGATTCAAGTTTTGTGATTCGACCATGGAAAGACGACATCTGACTAGAGAAGATATATCTATATATATATATATATATATATATATATATATATATATATATATATATATATATATATATATATATATATATATATATATATATATATATATATATATATATATATATATATATATATATATATATATATATATATATATATATATATATATATATATATATATATATATATATATATATATATATATATATATTTATAAAAGAGAGGATTTACAAACTATAATTTTGGTGTGTGTCAGAAAAGTGTGAGCTCAGGAAATGTAACAGGGAACCATACTATCTTGTATATGATTCAATAAACGAGTGAAAAAACCTGAGGAAAAAACTCGTTTCTCTGTCGCTATTGCACTAGCAATAGCTTGTCTGTTTATGTTGTGTTAGTGTCGTGTGTACAAAAAGAGTACCAAATATTTTTCTGCTTAGCCGCTTCATTCTCTCTTGCTTTCCATGATTTTTAAACGAGAACAAGGGGCAAAGAAAGGGGGTTTGGGACAGGAATCTGTAACAATGGCAAAAGAAAACCAGCAGAAAAATATTTCAACAGAGAAGAGATGTTACGAGCCGTTGGCATGCTCCAAGCTGGGAGCTCACAACGGGAAGTATCCAGGGTTCTGGGAAGTAGCCCATGTGTCATAAACCGTTTATGGTCGCGTTTCAATGAAACAGGTAGCGTAGGAGAACGCCATACAGGTCGTTTCAGGATTACTACAGTCGCCCAAGACTGTAGTAATCCTGGCTCTTCCAAGCCAGAAGAGAGCGTACTACAACAGCATCTCAATTAGCTCAAGAGCTATCTGACTTCATAATGTACAAATTTCCGACCAAACTGTGAGAAATCGACTGCACGAAGGTCAACTCCACTCCAGACCTCCTTTAAGAGTTCCACAACTGACACATGGAAATCGCGCTGCTCGTTTAGCTTGGTGCCAAGAACACGTAAACTGGAATCAAGAGAGGTGGGCCACAGTTCTCTTCAGTGATGAATCTAGTTTTAGTTATTATCCCGATTCGGGAAGAATTCAAATATGGGGGGAACCTGGAAAGCAAAACCGTCTCCAGCATGCTCGAGAAGTTGTTAGACAGGGAGGCGGATCAGTGATGTTTTGGGGAGGTATACGCCTTGGTGGAAGAACTGACCTCGTTTCCATACAGAACAACCTCACGGGAAATTCTTACGCAAATGATATAGTGTTACTTGTAGTGGTACCGTATCTCCAAACAATGGGTCGAAATCCACTCTTCCAACAAGATAATGCCCCTCCTCATCGTGCAAGAGTTGTCTTGAACGTTCTTGAAGAGAATGATATCGATCTTTCACCGTGGCCATCCTGCTCCCCAGACCTGAATCCCATCGAGCATGTGTGGGACAACCTAAAAAGAAATCTCCTGCGTCAAAACGTCTTCCATCATGAACAGGAGCTTCGATTAGCAGTTCAGGGGGCTTGGAATGACTTAGGCCAAAATGTAATAGACAATTTAATATTGAGCATGCCGCGACGATGCCAAAGTGTTATTAATACCAGGGGTGAACCTTCTGGGTACTGAAAAATATAAGTGCTTCCATATCGGTTCGAAAACACTAGTTCAGGATTTTTTCTGTGTTTTACCAAATTTCGTCATTTTCAAATTTCAATTTTTTTATAATAGGTGCTTTGGAGTATTCAAATATTATTTAGTTTTCTTGAGATTACATTATATACAATACATCCAAACAAAACCGAAAGATTTCTATAAATTCGAATCATCAAATTCATATTTTAAAGATATTGGTTAGTGTTCCTCGACTTTTTGAGGTGTTTATTTAAATAAAACCTGCTTTTATAATTATTAGCTTAATACCTCTTGTTTGCAACATTATTCATTTTGTATCTACCTGTATATGTATGTATTATAATGTATGTATGTATATTATAAATCTCTTGGGCAAGTATAATACATAGATTAATTTCTCATTATCATCATTTGTAACATTAACTATAACAAAGTTACAGGTAGTCCAAAATGCCAATAATGGCTTCAAAAAGTATGGTAAATGTTGCTTGCTCTATTGGAACTAAAGGAGACATTATCGTGATTATTTATTAAAATAATGAATGAATATTGAGTGTATTACGCAAAGTTGAACAAAATTGCACAATAGGAGTTATGTTCTGCAAACAGATTTTCCACATAATCCTTACTGACCAAGTTGAATGACGAAAAATTTAATAGTAGTGTTCAATTTGAATAATTTGTCAAAATATGATTAGATCATATAGAACACATTTATCGTATAATTTATCATTGCATCTTTGCCTCCATAGATGGAAGAGATTGGATGCATGCATCGGATAAAATCAATTGATAGGTTGGAGTCATAACTAGACTTGAAACATTTTTCTAAAGAGAATTAGTTCTAATCTTCTTATCGTGATCTGTCTATTTCAAGAACGTATCGAACTGTCTCTAGGTCATTATTAATTGTCATCATATTTTTGGAGCATTCACTTATGCACGTATTTGCTGCACGTTGTAACATAAAATGCAATTGCAGACCTATTGCCCTAGTTTTGAAGGTTACAGAATATTTTATGTTCGAGAAATAATTAAATTTACTGAACTAAACTATGTAGCGTCATAATTTGTATACGTTCCTTCATTTACAGGAATGTTTAAGTGCGGCTGCTAAGTTAAATACTGCAGATAGAGGAAGATTCTCGTATCTTCTTTAGTTTTTGAATTATTTCGAATTTCTCGATTTCCCAGGAAAACTTTCAGAGTTAAATGGAAAGTAATTTGACATTTCATGGCCACTTTTTTGAATAGAATATGAGGACGTATTCAAGCTTTTTTTCTGAATGATTTTTTAATTTCAATATGAACTTATGTTTTTTAAATATAAACTATAGACGGATTTGAATAACTTTTCGATACTATGAAGCAATGAAATAATGTGGGTATGTAAACACACATAAAACGAATATCAAGTAGGCCACTTACAAGCAGGTGGTTTGACTATTCGTTTGTAGTCTAGTTGGTAAAGACGTATAGTAATAAGAGCTCATTGAGTATGCAAATCCTTAGAAATTTGGTACGTCGGTAAATTCAAAATAAAATGTAGTTTCTATGATTTTGTCTGGGAGCAAGCACCAATTTATTGCCGGATCTTTTACAGAAACCCTCGTATAAATCTCCAGGTAGAACCGAACTACCTGACTACGATTGTCTTTGTCTCTATCTCTTTTTTTGTTTGCGAATATCGCTGTTTTCGTTTTATATAAAATGTTTACTCTCTACGTCTACAATTTGTAGTCAGTAACTTAGCTGAATATGTTTTAGGGTTCTCTTCGAAAATAAAATTGAATCAATCGAACACAAAAATGTTGAGACGATAGTAATTCAATATGAATATCTAGATAGTTACTTTCACCAAAAATGATTATTTCATGAATATCATGCATACTCAACTTACACTCAATTCTATACGTTGAAATATACAGGGTGATTCAGGTGGAGTAGGAGATATTTTGTGGGGTGATAGGAAACGCTCTCGCTGTATCGGAATCAGGGTGTTTTTTATAGAAGGGGTATATTTTTCTTACCTCATTATTCTTGAACGACTTGATCGATTTGGATCAAAATTTCAACGTTGAATTCAATTGATGAGGTCTATCATACGAAATTTTGATTTCATCCCAAACCTGGACCGGATTGAAAAAATTTTTTTTTTGGTTAAATGCCCAAATAACTGTATACCACTGGAATGAAATAACTAATAAACATATGTAAACTAGAAATATGGATGATCCCAACAACATAAGACACATTGTTATCACACCTTGAGTATTGTGTGGAAAATATTTCGCAAAAACATATTTTATACTCTGACTCTTTGGATCGTAGGGACAAAATCGAAAAACAACATTCAGTATAACGCTCAGAAAAATTATCCAGTGTGATTCAGTGTGAAATCTTAAAAGATCGTTTAAGACCGTATAAAAAAAAAATTCTTTTCACACCTCGAGAATTTCGTGAAGAAGAGTTGATTTTTTAATACTGAATACTTTTCGGTCAATTGGCTAAGGTTCTGGAGAAAAGAAAAAATTCAAGACCTAAAAGAAAATCATTTTAACAACACTTTAGAGTTACTCAAGAACATAACGATAACTTGGGTGAATGATTCTATCACATAGTTTTTATTAAGGAACATATACTGAAAGTTTATCCAATAATCCAATAACGCATGAAAAAAACACACCTGGAATATTAGAATGTACCTAAACATAGCGACAGTCAGTTCAAATCAGGTGCTCGAAATTGTTTCTTCTTTGCTCAATGCATTTTCTTGCTCGTTCTATCATTAGATCTTCGAATTAGGCCATATTATTCCTTAGAATTTCACAACTATCCGTAATTCTTTGGATCAAATGTTCTCTTGAGTTGATAAACATTATCTTTCAAATAAGTCCATAAGAAAAAATCAAGCTGATTCAAATCCAGTGATCAAGGTGGCAAAATTATCGGTCCACCTCTACCAATCCACATATTAGGATAAGTGTTATTAAAAAAATTGACTACATTATAAGTAAAGAGAGGGGGAGTCCCATCGTATTGGAAATAGATTCCTCGTATTTCAATTCCATTCAGTACATTTGGTAGCGTATTCTGGAGGAATTCTAGGTACATGTCTCCATTTAGTCTATCTTCGAAGAAATGAGGGCCAACCAAAAATCCATTTACCATTCCCAACCAAATATTCACCGAAAACCTATGTTGAACATGGTTTTGGCATATTAAACTAGGATTTCCTGAGCCCATTCAGGTAAATTGCACCAATTGAATACACCGCCTTTCGTAAAGTGGTATCATCGATAAATAATATTCTATACACATGTGGCTGATGTCCAACGATCGAACGGCGAAACGTCAGACGGAGGTTTTAGTCATTTTTTTAGAGTTCCTGCACTTTTTGATAATGATATGGATGGTATTTCTCTTTTTTCAAAACTCGCCAAGTTGATGTTTGGGTCAACCCCAGATCACGAGCGATTTTTCTTGTACTTGTTTGCGGTTGATTTTCACAAGTTGGGAGTACTTCAATAGCCGGCTAAATTTTTGCTCCTTCTAGCTTCAAACTACTTGGAAAACTTCCATTTTCTTGTCAAAATAGAAAAGTTCGAGATAAAGTCCCCCTGTTCGGATGTCTGTGTAGGGGAAAACGCCTTTGGTATTCTAATCTAACTGCAATGCTGCTTCCGTTGCATAATCCATAAATGAATACTATATCTGCATATTATTGATTCGAGAATGGAAAAGGCATAATAAAGTCCGCTGGTAATATAGTTTTTCAATAATAAAAAACAAGTACTGTGTTTTAAGGAATTTTACTTAATAATTGCGATTCGTAACGCGTTTCACTACACCGTAGCTTCTTCAGACGAATGATTATGCAGAAAAATGTAAATGAGAATATAACTATAAATGTTCTTGAGTAATTAAAAGCTTATTGGTTGCTTCTTCTTAAGTGGTTATTTATGACAGGTATATCCAATAAAATTAAGGAATAGATTGCTCCCCGAAAAGATTCAATAGAGGTGAAGGGCTTAAATCGACTTGTTCATTGATGAGTCTACCTGAGTGTTTGTATTTATTTATTTCTAAAGTTTCCCAAAATATACCTTCCAATATTTATTATCTGTATGCAAAATTTCAAACTGTGGGTCGAAAGAATGATTATTTTCTAAGAGATGATTCGCGTAATTTGAATCTGAATTTTATTTGAAAAACTGCGTTTATGTTCCGATATTCTAATATTAAAATTTCTATGTGTTCTACCAATGTAGAAATTATCACAGTCATTGCAATTCAATCTATAAACACCTGATTTATTGTTTTTACCTGGTTTGGTTTTATTATTTTTATATATTTGCCTAAATTATTATTAGTTTGGAAAGCTATGTTGACATTATTTCTACTTAAGAATGATTTCAGTTTCTCACTTGTAATGCCAACGTAGGTTAGGGTGTTGAATTTTTGTTTAAATTACTTAAGAATGATTTCAGTTTCTCACTTGTAATGCCAACGTAGGTTAAGGTGTTGAATTTTTGTTTAAATTTATCGACAGAGTAAACTTCATTCAATGCGATTCTACTTTGTTTTTATTTAAAATATTATTTATTAGTTTGGGATTGTAACCATTATTGAATAAAAACAAAGTAGAATCGCATTGAATGAAGTTTACCCTGTCGATAAATTTAAACAAAAATTCAACACCTTAACCTACGTTGGCATTACAATGAGAAACTGAAATCATTCTTAAGTAGCAATAATTTCAACATAGCTTTCAAACTAATAATAATTTAGGCAAATATATAAAAATAATAAAACCAAACCAGGTAAAAACAATAAATCAGGTGTTTATAGATTGAATTGCAATGACTGTGATAATTTCTACATTGGTAGAACACATAGAAATTTTAATATTAGAATATCG
Organism: Cryptolaemus montrouzieri; assembly: GCA_013387265.2. Classification (NCBI taxonomy): domain Eukaryota; kingdom Metazoa; phylum Arthropoda; class Insecta; order Coleoptera; family Coccinellidae; genus Cryptolaemus; species Cryptolaemus montrouzieri. The sequence goes on from JABFTP020000185.1 coordinate 111,785,075, forward strand.
GAACATAAACGCAGTTTTTCAATTAAAAATCAGATTCAAATTAAGCGAATCATCTCTTAGAAAATAATCATTCTTTCGACCCACAGTTTGAAATTTTGCATACAGATAATAAATATTGAAGGTAGATTTTGGGAAACTTTAGAAATAAATAAATACAAACACTCAGGTAGACTCATCAATGAACAAGTCGATTTAAGCCCTTCACCTCTATTGAATCTTTTCGGGGATCAATCTATTCCTTAATTTTATTGGATATACCTGTCATAAATAACCACTTAAGAAGAAGCAACCAATAAGCTTTTAATTACTCAAGAACATTTATAGTTATATTCTCATTTACATTTTTCTGCATAATCATTCGTCTGAAGAAGCTACGGTGTAGTGAAACGCGTTACGAATCGCAATTATTAAGTAAAATTCTTAAAATACAGTACTTGTTTTTATTATTGATAATGGAATTTTACCAAGTAAAAGCCTCCCAAATTCAAATATAGTTTTTCAGAAAAAATCGAACGATTAGCAACAATAAACACTTATTACATAAGAAGAGACATTCAAATGATGATAACACTGCGAGAAAAACAAAAGGACCAGAATAAATAACTGATATTTCGTATTTATTATGTGACCATAATGAATTTCAAAATATTTTCTCCTGGATTAGAGAGTTATTACACGTTTATGGTTACTACATTATGAAAAGACAAATAATTTCTTAACATAAAAATAAAGAGAAATATTTAGATTGTTGTGATCTGAAAATTTAATAGTAATCATCATCCATGAAAGCTCGCTGCATTGAATTCAATGAGAAAAGAAAGGAGTGACCTATTTTTCGAGGGAGGTTTTTACGGAATATCTGGCATGTCAAGTAATATTCTGCAAGTACGTCTACACCGTAATCAACTTATTTTCTTCATTTTGCCAACTTTATTCGTCAAATATTCGATGATCGGTGAGAGATATCTATTCATGAGCAAGAACCGAATTTGATGAAACAGATTAAAGTATCCAAATTTTCATTTCACAAGTGGCCATAATGGCGTCGAGAGTATTTCCTGAATCTGTTCAAAGTGATATGATTTCATTGACGTTTTCTACTGAAATCCAACATATTTCATCAACTGTTAATCGCCTAGTATTCAAAATTGTCGCTGAGTATTGGACTGAAAACTAACATTATTCCAAAATGAATATTTTTAATAAAATACCTTAGGTGTGATACAAATGTTCTGTTGGCATATTGAAAGAACTACCTTCTCTTGTTCTGATGCAGCAAACAATTTCTTCTTCATTTATGAGAACTGACTTCCTGCTGTTATTTTCCCATGGGAAATTCAATTTATGTAACATTTGCCACAGCTGTTTTTAGTTATTGAAGGCCTGATCTCCTACGAGCACAGCTTGTATTGTTTCCACAGTGGAAATTTCTTTCCGAAAATAAAAAGAATGCACAGTTTCTCGACTAGTATTCTTAAATTTTCAGCAATAACCATTTGGGGCGTTCCTGGAGAAGTTTCTAGAGGTTTCACTATAAATCTATTTTCATTAAATTGTGAACTGCCCAATTCCCGTCAACACAGAACACATTTTAACATTTTCATCGATTGAAGGTAAAAGGCCTTTATGCCTTAAAGCATTATATACATCCAATATAATTAATTTTGCACTTTGAGGAAGTGGTATATTCAGCATGTTTAACTAACGGGAATAAAATTGGAAAAGTTTTCCATAATTTGTGAAATGAACAAAACACGTTCTTCTACTACTAACTCATGCATACAAATGATGAAATTACTTCAACAACTGTTCTTGATATATATCTATGTAATAATTACCTTTCTTGGGGTTGAAATCGAAGAATATACTTAATAATACTCTTCAACCCTTACCCGAGTGGACATTTGTGTCAATATTTCTGGCAGGCGGTGGTACCTGTGTACCACTGAGTATTCAAAATTATTTTGTTCATTGTAAATCATTCATGATAGGAATTATTCATCAAATTTTATCTATAATAATTTCATATGCAGATTATTTTGTAATATCGAAGCTCTATATCAGTTAATGGGTATTCAGTAAAGTCCTTATGAGTTTCTGAGAATGATAGTGATGAAGCCCACCTGAATTGTACCCAGGTACCCCGGATTATAATATGCAAGAAGATTATGATTAATGGCACGCCAATGACCATCCTGTCACCTGAGCATTTATTACTCGGTGTTACTGAATCGACTGTTGTACATGTATGGATTTGTTTTTATGATCGCTTCCCATGAATAGGCGAACCTGTTACACCACATAAATGGGCGCCTGGGAAGAATTGATGTGTCTGTTTACTCTCTTTTTGACGATCGCCAAATTCTAGAATGTTAGGAAAATGTTGAACGGAAACGAGTTCCACAGCTCACCGGCCCTGTAAACGAAGGAATTCTTATAGAGAGAGGTTCGAGGGGTCGTTAAATATACCGCCATATGATAAGAACTCCTTGCCAGCCTAGTGTTGCGGCAAAATATAAGTTTCCTAGGAACGAAGTCTTTCAGCTCCTAGGAGCATCTTCCGTGGAAGTATCTGTAAAACAGAGAAAGGTCAGCAACTTGTCCCCTGAGAGCCAGCGGTTGGAGATCGCGGGTGATCTCCTGCTGGAATATGGAATGGTGATTTCGATATTGTTATTTCACCTAGTTTCATGGAATTTTCCTGAATGAATTTATTTTAGAAAATCAGAATTATTTGCTCGACTTGAATTTATTTTACTCATGAACAAACATCTACATCTGAAAATAATGTGGGTAAAGTACAAAAACAACAAAGAATCATCACACGACTAAAGAAAAAAAAATTAAATAAGGTTATCCAGATATTCACAATCTATATAAAAAATGGAGTTCTGCGCTTTCGTCACGAATGCTCTTTTACATCCAGAACATAAGTTTTTCTTTCACCATTTCAACGGATCTTTTCAGCGTTTGATATTCTCTCCTTTGCAATATTGTTTAACCTCTAATATCGCAATATGAGAGGTAGATTCTCACGCCACGTTTGTCCTGCAGTTTCTCATCAAATTTTGACCATATTGGATAATCTTCTTCAAGTGGGTCTGATAGTTAGGGCAACAGGAGGTTGCTATTCCTTTGTTTTTGCTAAGAGTTCTGCCACAATGAGGTTTCTATTATTTATGTAGGCAGTTTTGTCAACAATACCTTCCTTCTTGAATCAAGGATCTAGTAAACTTGATTTACTGTGTCATTATCTTGAATATTGGGAAATCTGGTATCATGAATTTTCGAAACTTGATCTTTCAACTTTTTCCTGGATTCAACATTAATATCTGTTGATTCTGCAATATGCTGTCCAAGATATAGTATAAGCGGTATCACTTTCGGTAATGTAGCGCTGTTCTGACCAATTTTGTAGTACCAACAAAAGGTATCAGAATGAAACAGAACTTTTGGAGGATAAGCCAGACTTCTGAAATTAATATTTCAACGGAATTTTGAAGAACACAACAATAGTAGGTTTCAAAGGTGCCTGAATTGAACATGCAATACCTTGAATTCCAACGATATCATTATTTAATTTCAAAGTTGCACTTCAAGAGAAAGTTCAGTTGCTGAAGTGGTATGGTGAAAATATTCTACAATTAGGTTCACTATTTATCTAGAAGTTGGAATGACTTAAATCTTGCACAACAAGATTCAAGGTATGTGCCATGCATGGCAAATGAAATCATGTAGGGAGTCGGATAAAACCTGTTATATTTAGGGTACCGTCATTTACTGCGATATGAACATTGTTAGATAAATTCCACTCCTTTAAGGCTCTTACCAGTTCATTTGAAGATTATAATATAATAATAATAAGACTGTTTATTCAGCTGAAGCTAGAAACAATAACATAAAATACATTGACGTAATAATACAAATGAAGATATTGTACAAATGATTTCTCATCTAATCCGAAACATTTAACTTTCTCAGGCGTGATTTGAAAACACTTAGACTCGCGGATGTCCTCACATCAGCAGGCAAACGATTGACAAAGGTGGACTTTTGTATTGAAGACAAATCAAATCTCTGAATATGGTTTTCATCGTTTGATCGGAGACCATAACCAAGCATATTTGACCTTTTCACCAGAAACTGTTATAGATATGAAGGCGTTTGATCATTCGTAATCTTGTAAATGAGAATAAGGTTTGACTGCTCAACCAACTGCGACACACTCAGAAAACCTAACCTCCTCATTATATCTCTGATAGGAGTGAACCTACTTCATCCAAAAAGTATTCTCATAGCTCTGTTCTGTACTATCTGTAGCTTCCGAATCTCCTCCCCCGTCGAAGAAATCAGCAATGAAATGCAGTAATTTAAATGTGGAGCAATAATAGTGTTATAAACCACTTGTCTACACCATGGAGACAACTTTCTTGAAATCCTGCCTAAGTAACCTACTTTTTTTCAAATTTTCTTACATGAAAAATCAACATGTTCAGAGAAGTTCAACTGCTGGTCAAATACGATTTCCAGATACTTCATCTCTTGGACAAAATCGATAACCTGATCATCCATAATAATTTTGTAATTCCTAGATCGAAACTTCGCGCACTTAGATTTTAATCCGAAAAGCATACGCTTGGTCTTAGCAGCATTCAGTTTCAATTTGTTCATCTTCAACCAATCCTGCAGTATATCAAGTGTTTTGTTAATCGCAGTAACCTACATGTCAAAGTCACTATCAGTTATCGACACCAGCGCATCATCAGCAAACAAACTGAGAAAACAATCACCCAAGTACAAATTCAAATCGTTCACATACAAAATTAACAGCAGCGGCCCCAACACACCTCCTTGTGGCACACCACAACTAACCTCTGCACACTGTGATAACACTCCCATGACCCTTGTCTTTTGACGCCTATTTGCAAGATATCTCTTTAACCACTCCAGTACATTCCCTCTGATGCCCAGTCTCTCACATTTTATCAGCAATCTTTCACGGTCAACGGTCTTAAACGCTCTCTTCAAGTCATCAAAAACGCCAAGAATAATATTTCCCATATCGATATATCTCTTCCATTTAGTGCAAATAAGTTGGCATGCAGAATCACACGAGTGATTCTTTCTGAATGCAGACTGAAACGGAAATAAAATATCATCTTTCTCAATGAACTTTATGAGATGTTCATAAACTATTATTTCCAAAATCTTTTCCAATACCGGAAGTAAGTTGATCGGCCTGAAATCCACTGGACCTTTAGGAGCATTCACTTTAGGTACAGGTACTATTATACTGCATTTCAAATCAGTTGGCAATTCAGCAGTTCTTGGACAGGAGTTGACAAAATTGAGGAAAGGATAACCAATCACACGAAATAATGACTTAAGCAGAGCGACTGATAACAATTCATCACCTGATGCTTTGTTCTTCATCTGTGTTAAAATATTTGACAGTTTATTAAGAGTTACATTCTCAAATACCTCGATACAATCATCACCTCTCATATAAACATCAGCAAAAGATCCTAATGGAGCCGGAGTGCTGCCCGCCAACTCATCTATACTATCAATAAAGAAACGATTCAACTTTTCAGCCACATCAAACTCATCATCTCCCAACACGGAAGAACTAAATCCCTATCTAGAAGTACTCACAACCTCTTGTAGTACCTTCCACATTTTCTTGCTATCCTTACCGCACTTATTGAATACATCTTCATAATATTTTTTTCTCTTTTGTACACAGTAAAGACACTACCTCATTACGTTTTTATATAATGAATGTCTCTTTCTTTTTGTAGTAATCTCACATCCTGATCAATCCATTTCTTTGTACATTGAGTTTTTCTAATTTTTATAGGTGCCCACTTATTCATTGAATCCTTAACGTTTTCCAATATATTATCATACAAAATATTGACATCGACTGAATCATAGTCCCAATCCTTCGAAATAAGGTCTAATTTCACTTCCTCCAGTATATGTGCCGACATATCTCTTTTGTTTTTATATAAATATTTGGGTTGACTACATGCCTTTTCAATCTGAACACCCACATTATCATGATCAGATATTTTTGGAAAGTCGTACTCCGCTTCTCTGATTTTTTCATTTGTTATTATCAAATCTATTAAAGTTCTCGAATATTCTGTACATCTAGTTGACTTCTTTCTTATTTGCTTCATACCAGCGGACTGAATAATATTTATGAGGCTACGAGAATGAAGATTGCTCGTTAGAAGGTCATAATTGAAGTCACCCATCAATATCACACTTTTAGAACTCATGAAGTCCAAATCAAACAAATCCTGGATAAAACTGAAGAAAATACCAATATTTCCACTTGGAGATCTATATAAACCGCCAACCATCAGATCCCTGCCATCAAATGACAATCTGATAAAAGAACACCAATACTCCTTCGATAAGCTATAATGTTGTACCTGTTTATATTTTAGGGTATCTTTAATATAGATTATAACACCTCCGGTATGCCTAGTATCCGAATTATTCACTATACAATTGTATTTATCTATTTGGTATGCCAATTGTAATGTGAGTCTCAGTAACCACCAAGACAATTGGTAGTAAATCTACTGCTACTTGCTGGAGATGCGTCAAATTTGTCGTACAGCCTTTTTTATAGCATATTGGTTGCTATTTGTGATATTGTATTCTTTCCTTATTTAAAGATATTTTCTTTAGATAACTAGCGCAGTTAATATCAAAAACATGATGATCATACTTGACTTCCTTCAAATCGAGCACATCATGTGCGTGCTTACAGTTTATACATTCATACGTATCAATCTGACACTCTTCTTTCTTATGTAATCGGCACATAATGAGCAAACTTCTTGGTTTTTACACTTATCAGCCTTGTGGCCAAATTTCCAGCATCTGAAACATCTCAATACGCTAACGAATTCGAAGTATCTATACCTGTTCCACCCAATATTCAAGGTCTCATTCTCAGCTATATGATTACATTGCAGACTAGACAATTCCACTATCACGCTGCATGTGTTCCTTTTATTTTTAGTAGTAGTATATCTACGTATAAACTTTATATTTTCCGTGATGTTAAATGGCAAATTCTGACTTACCAGCTGTCGAATAAAAAAGTCCTCACTGGCGATATCACTCTCACGAACTCTTTGGAGTTTTTGCAAGGAATCTCTGTTGCCACAATGAATCACCACCGATCTCGAACAAGCAGGTTTAATCTTAGTAACAGATATTGCAATGTCAGCTGGTACAATGTTTTCTGCTAGAACACTTTTGTTGTAGCACAATCTTGATTTGCCTTCATTGGCTTGGTAAAGAGGGACTCGATCTTATTGTTATTTTTGACAATTTTCGACCATTTAGGGCCTTCCGTTGAAAGATGTTTATTTTCCATAGGGTTAATCATTTTCGTTGTCTTATCCAACACCTCCTGCATTCAGATTTCCGACTCTGTGGAAGTCTTCAACTGGTTGTTTACATTCATCGGACACCCATCACAAAACTATTTAATATTTTCACAATCCTGTTTAATTTTCACAAATTGGTCTTTTAATTTTACACAATGCACATGAAAATATTTCGAGCAAGAATCGCCCTCAATATACTTCATATTTACTATGAAATTATGGGAGCACTGGACACACACGTCCGAACCAGGCGCCATATTTATCAATATGGATTCATAGCTGTATGTATCGGAAAAGTTGTAACACCGAGGAGCAATATTGTTCTTTTCAATTGTGGATTGTTTTGCCATATAATTATCTGCAGTAATAGATGTCCATATATCCAATGTTATTGTAATATATTCTTCTGCTGTCAATAAACCATTTACTTCAGAGGAAGAAATATATATCTCAAATCTTTTCTTGTAGATAGGTTATAAGAAGTATTTCAAGGGTTCCCGAAATATTCTACTATAGAAAAAGGTTGCATGATCATATCCAACGCCTTTTTTTGGAGTTTTTTCTTTCGATAGGATTTCTATTGGAAAGGGAAGTTTTTGCTGCGAGGAGGAGGAAGCTGAAGGGAGCTTTCTAGTATTCTTCGGTGTGAGTTCAGTTCCAGAATACCTAGTGGATGCTTCGTTCTCACCATCAGATGAAGTATTTTCATTTTTGGCGGTTTTAGATCCTGAAATTACACAAGAGATGTTTTTGAGGAGTAGCAGTCTTGCTGATGCTGTAAAATATTTTCATTTCAAATGCTCATTGCATCTCCTACCTAACACAGATTTCACATTTTGCTTTTCAAATGTCAAAAGATATTGAAATGCTGCCAAACATCACTCTGCTCTTTATCTGACGTGATCAATTAAGTACATACTATTCAAAAATTTTCTTGAAAAATGAAATTCAAAATATCGTGTCAAAATTCAAATAATGCAATGTTTGTTTACACTTCCCTCTTGTTGTCCTAGACCATACCACCGGAAAACGCTACCCCATCTCTGTCATAGACTGACCTTTCCACTTACTCGAAAAGAGATATTGATTTTGTCGGCGATACGAGTATTTGTTCGATACCTGTACCATATACGATTCATACGAAAGCCGAAAAGACATAGTCGGTTTCGGATGCTTTCAGAAACTGATATGTGATACATTGAGAGGATCTGATATTAATGAGTATTCGATAAGTCAATGTTCAATACAGACAGAAAAAGTAGTTAATAATGATAATTGAATCTCTCTTATTACTGGCTCGTAGTTTCGACATCTAGCAGGAATCCATTTTGATTTAAGAAACTTCAATCAGATTTGAGAAAATTTAACACCTTCAAAATTAACAGGTGAGAAACATCAGAGTTCATCGAATGAAAAATTTTTTCCTCAACTTCGGAGGTGAATATCTCAACAGGGTGTACTTTCAGGAAAGATTTAACATGAAAATGTGGTATCTTTCACTAGATAATATGAGATCTTAATATGAAGACTTGAGTTAATAGCTACACACCATTTTATTTTATTTATGTCTGCAACAGTCGAAATTCTCGAATTTCCTGCCTGATTTTCAACATACTCAAGTTTTACGAGCATAAAGATAAAATACATTTTTCGTGCTGTCTTAGTGCATAATGTTAATTCGTAATAAATTCAAAGTGAAAGTTCAACCAATTAGAGTATAATCATTTCGGAAGAGATAAGCTTATCACAAGTCATGTACGAATAAGTTCCTTTGAATACAGAAAGTTAATTACATATTTTTTTGTTGTTTCAGTTATGTAGAAGAAATAATTTTCATAAATCGTTTGCATTTCAGTTTACCACTGAAGGTTGGACAAATTTGCAACATGCCAGCTTTCTTCGAAACATGCAAATAAAATTCATTTTCTAGTTTCCTGGTAAGTATGTAAATTAACGCGTATACGTATATACAGGGTGCTTCAACGAAAACTAAACAGAAGCTATATCTACCAAGATATTAATTTCTGATCAAAACGCAAAAACAGGTCAATTTTTGTTTCAAGGGGGACATATTTTGGGGTACAAAACTTGCCTGAAATATCAACTCCCTAAGCGGGGGTTGCAATCCTAGAACATTTTGAATAGGGAAGATGGGTCGAGTGATGACTCAAAAGAAAAATGGTATCTTTGTCTACATCGCCTCGAACAAATTTCCATTTTCAATTGAAAACTGTAAAAGATACAGGAAAACCATTTCCCTGAGACAATTCAAGTTTCAGTGAAGTAAAATGGAACAGATCTATGCTGATCAATGGCAGTCTTCATCAAGTACCATCCTCATCTCGAATTTCAACCCCTAGAGCAGAGGTGACCACATTCTGGTCTCATCCGAAAAAGAACATTTCTCCAATTGCCAATATTTCAATTTTGCTGCTCGATGCACCAATTTAGTCTTAATTTTTTTTTCATCTGTTAACTCTGGAATTCTTAAGGGCCCTCTGCTGTATAAACCCCTTGAACGAAGTCTTTGAGGTATCGTTTCGACTGATACACTGATGCCTGTTGCTTCCAGAAATTGCATATGTATGGGGTTCGACGCACTTGGGTCTCTTCTTGCAATTTGGCACAAAAAGCAGTCTTGTTCTTCAGAACTGATCTTCCTATGACTTCTTCTAGGCCTATTTTGCAGACATTGTAGCACCACGTATTGGGCGTAGGTTTTTGAAATCACCCCCTTGTGATACCCCCATTGTGGCCGCTATATCCCTTTGTGTCACCCCTTCTTCAACGAGAGCAATTATTCGACCCCTCTGCACATCGGACAATTCAACGTAAGGCATTTTCAATTATGATAATAGGCATCCAGTTTTTTACAACAAAAACCCTTGAAAATTTGTGATTGAAAACTGTAGAAGATACAGGGTGAGCTACTGAGAAATAGAGGAGGCTAAAATTATGACCACTGTGGCTTTGATTTCATTGTGAATATGGAAGAATGATAACAGGTGAACAAGCATCAAATGTTACAATTAGAACACTCCGAAGGCGCCTCAAAAGTAGGAAGGCCGAATATTCTCAAATGTAGTCTGGTCGCATGTGGCCGTACGGGATTCTAGTTATTCTCATCCGGGTGTTGTCAAGTGCATCCTGGTCGAGCGTGAGTGTGGTAACCAGACTGGTCAAACAAATTCCAATATTGATCTTGTATAAGTCTGGTACAGTAAGCTGTAAGTAGCTGAATCGCATCGGTTTGGAATTTATAAGAAAGTCTTGCAGTTTTTAAGCAGATGTCTTGAATATGAACTGACCACGTTAGGTCCTCAGAGACAGTAACACCCAAGTCCAACTGCTTATCCGAAATACCAATTAGATTAACTGATAAGTAATATTGCACTCTAAGTTTATTTTTACCGGTGTGGATAATCTTGCATTTGTCCGGATTTAATGGCGGAAGCCAATCCGAACACCAGCAATTGTTGCGGGTGAGGTCTTCTTGAGGAAGATTTTAATTTGTTACTGAGTTGATGTATATTTTTGAGAGATGAGCAAAGAACAAGAATGAAGAACGAAAGAAGGAAGGTAAGTTTGCAATATATATTAAGAATAAAATTCGATCGAGCACTGTGACTGGGAGTAGACCACTTGTAACTGAACGTATGCAAGAACTTGCTTCCCCGATTCTAACAGAATAACGTAGATCACTTAGAAAAGCTCTAATCCAAGATAGTATTAATCGCTTCTATGCCGAAATGTTCTAATTTTAACATAAGACGTTAAAGCAGTCCGGCTTCAATGCCTTTGCAAAATCTAGATAAATTACGTCAATCGTAAAACCGCCATTCAGCAACCCTGTCCAGTTAGTTAAGCAGTCGTAGGTTTGTAATTAGGAAGCGCCGCGGGATCAAGCTATATTGATTACTGTTGTTCGATATAGAGTATTGATATTGTTTTGTATTGAAAATTATTCATTATTTAAGTACAGCCCTGTACATCATCTCACAAATATCTCAATAGTCGCACACCTGATTCATTGCAATTCTGGTAACTCCATTTATTAATTTATTAACCCATCTGTTCAATAATTTCTATGAATCCGAATCTTGAGTGATGAACAAGATAAATTATTTATGATTGGTTACTTAGCCTATCGTAAACTGACCCTCTGAACATGGAGTGTACTATGTATTCAAAAGAAATCAGTCTTTCATTTGTGTTGATCTGGGTTATTACGTTACATCGCATAAAATATGAAATAGAGCCCGACAGGATGTATTTATTGTTAATTTCTTGGAATAGTCCCTAACTCAATTCGGGGGAAAACCAGAACCTCCGAAAGGTAGAGAATTATCAACAATTCTTGCCGACCAATGATAAGTTATCACTACCCCCAACTTTTGTGTAATGGCCAATAATTTGTATTTAAAAATATCTTCCCACTCTTTGGGAAGTCACTTTATTTTGTTTAAAACAATTTACCCAGTTATTGTGTAGTCAGTATTTCGCATTTTTTAAATAAACTAAGATATGTTAAAGTTTTCAACAATCTTTTCAAGTCTCACAATTCATATCCAGTGTACGCAAAAAAATAGTCGCATACTCCGCGAGTCTCAGACACCTACGTCTCTCGCGTTACAATTTCACCGACCTATTGTGTTTTTTCTTTCATGAAATATACCAATAGTGTCAACAAAATAGAAAAACCTACGATTCCTTAATTGGCCCAGTAGGTGTTCACGAGACGTACAAGTTTAGTGATAAACTGTGAAGCATACCACCCCCAAATCATGAATTCCATCAATATTGTTTGCACTATTCGCTCACAAACCCTTCCAACTATACAGGAAATATTGATCGGTCGATAGTTGTCGGGTAAGAATTTGTCTCCTTTTTAATAGATTGGCGTAACCGAAGCTACCAACCAGTCTGATAACGAAAAGAAGCAGTAAATATTAACGACATAGGAGAAGCGAATGAATAAAAAGAATATAATTTTAGCTGAAATCCCATCAGCATCTAGAACAAAGGTTGTATTCAGATTCGAAGGTCTGCTTTACGATAACAGGATGGAAGGTAATGTCAGAGAGGCAGTTCAGACTGCGAGTCAGCTGTGTTGATATCAGTAGGCCAGGTGGCTCTACGGTAAATTAAGCTGAAAATTTTTTTTCTCAAACTTCGGCAGTTTCTTGATGGGTGGAATATATCACACCTGCCACTTTACGTATCTGTGGTGCTGATACTTTAGCGTTCATGCTGGATCGGATATACTTAAAGAACCTATTTTAATTTTTTAATTCTTCCAATGTGAATTTTTTGGTCTCAGCTAAAGTTGCAATAAATTAGAGTAGCTTCGATAACATCTGTAGTCATCTGCTGACTTACTTCTAAGGTAGCTTCGCCATAATGCTTTTTTTATATTATATTATTTATGCGGTGGTTTAGTCTAGTAACAGTACTTTTTAGTTGCGGATGAACTGTCCGATATCATTGACGCCAACACCGTATTCTTGCCGTTGAATGATGAACATATGTACAATGTTCAAGTGGAAAAATCACTTGTGTTACAAGATAATACTGACATTGTTATTATGATTTCCGTTACAGTAGTGCGTATTATAGAGATTATACAGGAATATCCACCGGGACCGTCCGTTAAAAACTGTTTAAGTTCCAAGTACAATATCAAGCTGAAATTTTATACGCGGCCATAACTAGCGATTTCCAATTGGAGTGAAATATTTTCGAAGTGATACCATTTCCGGTTATACTGGAAGTGGGTCATCACTTTGTTATTTCAAATGGCAATCTTATCTGTCAAAACTTTCGACAGATTTAATTATTTTTGTTATAAACTCGATTTTTGAGGAAAATTTAAAGAAATGTAGCTCGTAGATCTTTTGTACTACAGACACAATTTTTGCTTGGGTAGATAGAAGAATGAACAAGGATTTTTTCAAGCTGTTACATATGTCAAATGTTTATTGCGTTGTTTTGTATGATTCTTTCAATTTTGCCTTTTCAAACAGCAATAACTCAATTTTTTCAAATTGCACGTGCCAATTTTCATATCGCCATCAGATGAAGCGTCAAATTTCAGATGGAATTGTATAAGAATGTACTATACCCATCTATTATAGTTCCTGAATAATTTGGGAATATATTGAATTTTGATGATTTTGCAAGAACTAACAGAGAATCCTCTGAAATATTTGAAGCAAGTAGCTGAACTGGCTACGTTCACCTGACAGGTGCCTAAAATCAATGTACTTGTCACTTCGTTCATTCGAATTTGATATTTCAACAAGAATTGTCGTTATTTCAGATTGAAAATATCCAAAAAATACAACACATTTGTAATAAAACCACTGGTTATTCAAACGAAAATATATTTACTCTTTTTTTAATTTATTTTAGAATGCCAAAAAGTAGTGGGTAGAAATTGCAGGCAATTCAATAACCACTTTCCAAATTTACCGTTTATGAGTAAAATAAAATTTCGAAGCATTAGAAGCAATTTTCTACAATTCAGTTGAATAAAAATTGTAGGAACTAAGCGAAAAAAAAATCATCGAAGATAATTACATTCATACGAATAAATGATAGCAAACATCATAGGAGAAAACTAATTCACGATCTGAATAAATGTTCAATATGAGCCCCATTTTGCTCGATACACTTGGCAGCTCGTATACGAACATGATGAGTTGCCCTCCTAGTTTCCTCAGGATCAATATTACGAAAAGCATTATGAATGCGCTCTAGTAACTCTTCTTTACTTCTAACAGGAATAAAATTCACTTCACTCTTGATTTTGCCCCATAAATGAATATCAAGAGGCGTCAGGTCCGGAGAACGCGGAGGCTATAAATTTAGCCGCTTGGGAAGGTCAGTTGGTGGATTGGCATGAAAATACGCTAGCGTATTAATTTGATTGTCGTCGTCCTCGAGAATTGGTTTTCTTCTAGTTTCTATATATTTTGTTCCTCCAAATTTCAGAAAATTGCTTCTAATGCTTCGAAATTTTGTTTTACTCATAGGCGCCAAATTTGGAAATTGGTTATTGAATTGCGTGCAAGTTCTATCCACCACTTTTTGACATTCGTCATGAATTAAAAAGACATTAAAGATATCCTCGTTTAAATAATCAGCCATTTTATTATCAATCTGGTGTTTTTCAAAAATTTTCACTTCAAATTAGCAACAATTCTTGTTGAAATATCAAATTCGAATGAACGAAGTGATAAGTATATTAATTTTAGGCACCTGTCAGGTGAGCGTAGCCAGTTCAGCTACTTGATTCAAATATTTCAAAGCATTCTCTGTTAGTTCTTGCAAAATCATCAAAATTCAATATATTCCCAAATTATTTCGGAACTATAAGATATGGGTATAGTACATTCTGATACAATTCCATATTAAATTTGACACTTCATCTGATGACGATATCAAAATTGGCACGTGCAGTTTGAAAAAATTGAGTTATTCAAAAGCCGATATGCATCACAATCAGATAAAACTACTATCGCGTAATCGATTATCTTATTCGCAAGATGAATAAAAGAATAGAATTCCTCACAGAACGAGAGGTTGAAATAACCGAATGGTGACTTTTTATACGGCTTTCCCCTTATACCTGGTCTACCCGTGAAGTCTATTTTCGGAACATCTGGGGGATGCCACTTGTCTGTCGTCTGTGTTGTGTTACTTAGGCCAGATAAACAAATGTTGAGCCACAATATTAGAAGGATCATCTTCCTCGACAACACTCGGAATTTTCTCGTGGATTGTGCAGTTGATTATGGTTGTTCTGGAGCGAATAATTATTCTTCCGGATCAGAAAAATCTGATTCCTCCAGATCGTCGATTACTTCGATATCATCATCAGAATCCTACAAATTCCCGAGGAGTTTCTGTATTTTCCCCAGTGTACACACATTTGGGTTCAGCTGATCGGTAATTTTTTGAACCAGAACCCCTAGTAGCTGATGACTCATTATCAGCCATCTCTGAAAGGAAAGTTGAAGTAAAAAAAGAGAAAGTGCAATTTATCATTATAAATACAATCTGTTTCAATACAAAGACAAAAATTTATTTCAGTGTTAACACATGGAACTTCTATCATGTTCGGGGATATTGTTGGCTTATAAGCCATCTTAAGAGAATTATGCTAGGAATAAGTACAATTCATTGTGCCATCCACCAGCCACATCTACTAGTGAAAATTTTGAGTGATAGATTGAACCAATCGCTATAATATATGATTAACAATATAAGACGCGAAGAACATAAAATGAATTAGATTGATCAAACTATTAGAACTATTTGTCGCAATACATTCGTTTGGAGTGATGATACGTTCGTGTGCCATATGAGTCTTCATAAGTTAGTACTAGAACTGCTAGAAGAATGAGGCATATAATCATTTTTTCAAGAAAATTTTTCTTATATATATATATATATATATAAAGGAAAATCTAACAAAAAGGCAACAAATACTGTTAAAACCCCACTTATTACACTGGTCAACAATAAATTTTTCTAGACTAAGAAACAGCTAATTCTTCTGTATTTTTACAAATGACTCCAGGTTTGAAGATACAGTGATGAGTCACTTATTATAGTCCAGATTTTTACTTTTTGGGAAATTTCGTTTTTAAAAATTGATACACCTAATAACTCACAAAGCAAAAGGTTCTACAGCTTTTTGGATGTTAAAAACACCTTATTATGGGGTTTTTTCCTAAATTTTTAGTTGTTCTAAAATGTAAAATTCAGAAAACTGAAATGCCACGAAATTTTCTGCTGGCCTTTGTGTATCATTTTTGTTATATTTGTGGTGAAATAACATTTTCTTCGCAAAAACTGCAAGCTGAAGACCACTGTTAACACTGCCTATATGCACTTTTTAGGGAGTGACCGGCAACATGGATATATATGTTGTAAAACTTGTTCAGTTACTTTAAGAGGAAAACTGGCAAAAGTTTACGGGCCATATGAGTGATTGGCATCTCTGCTTGACTTCCTTCATAAAACCTGAATTTACTGTAAGGAAAGGATGAACATTTTGATGCCCGAATACTGCTTCTGCTATTCGAGCTCATCCACATTCACATTGTTAACAAATCCCTACTTCATCTCACAATTATGAACTTGTACAAAAAGAAGAAAGTTGCTCAAGAAGCGTTTCGCATCTCACGACCCTGATGTTCAAGAATGCACACAGTCAGAATTCAGCGATTTCACAAATTAGGGCAGAACTGCTATGATCTGTACTACAGTTATGAAATCTCCATTCTAATGTCAGGGCACAGTCTGGACAGTGTTGAACGTATCAGCTTTCTTTTTTGGGATTAAACACGATCTTGAAGTATGTTTCAACGTTAATGACGTGATTAAATAATTGTATTTGAGCCATAATCCAAAAGAATGGAGGCTCATAATTTAGTGCTAGAATTGCTAGGAGAATTAGGCATATAATTATTTTTTTAAGAAAATGTTGTTAGCTTCAACTGTTCTTTTATATAAAGGAAAATCTGACAAGAAGACAACAAATACTGTTGAATCTCTACTGTTTATACTGGTCAACAGTAGATTAGACTAAAATATAGCTAATTCTTCTGTATTTTTACCAATTACTCTAGGTTTGGAGCTACAGTGATATGTCACTGTTTATAGTCAAGATTTTTACTTTTCCGGAAATTTCATTTTCAAAAATTGATACTTCTCAACTCACAAAACAAAAGGTTCTACAGCTCTTTGGATGTTAAATACCTTATTATGTGGTTTTTTATTTTGTTTTCAGAATTTCTAGTAGTTCTAAGTTGTTAAATTTAGAAAACCGAAATGCAACGAAATTGTCTGAACTTTGTGTATATTTTTTGTTATATTTGTGGTGAAATACCGTTCTCACTGCAAAAACTGCATGCTGAAGACCACTGTTAACACTCCCATTATTTAGGAATTACCGGAACATGGACATATAAGTTGTAAAATTTGTTCAGTTACATTATGAGAAAAACTGGCAAAAGTTTATATGAGTGAT
Source organism: Cryptolaemus montrouzieri (assembly GCA_013387265.2). NCBI lineage: Eukaryota > Metazoa > Arthropoda > Insecta > Coleoptera > Coccinellidae > Cryptolaemus > Cryptolaemus montrouzieri. The sequence goes on from JABFTP020000185.1 coordinate 111,802,529, forward strand.
TGGCATCTCTGCTTGATTTCTCTTATAAAACCTGAATTTTCTATAAGGAAAGAAGGATCATTTCAATGCCTAAATACGGTTTCAGATATTCGACCTTATCCACATTCGCATTGTTAACTAATCCGTACTTCATCTCAAAAGTATGAACTTGTACGAAAAGAAGAAAATCGCTCAACAAACCTTTCGCATGCTACGAGCCTGATGTTCAAGAAACGGGTGATGAACCGCATGCACACAGCTGAGAATTCAGCGATTTCACAGATTACTTTTATGATCTGTACTACAGCAATGAAATCTCCTCCATTGTGATGTCAGTGCACAGTCTAGACAACGTTAAACGTATCAGCTTAATCCAAAATTCATAAATTCGTCTATGCTTAGTTTGAAAGCAGAATCGTATTATTTCACAACAGCAACCCTCTTTCATTCATTCCTGTTGGCCATGCAGTTCACATGAAACATGAAAGCCCTTTCTTGACTCAATCAAATATGATGAACACACGTGGAAAAAACACTACAAAATTCAATAGAGATCCTTGCATTTTGTTCTTCCGAAAAATACTGTCAATATTTCACATCAATATTCATGCTATCTTATTTATATAACTTATGAATTTTTATAATTTAAAAACATGAAGAATTGCAAGTGGTTAGTCCATATTTTCTCTAAGTTTTTCTAATTTAATTCATAATTCTTAAATTATTTTCTTAATTATCATGTTAATCTTTTCTACGTCTACATGTTTATATTAGGAATATTCAATATTTAAATCAATTTTCACGATACAAATATCTAATATCTTCATCGCTAGACAAACTACAAAACTGATTTGCATTTCTTGAGAATTGATTATGGAACTAATATTAATTTTTATCAGTATCAACGACAATAAACAATTCAATTAGGAGAATAAAAGAGATTTATTGTACATTCGATCCCATAATAAATATCAGTTTTGAACTTAACAAATTTTTTTCATTTATGTTCATATTTATATCCACATTTAAGAAATGACATACAACAGAAGGTCAATGAAAAATCCATGAACCATTATAAAAATACATTCATCTGAGAGGAAAAATAAGAGTTCATTAAAGTCGGTAAGTAATTTTATTTTATATTTCTGTGGGATTTTTTCAAATTTTCCTAAGATACTAATTCTCTACTACTCCTCAAGTTCGGCAGCTTACAATACAATTCCCTGTAGGTACAGTTGAGCACTTCAGTCGTGAATAAGTTCTATATATATATGTATTTTGAAATCTATTTCATGATTCATTTTGTAGAGTCCTTTTGTGACTAATAAAAAGTTTCCTGAATAGAATAGTATCTGATCCTTTTAATTATTATAAATTACAGGAGTATTTTCTTTAATCCAATCCACATATTTCTTGACATTCGTATAAACACTTGGAACACCTCCAGCACCACACTGATCTGATCCGAAAGATAAAATTCCAACCTGAAAAAAGCAAAATTAGCTTAATGATTTTTGGTACTTTCGCCATTTATGGCTGAAATAACTAGTGAGATTATAATAATGATAATATATACACTGAATGATTTTGGATAATCAATTTTATGTTGATATTCTGGAATATTTTTTATAATCGGTATACCGCGGATCGAAAAGTATAGATGTGAATTCTAATTTTTGTTCTTTAGGTTGAAGAAGTGTACCATTCAACAAATTTTGTAGCTACATTCTTCATTAGAACTTTTTCTTTCTGAAACATTTCTTGCTTTAGATGGAAAGTATTTAATCTGTGAATGAGCAAATGTAAACTTGTCATCTTTTGTTGTTGACAATAAAATGAGCAGGAAGGAATGGACATATTTGTAAATATCAAATTCTAGGGATTTGTTATTTGCGATTACAAGTGTGTCCAAGAAAGCCAACTGCTTTACTTCCTCTACTTCAAATGAGAATCTAATCGAATGTTGATCATTCAACTTCTAACGGAAAATTTACCATGTTCGCTTTCTTGATATCGAAAACATCAAAAAATCATCGACACACCTATACTTCAATTCAGGAAAATATTCAATACATTTACTTATAGTTGTTTCAAATCTACTCATTAATATGTCGGCTATAGAAGGCGAATGATAATTTCCCAAAGCTCTGCCTTCGAGTTGTTTGTTCAATAAATTTTTCTGTTGAGAATATTCTATGGTAGGACCATGCAAAACTTGGCCAGAATTGAAAATTTATCGATAGTTTTTGAATCCAGATTGTTCCTCTTACGCCATGCTTTCAAATCGTTTAGGGTAGGGGTGCTCAAGCGGTCGATTGCGAGTGCTTTCTGAATAGATCTCGAGAAGAAATTTTTAATAAGTAGGTAAACTACAAAAATTCATTACTCAATAAACACTCTGCTAGCGGCAAAAGGCGGCTTTATCAAAGGAACGCGCGGTACGTGTCAAAGAAAAGCCGCGTTTTTATTCTTGCCGCTTTTCTAGATTTTTCGGCGGCGCGTTCACGGGAAGACACTTTCGTTCACGCCGCGTAAATGTTGCGTTCGAATTGGAGTCATTCTGAGTTGCAACTTGAAGGCAATATTACGTCGATGCAAAGTTTATTATTAAATAGTACAAACTGAGTGCAGCGGAGAAATCTAAAACGTATCATTTTAACAATGATTGGGAGGAAAAATTTTCTTTTGTATGGTGAAGGATAGGTGCATTTGTCTTATTTGTCGTGCGTCAGTTGCAATACCTAAGCGTGGTAACTTCGAGAGGCATCATAAAACGGTTCATAAAAACTATGAAAAGGGTTTTCCACCCCAGAGTGAATTGGAAAAACGAAAAGTACGTGATTTGATATCTTGTTTGAAAAAAGAACAAACCATGTTCGCAAGACCAGCAAACAATCAAAAGCTGCTACGATCGCGTCATTTAAAATATCTCATATATTGGCGAAACACAAGAAACTATCCGAAGATGGATCGGTTGTGAAGGAAGCATTTGTTGAAGCGGGTGAGACATTATTTGGAGATTTTAAAAATAGAACAGAAACCATGTCTGCTATTAGAGAACTTCAGTTGTCTCGACTGTCACAACGCGTATTGAAGTCATGAGTCAGGTCTTGACAGATAAACTAAAACATGATATCATGAAATGTACATACTACAGTTCGAGCTATAAGTAATGGAAGCTATTTGGCAGATTATTAATTTGATTTCATACTATGCCCCAGTCTCGAACCACAATACTATAGGGAAAACATTCAGGCAAGTTTGCCTGGGTATCAAGGGCGGTCCACACCAAAATCTTACATGGTGTGAGCTTTTGGCTTTCAAACATTTCAAACAGATGATCCATTCAGACTTGCTTACGATTGACAACTAACCCTTTCTCAGGAAAATCCTTACTTTGGGCTGTGAACCAGGACCAGATGGCATTATAACGGCACAAACACAGATGGGGGGGAGGTTCGTGTGAATTAGTCACAATACTCTACAAAATGTAATGGGCAATCCTGGTCATAGGCTAGGTCCCACAACCGTAAAAAGAAGCGTACATAGCCGACAGCCCTAGGCCCAGAAAAAACTTCTACTCCAAGGAAGTCAGAACATTGTCTAAGATGTTTCATTTGGAAAATCTTGACAAATGAGGGAAAGATCTCTTAAACGCTATCGACATGCTCATTAGTATTCCACCAACCCACATGAAAGCTGGGAAACGCCATTCAGAACCAAGAAATCAATAATCAACACGGTAGGGGAGTGCCAAGGTGGATATAAAACATGTTCCACAACAGATTTGCTTCAGCAAAACTGTTTGGCATATCAGAAAGGATCCAGATTAACATATATTGATGGATACTCTCTCCTGTTCTGTGGAACATACTGGTGAAAAGCCTCCTGAACAAGCTAAACGGTAAAGGGTCCTCAAGGTTGTATAGACAGGTTATAAGGGGGAAAGAAGCAAACTTCAAGTCATACTGGTACTCTTTATACTGAAGATAAATAGAATTATAGAACCATACTACTACTACCGAAAATGTGCAATTCTGTGGAAAGATGAAATAACTTTACTGAAAGCTCACATGGAACAAAAACGAAAAAACAATGTCAACTATGGCAAGTTTGCCCTCGTTGCCATCAAAAGCGAATGTGGAAAGATCTGGGGGCTGAATCCAAAGAAGCTATTCAAATCAAAAGTGAGACTTATGCTGATCCAGGACGCAGTAGTGAAGTGGCCAAAAGGACAAGGGAGACACTGGAGACATAAGTAACACACCTACAGTAAGATGGGTGTGATTTTAAAAATATTCGAGACAGGACATGGTAGATAAATTAAAACATGATATCATGAAATATACATATTTTTCTCTATAGTTCAACGAATCCACCGATATGACAGACACTGCCCATTTTTATTCGGATGGTATTCAATGACGTGTTGGCTACGGAAGAATTTTTGACATTCATTCCCCTGAAGGGGAAGACCCGTTTCGAAGATATATATGACGTTTTCTTCAATTTTATAAAAAACTACAAGCTACCAATATATAAATTAGAGTGCATTACAACCAATGGAGCACCAACAATGACTGAAAACAAAAACGGTTCTGAGGCATTAATGAATATTTCCCTTCATTTTTTCGTTCCATTGCATATACATCAACAAGTTTTGTGTTCGAAAGTTTTAAACATGGAGGAAATTATGGGAATTGCAACAAAAATTGTGAATTCTATCAGTGCACATAGCTTGCAAGGGGGGTTCTTTAAGTTGCAGTTGGAAGATAGGGAGTCATCTGAACACGCTGATTTAGTTCTGCACACGGACGTCAGGTGCTTGAGTCGCGGAAAATTCCTAAAAAGGTTTCAAGAATTATTGCCGAAAATAACAGCTTTTCTAGACGAAAGAGGTGAAAACACTCAGATGTTGAAAAACGAAAAATGGCTGACTGATTTGGCATATTTGACTCAACGCACTCAAACACCATTAACTTGGAGCTTCAAGGTAAAGAAAAAACTATTATTGAGATGATTAACGCAGTAAACGCTTTCAAAAATAAATTGCAACTTATGATAGATCAACTGAAAAGAAAGGATCTGAAACATTTTCCGTCTTTGAAAGCAAGGATGCTTAGTTGAATTAGGATACGTTTGAGGCTGATTTATCAATTATTTTGAGAACAACTCGCAATGCGTTTTTATGATTGCAGTAAATTGGTTAATAAAGCATCATTTGTGAGTTATCCCTTTTCATGTGAAAATATTGAGGAATTAGCTACTGAAATAGCAAGTCAGTTTAATATGGCCTCATGTTTTATTGAAAATGAGTTGGTGCAGATTATATCAGATCTCAAAGCTAGAACATCTGATACAAATTTCTGGTGTTTTATATCTGAAGACAAATCTCCGAATCTAAGGCAACTCGCCCTTCAACTGACGGCAATGTTTAGGTCAACTTACTTGTGCGAGTCTGCATTTTCTGAAATAAAGATAATTAAGTCAAAATATCGCAATCGACTAACTGACGATCATATGTCATCATGCTTGCGATTAGCACTCAGTGGTTACGTACCATCTTATGAAAAGTATGCTAAGGACATGCAGTGCCATGCCTTAGTTAAGTTTAACACCATATGTAACTCTTTTGCTTTGTAACAATCAATAAACTTGCAATTTTGAATAACTATGAGTTTTTTCATTGATATTATAGAGAAAAAGATAACTAAACCTAACCCAAACCTTGATTAAAATTATGTATATTGAGCGGAAAACTAATATCTACATATGCTACGGTACACCCTACCTAGGTAGGTAGGTAGGTAGGATGTATCGTGTATGTACGACAACCCTGCATCACACATACTTGCAACCTCTCAGAGTCTATCATAAGTAGTCTAAAAATATTGAGGTAGATCGCCAGCAGTTCACGTTGAGTACCCCTGGTTTAGGGTTTGTGTTAGAGGTGTGCTTGGATACAATGAAATAGCAATCAATGAGGCCGAAATTTCTCCTTCTTGTGAATTAACAGCTTTGATTTCATTTATGAACTCTAAAGAATTATTAACTGAAAACATGAATTTCTGAATGGTATAAGTAAATGTGCTTAACGTAAATATAGTTGGTTGCATTGCGTTCCCAGGTTTGTAGATTTTAGAAAGGCAATACAACTTTGACAATGTGGAATATTTTCATAATGAATAATAAAATAAAACAAGTTACTATGTTTTAACTATCACTAATTTATTGGAATGCAGAATTGTTAGCTGTTGAAGTTCTGAAAAAGGATGACATTCATTCAGACAATGTGCAGCTAAAGCAGAATCATATTTCTGATGTAGGAATGACCGGAAATGTTCTTCGTATCTAGCCTTGAAAGAGCGACCTGTTTGACCTATATAAAAGGAATTGCACTCAGAACATTTTAATTGGTATACTCCTGATTTTTCGAATTTATCGGTTTTATCTTTTGTGTTGAAAAGCAGGCCTGACAATTTGCTAACTGGTTTGAATGCAATATGAACTTTTTTACTATCTGACAAAACTCTAGCAACCTGTTCTGACGTCTTCCCAAAATATGTTAGAGACATAAATTTTTCGGGCTTTTCTCTCTTGGATTGGGGATATATCATGTTGAATGTGTTGTTGCGTATTTTTCGATTAATTAAACTCTCTATTGATTTTATATCGAAGCCGTTGTTCTCTGCTATTAACATAATGGTGTTAAATTCTGATTTTCGGTCCATGTCCGATAAAGGCAAAGAAATCGCTCTGTGAATCATGGATTTGAAGGCTGCTATTTTTTGAGAATGCGAGTGAAATGAATCTATGGGTATGACATTATCCGTGTACGATGGTTTTATGAAGATATTAATTGATAAACGGTTATTATTCTCCCGGGTAATTGTTAGATCTAAGAAATTGATTTTACTATCGACTTCTGTTTCTACTTTGAACTTAATTTTAGGATAAATGTTATTAATGAAATCAGATGAAAAAGTTCATATTGCATTTAAACCAGTTAGCAAATTGTCAGGCCTGCTTTTCAACACAAAAGATGAAATCGATAAATTCGAAAAATCAGGAGTATACCAATAAACATGTTCTGAGTGCAATTCCTTTTATATAGGTCAAACAGGACGCTCTTTCAAAGCTTGATACAAAAAACATTTCCGGTCATTCCTACATCAGAAATATGATTCAGCTTTAGCTGCACATTGTCTGAATGAATGTCATCCTTCTCCAGAACTTCAACAGCTGAAAATTTTTCATTCCTGTGATAAATCTTATAAACTCAATTTCTTTGAATCGATGGAAATTTTCAAAGCATTTAGGGTAGAAAGGGTTAAGCTCCTTAACGACCAGGTAGACTTAATTACCTACCAATCACCATTATTCAAGTTACTGTGACCTCTACTAGCATTTAATTGATTTGTAATTCCTGTATTGTAGATGATTAGATTAGCTTGTTGTTGATAATGGACGTATGTCCGAAACCGGTCCAACCAATGTAAAATTTCGTCATTCTTTACATCAATAAATTAGTGATAGTTAAAACATAGTAACTTGTTTTATTTTATTATTCATTATGAATATCAACTATCACGTAGTTCAGGCTTCATCGATCAATTATTTGGAATACTTTGATTTAACTGATATCTTATATTACCGTTAATAAAGTTGTTAGATAATTACAGGTGCAGCAAACATTTTCATAAGTTCTAGACTTTACCATCAAATGATAGACGCAAGAAAATTTGATTTACACTTATTTATGACCATATGTCAGCCATTGTCAAATCTGCTTCGGCTAAACTAAGTTTCCAGGCTTAGCAGTACCTCATGCTATCAGAGCTGATGCCTTTATACAAAGCACAGGTGAAACCTGGTGCTGAATACTGTTCCAATGTAAAGAACAAAACGTTACATCTATTGGATGATGTCCAGAAGAAAGCAGTACGCCTCATCGATCACTCAGAGATCACGCGTGATCCCCACCCTCTCACCAAGCTAGTGGAAAACTCACATTTGCTAATGGTCCAACTAGCAACGTCACGTACCTCTCTCTATAGAAATGCTTTTGTTGACAGGGCTGATGGGTTATGGAACTCGCTGCTATCGAACATCTTTCCGATATTTTATAGCTTGGCTCTCTTCAATAAGTGAGTGAAAACACACACACATTAAATCATTTTGGGTGGATGCGTCTTCATCAGACAAATCCAAAATGAAAACTAAATAAAGATATAACAATTTATATATCATCTACAACAATGAATTGAAATTGAATGAAACTACCTTAGGCCAATTCACAGAACTATTATCTAAATTACTCAACAGGAAACAAATAGAGTAAAGGGTATTATTGTCAAAAACCACCTGTTCATTCAATAATACGTTGTAAAGTTTATATTTATTGATTTCTAGGATTCCCAAAACTAATATCAAGTTTTCTATTTGAAGAATATAAGATTTCATAAATTATGGTTGAAATCATGATTTTCTTCAATTAAATAGTTCGCGTGCTTATAATTAGTATTGTTATTGATGACACTACAATAATGTTTATTGCTAAAATTTCTGTAGGTTCTACCTACATACATCTTAATACAACTACCGCATCAAAGTTTGTACATACCAGATTTCTGTCACACAAAATTTCGAATATAGAAAACCCTGATTTGGTTTTTTTTACCTTACTAGCAAGATAAATTGAGAAAATGTAATAGAACTATAGAAACAATAAATATTCACTCGTTGTTTTGAACAGGCCTGTCATTGATACCTCATATAGGGTTTGTGGTTTCTTCTATCTTTCCTTTATTCGCAAAACCGGGATCTGATCAGTTGCCATTATGCTTTACGAAGATGATAGGTATCATTTATTTCCTTCTGCATTCATATTTTGTGAACAGGACAATTTTTGTTCCGTTATTAGTTTCGCAATTTTAGAGCTAGATCATTCGTTCTTGCTCCATTGGAAAGCCAAAGGACTAGGTTTTTCAGAAATTATATCGAAATTTCACTTCCGGTGCAATCCAATATGGCTGACTCATTCGAAAAGGAGCTATATTTCAAGATCGCTGGAACGTTTTCTCTTCACTAAAAAATTCGAATGGGGCATTTAGTCGATAATTCAGTGTTTTCTAAACAATTTGACAGTTGATCTTAAAAATATTCCAATAACTAATTCTGGTATAACAGTAGCGTGAAGAATTTTTTTCATTTGATTTTCAGCTGAAATCTAAATATTTCTTTCACCTCATGGTGTTAGCACTCCTGAAGTTGTTGTGTTTTTCATGGATGTTATAAGGAGACAAAGAACCATGTTTTACTAAAACCAACCTAAAATTTGATTTTCGTTCGAATTCAAAATGGCCGACTTCCTCAAATATTAACAATTTTGTTCCCGCATTACAAAATTTTTCGCGGTCATAATTTATCAACGTCGTAATTCAATCACTAGATTGATCCTTTCCCATCATTCTGAGGGGTCGAACTCGAATATTGATTCAGAATTTTGCCAATTGTCGTCAATAATGTTTCTCTTTTCCACCATCATATGCATTTCCCATTGTGAAACCTCTGAACATAGACAGCATGCATTAACTCTATGATAAACAAAAAATAATGAAATGCCATCGAGTTTTAGACGACATCTGGTTTGAACTCGAATTTTATCTCGGTGTTGCTTATTCCTGACGTTTGCAATTGTTAACAATAGTTTTAACAAATGAGGGGATGCGTTTCAATGAATGTTTATTTGTGCGCGGCTCTTCTGCTAGGCAAATATTACGCCAATTTCCAGCCCCTAATTACAAAAGAAATACAGCCTATGATCTTGAGGAAAAATTTCAGACAACAGGGTCATTAGGAAGAAGACCAGGTACTGGTGCAGCTAGAACTGTTAGAATACAGGTACTCGCCTTTTTCATAATCTGTTTCAAGCATCAACTCTACATTTTTTGTATGGCAAACTCAATTGACAACTTCAGGAAGAAGAAGAAGAAAGAACTTGATGTGAAACATTATTGACGACAATTGGCACGATTCTGAATCAATATTCGAGTTCGAACCCTCAAAATGATGAGAAAAGTTCAATCTAGTGATTGAATTACGCAGTTGATTCATTACGACAGCGAAAAATTTTTCAATGCGCGGAGAAAATCGGCCATTTTGAATTCGAACGGAAATCAAATTTTAGGTTGGTTTTAGAGGAATATAGTTCTTTGGTTTCTTAGAACATCAATGAAAAACACAACAACTTCAGGAGTGCCAACGCCATGAGGTGAAAAAAATATTTCGATTTCAGCTGAAAATCAGAATGAAAAAAAATTCTTCACGCTACCTTCCTACCAATTCTTGGAATATTTTTGAAATCAATATGTCAAATTGTTCAGAAAAGACTTAGTTATCGACTGAATGACCTATTCGAATATTTGAGTGATAAAAAAAACGTTCCAGCGATCTTGAAATATTGCTCATTTTTGAATGAGTCAGCCATATTGGATTTCACCAAAAGTGAAATTTCAATACAATTTCTGAAAAAACTAGTCCTTTGGCTTTCCAATGAAGCAAGAACGAATGATCTAGCTCTAAATTTGCGGAAGTTATAACGAAAGAAATATTTATTGTTTCTATAGTTCTATTCCATTTTCTCAATTCATCTTGCTAGTAGGGTAAAAAACTGTATCAGGGTTTTCTATATTCCACATTTTGTGTGACAGAAATCTGGTATGTACAAACTTCGCTGCGGTAGTTGAATCAAGATGAGTATTGGTAGAGCCAACAGAAATTTTAGCAATGAGTATTATTTTAGTGTCATCAATAACAAAGCTAATTCTAATTACGCGAACCATTTAATTGAAAAAATTCAAAATTTTAAAATCTTATACTTTGGTGAAAAAAAGACTTTCCAATGATCTTGAAATATTGCTCATTTTCGATTGAGTCAGCCATGTTGGATTTCACCGAGAGTGAAATTTCGAAACGATTTCGGAAAAACCTAGTCCTTTGGCTTTCCAATGAAGCAAGAACGAATGATCTAGCTCTAAAATGGCGAAAGTTATAACGGAAAAAATTGTCCGGTTTTCTCTGGCGCACACTACATATTTTTGGATCTATCTTTTTATGTTTTAAAGTTTTATTTCGATGAACAAATGAACAAAGTTTATACTCACATACATTTGATGTTCTGTTGTTTGTATTGAATGTTTCATGGTGAGATTTGATCAAATTTCATAGATATTTTCATTATTATAGATCCCTGTAGAATATTTTAAATAAATTGGTTTCTATAATTCAGACCCTTACACCGTCAATAAATCAGGAGTTTATAAGCTATCTTTTCCATACTGCAATAATTTCTATTTAGCTCAAACTGGTCCTGCCTTGAAAATTGGATAATAAGAACATCAGATTTCATTTATTGAAAATGAACATTCAGAATTAACTATTTATTGCATTCGTAATAGCCTTTTTTTCCTATAATTGATAATTTAAAAATTCTACCCATTGTCCTTAAACGTAGAAAACTCAATCACCTAGATTCAGTTGAAATTTTCAAATCACTTGTTAATGACAGCTTACATACAATGAAAGACCAGACTGATTTATGTAAGCCCCAAATTTTAGTACAAGGGTGGATCAATTATGATCCGGAATTCGTCCGGAGAAGGCGGGTGGTTATCGAGAAGGGGAATCAAATAGCTGGCTCCGCTAGGCGAGGATATCACATGACTAGTTGGCCGTCATTCGGGTCTCTTCTCTCAGTTCCTCAATCAGCATCACCATGAGTGGGCAAAACAAATCGCAGTGTTGCGTAATGCAGTATTATTAACTTTGTTATGATTGAAGCCTCAAAACCAGCCAAAATATTACAAACACTTGAGGCACAATTCGGGAGGACATACCTGAGGAAACCAAGGATACGATTGACATAAAAAGTTTCGAAAGGGCGAGCAAAGGTTGAAATAAATCCCCCACCGCCCTAGACAAGTTTAACTGAAGAAAGCATTGCTTTCGTTCGGTACCTTGAGGGAAACCACCACTTAACAGTTGTGGATGTGCATCTCAGCTTGGGATAAGGTACGGGAGTGCTCAATCCATCATTACAGTTCAGTTGGGGTTTAAAAATTTCGCCAGGTGGATTTCCAGTTTTTTCGCTGATCAGCAGAAACAACGTCTAGAGATTTTTCTGTGCCTGCTGCAAAGTTTTAATAGTGAGGGTGATTATTTTTGCAGTATATCGCTACAAGTGACGGATCCTTGATGCACCTGAATCGGAGGAAACAAGCACAGAGTGTAGGAGGAGGGGGAAAGCGTATCTGTCAAAGCTGAATTTAGTCCCGCTGCTGGAAAGGTCCTTGCAACAGTTTTTTTTTTGGGATTTCAAAGGGATTTTGCTCGTTGCCTTTCTCCATGAATAAGGTACTACTAATGCGGCCGGCTACTGTCAGCTACTGCACCCAATTTGCATCTAGGTTGGATTTTCGATCAAAATAGTGATTCTTCTTCGCGACAATGGTCGGTTGCATACAACCAATCTGATTGGTATAAAGTTAGAAGAAATGCGTTGGACAACATTGGAACACCCCCCCTACATCCTCTATCTCCTTGTAGTTATTAGTTTAAGATTTTGAGTGAAACATAAGGAGGTCAACAATTTGACAATTATGCTGCTGTTGAGGCCTTCGTGCGCAATTGGGTGGAGACAAGCCCCTCTTCTTTCTAGGATGACGACATTAAAAGTTTCAATACGTTGGAAAGGCTCTCTCGAAATGAGGAGATTATGTAGAAAAATAATTTATGATGTATGTTTTATAGCTTCTACCAATAAATTGAAAAATTTATATTTGATTCACCCTCGTATTTAAATAATAATGCTCTTTCAATAGGTTGTAGACTGTTAACCGTCTATCTAGATTCTACTAATCCAAATACCTTTTTGTAAATGCACGGCACTTTATACCTATTTCCATACTTCCCGATGAAGAACGACACTTTCAGACGGCGGTGACAGTAATCTATCAATTCAATTCATTTGTTGGTAGTGAAAAACGTAAAAACTGTGTTTTAATCATGCTTTACAATGAAATATTAACGGCTAAATCCAAAGAGTTTTTTGTAAAATCTTGGATTTTAATTCACTGACCTGATAAAATATTTCACCATGTTGTACCAACAAAGGTGCCCCCCCAAATCCACTACATGCATCTTTTCCAAATTCTCCACCTGCACATAATTGGTCGTCTGTAACTGGTAAGGTTTTTCCATAGACAGTGTAGCATCTGTTGATACTAATTATAGGTAAGTGCAACACTTGCTGCTGTGCTGGAGCTTCTAAAAGAAAAAAAATGTTGAATTAGATGAAGTATTTTTGAAAATTTTTCTACTTTTATTAACGTAAGATTTTATTTTTGGCCAAGAAATGTTGAAAACTACAGTTACTAAAAAAACCAGAAAACTTTTCGTATGCATTTGACGATCTATGTTCATAGAAACTTTTTGTCTAAAAATCATGCCAGAATTCGCATCCTTGATCTATTATGAAACACTGTGTATATTATGATAACATGAATTTTAATCAAAATATAAGAATTTATCATAATATCCACGAAGTGAAACATCAATTATATTTTATGGATATTGGCACTAGACCCTAGCATTCTTTCATATCGTTAATTAGAATAAGCTCTGATGGGGAACTACCTCCAGCACTAAAATAGAGTTATGGAATGAGCTTGTAATGCAGAAACAATGAAACGGCATAAATTGTTCTAATTCAATATTCATCCAGTTTACTTCCACTCTCGTCTTGATTTCACTGAAAGTTCATCAACATTTTCGAATTCACTTTCGATATTACCTGTTTGGCCTGCACTTTTGCCCCATCCGACCAGAACACCATTGTTGTTTGTGACTGACCACGATTCCGGTAAGCATATCGGCTGGGCAGTTACTGTAATAGATTAGATATAGCTCATTATATCATTAATGAAAATAATAGTAATCGACGGCATTTGTGAAGCGGAACTAAAAGCCATTTCCTCGATGGATGTTCGATTTCGACATTAATTTGAAGCTAATAAATTTTCAACAAGAAAATCTTTCACAATCAACTAAAGAGTACGATATCATTAACAGATCTAAACAGTTGGGAAAATCAAGCATTTTTAAGCAATTTCGTGATTTTTATTATTGTTAAGGCTAGCATATTCTAAAAATTGGACAAAAACGAAAAAAGCAGTGGTTTCTTTATTTTTTCATCAATATATCTCATTTACAAAGACTGATGATTTTTGATAAATTATTGCTAGAAACGTTTCTCGTTTGCTTTCTGAATAGTCGTTATTAAGTTTATGAGAAAATATTTTTTGTTCTGCTCTGTTAGAAACTTGGTACTCCGTTCATCATGACATAGTTTTATCGCAAAATCAGTTAATTAGAGCATTAAGTAATTCAGAAAGAGTCCGTATTTACCCATATCTCTAAAAGCTATTTCGTTTTGAAATCCTGGATCGAGTTTCATGTTACGAAAATGTTCGAGAGTGTGGCGAAGTAGGCATCGCCTAGCTACAGCATAGGGATTTTAAGAATTTAAAAACCAAAGTGTTTTTACCTTAATTACTCCTAAACCTGACATTATAAAATACATTTGAAAATGATGAAAATACTAATCTAAACAAGTTTCAACCTATACTAGTTCTCAAAACTTTCAATTTATTTTATTGAGGTCAACTACATATATTTATTCCAGAACATAAGAACTGCGATGTCTAATTGGAACCTTAAAAACTTTCCTTCTCCATGGTAGCAACACTAGAAAAAAGCACAATTTCACCATGTTTGTAATACATTCTAATTTTGACCACAACGAATTCAAATCTGTACGAACTATAAAAATGTATGACATATTATATTCAAGATTGAACAAATTGCTGTGAATTTTAATTTCAATGTACTTGACGCCTATATGAGGTGCATAAATTTAAAACTAGAATTTTGAATAGAAAAGTATACATTTTCCAAATTGTAAGAGAATCTAACTCCAATCCCTTGGCTAGCTGTACATTTTCCCAATCTTCCTCAATATTCGTGCATACCATTTTACAAGAAATTTGACTCTTTTGGTGAAATATTTCAGAGGTTTTGAAACGTTATTTTTTAGAGAGAATAGTCAGCAATTAAAAAGTGGCTGCGGAAATTGAAGTTTCTCAAAGTCTTTTCTCTGACAGTTTAATGACCGAATTCAATGGCGATTAAATGTTTCATAAATTAGATCGAAATATACTTTGTAGACCTATCGTTCAATAACTGACTGTCAGCAAGGTAGGTATATCATGCCTAAATTCACCAAAAGGTAGTCAGAGTTTTTTAATTCAAACCAGAGCAACTAAATATGGTGATACTAGTTAGCAGTGAAGCTTTGGCGTTCAGCGCTAAAACAAGTTTCCCGCTATGACTGACGAAAAATATTTTTCACTTGGTAAATTGTAAGTTGTGGGAAATTACGTACATGTGAAATATGACGATAAAATTTTGAATCCTGATGTTCTTTGCTGGAAGGTCCAGGATCTATGTAAGCAAGTATTTTTTTTTTCATCAACATACGACTTTGGTCTAACAAGGGAAATATAACCATTCTAGAAAAAATATTTTTGTTTTTAGCATAATCTCTTTTCAGATCTGTAGACTTCCCAGCTATGTTCATTAAATTCGGAACCCTTGTTATGATAAGAACCGTTGGGATCCTCATAATAGGCATCAACTGCCAATTTTATTTCACAATTTTCTGATCTATTCTGATTTTGACCACAACGAATCCAAATTTGTACAAACTAAAGAAAAGGTGCCAATCAAGGTTAACAAAATGGCTGCGAATTTCTTACTCCAATGTACTTGACGTCGAAACTACAAATTTTTGATTCGAAACTATACATTTTATAAATAATAAGAAAAACTTACTCCATTCCCATACTTAGTTCTATGTTTTGCCAATCACCCTTATGCCGTCTTATAAATTAAATCGAAATAATTATCGTAAGTCTATCGTACAGAAACTGAGTGAGAGCAGGGTAGGTGTATAACATGCGTAAATCTACCAAAAAGTAGACCAGAAGATCTTTATCCAAACCAGAGCCATTAGATTGAAAAAGAGCGCCAAGAGTTGAAGCAACTGGTAGAGAAATGGATTATGAATTTCATACTTCTAGACATAAGCTAGATTGGTCAGAAGAAGAAAATATCATCTGACGAGAATGCTATAGCATTAGGCATGAAAAAGGTTTTTGCAGAAAGTTACTGTTACGAACGACAAAAAATATTTCTAAATACAAGTAAACTACTAAAAAATATTAATAAATGATCGACGCATTTCGATGCACAGTATATTTGTCAAGAGCGAATGAAAATTATTTATCACTTAGTAATTTGTAAGTTGCGGGAAATGATGAAGATATAAAATGTTGATTCATAATTTCTCCTGCCAGGATATACAGGATATTATATAGGCAAGCAAAGACGAACTTCAAGTAGTGAAGAGCTGTACTCATAGTTTTTATTCGTAATTTATTCATCACCGTACGAGGTCCTTGAAATATGAATTATCTTTATTCTTCCTGATTACCTCTTTTCAGCTATGAAGACTTTTTCCAGCGATGTTCAATAAGTTGAAAACCCTGCTTATAATAATATTCGCCAACCTCCCCAAAAACAGGCATTACCTACCAATTTCATTTCCTCATTTGCACAGACCAAAAGTTATGTCTTAAGCTACAGTTGCTTCCCCATGCACCCTAATCGTCACATTTAGCCACATATGATTATTTTCTATATCCAAACTTGTGAAAGTGGCTTGGTGGCCAAACATTGTCAATAATGAAGAAATGAAATAGGTAATGCCTGTTTTTGGGGAGCTCAGCGAATATTATTATAAGCAGGGTTTCCAACTTATTGAACATCGCTGGAAAAAGTCTTCATAGCTGAAAAGAGGTAATCACGAAGAATAAAGATAATTATTCATACTCGTACGTTGATGAATAATTTACGAATAAAAACTATAAGTACAGCTCTTCACTATTTGAAGTTCGTCCCTTGCTTGCCTATATATCCTGTATATCGAGGCAGGAGAAATCATCAATCAACATATCACCTCTTCATCATTTCCCGCAACTTACAATTTACCAAGTGGAAAATTTTTCGTCGTTTATAGCGGAACACTTGTTTCAGTACTGAACGCCAAAGCATTCCTGCTAATTAGTATCACTATATCTAGTGGCTCTGGTTTGGATGAAAATACTCTGACCTACTACCTTTTGGTGAATTTAGGCATGATATATACCTTGCCCACAGTCAGTTATTGAACGATAGGTCACAAAACATATTTCGATCTAATTCATAAGACATTTAATTGCCATTGAAGTGTCATAGAAAAGACTTTGAGAAATTTCAATTTCCGCAGCCGCTTTTTAATTGCTGATTCTTCTCTCCGAAAAATGTTGACTCAAAACTTTTAAAATATTTCACAAAAATGAGTGAAATTTCTTGTAAAATGGCCTGCACGAATATTAAGGAAGATTGGGAAAATTTACAGCTAGCCAAGGGTTTGGAGTAAAATATTCTGACCATTTGGAAAATGAATTCTTTTCTATTAGAATTCTAGTATTGAATGTACGCACCTTGTATAGGCCTCAAGTACATTGAAATTAAAAATTCACAGCAATTTTTTTTAACTTGAATAAGACATGTAATACATTTCTTATAGTTCGTACAAATTGGGATTCGTTGTGGTCAAAATCAGAATGTATTTCAAAATGGTGAAATTGTGCTATTTTTCTAGTGTTGCTACTACTACGGAGGAAACTTTTTTAAGGTTCCATATATGTAGTTAATGAAGATATTTTTAGAACTAAAATTTGGGATATTGTGAATTAATATTTGAATTGAATTCATTGTGGTTGAATTTTAAAACAAATTTGTGTTTGTCCCGATGTAGCAATATTATTGTCAGTCATTCAGAGGTTAATGTAAAATTTCTCTCATGTTTCATTCTAAGGAAAATCCCTAAAAGTTAACTGCAAGCTCATCTATTTTTTGTACCCTAAAAGTTAACTGCAAGCTCACCTATTTTTTGTCGACGATCATCCACTACCAATTTATTTTCTTCACCTATTCTAGCGAAATCTAACCTAACCTAACCTAAAAGTTAACTGCTAGGTCACCTATTTTTTGTCGACGAACATGTACTACCATTTTATTCCGTTCACCTTTTCTAGCTTGGTCACTGTTATTAAAAAGTTTACTGTTGAAAATCATGGACACTCCAAAAATGGAACCTAGTTCTGATTTCACATAAGTTGATGGAAGACCTATCTATCTTATTAATGTATTGTTCAACATAAGGATGAATAATTTTGTACCAATTCGAAAAGAACGCCACTACTGATGGCTGCCAAGTAAATGCTAAACAATGACAAATTTTCAAAATTGAAAGACATACTAGATTGTGTACCACCGTAATATTTTTCAAACAACTACCGTTATCACTAGGTCAGGTCAGGTACGTCGAATCTAATGAATGGTGAAGTAAATTCTGTGGCGGAGTACAATTGTACATCAATGCAATCTTTTCAAAATTATAATGGATATCATTCGCAATTATTAACGACAAATTATTACAGATTAGATCCTACCAGCTGATTCTTGTTATTGTTTGTCTGTTACTCAACAACTAAGGAAAACAAAAATCAAGCGATTACAGACATGATGCAAGTATATTTTCAATCTAACAGAAAGAGTTGTCCACCATTTCGACTCTTTTAGTAACGATTTCCAGAGTGTGAAGATCGAGATCGCTGCAAGTTGACCATACTCCAAAAAAATCGAAAGTGTAGAAAACACAGGAATGAAAAACTTTCATAAAAATTGTTGACAATGCCCTCCATGCTATTAAATACACAGTTGGCATCTCCTGGATTCGACACATGTTGCATTCAGAACGGCATTTGGAGGAATTTCAAGAGAGACGGTTCTTATTTTCCGTTTCGACACGTCTAAATTTTCTGGTGGAGTGCGGTAAACTCGATCCTGCAGGTAAGTCCAAATCCGAAAGTTAGGAGGGGTCAACTCTGGAGAGCGTGCTTACCACCTAACAGGACCATTTGTTCCTGTCCATTGATCACTGAAATTGTTCAGTCAGTTTACATTCCAACTTGCGTTATGAGAAGTAGCACAATCCTGTTGGAAGTAGATTTTTCTTCGTTCTTTCTAAGAAAGATCATCGAGGATTTCCTCCTCCAAATGAAAATTCGTCTTATTTTGAGCGATTCCAATAAATGGCGCATCAGACTTTCATACCGAATCTACGCTGAAAATTATTGTTGATTATATATTATGCGGATTCTACTGGCTCGACTGTGTGAGATTATTTCTGTTGAAATGACGACTGTTGTGAAAAGTATTCCCATAAGACCAAATGACGATTCTAAAACATGAATAATCCAAATGCATTCTATCAGTTGAAAAATTCGAAAACTCTAGGCGTCTAACACTGTGATATTCTTCAAGAGCTTCAACTTTTCGAAACATATGGCATCGATTCATATTTTCGTGAAAGATGTTGATTTCTGTAGACATTTGTCGAAATACTTTCAGGTTCGTTTCTATAATATATTGAACTCCGTTTCTTCATTATTCTTCTTTGAGAATTTTCATTTTTGAATGAATCAAATTTACGTGAGGTTTTTTCAAACCGTCGCAAAACGATCTGTTTCACGATCTGGAAATCATTCACGATAGAGTAGAAATGATTGAGCACAATTTTTGTTAGACTGATGATAGGTTTGTATCTTGTCTGAATTCACTTAATTTTTTTCTTCCATGCTTATTAATTCTGCGCGGAAGAGATTGGAAACGCAACAATAACAAGCACCAGCGGGTAGGTATCTAATCTGCCATAATTTGTCGTTATTAATTACGAATGACATCCATTATAATTCTATGAAGTTCGCCTTGTGATTTACAAGGGTATTCCGCCACAGAGCTACCTTCACGATTCTTTATGATCTTCTGTTACGATTTGAGTCTCTTTTTACCTAAAATACGAAATAATGTGAGTTGTCCGAACTGAAATGACCAGAACATTTTGTTAGAACAGAAAATTTTATCACAAACTTAAACAAAAGCCCATTCTACGATTTACATCAATGAATTGGAAATGAAACTTCTATAATTTAATTTTTCTCGAAAGGAACATTTTTTTGAGTAATATTCTTTTCGTATAAGGTAGTCAAAATTGAATAAGTAATCGGAAAAAATTAAAATAAGTAGTTACAATTCAAAAAGTTCAAGGAGCTATTGCTGAAGGCATTTTTCATGGAACGCCTGATATATCGGAACTCTCCAAATCCCAATTTGCTACCGCAAATGTTTTTGTGCTTCGATAAAATTCATCTGTTCATAAAAGATCACAACTGTCTGATTCACGCATAGTACTCTAAAAATATATTCAATGAGTTTATGTGGAAATCAATGTCCCAGTTCTCAATGTCACCGTTGGTTTCTAAATGTACGAATAGGTGAATCTATTACAGTTGGACGATCCACAAACTCTTGTGGTTGAGCGTCAACTTCCTCCAACACCGCTTGTAATTCATTGTGCCCAAGATTTTTGGATGGTTTCGGACATCCTTGAAAATTTTCATATAATGCTTTGACATATATCAGTATCGTGCTCAGCATAAACTAGGAAATATCGTAGCGCCCTAGTATTTAAGTTTGACATTTCCAAAACTCTTTGATACCCTACTACTCCATGGAACTTTGAATAAAAATTGTTTTAACGAGGAATTCAATTGATCTTATAGTTACCTGTATAATTAATACTGTTTCTCAAAACTATTAGGGCTACATTATCCTTGAATGTCTGCTTATCGTATCCTGGATGAACAACAACATGACTGAGTGTTACATCTTGAACTGGCAAGCCACAAAATTCTGGACCACAATCGATCTCTGTATTCGTTGAATATTCACCTATCCTAACAGAAAATCTGAAAAATTGAACATTGAATAATAATGTACGAATTTCATTTTAATTTTCTTGTTTCTCACAATTTATAGTTGTCTGCTTTAGCAAGAGCACAATGAGCTGCTGTTAATATAACTCGGTTATTGATTATAGAACCAGCACAGGGAAATTTGACTTCTCCAGTTAAAACATCTGAAATGTAAAAGAATATTAAGTACGTACGTGGAGTTTAGTTGAATAATTCAGACACTTGAAAACTTTGAAAGTAGAATATGAGATATACAATAATGTTCTGTTTGTATTTTCAAGTTGAGCCTGATAACTGGTACATAATTCTATGCGACGCCGGTGAGTTCTAAAGCAACGAAACAATACTCTATCATCCCTCGCTGGGACATTAAACTTAATTGCACGACTTGATGGCCATTGTAAACGATAATTGAAAGGAACAGATTTTAGAGTTAACTTTTGTGGAAAAAATTTTTATAATTTATATTTTAAACAGCGAAGCTATGAATAGAATAGCAAATTACATCTGGACGTGAATTACCATATGAGAGAGACTAGGGATGTGAAGGAGATAAGTTGTTGAGGGGGTATTCTGGTTTAGAAAATTGAAAAATCGTTTATTTTGGCATATTTTCATACCTCTCAAAAACATGCTCTTAAAAGGATTTTTCAAAATTTGAATTATTTTGGGAGATACAGCGGATCACAATGAACGGCAGATAATTTCCAGAAATTCTTTTGTATCCGACTTGAGCTCGTAATGTACCCTACACAATATCTCGATTTTGAGAAAGAAGAAGGTCCAATCTATGGATGTGAAATCGCCGATTAATCCGAAGTGAGTATTTAATATTATTATTTGAGTTTTTCTACTGGAAATCTTTCTTGAACTTCAAACGCGTTTTTCTCGAAACTACTTTTGCTGAGGTGGTTGACACGATATCTCAAGTTCTATCTGACCGATTCCTAAGAAATTTTGTGAGAATCTTCCTTATACATCTCTTTATCACTTGGACCTTAGATTTTGAAAATTTCCAATTTGAAGTGCTTTCAAAAAATTCGTAAAGATCGAAAAACAGGGGTAAAAAAATTTTTTTTTTCGAGTGGACGCCATTTTGGGAATTTTTTTCCGGCAAAGTTCCAAAAGACATTTGTACTAATTAAGAATGTTTTTTGATTGTTCGATTTAGATCACTACAAGGGTTGGAATCGTGTCAACCAGCACCGTTTGACTGGCAACCCCCACTTCGTCACTGGATGAATTTTTGCTTTTTTCTTCTTTTTAATTTTTCTTATATACTTCAATCAAATCAATAAATATTGTACAAAGAAATGCAGAGTAAAAATATTTTTAATTTTTTATCCTAGTTTGAAAAATACCCAAAAGTAGGTCTCTTGATCAGAATACCCCTTAAAATAGTAGGAGAAATGCTGAAATTTTATGCCATAATATCTTTGTTAAGTGTAAAGTGTTTTTTGTACTATTACTTTCGATTATATATACACTCAAATTATGGTTGAGTGTGGGAAAATATTTATACCCTAAATATTTCTTTTTGTGATAAATCTAACTGTGTACAGGGTGTTTGAAAAAGACACGGCAATATTTAAGGAAACTGACTTTAACGTCAAACTGGATCTGGCTCCTCGAAAACTGAAAGAGTTACCAATAGAAACCTGAAAAAATTCTAAACTTCATTATCTGAAGAACAGTGGACTTTTGTAGAAGTGATTATGGGCATTTTTTCATGTTTTTGATAATAAATCTCCCAGAGAAATGAATGCCTGCATACCTGCAGCACTCTGGTTATTCTTCACACAAATTTCCTTGTTTGGTTTTTTTTCAAATGAGGTCATGTAAGAATATCTGTGCGTAAAAAATTATCGATAGAGATTTATAAAGGATTTAGGCCACAGATCGCTCACAATTCATTTAATGAAAAGAAAAATTGCAGACATAATAATTTTGTATCCAAACTATAAATTATCAATTTTTTCTTTATATGATGCATATAATTCCAAAATATATAGTGGATATAGTATATCCACTTAAAAAGTGGTGAATCGAGTAGGATCAAGAAATTTTTGATGAATTTTAGAAGATGTTCATCTGCATATATTTAAAACAAAACACCGAGAGAGGAAATGCATCACCATATTTATTTTGTTCATAAGATATCACTCTTTCACCCAACTGCATGAATCTAAACAATTAAAACATATACTTCAGGTCATTATTTTCACATCGATTGTTCTACATACTTTTGAATCCAATTCTTGCCACCCAAGGATACGCTCCTATTCCATTATAATTTTCACCTAATACCTGTGGCAATCCACATTTCACTCCGTCCACTGTTTTTCCTGGATTATAGCTTCTATCATTGTAGCTTCTATCTTGATTTAAAGGAATATTGGGACAACATACCAAACCTGATCCTTGGTAACCGCAACTCAAGTTGTCGATTCTGAGAAAAACAGAAAATCAAGATGGATAAAAAGTTTATGTTCGTTTTCAATCGCATGACGATTTACGACACTGTGTGTATCTCCAGATGCAGATTTATAGGCAAATTTATATATAATTTATGCATAAATAGAAATGAAATTCTATTTGTTTATCGGGATAGTAGTTTAGAAGGTCTAGACTTATTTGGTATTACGAAAGTTGTTTCTAAAAATGATTTCAAAAAAAAACTGTGCATCTTACTTTTCTATGAGATTCTACGATTCAATCAATTGAATTCTTCATCATTTTGATAATTTTGGACGTGGAGAAAGATTTCTTGGAAGAAGAAGAACAAACCCAAGAGAATTGGGAAAACTGGAACTGCAAAAATTATATTTTGGGATAATTAATAAAAGTAACAATCTCTTTATGCACTTGCGTTCATGAGTTTGTTAGGAACCACCTAGTTTGTTGAGTTTTTTTGGTTCCGTCATTAAAAAATTAAAAAATTTTTGAAATTTGGACGGAACACTCGGAATGTATAATAATTTACTTTTGAAAATGTGACGTTTACTGATCGTCCTAATCATATTAGATCTTACACAGGCGTGCAAAATCTAATTCCTGCAGTGTATCAAACAATATAATTTTCACACAAACATAATCATGATTATAAAATGAATGCATTAAATATTTCATTTCGTATCATGTTCTGATTTTTCTATAAAATGTCATACGTTACTTCCGCAAGCTTTACGAGCCTTAGTCCGATTAAAAGGTAAGGACCTAATATATAATTTCAAGATACTTAACAGAAAACAAAAATATCGAAATATAGTCTCATGAAAAATAATGTTCTAAATGTGATGGCGTTCTCTTCAGTGGATCTCTGATGTTGTTCATAACCTAACAAATTCGTCAAATAAAAAAAAGTCTTATTGCAAATAAAATAAAATAAAGCTCGCAAAGAAAGATGTTGAAAATAAAGTTGTAGATTTTATCGATTTATTTTCGTTCAAGATATGTCGGCAAAAATCGATTGGTTCGTTTTGATTGTGTTTCTTTCTTCTAGAATAGATAATCCTGAAGAAACGAATTTCTTAAAGAATCCTACTACCCCCATAAGAATGAATCGGGACAACTCTTTCAGTTCAAATATCTGAAAATAGCTTTGGCATAATAATCTCACATTCTCATTGAACATATCTTAATATTAATAATGGCTATTACGAAAATTGATTGCATCATAAAGTTCAAACAAATATATTTCTCTATATTCGACTCGAACCGGAGAAAGAAGTTTCGTTTGAAATTGTAGTAAAATGTCTGCCACTATTAGCAATTATCGAGAAAAGAATAGTTAAAATTAATTAACTTTTTCGTGAAATTCATATAACTCTCTCTATTCTAATTTCAGAAAACACACTGCTTCTTTGCCTTGGTGTCTATTTACAGTAATAGGTAAGCTACGAAACGTTAATTTAAGATTTGTAATAAAAGACCTTCACCTAATAATTTAACATTTTTCGGTAGAAATTTTAGATTTCCTCCTCATTAGCAAAGGTGCGTTTTTCCAATATCACTATTTTTTTAGATCATCATATCAGAAAACCACTGAAAAAACGGTATCTGCCTTTAGTAATTTTTTCTTCGATATGACAAAACTCTTTGTTTTCTGTTAAGAATTTTGTTACACCAATTGATTGCACCACCTCTGATTATTTTTTAGATATACCATCATTTAACTTATCATATCTTCTTTTATTTGTTTCCTTCAATTTAATAATCTAAATAATGGTATCAATGGGTCGGATAAATAATGCAAACTTTTAAAGGAATTAGTTAAACATTAAAAACTAGTGCTCGTTAGTCCTCACAAAACCATTTCAAATGATAGAAAAATTTATTAAATAGAACAATGATGTTCAAATTCTCACTATATTCACAAACTTATAACGCGTTTTGCCACATTGTGATTTCCTCAGATGAGTAGTATATACATAGCACAACAGGGTTGCTTTTTTAAAGACTGAAAGCACTTTTTTGTGACAAACTCGGGTTCAACTGACTATTGATTAAGTTTGCGGAATTTTTCTCTTTACTAATTCCTAGTTTCCCATAGGTTCAGTTTCAAATTATTATTTACATTACGTGAAATATCAAATGTCCTATTTAAAGTATGGTTTTCTTCTAGTAGATGATTTGCATAGTGGGAATCTGATTTTTGTTTGTCGAAACTGCGCTTGTGCTGTTATAACCTGATATTGAAATTCTTAAAAGTTCTACCGATATAAATTTCCACAAGAGATAAAACAAATACCTTGCGCGATACCCCTCGCCCGGAGTCTATATATGTAGACTTGAAGAAGAAGTATTCAAAAATCCGTAGATCAATGAATAATCCTTCCTGATAAGATTTAGTTCTCAAATCTGCCTACCATGCACGCAGCTATCGAGAACCACAATAGTGCAATTAAGCATGATACCGAAAAACGAAGCGGTAGACTGCAGTTTCGTCGTTATTAGAAACTCATTAGTGTCGCATATCGCTTTTCAGCACCCTAACGATTCCAGAAAAGACACATCTCGTACATACATACGAGAGTCGTCCTCTATGGACCGAGACGGTGAACCCGCTAAAGGATCGCTACGAACAATAACAGACAAATGTGAGAAGGTAAAAATTCCAACACTTGTAGACCATCTTTCGCTGGTCCGTGAATCGCATCACTGTTCAAATCAGCGAAATAACGTATGTCACAAAAATCAGAATAGATAAATTAATTACTGAAAAAAAATTTATTGAATTGATTATATCATTAGGATTTCACCTCATTATTTCACTAAACTCTATAAAATCGTATTTAAGAGACTGATAGGGGCCTGTTCTGCTCAATGGCGCGCAATTTTCTCCGAATACCTCCCATCAGTCTTTGGACGATATCAACATCGATCGGCTCAGTGGCGTAGGGGATATGATAAGAGAGGGTTTCGGCAAAATTCCTGGGTTAGTGAGGTGACAGAATTCCCCGGCGTGTCATTAGTCGAAAGGCAGAAATAGAGCACGTTAAAGGAACATCCACATCGATTTCTCGTATCTTCTGAAAGAATCTCTGTCCCAAACCTTCTTCGTTTTGGGCTTCCCATCTATTGACATAGACTTTCTTGTCAGTAGACCCCAAAAATCTATGATTGGTATTGCTTGTAGAACGTTTGGGGGTTATCTCCGCGAGGTACAAATGGGATGTTATTAGCCTCTAACCAATCTCTCGTAATTCGCGCATAATGGGAAGACGCCAAAACATTATTTCGTGATCAGCGTGATAGGTATTGATGAAATCTAACAATTTTGGGAGACAGTATATAGGTTTGTATCAACAGCTTCGCCTCTCACATGCCCTACATATGGTTTCGAAACCCCAGCTTCAAGAATAGCACACCGAACCCAAACCTTGTCTTCAAATCTTTTCTTTGTTTTGAAGTTTTACTTCGGTTGGACAGTCTTCTATGTTGTTTGCATAGAAACCAGCATTACAGTTGATTTCAGAATGGGATAATTTTCATTATCCAAAATTATGGTTCTGTCATTTGCGAAGTGAATTCCTCTTAAAGCGCGGCAACATCTGGGAATATTATCCAATTGATTCTGGTTGAATTTTGGACACTTACGCCTTTAACGATATTTACATCCCGCATTCAGTATTTCTGGCCTTATTGTCTCATGAGAAGTACGAAATCTTCTGGATAATTTTCGTAGTGATGTTCTTACTGTGTCTCTTGCTCTTTCTAAGAGCCTGTTTCTACGGATTTCATTCAGAGCCTTCGGTAGACCACTTTTTGGCAAATTCAAGCATGGTATTCCTTGCTTACATTCACTTATTACCCGATAAATAGTTGATGATTTCAATTGTAAATACTTCTTCGAAGTTCTAATTTGTAAGCCATTTTAGCGAACTTATTCAGACTTTTTGCAGAATGAATACTCAATATAAATCATAAATGACATCTGTTGATCACGGCAACTAGATCTTCCACGAATAGCGGGAACTATGCATGAAAAAACTTTTTCCCAAGACTTTCGTGACATACGGTAGTCTCGTTAGCTTCAGTCTCGCCCACGACGTTTTCTGGAAAAACCTCCTGTCGAATAATATTTGATAAAACAAATATCTTTCGCGATATCCTTCCCGTGCAATCTATATATTTAGACTTGAGACAAGAAGAATAATCCCACCTAACAGGCGCTCCAAATTCAGACTGGGTTTACCAATATTAATTGATTATATATTATATATTATATTTTTGATTGACTGCATAATGAAATTGTTCATGAAAAACATACTTCAACCATTATTAACTGCTATTGGCTTAATAGTATTCAGGTTTTTCAAGAAATTATTTTCTGACAGTTATATCGTAGTGAGTGTTTTATAAGCAGTTATTTTATGTTGATGTGGATATGCGGAAGAATTATGATATTATATTATATATCTGTCTGAGATGGTTCATGAAAAAAAAAAACTAGTCTGTAGCCAATTTTCATCGTAATCTAATCATCTTTTGTAAATATATGACAACAGATTATGTCATCCACATTTCTAAACCAATAAATGCAGTGTTTAGACAGCGGATGATTATGAATAATTTTCTCAACGTTATCTATGAAAATTTTGGCTAGTAAAATACTGAAAGGATTACTCTTTATTAAGCCATTGCTGCTCATGTACATAATTCAACTTCATAATTGAAGTTGAAATATATTTGTTCTCAACATGCATCTAAAATATGTAATTCACATTATTGTTCTGCAAATCTTGGTTAGCATTATACAGGGATATCCACCGGGACCGTTCGTTAAAAACTTTTTGAGTTCCAATTACAGTATCAAACTGAAATTTTATACGCGGCCATAACTCGCGATTTCCAATTGAAGTGAAGTATTTTCGAAGTGATACCATTTCCGGTTATACCGGAAGTGGGTCATCACTTTGTTATTTAAAATGGCAATCTACCTTTTTATCATACATCTAGAACCGACATTTGAGGAAGGCATAAAATACCCAAGTTGTTGGCACTTATCTGTCAAAACATTAGACAGATTTAATTATTTTTGTTATAAACTCGATTTTTGAGGAACATTTAAGAAAATTGTAGCTCGTAGATCTTTTGCACTACAGACATACTTTTTGCTTGGGTGGATAGAAGAAGTATCAAGTTGCACGTGCCAATTTTATATCACCATCAGATGAAGCGTCAAATTTCAGATGGAATTGTATAAGAATGTACTATACCCATCTCTTATAGTTCCGAAATAATTCGGGAATATATTGTATTTTGATGATTTTACAAGAACTAACAGAGAATGCCTTGAAATATTTGAATCAAGTTGCTGAATTGGCTACGATCATCTGACAGGTGCCTAAAATTAATGCACTTGTCACTTCGTTCATTCGAATTTGATATTTAAACAAGAATTGTCGTTATTGCAGATTGAAAATATCCGAAAAATACAACACATTTGGAATAAAACCACTGGTAATTCAAACGAAAATATAATTAAATCTTTTTTTAATTCATTTTAGAATGTCAAAAAGTAGTGGGTAGAAATTGCAGGCAATTCAATAACCAATTTCAGAATTTACCGTCTATGAGTAAAATAAAATTTCGTAGCATTAGAAGCTATTTTCTACAATTCGGACGAATAAAAATTGTAGGAACTAAACGAAAAGCAATCATCGAAGATAATTACATTAATACGAATAATTAATGACAAACATCATAGGAGGAAACTAATTTACAATCTGAATAAATGTTCAATATGGGCCCCATTTTGCTCGATACACTTGACAGCTCGTATACGAACATGATGAGTTGCCCTCCTAGTTTCCTCAGGATCAATATTACGAAAAGCATTATGAATGCGCTCTAGAAACTCTTCTTTACTTCTTACAGGAATAAGATACACTTCACTCTCGATTTTGACCCATTAAATAAAAATCAAGGGGCGTCAGGTCCGGAGAACGCAGAGGCCATAAATTTGGTCCTCGATTACCCCACCATCTATCCTCGAACATTTCTGTTAGCTGCCGATCTACAGCTCGTGTTTTATGTGCTGGTGATAGCAATACCTCAGAATGTTAAGGGGTAATCCATCTAAAAAAGTAGCTTATGTTCCTCTCAAAATTTCCAGGTATCTTTGTCCATTAAGATTTTTCTCATAAATGTGATAAGCCAACAAATTATTCATTAAAATTGCAAAAACGTTCACGCTGAATTTATTTTGGAAATCAATACAAAACAACGCAATAAATATTTGACATGTGTAGACTGCTTCAAATATTCCTTGATCCTTCTTCTATCCACCCAAGCAAAAATTGTGTCTGTAGTGCAAAAGATCTACAAACTTTAAATGTTCCTCAAAAATCGAGTTTAAAATAAAAATAATTAAATCTGTCTAAAGTTTTGACAGATGAGTGCCAACAACTTGGGTATTTTATGCCTTGCTCAAATGTCGGTTCTAGATGTATGATAAAAAGGTAGATTTCCATTTTAAATTACAAAGTGATGACCCACTTCCGGTATAACCGGAAATGGTATCACTTCGAAAATATTTCAGTTCAATTGGAAATCGCTAGTTATGGCCGCGTATAAAATTTCAGCTTAATATTGGAACTCAAAAAGTTTTTAACGGACGGTCCCGGTGGACATATACAGGATATAGTGCTGAACTTATGTCCTGGAATGTAGTTAATCACTACCGTAGTGTATCACCTCATGATTCATTGAAATTGATTAACCAAGTGCTGCTGAATAATAATATGAATCCCTTCATACAATCAAAGCTTATACGTCTTTCAGAATGTCTGTTCATTGATTCTTATATTAAAATTTCTGCAAGATTTACCACTACTCATCTACCAATCCCAATAAGTAGAACTTTTGCAGTAATTGTTTTGAATTTTGGCTAACTTTCCCATAATATCTAAGGCTATATATCTGTAATTATCTTTTATTTTGGGTAGACTAATTTTAATTTTTTTTTCGCTTGCTTTATGTTTTTATATCATTGTATATGTATATCTGTATCGAAAGCACCATTAGGAGCTATTCGTTTAATGATAACCACAGATGAAGTATTTCTTTGGAATACATTGAGATTTTCCCATCACTGGGGAAGAATATTATGAATCAAAGTATTTGAAAGGGTATAAGATAAAACAATAAAACAGCATATCTAACACACTTAAGAATCACCTAACAGTAATCTTTTCTAAGCAGATTAGATAATGCTTCATTTTTGCGATCACTCACTTCCTCGTTACGAGAGGCAAAGAAATGGACACGGGTCTATTTATTTTTCTTCGGACGACCTTGAAGATGTGCCATTTCCCAATGACCGTCGTTGAAAATACGACTATATAACCGAGAATGATTATTTCGTTGCTGTCAATAATTTTGAGGTCATTTCTCTCAGAAATTGGGCTTGAAAAACGCAAGGCATCCTAGCGTAATTTTATATTCCTCTTGATTGAACCGATGAGAAATTTTGTTGATGAGAATATCTGTTTTTGAAAAAAATAAATAGAAACAATATAATCTAAAATAGTAAATTTCTCAAATATCAGATAATAAAGCTCAGAAAATTCATACATTCTGTGTCCCAGACAATAAGTTACGAATAGAAAATTATTCATCATTTAACAACGTCAGAATTCCTCAAGCAAAAAATGAATCACTTCCTTGACCAAAGTGTATTTCTTATTTTAATTGACCACTCGTGATCATCTTCTGAATTTCAATCAATTACTATTGAAATAATTCCATAGGCATGAACTGAAATAAATTTAGAAAAATCCACTTCTTTTCGAGAACTTTTTTTATTTAATATTCATTCGAGGGAAACCGAAACTTCGGAATTATTATTTAGAATTGCGTCTATGTTGCCAGCAATACTAATGGCCGTATTACACCTACCGTTATTGGGCCTAGAAAGTACATTTAATAGCTCTGGAAAAGCTTACTCAGTTGGATGATTATTGGATAATTTAACAGTTTATCCTGTCATACTAAAACCGCCAATAAGGTCCACAGTTTATGTTTTCAATAAACGCGCAAGTCGTTGAAAAGTTTTTGCATTGCAATGTTGACATTGAGAATAAAGTGAAATAAATTATAGCTTATTTCTCAACAATATTTTTCAACTGGCTGTACTGAATAGATAAATTATTATAAACTAATTACTTATTGAATAATTTTTTCAATGAATACTTTGAACCATTACTCACAGACTATTATTCGACTTACCTGTTCCGGAGAACACATTCGTTGTTCAGAGCATTATTGAGAATAGGACAAGATGTTAAGGGTTGGCATTCTGTATTTGGTGGACAAAATGCTGCCCTTTTTGATGAAGTGTAATATTGAGATCCTGAAATCAAAAAAAAAATGAATAAGGGAAAGGATACGAAAATATTTTCTTCACAATAAAATACTCTCCCCACAAAAATTGTCGAATCACCCTACTTTTACGACAATAGAATATAAACTTTTATGTTGGTCATTCAAGAGTCGCTTGGTAACTTTCAGAAGTGTAAATTCTGAAGATATCATTCCAAAGAGATGTGTTTATGATGGAAAATATCAACAATTATCGAGTTAATGAAAAATTAAAAAATTCTACCATCTTCAAAAATTTACGAAGACCAATCAACTAGCATCGAATGGTTACTAATCATTTTCAACATCGATTGATTTCTCCCCGGGCCCTAATTACTGCCAGTATACGTCTCGGAAGCCCCTCAAACAAACTTTGGATGTACTCTTGAGTCACTGAGTTCCAAATTTCAGGAAGCAGATTTTCTAGTTGTTGGAGTGTTCTATAAGGCATCCTACGTTGCTGAATTTGCCACCCCATGTTGTCCCAAACATGTTTTGTGGGATTCAAGTCGGGACTTCTGGCTGGCCATCTTAAAATATCAATTTCGTCATTTTGAAGAAATTCTGTCACTACTCTAGCTACATGAGGCCGAGCATTATCATGCCTATAAATGAAGTTTTCGCCAACCAATGGGCCAAAGGGTCCAACATGGGGTTCCAGGATATCTGCGATATATCTGGCCGCTGTCATTCTTCCATTATTCACTAGGACTAACTCAGTTCGACCATGGAAAGAAATGCCTCCCCACACCATTACTAAGTCCCCTCCGAAGTTTTCGGTTTGCCGGATATTGCATTGCTGATACCGTTCCCCAGGTCATCTGTACACAGGCATGTGTCTATCAATTGATACTAGACTCTTCGGAAAATTGAACATTCGACCATTCTGGAATACCCCAATTTTCATGTTCCCTCGCAAACTTGCGACTCGATGCTCTCTGGTAAGACGCGGGCTGGTAGAAGCCCCCCTCGATCTGATATCGTCTTCTCTGAGCCTGTTCTTAACACTTTGCAATGAAATATGCACATTTCTGGAAAGTGCAAGTTCGTTTTGTAGCATTCTAGCCGTACAGTGCAGAACTCTTAGTGCAGTTAAACAACTCATGTTGTTATCTGATTTCTTCCCGGTCTGGCCGTTCTTCCATATTCCCCTGTTTCGTGGTACCAATTAATTGCTCTTGAAAGTGCTTTGGTTAACATTCAGCAAGTTAGCCACGTAACATTGGCTTCGCCCCTCCTCTAGAAGTGTTACAATTCTTACCACTTCATGATCACTCAAATAGTATCCAGGACGTTCAGCAGCCATTACAATAAATTCAAAGATTCGAAAATCAACAAGAAACAAAGAAAACTTGCATTAATGTAATGTGAATACTGAAGAGAAATTGAATAAATACTGATAGATAAATAAACTCTTTCTTGTTTCAGACGGGTTTGAGATCATATGCAAACAAATGTTACTACATAAATGAGATTTTTTTCCCCTCATATGTCCAAAAACATATGTTGACAAAGAAACTGCGATCGAGCAGCTTAATCGATTGTGGAATTCAGAATACTAGGTTATGCGACAATTTTTGTGGTGTTTGTAGCTTCACATAAAATAATACACCAAAGAAGCATTCACAAAAATCTTCCATAATATAATTCAGAAAATGGAAAAGAATTTATTTTAGAAAATTAAAAAGTTTTTCCATGAAAGGCAGTTGGATAATGAAATGCAATGAAGTATGTGTGAATGATCTAATAACTATTTTCTCATTTTATTCAGAACATATTTCTATCGCAGCTTCCTACGGTGACACAGATCTCATATGTCGAATTTTCAGTGACTCTGCTTCATGGATATAGCGAAATTTTGGGTATGATGTATATATCTTGGCTTTGAGGGTATCAGTCAATAGTCACTAATTGGCATAGACACCTACGTCATGAAACATTACAATAAAAATCCTAACGGAGTCAAATTGCTGGATTCTGGTGACTAATTCACATCACCTCCGCAGGAGATAACCATACTCGAACAGAATTCATGCAAAACGTCTATTCTGTCGTTTTCAGGTACGTAGTGACTCCTGCAGAGGTGTCTATATAGCTCGAATCAAGCTTGAAAAAATTGGTGATAATTGATTCCTAGCGCTTGCTATTCATACTGATTACTCCATGAATATTTTCATTACCGAAAAATCACGAACTCATACGCCGTTGGAGCAAAATCTGACTCAAACAGCATCCTATCACGCATACATTGCTACCTAGTGAACATATTTTGCCTTCTTGCATTTTAACATTGCACATATGAATCCCTGCATACATAAGGAGTTAAGTAGTGGATCTACTTCACTAAACTGTCGCAGAAGGCCTAAATTACTCACTGAAATTTTATTGATACCAGAAAATGATCTTCTGTGAAAAAAATATTACTTAAAATACTGTATTTTTCGGAGAAAAAGAATTTATCCAAAAAATTTGGAAGGCAACTCACATTTTCAGTTCATCGCTGTAATTCGTAGAATAAGCGACTGTTTTAGTTGGTGAATAAATTTGTCTGTCCTAAAAAGTGTTGTGGTCATCATTTTGTTCGGATAACTCGTATTATGGATAAAAAATACTCAAAACGTAACAGAAAATTCTAAAGAATCGTGGAGTAAGCTCTATGTCAGAATACCGTTGAAAATCACGGAGCAATCTTCATAAGAATTCAAATGAATATCTAGCTATTAACGAGAAACTATCACTGATTAGGTAGGGACCTGGTATTGAAGACTATGGAGAGACTGGTAGAAAGATATCTCAGGGAGAACATCCTAGAGGAGCACCCCCTACATATCGCTCAACATGCCTACGAGCAAGGTTGATCAGTCGAATCAGCACTACACTCCGTAGTAAGGTATATCAAGAAATGACTGGAAAAAGGCGAAGTTACTCTAGTAATATTCCAAGATATCGAGGGAGCTTTCGAGAATACACTATACAAATCAATAGATGAAGCGCTTGCTATTGATACTGATTACTCCATGAATATTTTCATTACCGAAAAATTACGAACTTATACGCCGTTGGAGCAAAATCTGACCCAAACAGCATCCTATCACGCATGCATTGCTACCAAGTAGTGAACATATTTTGCCTTCTTGCATTTTAACATTGCATATATGAATCCCTGCATACATAAGGGGTTAAGTAGTGGAGTTACTTGATTAACCTGTAGCAGAAGGCCTAAATTACCCACTGAAATTTCATTGATACTACTGTGAAAAAAGTATTACTTAAAATACTGTATTTTTCGGGGGAAAAGAATTTATCGAAAAATTTTGGAAGGACCTGGTACTGAAGACTATGTAGAGACTGGTAGAAAGATATCTCAGGGAGAACACCCTAGTGGAGCACCCCCTACATATCACTCAACATGCCTACGAGCAAGGTAGATCAGTCGAATCAGCACTACACTCTGTAGTAAGGTATATCGAGAAAGGACTGGAAAAAAGCGAAGTTACTCTAGGAATATTCCAAGATATAGAGGGAGTTTTCGACAATACACTATACAAATCAATAGATGAAGCTATCGCAGATAAGAAAGTAAACAAAACCATAGTAAGGTTGATGCGACTTCTGCTGTCGACCATCGAGGCTCAGCTTGGCGAGTCGACCGTCCGGGGGACCGCTAGCAGGGGATGTCCACAGGGGGGATTTCTATCTCCTCTTCTTTGGAACCTCATGCTGGATGGGCTACTTGCCGATGCTGGGCACTTTGAGGTGGGTTATACCGATGACCTCGTCCTCGTTCGTGGTAAAAACCTCAGCACCATATGTGAAGTTGCGCAGAACGCTGTGCGAATGAACAATGGTGCAGAGAGAACGACTTGTCTGTAAATCCTAACAAAACATACATGATTATATTCACTCGAAAAAGGAAACTACCGCCCTTCAAGGCGTCCATCCTTTTCAACGAGGAACTAACTCTAGTAAAATAAGTAAAATACCTAGGTGTGATGCTTGATGCCAAACTAAATTGGGAAAATCACATCTAAAGATAGGCGCAAAGAGCCCAGAACACACTCTGGGAGTGCCGGAGACTATTCAGCCGCAGATGGGGACTTAAACCAAAGATAATATACTGGCTATACACAACAGTGATAAGACCACTCCTGACCTACGCCGCCATCGTATGGTGGCCTGCACTGGAGCCTTGAGATCCACACTCACGGCCTCCATGGAGTGTCTTCTGGACATCCCTTCACTACACTACATAGTAGTGGAAGAGGTGGCCATGACGGCCTTTTTGAGACTGAGGGAGGGATGTATGTGGAGGTATAGAAATCCAATCTCTGAACACTCCACATTCTTGATCAAAATCAGAGAACTCCGACCTGACCTTCTCACAAGAGGAGATCAAACAAGAGCCACCTACTACTTTGACGAACCCTACAAAGTAATTGTTCCATCGAAAGAAATTTGAACCATGCCCCACGCCTTACTCACCCCACAGGGCCCCACCTGGTTTACGGATCACGGCACTAGGGCAAACATTATTATTGCGCTGGGAGACAACGTGACCGTAACACAAGCAGAAATATTTGCTATTCCGCGGTGCGTACAGGAAGACCTACATAGGAAATATAGAGAGGCATACATCTACATATGCTCTGATAGCCAAAATGCCCTTAGATATCTTAAAGATACAAAGATTACATTCAAACTGATTGACGAATGCAGTACAGTACTTCGACAACTCAGTGCTACAAACAGAGTCACTCTGATTTGGTGCGCAGCCCATCAGGGCATCGAAGGAAACGAGATAGCAGACAGCCTCGCTAAAAAGGCAACAGCTGTCAGGCCGATGGGACCACAACCAATTCTGATCATCCCATGGACCCATGTCCGCTCTTTCTTTCAAAACTGGACAACCATCGAGGCCTTAAACTACTGGGCAGGCATCTGAGACAGTCAAAAAGGCTCATAAAAGGGCAGCAATCAAAGAAGAGGGTACATGAACTACTGTCCCTCGAGAAAAAGTCTGTTGGGATGGTAGTGGGCCTTTTAACGGGACACCAACTCAACAAACATCTATACGTCATGAAACTATCGGAAACCACACAATGTCGTGGTTGCCTAGAAAATGACGAAACAACGGAACACATACTCTTCGAATGACCCGCTCATAAGGAAACCAGACCGAACACCATTGGCACTGAAACACCCAGCGCCCGGATGATCCAGGAGGTCCCTTACAACAGTCTTGCAAGAAGAAGAAGAAGAGACCTGCTAATCCCTGTTATTGTTTCATGTCGAGTAATTTTCACGGAGAATTAATGAATATGAAGGACGAAAATGAAGTGATTAAAGCCATGATACAAACTAATGTTCAATTTAATAGAAATAGCGCTCGAGCTTTTCCATTATATGAAAAACGATTTCCAGATCGTGATGAATCAGAGCGCCAAGTTTTCTAGAATCGAAAAAACGCGAATAAGGTTCATTCAAAAAATTGAAGACTCCCAAAGAAAAGAAATGGAACCGAATGTCTTGTTGAGTGTAGAAGTGAACTGAGAAATAACTGTTCAACAAATTTCTCAAAAAACCGGGAGGTCAGCGACTCCTGTTCAATCTGTTTTACGAAAACATAAGACGAGCTCTTGATCAACATGACAGTGTTAGATGCCTCTAATATTTTGAATATTTTTAGTTATGGAACGCAATCAGATTATTCTTGTTTTAGTACATTAATTGGATCTAATGTGTGTACTTTTCACAACAAACGTCATTTTAATGGAAATAATTTCCAGATCGTGATGAACCAGATCGACGCAAGTTTATCAGACTCGAAAAACGCTGACGTAAATTTGATTCATTCAAAAAAATACAAGCACTCAAAGAAGAATAATGAAGAAACAGAATTCAATGTCTTATAAATTGTAGAAGCGTACCCAAAACATTCATTCAACAAATTTCTGCAGAAAACATCAGCGACGACAGTTTTACGAAAACGTGAATTCAGGCTTTATGTTATTCAGAAAGTTCAAGCTCTTGAAGAACATAACAATGTTAAACGCTTTGAGTTTTCGAAATTTTTCGCTGGTAGAATGTATTCAGATTATTCATTTTTTAGAACCATATTTGGTGTGATGGGTTTCATTTCAATAGAAATAATTTTAGGCATTTCATCCAGCTGAATCCGCTTAACATAATGCACAATAATTTTCAGCGTTGATTCGGTATGAACGTCTGATGTCCCTTTTATTGGAATCACTTGATGTGACCAGTTTTTAATGGAGGGGGATTTCGTCGATGAAACGAAGAAAACTCTACTTCGAACAAGATGGTACTGCTGCTCAAAATGCAGCTTTGAATGTGAACTAGCAGAACAATAGTTTTCGTGATCAACGGATAAGGACAAATGGTCCTATAAATTGGTCAGCCCGCTCTCCAGATTTGACCCCAGAATCGAGTTTATCGTACTCCACCAAAAATTGTGGACTTGTTGAAATAAAGAATAAGAACCGCCTGCCTAGAAATTCTAGGCAGCTACGTAATCTGTCATGAGTTCTCCTTGATAATTGCGAATGACATCCATTATAGTTCTATGAACATTGATCTGTGATTTTCACATCCCGCCACAGAGCTTACCCATTGGAATCTTCTATTACGTTGAGAGTCTCTTTTAACACAAAATACGACATAATGTGAGTTATCCGAACTGAAATAATGACTAAAATACTTTCTAGAACAGAAAAATGTTATAACAAACTAAAACAGACATCCATCATACGAATGATATTAATGAATTGAAAATGTTAGTTTTCTTCCAAAATTTTTCGAAAATTTTTTTTCGGAAAATACAGAGTTTAAAAGATAGATTATAAAAATGGAATGAGAAACTGAAAATGTTTTCAAGATTGGATTGAACGTTGGCATACGTGTGTTTTATTCAAAGATGAAGACAATATCAAATTTGGTGAATTATGTTTCATTTTTCGTTTTATGAATAAATTTCGGGGTCATCATCATAATTCGGAGGTACGGTTCTACTAACGATTTTCCAAATGAGCTTGTACGACATTGTCTTGCACATTTATTGAATTACTATAATTCATTTCCTTCCAGAGTTCAACGCTTCAAAATCACATCTTCAAACAATGATTCATCTAGAATTTTCCCAAGTAATATGAAGTTGGAGAAATTAATTATAAAAGCAATTATAGGTTATTTAAATTCATGAACACTATCATCATAAGAAAACACGTACACTATTGATATTTTTCTTCCGTACCAACAACAATTATCCTTGAACTAGAAATACAAATGCAAAATTAATCGTTTATATTCTTGTCTGTTGGACTTGAACATAATACTGACCATATTTTTCGGTGTACCCATCAAGGATGAACTCGGTGAAGCGTTTTAAAATGATATTTTCAATGGTCAAGTCCATAATCTAATATATCTGCAAAATAATATAATTCCTAGTACTCATTAGTTGTAAGCTATATTTTTGATAATTTTGTAATTTTGAAATCGCTATGAAGAAGATGGGCTCATGGCAATTTTCCATATCAATATTTTTGATACTCATTAGAAATTCAGATAACAGGATACATATAATGAAATTAGATTAAGGAAATTCGGAAATAAAATGATTACCTATTACAGTTTTGCAGCTTAGAGAATAAAATATAAATTTGATACTACCAAAAACATAGAATGTAAAAAATGGCCATGATCTTCAATGTGGTCCTTTCGCCATGAAAATTCTTTGAATCTCTATTAGTTAGTTATTTTAGGTTGTATCGAGTGTTCCGTGAAAAACGCTAGAGCTCTTACAATTGTTGATCGATTTCTATGAAACAAAAGCCGGATTTCATCTTGAATGATATTTTAGAAGCCTGAAACATTTTCATTGGTCCGTCACTTCCCGATATACCAGAAGTTGACCTTCACTTGAACTTTTTGAATAGTAACTCCAAATTTTCTTTTTAGTTGATTACTCATTGAATTTCGGGTAAGGTTAGATTTCCAACAAAAAAAATTGTAGAAACATTTTGGAAGCCCCCATTTCCAATTCATCAATGTAATTCGTAGGATGGGCAACTGTTTGAGTTTGTGATGAAATTCTCCTGCCCCAGAAAGTGCTTTGATCAATATTTCAGTTCGATTTAATAGAATATTTCGTATTTCGGATAGGAAAAAACCCAAAACGATAGAGAAGATCCTAACAAATCGTGGAGTAAGCTTCGTGAAGTAATACCATTCAAAATCTTTGAGAATTCTTCATAGAATTTTAATGGATATCATTTGTAATTATTATCGAAATTTATGACAGATTAAAGGCCTACCATACCTTGAAGTTGTGACTCATCATACTAATTAATTTTTATTCGTCAAATCTCTAGGACCGTTGTATTTTCGGGATAGTTACAGAGACAGATTTCGACCATTCCTCTGGTATTTCACTAATGGTATCCACTTTATTAAATAACTTAGATAGAGCAGTGATATTTTCGTCGAATCAATTGTAATAGTTGGAATGATGGAATATTGTCTGGTCCAGTTGCTTTTTTCGGCTTTCCCGAATTTATTGCATAAACCTCAAATCTTGACATATCGAAACATTCTCCCTAATTCGTATTACTCTGTATATCTGGCTGTTATTTTTAAATAATTCAGCTATGTAAACTGTACAAGTTTCTCGAAACAAAAAGTTACTAATTGCGAGATTTCGCAATATGTAGACATATCGAAGAAAATTATTTTTCAAGGAACAATATTCAACCTTCCGTAGAATGTTAAATATCCTCCCTTGAAGGAGATAGTTTTCCGATCTACCCTTCATAATCACAGCCCACCGGGGCCACTGGGAAGTGGTACAGCACGGTCAGATGTCACGAATAGGAATAATGGACTGCAGTTTCGGTCTCGTTTGACCTCGTCAGCATTATCTACCCACTCACATGGCATGGCCTTTTGTTGCGTCCTTCTGATTAGATCCAATATCTGCGCTAGTATACGCAGTCACCCCGCTCGAGCTGTTTGTAAATCTTTCACTGACTAGAAATTAGTCGATCTAGTTCCTTCATATATGGGTCAATCCCATCGTCTATTGCTTTCTCCCAAACCATAGTTCTCCACAAGATCCGACCTACGACATTCACCAATTCTGGCATTAAAGTCACCGACTGTGTATGTGATTGTTGTTATTCAAGTATAATTTCAAGTATCCTATTAATTTGCTACGTTCTACTACAGGAGTATGACCATATTGATATACAGGATGAATTTATGAATCTAGTCAGAAATATCTAAATTTTTTTCTAACACATCGCTATTTTTCTTTTACTGAAGGAAAATTTGATCAAAGTCTATCGTATATCCTCACAAAATTTGAACGAAATCGTATAGATGGTTTTGAATGATTTGGATCATCGAAATTCCGATAGAACTACGGGAACAGTATGTATATCGCAAATGAAAGAGAAAAGTAAGGATAACAATCTATTCCTAGTGCGCCATTTGATCGTTTATCACCACCTAAAACAGTTGTATTTACTGAAACAGCTAGTATATCAACAATAGTTTGATTTCTAAGATATGCCTCAGTTATTTTGGCACAGAGACATCTCTAAGAATATCTAAACAGTTCATGGAAAGAGCGCTTGTTGTAAAAATCAATTGAGACCAAATTATATTGGTTTTTGTCAGGAGCTAGAGGAATTATGGAATATATGACCGTGTTAATAGATCATGAACATTTTGATCAGCGAAATGCTCAAGATGAAAATGGAGCCAATGAGAACGAGAGATTTGTTGAAAATATTGAAAATAGTATGCTTTGTCGGCAGTTTTGATAAGAACAAAATAATCTGATAAATTTGAAATTTATAAAATCTGCACTCGACGGTACTTTCTACCTGAGTTCAATACTTTATGTGCTATTAATAAACTTGTCCCTTATTAGTATTCAAGGACTATGTCGAGGAGCGTGAGGTACTTTGTCTATCTAAGTAATTAAAATTATTTCAAAGACACTTTACCAAAAAGCACCTCATGCTTCATAGCATAGATATAAATCTTGACGATACAACTACAAGGATGATCAACATTAGAACAATATTAGCAAGGTTAGAGTTCATATATCGTAACGACATATTTCAAGTAAATTGTATTGTTGGTCCTTTTTACTACGTTTCTTAATAAAAGCATATTTCTCAGTTTTTTTATCAACCATTCTGAATGGTATGTCTCTCAAAAAGCTCACTTGTGTTCTTTTTTGGGTTTTGGGGAATTCTTGAAAATTTCATCTGTAAATGTTATCGCAGTTTTCATCTAAACAACATTCGAAAGCGTAGTTATATTCTATGAAGAATTATTTATATTTTTCGAATTGAATCAAATGATTTTAAGTTTTGAGATCGCATAAAGTGTTCTCTGAAAATCAAGGATTTTTGCTTTTTCTACGAGTACTTTTTGCACTTGGTTACATCTTACATTTCGTTTCTAGGGCCAGAATAATAAATACCTTCAAACTTATTTCCTTATTTCTTAATAATCAATATGAACTTCCTAACATACAACAATCAATAAATTGTATTTTGATATAACTGTGCGAGAGTAATGTAACGCAATTCATAATCAGTTTGGGATTAGTGAAAAAAATATAAGACAGATCAATTATTATGATTTGCTTGAAATTCCGGGGTAAAGAGAAATTTTTTTATATATATATATATATATATATATATATATATATATATATATATATATATATATATATATATATATATATATATATATATATATATATATATATGATGATTCACTAGTGGTGCGGTGCTCTGTAGCTCGTACACTCTTGAAGATTTCATTTTGAATAATAATAATAAGTTTTTTGGTGAGTAGTTTCGTCACAATATTTTCCTTTCCGTAAAAATTCAAGAAAATAGGCTCTCACATCATCGCATGCTTCTTTGGCCAGAGAGGATGAATACTTTTCGCCTTTTTTTTTTCTCATTACCAAGGATAGCTTTATTAATGAATTGAGATAGATTATCCTCATTTTATACAGGAGTGACTCAAAAATTATTGAATATTGTAATTTTAAAATATCATATCTTTATTTTTCAAATGGAACACCCTGTATTTTATTATTCATGTCAACGCATAAAATATTGTGCTATATTTTTGCAGAAGTAACCTTATATTTATCTTTGATCATTTTCGAAATATTCGATTATTTGTAAACATTTTTGATGAAAATTCTACAAACCGTATGAAACTCATCAACATGCATCATTATTGGCACAGAAGTTTTTTTTCTTTAATGATTCGAGTAGTAAAAAATGAAGCCTAAACAAGATAATTGTTTTAACGAATGATAAAATCAAGATGATTGAAACTAAAATCGAGTTGTATCGAAATTTTTTTAATTGTGCCTTCTTTCAGGAGTCCGGACATATCATATTCTGTATTTTACATACTTATCAATATTCCGTTATTAAATATTGTTAAAGTGAGTTTTGAACCCAATTTTCTCAATTGACTGCCATGAAGTTTTCCAAAGTAGAAATGGTAGATATGATTTTTATTCTGGGTGAGTGTGATAGAAAATTTTTTGTTGGCAAGTAGATTTTATGCACAAAGGTTTCCTGATTGGAGGCATCCTGTTGGAAGATGCTTTAAAAAACTTCTATTTAGATTTATCGAAATGGGTTTTGGGGTTTTGTATCAGTTTTGTTGACAGTGACAGAGAATCTTGAAAGTGAATAAATTTCATGCATGTCATGTACAGTTGCACCAGGAACTGAACAATAAAGACTATGAAAATCGAATCAATTTTTGCAATTGGGCAAGTGACGAAGTAGCGGAAAATCCAAATATGTTTAGCAGAGTTCTTTTCTCGGACGAGGCAACTTTCCACAAGAATGGGCTTGTTAACATGCACAACTTTCATTATTACGCCACACCTCATGAGACAAATAGAATGTATGGGCCGCTATAGTATATGGATATCTAATTGGGCCGCACTTTTTCGACGGGCACCTCAATAGTGAAATGTATTTAGATTTTCTACTAAATCATCTACCAATGTTACTTGCCGATGTACCAGAGCATATAAGACAAGATTTGTGGTTTCAACAGGATAGAGCACCGGCACATTACTCACATCAGGTTAGGGAGCATTTGAATCATGTATTTCCAAACAAATGGATACGAATCCGGCGGTCATCTGATCGAACACCAATTCTGGTCTCATCCGAAGAATAAACATTTCGCCAATTCTCAATATTTCATTTTTGGTGCCCGATACTCCAATTAAGTTTTATTAAGTTTTTTTTTATCTGGTTAGCTCTGGAACACTTAAGGGCCTTCTGCTATATAGACCCCTTGAACGAAGTCTTTGACGTATCGTTTCGACTGAAACACTGTTGCTTCCAGAAATTGCCTTTGGAGCATGAGGTGCGACACACTATGGTATCTTCTTGTAATTTGGCATAAAAAATGGTCTTGTCCTTCAGAAGTGATCTTCCTACGACTTCTTTTAGGCCTATTTTGCAGAGATTGTAACTCCACGTTTCGAGCGTAGGTATTTGAAATCAC
Source organism: Cryptolaemus montrouzieri (assembly GCA_013387265.2). Classification (NCBI taxonomy): domain Eukaryota; kingdom Metazoa; phylum Arthropoda; class Insecta; order Coleoptera; family Coccinellidae; genus Cryptolaemus; species Cryptolaemus montrouzieri. The sequence continues at coordinate 111,847,006 of JABFTP020000185.1, forward strand.
CCCCTGTGATACCCCCATTGTGGCCACTATATCCCTCTGTGTCACCCTTTCTTCGACGAGAACAATTATTCGACCCCTCTGCGCATCGCACCTCAACGTAAGGCATTTTCAGTTCTGATTATAGGATTTCTTAAATTTTGAAATTCACAGTTTCAAATCTCAGTGATGACTGAGTACAATATCCCAAGCAAGTGGTAATAATTCAACATTTCTCATCTTGACAAGTTGTCAAAGATCCATGGTTAGAAACAATCAATAATGTGAAATACCGAGTGATTCCAAATAAATTCGGTTGTGTGTATTTCCACGTCATTAAAATAATTATATGACTAACCAATAAAAATCTACAAATCAATAACTAGAAATAAAAGGAAATAAAAGCTGGATTCAATGATCAAATGTCAACAATCAAAACAAAAAATTTGCCTAATTGGACCGAGAATGGGAGAGACTAAAAATTTTAAATTTATTGATTCATTGACTATTGAAAACTTTCATTTCCATGAAAAACTAAATCCATATTTCTTCATAGTTCGGGTTTTTCAAGAAATACTGGAATTTCTGTTATTTTTAGATTGTCCTGCCTATATATATATATATATATATATATATATATATATATATATATATATATATATATATATATATATATATATATATAATAAATAAATTATACTGTTTCGAAAATGCCGATGTCAAACTAACCTAACCTTCTGCCTGAAGCTCCATGTGGAAATCCGAGAAGGGAATTTCCGTCAAGTAGTATCTGATTCTAAATACAAAAATAGCTCATTTGTGTTCGCCATACAGAGTATTCGGAAAAAATTCAAGTGACTGATTTTGACTCTACTCGAGCGCTCATATACGGACTCCTGAACGAATTTCGAATACGGAATTCGTATTCGTGAACTTGAAGCATACATGAAAAAAGCCGAGGAGATCTTTGAGTTAAGATTAATAATAAATATCCATATCGACCTACAATCAGTCAATCTACGGTGAATAGAATAGAAATAAAATTTTGGGAAGAAAATTCCGTTAAATTTCACAAGACAAGATCGACCAAAATTTTCCGAACTAGCTCTTAACCACGAGATCATTCTGCGAGGTGATTGATGAAGTATTTCAAATTATAAAAATGGCATCCGTCTAAAATTGTTCTTGTTAACGAACTTAACGAAGATGTTCCTGATCGGAGAGTGGAATTTTTCGATTCACAGATGAGTTTTGCAATGATAATAAAGCGTTGTCCTCATGTTTTCGCTGACTTAGTAGAAAACATAGTATAAGGACAGCATTTTTTCGATGGCAATTCAACAGGAGATGCGTATCGAGAGTTTTTGGGGACACATCTTATACCCGCTTTAGCTGTGCTATACCCTTATATAAATAACCCTGACATCCCTTATAAATCGACATGGTTTCAGAAAGATAGAGCTGCGACAAACCAATACGAAGCTTTTTGAATTAAGTGTCAAATAATTGTTGGTAGGAGAGGACCAGTGGAATGGCCGGTTCGTTATCCCGATTTGAATCCATGCTATTACTTCATATGGTAGTACATAAAAAGTAGTGTTTATAAAACGAAAATTGAAAATCTGAATGATTTGACAATGAGGATCAGGCATGAAATCTGTATGATAACCCTTGAACTTATTGGGAATATCACTCATGAATTGAAAATTTTTTGGCACTTTGTCTAGATGTTGAAGATTTTCAATATTTCGAATTAATAAAATTAAGGTTTGTGTTCTTCAACTTATGGGTTTTTCCATTGGAGAACATGCATAATCGATTACAGGATGTATCGCAAATCAATCTGAAAAGTATTTATTTCACAAGATATTTTCTAAGTTTGTTTCAGAGGTAAAGTATTGGAATTTTATCTCATCAATTCATCAGTCCTGAAAGCATAATTCTGCATGTAAATTTCACACTTGTCTAACTATTTTCTTTTGTGAATATAATTTTGTTATCAATGCGTTATTTTACACTCGCACGGTATGATCGGAACAAAAATAAGTTTTTGCAATGACTAAAATTGTATTTTGAATTTTCATAGTTAAAAAATATCCGCTGGTTCAGAATTTTTGAAAATTCATTTTCTAAACGAGTGGTTGAAATTTCATGAGATCAAATTGTGAATTAGGTCATTCAAAGATTTTGGAAGTTTGTCCCCGATAATGAAATGATATGTTGATGATACGTTTGTAAAGTTACACAGATAAAAATTCGTATTGAAAATTTATATCTTGAAGCGAAATAATGAAATACTAGAAATTATAACTATTGAAGATAGCAGCTAGTTAATTGTAATATTAACATACTGGTGAATTTAGTAATCAAAAATTGAAAAATTTATTTTATCCTTTTTATCACAATATATCTTGAAAACTTAGGACATCAATATGTCAATATCAGTAAAATTCTCTTAATTTATTTAAAATGTGTTTTCCATCTACTCTCTGGTTATTCAGGCATATCATGAAAATATTGAAATCATAGTATTTTCGTTAGTATGAATTTTCTATAACATTGTTACAACAATAACTGAAAGTTTTAGAACAATAACTACACGAGCATTGCCGTTTGATTTGAAAATATTTCCGAAAATTACTATTGCATAATATATATTGTAGAGAAAAGTAGATCAACTGAAAAAATATATTTACGTATACTCACCCTGAGTTTCATCTATGTGGAGAACTGAACAAACTAATATTAACAGGATACAGTTCCTACATATCATCAACATCATTTTGTTGTGGTGCAATCAATTTTACTAATAAAAATGAAGCATCGAACTGAGTTTAAATTAGTAATAAATGTATGCATTGCTTTTCGACCTTCTAAAAATCATCATACATGCGTAACAGAACAACTGGCAGGTACATCACATTAGATTCTCCCTAATAGAACCATGAAAATTTATCATGTAATAAATTGAGTATACAGAGTGATCGTACGAAATTTCAAATTTTCCAACTGCAGTGAAAAGACTTTTCAGTAATTGATGAAGGCAATAACTCATCTGTAACATATTTCGAATCTCTTTGCTACCTACGCCTTTGAAACAATTTGGTTATGAGTCATCTTTCAATTTATATTGAAACCTTTTTTCCTGCAACTACAACATTGTCGAGAAAACTACTTTTCTATTTCTATTATTCATTGTGAATCTATTCGAGGAAAATAGGACCCTCTGATATATGAGATGGCTCGTACACATAAAAGAAGTGCCGATATACAAAGTTGTTCCATCAAAACTATGGAGCAAAATGTTGAAGCCATGGTAAATCAAGATATTGGTTGTGCATCAACTGAACAACATGAGAAAGATTTATTGCAGAAACAGAAATAAAGGATGCAGTCGGTTTCAACATTTTTAATAGTTGAAGGAAATTCAGAAATTTTACATATTCCCTATTATATTAAGATAAAAACCTCGGAGGTATAGAGTCATCAGTCTCTACGCAGCATCATCTTTCCGACATATTGGAAAAAGCATTTTGTGATATGCTAATTTTCAAGCTGGCCATTAAAATGTCGTGAACAATTATCGACCTATATATAACTGTGTGCTTTTGATGAATGTCTTAAAATTTTTTTTGTTTACTTCTATTATGTCGTTGAACATAAAATACTGCAAATAGCAACATGTTTTTTTTCAAGGAAGGTCCATTGAGACCAACTTAATAATGCTTTCAGAATTCTTGCATGAATACTTCACCAGTGCATTCTTACTGACGTAATATACATGGATTTTCAAAATTAATTCGACAAGATAGACCATGAAATTCTATTATCAAGGCTGCTGGTGTTCAATTAATTATGCTGCGATGGGTTGAATTTTATATAAAGAGTCGATCCCAATTAGTCTCCGTTGACAGGTTTAAATATCTTAGCTTTACAAAAGGTTCTGCTGTACCTCCCAGCTCTCACCTGGGTCCCTCATTTTTTAACATTTATAAAAACTCAATTACGAGTGGTTTTGAGAAATGTAAATTCCTACTATTTGCTTACGACGAAATCTAACCTGACCTAACTGAATATTGCCAATAAAACAGTTTTTTCTAAATGTTAATAAGGGCTTGGTTCTGACTAACAACCGAAATGAATTCGTCGAATTTTTTCCATAAAAATTGGTGGTATTCTCCTACCCAGCCAAACATCTGAGAGTAATATTTGATATTAAACTTTTTTTCGATGCCTATATCGACTTTATTATAACCTCCTGCAACAACATAATGGGCTGTATCAGTAGACAATGTAGACAATTTACGAATTCTAAGGCTTTTCTGGCCATATACCATGTATATGTATTCAGTCGATCAAACATTGCGTCTGGTTTCCCTAATATAATACCTACATATCTCGGTTGAAAAGAATTCAGAGAAGATTTGTTATTAATATTAAGAAAAGGGCTGTTCAGTTGGTAATATTCAGTTGGGCAGTCTAAGTCATATTAAACTGCGAAATAATCAGCAATTTTTTGTAATGTCGGATGTATCGAATGAAACCAATCTAAGTCGGCTGATGCACTTCTGGTTGCTATTGCTTGAAAAGCGAAGAAAAGCTAACTGCATACTTTTGGTGTCTCTGTGTGAATCTTGAGTCTCTGTGCTCCCAATAGATTTCGGATACAGAGTTGGTCGTCATGGACGGCCAACAGAGCACACTATCTCAAATAAAGTGCGCATATTTGACCAAACCTGATTCGTGGTAGATATTTTGAGGCCCGTGCATCATCGTTACGCGCGCACAGTCGAAAATATTTTGGCTGTAGCCGCTAGTGTTGAAGAAGACACAAATTTGTAGACTCCACGGCGACGGTAGGAATTGGGCCTATCCTCCTATGGCTCATTATGGCGTATTTTGCATTTAGATTTGCATCTCCACCCGCCATAAAGTCCGTCTCGTGCAAAAGGTAGAGGACTGTGATCATCAAATGCGCCGCTATTACGTTGATTGAATGCAGGAAGAAAATGTTGATTTTTCTCCTCGAATTTTCTTCAGCGACGAAGCCCATTCTGCGCTTGGCGGTTATGTTAATAACCGAAATTATCGTTTCAGGGGCTCACAAAATCCACATGTCGAGAAGCTATTGCACCCACCCACTGTTTGTTGCGCTTTGTGGTCGGGCGGCGTCATCGGGCCGTATTTCTTCGAAGATGACGATGAAAACAACATTACCGTCAATGCCGAGTGCTATGGCCGGATGATAACCGAATATTTTCAACCGGCAATTGAAGATCTGGACGATATTGTTTTCCAACAGGATGGCGCAACTCAGTACACAACGCAAGCGAATATGGCCGAATTGCGTTGTTTCCAGGCCGTATAATTTCTCGTTTCGGCAATGCCATTTGGCCATCAAAATCTTGCGATTTGAACCCTCTGGACTTCTTTTTGTGAGGCTACGCCAAAGACCGTGTCTATGCCGACCCTCCGCAGACGCTTGAGCAGTGAAAGGACAATATTCGTCAAGTTATGGCCGAGATACCACCCGACATGTGCCGAAAAGTGGTCGAAAATTACGATTTCAGAATCGAGGACTGCCAGAAAGCTCTTGGTGATCATTTGAATGATCTTTTATTTCACATATAATGACATAGTCCAAATATTATTTTGAAATGAAGAAAACCTCATCGAAATTCGAATTATTTAGTGATAGTATATTTTTAATTTACTTTCGCAATTTAATAATGGATAAATCTGAAGAATAAGTCTGAAGAAAACTTTCAAAAAAATTTATTTAGAAATTGATGTATTAGGGATGTTGCTTAGTCTTTGTTTGGATATTAGTTTTTGCATAGGACATAGGTGCACCGGTTGGGTGTGTTTCGTTAGGTGCCTGGTGGGTGGCGCTCTGGGTGATGTCGGCTTCGTTAGCGAAATACAACTTTGAAAGGGTCCGTCTAAGCTGCTAACTGTCGCGTTCCTGGAAGATACGTCTAGGTTGTCCATAGGTATGAAATTTCATTAAATTTTTTTGGGATATAAGTATTTTGAATTTTTTTCATAATTTAAGTGGGGTTTATATTCTTTTGTATTTAGTGAATTCTTTACTCGGCGCTATTCATCTGTTGTGTTCTGAGTGAATAAATGAATAAATGTCTTCACATAATTACAAAAAAAAGAAACGCAAGATTACTTGAAAAATATACTTGTATTTCTGATTGTTTGGAGCAATGGCGGATTTCAGAAAATCACATATACATAAACTCGTCATTCTTAACAATTATAATCATAGATTCCAATCCAAAAATAATATGATAGAAAAAGGTTCAGCTGGAGGATTCTTGAGACTACATGCACGTATATCTTTGAGAAAATCAGTACCCACATCTGCAGCTCCAATTCTTCAAATTATCGGAAAAATAGAAATTATGAACAAATATCTGTCTGGGGAGACAATTTAAAATTGCGTTTTCAGCATTAGAAATTCAAATACCTTCTTTCTTTATATTTCCAAGAAAAATAATACAAAAAGAGTTTGAAATTGGTTTGTCATTAGAATTGGTGCTGAAATTGAGTGATAAAGGTTGAATGAATGGAGAAATATTCGTGGAGTGGTTCAGAAAATTTATTAAGTTTTTGAAAGAATCCATTTCACTAGTTTTAGATGTTTATGCAAGTCATAGTGAAAGTATCGACATTTTTAATTACGCTAGAGAGAACTTCAGAAAATCTCTACTTAGCACCTCCAGCTCAAACCGGAATCTAATAAGTTTTGATTTCCTAACCTTCACTTAAATTTTTTCAAATATTCGATAAACATCTTGTGCCACTTCGCATTTCCCACATTCCTTAAATTAATGAAGCTGGTTATGTATGAAGACATCTTTTGGTAGAACAAATGACAGCTTAACCAACGGCATAGCTTCGCGCATAGCTCGTTATCATTGGGTACGCGCTTCCAGGTGCTCAATATGACTTAAACTTTCCGCGTTCTTCACAAATGTTTCAGGCTTAGTTGGAAGTACTGTGTATAGTCCTAAAAAATGGCATCATTCTGTTATAATTCTGACCTCACCGCTCGCCTGAACAACAACCATTAAACGCAGCAATCATGAGCGTTTACTATAAACAAGAAACGCATATTTAGTTACGGAATAATCTTAGGCAGGTTTTTCAGTTGTTTGAAATTTCATACCTCTTCGGGAGAGTCGCGCATGAAAAGTAATATACACTTTCGAGAAACTAGTATTTGGAAGATAATGCCGCAGTTTACCTACTCACTAATAACACAGATATTCCTATAAAATTTCCCTCAGAATACGTAATCTCCGATTCTACAGGGAAATACAAGGTCCGAACGTCTACAGATACCAGTCAACCCTAATGTTCTTAACAGTATCAGAAATTATTAAATGTGATCGCAGTTGGTTTACGGTTCATCTTAAGATATATCGATTTCTTGGAAGAAAGTCAACAAGAAAATGAAAAGACGATCCTTCTGACGTCCACAACGTATAAGGATAAGCTTGAAATGATTATTCTGATAAACAGCAGTAAGAATGTCAAAAAACAAATCCATGGCAATAAAAATGAATTCACACAAAAACAGAGAAACGCGTATGAAGTAAACTAAGCAGCCCATAAATTGACTATGATTCAAAATTTATATTTTCAGATTTCTGTGTCATATAAGAGGAAACTGATTATTCATAGGATCTCCTCGTTGTCCGTCTGTCTGATTGTCTGCCGTCTGTCAATCAAGACTCTCTTTGGTAACACGTGTAGGTATACAGTTGAAATTGCTACCCAATTGAAAAATACGGCCGCTTATGTTGCAGTTTACGACATCTTTAGGTTCTTCCAAGGGAATCAACCCCCTTAGGATACTTCACCTTAATCTAGAAACACATGAAATTTAATGAGACTAAGGACAGGAAAAAATTTAAAACCTGTAAATTTGTGGTTATATTTAAAAACTTCTTTTTGTGATAAGAGTTTCTTCGTTTCCTCAGAAACTCGTAAATGCATCGAGAACGGATTGTTACTAAGTACTCAAGTTTGTAATCTCTAGGAGTTATGAATAAATGGTAATTATTTAAATCAAGAAGGTCGAACAAAATTTTGTTATTGTTCAAATGAGTAAAAATTCATGGTAGAAAATAATGAATGATATAAGTGAATAAAATCATATTAATCATTACAAAATTTGCTTAAAATGACCGCTTTCAACTTGTTTGCATAAATCACATCTACAAAGAAAATAATGCAGAAAAATAACTACACTGTAGATGAATTGTTTCATGTATCCCCATATATAGTTGTCCAACGATTTGAGATTCAATTACCGTGGTAGCCAAGCAATTGGACCAATTCACCTTTTTGGAAAATATTTTAACTATACTTCCATGATGTGGAGGTAAAAAAGATATTCTGGCATTTACCTATCAAGTAACTCAACATACTTGATAATTATTTGACTATGGCTACGAATGTCACATTCTGTAAAACAAGATAGGTATTTCATCCCACCGATGGTAACACCACTGAATAGCTCTAGTATGCTGACAATTGAGATTTCAGGGCCCATGACGATCAAATGTTCAAGCTGAACATGTTCGAATTTGAAAAGATTAGGACTGTGCTGTTTTTACTAATTTGTCCAAGAATTCCTTCAGGAATCATCCCTCAAAATTTGTCACAGAGCTTAGAGAACACCCTGTATGTTAACAACCTAAGAAAATCAAGATCTTTAGGGGATTTCCTATAATTTAGAATCATAAAATTTGATAAAAAGCAATGTCTTTTATCTGAAATAGAAGGAAAAATACGAAACTGTACATTTGTAATTACATCATGAAGAAAAGTTGCAATAATGAACGCATTTTCTCAGGTACACGTAGGCGTATCAAGTTTGAATTAACTAAGTTGACGACAAACTAAACTATTTTGAATTTCATTCATCACATACAAGAAATCTGGTCTGCGTTCCATTAGACCACCGATGGGGAACATTTTCTGTGATTCAACCGATGACACGGAGCGATCATCGCTTCTTTGTGAAGAGGCTCTTATACTGTGTATGAATTTCTCCATGATTCACCCTGTATCGTCATTGAAATGTAATCAGATTTGAAAATTTCTTCACTGTAATCAGATAATTCTAAATATCTATCCAATGAGCTATAACTCGGACTAACTGACCAAGTCCAAGATTTGATGGGTTGACACCCTCATCTGAGGGGGTGTAGTGGAAGCACCGCTGGTTGAAGATGGTTTTTCACAAAAAACAACAGTATTTTGGTGAATTTTTTTTCGAAATCGATAGATTTGCAGTCACTGAAAGTAACTCTTCTTTTGACGCACCAGCCTGTATATTCTTCTTCCGAATATGTCAAAACTCAAAAATTATTGAAATAGTTGTGTTGAGAATCAAAAGAGCTTTTCAATGAGGTATCACTCGACCTATCTTCCCCTATTGAAAATATTGAGTTTTGTGCACCCCTGCTTAGGAGATTGATGTAAAATAAATAAAATCACCGTACGTTAAAAGATGTCCCCTTCACACAAAAATTGACATGTTTCTGCTTTTTGTCCAGAAACGAATAGTTTAGCAGTTTTTGAGTCTTCTTCGTTTTAGTTTCCCCACCGGTATATATATATATATATATATATATATATATATATATATATATATATATATATATATATATATATATATATATATATATATATATATATATATATATATATATATATATATATATATATATATATATATATATATATATATATATATATATATATATATATATATATATATATATATATATATATATATATATATATATATATATATATATATAACTGATTATTGGTCTTCAATTTGGGCAGTGCTAAGGCAACACAATTCCAATGCAAGTTGGATTTTAAATGAAAGGTCTCGATTTTCTGAAATAGAATGCATGCAATTTGAAAAATTTTCAAACGAAGATATAACATCAGTTATTAAACACACAAAAATTGGAAATCTCCAGGTGTTGATGGTATTCATAACTTTTGGTTCAAGAAATTCTCTTGCGTTCATGAAAAATTGGCTGAATATTTTCATTTATAATAAAGAACCCTCAGCTACTCCTTTATTTTTCACACAAGGAATTACTAATTTAAAACCGAAAAGTGATAATACTATTGATCCGTCTCAATATAGACCAATTACTTGCCTTCCAACAATATATAAAATTCCAACTGCATGTATTACCCAAAAATGTATGCACATTTGGAGAATTATAATATTCTTTCCGAACAACAAAAAGGATGTAGAAAAACACCTTGGTACTAAAGAGCAACTTGTAATTGATTCTGTTGCTTTGAATCAAGCTCAAACTAAGAAGAGAAATATTCATACAGCCTTCATTGATTACCATAAGGCTTTTGATAGTTCTCTCCATTCATGGCTTCATGAAATTTTGGAAATTTATAAAATTGATAAGACACTTCGTCTTTTTCTTGAATTTGTAATGAAAAATTGGAGAGCCAATCTTCATTTAAATATTTCAAAACAATCGTTAAAATCCGAAGTAATTCCAATCAAAAGAGGCATTTTTCAAGGTGATTCTTTAAGTGCTCTTTGGTTTTGTCTTTGCCTTAATCCATTATCTCATGAATTAAATGCTACTAGTTTCGGCTTCAAAATAAAGAGTCTATCAACTGAATTCAAATTAAGTCACTTAATTTATTTAGATGATATTAAATTATATGCCGGAACCAGATCACATTTAAAAAGTCTACTTGAGATTACCTTCAACTATTCCAATGATATTCATATGAAATTTGGGCTTCCAAATGTAAAATCTTTCTATTGAAAAAGGAAAGATCACCTCTGATTATATAAAGATTTCCAATATCGAAATCGAGCCAATGCATCAAGGAGATACATATAAATATCTTGGATTTTGTCAAGAGAAGACAATTAACCATAGCAGCACTAAAGAAAATATTAGAAGTTCATATTACAAAAGACTTAGAATTATCATCAAGAGTCATTTAACTAGTAAAAACCTTTTCAGAGCTATCAACTCCTATGCAGTTCCTATTCTTACGTCTTCTTTTGGAATTATCAAATGGTCTAAAACTGATCTAAATGAATTACAATGTCAAACGAGGAAAATGCTCTGTAAATATCATAAGCACCACCCAAGTCAGCTGTTCAGAGAGTTACGCTACCTAGACATCTTGGAGGTCGTGGATTAACTGATTTGAATAATCTTCATGATAAACAGATTTTTCATCTACGTACCCATTTTCATGATAAACAGAGAACGTCTAAATTACATGATATTGTTGTTGCTTCAGATTATAATCTTACACCTCTGAACTTGACAATGCAAAAGGTAGATTTTGATATATTTGATGATAATTCTAAAAGAGAAAGTTGGATGCAGAAGGAATTACACGGAAAGCACCCTAAAGAATTGAAAAATGATTATATTGATGAAATCGCATCGAATAAATGGTTAGTATCTGGAGAATTGTTTGCTGAAACAGAAGGCTTGGCAATTGCGATCCAGGATCAGGTTGTTTTCACGAGGAATTATAGAAAACACATCATCAAACAAAATATAGATGATTCTTGCCGTAGATGTTTCTGTTCTTCAGAAACGGTTTTTCATATATTATCATCTTGCTCAGTCCTTGCTTCAACAGATTATTTAGAAAGACATAATGCCGTCGCTAATATTATTCATTTTAATCTAGGAATTAAACATGACCTAATTCCCAAAGAAAAAAATTTCACAAATATGAACCTGAGATTATTTGTGAAAATGACAAATATAAACTTTATTTTGATAAAACAATTCTTTGCAACAGAGCTGTAAAACACAATAGACAAGATATCATTCTTAATGATAAACAGAATCAAATAAAATATATAATTGATATTGCTATACCCGACACACATATATATATACAAAATAAATACAATGAAAAATTTCTAAATATATGATGCTTGGCGACGAGATCAAAAATGTGGGAAACGAAGAAAATATTTATTCTACTGATTATTATTTCCACAACAGGTGTTATTCTAGAAATCTTCACAAAAGTATTGAGATTTTGGGTCTGAAGAAAATTTGTTTGAAGAGTTACAAAAGATAACAGTCATCAAATCTTGTAATATTCTTCGTAGGTTTCTTTCCGAAAAAAATAATGAGGTAGAGTCATAGGTTTTCTTCAGTTTATACTGCTCAGAATCTCATTTCATATTTTATTTATTTGTTTATATAAATGTAATATAATTAACTGACAATTTTGTCATATTTATATTCAGAGCAGTATTCTATTCGATCGTTCACCACTTCTCACAAATGAAACTATTAATGAGAAACATTCGCTGTTACTTGACTAAGGTCCGTACACTGGATTTTTCCGGGAGAAAGCCTCTGACACTACTCGTTGGTACATTGATATCATTGTCTGATGATGCTATAGTATGTATATATTCTGGTAGATTGATATATTCTCATAACATTTTACGCTATCCTAATATATAATTATTCCAGGATATGCTTTGATTATAATCATTGCCTGGCAATGGTATTAATTACCGGGTGGTGGATTTATATTTTGTCATGAAATCAGTTTGATTGCATGAACAGATATATAAGCAACTCTCGGGGTAAAACCCCTATATAAATATATATATATATATATATATATATATATATATATATATATATATATATATATATATATATATATATATATATATATATATATATATATATATATATATATATATATATATATATATATATATATATATATATATATATACTGGGTGATTCATCAGTGGCGCGGTGATCTGTAGCTCGTGCACTCTTGAAATTTCATTTTTGTCCAAACGGTATTGTATTAAGAAAGTAAAAATCTACTTCAGCAATTTATTTTGAGGTAAACAGGGTGTCACAGTTTTCTATAGAAAAATCTTGGGAGGTTTTTTCAGATTGGAAGACCTTTTGTTTTCAGGAGCGTCCTAAACTCTGCTATAATGTCTTTAAGAAATAAGTTTTTTGGTCAGTAGTTTCGTCACAGAATTTTCTTTTCCTAAAAATTCATGAAAATAGGCTCTCACATCATCGCATGCTCCTTCGGCCAGAGAGGATGAATACTTTTTTCCTTTCGTTTTCTTATTGCCCAAGGATAGCTTCATTGATGAATTGAAATAGATTATCCTCATTGGATACAGGAGAGACTCAAAAAAATTATTGAATATTGTAATTTTAGAAATATCATATCTTGATTTTTCAAATGGAACATCCTGTATTTTAATATTCATGTCAACGCATAAAATATTGTGCCATATTTTTGCAGTAGTAAGTAACCTTATGTTTATCTTCGACCATTCTCGAAATAAAAATACTGAACTGAAATAATAAAATCGAAGGTTGCGAAAGAAGAATTTATTAGTACATATCATTATACTTGAGCAGAGAAATGGAGATATTTTATTTTAGTGAGATGATCTAGAAGGTGTTGAACTATTTCAATAAGTGTTCGAAATGTTACCCGCTTCTTTGTAGACACAACTCAATCCTTCTGAGGAAAGACCGTTGAACTCTCGACAACATTTGCGGATTAACTGACTGAAAGGCGTCGACTATTCTCTGTCTCATATCCAACTGTGTTGTAGAAGGAATCTGGTAAACGATGCTCTCAGTATAACCCCACAAGAAAAAATCTAGACTTGTAAGGTCCGGAGACCTAGCTGGCCATCTAAGAGGATCACCACATCCTATCCATTCGTTTAGAAATACATGATTCAAATGCTCCCTAAGCTGATGTGAGTATTGTGCCAGTGCTATATCCTGTTAAAATCACAATTCTTGTCTTATATGCTCTGGTACATCGGCTAGTAACATTGGCAGATGATTTTGTAGAAAATCTAGATACATTTCACCATTGAGGTGCCCGTCGAAAAAGTGCGGTCCAATTAGATATCCATCTACTATAGCGGCCCATATATTCAAGGACCAACCATGCTGGTGAACTATTTGTCTCATAAAGTTTGAATTTTTCGTGGCGTAATAATGAAAATTGTGCCTGAACAAGCCAATTCTTATGGAAAGTCACCTCGTCCGAGAAAAGAACTCTGCTAAACATATTTGGATTTTCCGCTACTTTGTCACTTACCCAATTGCAAAGATTATTTCGATTTTCATAGTCTTGATTGTTCAGTTCCTGGTGCAGCTGTACATGATATGCATGAAATTTATTCACTTTCAAGATTCTCTGAAAGTTTGACTTATATCTTTTAACAGAGAAATCTCTCTTTGGCTTTTATATGGGTCCTCTGTCACTGTCAATAAAAGTGATAACTGGTTGTCTTCAGCTGTAGGAGTTTTTGGTTTCTTATGTTTTTTGTAAGCCATATTACCCGTTTCGATGAATCTAATTAGAAGTTTTTCAAAGCATCTTGCATCAGGATGCCTCTTATCAGGAAACCTTCGTGCATAAACTCTACTTGCCAACAAAGAATTTCTATCACACTCACCCAGAATAAAAATCATATCAACGATTTCTTCTTTGGAGAACTTCATGGCAGTCAATTGAGAAAATTGGGTTCAAACCTCACTTTAACTATGTTTAATAACAAAACACTGATATTTTCACTCTGTAAAATGCAAAATATGATATGTCCGGACACCTCACAGAAGGCACAAATAAACAAAAATGTCAACACATACCTCGATTTACATTTTAATCATGATTTTATTATTCGTTGCAAGAATTATCTTGTATAGGTTTCATTTTTTCTACTTGAATCATAACAGAAAAAAAACTTCTGTGCTGTGATGCATTATGATGAGTTCGATATGGTTTGTAGAATTTTCATCGAACATTTTTATAAATAATCGAATATTTCGAAAATGATAGAAGATAAAAATATAGCACAATATTTTATGCGTTGACATGAATGATAAAATACAGGGTGTTCCATTTGAAGAAATCAAGATATGATATATTTTAAATTACAATATTCAATAATGTTTTTGAGTCCCTCCTGTATAAAATGAGGATAATCTATTTCAATTCATCAATAAAGCTATTCTTGAGTAAACAGAAAACGAAAGAGAAAAGTATTCATCCTCTCTGGCCGAAGGAGCATGCGATGTTGTGAGAGCCTATTTTCATGAATTTTTACGGAAAAAAAATATTGTGACGAAACTACTCACCAACAAAACTTATTACTTATAGACATTATAGCAGAGTTTAGGCAGCTCCTGAATCTTGAACAAAAAAGTGGTCTTCCAATTTGAAACAACCACCCAAGATTTTTTATAGAAAATTTGGACACCCTGTTCACTGCAAAATAAATTGCTGAAGTAGATTATTACTTTCTAAATACAATACCGTTCGAACAAAAATGAAATCTTCAAGAGTGTACGAGCTACAGAGCACCGCGCCACTGCTGAATCACCCACTATAGTGCAGTACACATTCCTACATTCCGACAAACATATTTATGGTGAATTACACACACAAAGACGACTGACATATTTATAGCTCAGAAGCTTTGATCCTTCAAATAATCGTCCATACAGTAGTAGGATTTTGAAACCAGCTTCTGCTTTAGATGTTTTAGAAGGTTCGCTCTATTCATTGATTTTAATTCGCAGGGAAGCTTATTGTACAATTTCATTGCTGTGTGATTTATACTGATTTGTGAAGAATTAATTATGTGATATGGTATTATGAATTTATCGGCATTTCGGGTTGATTATGGATGGTTGAAATTATTTTTTTGAAAATTATGTTCGTGTGATCGTGAATGAAAAGAAGATGAAATCATAATTTCTTAAACCTCCTCAGGTTTCATGTGGTATGTTTTTATGAATTCACACAAAACATCGCAAATGTTTTCAATTATATGCTCAAACGAAACCCACTTATAATAAGAACAAAAGATTGTAATTTATTACACATGAATGAGTGTTTCCGTCATTAAAATACAATTCTTCTTATCGAATTTGAATATTGATCACTGCAGCTAAACAATTTTTCATTTCAACTCCTTAATTTTATTATGTGTTCATCTATATAATCTGAGATATAACTCCAAAGAAAATATTCTAGAGTAATTAAATCTGGTGAACCAGGTGACCATCCCACTTGCTAACCTTTTTCAATGAAGGAATTTCATTCAAGAATCCTCGACCATGTTCTCATTCATTATATCATAATTAAGTTATAAACTCGATTTTTGAGGAACATTTAAAAATCAAAACTTGTAGCTCGTAGATCTTTTGCACTACAGACACAATTTTCGCTTGGGTGAATAGAAGTAGGATCAAGGAATTTTTTAAGCAGTCTACACATGTCAAATGTTTATTGCATTGTTTTGTATGATTTTTTCAATTTGACCTTTTTCAAACAGCAATAACTCAATTTTTTCAGATGGCACGTGCCAATTTTTATATCGCCATCAGATGAAGCGTCAAATTTCAGATGAAATTGTATCAGCATGTACTATACCCATCTCTTATAGTTCCGAAATAATTTGGGAATATATTGAATTTTGATGATTTTGCAAGAACTAACAGAGAATGCTTTGAAATATTTGAATCAAGTAGCTGAACTGGCTACGCTCACCTGACAGGTGCCTAAAATTAATGTACTTGTCACTTCGTTCATTCGAAAAACGAAATCTGATATTCCAACAAGAATTGTTGGAAATTTGAAGTGAAAATTTTAAAAACACCAGATTAATAATAAAATGGCTGATTATTCAAACGAGGATATGTTTAATCTCTTTATAATTCATGGCGAATGTCAAAAATTGTGGATAGAACTTGCAGGCAATTCAATAACGAATTTCCAAATTTGGCGCCTATGAGTAAAACAAAATTTCGAAGGATTAGAAGCAATTTTCTGCAATTTGATGAACAAAAACATAGAAACTAGAAGAAAACCAATTCTCGAGGACGACGACAATCAAATTAATACGCTAGCGTAAATTTCTATACCAGCCTGTAATCCACATATTAAAAATGCACCTCCTTTATTAAGTAAGCATCAATGGATATTGGATTGAGTTATACTACAAATGTCTAGATGAAGCAACAACCCCAGAGAAGTGGAACAACGCCATCATTGTTACTATGCACAAAAGGGTAATATCACCGACCTACAAAACTACAGACCAATTAGTCTGCTTACACATCTTTATAAGCTTTTTACTAAAATCATAACAGCGAGACTTACGAACAAACTGGATTTATATCAGCCAAGAGAACAAGCGGGCTTTAGAGCTGGATATGGAACAAACGACCACTTACAGGTTATAAAGTCACTGATAGAAAATGTGTGGAATACAATAAACCTCTTGTACTCACGTTTGTAGATTATGAAAAAGCGTTCGATTCCATAAATCACTACGAAATGCTTAAAGCTCTTGCCGACTGTCGTATAGATCATCGATATATCTCCCTACTACGACATATCTACGAACACGCAACAGCAAAAGTGAGACTTCACGAAGAAACAAACCAGTTTAAAATCGAAAGGGTGTCCGTCAGGGCGATACAATATCTCCCAAGCTCAAAGCTCGAAATGGGAAATAGAAGCATACGTGTGGATGGGGAAATGTTAAATCACCTGCGTTTCGCCGACGATATTGTGTTGATCTCAGATAGCCTAGATAAGGCATACGAAATGCTCTCAGAGTTGTCCAGTATCTCCCAACAAGTTGGATTAAAGATCAATACCGCTAAAACAGAATTCATGACTAACTTAGTCCCCTGCTGTAACTTAAAACTAAGGGAAAAAAGAAATCCATTCAAAGGATCCTTAAGAAACATAACATGCACCCGTATTCTTTTATCAGACTACAAAAATTGAAACCAACTGACCTTCCCAAGCAGCTAAATTTCTGTGAAAATTTATTAATTCGGCTTCAAGAAGATGAGACAATTCTGCAAAAAATTATATGGTCTAATGAAGCCAAGTTCAATGAAAGTAGAATAACCAACAGGAGAAATCGACATTTTTGGGCCACAGAAAATCCACATTTCATTGAGGTTATTGATTTCCAAAATAAATTCAGCGTGAACGTTTTTGCAATTTTAATGAATGATTTGTTGGATTATCACATTTATGAGGAAAATCTTAATGGACGAAGCGTACTTGAAGATTCTGAAAATCATTCTAGATCTTGAAAGCTTTGTTGACAGCGTCTATTGTACCATCAAAAAGTAGCACCACACTGTGGGAACCGAATCCTTCTATCTCTATAAGTGTAGGATTTATCATTCAACGAATTTACGACACCCTGTAAAAACATTCAAATGCATGCACTTTTTTAAGGTAGCACCGTTTATAGTACACTTTTTATTCTTCCAAAGATTAATTGACTCCTGCAATTCTATATAGTTTTTACTGAAAGAGTAAATGAAATAAAATTGCTTCGATTCTTTTACGAAAGTTAAAGCAGTTTTTCCATTTCAAAGTAGTCTCAACCATAAAATTTTGTTTCGACTTGGATTTTTATGAGTTTGTGATGTTGTCCTCATCTTAATGTTAATCTAAAGTTTGTTCGTTATCGGGTAATAATTGGTTAAATGATCCATAGATTAGTGGTGCGCGTCACAATTATTATCACGGTCACTTATGTGGCCTAAGTGTGACTTGTTAACGGAATTTTTGAATTATCCTTACTCAAGGTTTTCATACTTTTGGTAGAACCCCTAAAAAGGGTTGATATAACAACTAATGCCATAACATACTGATAAATCCTAGTTTCCCTAACTTTTTGTGTACGGTGTAGATATCTGCTATAAATACCAATCTATTTGATACTCAATTCACCTTCCATTTCATGAAGAACCCGAGCTAGAAATTGATGTGTTTAATTCAGCATTAAAAATAAAAGAAAGAGTACTTTTGCTAACTTTGTCATATTTTTTTCAAAGAATCAATCCGGAACAGCAACATGAGATCGTTTTACCACCCCGAACAAATGATCGATTATAAATAAGATGCTGCCAATAACTTCGCGAGAGGTCATTATTCAATTGGAAAAGAAGTCATCGATCCTGTGATGGATAGAATTCGGAAGATTGCAGACAACTGCGCAAGTCTCCAAGGATTCATGTTATTTCGATCGTTTGGGGCGGCACATGTTCCGGTTTTTCATAGATGCTCATGAACAGATTGAACGATGAGTATAAAAGGAAGGGGAAACTGGAATTCTCTGTATATCCATGGCTTAGGGTAGCTACTAGTGTGGTAGAACCTTACAACGATATTCTCACGGCCCACACAACCATGGATTACTCAAACTGTACCTTCCTCATGGACGCCGAGGCGACCTTCGACATTTGTTCTAGCAAGTTGGGCCTTGAACGTCCTAATTACGTTAACTTGAACCGGTTGGTTGCCCAGATCGTCTTGTCTACCACAACTTCTTTGAGGTAAATATATCAGATCAGAATTTTTCTAGCCAGAATAGTTTATTGAGTTTTCTTAGAACGATTAAATTGCCCATTTTAGTCTAATGACTTATCTACATTCAAATGAAAATTGTCCATGTAGTTGAATGGGGTCTGAGTCCCCAATCACAGCCTGCCAGATCACCTAACCCCATATATATTTTCAATTGGGGACATTCAATTGCATTACTTATAACAGAATACCGAACATACACTCAATTCCAAAAATTTCAAAATTTTCAAATAATTATATCAACATTTTTTTACAGATTTGAAGGAACTCTGAACGTCGACCTGAACGAGTTTGAAACCAATCTCATTCCATTTCCTCGTATTCACTTTCCTTTAGTTTCGTATGATCCCATCTTACCAACCGACAAGCACATCATAGCAGCAACCATATCTGTGAAATAACTCATGATTTTTTCTCTGGTGACCATCAAACGGTAAAATGTGACATTAGAAAAGGGAAATATATGGGCTGCTGTTTGCTGTATCCAGGAGATGTTGTGTCATCTGATGTGACTAAGGCTCTTGCAGCTATAAAGGGCAACAGCAGTATTCAGTTTGTGGATTGGTGTCCCACGGGCTTCAAAGTTGGCATGAACAACAAACCTCTTTCTGTTATTCCAAATGGAGATACTAGCAAGGTGACTAAATAGCAAAGGTAATAAAATAATTTAATGCTAGGGTAGGGATTTATTTCTCTTAGTTTCTGATCAACAACATATTCCAATTCAATTAAATCGAAATTCATTGCCTTCCCTCCGCGTCTATGTGAACTATTGTGGCTCGCCAGGATACCTGGACGTTAATTCTTTGAACAGGTTGGGCTTATGAAAGAACTCGATCATCTTGTTCAAGACGTAGTTCCTGATTCCATTATTGTAATCTTATTGATCTTATCGATCTTTGAATCTGATTGAATACTAGTGTACAAATCCATTTCAAATGTTAAATCACAGAAAATTTGATCACACTTATTTACTTCATTTGTATCATCAGACAGATACAAAATGCAAACTAAATTATATAAAAAGAAATCTTCCAAAGATTCACAAATTTGACAATTTTCATTAGGCCAATTTTTTCTTATATTAGATATCCTGTAGATAAGATATCTCATTTGTTAATTGGTTCAATAAAACGATGTTGTTTTATCAAAAATTAATATGGTAATTATAAGATTTGTTAGTAAAACAAAAATATTTTGTTTTTGAGCCCCTATTAGCAGAAATTCTCATAGATAGCTCATCAACTACAATACATCAGAAGCCTTTAGCTGAACAGTTTTTATATTGGTTTTGGCATGGTCGTATTAGATTTAAGTAGGATAACCTGATAAAACTTTTTCCTTTTTTTTTGATTTTCAATGGTAAGATGTACAAGTATGCACATGTCTTTAATAAAGACACAGCATGGTTTTATTACCCGGCAAGGCAATATGGTGGCACCTAACCGCGATCTTCAGAGGGGGCCGTGTTACCGTGTTCACTACGCTATCGAACTATATATCGCACTAGGCCCCTCCGACTAAGTGTGTTACCGTGGTAACCACGCTTCCTTAATCACAGATAGTCCAGTAGGCCCTTCGGCCAAGCTAAGCACAGAACGTACCCTAGACCTACCTGGACCGAGGGTTTAAATATCCGTGCATTTCTGACACTCGGACAAAACAAGATCATCAGGATAGCGACAAACGCCCCATGGTACATAAGCAACGACCAACTCAGGAAGGAAATGGAAATCAACACACTGGAAGAAATCATCACACAACTAACGACGAAGACAAGCGACCAGATGGAAAACCACAAAAACAAGGAGATCAACCAAATAATGGAACTACAACCGAGGGCAACAGGAAAGAGGACATCCCTAGTACAATGGAAGAGAAAACAACAGGCCAGCATAGATGCTCCACAACATAAAAGAAGGAGGATAACCAACCAGTAGAACCCCAGGGCAAACCAAGGAGATGTAAAACAATCGAGATGAAGAGGAAAAAGGATAGAAATTCCACCCTCACCAAAATTCAAGGATCTACGCGACACTCGGCTTTCTTTCTCTTCGCCGACTTCATCGAGTCCACACTCGTAAAGCGGCTAAAGCACGCATTGCCACGTGCCGACCGTACGTACCCACGCCACCGGCCATATTGTCAAACCGCCGTTGTCTACCAACGAACCACGTGTTTTTATTCCATTTTACATTTACGTTTACAACGAGTGTTTGTGTTAACCATCAGTGTTTCCATCGTGTGTGT
This sequence comes from Cryptolaemus montrouzieri, assembly GCA_013387265.2. Classification (NCBI taxonomy): domain Eukaryota; kingdom Metazoa; phylum Arthropoda; class Insecta; order Coleoptera; family Coccinellidae; genus Cryptolaemus; species Cryptolaemus montrouzieri. The sequence continues at coordinate 111,868,717 of JABFTP020000185.1, forward strand.
GACCCCATCCCGGTAGCACAATAAAATATCAATAAAGTAATGCCAAAAAACTGAAAATCAGAAATAATCTATTACAAGAGCTTGCTGGATTCACTTGGAATGCCGATATTCACATTCTTCGAACTAAGCGTTTTCTGATTTGTTTTTGAGTACTGTTGTTCTGTCTGCTCATGTGCACTAAGTCGATTCTCAATTGAATTATGCCATGATAATTATATCATAAACTCAACTCCCTAGCTACATATCCTCTACAATTTAATTTCTCCACATATCCGATTTCAATCAGCATTGAAAATAGTTGCGACTAGTATCACTCTTCTCCAGAACTTTTACGAAATATCCACTAACTTCGGCGTCCACCTGTTTTGATATTGAAATCACGGAACCAATTTGATCGCTTGGTTTTCTACATACTCCTTGAGGTTGAGGAAACTATCCACCATTTAGTTTTGGTGATCAACGTTACGTCCAAAATTCAGCTTTGAACGAAAATTCTACGCTCAAGAGAGACCGTGGTGAAACGGGCCATTCGTTGGCGCTATATGATGAAAACGTTTTATTCGATTGTTTGAAGGACGGTGTTATATTATTACTGTTGAGAAATATTGCAATATTATTCATTATATTATTTCAAAAATATCAAAACATCTCCTCGATAATGTGGAGTTAGATTAATATGAGTAGGTATGGTATTATAGTCGCTCTGTATTATTGTTAAACGGTTTTATTTAGCTCACCCCGTTTGTTTTATTTATTCTTGGGTCAAATTTAGTAATTCAAATTTCACCTCTTCCTGTCAACCGATTAATCTGAAATTTTCTATACACTTTGGATTTTGGTGACAATACAATTATATTTATTCATTATCATTATAAATACAAGATGGCCGCCGCTACAAAATGGCGGATAATTTATGTTTTATTAATCCCATCAATATGGGTACCAAATGAAAGGGCTCAACAAGCAGAATACAATATACTATAAAAATTGAAATCCAAGATGGCGGCCGCTACAAAATGGCGGATAACATAGCTTTATCAATCCCATCAATATGGGTATCAAATGAAAGGGCTCAACAATCAGAATACAATATACTATAAAAATTGAAATCCAAGATGGCGGCCGCTACAAAATGGCGGATAACGTAGGTTTTATCAATCCTATCAATATGGGTATCAAATGAAAGTGCTCAACCAGTAGAATACTATGTATCCAGCCTGAATTCACCACCCAAGTCAAGATTTTGTATCGTGTTGAGGGCTGTGTGGCGTTAGGGTGGCTAAAAATGATACGTCGTTAGCGGTACACCACCCAAGTTAAGGTAAAAGGTTAAAACGCGCTGAGGAACACCTGTTTTCAAACAGCCAGAACATCTCCAACCAGCTACACATCTCTGGGGTTTATTCACGCTCTGTGAATTAACTGAAAATATGCGTCAGCAAGGTGACCAGATTTTCATTGATATTTTGAATGCTTTGAGAGTCGGTGAGCTAACAACCCAACATTTTAGTATTTTAATGGGAAGATTTCTTCAAGACACGAGTGATGAGTTTGCTATAGACAAAGCGTTAAGGGTATACCCCACAAATCAGCAAGTTAACGACCACAACTCTGCTGTATTGAATTTGTACAGAAATAATGGTGCTCGCATTTACAAAATAAAAGCGCAGGATCAGCTAGTACACGCCACACGAAATGCAGACAATGTGGATATAGCTACAATAATACCAGCTGATATCAACAAAACTGGGGGTTTACCAGCGGAACTGGAAATATTTGTGGGGGCAAAAGTCATGCTACGGTCCAATATTGACGTTTCAAAGGGATTAGTAAATGGCGCTATAGGCTACATCACCGAAATCGTTTGGCCTCAATTTCGTCGAACTCAGATGTATGCAACAGATGTACCTTCCGTCCGAATTGATTTCGCAAGAGACGGAGTACATCTTATACACCCGAAAGCCATACAGTTTCCAGCTAAGTACAATTATGGGACAGCTGAAAGAAGAATGTTGCCTTTAATACTATCATGGGCTTCTACAATACATAAAATGCAGGGCAGCACTGTGGATCACGCAGTCGTATACTTAGGTGCGAAACTGTATGAAGAAGGTCAAGCCTACGTGGCTCTTAGTAGAGTAAGATCTTTGCAGGGACTACGTATAGAGGAGTTGGATTGCAATAAACTAACGGGCAAGAAACCTTGCAATAATGAAGCACTAAATGAATTAAAAAGAATGCGAAATAAAAACTAAAAACTAGAAAATAAAAATAGGTAAAAAAACTTTTTAAGTTAAACGGTTTTATGTTAAACATACATTGCACTGTTTAAGATAAATGTACTAAAAACCAAAAAATAATAAAATAGATACAGTCGTGGGAATTATAAACATATGCATAGACTAGACTAAAATAAAACCGTGGGGCACGTCAATTGTCTACAAATTATCGACTTAATGTGCGATAGAAGAATCGTTTAATTCGTCGTTAGGCAGTTGGCCCGCAGACGGTGAGGAAATTATTTACTATTTTCTTGCTCATGGAAATTCTAATAGTTATACACTCCATGTAAATAAAAGAGATGTTTTAACTAGTTTATCGTTGGACATTCACACTGCTGGCTGGCGAGGAATCGTTTCACTGCTTGTTGTTTGTCTTTAATCGACAAAACATATGACAAAAGTACTACTCGCTCACCACTATGAAACCCTAAAACTCGCTTATAATCGAGCTTGCTAGCTTGTTTCCACATTCTAGCCCTACTTATCACACGTCCATCGTTGTCGGTTGCACAACTGCCTAATAATTATAGTGTAACATTACAAAACAAACATTTTAATCAACGATTATAGACAATTGACGTGCCCCACGGTTTTATTTTAGTCTAGTCTATGCATATGTTTATAATTCCCACGACTGTATCTATTTTATTATTTTTTGGTTTTTAGTACATTTATCTTAAACAGTGCAATGTATGTTTAACATAAAACCGTTTAACTTAAAAAGTTTTTTTACCTATTTTTATACGACTACATCTCCAGAGCATACAGTGTTAGCGTTATGCTGTTGGTATCTATGATTGAAATGATGTGGGACGTGCTGATTAGCTAGGATTATGTTACGTACCAAGTGAAGACTGGATGGATGGTTTTTGGTCGGTTGCATTTTTTCGTTATGAAAAACTGATGCTGTGGAAATTGTGCGACCTCTTCTTCCTTTTTTTGATATTACATTCAGAGTGGTTAGCACGCTAGTGAAATTCAAAAAAGCAAAATAATGTTTCTTCTATCCATTTATTGGGATTTACGCCTGCTAGATTGTAAGGCATGTTTTACGTAACTAATATTGGAATTTTGAGTCACGAATTCTACAGCAGGGGAAACGTAAAACCAGGTACTCTTCGTAGGAACTTATCTAGCTGCAACGCCATTTCGTCTTGGTGCCCTTCGAACACCTGAAAGGTTCTAGTTGTATAGTGGAAATCCTAGTTTCTTATTGGAATTTGAAGATTATACAGTGTGTTCCAACGAAAATTTGACCCCTCTAGTTCCGAAATGAGTAACATTAGCGAAAAACACCAAGACACGTCGATTTTGTTTCGAGGGGAGCATTTTTCGAAATAATTCGAAACTTCTCAGATCAACCCCTACCCCAGCAACCCTAACTTTGAAATTCATCATAGGTAATAAGGGTCGAGTGGCACCTTACTGAAAAGGTCTGTCAATTCTCCACCTTGATTTGTCATTTTAGAATTTTAAATTAACATACAGGGTGTCCCAACCAAGGGTGAAGTTCAATTCCTGGAAATCCCAAATACTAAATGAAATAGATTTATTTTGGCATAATGCAAGCGCAGGTTTATGCTCGGTCTAGAAAAACGACCTACACTTGTGAATTTGGAGTTGGTGCAATCAACCCCTATTTCCAGCATCCCCAACTCAAAAATCATTCGATCGATAATAGGTCAAGTGGCACCTCGTTGGAAAGGTACTGCAATTTTCTCTTCGAATTTGGTATTTTCGAAATTCAGAATCATCATACAGGGTGTCCCGAAGCAGGAACATTGAAAATCCAAATAACTTTTTGAAACTGGTTCATTTCGGTATACGAGAACATGTTTGATCCGAGAATAGGACTTTCTTGTGTGGTTATAGAATTTTGCAATCAACCCCTTCCATTCAGCATCCCCAACTTGAAAATCATATTACAAATAATTCAAGTGGCATATCTTCAGAAAGGTTTTTGAATTCCAGAATGATTAAAGCATTTCATTCAGTTCGGCTCTCCATACAGGATGTCGCTTTCGAAAAATTCAATATCGTCATTTGAAATTATCAACTAAAATTAATTCGAAACTGTTAAAAGTATTGGGGTACGATGTGTTGAGCATCAATTACGAAGAAATAAAGCTGATTTCTGCATTGAAAATGTTCACATTTTTTCATTTCTATCTGGCGTGCAGTCATCTGTTATTTCTCATTTTTGCAATGAAATATTATTATTATTCAGATCAGTTCCTCATTATTGTTGTTGTTCGTCAGTTGAAATTAATCTGAAAATGGTTTATTCCACTGAGGAAAGGGTCGAAATTGTATCGACGTATTTTCGAAATAACAGTTGTGCCAAAGAAACGGCAAGGATATTCGATAGGAACCATCCTGAAAGAGAAAGGAGTCAGTCACCAGTACGTTAAATATTTGGTTGACAAATTCCTAGCTACGGGTTCGGTGGCAAACAAAAACATGAAGTGGCATGTCCTGTCAGAAATGAGGCAACGGAAGTAGCAGTAGTGGGTCATCTACAAATGGAGAATACTACTTCGATCAGAAAACTATCTCGTCTGACTGGTGTATCAGCTACAACTGTCCATAGAATCGTGAAACATCACAAATTTCACCCCTACAAGGTAAAATTAGTGCATGAAATAAACGAAGATGATCCAGATCGTCGTTTACAGTTTTGTGAGAATCTAAGTGAAAACCTAAACGCTAATCCAAATTTTCTGAATAACATCTGTTTTTCTGATGAAAGCACCTTTATGCTCAGTGGTGAAGTGAATAGACATAATTGTCGATATTGGGACACACAGAATCCTCATTGGTTTAGAGAGGCCCACACGCAAAGGCCTCAGAAGTTGAACGTTTGGGCAGGAATTTTTGGCAATCATCTAGTTGGGTCTTTCTTTATTGAGGGTAATCTGAAATGAAATGGCTACCTACAGTTGTTAGAGGAACACATACATCCTAGATTGACAGAAATTTTACAGAACGATCCAACTCTTTCTGAGGACGAAATGCGTTTTCAACAAGACGGTGCTCCTCCGCATTATGATGCTCGGGTGCGCCAATATTTAGACGAAAATTTCCTAGGAAGGTGGATTGGTAGAAGAGGACCTGTTGAGTGGCCAGCCAGGTCACCAGATTTAAATCCCTAGATTTTTTTTTTGTGGGGCCATCTAAAATCTAAAGTTTATGCCACAAGACCAGAAAACCTGGAGGAGCTGCGGATGAGGATTATCACAGAATGCCGACTTTTGACTCCTGAAGTTTTCGCTAATGTGAGAAGAGAGTTCGAAAATCGTCTGTATAACTGTATGGAGGTGGGCGGAGGTCATTTTGAACAATTGTTGTAATAATCAAGTTAGTTTTTGTTTTCAATTGAATACAAGTTCAATAAATCTCGTTTTCCTGTTTAGATGAGCATCCAATCAGTTTCTCCATCATCCCTCATCCTGATCCTCACGCCAGAAAACCTCGATTGCCAAACTGAAACCAATGCCTCAGTGATTCAGAAAATAGAAAAATCTTTCTGGAACTTTGCCACTCAACCTGTAATCACTTGTATGATTTTTTGAGTTGGGGATGCTGAATGGAAGAGATTAATTGCAAAAATTCCATATTCACGCAAGAGAGTCTTATTCTCGAATCAAACATAAACATGTTCTCGTATTATACCGAAATGAACCAGTTTCAAAAAGTTATTTGGGTTTTCAGTGTTCCTGCTCCGGGACACCCTGTATGCTGATTCTGAATTTCGAAAATACCAAATTCGAAGAAAAATTGAAATACCTTTCCAACGAGGTGCCACTTGACCTATTTTCGATCGAATGATTTTTGAGTTGGGGATGCTGGAAATAGGGGTTGATTGCACCAACTCCAAATTCACAAGTGTAGGTCGTTTTTCTAGACCGAGCATAAACCTGCGCTTGCATTATGCCAAAATAAATCGATTTCATTTATTTGGGATTTCCAGAATTCAACTTTACCCTCGGTTGGGACACCCTGTATGTTAATTTAAAATTCTAAAATGACAAATCAGAATGGAGAATTGACAGACCTTTACAGTAAGGTGCCACTCGACCCTTATTCCCTATGATGAATTTCGAAATTAGGGTTGCTGGGGGTAGGGGTTGATCTGACAAGTTTCGGATTATTTCGAAAATGCTCCCCTCGAAACAAAAATCGACGTGTCTTGGTGTTTTTCGCTAATGTTACTCATTTCGGAGTTATAGGGGGTCAAATTTTCGTTGGAACACACTGTATTGGACGTATATGGTATATTTAGAGACCTTGTGAAGACTGTAGGAGCGAACCCTATTCATGCACCTACTGTGCAAGAAGTGCATTACTATGCTTGGGCTATCACCACGCCAGTGTCCTGTTATACCTCCATAGTATAGACGAATGTGAATAAAAAACATACTCTTTTCTTGTTCATGTATGAAGGTTCCTTAGAACAATGCTGGTCTATTATTCAATTTCATTCAATTTTAATTTGTTTGAACTTGTTTGAATGAATAACCAAAATTCTGTTAAGGATTAATTTCAGTATGGGTCTATTTATTGAGTGTGAAATCTCAAAACCACTTCATCAAATCTAACCTAACCCAAATTTTCATAACGATCGTGCTGCTGAATAGATAGAGTATTAAATGGAAAGGTACTTTTATCTAAAAAGAGGTCGGACGGGGCGGTTTCCTCTATGTTCGAGGGGGGCGTGGATTCTCCAAATCCCTTAATAGGGTTTGGGTTGAAACATTAAAATCCATTCAGTATAACTAACACGATAATTTTTTGCTGCTTTTTTTTTCATTTTTATATTTCTGCTATACAATCATGCCACATCCACGAGTCATACTTTTGTTCAAAATGAAGTATGAAGCGTCAACACAATCATTCTGCTTTCACAGACTTGCTATTTTGAATTATCAGCTACAGTCTTTTGATTGTTGTGTATGTTCAGTTGTTTTTATAATTAAAATCAGACCATAGTATTTTTTGTTGTATATTCAAAGTTATTCCATTCAAAATCTGAGTGTGAGATTCTTTTGGGATGCAGAATGAAAATCATTACAACGAAATTTATGAGAAACTTGACATTATAGTGCTATATTCAAAGTAACTAATTCAAATCGGTTTCTCCGTAGCCAGCCTGATAAGTCTATCCTTCAAAGAAAATTTTTATTCTAACGGCAGTCATATAGAGCGATGAAGTCGCCAATCTCCCTCATAAGGATATTTGGTCTGATGATGTACTGCACCAAGGAACATTTGGCTTTAAAGATAAAGAAGTCATCAATAATAATATTTGTGGAAGATTTCTCAGTGAAATGCCTCTATCGCAAAGATCGTATAATTGGTTCCACAACGATGATGCCCATCCCTACAAATGAAGCGCCAACACTGACCTGCTGAATTCGAATTTTGGGGATAATTGAAAAGGACCAAAGGTCCACTCCGAGGACAACTTCGTTTCCTTGACCTGACGCCACACGACAGACTGGATGTTACTGATCTTCAGCGACGGATGAGACGAGGGTTTTCCTCAGGTTTTCATTCCTATTCACTGATTCTCATGAAAAATTACGTATGGTTCAGATTGTCCCCGCATTTTTCTGGGCTTTCGTTTTAGAGGCCATCGAATGAGGTCTGGCGCATTTTCAAAGATTGTCTACTCTACATAAAGTGCTTACTACCGATCGTGTTTATGGCTCACATCAATATTTGACATTAAGTTATTTAATATTTCTTTTTTTATATTATTCTATCTCCTATCATTCGAGTAAATTTATAAATATAAGAAACAATTCCATTTCATGAACAAAAAATCTAACTTTATTCAATGTTATGTACAAATACTGCCCATATAGCTTCTCTGGGTTTGATATTTCAGGTACGTTGGAGAGGGAATGGAAAAAGGCGAATTCACTGAAGCAAGGGAAGATCTAGCAGCATTAGAGAAAGATTATGAAGAAATTTCCCGTGATTTCGATGATACTGATAACGAAGCACTTTCATATTGATAATTTTGATCTCATTCGTGAATTATTGTTTTTATTCATTGATTGTAACGAAAAATATTTTGATTTCTACATATTTCCAAAATTTTAGCGTATGCGTGCATTTTATGAGATGTCCTCACTGTATCATTGTTTTTATTATTTTGTTCTCTTGTGTGAAAACTATTATTACATTATACATTAATTATATTATTGAAAATTTCAAATTTCGAATTTAATTTTTGTATAACACCAAGTAAGCAATTGTCAATGTCACAGCACATTATAATTGGTTTGTTAAAAGGGAGAAAAAATTGAGAGCATTTACTATTCAAAGGGATAGATATGCAGAAGAACCACTTACAAATCAGGGTATTTCCTGCTTCATAAAGTGATCTCGATCAACATTTGTGTACATTTTTCTCAAATATAACAATTTGTCATATAGCCTAAGTAGATGTAAAAATAAAAAAATGAGCCACTACTATATTCTATGAGATGGTTCTGCAAGAGCTTATCCAATTTCGAAAAAGGAGTGATTTTTCACAGAAAAAAAAGAATATCTCGGATAATACTCGAAATTTTCAACTATAAAGGAAAAATATCATTTATCTATTTTACCAGTAATACATAACCTGCGATATTTCCTCAAATTCCATCTCTGTTTGACCGAGAGGACCCCGATGGCCAGGTTGAATATCGTTTCACTTGAAAATGACCGAAGGGTCGAAACCGGTCGTGATTATTGAATAAATTGTGGAACAGTGACAAAAGTGTCTCATTTCGTTTCACTTTATAGTGTAGTCGCTCTCATCATTGATTACTGATTGCTAATGTGTTATAATATAACATTCTCACATTCTAGTTGAGGGAAAATTGCAGATACCCTATAACTCTTGTGTTAGATTTGCGTATTTTACGCCAAGGCATGAGGATGTAACTCCAATCTTCATAGCCAATAAATACTTAAATATGTCAGATAGAAATAAAATGGCCTTGACTCTGACTATGTTCCGATGTAGGGAGCCGAGATATTTTGGCAATCATTGGGTAGCAAGAAATAGTGCCCATTTAAGGAAGCTGAGAGAAATAAACCTGAGATTTCACATTCCTAGGCATAGAACGTAAAGTTTCGAGGGTGCTTTGAATATAGCTCGTTCAGGTCCATCTCCTGGATCGTAGGAATTTCTATAGTATACTTATCTTTTCCCTCAACAAATCTAAAGAAACTTATCGCCATAAACTTCTTACGCCATGTAAAATTAGGATTTTTTTTTGAATTTTTGATTTATGTTAAAACTTTTTAAGATATTTTTATACATCCATGGGACATGGAAGAATGCCTTATGCGAATGTTTCTTTTTGTGCAATATATAATGTTAATGTTGAACAATAAATTAAATTTGATTTAATTTGATTCGATCGTCCTAGAAATTCATGCCACCTTGTGAAGATTCCTAAAACCTGGTTCTATCATATCGATAATGGTGAATGATATTCTAAGAAATGTGCTTCCCGGAAATACCTTTTTATAATATATAAAATAGCAATTCCAAATTTTTTCAAGGAAAAAGATCCTGCATTAGAATTTCATTAGGAAGAATTGTCTGGAATAGATATCTATCATACTTATTTTATCTGTTTCCTGTAATATAATTTCAATCTTAAAATTCCATAGAGAACGTATTGACCTCTAGTAATTCCCTGCTCGAAATTTTAATTAGCAATTTTGCATCATCCTAGGTCATGAGCTGTTAACAAGTTTGGAGGAATGACACGATTATATAATGTTGGTATCTAATAATTCTCTCTACGACTGAATATAATGATACATTCCTGATAATCAACACCTTTCTCCGATTATGAGATTATTCACAGATTATTTTTTCATCAAAAAGATAAATATAGCCCAGGTAAATTAGCGGTATGGCACCAAAAAATTATTATAGATTTGGAAATAGGTTAGATTTCTACATCTAAAAACTACGTGTTTATGAGTTTAAGACGTATTTTGAGTATATTTTTACAGTAAGGAGCCCAAAAACCTTTATAATTTCGAAATTTCTCAGATGTTTGCTTTTAGCCCCTAACAGAAAATTTATTAGTCTACTTTGGAATATAACAAATTGATTAACGCTAGAACCATAAAAGTGGGCTTAGTCGGTTCAATACATCAATAAATGTGAGCGATATTCACGAACTTAAAGTATTGAAAAGTTAATAATTAGCGACTTGATTTAATTACAAATTACATGGTGCTGAATTTTCACCCAACACTTTCGACCACTCGGAATCTGAAATTGTCCATTTCCATAATTGATTCAAATGTATTTTTATATAATTATTTCAATTTGAATTCAAATATAATTTTCTAATTTTCTCAATGGTAATGTTTACTTAATTAATCAAACAATCTACCTATATTTAATATTATCTACAAACTGTTGATGAAAGGATAATGAGGAAAAAATTGAGAGAAGCGCAGTGTATAAATAAAATATTTCATCACAGCAGTAGACGATTAACAAATCATGATTAAAGCTTTACATTCCATTACCTTTTTCTGCGTTTAGAAGATGCTCTGTCGTAGTAATTGACTTCTAAGATGGTTTCATAATTCCCAGCTGAATAATCAAGAACAATTTCCTCAGTCTCATTCATCATCGATTGGGTCGTGCCAAAAATAACGTTTTCTTCATTGCTAGAATTGAAACAACCAGGTTATAAGTTGTTGAGGCGAATGGGGGAGCATTTCAGTTCAACTTTTCCCCTACTTTTGGTAGATTTTCATCCTCATTGTAGTTAAACAAGCTGTTGGTTACCTCCCCACATCTGCACCCACAAATACAACCTCTATGAATATTTTCTAGCTGAGGCAGAGAAACCCAATTATTAATCACAATTATACTTTAGCTTTAGCTTCCTGGTTTGTCGTGACGATAGGTATGAGAAAAAAGAAGCAACAAGGCATGGTGTCGCTGCCACTGAAGGCATACAGGAACAACATACTTTTTGACACATTCAGAAAAATTGCAATTTTAAGAACTGTGTGGCGAGGTCTTAGAGAAAATAGTACAACGCCTTATTTTGCTTTCAAACGAATATCTCAGGATTGGCGTGAATAGTTTCAAAGTGTATTGCTTTCATCGTGTAACATTTTTCATTTGGAGCAGTCATTTTAACTGACTATATTAGAAGCGAAGTCTTTTAACTTTTTAACAAAGTTTTGAATATCGGACAAATTTGACGAGCGATATCGACATAATGGTTCAACCTGTTTTGAATATTTTTGCGCTGCTCAGCGTAAAACTGAAGGTTTCTCGAAAAATCAGAGTAAAATTTTTTGAGTAGTGCTTTATCACCGAGTTATAAACAAAATCTGTAAAGAATTTAAGAATTTTCTTTCCTTGGGCTCCCAAAGTGAAGTTACAATCGGAATCTGATGCAAAAAAATTAAGAATATACCTAATCAAATTCCTGATGATTAGGCCACTTTCGTCTTGAATTTGGATTCATCTGCGTTGCATATAACCGAATAGAATCTACATCAACTATACATTCATACATTGTATCCTAAAAAGCCACAACAGGAATATGAGAACGAATGTCGAAAATTTGCGCATTAATATAAATTCTCTATTGAATTATATGCGCCTTCAACATATGAATGTGAAAGATTGTATAAGTCAGTAATATTGATAATTAATTCAATTTTGTGCTTTAATCTTTTTTATGAAAATTAAATCTGTTTTGTAAAAATAACTTTATTCTGATTGGAAAACATTAGCATTATTGCGCAAGATTGATTTGTGAAATGACAACCTGTAACTGGAAACATTCAAGAGCAATAAGATCGCTTTTTATAATTCGCATATTTCCTTTGACTGAATTAGTATCATTTTTCTATGATACATAGCAAAAAAATTGAAGTCCAATGTCGCGTCAAATGTCAAGTTTGAAGTTTAACAGCTGACAGTATGGCGTGTCCTAAATGTTCATTAATGAGTAATTTAATTTTATTATCTTTGTAAATTAAATCGAATCCGTCCTCTTATTTACTAGATAGATTGAAATCCGATAAAAGCCACTACCAATAATCCCGAAGCACCGATCCTAATCGGCCCTATTCGCAGCCTTATTCGAGTTTGCTGAGTATTATTATTAAGCAGTCCACAATAAAAATATTCAATGACTTATTAATTTAATGAATATTTGAAGCATGTGACTTAGGTATTCTTTCTCATTTGTCACCGCCAGGTCTGAAAAATTGAAGATGAATCCAGTAATTTGGAAAGTTTAGTGTGTTTTTAACAGTATAAGCCTTTTCAGATCAAAATGCCTGGTACTAGTCTTGTAGTACCAGTAGTTTTGTGGGGTAAACACCCACCAACACACTGTATTTCATGCATATTTCTCTCAAACGATCACAAAACCTTAGCTACAGGATGCTATGATGGGCAAATTTGTCTCTGGTAAGTTGGCTGACCCAATTCCCTTCTTGAACAGTTTTTATAGTGTCAATTTTAGGCAAGTCGACCCTGATACTTTTCAAATGACACCTAGATGTTTATTAGTTGGTCATACAGCCCCTGTATTATGTATATCGAAAGCATCGATTATCCAAGACAACAATTATATTGTTTCAAGCTCAGAGGCAGGGGAAATGTGTTCTTGGGACTTGGTTGATGGCAAATGTCGTGAAGCCAAAAAGTTAGTTCAAGTGCATACGAATATTCAGGTAATAAAAACCAGCCCCATAATGTGTCTGTTTCTTATAAGACTTTTTGTAGGCCTATCATCTCAACAACACTGCTGATGTCCGATTATTCTGCAATGGATATTATCCAGAAATTATGGTTATGGATCCATATAATTTAGAAGTATTATTTATGTTGTCATCGAGACAAAATCCGGACTGGATCAGTGCTTTACATGTTAGTTTGTATTCTGTTTTGTTAATTGATTTGAAAAATTTAAACTTCAATATCGAGATCTTCGAAATACCATAATAGAAAAGCATGGATGATTTCTGATTGGAATATTTTAGGTATTACGTACAACAAAAAGAAAAGAGGATGTTGTGCTTGCAATTACAACAACAGGAATGGTTAAAGTATGGACTTTATTGGGTGGCGAAAATAAATATTCGGATCCTATTTATGAGAATGAAAGTAAACAAATCAAGCCTCTGAATGCAGTTTGTATAGTTTCATGTTGTTATAATCAGAGAACTGTTCTTGTTGTATGTACGAAGTATTGGCAAATTTATGATGCAGGTATAGTAAAATTTTAAATTTTACATTGATGTTAACTTGGAAATATTACTTCATTCTGGAGTGACCTTGAACAAACATGCTTAATAATATCAATTAATCGACATCTTTCTTGAGCAAATTGAAATGAAATAAACTCATTATGTTGGTTCTCCTACAGAAATATAATGTTGTTCATTATGTTACTTAGACCATGAGTTTGAACTGAAAATAAAATAAATTGAAGAGATCGCTTCATTGTAGAATACTAGTAGCACAAATTAATATATTATTTATGTAGATACCAAAATAGAAGATGGTGCGGAGACTAAAAACTCAGATTCCTATTCATTGAAGAAAATTCAGACTACATATTCAGATTGAATATGTGAAGATGTTCGATCCTTTGATCATTTTGTGAAAGGAATAGTAGAGAATATGACTCGAATACTAGCAAAGAGTTTATTTTCATTTCCTTGATTTCTGAGAAATTTGAATTGAAGTGATCATATAAAGTCTTAATATTTCATATATCCTTTTTGAAAATAATGTGTATCTACTTTTACTTTTCGTTAATACATTTTTAAATCATAAGAAATGAATGACCAACATGGAGCTGCCATTTCAGATCATCATTCCTAGCAGGTAGGAATGGGTCAGCTCCATGGACAGTTTACTTGAAGGTTGTTTCATAGATTGGTCCAAAACTGCCCAAGAGGTTGGTGGTAGTGTATATGTTCAAGGTGTTGCCAAGAAAGAGTCTATCTGTCTTGGCTGGCTTGCTACTGTTTTTCAAGCATAAATATTCACCATTGAACACAGTTAGCCTCTTGATTGGGGGGGGATTAAAACTAGAAATTATCGCGGACAGCCAAGCCATCTGGAGACTGTAAGCAGTGGCGGATTTAAGGTCCAGAGCGCCTTAGGCAATCACTTTATCGGCACCCCTGTAGGGGCCATCATAATACTATAAATTTTGAGTAGTTGTTTTTGCAATTACGATGAGGTTGTATCATCAAACCCTAGACTTTAGTAGACCAGGACCCTTGTACTTACGCTAATGAGCGAATGAAATATGACGTGATCACTGTGAGAAAATCAAGAGGAACGACAGAACGAAGATCGAAATTCATGATTCCTCTCTGCTCTGAGAAATAGGCCTTACTGTATATGTTGACAGATGATGGTGTGTTATGAATGTATCACTAGAAAACATCCCGCGACTTCAGCCGCGTAGATCCCGTTGCCGTGGAAATAGCGTAGCTTTTAGTTTATTTGTTATAAACAAACAATCGGATAGTGGTAGAGCACAGCTGCATTGCAGCTCATAACTGGCCGGTTCGATCGGGGAAGTACCACATCCTTGCAGAAGACTGGCGTGAAACAACAGGGTGAATAACCTTGTTTTGTTTAGTCCAGTAAGTAAGGGTTCCAGTGGCCTAACTCTGCAACACACGCAAGTCAATAGCGTCAATTTACTGTTGACTTGTGTAAGTGTACGCTGTACTATAAGAACTTCAGCACATCTGCTGTTCCTTATTATTGGCTAGTTTGGCAATGGCGACTGACTTGCGACGAAGGTCTCTTGTCAGTTGCTGATGCAACGTGGGCTCCTCTCATGCCTTCAAACCATCAGGCAGAGTAAGGCCAATATACTTGGTCACAATAAAAAAAAACAATCAAAATCTTTCCCCTTATAATATTAGTGTAGATGAAGATATAAATTATGTAAAAGCTTGAATTTATTAATATTTAATTGAAAAAAATAAATTTTAAATTATTTATTGAAAAAATTATAAGTGAGTAGTGAGAGAATAACAAACACAATTTAAAAAATTAACTATTTCTGCGTCTACATTTTTGTTTTCCGAAATTGTCAATAACATCGTCGTTATTTAAAGAGAACAATAAGATAGATTCAATGTTTAGTATTGCTAACGAATCTAATCTCTTATCTGACATGGTTGAGCGAAAATAGTTTTTCACTCTCTTCTGGCAGGAAAAACTCCGCTCCCCACTGCAATTACTGACTGCCGTCGATACGCACATTCTTAAGGCTATGTCAATGTTGGGGTAAATTGTTTCAAGCTCTTTAATTCCCAGAACCTGTAATACCGCGTTCGTTGTTCGGGGCAGTTCTCCGTCTCGAGCTATCGTTCTTAATTAAAAACCTAGATGGATACATTCGTCAACAAAGCATTTTTCTAAATCATTAAAATACATTGTTACCAACGTACTCGGTCTATTTTGAACTTCTTCGGTGTTTAAATTTGTCAAATTGCATAAAAATGAAAATTTATTGCAAAAATTATTGTACGCTTTTCGTCTCTTCTCAAGTTCAACGACAATTGGGTCTATAATTCTTAGATATACTGTCACTCGGAATGTTTCCCGACCCGATAATGAAGAAGATATATCTTCAGCAGATTCATCTGCTGTGAGCTTTTTCTTCCATATCCTCTTTGTGTCATTTTCATATTCTTTCACTAATGACAGTTCCAAGGCTTGCTGTTCATATCAATCAAAATTTCCCCTTTCTGTAGAAATTATGTGAATTATACTGTCATACAATTGAACAACAGTACAAATATCAATATCAACGGATTGCAATTTTGTTCTTTTTTTTGTTCATGTGAACCAAAATAAAACTCCAAAACACGGCCATGAAGGCAGTTTCTAACCATTCTAATGTCAACCTTATACCTTTAGCTTCACATACAGTAGAACGTTTTTGCGCAGGATTGCTTTCGATATCAATCAAAGCATCGTGAATTTCTGAAAATGACTCTTTTAAGCTTTTACAAGCATCTCCTCGAGCTGACCAGCGTGTGTCAGATGGATTTTTGACAGTAGGTTTATTTTTCTTATCATTATCTAGATGTATTTGTGATTGTAGAGTTTCCCATCTTTGAGTTGAAGCTGTAAAAAATGTGTAAATTCCTTGAATAATACCAAAGAACCAACAAGCTTCTGGAACGCATTCAGCGGCACATTCACCCACTAGGTTCAGTGAATTTGCGGAGCAGGGTATATAATCTGCTAGGGGACATAGTTCTTTTATTTTCGAATGTAATCTTTTGTATATGCCAGATATATTTGCAGCGTTATCATACGACTGGCCTCTACAGTCTGATATATTAATTTCAAACATGCGTGACGAGAGTTAATTGGTCAATTTGGGAAATATCTGGTGTTGAATCCATTATCATTGAATAATATTTTGATATCTTGATTTCATCTTTTATTTGTGTTAAAATTTTGTTTGCCTTCAACTCGATAAATTGTCACATATTTAGAACTTAAGTAATTGGTACATTCCTTTTCCTTGCCGCCATATTGAACAGTATGATTACTTAAAAACGGATAAAACTCCGCTATGAGTTCCAGCTTCATTAAATAATTTCCGTTATGAAGTGGCCCAAGTTTTTCTTCATGTCCCCTAAAAGATAATCCACGCGATGCTAAAGACTTTACAGTCGCAACCACTCGTTTCAAAACTTCATACCAATAAGTTAGCTCTTCTTGAAATTGAGCGACGAGCTCATGATCGACACGACCGACAATGTCAGATCTACGTTGCAAAGCCAAAACACATGTTTTATGTTCACATGAGTTTTCGTGGCTTTCTAATCTAATCGACGCGTTCTTCCAATCATTGAAACCTACATTTTGTTTTCCAAAGCTAGTTCCATCACCGAATAATAAACAAGATTCACAAAAAACTTTTCCTGTGCTAGGAGAGTGAATAAGCCATTTTCTTGGACGTTTTTCTCTATTTAACAATTTCCGTTGTTTTTGTCAAAAAACGTGACACTTTATCTTCATATATTCTCTTACTCAATGAAAAATCTACGTTTATATTTTGATTGAAACCATTTAGTGCAATGTATTCTTGTATTTCGTTATTGATACTCCACTTGGCTGGGTCACAATCCAAGATAATTATTGTATTTTGCGACTTCTGTACAACATCTACTGCTGACGAAGTAGACGGCGTGGGCACGAACAAATCTTGTGGTTGAACTAATAAGAGTTTCGCATTGAACAGGGTCGGTAGCAGACGCACTGTGAATAATAATTGCGTTAGACAATTCCGAATTATCACTTTTTAGTTTTGAAGAAAATGTCTCAATGTTTTTCGTGTGCTTTATTACATTTTGATGTCTTTCTTCTTTTTATTTTGCCTTCCTTTTATATGAAGCACCACTAGATTTCACTCATTCTTTGAGAAATAGTCTAAAAGGTAATAGACACACATAAATACCACAGCGAGAACGTAAACAATAGAAGCGTGCGTAACTAACTGACGACAACAAAGCTTAGTTGCCTGGCCGGCAGGGATTCCCCGAAATCTATTGCAAAGTAACTTCCGACGCTCGAGAACAACGCGACGATGCAACAAACGCAATATAGCATAATATATCGATGCTCGTGCAATATAATCTATTATAGATTTAGATTATAGATCAGCATTTAGTTCTTAATCGTCGTTATGTTATTTTCTTTATTTATTTAAAAATTCTGAGCTCGCGCGCCCCTTGTAACTACACGCTCCTAGGCACGTGCCTAGTTTGCCTTACGGATAATCCAAAACTAACTGGAAGGATGGAACCTAATGGGTGGTTGGACTTGAAGGTATGGGAACACTGGCTTAGCCTCAAAGGTCTGAGACTGCGAGAGCCAAGGCTTATTTTAAACTCTCAAGGCTAGACCTGAGAGTTCTAATCATATTAAAGGGACACTATCGCCCTAGAAATCACCTAAATAAGTTAGGATTGATATACCCTTCATACAGACTGTGAGGAGTAGGTAGAATCAATAGAACATGTCATGTGGAAATGCCCAGCTGGGGACATAATCAGGCTCAATGAACTTGGATCTAACAAACTTTTCTGACACATATTGGCTCTCTCTTTTGAATCTGGTGTTTCCTGATGTCTTAAAAAATAGCAGTTGTAAAGCAATTGCTCAGGGGTGGTGATAAACCAGACACATCAAATTACTGGCCAATTAGTCTTCTTACTTCCTTTGTTAAGATTTTCGAAATAATTTTAGCAGACCTGCCTTTTTTTCAATATATTTGGTGTTTTAACAAATAAACAGCATGGTTTTGTGAAGATAAAAAGTATTGAAATTGCAGTTTATGAGCTCACCACTTTAATTGTTAATGTACTGGAAAAGGGTGATATCCCAATATGTTTTCTCCTAGATCGAAAGTATTTGATTGTGTTTGTCATAATATTTTCATTAAATGAATAAGAGAGAAGTGTCATTAGGGGCAAGCCACTTCAAGTTTTTGAGACATATCTGAAAGGTAGATTTCTTCGTCTGACCAACTAATGAGAGGAGTGCCGCAAGGTAGCATCTTAGGCCCACTCTTATATCATATATATCGTTGATCTACCTGAAAACTTTGAACTTATCTTGTGTGTACCCATTATATATACAGATGGATCAAACCTTTTAATATTAGTGAAAACTTCAAGTATGTTCAATAAAGCATTACAACAGACTTTGGAAACAATTGAAAGCTGGTGTAGCACAAATAGTTCGCAACTGAATGTAATGAGAACTGAATGTCTCATCTTTACCACAATTAGATCAAACGTTCACCTAGAATAATCTCATAATGGTGGAGAAGTGCAAATTGGCTACTCTGTTAAGCTGTTGGGACTGCTGTTGAGAGTCAGCTGAGTTCCAGATCATGTACCATTTTGAAGATGAAACCGACTTCAGTTATTTGTCCTATAAGAGTACTGAAAAGCAGTGTCAAGAAATCTGTGTTGCTTTCTGTTTACTATGTGAGGTTCCGATCTTTGTTAAGCTATGGGATTATTTTCTGGGGCAACATGTCTTGGGCTGGTCAGATTTTTGTAACCTAAAGAACCTTGTTAGATTTAAATTATGGATAATCATACTGTGGGAATTTGAAAGAAAATAATCTCCTCTCCTTTTAAGCCTTTAGCCATAAATAATTATAATCCTAAAAGAAAAATGGCATATAAATATGAATTAGATAAATAGTTATACTCTTATGGAGCAATTTTTGTGAATCTTTTTTATAATTTAGAGTTTCATTGAGGTTTTTTTTCTGACTTGCTTTTCTGTATTTTTCCTTGTAGGCAATATTATTTGAATAAATTATGATTACAATGTTTTTCATGTAGGTACATCCATAGTTTCTTCTTCATGCGCGACGCTTTTATGGAGAATATCCAGGCCTTATGACCATTTTCGTTGCCATGTTATGTTCGATATTATCAATCTTGCAAAAATTTTTTTAAGTTTGTGAGACTTATAAAGGGCCTTCTGGATGTTCTAGGGCTTCATGTCTCCAGATGGTCAGCATTACCTATATAGTTCCCTTGGTAATTTTTGCTGTCTGGGAAATGTCCAATAAAAATTATTAATAAAATGTCTTTTCAATTCAAAATAAAAATTAATCAACATTGAGATAGCTATATTTCAAGCTGACCCTGCAACAATCTTGGCTGTCTTAATATCTTAGAAGATACACAATAGGGTACTAGCAAGTAGATAATTTCTTTCAATAAAAGTCAATGCTATGATGTTAATCATATCGAACTTTTCACTGAAAAATCTTCAATCTAATTCTGATTATTTTAAAGTACATTCAAATAACTATTTAGAATTCATTTTTGTGAAGTGATAATTTATTTTTGGTGATCAGAATTATGTTGGTGTTCTCAAGTGGAAAATTATGGAGTTATAAGTATGTGGTTGGGGAACCCTTGTATTTTTTTGTATACTTGATTCTCCTTCTGAAGAGGAAACAGAAAATTATCATAACATTCTATAGATATAGTAAAAGCAACATTCGGTTTCCTAATATTATTAATCGAATTAATGGACTGTTGTCATGAGGAATATGTTGAAAAATAAAGACGTTAGCAGTTTCATTGTGATATTAAGAACTCAATTTGATTCTCTTCATAAAAATTTTACAGGAATTAGTTTTAAATGATAAATTGTGAAACTTTTGTATGAATGTTATAATTTCATAAATTTTGAAGTGCTACTAGGCTTACATTTTGTAGGTTATGTAAACAATTAAAATAAATATTGTTTTCAGGTGATTTTAGTGTTTTATGCTCTTATTTGGCTCCTAGAGGAGAGAGATGGATGTCAGGAGATTTCATAGCTGTTGACAGAATAATAATGTTATCAGATGCTGGTAAAGGTTACTTGTACAAGCTGCCAGCTAAGTAAGTAGAAGAAAACTAGATAATCTATCTTTTCGGATGTTGATTTTTCTTATCTCATGATAAATAGTTACTAAATTCTTTTGTGTTGTGATATGAACTGAAAACAAATGATATGCTGTCGTGTATACAATAATATTTAAGATTATGTATCATATTGACAAAGAAATATTTCTATGGGAAAAGGATAAATTAGTGATTGTTTTGTTCATCTGATCTAATGAGGTTCATTGTGATTACTCATAAGCTTATGTTGAAATCTGAAAAATAAATTTCTCATTAAATATCATCATGATTGAAAACAATATTTATATGAAATAAAATCCTTTTTCTAATGGTACTTTCACGATTTTTTCAAAGAGTAAAATCAATAAAAAGTGAACTGGATAATATAAGTCTTTCAGAAACGAGTGTAAGATTGGGTGATTCAAGACATCAAAACAAAATATGCTATTGTATTTTTGCTTTTGTTTTGATAACATCCACGAATCTGTGAAACAAATTATGAACTAAGTCTTGGGCAAGCTCCAATTTGGAAACATTTATTTCACTTACTTTTTTGAGGCAGTTTAGTACTTTGTATCATCTTATGCTACAAAATTTCGGTTGATAAATCGAAAATACTTTAAATCTAATTTAGGAAATAGCATATTATTGTCCTTCATGATTTTTTTGGATGAGATAGAGTATAGCGATTGAAGATCAATTTATTATTTTTGAAATATAGTTACATCAGTGTTAAACATTTTTTTTTATAATGTATAATATACAGGGTGATTTCCATCTGAAGTATTGTTGTGGGTCATTTCTTATTCAGTTTTTAGGACAAAAATGATATATAAACATAGACCAAGAACTGCTCCTTCCTACAGTGTGTCAAACTTATACATATCTTAATGATCTTTTGATCGATTTTGTTGAAATTTAGCAGTGCTAGGTGGTAAGGACCTAATATACAGTCCCTGGTCAAACTATTGGACGCACTCCAAATTTTTAACTTTCGATTTTGTGTTTGACAAAAATGAAATATAAACATAGACCAAGAACTGCTTCTTCCTACAGTGTGTGAAACTTATACATGTATTAATAATCTTTTGATCGATTTTGTTGATATTGAGCAGTGCTAAGGTGGTAAGGAGCTAATATACAGTCCCGGTCAAATTATTGGACGCACTCCAAATTTTTTACTTTCGATTTTGTGTTTGAAGAGGAATGAAAGCTACATTTTCGTTTTCGAATGGCTTTAAAGAAATGTACCTTTTCCTTGAATATCAGTGATGAATAAAGTATTAGTTTTAAGTATCAGCACAATATCTAGTTTTCATTGAAAGATAGTAACAAAGTCAACATACTTGTTTTCAATATTCAGTAGAGCCGCCTTCAGCCTCGATTAGTTCCACAATTCACCATGGTAAGTTATTTACACATGCTTATACATATTCTCGAATAAGTAAGTGATCGTTCCAGAATGATTCTTTGTGCCAACTGAGTGTAAATGGATGTCATCTACTTCAATCTAATCTCTTGATCAACTCACAGAGTTTCCTGTTGGTTTATTATTTGTGGAATTTCTGAGCCGATGTGATATAAGTACTTTTTCTTGCAAGAATCCTCCTAATTGAGGCAGCAGGCTATTCTTCAACATCTTTTAGTGGCTTGTTACATGATTACATTGACTATGTAGTGACACCCAGTACCAAAATTTGAAGAACAACAATACAGACAGATTTGTTTGTTTTCATCAGCCTTCATACAAACTGAACCTTGCTTACCATAATTTCAAAGTCAACCTGAAATGGTGATGAATATTTCGAGTTTGGCGATTCTGAAACCCCAAAACCTGAACTAATGATGAATGTTTTGAGAGTGGCAATTCTGAAACCCCAAAACCTGAAAATATATAGTAAGCGAATAAATATTAAGCTTATTGCAATGATAACACTGATCTCCAGAAGTCCAGCTCTTCTTCCCTGTATTTTTTCGTACTTTCAAACATTTTTCTGTCATAACTGGGGTTAATTTGGGCTTATGCCCAGGTTTATGTGCCTTGAAATATAGTTTCATGAATTTTGCTCCTTACACTTCCTTAAGCATTATCACTATACAGTGCTTTTTCTATACGACACCTCAATGTTTTGAATGAAATTCTGATCCATAGGTTGGAAAACGGCAGTACAGTTGAGTGGCAAAAACATAACTGAAGTTTGGATCAGTATTAACCTCTTCCTCAGGTGGGTGCGATGGTGCATTGTCTACCAACAACAGAGCTTTAGACGGCTTGTTAATCTTTGTTTAAAAAATTCTTCACCTCGGGGATAAAAGATGTTTTAAACCATTCATTAAATAATGGTCTGGTCATCCACCCTTTGGTAGATGCTTTGTAGACAACTGGTAGTGAACTTTTGTTTTTGAATGCTCGTGGATTTGCCGCTTTTGCCAAGACTAGTAAAGGTAGCGCAACGCGGTTCCAGCCGCGTTACAGCATGGCATGAATGTTAAGCGGTCTTTTGACACTTTTCGACCTGGTGCTGTTTTTTCCCCTTGATGAACCCAAGTGGTGTCTACTAAACATCTCCAAAGAATGGCCGATTCATCAGCATTATACACCTGTTATTTGCTTAATTCCATCTGTTCAACAACCGATAGAAATTTTTCCTCAAATGGTTTCACAGCGAAAACATCACGTGAAAGTTTTTCACCACAAACCTTCAAGAAACGGATTCCATGTCTAAGCTTGAATTCATCTAACCATCCCGAACTTGCCAGAAAACCTTTCTTTCCTGTGATTTGTTCATAAAACTGTTTGGCTTTTGCTCTCAATATGTCTGACGAAATGGGTACGTGTGCGTTGCGTTGTTGAAGAAACCAGTTATACAATGCGATTTCAACATCAGGATTCTCAGCTTCTCTAATAATTTTTTTTCCTATAAAAATACCTTGGATAGAATAAATTCGAGAAAAGTTTAAAATAATATTCCTACTATGGATGCACCAAGGGCCCGGTTGGTCCTGCCGAGCTCTCGGCCGTGATACTCGGCATGAATTCATTTTGTTTGGCCTAGAGCTCGATACTCGGCTTTTTGTGAAAACCCTTGCATGCATGCATCCCTAATTCCTACCTGTTCCTTGATACGATTTGGATATAAATCTCCTTATTTTGTCCTTGTTTTTTTTTATGTCAAAGACTGTTGATTTTGGAATAGTGAACTTTGCTGCTATTCGACGAGTACTCATTCCATAATCAATACGGTGATACTTAAATCTATTTTTTTTATTTCTCTGCCAGTGTGAGCGTTTTATGATTTCTCTTGGTTGAAGCCATTATGCGCAACACCGGCGAGATTGAAATGCAAATTGCAATTATAGAACGATACACGCCACTCTTAGATAGTACAAGTACATACATACATGTACAGACAGGAAAATTATTATTGTTTGTATATCAGCTGGCGTCGACGTGCCCGGATTATAGAGGTAAAATTCTCAAAGTGCCCGAATGAGTCGCGTGCCCGAGTTACTGGAGTGCCCGATATAGCGAGTGTCCGGACTAGTGAAGTTGTACTGTATTATTATTGCTCCTATGTCTAATATAAGATGTAACCCTTATACCAAAACGATTTTCCATGCCAATGCTCTTAAGTAAACGCCCTGGTCTTGGAGTAAATATTGGTTTTTGGCCCATCTTTATATTTTCTACTTTGAGATCTCTAACTTCTCGAAACTATTTTCATCAAATTCATTCCATACATAATTTTGAAATGTGTAGTCTTCTAGAAATTGCTCTATGTGATGAACTTCCTCACTATGTCAACGCTTTTCGTCATTATAAAAAAACTAATGAGCTATTTTTATTACAAAAATATAATTAAACGCAGAACAATATTTTTTTTTTTGTGTCACACACTCACCGAAATATGCATTATTGCATTCCTATTTACTCGCAACAACACGAAAACAAGAAAATTAGAGTAACAAAATAATGAATCTAACCCTTGAAACTCAGAGGTTCTTTAAAAAATCGGGGTCGTTTAATAGTTTGACCAGAGTCTTACCCTTAATTTTTGTTTCTTGAGTTCTTTACGAGCGCTTCGTTCTCGTGATAAAAAGTTATGAAAACCATTTTGTTGACTGACCCTGGAACAACATAATGAAAAATTTAAATTAACAAACTGCTATGGCAATATTCCAAAGGCTACTCAGAACAAACATGTTCTTTCTCATCAGTTTTGGAAACCTATAACATCACTAAGAGACGCAAATGAATTTCACTTGTAGTCAGTGCTTGTTAAGCACAAAGAAGTCATCACTTTGTATCTCATTCGGAACAAAACGCATCACGAATGTTTATAGCAATTTTTCGCCTTAAAATTGAATAACGAATCATCTGAATAATATTTCAGATTCAGATATTTCTTTGAGATACTTTATGTATCATATTTGTATAAGCGTAAAATCTTTTTGCTCATCTTAAAGACGTTTGAAAGAAGTGCTATGGAGCAGGGGTGCTCAAACGGTCGATTGCGAGTGCTTTTGAGTAGATCTCGAGAAGAAGAAAAATGTTTAACAAGTAGGTAACTAAACTACAAAATTTATTACGTAATAAAATAACACTGCTAGCGGCAAAAGGCGCCTTTATCAAAGGAACGCGCGGTACTTGTCAAAGAAAAGGCGCATTTTTATTCTTGCCGCTTTTCTAGAAATTTCGTTCTGCGCGTTTGACGGGAACATTCGAGACTTTCGTTCTCGCCGATATAAATGTTGCGCCTGCAAGAATTTGAGTCATTCTGAATTGTTACTCAAAGGCAATACCACGTCGATACAAAGTTTATTATTAAATAGTACAAAATGAGTGCAGCGAAGAAATCTAAAACGTGTCATTTCAATAACGATTAGGAGGAAGAATTTTTCTTCTGTATGGTGAAGGATAAGTGCATTTGTCTTATTTGCGTTGTGTCAGTTGCAACACCTAAGCGTGGTAAATTAGAGAGGCATCATAAAACGGTTCATAAAAACTATGAAAAGGATTTTCCGCCACAGAGTGAATTCAGAAAACAAAAAGTACGTGATTTGATATCTTGTTTGAAAAAGAACAAACCATATTCACAAGACCAGCCAAACAATCAAAAACTGCTACGATCGCGTCATTTAAAACATCTCATATATTGGCGAAATACAAGAGACCATTCGAAGATGGATCGGTTGTGCATTTATTGAAGCGGGTGAGACTATTTGGAGATTTTAAAAATAGAACAGAAATCATGTCTGCTATTAGAGAACTTCAGTTATCTCGTCTGACTGTCACTAGGCGTATTGAAGTCATAAGTCGGGACATGGTAGATGAATTAAAACATTATATCATGAAATGTTCATATTTTTCTTTATAGTTCAACGAATCCACCGATGTGACAGACACTGCCCAGCTGTGTACTTTTATTCGGATGGTATTCAAAGACATGTTGGCTAAGGAAGAATTATTGACAATCATTCCCCTGAAGGGGAAGACCCGTGACGAAGATATATATGACGTTTTCTTCAATTTTGTAAAAAACTACAAGCTATCAAGATATAAATTAGTGTGCATTACAACCGATGGACCACCAGCAATTACTGGAAACAAAAACAGTTTTGTGGCATTCTGTCGAGCTTATGAAGATTTCCCTTCATTTTTTTCATTCCATTGCATTATTCATCAACAAGTTTTGTGTTCAAAAGTTTTAAACACGGAGGAAATTATGGGCATTGCAACAAAAATTGTGAATTCCATCTGTGCACGTTACTTGCAACGGCGGCTCTTTGAGTTGCAGTCGGAAGATAGGGAGTCAGCTGCACATGCATTAGCGCAGTAAACGTATTCAAAAACAAATTGCAACTTATGATAGGTCAACTGAAAAGAAAGGATTTGAAACATTTTCCGTCTTTGAAAGCAAGGATTCCTCAGTTGAATTATGATACGTATGAGGCTGAATTATCTAACATTTTCATACAATTCTTATGATTGCAGTAAATTGGCAAATATAGCATCATTTATGAGTTATCCTTTTTCATGTAAAAACATTGAGGAATTAGCTACTGAAATAGCAAGTCAGTTCAATATGAACTCATGTTCTGTTGAAAATCAGCAGATTATATCAGATGTACATCTCAAAGTTACAGCATCTGATAAAAATTTCTGGTATTTTATATCTGAAGATAAATATCCGAATCTAAGGAAATCGCCCTTCAACTGACGGCAATGTTTGCGAGTCTGCATTTTCTGAAATGAAGATAATTAAGCCAAAATATCGCAATCGACTTACTGACGATCATATGTCATCATGCTTGCGATTAGCACTCAGTGGTTACGTACCATCTTATGAATAGTATGCTGAGGACATGCAGTGACAGGCTTCAACATCCAAAGTCACTCCTTAATTAAGTTTAACACCCTATGTAACTCTTTTGTTTTGTAACAACCAATATACTCGCAATTTTGAATAACTATGAGTTTTTTCATTGATATTATAGAAAAGAACCTTACTAAACCTAACCCAAACCTTGACTAAAATAATGTATATTGTGCAGAAAGCTAATATCTATATATGCTACGGTGCACCCTACCTAAGTAGGTAGGGTGTATCGTCTATGTACGACAACCCTGCATTACTCATACTTGCAGCCTCAGAGTCGATCGTAAGTAGTCTAAAAATATTGAGGTAGATCGCCAGCAGTTCAAGTTTGAGCACCCCTGCTTTAGAGAATTAGAGTGAATTTTTCAATGTATCAAGATAGTATACGACACTGATGAGAGACTTGACTGTTAAATTAGGGAATGCGTTGAATATATTTATGTAATCAAAGAGAATGGATTTAACCCATTGAAATTCTCAATTATTGCAGTAGTGTTCCTGATAACAAAGACTTCCACAAGCCAAGTACTGAAAATGATGGTCCATTCCTTTATTGCCTGCTCAGCCAACCTGACAACAAGGTTTATATTCGAAATATTCCCAAAATATCACGAAATCTTGAATGCATCCTTGTTTCAGACCCTTTCTTGTCCACCAGCTATGAGATTTGTAACAAACCAAAAACAGGACAAATGTTGTCGATATTTGCTTAGGGGCGACTCGGAAGGTTACATCCTAGCCTGGAACATTCCGGACATTTCACCTGCTCAGCTGGCAGAAATAAGAAACCACAAACCGCCACAACCTGTTAAAATGAATGCTACTTTAATGACAAGTTTGTCTGAGGCATGGGAGAATGTGCGTCCGAGGCCTGTAGGTATTTTGGATCAGCTGGAGAAACATGAAGGCCATAGTAAGTAAGAAAATATGGTATCACGTTTCAGCTCATTGACTTATTATAAAGTCAATTTTTTCAAGAGAGCGTTTGAACTTGTATTTCTATATTTGTTGTTTTAGTTATATAGCAAAAAACTTCACCAATTCAACTCTAAGCATAACCTATCACTATTACAAGTTTCATTAGATTTCTTGTTCTTCAGTTTATTTCTGGACTGTTCAATATCAGAGATAGTACCGGGATTGGCTCACAGATATAAACTATATAGAGATGATAAATATTAGTCAAATAAGAGGAATTAAAATTCAATACTGAAGTGAGGTAGTTAAGGATGAAATATAAGCTATAAATTTGTCGAGGGAGGCAGGCAGTAGTAGAAACAAAAATGAGTAGTTTTTCAAATAGAGTGTTTGATTAAGCATTATGTGCATACAAATATTGTACTCAGTTCCCCAACTGATAATTTCTAGAATTTGTGGAATTCTTATTTTAATACTATTCATTCTCAAAGAAGATTAAAATCTATCAAAATCGAAGCCCATGTATAGAATATAACACTGCTAATTTATCCGCCTGTAGCTTCTAACAGAGTAATGGATTCGAGAGGTTTAATTTTCAGTAGGTTTCGCATAGATTCATCTGATTTTGAAGGGTGGCCTGAATTATGTTGACTGAGGTCATCAGTTGATTTAGGGTAATAGGCATAGACCTCTGACTTCATAAAAGCCCTCAGCGAAAATTCTACTGGGATCAAATCGTATGATCGTAGTGACCATTTCACCTCATCTGTGCGAGAGATAACAATACCCATAAATCGTCCTGTGTTCCATTTGGCCTGAAAGAAATTGAATATCATCGATTTGTAATGCTCACTGTTGAGGGTAATGGCCTCATCAACATTGTTTTTGAAAAATTACACACCGATCATGCAAACTTTTGTGAATGCATTGTCACATGGAGAACTGTGTGTGGGTTGTCGTAGCCCCATATATAGAAATGTTCCTTATTAATTTAGACGTTTTCCCAAAAACGTGCTTGGCCACTAAAAATATTTTTTTGGCCGAAATTGTGTCCTTTTCCACACGCTCTAAAGCCTAGTCAGCGTACAAGCAGAGTTGTCTAGTCAGAAACATTGAGTCCCTAGATATATTCTTCTTGTGCTAGTCCATATCCCGACGGTAAATTGCCGAGTTGAAATATTTGAAAAGCATAGTTCTGGTGCACTAAGGCCTCAGAGAGAGAACACTCACTCCTGATTGAATCTACCAAGATAGAGTATTATTAAAATAGTATTGCTTTATCAGGGAATCTGAGCACAGCATCTTAGAATGTTGTGAAGGAGTTGAGTAACAAAAACTGAATATATTCTACACATACAGATCAGGAAGGGTAACAGTATCATTTCCCATGCCCTGGATGTGGCACAGATGTTCAATGAATATTTCATAGAAGCGTCAAGAAGCTCTTCCAGCCAAATCTCTGTTCAGATGTACACCCATGATATTAAGATCAGAAATACCACGTTGTTTCTGCACCAATTTGTTGAAGAATTGTTTTCATTAATAGATAGAAAGTTAAAGCCTTCAAATGCTAGTGGCTATGACGGTTTTCCAGGTTTCCTTCTTAAGAAATGTCTCAAAGAACTATCAACATTCTTAGTCAATATTTCTTTTTCCAATGGCCAATTTCCTGAAAACTTGAAGATATCTAAAGTGATACCTCTACACAAACAAAAATGACTGTGAGACTATGAATAGTTATCGTCCCATTTCGCTTTCGCCAGTCTTGTGAAAGATTTACGAGTTCTGTTTCTTTGGTTGGCTTCTGAATTTTCTGGATTAGTAGAAGATTCTGTAGGGGAGTCAGTTAGTATTTCGACCAGGACTTGGAACGAGTGATGCGATAAACGCTTTTGTAGAGGACGTTATAAATGGTATGAATACTGGTCTGTGTCGGGTGGGTGGTTTTGGGATGTCAGTAGTGCTTTTGATCTTGTCATACTTGCAATACTTTTGGAAAAGATCAATAAATGTGGAGTACGAGGTAATGCTTCGAAGTTGTTTGTCATTTACTTAACAAAACAGCTCATATCTATTAACTATACAGAAGGACATGTAAGGAAAACATCAATGTCAGAGTGTGACAGCACTCGTTGCCGATAATAACGATGACGGAGGCAATTTCGTTTGAATACTATCCTATCATATCAATGGTAATGCTGAAACAGACTACATATCAATGTTCTGAGGACCACATATTCAGTGTTTCACAAAGAAAACAAAATATTTGACGTCAATGCAGAAATAAACAAACTAAGACGGTCAGTGCCAGTTCTACCAAATTCCTGGGTCTTCATATAGATGAGAACCTAAATTGGAAGGACCATTGTTCTTAAGTATTGTCTAAGCTCCACTCTATGTTATCTCTCATAAGAAATCTGAAGAAGATCTTAACAGTAAGTCAGGTCATGTCTGTATATCATGCTCAGGTTGCATCAAGGCTGAAGTATGAGGTGTTATTCTGGAGGGGCCTCTGATGGAGCTGGTGAAGTGTTTCGTAGTTAGAAGAAGATGATACATTGAATGTTATGCGTTTCACAGACTACCTCATGTCAAGTACTCTTTAAATTTTTGAAGATTCTTTACCATCGATCTGTATGCTAGAAATGACTCTAGTGGAGTCTAAAAATCGTAATGAAATGATGTGTAATGGTGACTTTCACGATAATAACACCGGGCAAAACTGTTTCCCGCCTAATTGCAGATTGAGAGTGGGCAGACAGTCGTCTATGTATTCAGTGGCCAAAATATTCAACAGGGTCAACAATGATATGAAGTCATCCAGTTCGTGTTATCGAATCAATCGTTATATATATTCTTTTGAAGGGTGGCCTTAGCAGGGCAAGCGACGTTAGCACTAACAAAAAAGTCATGGTGCTGCTTAATAGAAATATGCATGTTTCAAATATACAACAAAATATTCAAATCAGTTTACAATCTAGTTAATTTTGTTAATGTAAAGGTGTAAATCTACATTTTTGGTGGGCATTGCAAAATTTTGATCTAGATTCTCCTCAAGGATATCAAATCTTTGAAGATATATTTTTCATTTTATTTATTTTACAGGAGTAAAACTTACGGCGAGTATATATTTACCAACTCAATGTAGACTAGTTGTTGGACGAGAAGATGGAACGATAATAATAGCTCCTGCAGTCCAAAGTATTATGCTACAATTGCTACATGGAAACCATCAAAATTATCCTGGTGAGTTATTTGTATCGATCTCCACAGCATCTAATTTCCTGCAAGAAAAAGAATACTATTAGTATGAGATCTTGCTACATGTACATGAATAATGATGATCAAAAGCTAATTATTACATATTCTTACATATAGGGGAATTCATTTTTCATTAGATACCAATTAAAAATTACTCGCCAGTATTATTAATTAAAACATTATTAATCGATTTTTAGCAGAAAAATTTCGTTTAGTTCTTATGGAAATAAAACCTACACCACTGCTCAACAGTGTATTAAAAAAATTTAAAAAGTCACTGTTGCAGCTGATTGTTACATGCAACCTCTTCGCAGCCAGGTGTAAACAGTTATGATTTCATTCTAACTCTTTGTTCATGATGTATATAAATTTGGTTTGTGCCACATTGACCTTACGCTACTTTTTAGACAAAAATGCTAAATGCCACCTGTACTTGTTTCTTGTACAGTACAGTTGGCATTTAGCATCCTTGCTTAAGAAGTAGCGTTACGCAGTCTCTTGTCACTTTATTTTCAGTACATAGCTTTCAGGGCAGAAAATTTCAATTTGCGGGCTTGTCTTGACGAGTAGCTTTATAACATTAAATGCAGGAAAAAATTAGCTTCACTGTTGCACAAACGAAATTTATATACATCATGAACAAAAAATTGAAATGAAATCATACCTGTTTACACCTGGCTGTGAAGAGGTTGCGGGTAAGCAATCAGCTGCAACTGTGACTTCAAATATTTTGAATACACTGTTGAAAAGTGGTGTAGGTTTTATTTCTATAAGAACTAAATGAAATTTTTTGCTAAAAGTCGATTAATAATGTTTCAATTAATAATACCGGCACCTAATAAAAATGAATTACCCAGTATGTAAAAATACCTAAATACCTAAAAATTAGCTTTCGATTTTCTACATTATATATGTATGAATTTAGCAGCGAGATCTTACGCTACATTCACATATGTCATACTCATAAATTAAGAATATCTTTGACGACTTTATTAATATAAGCTCACCAATTTATAATTTAATATGTGGATATTCCTTAAATAATATACATATATGTATGAGCGAGAATTATATAATAATACAATATACACACAACCAAATTTATATGGAATCACCCGATATTTTGTATATTAACTCAGAGATTTTGGAAATTTCGAAGGATTGTTAGAATTGATCTTTTTGAGATATTTCAATTGAAAAAAGAAATAAATTAAGGTTTATTTTAAGAAACAAATAAAAGTAAATAGGAGACTCCGCATGTAGTAAAAAAATTGAAAATTGTTTTCTCACGGAGTAGGTGTTTTTTTCTCGACTTCAGTAGCTTGTATTACCACCTCTTGCCCTGATACAAGCCTGAATCCGTCTAGGCATGCTTTGGATTAGGTTTTCGACCTCCTCTGGGGTGATATTCTGCCACTCTTCTGTGGCGACTTGGATGAGCTGTTGTGAGGTTCTTGGATCATCCTGGCGCGATCTATTTTTCTTTTTGAGATTATCCTATAAATGTTCAATAGGATTTAGGTCTGGAGAGCAAGCTGGTCAGTCTAAAATAGCGATTCCATCTGTCGCACGAGGTTGCTGGTATGCGGAGGAGCATTATCTTGCATGAAAATGAAATTCCCACTGTGGGCACTTCGCCAGAGTCTCACTATGGGCTCCAGCACTAGGTCCACGTAATTGCTAGCCGTTACACTCGCAGGAAACGAAATCAAATCTGTTTTGCCTCCCAGCATAATGCCACCCCAAAACATCACACTGCCCCCTTGGTATTTTGGAATTTGTCTTGCTGCTCGGAGTCTAGATTGTCTTCCACGACCCCTTAAAACCCGAATCTGGCGGTCATCTGATCGAACACCAATTCTGGTCTCATCCGAAAAAAGAACATTTCGCGAATTCTCAATATTTCAATTTTGGTGCTTGATACACCAATTGAGTCTGTTAACATTTTGTTGTCTGGTTAGCTCTGGAACTCTTAAAGGACTTCTGTTGTATAAAGCCCTTGGACGAAGTGTTTGACGTATCGTTTCGGCTGATACACTGATGCCTGTTGCTTCCAGAAATTGCCTTTGGAGTATGGGTTGCGACGCACTAGAGTCTCTTCTTGCAATTTGGCACAAAAAGCGGTCTTGTTCTTCAGAAGTGATCTTCCTACGATTTCTTCTAGGCCTATTTTGCAGAGATTGTAGCTCCACGTATCGGGCGTAGGTTTTTGAAACCACCCGCTGTGGTAGCTATAGAAAGATAGAGCAATTATTCGACCCCTGTGCATATCGGACGTAAGGCATTTTCAATTGTGATTATAGGCTTATAGACTGTGAAATTCACAGTTTCAAATCTCAGTGACGACTAAGTACAATATCCCGAACATGTGGTGATAATTCAATTCTTATCATACTATCTAGTTTTTTACAACAAAATCTTCATTCTTCATAAATAGTCAAAGATCCATAGTTAAAAACAATCCTTAATGTGAATTACTGAGTGATTCCATATAAATTTGGTTGTGTGTATATTCACATCATTAAAATATTTACATGACTAGCCAATACAAAATCTACAAAGCAATAACTAGAAAAAGAACAAAATAAAAGCTGTATGAAATGTTCAAATGTCAACAATCAAAACAAAAAATCTGCTAAAGTGAACTGAGAATAGAAGAGATGAAAATTGTGCGTTTAGAGTCGGTAATTTTTAAATTTAATGATTCATTGACTATTGAAAACTTTCATTTCCATGAAAGCATAAATCCTTATTTCTTCATAGTTCGGGTTTTTCAAGAGTTACTAGAATTACTGTTATTTTTTAGATTGGCCTGCACATCAAATTCTATCTGGACATGGAGGAAGAGTCAATTGTCTTTTATATCCTCATAGTCAACATTCCAGATACGATAAGAACTTTTTAGTATCGGGAGGAGTAGATTTTGCTGTTTGTTTATGGGACTTGTACACTGGCAGTCTACTACACAGGTTTTGCGTTCACGCTGGAGAAATTACGCAGCTCTTGGTTCCTCCAAATAATTGCAGTGTAAGATTCCTAGTTCACAGTGATTCACATGAAACCGTTGTTTTACATAAACGATTGAAGAACATATTTCTGTTTCTATTTTCAGAATCGAATACAAAAATGCATATGTTCAGTAGCGTCGGATCACTCAGTTACGTTGCTAAGTTTAACTGAGAGAAAGTGTGTTTGTTTAGCCTCCAGGCACTTGTTTCCAGTAACGACGATTAAGTGGAGACCTCTAGATGATTTCATTATCATAGGTTGCTCAGATGGTACTGTGTATGTGTGGCAGATGGAAACTGGACACCTGGATAGGGTACTACAAGGTAATTGCTCATAATCAGGAAGATTTATGTACAGGAAGAAACAGAACGTTGAAGTTATTTCCTTGATTTATCAGTACTTCATACCATTCCGCGATATTTTATGATAATATATGTGTTTTTTTTTTCATATGAATCGGTAATACCACAATGTCAATTGAATATTCTGAGAACCAGCTCAGAAAATAATAATTTACTTCATTTTACAGGAATTGCGGCAGAAGAAGTATTGTATGCCTGTGAAGAAAATGAAGTGAATAATATGTCCTCTGAAGTTGGCCTTGCAAATCCAGCTGTTCACTTCTTCAGGTAAATTAGATTTCTAGAAAGATCTCCCAATTTATTGTTCAGGGAAAACTTTACTACTGAACATTCACAAAATATAGAAAGGTTATTATAAATCAATAATGGAGTCATGTCAACATAAATTGTTCTCTTTCTTTCATCTTGAAATCATCGTGCTAGATTATTCCTTTTAATTATTCATTAGAATTGCGTGTTCAACGAGGATTGTCCTAAATGTATCCGATCTACCTCCATATTTATTGTGTAATGTTATTCTACTTCGGCTAGCCCGTTGCATCCTTCGAAGTAACGGATGTTATCGTCTTTTTTGGCCGTCGAGGACAGGCCAGAGCGTGGTTTGTTGCGTCCATCGTTGAACCATTAATCCAACTTTTATACTTATAATTGTTCCGAAATGCTCCCTAGTTTGAATGAAAATTTTATACAAATTCGTTGTCCCGAATTTTTCATCGTTTTGCGAAAAAAAAATACGAATAACGCAAAAAAGACCTAATAAAAAAATCGCGCCTGATTTGGGACAATCCGCGTATAAACAAGATTTCTTTTCCATGGTTTGAATGGTACAAAAATTTTTCATTCTCTAGATACTTTTCAAAATTAATTTTTACATTCAATTTTATTTTCAGAGGTTTGAGGCATCGAAACCTTTCAGCTATAAGGCACGCCACTCAGAGGGGGCTTCATCAGTTGCAGCAGCTTGGTGCCCATATAAACAATGATGATCCCCATATGCAAAGGAATCATACTTCTCCCCTATCGATACAAGGTTTAAGAACAAATCCAAAAGGTAATCACCTCAAATTAGACTAAAAGGAAAGTAATACCTAATTTTCTTCAGATCCCGAGAGTCATATATTATTCTTCGATATTGAGTCGCTGATCATCGAATTATTGAGTGAAGAATACGCCATGATGTCGCCAGGTAGTCTAGAAGCTGCAGGACTGACGTCACAGACTGAATACATGAAAGTTTTAGCTCTGACCCAGAGTGCTAGTCCGGATGCACACAAGAAAATAGCAGGTAAGAGATCGCATTACTTTAGAATCTCTTAACTTTTCAAAAAACTTATATCTTTCAAATTTCACTTAATTATTGCATTTTTCGTCAAGATTTCTTCGGAAAAGTGAAAGACAAGGCAGAAAATATGGAACGAATAATCAAGGAGAAAGATAAACATGGTAAAACGGTGTTTGTTCATTCCCAAACTATTTTGCACCCTGAAAATAGATTGCACTAAATGGATCAACATTTTTGATTATTATTTCAATTCATTAGATATTTTATTGTTTTTTTTTAGTTCAGAAGCACCTTTTTTGGTTGGTTATAAGTTTATATGCTATTCATACACCACTGGTGTTATATTTTGCTTGTTTGCACTCATAAAAAATCATCCTGATTACTTGAATGTAATTCCCGTTGGGTGTAGGTATCAAATAGTTCTCATACAGGAGAATTATCCATAGTAGTTTATTTGCTATTATATGATGTGAAATGCAATGGAATTGAGGTTTCATTTTAAAATATATTTTTCGAATAGGTATCTTAGCTAAAATGAAAGAAGGAGCTGAACAAGTTCAAACCAAAATCCAAGCCAAAGCTGAAAGTGTCTTAAAGCATGGAATTGATAGCAATAAAGGTAAATATATAACAGTAATATATGTTATTTCATCCTTTTAATGTAACTTCTATTTTCAAAATATTTTTTTCAAATGTATCGTGAATTACAATACCATAGGTTAATTGTGTGAATTTAATTAATAAACTAAATATTACATAATCCTTGTAGTTGATAATAAACAGTTAGTATTTCATATCAAAAGAAGTGCTAAAACAATCATTTCATTCATTTTCACAACGCAACATTTAATTTACAATTAGAAGTTGTCTAAGACTCAATGGTTTCACGTCAGGACGAAAATTTTTATGATTGATACAGAAGCACATCAAGTCAGTGCATTTTGTTTTGGATCAACCCAGCTGAAATTTATGAATAAATGAATGATATTATCATTTCGCCAAAAGATTTTAGAACTCTCGTCGAGTTTCGCTAACTATGTTTGCATCATTAAAATAAGATGATAATATGAATAACCTGAATTGAAAACATGGTTTTTTGATGGCGGTTTCCTTCTTTTCTGAATGTATATTTCAATCTTATTGTTAATATTTGCAAATATTTTTTTGTAGAAGGTGGTGATAATAATTCTCAATCTTCAAGTAAGCCTTTAAATCTCCCTTTCGAAACTAGTCATGGAATGGAGATTGCCCAGTTACTGTTATCGTTGTTACACTCCTGGGGCCTCGATAGCGATTTAGATAGAGTTTGTCAAGCAAAACTCGGACTTCTCAGGCCTCTAGTGAGTGAATGATTAAATAACAAAGTTTCTGCTGAAATTATACAAAAATATATCATTTATTTGTTCGCAGATTCCTATATCTTATGGAGTATTATCAAAGGCTAACCATATGTCCCTGTTTCTTCCAACTTGGCATAATTGTATACCTATGGAAAACGAACCCATGCCATTAGCTGCAGAGATTTCCTTATCGAATAGTTTGCCTGTTGAATTGGTGAAACAAGAACAGCTAACGAGAATATTCACTGCAAGAACTCATTGGGAATTGAGCACAACACTAACAAGTAACCATCTGTTAGCCATTATAGCTCTTAGTCATACTCTTATGTCCATGAGCAATGCCACGTTCGTTCCGGAGCAAGAACGAAACAGAAAATTGCACAGGTAATGACCGAGTTGCTTTGCATTAACTTCATTCAGTTTTCATATTATTTATTACGTTATTTTCTGTATTATGTGGATGATTCAGTAAATAAGTAATTAAATGATTCGATGAAACCAGAATTCTAAAAATTTGGTTTTATTAAATGCCTCAGAAAGGGGTGGATGAGTTAATATTTCTTTAAATGACTACGACAAAGGTGGAAGTTCATTAAAAATTTAAAGTTGAACTAATTTCCTTACACTATGATTCGAAATACACTTCAAACCTAGTAAAAATATTGTTTTTGGTTGCTTAAATAATATAATTTTCTTTAACATTCTGAAGAAGCTACGGTGTAGTGAAACGCGTTACGAATCGCAATTATTAAGTAAAATTCCTTAAAACACAGTACTTGTTTTTTATTATTAATACTACTACTAAAATTTAAAATGCTTTTCTTTATTATTTAGAAATTAGAAATATTTTCATTAAGCATTAAGTATTCTACCATTGCATTATTTTCCTTCAATGATATTCCTTATGCTGAAGATTAAGATCGTTCAATATCCTGATTATATTTCAGACAATCTGCTAGAGTAAATTGGAGTAAAGTGGACGAAGAACATGAGGAGCTTTATACGCAACAACAAGCTCATATAAAACAAGGCTGGTCCTTGTTATCGACTTTACATTGTGTTCTTTTACCAGATAAGGTCGTTGAAGCAGGTGCCGACCATTTTAAGAGACCGCAAGTAGAGATGATGGCAAAAAGATGGCAGCACCATTGTGTTGAAGTTAGAGAAGCCGCACAAACACTCCTTCTGGCAGAACTTTCAAGGTATGTAGTCCGAATATGCTGCACACAAAATTGAGTCTTTACATACATTAGAGAGACGGAAAGTAAAAATGTCTAAATTGAATATTTTCTTCGTGTGAATGAATAAAATGATTATATCAATACATGATTACAAATATGAAAGATTTGAAAATTACTTTTTTTTTCAATACTTGTTTGAGTGATCATGCATTTCGTTTTTTTGTTAATTTATTTTCATACTTTCCAAGAAAAAGTGAATTGTAATTGAATAACTTCCACAAAAGGTGATTTTCATTAAAATGCTGCTATTGTCAAAGCACAGAGAAAATGTGTGTAGAAACATCTTCATCTTACCATTTACTTTCATCAAAATAGAGACAAGTGAATATTTACAGGTGGGAGTTCGAAATTCTTTTTCTGCTCTAGGAGTTGAATCTTAAGTGGGAGTCAGAAAGTACAGCCCTTTCATATTTTTCTGCCCATGTACCATTTTCGTCATACGTCTAGAATGAACTCTTCAAAAAACTCCGCTTGCTGCTTTAATCTATCGTTTGTGAAAATTTCATTTTGAGCGCATCCAGTCAAGACGCTTATGAGCATTATCATTATGATTTAATTATAATTATTTCATTAATGTTTTCAGGATGCATACATTTCTAAAAAGAAATTTGATAGCTTTCGAATCATAATTCAGTTGAATAATTGATCTAGTTACAAACTAGACTCGAAATTTTAATGCATTTGAAATTGCATCATAACCAGCTCAACGCTAAGTACCTCGAATTAAGATCATGCAAATCATATCTCAAATCAATTCAACATCAGCTAATCATATGTATTTATTATATCATTTGTATAACAAACGCGTGTAATGCTAATTTTATATATTTTTTAGGATGGGCCCTAAGGGTAGGAAGGTTCTAATCGAGACATGGTCACAGTATTTACCGATATTCAACACCCCGTCAGATGCGATAACTCAACAATTAACATCACCGATTACCCAAAACAATATCAATTCAACCAATTCTTTACCATCTGAAGCAGTAAGTCCAGCTAGGTGTTGTCAGTGGCATATTTGTCAAGCACGATTTATTGTAACCTTGATTTATTCGTTTCAAAACAAATCCAATGTAACCCCGTTTTTCTCTAGGACGAAGAAGAAGACGACGAGGAAGAGGAGACAGTAAGAAGACCTTCAAGTATTACAGAGCTAAAGCGAAAATATTCGACTGCAATAATTTTATTAGGTGTGATAGGCGCAGAGTTTGGCCAAGATATTACCAGTACTGATAACTCGAAAAAGAGGAGTAGCGAAGATCGCAGAAAAAGCAGCGGAGCTGAAGGCTTTGGTGAGGATTTTGTCCTTTGTTAATTTTATGTTATATGAATCAGTTAAGGATGAGCCGTTGCTTTGATGGGACTCGAAAACAGTAGGGTCTGTTTTTCCTAGCTTTTAAATGCGTCTCACCTAAATATCAATCTTATAATTAATTTAACAACAGTGAAGGTAATAAAATTTCACTTTTGGATTAACACAATACTGCTGCACGTTATGAATATTACGAAGCAAAAATAAAATTTACATTGAAATTCATATTTTGATTGAATTCAATATTGGTCAAACCATAAACATGAGAGATGGAAGGTTGACAAAATTATCTTGTTTCCATTTTTATATGTATTATGTTGGAGTTCTGGATTTTTTAGTGTTGAATAGAAGCCAGTCAATTCTATTTGGACTGAATGATATAGACTCTCCGTCTTTGTTCAGTCTGTTTTTGCACTTTATTTCCATGATTTTACATGTTCAATTGCTTTTATGGTCATAATCAAGATTATTTTTCGCAGCACTAAATTTCTCTCATATTTTCAGTGCCTCATTATCTTTGTCCAACATACTTCAACCCTTTCATTCTATCTTTTGGGTTCCTGAGTTATATCATCTTTGCTGGTCTGATGATACATTTTGAATCATCTCAATGTAGAGGAGTGTATTCGACAAATGCTTTTTTCACTTTTCTATTCATCATCCCTTTTGTTATTATCTTACCTTGTTTCTTTCTTTGGTTGTTTATGTGGTGTATGAATTATTTTTATGTATATATTAGGTGTTCTGAAAAAAAAGCACATGTCATATTTTGAGGTATGTTGTCATTGGCAAATTTTTGAATAGATATATTTTTCTTCAAAAATATATTCAACAATTACGATGATATAATAAAAACATAAGACTACTCGCAAAGTTGCTCGAACTAAGTTCTGGCAGGTCTTTTATTTATTCATTTATTTATTTATTTATTGATACAAGCTCAACAGGATTACTCCCAATTACAGAGCCGAACAAGTATAGACAAATTTGCTCAAACCTAAAAAATAGATTTAAAAACTTTCAAAAACAATAATGACAGAACGCATTGATAATGCAAGCTCAAATAATAGAAATACACACCAAACAATCAAAACAATTTAAGTGCGTGAACTAAGTTTTGCTAATAGGTTTCTTTTGAATGTAGCTTGAGAATGACTGATATCAATCGAAGAGGCCACCGTGTTTAAATAGTGACAGCTTCGATTGATAGGTGAGTTGAAGAAAACATCCGTAACAGCTTCAATGACATGAAAAGTGACAGTGCCTCTTGTCTTAGACGAAGTCGGCTGTACTTGAGTACAGACGACATGATGCTTCGAGTCTAACTCAAACGCAAAAAACTGTAATTATCGAAAGTTGGGCGAGGCGAGACAAGGTACTACTAAGCGAAGTGAAGTGCCTCTACACTTATTCCCTTACTTCAGACAACTTTTGTGAATGTAGTACTATTCTAGATTGTTGCAGTATTAATATAAATAAAATGAAACTCGTTTGTCTGATTTCCACAATGTTCATTTTCAATAGGCGCAACCGGTGTCGACAGTTACGTCAACAATTATGAGAAATAATGTGCTAACGATACCTATTAATATTGAGTAGTGGGGATTGACTCAATTCTAGTTGCTCATCGAGAGTGGTGAATTTTGAGTTTTCACAGTTTGTTGATTTTGTTAATATTTAATGTAATTAAATGATTGGTATTTTCAAGAACCGCGGATTTGTTATCTGAGGAGAGATGTTCTTTGAATCTAGATTCAAAGTTTTGAACAGTTCGTCCTACGTAACCTGTTGGACATTAATTGCATTCAATTCTGTATATTCCAGACTATTTAAATTTTTTAGTTTTTTGTTTGGCATTGAATAGTAATTTGCTTATGTTGGGACCACTGGAAATGGAGGTTATTAAATCAAATTTAGAAAGATAAATGCTTATGTTATTAGATAGGGGCCAATATAAGTAAGACATGCGTATTCATTTTCTGGTTTTCCTATAATGAATTATAGAAATTGAGAAATTTGTTTTTGTGCATTGCGTATAATGATACTGTTTATGCGGGAAACTGGAATATTATTTGTTGCAATTTTCTCAATTATATTGTTTTTCTTATTTAAGTCTGGATAGGGGAATAGAAAAGGCCCTATGAATCATTGAATTATATGTTGAGACCACTGGAAATGGAGGGTATCTAATCAAATTTAGAAAGATAATTTCTGATGTTATTAAAGAGGGGGCCAATGTAAGTTAGACATGCGCATTTATTTTCTGATTTTCTATAATGGATTATAGTAATTAAGAAATTTGTTTTGTTCTCTGCATGTAATGATATTGTTTATGTGGAAACTTGAATATTATTTGATGCAATTTTCTTAATGATAATGTTTTCCGAATTAAAGTCTCGATAGGGGAATGGAAAGGGTCCTAAGAATCATTGAACTATTAGCAGCTAATTTATGTGTAAAAGAATTCATCCAAAAAACTTCACTGCAAAACACCATTTTAAATTATGTAGATCTGATAGAAGACTAGTTAACAATTTCAATTCTAAATTTATCTCTTGATAAAAAAAGTATGCACCCAAACATTCCACAGATGAATGTCCTCCTATAATAAAACAAATCTTCAACCAAAATAGCTCTTCACGTCACATTATAGATGAATATTGTTATACTTTGGCGACCTGTTTGTGACAAAATTATTTCTAATTTGAATCAAATTTTTTAAATAAAACACAGGACTCCCATGGGTTCGCTACTCAACCCTTTAATAGCAGATATTTCTATGAACAATCTTGAAAAATCTATAATGAATAACAAGTTTTCACAAAAACATATTATTTTTGGTAATGATACGTTGATGATATTTTTGTGGGTTATCAAGGCTCAAACAGACAAATAGACCAGTTTTACATCTTTTAAATAAAGTGCATTGTAAAATAACTTTTACTGCTGAGATTGAACGTAAAAATTCAATAAATTCAAACATAACTATCATTAAACTCAATAGTAATCTCACCTACAACATATATAGAAAGAACGTTTACAGATTCAACAATTCCAATGGATTCTTTTAATCACATTACAGATAAATTAGCCGCTTGTTATTCATTCAATTATGCATAGAGCCTTTTCCATTCCCTTATATCATTAAGAAAATTGCATCAAATAATAATCAAATGTCGAATATAAACAGTATTATTTATCGCAAAGTACAAAACAAATATCTCAATTATTATATTCCATTACAAAAAACAGAAAATAAATACGCATGTCTTAACTTACATTGGTGCTCTCTAATATCATCAGCAATTATCTTTCTAAATTTAATTTAACTAATCTAACCTAACCTAACCTCCTTTTCCTGTGGTCCCAGCATAAGCAAATTACTATTCAGTAACAAACAAAAAACTACTAAATTCAATAGTCTGAAATACACAGAATTTAATGCAATGAATGTCCAGCTTACTTCAGCCAAATAGGTCGGAACTTTGAATCTTGATTCAAAGAACATCTCTCGTCAGACAACAAATCTGCAGTTTTTTAACATATTAGATCTACAAATCACAGAATTACATTAGATAATATAAAAATTCTTTACAAATGCGATAAATGGGATGACAATGTATCTATTGGAAAACCTGGAAATTATCAAACTTTGTGAATACCCAAATATCCCCACTCTTAATAGTCAACTAGAATTGAATCTCTCCCTACTACTCAACATTTAAAATAGGAATGATGGTTAGCTCTATATGTAAGTGGCGAAACCGGTCGTGTGCATAGAAAATAAACATTGTGAAATTCAGATAAAAGTGTTTCATTTTATTATTATTAATAATAATAATAAGTATCTTTATTGATTGACTGAAGAACAATACATTTTCAATAAAGACAATTTAACTCACAAAAGCAAAAGCCTGTGGTGAGTATTTTACCAAAAGAAAAAGCTTAACGATTAAAATGTTTGCTCACTGAAATATAATCAATCAAGCTCTCTAACAAAAACATAAATAGCAACATGTACATCAAAACAAAATCTGAATGAAAGAATGTCACACCAAAACAACTCAAAATACAATTTGAAAAGAAAGTATGGAAATTAGAGTTTCTCTATGAAAACGTTCTTTCTATTTATTCTTATATTGGGGAAAATCCAACCTGAAACACAAATGAAGTGAGGACAAAAAGACAAAGAAAAATGAAAACAACACAGGATTAACTGTTCTTCATGTCTATCAGATTATTTATCCAAATTCTATCCACTTTAGACATCAAATATTTGAGTTCTTTTTAGAACTTTTTAGTATTTTTTACAATTTCAGACTTAATGGGAGTTTATGAATATTTTAGGCCCAAGAAAATAGTGACTTCTTTGAGTTATTGTTTTTTCGACTTTAGGGATGGCAACTGAGAACTGACTGTATTTTGTATTCAAAGGGTGCTCAATGCGTACCTGTTTATTCATATTCATTTTCAAATGTTTTAATATAGCATAGCAAAACAGCTGCCTTATATTCCAAACATCCGACAACTTATACAACGAGTCAGACGAGAAACGAATGTGCTTTTTGTGTATAATTATGAGAATCCATTTTTGCTGTATCATGAGTTTATTGAGAACGTTATTATAAGCACCTTCCCACGCAGCAATTCCGTATCACAGCTGAGACTCGACAAGTGCCTTATAAACTAGAAAGAAGCCTAAACACAGACACAAGTCCCCTCAGTTTCCTTACCAATTTAGTTATATAAGCATCCCAGTTCAAATGGGAGTATACATATATATTCAAATGAATTTCCATAAAATAAATTCATCAACAATAGCATTAATG
Organism: Cryptolaemus montrouzieri; assembly: GCA_013387265.2. Classification (NCBI taxonomy): domain Eukaryota; kingdom Metazoa; phylum Arthropoda; class Insecta; order Coleoptera; family Coccinellidae; genus Cryptolaemus; species Cryptolaemus montrouzieri. The sequence goes on from JABFTP020000185.1 coordinate 111,913,410, forward strand.
CATAAGTATTGAATAAAATAAATGCTGTACACAATTTACTAATCAAAATTTAAGTTAATAACGTATCTGAATCTTTTCTACAGAAATAGCGCAAGTGTTTATAGAAAATATTCAAATTGGTGACCTTCCGAAGTCTGACTATATCCTAATTGTTTATTAGTTGATCTTGATCAGTTTGAATGTTACTTTGTGGAATTTCTCGTACGGCTTATCCATCGTTATAGAAATATTTTTGTAGACATTTAGGCACGTTAATTATATAATATGACGGATGCCAAATGTCATATGAAAGTAATTTATTCAATTCGGAAAGAAACGAATTATTGCAGGGACAATTTCATCCCGTGAAAGTTGTAAATAACCATCAGCGTTTAATTTTTTTTTTCAAACAGAATGGTTATTTTTAGCATCTAATTGTTCCCGCCCATAAATTCAATATTTGGGAATATTGAATGTGCCTTGGTTAGAAATCTCATTAGCACAGTATTAGACAATATTAATTACAAAAAATATTACAGTTAATGTTATCTATCGTTTTCTGAGAAATCTGCATTATTTTGTTTGTCCATCATCCTCATATAGTTCTTGAGCTAACTGTATATTCTATGGATGAAACTTGTTTTTGAGTAATATAATTTTTATCTATCTCTGCTGGTATTTTGATGTTAGAACAATTTTTGTACTGACTTTTGTGTTCTTGTAGATCCAGTGAATCATCTTTTACGGTCTACCTCATTTCAGTTGAATTTAACACTACCAGTTCCATTAAACATTTATCATATTCTTGAGGTTGCTGATTTTGAAATAGTTGTACCAAGTAATGTTGCTTTACAATATTGCGTGTATCTTATAGAGATCTCTGCCCGTCTCCAAAACTAATAGGCATATACAACGTTAATTTTTTTAGGTTCTGTCAGTTTACATATAATTAGATATTTAATGAGATATTTCTCACAAAATGTATCTATCAATATCAATACTGCCACTACATGGCTTCTATTCGTTCGGGATTTTTGTGGTTTCCGCGAACGAAATAGTTTGAGATGTGTGAATAAATTCGGGGAATCATTGATTTTTAAACTTCAACGATTACTTCTTCTACAATGACAGTGACAGGCAGCAATTTTTATTCTGTATGTACTAGAATTCATTTCTAAATCGACAGATACTATCTATTTCAAATTTTTTAAGAGGCGAAACTTTTTCTGAATCCCCTTTTTGTCATGTATAATATTCAGAATAGCGGATAATTAGCAAATATATTGACTAACTCTGTTGTAGTTTCTTTTTACGCATTCGTTTTGTGCACTTTCAAGAGAATTAATTTCTCTTCCATTTCTTCATGAGCAATATTCAGACAAGATAAAACCAATAGATCAGTTAATTCTAAAATCAAAGTAACTACCTATATTTGTTCAAGTAGCACAAAACTACACTACAAACCTATACTAGACAAAATATTTAAAATAGCCAACTACACTCGGAGGCAAAATTAGCGGAACACTCGAAAATTTAACCAAATTCGAAGTCCGATATTTTTCCTAATTCTCAACCGATTTAGATGATTTTTTCGGCAAGTTATAGATCAACTCTTCTGCTTTGTAGAAATTGTAAGAGAAAACAAAAAAAATTGAAAAAAAATTTATACGGGGGCAAAACTAAAAGTGTTTTTTTTTGTCAAAAATTCGTAACACCCTGTAGAATTTCGTGGTCCGAGTTGAAACGTACAATATCATGGTTTGTCAAGACACATCTTCCTACAGTAACGCCCTTCTTGTTTTATGCATTTATCTCTATTTTTACAAGCGATATCCAATTTGAAGCGAAAAGTCACAAATTCAAGAATTTTTAATTTTTCGTAGGTGCATAACATCGGAGGTTAGCCAAAAAATAAAATCAAAATTAGAGAAGCGGAAATCTAACGAAATGAAAATTTTTGAAATTCACTGGCCAATTTCACGCTCCGGGAGAACTCGAAGTACACTGGAAAAATCGTTGATTTTGCACATTTATTTTGAATTTTTTTGTGTGACACTCTATAATAATTATCATTCCTGTCCAAAATTGAGAGCAGGTGTGTATCCTGGCGATACACTCGTGAAATGAAATGAACATGTTGAGAAAAATGTTCATGATGACCCACAAAAAAAAACATTTGATTTTAGTAGCGAGTATGACCCCCCCGAGCTCTTATTACAGCGCGCATACGATTTCGCATACCCCCAATGATGTTGTCTATCATCTGTTGAGGTATGTTGTCCCACTCTTCCACCAAAGCCAATGTCAGCTCTTCAACGTTGCCTGTATTCCGTTGTCGAACCCTTCTTCCAAGAATGTCCCAAACGTGTTCGATCGGGTTTAAATCCGGTGACCGCGACGGCCAGTCCATTCGTGTGATCCCAACTCCATTGAGATATTCTATCACTATGCGCGCAGTATGAGGGTGCGCGTTATCGTGCATAAAAAGGAAATTTTCCCCTATCTAAGGAGCAAAAGGCTCAACATGGGGCTCCAAGATTTCTGTTATATACCGATGGGCATTAAGTGATCCATTGCCAATAATCTCCAGTTCTGTTCGTACTCCCAAGCATATGCCTCCCCATATCATTCGTTCGCTTGATTGTACCGTTCCCCTTGATGCCTCCATATTCTATCTCTACCATCTACGAAATTCACACAATATCGGCTCTCATCAATAAATAAAACTCGTCTCCACTGATTGATTGTCCATGCTACATGCTCCCTAGCAAACGCCAATCTTGCTTCCCGATGGGCTCTATCGAGTCTTGGTGCTCTTGCTTGCGCGTATGATCTCAGACCAACTTCATTTAATCGTCTTCTGACTGTCCTCACACTGACGTTAATGTTATCCACTGCTTGTAAAAGGTTACGTGCCTGAACAGCAGTAAGACGAGGATTTCTTATGGTTTGATTGACAATGAAACGGTCATGTATAGCGCGTGTTGCCCGATTTCTTCCTTGTCCTCGCCTCCTCACGTACAATTCAGTTTCCCTGTAACGTCGGTAGATTCGATGGATAACCGACGTTGAGACACCCAACATGGTACCGACTGAGCGGTAGGTGCGCCCTTCCTCGATCAATGTAACTGCCCTTGCTACTGAGGTTGGTGGTAAATCTCTCATTCTGAATGAAAAATACCGTTTCGAATCGTAAACAGTAAAAGAATCACAAAACACCGCAACCGATCGAATTTGTATCAAATCAAAGAATGGAAAACTCTTATTCTTTAAACAAGTGCAAATGAGGTCATATACAAAAAAACGTGTGTTGTATTTCATATTTGATAAAAAAAGGTGTGCACATGTGTTGTGTATTTTAATACCTACCGACTGTTAACTCCTATGAATTCCAAATTTTCACCGAATTAACCAAATTGTCATCAATAACTAATGCAATTCGAACATAAAAATCGGAAACGACAATTTCGACACGCCTGAGTGATAATAAGAAAATTCCAAATTGATAGACGAATTTTAATGACAATTTCTTGATTCAATGGAATTTCTCCAAAATGGTGATTTTCCACTTGAAATTAAATATATTTTGCAAAAATAGAGATAAACGCATGAAACAAGAAGGGCGTTACTGTAGGAAGATGTGTCTTGACAGACCATGATATTGTACGTTTCAACTCGGACCACGAAATTCCACAGGGTGTTACGAATTTTTGACAAAAAAAACACTTTTAGTTTTGCCCCCGTATAAAATTTTTTTCAATTTTTTTTTTGTTTTCTCTTACAATTTCTACAAAGCAGAAGAGTTGATCTATAACAAATCATCTAAATCGGTTGGGAATTAGGAAAAATATCGAACTTCGAATTTGGTTAAATTTTCGAGTGTTCCACTAATTTTGCCTCCGAGTGTAGGTCAACTTTTGAAACAAGAGTTGAAACAAAATTCTTAGGACCGCAAAAACCAATTTCCAATTAGTCATGAATAGAATCAATTCATTCTGCGAACGCGGCAACGTTATTAAAAGTCCCAGAGCTGCATCACTCGCGAAATCATTTTCAGAGTCTGCACAAGCGCACAATTTGTATTTGGTTCGAAAGTCCAACTGCGAACAAACTTAATATTTGATTTAAATCAGCAAAATATACAAAAAACGTGACTTCACAGTTACCAGTACCAGACAAAAAGTCTAAATGTTATACCGAATCTGTGAATTAGGCAGAAAAATTAGTATAAAGTTGTAAAGTAAAGTAACCTTACCTTACCTAAACTAAATTCTTGTATTATCATTTAGAGAAACATTATTTTAATAAATATCAAAGATAATGTTTAAATAAATAATGAATGGCTATAAGCTATTAAATTTCTGGAATATCTGCTGTCGGTTTTGCGCATCTGGCAATTGCGTCACTGAATTCACGTATCAGGAAAAGACTAATGCAGATTGCAATTTCACAGATTTCGCGTTGAATAAACATGCCATGGTTTATTTCATATTTTCTTAATACTGGATCAATCTGGTATCGAACATCTACAGAACGTCCTGAACGTCTGAAATCTAACCTATATGAAAAATCTGCCAGTTACATCAAACCTCAAGAAATGTGATAGTTGTTCGAGGAGTAACTATACCACAGACTAGAATAAAAATACTACAAAAACTTTCGTTAGGGACATTTTTCTATAGAACTTGCACTTTCACCATAATAAAGGTGTATATCCCTAAATACGCTTTGCTGGAGTTTCTCTTAAATGAAATTTGAATTGTTAGTTTTGGTAAATGGTGAACTATCGAATATAAACTAGTGATATGGTGTCGGTTTTCTACAAATGTTATTGTTGAGAGCAAGTTTCTATACATTTTCTAAATATTCAGCTCTTGGTGATGAATCAAGATCAATAAGAAATAGTACTGACATCGCATTGTCTTTAATGCAAAATCTATATATGAGAAAAGATAAAGTTCATTGCTTGGTATTCCAGATATTTCAAATCAACGGCTCTCTTTGAGAAGTTTTGAGAGTTTTTTGAGTATCGACTAATCTACTCATTGATAGAGATATAAAACTAAATGTTGTCGCTTCTTTATTCATTGATGTATTTTCTAACCAGGTAGCAGATGGTCCCTAAGATGGAGTTTTAAGAAACAACAAGGTGAAATTTGAAAAAATTTATTTTTTATTTGTTTGGTGCTCTGGTGGCTTTAGTTTTGGGTGTATAATGTGATAATTTATGGACTTTGGGGTTAAGTGTGGGAAGGTGCAATCACTCTGTTTTCCCTGATTTTGACAATTTTTTCAGGGCCTGGTAATAATAATTTGGCGAGATTAACAGCTATGGCGTTGTCACATCTTTTGCTAGCTCCACCAACACCTAAGCTTCCTGCTTATGTATCTTTGAGAAGAGCTGCAATCGATTTGATCGGTAGGGGTTTCACGGTTTGGGCGCCGTTTCTGGATATAAGCAAGGTGCTTCTTGGTAAGTTTTTACAACTGATAACGTGCGGAACACTTGAAAACTGGAAAATTTTTTCAGGGCTCTTGGAGCTCTGTTCTGAAGCTGATAGGTTGGTGCCAAGTATGACATATGGTTTGCCGTTAACTCCACAGGCAGATTCCTGTAGAACCGCCAGGCATGCCCTAACTCTTATTGCAACCGCTAGGTAAAATCTTCCTCTACTCTGCACATCTTTCGTTTTCTCCCGTCAGCGTTTCACAATAACTATTATTTTAGGCCGGCAGCATTTATAACTACGATGGCTAAAGAGGTGGCTCGATATAACGCAATGCAACAAAATGCTCAAACCCTGAACATAAATATGAATAATAATGTATTGCACAAAGCGAAACCGGAAATATTGAGGGGAGTTGAGTTACTAATAGAGAAAATGCAAAATGAAATGAGTGATCTTCTAGTCGAGGTACGTGACGAACATTAATATTTGTTATTGTGTTCCATGAACAATGAGAGAAAAGAGATAATTGTGTAGTGTATCGAATAGTCTACATAAATGGTTATATTCGACTATTTTCATCATGTTTGTGTGTTACGTTCAAATAATGATGGTTTTTATCATTGTTTGTTTGTTGTTTTCAAGTTCTTCATATAAAACTCCACTCTAAAAGTTCTTCGTTCTGTTCTCACTAGAAGGATTTGGTATACCTTAATTCGTTCGAAATCAGGTCATGAGCTTTGTAATAGTATGCTGTTTAACTGGAACTCTGTACAATCTTAATTGCGAGAGTTGAAAAGATGAGGAATCTGTAAGTCATTTAGTCTTGGACTGCTCTTTATCTCAATATCCAGAGGGTTTACAACATATCCATATCATATGAGATTCCTTTCTTGTTTTGGTTGAAACTTTAAAACTTTTATATTTTCCTTTTTACGTTTCAAATTAATTCCATACCACTGCCAGTTTTGAATATGGTTAAAATGAAGAAAATAATATGTGATCAGTCATTTGAATTCTATTTTTATATTATTTTTATTTTATAATATTTATATTCTAATATAATTATAGACTAGCTATTACTGATATATCAGTGATGAGTGGTAGGGTTTGTCGTTGGGTTTTTTCTTTTATTCTCTTGATTTATATAAAAGTTTACACTAATTCCTGAGCTTACACTTTATGGGCAAGCGTGGGAGGCTTAAATGTTTTCCATTCTACATACTATGCTTCTCTCCTATGGTGTTTTGATTGACATCAAAATTGAACAATTTGTTTTGACATCATATATGAGAATGTAGTCTACCAATGTTTGTAACTCTCTTTCATATGAATAAATGAAAAGAAAAATAAATCGTCCCCATATAAACTGAAATTCACTATAAAAGTGACATATTGAAAATTGATCTCAGTAAAATTTTCAGTTAATGGATATCATATTGCACTGCTTAGACCAAAGTCAACTTAAAAACAAGAGCTTGCAAGATGTTTTTCCTGCAATATGCCGGTTCACACAGGTTTCTCATTGCCTTACAACCCGAAGAATAGCTGGTATGTACATCGTATGCATGTAGATTACACACTCATTGTTTTGAATTTCAGTGGGTTCTAACAATGGGATGCTAACTCTTTACGAACTGAGACACACAAAGACTACGTCAATCAACGCACATTCTACTGCAGTAACAGCAGCAGCTTTTAGTCCGGATGGGAAATTCTTAGTTAGTTACTCTTGCGGAGAAAACAAACTATGTTTTTGGCAGACCAGTACGGGTAAGTAAATATAGGCTGTATATGTGGGTCAAAAACTTGGAACTTTTTATTTTTGCTGTTGATCATCGTATCCTCGTTGAAATTAGAATATTTAGACCATTGGGAATGGTGGTATCAGTATGTAGTGTAAATGGCCATTTTTCTTTTGTAAATACTCTTCGGAGGTTGGAAATTTCTATGTTCTGACATGATTGATTTCTCTATGTCGGTTACGTTTCGTAGTGAAAATGAAAACTTTTTTGTTTTTCGGCCCACTTCATTTATATTCGTTTTTTATTCTTTTGCGTTGACATTTGCCTCCTTCCAGTAATTTTAAGGTGTAGAAAGGTCCATATACACTGTGGTACTTGCACCTGTCCGAAAGTAGGGTTTTCTTTGAGTTTCTGTGGTTGTACAAGAGTCGAACAGGACGAAAATCATGATGAAAGCGAAAATCATATCAATGATAAAAGCTGCAATATACGTATGTAGCATATATAACATTTAAATCGCTTCTTGCCTATGCTATCGCATCATCACTTGAATACAGGGTGTAAGAGGTATAATAAGACAGAATCTAACCTTTATTTTATTTGTGGACTAAATGAAAGAATGATCAGATCTCATCAAAAGAGGAAACTTCATCAACTTTGAATTGGGTTTCATGAATTTCGTTCTCCAACTCTGTACTCTTACAGATTTGCAACTTTCTGGTAAAGTTGGACGCTGTTCATAAATTAAAGAGAAAAATCTCTTGGTGAGTTCATATAGACTAAAAACATCCGATTTCAGTTTCGTTTGTTTGATTTATACATGTCATTATTGTTGCCGTCAAGCTTCAGTGTTGCCTTTTGTGAAAGTTACTCGTACGTGTTTCTGATTTTGTAATTTTAAAAATATCAGTCAATATTTAGAGGCAACCAACATTTCAATTACATTTGATAAGAAGACAAAACAACTATGCGCGAGACTTGTCGCGGCGATTCGGCACTATTTTCATGAAGCTTAAAAATACTAGAGACGGGGCGTGGGCTTATGAGTAACATGCGGAATCCATACATAAAGTGAGCTAATGAAGTACACCGAATGAGCAAAAAATAAGAGTACATCGTTTCTGACATTAAATATTATATGTCTTGTTGATGTACCAACATCAAATAATATATATATTATTAACATACATACATACATAAATTTTCATATTGTAAAAATGTATAGATAATTCCTATCAATTGGGTACTTAAGTTTTATTATACAAAATATATACAATTGCATCACAAATGTAATGAATGAATGAATGAAAAGGATTGTGGAATCAATCAATATTTAAATTTTTGTAGACTCCGCTTTTACAATGAATTCATGTTGATATCACATAACGTGATGAATGGATCAGAAATTCATCATTTGGTGATGAAATTAGAGATCTCATGTTTCCATAAAAATGGCATTCCTTTTTCTTGCATATACAGGATATCGATCGATTTGAAAAAATTATTGCACAAAATATTCTATAATCAATGTAAAATATGAGAAGCATGTAGAAGTAAATTTCTTCTCTTGATGTGATCAATTTCATAGTAATTAAGTTGTTTTGCCTAATTTACCCCAAGATTGGGTGTTCCTTACTGTTCTGGAGCTGTTAAAAAAAGTGTGAGTCCCTATGTTTTCTGTTCTGTTCCTAGCAACACGCTATTCTGTTGTAATGCTTCAAACAGTTTTGTCCTAAACATTCTTGTGTTGTTTCCTAACAATCGTGATGTGACAGTGTTATAAATATACAAGTTTATTTTATTGTATTACATATTGACATATGACATAAATTTAATCTACCACTTCCACTATCATCGAATCGTCGACCACGTTTTTTTCCATACTTTAAAAGTTCACTCATCAGAATTTTTAGGTTTAGTGTTTCCTTTCTTACACCCTGTATAAGCAGCGAGTCAAGTTTACCACTTGTAATTAACGCTTTGGTGTGGATCTGTAAGGTTATGGAGTTTTCAAAAGCAATCATTGATACACATATTTGAATTTATTTTAGATGTAGTTTGTAGGATGAGGGGAAATTTAACATTTTATTTCAGGTTTTTGGAAACCAAAAGTATAAGATGACATTGTAAAATATATAAAATATATTTTGATTGAACTTGGGGGAGTATCACTATCGCTTTTTACAACTAACTCGAATATAAGATTTTTGTGACTTTCAATAATATGGGAGATTGCAACGGTAATTTGGAAAAACGCTTACAGCTCAGTCATTGGTTACATAGAATAATACTTCACCATTTCTTCTGCAAATCTAGTGGAGTTGTGCATAAGTATATAGAGATTCCTAAAAAAATTATATCTGATAGTGTTTTCCACCATTAGTATTTCTTTGTCGAATCTATCACATAACTAAAAAAAGATTCATACCTAAGTTAGTCCTGAAAAACGAGAAAGCAAGACCCTTCTTCTGACCACCTTGTAATTAGAGGAACTCTTGAGGTACATCAAACTGTGCAACATTTTCCTTTACTTGAGTATGCCAAAACTGTTCGAATCATTTGCGAAAGCAAACTTTTATACGTTCGGAACGTCAATATTATTTCTTCTATCTTTCTATTTCCGTTATAAATGCTAATATATCTACATGAATGAAAAATATTACATACACTGTACCAAGAAATTAACACATAAAATCGAAAAATCAAATTTATTCAGAAGAAATAAAGATATGTTGCAGAATTATTTCTCCACCAACAGTAAGGAATGCTTGAAAAAAATCTAATTGAAAATAGTAGTCATAGAAATTTAAATGAAAAAAATTAAAAAAAATGTTTGGAAAAAATCAGAATCCCTAAAAACCTGTCAATGGCGAGATATTTCAACCCCTTCCAAGTATTACTGCATGACTTCTTCGATTCACGCTAAAAATCATTGGCCTTATAGCATTCTGATCCATTTAGTTCCAAATTACGATCAGTCTGTTACAAACCTCATTCACGGTAGCTCGCAGGTGTTGATGGTTTCTTAATATGCTATTGAGAATGTCCCAGACATGTTTGAGGTGATTGAAGTTTTGAATTCATGTAGGCGATTTCATTGAAGGGATTTCGTGATCTTGAAGGTATTTCCTAACTATATGATCTTGGTGAGGTCTGGCGTTATCATGCATTAATACAAATTTTCATCTATGTTTACCGTAAATGGTACAATATGTTCCTCTAAAATATCTGTAACGTACCTCTGAGCATTCAGGATTCCATTATTTACGATAACCAGATAGGTGCGGTCGTTCAAAGAAATTCGTCCCCACATCATAATTGAACCTCCACTAAAATCATAGGTAGGTAAAAAGTTGTATTGGGTATATCTCTCATTTCAAGTTCTGTACACTAGAGAACATCGATCGCAATAAAAAAATAAAATCACAACTCATCTGTAAACAAAACTCTATCCCAATTATCTTCTAACCAATTGACATGTTCTCAAAATACTATCGGTCTCTTCGATGTGCTGCTGTTAGAGCTGCGACACGAGGTCTCGAATTTGCACTCCACTGTTCTATCGAAGCTGCACTTGAAGGTGCCTAGCAGTAGCGAACCTTTGTCTGAACGAAGAAATATCGGTCATGGATCGCCATTGTTGCTCCAGGCCGGCCTTGACCAGGTCCCTTTCATGACTACCAGTCTACCTGTATCTTCGGATCATTCTGCAAACAGTTGAACGGACACTCCAAGCCTTTGGCCTTTTCTTGAATAATTCCAATCTAGATCATCTAACACCACTGTTTCAGCACATTTTGCCGGGGTGAAATTTAGAGATTCGCGTTGCATTATTACCGAAATATGAAAGTTCAAAGAACAACAAACCTAAAACGCAAAAATTGATCAACCACTAGTCTTCTCAATATGTGGTAGTTTTTAGCAAAATCTCAATTTATTTCTTTTATTTTATTTCTCATGAGAGGAACATGTGCGTCAAGAAAAAAAAATCGAATTTTTCTGGTATGTCCGTACATATCCGTAAAAAGAACATACGTTAATAAAAAATTACCTACCAAAAAAGAAATTTGAAAGATTAAAATATTGCGTTTATTTCTTGGCGCAGTGAGTGTATCTGCATCGATATTGGTGATGGTGAATTCCACACATGAAAATTATCAAGCATATCAATGGGAAAGTTTAATACTGTACCTTATTCCTAACATTCATCAGCTTTCATATACTCTGAAACATGGGATGAAATTTAAATTTCCGTTTGTTTGATTTGTGTTTTACAAAATTTTCATTGATGTTTATTATATTTTGGGTACTTCTGTTAACTATCAACGCAAATTAAACCAAATGTTTTGCCTAAGAAACAAATATTTTAGAGTTTCAAACATTTTCATCGAACGCACTGTTTATCCATAATTGTTATGAACAGGGTGGGAAAATTTCGATGTCTTAGTACGGCAACCAGGTGAAATCAATCCCCACAAAAATTGTCGCATCACCCTACTTTTACAATACTATATAAACTTTAGGTAGGTCATTCAAGAGTCGCTTGGTAACTTTCAGAAGTGTAAAATAAAAAGCTATCATTCAAAAGAGATGACTTTATGATGGAAAATATCAACAATTTTCGAGTTAATGAAAAATTTAAAAATTCTACCATCTTCAAACATTCGCGATGAGAACAATCAACTAGCATCGAATGGTTACTAATCATTTTCAAAATCCAGTGTTTCCTCCCTGGGCCCTAATTACTGCCAGTATACATCTCTGAAGCCCCTCAAACACATTTTAGATGTACTCTTGAGTCACTTAGTTCCAAATTTCAGGAAGCATATTTTATAGTTGTTGGAATGTTCTACAAGGCATCCTACGTTGCTGAATTTGCCACCCCATGTTGTCCCAAACATGTTCGATGGGATTCAAATCGGGACTTCTGGCAGGCCATCTTAAAATATCAATTTCGGCATTTTGCAGAAATTCTGTAACTGCGCTAGCTGCATGAGGCCGATCATTATCATGCATATAAATAAAGTTTTCACCAATCAATGGGCCAAAGGGTACGACATGGGATTCAAGGATATCTGCGATGTATCTGACCGCTGTCATTCTTACATTATTCAGTACCCCAGGTTGTCTGTATACAGACATGCGTCTATCATTTGATACTAGACAGAACTTGGACTCGTCGGAAAAGAGAACGTTCGATCATTCTGGAATACCCCAATTTGCATGTTTCCTCGCAAACTGAAGTCTTGCAACTCGATGCTCTCTGGTGAGACGCGGGCCCTTGGTCTGATATTTTCTTCTCTGAGCCTGTTACTAACAGTTTGCAATGAAATATGCACATTTCTGGAAAGTGAAAGTTCATTTTGTAACATTCTAGCCGTACAGTGCCGAACTCTTAGTGCAGTTAAACGAAGCCAACGATCATCAACTGGTGTTATCCGTTTCTTCCTGTCCGGCCCTTCTTCCATATTCCCCTGTTTCGTGGTACCGATTAATTGCTCTTGAAATAGTGCTTTGGTTAACATTCAGCAAGTTAACCACGTAACGTTGGCTTCGCCCCTCCTCTAGAAGTGTAACAATTCTTACCACTTCATGATCACTCAAATAAAGTCCAGGACGTTCAGCAGCCATTGCAATAAATTCAAAGATTCGAAAATCAACAAGAAACACAGAAAACTTGCATTAATTCAACGTGAAAACTGAAGAGAAATTGAATGAATACTGATAGTAAAATAAACTCATTCTTGTTTCAGACGTTTTTGAGATCATATGGAAACAAATGTTACTACATAGAAAAGATTTTTTTCCCCTCATGTGCCCAAAAACATATGTTGACAAAGAAACTCCAATCGATTGTGGAATTCAGAATACCAGGTCCTGCGACAATTTTTGTGGTGTGTGTATTATAGTAGGACCAGTTTAATGATGCGAACACGTTTATATCTCTTCGTTTTCGAGTTATTTGAAATTTCTCATATTCTGAGAAAATCGTTTGTCGCGGATATATCGGGTATTATGAAAGTAACATAAAAATGAGATTCTCCCTGTAGTGTCCATTTTCGGCTTAACGAGTTGTAATAGAAACATGCTTTTTTTAAATACGAACCATAGGTAATTTCTATGGGATGCAGTCTTTTTCCTCTTCAAAAATATATAACACAATGCAATTTTTGCATTCACTGCCCTTCTTCAGGAAATCCTGAAATTGTCTCAATTACATTTACTCCGTGCATGTTTATCCATTCACGTTGTTCTATGAATGAAAACCTCTGTTTTTTTTTCATTTTGAGACCTATTTTAAACTCGCAAGTCGTCAGAGATGGAAAAATGATTTTCCTCATTGCATGCAGTTTTTTGCAGCAATTCTTCCTCTGTACCTTCGAATAGAATGTCTTCTCTTGGAATAGAATGAAAATAGTATTGTTTTCTGCATTTATAATAACACAATGCAATTTTTGCATTCACTGCCCTTCTTCAGGAAATCCTGAAATTGTCTCAATTACATTTACTCCGTGCATGTCACGTTGTTCTATGAATGAAAACCTCTGTTTTGTCAGGTGTGATTTGTCCAAGGCCATGTTTATTCTATGGTTTGATAAAATTCACACCCGTAGTAATTATCTGTGATCTTAGAGTTTGACAATCACAATTAATTTTGATGAAATTCGTATGTGGTTCTTTTGAATTGCAGAATGAAAATTATCAGTACGAAAATTAAAATTTAACATGATATGAAAAACATATAATTATAATTATAACATATATTGATAATAACCGAGATATCCGCGAAGGACAATTTTCCCAAAATTCGACAATTTTTGAACTCGTGAACGGAGAAATTTTCAGTTTCAAACTGGTCCCTGAAAAGAGACCGAAAGGAAGCGTTTCATTTGTCTCTAAATGTAATATTTGATCTTGCTGCCGTATCAAAACAATCAAATATGCCCATCTTGAACACTTGAGGAGTTCAAATTAACATAATATTATCATGAATCCTGAAATGATTCTAAACTATTTTAAATTTCAATTTCAAATATATATATATATACCTTGTGGAATCCATTTCATATAATTTATTCAAAATATACTCAAATAAATATGTCTATCTACTCAATACTGAGGTTATTAAGTTGATAATTCGGACGATGATGTAGAGATAAACTGACAAATCACTGACATTTTTTCATCTTCAAGATGTGCACATTTTTCTTTATTTAATTCTTATTTCATATTCATTATAGAGGGTTATGAAAACACAATATAGTTAAATGTTTATATCATAAGCAAATATCTTCCAAGAATATACACAAAAGTTCGTTTCGTTACCAGTGAAGGATTGTATACTAGCCCAGTAAAGAGTCCCAAAAATAGTCAAATTAAAGAAAAATGTGATTTGATTAACTTTTGTCGAAACTTTATTTCAATGTCCACGAGTACCTTGAATTCGAGATATGAAAATGTTTCCGTATTTAACATATTCTAGGGATAAAAGAGAAAGATATAACTCTATAAAATCACTCCCGTATTCTTCAGTCCGTCTGTCATGAAGATTTTTCTACAAAATCAAGTAGTACAGAAATTTTAAATTGAATATATGATTTCTTCTCAATATAAATTATATAATTAAATTAAAAGTGTACAAGCTGATGAACAAAGAAATTATTGTTATGTCGCTGTATCTTATTAGTATTAACAAATCATCGGTGTTATGATATTTTGTGAGAAAATTCTTCTATATTGAAAAAATTGATTTGTTAAGGGTACTCTTTTATTCAATAAGTACCTCGTTATTCGTATTAAAGCAACTTGCCAATTTCAATGTTTTATTTTCCTTTTTTAAAATAATAAGAGATAAAAAAACTATTGTCCCAGAAGCTTTGGCGTTGGAATAACCATTATATTTCCCTAACCCTAAATAACCATGTATAGTTAGATAACCATGTATAGTTTGGTTGTATAAAACCCAGGTATCTTTTTTGTGCGGAATTTTATCCACTACAACTATGTCTCATACTTCGAATCTAGGGTGCCTTTGTAGAAGAACATTGAAATTAAACATTACTACCCCTATTAGCTGGACAATAAGTTCATGAATATGTAAATTTTTCATTATCACTTCGAATTTCATTTAAAATGGGAATAATTTCATTGTACAAAAATCCATAAATTCAGAAGGTAAATATTGCACGAATATTCAGAATAATTAGTTTCACAAAAATCCACCAAATTAATTGTCCTAGGTATGTTCGGTTTGGGCCAATCGCAGACCAGGTGTGTGAAGTCTTACAGTACAGCTCCAATCGCAGACGTTGCCAGATTGAATCCTATGAGGCTTGCCAGATTGATATGGATCAACAACCGTACAGTTACTCTGATGCTGGCTGATGGGTCTGAGACACGGTTCAATATATAATGCACAGGTCAACAATTTCATATTATGGCCTTCAATGTTGATGTTGTTATTCCATTCTTCTTCTAAATTCTGGTGTTGATTCCATTCTATAATCTTCAACTTAAAGTGCACCATGTAATCTAGAATATATATGTAAATGTATTGTATCAATATGTATCAAATTTTATCCTAAACAACTTTGTTCTTGACATTGCTATTATTAGAATACGTATAAAATAACCTCAAATCATAATATTAACATAACCTCGAAATATTTATAATAGCTTCCTTCAAGGATCATCTCTAGCTAAATTTTCGATACTGTTCATTCAAACCAAGATGATTCTTAGCATAAATTTTTGAATTTAAATAGTTAAATGTTTCGAGGTTACGTATTTATGATTTATTGAAACTAGTATTTTTATCTGAGTTTCTCATTTTGCCAATCGATCTCATTGGTTTTCGATTTTGCTCTACGTGATTTATTATTGGACTGTATATGCTTGTTTTTGTTGTGTTTAAAATTTATCGATTTTATTTGGAATTTGTTAGTATTTTATTGTTAATTATTTATTTGATTCCACTTGCAAACGATTTCATCACAATATGCTGTTCCTGCGTATTATTACTGCTTCAAGATTTCAATTTTGCTGGAGAAACGCATTCATTGATTATTGATGGAATCAAATCTAGTCATATTTAGTCAGTTTGTCAATGGCAAGGTTGTTAGGCTTCTGCAATAATAATATAAGATTAATTTTAATTTTATACATCTGAGTGACAATAATTTGAGGAACACAAATCATTATTATTTTCCGTTTTGTTTATATGGAAAGCGTTTCTAGGACGTTCTAGCTGATGAATCAAATGGTGAAATATAATAAATAGCCTTAAAATTCCAATCTCAATAAATGTGCCTCAGCAAAACAAAGCGATGAAAAAGTAGAATCCAAATTTCTCGTTACAATTATACTATTCATTTACTGTTAAAATTATGTTGAATTTTCTTTAGCACATGTACGTCCGATCATTTTGAGACCTATTTTGAACTCCAAGTCGTCAGAGATGGAGAAATGATTTTCCTCATTGCAGTTTTTTGCAGCAATTCTTCCTCTGTACCTTCGAATAGAATGTCTTCTCTTGGAATGAAATGAAAAAAGTATTGTTTTCTGCATTTCATCTAATATATTCCTTTCGGTGTGTTTTTCACTCTATATATAAAATACCATTTTCCTCAATCTGATAAAGTAGACTTACTGTGTGAATTAATTTTATAAGACTGGTTTCTAATTATTCGAATAATGAAATTATAACCCTTATTTGCTACACAGTAACTGCAAAGTAGCTAATTCTTTCATTATCGGTATTTAGATACTAACCTTGTTCAAATTATGGCCTTAAAAACCGAGAAAGTAATAACAATTTTTCAATCTTCTAATTGTAATATTTTTCTGGTGAAAAAATAAAAAAAAAAACTGTTAATTTGAAATTTGTTATAGAAACTACATTACGGATTTTTTAGGTTTCGTTTTGGATTCCAAAATGAACATCTTAAGCATTGAACCTCGTCAAACGAGTTGAGATAAGTATCATTTTCAGATGATTTATTGGTATACAGACTACTAAAGGAATTGAGAAAAGGAAGAAAATACAATTTTCAATTCAAAAATTTATTTTGAATGAGAAGATTTTCACTTAGTTTAGGCGTAAGAAGAATCAATTTCTGCAAAATCTGGAAATAGTTTATTAAGGATGTTCAATTCACCATCTCCATAATATCATATATTATATTTCGTTGAAAAATGAAATGTGTCTTGAAGTATTATGGTTATCTGGGTTCTATTATTCTTCGTGCATTGATTTCAATTAAAATCATGATATTCTACATATGATAGTAAAAGTAGCTTTCAACAAAATTTAGATTAAAAATCAATCACTAAAATTTATCAAAAATCTTATGATCCTCCAGATATTTTCATGATTGTTAACATTGAGGAGGACAGATGTTTGCATTTTCGTAATACATTCGGAGTGATAAGAGATTAATATAAAATAGAAATTGATGTTCTGAATCATCAATTGTCATATATATTTGTAGAGTAGAGATATATCCTTGTTCCCAATCCCAATAAAAATGTTGATCTTTGAATGTTATCATTATGCTGCTCGGCTAACATACCTATATATCGGATCCTATGATGAAATTATTAGATGTATTCTTCGAAAGGCTATTTAAAATAGAGTAGGAAAAGATGCATTTTGGATGGGACTTCCCTGACAGAACCTAGTTCTAGCTTCGTTTGGTATCTACAGTCAATTCCTTAAATTATTTTTCGTTTCTTCAGCACTCACTGCAAATACTGAAATTTCTGTGTATTTTAAATTTTTTGAAATTGAACCCATGATATCAGTGAATGAAGTTCTGTTTGCTGAGAAGTTCCCTGTTTTCGTACTTAAAAAGATTCAATTTCAGTTGAACAAAAATATAAAAAATCTGCGACCATGAAGATAGCAAAATATATAATAGTTATTTTATGTGATAATTATGTAATATTGTTAAAACGTTAATTCGAAATTAGTTCAGTTCTAGTTATCATTTAAATTGGTTCATTTTGTCAGTATTCTTTAGGAAATCGGTTTTATTTTTCAAATTTTCATCAAATTTGAATATCCATTGTAAGTATAATTAATTTGGTATTCTCTCATACCACTTTGTTGGAAATAATAATATATACATAGTTGATTAAGATGTGTATAAATGTTATTTATTTATAAATTCTACCCTTTGTAGTTGAAGTGTATCATAAGAAATATGTTATTTAATTGAAAATAATTTAAATTAATTTCCTTGTAATTTTAATTTTAGATTATATCGTGTAAATTAATTTTTGAATTTTTATGATGTAAATAAACATTATTATATATTCAACTATTATTTTTGTGTATTTTTAATGCAACTGTATTAAGGTAACTAAGATGTAAAATATTAGAAAGTTTTTGCACCTCTTATTTAGACTTCGTTATTTTCTGCGCACGCGCTCTTCAAAAATAGTACCCGAAAACTGTGATTGCCGTTATTACGGCAGAATAAGAGCTTGTAATTACTCTCATTTACCGTATGCATTTTAACCTAACAAACAAATCGGCTGTAGTAAAATGACAAGTGGCAATTGTTAGGGCGACTGACAATTGAATAACTACAATATTTTGTAAAGTTGCAAAAACTCTATTTGAAGTGAGCGTTATTATCGTAAATTAACGAAATCGTCTAAGTTACAAAAACTCTTTATTCCTAGATAACAATTCTCTAATTGAATAGAAGACGCTCTTCAACTGATGAAAATTTGTTTTCACATTCAAATCAATCTGAGAAATAATCACTGAATAAAACACGAAACTTGTGACTTCTACTAAATGTTTAATTTAAACACAACTTGTTCCGGTCACTATGCCCTAATCAAGCGCAAATTACATACTAGATTACTACTAGTAACTAATTATTTATACAGGGTATAATTGAGGCACAGTCCTAATCGTTTTAAATTCGGAAATATTCAACTGCAAAAGTTTCAGTTTCTCGGGTCCTGAAATCACATTTCCAAACATACGAGATCGATTCTGTAGTGTTACCACAGATGGAATGAAATAAATATCTTGTAAAATGTTTATCAACAACGTTGAGTTACTTTTGATAGATAAATATCACAATATCTTTTTCGATAGATAACTATTCTTTTGATACGTTATTTGAGGATTATTACTGAAAAAGTACATCTTGAGTTCGATGAATTTACCTTCAATTCAAAATTCAGTAATAAAGAACATGAAGATGTGATCTATGTTTATGGTTTTTGTGATGAAAACACGGGAAGCTGCTGAAGAATACCATCGAAGTTTTCTTCAAAGACATCCTCCTGTTTGTACAGTTTTTGCTTCGGTATTTAGAAGATTCAGAGAAACGGAAATACTTGGGCCAAAACATGTACGACCTAGTAAAATCAACATACAAAATGAAGAGAACATAAACTGTTTTGAAGAAAATCCTTCTATACTTATTTGGCGTATTGCAAATGCCTCCAAGTGTCGTATAGCAAGTTTTGAGAAGAGAAGAACTGCACACTTATCATCGACAGGGAATGCTAGCCTTAAATGCAAGGGAAGAACAACATCGACTCATTTTGTCGTTAGATTCTCCATAGCAACATACCCATGATCAAGATTTCATTTTCAGCGTTTTATGGTCATGCTTAAGAGGAGATGGTATAAATTATTTCCATAATGATCACTTATGGCTCTGCAGAATTCAAAAGCGGTTAGACAAAGACGTTTCCAGAGGAGGTTCAGTATCAACGTTTGGATGGCCTTCATAATAAGATCTTCCCAATCATATTTTGAATATTAGATTGAATGTCATTACTTTTCTACAGAACACGTTGTTCTGAATATGCTTGATCAACGTGACGGAGCACCACCACATCGAGAAAGCATAGTAGTTAAGTGGCTGAATGAATATTTTTCAAATAGTTGGATTGGTTCAATCTGAGCCACCACGGTCACCGAATCTCAACCCGTTGAACTTCTATGTATGAGAACACATGAAAAAACTCGTCTACAGTGTAGAGATAATAAATTTCTAGCAGTTACGTAAACAGATAAACATATCCGCCGAAAGTATTACAAATGAACATGTCCATCATATTGTTCTGCAGTCACTTCTTCGTGGATGTGAGCTATGTATTCAAGTGGGTCATGTTGTGCATCTCTTGTAATGATTATTATGATTTCGTTCATTTATTTTATTTACTATGACGTTTGTCATATTTTTGAAACGACTGTCAGAATTTTTTTCGCAAATTTTTCTTTAAATTAAATAAGAACCACGAAGAAATAATATACGGGAGATGTCAACCCAAATTATTGGGTTCATAATGATTCTAGAACATCTATAGATCATAATCGGCATCACTTAGAAGACCAAACCTAGTCATCAGGGCTCTCTCGGTCAAACAGAGAGGAATTGTTTTGTTGAGTTTTAATTTTGTAGGGATTTTGCGATTATACTTCAAAATTGGCAAGCAAGAACAAGGAAGTGATTATGTTTCAGGAGACTCACACTGCGACGGAAGAACATCTCCGCGAAAGAGGAACTATCGCAGGTTATGTACTTTTTGATTATCTCCTTAGTCCTTTTTATGGCCTTGCTTGCTATGTAAAATCTTTTCTTAAATTCAAACGTGTTTAGACATATAAGAGTCAGGTATGATTGTTGAAATATTTTTCTGCTGATTTTTATTTTTCCATTGTTACAGATTCCTGTCCTAAACCCTCTTCCTTTCACCCTTGTCTTCGTCTAGAGATCATGAACTGCAAGATAAGAATTGAAACTGCTAGGCAGAAAAATTCTTTGGGACTCTTTATGTACACACGACACTGACACAAAACATAAAAAGACAAGTTATTGCTAGTGCAATAGCGACAGGGAAACGAGTTTTTTCCTCTGATATTTCACTCGTTTATTGTATCATACGCAAAATAGTATGGTTCCCCTGTTACATTTATTGTAAATACAATTATTCGAATTTTTGTAAATCCTCTTTAAAAAAAATAATATTTATATATATATATATATATATATATATATATATATATATATATATATATATATATATATATATATATATATATATATATATATATTATTTTTTTGAACATTTGCACAACTTTGAAACATATTGGCCAGTCAAACTAGGATAATCGAAGATCTGGAGTACCTGGTGACTCTGATTAGAAAACGCAAGAGCCCAACCAAACTATTAGAGATCGACATACCGCCTTTACAAAAAATATTCAACTTGGTGGGCCGCTTCATTTGTTGTGAAAAATCGAAGGTCTGAAGTATTTGATGAAGAACCCTCAGCTGGTCTCAGCTGAAAAAAAAATCGACTGTCATTGCAAAAATCCAGCGTAGTGGAACACATCTTCTAACTCAATCTAGCCTATAGCGTCCCACAGTCACTGCTGGGCGAATGTCTCCCCTTCTGCTTTTAATACGCATACAAATAAAATTGAAGGATCTTCATGGGGTGCACCTCATAAATGTTGACTTCAAGAGTATAAAAGCTCAAGCTTCAGCGATCACCGATTACAACCGGCTTAGCACACCAATCTTTCAGAAATCAAACCGTCTAAAAGAATAAATAATGAACGCGAATGGGCAATACGAAAAACTATTGCTAATGTACAAGAATCAGAACCAGAAAAAAAGAAAAAGAAGATTTGTAATAATAAAAAACTACTCCTAAAACGAAAAAAAATTGTCAAATAAGAAAATTTGATAAAATAAATCAATATGCCCACCTTTCTACAAAAAGAAGTGAAATCCCACCAAAAACATTCAGTAAAACAGTAGCCAAGTCTCGAAGGAGCTGCTTGTTTATCTCTCAAAAGTAATGAAATCTAGACAAAGTCGTGCCAAGTCTAAGGTTCCTTATTACGATTCCTTTATTATTATAGTTGATGTTGTGTGACTTGGCCGTTGAAAGGTACACAAGGGTACAAAACCATTGCACCAATTTGTCCCCAGAACCGCTACCTATTGATGAAAAATTGCCACTTGGAAAAGGTTGATCGAATAACCAGTCAATTGTAGGCTTGATAAAACTGCGTATTTCAATAATACTTATGTATAGGCGAGCCTGAAACAAACAGTTTAAAAAATATTCCAGTACAGTAACCTTTAATCATTGACAGAAGTGTATTTTATGTTAGATCAGTGGCCGATTTGACTCTCCAAAATGAAGAAATCAGAAGTCAGCATTGTCAATGCTGAATGTATGTGTTGCACAATCGAAAACAGCCTAAAATAAGACACTTGCGTCTAATTACCAATACCAGTATGGGCTATTATCTCGCTTAACAAACAACATAGGTAGCTACAACAGATATAACATTACGTGTAAAGAAAATTGACTTGTACCTACCCACTAACGTATAAAGAATGTTCAACGGCCAAGTCAAACAACATTAACTATAATAATAAAGAAATCTCAGTAAGGAACCTTAGACTTGGCATGACTTTGTATAGATTTCATTACTTTTCAGAGATAAACAAGCAGCTCCATCGAGGCTAGTTTTTTACAGAATGTTTTTGGTAGCATATAGTTATTGTAACGTCAATTATTGTTGTTTCGTACGAAGAATGCTGCTAACTAGATTTTCATTGATATTAAGTTTAACTCTCGATTATAGTGTAAACTATCGGTAAAATTTTCAAATATATTGAACCGTCTATTACGGTAACAAACAATAATATTGGTACCAATATTTGAAACCAGATGATTATGATTGAGTTTTTCATTGTTGGACATAAAGATTTATGCTAACAGGGAATTTCACATTATAAGACCTTCACTATTTATAAATATCATGTCATTGATCATAAGTAATTTTGAGGAACTTAGTTAGGGTTTAGTATATTATTTGCACTTGATAATGGCACAGCGTGTCCGAAACGCGATGTTACCAAATTGTAGATTCATTAGAAACCACAGTTTCCGGATTTTAATTAGTGAAGATGGATTTATTTTAAGCAAACGCCTCATCAACTGAATTTTCGAAAGTGAACCAATTTTATGAAGTGGTGAATGACGAGACAAGAAGATATGAAAAAGTTGAAAAAAGACTGTTCTGCAAGTTTAGAAGGAAGTAAATAAGATATTCAATGAGGAAACCTTTATATATCTCAGGGACAACTGAATAAATTACGAAAATTGTTATGAATATTGATTCACAATTGTGCATTAAGTTCTACTAGTTCCTAACATCAAGTTATCAAAACTTATAATGAACACATGATTCGAGCCAAAGAAAAGATACATTATCGAAGATCCTGTTTTCTCGACACTAAGTGATGCTCTGGTATCGGGTTTCGAAATTTCTATCTATATAAATTTTGTCACAACTCCCACAGAGAAACTGTTCAACATCTGTCGATTGTTTACGGATCTCTTACGTGTTATCAGTAGCCATTATTTTTTATGGGTTGAAAGAAACGATTTTAAATTTTCGCTAATCACGAATGAAAGTATTGCTGGTTGAACGAATCTCTGTCATGATGAGGTAAACTCCATAAAATGCATATTTGATTGATTGCACTAAAACAAATGGCAAGAGACATATTGAAATGATTTGCAATGAATGATTTGTAAACATAAACATCACCCAAAGTCATATTGACCAGATTGGAAGTCTAGGACTAATTGACTTGAACAACCTATGTACCAAATTATACTTCTACAATTTCGTTGTTGTTGCTGCAGATAATAATCATTATTCATTAAAATTGATGAAAGATTTCTTCGAAATTATATTCAGGAGAGAAAGTAGCCCAGAAAATATCCTGAAGAATTTTACAGATGAAATTGCAGGTAAGTAATGGTGATTATCTATAGAATTGTTTGCTAAAACATAAGACCTAGCAATTGCTAGGGATGAAATATTATAATTATAATATTATAATTAATATAATTAATTATAATATTTCGGGATGAAATATAAAAAACACATCCCAAAGCAAAATATAGATTAGACGGATAATGTTTGTTTGTTATTTCCTTAACGATCTTTCGGCCAATGACACGCTAGGAAATTCTGTCACCTCACTAACCCGGGAATTTTGCCGAACCCCTTCCGTGTCGCGGGAAGGGATCTTTAATGTCCAACAAATCTCTGTTAGACAGGACCGACAACTTTACATCTCCTCCTGAAGATGGACATTCAAGCGATTCCCAGAATCCGAAAAAATCGCACCGACTTTGTGGGGATTGGACAAGCATCATATCTTCTACGCCACTGAGCCGGGAGACGGATAATAAATATACTCAAAAACTATTTTCTATATTCGATCATATTGTCCCTCTCTAGTTATTTTATTTCAATTTGGCACAGACTCATTCGTAGGAAATAAGTATGAAAAATATGAACCTAATACAGTTTGTGAAAATGATAATTATAAACATTATCTTCATAAAACAATCAATTTTTCCTACGTAGTACATTGCACTAGGCAGACACCATATTTATTGATAAACTCAACCAATTTTTTTTTCTTATTTTTATGCGCTCTTCCCAGGAATAAGCGAACCTGTTACACCACATGAGTAGGCACCTAGGAAGAATTGAGGTTTCTGTTTACTCGCTTCTTGAAGAGGTAGGATGTTGGGAAGATGTCGGACCGAAGCGAGTTCCACAGCTCACCGGCCTGTAAACGAAGGAATTCTTATAGAGGGGTCGTTAAATGTACCGCCATATGATGAAAACTCCTTGTCAGCCTAGTGTTGCGGCAAAATATGAGTTTTTCCGGAACAAGGTCGTTCAGCTCCTTGGAACATCTTCCGTGGAAGTATCTGTAAAACAGAGAAAGGTCAACAACTTGTCTTCTGAGAGCCAGCGGTTGGAGATCGCGGGTGATCTCCGGGTGGTCGATGAGGCGCACAGCCCATTTTTGCACACTATCCAACATCCGCAACGAATGTTTGGGAGCAGATCCCCATACATGGGAACAATATTCGAAAGCAGGTCGAATATAGATGCAACAGCTGAGAAGACGTGAAGTATCGCTAGGCTCTGAAACGAAAATTAAGTTTAGCTGATGCCGACTTAGCTATTGCTGATACATGTTCATGCCAGCAAAACTTGGAATTGGCCGTTATGTCGAGAAGTTGTAATTATAAGAGGAGGTTCTCCAGCGGGGATCTTTCTAGAAAACGTAGTTTCTTGCGTCTCGCTCGCGTTGAAGCTCACCAGGTTCAACTGACCGCACTCAGATATCCTCTGTCAGTCAGAGTTCATGTTATCAATTTGTTGACATCTCTGACGATGAGATGCCGCAGCTGTTATCTGCCGCAGACTACTGAAAGACGAAACCAGGGTACAATGGGCTAGAAAACCGAAGATCTTGTTCTCTGTAGATGACAGAAGATCGTTTATCTGCAACAGAAACGAGGTTGGCGAAAGAATGGATCCCTGAGGTACTCCTGCTTGCAACTGGAAACAATCAGATGTTATACCGTCGACCACAACTTGTATTGATCTATTTGAAAGAAAGCTACTTATCCAACCCCGCAATATTTCGGGAAGCCCATATGCAGCAAGTTTATTCAACAAGGCTGCATGCCGAACCCTATCGAAGGCTTTAGAGATGTCGAGGGCTATTGCTCTAGATTTCCCATATTTTTCCATCGTTGCTGTACAAACATGAATGACGTAGGCGAGCAGATCTCCTGTTGATCTTTGGCTGCAAAAACCATTTCCTTTCTTTGGGATCGTTTGAATTCTCGCTATTTTCCAGCTTCTCGGAAAAGTCTGGCTTTCATAAGAAATCTGAAACAGACATTTAAGAATGGGTGCCAGTTCGGGAGCACACTTTCTCAGGACGATTGGCGGTATTTCGTCTAGACCAACTGCCTTCTTGCAGTTCAGCTGCTCGAGTACCAGTCTCACAGTACGGACTCTGAACTTGATTTCTGCCATGAAAGAATTTGTAGGTGGAATGTTCGGTGGTATTACGTTAGATGAATCCAGCCCAGAATTCTTTCAGAACAAGAGAGCAAAGAAATCGGCTTTCTCTTTCGGAGATGATGCTATACTTCCGTCTTCTCTAACAAGAGGCGGAAACGCAGATTTGCAGAAATTGGCACTCACTCTTCGCCATAGACTATTATTGTCTAGTCCCGCTTGCCTGTTCAAGGAGTTTATTAGTTACCCCTTCGTTGAAATTGGCCTTTGCTCTTGCAGTAGTCGGATTGCATACGTTCCGTATTCGTACGAAGGTTGTTCTTGTTTCCTTTGTTGGATTCATCTTCCAAGCTCTGCTCTTGGCTGCAGAGGCTCTTTCGCAGTCTTTGTTGAACCATGGTTTTTGTGCTGTTTTTCTTTTCATGGAATGAGGGATGTAGGGATCCATTCCTGCATGAACGATTTCTGTAACAGATTCAGTAGACACATTGATGTCAAGATCTGAAATAATAGACATTGTCAATCATTGTGATATCCGATACACACTATACAAACGTTAAATGTTTTCCCAATTGAAAATACCGCATAACAACTTATCTCGTTTTTTTTTTTTTTGAATATATACAGTCCTCAAAATAATAGGGATCATGATTTAATCCAAAATCGAATGCAGGTCTAACTGAAGTTCAGTGATAGAATGGATTGATTTCGTTTTATTTTTGAGATGTTCAATTTTTTCAGCTCTGGTGGAGAGGGAATCCAAAAACTGAAGAATATACGGGGTGTTGCAAAAATGGGATAGTTCATATTGGCAAATATTACATGGTTCACCAAGTATAAACAGTATTCGTTTAAAAAAATTCCGAATGAATCTATCGACGCGATCTAGAGTTTTTTTCGAACAACACCCTGAAATGTTTCCATTTGGGTGATACACACAGTGTTTTATATATTTGTTGATTCACTTCCCCATATACTGTGCGTCAAGAAATTAACGCACAAAATTGAATTCCTTCAAAAGAAGTTTATATTTGTAGAGGAATTATTTTTCCATTAATATGCCAGCATTAAGGAATGCTTGAAACAATTGAATAAAAATTGAAATAAAACTAATATTGAAAAATGTTAAACTTTTGAAAAAAATCGAAGTCCTAAAAAACTTGTTAATATCGAATATTTCCACCCTTGGCAAGAAATACTGCATGATATCTACGATTAATACTCAAAATCAATGAAATCATAGCATTCTGATCCATTTCTTTCCAAATTTCGATAAATCTGTTCCGAACCTCATTCACGGAAGTTCGCTAGTTCTGATAGTTCCTAATCTTCTATTGAGAATGCCCCAGGCATGTTCGATGGGATTGAGGTCTGGAGTTCGTGCCTGCCACTCCATTGAAGTTATTTCGTGATCTTGAAGGTAGTTTGTAACCATATGAGGTTGGTAATATCTGACGTTATGATGCATAAATAAATGTTTTCGCCCATGTTCCTTGGCAAAATACAATCAAGCTCTACGATCGTATCTACGTATCGTTTCAGTGCTAATTTGCACTCCCCTGTTTTGTCGAAGCTGCATTTGGAGGTGCTTATTAGTAGCGAACCGTTTTCTCAACGAGGAAATTCTTAAATAACGGTCGTGTATCGCCATTGTTACTCGAGGTTGTCGTCGCCCAGGTCTCCTTTCATGATTACCAGACTCCCTGTATCTGAGGATCATTCTGGAAACAGTTGAATGGGACTCCTCAAGCATTCGTCCTATTCTTGTATAAGTCCATCCTAGGTTATCTGCTGCACATCCTGCAAGGGTGAAATTTCATGATTAACGTTGCATTATTATCGAAAATTAAAAATTTTTAAGAAGGACCAACTTTGCTCGCAAAAATTGATAATCGAATGCTGCTATCAATATCTGGTGGTTTCTTGCTATGTTTCTTTCAGTTCTCATGGGGAGAATATATACGCTAAGAAAATCATCGACTTTTGTTAAATATATCTGTATATATCGTGAAACAACAAGAAGCTTAGATGCCTACCAAAAGAAGAATTGGAATATTTGAAATTGTTTGTTAATTTCTTCGCGTAGTGTATACATTTACAGGAAAAGTTCTTACGGAAATGATATACAGAGTGCGGGGTTTAAATGGAATGAGTTCAGTAAAACGCTCCTCATTAAACACCTCAAAAAAGTCTAGGGAACACTTCTGAATATCGATATTTCGTATCCAAAACAATCAATATGGATAATTTTTTTAAGAAATGAACACCTGTATCAATTTCTCATCAAATTATGTAGAGTGCCGCAACAGATTTCAGTTTTTTTCATAAAAAACTAAAAGTGCAGCAGATGCGACGCTGCTTTATAATCATTTCATGTATTCAGTGTTCGAAATCAGTTAGTTGGCACTTTGTTTCTGTTGTAAGCACAAATAAAAAATTCAAGTTTTGTGATTTGACCATGGAAAGACGATATTTGACTAGAGAAGAGATGTTACGAACCGTTGGCATGCTCCAAGCTGGGAGTTCACAACGGGAAGTATCCAGGGTTCTGGGAAGTAGTCCAAGTGTCATAAACCGTTTATGGTCGCGTTTCAATGAAACAGGTAGCGTAGAAGAACGCCATACAGGTCGTTTCAGGATTACTACAGTCGCCCAAGACCGATTTTTGGTTTTACAAACCAGAAGAAATCGTACTACCACAGCATCTCAATTAGCTCAATAGCTATCACGAGTTCATAATGTACAAATTTCCGATCAAACTGTGAGAAATCGACTGCACGAAGGTCAACTCCACTCCAGACGTCCTTTAAGAGTTCCACAACTGACCCATGAAAATCGCGCTGCTCGTTTAGCTTGGTGCCAAGAACACGTAAACTGGGATCAAGAGAGGTGGGCCACAGTTCTCTTCAGTGATGAATCTAGAATTAGTTATTATCCCGATTCGGAAAGAATTCGAATATGAAGGGAACCTGGAAAGCAAAACCGTCTCCAGCATGCTCGAGAAGTTGTTAGACAGGGAGGCGGATCAGTGATGTTTTGGGGAGGTATACGCCTTGGTGGAAGAACTGACTTCGTTTTCATACAGAACAACCTCACGGGAAATTCTAACGCAAATGAGATAGTTTTACCTGTAGTAGTACCGTATCTCCAAACAATGGGCCAAAATCCACTCTTCCAACAAGATAATGCCCCTCCTCATCGTGCAAGAGTTGTCTTGAACGTTCTTGAAGAGAATGATATCGATCTTCTACCGTGGCCATCCTGCTCCCCAGATCTGAATCCCATCGAGCATGTGTGGGACACCCTAAAAAGGAATCTCCTGCGTCAAAACGTCTTCCATCATGAACAGAAACTTCAATTAGCAGTACAGGCTTGGAATGACTTAGGCCAAAATGTAATAGTCAATTTAATATTGAGGATGCTGCGACGATGCCAATGTGTCATTAATAACAGAGGTGGACCTGCTGGGTACTGAAAAATATAAGTGCTTCCATATCGTTTCGAAAATATTAGTTCAGGATTTTTTTTTGTGTTGTACCAAATTTCGTTATTTTCAAATTTCAAAATTTTTTTATAATAGTCAAATATTATTTTGTTTTCTTGAGAATACATTATATACAATACATCCTAACAAAAACCGGGAGAGTTCTATAAATTCGAATCATCAAATTCATATTTTGAAGATATTGGTAAGTGTTCCCTAGACTTTTTTGAGGTGTTTATTTTATATGAATTTTACAATAGACGACAATTTTTGTTTCAATTCATATTTTGCATATAGTTTCGTTGGCCATAAAGCGGGTTGGTGAAATCTAATTTTTTTCATTAAAACGTTACTCTCGTTGGAACGGTCAATTGGAGACAAATGCCCATTAGGTTATTTGTTTTTAACATTATCTGATCATTCCAAGTAAATTAAATAGAAATTATTGCACAAAAGGCGCAAAATGGTCTCATTTATAGTCTGAGATCCCGCTGGTAAAGTATATATAATGTAGATAATCAAAAGCTAATTTTTGAGTATTTTCACATATTGGGGAATTCTCGTTTCTTGTACAATACGGCTGGCATTTAGCATCTTTGTCTGAAAAGTAGCGTTGCGCACTCATTATCTGCCTCTTTCTTTTCAATACCTAACATCTTTCAGGGAAGGAAACTTCAATTTGCGGGTTTTTCTTCACAAGCAGCTTTATAACATTAAATACAAATATATATTCACACAGATTTATTGATGATACTAGATATAATAATTGGCGAACAATTGAAAATATACATGACCACAATGGAATGATGAACAATTAATTGACCATGACTAACTGATTTCTCGAAGTAAATATCAATACATTTTTGAGTGACTATTGAAATTTTATCATCATTCTTATTTTGTAAATGAATACTTCGAATATTGATGTAAGTATATCTATTTGACATTCTTTCAGTTTTTCAAGCCAAACGAAAATATTAGAATGGAAACTATAAAATGAATCATTGAAATTTCCCTGGAATAATTCATAGGTATTTGTGGCTCGTCTAAGTGTTGCCGGCCCATATTTGGGGAAGAAATGATAAATTTCCAGCTGAATAACCAGATAATTTTGGAACTTGGAACGTCAGTGCACATCGGCAGCAAAACGAAAACAAAATAATTTCCTACTTCATGTGGCTTCAAAAATGCCAGTACAAAAGTTATTCGTAACCATGATCCAATTTCACTTATTCTCTTTCTATAACCTTCAGTCAAACCGAGTTTAAGAATTTTTCTGGATCCAGCCTGTGAAAGATGGAATCTACATCAGATAATCTTTGCTGCAGGCGAAACTTGTTCAATTGCATTGTGAATGCCAATTTCAAAATCTACAGCGACTTTCTCCTGTATGTTCTCATTTTTGTATTTTTCTATTATCAAGGAAAACAATTTCTTAAATGTGTGAAAAATATGCAGAAGAAACTAAGAGAATAATCAGTCCAAATATATACACATTTTTTTCAAAAAACAAAGATTAGAGTTACTGGAGTTACCAATTTATTGTTCTGTTCACTAGATATGGATAAATCTCCCCACCCTGCTCGTTCAAATGTTCATTCTGGTTAGAGCTGAAAAGGTTTCCTTAATACTTGTAAGTACATTAGCTAGACTTTTTGATAAATCGTCAACAGCTTTTCTCTTGGATGGTGAGTTCGCAAGTTGGCAGTTCAAATATTGTAATTTGCAGTAATGCCAATGTTTTGAGATATATGTTTTTTTCTCTGCTTGTTTTCTAGATTTTGTTAAAAGGAATATTTATACTTGATAGCAAAGACCAACTGCTTTCCTCTGTCATTTAACACCATTTTAAAACTCATTATTTCATTTCATTCTCACGGTGCAAACATACTGATGTAGAAATTGAAATTGAAACATATGGTGTCCATTACATATCATCGATTTCAAGAAGAACTTTGCAGTGGATTATTCAATTTCAATTTCCTGATCCCTACACCCTCTTAAACTACATTTCTAGAGCATAGCACATAATCTCATTGAAGTTTTTTCAACATGCATTATTTCAAGAAGATAATTAGGTTGGTTCAGACACCTGAAAAGCTCTAAAGGAAATTGACATGCCGATGGTTACAAATAGACATGAACCTTTCTGGACCTGTCGGGACCGAATTTACCACCGCCCCAGTTGTTATACGTAAAGAACCACAAAAGAATCGGGTTAATTTTCTGAAACATTTCAGAACAGAGTCTGATGGCGCCATATCTGGTGATCTGGGTGGCTCCTCTTCTTTCAATACAGTTCTTAGGAAAACTATCATCCAGAATGGGAGAATATTCAAGGCAAAGTCTTATTGAAATTAAATTCGTCAAGTCTGGACCTTTCCCGTTTAGAAACAAAATGGCTTAAGAATTAAATCTTCTCATAGGTAGCAGAGGAATTGTTACGAACAATTATGGACCTATAAAAGACATCAGCTATGCTTGCCTACACGTGAGCTTTGTCTGGTTATTGAGTTTGAGTATTCATAATTCAGTGATAATTTTTTTCAGAGCAATATCGACAGTTTGACAATTCATTTCATCAGTTATCGTAAGAATGGATTCATCCATTTGTTGTTTTGATCAATGGAGTCCAACACACCGATCTGGAATATTCTCAAGTAACTCCAGTACAAATTGCATTTTGTAAGGTGATAATTTTTAATACTGTTTTACCGCAAACATATTGATTGTTGGGCAGAAGTTATTGGATTTTTTTGAATGACCAATAGTTCAATTCGTGGTTAACATTGTATTGCATTTTTCTAGGTAAATGTCAAACATCCTTGGTATTCTGAATCAATTTTGCCGATAGTAGCTTGGCTTTTTGGAGATAAATGTGGATGCGATTCTTAAATAACCGATAACGAACTTTCATCAAAATTCCAATTTCATGCGATTCATTTAGATGTATTCTTTAGAAAAGTAATTTAAGTCATTTACTATATAGTGAAGGCGGTCGTATGGAAATTCACTGAAAGCTACGATCAAGATAAATGATAATATCTTATCAAATTATTCACATGTAATAAAAAGGGTTCCACATATTGAAGAATTAGATTTAAGGCGATGATTTTCAATCATATTCAAAATCTACGTTTTTATAATTTTCAGCATAATGATAATTGGAATTTCCTACAACAAGAACCAAATAGTTAACTCATAGTAGGTATCAATAGGTCCGCTGTGGATGCCTATGGCTCTTTGTGTTTCCCTTTCTTCTTACTACATCCCCTATTCAATCCCTACAAAGAAGTCTCTAATAAAGCGGGGAGGACGGGTAATCTTTGGCAAATCGCCCACTTCTAGGATTTTCTCTCCCAATCGGTTGAGTCTACAGCAGGTTCATGCCAGACATATGGTGATCAAATGAATTGGTGTTTTTACCCTAATTTCACATCTCCCGCACTAAGGATTATTCTTCAATCCTATTTTGAACAGGTAATATGTGAACTTGCTATGCCGCGTCATTAAGTGAGCATCAGTTCGACTGCCTTCGAGTGCCAACCTTCTCCAGGCTTTACTAAGTGAGGTGCTCAGAATTGCCTTACACTGGTTACAACCTTGAGCATTCAACCAGGTGTACCTATGTTGTTCCGCTAGGCAGACCCTTAACAACACAGTCAGAGATCCCGACTGCGGGCCCTGGTCCTATTAGAGCATTCTTAGATATTAGAAAGGTCAACCTTCCGCAATATCAACTCTTTGATGCCGGTGTGACTTGGAACTCAGTGAAGACGGATATGATTGTTTACCGCCATTTTGCCAGTGCTTGAAAGCACTCTCTGACCACCTTAATTGTAATCCTGTGTGCGCTCAGGGCTCCTAGAGTAGCCTGAGTGGCGGAGCAGATCGTGATCCACTCATTTGTTGTACCTAGTTCTGCCAACCTTTGAGCACAGCTAAGTATCGCCATGATTTCCTTCTAGAACACTGGTTGTTGATTTATCTGATGGAAGGTACAAACCAATCCCATTTCTCTGGCAGTACACTCCGCTACTTGATCCCTCTTTGGTCTTCGAGCCACCCATATACCAGATGTAATCTCCACCGAACAAGGAATTCTTTCTTTCCTCCCAATACCATATGGATGAGATTTTCACCTCGATCTTATCACCAAAGTGATCCGTCGGCGTGGTCCTATCCGAGTTAATTCATGGAGGTGGTCGTTGTTAATAGCTTCAGGGAACACGGTATATCTCGCACCTACCACTAGCGTTCTTAGCCTATAAGTGGCCATAGCTACCCTGCTAATGATGGTGAGATGCAGTGATTCGACCCCCAACAGTGCACCTAGCGCCACAGTTGGGATGTTTCTTTGAACACCCACCTCTTTTTTCACCATTAATGCCCTAAGCTTCCCAAGAGGCAACTTCGCCGTCTGTTTTTTCACCGTCGTCCACTAGACTAGCGAGGCATAGGTGAGTCTGGGTAGCAGAACCGTTTTGAAAAACAACCTGTCAGTATGCAGCTTAAAATGATATGCCTAGCTAAGCTTCCTATACAGTACTACCCCAGAGTACTTAAGCGGTTGTTTCATGTCCAGTGTTGATTCAGAGATGAGCCTCGACCATGATGGTTTTGTATACTTCCTCGTGAAAACAATCAGTTTCGTCTATTTTGGGTTAACCCCCAGACCCAGTACGTACAACAGAGTTCCACCCTTTCAATGTAATCTTCAGTGTATTCATACTTGGCTGTAGATCTCTGCTTTGTTAAGAATGAAGAAGTCCTCCGCGTTAGCATGGAAAGGTATGTAATAACGTTGAAATTTATCATTACATTTGTCTTGAAGAGACCCGTCGAACGAGGTGTAACCTGACATATCACGCCATTCAAAAAAAAATTGGGGTTTGTTCTCACCCTCTGATGAATATTCTTTCAGTCTTTGACTTTTATTGAAGTTCATTAAGATCTTTAGATTTAATTTTCGATTGTCCTTGTATTATAAAAATCTTTTATTGTCGAAACTCTACGGAACGAGATCATCAGTTACCGAATTCAGTAATACCAAGAAATCTTCGATGGTACATTCTTGTTCTTGATTTTGACGTACGAGATATAACAAGCGCGACGGTCTCCAGCTACGGGCAGCTGTCCTGCGATTCACCGCCAACTTAAATTTCGTATTCGAAATTATTCAAATTCGCATCTGTGCTTACAATATTTTACAAAGAGATAAAATGCTAAAAGAACTATTGAAAAGGAGTCGAATCGCTATAGTTGGGATGAAAATTCATGGTTGACATTGAAAATTTCTCTGAAATTTTTTGAATCAAGTGGTTAGGAGTTGAATTGTAGAAAATGAAGTTCGTGAAAGGTATATGGAAAAAGGAGATACATATTTGAAGGTGAGTTTTTTAAGGAATTATGTAGTGTAGTTGTCAAAAGAATTACTGAAAATGAAATAGATGGATTTTGAAAAAGCTAAGATTTCCCCTCGCTAATTTCAAGTTCCTTTAATTTATTGAATAATACTAACTACAGCTCATTATAAATATTAGATTACAAATTATTACATTCTTTCATGAACAAAAATTGTCACTATTGCACCAAAATCTCATTCTTCAATTCACGACGCGAGTTTCGCTACGCTAGCATCTAGGCATGAAAAACGGGAATCAAAATATAATGTTTTGCTTTGGAGGTGAGGTTTTGTTTATATTTAACGTCAACATATCTAAATGTCTAACATAAATAGGATTGTGTTAGATTACACCTTTCATTTTAACATTCACAAGGGAGTATCTCCAAAATTAATGTTATTTTTAAAATCATTTAGCCTATAACGCTTGAGAGTTTATGGATCACTAAATAATGCTGCAAACAAATTGATTCAAAATTGATAGCATCAGATTATAGAATCAAGTGAAATGTCATATATTTAGTGTTTGGTTTCGTTGGTGCGGGTGTTTTGGAACAAATATTAAATTCCAAATTGTTGAAATTGAAAAATTATACGATTTTTGCACTTTCTAATAATATATCTGTCTAAAAGTTATGTTATCGTGAATAGAAGAATTAGAATAGTTGGCTTTGAAAATAAAAGTTCTTTAGTTAAATGTTTTTAATTCGATAGTTTAATGATAGAAAACGATTGCAATGAAATGTCCTTTGAATCACGATTTCACAAAAATATTTATTTGTTGTTGTACAATGGACGAGTTTGAGGGAGGTATACCATTTTCCTAAATATACCAAAAACGGAACTTGTGAGTGATTAGTTGATGGGGTAGAACCGTTGAAATGTCATTCCACACATTGGGACGTGATTTTATATGTAGAGAACAATAATACTGTTTGAAAAGTAATTCAATTTCTTATTCGAATCACAACATAAAACTATGGTGTTTTATTTAATATAAGGAAGTTATTGCTATTGAAAAATTACCACAATATTTGGCACGATGTGTATAAAATTAGTTTATGGTCAATGTTGCCATAACTACGCCAAGCTATTTAAATTATGTGAATGAAAAATTGTTCACGATATTTGAATCGGTTAGGTGAGATTCGACGAATTGCATTAAAAAAAGTCAAAATCACTTGAAAACGGCAGAAGGTATAAGGAAATTATAATAAAATGAATTTTCGACATATCAAACAACGCGCTTAAAATTATGGTATTGCAGTAAAAAAATATAAGACTGATGTGCATACTCTCTATAATCCAAAATAATTTTAAATTGTAGGGCATAAAGAACTGCATAAGTCTAAGCTTACAAGAAACACTAAAGAGAACGGCTTAGCATATATAGACCTCTTCCGTAACTGCGAATCGCTCATAATCAACTATCTTTTGACGGTGTTTTCGACGAAAAAAAGACGTGCTCGGTTCAGACTGGGGCGCCATTTCGTGTGCTCGCAAGCAATGAATTATTTTATCATGAAGTAAGTACAACGAGGAAGTTTGCTAGTGGTTCGTTTCTTTCCCGTGATTCGAAGTAGGTTCAGGAAATTTTCGTTGTAGAAATAATTTCAATGAATGGCTCAAGAGTTGCTCGCGAAAATTTCGGCTCACATACATTACATAAATTGTTCGATTTATATCGGCACTAAATTGACAATTCCATTTCACCTGTGAACAGTAAACACTACGCAGTGATAATGATGAGCAATTCTTTAACGTAAATGATAGCCATTTTTATTAATTCAATTAAAAGTATTTAATTTCGACGAAACTTAAATTCCGGTAGGTTTTGATTTCACTTTCCCTATTCAAAATTCGAAATTTGTATATCCGCAAGCTATACCTTAGAGGCACGATTAAAGTACTTCGACTAGTGATATTTTGGGGACTATGAAGTATAATAGTATTTAGTTGGGGAATAAGGCTTAAGCAAATTCTATTTACAACTGAATTCTAACTTCTACTTTTGTTCACAACGAAGTTACAGAAGAGTCGAAAAATCGATACTGCGTCTGTCCGTACTTCTCGACTTGGCGACTCTGTTAGCCTTCATATATCCAAAATTAAAATTTTTATATTATCTCACATCTTTATCTTCAAATTCAAAATAATTAAATATTTAATTTGAATGAAATTATCGTACAACAACGTTCAGAATGAGCTTCATTTACTTCTTGGTATTACCTAATCGATGATGAAAATCAATTCTCGTCTTTCGTTATATTTCTGGTGAGATCTGCCTAATTTCATGTGTTATTAGTTCATTGAGAACCTCTGTAGAATATTCACTTAAGTGTTGTCACATTATCTAACTTCCGGAATTACGTCCCAATTTTGTTAAGAATAGGTGTCCAAAAACTTCTTTATAATAGAGTTTCCGAAACATGGAACAATGTAACATCTTCTGTGTTATGTGCCACCTTTACAAATACTTTAGAAAATAATAATGATTGAGTGTCATCATATACTCAATAATGTTTTCTTTCTCATCTTCAGATGTAATTCGACCTATTTCATATTTTATTTGATCTGTGAAAGCAAGAGTGTTTACAGAATATTGTTCATTATTCTTCTTACTATTGTTAATAATGATAATAATAATAATAATAAATAAATAAATAAAAATAATAATAATGTTTATGGATGACATCAAATTATATGCTTTTAACAAGAAGCAATTGGATGATCTGCTGAAAACTGTCAGTAAGTCCACGGCAGATATTTATATGAAATTCGAGATTGAAAAATTCAAGACCCTGAACATTCAGAGAGGGAAAGTCATAGATGGTGAAACACAACTTCCAAACGGTGAAATTATACAGTGCATGAGGGCTGGTGAAACATACAAATATCTAGGATACCAACAAGCCAGACTGCTAGACCAAAAACAATCAAAGGAGAAGATTCGTTCAGAATACAGTCAGCGTCTGAAAACTGTGTTGAAATCAATGTTGAAATCGGGGAATCTAGTCAAGGCAATTAACACCTACGCCATTCCAGTGTTGCTTCACTCATTCGGAATAATCAGATGGACTAAGACAGAACTGGATGATACCCAAAAGCAGTCCCGAACGATGCTGACAAAGTACAACAATCATCATCCAAAATCGTCTGTGATACGAGCAACTTTGAAGCAGAAAGAAAGATGGCTCGGCTTAATAGATGTTGTCAATTTACACACCGAACAGATAAAAAATCTCAGAGAATTCTACTCTGCAAAAGCTCTCACTTCTGACTCACATAGAGTGGTATCGTTGGCTGATAAGGGATATGCACCTTCAAATCTTGCTACCAAAGACGACCTGCTGTTCCTATCAGACACGGAAAAACAAGAGCAATGGTCAAGAAAGGAATTGCATGGACGACATCACCATCAGATTAATCTACCACATATCGACAAAGAAGCCTCCAACAAATGGGTGATGAAAGGAGAATTATTCGCGGAAACAGAAGGATTCCTTATGGCCATTCAAGACCAAGTGATCGCTACAAACAACTACAAAAAATTTATTTTTAAGGAAGGAACATTACAAACAGATAAGTGCAGAAAATGCCATATAAGATCGGAGACTATACAGCATATTACGTCCAGATACGAACAACTGGCCAATACGGACTATCTACCCAGGCATAATTAAGTGTGCAACATTATCCATCAGAAACTTGCACACAAGTACGGACTAATACCTTCCAGCCATATTACAAGTATCAACCGGCTCCCGTATTGGAAAATGACTCTATCAGATTATACTACGATAGGCCTGTTATCACTAACAGAATAGTGAAGAATAATAGGCCAGACATAGTGATGTATGATAAGAGAGCCAGAACAGCAATGTTGATGGATGTCGCCATACCGAATAAAATAATAACAACGTGCTGAACAAGTTCCAGGAGAAAAGCTCCAAATACACAGACCTTGCTATTGAGATCAAGCAGATGTGGCACCTCGAGAAAATAGATTTTGTTCCTGCCATCGTATCCTCCACTGGGTTAATACCCAAAACTTTGCATGATAGCCTTAAGAAATCAGAATTGCATAAGAATACCTATATAGAAATGCAAAAAGCTGTAATTCTTGATACATGTAGGATAATTAGGAAATTTATGTCAAGTATATTGTAATCGAGCCTATTCCCTTTGATTGCTGAGTCTGGGAAAGGTAAATTATATCCAGCTAATAGCTGAGATAGTGCATAATAATAATATATATGCTACCTAAGAGCGATAGGACACAGGATCCGTCTCAATATAGGCCAATCACTTGCCCGCCTACAAAATACTCACCTCATGCATATCCAATCGAATACACCAACACCTTGACGACAACAATATATTAGCAGAGGAGTAGAAAGGATGCAGAAAGAAACACCACATGTGCAAGGAACAACTCATCATCGATTCTGTGATAATGAAACAGGCACACGTAGGGCATCGGAATGTTCATTCAGCTTTTCTCGATTATCTGAAGGCATTCGATAGTACCGCCCATTCTTGGCTTATCGAAGTATTGCAGATATACAAAATTCATCCAGCTCTGGTAGAATTCATGAAGACAACAATGACGCACTGGCGCACGTCTCTGAAGGTCAACATGAACAGTAAGTCAATTAAAATCGTCGTGGAATTTTTCAAGAAGACTCTTTGAGTCCACTATGGTTCTGCTTAGCTATGAACCCATTGTCCTCAATGCTCAATAGAACAGGATACGGATTTAGGATAAAAACAGATACGAACTATCATACAATCTCCCACCTGCTGTATATGGATGACATCAAATTATATACTTCGAACAAGAAGCAATTAGATGATCTGCTGAAAACTGTCAGTAAGTTCTCGGCAGATGTTCATATAAAATTCGGGGAACCTCTGTTCTTCTTGAAAATTTTAATTCTCCATAAGAGTGGAACACGAATTACGACATTCATCCTCGGCAGAATGTGATAGAGCAGTGGTATTAGATAAAATAGGTGGCACGTTTATACAAGAATATGTTGAAGGCATGGGGTGTCCCATTCAACAGCTTCTAGAATGATCCTCTGGTACAGGGAGACTGGTAGTCAAGAAAGGAGGTCTGGGCAAAGGAGTTTAGTTCACAGATAAGTCGAGATGTCATCTATTTGTTTGCTAGCAACTTTCTCTAGTGTACAGATGTCGAAATGAGAGGTATGCCCAATTCAACTTTTTACCTTCCTACGGTTTTGATGGTGGTTCAATAATGGTGTTAGGAGGAACTTATTTGAAGGCCCGCACTGATCTGTTCATCGTAAATAATGGAATCCTGAATGCTCAGAGGTACGTTACAGACATTTTAGAAGAACATGTGATACCATTAGCAGCAAACAAGGATGAAAAGTTTTTGTTTATGCGTGATAATGCCAGACCTCACCAGGCTTAAAGCTACCTCAAGAACTAACTTCAAAATCATGAAATCACTTCAATAGAGTGGCCTGCACGGAGTCCAGATCTCAATCCGATTAAACATGTCTAGGATACTCTCAATAGAAAATCAAAAACCCAGCAAAACCAGCCAGCTACCGTGAACAGACTGATCGAAATTCTTCGGAATAAATCTGGCATGAATCTCTTGGCGCAGTGTATTTATGGTAGCCAGACTTATGTTCTTATAGAGTGTAAAATTGGTAAGGAAGTAAGGAAAATGCTGAAGGATTTTTTTCTATGCGGATTTTGGTATGATCTCAATGCTATGGATCGGGATTCAAACAACATGGAAAATTCTTTTCTTTTCTGTTCAGTATGGTATTGGAGAAGTCCTCAGAAGGAAAACGGGCTAATATAAGATAAATTTTAAAACTGAAACAAACTGCAAGAATTATAGTCTTTGTTCACCCTCCCTCTTCGAGTCCCTCTTTTGATTCTTTTGTTTGCTATAATTTCATTAGGAGAAATGGGGCAATCTCAAATATCGATAAATACGAAAAAATTGCTGAAACCTTTTTGTATTATCTCCCACCATGAAGATATATTTTGTTTCGGATAGTTCATAAAATTTTCCTAGGATATTGAGTTTGACAGCTTAATTCTGAAGATCATTTTCTTTCAGAAAGTCATCATTAGGTTAGGCGAACATCTGCTGCATACTAACCCGATATCCATTATTTTTGCAACAACATATTTCTGGGTAAACGACTTGGTCCTATTCATTCCCGGCTTTAAGTCGAATTCAATTTCAACGGAAAAACTGATTTATCGTCGTGAAAACTGGGAATACATTTCCCAGTGGAGTTTATATCGCAGTTTTCCTGACGAACAAAATAAATTGAAACTGCACGAAACGCGTGATATACGGCTCTTGGAATGTTCATTCGAGTTAAAAGTAGTAACATATGTGAGGCGTTTTCGTTTGCAAGTTATAGAACTGAATGAAATAGTGATAAATCTCGAAAAAGTTAAAAAAAAAATTGTCTCATTTGGTGGCAGTTCAGTTTATTGAAAATGAAATTTACAGATTTCTTGATAGTATGTGCGCAATGAAATACAAAGAGTTCCATCAAGACGAATGGAAGAAAGACTTTTCCATAGAAATTCATTTCAGTTTTTTGCAATTGTTTTATAAATGGTAAATTAAATTCTGTAACCGCGCATTGCCTCAAAGTTTTTAAACAGTACTCCTCTTCGTATAGAGCAGCGAGGCTCAAACTTGAATTGCTGGCGATCTACCTCAATATTTTTAGTCCACTTACGATCAACTCTGAGAGGCTGCAAGTATGTGTGATGCAGGGTTGTCGTACATACACGATACACCCTATCTTCCTACTAACCTAGGTAGGGTGTACCGTAGCATATACAGGGTACTTCAACGAAAACTAAACCGAGGCTATATCTACCAAGATATTAATTTCTGATCAGAACGCAAAAACAGGTCAATTTTTGTTTCAAGGCGGACATCTTTTGGGGTACAAAACTTGTCTGAAATATCAACCCCCTAAGCGGGGGTTGCAATCCTTGAACATTTTGAGTAGGGAAGATGGGTCGGATGATAACTCAAAAGAAAGGTGGTATCTTTGTCTACATGGTCTTGAACAAATTTATATTTTTAAGTGAAAACTTTAAAAGATACAAGGTGAGCAACTGAAAGATACGGAAGACTATTTCCCGAGACTATTCAAGTTTCACTGAGGTAAAATGGAATAGATCCATGCTGATCAGTGGCAGTCATCATCAAGTACCATCCTCATCTCGAATTTCAATCCCTGGAGCAGGGGTGACAACCCTTGAAAATTTGGAAGAGGGTAGATGGGTCGAGTGATAACTCGAAAGGAAGGTATTATCTTTGTCTGCATTCCCGTGAAAGAATTTTCATTTTTGATTGAAAACTGTAGAAGATACAGAGTGAGCCACTGAAAAATAGAGAAGACTATCACCCCAAGACTATTGGAGTATTAGTGCGAAAAACTGGAATAGATTCATTTTAGATCAACAGCTGTCACCCTCTTCTCGAATTTCAATCCCTAGAGCAGGGGTAATATTCCGATCCAGTGATACCTCAGGGTGATAGATAGTCTCTATTTTTCAGTAGCTCATTCTGTATCTTCTACAGTTTTCAATCAAAAATGAAAATTCGTTCACAGGGATGCAGACAAAGAAAATACCTTTCT
The DNA here is from genome assembly GCA_013387265.2 of Cryptolaemus montrouzieri. Lineage (NCBI taxonomy): Eukaryota > Metazoa > Arthropoda > Insecta > Coleoptera > Coccinellidae > Cryptolaemus > Cryptolaemus montrouzieri. The sequence continues at coordinate 111,956,040 of JABFTP020000185.1, forward strand.
TTCGAGGTATCACTCGACCCATCTGCCCTCTTCCAAATTTTCAAGAGTTGTCACCCCTGCTCCAGGGGTTGAAATTCGAGATGAGGATGGTACTTGATGATGACTGCCATTGATCAGCATGGATCTGTTCCATTTTACCTCACTGAAACTTGAATAGTCTCAGGGAAATAGTCTTCCCTATCTTTCAGTTGATCACCCTGTATCTTTCACAGTTTTCAATTAAAAATGGAAATTTGTTCAAGGCCATGTAGACAAAAATACTACCTTTCTTTTGAGTCATCACTCGACCCATCTTCCATATTCAAAATGTTCAAGGATTGCAACTCCCGCTTAGGGGGTTGATATTTCAGGCCAGTTTTGTACCCCAAAAGATGTCCCCCTTGAAACAAAAATTGACCTGTTTTTGCGTAGATCAGAAATGAATATCTTGGTAGATATAGCCTCTGTTTAGTTTTCGTTGAAGCACCCTGGATTTTAGTAGGTATTGGAATTGTCTTTCATTTCGAGTCACAAAGTACAGTTTCGCTTTGAACCAAAATAAAATTTGACATCCATTACAGAACACCCTGCATAGCTATACTAATATTTATTTCACATGAATATTTAGGTTTTTATAATTTGGCATATGAATTAGCTTTCCAAGTTGGTTCCAGTTGATACATAAGATGTAGAATAATTCGAAATCAGCTCAATTAAGGCATATACTGATCTGAATAAAGGTCTGTTATTTCGAGTGAACACGTTCAAACATGATGAGAAATAAATGTCATTTAATAAAACATAACCTTGATATGAATCTCTGTAATGTCTGTATCTCTGTATAATCGAGAATAATTTAATAAATAATAATTTAATTCTTTTTAATTTCTTCAATATATTCAATTACAACAAAGTCATAAATCAATTATGCACGACACACCCTGTATAAATTATAATCGAATATTTCTGCTTACCCTTATCCCCTTTCGTGTGCATATTATGGTTGGCAAACCTACACAGTGCCAAGAAATTAACGCATAATTTCAATGTTTCAATTTCTTTTTGGTAGCCAACTGATTATTAAGCCATGATTTTTTTCGGATATGTCTGGACATATGCCTACGAAATTCGATGTTCTTTGGCGCTCATGCTCCTCACATGATGATCAAAGTGAAATAGAAATCTTTATTTATGCCTTAATACATGTGTATTTGCAGTCGTCATTAAATTAGTGGTATATATAAAAATTAACTCAATAATTGAGATGAGTAGACAACTTGAAACCTTACTTAAAACTTTCCTACAAACATTATCAAGAAATAGAGAAAAAAAATTCGCAAATATCTTACTTATTAAAACGATCAATAAGAGAGGGTTTGGCTACAGTGAGAGCGAGTTATCATAAAAATAAATTAAGATTCAACCAGCACATTTAAAATTCTAAAATTTGACTACAGACATAATAAAATTTGAGAAATCTTTTATGCTATAAAAAAGTTTTCTTTGAGAAAATTTTTCAGGCATAATTTAAAATCTTTACCAGACAAATTTCTGACACTTGCTGGTAATTTATTATAAAACTTGAAAAAGGTACAATCTGGCCATTCAGTGACTTACTCAACCTGCACTTTTAATATTATTATGTGCATATATCAGAGATTCTATGATAAATAAACTGGGAAGGTCAAAATCCTATAAGCATCCTTACAGCAATCCCTGTACCTCAGCCCAGCCAGAATTCTTACAGCACGACGTTGGAGACCAAAAATTCTGTCAAATTCACCACAGTTACCCCATACCAGAATACCATACTTCATATGCGACTCACATAGAGAATGATAACCCACTTTCAGGACATTTGGTGATACTGAGTGAGATAGATTTCTTAAAACAAAAATAATTTTACGCAATTTGGCAGCTAAGTGATCTATATGAACAGACCAAGTGAGTCGGGTATCCATGTGAACTCCAAGAAATCGGACGGACGATATCTCCACACGTCTCAAACTAAAGACAACCTCCTCTGTTTTTCCCTTGTTCATGTATAATTTATTGCCAGAAAACCATTTTGACGCCCTCAACTGTGCCTCCCCCGCAAGCTGTGTCGCACTCCCTAGATCCCTACAACCGACCGATAAAGCAGAGTCATCAGCAAACAGGATGGTAAGGTAGCTAGTCAGATAATCAGGAAAATCGTTAATGAATATTAGAAGAAGTAAAGGTCCCATAATAGAACACTGAGGAACGCCAATTGTTACCTTCTTTTCATCCGACCAGCCACCATTTATACACACCACCTGATGCCGATCAGTTGAAAAATATTGGATTAATTTCCTACTGCCTGCATCAAATCTGTACCTCTCCAGCTTGCCCAAGGGAACAGCCTGAGAAACGCTGTCGAAGGCCTTTGTAAGGTCCAAAAACAATGAAAGCGAAAAAAGACCCTCCTCAAAACATTTCAGTATGTTGTTCACTAATTCAACCACTGCATCAATAGTACTACGCTGTTTCCTGAATCCATGTTGATTATAGGAGAAAAGACAGTTTGCTTCAAAATATTTTAACACTAGTGGATATATAATCGAATTAATTTATTTTAAGAAGCATAGAAGATAGGCCATAAAAATCTCTAGACTTACTATTTTTTTGCGACCTAACAACACCTCTCATCTCGTTAAAAATATATGAAATAAATAAATGGAGATTTTCAAAGACCACCACATATTGATTTTCTAAGAAACCACCACATATTGATAACAGCAGTTGTTGATCGAGTAACGTTTGTTTTTCTCAAAAATTTTAATTATCGGTAATAATGCAACGCGAATCATGACATTTAACTACGGCTGAATGAGCTGAAGCAGTAGTGAAAGATGACTTAGGTTGGATACAAGAAGAGGCCAATGGCTTGGAGTGTTACATTCAACAGAATTATCTGGGTAAGGACGTCCATGACTAACAACGGTAATCCAAGACAGTTATTCTAGGATTTCCTCGTTTGGACAAAGGTTAGCACTGCTAATGTGCAGTTTCGATAGAACCGTTGAGTGAACTGAAACGATACGACAGCGTCCCAGGTGATTTGGTTTGAGGCCTCATGTCGCAGCTCGAGTCCCATCTCTAAACGCAGTACATCGAAGAGTCCGATTGAATTTTGTTTGGGGATTTTAGAGGAACATATTATACCATTTGCGGCAAATATGGGTGAAAAACTTTTTGCTCATGCATGACAACGCTAGAATCGGCAAGCTCATATTGTTAAGAACTAGCTTCAAGCTCGAAATCATTTTAATAAAATGGCCTGCACTAAATCCAGACCTCACTCCGTTCGAATATGTCTGAAAACACTTCAAAAGAAGATCAAGAAGCCAGCAATCTAAATTTGGAACGAAATGGATCAGAATGCTACAAGGTCATTGATTTTGAGTATGCGATTCATACAATGGAATAATTCTTGTCAGGGGTAGATATATCCGGTATTAACAGATTTTTGAGGAACTTTGATCTTTTATTATTAGTTTTATTTTAATTTCCATGAGTACCATTTACATTTCGATTGTTCTCAAGCATTCCTTAGTGCTGGTGGATTACTGGAAAAATAATTCTTTAGCATACTTGAACTTCTTCGAAATAACTTTGTTTTCGATTTTGTGCGTTAATTTTGGGCACAGTGTATTTCTAGCCCACTCAGTATAAAGTTTTCTTTTCGAATATATTCAACGTCGAGATTAGTATTTTTTTCATTTAAAGAAAATGAGGTCACCAATCAAAATGTATCAAATCATTCTGTTCGTCTATGTAAACTGAAATAAATCTGCAATATCTCTGACCGTTCACGTCTTGAAATCTTCGAGACATTTCACAACAATCTGATGCATAAATTAGTGTTAACACCATATCGAAAAGAGCCTGCCTATGCTATCACTTAATTAAATGGAAACCTTCCTGTAATCTCCTTTGAATAGTTAACTGGTAATATTCAACTATAAATATAATTAATCTACTTTAGTGAATATATTACACAATCATGTATTATTTCTTTCTTGGAGGTATAATAAAGATCAGGAATTTTAAGTACAATTTCGGCTATCGTAGGTGTTGTTTCATGAATATAAAGTGATGTAATGCCTATTTTCGGTTTTTCAATGAAGAGATTTTAATATTTTGAATCATATGTGAGAATGATGCTGTCGAAAGAAACACAATTGAAGATAAATCTGTTTTTCAACGGTTGACACTAATGAGAATTTATTATCAAATTTGAGTTGTTTAGATTTATTACCTTAAATGGGGAAACTGCCTAATAATTCATTCCAATTATAATATTCCCTGAAAAATTCAAAAATCCGATTTGTATATTCTAACAGTCAACACGCTTGAAGTGAACCAAATTTTTTATCCTTCGTGCTCGAAAAATTGTTTCCTAAACAACTTTTGTCATTAGATGTTAAATTATAGTTCACTAAGTTGACTAGTTTCTATAAGAGGATTGATGTTAAAATGGTTTTAGTTTCGGTTATCACGTCTTTATATTAGCCAATCTTTTTCTTTTTCCTTGATTAATTTCTTTGGTTCTGGAAACACATATTTCCTACTGAATACAAGGTCCGAAAAGTAGTAATTCATACGGTAATATCGGTATACATGGTCTACCTAAAATTAAATTTTTTCAAAAACTATTCAGAAAAAAATGATGATGCCTTTATTATAAATCATATACATGAGAAAAAAACATAACAAAAAAGTAAATATCGTCCCTTCTTAAGAAAAGTCTCAACAGGTCATATTGCAAACTTTGGTTGCTAATATGGTCCTACTTGTGGTTGTTTATGTTCCTTAAATATTATTTAGTTTGTGCACTCAAAACTTTAATTTGGTATGTAAAGTACGTTGGAAAAACCATGTATCGTGAAAAGATCGTCAGATAAACTATGAATATAATAAATGCAACCTTCAAGTATATACGAGTCACATTTTTCAAGGAAGAAAAATTAGAGTTACAAAAAAACTATAATATTGTCTTATTCACTAGATATGCATAAAAACTCTTCACTCCTTCTCGTTCGAATGGCTATATTACTTAGCGCAGAAAAAGTTTATTTCATACCAGTTGGTAACGGTAGCAATAATTTCCGTAGAGCGAATGAATTTTGTCTAATATAACTGATATTAGAAATCGAAGAAGGCACACAGTGTATATTTTTGTCATCCTGCCATAGGGGTCAAATTACATTTTCAATCATGTTATGTAAAAAGAAAATAACAACAAACTAAAAAATAGTGAAAGTAATTGTTATGATAATGAACAAAGATTCGCAGAGTGTAATATATAATGTTATTCTCTAAAATAGATATAGTCCATGAACTTTTTATGTGGGACAATTTTATTCGACATCATCAGTAGTACTGCTCACCTAGTTTACTCAAAATTGTTCCACCAAATTGCTCAATTCTTAATAACTTACTCATATTCCAATAAAATTTTTATGAGATTCTTCAACATATGTTCCACCATTTCAACCATTCTATTATATTTTTGGACAAACAACAATAGTTAAACCAATTTTACGTCTTGTAGGCGTCCATTATCTCCCATTGATGATTACTCAGTTATTTATTGATATGTTAATGGAAGGACAGAGCGCTTAGACGCCAAAAGTCGAATATTATATTTCAATCTTTGATGAAACCAATCATGGATAAGGTCATATAACGAATATCTTACAAAATATCGAAGTTAATTGATCAACAAGATTTCGCGATTTGACATTTCTACGTGTTTTTGTAAATTTTTGTTTCGGGATCATCAAGATTTAGATTTAGACTAACGTTTACTGATGTTCATACATTGGAATGTTTATACCAGTCAAGAAATTAAATATATACAACTCTCTGAAATTACAATATGAAACTAATTAATTTCTAGAGACAGTTACACGGAACAGTTTGAAGGTTCAATAGGAACATATTGAACATTGCTACAATTAATTTAAAATTCAATCACAGAATAAAAATAAGGCAACGAACAAGTTGAAATCTAACAACTTTAAATCTTTTTTAAATCTTAAATAAAGAGAACAAAACAAAATTTGCTTACACAACTATTACAATCAATTGCCAAGATTCGAGAAAACATTTTCCATATAATCACCAACCGAATAGAAACAGTGATTAGATATTTTCTCAAAATAGGTGTGAATTATTTATAAGGAATCCTTCTCACCTCTTGGGGAAGCTTATTAAAAAAAGTAGGACCCTAGTAACTCAATCACTCCTCGTTTTACCGAGGCGATGGAAAGTAACGTGAAAGTTATTACTCAATCTAGTATTAAATGGGTGTAAACCGCTTCTCAGTTCATAACTTTTCATATTATACTTAACATACAATAAACACTCAAATATTTACAATGACGGAACAGTGAGTACCCTCAATCTTCTAAAAGAATCCCTGCAGTCGTCTCGATAACCTACACGAGCAACCACTCTAATACCGCTCCTCTGCAAGTAAATAAGTCACAAGATTTTTCCATAATGAAAAAGAAGATAACTACATAAAAGAGAGATTTATATTTTTTCATTTATTTGAATGAAATACTAGAGCAGTGCATTGAAAACACAACTAGAGGAAAGCACAGTATATGGATAACATTCAAACACGTTCGCACCAAGAGTGTAAATATAGGAAAATGAGAAGAAATGGGTGAACTAAATGTCATCTTTTATACAACTCAATGAAACAGGAAGGAAAAACCTGCCGAAAATGCTGTCTCCCCGTCACACATCACTAAAAGCTAGTCCGTAAGTGTGTTATGAACAAAAAGTGGAATCAGAATTATTATGTTTATGCTTCATTCTCCTAACTAACCAGATCTGCCATTGGTGCAGGAATGGTAGCTATCTGAAAAATAAAAGAGATAAAGAACAGAAAAACACGGGATTAGTAATAAATGTAACGAATGTAATTAAAAAAATTATTGAGGAAACAAACAAGACAAGTACGTCATTATTTTAACATTAATACTTCCATTCCTTGGGTTCCTGCTAATTTGGAAACATAACCACTTTTGTGCTTCAAAATATTCAATGTTCAAACTCAATAACACAGAAGTCAACTCATCGAGTAGGAGGGCCCTTATTACCAACTCCTTACAACTAACTGTAGAAACAGAACTGAATGTTTCCTAAGCTCTATGACAAACTTTGTGAGGTGGTTTCTAAAGAAATTCTAACATAAATCAGTGGGTCCACTATGCTCCGAATCTTTTTAAATTCGGAGATAATCAGTTTCAAAAATTTGATCCATATGGGTCCTAAAATCACAATTTCCAACATATGACAGTGATTGTGTGATGTTACCAAAGATGGAATCAAATACATATTTTGTTGTATATTTTCCCCCTGGGGATGAAATCGCAGTTAAAAAATTCTTAAGTAAACTTGAAACAAATAAGATGAAAGTAGATAATGGTGCTTATGTTCTTGTGTGTGGGGATTTTAACTGTTCTACGTCAAATAGGTGAGTCGTAATAATGATCTAATGTTTGAACCTACTAACGATGAAAATAACTATGCAGATGCTATAGATATGCTTTTATTTTGCGAGTTGATGCAATTTAATGCTGTTAGTAATGCACAAGGTAATATTCTCGATCTTATTATTTGCAAGAATTTCAGAATTAAAAATGTCTCGCTCCGAGGACCCATTTGTAAAGGAGGATAGTTATCATCACAGTGTAGAATTTTTATTTGATATTGGTACCCAAAATTTCCTCAAAAACGTATTGATCTGTTTATTCTCAATTTCGAAAAAGCAAATTACAATAGTATAATTCAGGATATAACGGAAATTGATTGGGAAATGTTATTAGATTCGAATGATGTGAATTACAACGTAGATTTCCTAAGAAAAACTAAATAGCAAGTATCCTACGTATTTCACAAACAATACAATCAGAATAATCAACTAAAGAAATAAAGAGCATAGAAAATGGAAAGTATATCAGAATTTGAATAATTTGAAATTGAAATGAATTGAAAAATTAGGAACTCATCGCTTTAGCTCTTCGTAATTATTTGGACAAAATTGAGCAGCAACTACCGAAAGACTCGATTTTTTTTTAAATATGTATCCCACAAAAGGAAGAACAGTCACTTTTCTAATAAAACGTTTCTGGATGATAAAGAAGCATCATCTCCTGATGAAATTGCTAACTTATTTACCGAATTCATTGAGTTTCTTTGAGTATATAAAATATAAAAGTAACTACTTAAATGATACTGTGATCACAGAAAGGAAAATAACTTTTGCGCATGGTTCAATTGAACCCTCTAAAGGTTCTGGACCGGATAGAGTTCCACCTATATTCCTGCAAGAATGTGCAGATTGTCTGTCTAAACCCCTGTGCATTATTTTTAATAACTCACTTCGGAGTGCAGCTTTCCCTGAGATGTGGAAGACTTCCTCCGTGATTCACATTTCTAAAAGCAGTAAGAAAGAACAAGTGCAAAACTATCGACCAATAAGCATCCTTTCTTCTCTTCCAAAGTTATTCGAATTTCTTGTCTACAAATACTTTTTAAGCCATATCAAAAACTTAATTATTGAGCTACAGCACGGATTTTTCAGAAGAATCAATTTGGAGACAAATTCATTGAGTTTTTTGGAGTACCTCCACGGGAGTCTGGAGGGTCGCGTTCAGGGGTGAATGCCATTTACACCGATTTTAAAAAAGGCATTTGACCAAATAAGTCACGATATCATGCTAAAGAGACTGGCCGAGGTCGGTGTGGGTGGTAGACTGCTGAGGTACTTAGATCATATCTGGTGGGTAGGTCGCAGCACGTTCTAGTCGAAGGAAAGGCCTCTAACAAATTTTTTAATACGTCAAGAGTCCCTTAAGGCTCACATTAAGTCCGTTGCTCTTTATAATTTATGTAGATAATATTGGTGAATGTTTTCAAAACACAAATTTTAGGTTATATGAAGATGATTCAAAAATATTTAGAAGAGTTTGTGACCTGGATGATTGCGGAGGGATTCAGGACGACCTGGACCGTCGAAATGTCAATTTTATTAGAAATAACTATAAAATCATTGATTATCACCTTCAAGAGATTAATAGTATTCTGGATTTGGGGAGTACAATTTGATTCTAAACTATTATTCGATCAACACATTGAAAATATAAGTAGCTCTAATGAAATGCTTCATTTTCGACATAGCAGCCATTTTAGAAAGAGTTCAACTTTCTTGATTTTATAGTATTCTTTTGTGTTTCGTAGATTAAACTTTGCTTCCATAATATAGAATCCACAATACGTCTATATACGTTGGTTGGAGAGTATTCAAAATAAATTTATTAGATACTTAGCATTCAAAAATAATTTTGTAATTATAAATCATAATTATGTAGCGGCTAGAAAAAAATTTAAACTAATAACTTTACAAGAGCGAAGAGAAATTGGCGATATCCTCTTCTTGTTCAGGGTGTTAAATAATTGTTTGTCAGTGCCAGGCATTCTTCAAGATATTTCTTTTAGAGTCGCCGATCTAAGATTAAGACCGACTAAGCTATTTCATATTCCGTTTAGGCGGATAAGTAGCTCACAAAATGTACTTCTCTGCAGGATGCTTGGCGCAGATATATTTTTCATTTCGTTGGTAAATTTAAAAAGGACATTGAAGCGGACTTATCCTTAAATTTCTAAGAATTGTCTGTTCATCATGCTTCTGTTTATTTGTAGATTATTATTTATTATCGTGGACTTATGCACTATCTCAGCTGTTAGCTGGATATAATTCACCTTACCCAGATTTAGCAATCAAAGGGAATAGGCTCGATTACAATATACTTGACATAAATTTCCTAACTATCCTACATGTATTAAGAATTACAGCTTTTTGCATTTCTATATAGGTATTCTTATGCAATTTTAATTTCCTAAGGCTATCATGCAGAGTTTTGGGTATTAAACCAGTCGAGGATACGATGACAGGAACCATATCTATTTTATCGAGGTGTCACATCTGCTTGATCTCAATAGCAAGGTCTGTGTATTTGGACTTTTTCTCCTGTAACTTGTTCAGCATGTTGTTATTATTCGGTATGGCGACATTCACCAGCATTGCTGTTCTGGATCTCTTATCATACACCACTACGTCCGGCCTATTATTCGTCACCATTCTGTCAGTGATAACAGGCCTATCGTAGTATAATCTGATAGAGTTATATTCCAATACGGGCGCCGGCTGATACTTGTAATATGGCTGGAAGGTATTAAGAAGTCCGTACTTGTGTGCAAGTTTTTGGTGGATAATGTTGCATACTTGGTTATGCCTGTGAAGATACTCCGTATTGGCCAGTTGTTCGCATCCGGACGTAATATGCTGTATAGTCTCCGATCTTATATGGCATTTTCTGCACTTATCTGTTTGTAATGTTCCGTCCTTCATTATAAATTGTTTGTAGCGATCACTTGGCCTTGGATGGCCATAAGGAATCCCTCTGTTTCTGCGAATAATTCTCCTTTCACCAACCATTTGTTGGAGGCTTCCTTAGCGATGTGTGGTTGATTAATCTCATGGTGATTTCGTCCATGCAATTCCTTTCTTGACCATTGCTCTTGTTTTTCATTATCTGATAGGAACGGAAGATTCAGCAGGTCATCCCTGGTAGCAAGATTTAAAGGTGTATATCCCTTATCAGCCAACGATACCACTCTATGGAGGTCAGAAGTGAAACCTTTTGCAGAGAAGAATTCTCTGAGATTTTTTATCTGTTCGGTGTGTAAATTGACAACATCTATTAATCCGCGTCCTCCTTCTTTCCGCTTCAAAGTTGTTCGTATCACAGATGATTTTGGATGATGATTGTTGTACTTTGTCAGCATCGTTCGGGTCTGCCTTTGAATATCATCCAGTTCTGTCTTAGTCCATCTGATTATTCCAAATGAGTAAAGCAACACTGGAATGGCGTAGGTGTTAATTGCCTTGACTAGATTCTCCGAGTTCAACATCGATTTCAGCACAGCCTTCAGACGCTGACTGTATTCTGAACGAATCTTCTCCTTTGATTGTTTTTGGTCTAGCAATCTGGCTTGTTGGTATCTCAGATATTTGTATGTTTCGCCATCTCTCATGCACTGTATAATATCACCGTTTGGAAGTTGTGTTTCACCATCTATGACTTTCCCTCTTTGAATGTTCAGGGTCTCACATTTTTCAATCCCGAATTTCATATGAACATCTGCCGAGAACTCACTGACAGTTTTCAGCAAATCATCCAATTGCTTCTTGTTCGAAGCATATAATTTGATGTCGTCCATATACAGCAGGTGGGAGATTGTATGATAATTCCTTTCTGCTTTTATCCTAAATCCGTATTCTGTTCTATTGAGCATTGAGGACAATGGGTTCATTGCTAAACAGAACCATAGTGGACTCAAAGAGTCTCCTTGAAAAATTCCACGACGTATGGGTATCTCGTCAGTTTTAATTGATTTATTGTTCATGTTGACCTGCAGAGACGTGCGCCAGTGTGTCATTGTTGTCTTTAAGAACTCTACCAGGGCTGGGTGAATATTGTATATCTGCAATACTTCAACAAGCCGAGAATGGGCGGTACTATCGAATGCCTTCAGATAATCGAGAAAAGCTGAATGAACATTCCGATGCCCTACGTGTGCCTGTTTCATTATCACAGAATCGATGATGAGTTGTTCCTTGCACCCGTGGTGTTTCTTTCTGCATCCTTTCTGCTCCTCTGCTAATATATTGTTGTCGTCAAGTTGTTGGTATATTCGATTGGATATGCATGAGGTGAGTATTTTGTAGAGTGTTGGCAGGCAAGTGATTGGCCTATATTGAGACGGATCCTGTGTTCTATCGCTCTTAGGTAGCATATATGTTAAGCCTTGCTTTAGGAAAGTGGGTGTTTTCTTGGGATGTTGAAGAACATACGTGAACTGTTTCGCTAGGGCTCCATGGAGTTTATCAAACTTCTTGTACCAGTAGTTGTGGATATTATCTATGCCTTCCTTAATTGTTGGTCGTTCGAACTACTGTTGTGATTTCTTCCTCCGTTATTCCATCGAAGTCCATATGTCTGATATCGAGGCGTTCTTTTCATTCGTGATCCATTCCGCATCTCTATTGTGTTCTTTGGGGTTCGACCATAGTGATGACCAACAGTCGGTCAAGCACTGTGCGTCAGGTACTTCTCTGTTATTGTTGGTCGCAGTATTGTTATTTCCCTTATGAAAATTGGCTGCGTTTTGGAGGAACCTTTGGTTTTGGTGTTTCCTTTTAGTACACTTGACGTATCTTGAAAGCTTCTTTGCTTTTGCTTGGAGTTTCTGTTTCAAAGTGTCCATATACACGTCGACGTGTTGTTTGTGATCAGGGTGTTTTGTGTTGGTACCAATTTTCCTATAAATTTTGCGTATATGTGATTTCAAGCGCCTTGAGGATTTTCTGTTTCTCAGGAATTCTGTGAGGCAACCAATTTCTGCTCTAATATTATCAATATCCTTCTCTAGTCGTTTTTGCCATGGTGGTTTTCTGACGCTTTTTGGCTCAGCTTGAATCAGAGTTGTGGCTATTTGTTGTTTGTGAAGTCGAAGAACCGCTACTGCTCCACAGTAAATCAAAGTGTGAATCTTCTCCAAGGTGTTCTGGTCGGTATATTCTTCAAACACTGAGTTTACGCTTGCTAGGGTGATATTGGTGTTCTTGTTCGTCTTGAGTTTGGGCAGTTTAGGTCTTTCAGTTGGGTTAATACCACTGAATTCAGTTATTGCTCTGTTGAGTTCTGATCTTGCTAAATACATATATTCGTTCTGCTGATTCGGCTCAGGAGGGCGTTCCATGTTAATATTCGTTTCCGTGGCTTCGATGTAATCTGTAACACTTTCATTGACTCCAGCAGGTATACCGTTATGAGTATCATTTTCGCTTCAGAGTTCCATTATGACCTCTTCTCGTAAGCTTTGCAGCGTTTCTGAAGAAAGTAGCCTGTTTTAACGATTGTTCTTCGTTGATCCGAAATTCTCTGCTCGGATATGTGCTGTAATTCAGGATATTTTTCTATGAACGCAAGATGTAACGCGTATCTGTATGCTGTCATTTCCGATTCCAAGTTTGTAATCTTGTAATAGGAACGCATAATGAAGGTATTCATTTCTGGAGTCCACTTCATGCGTTTCCTAGGGAGTCCGGCTCTCGTGGTCGTAGGCATAATGGCTTGCGCTGCCGTTGAAACATCAAGAGTCGGTTGGGAGGTGTTGATGTTATTTCCCACTTGGTTTTGTGTTGCAGTATCCCTACTCGATGTCACGCTGCTTCCGTTTCTAACCGAGGGAGACTGTGACTCACTTTCCGAACAAGACCCTCTTCCTAAATCTTGAACGCGACAAGAGGTTTTGGTGGTTTAATGTCGATTCACCCGTTTATTCCTTAGATTGTACATCATTGGATAAGTTGCATTTTATACCTACTGCCAGGTTCAGCTTGGGTACCTCGGGTTCGCTAAGCCCGTACTCAGAAACAATGTTCCGGAGCCCCTGAGGGTTTGCAGATTTATTATTATTATTTCTATTTCTATTATTTTTCTATTAGTTATTAGTTCAATCGCATAGATTTGAGTAATGATCTAAATCTGTGAATACTGTGTTTTGGGCTTTTTAGCCTGTCTGTATTCCATTTCTCTAAATAAATAAATAAAAAAAGAAGGTGACATTCGTAAACATAGTAAAATGGCTATCAAGAAAGTTGAGTTATTTTTAATAGATGAATGTCAGAATATATTTTTCGCCAAATAATTATTGTTTTGAATCTTTCGAATCGAAAATGCTTTCTTTCGTTGATGAAGAATATGCAGATATGATCTATGTTTATGGATTCTGCGATGGAAATGCACGAAAAACTGCTACAGAATAACACTGAAGATTCAAGAGTGATTCTGTAGTGATTTTATTTCGATCAAGAAGGTCGAAAAATTATTTTGAATTGACATTTTTCAAAATCGTGAAAATATATTGAGGAAAATAATAAAAGAATAAAATAAAATCATATTGATCATTACAAGTGTTGTTCAAAAGGACCCCCCAACTTGAATGCATAGCTCTCTACGAAGAACAGTATTGGAGAACAGTATGATGGACATTTCTTTCGGCGGCATTATTTATTCATTCTTGTAACTGTTTGAAATTTTTTACCTCTACACTGTAGACGAGTTTTTTCATGTATCTCCATACATATAGGTCTTACGGGTTAAGATCCGGTGACCGTGGTGGCCTAGAAATTGGACCACCCCTATCAATCCACCTATTTAAAAATATTCTTTCACTCATTCAACCACTATTCTTTCTTAACGTCAAGTTGATAATACATATTCTGAATAAAATTTAGCGGTACATTAAACCGAACAACGTATTCTGTAGAAAATATAGATACGTAATGGTATTCGATTATTCAAAATATGAACGAGCAAGCAACTATATATAAAGGCTACCCGAAACGTTGATACTGTACCTTCTTTGGAAACGTTTTTGCAAAAACCGTAATGTATTATGCAGGGCTATACTATCTCCTGTTTAGCATGATTCATCAGACCATAAAATGTTGGAAATGAAATCTGGATCTTGAGTATGTTGCTGCAGAATCCAGCGGAAAAATTTGAGTCGATGCTACACATCCTGTCAATGATGAGAGTACCACATGACACTTTGATGGACTTGAAATTGATTAGCAATGCGCCGAATACTTATCGAAGGATATCTTCAAAACAGTCCATAGTGTTCTCTTCATTTTGTATATTGTCTTGACGGGGGCGTCCATATTTTGGTCTGTTTCTCGAAGTGTTCTAAACACCAAAATGAAAACTGCACGAATAGGTGGATGTCTAAGAAAATCTTCGATTGTATTCTCTAGTAGCTTCTCGTACATTTCCATGGGAAAAACCATAAATATAGATCATATTATACCTACATGCTCCATATTACTGAATCAATACATTCTCAATTCGAGGAATTGAAGGTTTCAAAACAATAATTATCTATCGAAAATGATAGTCACACTTTATTATCAAAAGTAATTCAACATTCTTGACAATCATTTTATTTGAGTTACGAATGTTTCCTTCGGTGCAACAAGATATGTATTTCATTCCATCTATGGTAACACCAAAGAATAACTCCCGTATGCTGAAATTTGTGTTTTCAGGACCCGTGAGGATCAAATTTCTGAAGCTGAATATCTCCGAATTTAAAAATAATAGAATCTTCCTATTCTGTCTATTTGTCTTAGAATTGCTTCAGGAAACACCTCTGACAAGTTTGTCATAGAGATTGAGTGACATTCTGTATTATGGGTCCATTATCGCAAGTTTAATTATCAATTTCCAATAAAAATTTTTACATTTGAGTAAATTTTATTAACAGATGTCGATAAATAAATGAGAATATCAATGCGAATGAGGAGTAAATATGCCGAAACGTTATCAGAAATAATAACAGGAGAATGGGAGTGGGCGTGCGGAGCCACGATGACCATTTGGCATTTAGTGAACAGTATCGTCCCACACATAGTTGTAATAAACCAAACTACATCATTCAATGAAAAAATAAGAAATTTTCCTAAAAAGTGCTTAACATCTGTCCGCTTTAATAAATGATAAGTATTTCTTATGTCAGCTTATATTGATGATGTTTTCAATATTTCTATTGGTTATCCTTGCAGACAGTATTAATATAAATATTTACCTCACATAATTACGTTCGAATTAAGAAATGTCTAATTCGTATCTTACCCAATCAGGCTAGTCTTGTTTATAAATTAGATTGATCGCGTGGATGCATACATGCAGGCCCGAGAATTGGAATAGTGCATAAGCATAAACAAGAAATGCCTCCCAGCTATACCCACCTTTGCGTAGGTGTCAGGTAGAGAACGAGCGGAACTTTCTAAATTAATTCAGTCAATGAAATTCCGAATACGCGCCACGCGATTCATTTTTGGTAGTCGATCACTCACTTCAGAGATTTATACACAATCGCTTCAAAATAAAGATTCTTTACAATGGTAATAATATTGTTGAATGACATTAGAATCATATAAGATGTGCTGAATGGATTGTTTGTTAGAGATTAATTTTTTTAGGTCATGAAGTACTTTAATATCACAATGATCATTGTAGAAGGATTAATGTTGGCTTGAAAGCGTTCTGAAAAGAAGATTTTCAATTTTAATTTGGCACATCCCGACGGGTTGTCGACATATCTGTTCAAGTAATTAGAAATCAGAACAATTATTCAGGTTGTACACTATTCTATGCACTTGTTAGAGATAGAAATGTCCATAAAAACCGAATGGTGCACTTCTTGGAAAAAATGAATGTATACAACAACGCACAGCCTGGATATAGAAAAAACAGAAATACCTCGACTACAATACAGGGTGCGTTGGACATTATACTGAAGGCTCTGGACGTGAATGATAAAGTGTCAATGCTAAGTTTCGAAAAAAAGCCTAATTTGCTTACAAAATAGACTTCAAGTCGTGCAGATGGGTGGTGAGCGATCGGGGGTCCTGAGATTGAAATGTGGAGCGCCTCAGGGATCAATCCTGGGTCCACTCCTGTTCCTGATGCTGATCAATGACATAGAAATACCAAATACCAGTATATATCGGAACTGCGACGACACATCTGCAAAAATCCTAGGTACAAGTGGTGAGGATGTACAAATGAAAAAACAAAACATTCTGAAATACACGAAAAATTGGTTCTGAAAAAATAGATTAAAATTAAATGAAGATAAAACTGAGGGAATCACTTTTGAACCTAAGGGGGAAGTGGAAGCTTAAAATTTCTGGGGGTTTGGATTGACACCAGACTGGAACGACACATGTTGAGAAAACTTCTGAGACATAATCGAAGTGTCTTTTCGCGCCTACAAGAATAATGATGGTTAGTACCCAGAAATCGGCAAAAATTGCATACTTTTCCTACTTCCACGCGGTTATGACGTATGGTGTTCAAGTGTGGGAGCTGTCATCCGAAAGGAACAAAATATTTATACTACAAAAAAAGGCTCTAAGGATAATTTTTCACCTTGAAGCTGGAGAGTCTTGCAGGCCAGTATTTAGAAGGGAACGCATACTTATCCTGCCATATGCTTACATTTTTGAAGAATATCCATTCAAATAAATTAGAACACCTCAAGAGAAGCGATCTGCATATTTTCAACACGAAGAAAAAAGAGGACCTAATTATTCCACTTCACAGGAAAAAGGTAACTCAAAATTTCATAGGACCTGAAACAACAGAATCAAAATAAGTTCAATAAAATATTGAAAGAAAATCTCATAACGGGATCTTTCTACAGTATTGATGAGTTTATAGACTCTGATTTAAATATTCAATGAATGTAATAAGTTAAAAATGTGTTGTTTACTTATCTGTTGCCAATCAATTTGCTGTAATTTTTTTTTACGGTTGTTTGTTATTCCTTTAACGTGCTCTATTTCCGCCTTTCGGCCATTGACACGCCGGGGAGTTCTATCACCTCACTAACCCGGGAATTTTGCCGATCCCTCTCGTGTCGATGGAAAGGATCTTCCAACACATCTCTGTTAGACAGGACCAACGGCTTTAAATCTCCTCCGAAAGATGGATACTTAAGCGATTCCCAGAAGCCGAAAAATCGCACCGACTTGGTGGGGAATGAACCCAGGTAACTCTGCGCAGGAGACAAGCATCATATCCCCTACGCCACCGAGCCGGTGGCGGTTGGCCTGTATAGTTTGCATCGTGTTTTATTACAATGTTTTTCTGTTGACGTATCATGTATTTCTTTGATGGCGATCATACTATTCTATTCTCTTCTATATAAACATTTATCAGTTATCAATTACTCTTTCACAATATTATGACCATTACTCTGGATGTAACGTTAGGTTAGGTGTTGTTGGATTGTCATTTATATGCATATAAAAGATATTCAAGCATATACGCACATGAAAATGTGTATATCGAGTTCTCTGAATAAAGTTCAGAATCTTTCGTAAACATTCTGTCAAAAACGTACCGGGAATTAGTTTTCTTTCACAAAACTGGCCGAGGATTTTGCTCTCTCAAACGCCTCATAATGCTCAGGTAATATTCTTTATTTACCGCCTGACCTTCTGGCAAAAATTCCAAATGCACAAAATTGCGATAATTAAAGAAAATAGTCAACACCTAACATCAATCTAACTTAACCTTGACGTTTGATCGACTTTGACGTGATATTTTTGGTTTCATTTCAGTTGGAAGGCGCCATTCTGAAACTTGTTGACAGATTTGCATGTTAAACACATAAAACCATGTCTCGTCACTAGTTACAATACGTTTCATAAATAATGGATCAGAGTTGACTCGTTCTAGCAACATTTAAGCGATTCAGTTTATTATTATTATTATTAATACATGGTGAGAGTTCAGATACCTATAAACTCAAGCATAAAAAATTAACATAGATATTTGAAAAAAACAAGAAAAGCTAAGCAGTTGGAATACATCGTACAAGATTAGGGTTCAGAGTAGATGGAAGAAATAAACAAATAGAGAAATAAAGCGAATATAAACTAGTATTATTGTTCAGATTCTAGCCAAGAGCCCAGAGCATTCTTGAAAGAATTCACTGTTTCCGAACTTATCACCTCCGCGGGCAGGGCATTCCAAGTTCCAAATATCCTGTTGCTCAGGAAACTCTCCCGATATGAGAGTTTGTAGTTTTCTTTGCGCAACTTCAGGTGATGGCCGCGTAGACGTTCGTCGGTATTTAAATTGTATAAGTCGTGGAGTTTCACACCGAACAGGTAATGTAGAGCACGATAAGTGATTATTAGATCCCCACGGAGACGTTTATCAGAAAACGAGGGTAGATTTAGCAGGCGAAGTCTCTCCATATGATTTGGCCGTCTAACACCATAAGGCATCCTATTTGCGTGCCGATGTACACTCTCCAAGCACTGGACATCACGGATAAGAGTCGGACTCCAGACAGATCCGGCGAACTCTATGTGGGTGAATGTAAGTTTTGTACAAAGTACTACAAGTAGCGAGATTGCAGCCAGAGAAGGACCTTTGAATCATATGGACCATTTTCTTCGCTTTGGAGTACGATTGCTTCATATGTTCCGTCCAAGTTAGGTCATCTGAAACGAGAACTCCCAGATCTGAATGGACTTTGGTAGTGCTGATGTTCTGGCCAGAAATACTATATGAATGACGCGGGTTGTTTCTACCCATGTGGAGGACTTGACACTTGACTTGAGTAGTTAAGTGGCAGGAGCTAATCTCCGGAACACTTAAGTATAGAGTTGAAGTCACGTTGAAGGGCAGTGGCGCTCGGGAGTGGGTCGCAGTACAACTTGGTTTCATCTGCAAAGAGTGAACACTCAGATTTCACTATTGACGGTAGGTCAGAGGTGAAGAGAAGAAATAGGGGGCCGAGGACTGATCCCTGTGGTACCCCTTGTGGAAACGGGCTGTTTAGAAGATAGCGTTTTTCCCACTCTCACGCGAAAATTGCGGTTGGAGATAAATGCCTTTATCCAAGAAAGAAAATTGCCACGGATACCCAGGTGTTCGAGCTTGTAAAGGAGCCGATGGTGAGGGACACGGTCAAATGCTTTGCTGAAATATAGGTAGATAACATCGACAGGTAGTTGGTGGTCAAGCATTCTCGACCAAGCATCCACACACTTCAGCAATTTGGTAATTACTGAACGACCCGGTATAAATCCGTGTTGGTTTTCTGGAATGATTTTATTCAGTAGAATGAATTCAAGTATTCTTTCAAGGATAATTTTTCACAGATTTTGGCTATGAAAGGGACTAGGCTGATTGGGCGGTAGTTTTCCGGGTTGTATTTATCTCTTTTTTAAACATTGGAGTAACTATTGCGCTTAACCAATCGGATGGCAGGGAGCCAGAGGAAAACGACTTAGTGAAAATAATCGATAGAGGAAGAGATAAGGTTGATGCATAATTTTTCAAAGTGACAGCCGTTATGCCGTCGCTGCCTGGAGTAGAATCAGTTTTGAGATTCAAAAGATGTTTCTCTACTGCTAGAGGAGAGAATTCGATCTCAGACAAGTGATGCGCAATTCTAGGCGAAGATAAGTTGGGAGAGTCGAGGGTTCCATGGTGAAGGACGATGTAAACGAATTGGCCAGTACGTTAGCTACTTCAAGAGGCGTTTGACACGAGCGTCCACTAGGATCATTTACAACCAGAGAGGTTACCTTTGTGCACGTTGCAGAACGAACGTATTTGAAAAACCTCTTGCGGTCGCCTCCAGGTTGTGCCTCAAAGATCTTCTTAGCCTCCTTAATTCTGTTGGACAGCATATTTGAGTATTGTCTGTGGGCTAGGTAATCAACATTCAACTTTCTCCGAGTGTATCGCTGCCAAATTGATTTTTTGTGGCGAATCATCTTAAGTATATTACTGCCAATCCAAGGCTTCGATGGGATGGTGACAACGTTTTTGGATGTAATATACTTGGTGATTTGTTGCCTAAGAGTAGTCAGGAATGCGTTCCACATCGACTTCAAGTCCACGCAATCTTGAAACAAACCAGTCCAATGAAGAATTTGAAGAAAATTTAGTTCTAATGGACTTAGTCAAGTTGCAACGCGTTTCTTGCCCAAACAATCGTTTGAAATGTTACGAATTGAAATACAGAAAGTTCATCGCATACCTATCTCAAACTTAAATGAGGATTTTCAATTTCCATTTCCTTCACTTTATCGATGTTAACTTCAGTTGTAGATGTTCATGGCCGACCAGAGCGAGGAAAATCTTTCACAAAATCTCGGTTGAATGAACTGTACCAGTCAAATGTACGTGATTTTTATGAAGTCGATTCACCTAAATCTATAACATTTTCAGCGATTCGGCACCTGAAATTCCATTTGCTGTACAAGTTCTTCGTTGGATATTTTTATCCGTTGTAAAAATTGCAAAACACACTTGCGACATCTGACAAAATCGGGCAATATAAACAAACTGAATGACAGATCGCGTTCAAACTCCGCGTGAGTATAGAAGACAGTAGCAACAACAAAAATTTAGACAATCGTTTTAAGCAGATTTTTAAAATAATCAATTCTCAGTACTTTTTTGACAGAACGTAACATAAACCCCAAAAATTCTAATAACCTTTCTCTGTAGTAGAAAGATCTTTCGACGTAGTTCCCCTATGAAATAATACCATACTTTGGATGACTGAGAAACAGAATTTGATAGACTTAAAGCAACACTCACTTTGATAGGAAATGAGATACAAGGTTAGATTTCGCCCTAAAGACCCATCAGAAGTATCTAGGCAACGGGTTTATCGATCAATTTCAAATTTTGGAATTAGAGGAAATTTATACTGATCTACAATTTGCAGATGTTTTCAGAGCGGTACCACTTCTGGCTACACCGGACTTCGACCACAACTTTGCTATTTCAAATATCATGGTGTACTTTTTAATTTTTTTTAATGGGGGGCATCCTTTTCAAGCATCTTTTACTAAGATTCATCGTATCTCAAATGAACCATCGTCGAGCAATGCTTTTTTTTCTCAAATGTTTCGGAATTATAGTGTCATCTTCTCTGACTCAAATTTAAGTAATAGTAGCTTTTTTATTTCAACGGAGTGAATATTATTTTTGAGGTTAACGTACTTTCTATTGCTATTTTATATACAGTGTGCTCAAAAATCACTTGTCAATAAAACTAAATTGACGAAAAAACGTTGTTTTCGAATGCAAGTTCCTATTTTTTTACTTTATTAGAACTGTATTTTGAATTTTTATTGACTGGTATTAGGTTTCCCTATACATAAAATGTCTGTTATTCGCAATTTTATCAAAAAATTCTAGTTCCTTCGGAAAATTAAAACATTAGGCCGTGGAACATAGAAACAGAGTGGATTTGTTTCCTATGCCAAGTTCTATGTTCCACTATCTTCTATGTAAGATTCTATGAATTTTTGCCTGTTCGACGATTGAAATTTATTTAAAAATAGCAATAACACGCATTTCGTTTCTGTATAGCCTTTTCGGTATATAAAATGGCGTGCATATACATACTCAAACAGTGATATTATGAATTTATTTATCATTAATGGCCACTTTCAACAAATGATAAGTCGAACTAGTAGAACATTCAACGAGGAATAACCATATTCACAACCAATGTGCAAAAAACAATTGAAAATTACATGAATAATTGTCACAGCTGGTTTTTAATAAGATCGCGAGTAAAATGAAAATGAGCAATTTTGGGTATAGAGAAACCTAATACCAATCAAAACTTATTCAAAATGCGGTTCAGAAAAAGAAAAAGAGATAGGTACCCGTTTTAAAAAAACGCTTTTTGCTATTTTAGTTTTATTAAGTTGATACCCTGTATATAAAATAGCATTGGAAAATACTTTTCTCTATTAACTAAAAAAGTTTGAATCATATTCAAATCTGATTCTTTCTTTTTAATCGCAGTATTATTCCGAAAATTTTGATGAAAAATCATAGCTTAATGTTATTTAATTTTGAATATCACTTCCGTGCTAAAACAGAAAGATTTATTCACAATATGCAATACTATGACACTGAATAATTTTCAACTATATATCACAGGAAATAACAATTTTCCATCTGACATCATTCGGTACCAATTCGCTTTCAATGGATGAAATCTCTTTTGTATAGGTTATTGACATAGTTGGCATCACTAATTTGTGCTACAATTTGCTTAATTACATACCGTGCTTCACTTTGCATCTGTTCACAACGAAATTTTATGAATGAAAGTTTCTCTAATATTTGTTGTTTAGAAAACGTTATTGTTTATTGAAGTTCAAGTGTTCGATAATGAGTACGATGAGTAGGAAGCTTTTCTCGGAGTGAGTATTGATTCTTAGGAAAATTCATGGGGTATCCTCCGTTAAGATAGTCGAAGTCTCCTACATAATTCATGAACACTGTTGTGTTCATCATGTTTTTCTACAAAATTTTTTCCTACGGTTGATGCATATCTGGGCAGGTCTAGTTTCTACGGCGATCGGTTTCTTTTGCTATAATGAAACAGTTCAATATTTTAATATCCTACAAACATAATATCCAACTAAAGACTTTTCTATTCAAAAAAATTCCTCAGTGATAATTTTAGATACTTCTGCTATTGTCCTTATATTTTAGCCCCTTTTTGTGCAAAAAACTGAATTTTCTGGCTTCTGCGTTTGCGGGAAACAATGAGAAAAGTCTGATACTATGTTATCCTACAAACATAAAAGACAACTGAAGATTATTTAACTCCAAAGATATCAGTCACAATTTTTAATTATTTTTGCCAATTATCTTACCACTCTGCCAAATTTTTGCTTTCTGAAGTTGAGATTATAATTTCAATATATACTTCTGTTAAGATTCAATTATTTATGAAACCACAATTGCAACATAGAACATTCAACTTTGTAATTAATATCGGATGGTGCGAGAAACCTAGACTTTTAGTGTTGTTTTAGTTCTTTAGATTTTGCTTTTAAATAGCAGTTTCAATTTACGTTTTATTGTCCCGAAACTTTCTTAAGTTATTTTGTAATCGAGATTGCGAACGACCGTATCACTTGTCATGCCTTTTTCGTGGGCATAATTTTTTCTTCTGTATATAATACGAGTTCTACATTACTCTTAATGTTGTAGTGTCAATACCGTAATATCAATAAATAAAACAAAATATTGAAACATGTTCGATTCATTTTGTTTTGAAACTATTCTTCGATTTAATTATCAGTTGTTGCATAAACATATAAATAACAAAATACTTGAGCAATTATAATGTTTACAATAACAGGGGTAGCAAAGCTACATTCGAATTTCGATAGTGACAGAGTCGAATACATTTCGACACCCACAGTCTCAATTGCTTTCCGTTCCGATTTGGAATTTGGATGACAGCAACTTAACATAAGTGAAATAACAATTAAAATTCGAGAGTTGTGCATTGAGTGATATTCGATTTAAGATATTATACCTCTATTTGTGGAATGAGTTAGATGCATATACGCGATTATGGCTCAAACTAAATCGTCATAAACATAAACGACCATATATGCTCATATAAGCTCATACGCACGCAAATGGAATGGGCAGAACGGTCATGCACAAGCGAAAATTAAGAATTGCCAGGCATGGAGCTGACCACTACTCTTGAGACTGTCTGCGCTGATACATGACCTCTTTTCGCCCAGCCTATCTGTGAGCATATGAGCTCATATGAGCGCCTATGATTGTTTATGTTTATGGCGATATAGCTTTAATCGCGTATATGTATTAGAAAAATCGCATTCTACATACAGATGCATAATATCTTGAATCGAATACTAATTGTGCACGTATTGTGCCTCGTTTATGTTTAAACAAGTGACAATTAATTCGAACTATAGTTTCTATACAAAATTAATTGATCATGTTTAAATATTTTCTTTTATTTATTGATATAATGGTAATGACACTACGATATTTGGGACAATGTAGAACTGGTGCTATACACATCAAAAAATTGTGACGACGAAAAAAAGACAAGCGATACCATATTTCACAATCTCGATTAAAAAAGTTTTGGGAAAATAAAAACTAAAATGAAACTGCTATTTGAAAGCATAACTTGAGAAACATTGATAAAATCTGGGTTGCTCGCACAACCCGATATTAATTTCTTATTTGAATGTTCTAATTTGCGATTGTGAATACATAAATGGTTAAATCTCAACAGGAGTACGTATTGTAAATTTCAATCTCAAATTCCTGAAGCAACAATTTGGCAGGAAAGTGAGATAATCGGCAGATTCGGAGTTCGATAATCTTCACTTGGCTTTTGTTTTGTTTATTTGTTGGGTAATAAAGAATTAGATTATTTTCATTGTTTACTGCAAGCGCAGAAGCGGGAAAGTTCATGTTTTCGTACAAAAAGGGGCTAAAGAGTAGATCAAAGGCAAAAATGTCTACAGATCATCACTAAAAAATTGTTTCGCATGAAAACATCTTTAACTGGATATTAAGATTGTAGGATATTATAATATTGAACTGTTTTGTTGTTAACCGCACTGTAATTGAATGTTCCGCACTAAAACAGGTTTTTGCGTTTTTGGAGGTGGTGCACCTTCAGGAAAAATCAGAAAAAATTCATAGAAGTACTTTTCAACAACAGAAAGCAAACGCTGTAGAAACTAGAACTGAACAGACATCCATTAAACGTAGAGAAAAAATTTATGGAGAAAATATTTTTTTGGAGTCTGCGGTTGCCTCATGATTACATAATCACATGTTTTGTGAAGTTGGTAACACTGTTCATGAATTTTTTCAAATTTTTCAAGCAATTAGAATTCCAGGAAAAAAATAAAATGTGAGAAAACACGTTTTTCAATGATGGGGAGCGAAAATTACGATGAAAGTTTTCTCTACATCATCTCAATGATGTAATCAAGATAAAAAAACGGATTTCGCAAGTGAGGGTATTTCGACCATCTTAAGGAGTTACTTTTTATACAGTTTCATATTCATATCTAACTTTTGGCTTGTTTTGTATTATACGAGGAATCTTATATTTGTTGAGGAATTTAAATGGAATAGATGCAGTTAAATGTCAGCCAATATTTTTATAAAATTTCGCAAGATACGTTATTTTTTTCGGGTCATAAAGGGGGTGAGAATAGCCTCCAACTTCAGTTTTCAAATAGCATGATACAATGTTTCTTTTCATTTGTAGGTACAACTGGTAAATTTTAAACCAGTTAATCGACTCCATCATAACGCGAATCAATCCGCTATGCCCAGATAGCCTTTTCTGATTGTTTACTATTCTTTGGGTCGATTCCAATTCATTACACGCGACACGTCTTCAATTTTTCAAGTAAGACTAAATGTGCAATAATTGGGAAGTACAACTTTTTTCCTCAAATCCAAAATCTATATAATGATCTATTTCGATTCGCACGATCAATCCCATCCATATTATAGGATAGTATAGGTAGTCAAAACTTTTGACTGCTTTATAGTTATTTCTTTCCGTTTTTCGCGTAAAAATTGGCTTACGGTTGGATTAACACCATCGAAATTCATTGCCACAGAAATGTTGTTACCATGCCAACGAATAATAGCTCTTCTAAACACTTTAAGCGGACAACGTTTACCTATGAGATTTGTACGGATTGTTCCTAAAGCTTCGATGACTTTATGTCCCAAGTACTAAAGTAGATCTATTGTTGTAAACAAGGTATCAAAAAAGTCTATGGGGGAATATAGATTAGTCAACATAGAAGATAAAAACAGAGTAATCCAATTATTTATCGAGTGTTTGCACCGCGGAAGGCTTTAAGCATCGATGATAACCATTCGAAGTTCCAAGATTTGAAACCAAATCTGATAGGTTCACCTTTTATGCACTGTTTAGCCCAGTGTCTACCATAATAAGGCACCGTAGATTTATCAATCGAATGATGTTTTTCATATGGAGTGAATTCTTGAAAACGTTTGCTCAACTTATCTGAAAGATGACGAACTTTGGCAAAACGATCATCCTTCTTCAGATCCTCATTATTACATGTATGTAAATCGGACACTATAAACTTGAAGCGATCACGAGAAAGTGCACCAGATATTGTTATTGTTCCGAGGAACAGTCGCATAACCACTGAGAAGTTTCACACCTAGAAAAGATAACATTTCATTAACTGTGCAATCCCCAGCGTACTGCGTTTTATATACAGGAAGCATATTCACTAATTCTGTATCCAAAAATAGCAACAAATCTTCTAAAGCGTTTTTTTTGGAGACTGTAGGTTATTAAGCCACATATTCGTAGAACCAGGTATTTCCGTCTTAGGCCAATCGTATTTTTCCACAATTTCAATTGTTTTTGGGGCAGATTGTTGTTTTGTCGAAACCGAGCTGCCGACGGCGATACTGGTTCTGAGCCTTCACGACGATACATAATAACGATTCACCAGCAACTGACTGCATGGTAACTTATAATCAGTCTGCATCAGAATCTCTTACAATGCGTTTTATGACAGCGTCAGATCTGTTAACTTCCTGGCAGATTACTAATACAGGGTGTTACATAATAGTATGTCACAACTTGAAGGGGTAAATCTACGTGCAATTTTAGGAAAAATAGTTAATATAAACATAGGTCCGCAAAAGCTTCGTTACGGAGCTACAGGGTGTTGAAATTTCCAGAAAAAATTGTTTTTTCTTCAAAACTCCTGCAGTTTTTGGAATGCAAGCTACTTTTTACAGCCTCCATCATTATACGTCCTAAATTTTAACTGAAATTCACAAGGTGTTTTCTTTTCCGAGGCCATGTCTCGCTTTGCCCTTTTGACAATTTTTTCGAATCTCCAACCGTTTTCGAGTGACAAATTATTGAACTTGAATTATTTGAATTGTATGTTATTCGCTTAATAAAAAAATAATAGAAATACTCAATAGGTGGGCCCAAAATTTGCTTTTATTTTGATAGCTCGCTTTATGAGACTCAACTTATACTTATTCAATATCAAACAAAAAAACAACAATTAAAAACTAATTAATTTGCTAAAGTGTCCTCTACCTGCAAGAATACAGGCCTCTGTCATTCTTCGCATATCTTCACGCACTCTTTGAAATATTCCTAGGGTATTTCTTAGCGTGTCACAAGAGGTTATTATTCGATTTCTCAATTCTTCTATAGTATTCACTAGGGTGGTATGAACTAAACTTTTGAGATATCCCCGTAAGAAAAAGTCTAAATCATAAACTTAAGTGTAGGGACCTAGGAGGCCATGGTCCTGGCCCACCCCGACTTGTCCATCGGTTGTTGAATGTATGAACCACATTATATTTCTCACCAAAAGTGGCACATCCTTGAGTCCCGATAAGCGGGACCGTTTAGTCTGTTAGGCAAAAAAATGTCCCAAGCAAATAATTTCCAATTATTCCGACCCAGACATTTAGTGAGAATAGTTCTTGATGATAAGATTCTTCAATCAAATGGGGGTTTTTCTCAGCCCAATAAAGATTATTGTGAAAATTTGCGTTAGCAGTTCTCGAAAAGTGAATATTATTTCACTATCAAAATGAACATTTTCTCTGATTTTATCTAAGAACCATCGGCAGAAATTCAGTCTTGAAGAAAAATCTCGAGGAAGTAGAAAATGGACGCGTTGAATATGAAACGGGTACATTAAAAAGTCGTGGAGAATCCTCCAAACTAGAACATGCGAAATATTCAACTCATTTCCAATTTTTCTTGTACTCACATGAGGATTGAAATCAATACCATTCAAAACTGATTCCTCAATATCTGGAGTTCTCATAGTTTGAGTTGCACCTTTTGAATGATTATTTGCAGTAAAAGGACCAGTTTCCCTCAACCTTCTGTGGATATTCAAAAATGTTCTCCTGCCTGGTGTTACTCGATATAGAAAGCGCAGCTGATATAATCGCCTAGCTTCTGTTGTGTTTCCGTCAGCCAGACCGTACATGTAATGGATATCAGCCAATTCGGCGTTAGTAAAATTAGCCATTTTTTCTTACAGCAATAACTTCAAAAGTCTTAAAACTTTAATTTAATAAACAATTCGAGCATACACAGGTTCAACCTTAGCAACTGTCAAAATAAAGAAATAAATGAAAAAAAATCAAAGCCTACTAGTCATTTTTTTAATTAGAAGTGCTTTCAGTTCAGCGAGTGCATACAATCGTTTGATAATTTTTTGTTGGAGAACGGTCGGAGATACGAAAAAATTACAAGTGTCAAAGAAGTTTCTAAATTGAAGGAAGATGACGAAAATTGATTTTACGCTGATCAGTGGCGTACTGAAAAAAAGTTTGAAAGGACAAAAGAAGACATGGCTTCGGAAAAGCAAACACCTTGTAGATTCTAGTTCAAATTTAGGACGTGTAATGACGGAAGCTGTAGAAAATAGGTTGCATTCCAAATTTGGGTTGAATATCTCGAAAACTGCAGGGGTTTTGAAGAAAAAAACATTTTGTTTCCGGAAGTTTCAACACCTTGTAGCTCCGTAATGAAGCTTTTGCAGAGCTATGTTTATATGAACTTTTTTTTCTTGAAATTGCACGTAGATACACCCCGAAGTTGTGACTTACTATTACTATTACTTTTCTGTATTTACATGAACTTTTCTTCATATAAGTCTAGCATCCTTCGGGAAGGAAGCAAACATATTTGAAGTGTGTGTACTGAATACAACAAATAAAACAATGAACTAAATAAACTATAATTGGATATACATATTTGACTTCCTTTTGTCATTGTCAAATTTGTATGGTTATAATTACATTCTTACTCACTTGGCTTTTCACCGTTAGGTTACTTAAGACTTTGGACTCGTGACTGGTAGGAGCGTTTGGCAAACCTTTGATCTGTCATTCTATGTATATGTCCTAGCCACCCTAATTGTTTATTTTGTATTTTCGTCACTATCGGTTTTATTTGAAATATTTTCCTCAAATTTCGTTCCTTATTTTGTCTCTGCTTGTTTTGCCATCTATTTCTGTCGCATTTATTTTGCTCTTTTCCTTCTTCGTGAGGGTCCATGTTTCACTGCAATGGATTAATGAAGAATCATCTCCTCCACTCCCAGTTTGATATCTGCTGTTATTTCTTTTTTTCCATGAGTATTGTTCGTAAGCTGGTATATATTCTCTCTACGGTAGCTACTTTATTGTTTATTTCCTCTTTAATGCTTACATTACTATTATTCTGTAGTATTTAAATTCCTAGACTTGATCTATTTTACATCCTTTTATTGAAACGTTCTGTATCTTTTTTCGGGTCCTATCATCATCTTTTTGTTTGTTCTATATTTATTTTTATGTTGATGTTATCAAGATTACCCATAAAATATTCACGTTGTGTTACAAGTTGTGTCCGAGTCCGCTATTTATGTCGTGTCATCTGCAAAAAGTAGCTCCGTCAATTCAATTTTTTGCATTTTCAATGTCCATCGGTCTGATCTTTTAATAGTTAATTGATTCCGTCGTTACTACGTGATAGTTAATCGTGTTGATGATTAGAAATTAAAACTATGTATTATATCTATCACAAGAGATTTTATTGAAAATCAGGATTGTAATTTCGGTCTCTCGACCATCTTCACCTGACAATAAGTATTGAACTAAAGTTGAAAACACTTACATATGTAAATAGGTAGGTACAAAATTAATAAGAGTGCAGACATGAGGCAATAAAATAATTATGATAAAAGCAGGTATTATTTAAAGATTTCAAAGAGGGACGAATAAGCCGGGTCGTTCAGAAGATTATCTCTATGGAGGGTTTGTTACAGTTTGAAAATTTCGATTGATTCCAAGAAATCTAACTTTCGTCCTTCAGGTATTCTGTGAATAATTTCAAGTTGATCTATGGGTGGAAAATGATGGAGATTTTCAATACAATGTGAAGCAAAAGTAGATTCGTCTGTTCTCTGGTTATTGTAATCTGGCTGATGCTCCTTATATCTCGATTTGAATGAACGACCAGTTTGACCTATATAGACGTCTTCACAATCCATACAGGACCACTTGCAAACTCCAGTATTTTCAAATTTATCAGTGTTATCTTTGTTATTAAAAAATTCCTCGGAGTGTTTCATGTGGGACTTGAAAGCTTTTCCATTCTGTTTTGGAATGACATTTGCAATCTTTTCGCTGATAGGGCCAAAATTTGTTAATGAAATATATTTATCTGTATTAGTTAACTATATACGTGGGTAAATATTATGATATGCTATTTGTGTTTGTTTATTTTTTCGAATCATTTTGTTTATTATATTCAAGGGATAACCATTGTTATTAGCTTTTTCCTTAATAGTTGACACTTGCCTGGACATATTTTCTTCGGATAATGACAAAGAGAAAGCTCTATGAATCATTGAATTAAAGTGCTTTCTCTCTGCCATTATCCGAAGAAAATATGTCCAGGGAAGTGCTAAGTATTATTATCATAATTATTTTATTGCCTCTTGTCTGCATCCTTATTAATTTTGTACCAACCGATTCATATATGTAAGTATTTCCAACTTTAGTTCAATACTTTTTGTTAGCGAAGATGTTCGAGAGACCGAAATTACAATCCTGATTTACAATAAAATCTTTTGTGATAGTATAATACATAGTTTTAATTTCTTATCCTCATCACGTCTGATCTTCTTTGCATCATCCAAACCACTTCAAATAATATTGGGCTCCGTACGCAACTTTGTTTTTACCATGTGTTGTTTTAAAGGGTTTTGAATTTTCATTGCTAGTCCTTACAATGCTTATTATTGTATTGTATAAACTCTTTCTATTTCTGTTAGTTCTTTATCTTCTATATATTTCTCTAATGTTTTCTACATATCTTCCCGTATCATCCTGTCGAATGCTCCGATAAGTATCATGTGAATTTCTTTGTATTTATTAATGCACTACTCTATGGTTTCTCTAGCTATAATTATGGCGTCCGGTATACTTCCAGCATTGATAAATACGTAGTGTATTCCTTCTACTTGATTCTCTATTTGTTCCCTTATTCTTGTCGCAATTATTTCAGCGAGTATTTTTGCTGAAAAGCTGATCAATGCTATCCTAATAATTTCAGCATTTTATCTTCGTTTTCTATATAAAAGTAAGATGATTTCAATAATCCATTTTTTCGATACCTTCTTTTGTCTCACAATTTTATTTATCGATTTATTGGCTCTGTTATTCCTTTTTCTACCAAGTTTTTAACATTTCCGGTGTAATTTCGTCAATTCCAGCAGTTTTTCTTTTGCTTCAATTACTTCCTTTTCTGAAATTACTATAAGTGTTGTTACTCTTGTTAGAATTTTTGAGAAAATGTTTTGTTTTTTGTTTTCTGTTTCAGTAATAATTATTGATTCCAAAAATATGCTCACCCATCGATCACAATAACCTGCCTTTCACTCATCTTGAAAATACAAAATGGACTATGAGACAAAAAACAAACTCAAGGCTGAGCAACTAAACTATATTAAAGTACACAACAGTGAATGTAAACTACTCATTTGGTATGTGCTATCTTGCGAAAAAAACTGGAACTAGCTCACAGGCAATCAAAAAAATATATAAGAGATAAATAATGAATAAGTTAAATAGCATTTCTCACTATTACAGAATACTTATGGGTAAGAAAATTCCCCGAATCTATTACATTTCACTTCGTCTCATATTTTTTTATTCACAGCAATATTTGAAACAGGTACTGAGAAGATAAACATTGGAAAGATGTAGCGGCAGATATATATTGTCACATCAATCAAGTAGCATTTGCTTTGAATCAAACCATTCAGTGCAACTTGTTTGCCCAAACAAGTTAACTTCTAAAATGGAACACTTGCGCGAAAAAATTTAAAGACACGTTTATACTCATTTTGTATTCAGTTCGCAAAAATATTATGACACTTATTATATTTATGGAGTGAATGAAATATGAATTAAATATGACTCGATCTGATGAGAACTACCTAGTCCATATTCGGCAACACTTTGTCTTATAATTTTCGCAAATTAATAGGTCTGATTGGAATATTAATAAGATGAATGGCTTTTCGAAGAAACCAGTCAGCAGATATGTTGGAGTCCGTCCGTAAGACATATGGTGAGTGGAAATTCGTGAGACATATGGGAAGCAAAATCCTCACCAGAATATTTACCAACCGAAACAAAACTTTTCATATGCCCCCCTTATTCTAACTATTCTATATTCTTCAAATCGAAAGATACGTGGGCAAAGTTTTGTGTGGGATGCGCAGTTGCCACACCTACCTGAAATATGCTGATGTATATTGAAACCTTCTCAATCCGACTTGAATGGATATATCTCCTAATAGCTACTTGTTTTACATATTATTCCCATATACTGGAGTGAATTCAGGTCGCCACAATGAATGTTTGAATGCTCAAACAAAAACTGTCGGATACATATGAGACTTGATTTTACTATATCATAACTAGGCAAATTTGCGTGGGCAGTATAAATATTTTTCTATTTCTTGGTGATGCTAATTTGTTGTATGCAATACAAGAATTTTTATTCTGTGAATAAATCATCAATTCTGAAAGTCTTCTTGGACTCTGTGACTATCTATAATTAGGTTTGAATCTGAATAAAATTTGACAGTCATCACAGATTGCACTATACAGCTGTATCAACAATTACTTATTACTCATGGATATTTGGGTTCTTGTCCATAATATTGTATTAAAACTGAGATTCAAAGTCCCAGTACATTCAGGATATCGATTAATTCGAAATGCTGTAAAATTAGCATATAACTTCATTCTATATCCACTTTTGATATATATATATATATATATATATATATATATATATATATATATATATATATATATATATATATATATTGATTGCATGAACATATATATATATATATATATATATATATATATATATATATATATATATATATATATATATATATATATATATATATATATATATATATATATATGACGAGTTGCCCATATATATCTGTTCATGCAATCAAACTGATTTCATGAAAAATATAAATCCACCACCCGGTAATTAATACCATTGCCAGGCAATGATTATAATCAAAACATATCCTGGAATAATTATATATTAGGATAACGTTAAATATCCAATAATTTTGTTTTATCTTTATTATTAACCAATAATGACCCCAAATTCTTTTTATTAGTGCTGATGGTGTTAATATTATTTCTGTGTAATCTTTTACTTATTTTGTTGCTAATATTAGGAATATAGTGAATTAGAAATTATCTGTTAGATTTCTCAGTATGCAACGGATAAATGCTCTGCAATAAAAGTTTATATCGTTTTTGTCTTATTAAGGTATCAATTAATTTTGTTCATAGCGATTAATTTTGAAACTTGAACTTCATTCTCAAAATCGACAGCTGACAAAGGAATAGAAAGCAAACTGTGCACAAATAAATGAAAAGCACACAATTCGACACTCTGGGATTGGGAACTACTGTTATGAATCAGGTTATCCGAATAGGTTGCTTTTCTGTATATTTTAAAGGCTAGTGAGTCATAAGCCCCACTAACCTACAAGTCAAGAAGTTCAACGATTTTTCGTTATTTTCATTTTCTATTGTAAATTGAATCGATTGATGAAAAGAATTTAAAACTGTAAGAAACTATTGAGTTGTCTGCCTGTGCCAATCCAAATACACAAGATATCATCTACATATCTTTTCCATAAAATAAATTATTGATTAGATTGTTAGGGGAACTAGAAATTCTATTTTCTAAATTTGTCATAAATATTTCACTTATAATATAAGAATATATATTTACTATAGCATCATCAGACAATGATATCAATGTACCAACGAGTAGTGTTAGAGGCTTTCTCCCGGAAAAATCCAGTGTACGGACCTTAGTCAAGTAACACTGAATGTTACTCATTAATAGTTTCCTTTGTGTGAAGTGGTGAACGATCGAATAGAATACTGCTCTGAATATAAATATGACAAAATTGTCAGTTAATTATATTACATTTATGTAAACAAATAAATAAAATATGAAATGAGATTCTGAACAATATAAACTGAAGAAAACCTATGACTCTACCTCATTATTATTTTCGGAAAGAAACCTACGAAGAATATTACAAGGTTTGATGACTGTTATCTTTTGTAACTGTTCAAACAAATTTTCTTCAGACCCAAAATCTCAATACTTTTGTGAAGATTTCTAGGAATAACACCTGTTGTAGAAATAATAATCGGTAGAATAAATATTTTCTTCATTTTCCACATTTTTTAATCTCGTCGCCAAGCATCATATATTTAGAATTTTTTTCATTGTATTTATTTTGTATATTATGTTTGTCGGGTATAGCAATATCAATTATATATGTTATTTGATTCTGTTTATCATTAAGAATGATATCTGGTCTATTCTGTTTTACAGCTCTGTTGCAAAGAATTGTTTTATCAAAATAAAGTTTATATTTGTCATTTTCACAAATAATCTCAGGTTCATATTTGTGAAATTTTTTCTTTTTGGGAATTAGGTCATGTTTAATTCCTAGATTAAAATGAATAATATTAGCGACGGCATTATGTCTTTCTAAATAATCTGTTGAAGTAAGGACTGAGCAAGATGATAATATATGAAAACTGTTTCTGCAGAACAGAAACATCTACGGCAAGAATCATCTATATTTTGTTTGATGATGTGTTTTCTATAATATATATATATATATATATATATATATATATATATATATATATATATATATATATACAGAAACGAAGTTATGGACCAATTACGCACTAAATGAACACCTTATCCTCAATAATTTTTTCTAGCCGAATGTAATGCGTTTTATTTACGATGAAAGTTAAATCACTGAAAGGTACATCGATATTTCATATACTATTGTGGAAATGCGGTTCATATCCACCCCGCGACGAAAGTTTTTCACTTTAGTATTAACAACACGGACCTCCTGTCCACTTCTCGACGAGAGTTGATCTCATTTCTGAATTATTGTTTCGCGAAGGCGAGAACAGATCTTTGGTGACCTCGTTCGCCAGACTTGACAACTGTGCATTATTTTATTTGGGGATATATCAAAATCCAATAACAATAATTGAAGGTATGAAAATCAGAGTTCAGTGAAATGCTGCTCGATTTTAATGAAACAAAAACCGAATTGCGTATTAAATGGTTTGTCACTTCCATAAATACCGGGAGTTGACCTTCACTTGGACTTTTCAATGGCTCATATTTTGAGTATCTTCTGCAAGAAATGTATCACTTAAAACGCTGTATAAATAAAAAAATTATCGAAAAATTTCATAAGAAAACTCACATTTCCAATTCATCGATGTAATTCGTAGAATGGGCGACTGTTTGAATTCGTGATATAATTTTTTTGTCCTGGAAATTGTTTTGGTCATTATCTCAGTTCGAATAATTTATATTATTCCGTATTTTGTGCAAGAAAAAGACAAACGATTCTAATGAATCGTGAAGTAAGCGCTTTGGCGGAATAGTATTGGAAATCACAGAGCAATCATCATAAAATGTTAATGGATGTAATTCCCTTTTATGACAGATTAGTTACCTATCCACTAATTATTCTTATAATACAGACATGAATCAAGCCTGTTCTCAATCGACACAATGCTTGAGCATTTTGACTCTATCGGAAACGATTTCCAGATCATAACGAAACAAAAGGAATATTAATGAAGAAACGGAATTGAATGTCTTCTATAGCTAATCCAGAAATATCTGTTCGATAATTTCTGCAGAAACCATAACTTTTCTGTCGATTTCACGCTAACATAAATACAAGCCTTATGGTTCTCAAAGTTCAAGCTTTTGAAGAACATGACGCCTCGAGTTCTTGAATTTCTTTACTCATAGATTGCATTTAATTTATTCCTTTTGCGGAACCATAATTTGGTCTGATGAAAGTGATTTTCTCAACAATGTTCATCTCAATAGGAAATTTCATTGGAACGTGCAGAATCAATGTAAAATAATGAACAATAATTCTCAGCGTAGGTTCGGAGTGAAGATCTGGTGCGCCATTAATTCGAATCACTTCATATGACCAGTTCGCACGGAAGAAAACTTGAATCAGAACAATCATAATAAATTTCTCATTCAAAAATTACAAGATTTCCTCGATGATCGTCCCCCCGAAGAACGAAAAATAGTCTGTAAACTGGCTGAACAATAATTTTGGTGATCAATGAATAGGGACAAATGATCTTGTTAGTTGTTCAGCCCGCTTCCCAGGTTTGATTCCTGACTCTGCAGTAACCTACAAAACCGAGTTTACCGCACTTGATCAGAAAGTATGGATTTCCGCCTGTCTAAAAATTCCACCAGATGCCGGTATAAATGCAACTTATGGCGTAATCAAGAGATATCAATTCAGTATTCAACAGCGCGGACGGCATTTTGAACAAGTTTTATGAATATAAGTTGAGATTTTTTATTTCCGTTGGTTGAAACAGATGTCTCCAGTTTCTTAAATTTCTTTCGAGTATGGTAAATTTGCAGCGTTTTGGTTCAGCAGACCTTGATTCTCCTTGAAAAACAATATCAAGAATTAGGTGGTGAGTACCTAATCTATCATAATTTCTCATTAATAATTGCGAATGACATGCATTACAATTCGATGAATATTGCTCTGTGATTGTCAGTGGTATTCCACCACAGAGCCTACAGGTCGACAAGAACATCTGTGCGGATGAAATAGCCCCTCCCTTTGTTGCGCGTTAACTTTGCCAGTCACGTGGCCAAGACCTCAGTTCTCAATTAATCTTTGAAGCTTCAAGAAGAGGTAAGCGAACAGGACCGAATCTTGCAAATTTCATTTTAATATTTCAAGTTTTGGAGAGGATGGAGTTCGTTTCCAATTTGAAAGGGAAAAAAATTGAGTGGGCAATCCAGGAAAATAATCGTAAATGTCATTCATTTCATGAAACGAGAAGGGATGCAGAATGAATCTGTAATTTTTTCGAGAAAGGTTCAGGAACGTGTAGCTTTCGCAACAGGTTTGCGAACTGTTCAAAAAATTACGAACGAAATGAAGGAGATTGAAGATGGCGAAAATGACAGTTTTTCAACTCTCGATAAAAAGAGAAGAAAATCAGCGAAGAAAACAGATCTTGACGACTTCGATAGAACTCTGCTTCGTAGGTTCATCAATTCTTACGTCGTCGATAAAAATGGTACTCACATTAAAGCGAATCCATAAAAAGTTCGTCGATGAGAATGAATATGCAGGATCACGAGAGAGCAAGTTTTAAGAGCGAGGATGGGTTCGTTGGATTGAGACGAAAACGAATAGAAAGCTGCTTATGGAAAAACCTAAAATACAGCAACTACGTTTGTATTATTTAAGAAACATCAAACAATACCGTCAAGAAAAAAGACCAATAATTTACATGGACGAAGCATATATTCATTCCTCCCATACACACAAGACGGCTTGGAGTGACCAAACAAACGACGGCCTACGTCAACCTGTTTCAAAAGAACCAAGACTGATAATTTGGAAGGCCGCTAGTGAATGTGGATTCGTACGAAACGCAATCTGGCCTTTAAGTCCAATTGTAAAACCGGTGATTATGACGATGATACGAATTTCGCAAACTACGAAAAATGGCTGAGAAAAAAACTTATTCCAAAATTATCACCAAAAAGTGTGTTAGTTTATCGGTAACGCCCCATATTACAATGTACAAACAGAAAAGCACCCGAACATAGCTTTCCGAAAAGAAGAAATGAAAGAGTGGCTGCAACGTCGAAATATTGCCTTCATAGATGAGATGCTCAAAGCAGAACTTTATAATCTAATTAAATTGCTCAAACCCCGATATAAAACTAATGGCTAATGGCAAACAACTGAATGATCAAGGTCACGATGTACTTAGACTTCCGTCATATCATCCTGATTTAAACACGATTGAAAAAGTTTGGGCAGCCATGAACGTTAATGTAGCTGACAGGAATGTTGATTTCTCAATGAAAGATGTGGAAAAACTGTGTGGTGAATTTTTCTCTTCGTTCACTCCAGATCAGTGGGAATCATTATACGACAATACGCAGAAAATTGAACAATCATTTATGGAGCAAGAACGTTAACGATGGATGATGTTATCAACAATTTCATAATTACTTTGCAAGCAGACGATAGTGACAGCTACAGCGAGTCTTCTAGTTCTGTTGAAGAACTATCTGACATAGAAATTTTTAATTTTTCTTTATTTAACTGATTTTGTGTTTCATATTTGAATTGTTTACAAAAATTATCTAGATAAATAGATTTTTTACAATTTTTAATGAATTTGTATTATTAAACTGTCAACCAGGTAAATCCGAATCATTCGCCCTCGCGATAGTGCATTACGATTGTATCTCTCAAAATTTCCGTTTTTCTTTGTTGTCGGTAATCCTATATAAACCCATCGATGTATCACAAAGATACTAGGTACTTAGGAAAAACGTAGTTACTAATCTTTGCCTCAAATCCCTATTGAATATCAACTATATCCCATCATATTGTACAGATCTTAGGTATTCTTGAAAATTTTAATTATATGGAGAAAACAATAGTACTTATTATGAAAGTTCAGTCAGAAAAACTCTGCCCCGAAATTTTCCTGTAGTCTACCTGGTGATGAGGCTGTGACTCACTTCTTTGTAATAAAACTTGAAATGATCGAGTACCTTGAAATGGCATATGCCTAAGAGGCATAATTTTCTCAAAAACTCCTCACGCCGACCCTGATAGCTATTTGATATTACATTGCAGAACGTATTATTCATCTTACTTCCTCCGCTTGCTATCTCTTTTGTTCTTCGCGCATCTTGTAAGAATCTCAAGCACACAGATATTCTTGCCAACTTGTACGATTCGTTAGAATCTTCTTTCGGTTTTGAGTTTTTCTTTACAAACCATACGACAATGTGAGTTATCCAAACTGAAATTATAACTAAAACACTTTCTAGGATAGAAAAATTTCATCACAATACAACGTTTTAAGTGCAGAAAATACTCAGAATTGAATGGATGATCGAATAAAAAATAAAACTAGGATGTTAGGTTGAAAGTCCAAGTGAAGCTCTATTTTCGGCATTTCCGGTTGTGACAGAACAATAAAAATTTTTTTCACGCTGTTAGAATATCGTCGAATTTGCAATTCGGTTTTTCTTTCATTGAAATTGATCAACAATAGTAGGAGCTACAGTTTGAGACATTTTTCATCGGATATATAGATTATAGCTTTGACGAAAAAGTTTGCTTGAAGCATACTGATTATCCGTAACTTATAATTGTACCCGAAACACTACCAACAAAGTGAATATTGCTTATGCTAGTCACAAAATAAACCGACTAAAACTGGAAATCATCACAAAGCACTTTCAGAACATCTTGATGAAAACTATGCTCAAATTATATATATATATATATATATATATATATATATATATATATATATATATATATATATATATATATATATATATATATATATATATATATATATATATATATATATATATATATATATATATATATATATATATATATATATATATATATATATATATATATATATATATATATATATATATATATATATATATATATATATATATATATCTAATTATTTATTGAATAATTCGTTGAATTTTTTTCTGGAGAAAATATTCCATATACTTATTATCTCATCGCTTGTATTCCAAAATGTTTTCGAAACAAACTTTGAACAACTGTGTGAGATCATACGTATCATCTCACACAGTTCTCATTATAGATCATGGAGTCACCCACATTCTATGAATATTTAAATCATTGATTTACAATAGCAAGTTCGTATCATAACATTAATAATGGTTTCAGTGCTCGGGGCACTGAGCAAATCGGATATTTATGGGTACCACCTTCAAAAACGAGGCGAGAAATGGACGTGACAGAAACACTAACGGCTGTTTCATAATAAAACATCTTAAGCTCCATTCGGTATTCATGGACGCAATCTGTTAAATTGTGCACAATAAGTTAGTGAAACCTTCCATCACAATGTTGAGAAGGCCTTTTCTTTCTACATTGATCATTCCGAACGATTAGATTCATTAGGATAGTTGGTAATCTCATCAATTCTACAGGGAATGAACATTCTTACTCCCAGGAGTATGATAATTTTTATATTTGCCAAATGATATTCAATAAAAATAAATGAACCATTATTTGACGTACAAGTCACTGAAGAATTAGAAATTCGATTTTTCACTCAAATTTTGACAGATTTCATTTCAGCGGTAGAAAGTACTTACTGTGATTTTTGTTTCATTGTGGTTTTTTTGGTATTATTTATTGGTTCGGGAATACATTAACTAGAATGTTCACAGGGTTCCAGAGAAAGGAGAGAAGATCAAATAGATAGAATTCAAAATTCATATTATAATTTGGGATTCGGAAATTTGATAGGTGCCATAGGACAGTCCAACATCGAATTATGCATTCAACAAAACCAGGTCTAGTTCATTGAAATATTACAATTTGAAGGCCGAAAATTTCATTTTTTAAAGGACACAATTTTATTTTCGGGATGGGGGGTCAATAGAAGCTTAACCACAAGTTTGTGGTAACTACAACTTTACTTATTCATTGCTAACTGTTTTCCTCACTATAGAACTTACCAAATTATTGGTTCTTATAGTAATTTCTAAGAGGAGTATATATTTCCGAGAATACTGAATCAGATGCAGATTCAATCATCTTCTCTGATGCATTTAATGCATCCCAATCTCATGATTCTGTGATTATTGTGGCAGAGGACATTGACACTCTTGTATTGTTAACGGCACTAGGTAGAAGACAGCCCAACACTCAATTTTCAAAACCTTCAAAAGTGCGCACACCTGATCAGTTATGTATATAGCCCTTCAAGTTTTATGTATGGAGATTTTATAGCACAGAATTTGTTGTTTCTTCATGCTTTCTCAAGATGTGATACAACGTCAGCAGCCTATAATATGGGAAAACTAAAATTTATAAAAATTAAGGAGAAACATCCTGAATAATCTGGTGGTACCACGCGTATGCCTGAGTGAAAAAGTCGACCAATCTCTCCCCACTCTTTTTGGCGAACGTTTTTTCGTAGCTTTATACGGCGGTAATAAAGACGACTCATTATACGGCATGCGAAACAAACGATTTGCCAAGACAGTGACTAAAAATTCATTTAGTTTACCATCGCTGCGTCTCACACAAGATGCAGCTTGTTTTCACAGTATCCGAGTATACCAGGTGTAGCCGTGGCTCGGAAGTTATTAAAATCCTGAAGATTGGTGCAGGAAAAAGCATGCAAACATTTGGATGCCAATACGAGCTTCCAA
Organism: Cryptolaemus montrouzieri; assembly: GCA_013387265.2. Classification (NCBI taxonomy): domain Eukaryota; kingdom Metazoa; phylum Arthropoda; class Insecta; order Coleoptera; family Coccinellidae; genus Cryptolaemus; species Cryptolaemus montrouzieri. The sequence continues at coordinate 111,998,010 of JABFTP020000185.1, forward strand.
GCCTCCAGCACACCCTGATCTCAATCAATTTTCTGCAGATGCAAAGGAAATTGTGGAAGCATATGTGGCTGCAGAAAAGCAGGCCTCAAATGCTCTATAGTATGCCTCCATTGTTCTGACGAAATATGCAGCAACATCATGGAAATATCAAAGATAATGGAAGAAAATGAATTCGAAGATGAACCTCCCCATGCTCCAAACCTTCACATTCGACGTTGAATTACATTCTGAGCCACAGCCTGGATCATCGAAGAATAATAGAATAGAATAGCTAGCAAATAACTTATTGAAAATATGATTATGTCATTGACAAGATGCATGTGAAGTAGGCCTACAAGGAAACCACGTAAAAAAAACGCGCCTACCTCATAGTTGGCGGGAAAAAGAGTTGGCAATAAATAAGTAAAGTTATAGTTAGGGAATAATTTTTGAGAACTAATTTACAATAAGAAAAAAAGATCATAAAACTAAATTAAACATTTTGTTTTGACCGGATTCTCATGTGCATCGACGAATCCCTGTCAATTTGGATCGATGCACCAGCGTTTTAAATGAATTAAATTAAAAAAAGATAAGGAGAAAAATTTTTCTCAAGAGGGCATCTACAAGATTGGTCTCAGGTTATTTTTTTATAAAATGTATAGAAAAATAGTTATAGAGCAAAAAAGAAAATTTTTATAGATTTTTCTCACTTTTTCACTTATAACTTCGTCAATTTCTAAATTAGGGCAAAATATTATATGAGCCTATTCGAAATCTATATAGTTATCTATTATGAAATTGAAACTAATGATAATAATTCATGTTATCAAAACTGTGTTCAAAAATTCGACTACCAGATTCAAAATGCAAAAAAATAAAAGAATAAGACAAGGTTTCCGTGTTAGTCCCTTATTTAATGAAAATAGTTAAAAACATAAATGTCTTTGTCAGCTCCAACACCAGCATTATGTGCCCAGAGATGGCACATAACGCACATTACCCTCAATTCACCTTTTTGATCATTGATAAACAAATTTTGAGTGGAAATACAAGCCGCGTATTCGTGATTTCGTTTTTTACCCACAGGAAATTCCAAATCACTCAAACTGATATCAACAATATCACCTTCACCATCTGAATCTTCTGAAAAAGAGCTATCATTGAACTTCTTTGGCTTTACTGCAGACTTTTTCATCTCTTCTTCCGACTTGTTAATCAATTTATTTTCTTTAAAATTCAATTTATTTTTTGTGACATTTTTGGGAGGGTCGGTAAGATCTTTCATTGAATTAACAAGAGCATCTTTATAGGGACTTTCTGCAACCCATACAAGCTCCTACATACTGTTCTCCACTTTTCGTTTTTTGTTGGCCCGGATACTCTCTCATAAGGAGTGATATGCTTCGGGTTGCTTGCAGTACTTGGCTAAGGAATTTCGGTAAGACTTACATCATGATCTGCAATGAACAAATCAGAAGTTATAGGTCTACGAAGCTGGTCGTTACTAACTAGTTCCGTCATGTCGTATGGCGATGACTATTTGAATGAAGAAGCATCTACCTCATTTTTTCGCTGAAATGTGTCTTTAGGACTCCTATAAATTTTGGTCGAGCAAGGGATGCAAAAAAAAAATTGGCATTGACAAAATTACATCAGAGGTCTTGGTATTCACAATAGATGTGAAGAGTGTCTTCCTATTTCAGAAATGACTTGCTTCAGAATAGTATAAAAAAATTAAATAAGCTCTACATAACTTCACTACACACAACCAAATTTATTTGGAATCACTCGCTATTCACATTATCAATTGTGTTTTACCATGGATATTAGACTACTTGTGAAGAACGAAGTTTTTGTTGTAAAAAACTGGTTAGTATGATAAGAAAAGTTGAATTATAACCACATGTTCGGGATATTACATTCAATCATCACTGAGATTTGAAAATGTGAATTTCAGAATTTAAAAAGCCTAGAATCGTAACTGAAAATACCTTACGTTGAATTGTCCGATCTGCAGAGGGTCGAATTATTGCTCTCGTTGAAGAAGGGGTAACACAGAGAGATATAGCGACCACAATGGGTGTATCACAGGGGGATTTCAAAACCATACGCTCGATACGTGGAGCTACAATCTCCGCAAAATAGGCCTAGGAGACGTCGTAAGTCACTTCTGAAGAAGAAGACCGCTTTTGTGTCAAATTGCAAGAAGAGACCTGGTGCGTCGCACCCCATACTCAAAGGCAATTTCTGGAATCAGCAGGCATCAGTGTATCAATCGAAACGATACGTCAAAGACATCGTTCAAGGGTTTATACAGCAGAAGGCCCTTAAAGGTTCCAGAGCTAACCAGACAACAAAAAATTAACAGACTTGATTGTATCGATGACCTAAATCGGAATATTGAGGATTGGCGGAATGTTCTTCGTGGAAGACAAGCTAATGACTCCGAGCTGCAAGACAAATTCCGAATTACCAAGGGAGCAGAGTGATGTTTTGGTTTGATTTTGTTTCCTGCCAGTGCAACGGCTAGAAATTACGTGGATCTAGTGCTGGAGTCCATAGTGAGACTCTGGCTAGGTACCCACGGTGAGAATTTCACTTTTATGCAAAATAAAACTCCTCCGCATACTATCAACCTCGCCCGACATTATCTTGAAACAGAGGAAATCGCTTTTTTGGACTGGCCAGCTTGCTCTCTAGACCTAAATCCTATTGAAAATTTATGGGATAATCTCAAAAGGCAAATTAGATGGCGCCAGGATAATCCAAGAACCCCACAACAGCTCATCCAAGCCGTCACAGAAGAGTGGCAGAATGTTACTCCAGAGGAGGTCAAAAACCTAATCAAAAGTATGCCTAGACAGATTCACAGAACACAATTTTGAATTTTTTTTTACTACATGCGAAAAGAGTCTCTTATTTTCTTTTATTTGTTTCTTTCTTAAAATAAACCATAATATATTTCGTTTTCAATTGAAATATCTCAAAAAGGATCAATTCTAACAATCCTTTGAAATTTCAAAAATACCTGAGGTAATATTAAAAATATCGGGTGATTCCATATAAAGTTGGTTGTATGTATTTATCTCATAAATACTAAGGATGTATGTGTGGTATGAATGTGAGGACGGCGTGATTACAAATAATTCAACTGGTTGTTTCATTGCGGTAAACTCTTATCAGCGAACGGTCACGTTTAATCGGCAGGTTGCTGATCATTCTCTTTTCACCAATACTTCTATAGTAAATGATCTGAAGAACTGAAAGGATTGGTCCCTGAAAGAATCCAGTTCCAAAGAGAGACCAGGATAGCGAAAATCTCATTATCAGACGATTCAACTAGCTACGCCCTTTAACTCTCTCTATAAAAATTCTTTTGTTAACAGGGCTAGTGTGCGGTGAAACTCGCTTCCATCTTTCCCATAACTTACAATTTGGCCCTTTTGAAGAAAGGAGTGAACAGACACATTGGGCTGTCACAGATGTGGCATCGCCTCATGCCAAGAGTTGATTGAAAAATTCGAGTGCACTGCACAAGTTACAAAACAATAATTCTCATTTCGGATGAATGTACAGCATGTTCCATTTTGGGGTGCCACCAGGAGCATCTCTGTTATTATTTAGGATAGAGATGGGGTTTTCACGACCCTTGGCTACTTTTTCGAGACAAATTCATAGAGCTAATCAGAATTATTCTAACTTCAGTGGTTTTTGAGTTATTCGCGAATCTTGAAAATTTCGGATTTCTTTTTTTCCCGATATCTCGGTTCTTATAGAAGATAATTGAAATTTGTTTTAACGTTTCTAAAACGGTTTTCTGAGTAGATTCTAGTGACGTACTCGAAGTTTTTTTCATTAATTATGACAGATATGACATAAGGTTGCATTTTTAAATACGAACATAGTTTTTTTGGCATATTCCGATTGCCGTTTTTTCCTTTTCAAAATATATAACATGATGACAAAATTTCCACCCAATTTGAAGAAAATAACGGAATAATGATTTACCCTAATGGCTGGGCGAAGGAACACACGTGAGCGGACGAACCATAGAACATTTGTAGTTATTCGATGAAAACGATCAAAACAATGCAAAATCTTCTTGACCGAAATAATGGAGCTAGGCTGCTCCTAAGATTCCATCGTTATTTATGACATCCGCAATTTCCGCTTTTTATTTTATTTTTGAGATTGTCGTTTAGTTTCTAGAGTTCTCTGAGAAACACCTACATGAGAATAATAATAGGCACCTAATAATTTACTCAAATTTACTTCTCATAATGATTTACATATATTGCTCGAACTGATTTCCATCATGTTGTAAACATAAAGTGCATCTTCGGATTATATCTTCTATGTCTGAATGCTCTCTGTGAACACAGAAGTCTTCATCTATGCACGTTCATTAGAAACCATAGAACGACCAATAATTATTATTATTCATTACCTGTGGATATATTGGCTTCGTGTCTATTTGAATTCGTAAAATTAGTGTTCGTTGTTGAATTTGGATTGTTTAGTTAATTTCTGCAATTCACACTATGGAACAAAATAGAAGATACGAAAATTTCGAAAAAGTTGATATGCTGAAGGTCTACTTTCAGTGTCACTGTAACGCAGTCCGTGCATCAGAAGAATATTTGAATAGGTAAGTTCGACAATGGAAATGGAAGTAGTAATTCTAATCAATATTAAATACCTGACTGACACTCTCAATAGATTTCCTCAAAGAATTCAACCAAACAGGAAGTTCTTCGCCAAAATGGAAGCAAATCTTTCCAATTAAGGTTCGTTCGAGAAACCAAGAAGTAAAAACTACAAAAACGGAATAGAGGTGATAATGAACTTGACGTGTTAGCAGCTCTTGAGGCTAACCATTCTACATCGTGTCGGCAAATTGAGAGCGAAGTGGGTGTGTCAAAAGCAGAGCCCAAAGAATTTTGAGAAAATATAAATATCATCCCTATAAACATAAAATAATTCATCATCTCAATGCCGGGGATGCAGAGAGAGAACGGCGTTCTGCAATTGGTATTTAGGAGAATCAGAGGTGAAGCTCGTTTTGGGCGACATATCATTTGGTCTGATGAGTCAAGAATCAGCAGTGCCGGAATCTTTAATCGCCATACGAATAGATTCTGGGCAAACGAAAACCAACACGAAGCAGTAGCTCGACGGCAGCAGGGAGGTTCGGTTTCAATGTGTCGTGTTTCGTAATGGGCAACAAATTAGCCTACTATATCTTTGATGGCAACTTGAATGCACAGAGATATCTCGAAATTTTAAATATTTGTCTGCCACAACTGCAAGATGACATTCCTCTTGCTCAATTCAACACATAATACTTCCAACAAGACGGTGCTCCTTGCCACAATTCGGCCGTGGTGAGGAACTACTTGGATTTAAATTTTGAAAATAAATGGATCGGTACCAATGGCCCAATTCAATGGCCACCTAGGTCTCCTGACCTATCCGTTTTAGATTTTTTCTTTGGGGTTATTTAAAAATAAGATATATAGGAGGCAATACGCCAATTACGATCAATTGAAGAATGCAACAAATGAAGCATTCGAAGATCTGAGGAGATCCTCGCTACATTTGACTAGGGCCATAGAAGATATAATCCGAAGATGCACTTTATGTTTACAACATGATGGAAATCAGTTCGAGCAATATCTGTAAATCATTATGAGAAGTAAATTTGAGTAAATTATTAGGTGCCTATTATTATTCTCATGTAGGTATTTCTCAGAGAACTCTAGAAACTAAACGACAATCTCAAAAATAAAATAAAAAGCGGAAATTGCGGATGTCATAAATAACGATGGAATCTTAGGAGCAGCCTAGCTCCATTATTTCAGTCAAGAAGATTTTGCATTGTTTTGATCGTTTTCATCGAATAACTACAAATGTTCTATGGTTCGTCCGCTCACGTGTGTTCCTTCGCCCAGCCATTAGGGGTAAATCATTATTCCGTTATTTTCTTCGAATTGGGTGGAAATTTTGTCATCATGTTATATATTTTGAAAAGGAAAAAAACGGCAATCGGAATATGCCAAAAAAAACTATGTTCGTATTTAAAAAATGCAACCTTATGTCATATCTGTCATAATTAATGAAAAAAACTTCGAGTACGTCACTGGAATCTACTCAGAAAACCGTTTCAGAAACGTTAAAACAAATTTCAATTATCTTCTATAAGAACCGAGATATCGAGAAAAAAGAAAACCGGAAATTTTCAAGATTCGCGAATAACTCAAAAACCACTGAAGTTAGAATAATTCTGATTAGCTCTATGAACTTGTCTCGAAAAAAGTAGCCAAGGGTCGTGAAAACCCCATCTCTCTATCTTAAATAATAACAGAGATGCTCCTGGTGGCACCCCAAAATGGGACATACTGTACATTATACAATGAAATAAGGTACTCTGCAGCTATTTATCAAATATCTCTGCTTCCATGGGAATTGAGCTTATTATCATAGAGAGAAGACATGCAATATCATTATATTAATCACATGAGATCGACGAAACCTTCATAGCCCCATAAAATAAATTATTTAGAGATGGGTTTCTCAAAATTTTCTAGAGAGCTCCAGCTAATTTTTGACGATGAGACCTAGCAAACGCACTGGAGATACCATTATCAACTTTATTCGGGAATTTAGGAACAAACATCGTGAAGTTAACTCGCCATACAGATTAAGTGGAAGCATTTTACACATTTTCTCTAAAAATAGATTTATCTAAATATGAAAATTCAAAGTCTCTCAAAAAGTACATGTTTGAAAATTTTCAAGCATTTTATGATAATGAGAACCACAAAAAATATTGAAGCCTAGTTGAAAAATTCAATATTTCAAAAAATTTATATTCCTTTAATTGTATTAGGCAAGTAAGTCGATTCCAGTATTCCTTTTATTTTCTTTGGAACTTGTTCTGGCAGAAGTATGTATTCAGTTAAAATAGGTTAATTCAAAAAACTCTATGTACCTTAATTACAGTGTTGTTTAACTCTGAAATGTATAGCAATGTGCATATTTGCCACTTAGCTTTCAATCCATATGCGAAAAATATCTATTCGATTTTTTATGAAATAAAAGAAAAATAAGTACATGGCAATGTTAGTGGAATGCCTAATTCCATTTCAATACATTCAACCGATGATTTTTCATTAGTTTTGATTCATTCACGCACTTTTTCGATGTTTTCTTTCGATAATCCATTTTCTGGTGGTCTGATCTTTCGTTATCATTCAGGGTCTCTCTACCCGATTCGTATGGCCTGAACCACTCGTACACTTGCGTTCGAGATGCAGTTTGTAGCATTTGGAGAGTTGAGGTAAAAGATTCACCAAGTTTAACACAAAACTCAATTGAAGCTCTTTGTTTAAAACTCATTTCCGACCGATGTACTAAACGCACTAACAAAGATAACGCAATTATTCAAGTTGTTTAGATACAAAAGTCATAAAATTTCTAACAGCTGTCAAAGAAGTAGCAAGTTATTGACGGGTACAATATTACATCAGTTGGCACTGGCAGTACTGTTTTTCAAAAACAGTACGGTTACTTTTGGAAAGAAGGGTGTATATTGAAAAGTACCTGGGTAGTCAATACTTTTTCCCCCACTGAGTACTGCTACAGTCGAGAACAAATTGGAAATTGATTTCATGTTTATGGTTCAATATAATGCAAACGACTATTTTATGATAGACTCAACACTGTTATCAATTACTTTAGTAGTCTCGCTCCAATAAACCATTTCTATGTAGAAACTGACATTCAGTGGGTGTTTCCTGCATTGAAATCGCAATAACGCTAATTACCTCAATCATATTACACCCAAACCCGTATTTTCCGAATTTAATAACGAGCAAAATTAGAAGGCAGATTATTGGATTATTTTCAGCAACAACCGTGTCACTAATTGTTTCCTGGAAATATTTATATAATGGGCACATAATATTTATGTAGGTATATAAAATTTGAATGCAAATCATTCGTACCCACACTTGAACTGAACTATACCTGCATCGAAGAACATGTGGGCTTGAACATTATTTTGAATTCACGAACATGCAAAGTCTAAATTGACTTGTATCGTATTATCGCCATTTTGAGGTGAAAGGCATCATTAGTATTGTATGCAGACTGGTAGACTTTTTCTGATCTCAAAATGCTATAATTAGTAGAATTATGATGCATATGTCATTCATAATAGGATTCTTATGTATGAATAACGTATTATTTGCACCGTTGCTTGGAAGTGTTATTGTAGATTGAAAACTGAACGTTAATAGCATGTGGAAATGGAAACTGATTAGGTTGAATGTTTCCGGAATAGAAACTCCTCTTAGCAACATTCGCAAGAATCAATTACATATCGTCGACTCTCTTGTATTATATACGATGCTGTTGAATAGAAATATTGTAGAGACTTTTCTTTTCGTGGTTTTCGATAGCAAACAATTTTTAATGATCATCACTTTTCTTCGTGTCCGCAAATTATCTGAGATATTGTCAGGTTAACAATGTTAATATCTTCAAGCTGAACTCCACTTCTCCTCTGATTCTCGTCCACGAAATCATGTTGATTAGGAGTATGCATATTGCCGCCTGAAAATGTGATGCCTTTGGTCTGGATGGTCATACATCGATTCTGGGTTCTATCCCACCATCGAAAAATTGTAGCGACCTTATATTGATCTCAAATTGTTTCTTATTTTCAAAACCCTGTATATTTATTCTCAATACAAGTTTTTAAGTAAATTCAGTAGTTTTGTAAGGAAACGCACTTCAACAAAAAATGTATGCCAATTTAATAATTTATTGTAAATAGAAAAGAAAGAGTACGTAATATACATCTCACCAAAAATGACTGCTTAAAATTATATTTTAAAAAAGAAATCACCATGCCTCCGAAGGAGTTGTTCGAAATGTCTGGGGTGTGGGGACTTGAAGCAATTGTTTTGCTCAGCATTTTTGATGCACTTGAAAAATAACATGCATAAACAGACACCTATCATTCATTCATTGGGTACCAGATATAGCAAGTATTCTCTAGTTGTTCCCAAAGTTTCAAAAGCCATTTGTCAAAGGAATCATTTTTTTCTAGCCCTAAGAGTTTTCAATAGGTTACCTTCAGAACTTAAAATAGAAGTAAATATAAGAAAATTCAAAAACAGATTGAAATACTGGTTATTTAATACAGAAAGAGAATATATTAACAACCTAATTGATTTCAAAAATAATTCGTATAGATAAATAATGAATTAATTAACTTATTCAACAAAATTTTCGAGAAAAAATTCAATGTATGTGCAATTCATAGAGAATTGGTAATATTGTTAGATCTTGCTGACTTGCAAGCATGAAGAAAAGCACTATGCAGAGACTTTTCTTTTATTGTGTGAACATCGATCTTTTAGAATATTATTGTGATTGAAAACTAAATAATTTCTCGTTTGAAACTATCTTCTATTCTTCTTTTCGTTTTGAATCTTTAGTCGTATGAATAGAATATAGGTATCAAGTGAATTTTCGGAAACACAAATTTAAAATTGTTGATTCAAAAACAGCTTGTATTGCTTTTGAAATCAGCGATTGAAGATTATTATTATTATTATTATCGTGGACTTATGCACTATCTCAGCTGTTAGCTGGATATAATTTACCTTTCCCAGATTCAGAAATAAATGGAATAGGCTCGATTACAATATACTTGACATAAATTTCTAACTATCCTACATATATTAAGAATTATAGCTTTTGCATTTATATATAGGTATCATGCAACGTTTTGGGTATTAACCCAGTCGAGGATACGATGACAGGAACAATATCTATTTTCTCGAGGTGCCACATCTGCTTGATCTCAATAGCAAGGTCTGTGTATTTGGAATTTTTCTCCTGGAACTAGTTCAGCACGATGTTGTTATTCGGTATTGCGACATCCATAAGCATTGCTGTTCTGGCTCTCTTATCATACACCACTATGTCCTGCCTGTTATTCGTCACCATTCTGTCAATGATAACAGGCCTATCGTAGTATAATCTGATAGAGTCATTTTAAATAGGGGTGCCGGTTGATACTTGATAATATGGCTGGAAGGTATTCAGAAGTCCGTACTTGTGTAAATAAATAAATAAATAAATAAAATAAATCTTATATGGAATTTTCTGCACTTAACTGTTTGTAATGTTCCGTCCTTCAAAATAAAGTTTTTTGTAGCGATCTGTTGGTCTTGGATGGCCATAAGGAATCCCTCTGTTTCCGCGAATAATTTTCCTATCATCAACCATTTGTTGGAGGCTTCTTTGTCGATGTGTGGCTGATTAATCTCATGGTGATGTCGTCCATGCAATTTCTTTCTTGACCATTGCTCTTGCTCTTGTTTTTCAGTATCTGATAGGAACGGAAGATTCAGCAGGTCATCTCTGGTAGCAAGATTTAGAGGTGTATATCCCTTATCAGCCAACGATACCACTCTGTGGAGGTCAGAAGTGAGAGCTTTTGTTGAGAAGAATTCTCTGAGATTTTTAATCTGTTCGGTGTGTAAATTGACAACATCTATTAATCCGCGACCTCCTTCTTTCCGCTTCAGAGTTGTTCGTATCACAGACGATTTTGGATGATGGTTGTTGTACTTTGTTAGCATTGTTCGGGTCTGCCTCTGAATATCATCCAGTTCTGTCTTAGTCCATCTGATTATTCCAAATGACTAAAGCAACACTGGAATGGCGTAGGTGTTAATTGCCTTGACTAGATTCCCCGAGTTCAACATTTATTTCAGCACAGGCTTCAGACGCTGACTGTATTCTGAACGAATCTTCTCCTGTGATTGTTTTTGGCCTAGCAATCTGGCTTGTTGGTATCCTAGATATTTGTATGTTTCGCCATCCTTCATGCACTGTATAATATCACCGTTTGGAAGTTGTGTTTCACCATCTATGACTTTCCCTCTTTGAATATTCAGGGTCTTACATTTTTCAATCCCGAATTTCATATGAACATCTGCCGAGAACTCACTGACAGTTTTCAGCAAATCATCCAATTGCTTCTTGTTCGAAGCATATAATTTGATGTCATCCATATACAGCAGGTGGGAGACTGCATAATTATTCCTATCTGTTTTATCTTAAATCCGTATCCTATTCTATTGACCATTGAGGACAATGGGTTCATAGCTAAACAGAACCATAGTGGACTGAAAGAGTCTCCTTGAAAAATTCCACGGCGTATGGGTATCTCGTAGAATTTAATTGATTTATTGTTCATGTTGACCTGCAGAGACGTGCGCCAGTGTGTCATTGTTGTCTTTAAGAACTCTACCAGGGCTGGGTGAATTTTGTATATCTGCAATACTTCAACAAGCCAAGAATGGGCGGTACTATCCAATGCCTTCAGATAATCGAGAAAAGCTGAATGAACATTCCGATGCCCTACGTGTGCTTGTTTCATTATCACAGAATCGATGATGAGTTGTTCCTTGCACCCGTGGTGTTTCTTTCTGCATACTTTCTGCTCCTCTGCTAATATATTGTTGTCGTCAAGGTGTAGGTATATTCAATTGAATATGCATGAGGTGAGTATTTTGTAGTGTTGGCAGGCAAGTGATTGGCCTATTCTGAGACGGATCCTGTGTTCTATCGCTCTTAGGTAGTATATATGTCAAGCCTTGTGTTAGAAAAGTGGGCGTTTTCTTGGGATGTTGAAGAACATACGTTATTATTATTATACATTGCATTTCAATGAAAACTAGTCCCACTGTATAACTCGGCTGGTTTGATTTTTCTGTCCCTCTATCAATCCCCTGCCCCTTGCAGCTTTCACTCCAAATTTTCGAATAGGGAAATAGGGTCGTATAATACCTTTTTGAAAAGACGATTTCTGCCTCTATACGACTACGTAGACATTCACTTGCTAAAATCATGTTCGAAGAATTGAAATCCGTAATTGTTTCAGAACATACAATGTTTTTATCAATCCGTTCGATTTCTTTCATTTGAATCAATAAATAAAGAACGATGTTTCATTTTTAATGGTTTCTACCGGTTTGCTATCAATATTCCCTAGACTCCGTTACTATTGGTTATTAGTTAGAACGGAGGTGACTTGCGTTGGTAATATTTTCCATAGATAATCTGAAATTAGGGAGATTTGGTTGACAATGGTGTATAGACTGCAGAAACGCATTGGAATTGTGAGTTTATTCTTCGAAAATGATAACTGTTCTAGAGCAACTGCGCGCATTTTCAACGAAAATAACCGTGGAGGAAATTTGAGATGAAAATATGTTATAGAATTGAAGCGCAAATTCAAAGAAACTATGCGTTGATAATAAATAACACAATTCCACCAGAGTTGGGAATGACGACGGATTACACGCCTTTTTCCCTAATCAACAATTTGGGATAGAACCTGCCAGGAGTAGAGGATTGATAAGAGGAGAAGTGAATATATAATAAATAATTAATTAATAAAAGAGGCCCCTTGGTGCCTCTTAGTTGGAAGCTTGCGCATCATCCCTTCACATCTGGCAATTATCACCAGGAAAATTTCCATATGAGAAATATCTTGTTTGATTCCTTACATTTTATATTAAGATCTCTATCAAGTCGGTTTTGTTTGGAAGAGTTAATTCTGCTGATCCAGAATGGAGAACACGGAGCGTGCGATATCGTTCTTTTAAGAGAAAGCTAGATTTCTTTCATTTGAATCAATAAATAAAAACGGTGTTTCATTTTGAATGCTTCTGCCGGTTTGTTATAAATCTTTCCTAGACTCCGTTACTATTGGTTATTAGTTAGAACGAAGGTGACTTGCGTTGGTAATATTTTCCATAGATAACCTGAAATTAGGGAGATTTGGTTGACAATGGTGTATAGACTGCAGAAACGCATTCATTCTTCGAAAATGATAACTGTTCTAGAGAAACTGTGCGCATTTTCATAACATAACCGTGGAAGAAATTTGAGATGCAAATATGTTATAGAGTTGAAGCGCAAATTCAAAGAAACTAAGCGTTGATAAAAAATAACACAATTCCAACAAAGTTGGGAATGACGAAGGATTACACGCCTTTTTAGCCTAATTAAAAATTTGGGGTAGAACCTGCCAGGAGTAGAGTATTGATAAGGGAGAACTGAATCTATAATTAATAATTAATTAATAAAAAGGCCCTTCCGATCAAAAATTGACCTGCTTCAGGGAATTGACAGAGAAATCAAGCCGAGTTATTCAAGGTATTATATAACTCAAAATTCCCAGGTATCCTTTCAGATCACGCATCTTTGAGCCGTTAAGCTGCTACTAAGTCCTCGCGAAAAATCCATCGAAGACACTTCATTCGCGTACTGCACTGATCAAGGAATTGGTATTAAAATGCATCATGAGTATAAACCAGAAGACTGGCGTCTTTTCATCGATTCGTCCAAAAGAAGTCTATATTTTTGCGTCGATTACTTCAAAATAGTTTGAACTGTCGACAGTTTATGATCACCTGCGAAGGCATGTACATGCAGACAATGAATTGATTTACTACTTTCTGATATCTTCCAGCTATCTCACGTAATACTGAATAATAACTGTAAAATTTGTTTTGTAGCCCTTCAGATTATTTTTAAGGGTTCCGTATTCCAGAAGGAAGGAAGCAATCCTTATAGGATTACTTCGTTGTGTACAGACACTTTTTCAGGAATACGTGTAGTTTTAGAGCAGAAATACTCAGGTCGGCAATATCTTGCAGCTGTGGAAGTATGTATAATTGATATATGATACAGTGTAGAAGTCCTGCGAGTCCAATATTTTTGCCCGTCATAGGTCTAGCACCGTCGGTTACAATAGCAGTGCACTCGTCAAATCCTCCATACTGCTCTACTGTACATTTCAATCATTTGTAAATATCTTCACCATTTGTTCTTCCGTATAATGATTGTAATTTAAGATTAGCATTTGACTTTATCGGAAATGTCTTTGTTTTCATCTAATACTACCAAGAAATAGCAGCAACTACTTAATAGGTTTTCTAATTTCTTAGTGACAGTGATACTCTTTAATCTTTTCTTACCATTTCGTTGTCACTAAATGCTTGAACTATTTTATGGCACATTTCTTCTTCGCATTTATTATTTTCCAACAAACTTCAAACGATGCAGCTACAGATGCTCCTTGATATTTTGGTTCTTCATTAAAATTATTCGTTTGATGATCCAGCTACTTTTTAATTTTTTTAAATTGTGGTATTTTCATGTTTCTCTCGTGTACGAATGATTTTTTTCGTGCATGTAAATAAAATGACGCTTCAATTTATATTCTTCACACATGTTTCGTGAACATTGCAAACACGTTGGTTACTTTTCTTGTTCAGAATAAAAAGTAATCTATCTCCATACGATCTTGAAATTCTCGATTTTCCAGGTCTATTTTTCTTTTATTAGTGGCGCTTGTATTCAGTTATCATTTTAATCAATGAATAAATATGAAATTAATTTAATAATATAACACAATCACTCCTCAACCAATTCTAGATAAGACTGCGCGCGAACGATTGCATGAATCAGCCAATTAGCGCAGGGTATTGGTTGCATCACGTGCGCCAACCATAGATAAAGAAAAACTGAATAGTAGCTTCTTCAAATTCAAATTATATAAAAATTTTCACATGGTAAAATAATTTTAATGTTAATAATAATAATAATTCAGTAACATAAATTTATTCATAGTAAAGAGTACTCGCGTGCCGTAAAAATCATTTGGCGGGCCGCCAATTGGACAACCCAGCTATAGGGTATTTACCGTTTAGCAAGAATTATGAAATTTCACAACAAATAATGTGGTTCATTCTAGGTGGAAGGAAAAGTACCGTAGATTTGTAGTAGCATCACGAAGAAAATGCGATAATGAACACATTCGTATTTTCTCAGAAAGGCGTAGGCGTAAAAATTGATATTAATTAATCGTTCCTGCCTTGAAATCATGAATTAATACATGAAGAAATGTTTAAAAACATATAACGGTTGAAGATTATAAGTAAAGTAATCGAAAGCTATGCGAAAAACTCCAAGCTAAAACAATTACACTAACACAGTTTCTACAAATGTCAGCTGATATTTGATGACTGATGTTCAGTACTTTTGATTGTTGGTATATCAAAAATATTCAAGGTATCTGAATTCTTGGGAGAATAATATAATTTTGCACTATTCCACTAATAATATTTATCAAATTCTTTACTATCTTCGTTTGATGTACCTTCAAGCTTCTATGCAACCCTCGGTACGCGTGTCTTATCGCACTCATTCATTTTACTCGTCTTCACTAATCCAGAAACTGAAACCTTTGCAGTGCTGCACTAGATCTTATTTTTTACATTAGTCCAATCATCCAAAAGCTGATAAATCTTTAACTATCAATTGGAATACTAAAATAAATTGTCCATTGGAACGCATCGTTCACCGGAATGTACTCATTCTATAAGATCGTTTACGTCATTGCTTCTGCTGTCCAGCCTTAGTTTCAATCTCTGGACTATAATGCCATAGGAATATTGTGATTGGGCTTTCCTACGTTCCATCAAGATGATTACTATAACAATACAAACGTTCAAATTTCTTGGTGATATTCAAAATACTAAAAGCACTGAAACCATTTCAACTTGTGCATTAAAAGTTTGAATTTCATGAAAATCTTCTTATAGGGTTTTCAATATTTGTCTTTTCTACTGGTATGTACTATTATTTAGTCATGTTAAACAGTGCCCATGTGAGTTGGGTCGAATCATAATTATTATGCTATGGGAATCGTAAGTAGTACCATTAGCTAATTTCCTGGCTTCATGTTCTCTGTAATTTCACAACTGCAAACAATCAGCTTTGGAAAATAGTTGGGATAAGCATCTATCTTTTCCAGAACTTTTCCAATCATTTAAGAACGGAATACACTTGAGTTGATATTAAAATCTTGAAAATTGATCAGGTCCCTTAGTTTTTTACGCACTCTTTTCGATGGTGTAGGCCTCTGGAAGAGCGAATGATTCAACTTCTTGTTCACAACACTCTGACAGACTAGGTGTTACTGATATATCAGCGCATGAGTGACGGCCGAGACAGGTTTTTTCCGCAGATTTTTCCTCCCTGCTCTCTTCAATTAAACGGTGGTGCACCCTTTCTTGTTTGGACATTCTACAACTGTGTTTTGATCCGATTGTGTTTTGACCCACTTCAAAATTTGACATTATGACATAATCAATGTAATATTCCGATTTTTCTGTAGCTCTCAGTCACATTCGTGGCACCTAACAGTGCTCTTACGAACTCATAATTTTGTGATCGTTAATAACTTTTTAAGGCTTGCTGTAGTGAGATTCAAACTTGTTTTTTGATGTATATTTTCCATTTCATATTGATTTCAACGTTACTTCCCATGAAATCTTAAACATTTGCATTTGTCATTACCTCCAATACCAAATAAGCAGCAGTATCTCTAGATGGTATTAATAAAATAACCGAAAAACTCACTTGAAAATTCAACGCAAATCAGTCCATTCTGTCGATTTTCGAATCTTCAGCTGAAATCTTCGGATGGCAAATACACATGTGTTTTCGCCAAGAAAGCGAAGACCTCATGTTCCATACAAAATACCCTATTAAAGGACCGAACCAGTGTCAGCGAAGGCAAGCTGGTCTTTCAAAGAGAATCGAAGAGAAGAAATGAACGAGTTACTATCTGTCCGATTACGGGCATAAGACATGTCCAAATACAGAGGGACGTAAAGACTTGCGTGCATTGTGTCAACGTGACATGGAAACAGAGGCGTAGGAAACGCCCAACTGTAACGAAAATAAGTCGATACTTAAAAGGATTCTAGAATACATTTGAGTGCCTGAATTTTTGTTACACGCTATATTGAACTTATTCCAGAACGTGGAATTTGGTTTATGTTGTTCTTATTCTTCATGACATATTAAACATAAGTATGACTCAAAGATAAATTTCTCAATTCAATAAAATAATGCAGTAATGCACCATATTCACAAACTTATGATGCGATTTAACACACTGTGGGTTCATCAGATATATTTATGTTATTATTTGTAGTGGAAAGGAAAAAGCAGGTACTTAAGTTAATCTGGAGAAAATCTAAACAGGTTGTACTTATTTCAGGAACAGAAGAGATTGAGTATTATTTAGCAAATTCACCGAATTTTTCTGTGTCGACATTCAATGATTTCCAAAGATTCTGTTTTAATCTATTATTTTCAATATATTAAATATCAAAAGTATTATTTGAAGTATTATTATCGTCTTGTAATCGATTGTCTTAGCAAATTATCAAAGCACAACTACGGTTGCGCTGTAATAACCTAACATTGAAGTTCCTTGAAATTCCCCCGAAATAAATGTTATTACAAGATAGCCTATATGTGATTCGTTTCCTTCATTAATTTTGGATTAACAATTTTAATATATCTGCTTACGTTCTGGAAGCTGTATTAAGATTATGAGAGAGGTACTTTAAATGTTGACTGGATTTATCAATACAAGCTAATATATTGTTTTTTGTTGGTTTCTAATATTATAGTTCTAGTACTAGAGAAAACCTCATGAAATGTATGTTGCAATTGGGTTGAAGCTTATTGTCATTCATACTAGAAGTATAACCATTATTGACATTATTGACCTCTGTTTGTTTTATTATAGGTACTGAGATCTTCCCAGAACTTATTTTGTGACATTGGTGTAGTGGTGAGTGTATGTATCATACTGTTTCAAGCAGCTATTTTATGTAGAATTAGATGTGAGTAAGAATTATGAATGATGATGTCTGTATGGGATGGCTTATGAAAAATAGAAAAATCATGTGTGTGGATAATTTCGGTTACAGTTACATCTAAAAAGTTGACGAACTTCTTAGTTTCCATTCTGAAAGTGAATTTAATAATAGGGTACATTGAATCTATGATGGTTCTAAAAAATCTAATTGACTTTTGTATCTGCAAAATTACAAATTAATGTCATCTACATATCTGAACCTATAAATGCAGTGTTGTGATAGTGGAAGTTTATGAATTATATTCTTAATATCATCCATGAAAACCTTCAGAAAACTGAGTGGATTATCCATTATCAAACCGCTGTTGCTCATGCAAATTTTGTTAATGTGGTTGAAATTCTTTTTTCCAAACATACTTCTTCTAACACTTCATTGAATTGAGATAATTTCTAGGTATAAAGCTCTTCAAAGATTCAACTGTACTATTTTCATTGTATAATCAAAATGTCTATTGCAACTATGGTTTTCAAGAAAAAAGCGATTGCTCTGTTAAATACAGGGTATTAAAATATTTTTCCTCACAAAATTGTTTTAGAGTGAGGGGGTTGGAAACTCAGATCGTGATTGATTTGAAACACAATAGGAAATGGGCAAACATGTCCTCAAGACCTTAGTACCCTGTATTTAAGAGAGCAATACTTTTCTTGTGGAATTTTTAGCACAGTTAGCTAGAAGCTTTGTAGAGCTTTGGAAAGAGCAATCACAAGATAGGGATTGTCATTTGAACATAAAAGTGAGGGTGACTGGAGGTTAGTGGGTTGGTTTCCTCAATTTATCGGAACAAGTTATGTATTAAAAATGAACAATCGATCTGTGCGAGCGTTTTTACTAAAAACCGACACTCAATGGATCATGAATTTTATTGAGGACTTTCGCGCAAACCGAAATACACACCGATGGAAACAGAAATCAAATGTTTTTATATCTTCTTGTGAAATTAGCTGAAACTCATACAAATTTTAACACGGTAATTCATTTCTCATACGAATGAAAGGGAGAATTGTTTGTTTGTTCCTCCTTTAACGTACTCTAATTCTGCCTTTCGGCTAATGACACGCCTGGGAATTCTGTCACCTCACTAACCCGGTAATTTGGCCGAACCCCTCTCGTGTCGAGAGAAGGGATCTTTAATGTCCAACACATCTCTGTCAGACAGGACCGACGGCCTTACATCTCCTCCGAAAGATGGACACTCAAACGATTCCCAGAATCCGAAAAATCGCACCGACTTTGTGGGGATTGAACCCAAATCACTCTGCGCAGGAGACGAGCTCTACGCCATCGAGCCGGCAAAAGGGAGAATTACAAAATATTTGATGGACTATATTGATAAATGTCATATTTTGATGTGACAAAGCCAAGTCGGGATAAGGCACAGTATTGTAACGTTTCTTAGTTCTTTCAATTATTTTTTTTATCTTCAAAACTTTGTTCACTTATTCGCGCTCTGTATTCAAACTTAAACTTCTGTGCAGCATTTCTTTGATTTCTTTGTAATACGGCGCGCTGAAACCTTTGAATCCTCCTCGAAATCTCCCGAAGTGCGTCATTCTGCCGACCGTGACTGGGTCAGCTTCAGGAACGATTGGATATTGTTACAGTATGTAGTATGAATAGGGTGATTCCCGAAAGATAACATGTAAAAACTGTAGTTAAACTTCACCAAAAGGCAAATCGAGGCCCAAAAATCGAGTTGAGACTATCCGTTCTCGATATTCAGGCTGTTTTATGTATTTGGGACGAATATTCTGAACGCTATGCATAGTTCTATTTACTCAGAAAATCATATGGAGAAGGATATGATTAAATCAACGAATCGATAGTAGTTGAAATCAAATTCCAGAACAGCACTGAAAAAATAAGTTTTTACCTTGGAAGAATCAAATCAATGCCTTGTACATGACGTACCGAAAATCCTCATACACAATGTGAACGAGCAAGAATCGCTCTAAGAAATGAGGTGACTGCGAAAAATGACACAACTTTTTTATTGAAGAATGATTATAAAGACGACTCATTTTTCTCAGAAACACTTTGTACGACGACGTACCTACCTATTTCCAATTCGGAATTTGATATTTATTGGTTTCTATTATTTTCATGAGTAGTTCAGCTACCACCTGCAGGACGAATCAGGGCGAAGAACAGAGTGTATTCTGGAAATATTTTTTCAATTTCTCTTTTTGAAAGAAATACGGGATAAGCGCAAGCCATCACTCTCTGGAAATTTTGCAATGCTATGTAAATTTCACCGGTTTCTCTTTAACAGCTTCTGCCATTGCTTTTTTATCATAACAAAGTAGTGTTTTGACCACCAAAAAAACCCTAAGAGATAGTTTGACTACTATGAAGACTATGCTGTTGATAGATTTATCATTTGAGATGTCAAGCGCAATCAAACTCCCAACGTTGATAAAATTTCAATTGAGATTAATAATCCATCTATAAGCGTCAACATTGAAATAGAACTTTCATTAGTAAATAATAGACGATAGAAGAAAAACCAGGTACAAAAAATTTCACAATATAATTTCAAAATGGTCAAGTGCTTTTCTTATCACATTCGGTAGATATCGAACAACATTTTTGTGAGTGATAGCCAATCAGTGGAGCTTCGAATTAATAATTACAGATCTGTAGAACACAGATTCTATTCTCTGCTGAACTTGCCTGTGAATTCTTCAATCTCAAATTGTTCTAAGTATCATTCAATATGCCGCATTCAAAAAACGCCGACTATCCTGATAAGATGCTGGTGTATGATTTTTGTGATTCTAATCGGCAGCACTCAGAGTATCACTAAACTTTCCGAGGTGTGAAGCAATCCATAAGAAAAACAGAAAAGTTTTCATGGGCTATAAGAATAAAGAAGTTCAAGTACGGATAGCTCTGAGTAGATTGCCTCTTTAGTATATACTAGTAATTCCAGAACATTTTTCTATGCATAGAGGTTAAAATAACCATGAAAGAAAAATGAAATATGTAAATTCTGAGTACTTTTCTTGAGCATGCCTAAAAAGTAAACATTAAAATACATGAATAAACCTCAAATTACATTCACTTACCTTTCAAACATTATTGTAAGTCTGCTTAATCCTTTTATTATAACATTCCGTTTGAATCATATTGGTTAGGTTAGAATAACCACAAAATGTTTTTTTTTTTTCCTTGAACAAAATATACATTAACATGGATAAAATAAACATCAAACTACGATCACTTACCTCTAAAAGTTTATTTCAAGTTTCGTCAAACTTTTCATTCAAATAAAATTCGGAATCACTCATTTTGACAGATCGAATATAAGATTAATTGAAATAAGGTTAGATTCGATTGTCACTCATAAGAGAGAGAGCACTATATTCTAGATGTTGTTAGTACCGAAATTATGTTGGTGAAAATTAAAGTTACCAGCTATTTCCATATCACTATTTACGTTCAGAAGAGAGAGAACATTGAATTTTACACGTTGGTAACGCTCATTTCCGACATTGAATAGCGATATAAGGGGCAGAAGGAGCGGTGACTGGCTCCGCCCCCGTGTTTCCGAAAATATAGGTCTCAAAAATCGTCCCAAATTCGAAAATTAAGTCGTACAGTAACGATTTCTCTTCGCGGACCCGATCTCGAGATGTGCAGGAATCGTTCGAAGGTCGAATCCTTTCTCCCGGTGACCCCGTTTAAGTAGGATGGTTGAAACATAAAATCCGTATTTTGACAGCTCGAGATTTGTTAATTTCGCGAATTTCTGGCCGTCAGAGATTTTCGGCATAAGGAAAGTAGAGCGAAAATTTACGAAAGTCGGTCGATAGCCCTTCGTTCGATTGAAGATTTTTCCGTTTTCCCGGGGTTTTATGAAAATCTAACTATTGCGGCGCAAAATGCGAAACTCGAGGCTTTTTCGTTGTCCAGGTTTCGTAGCGATCGAAGGCGATATAAATATTTTGTATAGCTACAAAAGTCCATAGAAATTAGACCCTCCATCTCGGAGATTTCGGAGACGTATTTTATTTTCGCTTCTTCGGAACTTTTTCCCGGAATTTTCGCCCCATCGACCTCTCCGATCGCCCTCCCAAAGATCCGAATTATCGATTCCGAAGAAATCTCGCTGTTTCGACGTTCCGTTCGCCCAGGGCAACGTTTCGGCAAAATTTTTCTAAAAATCGTGGCGCCTTCGTCGAATTTCGCGCGGATCTTCCCCAGACGTTTCTTTACCGGAAAAAAACTATGCGCGGGGTCCTACGGACCCCGCTTTTCCACGCCGTCCCTTTCTTCTAGCCCGGTTCAAACTCCAACCGTCCCCTCCACTTTTCTCGAAATAAGCCTTACTGCTTTAGTATTATATTGATGAAAATTTGTTACTAAGATATATTTGTAGTATTCATTCGCTCGTGATAAAGATACTGTGTATCGAAACGCGTCGAGCATTTAATAATATATTTTAGTAGAAATCATCGTTTACTTGTATTTAAGAAAAAAGAAGCCTGTCCACGTGAACGGTAGACAGCTCAACGATATCAGGAAATCGAAAAAAATAAACCGAACATACTTTCACAAAAAATGATGATTTTTGAAGTGGTTTTTACAGTAATACCCTAATTGCGCCTGATTATTCTCAGGAACGTTCGTATGGAATGAGTTTTTTCATGACATAATTGCCCGGTCAGATTGAAAATGTCATCATCGATAGAAGAGGAATGTATGATTTTTGATGAAAAGTCATTCGTTAAAAAAAACATTATAACAGAACAATCATCAAAAAAACATTAAGGTAGGGAAAAATTAATTAACAAAAAATTTTACGATAATTCCTCAAAATGCCTCTTCCCTCCCATACACAAATCCTCGACCAAAGTGCCACTGGTCCAACCGCTTTCCTTACAACATCCGGTTGGTTTTCGAACCATACACGAACATCATATCATCATAGTCGGCGTGTGTAATACTGAGTATACCTATCGAATGAAAATGAAAATAATTCGAAATTGTCTTTTAAATCTGTCAAAATTACTTCAAGGCTACCTCGGTTAGCTGTGTTGTTGTTTGAAACCAACCAGATTAGACAAAATCAGTTGCCCATCAAAAAGTTTGGTGGAGAATTTGTGTATGGGAGAGGGGGACTGGTTATTTTGAAAAACTCATTCCGAAATTCTTTGACTTAAAAGTTTTCTACCTCCTAGTTCGTTTAAGACTTAGCGGAAAAGAGGGGTGTAATAAGTTTATCTTGAGAACCTGCTTGTGTTTATGTGTTAGTGTAATCTACCTGAATTATTTTCTTTGTTAATCTCTAAAATTTCCCATAGATTGAGTTTTGTCTATTATTTTCATTGTGTAAAATTTTGAAATTATCATTGAAGTTATGGTTTTCTTCGAGTGATTAGAACAATGGGAATCTGATTTTGATAATTAAAACTACGTAGGTGCTCGGATAATCTAACTTTGAGATTTCTGAAAGTTCTACCAATATAAATTTTATTACAATCCCCGCAACCCAGTTTATAAACACCGGATTTATTACCTTTATCGATTTTAGATTTGAAGTTTTTGATATGTCGGCCTAAAGAATTATCAAGTCGGAATGCTATATTGAAATTATAATGCGAGAGGAATGATTTTAATTTCAGACTAAGATTACCAATATAAGTTAGGCTGTTGTATTTTGTGTTGGAACTTTTTGTACTTGGAAATACTTCATGGATTGCTACTTGAAATTTTTTGCGTGAAATCATGGTCTCAATCATACTAGGACTGTAGCTGTCTGGAAAAGAAGGGTGTAATAAGTTTATCTTGAGAATCTGCTTGTGTTTATGTATCTGTTTGTAGCATGATCTGAAAGGGTGGTGAAAGGAAGCTGCCATAGTGTGAAGAATAAAAATTTTCCATTCTATCGATATGGGGAGACCAAGAAAACACTCAAAATTAGACTGACGATTAAACTGAGTGTTGGGACTAGGTATCTTTCCAATTTTTCGCAGAGAGAATGCCTTTTAGAATGATTAATTTTATGATTATATCAATGCCAATAGCTGTTTGAAAGATGGCGGTGATGAAATTCGCATAGCATTGCAAAATTTCCGAGTGATAACTTTTGCTTACTCAGTATTTCTTTCGATAAAAGAAATAGCTAAAATATGTCCAGAATACTCCCTATACTTCGCACCTTTTTCATTCTGCTGAATAATGAAAACCAATAAATATTAAATTCTAAATTGTAAATAGGTAGGTATGTCGTGGTTTGCGTTAGCGAAGTGTTTTTGAAACTATAAAAATGAGTTGCCTTCATAATCTTTCTTCAATAAAAGCAGTTAATTCATCGTTTAGAGGATTTTTGCTCTTTCACATCGTGTATAAGGATTTTTGGTGAATACAAGGTATTGATTCGATTCTTTCGAGGTAAAAACTCATTATTTTTTCAGTCGTGCCTTGGAATTTGATTTTCTCCAATGTCATTCTTCGTGCAAATATTCGAGCGTTTAGAATATTCGCCAAAAATACATAAAACAGCCTGTATATCGAGAACAGATAACGTGACCTCGTTGTTTGAGCCTTGGTTTGGACTCCTATGGGTGTGCTCTAACAACAGTTTTTCGTGAATCACCTTTAAATTAAAACGTGCAATTGCGTAACTGAATCAAACTCATAAATTGAATATTTCAAGAAGAAATGTTGGCGCAATAAGCTTCATGTAGTCAATTTTCTCTCACATACTTACTTTTCTTGAAGTGTCTTATCTCACGGGTACCTAAATACCTCATTCCATACAGACATGTATCTTGGTCTTTCCTTTAATTTTGAATCAGAATCTTCTTATGTGTCTCACCCTACCTTCAGGGGTTCATGGTTAACCCAACCTTTTCATAAAGTTTTTGCTTTCTGAATATCTAGTCTTAAATCTTGTAGGAGATTCGCCATAAATACCTAAACATCTTTCATGAAAATTTTAATACTAATGATCTGCAATAGAATGATTCATTGCGACTGAATTTTCAAGAACTATGGTCTACAGAGGCCTACCATGTCTACTTATCAATTTTACTTCAACATGCTTCCTGTCTCTCAGTAGTGGACAGATACTTCAAGATATGTTTGTTTATTCCGCACGTCACTGGTATAACCAGCCTTTCCGCTTTTCATAGATATACGAGAATATATTATATCATTGGTTCTTCATTGTGGGTTAAGTACAAGCCGATTTTCGAGATTTATTGTATTCGTATAAAGCTACCAGCTGCGCTCTCGGAAAGGAAGTTGCAATCCCCTTACTCCATCATATACGTTTATATATCTTATTAGGTAAGTAACTAAATTGAATGTAGAAATCGCATAAGATCTCTGGGAAGATTGTTTCAGTAGGTTTTTTCCGCTCATAACAATTCTGAATTGTAAATACATCCTAGTCGTTCAAAAAAGTACGTTTGCGAATAACTCAGATGTTTTAAGAGAGTATTTCAATGGAAGCAGTTGTTTATTCTTTTACATTGATCTGAAAGTTTCATAGCACACCAAGTCATGCCATTGTTGTTGTCTTTTCAATTAAGGCACATTAACAATCGTCACTAGTCGAAAATGACAAATACTTACTAAATAATTAAACAATTGAAGAAAAAGAATAAAACTATGGTATTTATATTTTCACTATATTAACAAAACTATGACCGGTTTCACCACAATGTGGCTTCATCAGATAGATACAAACTAATGAACAGAGTTATTCCTTATATAATATTCTTATTTCCAACTTAATATTACATTAGGTGCAAGTACAAAGGGTATGGTGGAAAACCCATCGGAGTTGCTTACTTTATGAATTGAAAAGATTGAGTAATGGAGAAGGATTTAGATCTAATTGACTATTAAGTAACCTACCTGAATTCTTTTCTTTGCTAATCTCTAAAATTTCCCATAGATTGAGTTTTGGTCCATTATTTTCATTGTGTAAAATAATGACATTATCAATAAAGGTATGGTTTTCTTCGAGTAAGTGATTAGAATAATGGGAATCTGATTTATGATAATTAAAACTACGTTTGTGCTCGGATAATCTAACTTTGAAATTTCTGAAGGTTCTACCAATATAAATTTTATTACAATTCCCGCAAGACAGTTTATAAACACCGGATTTATTACCTTTATCAATTTTAGATTTGGAGTTTTTGATATGTTGGCCTAAAGAATTATCAGTTCGGAATGCTATATTGAAATTATAATGCGACAAGAATGATTTTAATTTCAGACTGGGATTACCAATATAAGTTAAGCTGTAGTATTTTGTGTTGGAATTTTTTATACTTGGAAATACTTCCTGGATTGCTATTTGAAATTTTTTGCGTGAAATCATGGTCTCAATCATACTAGGACTGTAGCTGTTATTGACTGCTATTTGTTTAATTATATTTTGCTCTTTCATAAAATTATTTTGTGACATTGGCATACTAATGAGTCTATGTACCATACTATTGTAAGCAGCAAATTTATGTGGATAATTTTAGTAATAGTTAAATCCAGAAAGTTAATGGAGTTTTCTGTTTCTATCTCTAACGTGAATTTAATATTATCGTGAATTTTGTTGATGAATGTTTTGAACGACTCTTACTGTCTGATTGTGCCAGTGAAACAACAAATGATATCGTCGACATATCTAAACCAATAAATGAAGTATTTGAGTAAGGGATGTTTTTGGATAGTTTTTCCAATATTATCCATGAAAATTTCAGCGAGTAGATGGCTCAGAGGACTACCCATGATTAAACCATTTTTACTATTATATATTACTCCATCGATGTTAAATTAATTTTGTTCTAGACAAATCTCTAAAAGGTGTAAGATTCCTCATTGAATTACCGGATTGACTTTATTAATTTGAAGAGCTTTGTTGATGAGTTAAAATCATTGCTCTCGCATTATAATTTCAATATAGCATTCCAAACTGATATTCTTTAGGCCGACTCATCAAAAACTGCAAATCTAAAATTGATAAATGTAATAAATTCGGTGTTTATAAACTGTCTTGCGGCGATTGTAATGAAATTTATATTGGTAGAACTTTCAGAAATTTCAAAGTTAGATTATCCGAGCACAAACGTAGTTTCAATTATCATAAATCAGATTCCCATTATTCTAATCACTTTCTCGAAGAAAACCATAACTTCAATGATAATTTCAAAATTTTACACAATGTAAATAATAGATAAAAACTCAATCTATGGGAAATTTCAGAGATTGACAAAGAAAAGAATTCAGGTAGGTTACTTAATAGTCAATTTGATCTAAATCCTTCTCTTCTACTCAATCTTTTCAATTCATAAAGTAAGCAACTGCGATGGGTTTTCCACCATACCCTTTGTACTTGTACCTAATATAATATTAAGAAGAAAATAAGAATATTATATGAGGAATAACTCTGTTCATTAGTTTGTATCTATCTGATGAAGCCGCAGTGTGGTGAAACCGGTCATAGTTTTGTTAATATAGCGAAAAACTAAATACCATAGTTTTATTTCATTGAAACCATTATTACATTGACTACACATCAGATTAGAAAAATTTACCGTCAACTAGGTGGCGTTGCAATGGGCTCTCATCTTTTTCCCCTTTGAGTGGAATTTTCATGACCATCCTTGAAAATGAAATTTTCACTTCAAATAGTATTTCAATTGAAAACGTTTCTTACTGATGATATATTTTGTACTTTGACAAGTACTGATATGCAATTATATCTGATTTTGAAATTTTTGAATTCATTTTATGATACGATCCAATTCACCATGGAAATTGAAAATAGGCATGAAACATTCAATTTGTTAGATATTCATCTCATTAGCATAAATAGTTATCTTGAATTTGACATTTACCAGAAAACCAATGTTCACGTGTACCTTAATCCATAATTAAAATTTCCATCCGCACAAAATGGAAAAGTCGGTCTGCATTTCATACATTTGTACATTGATTACTCAAGGTTTCCATTTCATAAAAAAACTTTGAAAAATTAATGGGAGTTTTGAGAACATTAGTGTCAAAAAACCGGTAAAATAACATCATAGACAAATTAATACTTAAGAACAGCATATCGTTAATTATGTCCCAAAAATGAGTACTCAATTATCACTTATATTAAAGAAGTAAATTCAACACAATATGTATGAATCAAGGAAATGTATGTTCTCTGGTCAATAACAAATATCGACTTGATATAGGTTCCTTCAATACCAGAGTAAACGAGCATAAAAACCAATAATTCATTATACGTTCTGTCAAAAATGTACTGGGTATTGGTCAATGAAACAAAAAAAAAAAAATTTTTCTTCCAAATTTATTTATTTATTTATTAGAGATATGAATGAATTGAGGAACAAATGTTCCTTTAAAATTCATATACACAACAAACGATGTTCAGCAATCGCAGATAAAAGCATTAAAGCTATACTCAAAAGCGCACAGATCCAACAAGAAGAAAAAAAAATATTAAGAACTGTTTAAAAGCCTAATTTGTATGCATCGTATCCATTCTTGAACCCATTGACACTTTCCGCTGTCACTACTTGTTGTGGTAAAGCATTCCACTCGTTAAACACTCGGTTAGTTGAAAAATTTTGTCTGTATTTTGTTTTAGATGGTTCCTTTCCAAGTTTCAAATTATAACCGCGCGTAATCTGAGCTCATCTGGGAGAGGGAATGAAGATCACCACCGATAAAACCGTTTAGGCTCGAAAAATTGTTATTAGATCACCGCGCACTTTACGATCGTCGAATGTATAATCGAAATAATTCTTTTGGAGCCCACAAATTTAACCCGGCGATGGTGTGGTGGGGTTAAAATCACCCAGAGTGTAATTCAATTGCGCATCACAAAAACACGGAGATTGTCAGCGCACCCACCTCTTCAGTACCTTCAAATGTTGAACTGAATATTGCCTCTTAGCTCTTAGTGAGTTAACATATTTGTTATCTGCGCGAAATTTCGACTTGGTGATTTTCACCCCATAACACCACTGACGTTATCGATTATAGACAATTTTGGTGATAATCACTCCACTACACTATTTGTTTTTCTTCATGTCATACAGGTATGTTTCGTGATGTGGGGTTAGTTTTTAGGTAATATTAATTTTTTTGTTGGTTATGTAGAAAAATGACTTACGAAGAACAACAAAGGAAGCTCCTCGCCTTATGGCATGATCTGGAAAATGATGAAGACTTTGTCAATTCGAGCGATTCTGGAAATGAAGATATAGTTCGAGAAAGTGCACATGATTCTGAATCAGAACAGGAAGATGATTCGGAACAACTTGACGATGACGAAGGAGTTCATTTAGAAGATGAACAAGATGATAATCAAACAACATCATCTAATACAACGTCATCAGAAAATTGTTTCGTCGGAAGAGAAGAAAACCATGTGGTCAAAAAAATGTCCGAACCGAGCAGCACGAACTAGATCGGAAAACATAATTAGGGGTGAGTTTTCAGTAGTACGATCTGCTTCAAGGAACAGCAAAACAGCTGAAGAATGCTTGGATATTTTTCGATGATGTAATTAATAGTATAGTATTATCTTATCAATAGTATGATAAGATATACCAATCAGCGTCTGGCTACTATTCGGGATCTTTATGATGATCAGCACAAATATGTGGTCAAAGGAGTGGATGCTGCCGAATTTCGTGCTTTTTTGGATCTCCTTTTCTTATCTGAGGTGTACAACACGAATCGTTCGAATATAGAGGACCTATGGAAAACTAATGGTTTGTTTATTGATATATTCAGAAGAATTATGTCTCTGCAAAGATCTCAATTACTACTCAGATGCTTGCGTTTTGATAACTCTGAAAACAAACAAATTAGGCTACAAATTGATAAATTCACCCACATTAGAGCAATGTTTCCTAAGTTTGTTGAAAACTGTCAAGGAGCTTTTTCTGCTAGCGAGTACGACACCATAGATGAACAGCTGCTTGCATTTCGTGGTCGATGTCCTTGTCGAGTATGTATTCCAAATGAACCTTCAAAGTACGGATTGAAAATATTCGCTTTAGTTGATGCAAAATCATATTACGTGGTTAATATGGAACCATATGCGGGTCAACAACAAGATGGCCCAAAGTATCCAATTCACCGTTCGATGTTGTTGTTGAAAGATCAAACCCATCAGTCAAACTAACCGAAATGTGACATTCAAGAAATGGTTTACCAGTTTTCCGCTGATGACCCATTTGTTGAAAAATCAGAAACTTACTTCCGTTGGCACCATAAGAAAAATAGGGCTGAGCTTCCACCTGCGTTTGTAGATACTAGAAATCGAGAAGTCTTATCTACCACGACGATAAAATAGCTGAAAGAACTGGAGAAGCGAAAAAACCTGAGATAATAGATTTTTATAATTTCAGCAAATGCTGAGTAGATGTGGTCGACGAACTATGCGGAAATTATGACGTATCACGTAACAGTAGAAGATGGCCACTAACCATTTTTTTTAATGTTGAACGTCGGGGCTATCAATTCTAGAATAATATATCAAAGCAACAGTAAGAATACAAAAGAGAAGAGAATTCCTTTTAGATTTGGGATTGCGGCTTGTGCATTTTCTGTTTCGTTAAAATAATGAGAGGTTGCTTAAGCAATTGAAAAATTCAATCAAATCTTCATTGAATGGGAACGAATTAGAACCAAATAAAAGAGAGCAAAATCGCCAGAAAACTATTGGAAGATGTGGAATGTGCTCCACGGGTGAAGATAGGAAGTGCCAAAAGTAGTGTGCCAAATGTGAAGTTTTTTTGTGTCTGGAGCATAGCCTTATTCTATGTCAAAATTGCTATCAATAGAGCACACTGTAAAATTTTTATCTTCAATATTTCTAGTTCGCGTTTTTCTCTTTGAATCATATATTTTTGTTCATTTATTTGATATTCAGATTGTACTGAATGAATATGTTTTTTTTATGTTCTGAACCGAAGAAATGTATGTTTTCTTTTTCATTAAAATTATGTCCTGAAAATATTTTTTTCTATTATATTCTGTAAGTGGGTGAATCAAATGCACTTTTCTTTCTAAGAGAATACGGTGTCTGTTAACGCAGTCAATTATCAGATGCCCGAAACAAATTGTGAAAATAATATTTTCACACGAAAAACCAAATGGGGTGAATTTCACCCCACAACACCAAACATGTGACATAAGTTCACCACACCAACGCCAGGCTAAGAGATATTACTGTACCAACAATAACCAAGAAAATGTCTGACTGCAGCATACTCATATTAGTCTATCCGTATAATAAATTTGTTATTTTAATTTCATCAACTATCTTACCAAGATTTCTGCAAAAGAACACACTATCTGTATAATGATTCAGATTCCAGTATATAAGATAAATTTAAGACATGAATGGCTTAAGCCAGACAAACAGATTCGTGCCAAGATGAATAGAATAAATAATAAAGTCACAAACTGTTCATGAATCCCACCGACATAAAGTCACCCACATGAGTTTGTGCGTTGTACAAACCCACACTTGAAAAGCAACTCCTTCACATCGACTCATTTCCACATCGACGATTTAAATTACAAATATTCTCAAATCAACGATTCAACATATCTTATCTTTTGCACCTTCAATGACATCTTGGACGCCTAGTGAGCTTTGTTCTCTGATAAAGATAAATAAACGGTTAGAGAATTCTTCGCAGAGTTAATTGCGAAAGAGGAATGAATATGTACTAAGTACGAGTGAAGGAATATATAGTGTCTTTCACAGTCAACAGGTTCCGAAAGAGACTTTGTGTTGGCGCCATCTATTCGTGCAAAAGATACATTTTCCATTCAATCGAAATTTTTTAACATCTGCTTTATTAGAATCCTAGTTATTACTACTACAGTTATGTTGGAATAAACGAGAAATGAACTTTGCTCTGATGTTCGAATGTTATATAATTGTCAAATGTCCATTGTCAAGTACTGTTAAAATAAAGTCCTTAGATCCGTTTATTTTCGTTTATAACTATCTTCAGATCCACGGATAAACGTTCCTTTAGGTTATGGGCGCAGTGGAAGCGTGCTGGGCCCATAACCTGAAGCAACGTATATCCGTGGTTCTGAAGATAGTTATAAACGTAAATAAACGGATCTAAGAACTTTATTTTAACAGTACTTGACAATGGACATTTAACAATTATATGACATTCGAACATTAGAGCAAAGTTAGCAACAATTCTGGCTTTTCTTCTTTCCAAAAAACCATTTGCATCGTATTTATTTCTCAGTACAATACGACTTCCAATTACGTGTTGTGATTTGGGACGATCAACGTCCCGGAATATATTTTGGTGACACATTTGCTCCTGTAGCTCGTATGGGAACTATCAGAATGGTCACGTCACTTGCAGCAGAGTATAACATAAAAATTAAACAGTTCGCTGTAACAACTGCTTATTCAAACAGTGTATTAGAAGAGAAAATTTTCATGGAAATACCAGACTACACAGACGATACATTAGAGAAAATTATCATCGATGAACCAAGGAAAAGTAAAATTAGGAAGAAAGCAGTGAAACTTTTAGAAGATTTTCATAGAGAAGATAAAGTACCTATGTTTGATGAAGAAGGCGATGTATGTCTAACGTCAAGCCGGCCGTCAGTGGTACATCAAACTGAGTGAAGCTTCAAATAATTTTCACTTGAAGAAATAGAAATATGACGAATGTTCGTTCTATTCGGGCCGAGGAGAAGATATATTTACGGTAGTCATTTATCTAGACGATATTCTGGCTATAAAAGAGAAGAAGATTCAAGAATTCCAGAAGTATCTATCCGGAATTTTCGAGATCAAAAATCTGGGAGATGTGAATAATTGTCTTGGAATTGAGTTTTCGCGGACTGAAAATGGAATACAGATGAGTCATAAAGGATATTCTCGAACGATTAGGCATGACTAATGCGAAATCAATCACAACTCCTATTGAGTTAGGCTTGAAATTGAAGAGGAATGAAAATATCCAGAGTGAAGGAGCGAAGAAGTTACCCTACAGATAATTAGTCGGAGCACTTATGTACTTAGCTGTATGCACGAGACCAGATATTTGTCATGCAGTAAGTTACCTAAGTCAATTCAATTCCTGCTACAACTCAAGTCATTGGTCATCTGCTAAACGTGTACTGAGATACCTCAAAGGTACAGGAAATATTGGTCTGAATTTCAAGAAGACTGATGGAATTATAAAAGGTTACGTAGATGCAGATTGGGGAAATAGCTTAGATGATAGAAGATCATATACTGGATATGTGTACGTTCTGGGAAGTAGTCCGATTTCTTGGGAATCAAGAAAGCAACGGACTGTAGCTCTTTCGTCAGTAGAAGCTGAGTATATGGCTCTTACTTGGGCGGCAAAAGAAGCCGTGTACTTGCATCGTTTTCTGGAAGATTTAGGTTTCGGAAAATTGGGCCATATCAAACCTTACAGTGATATCCACGGTGCACAGAAGCTTGCGTTGAATGCTGGTTTTCATAGTCGCACGAAGCACCTTGATATCAGACATCATTTGGTGCGAGATATACTCAGAAGTGAAGACATTTTCTCGATAGAGTATGTTCCGACAAACGACATGGCTGCTGATATTCTGACTAAAGGACTGTGAAAAAGTAAGTCAAATGCCTTGAGCTGATAGAAGTTCAAGATTCGGAGCGTTCGTCGAGGCATTGGCAGTTTTCATCTCGAGGGGAAGTGTTGGAATAAACGAGAAGTGAACTTTGCTCTGATGTTCGAATGTTATATAATTGTCAAATGTCCATTGTCAAGTACTGTTAAAATAAAGTTCTTAGATCCGTTTATTTACGTTTATAACTATCTTCAGATCCACGGATATACGTTCCTTCAAGTTATTCAAATGTCTTCAATAATGACATGTTCATATGAAAGACCCCGATCACACATAGCCATAGCAACGGATGATTTTGTGGTGACCCCGAAGCCATTGATTTCTTTCTACTGGACTTTCGATGTCAACGCAACGGATTGTGTGTGGTCGATGCCATGAGTTAACATTTGTTGAGGTATGTCTAGACCACCACAAATCCGTTGATACCAGAATTGGTGGTTGCAGGCAAAGATCACAAATTTGTTTCATATACTCACACATTAATCAGACAAAATTAGCACAATTCTATCAAAAATTGACCGAAGATGACACAGAGAATTAAAAAAAAAATCAATTCTTCTTATATTGACACAAATGCATAAGTAAGGGAATTTGTTTGTTGCTTCTCTCTCATACCACAATGACTCAAGTTTTACATTTCAATGTCATCTTTAAGGAGACTTGTTGTTGATACTGGACGGGCCTTTGGGCTTAAACGACGTCGACTCTGGATTAGACGAACTATCCAGGTTCCACCGTCCTGTGATGGTGCTTACAAGATCTCAGATATTTCATTTCCCTGCACCTGATGGACGTAGTACCAGAAGTCTTTTGAATACCTGAGTTTGACACTCAAACAGAACATGTTTCATCGGCATAGCCAGCTGTATTGAAGACTTAGAATTCTACGTAGGTAGTGATGAAAGTCGCAATGCAATGTTCTTTCGGAAGATCAGCAATCCTTATTTTCCTCTCTTTTCAATGAGAGAAAATTCGAAGTAAGCCTTATTCCCAGTGTTTGCAAGTTTCCCTTTTCTGCTATATTTTTGTTCAGTTCTTCTCGCCGTTTGAACTACTGTGTATGGTTTTTACTCGAACCGCAGAACGTTTCAGGACCTATAACAGTGTTTCTAGCAGCTTCATAAAGGCACCCACAAGAAAGAAAGTTTACTCCTCTTAGCCAGTCGCTATGATTAATTGAGATATTTTTTCAGGCAAAGGCGGGCGGTCCGATAACTATGAAAATTCAGAGCTTTAAACACCTCCTAACTATCTGTCTGTATATGAATATGTGCACGTTTGAGTTTTCTTCACAGACTTAGCAACACAAGCTTACTGCAAGTGAGTACCTATGAGTATATTCACAGCTTTAGAACCAAGTAGGCTTGCGCTTGCTTCCTCAATTGTTTTGGACCCATCTGTGTATGATATGAAGGATCTAATCCACGTGATTTATTATCTTACTTACTGCACTGCGGTCTTCTATGACTATGACAAGGGAGGTATGAAAGGTGTGTTAGGATCTCTTTAGAATTTCCAGGTGCCTTCTCATATCACCAGGTAGCATTCGTTTAATTTCCTTGAAGCCGTAATGCTAACAATGAATCCTTATTCCTCACTTTTATGCGAAGGGAAGGAATATTTCTAGGGTAGTGTTGGGGTTGTTTGACAAGTTCGTGTTATGTCTACACACGCTAAAACCTGCAGTTTCTATAAATTTTTTAGGATGGTAACTTCTATTATCTCATAATGACTGCATTATATAACTAATGAGTTATTTGTGGCTGTAGCCCCCACGTCTCCAAAAATCCACGATATAACCATGGGCACGATATAGCTTTGGAATGTGAGCTCCAGTTGAGTCTCTTATCTACAGTTAGTTCCAGATACTCAGACTGGTCCGAGACTACAATAATTCTATAGTATTCCGAAGTGAAGCTCCGGTCCTACGAGAAATGAAGCATAAAAACGTCTTGTTACTATTGATTATAGAAATCAAATAACGTTCTTTCAATATGTTCCCACAATCCGTTTCCCCGAGATGAAATACTACAAAAAAATTATTGACATTTGTGGATGACAGTATCAATAATTAGTATACCTTTGATTATGCAGCTTCTGACTATTCTCTTCTCCCAAAACTATACTTATGAAAAGAAAATGTTAAACAGATATGACAAGTGACATCCAACCAAAATTTGGAATTTTTTTAATTCGTGCAAAATACTGTAAACGCACTAAAACTGTAATATCGGTCTGTTACTAAAATATCCTCCGCGTCTTTGGTTTAAAAGGGTACTGGATGCCTCAGAAAGAAAGATATTCTTTTACACAGTTCGCATGAACGTGTTTTATTTGAGAAAACGTTTGCTGTGGATGTAGAAAAATAATCATACATGTCGAATCGGATTTAACTATGGAAGGTGAAATTAAGTTAAAAACTCATATTTGCTAAGGATTAAATTAAATTAAATTATAGAAACAGATTGGTTCTATATCGTCAATACCATCAATAATGTTCTATAAACTATGCCACAATTTTTCATGACAGTGAATTATTTTGGTAGATTACGAATTTAAAATGTTTCTAATTTAAGTTTATAATTTTTCGGAAAGACTGATATACACTACGCCAAGAAATGAACGCACAGAATCGAAAATCCAAATTTATTCAGAAGAAGTTTAGATATGTCGAGAAATCATTTCTCCTGTAATCTACGAACACAGGAATGCTTGAGAACAAGCGAAATCAAAATGTACTCATCAAAATCAAAATAAAACTGATAACGAACAATGTAAAACTTTTGGGAAAAAGTGCCCAAAATCTACGATTTATTCTAGAAGTTAATGACCTTACAGCATTCTGATCAATTTCGATGAGTCTGTTACGAACCTCAATCACGGTGTGTGGCTTATTTCGTTGACTTCGTAATCTTCTATTGAAAATGTACCAAGCAAGTCGTCTGTACACTAGGGAACGTCGATCGCAATGAAAAAGACAAAATCTCGACTCATCTGTAAAGAACACTCTACGGTCATCTTCTAACCAATTGACATGTTTCCTGAACCCCGAGCTAAGACATGAGGCCTCACACCGAATTTGTTGAGACGTTGTCGTATCGTTTCCTTGCTAATTTGCACTCCACTATCGAAGCTGCATTCGAAGGTGCCTAGCAGTAGCGAACCGTTGTCTTAACAAGGCAATTTTTAAATAACGGTTATGAATCTCCATTGATGCTCGAGGTCGTCCTTGCTCACTCTCACAGGTTCCCCTTCATGACTTCCAATCTTCCTGTAACTTCGGAACATTCTGGAAACGGTTGAATATGATACAACAAGCCTCTGGCCTATTCTTGTAAAGTGCAACCTAGGTCATCTAACATAACTACTTCGGCACCTTTTGCCGTTGTCGAATTTCGTTTTAGGCGTTACATTACCGAAAATTAAAATATTCATGAAGAACGAACGTTACTCGCAAAAACTGATTATTGTTATCAATATGTGGTAGTTTCTTGCAAAATCTCAATTTATTTCTTTATTTTAGTTCCCATCAGAGAAACATGGGTGCCAAGAAAAAACATGGAATTTCGTTTGGATATGTCTGGACATATACGAAAAAACCATGTGGTCATTGGTTGCCTGGCAAAAAAGAAATTTGATATATAATATTGAATTTGTGCGTTAGTTTCTTGGCCCAGTGTACTTTGAATGGTTGAATTTTTGAATTGAACATTACGATTTCTTGTGGGTTGTTTAATTTCTTCAATTGTCACTTTTCTTTTGTTACCAAATTCATAACCGTGTACTAGTTTTGAAGATTATCGGAATTACAAAGTAGTTTTACTCGAGAATGGATCTATTCAGTTTGAATGAATATACTATGAATTATATTATTATAGAATTCCTGTGTATATTTAACAAGGAATTCAACTGAATGTCTGCTTAACAAAATCGAAGAACCTCGACATAGAAAGGTGTCTGAATATTTTACGCCCACAATATTTGGATATACTTGAATAAATTTTGAATTCATCTCATCCTGCATTGTGTGTTGCCTTTATAAAGGTAGCGTTCAAATTGCCGGATGCGCAAACTATTATGATTATAAACAAATTGGTGGTATAATACACTTATGTATGAAGGAATTAAGAAAGTTAAAAAGAAAGAACCAAGTACTGATGACACTTGTGATAATCAAAATTTCGGAATGTTGGATTTCGTTCGAGAAGAGAGAGGGTCATATTAATAAATACTTTATGTTTGTTTGAGATGTAATGAAATCTTGTAAAGAAAGGAATTTTTATGCGCTTTTCAGAATGATAGGCTCCTTTTTTCTGAACCTAAATATTGCTGAAAAGAAATCATCATGTCGTACGTCGTTTCTGAGTTATAGGGCGATTTTGAATGTTGGCTGCGAATGCAACTTCCTGATTCACACAACCAAATTTATATGAAATCACACGATATTTTGAATATTACCTCAGGTATTTTGGAAATTTCGAAAGATCGTTAGAACTGATCCATTTTGAGATATTTCAATTGAAAAAAGAAATAAATTAATGTTTATTTTAGGAAAGAAACGAATGAAAGAATATAAGTAACTCTCCGCATGTAGTAAAACAATTGAAAAGAGTAGGTGTTTTTTTCTCGACCTCAATAGCTTGTATATATCTGTGACGGCTGACAGCTGTTGTTGGGTTCTTGGATTATCCTGGCGCGATCTAATTTTCCTTTTGAGATTATCCCATAAA
This sequence comes from Cryptolaemus montrouzieri, assembly GCA_013387265.2. NCBI lineage: Eukaryota > Metazoa > Arthropoda > Insecta > Coleoptera > Coccinellidae > Cryptolaemus > Cryptolaemus montrouzieri. Next base: position 112,036,207 of record JABFTP020000185.1, read on the forward strand.
TGTTCAATAGAATTTAGGTCTGGAGAGCAAGCTGGTCAGTCCAAAATAGCGATTCCCTCTGTTTCAAGATAATATCGCGCGAGGTTGCTGGTATGCGGAGGAGCATTATCTTGCATAAAAGTGAAATTCTTCCGTGGGCACCTCGCCAGAGTCTCACTATGGGCACTAGCTCCACGTAATTTCTAGCCGTTACACTCGCAGGAAACGAAATCAAATCTGTTTTGCCTCCTAGCATAATGCTACCCCAAAACATCACACTTCTCCTTAGGTATTTCGGAATTTGGCTTGCTGCTTGGAGTCTAGCTTGTCTTCCACGACCCTTTAAAACTCTGGCGGTCATCTGATCGAACACCAATCCTGGTCTCATCCGAAAAAAGAACATTTCGCCAATTCTCAATATTCCAATTTTGGTGCTCGATACACCAATTAAGTCTGTTAATTTTTTGTTGTCTGGTTAGCTCTGGAACTCTTAAGGCCGTATCGTTTCGACTGATACACTCATGACTGTTGCTTCTAGAAATTGCCTTTGGAGCATGGGGTGTGAAGCACTAGGGTCTCTTCTTGCAATATGGCACAAAAAGCGGTCTTGTTCTTCAGAAGTGATCTTTCTTCGACTTTTTATAGGCCTATTTTGCCGAGATTGTAGTTCCACCTATCGGGCGTAGGCTTTTGAAATCACACACTGTGATTCTCCCACTGTGAGCGCTATATCCTTCTGTGTTACCCCTTCTTCAACGAGAGCAAATTTTCGACCCCTCTGCACATCGGAAAATCCAACGTGACATTTTCAATTATGATTATAAGCTTTCCTAAATTTAGAAATTCACAGTTTCAAATCTCAGATAGGGAAAACTATTTCCCTGAGACTATTCAAGTTTCAGTGAACTAAATGGAATAGATCCATGCTGATCAATGGCAGTCATCATCAAATACCATCCTTATCTCGAATTTTAACCCCTAGAGCAGGGGTGACCACCCTTGAAAATTTGGAAGACAGTAGATGGGTCGAATAATACCTCGAAAGAAAGGTATTATCTCTGTCTGCATCCCCGTGAACGAATTTTTATTTTTGATTAAAAACTGTAGGAGATACAGAGTGAGCTACTGAAAAATAGAGGAGACTATCTATCGCCCTGAGCTATTCAAGTATTAGAGCAAAAAAATGGAACAGATTCATTCCAGATCATCATCTTCCGAAACACCATTCACATCTCAAATTTCAACCGCTAGAGCAGGGGTGGCCACCCTGTGTTATTTTTAAAGCAGAAGATATGTCCAAATATAACCTTCGATAGTCTCTTCTATTTTTCAGTGGCTCACTCTGTACCTTTTATAGTTTTCAATCAAAAATGAAAATTATTTCACGGGAATGCAGACAAAGATAATACCTTTCTTTCGAGTTATCCCTCGACCCATCTACCCTCTTCCAAATTTTCAAGGGTTGTCACCCCTGCTCCAGGGGTTGAAATTCGAGATGAGGATGGTACTTGATGATGACTGCCATTGATCAGCATGAATATGTTCCATTTTACCTCACTGAAACTTGAATAGTCTCAGGGAAATAGTCCTCCCTATCTTTCAGTTGCTCACCCTGTATCTTTTACAGTTTTCAATTAAAAATGGAAATTTGTTCAAGGCAATGTAGACCAAGATACCACCTTTCTTTAGAGTCATCACTCGACCCATCTTTCCTATTCAAAATGTTTAAGGATTGCAACCCCCGCTTAGGGGGTTGATATTTCAGGAAAGTATCGTACCCCAAAAGATGTCTCCCTTGAAAAAAAATTGATACTATTTTGCGTTTTGATCAGTAATGAATATCTTGGTAGATATAGCCTGTGTTTAGTTTTCGTTGAAGCACCCTGTATATATTCCCTAAACGACTTCATTGGACATGTTTCGGAAAATTTTTCCGATCCCTACCGAATAATAATTGTACGTATCACTGTCATTGCTTGCAAATTTTGAATTGCTATTGAATATCGATACTGTTGTAAAATCTGCTACAATATGTATTCGTTAATTGTCTTCACACAGAAAAACCTAGAATGGAACATTCGGGGGACCTTGGTGGCCTTCTCATGAGGTGATTTGTTCATACCAACTTTTGAGAAAAATGGGTATCCAAAAATATTTGAGCATTTTATAATTATTTTTGTAAAAGTTCTAGTATCACTTTGCACAATATTTTCAAATATTGGGCAGCCGTAAGTCCACGTCGAAAAGTTTTGTAATTCGTTCATGTTTCCAAAATGAAAGAAGCAACTTTGAAGTCAAACTTCCCTGATGATCCCGTTCGTAGATGCCGATGGGGTTTTCTTTAAACCACTGCCATGTCACTACTTGATAAATATGGACCAATTAATATATCAGAAAAACTTCTCGTTCTCTATTATTTCGTACCATTGGTTTAAACTGAAACGACACTGCGCATCTCTGAATTTTACATACATCAATTCCATCGTTTTCCCTATTTTTTGTAGATGTATATCTAGATATTTCATTGTTTCAACTTTTGAAAACGCACCATAATCTATTGAATTAGTCTTAATTCTAGAAAGTATATCTCGATAAGGTTGCTTTCTATATACCCCATTTAGATGTAATACCTATCAAGGTAAAGTGGGGTAATCGCCACAATTCGAATCTATGTACCAAACGAATAAATCAAATTGTGCAAGATTTGTGTAATTCATATCGGCCCTCTATTATGAATGTAGAACAAAACAAAAATACCATCAAAGGGCTTCGATAATTTAGAATTTGACAATTGGCTTCTCGAGTGAATTACTTCCTCAGACCATTCACATGTCAATACTTTATGTACACAGTCCAGTTGGTGCAATAGAATTTCGAATTGGTGAAACTCTAACCGCAGTATTAGTATATCCAGTAGACTACAAACTTCAACAAAAACAATTAAATATATGTCAGATTCATCTATAGTCTAGAGACCTCCCATAGAGCATGTCAAGAAAACATCCACCTTCCTTCAACCTGTAAATTGCCGTAACATAAGCTCTTCTCGTAATCTTTTCCGATTTCTCTGTTTTTCGTTGAATGAAGTATCAAAAGAACCGGCGAATTACCAAGTCAATTTCGCAAAAACTCCAGTCCGGCCGATAAAAGTGTTCTTAATATACCCGATTCACAATTATTTACACATCCGATCTGTGGCATTGTGTGGACCACCCATGGATTTTAACAAATCTGAAATACGCTCGACTTATAATGCGAAGCACGAGAAATCATGGCGCCACCTCCTGAGATTTGTGTTTTTGTGACACAAATCCATTAATAAAATGATAATCGAACTATTGAATAATATATTAGGCTTGAAAAGTGCAGATATAGATTGCTTTAGATACGATGCTTTCTGCTGCTTATCTTATTGCTTCATCGTCCATTCATCAATTCGGAATAGGTAGATTATGAGAGAAGATATGAGGTTTTTGAACTTGGTGATTCTTGTTGAGAATATTGAATATCTATTATGCAATTCAATGAAACGTTTTCGGCTACAGAGCGATGAGTACTTCAAATATTAAATTCCAACAAAAACATTGCGTTCGAGGAGTGTTTTCACAAAACAACATTATTAACTGCCATCTCAGAAACAAACTTTGCTATTCAGTCTGATATTCATTTTATTTTTAATTAATTAGTAAGGCCTGTATGTAACAATTAACTTTTTTCTTCTAAGGCCATAACATGAAATGAGATTTTCAATTTTCTCTTCCCAAACAAATAAGCAATCAGCTTGAAATTCTGCATGAATACTCTGTTTGGGTTTTTATATGAGTATTTTCTTATTCATCTCCTGTGTATTAATCACGGATTTTATACATCATTAATATTATACAAAAATAAATCTCTTAGTAAAAAATGTGGATATTTTCTTTCATTCTAGACATATATCGATAAGCGCCATATTGTCCTGGTGTCATCAAGGTGGTAACTAGACATCGCTAGATAATACAGAGAACATATATGTCCTTGTTGGCCTAATAGACTGAAAATGCATTCCACCTAGTTTCAGTTTGTATAGAATACTCTTCAAGGAAAGACCGATCTTCTTCTACTTTTAAATCAAGCTCGATTATTACATCAAACTGCTATACTTAATAATAGTTACTAACATTCACCTTTTGTGGAAATGGGTGGAATCCGCAATCTATTCTTGGTTTTTTAGTTGAAATTTTTTGGATAGTAATTTCACCATGAAATAATTATTCTCTCAAGCAAGCCTAAAGAACATTTTGTCACTGTTTATTCTGAAAATTTTTTCGAAAAACAGAATAAATCGTTGAAGTGTAGAAAAATTGTTATTCCTGTCAATTCACTATGCTTTGCAATTTCTTGATCAATCACTATCTTAACCCTGCAGTGGTCGCGCGCGGACCCTCGCTCCGATGCAAATTCTTGGATATCTTCCTTCCTAAATCGCGTGTATTATCCTTGTACTGAGTTTGAGTTTCATAAGTGAAGGCGTGCCGGATACAGAAATTTTTGCGGAGTGAGAGTCCGCGCGCGACTATGAGTGTTACAAATATTATCAAGATAAGAGTGTTTGTTCTTATATTTTCCGGCTATTCGTGTTTGATCCTGCAATGAATTATTCTTACAGAAAAGATTGCAGCGTTTGTTAGATGAGTCTCTTTTAACCGATGATGATGAGGGTGAAACCTATGATGATTCTGAAGATGAAGAGGAGCCCGATGAAATAGAATGCGATGCGGCTAACAGAGATAGCGAGCAAGATATTTCCGAAAATGAACTCGAAATTAAAGAAACGGAAATAAATGGTCCAAAGTTTGTAGGCAAAGATGGCAAGGCAATGTAGCTGAAACATAAACCGACACAGACTATAAGAACTCCATCGGAAAACCTTGTAACACAATTGCCTGGTACCTGAAGTACGACTAAATGTCTGAAAACGATGTACGATATATGGAATTATTTTTTCCGGACCAACTACTGAATATAAGAGTTGACAATTCCAATATACATATTCAACAAACTTCCATGAAATACTCCCGTGGAAGGGATTTGAAATTGACCGACATTTCGGAAATAAAAGTACTCTTTGGATTTTTGTACTTGGCCGGAGTACTGAAGAGTAACCACCTGAACCCAACAATCTGGAAAACACGGCAAAATATTTCGACTTACAATGTTGAGCAGCGTTTCAAATTTCTTTTGAGACACGTTTCGATGATTTGGAAGCTAGAATGTTCAGACGAACAACCGACAAACTTGCCCCTATCAGGGTTTTTGAGATTTATGTTGATCAGTGCAAAACGGTTTTACTCCTCTTCATTATGTAACTGTGGACGATAATCTTCTCACTTCTCCACAATTTGTAATGGAAAGAATGTGCGAACCAATAAGAGGAACTGGAAGATACGTAACTGTGGATAACTGGTTCACAAGCTCACTGTGGTCGGAACTATCAAAAAAATAAGCGAGAGTTGCCACTTGATTTTTCTTGACCAAGTTCAATGATCGCTTTTCACAAAAATGTGACACTCGTTTCTTATATTCCAAAAAAAGGTAAAAATGTATTACTCGTCTCTAATATGCACCATGACGACCAAATTGATGACACTACTGGAAAAGCAGAGATGATTATGATGTAAAACACAACACAACAAAGGAGGAGTTGATACTGTCGACCAATAATGTTTTACATACGATTGTGCAGGTTATACGCGACGTTGGCCAATGGTAATAATTTACTCACTGATGAATATTGGTGGCATAAATTCCCTCATCATCTTCGAAAGTAATAATCCGAATTCAAATTTGAGTGTACGGAATTTTTGAGTGATCTTACTTTTGAGCTCATAAAACCCTTTGTGGAGGTTCGAAGGTTGTCAAAGAGCCTACCAAGCAGTCTTACTACAAGAATGAATGAAATTCTCAAAAAGAAGAATCCAACTGAAGAGCACTTGGCGAAGCAGCAACAACCAGAGCCGACAGAAAACCAACGAGGACGGTGTGGGGTGTGCGATAGGGTGAAGAACAGACCCACGAGATATTTTTGCAAAAGTTGTACATTATTCTGGTGCCTTGAGCATGCCACTTTAGTGTGTTCGGAATGCTTCCAAAACAATCAAGAGGATGCCGATTGAGTTATTTAATTTAATCACTTTCTTCAGCTTTTATGAAAATGAAGTTGAAGTTTTTTTATATTTTTCTATGTTCCAGTCTCTTTTTATCTTAGTTTTTTTGTTACTCAAATAAAATCAATGCTTCTAATATTTTATTCTTTCATTCAAAACCTTTTAAATGGAGAAAAAATAGAAAATCTTCTGTTGTTACAAACATAGAGCGACCACTGCAGGGTTACTTATACAAGCTTTCCAAGGTTCTAGGGAGGCTGTTCTTCTTGCAGTTTTCTCTACTTATCTTTATTTCACATCTCCAAAATTTTTTCTCTCCATTTTCTAGTTATCCGAAATTCCTAGAAAAAATTGTCTTTCGCGGATGTCTCACTTATTATCAGTTGAATAAATTCGAGTTTGACGTTCTTCAGATACTTTTTTCAGTGAAATTCAGTGGTGTTGAAAAATTTTTGTTCGGCTTAGCGGTTTCTGAGTTATAATGCAAACATTTTTGTTTTGAATTGAAAGCATAGACGATTTGTTTTTGTTGGATGCAGTATTTTCCAAAAGTTTTGATTTTTTTGAGGATAATTGGATAGCGACTAGAGATCCTACGAGATGGCTACTTTGAAATGAAAATTGTTTGAATATTCGGTGGTTTCATCTTGTATGCTTGTGCAATTTTGCACAAAACATCCCAAATGTATTCAATTCTATACTCACAAAAATAATCGTTAAAACCAATCCACTATTGAATTGACATTGTTGAATCAAAAATAATAAGCTGAAAACTACTTTGATTGGAAAATGTTCGTGAATTTGGAAAACTTTGAAGAATTTCTAGAATGCTACGTTTAGAATTGACATGATCTTGATGCAGCTTCTGAAAATTATTCTGTTTGTTTTCCTGACAAGAGGCAACCTCACAAGTTTGTATTACAATTTTTCGAATATTGACTTGTGAGATTGCCACCGACATGTCACACATGTTAGATGTATTCGAAAAAAGAACAAAACACTTTTTCCTATTTCATCCAAATCCACTAATGGTTTACATTCAATGAAACACAGGTTTATATTACGATTCGAAAACCACTCAACAAAGAGTTCTTGAATTTTTCCTGCATTCTACCTTATATATAGCAACCAAGATATTGGTATATATCAAAATCCAGGAAAATCGTGAAATCTAGAATAACTCGAAAACGAATATATATATATATATATATATATTTGATTGATAGATTGTATCTATCTCCTTTTTTCGAGTCCCCGTATATATATATATATATATATATATATATATATATATATATATATATATATATATATATATATATATATATATATATATATATATATATATATATATATATATATATATATATATATATATATATATATATATATGCGGTTGACTTAAATTTATGACGAAGTAAAGAAAAAAAGTTGGGAGACTTTTGCATCTTAATTTTAAATGAGTTTTGTTGAACGTAACAAAAATTCATGATATGTTATATATTTCTTCTAATTTGATATACCATTATACTCTTCAAGATTGTACAATTTCTTTCAACATATGGTATTGCATAAAATATAAAATTCTATTCTTTTTCCACATCTCCCAATTAGTAGATCTACGTCACGTCACTAATTGAATCGAAATGAACGTGATCAATGCCGAAATAAATCGTTGGAAGATCTCGTTGATTGAAGCGGGAATCACAAAAAAATGGTTTGTTCTTGGGCGGCAGTTATGTTGTAAGGTTTAATTCTGTCAATAAATCTATCTCATTCTTTCATACAGCATGCGGAATGTTCAACCCGACCCCGTATGTGACTTTTTCCAGCCGATATGAATTATAGATTATGTATTGTATTCAAAAAATTTTTATTTATTTGTCTTTCAGTTTTCGTACGGCGGTTGTTGCTCGCACGAATTAAAATATATCTTGGCTTGAAATTTCTTGTCCCATTTACTAAATTAAGGTATATAAAAGAAACTTGACTCGGAAGATCTCGCTTACATGGGAACGTAATTTCATGTGACATTAATGTACTCCAGTATGGTTTAACTCAGACAATGTGTGAGTTTTTGGCGACCATTGGATGACCATTTTAGTTTTTGAAAAAGTAACAACGTAAGAGATATGTGCGGCAAATTTATGTGTAATAAAAAGATTCAAATATGGGAATGTTTGATGTTATCTAGTAGGCCATGATAATCGCATATGAATGTATTCGATTACGGATCTCTCATCATCATTTTAATGAGTTTTTATGGAGAGTATGAACGATTATTATCAAACTCTAAAGATAATGAGTTTTTCACCTATCGTGGCACTTATTTATTACACTTCCCTACAGTCAAAATGTATCCTAGGTAGAAGTAGCATATTTGGCATAATCTTGGTGTGCCAAAAGAAATATAATGACAAAAACTCAATATTGGCTCTGGTTGTCTTGATTAACCCGGCCAACTAAGGTCTGATGGATCCCATGCCAAATTAAATGGCATGGGTTTCAGTAGCTTTTTGAAAATATTTTTTTTCTTTTTGAAAATGAAATTCATAATATTGTTCATTAATACTTCATTAATAAGCCTAATTCAATCAAGGGTAACTTAACCAAATAAAAACGATAACAACTATTTATTTTCACAAACTTAAATATATTTGTACTTATTGCTATTGGAAAAATTTATTTATTTATTATTTTAATTTTTGTTTTATTATTATTTTTCTTTGAATAATCTCAACACACTCCGCAACGGACGATTATTTGCAGATGATTTAGTCATATCTGGAAAAAGCAAAAATATCCAAAACATGTTTACTATGATGCAGCACTATCTAAATAGTTCAGAAAATTCGTCAAAGGAAACAGGTTTAAAATTATCCACTTAAAAAACTCAGTACATAGTTTTCTCTAAAAGAAGTATCGACACAACCCAACTCTCGCTTTATAATAAAAACCTGCCAAAGAAACACTGCATTAAGTTTTTAGGGATGATTCTAGATGAAGAACTCACTTGGAAAGAGCATATAAAGAGGCTGGCTGTAGAATGGCAGACTAAATGTGTTGAAGGCAATATCAAACAAGGACTGGGGCTCGGATAGGCAAACCATGCTGACACTCTATAGGACATTAGTATATGTATATATATTAGTAAGATCTAAGCTTAATTATGGTTCAAGAGCATATTCTTCCGCAAGCTCAATACTCAAAATTTTAAACACAGTACACAAAAACGCATTAAGGTTAATACTAGGAGCTGTCAGAACAACCCCAATAGAGAGCTTATACTGCGAAGCAGGTGAACCATCTCTCCATAATAGAAGATCCGAAAAATATAACATACAAAGACGAAGACAATGGCAAATTCATAAACTTATCTTCAACGAACCACGATCACCTAAACCTTTTCATCATCAAGTGTGGTCCGATCTCTCAACACTTAACATCACTCTTCCTACCTGTCTTCCTTTGAGGCCTAAAATCTCTCCTCCGTGGAGAATAAAACAGCCAAATATAATTACCACCCTGACACAATTCGATAAATATTCAACAAATAGTAACATCATTATACAGAATCTGCGAAGCATAATGAATAGCTACGAGGGTTATACCGGAGTATATATACAGTCCCATCCAAATCCGAGGCTAGCGTAGGAGCAGCGGTTGTGACATCTAATTCTGTGCTTAAATTCACACTACCATCACAAAGCAGCGTGTACACTGCTGAACTGTTCGCTATACTTCAAGCTTTAATACACATCAACTCCTCCCAGGAAGAAATCATCCTAACCGATTCACCCAGCTCCCTTCAGACACTCAAGAAAATATTCTCCAATAACACCATCGCAAATAAAATAAAACAAGAACTAGAAAAGTCCCGAAATCTTTTTCATCTGGGTGCCATCACACATGGGAATTCCAGGCAGAGAAGAAGCTGACATCCATCAGTGACGAAGTTCGAGTGAGAGATTTGGTGACTAGTGACATGAAGAAGTTTAATGAATCAAAACTGCATGGCAATTCACGCAGTCGAACATGACCCCAAAACTCCGATCAGTGAAACCATTCGTGAAACCATGATCGAGAACCACTTGATCGAAAATCACAAATAAAAATCGCACGACCTAGACTTGTACACACGATCTTCACCCACAGTTATTTAATGAGTAGGGAGCCGCAGCCCCAATGTAACAACTGTAACGTAAGACAATCAGTCGAACATATCATGGCAATAAGCCCCATATTGAAGAAGCACTTGGACCAAATTGCAACTTTGAAAATACCATCAAGTACCTACAAGCTGTAAACATTGAAAATATTTGAATATTCTGTTACCCTATTGTGCCTCATATATCGCTAATAATCCCCGGGTTGATGCGATCTTTGTTGAATGAAAAAACAAAATTTATTTCAACTATTTTTACTTAGACTATTCAGAATTATCCGTTTCTTTATTAGCACAAGGTATGCACTGCATAGCAACATGTTCTAAACAAAGACATCACCAGAACAAAGCGAATATTTTGTTTTTCTGTCAACTTTTCCAGGGCAAAAACTAAAGCGACCATGAATTGTAACTAAATTTTTTCTGTTGATTCTTCAGAATACTGACCAGTTAAGTTTTTAATTTTTTAGAGCAGAAAACACCAAATTCTGGGATTATTTTTTCGAGACAGCATTTGCTGCTTAATTAATGCTATTCCAAATTTTCTCAAATAATCCTGCCTTTTTCTTTTATAATCTCCCACATTATACTTATAAAAAAAACTTATGAATTGGTAGCTGCTGTATTCAAAAAACAAAAAACTGTAAGAGACCTTCGTCGTCTGCTGATCCGAGTAACATATAAGAAGTTGTTAATTCATCGACTGCTGTCTTAGTAGAATTATAAGAATTAATAACTCCAGAAAGCTTCTTGTCGCCAGTATTGTCGATGGAATTGTCATGATGAAGCGATAAGAAGTGAGACGTTTTTGTTCTTTTTAGAAATGTACTCCACAATGGTTATGTTCTTTTCGAAACCAAAGAGGCTCAACTTTTCAAGACGGCCTTTAGTTGAAAGCAGCTCAGGTGGAATATGGTTTTTATTTATCGAAGGATACCTAATTAAGTAAGTTTAAAAGGTCCCTTTTCCTCCGTACACTTTACTAAATAAAAAGTCAACCAACGCCTGTTTTTTATGCCCTATTTTGCTGGCTTATTTGGAATGTACTGTCGAAACGCACATTGGCCTCGAAATGATCCAACATTTTGTCTAAAGTTACAAACTCATTGGAGGTGTGAATAGATTGACAATCATTAAGAAACTTTTCAGAAACAGCAAGCTTATATTTCTGACCTATTTTCAATATTATCCAACCTCAAATAGGTCAACAAAAACATAAATCTTTTGGCGGATATTGTTATTGATGAAATTTCCATAATAATTCTGAAAATCTTCCAAAATTCTGTGGTTTCTCCTGAACACACTAGCGAGATAAACCAAACATGGCTTTTATTTCAACCTCATTCGTATCCTGAGTATTTTTATTCAAATCTGGTTTACCAATAAGAACTCTGGGAATTCAAAATACTAGAACAATAGAACGCTTTGAGATTTTTGAGCTACTTTTTTTTTATTTTGTGGTAGATAATTTTATAACATCATTCATGGAGTTCAACGTCTTTCATATGACAGTCTAAATAGCGCCGGTAGAACCGCATTCTCTTAACCCAATTCCATGGCTCTCAGACAAACAGCTGACTGACTCTATTTCGTTGATAGCGCTCTTAATATTGATTTGAAGTTGATCCAAAGTTGTCTGTTTGTTGAAGTAGGCCATTGAGTTTATGAAATCCCATGAGAAAAAAGTCCGCCGGCGGGTTATCAGGCGGTTAAGGTGGCCAATTGATTGAGCCATTTCTAGAGATAACTCTCTCACTGCACTTGCTCTTCAGCAAATTGATTGTTTAGATCGCTGTATGGCATATGGCTCCGTCCTGCTGGAACCACATGTCATCCATATCCAGTTCCTTGATTTATTCGAAAAAGAAGTGAGGGATTATGCCCCGCCATTTACGGTGCATGCGTTTCCAACATCATCATGAAAGAAACATGACTCAATTACACCACCAGCATGAATTCCGAACCAGACCGTCAGTTTTTGTGGATGCACTATTTTCGGTGCTCCTCACATTTCTTGATCTTGAAGGAGGCTTCACATTCAATAGCATGAATTTCGATTCAAATTTTTTCAGTAAACGCAGTATAGCTGACTCAGAAAGGCAATTTCTAGCACCGAAATATTCAAGTGTGCTAGAACACTGTTTCACAGATCGCTTATTTTCTTGATAAGTTTGTATAAGTTTGTATCATATGTGTAGTTCGGCATCATGAATTGTTAATGTTTTCTCAAAAACAAAATGCTTGACACATGACGTTTACTCAATGCGAAGAGTTTTTATGACGTTTTGAAATCACAGCGTCCCTATTAGTAAACCCGGTACTTTACTGCTTTTTCTGTAATTTTCTTTCTGGTATATTTTGTAACATTTGATATACAATCTGGTCATCAATAAACAATGACCAGCAATGCAAAAGAGGTTTCAGAATCTCGTGCACTTCACTCGAATCTAGGCTTATGCTTTATAATATTTTCAGGCCTTGGTCCGATTTTAGTATTAGAGTAATAATTTAACAATTTTGTGCCATTCTTTCTTTTGAATTATATGCCTTGAATTTGAATGTTATCATAAACTGGGTTCACGTTAGCTCCACTCGTTCCTTCTTGTTCTTCCTAGCTTCTTATCTCCGCATCATCGTCTTCGTAAACCCCTTACTTGTCACCTACTAGTAATTCGTTGTTTGTTTGGACTTGCTCTTCAGCCTGATCAATATCATCTGTCTCGAAATCGCTTTCCCTCTCAATAAAATCTTGTTGCCTTTCTTCTTATTCATTTGATTAATTCCAAAGTTGCAAAAGTCGTTTTTGTACGGTTTCGTAGGAGTATAACGCCATATTCCAAGAATTCCCACTTTCAGGTTATTTGTCCCGCTGACACCAGCGAGAGCAAACCGATCAAATTAATATATCCGTTTGTTATACAGGCTCTTTCATCTAGATCGAGTGACCCTGTATATTTTTTTCTTGTAGTGATAAATTTTGAAACACGTTGAATGATTTCGTTGAGCGGTCATCTTTTGACGTAGACTTTAGGCTTCAACAAGCAACCACCTAGGATGGGGAACTTCAACCCCTCAAAATTAAAGAGGGCAAAGGGGTTGAGGGATACATCATTCAATAGCTCTACGAAGCCTCTTCACAACGGTATAGTGGCAGTTCGTAGTTAACTTTTGCATTCATTTACCACTAAGATTATTTGTCTTGTGGTTTTTGATGAGGAAAATAAGTTTTTTTGCATGGTCTTTCGAAGACCCTTTTCACAAACTACATCAATCTTGAAAGGATTTCATTATCTTATTGGAATTGCAATTTTCTCCCATTCAATAAGAAAAATTATACCGAACTTTGTATAAATAAAAAAAATAAATAAAATCATTTGTTTTGCCTTGAGTTCATTCTCCTAGAGACAATGTGCGTATCTGAAAATACATTTGTCGATTTGATGCATAGTAGAACATCCCTTGAGTTACTAATCTGCTGATGTGAAAATTTCAAAAATAGTTATGGTGAACAAATTGTAAGAACGTGTTGGGCATGTGAGCTTTAATCTAAATTGTGTTGAATGGCTACAAGTATATCTAACCAAAACTATCTACAACGTAACGGTCGTAATAAATACGTAATGAAATTGAGACTAGTTCGTTAAAGAATTTCTGCAGCTAAAATGTCTAACTTATGCCTAACGTTTTAGATTTTACATAAAAACAAGCCCCATTCATACAAAATTAAATTAACATGAATTAAAAGATGATTCGGATCGAAGGCAATGAGTCCTGCGAAATTATGACTGATCATATCATATCATATATATATTTCTTTTTTTCTCACCAATGTACTTTCTCACTTCACGGACAGGTAAACCACCATTACTGTAGATTTTGATACAAATTCTGTATTTCGAGAAACCCACACTCAATATCCAGAGAAAAGCTATGTTTGCGTAAGAATTTCGGAAGACCACTAATTGGACCTCTGTTCATTACTAGTAATTTAAACAGCGAAGTTTATCTGGATATGCTGGAAAATGTGATTGATCCATTGGTTACAGAAAAACTTGGAAACGATTCTTTACTACACTGGGAGGCAAAATTAGCGGAACAATCGAAAATTTAACCAAATTCGAAGTTCGATATTTTTCCTAATTCTCAACCGATTTAGATGATTTGTTCGGCATGTTATAGATCAACTCTTCTGCTTTGTAGAAATTATAAGAGAAAACAAAAAAAATTTGAAAAAATTTTATACGGGGGCAAAACTAAAAGTGTTTTTTTTTGTCAAAAATTCGTAACACCCTGTGGAATTTCGTGGTCCGAGTTGAAACGTACAATATCATGGTCTGTCAAGACACATCTTCCTACAGTAACGCCCTTCTTGTTTCATGCGTTTATCTCTATTTTTGCAAAATATATTTAATTTCAAGTGGAAAATCACCATTTTGGAGAAATTCCATTGAATCAAGAAATTGTCATTAAAATTCGTCTATCAATTTGGAATTTTCTTATTATCACTCAGGCGTGTCGAAATTGTCGTTTGCGATTTTTATGTTCGAATTGCATTAGTTATTGATGACAATTTGGTTAATTTGGTGAAAATTAGGAATTCATAGGAGATAACAGTCGGTAGGTATTAAAATACACAACCGAATTCTGGGACCATTGATAAAACTTTTCATTCACACATGTGCACACCTTTTTTTATCAAATATGAAATACAACACACGTTTTTTTTCTATATGACCACATTTGCGCTTGTTTAAAGAATGAGAGTTTTCCATTCTTTGATTTAATACAAATTCGATCGGTTGCGGTGTTTTGTGATTCTTTACTGTTTACGATTCGAAACGGTATTTTTCATTCAGAATGAGAGATTTACCACCAACCTCAGTAGCAAGGGCAGTTACATTGATCGAGGAAGGGCGCACCTACCGCTCAGTCGGTACCATGTTATGTGTCTCGACGTCGGTTATCCATTGAATCTACCGACGTTACAGGAAACTGGATTGTACGTGAGGAGGCGAGGACAAGGAAGAAATCGGGCAACCTGCGCTATACATGACCGTTTCATCGTCAATCAAACCATAAGAAATGCTCGTCTTACTGCTGTTCAGGCACGTAACTTTTTACAAGCAGTGGATAACATTAACGTTAGTGTGAGGACAGTCAGAAGACGATTAAATGAAGTTGGTCTGCGATCATACGCGCAAGCAAGAGCACCAAGACTCGATAGAACCCATCTGGTAGCAAGATTGGAGTTTGCTAGGGAGCATGTAGCATGGACAATCAATCGGTGGAGACGAGTTTTATTTAGTGATGAGAGCCGATATTGTGTGAATTTCGTGGATGGTAGAGACAGAATATGGAGGCATCGAGGGAACGGTACAATCAAGCGAACTTCGCTAGAACTGAGCAATACGGCGGAGGGTTAGTTATGATATGGGGTGGCATATGCTTGGGAGTACGAACGTAACTGGAGATTATTGGCAATGGATCACTTAATGCCCATCGGTATATAACAGAAATCTTGGAGCCCCATGTTGTGCCTTTTGCTCCTTACATAGGGAAAATTTCCTTTTATGCACGATAACGCGCGCTCCATTACTGCGCTCATAGTGATAGAATATCTCAATGAAGTTGGGATCAAACGAATGGACTGGCCGTCACGGTCACCGGATTTAAACCCGATCGAACACGTTTGGGACATTCTTGGAAGAAGGGTTCGACAACGGAATCCAGGCAACGTTGAAGAGCTGACATTGGCTTTGGTGGAAGAGTGGGACAACATACCTCAACAGAAGATAGACAACATCATTGGGAGTATGCGAAATCGTATGCGGGCTGTAATAAGAGCTCGGAGGGTCATACTCGCTACTAAAATCAAATGTTTTTTGTGGATCATCATGAACACTTTTCTCAACATGTTCATTTCATTTCACGAGTGTATCACCTGCTCTCAATTTTGGACAGGAATGATAATTATTATAGAGTGTCACATGAAAAATTCAAAATAAATGTGCAAAATCAACGATTTTTCCAGTGTACTTCGAGTTCTCCCGGAGCGTGAAATTGGCCAGTGAATTTCAGAAATTTTCATTTCGTTAGATTTCCGCTTCTCTAATTTTGATTTTATTTTTGGCTAACCTCCGATGTTATGCACCTACGCAAAATTAAAATTCTTGAATTTGTGACTTTTCGCTTCAAATTGGATATTTCTTGTAAAAATAGAGATAAATGCATAAAACAAGAAGGGCGTTACTGTAGGAAGATGTGTCTTGACAGACCATGATATTGTACGTTTCAACTCGGACTACGAAATTCCACAGGATGTTACGAATTTTTGACAAAAAAAACACTTTTAGTTTTGCCCGCGTATAAAATTGTTTTCGAATTTTATTTTGTTTTCTCTTATAATTTATATAAAGCAGAAGAGTTGATCTATAACTTGCCGAACAAATCATCTAAATCGGTTGAGAATTAGGAAAAATATCGGAATTCGAATTTGGTTAAATTTTCGAGTGTTCCGCTAATTTTGCCTCCGAGTGTAGTTGAACAATAATTGTGTTTCCAAAATGACGGAATTCCTCCTCACTACACTGCACTAGTTTTCCAATGCCCCAATTTGCAATATTCTCGTCGTTCGACTTAAAAAGAGGTCATATGGAGTGGCCTGTTTGATCTCCTGACATGAACTTTCTAGACCTTTTCTCGTGAAAACGTCATAAGTCCAAAATTTTTGTGGCTCGGTCTAGAATTTTGACGATCTACGCCAGCGAATTATAGATGAGTGTCAAATTAAGTATAATTGTATGGAAGCAAATGGAGGACAATTTGAATATTTGATTTGAAATCATTGGATTTAATTTTTTTTTGTAGACATGATCAGACAATCAAATCTCAATCAGATTGTAAAAAAGGCTTTCAAAAGACATTGAAACCAAATCTTCTTTCCTTAACTCAAGGTGAGTAATTTACTGGTTAATCGACGAAGGCGCTAACCAATCTTGAAAGGTTGACCCTTCAAAACTAGCATTGATTTGTTTTTCCTCTTTTCAATGATCTTGAAAATAGCAATAATATTCGAGGTGGTTCGTTTATGATGAAAAAATGATTTTTTGAGAAAAAGATTCGTCAAAATTATTATTCTCATGTGTCGTTGGCTTTGAAGAACTTTCAAATGAGGAAACGCTCGACCCCTTTGTTCTATATAATTTTGAGGGGTTCAAGCGCCACCTCTTAGGGAGTTCCTCGTTAAAACTTCAAATATACGTCAAAAGATGTCCCCCAAAATAATTTCATAATAACAATGGGATAAGCAATATACAGGTTGGCTCGAGAGAGATGGAACACTCAGTATAATAGATACCCAAAAAGGACACATTAATAGTTTTGGAGCCTACAATCGTAGATCAGTCAAATTTCATTACGGATTCCTTCAAATACCGAATTTTTGAATAAAGAATTTGAATCTGAAAACAACCAAGTGAAAAATTACATTGATCCTAGGATATTCATACGACTTTATTCACACACTTAGTAGAGTAGTCTAAAACCTTCAATCAATAATTTGTTCTGTATTAACTGTTTCTTCTTCGCCCTCCTCTTTTTTCTGGGGTTCTTCGAATTTAACTGTAGGTTTAGTTCCTTCAACAATAGCTAGTTCAACTTCACTCTCGTCGTCACTGTCTACTTCTTTATTATTCCTTCTCAATAAATGTTTAACGGCAGCGAACTGCTCTGGAGTAAGATAGGTTTCCCTCACATCCAACCATTTCACTGATTCATTCAAAGCCAAACCTACTATAAGATTTTCTCCTCCAAACTCTCCGAACCAATTGTTACTTACATCTATCCAAGTGAGACTTTTATTGACTTTTAACATACATCCGAATATATATGACGTCATATCTTCGAATTGGCAGCACGCTAGGTTAATTTTTTCAGGTTTGGTGCCTCTCACCAAGCTTCTCATCAAGCCTAGTGCACCTCTATGTCCTAAGGGGTTTAGCCTAAGGTCTAAGGATACGAGTGGACAGGAACCTTCTTGAAGAAGAGCGAACCCTATGCCTTCTCCTCCTATCCCACCAATAAGATTATCATGAAGAATCAAATTTTGTAAGGTTGGATGCACTTCTATTAACTTAGCAATACATAGGGCTCCCTGATCACCAATTTTGCAATGGCCTAATTCCAATTCTATGAGAGTTGTGTTTTGTACCAATCCCTTGACTAACGCTTGGCAGTGAAGATCTTCGATTTGAGATCTATGAATTCGTAATATTTTCAACAGTTTCAACTGTAATATTGCCGTTCCAAGTCTTAAGCAGTCATCTACAGAAACCTTGAACATTCTCCAATCAAAATTTTCTGCAACATTATTCATACCGAATACCAGATCGAATTCATCAATTTTTTGGCATTTTGCGAAAATCGGAGCGAAGTCTATGTGATCATCTGGATATACTTCAGGTATATCTTCCTTGTCCATGGTTAGAGGGGGATTCCAAAATTGTAACTGAGTCACTCTAAGAGTTTGAATGTAAGGCTCCAGATGGGTCAAAATCTCATCCATTTCAAATTCATCCCTGTATTGCGGTTGAGCAAATTCGACGATTTTTCTGAGGTAGCGTTCCAAATACAAACATTTCCAATTCCAATCAATTCTTCGTAAGTACGTTATAGTACCGAATTCTGCTTCGTATCTTCTTTCCCAATAATGTTCATAATCTATCAATGGTATAGTTATTTCTAAGGGTATATCGGTTGGTAAGATCTCGAGCAGGTATGTTCTATTTTCGCATGGAACTTCGTTCAATAACCTTAGTTTTTCGAAATGTCTACTCAGTGATACGACACAACAGTCTGTTAGAGTTGGTGGGTGGGAGACATTCCAACCCAAGTTCTCAGCGTGGATGTTTCTATTCTGTTCTGATTCTAGAGCAAGAGTTTCATTAGATGCTTCATATTGCTTATAAGTGTTTTTGTTCATAGTATGAGGTATTCTGTTATTCACAATTGTACATTTTGGATCTTTGAAGTACACTTCTGCTAATTCGCTTGCCAGTTTGGATGTATCTATTGCATAGTCGATCGGAGAAAGCATCATATGAGATTGAGATTTTGATTTCGATTTAGATCCTTTTAATTCCATTTTTTGCTCAGCTTAAGTGTATCACTTATTCAAAATGTCAAAAAATGACACATTCAATAGTACCATTCTGTGTATATTATTCAGAGCACATAGAAGCGAACAAAAGAGCAATGATCAGTGTGAGGATCACTACAGATTACGTTAAACATAGGCTTTCCGAGCGCGACAGTTATCCATTGAGACAGAAAACAATTCTGGCTATATTACAATGAGAAAATCGTTCGTTTTCTCGTCTAAACACTATTGCGCGTCGATTTTCATGGAACAAACAAAAACAAATCACATTATTCTATAGAACGCTTCCTCAATCGTATTCTCTAGTAAACTGAAGTCAAGCTGCTCTGTGCTCTGCAGATAGCTAAGGGCCCTATGGCAGGTCTTCTGGGATGAAGATTATATTGTCATTTGTTTTCTAATGGTTTCAGTACCAACAAGGGTGTTATGCCTGAAAGAGAGTTGAGCTTGTGAGCTTTTAATAATTATGATGATGCGTTCTTTCAAAGCACGCACTCGAATAAACGATCTTCGATAACCAAAATACAGCGTGTTATGCTTTGTCTTGGTTGTTTCGTATGATCATTTGTTCCTTGCAATTGCTGGTTGACAAGAATAATCGTATGAGCACAAACCTTCTTGAAACCACGTCCTGACTTGGACACATTTGTCTCGATTGAGATTTCTTGAATTAGGTTTCAAGATTAATAAATTACCGGATAACATTGATATCAAATCCACACAATTCTAGAGAATGAGTTCTGTTAAACAATCTATAAGTCATCGTTGAACGGCTAAATGCAATAAAAGGAAGAAAAAAAGAAGTAATGACCTGTTGTGCATAACTCAAATCATATTATAAGAGAATACTTCACTTAAGGTATAAAAAATCATGAAAACATCTGCTGGCTTGATGAAAGTAATGGAATTCAATATCCATAAATTGGTGCAATAATATTTTGGAGTTGTATGTTTATATAAAGTTTGCTTGTGTTATTGTAAGCAGACCTTTTTATTATTTATTGGTACTATCCGTCAGCTAAATATTTTCGAAAAGTTTATAAATTCAATTTATCCAAAAATGAAATCACTACCGAAATTGAACAAAACGATTCAATCAAATTTAGACGCTGCGCCAAGAAAATTAACGCACAATTTCAATATTTCAAGTTTCAGTTTTGGTAGGCAACTAATTAATAACACATGTTTTTTCCTTATATGTCCGGATACATGCCAACAACATTCTATGATTTTTCTTGGCGTACATGTTCCATGAGAAATATATGCTGGCAAGAATACACCACATATTGAAATCAGCAGTTGATCAATTTTACGAATAGCGTTTGTTCTTCTTGAAAATTTCTCGGTATTGATGCAACGCGAATCATGAAATTTCATCCCGCCAGAATGTGCTGAAGCTGTGGTGTCAGGTGACCTAGGTTGGACTTTTTCAAGAATAGGCCAAATGGTTGGAGTGTCCTATGTAACTGTTTCCAGAATGATCCGCAGGCGAAGATGACCTTGAGCAACAACGGCGATCCATGACCATTATTTCAAGAACTTCCTTGTTGACGCAACAGTTCCCTATTACCATGCACCTTCAAATGCTGTTTCGACAGAACAGTGGAGTGCAGAAGAGCACAGAAACCTAACGACAGCGTTTGAGGGAATTCGGTTCGAGGTCTCCTGCCGCAGCTTGAGGTCTAACTCTAAGCGTAGCAGGTCGAAGACTTCGACTGAATTTCGCCAGAGAACATGTCAGTTGGTTCAAAGTTAATTGGGAGAGAGTTCTGTTTAAGGATGAGTCGAAATTTTGTCTTTTCACTGCGATCGACATTCTCTAATGTACAGACGTCGAAATGATAGATATATCCAATGCAACTTTTTACCTATGTATGATTTTGATTGGGGTTCAATAATGATGTGGGAAGAAGTTTCTTTGAACGCTTGCACTGATCCAGTTATTATGAATAATGGAACCCTAAATGCTCAGAAGTTCATTTCAGAAGGATATGTTATTCCCTTTGCTTCAAACATGGATGAAAACTTCTTGCTTGTTTCTGCATCTAACGCCACATCTCATCAAGCTCATCTCTTTAGGAACTACCTTCAAAGTTACGAAAACACTTCAATGGAGTGGCCTGCACGAAGTTCAGATCTCAATCCCATCGAGCATGCCTGAACATTGTTAATGGAAGATTAAGAAGCTACAAAAACTAGGCAGCTATTGTGAATGAGATTCGGAACAGACTGATCGAAATTTGGTTCAGAATGGATCAAAATGCTATAAGGTCATTGATTTCGACAATGAATATTAAACATCTTAAATGTCATGCAATAATTCTCGCCAGGGGTGAAATTATCCAGTTATAACAGGTTTTTGGGGATTTTAATTTTATTCAGAAGTTTCACATTCGTCATTAGTTTTATTTCAATTTCTGTGAGTACCATCTTCATTTCGGTTGTTCTCATACATTCCTTAATGGTGGATAAACTTACTATTTCTGCAGGTAATTTATTGAAATTGAAATTAATGTGTTAGCGCGAGTGGAAATTGATAAAACCATTTCCACAAGGCAAGTTGCGTTGGAGCTGGATATAAGTCGTGAAAGCGTTCGTCGAATTTTGAAGATGTATAATTATAAATCATACAAATATCAATTGCATCAGCATTTGTATGAAAGTGATTATGCAAGGAGGATGGAATACTGCAACTGGGTGATGCAAAATAATGTGCAACCACAAAATAATTTCCTAAAAATAATCTTGTTTATAGATGAATCAAGGTTTATTAATTTAGGGTTATTCAACAGATAAAACACAAGATATTGGTTTCAGGAGAATGAACATTTATTCAACCAGGGTAATTTTCAGGGACAATTCGGTGTTAATGTTTTGTTAGGTGTGATTGGTACCAGAATAATTGGTCCATGATTTTTGATGGGCCGTTGACTGGCGCTAGATACTTACAAATTATTCAGAATGAGATTGAGGGATATTTGGAAAATCTACCGTTGGCGATTGAGAGGGTAATGTTTTATCAACAGGATGGTGCACCCCCACAACGCAAGAATTGTCTCAGAGTACTTGCGCGAGATATTCGGAGAAAATTGGATTGCAACGAATGGCCTAATAAGATGGCCAGCAAGATCACCTGATTCAACTCCGTAAGTCTTTTTTGTTTGTGGTTATTTAAAGAATTTTGTTCACGCAACAGCGCCTACTACGCGTGCAGATCTAGAGGATAGAGTCAGATGAGCCATCGGCAGTATAACACCTGAACAATTGACCAACGTAACTAGAAATTTGCAAGAGCGCATTCAAATGTGCGTAGATAATAATGGTCAACATTTGGAGAAATTCTTATGATTTTTTTAAGTTTCTAAATTTGTTTTTTCGTCTGCTCATGGTTTTTTCTTATGGATCCGATTATATTTCTCGTTTTGGAATTCATTATTGTTGTTTTGGATTCTTAGAGGAAGAAATTGAGATTTCTTATGGTATGAAGCTGAATGTACCCTAGATTTGACTTAATACAAGTAAATGAGTTAATTTCTCAAAGATCCTTCGAATGTCAGGATTGCTTGCTTTCAATGTTCCTTTCCATAGCCTTCTCGATTTACTTACACGAATTGAAATAAAATGAATGAAAATTTTTATATAATCATAATTTGTTTGCATTTTTACAAAAAGTGTTTGCAGAATTTGTTTACCCATAGTATCAAGCTTCTAGTGGTACCTCGGTACCAATATGGTGCCATTTGAAAAAATGGAGTTTTAATCGAAAAATGATTTTGGAGAACATTAATCTGGCCTGGACATAACAAATCTGAAATTTGGCGTCAGTTGCTTTTTTAAAGTGTTGCTCAGATCATTTATGGTGAATTGGCAATATTCATGGCACCCTAGATTGAAAAATTAAAATCAGCCCAAAAATAATTTTGAAGCCCAAAATGTCAATTGTGAGGTATGGTTGAATTTGGGAAATTATTTGGAAACCAAATATCCAAAAATATACACGGTGTTCCATTTGAAAATCTTCATTAAAGGTCATTTCCGACGACACCGGAAGTGCATAAAAATTGTTTCAAATGTCAAAAAGTGGCCGGTCATAAGCTTGATGACAAAATTTTAATAAATACCTGCAGAAAAATAGAAATGAGAGGAGTGTACCATGATCATCCTGTGTCACCAGGTATATATATATATATATATATATATATATATATATATATATATATATATATATATATATATATATATATATATATTGGCTGGTTTTTCCTATGAGTGGACGTAATTTCAATAATCTCTAAGATGTCCATCCTTTTCCTTTATTACTTGCATGCATGTGCTCCATATTCTCGAAATCTATGAAATGATTTTTGTTGATGCAGTGGTCCGAAAAACCCGTAGAGTTTTTATTTTGGAAAATAGATCTTATTGATCTATAGAGGTAATAAAAGAAAAAGGATGGACATCTTAGAGATTATTGAATAAACTTCCGCTCATAGGAAAAACCAGCCAACTAGACTTCAATTTACCTCCTGTTCTGAATGCCGTTGAACATAATCACTCATTTTGAATTTAGTATTGTAGTCCTCTTGATAATGGTCTATCAACCCGAAACATATGTCGAGTATTTTTGTAAAAATGTTTGTGAAACCTTTGCCAAGTGGAAAACCAATCATTTAGGTAGAGTTTGGTAATAATTTTCATTTACTCAATTCGTTTCCGGTGATTTAGATAATAAATAGTTTTTCCTGAAGGTAGTTTTATTCACTTCTAATTCGAGTTTGTGGATCATCTATGAGTTGTTTTACCTTAGATTAGTTTTTATTTCGTATTTGTCGATCTTTTTTTCATCATTTAATATTATTACTTTTTAATATTAACAAAAATCGTATAACATTAAAGTACATCGATAAACTAAAGATAAAATATATTTGATTTTGCTAACAAGTATGTGAATAAATAAGATCAATCTTCATTTGCAAAATGAGAGTGGCTGAAATTCAAATTGGGCGTTCCACGCCAAATCGCAACGTTTGAAGAAAATTTTCTTTTGCTTTCTACGTTTTTTTCACGTTTATAGTGCCCATCAAAAGATCTCCCTGTAAGTTATAAGGTTTTCCTGATAGGCCATCCACGGTTTTTTTAGTTCGCTAAATATATGAGATTTTTTTAAAATCTTTTCCAGTTTTACTATTTGAAATTTTGTTATAGCAAACAAAATTTTCCGAATTTCGAAACTGATTCAGGTCGTAGGCTACTTACAATCATTATTGCTCATGAATTCATTTTGCATGCTTGTAGTCACTTATCACGATTTATTTTTTTTGCAAAATAAAAAAACAAAATGTACGCCACAATTTTCTGCTTTTTTATTGCATGCCATGAAAGTTGATGGGTGCTTTCGAATGCTGATGATGGTTGCACAACTGTTGATTCCTAAATTTTCTAAATCAATCATGAGCCGTCCGGAAACGTTGTTCATCATCTGAACGGTATTCGTATTGCTGCATGGAGTTATGAAAAATTATCGCACTTGAAAATTCAATTAACGTACATACTTTGAATAATTGATTGGAAATATTTCCGTAAATAGACTACTATATTTATACTTTAAAATGAAAAGCAAAGTAAGGCCAATTACTGAATAAATAGGCAATAATTAACTTTGCAGTTAGACCTATTTCAATAAGACTAATTCAATGTTAGATCATTTAGAAGGAAAATTGTGCTCTTCTGCTCTCTCCATTTACCGAAATGTACGCCTTTAAAAAATCGAATATATGTGTAGGTAACTAGATATTTATTCTGGTTCTGGTTGAACGGTTCATGTTCCACAACGCAGGAGGTTCCTAAATTTTGATAGCACAAAGCGTATACCACCTAGCCGGAACAGACTTTCAAAATTAGTGAGTAGGTTCGGCTAATAATAATAATAGTAGATAGAGAATATTTTACACAAAAAATAGTTTCTTTTCAGTTAACAGGAAAAAACAACAGCTACTGTTAGATAAAATCAGGTTTCCCTTCTGGCACCAGGATTTCTTTGAGTGTAAGAGACTCGTAAACTCTTGATATAGGCTTGATTCGTATTGACGAGTACCCTTTGGGTTATATTTCAATTGGATCCTCTTACTCGTATTTGATCGTGGCCGATTATATAGCTTTTAAATACTTTCACTTGATATTTTGATAGACTTTGTCGTTTTTCGGGAAGTACCAGTTTATTTAACATTTGATGCATTTTTCTTTATATTTGGATGGACTGGTCATCTCTCTGATTATATCCCTTAGATTTGATGAGAACCTACTGTAGAAGTTAGACTTTTATTTATTTTGCTGATACAATATTTTGCCAGAAACTTGATGTAGTCTTATATGAAGTACCGACTTCATATACCTACAGTGGCTGCAATAAATGCAAGTAGATGTTTGCCATGGAAGATTCTTTACTGTACTTGGACGTAGATGGAAGCTATGCAAAATCGAATTGTTTACTATACTGACTTGATGCTGAGTACATCCCCATATTTATGTTATTTCAAAAATGCTAACCTGTCATTCAAATTAGTTTGAATATTATAAATCAGTCAGCTATTTTGATACTGCAATAATACATTGTTGTTAATATTGTGTTTAAATAGAGTTGAACTGAACATACTAATTTCAAAAGTCTGTTAACAATCAAGAGATGACTATAGTAATTTGAAATGAACAAAAGTAGAATAGATAAATAGGCATTTATATTGATTTATAAACTAAAATTTTCTTTTATCGTAAAATATTCCAGACGAGAGTAGTTATGACCATCTAATGATCAGAATAGGTTTAAACATCAAGAAAAATAGGGGGAGTTTGCAATTTCAGGAGAGTCGAAATATAGACCCTTGAAAAAAGGCCATGAAGGAACGAATATTTTAGGACATAATGCTTCAATTAGAACCAGAAAAAGTTAGGGCCAAAAAATAACAAAAACTCTTTTCTTTAAATTCGTCGTGAATTTATCAGAAAAATCTCAAAATTTATCAAGAGGGGATTTTTTATGAATACTAAAAATCGGGAAATGAAAATAAAATATTTTCAAGCCGTCCCATTTGAATTGGAGCGGCCAAAATATTTATTTTATTTCTTGAGAAATATTTGTAGCATTTTATTAATTCTATTTTAGTTAGAGACTAAAAACATCACTAAGGTTTTAATGATTTGATTCACATTCAATGGGCCGCTCTGCTCGCATCAGAATGGCTTTGGAAAGTTTAAATGTGTTACGTTATTTAGGAATTTATGTTTTATTCATTTCGAACTAGTGCTTTTCATGTTGATCCAAAGGCCATCATTATTCTGAATACATTCTCGAAAAAGTCTTCCATATTGTAACGAAGGTTGTAACACCATTCCAGAGTATTTTAATTCGAATCTCTCGGTGTTAAATTCAAACTAGATTTCGAAAATGGTAACAAAAACAGCCGTGTTCAAAGACATTTAGTAGCGCATTCTTTTTCTGAACGAAGAAATCTTACCGCCTTGCAATATGAAAAGTTAAGTTGAAATTTCGTATTAATGTATACTTCGAAGCTACATCATCATCCTCGTCGTTATATTGTTGAAGAGATTCTGTGGAGAGTTAAAAAATCTCAAGAACTCTTTCGAACAAGGTACGAGAATGTATGAGGATTCGTTAGCGTCTCCAAACATATGTTAATATATTGAGAAAACATATGTCATGTTTCTTTGAAACAATGGAGCATAAATCGTTAGTTTTTCATTTTATAGAGTTTTTATTCTCGGGTATGATGTTGAAATAATATGTGAGCTTGACATTTTTCATCGCATTGAGCACTGCGTGAAATGGAAAACGACGTTAAATTCTTCGAAGAATGCAATTCCGAATACACCAAAATTAGAGCAGAATTGAAAAAATATTTAGAAAAAGCAATAAAGAAGAAATATGGAAATTTTATTTATTGATAAAAAATAAGCATCTCGACTACAGTTTTTCAAAGTTTGTATCGTGACCCCCTGGCGTACCACACAGATAGGTGGAAAATGAAATCGAACATTTCAAAGCTTCTGTGGTTAATTGTTGGTATTCTAATTTTTTTTGTAACCACTGCTCATCTAAATTGATTGACTTCAATTCCAAGTACATGCTGTCTCATTTACGATATTTTAGTACAGCTAGGTGAAATACTGCAAAATAGAGAAAAATGAATACCTCATCTCCATTCTCGACTATCGAGGAAAATTCATTGGTATCCCAAGTTTTTTCAAATCTATGATCACAATGAAGCCTACTTTTATTAAAAACAAAACAAAACTTATTTATTATTCATGAGAAATGAAATATCCAAAATAATCAGTACCAGAAAAACAAATAAAAACATATTAAACACTCAAAAGAATTTCCATTATTCCAAATTAAAGAATTGCAGCGTCCAGAAACACTTCTGCATAATACATTTTGAATTTTGATATTGTCACGCCAATTTCATCAACTGATTGTTAAAAAGCTCATAGTTCACTTTATTGGCTTATTTTGCTAATTTTTGACCATCTTCTTCAACCTGAGCCAAATCAAAGTCGAACTCTGTATAACCTACTATAATACTTTTTTGGAATTTTACTTAATAATTATGATTCCTAACGCGTTTCACTACACCGTAGCTTCTTCAGACGAATGAATGTACAGAAAATAAGAATGAGGATATTAATATAAATGTTCTTAAGTAATTAAAAGCTTATTGGGTTGATTCTTCTCAAGTGGTTATTTATGACAGGTATATCCAATAAAATTAAGGAATAGATTGCTCCCCGAAGAGATTCAATAGAGGTGAAGGGCTTAAATCGACTTGTTCATTGATGAGTCTACCTGAGTGTTTGTATTTGTTGAATTCTAAAGTTTCCCAAAGATCTACCTTCCAATATTTATTATCTGTATGCAAAATTTCAAATTGTGCGTCGAAAGAGTGATTATTTTCTAAGAGATGATTCGCGTAATTTGAATCTGACTTTTTACTTGAAAAACTGCATTTATGTTCCGATATTCTAATATTAAAATTTCTATGTGTTCTACCAATGTAGAAATTATCACAGTCATTGCAATTCAATCTATAAACACCTGATTTATTGTTTTACCTGATTTGGTTTTATTATTTCTTATATATTTGCCCAAATTATTATTAGTTTGGAAAGCTATGTTGAAATTATTGCTACTCAAGAATGATTTCAGTTTCTCACTTGTAATGTCAACGTAGGTTAAGGTGTTGAATGTTTGTTTCAATTTATCGACAGGGTAAACTTCATTCAATGCGATTCTACCTTGTTTTTATTTAAAATATTATTTATTAGTTTGGGATTGTAACCATTATTTTTGGCTATTTGTTTAATCCAATTCAATTCTTTGTTGAAATGTTCTAGTGATAACGGGATGTTAATCAATCTATGAATAATACTGTTGAATGCTGACATTTTATGTTGATACGGATGACACGACAAGTTATGTATTATGATATCTGTATGTGACGGCTTATGGTAAATTGACATGTTTTCCATTTTCATTCGAAATTGTTACGTCTAAGAAATTTATCGAATTATTGCTTTCTATTTCGGTTGTGAATCAAATTTTTGGATGTAATGAATTTATATGATTTGCGGAAATTTCTTAACTGTCAATCTCTTCCTGTGAAGCAAATAATGATATCGTCTACATAGCGATACCAGTATAAACAATATTCACAGAGTGGATGATTATGAATTAATTTTTCTAAATTATTCATGAATATATCTGCTAACAAAGGACTTAACGGATTGCCCATAATCAAGCCGTCTTCAATAGTATAATATTTGTTATTGAAACGGAAATAATTTTGAAATAAACAAATCTGTAATCACAAAAGAATATCTGATTTAATTGTAGTATTGACAAGATTATTTTCTAATAATTCTTCAACTAAGTAGTACGTATCTTTCGGATGAATTTTGGGAAATAGATTCTTAACATCTAAAGAAATGAGTTTGGAATTAGGTGGTATTATGGTATCTTTGATATTGGCAATTAGTTCATATGAATTTTCGACCGAAAATTTAGATTTAAAATTGCGCTGTTCTATTAGCAAGTCGTTAAGGAATTTTGAAAGTTTGAAACAAGGTGCCGTTACAAAAGAAACAACAGGTCTAATAGGGTTATTAGGTTTATGCATTTTTATCAACGAATATAATTCGGAGGATTGTGGATTGGAGTTAATGAATTTATATTTTTCGTGGTCAAAATTAGTGATTTCGCTGTCGAAATTATGTTTTCAACCTCTTTCTGAAATTTTGCGGTAGGATCCTTAGTTGATGTTATATAGTTTCCGGCAGTTAAGAATTCTTCAGTTTTTGAAATATAATCGGTTTTACTAATCGCGATGACGGTGTTACCTTTATCTGCTTTAGTGAATACTAAATCGTTCTTGGTACTATTTTCACGAATTCTTTATTATTATTTTAAAATCGGAATTGCAATGAGGTGATAATTTTGAAAAGTCTTCTTTGATGATTTTTGCTGTTTGGCTAAAATATTATTTTTGAGAATGATTTCGGAGTGTATGCCTAACTGTTCAAAATTAGTTTTAGTATGTATGAACAGTAAGGCGTTATAAAGTTAGACGAAAAAAAAATCCGCCGAGTGTGAATAGGAGTCGCGGACCAAGTGTTAGTGAAACTACAAATTCGCTAAAAGATGTTGTTTCTCGGTAAGTTCCATGATTCTTTGACAATGGGAAAAGCCCTATCGGATGTCGATTTTGTCACTGCAGTAAAGGAAGGCAGACTTGGATATCTGGTGTCAATCTTGATTCGATACTTGAACGCGATAAGAAGAATGGGTTGATTATCGAAAAGAAACTGTTTTTTTCTCGTGATGTAACTGCCAATTTTCATTTTTCGGATTTCTCTTATTATATTGCCTAAATATATCGATTCTCGCCAAACTTAATGTTTTTGGGTCAACAAGATGTATCCTACAGATCTTGATTTCTTTGCAAGTGATAAAAAAACATATGTTATTTCATTGCAATCAATCGAGTCAAATCATTGGAAATCACATAAAATTTTTATTCTGTGTAATTCGAAT
Organism: Cryptolaemus montrouzieri; assembly: GCA_013387265.2. NCBI lineage: Eukaryota > Metazoa > Arthropoda > Insecta > Coleoptera > Coccinellidae > Cryptolaemus > Cryptolaemus montrouzieri. Next base: position 112,066,758 of record JABFTP020000185.1, read on the forward strand.
GATTACACAGGCTCATTCTAAAAACTTTCAAGACCTCTATAACTTTACTAAGGGATGAAAATTATTAACACGAGAAACCAACCAAAAAGAACGGAAAACTCTAGGAAAGAGAAATAGGTATGATAATGTTAATGCAAATTTTTCTAGAAATGTTATATGAGAATTACAGCTTAAGGTCTCTTCAACAAAAAGACACCACTGACATCAATACACCATTGATTGTTGCATTCGAAAATGTCCACAGAATAATTTCAGTGTAATTTCCATAGCGAATTATTTTGATGGTTGAATATTAGGCATATTTCGTCTTAGAAATGGAAAATAGTTCAATAATAAAAACAAGTACTGTGTTTTAAGGAATTTTACTTAATGCTTGCGATTCGTAACGTTTTTCACTACACCGTAGCTTCTTCAGACGAATGAATGTACAGAAAATAAGAATGACAATATAAATACAAATGTTCTTGAGTAATTGAAAGCTTATTGGGTTGCTTCTTCCTAAGTGGTTATTTATGACAGGTATATCCAATAAAATTAAGGAATAGATTGTTCCCCGAAGAGATTCATTAGAGGTGAAGGGCTTAAATCGACTTGCTCATTGATGAGTCTACCTGAGTGTTTGTATTCATTGATATCTAAAGTTTCCCAAAAGATCTACGTTCCAATATTCATTATCTGTATGCAAAATTTCAAACTGTGGGTCGAAAGAGTGATTATTTTCTAAGAGATGATTCGCGTAATTTGAATCTAATTTTTTATTTGAAAAATTGCGTTTATGTTCCGATATTCTAATATTAAAATTTCTATGAAAATATTATACTATTGAAGACGGCTTGATTATGGGCAATCCGTTAAGTCCTTTGTTAGCAGAAATATTCATGAAAAGTTTAGAGAAATTAATTCATAATCATCCACTCAGTAAATATTGTTTATACTGGTATCGCTATGTAGACGATATCATTATTTGCTTCACAAGGAACAGATAGACAGTTAAAAATTTTCGAAAATCATATAAATTCATTACATCCAAAATTGGATTCACAACCGAAATAGAAAGCAATTATTCGATAAATTACTTAGACGTAACAATTTCGAATGACAATTACCATGAGCCGTCACATACAGATATTATAATACATATCTCGTCGTGTCATCCGTATCAGCATAAAATGTCAGCATTCAAAAGTATTATTCATAGATTGATTAACATCCCGTTATCACCAGAAAATTTCAACAAAGAATTAAATTTGATTTAACAAATAGCCAAAAATAATGGTTACAATCCCAAACTAATAAATAATATTTTAAATAAAAAACAAAGAAGAATCGTTCACCCTGTCGATAAATTGAAACAAAAATTCAACACCACAACCTACGTTGGCATTACAAGTGAGAAACTGAAATCAGTCTTGAGTAGCAATAATTTCAACATAGCTTTCCAAACTAATAATAATTTAGGCAAATATATAAAAAAATAATAAAACCAAACCAGGTAAAAACAATAAATCAGGTGTTTTTAGATTGAATTGCAATGACTGTGATAATTTCTGCATTGGTAGAACACGTAGAAATTTTAATATTAGAATATCGGAACAGAAACGCATTTTTTCAAATAAAAAATCAGATTCAAATTACGCGAATCATCTCTTAGAAAATAATCACTCTTTCGACCCACAGTTTGAAATTTTGCATACAGATAATAAATATTGGAAGGTAGATCTTTGGGAAACTTTAGAAATCAATAAATACAAACACTCAGGTAGACTCATCAATGAACAAGTCGATTTAAGTCCTTCACCTCTATTGAATCTTTTCGGGGAGCAATCTATTCCTTAATTTTATTGGATATACCTGTCATAAATAACCACTCAAGAAGAAGCAACCCAATAAGCTTTCAATTACTCTAGAACATTTGTATTTATATTGTCATTCTTATTTTCTGTACATTCATTCGTCTGAAGAAGCTACGGTGTAGTGAAAAACGTTACGAATCGCAATTATTGAGTAGAATTCCTTAAAACACAGTACTTGTTTTTATTATTGATAATAGAATTTTACCGAGTAAAAGCCTCCCAAATTCAAATGAAAATAGTTCAAATATAAATGATTCAACATATAAAAAATAATTTTCAATAGTTCACATTTGGAATATTATTTGCAAATAAGGAAGTTGAATGTTTTCTCCTAAGAATGTTTCAATGGAAGCTTTTCCCATGAACAGCATTCTATTCGTTTCGACAAAATGACTGTATGAAGTTATCACTGCTACTATTCACAAACAAAATAGTTACAAAATTTCTCTGAGATTCCTCAGATATCAATTCTCGATAGAATATATCAGAAAACGGTTTTCATACATTCGGAGTTTCTCAAACATCGATATCTGGTTTCTTCAGAGCGTATATGGCTTTTTCTAGAAGTAGATGAAATCGCTAAAATCAATAGAATATTCTGTATATCTATTAAATTCTATTAAATCAAAGTTTTTTTGAACACGCACATAATATCTTTTTAACCAACAATTATGTTCTAGTTATTCCATTCTCGATATTTAAGTATGGCAGCTATGTGAAATACTGCAATAAGAGAAAAATGATTCTTTGTCCTCGATTTTCGACGTTAATTCATTGATGAAAGCAGATCCCCGCTATCTTCCTTTGATATCCAGTTCTCACAGATTTCTTGATTTTCTTGATTATTTTAGCGGCTCTTTTCTTGATTAGAATGCAGGGGCGTATTCAAAATATTTTTTCGTTGAAAACGTTTTTATTCTAATGCAGCTTCAGAAATTTATTCTGTTGATGTCCCTGATTGGAGCCTCTATCAAATAATTGGAACTCCAAGGAAAAAATTACAATAAACAAGATAATGAATATGTTACAATAAATGTTTTGGGAGCAGTTACAGCGAACCACTCAATTCATTTAGACAGCTTAGAATGGAGAGTAATACCAAAATATAAGGCCTGCGGGAAAAAATTTATTTTAATCAATACAGTGCATCACGATTGATCAACAGATGCAACAGAGAAGCCTGAAACTATCACCATCTATAAATCAATCAAGTGTGACGCTGATGAATTATGTGCTATGACACTGCAAGTCAAGCTTATAGTAAAAGAAGATGGTCATTAACATGTTTTTTTCACTCTTCTAAACATAGCAGATGTAAACTCAACTCTAATACAGGTTGTTACAAAATAGTATGTCACAACTTGAGTCCGCAAAAGCTTGATTACGGAGTTACTGGGTGTTGAAATTTCTGGAAAAAATTGTTTTTTTCCTCAAAACTCCTGCAGTTTTGAGATATTCAGCCCAAACTTGGAATGCAAGCTATTTTTCACAGCCTCCATCATTACACGTCCAAAATATTTATTAGAATCGGATTTCTTTTCCGGTGCCATGTCTTCTTTTGCCCTCTCAAACTTTTTGCAGTACGCCAATGATCAATTGCTGTCATCTTCGTTCAATTTGAAAACTTTTTGACACTTGTAATTTTTTCGCATCTCCGACCGTTCTGGAGCAAAAAATTATTGAACGATTGTATGTATTCGCTGAATTTGAAGCACTTCTAATTAAAAACATGATTAGGAGGCTCTGATTTTTTTCCGTTATTTATTTATTTTGACAGTTGCTAAAGTTGAACCAGCGTCTGCTCGAATTGTTCATTAAAGTAACGATAAGTTTTAAGACTTTCGAAGTTATTGCTGTAAGAAAAAATGGCTAATTTTACTAACGCCGAATTGGCTGATATTCATTACATGTACGGTCTGGCTGACGGAAACATAACAGAAGCTAGGCTTTCCAAATCGAGTAACACCAGACAGGCGAATATTCTCAAATGTCCACAGAAGGTTGAGGGAAACTGGTACTTTTACTGCAAATAACCATTTAAAAGGTGCAACTCAAACTATGAGAACTCCAGATATTGAGGAAGCAGTTTCGAATTGTATTGATTTGAATCCTCATGTGAGAAGAAGAAAAATTGGAAATCAATTGAATATTTCACATGTTCTAGTTTGGAGGATTCTCCACTACTTTTTATTGTACCCGTTTCATATTCAACGCGTCCAAACTCTACTTCCTCGAGATTTTCCTTCAATTTCTGTCGATGGTTCTTAGATAAAATGAGAGAAAATGCTAATTTTGATAGTGAAATAATGTTCACAGATGATGCTAACTTTTCGAGAACTGCTATCACAAATTTTCACAATAATCTTTATTGCGCTGAGGAAAACCCCCGTTTGATTGAAGAATCTCATCATCAAGAAAAATTATCACTAAATGTCTGGGTCGGAATAATTGTAAATTATTTGATTGGCCATTTTTTTTGCCTAACAAACTAAACGGTCCCGCTTATAGGCAATTTCTTGAGGAGGAGTTACCTTTATTGCTCGACGATGTGCCACTTTTGATGAGAAACATAATGTGGTTCATGCATGACGGGGCACCAGCACATTTTAGGGGAGAAGCTAGGGAATTATTGAATAATACATTCATTATTCAATGGATAGGTCCAGGTGGGCCAGAATCATGGCCTCCTGGGTCTCCTGACTTAAATAGTTTAGACTTTTTCTTATGGGGATATCTCAAAAGTTTAGTATATACCACTTCAGTGAACACTATAGAAGAAGGGAGAACTCGAATAATAACCTCTTGTGGCACGATAAGAAATACCCCAGAAATATTTCAAAGAGTGCGTGATAATATGCAAAGAAGGACAGAGGCCTGTATTCTTGCAGGTGGAGGACGCTTCCAGTAATTTATTCAGTTTTTAATTGTCTTTTTTTCAGTTTGATATTGAATGAGAATATAGTGAGTCTCAGAAAACGAGCTATCAAAATCAAAGCAAATTCTGGGCATACCTATCGAGTATTTCTATCATTTTTTTTTCATTTAGCGAATAACATACAATTCAAATCCAATAATTTTTCACTCGAAAACGGTTGGAGATACGAAAAAATCACAATTGTAAAAAAAGTTTCTAAATTGAACGAAGATGATGAAAATTGTACGCTTATCAGTGGCGTACTGCAAAAAAGTTTGAGAGGGCAAAAGGAGACATGGCCTCGGAAAAGAAAACACCTTGTGAATTTCAGTTGAAATCTAGGACGTGTAATCACGAAAGCTGTAAAAATAGCTTGCATTTCAAATTTGGGCTGAATATCCCAAAAACTGCAGGAGTTTTGAAGAAAAAACCAATTTTTTCTGGAAATTTCAACACCCTTCGTAACGAAGCATTTGTAAACCTATCTTTATATAAACTTTTTTTCTTTAAATTGAACGTAGATTTACCCCCTCAAGTTGTGACATACTATTATGTAACACGCTGTATATACATTCAAAATCAAGGCAACCAATCACCGACGGCAATACCTAAAAACATTTGAACTCAACTCAATCACCGATTATTTGAAGGAAAGCCTCTCATTTACCTAGGTATCTCAATCTAAGATTACAAACGTACAAGTAGAATAAGATGTAAGTCCATCTAAACGTCTAAGACCTGAAAAGCACAAACGGTGTTCAGGTGTTCAGAGAAACTAAATATTTGTAAAAACTGCCATAAATGAGTATGTTTTGCATCATGTCGTTAATACCTACTCATTTTGCAAAATTCACACTCCATAAGAGTATTAAGTGAAAAAATGAAAATTAATTTCTTTTTTTGTCTTTTTTGTAGTCGAAAAGTATCTGTTATATTTTGTTAGGTAGGAATAATATATATTTTTAAAATTTTAAAATTTAATTTCTGTAATTATTGTTATTTTCTTGAAGTTTCATTGAATATGTTATAGATATGTTACTGTTCATTATTTCGTTCATAAAATCAAAAAAGAAATTCTGGTATTCAAAAAACCAGATGGGGTTTAGACAGCCCACCGCACTAATGGCGTAAAAATCTTCCACCGAATTAACTTTTAATATTAATTAATGCAACATGGCCTGTTCATGAACGTGTCATTTACAGAAATAGTAATTTTTTCCTATAGATCTTTCCTCATAGAAACAGACTGTATAAATTGGTCCGGCGCAAGCTAGCTACTATCGATCAGGTTCTCCCGAAAAAGTAATTTGAAATTCCCTCGAATATCTTTGTCGAATCTCCAAACTTCATTAATTCACACTTCAATGTCCTAGGTAGGAAAGTAATCTTCTCCATAAAAATTTCCTTCCACGTTTGAATACCATGAGCAAATAAAACTTGAAGAGGCCAGTTATGGAAACGATACTATTAAGTTTCCACGATCTTCGCCACTCCCGGTGGCCTTTTTATTGTGATTAAATGGATCTCTGGTGTAAACTCAAAAGAAAATACTGTTTTGACTTTCATCTCGAGCAATATGTCTCACAGAAACTGCAGCCCTGAGAAATTTTATTCCACTCAAAAAGTGGCTTAATTTTACATTTTATTGTGTGATTTAGTGGGTTGAGAAATTGTGAAATATCATAAAGTTTAATGTTTTCTTAAGGGACGTGGCGTTTAATATTTTAACTATTTTCTTGAAGAGAGAATTGAATTACGTATAACTGATATAAGTTTCACGAAATATAGACTTAAAATTATTTTTGACAAGAAACAGTTTTGTTCTTTTAAATTAAATAAATATTTGAAAGTTGCAGAAAAATTTTGTATTTGCAAGTTGAATTGTTTCTTGTTCTCTTCGTGAGCATTTTTCCTAAAATTGATCCTATGATCATTTCACAATTCCTGAAAATTTATTATCACTTCGCGAATTATAGCGGTAAGAATTTTGTTTATACAATTGTTTTCATTTTTCAACACGGTGGTAATGGTAGACTTCTTCCTTTGCAGCTTCTCTTCCATCCATCCCAAGCTAAGAAACCGAATTCATCCTGTATTTTTTCTGCACATTCGCTATCGTCTTTAATATTCTCGTCCATCATATCTGAAAACATCAATCACATTCACTTTATGTAACTTGGTAGGAGATTGATCATCATCATTTACAAATTCTCGTCATTTTTTCGTATCGCAACATCTATTCGAAAGGGAGAATTACTTAAAAATTTGAAATGTCATATGAAGACTTGAAAGAAATGTTTAATTATTCTGAAGTTTTCTTTCATACAATTTTGATTTCAATATTCTATCATGAAGGTATTTAAATGTTTATTTGAAAAACGATTTTTCCGGAAACACAGTTTTCGCCGCAAATTCTTCTTTGTCTTCTATGGATTTAAAACGGGCACCGCGAAGTGGTAATTTGAGTTTTGGAAAAAAGTATACCGGAGCCATATCAAGTGAATACGGTGATTGCTCGATGGTATTTGTTGAGTCTTCATCGATCTTTACGCGATTCAATTTTTGAAGAACATTCAGACCTTTTGGAACTATTCGAGCACCAACGCGTTTCATGCCCAAACAATCATTCAAAGTGATACGAATGGATTCATGAGACACGATAAGTTCATTCATTGCCTTTCTCTCTCAAACTAAAATGGCGATTTTCAATTACCATTTTCTCGCTTTATCGATGTTGAAGATGTTAATGATCGACCACAGCGAGACAGATCTTCTACCACATTTCGGTCGCTGTTGAACGCACTATATCATTCATATATGTTTTGATAAAGTCGATTCAGTTCGCCCTCAACATTTTCAGCGATATATATATATATATATATATATATATATATATATATATATATATATATATATATATATTTTATATTTGTAAAAATCGCAAAACACTTGTTAGAACTGACAAAATCGAGCATTGTAAACAAACTGAATAACATATAACGTTCAAACTCCGCGTCAGTATAAAAAAGAATTGTCCAACTTAGCAACAACAAAAATTTTGACAATCGTTCTAAGCAGGTTATTTGAATAATCATTTCTCGGTACTTTTTTGATGGAATGTATATGAATAGATCGTCTTTTGGATTTGGAAGAACCAAATATTAGTTATGCAATTCACGAACTATCGAAAGGCAGTTATTATTTGAATATATCGAAAATTTGTTTTCAACTGGGTCTAGTAAATTCAGTTTTCTACCCTTTAGGATGTAGAACTTTTAATTCATCAAAACTATGAGACGCGGGACAATTATTAACTAAGGATATTTATTCTTAATGAATTAACTCTGATGTTTTAATATCTAATTTTGAAGAAACGATTAGTCTGACCTATATAGAAATTATTGCAGTCTGAACAAGATAACTTATTAATTCCTGATTTCAGATTCCCAATTGGATATTCAGCCATGAATAAGTATGATGACAAGTAATTCTGAGGTCTGAATGTATTTCAGTTTGGATAGATTATTTGCAACCTTTTATCTTATCGGTCATGTATGTACTTATAATTGCATATATTCGCGATAGCTGTACGTAATTGTATGCACCGCCGTCCGTTAAAGACGTTTTGAGTTCCAATTACAATATCAAGCTGAAATTTTATACGCGGCCATAGCTAGCGATTTCCAATTGAAGTGAAATATTTTCGAAGTGATACCATTTCCGGTTATACCGAAAGTGGGTCATAATTTTGTTATTTCAAATGGCAATCTACCTTTTTTATTATACATCTAGAACTGACATTTGAGCAAGGCATCAAATACCCAAGTTGTTGGCACTTATCTGTCAAAACTTTTGACAGATTTAATTATTTCTGTTATAAACTCGATTTTTGAGGAACATTTAAAAGAATTGTAGCACGTAGATCTTTTGCACTACAGACATTTTTGCTCGGGTGGATAGAAGAAGGATCAAGGAATTTTTTAAGCAGCCTACACATGTTCATTGCGTTGTCTTGTATGAATTTTTCCAATTTGGCCTTTTCAAACAACAATAACTCAATTTTTTCAAATTGCACGTGCCATTTTTATATCGCCATTAGATGAAGAGTCAAATTTCAGATAGAATTGTATGAGCATGTACTATATCCATCTCTTATAGTTCCGAAATAATTTGGGAATATATTGAAATTTGATGATTTTGCAAGAACTAACAGAGAATGCTTTGAAATATTTGAATCAAGTAGCTGAACTGGCTACGCTCACCTGACAGGTGCCTAAAATTAATGTACTTGTCACTTCGTTCATTCGAATTTGATATTTAAACAAGAATTGTCGTTATTTCAGATTGAAAATATCCAAAAAATACAACAAATTTGGAATAAAACCACTGGTTATTCAAACGAAAATATATTTAATCTTTTTTTAATTCATTTTAGAATGTCAAAAAGTAGTGGGTAGAAGTTGCAAGCAATTCAATAACCAATTTCCAAATTTGGCGCCTATGAGTAAAATAAAATTTTGAAGCATTAGAAGTAATTTTCTATAATTCGGATGCTTGAAAATTGTAGGAACTAAGCGAAAACCAATCATCGAAGATAATTACATTAATACGAATAAACGATACCAAACAAGAATTGTTGGTAATTTGAAGTGAAAATTTTTGAAAAACACCAGATCGATAATAAAATGGCTGATTATTCAAACGAGGAACAATTATCTGCAATTTAGAGAAACAAAATACAAAGAACCTAGAAGAAAACCAATTCTCGAGGACGACGACAATCAAATTAATACGCTAGCGTATTTTCGTGCATATCCACATGCGTCCATTAAGTCAGCATCAATGGATATTGGATTGAGTTATACTTCCATTTAAAGGATCCTTAAGAAACAAAACATGCACCCGTATTCTTTTATCAGACTACAAAATTTGAAACCAACTGACCTTCCCAAGCGGTTAAATTTCTGTGAAAATTTATTAATTCGGCCTTAAGAAGATGAGATAATTCTGCAAAAAATCATTTGGTCTGATGAAGCCAAGTTCAATGAAAGTGGAATAACCAACAGGAGAAATCGACATTTTTGGGCCACAGAAAATCCACATTTCATTGAGGTTATTGATATCCAAAATAAATTCAGCGTGAACGTTTTTGCAATTTTAATGAATGATTTGTTGGCTTATCACATTTATGAGGAAAATCTCAATAGACAAAGATACCTGGAAATTTTGAGAGGAACATTGGCAAATTTTTTAGATGGATTACCCCTAAACATTCTGAGGGATTGCTATTACCAAATGGATGGTGCACCAGCACATAAAACACGAGCTGTAGTTCCGCAGCTAACAGAAATGTTTGAGGATGGATGGTGGGGTAATCAAGGACCAAATTTATGGTCTCCGCGTTCTCCGGACCTGACGCCCATTGATTTTTATTTATGGGGCAAAATCAAGAGTGAAGTGTATCTTATTCCTGTAAGAAGTAAAGAAGAGTTACTAGAGCGCATTCATAATGCTTTTCGTAATATTGATCCTGAGGAAACTAGAAGGGCAGTTCATCATGTTAGTATGGAGCTGTCAAGTGTATCGAGTAAAATGGGGCCCATATTAAACATTTATTCAGATCGTAAATTAGTTTTCTCCTATGATGTTCGCAATCATTTATTCGTATTAATGTAATTATCTTCGATGATTGGTTTTCGCTTAGTTCCTACAATTTTTAATCATCCGAATTGTAGAAAATTACTTCTAATGTTTCGAAGTTTTATTTTACTGATAGGCGCCAAATTTGGAAATTGGTTATTGAATTGCCTGCAAGTTCTATCCACTACTTTTTGACATTCTAAAATGAATTAAAGAAAGATTAAATATATTTTCGTTTGAAAAACCAGTTGTTTCATTCCAAATGTGTTGTATTTTTTGGATATTTTCAATCTGAAATAACGACAATTCTTGTTTAAATATCAAATTCGAATGAACGAAGTGACAAGTACATTAATTTTAGGCACCTGTCAGGTGAGCGTAGCCAGTTCAGCAACTTGATTCAAATATTTCAAAGCATTCTCTGTTAGTTCTTGCAAAATCATCAAATTTCAATATATTCCCAAATTATTTCGGAACTATAAGAGATGGGTGTAGTACATGCTTATACAATTCTATCTGAAATTTGACTCTTCATCTGATGGCTATATAAAAATGGCACGTGCAATTTGAAAAAATTGAGTTATTGCTGTTTCAAAAGGCCAAATTGAAAAAATCATACAGAACAACGTAATAAACATTTGACATGTGTAGATTGCTTAAAAAATTCCATGATCCTTCTTCTATCCACCCAAGCAAAAATGTGTCTGTAGTACAAAAGATCTACGGGTTACAACTTGGGTATTTTATGCCTTGCTCAAATGTCGGTTCTAGTTATATAATAAAAAAGGTAGATTGCCATTTGAAATAACAAAGTGATGACCCACTTCCCGTATAACCGGAAATGGTATCACTTCGAAAATATTTCACTCCAATTGGAAATCGCTAGTTATGGCTGCGTATAAAATTTCAGCTTGATATTGTAATTGAAACTCAAAAAGTTTTTAACAGACGGTCCTGGTGAATATCCCGTATATATATATATATATATATATATATATATATATATATATATATATATATATATATATATATATATATCATCATACTTATTCATTGCTGAATATCGGAGGTGGCTCTGAATCAGTAATTATCCTTAGATAGCTTGTTGGTATAGTTTCAGCCCGATCGCCATGTTAGTTTACGTTTGAGAGCACTCTGAACATGACGCTTCTGTGTTGTTTGTGAAAATGGAAAAATTAGAAATGCGTGCTGTCATCAAATACTTTTATTTGAAGAGGTTAGCGCCAAAGGAAATTAAAAAAGAGATTGATTCAACACTGGGGACATCCTTCCCATCATATTGGGATGGGTCGTGTGAGCACCTCTGATGAAGCCACGCTCAGGACACCCCGTTGAGATCACAACTCCAGATGTGATCGAAAAAATTCATAAAATAGTGCTGGAAGACCGCAGATCAAATATGCTTGAGATAGTTGGGACCTGTTAGATGTCATATGAACGTGTGCAAAATATTTTGCACCAACATTTGCATATGGAAAAGCTCTGTGCAAGATGGATGCCGCGTATACTTAAAATTGATTCGAAAAACGCCAATTTTGGGAGTATTAACATAACCAAGCGAATTTTTGCGTCGATTCGTTACTATTGACGAAACTTGGGTCCACCACTACACTCCTGAAACCAAACAACAGTCTAAAGAAGTCATTGTCATTCACGACCCCATTTATGATTGCTAGTTTCTTGACGACCCCATACAAAAAACAAATGCGCATGTCTAGACGCTGCAAGTCCTGTGTATTCCGCCAACTCTAGTAATGTTATAGAATGGTATATATAAATATTTGACATGTGTGTGTGCGTGTGTGTGCTTATAGGTTTTCTGAAAGAGTTGAAGTCAATATTGTTATTCAAGTGGGGCATTGAGTGACCAAGAAATTATATTTGATGGTCTTCCTCTTTTTCGAATTTGAATTTAATTCTCGGATGGATTTTCATAAAGCTCTCCGTTCCAGTACAGGACCAGATTAAATATTCAGACTACCCAGATTACAGGACCATTCCTGACAAGAAAAATAGCATTAAGACTCAGTGTTGATATTGTAATAGTCTATATTGCTCTTGGACACTAATATTGAGAATAACCTCCCAATTTACCGATTAACGAAGTTGCGATACGTAAATTGACGGGAATTTTAAGAATCCACGTTGATTGGATATTCCTTGCAGTTTAATATTTTATGGGAAAAAATACCCATTGGGGTTTTATTATCACTAACCTTCACATTTTACATTACAGATTCCTCCATTTTTACTAAAAGTACACCAGTCTTTACTTTTAATCTGAAAATGTAGAGTACAATATTAATGAAATGAATGGTTTCATCATGATAACAATTTAGGATAATAAAATATTGTTAGGTATAGTCGAAAGTGTAAGCAAAAGTGATAATATTTTTAAAGGTCCAAATTTTGCTACCATAAGTTATGGACATTCGTTCGCGAAAAAATAATAAAACAATTGGTTCGTGACAATCCCCTGGCCAATTTTCCTAGATCATAACGGACAAAAGAATTAGTCGAATATGTCGTTCCTTTTATCAGTTATAAACGTAACTGAATATGAAAATTATGTTTTTGGGAATCTGTTAAAATTTTGAGTATTTCTTCTTAAATTTTCCCTCTTCATTCTTATATAGCGGTTTCTAGGGCCATTAAAATTTACAGGGCCGACTCGATGGCGTGGAGGATATGATGCTCGTCTCCTGCGCAGAGTTACCTTGGTTCAATCCCCACAAATTCGGTGCGATTTTCCGGGTTCTGGGAATCACTTGAGTATCCATCTTTTGTAGGAGATGTAAAGCCGTCGGTCTTGTCTAACAGAGATGTGTTGAGCATTAAAGATCCCTTCCCTCGGCACGACAGGGGTTCGGCAAAATTTCCGGGTTAGTGAGGTGACAGAATTCCCCGGCGTGTCATTGGTCGAAAGGCGGAAATAGAGCACGTTACAGAAATAACAAATACAAACAACATTTACAGGTGTTCCCCCAAGCTCTTTAACAAATTTGTAAATCTTGTGACATGTGACATTCGTAACCATAGTGAAAAGAATTTCAAGAATGTTGAGTTACTTCTGATAGATAAATGTCATTCCGATACATAAACATTGTTTTCAAACCTCTAATTTCTCGAAATAGAAATGCATTCTTTCGTTAATGAAGAATATGTAGATATGATGATATTCATGGTTTTCTCGATGAAAACGCACGACAAGTTCTGTGGTGTAAAAGTTGAATTGACATTATGTTTCGAATTTGTGAAAATTCATCAAAGAAAATAATGAATAAAATCATATTAATCATTACAAGATTTGCTCAAAATGACCGTTTATAACTTAAATGCATTCCTCACACCCACGGAAAAATAACTGCAGGACAATATGAAGGACATTTTCATTTCTAATCCTTTCGGCGGTATTGTTTATCCGTGCTTGCAACTATTCGAAATTTGTTATCTCTACACTGTAGATGAGTTGTTTCATGTATCTCTATACATGGAAGTCGATCGATTAGAGATCAGGTGACCGTGATGGCCAATCAATTGAACCTCTCCTACCAATCCACAACTATTCCTTCTTGATGTGGGCTTGCTCCGCATTGTTGATGATCATATTCTGCATGAAATTTATCGGAACATCATTCAATTCAATTGAACAACGTGTTCTCCAGAAAATTTTCATACGTAATGACATTCAATTTGTTATTTAAAATGTGAATAGGCTTGTAGCTATTATTATGAAGGCAACCCCAAACGTTGATACTGAACCTCCTTTGAAAACGTCTTAGTCCTAACCGCTTTTGGATGCTGAGGGCCCATAAATGATCATTACAAAAACTATTTATACCATATCTTGTGAAACATCTTTATTAGATATAAAATATTGCAAATGAAATCTGGATCTAGAGCATGTTTCTGTAGAATAGCCAAAATGTGAGTTGATGCTGCTTGTCCCCTTCATTGAATGCCTATACTCCTTGTCGATGACAAGGGTGCAGTTCCTCTCGAAACATGCCACAATACACTTCGGGGCATTTCCAATTGATTTGAAATACGCCGAATATTTGTCGACACAGATACAGCAATGGTTCCATCGGGTCGTCTTAGTGTATGCCCGATCCATCCCCACTTTTGTCTGCGGATCTCCTTCTGGACTTCTGTCTGCTCAGTTAGGTGCAGAATATCGCTGTTGCGGATTGTTTGTGGCCAGTATATATTAAAAATCCGCCGCAGGCATTTGTTAACGAAAACCTGGATTTTGCCAGCTGATTGTTTGCTCATCACCATGTCTCACAGTCCTATAGAAGTACAGTCTTTATGTTAGAGTTGAAAAGTTTTATTTCAGTTTTGGCTGTTATATGTCTTGAGTTCAAAATAGATCTCAGTTGGGCAAATGCTTGTTGTGCTTTTCTTAGTCTTTGTTTTATGTCCTTTTCCGCCCCTCCATCTTTTGTTATTATGCTTCCCAGATATGTGAATTCGTCTACGTCTTCAATTTGTCCTGTGTTGGTCTGAAAACGGTCTTGTTTCGTCACGTTTATGCGCATTGATTTTGTTTCATCGACAATTACACTGAGACCACATTTGGAGGCTTCCTCTTCAACTGCCCTGAGAATAGATCGCATATCTTCGTATGATTGAGTGTTCAAGCAAATATCATCGGCGCAATCCAGGTCCGTAAGATTCGAGGTCATTGTCCACCTTATTCCGCGTTTGCCTTTGATCGCTCGGCACATTATCCAGTCCAGTACTATCCCTGCCTAGCCCCTCTGGAAATGCTGATTTCGGCGCTTTCATGGCCATTGTGTAGCACGGTACAGGGTGCATTTTTCGTAGAGCTGTCACACGACAGTTATTATTTTATCAGGTACTCCTCTCTCCCTCAGTATGTTCCAGATACATTTCCGAAAGATGCTATCGAAAGCTCTTAGAAAGTCGATAAATACCAGGTAGAGCGGAGAGCCGAATTCTATTATGATTCTCAATTTTTCCGATCTGATCATTGTAGGAATGAGTAGGCCTAAAGCCAGCTTGGTTGTCCGTGTATGATATGTGCGAGTACTTTATTTATCGTATTGAGCAGCGTTATTCCTAGCGAATTCGTGCAGTTTGTTAGGTCCCCTTTCTTTGGTAGTTTTATCAAAAGGCCTTTCTTCCATTGATCAGGGATGTTGTTAGTTTCCCATATTTGTCTCAGGATCGGTTGTAAGAGATCTAAAATGGTGGTATGATAGGTCTTCATCAGTTCAGCTGGATTGTTATCTGGCCCAGCAGCTTTATTGTTTTGAAGCTATCTTATGTCCTTGACAATTTCTGCTCGGCTAGGTGGGGCGGTGCTGATGTTTCTATTCAAGTTGGGTGATTGTTCTTCAAGTTCTTCGTTTTCATTGCAGTTCTCTGGTTCGCTGAATGACTCCATGAAATGTTCCTTCCATCTTTCCAATTGTTGTTCGGTGTTTGTAAGGATTTCCCAATTTTTGTCTTTTACTAGGTTGACTTGTAGGTTCGTTTTTCCACTCAGTTTCCGCGTAATTTGGTAAAGTTCGATCATGTTTCTGTTTTCAGTTGCGTTTTGTGAGTTGTTCTGTCCACTTCCTCTTATCTCTCCTAGTTGACCTCTTCACTCTATTCTTTAGGTCTAGGTATTGTTTTCAGACTCCATGTTTTGTCTTGTATCCATTTCTTTCTATTTTTCTGTTCATGTCCTAACACATAATCCGCGGTTTGCTTCATCGCTTCTTCCAGACTTTTCCATCCATCAATGCTTCCTCTTGTCCTCTCTCTAAGTTCGGTCTTGTACTCTCTTCTAGTATTCTCATGATTGAGCTTCTCCAATATATACTTTGGTCTTCTACATTTATTTCTCACTTTGATTTTCGCGATCTCCAACCTGATGTTGCCTACCAGCAGGTAGTAGTCGCTTGCTATGTCTGTTCCTCTTCTGTTTCTAATGTCTAGAAGTGAACCTCTCCATTTGCCTGAGATGAGTATGTGGTCGATTTGATTCTGTGTTTGCATGTCTGACGACGTCCAGGTGGTCTTATGAATGTTCTTGTGCTGGAAAATACTTCCTCCTATTACCAAGTTGTTTTCCATGGAGAAGTTGGCCAGCATTTATCCGTTCTCGTTCATTATTCCTAATCTGTGCGTGCCCATTATTTTTTCCAAATCTCAGTTTTCGTTTCCTACTTTGGCGTTAAAATCCCCAATGACGATGACTATAACACCTTTCATTTTATGAACAAACAAAATTAGCACAAGCTACCAAAGAAATGCAACGTAACAAATTGGATCTTCTCGGCATGTCAGAGGTGCGATGGAAAAGATAGGGCGAATATTTAACATCATCGAGGGAACTTCTCCTGTACTCGGGAAACACCCAGATGAGCGTCATGAGAGTGGAGTTGGACTCTTGCTCAGCAAGGCAACAAAGACAGCGTTGCTCAGTTGGAACCCTCTATCAGACCGCATCATAACGGCGAGGTTTCACTTCAAATTCATGAAAATATCGGTTATGTACTGCTACGTCCCCACGGAGGAGGACAAACAAGAGTTGCCAATTGTTGGAATAGTAAAGATCAATCTAATCAAATGTTTTGAAGAAATCACATGGCATTTTAGATGAGAATGGTTGCTTGGTTCCTAGAATAATTCCTATCACAAATGAAAATTGACTTTTCATTCAGATGTTCGTCCAAAATATAAACGAGTTGTTTTAAAATTTCCCCATTTGTCGGGGGCTGAGCCTGTCTTTCGCAGTAAATGTGATCAAATAAAAAAATGTATACATGTTTCTCTCCAAAAGTTAATCGAATTGCATTTGTTTTGTGGCCAGAAATTTATAATTTTGCGGTTGTTAGAATAGCACAGGTGCCTGGTTCGAATCCGAGTTCAAGTTATGGTTGTTGTCCTTGAACAAAAAAGTGTTACTTGGAAAGAGTCGTCTATAGAGGGCATAAACTTCTGAACTTCCGAAGACCAGATAACTTGCAAATCTTGTGGTGGCAGTTAACATAGCACGGTCTAAGAGAGTGATTCGGAATACACTATAAGCTGCAGTATTTATAAACATTCTACGAAATATAATATTTTCAACTGACAAGATGAATAATCTTTATTTAATCTTCATATATGAAATACTTTTTTCGACTCATATCACTCGCTGGGTATATTTGAAAATACGGCTTAAAGTTCAGTGTCTACTCATGAATATTCAGTATCTTCAAAAATTCAACTTCAAACCTGTTAGTGACAAGAAAATGATCATGGTTCAAGCTAGTGATCTAGTTCAATAATTTTTGGTTATGTACTCACCTGGAAAATGCCAACTCCTTGTTTTCCATTAGCCCTATTCGTTACTTTAGATGTATTTTTTCCACTTTCACTTTCAATCAAACAAACCCCTACAAAATGAAAAAATTACTAATGTAACCGAAAACTATCCACAACTAAAATTTACTCACAATTTCCAATAAAAGTACGTGGAAAATTCAATTTAGTAAGTTCACTAACAAGTCCACATTTCGTATATACCTTTCCTTCAGCATTTATCAAAAAATAACCAAACGCAAGGCACCAACAAATAAGCGTCACTCTCCTCATAGCTGCGACTGATTTAAACTACATCGGACGGGTTTTTTCGAAAACTCAAATCGCACAGTTCATTCCAAACAAGTCATTATTATCCGTATTAAACTTGAACCCTAGACTTAAATAATAAATAAAACATGTACACTGTAAATATATCGATAACGTTCTAAATGTATATTATTTGAAGCTATTAATTTTTCATTTTGATGATATCTATTGTTTATTGAATTCACCGATATTGACGGTTTTGATGGAACCGGAAATGTGAAAGTCTATTATAAATTATATTTTTAAATGATGTATCTGGATCTGCTGGTTTATACGCAGAATACCAACACAAAGCGCGACCTTGGATATGACGATAGTTCAAGTGGGAACTTTATGGTTTTACATCGATGAAAAATGTGATACTGGTTACTTTATTGCAATTTATTCAACATTATTTAAAATCATTCATTGTGTAATATAGCTGAAAGTCATGAGCGCTATATGTGTTAGAGTGATGGCTAGATTTTCTTTGGGTTTCTCAGCATTTTCCATAATGCTTGAAAGTATGCAAAAATGAATGAGAAACATCTTAAATATCTCAGTTCTAATCAACAATAAATTCACATCTCGGCATTTTGTTTATAATGAAATTTAATTTAGGGTTGTAATAGAAGTTACTATAAATTTGAACGTAAGATTATGAATCCAGATCATCAAAGATACAAAATTCCACTTCAAATAAAATGGATTCGAGTTTTATTTACTAAAGCAAGAATGTAAGTATTTGACGGGAGAGTACCTCACATGAACTGAGATATAAACATTAAGTTGAATCATAAGGTAATTCCCACAAAAATGATGTTTGAATGTTTTTGCGATAGTTTTTTAGGCATCTTATATGGACAGTTCTAAAAATCTCCCAGCATCTATACATAGAGTGAACATCGTAACATACAGGGTGGTTCAACGAAAACTAAACAGAGGCTTTATCTACCAAGATATTAATTTCTGATCAAAACGCAAAAACAGCTCAATTTTTGTTTCCAGGGGACATCTTTTGGGGTGAAAAACTTGCCTGAAATATCAACCCTCTAAGCGGGGGTTGCAATCCTTGAACATTTGAAATAGGAAAGATGGGTCGAGTGATGACTTTCTAGAAAGGTGGTATCTTTGTCTACATTGCCTTGAACGAATTTCAATTTATAATTGAAAACTGTAAAAGATACAGGGTGAGCAACTAAACAATAGAGAAGACTATTTCCCTGAGACTCTTCAAATTTTAGTGAAGTGAAATGGAACAGATACATGATGATCAATGGCAGTCATCATCAAGTACCATCCTCATCTCGAAATATTTCAACCCTTAGAGCTGGGATACCACCCTTGAAAATTTGGAAGAGGGTAGATGGGTCGAGTGATACCTCGAATGAAAAGTATTATCTCTATCTGCATCCCCGTGAACGAATTTTCATTTTTGATTGAAAACTGTAGAAGATACAGAGTGAGCTACTGAAACAAGTGTCGTCACCCTTGCTCTAGAGGTTGAAATTCGAGATGAGGATGGTACTTGATGATGACTGCCATTGATCAGTATGGATCTGTTCCATTTTAAAATATATATAAAATAGTCTTCCCTATCTTTCAGTTGTTCACCCTGTATCTTTTACAGTTTTCAATTAAAAATGGAAATTCGTTCAAGACAATGTAGACAAAGATACTACCTTCCTTTCGAGTCATCACTCGACCCATTTCTCCTATTCAAAATATTCAAGGATAGCAACCCCCGCTGAGGGGGTTGATATTTCAGGCAAGTTTTGTACCCCAAAAGATGTCCCAATTGAAACAAAAATTGACTTGTTTTTGCGTTTCGATCGGAAATTAATATCTTGGTAGACATAGCCTCTGTTAAGTTTTCGTTGAAGCACCCAGTATATTATTGATACTGCGATACCCGATGTAGACAATATAAAAAATGCGCATGCAACATTATAGACGTGAAAGAAATCCATTTTCTTGATAACTGAACGATGTGAAAGAATGCCAGTCAGAGACAGAAAGAGTGAGAGGGAGAGAGGTCAATTCAGAATTCAGAAAAGGCCTCATCCCTATCTCGAGCGGACTATTTGCTTGATCCTCACTGAATATCACGCACGTTTGGTCATTTTGTACGCCTTCAGATAGAATACAAGAATTAGTGCAATCGTGCACACTTTCACATGTGAATTCTTCTGAGGAGTCTCATAAGTTATAAGTTTCAGACTAGCGGCAATAAGAGAAAATTGAAACATATTTGAATCACCCAATCAGTCATCCATCCACCCTTGTGGTTTCTAATTGCCTTAGGGTTAGTCGTTAGCAAGGAGCTGAATTTGTTCCGAAAATTTAATATCTTACGTGCACTGGGTCTTCCCATTTGCAATATTTTGGTTCGGCAGCTATATGAAATAGTGTAAGTAATGAAAATCTACTTTTGTTTTCAGATTTCTGGGATTTCGGAATATGAAAATATTCCGGTTGCTTTCGAAGGTAAAATCTTTGTTGACATTCTGCCAATCGGGTCGATTGTAGGATCGTATTCAAATTTTATTTTCTGTCGAGTGGTTTTCGAATTTCGATATAAACTTTTCTTATGTGAACAATTGGTGAATTTTTGAATGAAAATTGGAAGCTTATTTTGTCTCTTTCCGAATATATACGAAATGCCTGATCATTTTCCTCAAGAATGTAAATTTCAAATTTTTTCGAGACTGAATATTCTTTGAACATTCTGTGGTTTCATTAAGTATCCTAGTGTAAATTTACACAAAACATCTCAATTGTTCACAATCCCATGATCACAACAATGAATTCGACTTATAATAAGAACAAACTAAAGTTATTTATTACTCATAAGTAAGAAAATATCTGAGATAATTAGCAGAAAAAAAATAAAACTTGAACGTGTTTCATTAATTCAAAATCCAAGAATTCTAACGTCCGGAAACACACTGCATTTTGAATTTTAATATTGGTCACTTAAGCTGAGCAATTTCTAAATTTTTGTTTCTCATTATCAGTTTGCCTATATAGGGTGATTCACGCGGGATCGTACATAGCTTAACAGTAGTTAAAATACACCTTAGGGAGTTCGAATCAGCACTTATACAAGATAACGCTATTCGCTTTCGATACATAGGCTGTTTTATGGATTGGATCGAATTTTCTAATCGCAATAACTCTTGAACGCAAAGACCGTTTTCCTCGATATTTCGTACCGCAAATAACATGGTCGATGTTAACAATACTATTTGTAGACGAAAATCAAATTCCAGGGCCGGATTGGAAAAATGATTCATTTCCTCGCAATAATTAAACAAACACTTTGTACATAATTTTTCGAGAACTCTTACAAACGATCTTAATCAGCAAGAATTGCTACAAAAGATGAGCCTACTTCGAAAACTGTCGCATTCCAGTAAAATTTTTCAATGAGGTATGATGTTGAGGATAACTCATTTTTTTGGAAATACTTCGGGATCACCTAATGTAACTTTCCATTCCACTATTAATTCACCATTGAGTATTTATCGTTTTTGTCCCGGTAATACTTCAGCATTACTTTACCCACAGAACGAAATCGTAGAAGAATTACAGGGCGTACTCCGAAAATTATTCTTCAATTTTTTTAATGAAAAAATACAGTGTGCATCAATGTCATCTCTCAGGAAGTTTCTCAATCCCATGAAAATATCACAACAACCTTAAGAGTTGCTGTCGATTCAAAAATTGCCTTGCAACACAAACTATCCCTGAGGAACATTTCGATTAATATTTAGAAGACAACTTAAAGACATGAATCGAAGACGAATATTTTACGTTGATAGAAACTTGATATGAAAATAGAAATCATTCTAGAACGGTAATATTAAAACAGATCAACTACTAACGAAACAAGAAAACACTACCAAAAAATTAATAAATTCCACATCATCCGATGGTGTCGAATAAAATTGCAACCTTCCAATTAATTTGATTAGGTGCTCTCTGTTAACTATCTCTTGACCAAAGACAAAATTCGTCAGTCAACCCCACAAAAAATAGTCCAAACACGTAAGGTCGGGAGATTGTGCAAGCCAATCATGACCCTCCTCTCTATAACTTAACCCAATGTAGCAGAAACACATAATTTAGATGTTCCACCATATTCTTGAAATGAGGAGGTGCACCGTCCTGTTGAAAGCAGAGTCTTCTTCTCTCGATATTAGCATGGTCAACAACATCTGGTAGTTAGTTTCTTAAAGAATTTAAATAACTGTTTCCACTGGACATGCCTTTCTTTTCTTGTAGCAGATCGTAACCTTCCAGTTTCTCTTAAAAAACGATTAATCCTTTCGAAAGATTGGTGATGTGGAACAAGCCGTTGTGAATATCGCCGCCGATACTCTGTGACTGCTGCCTGACAATAACAATGACAAAACCCATACACCTACATAAAACGGAGAATATTGAATATAATTTGATGATAGTGTGAAAAGAAATTAAAAATTCACAAACTGGATAAGTAGATCATCGAGAATTAATTCTTTGTTCCACAGATCTGTCAACACTGATTCTGGGATCCTCCGATTTTTTGTGGTTAACAATCAGTGATTCACAGAGTCAATTATGAGTAAAACTTTTTACACATCGGTGAAACATAGAACCTTACGTGTTTGGACTATTTTTTTTGGTTACCTGAAGAATTTTGTCTATGGTGAAACTAAATTGAAAAATTCACAAACTGGATAAATAGATCATCGAAAATTAATTATTTGTTCCACAGATCTGTTAGCATTGATTCTGGGCTCCTCCGATTTTTTGTGATTAACAATCAGTGATTCACAGAATCAAT
The DNA here is from genome assembly GCA_013387265.2 of Cryptolaemus montrouzieri. Taxonomy (NCBI): domain Eukaryota; kingdom Metazoa; phylum Arthropoda; class Insecta; order Coleoptera; family Coccinellidae; genus Cryptolaemus; species Cryptolaemus montrouzieri. The sequence goes on from JABFTP020000185.1 coordinate 112,089,628, forward strand.
TATGATTAAAAATTTCTACACATCGGTGGAACACCTTTTTTATAACAAACGTCATATTTTTCGAACGACTGTCAAAATTTTCTAGCAAATTTTTCTTAAATTTAAGCAAGTTCCACGAAGGAATAATATATGAGCGATGTCAACCCAGATTATTGGGTCCATAATCTCATAATCGGCATCACTTGGAAGACTGAACCTGGCCATCGGGGCCCTCTCGGTCAAACAGAGATGAAATTTGAGGAAATATCGCAGGTTATGTATTTTTTTTATTATCTGCTTAGACCTTTTCATGACCTTGATTGCTATGTAAAATCAATCAGTTGAGCATCTGGCAATTCCCTCGAAGATATGTGTACGAGAGGGAGGAGGAATTCTCGAAAACATATTGTGAATTCTTTTTCAATTAATTTTTTGTTGGTTATTTCTCGTTTCATTAGTGGTTAATCTATTTTAATGTTTCCCTTCTCAAATGAGTTTTTCATTTTTATTTTCAGTTTCTATGAACGTGAAATATTCTTCTTCGATTGATGTCATTTAAATGATGCCTTGATTATCTTCTAACTATTAATCCATAATAATTGTTTGTGTGGTCAGGCACTGCTTCAATTGACAGAAATTCTTGAAAAAAAAGGTTGTTCTGAATTTTCCATGGGATTCGAAAACAAAAAGAGAGGTCACCGACTAGGACTGTGATTGAACTCACTACGTACAGTCACTCAAGGATAGGAATAGCTGAACTCATTACTTACAGCTAGGTATGTGGCCACTCACTACGTGGTCACCAACTGGGACTGTGTTTGAACTCACTACGTACAATCACTCAAGGATAGGAATAGCTGAACCCAGTACGTACAGATAGGTATGTATCCATTCACCACGTGGTCACCGACTAGGACTGTGATTGAGTCATTACGTACAATCACTCAAGAATAGGAAAAGCTGAACTCAGTACGTACAGCTAGGTATGTGGCCACTCACTACGTGGTCACCAACTAGGACTGTGATTGAAGTCACTACGTTCAATCACTCAAGGATAGGAAAAGCTGACATCAGTACGTACAACTAGGTATATGGCCACTCACTACGTGACCACCGACTAGGACTGTGATTGAACTCACTACGTACAATTACTCAAGGATAGGAATGGTTGAACTCAGTACGTACAGCTAGGTATGTGGCCACTCACTACATGGTCACCGACTAGGACTGTGATTGAAGTCACTACGTACAATCACTCAAGGATAGGAAAAGCTGAAATCAGTACGTACAGCTAGGTATATCGCCACTCACTACGTGATCACCGACTAGGACTATGATTGAACTGACTACGTACAATCACTCAAGGATAGGAATAGTTGAACTCAGTACGTACAGCTAGGTATGTGGCCACTCACTACATGGTCACCGACTAGGACTGTGATTGAAGTCACTACGTACAATCACTCAAGGATAGGAAAAGCTGACATCAGTACGTACATCTAGGTATATGGCCACTCACTACGTGACCACCGACTAGGACTGTGATTGAACTCACTACGTACAATTACTCAAGGATAGGAATAGTTGAACTCAGTACGTACAGCTAGGTATGTGGCCACTCACTACATGGTCACCGACTAGGACTGTGATTGAAGTCACTACGTACAGTCACTCAAGGATAGGAAAAGCTGAAATCAGTATGTATAGCTAGGTATATGGCCACTCACTACGTGATCACCGACTAGGACTGTGATTGAACTCACTACGTACAATCACTCAAGGATAGGAATAGCTGGATTCAGTACGTACAGCTAGGTATGTGGCCACTCACTACGTGGTCACCGACTAGGACTGTGATTGAAGTCACTACGTACAATCACTCAAGGATAGGAAAAGCTGAAATCAGTACGTACAGCTAGGTATATCGCCACTCACTACGTGATCACCGACTAGGACTATGATAGAACTGACTACGTACAATCACTCAAGGATAGGAATAGCTGAACTCAGTACGTACAGGTAGGTATGTGGTCACTCACTACGTGGTCACCGACTAGGACTGTGATTTAAGTCACTACGTACAATCACTCAATGATTGGAAAAGCTTAAATCAGTACTTGAAGCTAGGTATATGGCCACTCACTACGTGATCACCGACTAGGACTGTGATTGAACTCACTACGTACAATTACTCAAGGATAATGATAGTTGAACCCAGTACGTACAGCTAGGTATGTGGCCACTCACTACATGGTCACCGACTAGGACTGTGATTGAAGTCACTACGTACAGTCACTCAAGGATAGGAAAAGCTGAAATCAGTATGTACAGCTAGGTATATGGCCACTCACTACGTGATCACCGACTAGGACTGTGATTGAACTCACTACGTACAATCACTCAAGGATAGGAATAGCTGGATTCAGTACGTATAGCTAGGTATGTGGCCAATCACTACGTGGTCACCGACTAGGACTGTGATTGAAGTCACTACGTACAATCACTCAAGGAGAGGAATAGCTGAATTCAGTACGTACAGCTAGGTATGTGGCTACTTACTACGTGGACACCGACTAGGACTATGATTGAACTGACTACGTACAATCACTCAAAGATAGGAATAGCTGAACTCAGTACGTACAGGTAGGTATGTGGTCACTCACTACGTGGTCACCGACTAGGACTGTGATTTAAGTCACTATTAACAATCACTCAATGATTGGAAAAGCTTAAATCAGTACTTGAAGCTAGGTATATGGCCACTCACTACGTGATCACCGACTAGGACTGTGATTGAACTCACTACGTACAATTACTCAAGAATAGGAATAGTTGAACCCAGTACGTACAGCTAGGTATGTGGCCACTCACTACATGGTCACCGACTAGGACTGTGATTGAAGTCACTACGTACAGTCACTCAAGGATAGGAATAGCTGGATTCAGTACGTACAGCTAGGTATATGGCCACTCACTACGTGATCACCGACTAGGACTGTGATTGAACTCACTACGTACAATCACTCAAGGATAGGAATAGCTGGATTCAGTACGTACAGCTAGGTATGTGGCTACCTACTACGTGGACACCGACTAGAACTCTGCGATTGAAGTCACTACGTACAATCAGTCAAGGATAGGAATAGCTGAACTCAGTACGTACAGCTAGATATGTGGTCACTCACTATGTGGTCACCGACTAGGACTGTGATTGAACTCACTACGTATAATCACTCAAGGATAGGAATACCTGAACTCAGTACGTACAGGTAGGTATGTGGTCACTCACTACGTGGTCACCGACTAGGACTGTGATTTAAGTCACTATGTACAATCACTCAATGATTGGAAAAGCTTAAATCAGTACTTGAAGCTAGGTATATGGCCACTCACTACGTGATCACCGACTAGGACTGTGATTGAACTCACTACGTACAATTACTCAAGAATAGGAATAGTTGAACCCAGTACGTACAGCTAGGTATGTGGCCACTCACTACATGGTCACCGACTAGGACTGTGATTGAAGTCACTACGTACAGTCACTCAAGGATAGGAATAGCTGGATTCAGTACGTACAGCTAGGTATATGGCCACTCACTACGTGATCACCGACTAGGACTGTGATTGAAGTCACTACGTACAATCACTCAAGGAGAGGAATAGCTGAATTCAGTACGTACAGCTAGGTATGTGGCTACCTACTACGTGGACACCGACTAGAACTCTGTGATTGAAGTCACTACGTACAATCAGTCAAGGATAGGAATAGCTGAACTCAGTACGTACAGCTAGATATGTGGTCACTCACTATGTGGTCACCGACTAGCACTGTGATTGAACTCACTACGTATAATCACTCAAGGATAGGAATACCTGAACTCAGTACGTACAGCCAAGGGTTAGAGCCAAATTATTTCAGTTCGAGACCTCGAATGCCTATCCGTATTTCTAGCGGTACCCTTTTTACTGTTTCGCTTGCGCAGTCAATCTGCGTCGTAGCATTGTGCTCAGTTCACTACTTGCCGTGGCAGTACAGCGGTGTTGTGTGATCTTGTGTTATGTCGTGTAACTTAGTTATGGTAACAACGTTGCCATTACAGGTATACTGGTACAACTCAGGATTTCCATTTGACCTGTGATTTCCTCATCTTATAAAGTTGAAACATTCTGAGAATTCACGAAACCTTAGATTTTAGTATCGCACTCTCTGCTTCAAGTTTCCCACATGAAATTGAGGTATTCGCAATAACTCTACTTAATCTCGTTTATCGTTAATTTTTTCTCGAGTACTCATGAGATTCTATTTCAATACTTTAAATATAGACTGATGAGGTTGTTTCCTGTCAGGAAAACGAACAGGAAAATATTCAGTCACGGCTCCAGAATAATCCCCATTCTGAACATAGATTTCTAATATGTCAAATTTTTTAAAGATTTCAAAATTTACGAACAATTTTCAATCTAGTAACGTTCATCTAATGATTCGTAACCCTACAATGTGCATTTAATAAGTAAATTGCCTCTTAAAGGTTTCGCCTGACAAAAAAAAACAACTAACTTAGGGAAAAGAATACCTTTATTGTTTTTCAAAGTATTCTCCATGAAGATCGATATACTTTTACATGCGCTCAAATCAATTTTCGAAACACTTTTGCCACTTCCAATGAGATACCTCCAAAATATCGTTTTGTAAGGCCTGTTTTGCCATCTCAATCGTTGCCCACGCAGTTTTTTCTCATTGTGCGCAAACAAGAAGAAGTCATTAGATGCCAAATCGGGACTATTAGGTGGATAGCTCATTAATTCAATGTTTTGGGTGTTTAAATACTCCATCGAATGCGCTGATGTGTGTGAGCTTTCACTGTCATGATGCAGAATAAGTTTAGTTCTTCTATTTGATGTACTCAACTCATCGAACACTTGCAGCAAATAAATGGTTGTAAACCATTCAAAATTGACCGGTCTACGTTCTTCTAATGCTATGGTGGTTACATGGTGACCATTCGCTCGTAAGTGCACGAATAACTTTTATTGGGTTTGCCTCTTCTTAAAAGACATATACTTTCGATTGTTTTTCAGCTTCGTACACATGTATTCAAGATTCGTCGCCTGTAACCTTTCTTTACTCCAAACGACACGAGCTTCTTTGAGCAATTGTCAGGTTGTGTGGGATCCAACGCGAACAAAATCTTTTGACTGCCAAATCTTCATGAAATATTGAATGTACGCTGGTGGAACTAATGTTTAGGATTGTCTCAATCTGACATTAGGTCACATGGCCATCATCGTGTATCAGTTCAATCACTGATTCGATGGTTTGTGAAAAAACAACTGATTTTGGACGATCCTCATGAAGTTCGACTTCGAGTGAAGCACGGCCCCGATAGAATACATTATACCAGCGTTTCACAGTGGCCAAATGTGGAGCTTCATCACCAAACATCGAGACTAATTGATCGCAGTACTCCTGTCAAGTTAATCCACGTCGAAAATGTTCATGTGTTAATTCCAATTTTTGTCCAAGTTAAATTTTTCGAATGACTATAAACGAAACAAAACTCTTTGGGATTTTGTGTATATATGCACCAGTATACTAAATGAAACCGTAGAATGTTTGATGAATTCTCATTTCTGGAAAAATTCATATTTTTGAAGAAATTTATTAGGAATGTTATATATATTTGGAAAGAGAAAAATACTCTTCCTGTTTTATCCAAATTCACCCGTGGTTTGAAAAACGCAAGTTTATATAATGATTCGAAAATCATTCAACAAAAAAAAATTTAAATACGCCCCTGGATTCAACAAAAAGGGTACCCGTTGAACATCAAAGTTGTTTTTATCTTACTCTGATAGCAATCAGGATATTGGCATTTGCTGAATTCAGGAAAAATTGAGAAAACCGGAATAACTCGAAATCATAAGAAAATAGCTGCGATCTGTTTTCACCAATGAATTTTTGCTCGAAAATCGGGGCGGAGAATTCTTCTATATTTGCATTATTTCACTTAGCTGCCGTACTAAAACATCGAAAATGGTACATCTGATACTAATACTGTTCAGGTGGTGAAAATACTCTTTATAGTAGAAATACAGGGTTCTTCAACGAAAACTAAACAGAGGCTATATCTACCAAGATATTCATTTCTTATCAAAACGCAAAAACAGGTCAATTTTTGTTTCAAGGGGGAAACCTTTTGGGGTACAAAATTTGCCTTAAATATCAACCCCCTAAGCGGAGGTTGCAATCCTTGAACATTTTGAATAAGAAAGATGGGTCAAGTGATGACTCAAAAGAAAGATGGTGTCTTTGTCTACATTGCCTTGAACGAATTTTCATTTTTAATTGAAAATTGTAAAAGCAACTGAAAGAAAGGAAATATTATTTCCCTGAGACTATTCAAGTTTCAGTGAGGTAAAATGGAACTGATCAATGGCAGTCATCATTAAGTACCATCCTCATCTCGAATTTCAACCCCTGGAGCAGGGGTGACAACCCTTCAAAATTTGGAAGAGGGTAGATGGGTCGAGTGATAACTCAAAAGAAAGGTATTATCTTTGTCTGCATTCCCGTGAAACAATTTTCATTTTTTATTGAAAACTGTAGAAGATACAGAGTGAGCGACTGAAAAATAGAGAAGACTATATCCTCAAGACTGTTGGAGTATTAGTGCGAAAAACTGGAATAGATTCATTTTAGATCAAAAGCTGTTATCTTTCGCAATCACCCTCATCTCGAATTTCAATCCCTAGGGCGATAGATAGTCTCCTCTATTTTTCAGTAGCTCACTCTATATCTTCTACAGTTTTCAATCAAAAATGAAAATTCGTTCACGGGGATGCAGACAAAGATTATACATTCCTTTCGAAGTATCACTCGACCCATCTACCGTCTTCCAAATTTTCAAGGGTTGTCACATCTGCTCCAGGGGTTGAAATTCGAGATGAGGATGGTACTTGATGATGACTGCCATTGATAAGCATGGATCTGTTCCATTTTACCTCACTGAAACTTGAATAGTCTCAGGGAAATAGTCTTCCCTATCTTTGAGATCCTCACCCTGTATCTTTTACAGTTTTCAATATAAAATGGAAATTAGTTCAAGGCAATGTAGACAAAGATACCAGCTCTCTTTTGAGTCATCACTCGATTCATCTTTCCTCTTCCAAATGTTCAAGGATTGCAACAACCGCTTAGGGGGTTGATATTTCAGGCAAGTTTTGTACCCCAAAAGATGTCCCCCTTGAAACAAAAATTGACCTGTTTTTTCGTTTTTATCAGAAATGAATATCTTAGTAGATATAGCCTCTGTTTAGTTTTCGTTGAAGCACCCTGTATAGAGTATTTGGAAGATGAATTCGCGAAAAAATTATAGGAAGAATCTCTCTTAGAAATAAATCAATAACTGTAAACATTTATAAATGTTTCCGTGTTGAGGTTCAATGCAATGTTGGTATACAGCACGGGCATTCGTTCTGTTTATAATATAAAGATTTGCAAAATACTGCAACCATCGAAACTTGTAATATTTTTAGAAGGTTTCTTCCCGAAAAATTACTATTTTATATTTCTTGAATATATTAGTGAAGTGCCGATCATCCAGCACTTTATAACACAAAAAGCAGGAATGATATTCATCCACTGTTGATTGACTAAAGGCAATGGATTTTTCCATTCTCTGGCACTACTCGTTGGTACATTGATGTAATTGGTTGTTAATGTTATCCTTTGTGTATACTAACTCTAATAGGCTTGTACGTTTTCATAATAATTCATGTTATCCTATTATAAGATTATTATAATTATTCTAACCCCTACACTTTATGAAATTTGGAGACGTTATAATTGAATAATTGAGTTTTCATCACGCTTTAACGTTCGAAAATTGCTGCTTCATCAAAAACGAAAACTCAATTCAATAGGCAACGTAGATTATTCAATTGTTTTCGCAAATTTCAAATTGCGAATGAAACAAAATTGATGTTAGAATTGCGAATTTTACATTTTTTTATATTATTATATTATATTAGATATTTATATATATATATATATATATATATATATATATATATATATATATATATATATATATATATACTCTTTAATAAAAGACTAAAAATAGGTAATTCTATCTCTGAAACCTGACTTTCAAGTCTTTGAACTTTACCAGATTAGTAGTTAATTTTCGAACACCTTATGTATGAAACTTTTGATGACTACATTAGTCAAAGGAATAGAATTTTTTTCTCTGAAACTGAAGGAAATACCATTCTCCGCAGTGGAAAAAATAGGAAAGTGTGAAACGACCAGTTGTGTTTTGTTCCCTTTATGCCCAGAAGTCGGAGACACTGAAAATATTTGTAGATTTTTGGTTTACTTCCAATGTCCTATGTTCAACGGCCACCATTTATATGGTAAATTTTTCGAAATCTAGACAACAAGAGGGGCATGCTACATCCAAACTACCCAGAAATGTGGAGGGGTGAGGCCTATCAAATGTTGAAAGTGCTACCCTGAAAGAGATATATGAGCTAAGCACTTACTTTCTGAGTTTCTAATGAACATCTTACAATTTCATCAAAGCATTGGATGCAGGGTACACGACGTACAATCTTGCGAACTCCGAAAATCCAGAAACCGGAGATGATCATCTAGTAATTAGAAATTAGAAGTAAGAATCATGGGGACAAAATTGCTGTACTCATCGACTTTGCTGTCCCTTTAGACCACAACATGAAGCTAACATACGCCACAAATATCAAAGACTATTCAGCCTTGTCAAGAGGTATGAAGATCGTATGGGTCCTGAAAAGTGATAATCGGCAGTAATAGGCTTGTACATGTTGGCACCATTCGGCACCTACAAGGTAGATATTTTCTCCAGAGCGCTCCCTCCTTATCAAAGGCCTTAGAAAATTAAGGAACTTTATTTGATGGCATGTTTAGACATTACTGCTAAGGAGGTCAAGAGTTCATAATGAAATTATATAATCGTTCTCAAAGATCGCTAGAATCAAGGTCAACGAAATGTGATGCAATATTAACAGAAATAAACAAATTGCTCAAAACATGGTTATCACGAGAAATTAGAGGAAAGGCAGTTTCAATGTATAAAGAGGATAACATTGAAACAGGTTAACAGGTCGCGATTCTGATATCTATATTTAAAGCAGTAGAAACGATGGGTTTATATGAGAACTCAAGACTTAGTTCTATTCATATAAAAATTCATTTGAACTCGTCTCCTGCGCAGAGTTACCTGGGTTCAATTCCTACAATGTCGGTGCGATTTTTCGGATTCTGAGAATCGTTTGAGTTTCCATCTTTCGAAGGAGATGTGAGGCTGTCGGTCCTGTCTAACAGAGATGTGTTGGACATTAAAGATTCCTTCCTTCGACACGAGAGGGGTTCGGCAAAATTCCCGGGTTAGTGAGGTGACAGAATTCCCCGGCGTGTCATTGGCCGAATGGCGGAAATAGTGCATGTTAATTGAAAAACAAATAATTCATTTGAATATCAATTGAATAGTCATTACCTTTCACGGAAATTGTTATTAAAAACTGGTGGATTTGGTTTCAAAATATTCCTTTTTCCGATGTAAAATAGACTTGCAGTATTTTCCCTTCAAATGACGGTTCAACAGTCCACTCCAAGATCTCTCTCCTTAAAATTTCTTTGTATACTGAGCCAGTGTGTTGTATATTCTCTCTTCGAATGTTTTTCCTTCAACTGCTCCTAAAAGTATTCTTTAGGTAGCCAGTCATCGACTATTTCAAATCTTAGGATGTTGCTTGGACTCTGTCAACTCCTAAGAGTGATAAATAAAAAAAGACATTGACTTAATGGAAATATAGGGTTCTCAAATATATCCCTCTTGAAGACGTCTTCGTCAAACCGATAAATATTCTATATATTTTTCTTCTTAACCTTTGGACGACAGATATCCAAAGTTGGAAGCAGACGGAGGAAGCGATTTGCGAATATATCAGAAATGATTGGTTAGATTCAGGCTTGAAGCATTCAAATTCGTATTGCTTAGTTATAATAATACAGCTTATAGAAATTATTTGCACTATTTTGAGGGCTTTCGACAGTTTACCGGCATAAAACTATTGGCTACTGTAACTTGCAAAAATCACGTCACAACAATTTGAATTGGGACACCTGTTTCCAGTCAGCCCACTATCTGTGTCACGACACTGGTTAACAGTCTGATGCGCATAATCCGCATATGATATGTGCATGTGCTACGAGCATTCTTCAAATTCTTCAGTTAAGCGTTCTTTTATTTGCAGACCTTCAAGCGAAATAGTTGAACTTGAAAATCCTCTTAACTTGTAGTTAGAATAGTTAAGTTATATTAAAATTCATATCTTTATCTTGTATACTGTGTAGTGACAGATATCAAAATATAGGTCCTAGGTGAGGAGCCCTAGGCAGGAATTCCTAGGTGAGGAGCCCTAGATAGAAAGTCCTAGCTAAGGAGTCCTAGACAGACATTCCTAGGAGAGGAGCCCTAGATATAAAGTCCTAGGTGGGGAGCCCTAGATAGAAATTCGTAGGTGGAGAGTCCTAGACTGAAAATCCTAGACAGAGATTCCTAGGTAGAGACTCGTACGTGGAGCTCAACAGATAGAGGTTTTCCCCCAAAGGCAGCAGTTAGACCAAGAACCACCAAGATAAGTCCTATTGCCTGTATATAACATATAAAGAAGTATTTGTGACACTATGTATCATAATTTATGTAATTAATTTAATATCTAAGTAAAACTATCTTGACTTTTCTTCCAAGATTTCAGTGACGAATATTGAATTAGAGTCCCATTGCTCATTTTTCTCTGGGCTTAACCAGAGTATAAAAGTTAATTTTGTTACACTACCTGGAACTCTTCAAAGTCAATTGGGGGTAGTTGTTCCTGAAATTTAGTTCTTTCAAGGACAATACCGAGCAGAACTAGCTGACTCACCTTTTCCTTTGTGAAATGCTGTCAAGATAGTTGGCAGAGTGTTTACGTTGTAGGCCAGTAGATTTGATTTTTTTAAGTCAGGTCACTCGTGTTTGTCCAGAATTTTGTGTGTGGTGTGATTCTTGACTAAAAATAATAATGATTTCTTTATACGGTGTTCTCAAGTATCTAGGGAACGGGCTTATCGATCGATTTGGGATTAGAATAAATAAATACTTATTTACAATATGCCATTGTTTTCATATTCATTTCGATTATACCGGACATCGACTGGAACTGTGCTACCTCGAATAGCATGCTGTACCTTTTAATTGTTTTTTATTCAAGGTCATCTTTTTTCAAGCAACTTTTGTCGACATTTGTCCTATCCAAAATTACCACTGTTGCGCTATGGTCTATATCATAAAATTTTCGAAAGCGTAGTGTCATCTTTGCCAAAAAAATTGACCCAGATTTAAATAGATTTATATTTTTTTTAGTTCAACGAGTGAATGTTATTTTTGAAAGCAACGTACTTTCCGATGCTATTTTATATACAGGTGCTCGAAAATCAATTCAATAAAACCATATTTTCTATGAAACTTTTTTTTTCGAATACGAATACCTAACTTTGTTTACTTTATCAGTACCCTATTTTGAATTAGTATTGATTGGTTTTTCTATACCTAAAATAGCTCGTTTTCATTTTATTCGTAATTTTATCAAAAACCTGCAGTTCCCTTGGAAAATTGAATCATTAGTCAGTGGAAATTACAACCAATTTGTAGAAAACAATTTAGAAAACTACAATCACATTTTGTCACTCTATATAGATTTTTCGAAAATTTGTCATAAATTTGTGTCTTCAGTATACCTTCATATTTCCATTGCAGAAGACCGAACGGCCACTATGGGGTATGAACGTAACCAGTAGGTCTTCACGAATTCTCTAAAGGCGTTTGTTATTGGCGCAACGCTTTGGTTTTAGAAGGGTTCCGGATTATTTGTGGTTCATTTTTGTGCCTTCGTCCTAGTTTTTTTTTGTGACAAGTAACCGAAAAATTGGTATAATTTTACGTTAAACCCGTGAAGGCTTATGCTGAAACGGTCGAACTCATGAGAACAGCATTTGGGAACGAATATATTGACAAAATTCAAACAAGAGAGTTTTTCGAAGATCATTATGGGCATTGTGGGCGAATGACCTTTGCCCACAATCCTACCTCAGTTTTCGATACTCAATGACTCAAGTATCGAGAGACAACTGATGTGTGCCAATAAGGACCCTCGAACTCACGGTACTTCGCCGACATTTTGTTTACATGTCGATGATACTAGTCTTACGCGACCAGTAGTGCAAGATTATCGCTACGCAAGTTGTGCAAGTTTAAAAATGGTAGAGCAGAAGTGAATTTTTTTTATAAAATGGAAAAACAATGTTCCTATCTAAATGAATATTCTGAAACCCATATTACAAAAACAAAACATGAACACAATTGAAAAAGCCTCACAATCGCATGTGTCACACATTTTACAATCGTGCGATCTTTGCGATTGCTAGGTTTGACTGTTCGTTCGCAGCGTGAATCTCGCGGTTTTGGTAGCGACGAATGCGAAGTTTGCGAGGGACAAGGTGTTGTGACATAAGTATCATACAATGGTATTGGAGATTGCGTTGTCTTGTGGATGAAAACCCTTGCAGTGTGGTATTGGAATATCGTAAAGTAGTACAACTAGAACTGCTTCCAGAACTAATAGAGGAGTTGGAGTTTCTGGTTAAAAGCAAATGGGACTGCCTACTTCGAAGGATGCCATGAGCTAGATGATGTAAAAAATTACACAGAGAAAGAACTATGGAAGTAGATCGGATACTTTTGAGACAATTCTCCTAGGTGGATCGTGAAAAGCTTCGCCTTATGAAAGCACAGTTTCTATTGCATCTGATTAAATAAAATAGCATACGAACCCTTCATACCCGACTTTTTTCCTTGCCTTAAATTTGGGGAATAGTTTTTTGATTATTTATAAAGGTGGATCGTATATTTGGTGTGAAGTAATTCGACTGGTTGAAAGGTTTGAAATCTGAACATTCTGAAATGAGTATGATAGATTTGTGGCCTTAATTTGATGTTTGAAGCATTATAATCATCATCAAAAACGATATGAAACGAAGTAGACAACAGTTTCGTTCTTGCTATAACTCAGCCTATACGATATATATCAATGATGGTAACACTGATAAGCAATACACTTATTAAACGAAATCAAGTCACCGACGTGTGATTCCGAATAAGTTAACAAAAAAATATTGAAATTAAAACAATTTTTTTTAGGTTAGTGTTATACATCATACTAAGATGCCGGGAATGTTTGTGAACAATCTTGATAACTTCTGTTATATTTGCGGTCAACTTACTGTTAAAAGTCAACGTCGTAGTTTGACACCATTAGTTAAAAACTGTTATTTTAATTATTTGGGTTTTCCGGCGCGAAATTTGGACGAAACATGGACTCCTAGTGTTTGCTGTGCATAGTGTGTCACTTTATTAACTTCATGGGCTAAAGGATCTCGTCATATGCCGTTCGCAGTTTCAATGAAATGGGCCGAACCTAAAGACCATGTTGTATCAGATTGTTATTTCTGCCAAACTTCTATAAAAGGTATTAATCACAAATCTAGGCACCCAGTGAACTATCCAAATCTACAATCATCTTGAAGGCCTATCCCACACAGTGATGATTTACCTGTTCCTCAGCCTTGAGTAAATATGGACGACGTGACCGAAGAAAATATATCCGAGAGTTCAGATTCCGATTCGACTTTTGAGTCCATTACTTCAAACAGAGAAGCTCATGTCATAACTCAAAACGATCTCAATGATTTGGTACGTGATTTGGATCCCAGTAAAAGACATGCAGAATTGTTGGCGTCACGACTTTATCACTGAAATTTACTAGAAAAAAACAGAATATCCATAAACAGAACTCGACTCACGCACTTCTCAAGTTTTTTCTCAAGATGGCAATATAGTGTTTTGCAGTGACATTTCCTCAGTGATGACGGAGTTGACGTTTGAATATAAAACTGACTGGCTGTTGTACTATTACATAATGGTAATAAATACCCTTCCGTACCGATCACTCATGTTACTGAAATGAAAGAATTATGAAATTATGAAATCACTGCTAGAACATATTAAATATAACCAATATTTCTGAAAAATATGTGGAGATTTGGAAGTAATTGCTATTTTGCTATTTCTACAGCTTGGATATTCGAAGTTTTGTTGTTTCCTTTGTGAGCGGGATAGTCGAGACAAAAAATATCTTCATGTCAAAAAGAAGTGGCCTCCGATCTCCGCTCTTATACCAGATCAATGAAATGTTCTTCATACTCCTTTATTAATTCCTGAAGATATATTGCTACCACCAACATATCAAATGGCTAAAATGGAGATCGTTTTTGTTACTTGAAACAAAAATTCCCAAAAATTAGTGATGCCAATATAAAAGAAGGAATATTTGTAGGGCCACAAATAATCTAACCTACGGGCTGATGAACAGTTTGAACAAAAACTTAATCCGATCGAAGAATCCGCATGGACATATTTTCGAAATATTGTTCGTAATTTTCTTGGAAACCACAGGGCTGAAAACTAATAGTTAGTCAACAACCTCTTAGCGTCTTACAAGGACATGGGATGCAATATGTCGCTCAAGATTCACTTTTTACACTCGCATTTGGATTTTTTCCCAAAATTTGGCAGCGGTTAGCGACGAACACGGTTAGCGGTTCCATCAGGACATATCCTTCATGGAAAAAAGGTACTAAGGCAAGTCAAACATGTTCTCTGACTGCTGCTGGACACTCAAAAGGGATGTACCTGACGCTAAATATTCTCGAAAATCCTGAATAAAAGTAAATATAAATTATTTTTCCTTCATTTGAAACATTTTTTTACCGTTTCTACTTAAAAAAAGATTAATTGCTGTTGCAAAAAACTGAGGGTGATTTACATTTTCTAAAAATGCAGATAAGTTACAGACTAATTGAAGATACAAAACAACCCATTCAATTTCATTTAACTTTCATTTAGGTCTTTTTTGTCTATCAGTGTAATTTGCGAAATTTATCGCTATTTGTGTAAATACATTGAAGACTTTCATTCAGAGAACAAAATTCAACTTTCCGTAGAATATAAATATCTCTTCCTAAAGAAGCTGGTTTTCCGATCCACATTATCAACCAGGGCTACACAGTAGATGTACAGTCTGGTCGAATATCATGAATAGAAGCAATAGACTGCAGTTTCAGTCTCCTTTAACCTCGTTAGTATTAGACAGGAATATTTAACAGTCTACGGAAGGTTGAATATTGTTCCCTGAATAAGAGTCTTCAATGAGTTTATACATACAGCTATCATTATACAGAAACTTTATGTAGCGTTGCGGTAGATAGTCGAACCAATATGGCCTCTTAAAGTTTTCTGTGCGATCTATTCTGTGTTTTCATCATCTCTCGGTGGCGCTGGTAGTTGCCTCTGTGTCAGTTCGTTGTAGGGCACCAATTGTTTATGTACATATATGATATTCTTCGTAGGTTTCTTTCCGAAAAAAATAACAAGGTAGAGTCATAGGATTTCTCTTTAGTTCATACTGCTCAGAATCTCATTTCATATTTTATTTATTTGTATATATAAATGTAATATAATTAGTTGACAATTTTTCATATTTATATTCAGAGCTGTATTCTATTCGATCGTACATCACTTCACAAAAGAATGAGTAACATTGAGTGTTTGACTAAGGTATAATTAATTGATGTCATTGCCTGGCAATGGATATGTTTTGATTATAATTACCCTGGCATTATTAATTACCATTGGATTTATATTTTTCATGAAATCAGTTTGATTGCACCAACAGATATATGGGCAACTCGTCGGGGTTGAACCCTTTCTATATATATATATATATATATATATATATATATATATATATATATATATATATATATATATATATATATATATATATATATATATATATATATATATATATATATATATATATATATATATATATATATATATATATATATATATATATATATATATATATATACACCTCAAAAAGTCTAGGGAAGAAATGAACACCTACATCAATTTCTCACCAAATTATGTAGTGCCGCAACAGTTTTCAGTTTTTTTTATAAAAACTAAAAATCCAGCAGATGCGACGCTGCTTTATAATCATTTAATATATTCAGTGTTTGAAATCAGTTAGTTGGCACTTTGTTTCTGTTATAAGCACAAATAAAAGATTCAAGTTTTGTGATTCGACCATGGAAAGATGACATTTGACTAGAGAAGAGATGTTACGAGCCGTTGGCAAGCTCCAAGTTAGGAGCTCACAACGGAAAGTATCCAGAGTTCTGGGAAGTAGCCCAAGTGTCATAAACCGTTTATGGTCGCGTTTCAATGAAACAGGTAGCGTAGAAGAACGCCATGCAGGTCGTTTCAGGATTACTACAGTCGCCCAAGACATTTTTGGTTTTACAAGCCAGAAGAGATCGTACTACCACAGCATCTCAATTAGCTCAAGAGCTATCACGAGTTCATAATGTACGAATTTCCGACCAAACTGTGAGAAATCGACTGCACGAAGGTCAACTCCACTCCAGACGTCCTTTAAGAGTTCCACAACTGACCCATGGAAATCGCGCTGCTCGTTTAGCTTGGTGCCAAGAACACATAAACTGGGATCAAGAAAGGTGGGCCACAGTTCTCTTCAGTGATGAATCTAGATTCAGTTATTATCTCGATTTGGGAAGAATTCGAATATGGAGTGAACCTGGAAAGCAAAACCGTTTCCAGCATGCTCGAGATGTTGTTAGACAGGGAGGAGGATCAGTGATGTTTTGGGAGGTATACGCCTTGGTGGAAGAACTGACCTCGTTTTCATACAGAACAACCTCACGGGAAATGCTTACGCAAATGAGATAGTTTTACCTGTAATGGTACCGTATCTCCAAACAATGGGTCAAAATCCACTCTTCCAACAAGATAATGCCCCTCCTCATCATGCAAGAGTTGTCTTGAATGTTCTTGAAGAGAATGATATCGATCTTGTACCGTGGTCATCTTGCTCCCCAGATCTGAATCCCATTGGGCATGTGTGGGACACCCTAAAAAGAAATCTCCTGCGTCAAAACGTCTTCCATCATGAACAGGAGCTTCGATTAGCAGTACAGGAGGCTTGGAATGACTTAGGCCAAAATGTAATAGACAATTTAGTATTGAACATGCGGCGACGATGCCAAAGTGTCATTAATAACAGAGGTGGATCTTCTGGGTACTGAAAAATATAAGTGCTTCCATATCGTTTCGAAAATATTAGTTCAGGATTTTTTTTGTGTTTTACCAAATTTCGTCATTTTCAAATTTAATTTTTTTTTCATAATAGGTGCTTTGGAGAAGTTAAATATTATTTTGTTTTCTTGAGAATACATTATATACAATACATCCTAACAAAACCGAAAGATATATATATATATATATATATATATATATATATATATATATATATATATATATATATATATATATATATATATATATATATATATATATATATATATATATATATATATATATATATATATATATATATATATATATATATATATATATATATGCACTCCAACGAATTGAGATAAGTAGTTGTTAGTCTGGACTAGTGTTGTGAACGGAGTGCAATTCTGACGAAGTCAAGCGAGACCGAAACTGTGAAGTCTATTGCTTCTCTTCATGACATCCGACCGGCGTGTACCTCTACCGTAGACCGTAGGGCCCTCGTTGACGATGATTATGAAGGGTGGATTGAAAATCTAGCTTCTTCAGGGAGATATATTCAACATTCTACGAAAGTTTGGATATTGTTCACTGAATAAAAGTGTCTCCATATATAATTAAATCTCTACTTGCATTCACGAACTGGTTGAGATATCGTACTTCTAATTCTGATACTTGATATATTCATTTGAAACAATGAAACATATATATAATTGTATTTTATTTCTCTTCAACAAAGCGGCAATGGTAATTTTCTTCCTTTACAATTTCTCTTCCATCCATCCCAAGCCCTAAAACCAAATTTCTGGGCACAAGTAGCATCGTCTGTAATATTTTCATCTAACATATCTAAAAATATCGAAAATGAAAATATTGTTAATATTCATTTGAGATTATACAATTCACCTTCACATCTAACGTTGCAAATGCCTCCTTTTCTGTGAAAGGTACACCAGTCTTTACTTCTTATCTGAAAACAATGATCAAGAAATGGCAAAGAAACAACTGGAATAAGAAATCGTAGTGATGGATATACGCATGTTCCGGTGGAATTCATTTTGGGAAAGTCAGGTTAGGTTTTTTTATACCGGACAATATTCCAATGAAGTATTAAATATTAATTAATTCGTTAAACTGAAAACTGGGAATATACTGTGATGATTAACCTCAACAAATATCACAAATTGAAACAAGGATTGTATCGTATCGAAAAGATTGTGCTTATCATGTAATCATTCTAGGTACTTTTGAAACTCCATTGGCTACTGTGGGGCGTTACAAGATCATTTCGAGAAGGTGTTCTGAACGTATCACCGTTCGAAAAGTACAAACTCGCTCCTGCGTTCTCTTAATATTTAAAATTCAGGATTCCAACTCTATCCACAATGAAAATACATAGACATCGAAAATTGAAATATAAATGAATTGAATTTATAGACACAAAAAACACTGTACACCACTACACCAGAACTTCATTTCGAATACTCGACGCGCGTTTCGCCAACTAAGTTGATATCATCAGCAGATGATAGTATACTAAGTCTATTTCTACATTCTACACTAGATTGCTCTGTTCGTCCGTATCTTGAATGTGCCTCATGTTCTTGTGATCTAGTCTTAACAGATCGTTCAGTTTTTCCAACATACTTCTTTTCACAGTCTTTACAACTAACTTCATATATGCCACTTTTATTCAACGCGTTAACTTTGTATTTCGGGATTCCGAGTACGGTTTTCAAAGTTGAATTTGATATTTTTTCCAATCCTTTGGTGTATCGCGGATCAAGAGATAAAGAAAAGAATTTTATTTTTTGTTCTTCCGGTTGGAGAAGAGTGACATTGGACAATTTTTCCTTATATCTGTATCTACTGATTATGTACCTACTTGTGGCAGTGCAAAAAGTTTGTTTGTTAGATTAGACACGCTCCCTTATAGTGCGTTCGACCAATCAGGACGCTCGACTTGTCACACGCGTCTAGTAGCAGGGATAGATTAAGTATAAATGATAGAGCCATGTAGAAATAGACTTACCAGATGAGAAATCTGGTTTTAGGAAAAGCCACTCCACACAACAGTAATTTCTCTGAGTGGTTGAGTTTATCAGTGATGGATTCAATAAGAACCAGTCAACCGGTATGACACTATTCGACAGCGCAAAGGCGTTCGATAGGACTTGGCATGGAGGTCTACTCTTCAAGATGTTGAAGACAAACTTCTCACCTGCCCTGGTGCGCTTGGTCCAGTCATACCTGAGAAATAGACCTTTTGTGGTACGCTTAGGAGACACCCGCTCTTCCACCAGGAGGATGGAAGCAGGAGTACCACAAGGATCATTACTAGCGCCGTTGCTCTTTAACATCTACATTTCGGAAGTCCCGAAGATCCCCAACACGAGCTTAGCCCTCTATGCGGATGACACGGCCATAATGACCAGATCGACAACTATATAACCCACTAGATAACCAGGAGACTACAACAGACCGCAGACCAATTGACAGAATGGTTTACCAAGTGGCTGATCACCATCAGCCCAGAGAAGAGCTTGGCCTCTGCTCAGACGAAGATGTAGCCGCGAGGAGCAGATCACCATGAACAGCAAACCCATCCCATTCCATGGTTCAACAAGACCAAATACCTGGGAGTCACTCAACCGGCGGCTGACATGACGTCAACATGTAGAATACTGCACGAGCAAGGCGAAGGCAGCCCAAGCCTTCCTGTACCCCCTAATGAACTGCCGGAGCAACCTGAGCGCAGCGAACAAGCTGAAGCTCTACAAGACCATCATCAGGCCCATTATGACATACGCGTCACAGTCTGGGGATATGCAGCTGCAGAACAAAGCATTGAGGATGACCGTGGACTCCCCTTGGTACGTGAGGAACTCCCAGCTACATCGAGATCTGCAGATATCGAGTGGTGATGGAATTCATCAGAGAGACAGCGGTGAAAGCGACGAACACCCAAATCCATTGGTAAACACCCTAGGAGACTCCAAGGAAGACGATCGAGAAAATAAAAGAGGCCCAGGATGGTGCTTCAAGAATACCCAGATTAGCTATAAGAATCTTGTAAAACAAATATGTAAAGACCGTCGTCACTACGACGATAAAATGAATTATACTTAATTCAATTATTTTAAGTGAGATTTATATCTCTCACGGCTGAGAAGCCAAAAATTGTACTATTTTCCTTCCAAACCAATAAGAGATGTGAAGTTAAAAGTTGTGAAACTGGTACTTCAAATAGACTTAGTGTACTATCATCACCTGATGATGCCAACTTAGTTGGCAAAACGCGCGTGAAGTATTCGAAATAAAGTTTTGGTGTGGTGGTGTACAGTGTTTTTAGTGTTCTTTTACGGCAAAGGTTTCAGTCCCCAACTTATTGAATTTATAGAGAAAATATTTTCAGTTTCTTAAGTCCGTCAGAAGTACTCCACTCGTTGTGTTTTTGTTCGTGATCATTTTTTATCGAGTTTGTCGACAACTATGGATAGTTTCAAAAAGAA
Source organism: Cryptolaemus montrouzieri (assembly GCA_013387265.2). Lineage (NCBI taxonomy): Eukaryota > Metazoa > Arthropoda > Insecta > Coleoptera > Coccinellidae > Cryptolaemus > Cryptolaemus montrouzieri. Next base: position 112,110,422 of record JABFTP020000185.1, read on the forward strand.
TAGATACAAAAGAAATAATGTGATCTAAGAGGAAGTTACCAATTATAATACTTTATTATTCCTTTTTTATGGACTTTCAAATTTTCAACTCTTTGGTTGAATTCGAGCAGACTGGTTTTTCATCTGAGTTTTTATGAATTCTCAAATGTAGAAACGAATGAAATGAAAGGAGATTCGTGCCATTACCAATAGTCAAAATTTGGGGCTCACCTGAAAGATACCAAGTCCTTGACTCCTGTTAGCTTTGTACTTTATACTTGATGTATTCTTCCCGCTCTCACTTTCAATCAAACAAACCCCTGAAAAAAATAATCATACATGAAACTATGGTCGCATTCCTTCGATTCACTCACAATTTCCAATAAAAGAACGAGAAAAATCCATATTAAGCAATTCTTTAACGAGTCCACATCTTGTATAAACTTTACCATAGATGCCAAAGGCGTTGAAAAAAATTGCTAATGTATATATGATGATTACAATTCTTCTTGCCATGGCCAAGGCTAAACTTATACTACATTACATAGGTGCTTCAGATGAATTTGGTTGTACTGTAACGAGTAATTTCTATCGTATATACTATCAGAATATATTGTTAGTTGCTTCATGGCTATCTAATATAAACATCGGGCATTCCCAAGCTATAATCAACACTTAAAACCGCTCTTTTCTCAATAATCATCAATGATTGCCATATTAATTACTTATCGAGATTTATATACTGAGTTGTTATCTTAGCACTGAGAAGAATATTAAGATGCATACCTTCCATAGTGTTTATTAATTCTGTAAATATTTGTTAATTATTATTTAGATGAACGAAATAACTTCTCTGAAACCGAAGTCAAATATTTGCTTCAATAATTGACAGGTAATATTCAAATTATCGAAATTTATTTAAAATTCGCTAGGAATATTTCTAGAATTACACAAGTCTGCAAAAAAGTTGAGAGCTGTTTTGGTTTTTGTGTAATTCTTATGTTTTTGGGTATGCTGAATTCGAAAATGACTTTCATTTTGTCCTGATAAACAAGTTATTATCTTTAAATAAAACATAATTTTTTTTAAATGAAGTAATTTATAATTCCGTATCAAAACTTATTTTCTTATCTAAAATACATTAATTAGTGAGCACTAAACACATTTATTTTTCTCAGTGAGACTCCTTTTGATACATTTTCGCTTGTGGGAAGCATCTGGAAGGTCTCTTTAAAGCATCCAACAGTAGTCTGCCATCATTGAGACGCTCCATCTTCCCTGGTATCTTCTTTCCATCTCCTTAATATCTTGGTGAAATCGTTCACCTTGCTCTTCACTCACGTCTTCTAAATTTTCTGGAAAATAGTCGAGGTGGGAATGAAGAAAATGTACTTTTAAACTCATTAAGCAACCTATAGCTTGAAATGCTTTTAACATTCTTTTGAAGATTTGTTTGTAGTTAGGGTATTTGTTATTGCCTAAAAATTTTGTTATAACTTCCTTAAAGGCAATCCACCCTTCTCTTTGAGGATCCGTCATGGTTGTGACGAATAGTGGATCAACCATAAGCCGTCTAATATCTGGTCCAACGAAAACACCTTCCTTCAACTTTGCCTCCAAGAGGCCAGGAAACTTTGTTATTAAGTATTTGAAGCAATTTCCATCTCTTGGAAGTGACTTTAGAAATTGCTTCATCAATCCCAGCTTTATGTGAAGCAGTGGTAAAGGAACTTTATGAGGAGACAACAAAGTTTCATGCAGGACATTTTTTCGCCAATTTTAAGCTCCCTCTCAGGGCAACACTTTTTACTTTTTGGTCCAATGATTTGTTCGGTCTCTACTATCCCATAGACACAAAAAGCAAGAGAATTTGGTGAACCCAGATTGCTGTCCGAGCGCCATGCCCAAGATTTTGAAATCACCGCACACTTGCCAACCGTGGTCTTTATATTTTAATTTACAAAGAATCAATTCCAAGTTCTTGTAGGTTTCTTTGAGGTGTACGGAATGGCCGACAGGAATGAAAGCATAGAAACCGCCGTTGTGAAGCAGAACTGCTCTAAGGCTTCTTTTTGAAGAATCTATAAAAATACGCCACTCTTCTGGGTCGTATGAGATCTTAAATGTATTCATCAAACCTTCAATATTGGTGCAATAAACCAACTCTTCCTCTTGGGCAAAGTAGGAGAAGTAAACTGCTTCTCGCGATATCTAAACCAGGAGGAAGACACTCATAAGTTCTGCTTTTTGGGAAGATTCAAATCATTAAGCTCGCCTTGGGAAAACAATTTTGGACTTCTGCCATCTTCAAATTCAAAAGTTGACTGGTCATCGGGTGTAGGTACAGCACCATCTTCGTCAGAACTTGGAACCTCTACCAAGGTAGCAGGGACTTTGGGCACTGGTATTTCGGTCCCATGGAGGATGGGAAGAATAGCTGATTGCAGATTGACTGCTTCCGTTTTGAATTATCCCTCTCCATTACACGAACAAAAGTAACAATCATCACTATGGTTCTTTTGCTCGCGCCATACCATAGGAATCGCGAATCGGAAAGCTTCTCTCTTGCCCTTAAACCAATTTTGGAGGACCTCAACACATCGTTTGCAGACTTTATGAGGTGCCCATACTTTATCTTGATCTCCAAGTTTGAAGCCAAAATACGCGAAGTATACTTTTTTTACAAAGTTCGTAATATTAACTTGTTGCTTTAATGTCATATATTCTCCACAAATGTAACAGAAGCTATCCGCAGAGTTCACACACTTCCGCACAGACGACATTGCACTGTAGTGAACCAAGATCTATGAAACAATGATGAGTTAACACGTAATTGTCCCGCGCTACTTCTACACTATCGGAGCTCGCACGTTCAGGTTACAACATGTTTATACTTGTTAATGTAGGTCAAACAGGGTGTTCCTTATTTAGAAATTAATGATAGTTATGTCCTGCAAACATTTTAAAACAGTAATCAAAATAAAATTATACCTATCATTTATACTACAAGTTAATCTCTTTTTAGCCCAAAAAATCCGTTTTTTGTAATAAAATTTTGCGTTTTGTAAAATGACCTTACGTTCTGCTATTTTTTGAGTATGTTTTTTGTTTTCAGAACACCTAAATACGTAGAAATCAGTTGAAAATATCCAGACAGCATTTTTGTTGCAGACCTGTGTTATTTGACGTTGAAACTTCTTCAAAAAACATTTGCTCAAAATTGTTTTTTCATTGGGTGTATTTGAATTTGTCGTAATTTGTACAATAAAATGTTGTCAATCCCAATAGAAAGGAATTTGAGGCTGGTCGGTTAGGTTTAATTGTATTACATGAGTATCACACGATAGAATAGCTTGTTTTGATCTTTGAACAACATCTCAAACATAATGAAATTCAAGCAGATGCAGTTCGCAAATTTCATACGAAATATGGAATGGTACTTCAAATTAGTTATCTGTGAAGAGATTAACAGAAAACTGCAGCGAGACTGGATCAGTTGGAGATGTTTAACACAATGTTCGTCCAAAAACTAACTTTCTGAATGTCAACAACGAAGAAATGCCTGAGAGTGTTGGTAAAAAGCTAGGATCATCAATTCGACGTCGTAGATAAAATTGCAAATTTCAAGATGCTCTTCTGCGTATACACACACAAGTTCTGTGTCAACATGCTAACAAAGTTCAATTAATACAATAAATGAGGTCCAATTACCATGAACAGCGAACAAAGTTTGTTGGATTTTTACTGCAAGAGTTTCCTATGCGATGAAGCGCATTTTCTCCTTGATGGACTTGTAAATCGCCAAAATTACCGCAGGTGAGATTCTAATAACTAACACTTGATTATCAAAAAACAAATGTATTCATAACGTGTCAACCAGTGACTGTTACTAGGGCTCGGTATCACGACCTGTTGACATAATTCTTTCTGCAGGAATTAGATGACATTGATGGATCCAAGATGTGGTTTCAACAAGATATAAGTCCTCTAGTTCCTACTGAATTACGAAATAAACACCTCAAAAAAGTCTAGGGAACACTTACCAATATCTTTAAAATATGAATTTGATGATTCGAATTTATAGAAATCCTTCGATTTTTGTTAGGATGTATTGTATATAATGTATTCTCAGGAAAACAAAATAATATTTGACTTCTCCAAAGCACCTATTATAAAAAAATTGAAATTTGAAAATGACGAAATTTGGTAAAACACAAAAAAATCCTGAACTAATATTTTCGAAACGATATGGCACTTTTATTTTCAGTACCCAGAAGATCCACCTCTGTTATTAATGATACTTTAGCATCATCGCGGCATGCTCAAAATTAAATTGTTTATTAAATTTTGGCCTAAGTCATTCCAAGCCCCTCAACTGCTAATCGAAGCTCCTGTTCATGATGGAAGACGTTTTGACACAGGAGATTTCTTTTAGGGTGTCCCACATGCTCGATGGGATTCAGATTTGGGGAGCAGATCATTCTTCTTCAAGAACGTTCAAGACAACTCTTGCACGATTAGGTAGGGGCTTTATCTTGTTGGAAGAGTGGATTTTGACCCATTGTTTGAAGATACGGTACCACTACAGGTAAAACTATCTCATTTGCGTTAGAATTTCTCGTGAGGTTGTTCTCTATGAAAACGAGGTCAGTTATTCTACCAAGGCGTATAACTCCCCAAAACATCACTGATCCGCCTCCCTGTCTAACAACTTCTCGAGCATGCTGGCGACGGTTTCGCTTTCCAGGTTCCCTTCATATTCGAATTCTTCTCGAATTGGGATAATAACTCAATCTAGATTCATCACTGAAGAGAACTGTGGCCCACCTCTCTTGATCCCAGTTTACATGTTCTGGGCACCAAGCTAAACGAGCAGCACGATTTCCATGGGTCAGTTGTGGAACTCTTAAAGGACGTCTGGAGTGAAGTTGACCTTGGTGCAGTCGATTTCTCACAGCTTGGTCGGAAATTTGTACATTATGAACTCGTGATAGCTCTTGAGCTAATTGAGATGCTGTGGTAGTACGATCTCTTCTGGCTTGAAAACCAAAAATCGGTCTTGGGCGACTGTAGTAATCCTGAAACGACCTGTATGGCGTTCTTCTACGCTACCTGTTTCATTGAAACGCGACCATAAACGGTTTATGACACTTGGGCTACTTCCCAGAACCCTGGATACTTCCCGTTGTGAGCTCCCAGCTTGGAGCATGCCAATGGCTCGTAACATCTCTTCTCTAGTCAAATGTCGTCTTTCCATGGTCGAATCACAAAACTTGAATCTTTTATTTGTGCTTACAACAGAAACAAAGTGCCAACTAACTGATTTCAAACACTGAATACATGAAATGATTATAAAGCAGCGTCGCATCTGCTGCATTTTTAGTTTTTTATAAAAAAAACTGAAATCTGTTGGGGCACTCTACATAATTTGGTGAGAAATTGATGCAGGTGTTCATTTCTTAAAAAAATCAACCATATTGATCGTTCTGGATACAATATATCGATATTCAGAAGTGTTCCCTTTTTTGGGGTGTTTATTAACGCATGGTCGCCTTTTTCCAATTGGTACATTTTTTGTAACCTTCCACATCGATGGGTATACTCTACTCCTCAGAACGTTATTGAAGGACAAAGGAGATTTGCTAACACTTGTATGAAGTTTTCCACACATAACTTGGAATATCGTCTGAACCAGCGGTAGGCTTATGAGATAAGTTTCTGGTAGCAAAAATGATATCATTTTACGTAATATCATTAAGATGAACCAGCTTTTCGTCAGCATATTCACAATCATCATCCGTTGTATCGTAGACACCAAAGTAATAGAATACAATTAATTAAATCCGTGCTATGCCATGATGGAAAACAATGTCTTCGTCTGGAATGGAATTGTACTGTCTCCTCAAAAATTCTCTGGACTATGGAAAATAACTCTTCAAGGCCTCATCAGCATTATCCGATGCCTTCACAGCAGACTAATCCGCTTCAGAAATCATCTGGTATATCAAAGGATAGTTTGCCTTTCTGAAACGGAATTCCCGCATGTTTTCGTGATAAATAATCAAATCAGGCTATATCTAAAGCCGTATGTATAAAAAGATTAATATGAGGATAGAGTCGACGTTGATCAGGGTAACAGCATCTTCAAACACTGTGCACTATTTATTGGATAAAACCAGATATAATATTCTGTTGTTTCTATTTTCAATATAGTTGAATAGTTTCACAGTATGAGTTTCAGCAAATATCTTCTATGTTATACTCCTACAATTATTCAGATTTTCCATATAACATGAAACATTAAAATCATCTACAATTAGCAATTGTTGTTCCAAAACTACATTCACAGTAGAAAGAGTATCGAAAAATAGTTTACCAGTACCGTTGTCAGTTGTCGGAGGTGCATACAGTAACATGAATTTTTGGTGTAAGATCGCTCAAAACCCATAAATCAACAAACTCAGCTTGACATATTTCGAGAACTGAGAACAAGACAACACGTCTCTTAGAACAGTTAGTGGCGGAAAAATTTCTATTATCCCTGAAAACTGTGTAATGGCAGGGAAAGAGTTCGGAGCGAAAAAACTTAGCCTTCAGCCAAATACCACTAACACAAACGACATCGTAGTTGGAATCAGACACTCTAGACAAAAATTCATTAGAGTTGTGATTGAGTCCTCTCACATTCTGGTAAATACAGGTAGCAACTTCAATTGTAATTGGGTATATTTGGTTTAAATCAACGCATTTGGGAATACCGGGGACGTAATGTAATGTCAACATTCTTTCCTGAGTTTTCTGCCTGTTCAACTCCAATTTGAGATCGTTGAAGAACGTTGATGCCACATGCCATTCTTTCCGTGAAACAATTCAATTACTGCATGAGGCATCTAGAAAACTAGCTCTAAAGACTGTGTGATTTAACTCTATTAGAGTTAATTATTTGTGACCAAAAGTATGTGACAACAAGCCCATAACCACTCGAGAATTGCATGAAAAAATTAAAGGCTGCATCAATAAAATTCTGTCACATTTAATAGAATTGATCATGAAAGTTTTCGATAATCAAGTATGTTTGTTTGTACATCAAAGCCGTAAAGACTATTTGTCTATTACCCTTTGAAGTGAATTGTTTCTTAGGATTGGAATGAAATATTCAGTACATTAGAAATAGCTGAGAATCTATATTTTGAAATATCCAGTTAAAAAGTTGAGGTTATGTTTTGATTACATTTCATTGCCTTATGAGGAATTACTATACGAAAAACTGTCTCGATTAAGTTGGTGGAACATTTGCAAAAATAAAGAAATATTACACAGAAATATGCGTTCCAATTCACAACCGTGGAAGTTACGAGGAAAAAATTCCAAAAATATTCCGCGAAATTCCAATACAGACTAATTTCTGAATGAACCTCTCATAACCTTTTCATGTAGAGATTCAGACAAATCATTCTCATCAATTTGTTTCCAGGATGGGATGGTTTCTGGTCTTCTTGATATGGTGGTGCGGAGCTTCAGCTATCCCAAGTCCAGCAGCCAATGATAACACCAAGTGGAAATGTCCGGAAATAGCAAAACAACCCATAGTTGAATGCAGCTGCGATATGCCCCACACATTGAGATGCATTGGTGATAGAACAGCTTTACCAATAATAAGTAAGTATTACAGAAAAAATACATAAAGAGATGATGACCTAGAAAGTACGGAACATTTTTTTCCGTTTTCCTAGAACTTTACGGAATTAGCTAGAATTGTAGAGTCGAGATAATTCGTTCGTCGTTCACGGTACTATACAATCATTGCTACAAGTGATGTCCGGCATACTGAAATATAGAGCTCGCCATTGTACAAATGTCTGTATTGAAAATTAACCCCATATTATAATTGTTTTTTCGATTAATTATATTATTAACTCTTTGAGATTGTGATAAAATTTTTCTATCCTTCATTGTGTTTTGCTCATTATTTCAGTTCAGTTTAGTCACAGAGCAATCTTCCTAGAATTATAATGAATATCATTCGCTACACAGTGCGTGAAAATGACACTTAAAAATTCTAACACGCGGGAGACATACCTAGTAAACCTATATCGGGTACGCTGAATCCAGTGGTAACCACCGTTTTTGAAAGTTAGCTCTTGTTTAGGAGATATTCGCCTTTGAAGTTAGCTGATTTTAGTAGGGTTCGTCGCTTATGACTTCAGTACATTATATGCTTGTACTTCCCAAACCGTTCGGAATATCACTCTACTGTCTTCGGCATAAATTTAGCTATTGTCATGGCCAACAACTTTTCTGAATATACAAACATAAAAAACCTCATTCAAACACCGTTTCTTAACAAAATGTCCAGAAAACTCCATTTCTTTGCCATTTTTTCGTTAATTTTCGTCTAAGTAATAAAAAAATCGAGGGATTTTCTCAAAATAAGAAAAAAAACACATTCTACAGTTAAATCAAAAAATTTAAACGCACAATCATGATTTTAACTCAAATTTCTCACAGATGTCACTGTTAATACATATTTTGCTATGTATCTGTGTGCCATTTTTCATAGTCTTAGTTCTGATATTTCTTAATTCGACATTTCTTGTTGAAGTTTCATTGTTTACACAAGTTATATATTTGGTAAAAATATCAAAAATGAATTCGTGCAGTATATTTAATAAATTTTGCTACATTTATGGAAAGTTTACTATAATGACAAGCAAGCGTTCAATTTCTGAAGAAATTGCTGAATCGTACACACAATATTTCAACCAAACTTTAATCAAAGATGAGAACTGGGCTCCAAAAATCGTTTGAACTGGTTGTGTCATAAGACTGAGTGGTTGGAAAAAAGGTAAAATGAAATGATTCATCATTAATTTCAAAATTATATCAATTGAAGCTATTTTTATTACAGGTGAATTCCAATCTATGCCATTTGGCATTCCAGTATTTTGGACAAATTCTCAAGAACATAATCCAGATGACTGTTTTGCTTGTGTTAATTAAATTGTCGGATTGAACAGAGCTAGAAAACATAATGTTGAACTCAGAGGAACTCGGTTTGTTCAGTTGCCGTTACCACATTCGGAATCCATTCCAATACCGAAAAGACCCAGTTCGACAGAAGATTACACTATATCTACTTTTGATACTATTGGCAAAACGTCTGCATCGGTTTATGTACCATCAAATGTATCTCCACAATGTAATCATGCCGAATTTCCTCAAAAAGATCTGGATAAAATTATTCGTAGATTGTGCAGATTTGAAGGTGATAACTCTTTTGAGAGGAATGCAGACGGGATATACGAAAAACATGTGTTCTTTATGTTAATGGGATACTCGATATGACGGCGACCAATATGCCAATAAAAGCTGGCCTATGAGACTAGGGTTCAGATTGCTTCGAGAAAACGTCGTTGAAATTCCACTTGTGCCAATCGAAAAAGTGTTGCTTCCATGTTGCTGCATCAAGCTTGGGATTGTTAAAAATTTCTTCAAGGCTCTAGATCCTGAAGGCAATGCATTCAATGAGTTGAATCGAATTTTCCCAAGATTGAGTGGAATGAAAATAAAGGAAGGTTTGTGTGAAACTAAATACGTACAAATCAACCTAACTTATTAATATTTAACACATTTTTTTTCGAATTATTTTATTACAGGCATTCTCAATGACCTGATATTCGACGCTTGAGGAGAGACCAACAATTTAAAAACAGTTTGTCGAATTTGCAGCTCGTTGCTTGGGATTGCGTCAAAGGATTCATCGAAAATGTACTTGGAATTCATGATGACGAAAACTGGCGCATACACGTTGAAAATATGCTCGTTGCTTTCCGTAACATCGGTGTAACCATGTCTCTGAAAATTCGTTTTTTACATTACCATGCAGACAAGTTTGCCGAGCAATCACCATGTGATTCAGATGAGCATTTTGAACGGATTCATCAGGTGACGGCTAGGCTCGAGCACTGGTATATAGTGAAAAAAAACTTGATTTTCTATTAGGAGACATTTGCTGGAATTCACTGCAAGATGAAGATGGAGAAGAAGAAGAATGAACATGAATTTATATGTTTATTTGTTGAAAATTGTTGAATTGGAATAAAAAAATTTGAGTTAAAATCATGATTGTGCTTTTAAATTTTTTGATTTAACTATTTAACTATTGGAAATGTGTTTTTTTCACTTATCTTGAGATTTTAAAGCGGAATTCTCTTGATTTCTCCATTATTTAGACGAAAATTAACGAAAAAATGACAAAGAAATGGAGTTTTTTGGACATTTTGTTAAGAAACGGTTTTTGAATGAAGTTTTTCTATAGTGGTATATTCGGAAAAGTTGTTGGCCATGACAATACCTAAAACTTTGCAGAAGACAGTAAAGCGATGTTCCGAACGGTTTGGGAATTACAAGCATATAATGTACTGAAGTCATAAGCGACGAACCCTATTAAAATCTTTGAATTTGGGAAGCTTTTACTTGGTAAAATTCCATTATCAATAATAAAAAACAAGTACTGTGTTTTAAGGAATTTTACTTAATATAATATAATATTGAGTAAAATTCCTTAAAACACAGTACTTGCCTACTAAAATCAGCTAACTTCAAAGGCGAATATCTCCTAAACAAGAGCTAACTTTCAAAAACGGTGGTTACCACTGGATTGAGCGTATCCGATATAGTTTTACTGGGTATGTCTCCTTGTGTTAGAATTTTGAACTAGCACAGTGCTATTATTAACGAGGTACCTACCCGCTAATTTTTGTTATTGTTTCGTTTTCAATTTCGTCACGGACGATCAATAAGTGTGGAAGGCAAAAATTAAGTGAATAGAAGCAAAATTCAAGCCTATTTTCAATCTAACAGAAAATTGTTTGAGTATTTCGACTCCATCGGGATCGATTCCCAGATTTTCACGAACCGAACGCCTCAAGCTTTTAGGATCGAAGAAAACTTATACAAATGAGGTTTATTTAAAACCGAAAACTCTCAAAAGGAAGATTGATGAAAAAATGAAATTGAATGTCATGTTGGGTGTAAAAGCGAACCCAGAAACATCTGTTCAACAAATTTCTGCAGAAACGTCAGCGAAGACTGTTCAGTCTATCCTGCGAATATATAAATACAAGTTATATGTTTTCAAGAAGTTCAAGCTTAAAGAACATGACAATTTTTTCACTGATTGAATGAATTTGGATTCTTATTTTCTCGGAACTATCATTTGGTCCGACGAGTATACTTGTCACAACAATCGTCAGTGAAAATAAGTTTGGACATTGGAACCAGAAGAATCTGCATAACATAATGAACAATAATTTTCAGCGTAGATTAGGTGATAGGACCAGTTTTCATTAGAAGAAACAATTATAATGAAATTCTCATTTGATGTCCCCGATGATCTTCCTACGGAATAACGAAGAGAAATCTACTTCCAACGAGATGGTGCTGTTCCTCACAAGGCAGATTTGAATGTGAGCTGGCTGAACAATAATTATGGTGATCAATGAGTTGGGACAAATAGTACTGCTACACTGCCCATATTTGACCCCTCCTGTTTACTCTACTAAAGTATCGTATTCACCGCCTCTACCAGGAATAAGAAGGACCCCTTGCCAAGAAATTCCTTTATATGCCGTTCTGAATGCAATACGTGACGTATTGAAGAGATTCAACAGCGTGGAGGGCAACAATTTTTATTGTCTGATATTGTCTGAAGTTTTTTAACTTCGATGTTTTCGGTTCATTCAAACAGATGTCTCTACTTTTTGAAGTTTGATTATGATGAACTTGCAGCGATCTGGAAAACGTTCTTGTTCTGTTAAGTTTGAAAATACATTTACATTATCTCTGTATTTATGTGATTTTCGTCCTCTATATCTTTTAATTCTCCCTGAAACAGACTCGAAATGACACAATAACAAGTATTAGTGGGTAGGTTAGATCCTACATCCAACCTATCCTAACATGTCATAATTTCCAGATAATAATTGCGAATGGCTTCCATTAAAATTCTATGAAGATTGCTCTATGATTTTTGATGATATTCCTTCACAGAGCTCACTTTACGATTCATTAAAATATTATGTCAAGTTTTGAGTCAGCTTTTACCAAAAATATGAAATAACGTGAGTTTCTCGAACGTGAATAACGATCAAAATATCCTCAAGGACAACATTCTTTTTCAAAAAACTCAAACAGCCGCCTATTCTACATTACATCGATGAAACCGAATATCAGTGTTCTTCCGAAATTTTTGATAATTTATTTTTTCTCGAAAAATACAGCCTATTTAGTGAAACTGTCTTAGCAGAAGGTACTCAAAATTGAATAGTTTTCGAATAGTAGTATTTGAAAAAAATTGAAATATGGAGTTACCATTGAAGTCCAAGTAAAAGTCTACCACTGGCATGTCTGGAAATGAAAGACACGGTTTTTGTTTCATTGAAATCGATGAACAATTATACGAGCTTTAGGACGCTTTCACGGAACACCCGCTATCTGAATATCTAAATCATAGTATCTTCCAAATCTCGCAGTTTGATGCTTTTTGTTTTTAATAGGAGTAAGACAATTATAAAAGTTACATCACTCAATCAATGGTGGTCTAACCGAGTAGGTAGAAGCTATATTCTATTCTATATTTATGCTCAAGATTTTCGATTGCGCACAAAAAATTAAACCCACTGTTTATTGAAATATTCAAGAATGCAAGTACACGTTTCTCAAAACGTGTATCTTGGTCTGTTTTGATGAAAATAGTTTATCGACGCATGACAGTTGAAATTGCTTTTTCTCAAAAACTTAATTCACAATACTATTATTGCTTTCATCTATTTTTCGTGATAATGAAATAGTAATAATATATTTATTTATATTTTCATTTTTTCAGGTCGAACACTTCGTTCTTTGAATACATCTCCAGTATCACTTCTGGATTGTACTGTCCAAAACGTTAGTATAATTACGGGTCCCTTACTGGAAGGAGTCTCTCTTCACGGTCTAGTCGTATCTTCAGGAGAAATCCGAGAAGTAAGCCAGGCTGCTTTCCAAGGTCTGGGTTCTCCTTTACAAGCATTGGGATTGCCAAATAACCAGCTTACATCAGTACCAATAGTAGCCCTGAGGTTCTTACCAGAACTAGATAGATTGGATCTCTCCAGTAATAAATTGAAGAGCTTGGATATCAATTCGTTCAAGGTGAATAATGGACTACTTCTTCATATCGATAAATTTTACTCACTTATTTTTCTTTTCTTTCTAGGGATTGAAAAATCTTTCATTCATCGACTTAAGCAACAATATCATCACGAAAATTGCTCCCTATACATTCACCAAGCTTCTGCATTTGAAAATACTGAGATTACGTGGAAACAGATTGAAGATTCCTATAATTACGAAGATTAATCCCATTCCAAATATAGAAGAGATCGATCTGTCAGAAAACCTATTAGTGGGTCCTTTGGGGCCTAGCACATTCACAAGAATGGATTCGCTGAGAGATCTTCAACTATCCCATAATCTCATCAGCAGTATTAAACTTGGAGCCTTAGAGGGGTTGAAAAATCTACGTTCTCTCAGTATACATCATAATCAAATTGACGTTATAGAAGATCACGCTTTCAGTCAGTTGGTGTTTCTTTCATCTCTAGATTTATCTCATAATAGAATTGTTGCTGTATCAGGAGCATCTCTTGCTCATTTGGATAAACTTTTAGATATCAATTTGAGTAATAACTTTCTTAGAGCTGTAACAGCTGACTTAATATCACCATTAAAAAGTTTAAACACTCTAAAACTAGATGATAATGACATATCGATAATTGCTAGTGATGCTCTTAGAAATATAACAATTTTGAAACAATTCAGCCTTTCCGAGAATCCTCTAAACTGTGACTGCAGCCTTGAAGAATTCAGTATTTGGTTAACGAATTCTGTTCTTTCAAAGAAAGATAAGGAAAGTGCGGTTTGTGCTACACCTCCTTCTCTCGAAAACGGACTACTCATGGAGATAGCTACTGAAAATTTGATTTGTGGAGAAGATGAACAGGATAATGATGTACCTCCTATGATGTCAGCCTTGAAGAATAAAATTAGTATCAAAGAATTCAGATATGATGGTCATGTTGTTAATTTGTTATGGAGTATTGAAGAAGAAGGAATACCATACACGTGCGATGCTATATACGTTTATGAAGAACAAGATATGAGCGAAATACTCGTAGAGTCTATGCCTGTAAAATGTAATTCTACGGATCTAAGTAATCCAACCTTATTAGAAATATCTGTACCAGGTTCTATTGATCTGCAACGTCTTCATAGGTACAGATACTGTTTGGTTTTGTTACAGAGTGGTCAATCTGATGATGTATCTCTTATATTAGGATGTTCTGATATATTACCGTTGATACAGAATATTGAATTAAAAAATGAGGTTTCTTCAGATAACCCTAAAGTCTTATCCATTCAAGGCAACTTTTCAGCAGATGGAAGTTTATCAGTTAAGGCGGAAGTGTATCCAGAGTCGAAATGTGAGGTAAACATAGTCATTTTTGAACAAGGCTTACTCCTTTCGCAAAGAAACGTGAATTGTAGTAATGCTCATTATATTTTTGTTGGATTAACACAAGGACCCTACAGAGCTTGTGCTAGCATTGTTTTCCGAGGATCACCTTTGGAAAAAGGTAGAAGTAGATGCATAAACATATTTAGAAGTGAAGAAATACTCATGTCTAGTTTGGATATTGCTATGATTTCAATATTTATAGCATTCTGTCTAATTCTCTTAACATTAGTTTGGGGCTTGAGAAAGATGTTGTTGAAATCGAAACTACAAACTCACCAATGTTTTATTCCTCCAGACATGGAGCCGGAACAGCACAATCGTTACGTTAAGTTACAAGCCACTACGAATCTTTGAGTTCGATGTTGTGAAAAAGACTATTAGTGCCATACTGTATTTTCAATGTTCAAATTGAAATATTATTTTGTAAATGATTAACAAATTTTGTTAGAAAATTAATATAATTGTTATGTATTTGTATATGTATTAATGCTTTAAATATTTGCTGATACTAAAACATCACACTCTTTCGAGATTTTCTTTCAATTTGATTATCCTCACTTTAAACAATCTTCTTCGGGTTCAATGAAAAGAAATACCACCGTTATCGAAATGTTTCAGCATCATGTTCATGAAATTGTAGATAAAAAATTATTTGCCTGAATCAGTATTGTTTCTCCAAAGAAATCATCATCAATTATTTCAACTCCCATATTCTTGGTCATAAAAAATCTTATAATATGGAAAATAAAGAAAACTTCCATCAGTTTTCCACGTTCATTTGTTAATACACAGATGGTTTCGACTCTTTGGTCATTTTCAAGTGATGAATACTAAGGTGCAAAGATGATTACAAGATATATTTCTTTCTTGAATTTTAACAGGGGGAATTATTGATTTTTATTGATTTTAAATTGGCTATTGAGGGTAGTATAATGTGGGGTTTTCCCCAGTTTATTAACTGCCAAACTTTCTTATAGATTAATTCTACGTCTTTTATTGCAGTGGTGGAGGTCTTTGAGATTGACTAATACTATTGTGTGGTTAGTTGATTAAATGTGGTGAAATATTGGGGCTTTCTTGTTTAGTGATATTGTTCTTTTGAATCTACATTCAAAATTTCTACCTGCTTGATCTACATAAGCTGAAGGGCATTCCTTATATCCGATTTTATAAATACCAGGTTGTTCGAGTTTGTCTGCTTTATGTTTTGTTTTAAAAATTTGTAAACGAGCCTGACATATTCTTCTTAGTTATGTAACTTGATCAGTCAATACAATTTGGGTGATTGAGGGTTCACCGAAAGGAGTCATCGTTTTTCCGATCCAATATGCGCTAGATGGTCTTCATGTTCCAAAGCTTGTTTGACTTTTTTCATGGATGATTTCGTTGGGTCAGTTATTAATTCTCTGACTTTATATGTTTTCCTTTTCGAAACAAAATTAAATGCAAAAATGAGGCAGGATCTATTCTGTAGTATATGAAAACAAAACGGATTCATTTTTAAAAATATCAGGCAATGTCACTTGAATTATATGGCATATTAAGGTCAGATGTACGCATGGAATGAATGAGAAGAAGCCTTATCGGACAAAAGTCCTTCCTGAAACTTCTCGATATTTTTCTCTACGATTCATTCAATTTTTGCCTCCTCTCGAACCAACGACAGGAGCAGTTATTCAACTCGTTTGTTGAAGTCAAGGTTGATAATCTCTATGTTCACTAATATCGTATTTAATTCGTGGATTCGTCATATTTTGTGTTAAGAAATTATTGATTATATTAGACGGATCTTTCGGTGGAATACTTGGAAACAAATTCTTGACATCAAGAAAGACTAACTCTGCATTACTTGGAACGATAATATTTTCTCTTTTTCTTATCAAATCATTTGAATTACGAATTGAAAAAACGGTTTAAAATTACAAAATTCTTCCAGAATATGTATTCAAAATTTGTAAATCTTGAATGCTGGGGCATGTGTGAATGATACCACTGGTCTTATTGGATAACCATTTTTGTGCTATTTAACTAAAGAATAAAGTTGAGGTGGTAAAGGATTCGGTAAGATAAGTTAAAATTTTTCGCTATCTGTAATGATGGATTTTGAATTCTCAATGAGTGTCTTCACTTCCTTATTGAATTTATTAGTTGGATCTCGGGATGTAACTGAATAATTAGAATCATTAATGAAATCTAATGTTTTGGAAATGTTATCTTGTTTATTTATCGCTATAACTGTATTGCTTTTATCTGCTTTTGTGAAAATAATGTCATTCGATGTTGATTTTACTTTTATATTTTTGATTAATATCTGGTCTATTAAGCTTTTTTAGATATTCTTTCTTAATCACGGACGCAGTTTGGTGTTTCATGTTTTCAACATTTCTGAGGCAACTTTCAGTATCTATTGCTAATTGTTCAAAATTTGATGTATGATGTTTAGGGTAAATATTGTGTTTGAATCCTTTCTCCAATAACGCCGTCCCATCAATGGTGAAATTTGTTTCGGTTAAATTTATGAATCTTTTGAAAAATTGATGATTTGACAAGGTGTTGTTAATTTAATAATAAGTTTCATCAATTGAGTTTCATATTTACTCTGGATAATTTTAATGAGTTTTTCTCTGATTTCCGGTCTGAAATATCGAATTCAATTTGATGTAATCTGAGGGGAAGCTCTTATCTTAAGGTAAGCCCTCAACATAAGTATAACAGATATTCTGTTTGTTATATTGGATTCTTCTGTCTTCTTTCGTCCACGACAGCTTTCCTTTCAATGCTCCTTTGATGGCTGCTGCACTGGTGTTTTTTGTCTTCAGGTAGATGTATTGAGGAATCACTTCGTTTTTTAAACACATAGTAATAAATCAAATGTTTTGCGAATGTATTGCACCATGCCATTTTTTTTAGTGATTAGAGCTAACAGTTACGAGTAAGTATGTGCTAACTATACCTACTTCAAATGTTGAGTAGTGAGTTAATGTAATTATGTAGTTCGTTGATTTAAAATGTTCAAAAACTGTTATTTGAAGAGAAATACTCCGAGAATCAATCCAAAAATGGAATAAACTAACTATCCAGCACATTCGGAATAACAAAAAAAGAATCTTATGCTAATGAACCCTCAAGCTCCAAAAATAAACGGTTTAATCAAAGTACACTACAAGAGGAAAACCCAGACAGGCTATTTCTATCTTACATAAACACACCTGCTGATAAATCAGCAAGTTTTGCAAATTCATGGAAAACCAACTTTCAGCCGCAATCCACAATATTAAATTATGTAGACTTTCGACTCCTAAGGATTTCACTTTCAAATTTGTCTTATTTGATTTAAAAAATATGTACCCAAATCAAACCCAAACAATCCAACAGATGAGTGTCAGCGTCTGATAAAACAGATCTCTTTCACCAAAATAATACTTCACCACACATTATAGATATATTTTGTAATCTTTAGATGAATTTTGTAATCCTTTTGACACCTGTTCGTGCCAAATTTTCCTCAATTTGAATCAAAATTTCTAAACAAGACTGAGGACTTCTCATGGGGTCCCCTATTAGCAGATATTTTCATGAACTATCTCAAAAATTCTATAATGAATAATAACTTAACATAAACATATATTATTTTGGTACAGATACGTTAATGATGTAATTCAGAACTCAAACAGAGCAGTTTTTTCATTTTCTGAATGAAATGCATATTAAAATAACCTTCACTGCTAATATTGAACGCAACACATCCATAAATTCCAAACTAACCATCACTAACCTCAGTAGAAATTAGACGACAACATATATAGAAAAGAATCATTTACAGACTCAACAATCCAAATTCTTTTGTTTTTCCACATTAAACATAAATTAGCGGCTTATAATTCAGTGTTTCATAGAGCCTTATTCCACTCCCCTATCCATAACAGACTTCGATACGGAAACTAATAAATTGAAAATTGCATCAAATAATAAAATTCCACTCTCTCACATAAACGGTATTATTAGACGTAAAGAACAAAATTTCTCAATTACTATATTCCGCTATGGAAAAAATAGAAAAGAAATATACATGTCTAACTTACATTGGTCCATTCTCTAATAATATTAGCAATTATCCTTTCAAACTTAATTTAACATCATCCTTTTCAAGTGCTCCCAGCATAAGCAAATTACTGTACAACTCTAAACAATAAACTGATAAATTCAAACAAGGAAATACACAGAATCGAATGAAATTATTGCCCAGCAACTAACGTAGGACAAACAGGTGGAAATTTGAATCAAGATCCAGAGAACATCTCTATATATATATATATATATATATATATATATACAAACATAAAACCAAAACTACCACCCTTGATAGTCATATCTTAATTTCTTCCTGCTATTCCAAATTTAAAATAGGTATAGTTTTCACATATATATTTAAAAATTTAAGATAAGATTGTGATATAAAGAATATTATATTTGTCTGCATCCCGTGAAAATTTTCATTTTTATTGAAAACTAGAGTAGATACAGAGTGAGCTACTGAAAAATATAGGAGACTATCTATCGCCCTGAGCTATTTGAGTATTCGTGCAAAGGAATAGATTCATTCCAGATCAAAGGCTGTCATCTTTGATCTAAATGAATCTATTCCAGTTTTTGCACTAACATCAACAGTCTTGGGGTGATAGTCTTCTATTTTCAGTGGCTCACTGTATCTTCTACAGTTTTCAATCAAAATGAAAATTCTTTCACGGAATGCAGACAAAGATAATACCTTTCTTTCGAGTTATCACTAGACCCATCTACCCTCTTCCAAATTTTCAAGGGTTGAAATTCGCGATGAGGATGGTACTTGATGATGAATGCCACTGATCAGCATGGATCTGAAACTTGAATAGTCTCAGGCAAATAGTCTTCCCTATCTTCAAGTTGCTCACCCTGTATCTTTTACAGTTTTCAATTAAAAATGGAAATTCATTCAAGAAGAAGACAAAGGTACCACCTTTCTATTGAGTCATCACTACCCTATTCAAAATGTTAAAGGATTGCAACCCCTGCTTAGGAGTTGATATTTCAGGCAAGTATTGTACCCAAAAGATGTCCTCTTGAAACAAAAACTGACTTGTTTTTGCGTTTTGATCAGAACTGAATATCTTGTTGGTAGATATAGCCTTTGTTTAGTTTTCGTTGAAGCACCTGTATTTATATATATATATATATATATATATATATATATATATATATATATATATATATATATATATATATATATATATATATATATATATATATATATATATATAGGTGTTTTAAAACACAAAAATGTATTCAGAAGAATTGTGTTCACAAAATTTTCTGATCTGGATGAAATTACCGAATTTGATCTTCCATTATGAATAACTACAGAAGCAAGTTTCTCTCAAAAACCATCTCCCACATCTCCCACATCTCCCACAGTTGAACAACAAAAACACAAATTAATGAAATATTCGTTCTAAAATATTCGAATCCAAGGGATGTAGTTGCCAGCAGTATCTATCGAACTCAATTCAAGAAAAATATCGAAACCATCATCGAATATAAACTTTTGAACGATATGAGTATTGCAATAATTAAAGAATAAGAAGGGACCACCAGGAACCAACCTAATATTCAATGAAAAATTTCTACATAACTATTATCGGAGATGAATATTCAATGTTGATATATTCCTCACCATATACTGAAAACATTTCTGATGTATAGTTGAGGTGCAATTCATTAGGTTATCTCCGAAAAGTGTGCGAACAGACGTACGAACAAACTGTAGTCTGATGCGTTATGTTGGGATATTGATTGAGAGATCGACACAGCATATGACAAAAACCCCATGCAATGAATGATTAATTAATGATTTTATTAAATGACTTTCAAAAAATGTTGTAGTTGTGAAGTCGGAAGCTATAGTTAATTTGCAAAGGTATTTTCGAATATTTTTGGTTGATGATTCAATCTTAGTCTCCGTTTTTCGATTTTACTAAGCATCGACTTATTTGTTATCATGTCTTGTTGTGTCTACAATTGAGCAGAATGCACTTAATATCTAACACCTACATTTTCTGTTGTATTCGTTCATTTGAAAAATTGTCTGGTTATCACTCATGAGATATCTGGTGAGGTTACCGGAAATTCATCTCAACCAGATAAGGATGGCATTCCGAAAAGATTGTTGAATTTCCCAGAAGTAAATAATCAGCCGCACGATGCTGAGTTTAGGTCTTCTTATTTTAGTAAGTTTTCACGTATGTGACGCTGTTTTTCATACTTCTAATGAAACAGGTAAGTGGAATATAAATTAACAATTATAACAACGGGAAAATTTGAATGAAATTTTTAAAGAATTATGAAATAGTGGTTTAATAGGCCATTTAATTTTGAATGTTGTTCGTTTTCGGATAACTTCCCTAAGTCGAAATGTAGCAGTACAAATTTTAAATGTAAAATGTGAATACTTCAAGGAGCATAAGCGTGAGCATCTTGTCATCCATAATTATAACATTCAACAGTTTTTTCATTTCCCTTTAAAGTTAGTTGAAATGATTTTAGTAGTATTGTCCGATTAACCTCGAGAATTTCTATAATGGATCGTCCTCGTCTATTGATGAATATATAAGGTCGGTATTGGTAGTGTAGAAAATGAAAATATGGTATATGCATCTATGTAAATTAATCATTGCATCTCGTTGTGAATTGTATCATTCAACAATATTATTGACGGATATTTTGACTATCTCTTGCTGGTAGAAAGAATAGTCATTTTCAGCATGATGAAGTTCTTCCAAGTCAAACTGTTTTCGTTGCTGATTTACTCATCTTAAATTTTGCAATAATTTGATTGGAGCTAGAGGGCCAGCAAAATAGCCCTGTATCCTCGCTTGACTTTTTCTTGTGGGGATATATCAAGGATCTGTAATGAATAAGACTTCCACAATTATCAAGTTAGAGATTTCTAGATCATAAGATCATGTTGGATTCTTTGTAATGCCAAAGGATGATGGAGTACAACTATTGATATCAAATTTCATTTTCTGTACAATTCAAAATGGCCGACAGGGTCAAAAGTACACTACATTTTGAATTCGCTGGAATTTTCATTTTTCATGGAACATTGAATATGATCCATGAAATCGAAAACTCAATTCTTTTTGATTATTTTGAGGGATTAATCATGCAAATCACATACGCTAATCCGCAATTATCTATCAATTGAATATTAACATGGCGATGTGGCTTACATCATGACTTCCATGTTCATTTTGACGATTGGATATTCCATCACTACTGATCTCAATTTTATCATTCAAAGTCGTTTTCTAGGAAAACTGCGAATTTTCTTCAGATTTCTGCAGAAACTAGTTGCAAACATCGAGTTATCGTTGTAAATCTCCTGAATGCAACTGCGGAACTCCCAGTTTGTAAAGTTCATATCTATTTTTCCTGACAATACTGAACAAGTACCCCTGTTTTAATTTCAATTTGCCAGCCCGAAATCCATGGGTTTTCAGTCACACCTCCTATTACATCAACTGTTGCATTTTTTCCATCAACTACTTCATATCCATTTTTCTTTGAGGCATTAAATGTACCATGGTTCATGAGATTTCTCTCAATTTATCGAATATAATCTTAGGAACCTGTCGCCTGTCAGGAAAACGACCCAAATAAGCAGCATATACATCATTGTATTTTGAATATAACATTCAATCATATTGAGCTTTTCAACATTTTCGTACTGCATGGGGGAGATGATATGATACGAAAAATTCAAAATGCATTCCACAATATTCCGTAAAATCTTAGTAAAGCGAAGAAATATGGTGTGCATCGTATAGAAGTGCGCATCTGAGGACGAAGAAGACTCTTAGAACATTTTTCATCGAATTTATTAAATACCATTTTCTCGGGTATTGTTCTAAGGTAGATCATGTTTGAAAATTGAGGTGGAAAAATGGAAAAAATACGAAATAACCTTTAATTCTGAATTTAACCAAAGTAGGTATAGGGATACCAAACACATTTCACTAGGTATTAGAATTATCTTTCATTTGCATTTACATTCAATAAGAATTGAGTTCGTCATTGTCTACATGTGGGAATAGATCGAAAAAATGAAAAGGTGAAAATCTGAGAATAATGGGAAACTGGATTCCTGAAGCTTTGTATGAATATAGTGATTTAATAAATCATTTGAGTCTAAAATGAAATCAATAAATGAAATTGACCAAAATAATCTACAAACATGGAGGTTATGACTAAAATGAAGCGTTTTCAAATTGCAAAATGAGAGCAAAAGGAAAATGTTTGCAAAAGTAATAGTTCAGGCAAGACTACTACGTCTAAAATATGAATTATAACTTGCAGAAATCATAAGTTCTAGAAACACGAAGCTGTGAAAATGTATAATCCCAAAAGTCATCTGACTGAACAGAGAACTTCACAAAATACTTAACGTGTTCAATTCGAAGAAATACAGTGACTTATGTTCACGACTGAAAAAACTTCTATAACTTTCTATAACTTCTATAAAATTATTTATGTAAGTACTCTGGAAATTAATATGATATTTAGTCGATGGAAACCCAGCAGGAAAAGCCGAAAGTTGCAGAATCAGAGAAATGTTAATTCGCGCAGATATGATGATGAGTGAGAAGATCTGAAAATCCAGATATCAACTTAGAAGAACTATAAACATTACGTAGTAGCTTGAACATGGCATACCTCCCATCTGGTCATCGAAATTTTCTTGAAATATAGTTCTTCAGATTTTTTGAAGAGCCATAAAGAGATGTTGATGAGCCTGAAACATTCATACCCTCCTCTAAACTCGTCTTTGCAGTATACTTTTAGCTTGCTATATTGAACTTACCATAATCAATGTCCGAAACATTCTCATCTATAAATGTTTGCATCTTTGAGCATCATGGCACTGTGCATTAGATATCTTGTACATTTTGCAAGAGAAGTCCGTTACCTGAAGGTATTCATACTTTAATAGATCTTGATTGTGGATATTGCCAGATTGCTGAAAAGTCGATGAAAAGAAACTATTATTCTAAAGACCAATCCATATATTCCTGAATCTATTCTAAACGTTGAACTGGAGTTCCTCTTGAAAGAGCTGGACATCTAAAGTGTGATCTGGATCATAAACAGATTCGTTTTAAACAGTAAATATTGGTTCTGGGTGAAATCTGTAACTCAAAAAGTTCCAGAAGTTTACATTGTTTATGGCTGAAGTACTGATATTGTGGGATTTCTCCTGACATGTAGTCAGTAAAATCAGTTACACTGATTGAGAATTAAGTACGTCATGGCATACATGAGTGAATGGAACAGAAAAGGAAAACGTGAAAATTTAAGAATAATAATAAAAAACGAATGCCTAGAAAAAAGGCGAATATTTGCAGAATCAGCAGTTGGCACAAGATTTCAGTTATGGTTCGCGTGTTTGAAACTTGAAATATAATAGGCAAAAAGCAATAGAACATTGAGGTTGTAAAAATCTATCATCTCAAAAAATCCATCATACGAGTCAAGTTACTCAATATATCATAAAACATGCACCCACTATAATTCGAAGAAATACACTGTATTTTGTTCATAAATTGAAAAACATTACAGAAAATTTTGTAGGTAACTACGCCGAAAATGAAATTTTCCATGATATTGACTCGACGAAAAACTATGAGTAAAATGCCGGACAATTGAAAGATCATGGAAATGATGTATTTCGAATCCTCGTTGATGCTATGATGAGTGGGATGATGTCATCGAGAAGCATAAACTTGATTCTCAAAACATAGTAACTTAAACAAAGATTTACTAGCTAGATTTACTCTAGTCAAACAGGAATTTCCTCCCTTTAAAAAGGGGTAGCTTGAACATTATATTTGTAACGCTATACTGTTCACCACTAATCGGCATCGTCGTGGCAAACCACTTATAGTTTTTTTTTATGCGCGCTTCCCAGGCATAGGCGAACCTGTTACACCACATGATTGGGCGCCTGGGAAGAATTGAGGTGTCTGTTTACTCGCTTCTTGAAGAGAGCCAAATGTAGGATGTTGGGAAGATGTTGGACGGAAGCGAGTTCCACAGCTCACCGGCCCTATAAACAAAGGAATTCTTATAGAGAGAGGTTGGAGGGGTCGTTAAATAAACCGCTATATGATGAGAACTCCTTGCCAGCCTACTGTTGCGGCGAAACATGAGTTTTCCCGGAACAAGGTCTTTCAACTCCTTGGAGTATCTTCCGTGGAAGTATCTGTAAAACAGAGAAAGGGTCAGCAATTTCTCTTCTGAGGGCCAGCGGTTGGAGATCGCGGGTGATCTCCGGGTGGTCGATGGGGCGCACGGCCCGTTTTTGCACAGTATCGTACGTCCGCAACGATTGTTTGGGTGCAGATCCCATGTATGGGAACAATATTACAAAGAAGGTCGAATATGCGCTTATATAGAAGCAACAGTTGAGATGACGTGAAGTATCGGTTGGCTCTGAAGAGAAAAGTAAGTTTAGCTGATTCCGATTTAGCTATTGCTGATACATGTTCATGCCAGCAGAACGTTGATCGTTATTCCGAGAAGGTGAATCGAAATTTGGATGCAATATGTTGGTCTTGTATCGTTAGTGAAGGTTCTCCAGCAGGGACCTTTCTAGAAGACGTAGTTGCTTGCGTCTTGCCCTGTTGAAGTTCACCAGGTTCGACTGACCCCAGTCAGATATCCTCTGTAAGTTCAAGTTATTAATTTGTTGACATTTCTGACGCTGAGATTCCGCAGCTGTAATCGGCCGCAGACTACTGAAAGACGAAACCAGGGTACAATTATCTGAAAAAACCGAAGATTTTGTTCTCTGTAGATGACAGAAGATCGTTTATCTGCAACAGAAACAAGGTTGGCGAGAGAATGGATCCCAGAGGTACTCTTGCTTGCAACTGGAAACAGTCAGATGTTATACCGTCGACCACAAGTTGTTTTGTCTATTTGAAAGAAAGCTATTTACCAAAACCCGCAATTTTTGGGGAAGCCCATATGCTGCAAGTTTATTGAACAAGGCTGCATGCCAAACCCTATCGAAGGCTTCAGGGATTATAAAATTCATAAAAACAATTAATGTTTTTTGAGGAATTTTACTGAATAATTGTGATTCATAACGCGAAGTGACTATTGATTACAGGTATATCCAATAAAATTAAGAAATAGATTGCTGCCTGAAGAGATTCAAGAGAGGTTTAAGGGCTTAAATCGACTTGTTCATTAATAAGTCTACCCGAGTGTTTGTATTTGCTGTTTTCTAAAGTTTTCCAAAGATCTAATTTCCACTATTTATTATCTGTATGTAAAATTTCAAACTGTGGATAGAAAGAGTGATTACTTTCTAGGACATGATTCGCGTAATTCGATTCTGATTTTTCATTTGAAGAACTGCGTTTATGTTCCGATATTCTAATATTGAAATGTCTATGTGTTCTACCAATGTAGAAATTATTACAGTCATTGCAATTAAATCTATGAACACCTGATTTATTATTTTTATCTGATTCGGTTTTATTGTGTTTTATATATTTGCCTAAACTATTATTAGTTTGGAACCTAAGTTGAATTTATTTCTACTCATGAATGATTTCAGTTTCTAACTTGTGATACCAACGTAGATTATGGTGTTTAATTTTGTTTCAATTTATCGACAGGTTGAACTTTATTCAATGCGATTCTACTTTGTTTTTCATTCAAAATATTATTTATTATTTTGGGATTATAACCATAACCATAACCATAAACAAAAAGCTAAAATAATAGTTATAATATATAAACCAACCTAACCCAAAGTAATAAATAATATTTTGAATAAAGAACAAAGTGGAATCGCATTGAATGAAGTTTACGCTGTCGATGAATTGAAACAAAATTCAACACCTTAACCTTACACGTGAGCAACTGAAATCATTCTTGAGTAGAAATAATATCTACATAGCTTTTCAAACCAATAATAGCTTAGGCAAATATATAAAAACAATAAAACCAAATTCAGATAAAAATGATAAATGGTTGTTTATAGATTGAATTGTAATGACTGTAATAATTTTTACATTGGTAGAATATATATTAATTTCAATATTAGAATATCGGAACATAAACGCAGATTTTCAAATGAAAAAGCAGAATCAAATTACGCGAATCATCCCTTAGAAAATAACTCTTTCGACCCACAGTTTGAAATTTTACATGCCGATATGAATATTGGAACGTAGATCTTTGGGAAATTTCAAAAATCAACAAATACAAACACTCAGGTAGACCCATCAATGAACAAATCGATCTAAGCCCTTCACCTCCGTTGAATCTCTTCAGGGAGCAATTTAGTTCTTACTCAATAACCAGTTAAGAAGAAGAAAATAAGCTTTCAGTTACTTAAGAACATTTGTATTTATATTCTCATTTTTATCTATACAGGGATATCCACCGGGACCGTCCGTTAAAAACTTTATAAGTTTCAATTACAATATCAAGCTGAAATTTTATACGCGGCCATAACTAGCGATTTCCAATTGGAGTGAAATATTTTCGAAGTGATAACATTTCCAGTTATACCAGAGGTGGGTCATCACTTTGTTATTTCAAATGGCAATCTACCTTTTTTAATATACATCTAGAACCAACATTTGAGCAAAGCATAAAATACTTTTTAACAGATTTAATTATTTTTGTTATAAACTCGATATTTGAGGAACATTTAAAAAAATTGTGGCTCGTATATCTTTTGCACTACAGACACAATTTTTGCTTGGGTGGATAGAAGAAGGATCAAGGAATTTTTTAAGCAATCTACACATGTCAAGTGTTGCGTTGTTTTGTATGATTTTTTCAATTTGGCCTTTTTCAAACAGCAATAACTCAATTTTTTCAAATGGCACGTGCCAATTTTTATATCGCCATCAGATGAAGCGTCAAATTTCAGATGGAATTTTATCAGCATGTACTATACCCATCTCTTATAGTTCCGAAATAATTTGGGAATATATTGAATTTTGATGATTTTGTAAGAACTAATAGAGAATGCTTTGAAATATTTGAATCAAGTAGCTGAACTGGCTACGCTCACCTGACAGGTGCCTAAAATTAATGTA
Organism: Cryptolaemus montrouzieri; assembly: GCA_013387265.2. Classification (NCBI taxonomy): domain Eukaryota; kingdom Metazoa; phylum Arthropoda; class Insecta; order Coleoptera; family Coccinellidae; genus Cryptolaemus; species Cryptolaemus montrouzieri. The sequence continues at coordinate 112,138,121 of JABFTP020000185.1, forward strand.
CTTGTCACTTCGTTCATTCGAATTTGATATTTCAACAAGAATTGTCGTTATTTCAGATTGAAAATATCCAAAAAATGCAACACATTTGTAATAAAACCACTGGCTATTCAAACGGAAATATATTTAATCTTCTTTTAATTCATTTGAGAATGTCAAAAAGTAGTGGGTAGAAATTGCAGGCAATTCAATAACCGATTTCCAAATGTACCATCTATGAGTAAAACAAAATTTCGAAGCATTAGAAGCAATTTTCTACAATTCGGATGAATAAAAATTGTAGGAACTAAGCGAAAACCAATCATTTAAGATAATTACATTAATACGAATAAATAATGACAGCAAACATCATAGGAGAACACTAATTTACGATATGAATAAATATTGGCCCCATTTTGCTCGATACACTTAACAGCTCGTATACGAACATGATGAGTTGCCCTCCTAGTTTCCTCAGGATCGATATCACGAAAAGCACTATGAATGCACTCTAGTAACTCTTCTTTACTTCTTACAGGAATAAGATATACTTCACTCTTGATTTTGCCCCATAAATAAAAATCAAGGGGCGTCAGGTCCGGAGAACGCGGAGGCCATAAACATGGCCAAACATTTCTGGTAGCTGCCGATCTACAGCTCGTGTTTTATGTGCTAGTGAACCATCCATTCGGTAATGTTCATCTCAAAATTTCCAGGTATCTTTGTCCATGAAGATTTTCCTCATAAATGTGATGAGCCAACAAATCATTCATTAAAATTGCAAAAACGTTCACGCTGAAATTATTTTCGAAATCTATAACCTCAATGAAATGTGGATATTTTGTGGCCCCAAAATGTCGATTTCTCCTGTTGGTTATTCCACTTTCATTGAACTTGGCTTCATCAGACCATATAATTCTTTGTAGAATTGTCTCATCTTCTTGAAGCCGAACTACTAAATTTTCACAGAAATTTAGCCGCTTGGGAAGGTCAGGTTTCAATTTTTGTAGTCTGACAAAAGAATACGGGTGCATGTTATGTTTCTTAAGGATCCTTTGAATGGAAGTATAACTCTATCCAATATCCATTGATGCTGACTTATTGGACGCATGTGGATTGGCACGAAAATACGCTAGCGTATTAATTTGATGGTCGTCGTCCTCGAGAATTGGTTATCTTCTAGTTTCTATGTACTTTGTTCGTCCAAATTGCACAAAATTGCTTATGATCCTTCGAAATTTTGTTTTACTCATAGACGCCAAATTTGGAAAATGGTTATTGAATTGCCAGCAAGTTCTATCCACCACTTTTTGACATTCGCCTTGAATTAAAAAGAGACTAAACATATCCTCTTTTCAATAATCAGCCATTTTATTATCAATATTTCAAAGCATTCTCTGTTAGTTCTTGCAAAATAATCAAAATTTAATATATTTCCAAATCATTTCGGAACTATAAGAGATGGGTATAGTAGATGCTGATACAATTCCATCTGAAATTTGACGCTTCATCTGATGGCGATATAAAAATTGGCACGTGCCATTTGAAAAAATTGAGTTATTGCTGTTTGAAAAAGGCCAAATTGAAAAAATTATACAAAACAACGCAATAAACATTCGACCTGTGTAGACTGTTAAAAAATTCCTTGATCCTTTTTCTATCCTCCCAAGCAAAAATTGTGTCTGTAGTGCAAAAGATCTACGAGCTACAATTTTTTTAATTGTTTATTGCAAAAACAATTAATTCTGTCGAAAGTTTTAACAGATAAGTGCCAACAACTTGGGTATTATATGCCTTGCTAAAATGTTGGTTCTAGATGTATAATAAAAATGATAGATTGCCATTTGAAATAACAAAGTGATGACTCACTTCCGGTATAACCGGAAATGGTATCACTCCGAAAATATTTCCCTTCAATTGGAAATCGCTAGTTATGGCCGCGTATAAAATTTCAGCTTGATATTGTAATTAGAACTCAAAAAGTTTTTAACGGACGGTCCCAGTGGATATCCCTGAATATAGTTGTCATAACTTCTGTACATTAATTCGTCTGAAAAAGCTACGGTGTAGCGAAACGCGTTACGAATAAAAATTCCCTAAAAAACATTCCTTGTTTTTTTTATTTATAATGGAATGCCACCAAGTAAAAGCCTCCCAAATTCAAAAACCTATATGATCCTTGACTATTCCTTGAAGGATAGTCCTTCACATTCCAGTCCTGAACAGGTATTGATGGATCTGAAAGATTTCTACTCTCTCTAAAACTCGTCTTTGCAGAATAGGTCAAACCAAGAATGATTAAACTAGCCATAATGAAATATCCAGAGCATTATTATCGGAAAATGTTCTGAGCAACAAGTGCACTGTTCAGTATGAGAAAGAAGTTTTTAGCTAGAGCCGCTTCTCCAATAGAATTTAAATCTAATTGACATCAGTCATTTGAATATCAGTCAAACGAAACGAGATCTATCGAAACTGAATCCACTGGAAAATGAAACATGTATCTCCACTATCAGAGTAGACTTTCTATAAGTGGCGTCCGTTTCTTGGAAGTTTCCACACTCTTATACACCTTCAATGTGGATACAACCTGATTCCCGATTCATCTGTGAAAAGAAACTATTGATTCGAATCCACATGTTCTTGAACTCTTTCAGAATGAACGTTGAGCTCGATACCACCTTGAAAGAACTCGACATGTAAGGTGTGATCTGTATCCTAAGCCAATCTCTTTCAAATAGTTAATAATGGTTCTCAGTGAAATCTGGAATTCTCGGAAGTTTAGTGGTTGAGGCTCTGTTATTTAGCAACATCAAGATGCGCTCATGAATCGTAAGATCATGATGAAAGCCCAATTATCGAAACTTTTGTCAAAATTTAAAAAATGATGTTTCAAAAGAGCTATTACAACAGTGGGAGAGATTGGTGCAAATCCACTGCACTACGCTTTATTGTACTTTCTTCCGTAGGCTTTGAGCAAAAGTCGTCATCGATCCGTTCGATTTTTTCTAGGTGATGTGAGGCATGTGGCTCGTAAGAATTCCGCCAAGTATGATAAATAAATTCCTTCTAATTCCAATTGAGAACTTCTTTTGAATTATTTGGGTCAAATTCTAGATAAGCCTTGGATGTCATATGTACCTAGATTTTGGATGCTACTGCTTGTAGTTCAAGTATTTGTGAATGATTCTCTGCTCGGTTGTCATGTCCGATTTATTGATACCACATTGCAGTCCCGGATCTACAAAGGGTATTTTCCTTCATTATTTTTGAATGGTATTCGTGATTGTGGTGCAACTCTACTCCTCATGACGCGGAATAGAAATGTACTTATTATTCAGTACCAAGTTCTTGGAGCAGGCGTCGCACTCGAATCCGGTTTCCGATAGAAACTCGTACCTGTTGAAATCTTTTAATACAACCTGATTGTTGCGGAATATTTTTGATGTTGTTAGTTTCTTGTATTTCCTGAATCTCTCCCTGGAAAACCTTGCATGAAGACGCATTGATTTCCGTGAATTGCGGTCACAGATTTCTGTACTTAATTCTTGTTTCATTTTTAAAACATCTGTGAATCATCTTGTTCCTAGGTTCCTTCCGGTTTCAATAATAGTGTTAACTTTTCTCATTATCAACCGCTAATATTGAAATTATCGTCACTGTTTAATTACGTGTACTGTACTGTTCGTTTGAATAAACACAATTAATTGTTATTAATATTTATCTTTCAGATTTGTCGAGGTGTAAGGTTCATTATTCCAGGTCGGGAACTGCATACAAAGATTATTACGAACTAACAAAACCGAAAATTACCAATGAGAGTGATCTTGTTCTGGATTTTCATTTCTCAGTATTAGCGCCTAGTGATGCCCATATATTGCTGGCGACCTCAAAAGTTACACAGAAAAACGATCCAGCTTACGAACTAGTTATTGGAGCTGGTGGAAATTCTTTCTGCGATATTCGAAGAATGCAAAAATCTCAGGTTAAAGAATCTGTGAGAATCAAAGACCTGCTTTCAGCTTTAGACATAAGATCTTTTTGGATACATATGACAGAAGGTAAGTATTGAATGATACAAAGTGTGAAAATCCACTCAAATTTCCGCACTGTAATGAATTCATAATTCTGAAATTCATGGATCATTTCGGATGATATCGCTCAATGTCTATGCGTATGCTATTTTCCAATCCCTTTATGGTCAGGGGTTTGTTAATTTATACTTTTCTCTTAGGAAAACACCATAAGAACTCACGAACGAGGAGATTTACAAAACAACTTACAAAAAAAAGCCCTTTCGACTTTTTCTCCATTTGCTAGATTTCTTTCGAAGTATTTTCAAATAAATTTTATCTTATCTTTATTACTAGGATAGCTAAAACTGATGTCTATCAGGGGCAGACCACGTTTAACCAATATTATAGCCATCTCATTGGTGATTCTTACGGGCCACAAACCGGGGTCAGGCGGAATTATATCGATACTAGCCTCATTACAGCCTTCATCGAAAGTGCCACTTGCAGCAGGTATTTCGGTAGCTGACCTTACTGAACTTTTTACACAAGCTGAATTACCTGAAGTGGATTGTTCAAGTGCTGTAGACGAGGATGGTATCATCGCTTCATCGGGCTCGGCACCAGAAGCAGTTGTTTTGCTGCCTCAACCGCTGCCACTTGTTGCAGGACCTGATGTTACTGTTGAAATTTCAGATGGTCCACTCACGGTTATTGATATTATGGGTTTAGATCTTGATATTCGGACGATTCGGTCGCACCTACATCGATAGTCTCCGTGGAATCTAGATTGTTCTGCAAGAAATGCTTTAAAGATCCAACCATTTTTTTCCTTTCTTGTAGTTTCAATTTCTTTCGCTCGCGGAACTTCGCACCTGAAGGTCTCTTCTTTTATCCTGAAAATACAAATAAATAATTAGTACTCATGGAAATTAGGAATTAACTTCTTAAGTAACCACAATAATAAGCACCATGTGGGTAGGATAGGAAATATTCTTAAAAAGTTAACTAAGTAGCCAATAGTTTTTAACCCTTTATAAGGCAGATTATCATTAAGTAAGATATGGCCGATTAAAGTTTGCATATTTGAGTAAAAAGCAATTTCAGCTTAAATCCTTTCCAAAATGAAGGCAAAAAAGATATTAAGCTAATTTGATCTTATAGCCCTCAAAAAACCTACAAAATGGTTTTTCAAAAAGATCAATAGCATAAAAACTAAGCAAGTTATGGATAAAACCAATTTCTTTTTTGAACTCGTACATGACATTTCAATTAATAAAAAGGTATTTGGATGAAAAAATTAATTATAACTATTCTCATAGAAAGGGTTAATGTTGATAGTATAAAGTTGGGTTAGGTTAGATTACACTTACCATTGTATGAAAAATCAAGCCGTTGAAATTGCAGTCAGTAGGTACTCGGCACTTAATTAAAAAAAAAGTAGTAAACAAAATATTACACAACACAACACCAGACTTGACAAAATAAAAATAACTTTATATGTAAAAATTAATAGGATTACTTGTTTTTATTCACTTGTTGCACGGTCCAGTGAACCAACTGATCTAAATACGCCTGTGGCGATGCATCGCTTTTATAGCGCTCCAGGCGTTATTCATGTCTTTGTCTATTCATACATTCTGTAAGGTGAAAGTGTGCTTCATCTAACAGGATGATAAGCATCATTATACCCTGAAAGTTTTCATGAAATATAAAAATATAATATTTAAAATATATATAGAAAAATTTATAAAAAGAATATATAAAAATGGATGACATAAAATTGGCATCCCGTCCTCTCACTTGGGATGACAACAAAATGACTTATGATCATGAGCAATTCAACTTTGTATTATACAGGATATCCCAACTTGAGTGGCTTATTAGGCGTTTATGGAGAACTAATAATGCTATCGTTCTGATATTTTCGCAGTCGATTCACCTGGTCTGAAAGTCTATTTTTAAAATGTTTCCACCTCAACATATACCAACTTGGTTATTTAATAAAAGTTATGGCAAAAAAACGAATTTTACGTACCAACCTGAAGTTGGCAAACGAGGCTTGGATTCCTGCACTTGCATAGGTATATTCCAGAGCACAAACAGGCTCCTGAGCATAAATAACATACTAATATTGTTTTAAATGTAAGTCGAATTAAGTCGAACAGAATGGCTAGCTTCACAAATGAGCAAATACATCATTTATTTTTCATTCATGGAGATCAGAGACGGAATGTGAATAAAGCTTGTAGGAGATTTGAAGAATTATATCCAAATATGCCATCTATGACGGCTAAGAAATTCAGGAGATACGTTACAATTTCTCTTCTGACTGGAACGGTAAAGAATAAGACATCATTTTCATCGCCTGGAGTCTACAATGAAAACAATGAAATTGCCGTTCTAGCTTATTTTGATGTTAATCCACGTGCATCATTGGCAATAGCAAATCATGATCTGAATTTACCTCATAGTACTATTCACAGAATTCTAAAAAAAACATGAACTGCACCCTTATAATTTTCATTGGTTCAAACTCTACGAGCTGGTGATCCACAGTTTTGAATAGAACTGTGTAAGATCCTTCTTCTCAGAACACAGGAGGATCCCGATTTCCTGAGAAGGATTATCAGGACGGATGAGGCCAAATTTTCTTATGAGTGTGTTTTTAACCGAAGTAACTCACATTTTAGGGCCAACCAAAATCCTCATATAAATACTCAAAATAAATTTAGTTTCAATGTGTTTGCACTTTTGAAGGACAGCAGCTTTTCGTATTTTGTATATGATGAAAACTTCATATGGAGATTTATAGGACGGTAGTGAGTGACTTCGTTGATACTTTATCAGTAGCTGAATCAAGGCGTTCTTTGTACCAGCTCGATGGAGCGCCAGCTGATCGCACAAATGAAAATTGTCGAATTTTAACTGATTGCCTATGAATTCTTATCTTTGGAGAAGCTGAAAGATGAAATTTATTCTGAATCTTTGACTTCAAGATATCGTTTGCATAATAGACTGAAAAATGCTCTCAAGCAGTTGGATGAAGAGAAACTGAGGCGCCCCACATCACAGGGTGTTATGCGTCCAGTAGAACTACGTCTAGAAGTGAATGGTCATTACTTTGAGGAATTATTATGAAAGTTTTGAAAATAGAGTTCAATTCGTTTTGATATTTTTTAATTTGACTTTGGTAATTCGACAACACTTGCGGTTCCGCACTTTTTTGTCTCCTAATTTATCAATTATCCAATGATTAAAGGACAGTTATTTGTTAATGCTCTGGGAACTGTCTATGCACGTGCAGAAATCCAAGCCGCCTTTGCCAACTTTACGCGAGGTACGTAAAATTCGTTTTTTCATCATAACTTGAAGTCTCTATGTATGTATGGGAAACTTAATCAAATTAGATTACGGAAAATCTAATGAACTGAAGAAAAATATGTGTTACAATTTGAAAAAACGTAGTTTTCGATGTTTCTTCCTTTCGAAATGTGCGGACGAAAAAAGGACACTCTATGTTCACTAAACTTGCACGTCTCATGAACTCCTACTTATTAAGGAATCGTAGGTGTTTCTGTTTTGTTGACACTATTGGTATATTTCGAGAAAGAAAAAGCACAAGAGGTCGGTGAAAATAAGACGCGAGAGACGTAGGTGTCTGAGACTCGCGGAGTATGCGACTATTTTTAGCGTACACTAGATATGAATTGTAAGACTTGAAAAGATTGTTGAACACTTTAACATATCTTAGTTCATTTAAATAATGCCAAATACTGGCTATACAAAAACTTGGTAAATGGTTTTAAACAAAATACAGTGACTTCCCAAGGAGTGGGAAGATATTTTTGAATGCAAATCATTGGCCCTTACCCAAAAGTTGGGGGTTGAGGAAACATCTCATTGGCCGGCAAGAATTGTAGAGAATTCTCTAGTTTTCAAAAGTGCTCGTTTTCCTCCGAAATTTAGTTAGGGACTATTCCAAGAAATTAACAATGAATACATTTTTAAGGGGCTCAGTTACCCATTTTATGAGATGTAACGTAATACCTCAGATAAATTCAAATGAAATACCGATTTCTTTTGAATACATAGTACACCCCATGTTCGGAGGGTCAGTTTACGATAGGCTAAGTAAACAACCATAAAGGATTTATCTTGTTCATCACTCAAGATTCGGATTCATGGAAATTATTGAACAGATGGGTTAATAAATTAATAAATGGAGTTACCAGAATTGCAATGAATCAGGTGTGCGACCATTGAGATATTCGTGAGATGATGTACAGAGCTGTACTTAAATAATAAATAATTTGGTTAGGTAATAATAAGTTGGATATGACTTATGTGCGCATAGTTTCTTGTTCGCTGACATCGAGTATTGATCTAAAGTTGAAAATTACATACATTTATAAACAGGTAGATACAAAATCAATAAGGGTGCAAAAAAGAGGTATTTTACTAATTATGATAAAAGCAGGTATCATTTAAAGATTTCAAATAGGGACGAATAAGCCGAGCCATACTGGTCGTTCAGAAGATTATCTCTATGGGGGGTTTGTTGCAGTTTGAAAATTTCGATGGATTCTAAGAAATCTAACTTTCGTCCCTTAGGTATCCTATGAATAATATGAAGTTGATCTATGAGTGGAAAATGATGGCCATTTTCGATACAATGTGAAACGAAAGAATATTCGTCAGGTCTCTGGCTATTGTAATCTGATTGATGCTCTTTGTATCTAGTTTTGACTGAACGATCTAACCTATATAGACGAGACGTCATACAACATTATATTAAGGAAATTCATTCAGAATTAACTTTTGAACTCCATCCAATAGAATTCGATTGTATGATGACAAGATGCTAAGTGACATTAGCAAGCACAAAAAATTTGAAAACCAATCCAAGAAATTAAAAACCCTAGAAGCACAAATTTCAAGTGTTACGAAAAATTCAGATGATATTCAGAATAACGAATCCGTAAGATCATTCAGTAGTAGAGCTCCAAATTATTCATATGTTGTTTATCTCATTCTGAATGCAGCTTGTTAGAGAAAAGGCATAAATTCAAACCCGAAATTTCATCCAAAAACATGAAAGACCCCTTGGCCGCGGAATCCGCAATCGCACTAGCTTGATGAGCCTAATTAAATATCATTCCAAATTGCCGATATTTTAACCAAAAACCACCAAAAATGAATCGAAAAATCACAGGTACCGTGATAAATTTAAAACAAGATATTCAAAGCAACGCTTTGGTTTTAACCAAGGCAGGCAAATCAAACGCAATAGTCATTTTACGAAAATAAATCATTGTATATATATATATATATATATATATATATATATATATATATATATATATATATATATATATATATATATATATATATATATATATATATATATATATATATATATATATATATATATATATATATATATATATATATATATATATATATATATATATATATATATATATATATATATAAATATTATATGTATATCCTACGTTGCTAAACATAAAGAATTCAGTGTTGATATTTTGTACTCACTAGTGTTTCCTGTGTAGATTAAGAGAAAAACTTTTTAGAAATAATCAAAAACAACATTCCCTTGTGTCGAGTTCATAAAAATCAAAATAATAAAAATTATATCACGTAAATCAAATAACTGTTTCATTATTAATCAACGGGACAGGTTGACAAATAATGTCATGTATTTGTTGAAGTTTAGATTTTTGCACTTCAATTCCTAATAATGGAAGCAAGTCGGCAAGTGAAAGATATTCCCAGAGCAGAGCGCCCTAAGTCTGCCACTGACGAAGAAACAAAAATATAAATTAGCCTTGAATCATGATATTCCTCAGAGGTCAGTTTGTAGGATACTGAAAACAGAAAAAATTAAACCATATAAAATCCATTTCGCCCATGAGCTTACTGAAGACGATCCTGACCGTAGAGTACAATTTTCAGAGACCATCAAGGAAATGATTATGGCGAATCCAAATTTTTTGAGAAGAATCGTATTCTCGTTCTGCCTCAACGGTACAGTAAATAGGCATAATTGCCGTATTTAGTCGAGAGACAACCCACATTGGATTAGAGAGGTTCATACACAACATCCACAAAAATTGAATGTTTGGGCCGGTATAATCGGTGACCACATAATTGATCCATCTTCAATAGAATGGAATTTAAATGGAGAGCGATGTTTGGAATTATTAAGATATGAAATTGTGCCAGCCATAATAGCTTTATTTCCAAATTTAAATAATCCGTTAACCCCAGCTGATATTGTACGGTTCCAACAAGATGGAGCTCCCCCACATTGCGCGGTAGATGTTCGAAATTATCTGGATGAAGTTTTCCAGAAAGATGGATTAGTAGAAGAGGTCCTATCGAGTTGCCCCCGCGAGTACCTGATCTATCGCCTCTGGACTTCTTTTTATAGGACCACTTGAAATGCCGAGTTTATAGAGAACGACCTGCCAACCTAGATGAGTTAGGAGGTCTCATAACAGAAGAAATCAATTTGATAACTCCACAATTTTTGAAAAATTCTCTCAAAAATTTCAGTGATCGATTAGGTTATTGTGAGGAGGTGAATGGAACTCATTTTCAACACTTCTATTATTAAAAAAAATTCTCTTGTCCGTGCGAAAATCAAAACTCCAACAAATACTTGACAATAATTGTCAACCTGTCACGTTGATTATGAAATCAAGAGTGATTTGATTTAGGTGATAATAATTATTTCATTTTGATTTTTTTATGAACACGATATTGGAGGAAAAGCATTTTTCTTGATTGTTTCTAGGAAGTTTTTCCTCTCAATCGAAAAATAAATAAACATATAGAGTATTATATTTGAAATTCTCATGTTGTGGTGATTTCCGGCTACACCGGAAACACTATTGAGCACCCATTTTCAAAGATAAACTAGCTGCTTACTTTTGCCTAACCCTGTGTATATATATATATATATATATATATATATATATATATATATATATATATATATATATATATATATATATATATATATATATATATGGATATATATGTAAACCTGAGACAAGAAGAATTATTCAGAAATCCGTAGATCAATGAATAATCCTTCCTGAGCTAGGTCCCAAATCTGCCCGCCTTATATATATAACATAAGTGATAGATAGAATCATAGATATACTAGCATGATTCATTGAAACCAATAGACAACTAGATCAATTTTAACTTACATTAAAATCATTCATCCCAAAATTAAATTCAAAATAGAGAGAAGTCGATGATCAGATTCATTAGACCTAATGATCACTCATATAAATAACACACTAAGTTTTGATATATATCGAAATCCCACCTTTACAGATATTTGCATCCCTTATGACCCAGCACACCTAAATCTTATAAATACGTTGCGTTTGATTCAATGATTCATAGGGCTTTCTTTCTGTCATTATCCGAAAAAATATTACCAGGGAAGTATCAACTATTAAATAAATAGCTAAGTGAAATGGTTATCCTTCTAATATAATGTACAGTATGGTCAGAAAAAAAACACAAATAGCATATCATAATATTTACACACGTATTGAATCAACTAATACAGATAAATATATTTCATTAACATATTTTGGCCCAATCAGCGAAGAGATTGCAAATGTCATTTCAAAACAGAACAAAAAGTAGCTTTCAAGACGCACATGAAACTTTCAATAGTAAAGATGAAAATGATAAATTTGACAATACTGAATTTACAACTCGTCCTGTATGGATTGTGAAGGCGTCTTTATAGGTCAAACTGTTCGTTCAATCAAAACTAGATACAAGGGGCATCAATCAGATTGCAATAATAAGAGAACCGACGACTATACTTTCGCTTCATATTGTATCGAAAATGGCCATCATTTTTCACACATAGATCATCTTCAAATTCTTTATAAAATACCTAAGGAAGGAAAGTTAGATTTCTTGGAATCCATCGAAATTTTCAAACTGCCTTTGCTGTCAATGCCTTCGGAAATACTATTCCTCCATTTTTTGTATTTCCGCGTGTGCGAAACCAAGATCACTTATTCAGAGATGCAACAATAGGATCTGCAGAGCGTGCAAATACTTCTGGCTGGATGCAGGATGAAACGTTTATCTAGTGTTTGGAGCACAAAATAAACAAATGCTTCCATCACATAAAATCCTACTTGTTCTTGATAACCACTCTTCACACATTCAAACCAACGCACTAGACTTCAGCAAGACAAACGGCATTGTGATGCCTCACTGCTCTCATAAAGACAATGTCTATATAAGATATTCCAGGGATGTTAGCTACTGCTATGACGCAGGCTCTTACCTACTTTTAAATTCAAGCAGGTTTTTGAACGAGTGAGATTTGCTGTTGAATCGAAATTTTCTTACTGAGCTCAATTTGGCACCACTTGTAGCAGGCAGAATCCTGTAATTATAATTGATGCAGCTAACGGATAAAGGATAAAATGCCGCTACCATTACCTTCTACTTTAATTATTGCACCATCAAAGACGTCGAAAGAGATTTCTACTGCAGTTTTTTGTGAATAACAATCAACTATGAATGTGCCACCATGTTCACATGTTTCACACAGCGAGAACATGATTGTAGATCAAGTACCCGAATGCTCAAGTTTTCAATTGACTATTGTGACTTCGAATGCACCCCCTTTACTTCACGTCGAAAGTAGTATGATCATCATCAAAACCTGTCCAAGAATAATCAACAGACGAAAAAATAGGAAATCAGCTATCTACACAGATACATCTGAAAAACAAGAGATGAGGAGAAACATGAAAATTAATTGGAACGAACTAAACTTAGGCAAGTCAATGAAAAATTAAATGAAGAAAAGTTCCCCATCATCGCCAGAAAAATAGTGCTACTGCATTTATTGTATGTCAGCATATTCGGAGAGCAGATCGAGGAAAAAGTTGATACAAAGAACACAATGTAAATGCTGGGTGCATGGAGAGTGTATTGAACGTAATGTTAGTTTTATTTGTCATAGTTGTGATACAGACAGATCGCTTAACCACCTAAGTATTTTTCTAATGTTACTTTTTATAGAAATAATAAATATTCAGTTTTCGTTATATATTTAATAGCTGAAGTGCTAATTTTTATGTTGTTGAATTGTATTGCCTCGAAGAAAGAGTATTATTATTTTGTTAATTTTCTCTAGATCTGTCTGGTTGAGAGTATAAGTTTCTTAATATAATGTATGGAAATACTTCAGATTGATTTTGATGGAGAATAATTGTGACATCCACATGTGCCATTACGAGTAATAAAATGTTATTTGTTCATTAATAATGCATGTTCACTTATTGTATTTTTATTATTTGCATGTGTTTCAATTGACACTAAGTACTGTTTCAAATGACTGTGGAATTGGAAGGTTGAAACAAATTAAATTGTTTTAATTCTGATGTATCATATGAAGTGATATAATATCGCCCATTAATAGACAGATATATGGTTTTTATTTAATATATCTTTGTCATTGCTCACTTCAATAATTTTAATACTAAGTTATAAACAGTAAACACAAAAATGTTTCAACCATAAGCAGTCTATCCTACTCACACAAAAAATCAAACGGTGAAATATCAAAGGATTTGCTCAAACCATTTGTTGCAAACGAAGAAAACTGAAATTAAATTTTTCACAACTAGCTAGGATGTGGTTTCAATAAAAAGACACCACAGATCTACGAGCCAAATGCAGTAATAAAATATAGCATCCAAAGAGGCTTTCAAGGATCCCAGAATTTAAATACTAGATTTATTCTCGAAAAGTCAAGATAGCTTACCTCTTAGTGAAGTTATTTTCAGATAATAAATTCTCAATTTATCTACATGTCTTATTCATTCAAATATTTTTGTATAGCTTCTCAGTTCATTGGTATATTAACTTCTTAATTCATAAAATTCCACACAGAGAAAGGCTAATAAAGTGAATGGTGATGATTTTGAGTCAATTGCACCTTATTAGCGAATATATATTCCATAAAAGTTTCTTCTATGTGGAGGTCAACTTGTATTTAATTGTTCTGCCCTCATTGATCTATTAATATGGCGTACATTCATTCTTTTAGTTGTAATACAAGACAAGCACATGAACAACTTTTCTCGTTACAGCTATATTGTGTTATGAATTTTATGAAATTCATGTCATATTTGGAAACAATTGATTTGGAATTAATTTTTTGTTCGATAGTTACAGTGAATATTGAATAAAGCCTCCATACCATGCGTGTATGTAACGATTACTAATTAATTTCAGATGGAGAGTTAGCAATTGGAAAAGAAGGCGAAGACATTGCTTTCATAAGTTGGAAAGATCCTAATCCTTTAGCAGTCAAAGTGATAAGCTTCAGCACATGGCCAGGCATTGAAGCAAAGTGGTTTTTTGATTGTATAACTGACGACATAAAGGTTGATTGAAAATCTTTTCTGATTTGAAAACTACATCTTCCTATTTTGCAGCTCATTAAACGAAAATTAACTCCAGCGGAACGTTTAAGAAAGGATCTATTAACAAATTATAATCCATATGTAAGACCAGTGAAGAATCATTCTGATGACACGATTATCCAGTTCAATCCGATGATATATAATATTGTCTTTGTGAGTATATCAATTTCACACTTTATATTTATTTATTCAATAATCCTTAAATCATGGAACAACCCTCGTTGAAGAGATAGATCTCAACTCTTACCACCATGCATGTCGCCATCAGGGGCAACAATAGTAATAGAACAATTAAGCAGAATGTCAAAAAACGAAGCGGTTGGCTGCAGATCCGTCCTAAGTAAGTCAGCAACACCGCATATGGGTTTTTAACATGCTAGCCAACTACATCTGAACTCCAAAGTGGTTACAGAAAAGACCAAGTAATACATACGAGAAACGTCCTTTATAGACCGAAATGGTCAACCGCCTACAGGACTTCGATAAAAATGTCAAGCATAGCAAAAATATGGGAAAACGTAAAATTCAACGATTGCAAATAATTTTTCGCCATGCGTGAACACAAACAATAACACGATAGCGGGACAGTCCTCTTGGTATTTTTGCGCGCTTAAGCCGCAGATTTCCAGTATAACCACCTGTTGGTCACTAATCGAATGAAGCAAATGCTATCCAGAATAACCTTTGTGCCGATTTTTACATATGCAAATTTGAGGAAAGTAGAATATTTTAATAATCCTTAGGATGTTGAAACACCCTCTTCAAAAAGCTAGTTCCCAAACAATAGCAACAGTGCAATTGTAGTTTCGTCCTTAGTAGGAAGCCAGGAACTTCGAGAAAAACGTCGAATACACGAACAGATGAGAGAAGGTAACATCTCAACACTTGTAGACCATCGTTCGCCGAGTTGAGAGTGGCATCACAGTAACAGGATACCGAAACAGTCCTAATGTCTTTTTGGCGCTTTTATTTCGGGTGATTCCTGGATAACGATCATCTTGCTCTAGATATTTTTGTCCAATCCTTCCAGCAGCTGAAAACCTGTGGCATAATGATGCCTATCTATATATCTATGCATATTTCTCTTCAAAGTTATATTAGTCATCAATAACTATTAAGACTAATATATCTTTAACGAGAAATATTTATAGATAGATCGGTTTCACTAATACAAGTTGATGGATTCGTATATAACATATTAAATGATTAGATGGCTTAAATTCTGAAACTGGATAATTTCAGAGGCTTGGCGTAACGTATACAGAGTGTCCACGATAAAGCGCTTATTAGTTTCTTGAAATAGAAAATTTATAAAAGATGCGTGGTATAACCGTAAGTGGTACCACTCTGAAAAAAATTGCAAATTGTAGATCTGTATCCATTCACTCTAATGCTAATATTTGAGAATGATCGTTCCCTAGATACTTCTAATCAATCCATTTATAACTTCACCATGAGCGAGTCGAGTACTGACCTTGTGTATATTCAGACGCAGCTGAGAAGACTTGGCAAAGACGAGTTAATTAACAAAACTGTGATGCAAGTACAAGGAATGAGTGACGCCACATATAATAAACTGAAACTTGGAATGGAAGAACATCTTTCACCGCCCGAGTCGAAAACCATCGAACTTCAAACAAAACCCAATGAAAACGAATTTTTCAAGAGAGTACCTAAAGCTAAACTAAACTAGAAGGTGAGCTGAAATCTAAAGATAAACTAATTTTAAGTTTGGAATAGAATCGAAGATCTGAAGGAAATTAATAATTTACTGAAAATGAATGGAAATATGTCCAAAAGCACTGATAAGGAAAAGGTAAACAGATGTCTCCTTCCCACCAATGTTGATAAATCTGACAGTTGAATTGATCTGAAAACATACGGAGATGTATTGAAGAATACACCTACATCCGTCATCTGAATCTCATCATCCGTCGAAACCCAGTAGTTCAAATATACATATAACAAACAACGTGAATTAACCGCCTCGGTAGTTGCACAGTTAGTGAGCAAGCATATTGGAACTGCTTAGCCGAGACTCCTGGTTCGAATCCGGGGTCAAGTTATGGATGTTGTCCTTGAACAGAAAAGTACTGAATTTGAAAGAGTCGCCTAAAGAGGTCATATACTTCCGAAGACCTGATAACTTGTAATCCTTGTGGTGGTAGTTATTATTGCACGTTCTAGGAGAGTGGTTCTGCATCCACTATAACTGTAGGTCCATCTGTTTAAATGCGATAAGTTCTCGAGCACATTGTTAAAAGATACAAGCGAGAAACAACGTAAATAGCGTAAATATAACCAAGAAAAGTGGATTGAAAGATGGCGAAGAATGGCAGAAAGTGAAGAAAAAACGCGAAAGGAAAGATAAAAATGCAATTATTGGAGTAATGAAGGCATCGGAAAGTATCAAAACTATTCCACGGAAGGCCTTCATCTATGCTTCTAGCTTTGTACTCACAAAAGCAGAGGATTTGGAAAAAATGCTCAAAGGTACTTTTCCGGAGGTAAAATGTGAAATCCTCGAATCACAGTACTCGACTCGCATTATTATGGGTAATTGAAAGTGATGATTGACTTGATCAATCTCGAAAAAGCAATGAACTCAGACATCTGCCCGTATGGTATATATTTGACGAGGTTTTTCACAGGAAGGCTGCAGAAAAGGATAAAGAATAGAGAGATCTATAGAAATTAATCGAAATTTTGTAATATTCCATCAAAACGTTCAATGTCTTAAAAATAAATCGAGGTTCTATCATATGATCTAGTCGAAAAGCCTCATCTTCTTTGCTCAACCGGACATTGGTTTAAGGATAGTGATCTTCCTTGTTTGAATATATCCGGTTTTAATCTTGTATCCTCCTTTTGTAGAACGTCTGTAGGTCGAGGAGGATCTTGCATTTATGCCCATGATGGGAACGACTTTGCGGAGGCATCTGATCTGAAACAAAAAAATACTGATATTGATTTTGAATGCTCGGCAGTCGTTAGTAAAGAACTCAGAAATGTGGTATTGACTGTGTATAAGTCGCCACTAGGAGATCTTCAATCAGTTTTCATTTTTTTCGAGGCTTGAACGTACTTTGAACAACTGTTTAATTAACTTGAATATAAGGTTGTCGTGGGTGGAAAGATTAATATTGACCAGCAAAATTGCTCTAAACAGAAACATTTTAGCATTTTTCGAGCTGAAAAATTCCGATTGGAGAGTGGTCTTTCAGTCGAATGACTTGGAATATCCTTTCGACAGGTTTTCTCTTGTATTTTCAGACTTAGTCAATTTGATATTTTCAGAAAAAACAGTAATAAACTAGAACTCTGATAAAAGCAGACGCTGGATTACTAAGGGCATAATATTATCTAGTAGAAACAAGAGAAAGCTTGCCTGGAAGCGAAGACTTAGTCTTGTTACGCAGGATTACTCTAAAGTGTATTGTGCTACTTTAGGGAGAGTAATACAGGAGGCAAAGAAAAAGTCCAACATAGAGTTCATCACAAGATCGCAAAATAAAGGCAAAGCCATTTGGTCTGTGTCAAACACACCTCTGGGAAGGAAAAACAATGAAGGTTAGGTCAATATACCTCAAGAAATGACAAAAGACAACTGCTCTCCTAGAGAAGTTCTGAATAAGGTAAATAATACCCTTATGAATCAGTGTCCAGAGATTGCTCCGGATCATTTGATTCTGAATATCGACAGGAACCCTCAGAGTAATTATTTCCAACCCACAGACTTCAATGAAGTCTTCAATACGATAACGCAGCTCAAGAAGACATCTCCAACAGGTAAAGGTGGAATACCTGTCAGGATACTCAAAGTTGTTGCCAATGAAATCGCTGGACCCTACTCATATTATCAACCTCATGTTCGTAACGGGTAAATTCCCCTCAGCACTCAAGTGCGCCGTAGTAAGAGCCATTTATAAGATAGGTCCTGGAGATCAGGTCAGTAATTATCACCCAATCGCTCTCCTGTCGAATCTGAGAGAACTATTTGAAAAACTAATTTGTGTACGATTGTTAGCGTTCATTGAAAAGTCGCTGGTTCTGTCTGATAGTCAAAACGGTTTTCGAAAAAATCGGTCCATCACTCTTGCCTCGAAACAGGTACTATGCCATGTTATAGAGGCTCTAAACAACAATAAGCATACACTACTTATGTGCCTCGACCTGCCGAAGGCCTTCGATAGTGTCCGGCATGACATTCTCCTCGAAAAAATGGAGGGAGACGGTATGAGGGGTGCTGCGCTTAGTCTCTTCCGATCGTACCTTGAAAATCGTAGGCAGTATGTTATTGCATATGAGTCTGAGGGAAATACTATAAGATCTAATGAGGAAAAGGTTTTGAAAGGTTTTGCGCAAGGTTCAATTTTGGGACCTATACTCTTTTTACTTTATATTAATGATTTCAGTAGCGTGACACAGCAAAGTCTAGGTCAATATGCCGACGATGCGTCTTTTATATTCAGTGGTTACTCTCTGGAGAACCAAAACTCCAAGGTTCAAGAGGTGCTGGGTGTGCTGCGGGAGTGGTTTGCGGAAAATAATCTTTTATTGAACGTTGATAAAACCAAAATTGTTGTGTTTGACTATGGGACAGAGGGAGCAACTCGAGTGCTGCTTGATGGGGACGTGGGCTTGCAATGTGAGGATTCGGTATGTTTGTTGGGTGTCAATATCGACCACAGGTTGGATTGGCGTGAGCACACGGATGAACTGGCGAAGGCTCTTTCAAAAAGCGCTTTTGCCTTGGGAACTATATCGCTTAATATAGACATGAAAACGGCTAAAGCTACTTACCAAGCTCATGTTCTGTCGCTCGTGTGATTCTGAGAGTGTTTTCTTGGTTCAGAAAATGTGTCTCCGTGGTATCCTAAACATAAAACAGGAGGACAGCTGTAAACCACATTTCGTTGAAAATGGAATACTCATCTTGTATTCGTTGTATATATTGGAGTCCATTTTATTTGTAGTAAATAAATCACTTTTCGCAGATAACACTCTTAAGGATGACTATAATACCCGCAATAAGGAAAACCTCACATGTGAGAAATACAATTTTACTTATTTACAGAAGAATGTACACTATTCAATCCTAACAATTTTCTATAAACTACCGACTACCTTAAAGAACTTACCATTCCGGGTTTCAAAGAAAAAGCTTACTGAAATTTTAATAAAGAAGTGCTATTATAATTCGATGAATTTTTAGCAAATGAAAATTTCAGCTAGTTATTGTTACTCTTTCGATTTCGATTCGGTGTTTTATGTTTTCTTTTTGTTCTGTTTCTCTATTCTTACTTGTACATTAGGTATTTAGGTATAAATTATTTTTTAAGTACCTATTGACATGTTCTATGTAGTCGAGGAAACCAAGCACTAAAAACCACTAAACCTACCAATTTTTCCTAGTAATCGCATGATACTTTTTGCATTCGTTTTGAAAAAGCATCAAAAAGTGTGTGAACTAAATCGGTAGTGGTACAATGAAAATTGAATTTTCTGCATAAGAAAAATGCATTTTCCAAAGTGCATGTAATATGAAAAATTCGCAACTCGGAAAAAATGACACACAAAAATGAATTCCAATTTATTACTCGTTGATTTTCGAGGTCTCTGAACACAAATATGATAACGGCGATGGTCTTCGAGCTACCTGGTGTCCAGGGTGTACCTCGTTTCCTAGAGTTTTGTATTATTTTCATTCGAAACAAGTCAAAAGTCATTACTCGGGGGTTTTTGAGATCACTGAACACCATTATGATAAATGGGATGGTCCTCGAGCTACCTGGTGCCCAGGGTGCACCTCGTCTCCTGGAATTTTATGTTACTCGAAATCAATATAAAATCATTAATCAAGGGTTTTTGAGGCTGCTGTTATAATAAACACCTCAAAAAAGTCTAGGAAACACTTCCAATATCTTCAAAATATCAATTTGATGATTCGAATTTGTAGAAATCTTTCGGTTTTGTTAGGATGTATTGTATATAATGTATTCTCAAGAAAACAAAATAATATTTGACTTCTCCAAAGCACCTATTATAAAAAAAATTTGAAATTTGAAAATGACGAAATTTGGTGAAACACAAAAAAAAATCCTAAACTAATATTTTCGAAGCGATATGGAAACACTTATATTTTTTAGTATCCAGAAGGTCCACCTCTGTTATTAATGACACTTTGGCATCGTCGCCGCATGTTCAATACTGAATTGTCTATTACATTTTGGCCTAAGTCATTCCAAGCCCCCTGAACTGCTAATCGAAGCTCCTGTTCATGATGGAAGACGTTTTGACGCAGGAGATTTCTTTTTAGGGTGTCCCACACATGCTCGATGGGATTCAGATCTGGGGAGCAGGACGGCCACAGTAGAAGATCGATATCATTCTCTTCAAGAACGTTCAAGAAAACTCTTGCACGCTAAGGAGGGGCATTATCTTGTTGGAAGAGTGGATTTTGACCCATTGTTTGGAGATACGGTACCACTACAGGTAAAACTATCTCATTTGCGTAAGAATTTCTCGTGAGGTTGTTCTGTAAAGGTCAGTTCTTTCACCAAGGCGTATACCTCCCCAAAACATCACTGATCCGCCTCCCTGTCTGTTCTTCCCGAATCGGGATAATAACTAAATCTAGATTCCTCACTGAAGAGATCTGTGGCCCACCTCTCTTGATCCCAGTTCACGTGTTCTTGGCACCAAGCTAAACGAGCAGCGCGATTTCCATAGGTCAGTTGTGGAACTCTTTAAGGACGTCTGGAGTGGAGTTGACCTTCGTGCAGTCGATTTCTTACAGTTTGGTCGGAAATTTGTACATTATGTACTTGTGATAGCTCTTGAGCTAATTGAGATGCTGTGGTAGTACGATCTCTTCTGGCTTGTAAAACCAAAAATCGGTCTTGGGCGTCTCTAGTAATCCTGAAACGACCTGTATGCCGTTTTTCTACGCTACCTATTTCATTGAAACGTGACCATAAACGGTTTATGACACTTGGGCTACTTCCCAGAACCCTGGATACGTCCCGTTGTGAGTTCCCAGCTTGGAGCATGCCAACGGTTCGTAACTTTTCTTATCTAGTCAAATGTCGTCTTTCCATGGTCGAATCACAAAACTTGAATCTTTTATTTGTGCTTACAACAGAAACAAAGTGCCAACTAACTGATTTCAAACACTGAATACATGAAATGATTATAAAGCAGTGTCGCATCTGCTGCATTTTTAGTTTTTTATAAAAAAAACTGAAATCTGTTACGGCACTCTACATAATTTGGTAAAAAATGGATGCAGGTGTTCATTCCTTAAAAAAAAATCATCCATATTGATCGTTCCGGATACGATATATGGATATTCAGAAGTGGTCCCTAGACTTTTTTGAGATGTTTATAATATTCTGTTGATAAATGATCGTAGAATACCTCATGCTTTACATAAAAATTATTCAAAATATTCCATTTGACAGAAACTATCAGCATAAGGACTCACTCGACAGTAGAATCAAATAAGATTAAAAATCGTTAAAATTTATCGAAGAATTCTTTGAGCAATATGATCCATTTTCCGAAAACGTTTACACTTCAATTAATATTGCTGATAGTGGCACTGAAAAAGCAAACCGTCAAAATGCATTTGAAGGAGGTATTAAAATTATGCAGAAAATTTGTGGAACTGCTATGAAAGATTTAAAGTTATCTCGAGCGAACGTCATAATAACGATAGCTTCATCGAACTCAATTATCACAATTGACAAAAACACAATAGCTATTGATGTTTGTTTGTTATTCCTTTAACGTTCTCTATTTCCGCCCTTCGGCCAATGACAGGCCGGGGAATTCTGTCACCTCACTATCATGGGAATTTTGCCGAACCTCTCTCACATCTCTGTTAGATAGGACCGACGGCTTTACATCTCCTCCGAAAGATGGAGACTCAAGCGATTTCTAGAATCCGAAAAAAGTCGCACCGACATTGAACCCACGTAACTCTACGCTGGAGACAAGCCTCATATCCGCTACGCTACCGAGCCGGTAATAGAAATTGATCCTGACCTATTATCCCACAGAATATGTGTAATCAAAAAAATTATGTAGAGATGTCTGATTATTTGAAATGGGAATTATCGCCGTTTCCTCAAGCTTATTTCAACGCATTCGGAATGTTAAAAAATACGAAGTCGCATTTATAGTCTTCATTTCGAAAATCTTTTATTAATGTTCGTGATACTGTAAGCGCTCATTTCGTTATTGATGGAGGATTTTTGACTCATAAAATAAAGTGAACACTTGGTCAACTTTTTTCATCAATAATGAAAAATTATAAATATATTCAAAATAATTATGGTAACAATTGTACTCTAATTTTTGATGGATATGACAGCTTAACAACGAAAGCTACTGAAAGAAGCCGACGCGAGAAACAGAATAAGTCATCAGATATTTATTTCAATGAAAATACGCCTTTAAAAATAAATCAGGAAAAATTCTTACTCAACACCAAAAATGAAAATAATCTGATTTAAATGTTACGAAGTAAATTGACCGAAGTAAGCATTAAATCCATACAATGTACAACTGATGCAGATAGAACTATTGTTACAACTGCCATAGAAATAGCAGAAGATAGGAACAAAATAGTAGTAGTTGTGTCAGAAGATACCGATGTTCTAGTAATAGTCACTGCTCTCACTCCGTCTACTTTTGAAATATTCTTTCTGAAACCGGCTCGACCAAACAAAACCGAAGAAGTACACTCGGAGGCAAAATTAGCGTAGCACTCGAAAATTTAACCAAATTCGAAGTTCGATATTTTTCCTAATTCTCAACCGATGTAGATGATTTGTTCGGCAAGTTATAGATCAACTCTTCTGCTTTGTAGAAATTATAAGAGAAAACATAAAAAATTTGAAAAAAATTTTATACGGGGGCAAAACTAAAAGTGTTTTGTTGTCAAAAACTCGTAACACCCTGTGGAATTTCGTGGTCCGAGTTGAAACGTACAATATCATGGTTTGTCAAGACACATCTTCCTACAGTAACGCCCTTCTTGTTTCATGCGTTTATCTCTATTTTTGCAAAATATATTTAATTTTAAGTGGAAAATCACCATTTTGGAGAAATTCCATTGAATCAAGAAATTGTCATTAAAGTTCGTCTATCAATTTGGAATTTTCTTATTATCACTCAGGCGTGTTGATATTGTCGTTTGCGATTTTTATGTTCGATTTGCATTAGTTATTGATGGCAATTTGGTTAATTTGGTGAAAATTAGGAATTCATAGGATATAACAGTCGGTAGGTATTAAAATACACAACCGAATTCTGGGACCACTGATAAAACTTTTCATTTACACAGGTGCACACCTTTTTTATCAAATATGAAATACAACACACGTTTTTTGTATATGACCACATTTGCACTTGTTTAAAGAATGAGAGTTTTCCATTCTTTGATTTGATACAAATTCGATCGGTTGCGGTGTTTTGTGATTCTTCTACTGTTTACGATTCGAAACGGTATTTTTCATTCAGAACGAGAGATTTACACCAACCTCAGTTGCAAGGGCAGTTACATTGATCGAGGAAGGGCGCACCTACCGCTCAGTCGGTACCATGTTGGGTGTCTCGACGTCGGTTATCCATAGAATCTACCGACATTACAGGGAAATTGGATTGTACGTGGGGAGGCGAGGACAAGGAAGAAATCGGGCAATCCGCGCTATACATGACCGTTTCATCGTCAATCAAACCATAAGAAATCCTCGTCTTACTGCTGTTCAGGCACGTAACCTTCTTCAAGCAGTGGATAACATTAACGTCAGTGTGAGGACAGTCAGAAGACGATTAAATGAAGTTGGTCTGAGATCATACGCGCAAGCAAGAGCACCAAGACTCGATAGAGCCCATCGGGTAGCAAGATTGGCGTTTGCTAGGGATCATGTAGCATGGACAATCAATCAGTGGAGACGAGTTTTATTTAGTGATGAGAGCCAATATTGTGTGAATTACGTGGATGGTAGAGATAGAATATGGAGGCATCGAGGGGAACGGTACAATCAAGCGAATTTCGCAGGAACTGAGCAATACGGTGGAGGGTCAGTTATGATATGGGGTGGCATATGCTTGGGAGTACGAACAGAACTGGAGATTATTGGCAATGGATCACTTAATGCCCGTCGGTATATAACAGAAATCTTGGAGCCCCATGTGGTGCCTTTTGCTCCTTACATAGGGGAAAATTTCCTTTTTATGCACGATAACGCGCGCCCTCATACTGCGTGCATGGTGATAGAATATCTCAATGAAGTTGGGATCACACGAATGGACTGGCCGTCGCGGTTACCGGATTTAAACCCGATCGAACACGTTTGGGACTTCTTGGAAGAAGGGTTCGACAACGGAATCCAGTCAACGTTGAAGAGCTGACATTGGCTTTGGTGGAAAAGTGGGACAACATACCTCAACAGATGATAGACAACATCATTGGGAGTATGCGAAATCGTATGCGCGCTGTAATAAATCTCGGGGGGGTCATACTCGCTACGAAAATCAAATGTTTTTTTTTTGTGGGTCATCATGAACATTTTTCTCAAGATGTTCATTTCATTTCACATTTTTGGACAGGAATGATAATTATTATATAGTGTCACACAAAAAAATTTAAAAAAATGGTGCAAAATCAACGATTTTTCCAGTGTACTTCGAGTTCTCCCGGAGCGTGAAATTGGCCAGTGAATTTCAGAAATTTTCATTTCGTTAGATTTCCGCTTCTCTAATTTTGATTTTATTTTTTGGCTAACCTCCGATGTTATGCACCTACGCAAGATTAAGAATAAACTCTTGAAATTTGTGACTTTTCGCTTCAAATTGGATATCTCTTGTAAAAATAGAGATAAATGCATAAAACAAGAAGGGCGTTACTGTAGGAAGATGTGTCTTGACAGACCATGATATTGTACGTTTCAACTTGGACCACCAAATTCCACAGGGTGTTACGAATTTTTGACAAAAAAAACACTTTTAGTTTTGCCCCCGAGTTGATCTATAACTTGCCGAACCAATTATCTGAATCGGTTGAGAATTCGGAAAAATATCGGACTTCGAATTTGGTTAAATTTTCGAGTGTTCCGCTAATTTTGCCTCCGAGAGTATATTCTTATATAAAATTTAAATCACGTACCATCTGTTTTGGAGAATATTTTCTTTTTGCACTCCTTTACAGCTTGCGATGCAGTTTCTGCCACATTCTTCCAAGTGAAAATAAAATTTTGTAAAACATTTGAAAATAATCCCGACCTTGCCCAGGAAGTACAATATTTAAAAGAAGCTGGTCTGTCAGTTGAAAAACTTGTTGAGCATGGCTCACAATTACTTTTAGCAATGTATGGGGCATCACTCACATTCAGAAAACCAAATATAGCGGATATATTTAGACCATCAAGTATTCAGTTGACTGAAACGTATCGATACAGAATGTATCTTATGGCCGTTACAAAAAATAAAAAGTATCGATTGCCAAAATTCTGCCAACGGTAGAAGCTTTCACACAACATCTGAAAAAAGTTCATTTACAAGTTCAGAGTTGGTTGTACATGGAAGGAGTTTTAAATGTTACAGACTGGGGATGGGAGCTCAAAGAAAACACAGCTACCTGGTCCACCAAGTGTCATGAGCTTAATATTTTGCAGTTGCAAAAAGACTGTGGCACCTCATGTGGATGTAGGAAGAATGGCTAAGTTTGCAATATGGCATGCAAAAATTGCGCTGGGTCCAATGGCACGAATATGGAAAACTTTGAAAAAAATCAATCTGATATAGAAGAACCAAGTCTGAATAATAAGACTATTTGTTAACCATATTTCTTTCATTAATAAAAACTTTTTCGTATTTATACTCAAGAAATCCTATTTCAACTATTATTTGATACCACACTTTTGTAAAAACCTTAAATATCAAATTGGAACTCATTTCTGTCGATATTTTCCGAGTTGCAAATTTTTCATGTTATATGCACTTTGAAAAATGCATTTTTCTTGTGCAGAAAATGCAATTTTCATATTACCGATATTAAGTTCACAAACTTTTCTGATGCATTTTCAAAACGAATGCAAGTTTCATAGAGATTAATCTTGCTAGGAAAAATTGGTAGGTTCAATGCTTCGTTTCCTCGACTAATGCCAATTTTGGCCGATGTAATTTCGGAACAAATAAAGGATCTCTCTCTCTTTCTTTCATAGGTTCTTTAGCGAGGACACCGTGTATATTTCAGTCAATACTTAAAATAAAAGGCTTGATATCTTAGAGAGTTACAATGAATTATTCCGAACAGTGATGTGTAGTAACACGTATTTATTCTATTTCAGGATGACCGTTATTCAATTTTGGATAGTTATGGATATGCAGTAATTGTGAGTGAATCATATCTGATATTTTGGTTTTTGAGAGGAGTCATAAACTATTTTCTCAAACTCATCAATTTTTTCTTCAATGAATTCAAAAATTGTTGAGAGAAAAATTTCCTTGTTCTATAGACGATTTATGAGCTGCTTAGTTTTTTGTGATAAGCTATAGATTCATTCAGATTCAACAGTACTAGTTTTTAAATTTTCTGTTATTATGAAAATTCAATTCCATTATGATTTTCTTATTATATGTTATTTCATTCATCCATTTAATTTATATACATTCAAGTGAATATAAATACGTTCTTTATTATTCAACACAAAATTCAAATGAAATAAAATGTTATTAGATATTTGATCTATCTTTTCATAGATATTTTGAATATTTTGATTGCCTCATGATAAAATTGGAAGTTCCTGAACAAAAAATTTTCATTTCAGGAATGGAATGATGAAAAATTAGTATGGAATAAATCTGATTATAACGGAATCGAGGAAATGAGAGTGAATACAATCGACATTTGGAAGCCAAATTTGATTCTTTACAAGTAAATATTATTTTCTATTTCTTTGAAAGCAAATAATAAAGTTAAATTTTAATCAATCATAACCCGCGAAATTATCGCTGTATGTGTAGACATAATGAAGAATTTTATTCAAGGAATAATATTCAACCTTGCGTAGAATGTTAAATATCCTTTCTTGAAGGAGCTGGTTCTCTGATCCACCTCTCAAATTCACCGTCAATCAGGGGGCCACAGAGAAGTGGTACGGTACGGCCAGTTGTCATGAATAAAAACAATGAACTGCAGTTTCGATCTTATTGGACCTCGTCTGCATTGCCCACCTATTCAAAACAGCCGGTCCATACCTCCCCTACTTCATCTCAATCCGTTGACGCGCAACGAAGTATGCGTATGTTATACCACCCTCCAATTGACCAACACAGAAGCTCCTCCTTCAAGGAAGGATATTTAACATTCTACGGACGGTTGAATATTGTTCTTTGAGTAAAATTCTTCATTATGTCTACACATACAGCCATAATTTCACGGGTTATGATTGATTAGATTTGAAGTATAGCAGGTTGACAACCAGCATGAATCAGGAGCGTAGTTCTTCGACATACCGTATTCTAGCAGACACTGTGTGTAGCGTTGCGGTAAATACTCAAACTAGTGTGACTGTTTGAGGTTTTCTGTTTATCTACTCTTCATTTTCATGGTTTGATTGTAGCGCGGTGGTGTGGGTAGCTTCTGTGTCGGTCCGTTGAAAGGCGCTATATCATACACATGTTTCGTTGTGCTCCAACGGATTGAGATGTAGTAGGAGCGGTATGGACTGGTTGTTTTGAATAGGTGGGCAACTGCTGACTGCAGTTTATTGCTTCTATTTATGACAACGTAACCGTAACACTTCTCTGTGGCCCCCGGTTGACGGTGAATTTGAAGGGTGGATCGGAAAACCAGCTCCTGCAAGGAAGGATATTTAACATTCTACGGAAGATTGAATAGTGTTCCTTGAATAAAAAAAAAATAACTATTATTCATTACGTTAAGTACAATCCTATGGGGAAAACCACTTAGTAAACTTCCGCTATAGTTGCAGTACTAAGAAATTATAGCCAAGAAATTAGTGAACAATTTTACGTCTAAACTTATTGGTTATGGTTCTAGAACGGTAGGAAATAAGGGGACATGACGGTGCACCAAACATTTCAAGTCTAATGTCATGCAATGTCATGACAGTAGTTAGTAATGCATTATTAGAGACTAATGCTGTGGTTATTGAACTAATATCCCTTGCCATTTCGTTGTTCGGTAATACGGAATATTTTATTAGTGATTCAGTTAACGTAGTCGCTCAGCTTGTGTAATATTCGTGGGTAAAAAAATAGGCACAATCAGTTACGGCAGAAACTATGAAGTCTAATTCTCTGAATCAATTTATTGTTATAAATATCGTTGATATTTGTATACAAGCCTATCCCAAAATTTCAAAGACCTTCATAGTAATTTCAGGGTTATTGCGGAGTCATTCTGCTACTTAATTATCATAATGCTGAGCGCCTTCATGTATGCAACATCAGCAGTCTGAAGTCAGTAGGTAGAGGACAGAGGGAAGCACGCAATAATCACCCTATAGACTCGCGCTTCATTTGAGGTCAATGTTCTGAGGTTATTTTCTATTTATTTTCAACACCTGGACGATGCCTGTCAAGCCACTACTGTGGACAAGATGATTTAATATGTAAGTTCACTCGCTTCTTGAAGAGGACCAAATTGTAAGTTATCTGAAAGATGTTCAATGGAAGAGAGTTTCATAGCACAGTAGTCCTGAGAAAAAATATAGAGAGATGAAAAGGAGCGTTGCTAGTTAGACCTTCCGCTGATGGCAGTTTCCTTCAAACCTGGTTTTTCTTTGGAACTGAATTCTTTCCAGTACCAAGTCCTTCGGTTCTTTAGATCTTTTTTATGGAAGTATCTGCAAAAAAGAGGAAACAAACTGCCAACTCTTATAGAGAGAGATAGACTGGAGATCACCGGGTTAGCGATGAGGCGTCTTACTCTCTTCTGGACACTATCCAACAGATTTAATGAATGGACACCAGTATAGTCGCCACAAACTCAAATATATTGTTTTCGGTGTTATCATCAATCTGCAATAGAAGAAAGTTGTCGAGAACACGGTGTCCTGCGTTACTCCTGGATTGACCTGAAAAGATTCACTCGTGACACCATCAACAACCACCTGAATCGATCTACTGAATAGAAAGCTACTAAACCAACTGCGCAATTTTTCGTGAAGTCCATATGTGATTAATTTATTCATCAAGGCTGCATGCCAAACGCTGTCGAAGACCTATGAGATGCTTTTTGATTGTTGATGACCACAAATGTGTAACTTATGCAAGGATGTCACCAGTAATGTCTATCACTGACGATACCCTGCAACTCGAGATATTTTATGAGCTCATCGTTTATCACTCGTTTCTTAACTATGGACAAATTGGGCAACAATGCAATTGGTTGGTAATAATAGGGGCGAAATTTTT
Organism: Cryptolaemus montrouzieri; assembly: GCA_013387265.2. Taxonomy (NCBI): domain Eukaryota; kingdom Metazoa; phylum Arthropoda; class Insecta; order Coleoptera; family Coccinellidae; genus Cryptolaemus; species Cryptolaemus montrouzieri. The sequence goes on from JABFTP020000185.1 coordinate 112,168,074, forward strand.
TCCCTTCCTATGAAACGTCTGGCTTTCATAGGAAATCTGAAACTGACGATTTGAAACAGGTGCTAACTTTGAAGTAAATTTCTACAAAACAGCTGGTGATATTCCATCAATACAAGACCTACAGTTCAGTTACTGAATAGTGCGCCTTACAGAACGCTCTCTAAACTTCACTTCAGACATAGTTGATTGAACGTTTTTGCAAAAAGATCCGTCTTTGCTTTAGGTGATGATGCTATAGAACCGCCATCTTTAATCAAAGGCATGAAGAATACCTTACAAAAGTCATTGCTGACTAACTTCCCATAGACCAGAACTCACGAGTTCCACTAGTCTGTTCCATGAGTTTGTTCGTAACTCTTTTACTGAAGTTGGTTTTCACTTTATCAATGCTTGAATTACAAATATTCCTGAAACGCACATATTTAGCTTTAGTTTCATCTGTAAGATATTTCTTCCAATTCTTATAAGCTCTGTTCTCAACTACTTCAGCTTTTCGACAGTCTTTATTGAGCCAAGGCTTCAGATTTTCTTCGTGCAGTGTAGAGTATAGAGGTTGGATGCCTGCAAGAATAACTTCAGTGATGGGTCAGTGCTGATATTGATGCCAGGATCTGAAATACAGCCATCATTAGAAGGAAAATCGAAGAAAACTCACTCAGCTCCTCCGGACTGGCTCGGTCGTAATGCCATACATTCCTGAATATTTTGTGTGGCTGTGCGAAGTTGTGCGAACTGGTGATAGAAACAGGGTTGTGGTCGTTATTTCCTTAGACCTGTTAGCGGAAATCATCTGGATCTCCAACGAGAAAGTATTGGGAAAATAAGTTGTATTATCAGAAATTCTTGTCAACTCATGCCTCAAATTACGGCTGATTGCAATAGTCTCTGCTTGCCTTCTGCTTTGTCGTTCTTATTGTTGCTCCAATATATTCCTAAGCTCACACTTCAGGGGCAATCGTAGGAGACATGATGCAAGTTTAGATGCCTGATAAAGGAACGAGAATGGTCTGTCTTTTCTGCTGGTATTCTATTTATTCGCTTGTTTTAACAATTTGATATATATATATATATATATATATATATATATATATATATATATATATATATATATATATATATATATATATATATATATATATATATATATATATATATATATATATACATATATTCAAGAATTCCATCGTACAATTGATTGGTCAGTTGTGTCGCCATATAAGACAGGCATACCCTCTTACCCACGAAGAGGAATTTTTCAAAATCCTTGAACGTGTACATAAAATACATTCTAAGCTATTTAAACATTCTCAGTAAAATTGATACAGAAAAAATATAATTGCTTAAAATGAACAGAGCCTCTCGGATAACAGAGAAGCAGTATTAGTTCTGAATGACTGTCGAAAAAGCCTGCAGAAAGCATCATCAAATAATGACAATATCGACAATAACGTGGTCTCAGTAATAAGAAAAACAAGAAAAAATATATAACATATAAATACAACAAATAGTAGCTGTACTTTACGTTCCAACCTATTCAAAATAAGTATCAGAGACAGGCGTGTCTTTTCTGATAATGTCGATGAAACCTAGTACTTGTAGTGGAAAATTTGAAAACGAAATGATGTGAGGTGATCTCTGAACAGAACACCGCTTTGGTTATCTATCTTTTCTTTGTTTCAGTTCTGTTAACCCAGATTTACCTATTTTTGGTGCTGACGCATTGATAGTGATGCACACTGGAAAAATCAAATGGTATCCTAAGCTGCTTTTGAAATCGTGGTGTGGTGGTGATGATTATGGAAATTGGCCGAAAGATATCCTGACATGCGATATCATCTTCACCTTTTGGACAGATTTTTCCAATATTCAACTTGTCTATAGTGGAAGCATTATCTCGGTAAGTATGAAATGTTGTTCGAAATATTGCCTATTTTGGAGAATATTTTTCCTATTATAAGCAAAGCCTTATTCAAAGTGTCCATTTTTATAGAAAATCGAATGTAATGGTGGGCGGGAGAAAAAGTTAAGGTGAAATTACGAGACAAATAGACATAACTAAATTTCTTCATTCCATTTGAAACCACTACGAGCTTTCAAGACTCTTCAAGAACCTCCAAAGGCCTGTACGTAGTGATCGAGAACAATATACACTACCAATACTGGATAACCCTAAAGAACCTGACGTTTCTCGAAATAGTAGGTACTCAGCTTGAGGTGATGGAAAAGAACAAACAAGAAACATTCCTTCCGAACTGGAACGTAATTTCAGTGGACATGAGAAGTATTTATATAGAATGTGAGTCTATCAAAGCTATGTAGAAACGATATATCGAAATTGAACGACATGGTCGTTCAATTCGATATATCAATGGTCGAGAGACTTCTCAGATGGGTTGATTATTTGAAAACGAATTGAACTAAACAAGAAAAAACATGTCCAGGTCTTATGAGGAGTGTAAGAAAACCTCCGAATATTATGAGAATGAGAGAGGTATTGACCAAATGCCCAGGAGTGTCAGCTCAAAGTTTACATCCACAATTCCCGCACAATTACGGAGTTGAATAATACCATTTCAGAAGAATAACCTACTGGTGAATGATTGAAAGGAGTATCGAACTTATAACAAGTTAGAAGGAAAGGGAATAATAAAAAAAGAATATTTGATTAATACTTATTTTATTAACATATAAATATACTGCATTTTGGCAACACTGAATCTTTATCATACGTATACAAAATACAAACTAAACAGGTGTATAACCTACCCTAAGTAAAGTCGAAGAAACATTATCTGAAACAGCCGGAAATTAATTGAGCAGAGGAAAATTGTCAAAATCTACCTGTTCATTCATTTTTATTCTCAACTCGAAATACTCATATTATTAGATATGTCTGTACAACTTTTGAGACCTCATCTCACCATTGGCCTCATTATGGGAAATGCACCCAGCCTCCTATTATCTGAAAATTTTTATGAATTCCTCAGAAACAATACGCAATAACTCTTTAGCTAAATAGTTTTCATACTTTTCTCAATAAGTGGATGATATCGTTGTATGCATATAAAATGAAAACACTTTTGTTTGATTTCCATCATGTTTAACTTGAATACACATGACCTGTTTCGCAGTTACATCATTTCCTAGTATTTGGTGCTAACAGTTAAGAGATAGTTATGTACTGACGTATGTGCAAACTATAACTATTTTAAATGTTGATCAGTGGGAGTGATTTAAATCCAATTAACTATTGAGAGTTAATTCTCAAACTTTCCAACGTATTCATTGTCATCCCTTTATTGCATTGGTGAAGAATTCTTAAATTCTGAGATTATTATATGAGTTGTTGATTTAATATTTCTGGAAACTGCGGATATGTTATCTGAGGATAGATGAGCTTTGAATTTAGATTCAAATTTTCGCATGTTTGTCCTACGTAAGCTTCAAGGTTGTTGAATGAAATTTGGAAAGATAATTACACATGTTATTGGGGAGAAGTCAATGTGAGTTAGACATGCGTATTTATCTTCTGGATATAATGAAATATAATAAATATACATACTTACATTGGACCCCTCTCCAATATCATCAGTAAATATGTTTCCAAATCTAATTTAACTTTTTTTTTCACCATTGCTCCCAACATAAGCAAATTATTATCGGATGCCAAGATAAAAACTAATAAATTCAAACAAACAGTCTGTATTGAACAGAATTAAATTCAATGAATGTCCAACAGTTTATCTAGGATGAGCAGAACAAAATGAGTCCAACTTTGGAAAACATCTCTCCTACAATAAGAAATCGCAGTTTTTGAACTCAATAAATCAACAAATCACACGATAACATTAGATAATTTAAAAGTTCTCCACAAATGTAATAAAGAGAAGACAATGACGTTTGGAAATTAACAATCTCTGTAAAATCCCAAAACTCACCACCTCAAATGAAATCACTCCCTACTACTCAACATTCAAAATGGGCAAAAATAGTTTCCATAACTGTTAGCACCAGACCCTTGAAAATTACTTAACTGTCGAAACCGGTCGTGTATAGCAAAAATTAACATTTGTGAAATCAAACAGAAATGTTTTTTTTTATATTATTAATATTAGAATCAGCTGTCAGCTTCGTGTCTTCGAAATGATTATATATTCAATTCTTCCAATAAGTGGAATTGAACAAAACGATTCAATCAACATTAACTATTAGTATAGTAAAAAATAGGCGCGTTTTTCCCAGATTTTCATGTACCATCTAACAAGGACATCTCAATCCATATTGAATCGTTTTATCCCGTTAAACTCAAAATCGCAGCACTTCAATCCATGATTCACATAGTTCAGATATTATTCTTACAATAATAATGAAATAAAATACAACAAATAAAGCAAAAACGAACAGATATGGAATTACTATAACTACAATCTGAAGATAAAAACAGATATAGTAGCCTCACATAGGTGAAAGTTGTAAGCCATAATTTAAAACACGACAAAGTTCCAATCGTATGTCACATCAAAAATATTAAAAACATATCACTCTCAAAATAAAATAGATAAAGGAAAGGAATCAGGAATATACAAACTATAATTTTAAAATTTTGCATTCATCTAATGAAAAACTCAATAATAATAATATTTGGGAATCCTTTGAAGGAAAGGATCTACAGACATGTATGAATATATTACAGATTACTTTGGAAAGAGTGGAACGCTGGTGTACTTCTTCAGTTCTGTGGGTTAATCCAGAGAAGATTATTTTACTTCTTTATGACTTGGCATAAAAAATTTGTTAAGTTCTTTAGGGTAGTACTGAATAGAAAACTGAGCTGGGCTTAGCATCTTAAGCTACAGACTGGCAGGTTTTTGCTGCAATCATGACATGTATGAGGACCTTCAACTACACGTGGTTCTTCAAAAGCTACCCAGACTCACCTACGTCTCGCTGGTCTGATGGACGAGGGTGGAAAAGTAGACGGCGAAGCTGGCTCTAGAGCGCTTTGGAGCACTGATGGTGATAAGTGTGGTGGATGCTAAAAGAAACACACCTACCGTGGCATTAGGTACACTGTTAGGGTCGAACCATTGCACCTCACAGTTACTAGCAGGGTAGTTCTGACTACTTATGGGCTAAGAACGGGGGGCATGCTAGAGGTTGGGCCAGATATACCCTCTTTCCTGGAGCTATTAATGCTTACCACATCTTCTGAATGAACTCGGATAAACCTAACCATGCCACTTCGTTCATAACTTTGAGGAAAGAATTCCATTCAAGAGTGGGAGGAGAGGAGGGATTCCTTGCTGTATGGAGATTCGATGGATTCAAGACCAAAGTGGAGTTTACTGCCTAAGAAACGGGAGGGGTTTCTAACTCCCATTAGATGATCACACAACAGTTCTCCAGTACGTGATCATGGCGATACTTAGTTGTGCTGTAAGTCTGGCAGAACTGAGTAAAACTAATAAGTGGATCACGTACTGCTCCAACATTCGGCCTGCTCTGAGAGCTCTGGGCGCTCAAATAAATAACTGTAAGGTGGTCTGGGCGAGCATTCAGGCGGTAAAAACGATATCCACTTCTTTGAGGTTCCGGATCATACCGGAATCAGAGGAAATGAGATTGCAGATAGGCTGGCCTATCTAGAGGCTGAGAATACTCTCATAGGACTAGGGCCTGCGGTCGAGATCTCAGCCTGTGTTATTGAGGCGATGCTGATGGACTGGCTAGCCTAACATCGTTGGGACAACTAGTTGAATGATGTCGAGGAAAGTGTCAGTTCATCTATTGAAAAAATAGTTGAAAACAACCGTTATCCCTCAAATATAATAAACCGAATGATCAGCAAAAAAACAAACACAAATAGCATATCATAGTATTTACGCACGTATAGAATTAACTAATACAGATAAATATATTTCATTAACAGATTTTGGCCCTATCAGTGAAAAGATTTCAAATGTAATTTCGAAACAGATTAAAAAAGTAGCTTTCAAGACCCATATGAATCTCTCCAAGGAATTTTTTAATAGTAAAGATAAAACTTATAAATTTGACAATACTGGAGCTTACAAGTTATCCTCTATGGATTGTGAAGGCGTCTATATAGGTCAGACTGGTCGTTCATTCAAAACTAGATACAAAGAGCATCAACCAGATTACAATAATCAGATTTCTTGGAATCTATCGAAATTTTCAAACTGCAACAAACCCCTCATAGAGAAAATCTTCTGAATAACCAGTGAGGCCGGGCTTATTCGTCCCTATTTGATACCTTCAAATAATACTTGCTTTCATCATAATTGGATTATTACCTCTCGGTTAGGTTAGATTAATATTAATTTTGTATCTACCTGTATATATGTATGTATCTTCAATTTTAGTTCAATACTTGTTGTCAGCTGAAGATGGTCGAGAGACCAAAATTGCAATCCTGATTTTCAATGAATCTGTTGTGACAATATTATACATAGTTTGATTCCTTATTACCATCTTGATTAACCAGCACGTAGTAACGGCGGAATCCATAGAACCTTTATATATTTCAATGAATCTGTTGTGACAATATTATACATAGTTTGATTTCTTATTACCATCTTGATTAACCAGCACGTAGTAACGGCGGAATCCATAAAACCTTTATATAATACCAACTACAAGTTAGCTGTTCGGTGCTTGTACAAAATTATTTCAATAGATTTAAACTTGAAATCAATAGATTTAAACTTTCCAACACATTATTAAATGAACAGGTTGATTTTGACAATATCTCTTTTTCGAATTTGCTTAGGGTACTTTTCTCCGTTTAAATCGGATTGTGTAGATCATATATACATTGTTAATTTGAATTTCGAATCTATCCGGTCCTGTGTTGTTGAATATAAAGTTTGTTCGGACTGAAAACTGAAGTGAAAAGTGCCCAGAGCACCATAGAGACAAAACTCAAATTGTGATCAATAGTTTCTTTGAACGCTGAAAACCAAAACAAAGACAAAGAGTGGTCGGGCTAACTACGTGTCGCGAGAATTAAATACCAATTGATAACAATTACCGGCAGGTGTCGCGTTGGCGTGCCATCGTGATCGAATGAGTCATTAGAACAGGACCGCATTAGAGATTAGATAGATCTCAGAAATTTTTTCGAATAAAATTTGATAAAATCACAAGCGATCTTAAATAACGTGACGAATAAGTTTGAATGATTCCTAACTAAAAGTATCAGATACATGAGCAACGAAGCGAAGCGAAAAGTGGAAGTCACGAGTCTAGAGGAATACGATCTAGAGAAAGAAGACGCAAGGAGAAGCAAAATAATAGTTAGTTCAACCCAAGAAACGGAAGAACCGAAAATGGATGAAGTACTTCAGGCTGTACGAATGATAAGGGAGGAAATAAAAGAAGGGTTTTCAAAACAGCAAAGTAGAACGAGAAGAGATAAACTCCGAACTAGTAAGAGCACATGAAGAATTAGGAGAAATCAAGGGAGAAATGAAACGTGAAGAAGAGGAAAAAAAAACAAAAAGAGACACTGGAGAATTTGAACGCAAGAATACTTAACTTAGAAAAGGAGAAGATAAGAAACAATGTAGTTATAACTGAAATTGAGATGAGAAAAGAGGATGATATGGTTCAAAATATTGGAGAACTATTCAAAGAGAAATTAGGTTAGCTTAGATCAGAGGGAAGAAAGGAATAGTGGTTTTAGAGAGTTTCAAAGAAAAAAACTGTGATTGGAAAACAAGAGCAAACTCAGAACTGAACCAGGTCAGCCGATTTTCATTAATACTGATTTGACACGAAAAGAAGCCGGAATACAGGCACGAATTAGAGAAGAAGCTGAAAAATTAAAAGCAAGCGGAAAAAGAGTCAAAGTCTTACATCAGAAACTAGCAGTGGATGGTAAAATTTATAAATGGAATGATGCTTAACGAAAGATAATAGAAAGAATGGAAGTTGAGGCATCGACTCCAAAAAACAACTAAAGAATGGAGATAGATTAAATATGACGCAGACATTGGCCATAGAAAAGGATGAAGGTAATGGGAATAATGATATGAAACTGCGAAACGTAAAGAATCAGTCGGAAACAATTGAAAATGAAACAAAAAAAGAAAGATACCTGGAAACGGAACTTGGAACACGAGGAGTATACAAACAAAGAAAAAGAATTCGAATACGAATTTGAGAAATCAGAACTTGGAATTCTTGCTATAACAGAAACGAAACATATTAATATACAGCGGAGTAAACGAAAAAACCAGGGCTGCAGCAGGAGTTGCAAGTTCGATAAATAAAGAAATCGCAGAGCTGATATTAAGCTAGAAAGCGTGGTCAGCAAGAATACTCACAGTTGAATTAAGGAATCCGAACATGAACAAAAGAACAATAATTGTGGTCTATGGACCAAACGAAGACGAATCAGTTAGTAAGAAAATCGAATTTTGGTAACAATTAACAAAAGCTACAGAAGAAGCAGAGTGCAGTATTTATATTGCAGGTGACTTCAACGGAACAGTATGACAGCGAAATAATGATAGTATTCATAGGACAGTTTTAGGCATACATGGAGAACAGAGAAGAAATAGCAATTGAACAAAACTACTGAACTTAGCGGTAATGTATAACTTGATAATTAGTAACAGTTTCTTCGAACACAAGAATATACATAAATATACGAGACAAGTAGAAAGTAGAAACGAGAAATCGATAATAGATCACATATTGGTAGAGAAAAGGAACCTGAAAAAATAAAATACATCAGAGTGAGAAGAGACGACAGTAAAAAGATATCAGTTAAGAAAAAGATCGAATATGAATCAATAAAGGCTTACAAACTCGCCTATCCAGAATACGCCAAAATTTTCGAGCAAACCATATCAAGGGAACTTGAAAATATAGAAGATGCAACAGACAATATGAGCACAGAAGACCTATGGAAGTATTTCAAAAGCACTCTTCTCGATTCTGCTAAAAAAGTATGTGGAAGCAGCAGAACGAGAAATAACGTAAAACAAACGCAATGATGCAATTAGAGAGGAAGTGAGAATTAAGAAGAGAGCATGGGCAAATTATCTCAACTGTAAAACTGTAGAGAAATATGTGTTATACAAACAAGCAAGAAAACGAATGAAAGATCTAGCCTTGGGATCTAAAAGAAGAAAATGAGTAGAATTCGGGGAAAAAATAGAAGCCGAGAGCAAAGCAAACTAAAAGCTATTCTATTAAATAAATGAATCATGTAGGAGGAAAAAGAACTCTGACATTTATAACATCAAGGACAAAAATGGAGAAATACTCATAGATGACAAGAAAGTAATGGAAAGTTGGAAACAATATTTTCAAGAGCTACTTGGGAGCGGAGGAAACGGATTAGAAAATAGTGAAGTTTGCATAGAAGATAATAGAGACCAAGAAAATATAACAAAACAGGAATTACAGGAAGCTATAAAACGCTCGAAAAATGGAAAGGCCCCAAACTATGACAAGATTAATGAAATGATTAAGAATGTGGGACTATATGGAGAAGACGTGCTTTTGAAAAAATATATAATAGGGTGTGGCAAGAAGAACAAATCCCAGAAGCCTGGCAGATTTCAATGATAATCCCATTTTACAAATCAGGGGACAAACATGAATGTAGCAACTACAGAAGAATCACGTTATTATGCACGGCTATAAAAATATATGAACAAATAGTAGATATGAAGCAGAGGCCAATTATTGAAAGAACAAGAAATAAGAAAGAACAAGTGGATTTCGAATTTGATTGGATATAGAAACTTACAGCAAGTATGAGGAGGACAGAAACTTGCACACCATTATGGAGACAAACAAAAATCCTTTCTCAGAAGGTTATAACTGGACCTATCTTCTGCTTTAAAAATAACACAGGGTAGTCACCCCTGCTCTAGGGGTTGAAATTTGAGATGTGAATGGTGTTTCGGAAGATGACAGCCTTTGATCTGGAATGAATCTGTTCCTTTTTTTTGCACTAATACTTGAATAGCTCAGGGTTTGATAGTCTCCTTTTATTTTTCAGTGGCTCACTCTGTATCTTCTACAGTTTTCAATCAACAATGAAAATTCTTTCACGGGAATGCAGACAAAGATAATACCTTGCTTTCGAGTTATCACTCGACCCATCTACCCTCTTCCAAATTCTCAAGGGTTGTCACCCTTGCTCCAAGGATTGAAACTCGAGATGAGGATGGTACTTGATGATGACTGCCATTGATCAGCATGGATCTGTTCCATTTTACTTCACTGAAACTTGAACGGTCTCAGTCTCTATCTTTCAGTTGCTCACCCTGTATCTTTTACAGTTTTCAAATAAAAATGGAAATTCGTTCAAGGCAATGTAGACAAAGATACCACCTTTCTTCTGAGTTATCACTAGACTCATTTTCTCTATTCAAAACGTTCAAGGATTTCAACCCCCGCTTAGGGGGTTGATATTTCAGGCAAGTTTTGTACCCCAAAAGATGCCTCCCTTGAAACAAAAATTGACCTGTTTTTGCGTTTTGACCAGAAATGAATATCTTGGTAGATATAGCCTCTGATTCATTTTCGTTGAAGCACCCTGTGTATCTTGTGAAGGCCAACTATAGTCAAAAAGCGTTACAAATATTTATTAATAAATGCAAATCAAATTTTATTTTATCCATCAATGAAATAGATTTACGTCAAGTAACGGTACTAGTGTTCAATTAAAGAGTTAGAGCTTACTCCGGAGAATAGGCGTTATTCACATTTTATACCTTATAATATTGAATAATATGAATGAAATTAAAAATGTTAAACCATTTATTGAATAAATTTACTTTCATTCGAAACTCAGCTAAGTAATTTCTCAGATATCTCTGTAAAAGAAAATGACTTAACCTTTGCTGGGACAAATTTTATTTAGACAAAATGTTTTAAATTTTTGGATTTTATTTGACTTCATCCAAAACATTCTACATATATATGAAAATGAAAGGTAATTAATGATTTTGTTTTTCAATAGAACCCTATATTTCCGCAGTGGACTGTCAGAAACTCTGAAGTTTTTTCTAATTCAACTGGACCTCCTAGCATAGGTATTTGTTTCACGCTGCAAAGAAGATCTCAAGCATACACCTTGATTTTTCTGTCGCCGTACTTAGGTTTGTGTAATGATAACGTTTGATTTCTATTTATGACATTGAATTCAATTATTTTCAGTGATAGCAACGTCCTTGCTCTGTGTATTTTGTGTATCTCCATTCGGTTCAACTAAAATTGGCCTTGCATGTTTCACTTTATTGTTATCAATTATGTGTTTGATTGTCCTTGGCGCATATCTTCCTGCCCACCCAATTCATGTGCCATACATAGGTAAGTAACAAACTCATTCATGAAATTTAATTAAGAAATTTTCAAAATTTATTTTTAAATTTATTGATCTATTTGCCTAACACTTCCCCTCTTGGTTTAATGTGAGGGATTCTTAGCAATACAGTCCCTAATTTGTTGTTTAATTCATAGATTTCAGACAATCGAATGGATTTATTTTCGGTTCACCTCATTTTCAAGAAAAAAATTATCAGCAATGATGGGGCTCACGTGGAGGCTTGCACACTTTCACATTGCTTTTTGCATTATTCAAAACAATCACAGTTGTAACGCTCTTTAAAATGATGTCTTTTCAGTTCAACTCTATGCCTATACTATCATAGCTGCAACTACAACTATCATCATTTCGATATGTGTGATAAATTTAAGCAGAACAGAAAGGCAAGGGGTGTTCCCCAAATTTTTATCAAGAATATTAACAAGTAAAGTGGTCAAACTGATTTTCTGCCTACCAGAAATCAAGGTAAGTATTGCTTCAGTTCAATGGCACACAACAGCATAAAGCATATTCTGGGTGGGACCAATATATGGGACCACTTAAATTCTGGTTCTAATAGGAAATGATCCCAACGAAAATGTTTATATTATTTTTAATCTAGTCTGTTGTATACTTCTAACTACCACTACTAATTTTGAACAATATAACATATTTTGAGCTGGATGAATGAACGAATAACGACCGATTTTTTAGCTGTATTACCCTATCTCATCTTCAATCTTGAGGAAGAATATGGTTCCAATAATTTCAGCGATTTGAGTAACATGTTTGACTTCAGCTTGGTTCAATCTCTATACAGTGCATTCCAACGAAAACGAATCACTTTGTATAACTTATTTTACGTTTGCGTATACCAAATTCTTGCCCAACCAATAATTTTTTTTTCTGAAGCTGAGATTCTCGCTCCTTGAATGGGAATTATTGAAATCAATAAATACAAACACTCAGGTTACACCAGACTCCACAGATATGGCGATGCACCTAACCTAACCTAACCTAACCCTTTTTAGTAGTAAAGGAAGGTCATACATATGCAAATGAAAATAAAGAATTACTTCGAGTCTATTGGGGCTAGTGTGAACAGAATCACTTATTGTATCCATGCATTATTTTACATCAAAACTAGTGATCTCGAAACGCACTTCATAGCTGCCGTATCGAACTGGATCACATCAAGCGACCTATGTAATCTAACTGAGAGATGGTTTGGTGAATGATGTAAGTTGCTGTCGGCGGTTTTTCGCTACGAGTATGCGCGAGGGGTTAAAAGGTACTTTTACCCCACTGCATACTTTACACTACTTTACTCTATTATCAACTCATCAAAATAAAATCAACTTGATAGACTTTTACATAAAATGAAAAGGGTTGCTCGATAATCGGCCATGAATTAAAAAAAAATAGATGTAACTGAAATAACCTTTCAAACAGGTATCACACCTTCAACATATGGAATTTTTGGGGTGGTTGGGGACAGAGGCAAATGTTCAAATGAAACATAAAGATTTTCGGAACCAATAGAATCGATATTGATCAAATGTTTTCTTCGAACGAAGATCGAACGGCTTGATGAAAACCAGGAATTTTTCCAAACAATTCTCAATTTCAATTTGTTATTTTAGAAAGTAAATAATTACGTGGTCGTAGAGGGGATGAAATCTCCTTCTCAAAAATGTATCAAATGTAATAACTCAAAAATTTGGGGTGAAAGCTATTAGGAGTATGTGGTTGATAGGACAGAACGAAACAATTAACAAAAAATGTCCCTTTTTAATCAAATATCCACATTTTTCAAGAAATTCAGAACAATCAAACCAGCAGAGCTCTTCAGGGTGGTTCGTTTCAATTGAAACGCACTGTATATAAATGTAAATGTCCGTACTGTATTGCGGTACATATATAAACCACAACGCGGAAAGACTTCAATAGAATTCATTCAAATTGAAATGGTTTTATTTTTTTCGCAATCTCATTATCGAAATGAGCTACTTAGCAGAGGATATTCTCGAACCTAAAGAATATCACTGAGTATGAGATAATCCAACTATTGGTAACAAACATAGAGTACCTGTCAACGACTGAAGAAGAAGAGCACTGACCGCTAGAAATCAAGGAGCGGAAGTTGACTTACTCAAAATGTTAATATCGTCTTTATTATCATTATTATTGTTCGATCAAAGCGCTCCATTTAATGCTTACGGAAGACGTAAAACTCATTCGCAAAACGTTTCATATTGCACTTGATCTGAGATCATATTTCGATGGTTTTTGTGGAAATTTATAGCTGTATGAAAATCACGTGCATTACCATGCCTTTGATTTTGCGCATTCCATCGGTCGTCAGATCCAGATTAGGTTAAATTCTCTAAATTTATTGGGATACACTGCAGATAGATTGACTAATAATTTTTTCAATTTTCATTGTTATTATTCTTTTACTTTTCTATGTATTAGCTTAACAACTTGAAAAGAATTTCCTAGTTAGGTTACTAAATTTTATTATAACTTTATTTTCAGAAGGACGAGTATGGTAAACTATCATTGGCTTCGAAAATGAAGGATTCCCAACAATTCTGTATACTGTTAGGGACAATTATTGATAGAATATGTTTAGTACTTGGAATAGGACTTGTAATATACTCCATTCATTGTTACTAAAATTTTGGAAATGTCATCAGCATGACTTTGACAAAATATCCTTAGACTGATTCAATTTGAAGAAATTTTTTAACATAAGTGCAGAAATGTTTGTAACTTTTCTATATTGATGATAAACTATTTTGGTATGTCTGTATTATTTATCATTTGTTATTTTACTCTTCAGGGTGTCTATCCTGAGAAGTTCAAGTAGAAAAATTTGACACCATTCCACAATTGTGCTCATCGCCGTTATTTAAGCCAAACATTTTCCGATATCGTCCACCTACCTCGCTAACGAGAGCATTTCCATTTCCAATGATCATAGCATGTAACGATAGACTTTACTTCGTCATGATTATGGGCTCATCTGTTCCAGAAAATATCTGAAATTACAATAATCCAACTCTAGAAGAATTATATCATTTCAAGATAAAGTCTGTAAAAAAAGTATCGGGAATTGTTAATGTAAAAAATCTGCTCAAAAAATTGTTGTTTGTTGTTGATAAGTTGGCACAACTGTTTTCTATGCCGACGCCGAGCTTGAACGCGATCTGCCATTTAGTTTTCAATGTTTACAGTGCTTGATTTTCTCAGTAGTCATAAGTGTGAGAAAAATGTCGAACAAAGAATTTGTCTCAAATTTTGTATTGCAAATGGAATTTCGTGTTCCAAATCGCTGAAAATGTCACAGACGGCTTACGGTAAATTGACTTCATCAAAAACACGTGCATAGGAATGATAGTGCATTCAACAGCGGTCGAGATGTGGTGGAAGATTTTCCGCGCTCTGGTCGACCATCAACATCTGCAACTGATGTTATCATCGATAGAGAGAAGAAAAAGGTAGTTGAAAATCATCAATGTGGGTTTGACATACAAACCAGCCAACGGAATGGGGCCTTCCAACTGAATCGAAACCGAAAAAACCACGTCAAAATTGATCAAAATTCAAGGTAATTTTGACTGTTGTGTTTGATTATCTCGGAATTCTCGCCAGATGATCAGAAGGTAAATTAAGAATGATACCTGAGTCTTATGCGACGTTTGAGAGAGCAAATTTGTCGGAAAAGGCCACAAGGATATCATTGTGAATGAATTACTGACCGAAATATCAACAAAAAAATTAGTAAATTATGCCAATTATTGATATAACGTGCTCCTCGAAAAATTCGTAAATCTAAGTGCTAAATGAAGGAATAAATTGCGAAAACTATACCAAGTGGAAGATTGAAAAGTTGTGCATTGAATAGTGAAATGAATAGTGAAAATAAAAGTGATCCAATTATTAATTTGAACTGAAAACTTACGATAAGTTGCTAATTCTTCAGTGTGAAAAATGATTTTTTCTTATCAACCTGCGATAAATCCGATAACATCTGATACTATCGGACAGTGGCGTCGCATGAACATAGCACACGAATGTCAGGTTTGTGAAAATGAATGCAAATCAGGATCCATTGCATGCAATACATGCAAATCATGGTGTTATGCAAAATGCATAACCATGCCTACAACCAGACTAAATTACTATGCAATCCAAGAAAAAGTTGAAAACGGCGATAGATGGAACTGCCGAAAATGTGAAATGGAAAATGATAGCATTAAAAGTGTTATTGTAGATGAATCAAATTAAAATAAAACAGTCAACTACACTATTAATGATGATTGCTGACCAATATTGAGCAGAAAATGAATAAAATGGAGAAACAAAGCATGGACTTACTGCAAAAGTATAATCAACAATTGGCCACTAACGAAAAATTGAATAAGGAAATAAACGAAAAGTACAAACTGGATAGTGAAATGAATAAAAATGCACAGAATCTACTAACGAGAAATATCATACTCGAAGGAATAACGAATGAAGAAAAAGATGAAAATTTGAAAGCGTTGGTATCTACACTGGCCGAGAAGTTGAACATCCCTCTTGAAGACTCATCAATCGTGACATGCTATCGATAAGGCAAAACTAAAACTGGCGATAAAACTCCAATAAAAGTGATATTTAATAGTGAAGAAACCAAGAATAAACTAATTAAAGATCAAAAGAAAGAGAAGCTCAAAATATTGAACTTGAAGAATAACTCTGTCATCTTTATCGGCCATGAGTTAACCCGAAAAAACCAATAATTATTAGGAAAATTGAGAAAGCTGAAGCAGAACATAGAAACACACAAGCTACATGAACAAAATACAGCAGACCTAAATACCAAAATCAAATTGGCAGAAATAAAAAGCAAGAGAGCATCTGACTCATTCAAAGTGAAAATAGTTATTTCATGAAAGAGATGGCTAAAGCTGGTACAGATTCTAGGAAGCAGTGGAGACTCATAAACAAGTTTCATCCTACCAAGAAACAAAGTATAGACATCCATTGCTCTATGATTGAAATAAACGGTATTGAGATCACTTCCGCAGCAGAAATTGTCAATAAATTTAACAAATATTTCATTAATGTGGGTACAACTATCATCAATACAATAAAAGATTCTGATTTTGACATATTTGAAGAAGTACATGTACCACACAGTATTCATCACACCAACCCATTAAAAAATTTCTTACTGAAATAGAAATAACAGCTGCTGCAGGCTATGACAATATTAAAATGACAGACATAAAATGCATCATTCCTGAAGTTACGCTCATTCTATGCGACTTGGTCAGTAATGTGATACAAACGAACACCTTTCCGGACATTCTGAAAATTACAAGTGTTACACCGATTCATAAGAGCGGATCCCAAACATTAATGGAAAATTATAGGCCAATATAAGTTGTGTCCTTCTTTTCAAAAGTAGTTGAAAAAGTTATTGAAGAAAGATTACTGTTGTATATAAAAAAGTTCGATTTGGTCGATCAAAGCCAATATGGGTTCTTAGAAGATAGTTTGAGTTGAGTGCTGTTACAGATTTTATGCATTTCGTTGCAAAGGAGCTAGATGGAAACGAATTTGTTATATGTATTTTTGTTGAATTATAAAAGGCATTTAATGTTGTTTACTATCAGCTCCTTTTGGGAGAAAACTTCATTTAATGGGTATAAGAAGAAAAATACTAAAACTTCCACAATCTTACTCGAGCAAAAGACGATAGATTTTGATATTGAGTGATACTTACAGTGAGTATGTTACTTTTGGCATACCCTCATGGAAAACATTTGAAATGAATAAACAGAAAAATTTCGGAAATTCGCATGATAGTCAATTAGAACATAATTCGTCACTATTAGTTAATCTATTCAGTTTATAATTTGCCCTATTGGGCAAAGCACTAGTTATCATGGATACTGAACTACTACGGTAGGGACCACGAGAAACGCGGCCCGGCTCGATGATGTCAGCGGCCCCAAGCCAGCTTGGCCGTCCCATTACCTTTACACAGTAAGACTCTTCAAATAACACACTCTTTTCAAAATTTTCGTTTAAGCTGAAAATTTATTCACAAAGTATGCATCATTGTACAGTTCAATTATTACACTTCATACAATGGTTCAACTATAAGCTTGAAGAAAAGTTATCATTTAAGAATTTTAGCCATTCTCTTATCAAGCTACCGGCTTCGGAGCTAACTTTCAGAACGTTTCATTTTCAAAGCATTGAGAATGGTGCAAAAAACCTTTAGTGATGATGTCGAAAAAAATGTTTATAGGTGGTATAAAGAGAACGTCGATAACGTGTAGAAGAAGAAAAGTGTACCGGTCAACCAAAAAATCGACGATTTGGTGCTTGTAAATCGTCGATTAATAATAAGAGATCTTGTTGATCATGTTGGCATTTCAAAAAGATCAGTCTATACAATTTTGAATGGATGTTATGGGCCTCATTGTGGCGGGACAGTTCTTGATTTTTGCTCTACCATAATGCACCGTGTCACACTGAATTGATTCTTCGCGACCATTTTGCTAAAACGACGCATTCGCCTGATTTGACACTGTTTGACTTTTAGTTATTCAGCAAACTCAAAAGACTGCTCGGGCACATAGTTTTAAGTCAATAGCAGAGATTCAAGCCACATCGAGAAAAGAGAGCTGAAGACCATCCCGGAAATCAACTTTAACAACTGTTTCGAGGATTGGAAAATTCATTAGCATAAGTGCATTGTATCTGGAGGGAATTAGTTGACTGATTTGAAAGAAAATCAGATTTTACTACTACTAAATGTTAATTCTTCCCATCTCATTATTTGAAATTAAGCTTTCAGAACGGATATATTAAAAATTAAAAATCTTAAATTCATAAAGAAGACAAATCGTGTGTTCCATAAACTCTCTTGTAGTTGTGTAAATTTTGATAAAATTATTAGTGGTTTAATTTCTAGAAATTTTGATATTAGGTTTGCAGAGTACAGATGCAGTTTTGACAGACGAAGAAAAATCAGATTCTCACTATCCAAATCATCAACCAGAAATTCCTTCTTTGAATAATAGATTCGATTACTTAATCTATTCAGTTCATAAAAGAAGTAACCCTGTTTGGATTTTCCTCCTATTGGGTAAAGTACTAGGCATCACGGATACTGAACTACTACGGTAGGGATCACGAGAAACGCGGCCCAGCTCGATGATGTCAGCAATTCCAAGCTTAAAATTTATTCACAAAGTATGCATTACTGTACAGTTCAATCATCACACCTTATACAATGGTTCAACTATAAGCTTAAAAAAAGTAATTTAAGACTTGTTGTCATTTTCATATCGATCTGCCGGCTACGAGGCTCACTTACAAAGCGTTTCATTTCCAAAAGTTTTTCCTCCTATATTTTCGTGTTTATGCTTTTCATTCTCATGAATATTATTGTACAGACGTAACATTACACAACAAAGATGTCAATGCCAAGATAGGTCTGAAGAATTTGTTCAACCAGTCTAGAGAAAACGCCTGAACAACGATTCAAGTCTTCTGCTTGGAACTTTTTGAATCGATCTCTTCCAAACTCTCAGCCAGTAATCCGTCCACTGCTGAATTGGGGCTCTAGTCAAAAAAATTTTCAAACGTGCGATCTGGAGAATCCTCAATTTCGAGGCTGCTTTCATTTTGGCGTAAAAAGTTTTCAGTGCTACCATATCCGTACTAAGGGTCTCAAAGTCCTTGTTTCGTTGTACACTTTCACTGTTCATAACTGTCCCAGAATTACAACTCTGCAGTAGTGACTTTTTTCTGTGAGACACTGTGTTGGGCAAAGGATAATCATAGAATTTTTCGCTTTCACGTATTTTGGAGGAAAAACTCTCCAAAACGTATTAGTTGCATCTGGATGTCATAAGATATGTGTACCCCTCACGTTTCAGTTCTTTGTACAAGCCACGGGTGCTCCTTTTTGAAAAAGGAGAATTTTCTGTCGTTTTTTACCTATCGCTATCATAGAAAATATCAAATTATAGAGTGTGTCAAGAGCATCTTGCTCATCTTTTAAGGAGATGTCGTAAGTATTTTTCAATTTATTTGCCGAACAAATATTTACTCTAGCATTTAAAACGTCCAAGCCGTCATAACAGTAATCGAGAAGTTTCCAACATGTTTGAATTCGTGGACGTGACAAATGGCGTAGCCTGCTGTCCCTGAACACAATTCATGCGCTTTTCTGACATTTTCATTCTCAGTTCCAGTCACGAGAAGATGACACGTGGAAATCTTTGCGTATTGCAAATCTTCTACATTTCTCTGCATTTCAAGCAATTTTAAAAATGCGTCCTTTGTGACAAGATTGCCACACTCAAGCAGATATTTATCGTACAGCAAAATGATAACGCAAAAGTGTCAAGGCGTGAGGAATATCGCAAAACATTCAAATGTTTTTCTCTTCAGAAGTAGGATTCTCTATTAAAGATTTCTCAAACGATATGTCGAGGTCTGCCAAGAGCTTTTGATTTGAACCTCCCTATCACCGACACAGGTCCACACTTTGAACCCAGTTTTTTCTACAATATTGATTGTTTCAATGAATAGGTTTTCGCACCTGGATGCCAAAGTAGTAGTACATCGGTTGCACCCACTTGCCGATCAAACTTCTGATCACCATGACTTAAACATTGTTACATGGTCCCCTTATTTCTCATCGAATTTTGTCAAAACAGAGAACACTAATAACTTTCATTTTGTCAAAATCGGAAAACACGTTGCATCGAGATTGCAAAAGTTTAATGCTGATTTCAATAAAGCCGGGACAGACAGTGATTTGCCGAAGATGATACAAATTCCAAGGCCTTGTAAGGAATGCATCGTAGAGTGGCTGCTTTGGCAATCATCTGATGACCAAGTTCTACATCTTCCTGTAGTTAACACTTAGTGCTGACAGTCCGAAGATGTACCTTCAAATGCTCGAGACGAGTTCTTCAACTTCAAGATTTCTTCCCTGGCTATTGCTAGTTCTTCCCTTAGCTCTTTTATCTGTCGTTTGAGCTTTTCATTTTCGCACATCAAGAAAACAACGTCTGCTGATTAATCAACGGTAGTGCCCCCATCGGTTTCTTCTGCAAGCTATCTTTCTTCCACAACTAAATTTTCCGGAATGTCAGCGATATTTTCCTTCGATTGTAATAACGTCTGCAATTCTTTCTTTTATCTGCGTGGGCTTGACGTTCTGCTTCAGAACGGATTTTGTTTACTGTCCCACCGCTTAAAGAAGGTTGCAATAAATTAGGAACTGCGTCTGGCTTAAGTTTGATCTTTAAAGATCAATAATTCACCCTCAAACAAACTCAAAGGTGTTTTTTTTCATTAGCATCCTGATTTTTATCAGAGAGACCTCGTAATATATAAGACACATCATCCTTTTAAGTGTACTATTTATCTGATTGAGCAACAGTGAGGTGAAACGCGTCAATATAATGAAAACTTAAATATCATTGTTTTATTTAATTAAAAATGAATATCAATTTTAATGAAATAATGACCACCTCGATCAAATTTTCTAAAATCAGAAAGATTAAATTGTTTTTTGATGCAAGGAATTCTCCTATGCTCATGAATAAATGAATTCATGGCATACTAGTGCTATTAGCCTTAATTGAAATTTCTACATTCCTGATCCTAGAGTTTCTCAAACTACGAACGAATACCAAATCATCTAATCATATGCTTCAAAAATTAATCCAAACGCGTTATCATATTTACTAAAGCTTGATGTCTCAGTTTCATTACTTAATCAGTAAATATGGTCGAGTGCAGTATTTTATACAGTAATTTTTCAGAAAACCTCATAATTTCAAGAATATTTTCAACATATCTCTGTCTGTGAAAGCATTGATTTTCTGATCCTGCAAACGCTGTCATTATGTCTAGAAAATTTCAAATCGGATAAGGATTATGAATGTTTATCAAGAGTAATCACTGACTTTATCTTTATCATAATTATACTGCTTACATCAAATTACAATCTTTCAAAAATTAAAAACATAAGTTAAGTGATATTTAATACAGATGAAATGAATTTGATTATGAATTATCTCAGTTACTTCATTTTGGTAAGGAATCAATTCTCCTTTTATAATATGGAGGTTCTCCTGTCGTATCCAAAAAGAATAAACCTCTTCTTGTGGTTTCCAAATCTCCTAAGGATATTTGAACATTGTCGCATTTTCTCTGTTTGTAGCTATCATAGTCTCTACATCTTCTTGCTAAAAAATGTTCTGGTGCCTTCAGTGCTTCTAATAGATAATAATTCACTCGAGCGTGTCCACACCAAACTGAAAAGATGTGGAATACTATTAGCTACTTTTATAGTTACAGGTCTACTAAAATCAATTGGAATTTCTTACTACAAGAACGAAATCGTTAACTTATCATGGAGATTATATCATCCGTCCGTCATAAATATCGACACCTGGGTCTATGGTCTTTGTGTTCATCTTCTTAACTACACCCACCCCTGATGAATCATCTCATAGGGCGACGGGGTATCTTCGCCAGATCAGTCGCGTCCAGCATTTTCGCGCCTAGTCGGTTACGCCTAAAGCGGATCCATGCGTGGCATGTGATGATCAAATGACTTAGTATTTTGACCCGAATTTCACACCACCTGCACTTGGTATTATTCTCCAGTCCTATCTTACCCAAGTGATATCTGAATTTGCCATGCCCCGTCACTATCTGTGCCAGGAGCCCTGCATTAGTTCAAGTACCCTTCAAGTGCCAACCTTGTCCAAGTTTCAGTAGGTGACGTGCCTTGGACTAGCGACAGCCTCGAGCATTCAACCAGATGTCCCTAAGATCTTCTGCTAGGCAATCCCCCAGCATTGCCTTAACAACACAGGCTGAGATCCCAACCGAGGAACCTAGTTCTATCAAAGCATTATTAGCCCCTAGACAGGTTAGCCTCATTTTTTTTATTTCGGTGTGATCCGGATCCCAGAAGAATTGGATGTTGTTTTTTACCGCAGTTGTTCCAGTGCCTAAACGCACTCCCAGTCCTTCGTATTAGTATTCCTTTGTACGCCCAGGGCTCCCAGAGCAGCCTGACTGTTGGAGCAGGTCGTGATCATTATTTATTATTATAATTCATCATTATTTATTATTATCATTATACAAAAACAAGGTTCTATAAAAGGAAGTTCTACCAGTCATTATCTCTGACTGAAAAGTTGTTGTAGGATTATCAAATGGAGGATAAAATCCCTCCCATTTCTCCAGAAATAAACTCCACTGCATAATCTTTTTGGCCTTCGAGCCATCTGTGTATAAGATGTACTCTCTACCTGACAAGAAACCCTTCGTTTCCTCCTACTCTTATCTGGTTGGAATTTTTACCACGATAATATCACCGAAGTGGTATCACGGATGTCCTCTTTCCTGTTTCCCCCGGCTTTTTTTGTAGTTCCATTATTTGGATGATCTTCTTGTTTTTGTGGTTTTTCATCTGGTTGGTTGTCTTCATCGTTAGTTGTGTGATGATTTCTGCCAGTGTGTTGATTTCCATTTCCATCTTGTAGTTCCATGTTTTGTTCTTCATGAGTGTGATGTCCAGTTTGTCCATGGTTCCTGTGGCTGCGTGCAGGTGTGTTGGTTCCCTTGGCCCTATTACGATGATGTTGTTCCTTTCTGTGAGACTCATCCAGAGGGGCTGGTCGCTGTTAATAGCTTCAAGAAACACGGTATGTCTCGCATTGTCCAATAGCGTGCCCCCGTTCTTAGCCTATAAGCAGTCAGAATTGCCCAGCTTATGATGGTGAGGTGCAATGTTTCGAAACCTCTAACAATGTACCTACTGCCAGAATGAGGTTCTTCTATAGAGCTAATTTCGCCGTCTGTTTTTCCACCCTTGTCTACCTGACCAGCGTGGTGTAGATGAATTGAATACACCTGAAATGGTTGATGTTCTGATGATTGGAAAGGGTGAGTCATGTCACATATTGTATTCCATTCTTAGGTTCTTATCTCTCTATCACAAATTTCGTGTTTCTGAACATGTGACTGTCACACTAATTCGTAGTAGGAATTTGTCTTGCAGATTTTTGGCGAAATTTTTATCACTAAGCTTCATTTGATAATAATTTCCTCAGTAAATCTTGCATATTACTGAAGACATTCTTTCTTTCATAAATATTATCCATTCAATCCACTTAAAAAGAGAATCAGAACAAATTATGAAAAGAATAAAATAATAAAAGATTTTCAGTTTGCATAAATTGATCATCGTAGGCATTACCCAAATTCTTGCCTTATATGTGTCGAACATTCCAAATATTTGTAGGAAGTAATACTTTATTTCTGGTAGAGATAGTCGCAATTTTTTTCGCTCTTTCTGTTACATTGTACAACCGTATATTGCCATAGACCTAGATCTAAGGCAATGTTGGCGATTGTAAGCAATTATAAGAAGATCATGAATCAGTTTTATGAAATCTAAAGTCGTTCCTTGTTCTCCATCTCTCTAGAACATTAGCATTTGTGGTTCTCATATCACTTTTCAAAAAATTGCCATAGGCTATCTACGACTCTTTGTGCTGACGCTGTAATTATTCTACGTCATTCATAAATATCGACACAAGTCCTGTTGTATCATACAAATAATTAATTCTGGGTTTTCCATTCATTTGGATAGTTTTGGTTTGTCTAAGACATTAAGAAAATAAGTTGAATTCTTACATGAATCCATATATGCCTGAAAGGTTTTCCTGACAATGCAGGTGGCGACCTGTATAGAGAGAAATGCAACAAAATCGAACAATAGATTACGTTATGTAATAAAGTATCACGTAAATTTTTGTTCAAATAAAAATTTTAAAACTTACAAAAATTCAGTACACTTACTTTATGAATATACCTCGTATTAAAACTTATAATAAATAAACGCAATTGAGAAGCTTTCACAATATATTGTAATTACATGACTCGTTTGTTTACGATGTTACTTCAATATATTGAGATATCTCCAAAATCAGTGTCTTATATCTAATTTTTTGATTTAATAAGTTTTAATTAATTCAGGCGACATCTAACGTCAAAAGATTTTATGTTTAGAGAATTTGAAGAAGAGTATAGGGTGTTACATAATAGTATGTCATATATAACTCGAGGGGATAAATCTACGTGCAATTTTAGGAAAAAAAGTTTTCATAAACATAGGTCCGCAAAAGTTTCGATATGGAGCTACAGGGTGTTGAAATTTCCGGAAAAAATTAGTTTTCTTCAGAACTCTTGCAGTTTTTGAAATATTCAGCCCAAATTTGAAATGCAAGCTATTTTCCACAACCTCCATTACCCGTCCTAGATTTCAACTGAAATTCACAAGGTGTTTTCTTTCCGAGGTCATGTCTCCCTATTACCATCTGAAATGGTGTAGGGTCTAGAATATATTAACATTTCATGACAATTCGATATTTCAACACTATTGTTTATATATGATATTTCTCCATTCAATCTTCTGTCTTTCGATTGTTTTAGCCTCTGTCCAATTGTTGCCCTGCTGTTCCATTAGTTCCTCTTTTACTCCATCCTATGTTTGTCGTGGTCTACCTCTTTTCATCTTTCCGTTAGTCTTTGTCTCCCATATACCTTTGACTTGCCGTGTATTATCAATTCTCTGAAGATGTCCCCACCAGCTGAGCTGCCTTTTCTCTATAAATTTCAAAGTTGATTCAATTCCCAATTCCTTTCGTATGTCAATGTTCTTTAGTTTATATCTCTTTGTGACTGCTCTAACCCTCCTAAGATATTTCATTTCTACAGCTTGAAATTTACTCTTTTAGTTTTTATCTAAAACCCATGACTCACATCCAAATGTCAGTATTGGCATATAGTTAGATGTGAATACTTTCATTTTGGCGGCTCTTGACAGTTCTTTCTTATTTCTGAAATTGTTACTGATAGTATAATATGCCTTCATGGTCTTTTCAATTCGATCGATCATCGATTTCAGCATATTGCTTTCCTGATTCCTCGAGTTCTGTATATTTATATCTACCTTTTCTGTTCCAACCACCATAACCTTAGTTTTTTCTTTGTTCATTTTCATACCACCCTAATTCTCTGTTCCATATATTCAAGTTTTTCTGAAAATCTTTTTCATTGCTGGCCATTATCATTATATCATCTGCGTATGCCCTGTCTGATAATTCTACATGTTGTAAGTTTTTATATCCAATCTGGGTTTTCCTCACTTCTATCGAGCAATTTTTTTAATATTTCATCCATAAAGATTATTAACGACAGAGAACTAAGCCCACCCCCTGTCTTGAAATACTCCAATCTCCTGTTTCTGCTTATAATGCAATTTCTATTACTTTCATATATATTTTTTATCGGTCTTATAATTTTTGCTTTGATTACTCTTCTACGTAGTATCTCGCCTAGGCACCCTATCAAAAGCTTTTTTTCAAGTCCATGAACGCTAGATATATTTTCTTCTTCGTTCTGTTAGATTTCTCCATCAATATCTTTATGCTGAATATATGATCTTGAAGACTTTTTCCTTTTATACATCCACTTTGTGTCTCTCCCAATGTTCTTATTAATTCGCCTCAGCTTCATATCTATTATTTGTTCATATATTTTAATAGCCGTGCATAATAACGTGATTCCTCTGTAGTTGCTACATTTATATTTGTCACCTGATTTGTAAATTGGGATTATCATTGAGATCTACCAGTCTTGCGGGATTTGTTCTTCTTGCCTTACCCTATTATATATTTTCAAAAGCACGTATTCTCCATATTGTCCTATGTTCTTGATCAAGAATTTTAGCTAAATAATAGAAAAATGATAGAAAAACCCGATAGGTATGCCCGAAATTTGCTTATATTTTGATTGTTCGTCTTCTGAGACTCAACTTATACTTATTCAATATCAAACTGAAAATAAGGACAACTAGAAACCACATAAATTGCTGGAAGTGTCCTCCACATGCAAGAAAACAGGCCTCTATCCTTCTTCGCATATTATCACGCACTCTTTGAAATATTCCTGGGGTATTTCTTCCGTGTCACAAGATTATTATTCGATTTCTCCCTGGCACATCCAGGAGCAATAAAGGTAACTCCTCCTCAAGAAATTGCCGATAAGCGGGAACGTTGAGTCTGTTAGGCAAAAAAAATGACCCAATCAAATAATTTCCAATTATTCCGACCCAGGCATTTAGTGAGAATTGTTCTTGATGATGAGATTTTTCAATCAAATACGGGTTTTCCTCAGGTCAATTTGATGTTTGTGAAAATTTGTGATAGCAGTTCCCGAAAAATTAGCATCATCGGTCAACATTATTTCACTATCAATATGAGCATTATCTCTAATTTTATCTAAGAACCATCGACAGAAATTCAGTCTTGAAGAAAAAAAAATCTTGAGGAAGTAGAGTTTGGACGCGTTGAATATGAAACGGCTACAATAAAAAGTCGTGGAGAATCTTCCAAACTAGAAGATGTGAAATAT
The DNA here is from genome assembly GCA_013387265.2 of Cryptolaemus montrouzieri. Classification (NCBI taxonomy): domain Eukaryota; kingdom Metazoa; phylum Arthropoda; class Insecta; order Coleoptera; family Coccinellidae; genus Cryptolaemus; species Cryptolaemus montrouzieri. Next base: position 112,194,949 of record JABFTP020000185.1, read on the forward strand.
TCGAATCAGTACAATTCAAAACTGCTCCCTCAATATCTGGAGTTTTCATAGTTTGAGTTGCACCTTTTAAATTATTATTTGCAGTGAAAGTACCAGTTTCCTTCATCCTTCTGTGTATATTTGATAATGTTCGTGTTACTCGGTTTGGAAAGCGCACCTGATATAATCACCTAGTTTTTGTTGTACTTCCGTCAGCCACACCGTACATGTAATAGATATCAGCCAATTCGGCGTTACTGAAATTAACCATTTTTCTTACAGAAATAACTTCAGAAGTCCTTAAAACTAATCGTTAATTCAATGAACAATTGGATCAGACACTGGTTCAACTTTACCAACTGTCGAAAAAAATTAATAAATGAAAAAAATCAAAGGCTACTAGTCATTTTTTCAATTAGAATTGCTTTCAAGTGGCGTAGTGCAAAAAAGTTTGAAAGGGAAAAAGAAGACATAGCTCCGGAAAAGAAAACACCTTGAAGGTTCTAGTTATAATTAAGGAGGTCATAAGGACTCTTCAAAATTGCAGGAGTTTTGAAGAAAAAACCACCATTTTTTCCGGAAATTTCAACACTCTGTAGCTCCATATTGAAGCTTTTGCGGACCTATGCTTATATGAACTTTTTTCCTAAAATTGCACGTAGATTTACCCCCCTCAATTTGTGACATATCATTATGTAACACATTATATTTTATACTTACTTGGTTCGTCAGGACCTGGAATTCGAACTGTAAAATTATACGGTTCTATGGGTGGACACCCAGGCTGCAGAATACCTCCATTGATAATAATGTCTATATGACCAATTCGTACGTTACCTATACCAAATATTTGATCAGTGTGCACAACAACAACATTTTCTGCATCGTCTTTAATAAGTCTTTTATCTGGAGTAGAAGTGTTGAAAATAAACCCAGCAGGATCCAAAGAAATGATTCGGGAGACTTTTTTCCTGTTACATTCTTAAATCTTTTTGCAACATATGATATCAGTTGACCTCCAAGCGAGTTACCCATGAGAACAATTTCTTTCGGTTTGTTATTTGAGACATATATCTTTGCAATGAAGTCTCCCATAAATTCAGCTGAAAAATAAATTATTATAAAATAGACGTGGTAATTAATGATTTCATATAATTCTTCTCACAAATAGTTGGAAAAAGTGATAAATGTTCTAATTTTGAATGTCATATAATTCTTTTAAATTCACTAGATAGAAAGTAGCGAATGCTCCGGTTTTTGCCATTACGAGCTGACTATACAAAGTGTTTTAGCCAAATGGAATAAACGTTCGCACATGTCAATTCGTATTTATATTTCTGCATTTGTGGGTAATACTAATTTTCTTATTAAGTCAAGACCCGGCCTTTTTTTGAATCCATCATACTACGTCGAATGACTAAAATTTAAGGTATCTTAAAAAACAAACTATGCTTCGAAAATGTTTTTTCATTTTTTCATTCATATAATACAACCCTTTATCGTAGTTTTCACAAATTATTAAGGGGGCAACTTTCTTCCGCTAACAAATTATCCGAACATGAATTCACTTACTTACATGAATTAATGCTCTTGAGCAACTCCATTTCCTGCAAAATTTCTACGCCACTGGATGTTTTCAAAATTTGATGTCATTTTCTAACAGTTCTTTTTTCGGCATTTCTTTTGTTCATTTCGCATGACGTGCAATCAAGGATATAATCGTGATCGAAGCAAGCAAATACTGTTGATTTCTTCACAGAGGTTTTCACCAAAATATTCTTGGAATCGAGAACTTGCTACGCCAATGATACAAAGAGTGAAAATTCTCTTTCAAAAAATGCCCTTTGGATGTCAACATTATAATTCTCAAAAATTACTATTACGTACTCGTTATCTCAATAATCTTTTCTCAACATCAATACATGAAAAGACACCATGATTATTATTATTATCCAACAGTGATTCCTCAAAAACCAGCAGAAATTTTCTGCGTAAGCAGTGGATAATAATATGTTTTACCCGCGGATTTCTCTTCACTGTTATTTGCTGTTATGCCTATCTCAAGAACGAATAAGTTTGAAATTTTCTCTTCTAAAAAGTAAAGAACACTTTTTAGTAACTCAACTATTGACCAAAGAACTCAATGCAATCATTGTTGTCTATGATTACTTTTATTAAAATAAAATTTATTTCCTTTCAGTTTTCCTTCATTGTTGTTGTTATAGGTACATGTCCATTCATCATTGTTAATTTATCTTTGAACCTATAGAGTAAATATTCAGATATTCAAGAGCGTAATATGCAGCTATTCTTTCTCGTTTATGCAGTGGAATTTCAAGATGTGCTAACTCAAGATGAGCTATCGATGAATATCGGAGAATTTTTTCTTTTTAGAAAGTCTCCACAAGTGTTTTTCAACGATTTCGAAGTTGAAGCTTTGAGAAAGATAAAAGATCGCTCTTAAGCAACGGAGAACTTTAAACCAAATTATAGTGTTTTTATTAATTTATGAGATTGACTTCCTCAGCACATCTTGAACAGATTATTATCATTCTTTGTATTGATATAAATAAAGTGAAACACTTTTGTCCGATTTCAACAATGTTAATTTTTAATACACAAGATCGATTTCGACTGCTACGTCATTTCAAGTGTCTAGAGCTAACAGTTTTGAGGCAGTTACGTGCTAACTATACACATTTCAAATATTGAGTAGTGAGCAGTGATTTAATTCTAGGTAGAGTTTTAATTTGACCATTGAGAATGGTGAGTTTTGAGTTTTTATAAAGTTTGTTATTTTTCCAATAGATTCATTTTGATTCCTTCATTGTATTTGTGGAGGGTTTTTGAATAGACTAATGTAATTAGGCGATTTGTCAATTCAATATATTCAAACGTACGGATTCGTTATTAGAGGGGAGAATTCTTTGACTCAAGATTCAAAATATCGACCCATTTGTCCTACGTGAGCTGTTCGGCATTCATTGCATTCAATTTTCTATATTGCAGCTTGCTTGAATTCATTAGTTTCTTTGCTTGGCATTAAATATTAATTTGCTTATGTGAAACTAAAAAAGCAGGTTGTTTCTATTCTTTGCGATTGAAATTCTCAAACCATTTCCCTCTTTGTGACGAAAATCTTATGAAGAAATGAATGGTTCATTTACTATTTGTCTTAGATTTTATTTGTTTGTTTTTCCTTTAACGTGCTCTATTTCTGCCTTTTGGCTAATGACACGCCGGGGAATTCTGTCACCTCACTAACCTGGGAATTTTACCGAACCCCTCTCGTATCGAGGGAAGGGATCTTTAATTTCCAACACATCTCTGTTAGACAGGACCGACAGCTTTACATCTCCTGCAAAAGATGGACACTCAAGCGATTTCCAGAACCCGAAAAATCACACTGCCCTTGTGGGGATTGAACCCAGGTAACTGCGCAAGAGATGAGCATCATATCCTCTACGTCACCGAGCTGGCGTCTCAGATTTTAATACTTTCTGAACTATATGTTTTGCAAAAGGAAGTAGTGGCTCGAAGGTGAGCTCCGCAATTGATTTATTACTCAGAGAATTTTGTCTCGCCAAAAATATTAATTCCAACTTTATACGACAGGGGACCAAAAATTGAACTATTTTGGCTGAAAGATTAAATCAAAAAGGTACATAACAATATGAAACTTTACATTAAAACAATATAAGATGATAGGTATTATTCTACACAACATTGAATATGACAGCCTAGAAAAATTAATCATATGCTTAGAAATCTCGAATCAAACCATAGGAAAAAAAACAAATCAAAACAATCAAACCATATACATGTTTGTGAATTGCGTGTACAACGTTATACCACAGATTCTTCCGCTCGACATAAGACGATTCAGGCCAACTTACCTATATGAAAAGTTTCTTCGTTTAGCCGCTAGAGCCAAACGAAGAAATATTTCGAGAACGACTCGATCGATAGAAACCATATTTGGTATGCGTAATCGGGTGCATTATTCACGTTTTTTAGTTATCCACTTAATGAACTTGACGTTTTACAAGTGTCCCTAAAAACTCGAACGTGTTTTTAATCAACCATAATTTTTCAACTGTCAGCGTGTGAGAAAAACTGTTTTGGACATTGAGTAGCTAGACTAATTATCGAACGTTCTTGTCTCTTATGAAATTTTGATATGATGGGCGGTTCAATCACAAAAAAACAGTTTTTCAATTTCATGATTTCATTTCTTCAACCACCTAGGAGGTCAAAAATATTACATATTGACAATGTTGGTTTTGGATTTGTTTCTGTAGTCTGGCAGATTGTCATTTTATTATGCTTGACAACCTCTTCTTGACAAAATGATGTTTTCTAGGTTGCTAAATCGGATCAAGCAAATAGGTTATTCAATGTTTAGTAAGTACAAAAATAAAAGAATTCGAAGAAAAAATTTAATAAAATGTTCACAATGAATATTTAAAAGTATAAAAACAGGTTGGTCAACTAAATTAGAAAAAACAAATCACTTCAGAGTAACGACTAATTAGTTTACACCCAAAATTTTATTCAACTATAGTAAATGGTCAAAAATTCCACCATTTTGCTGAATTTAGGAGTTGATCCTCTTCAAGAAATTAAGATGGATCCTTGGCACTACTTCAGGGCGATTTTTGAAGGTATTGGCCGCATTTGAAATTCTCATATGTAACTCTTCTCGGGTGTCAATTGGAGATGAGTAAACTCTAGATTTTAAAGCACCCCAAAGAAAGAAGTCGCATGGTATCAAATCGGAAGATCGTGCCTCCGGTGAATACCGAAAATTCTTAATGATCAAGTAGACATAAATAACTCACCCTTATTGAATTTATTTCCTAAACAATAGTTCAAGTACGGATAGCTCTGAGTGGATTGCTTCTTTAGTATATATAAAAATTTTTTAGTAAGATATATTTGTAGTATTCATTCGCTCTTGACAAAGATACTGTGTATCGAAACGCGTCAAGCATTTAATAATATATTTTAGTAGAAATCATTGTTTACTTGTATTTGTCTATACGTTGATTTTGAATTGATTCTGATGATGTGTACTTGTAAAAGCGTGTGGATTTTCGACACTGTACACGTGTTCATTGTGAAGGTTAGTGATGCGAGACCTAATAAAAGTGCATTCGTGAGTAAATAGAATTTTCCAACTGAAGTTGAGATCCTGTGTTCTCATCTGTTGGATAAATCGGCGAAAAGTTAGGCGACTCTCAGGATCGTTTGGAAGTAATTTCTGAACTTTCTGAATGTGATATGGATGAAATAATTGTTCCTTTAAGACATCATGAATCATTGTTTTAGGAACGACCAACTTCAAACCTAAACGCCGCCTGCTTAATTGTGGGTTTTTACTCAAGCGTGTCTAACATTCGTTCTTCGCGTTCTACCGTCCTAACTGTTCGTTGTCGTCCTCGATCCAAATTCCTGATCTTGAAGCAACCATTCTCCAGAGGCGCTTCTCCAGATTTCCTTACGTTCGGTGGCTCGGCACTATGCGATCTGGTAATCTTTCAGCATATACTCTAATGCTTTCACGTCCTTTGCCTTAATAGAATCCGTACAACATAACCATATCAATCATTTCAGAGTTACTGTACATCTCCGTGCCTAATAGTGATAAAAAAATCACCTGAATATCTAGTTAAGAATATTGTTGTATCAACAATTGGTTGACAAGCCTAATAAAATTACAATCTGCTAGACCACAGAAATAAATCCAAAGCCAACATTGTCAAATGTGATATTTTTGACTAGCTAGGTGGTTGAAGAAATGAAATCATGAGTTTGAAAAACTGGTTTTTGTGATTGAACCCTTGATCATATCAAAATTTCACAAGAGACAAGACAATTAGTCTAGCTACTCAATGTCTAAGGCAGTTTTGCTCAAACGCAGACAGTTGAAGAATTATGGTTGATTAAAAACACGTTCGAGTTTTTAGGGACACTTGTAAAACGTCAAGGTCATTGAGTGGATCACTAAAAACGTGAATAACGTTCGTATACCAAATATGATTTCTATCGATCGAGTCATTCTCGAAGTATGGTATTTGAAAAATAAGAAAAAAGAATTTGGATTTGCGACCTCTAGCGGCCAAACAAAGAAACTTTTTATATAGGTAAGTTGGCCTAAATCGACTTATTTCGAGGTGAAGAATCTGTGGTATAACGTTGTACACGCAATTCACGGACACCCTGTATACCGAATTTAGGAAGGAGAACAAATACTGACCAAAGCAAACAAGAATAACAGCATAGTAGTTCTCAGGAGAGCTCAATATTATGAAAAAATGGAAGATTGAAAATAATGCATATTATCGAAATACAAACGGAACCTTCCAAATCATCATATTAAGAAATAAAACCAGAAATAAAATACTTATCGTAGTTATGTAGTATCCTACATAAACATAACATTAAGTACTTTATGTTAGCTTAATTCAATCCACAAATTCAGAACTTACAAAATTCCTCTCAACACAATAATCAAATCTGCGTTGCACTTATGCATACTCTTTATTTAATAAATTAATAAATTTCAAGATCTTGAACTAGTCTCATTTGACATAGAATCATGTATCGAAACATTCTAATAGATGAATGCTTCAATGAAACTTTTTCCGCAAACTTGCAACCTTTTTGAATTTTCTTTGACTTAACATTATTCTCAACTCATAATCAAATTTTGTACACAAAATTCAGAACTTTCCATGAAACAACGACTTCGCCGTTATTAGAGGATATTTTCAGGAAGAATTTAGAAATAGAATTGATATTGACCAGTGTCCTAGCAAAAAGTATATTGTATTTTATGGTACTATACTTGCATATATTATTTTGGTAAAATATATATATATATATATATTATATATATATATATATATATATATATATATATATATATATATATATATATATATATATATATATATATATATATATATATATATATATATATAGGGGTCTCACTCCGACGAGTTGCCAATATATCTGTTCATGCAATCAAACTGATTTCATGAAAAATATAAATCCACCACCCGGTAATTAATACTATTGCCAGGCAATGATTATAATCAAAACATATTCTGGAATAATTATATATTAGGATAATGTTAAATGTTACAAGATTTGATGACTGTTATCTTTGTAACTGTTCAAAAAAATTTCTCTTCAGACCCAAAATCTCAATACTTTTGTGAAGATCCTAGGAATAACACCTGCTGTGGAAATAATAATCGGTAGAATAAAATTTTTTTGCATTTCCCACATTTTTTTGATTTCGTCGCCAAGCATCATATATTTAGAAATGTTTTCATTGTATTTATTTTGTATATTATGTGTGTCGGGTATAGCAATATACATACATATATTCCTAGATTGAAATGAATAATATTAGCGACAGCATTATGTCTTTCTGAATAATCTGTTGAAGCAAGGACTGAGCAAGATGATAATATAAGAAACAATAGCTCAATAGATAAATAAATCAGTTTAAACATATGTTAGATCACATTTCTAGTAACATGAACTCCTCAGTAGAAATAGCAACAAATGTCTCTATGAATTCGCCTTGAACCTTAGCAAATTATTACTCAACGCAAAGAAAAATATGGGAAAATCAAACAGCCAAGAATACTCAAAATTAAACGTCATAAGGGCCCAATAGCCTATATGAGATTAACAAGTAGAAGTTCTGAATTGAAATTTAAAAATCATATTTTATCCGCTAATGAGCCCCTAATTGTTGAACACATTAAAGGAAAGGATAATCTAAAAATCATATAAAATTAAATGATTTCTCAAAACCCTTCACAAAGAAAAAAATGTATGTGTTGAAAAGTTTAAGAACTAATAAACCCTGTAAAAAACTAAATTACACCAGCTTCAATAGACAAATAGAAACTAATCTCTTTCCACTACTAAATATCTAAGATAGCAACACAAATCTGTTAGCTCATAATATGTTAGCACTTGATAATGACCTTATGGACGAATCCGGTCATGCAGTGAAAATAAATTGTGGAAAGTTGGCGAAAATTGTCTTATTTCGTTCAAGAAATATACTGTTTTACTTTGTCATTCAACTTAATACTGCTCAAGCTAACAGGCCATTTTACAAACCATACATTCAACCAACTACTGGTTATGTTGGAAATAATCAAATTACTTACAAACTTTGGGTATAGTATAAAGGGAAACATTATAGAACAAATTAGATTGTTTCCTCCAGTCCATATGTATAACGCTAGCATGAGGGAACTTCTTTAGAAGGATTTCTGTGATTGGATAGAACCATGAAGTATTTTCAGGGAACTCTTTCCAGCCATGCATAAGAAAATACATTTTTCCGAACAAATGATTATAAGTCTCTGTTTTGTTTGGATTAATTAATACGTACTGATCTGTATAATACTTCGAGGTGAAGAGGTGAAATTCTATTTCATTCGGATATACTGGAGGTACATAACTTAAATTTTCTTCAGTTGTAGTTTCTATTTTTACAGTTGTGATGTCCATTTGTCCAAATATACCTGAAAAAAGATGTATTTGATTGCATTGAAACTATTGGTCTATACACATTTCACCTACGAAACGTTCAACCTCGGAGGAATAACTCCCAGTCAATTTGCTGAAGTTTGATATGTTTTGGTTAACAGTTTCTGGCTAACAACGTTGCATTTTTCAACAAAATAATGCAGATTCAAGGCTCCAAATTTGGAGTTTGGCTTTCTCTGATTTGGCAATAGTTCTGAATTTTATATACGTTTCAATGGACTAATTGACTGGTTCTTACAGGTGTAGACCTTGATCAATCTGATTCAGAAAAATTCTCATACAAAAAATGTAGTAGGAGTTCAAAATAATACTCTGATTTTTCATCTCGGCTTCTTCGTGAATCACTAAAATATCAGTTTTTGATTAATCAGAAAACTCAGAGTTTGCTCTGATTTTTATAGTAGCACCTTTGGTGTATTTCTATCGGATAATCAGAGTAATGTTCAGGACTTCTTCTACACTCTTTGTATGAAATTTCTTTGGAACAGGTTAACCTCAGCATTAATCGGCAAGTACCACCCATGAGGAAAATTTCATACATTTATTTTTTTGACTAATATAGTCTTTACTTGATGAAAATTAATAAACATTTTTAAATTAAATGAAACAATGCTGTTCAAATTTCCGTTATATTATCAAACTTATGACGCATTTCACCAGACTGTGACTTCATCAGATGAGGAGAACGTTCAAAAAGAAAATGTGCCTTATATATTATATTCGTAAAGCAGGGACTATTTTCCAACATTTTTCTGTATAAAAATAAACAGAAGGCTGAACCTAAATACATCACCAGTTCTAAGTATTTTCAGTTCTTAAAGCAAATCTGTTTCCGTACAGCTGAAGTTTGCAAATATAGTGAATATTTGATCAGCATTGTATTATTTAACTGAAAAATGAATATTTATTTTCATCAAGTAACGATCTCCTCAATCCAATTATTGTAGCTAATACAAGCTTTCTGTCACTTCAAACTTCAAACTACTTCTGCAATGAGCCACAAATGCACTGCATTTTTTGTTTGTAGGATACTTTTGTGTGAATAATGAAGTTTCACTTGAATATATTAATCTCATGCCCTTAGCATCAACTCAGCTGCATGGAAAAGCATGAAACAGGAAAAATTAAATGATACTAAATAGACAAACATTTCAGGAACACGAGTATTATCCAAATTCTCAAATCACTAATTTTTCTATAGGTTCTGTAATCTGTGAGATACTAATTTTTCTAGTAACAAAATCGCACTTCCTTAAAGGGTTTGAAACACAATTTAGGGTAAAATAATTCCCAATATCATTTGGACCAGCTTGAAATTGAAACTAAAATTGTATCATAAATTATTCATTGCAATCTAAGAACTGAAGTAGTAGTTTATACGCTTCAAACCACTAAGTTTGATAATATAACCTTGAAATCGGTTGAATCAGAGTGTAAATCAGACAGCATTCAATTAAGTCGGTCAGATAAAGGTCGTTATGTGTTGGAACAATGCGGATTATTTACTAGAAACAGAAAAAATTATATGGAACTGGAAATTATCAGAAACTCCAGAAAGATCCCACTAATAAATCTCGAATCCTCAAAACCAAACTTCTGCTGATGACCGCAGTCACCAAAATTTTATTCTCTCATCAAATTCCATAAGAGATCCTATTATACCACTTGTCTCATACGTTACAGCCCCAGCAGCCAAACTTTCACGTTAACTCATAGACCTAACTGAGCATTCATATAATTTCAGTCAGTTAAAAACTTTCAACTGCCTACAAAAAAATTATATGAATCCCATTATACAATCAGAATTCGTGCATCTTCTAGGAGTCTATTTTCGAACAAAATCATTTCAGTTTCAATGATAAAATTTCCATGAGTAACAATGATTTTTTGGTCCTCTCAGTTCTTTACTAGCAGAAATTCTCTTAGATAGTATTGAGATAATAATTCATAATCTGCTATCGAAATGCTGTATTTATTGGTTAAGATATAACTTAACTTATTGTTTTGCAAGTACAAATATAGAATAAGAACCTTTCATAAATTTAATTCACCATAATCTAAAGTTTACTTGGCAAGTACTTGAAAACTCGATCAATTTTTAGAGTCAACTTTAACCAAAATGAACCACAGACGTGATTTTATTTATGTATAAACATACTGATACGACCATTCATAATTCTTCAGTACATCCATATCAACATAAAATAGCTGCTTAAAACAGTATGATACAAAAACTCAGTACGATGCCGATATCAGTAAATAATTTCTCAGAAGAACTCATTATTATGAAAGAAATAGCAGTCAGTAATCGTTATAACTCTAGTAAAATTGACAAAATGTTTCCTCATAAACAATTTCCTTGAATTTCGTAATTTGAGTATAGCTTTTAGAATAGATAACTCTGTAGGCGGGTATATTAAAAAACTGTTAATCCAAAAATGATAAAGGAAACGAGTTGTACTCTGGTAGCATGGCCTCCTTCAGTGAGTTGTTTGCGGAATTGTCAAAATTGAAAAAAGTAGTATTGGTGGGCAATATAATCAACAATAGTGTTCCAGAGGATGTTGTAGTTAGTGAAGAGGTCAGAAAATTAGTGGAAACAAGGAAAAATTGTGCCCGAAGTGCGAAAATCCAAAATGATGTTGTCAAGGTCGTTGACCTGTGTATCAACCATGACATTCTTCGTCTCAAATACGAACTCATGTGCTAAAATGGAGGTGTCCTACTTAAATTCAATAATTAATCAACTCGAAAAATCCATTGGTTATAAAGGGAGTATAATTTCTCTACCTAAGCAAAATGTAAATTTAGTATCGGCTGAATGTCAAACCATGAAAAACAGCAACGTTGCCATTTGTAGCAAAAATTCCAGTATCAACAGTTCACGTCGTATTCTGGTGGTGTATCATAAGTGAATAAAGGTCTACAAAATGCTAAGAAGACGTAAACTGATAGTGGGTACTAGCCAAATAAGAAATAACTCCAGTCTGATAACTAGGACAAAAGACACAGGAGCCTCAAAAAGGGCACTGATTCACGTCGGAAAGGTTTCACTGACAGCAAAAAAGAAGGTATTGAAAGGTACTTGGTGAATACCTTCAACAACAAAAACTTCACTGTGGAAGAATGCCCAATACGCGACAATGCAAAGAGTAAATTTTTCAAAGTGGAAGCGGTTTCTGCCTCCTGAAAGAACTCTATGACTACAAAAATTGGCCGGAAGGGGTGACTGTGGCTCGTTACAAGATTTTTGGGTCCTCACAACCCTTGCAAACAGATAATTAATACCTGAGACCTCAGCTTAAACCCTCCAGGGCCTCCACATGCTCCAGAAAATTTGGAAACCGAATCTAATAAGGATTGATCAAATTCCTTCAAAATCATGCATATATAAAAGTTTAAAGAATAAGGCTGATGAACTCTGAGTGTACTTTGATGAGCAGAAAATAGACGTTTTTGCTGTGTCCGAACACTTGCTCGCTGAGCGCTATTTGAAACTCGTAAAGATAACAAACTATAATTTGAAATCGCATTTTTCACGAAGAATACACCAACATGGGGTGTAGCAATTTACGCACATGAAGATATTGAATGTTCACCAATTGATTTGTCCTCATACTCTGAAGAAATGGATAGAGAATTTTGTGCTTTAGTTGTAAAAAATTGTCTAATTGTGTCTTTGTATAGATCATGTAACGGTGAGTACCAAAGTTTCTCATGACTATTTGAAAAACTTTTGACTTTTTCCGTAGATATAAACAGCTTATTTTGTTGGTAGATTTCAGTGTCGATTTTGGTGTAGACGTAAATCGCACTAAACTGCAGGAACTTCTGTCCTTGCTTTTATCATTTGGGCTGCGACCCATCGTGAAGGAACATACGCGTATAACCGCAAGCTCAGCCACATGCATAGACAATGTTATTACAAACATCCCAAATCATTGTTCAATATTGGAGTCGATGACCCAGATTTGTCTGATCATCGATCACAGATTTTGAGTCTTCTCCTAGAAAAAACTGAATCTGACCTTTTTCATAAACACGAACTTAACCAAACTACCGATAACATGTAGTACGAAACAGAATACCAGCGTGGAATATTCATGTACTGTCTTAAAGTTCATTCGTTTGATGATAAAAAATCAACCCCTCTTAAGAAACAAGCTATCGTCGAAGCAGCAATATTATCTGCTTCAAACCATTGCTACAATGAAAGCAGGATAATTGGGTGCAAGAGTCACCTATCAGGTTCTCTATCCTTTATTTTCGCTGAGTGAGCGGTTGCCTAATTTTTTCAGAACAAAATAACCCCAAGAACATGCTCTCCTGACACCCGTTCCGATTCCGGCTCAAGAGAATTCCTGGAAATCGAAACATAGCGCCGAGCTGTGACGGTCATTACGTGAGTTACTGTTGGACCTCTATCGAAAATTTAGTTTGTTTACGTCACACAGATTCTTGTGTAGGCTCTTTAAAAAGTTCTGAAAGTCTGAAATCACCATATTGTTCTACGGATTATAGAATAATTCTTTATGATTATTCCTTCTCACAGAGAATTAGAACATGTTTAATAATGCAGTTGTATCTTTCATGGAAGAGCATATTGGGGATTGTTCGACATCTGCTTTCACTACAGCAACGTTTTCAGGAGCTTTTACTCTAATGCTTCTTCTGTACCACTAGACCTTATTCGTTCGATGATGGAAAATCAACCCTTCTTAAGAAACGTGCGATCGTTGAAGCTGCAATATTACCCGCTTCAAACCATTGCTACGACTCAAAGCGGGATAATGGAATGCAATGAGTCACCTATCAGGTTCTCTATCCCTTTCACAGCGAATTGTATCACCAATCTCTACTACACTTGCCGCATCCAATGTATGGATTCTGTTTTCACTTCTGGGCTACATAACCTTTGAAATTGTGAATAATACATTGGACCACGATTACCGAAAAAAATATTCCAATAATGCCGGCATAGAGGTATTTGAAGTATGAATGTTTGGAGCTTCAGGTGCTACTTACATTTTTACTGATCATCAACAGGGCGTAACATGTATTTGGCCTGGTAACGCATGGGGAAACCGTCTAATTTATTTCAGTATACGCTAAACGGAAAAACAAAACATATTTTGTATCCAATTGTAAACAATAGATTATAATATCAAACGCATTCTTTATGTTATTGCAACAATTGCATGTAACAGCTAGTTTCGGAGAAAACTATTATCAATTATCTGGAACATTGTCCTTGAAGAAATTTCGCATTTTTATTCTACTATGATTTTCCGAATTTATTAAATTGGAACAATAAAATAGACGACCATAAAATGAATGAGACATGAATGCTGAACTTACATTTCACAAAAAATATAAATCCTGAAAACCAAATAACTAAATTTGAACGGGTGATGAAGACAACTGCCATTGTGTAGATTAACCGTTTTTCAGACACTGAATATTATCGAGAAATTTTTGTACTCATACTTTAAATTTATGAATTGCGACAAGGATACTCGTTTAATTACACCGAGGACATCAGTGAATGACGACTGTAATAGCTTTAACATCAATATGAACAGCGTCATTGGTAAAAACTTCATGAATGCATTCATGAAAACCGTGTTCATGGTATTCATTATTCAAGGGATTATTCAGATGTGTGATAATAAAAATTACTTCAAATTTAATGATTCTCGATGAAGTTTGAACCCTATTTCCTATTTATTCATTCGAATATAAAAAATTAGTTATAGAAAAGAGTTCAAGTTGCATTATTATAAAAATTCAAATTCAATAAAACAGTGGTTGGGAAGGTCCAACTTGTCTTTCCCGATTTCCTTTAATTCCTTTTATTTATTTACTCAAATTGAAGAGGAACTACATGGGGAAAATATTTTTAAATTAACTAAAATAATTATGTTCAAATATTCACAAACTATATTCACTATATTCACAACAAACTAATGATGCGTGACACCACACTGTGTCTGCTCGAGATGAGTAGTACATATTGAAATGATGTGCCTTTTCACGTGGACGAAGCAGGTACTTAGCTGAATAGTAGGAAAATCCAAACGGGGTAACTTCTTTGGAGAACTGAAAAGATTGTATTGTGTTTGTGACGAACTTACGATGCTATCTGTTCATTTATTTCTAATGCTTCTCGTAGGTTCAGTGTCAATCTATTATTTTCATTATGTAAAACATCGAATTCATTATTGAGGGTATGGTTTTCTTCTAGTAGATGATTTGCATAGTGAAAATATAATTTTGTCGTCAAAAATTTTCATGGTCCGACTTCCTAGTATTGAAATTTCCAAGAGTTCTATCGATATAAATTTTATCATAGCTTTCACAAGAGTATGTATAAACACCTGATTAGTTTTCTTTATAAAGGTTATCTATATCTCCTAGATAGTTATCCGTTCTGAAAACTGAATTCAAATTATGAAATGGAAAAATGACCTTAAATTCAGACTGGGATTACCAATATAGGTTAATATATCATATTTATCATTAGTCGCTTCAATAATAGGTGAAACCTCATGGACTGCATGATACTGGTAAATATAATATACCTTGCAGATTAGTTAGCTCTCTAGGCAGATGTACTTAAAATTGTAAAGCTTAAATTCATAAAGCAAACGAATCAGGTCTTTATGAACATTCTTGTGGAAGTTGTGATGCAGTTAATATCGGTAGAATTTTTATAAATTTCAATATTAGGTTATCAGTGCATACACTCAGATTTGACAATCATCAATCATATTCCCTAATGCAATTCATATTCAAGAAAAAATCATACTTATAATATAAATTTTGATCTTTCACAAAATGAAAATAATACACAGAACGTATAGAAAACATTGGAAATTAATAAACAGCAAAATTTCAGGAAAGAAAGTAAGGTCAATTAGACCTAACTTTGTCAACATTACTTAGACTTTTCAGTTCTTAAAATAAACAGCCCTGTTTGGATTTTACTCTTATTCATTAAAGTAGCAGCTGTTACCATGTGATATATAAGGCACATCATTCTTTTAAATGTACTATTTATCTGAAAAATCCAATGTGTGGTGAAAGGCGTCCTAAGTTTTTTAATAATCGTGGATTTGAACATGATTGTTATATTAAATTAAAAAAAAATGTATATATCAATTTTCATCAAGTAACGATCTCCCTAATCAGATTAAGAAATATATTTCACGACTCTAATGCTGAATGGCGAATTTCGATGTGAGTTCAAACACGAAGGACGACAGCCCAGTATATTGAAGGGTTTAGTTAGGTTAGATAGACATTCAAAATACGCAAAACCCCTCATCATCGACGCTAAAGTGTAAGCATAATAAGTGTGAGTAAGACAAGAAAGTATTTATATATTTATTCAAATAACAAAGATAGGTTAACAAAAATGGAGGACCATATGGAGTATGGCATGATATCAAATCTGATGTGAATCACAACACTTTTGAAAGAAAGTATTACATTATGTAAAATCGTTAGACATTCAAATCACACCGATCCTCGAATGATCACCCCTAAAATAAAAGCTCAGAAAACGAGAAATAATTAATGAACCATATGCATACTATGCTTCAATAGAGCAATGAGAGAAAAACCTGTTTTCCCAGCTGCTGATGCATCAGTTACAGCTATTCTGTGAGCGAGTTGTGGAGAAAAAGTGTTACCAGAGTTATTGGGTCTACGCTTCATTCTTCATTTTCACCAGAGCTTCTGGTAGTGGGATGATAACGCTCTGAAAAATAGAAGAGAAAAAGATCAGAAAGACATGGTTTAAGTTATAAATATCTTTTTGTACCTACCGAACAAATGTCAAATGAACAAATTTGTCTTCAGGTTTGTTTTGCAAATGGAATTCTTTCTGTCGAATCGCTGAAAATGTTACAGAAGATTGAAGTTATCGAAAACACGTTCATATAAGTGGGACAGTGCATTCAACAGCGGCCGAGATGGGGTGAAAGATTTGCCTCGCTCTGGTCGGCGATTAACATCGATAAAGCGAAGGAAATAGTAATTGAAAATCGTCATTTAAGCTCTAAAGAGATAGGCCAAGAACTTTCTGTGTCTCACGAATCAATTCGTACCCTTTCACATCATTGTTTGGGCATGAAACGCGTTGTCGCTTGACTAGTTCCAGAAGACTTTTCTTATGAAACTTAATAGAGTAAATGTCGTTGAACACATGCTAGAATGAGACAATTTCGACCTTAAATTCATAAAACGCATTGTAACTGATGATGAGACATGGGTTTATGAATTTGACATGCGAACCAGTCAACAAGCTTCAGAATGGCGCCTTCCAACTAAACTGAAACGGACAAAAACCAAGTCAAAGCTAATCAAGAGTCAAGACACTGTTGACCGTGAACGGTGAATAAAGAATATTACCTGTGCGTTGAACATTGTTTCAGAAAAAAAAATCGTCAAAAAAGGCCAAATTTGAGGAGAGAAAACTCATTGATTTTTCGCTACGATAATGCACAATCTCACAAGGCTATCACTGTGATTAAATTTCTGACCAAAAACTCAAGAAATATCATCGACCAACCACCGTCTTCACCTGATATGGCTCCAGCCGTAATTTTTCTCTTTCCAAAACTCAAATTACCACCAAGATATAAAAGAGAATTCGTGACGAGAACTGAAGTCGATTAGGAAAACGGGTTCGAAAACTGATTTGATGATTGAGTTATTCGTTGACATAGATGTATTATTTCGGAAGGAGCCTACTTTGAAGGATATACAATAAATTTTGATGAAAAATAAATAATTTGTGTTTCTCCGTCCAATTCCTGGTATTTTTTTGACAGAATGTATAGCCAGGATTTTGGGGATGAGTTGATGGTACTACTTTAAATTCTGATGGCATTATCCAAAACGAAATCAATTTTATTCATATGATACTATTTGGATAGAGAAAACAACAGAACTGAGCTGTAGAAAAGAGCAATTGTTTGAAGAGTGTGAACATCGGCACCTACCACTGCCCTACCGACAGTTTTAATAAATCAGTCAACACAAAACACAAAAAACGAAAAAGTGCCTCTACTGACTCTCACAAAAAAATACAAGTTTCATAACATTGCAAGTACTTTCTTTATCGATATAGTTATTCCAGCAATCGATATACGTATCTTTGTCGATCTAACTCTAATTTCAGAAAAATATGTTTGTGCTCGTGAATAAATATTTACACGATGTCCAACTGCAGTATTTTTGATCACGGAATTTTAGTGACCTTCAATATGACTGAAGAGTTTTTGAAATTCGTTTCCTTACGTGCTTCATACCTTTAAAAAACTCGAATGGGACGAAAATGGCATCAATGTAGATGGAAAACGATGATGTAGTATTGATCAGTTCAAACGGGGAAGATTTAAGAACTATGTTAACTCAACTGAACGAGGCATCCAAGGAGGTAGGCCTTCATATGACTTTAGCAAAAAAAAACTCTTAAGCAACACCGAAAAAAAGAAGCATGCTGGGAGTGACTTTGAGAGATAGAATCCAGAACTATTAATCTGAAATGGAGTTCGGCAGGGCACGTAGCAAGGCGAACAGAAGATGAATGGACAAATAGACTAGTGCACTGAAGACCTAGAACAAGCAAGAGAGGCATTGGAAGATTACAAAAATGATAGGTTGATGACCTCAGACAATACGCAGGCTCCAACTAGTATCACCGCCCACAGGACAGGGAAGAATGGAGAAGGTTGGGAGAGGCTTACATTCAGCAGTGGATGACTGGGAGCTAATATGATGATGATGATGATGACGATGTCCTTCACATAGAAAAAAAGTTGAAGTTTTGAAGCAAAGAATGAGTATGGAGAAACCGAGGACCGTTTCTTTTTTTTCTCGTGTATCTCAGCCATTTTACTTGCGGTTTCATGGATTAGAAATCCATCTTATTCTAGAAATGACAAATATCAGTGAAGACATTTTCTTTCAAAATTTTTTTTTCTTTGGATTTTATGCTCTGATAGAAATTCCAATTTTTTTTATATCGTGAACAAAAATTAGGAGCTGTTCACTTCGAGGTATTGACTATAAACCTGTCCTAGGACGTCATGGGCCTAGTGTTTCCGCTCCACCCATTCTCCCCCGGAACCTTCTCTGATCTTGAGATCAGTTAAGTTATTTGGTTAAATAAAAGAACTTTGGACAACGAAGCATTTTATTCATGACATTTCATATATTTTGAATATAATAAGGTGGATACTTGGAAGTTTTCAAGAAGTATAGTCCAGTTTTATTTGTTTCCATATCACCAAGTGACACTGAATCGGCGTTCTCATAAGTTTTTAATTTTTGGCAGTCCTTCAAAGTGTGACACCCTTTAGCCATGAAAAATTCTGGTTTTTTCAATGCTTCTATGAAATACTGGTATGCCCGTCGATGACTGCAGGTTACTAAAAAAAACAATTTCAAAAAGTATTTCAAAAAAATCTCATATTTTATTCCTGTAAATATATCCACTTTTCAACAGTGCAGATCCATATTTGACCAATTTTACCCAAAAGAACCGGACGTCTTGAATTTGGGTCGGTAAAAATTAAGATATCTGAAATCCTGACAAGGAACAATTAAAGATTTGCTCTATTTCTTGGGAAATATGTCTAACAGATATTTCATACAAATTAATCTGAAAGAAAAGTGTGAAAAACAGCTGAAAACATATTGTCGGTATCGCTTAATGGATTTAAATCTCTCATACAGATAAACTCAACTGATTCAGACGTAATCACTCTCTATACCAAATGAACAAAGATGTTAGCCTTCATTTAGATCTGATTAATATAGGATTCTCATTTCAGATAACCACTTGTTTGTTTTCTTTGTATTTTTACCCATGATCTACGATATGGAGTCTCATTCAACTGAAATAGCCAGTTTCATGTCTATTGTTTTATGGTAGCAAGGTTGAGCCTAAAAGCATCAGATTCAGTTAGAGAATTACGGTATGTTTTTGTATCATATGACCCCTTGTTAGTTCTGATAATTAGAGCTAAGTTATATGTATTGAAATGGAGAGGTACCAACACTGTTCTTTGTGCAACTAAGTTTCGTACATAGTGCAGGAGACATTTCTCCCTGTATCCGAACTCGAACTTGAGCCTCCTCAGGAAACTGTTAGACCACTTCACCAACCCCCTCTATATTTCCAAATGCTCGAATTCATAAACTGATCGCTCCATCGGCTCCCGATCAAAATGATGAAGAAGCACAACAACAAGATTTGTTTCATCTATTGCTCCAATCTGTTCATAATTGTGGCAGATTTAGATGGTCGGAACTTGAGTTAATCACCTGCTATTATCTTATTAATAATCGAAAAAGTTGTTAGCTGTTTGGTTATATTTTTCCATTACTATACATAATACACATATCAAACTTATTGGTCGCAAGTAGTCATCGTATTTATCACCTATTCATAGATTGGGATTATAATGGCTTTGGTCCAGGACTGAGAAAAAGAGCCACTGTTGCGAAAGTTGATGAAGGAAAAGCAAGGTAACGATAGTCTCAAAGCACGTTTGACTTGTATTTTTTTACAGCGTTCTAGAGATTCTACGACCAGTTCTTCTGTGAAAATGATTTCTGATTTCATTTTCTGTACTTGTTACTGAGAGTCACAATGGAAAATTGTCAATTTCATCTTCTGTAAATGATGTTTCACATTTCTGTGCGAAATAGTCGGGTACACTTTATTACCAGTTCCTCCTCCCCCCAGCAATTTGAATTATCCCTTCAATCCAGTTGTTGTGGTGACAATGAGTACAATGTTTAATATCTGAATTTAATGAGCTTATTTTTACTACTGAAAGTGGACGAATTTGGTCCGAAACCGGTCTCATCACATGAATAATATAAGGTAAATAGGAAGTATTGCTGTTTCATTGCGTGTTCAAAAAACGCAATCTTTGAAATGAATGTAGGTGATACGCTACTGTTGGACTGATTCTATATGCAACTAATTAAAATAAATGTATGTACATTTCTTTTCTCAAACTGTATGCATAATTACTGGTAATTAATAATACGGCTACAGCCTTTTTTATTTCCGCCGTTTTATCGCAAATTAACGTTTCGTTACACTACTTGTTGTAAATGTATTTTTTTCACAAAAAAATTCTGAAATGTTATTTTTATGGTGGTCCAGTTCCTATAGTGGAAAAATTAGAAACCAATTGGGAATAGTAAAAAAGGATGAGTTTGCTCTATTTCGAAAAATGCTTCGTAAAGGAATTACAGATTCGAAAAGAAAATTTATTGATTGTTGCCAAATTACTGCAGATATGTGAATGAAATTTTATAAGCGTCAACTGTCGTCCATTGTCATATGCAATGAAATTATTATTTTTCATTTTACCAGTGGTGTCCGTAAAGACACCTAAACTGGATATCATTAAAGAAAAAATTGGTACGCCACCTTTTTTTTCCAAAATGAAAAGCAATTGCGGCCTCTCCATTCAATTTGGAAAAAAAAGGTCTCAATTATACTGTTCGACTCAGCATTTGCGAGTAAAAAATTAAAATTACAATTGAAAAAATTTCTAAGTTAATCAACAACAAGGACAACAGATTTAATCGATGGCGATCAACAACAAAATTAAATACATGAAATTGCTCGGAATGTAGTCCACCCATCTCGATACATTTGCTATAGCGACTAATTCATGAATTCGTTGCAGCAGATATTTTGATTTGACTCATATCATTGCAGACTTTCTAAATCCTCCAAACTAAGTCGTCTTTTTTAAGTGCTGGAGCATCATAATTTTTCCTTTATATTTTCCGAATCGTAAACGGTGATCTGGGTGGCCAAGCCAATGGTTTAATGCAATTAATTATATCACGATGCATATAATTTCACCCTACTCGACCAATCCAATGTAGCGGAAAATTAGTATTCAACAATTTCCCTTCAGCATCCATTTGAAAGTTATTCCTAAGAAATAAAGGAAAGATTATTCTGAGATTAATCTTGGGGATAGAAAATGTTATCAAAAACTTCATTCCCCGAAAATTCATTTTGAAATGATCTTGGTTGAATTTCCCGATGATTTTCGTATCCTATCATTAATATTGTGGTAATTCGTTACTCCAAGGTGGAAATGCTGAACAGGCTGTAGGTGATATGCGTGCATGTGGTCGTCGGAATTAGAAATACTACAGTCTCAAATATTACGAACACTAGTAATATTTGAGATGTTATTGCCATCAGAAAATCTATAGCAGAAATGAATATCGATATTTGAGAATGCGTATTCGTTGTTGCTGAAACTAATTTTCAGAGTAATACTTGAACAACTAATAATAACGATAACAATAGCAGCCCTCAGGGGCTCAGGAACATTGTTTCTGAGTACGGGCTTAGCGAACCCGAGGTACCCAAGCTGAACCTGGCAGTAGGTATAAAATGCAACTTATCCAATGATGTACAATCTAAGGAATAAACGGGTAAATCGACATTGTACCACCATAACCTCTTGTCGCGTTCAAGATTTAGGAAGAGGGTCTTGTTCGGAAAGTGAGTCACAGTCTCCCTCGGTTAGCGACGGAAGCAGCGTGATATCGAGTAGGGATACTGCAACACAAAACCAAGTGGGAAAAAACATCAATACCTCCCAACCGACGCTTGGTGTTTCAACGGTGGCACAATCCATTATGCCTACGACCACGAGAGCCGGACTCCCTAGGAAACGCATGAAGTGGACCCCAGAGATGAATTCTTTCATTATGCGTTCCTATTACAAGATTACAAACTTGGAATCAGAAATGACAGCATACAGATACGCGTTACATCTTGCGTTCGTAGAAAAATATCCTGAATTACAGCACATATCCGAGCAAAGAATTTCGGATCAAAGAAGAACAATCGTTCAAAACAGGCTACTTTCTTCTGAAACGCTGCAAAGCATACGAGAAGAGGTCATAATGGAACTTAGAAGCGAAAATAATACTCATAACGGTATACCGGCTGGAGTTAATGAAAGTGTTACAGATAACATCGAAGCCACGGAAACGAATATTAACATGAAATGCCCTCCTGAGCCGAATCAGCAGGACGAATATAGGTATTTAGCAAGATCGGAACTCAACAGAGTAATAACTGAATTCAGTGGTAGTAACCCAACTAAAAGACCTAAACTGCCCAAACTCAAGACGAACAAGAACACCAATATTATCCTAGCAAGCGTGAATTCAGTGTTTGAAGAATATACCAACCAGAACACCTTGGAGAAGATTCACACTTTGATTTACTGTGGAGCAGTAGCAGTTCTTCGCCTTCACAAACAACAAATCTCCACAACTCTGATTCAAGCTGAGCCAAAAAGTGTCCGAAAACCACCATGGCAAAAACGACTGGAGAGGAATATTGATAATATTAGAGCAGAAATCGGTCGCCTCACAGAATTCCAGAGAAACAGAAAACCCTCAAGGCGCTTGAAATCACATATACGCAAAATTTATAGAAAAATTGGTACGAACACAAAATACTCTGATCACAAACAACACATCGACGTGTATATGGACACTTTGAAACAGAAACTCCAAGCAAAATCAAAGAGGCTTTCAAGATACGTCAAGTGTACTGAAAGGAAACACCAAAACCAAAGGTTCCTCCAAAACGCAGCCAATTTTCATAAGGGAAATAACAAAAATGCGACCAACAATAACAGAGAAGTACCTGACGCACAGTGCTTGACTGACTATTGGTCATCACTATGGTCGCATCCCAAAGAACACAATAGAGATGCGGAATGGATCGCGAATGAAAAAGAACGCCTCGATATCAGACATATGGACTTCGATGGAATAACGGAGGAAGAAATCACAACAGTAGTTCGAGCGACCAACAATTGGAAAGCCACAGGTATAGATAATATCCACAACTACTGGTACAAGAAGTTTGAAAAGCTCCATGGAGCCCTAGCAAAACAGCTCACTTATGTTCTTCAACATCCCAAGAAAACACCCACTTTCCTAACGCAAGGCTTAACATATATGCTACCTAAGAGCGATAGAACACAGGATCCGTCTCAATATAGGCCAATTACTTGCCTGCCAACACTCTACAAAATACTCACCTCATGCATATCCAATCGAATATACCAACACCTTGACGACAACAATATATTAGCAGAGGAGCAGAAATGATGCAGAAATAAACACCACGGTTGCAAGGAACAACTCATCATCGATTCTGTGATAATGAAACAGGCACACGTGGGGCATCGGAATGTTCATTTAGCTTTTCTCGATTATCTGAAGGCATTCGATAGTACCGCCCATTCTTGGCTTGTTGAAGTATTGCAGATATACAAAATTCACCCAGCCCTGGTAGAGTTCTTGAAGACAACAATAACACACTGGCTCACGTCTCTGCAGGTCAACATGAACAATAGATCAATTAAAACCGACGAGATACCCATACGTCGCGGAATTTCTCAAGGAGACTCTTTGAGTCCACTATGGTTCTGTTTGGCTATGAACCCATTGTCCTCAATGCTCAATAGAACAGGATACGGATTTAGGATAAAAGCAGAAAGGAATTATTATACAATCTCCCACCTGCTGTATATGGATGACATCAAATTATATGCTTCGAACAAGAAGCAATTGGATGATTTGATGAAAACTGTCAGTGAGTTCTCGGCAGATGTTCATATGAAATTCGGGATTGAAAAATGTAAGACCCTGAACATTCAAAGAGGGAAAGTCATAGATGGTGAAACACAATTTCCAAACGGTGATATTATACAGTGCATGAGAGATGGCGAAACATACAAATATCTGGTATACCAAAAAGCCAGATTACTAGACCAAAAACAATCAGAGGAGAAGATTCTTTCAGAATACAGTCAGCGTCTGAAGTCTGTGCTGAAATCGATGTTGAATTCGGGGAATTTAGTCAAGGCAATTAACACCTACGCCATTCCAGTGTTACTTTACTCATTTGGAACAATCAGATATACTAAGACAGAACTGGATGATATTCAAAGGCGGACCCGAACGATGCTAACAAAGTACAACAACCATCATCCAAAATCGTCTGTGATACAAACAACTTTGAAGCGGAAAGAAGGAGGACGCGGATTGATAGATGTAGTCAATTTACACACCGAACAGATAAAAATCTCAGAGAATTCTTTTCAGCAAAAGCTCTCACTTCTGACCTACATAGAGTGGTATCGTTGGCTGATAAGGGATATACACCTCTAAATCTTGCTACCAGAGATGACCTGCTGAATCTACCATTCCTATCAGATACTGAAAAACAAGAGCAATGGTCAAGAAAGGAACTGCATGGACGACATCACCATGAGATTAATCAACCACACATCGACAAAGAAGCCTCCAACAAATGGTTGATGAAAGGAGAATTATTCGCGGAAACAGAGGGATTCCTTATGGCCATCCAAGACCAAGTGATCGCTACAAACAACTACAAAAAATTTATTATGAAAAACAGAACATTACAAACAGATAGGTGCAGAAAATGCCATATAAGATCGGAGACGATACAGCATATTACGTCCGGATGCGAACAACTGGCCAATACAGACTATCTTCACAGGCATAATCAAGTGTGCAACATTATCCATCAGAAACTTACACACAAGTACGGACTTCTGAATACATTCCAGCCATATTACAAGTATCAACCGGCGCCCGTATTGGAAAATGACTCTATCAGATTATACTACGATAGGCCTATTATCACTGACAGAATAGTGACGAATAATAGGCCGGACATAGTGGTGTATGATAAGAAAGCTAAAACAGCAATGCTGGTGGATGTCGCCATACCAAATAATAACAACGTGCTGAATAAGTTCCAGGAGAAAAAGTCCAAATACACAGACCTTGCCATTGAGATCAAGCAGATATGGCACCTCGAGAAAATAGATATTGTTCCTGTCATCGTATCCTTCACTGGGTTAATACCCAAAACTTTGCACGATAGCCTTAAGAAATTAGAATTGCGTAAGAATACCTATGTAGAAATGCAAAAAGCTGTAATTCTTAATACATGTAGAATAGTTAGGAAATTTATGTCAAGTATATTGTAATCGAGCCTATTCCCTTTGATTGCTGAATCAGGAAAGGTAAATTATATCCAGCTAACAGCTGAGATAGTGCACGATAGCAATAATTAATAATAACAACAATAACAATAAAAGCAAAAAAATTACTAGAGAGCTAATTAATTTTTAATCAATATTTGTCTATGTCAATTTTGACAATTGTATTTGTTCAATTGTTCTCCAAAGATCACTATTTTAATTTTTCACTTCTTTTTTCAAGTAGAAACAAATACGCAGAAATTAATTTTCGTTATGAATTTTCTGATAGAAGAGCGGTAGTTTGTGAATATCGAGGACACTATTCAACTAGAAGTGTTGAGAATTAATTAAGGATTTACAACCTAGCGATATTGAAGAAAGACTGAGATTTTTTCTGGCAAACTGAAAGGAAAAAATTCTAATTTTTGAACAAAATTCATTGGACAAAGTAATCCTCTTTCACTAAACGTGGAGTAACAAATTACCATAATATATATATATATATATATATATATATATATATATATATATATATATATATATATATATATATATATATATATATATATATATATATATATATATATATATATATATATATATATATATATATATATATATATATATATTATATATATTATAAAATTTCATCTTTTAGGCAGACAAATTTCCTCTAGAAATTCGACCAAGAAATTTAAAATAAACACAAAAATTCTTTTGACTCTAATTTCAACTTCTTCAATCGAAATACAGCAATATTTCGGTGAATGTTCATTCGAATGATCTTGCAATCGTTGAAAATAACTTGTTTTTTGACAAACCAGCCTGTATATTCTTCCGAATATATCAAAACTCAATGAGTTTTCAAATGAGGTATCACTCGACCTATCTTTTCTCTTAAAAAAATGAGTTTTGTGCACCCCTGCTTAGGGGGTTGATGTTAAATAAAATCACCGTATGTTAAAAGACAAAAATTGACCTGTTTCTGCTTTTTGTTCAAAAACGAATTGTTTAGCAGTTATTGAGTCTTTTTTGTTTTAGTTGCCCCACCCGGTACATATACATAATGACAATATTTACTATCGCATCGAAATAGTGGAAATTCACTACAAAATCGATGAAAACTTCGCGAACACAGTTAGAAACGTTCGTACTGCTTTTTGTCATCATCAAGCACCAACTCGCCCATGTATAGTGAATTTTATCCACAAATTTGAACATTGTGGTGCGATGTGCAGCATCGAACACGTTTTTATCTAACCAGGTCAGCTGGAAATATCGGTGTTGTAGCTGATAGTGTGGCTGAAAAGCCAAATTTGTCAATTTCGAGACGATCACAGGAATTAGGTATTTAGCCAACCACTTTGCACCGCGTTTTGCATCTTGATCTGCAGCTTCATCCCTACAAAGTGCAGTTAACACCAGAATCGAAGAAACTATTGCATGGGATGCATTTAGGATCCGAAAACCCAAAAGAAATACTGGAACAGCCTCTTTATCCAAAACGATTGACTGTTTGGTGCGGTTCTTCGTCGGGAGGTGTCATCGGGCCACATTCTTTCGAAAATGGCTGGCGCAACCATTGTAGGGAATGGAAACTCTTACAGAGCAGTGTTGACTGACTTTTTTGGACCAAAATGGATGCTCTTGGCTTGCAGCATAATTATTTTTAACTGGATGGTGCTTCGTGGCACACAACTAGTGAAACAATGGCTCTATTGCAACAGCAATTTCCTGAACGTGTGATTTCTCGCAGTGCAAACTTGAATTGGTCCCCTAGGTCATGCCAATAGACTTTTTTTTTTGAGACTACGTCAAAAATAAGGTTTACACCAATGTTCCAGCAACGATTAAGACACACAAAGACAATATTCGAGCTGTTATACGCGAAATACCACCGCAAATATGCGAAAGTGTAATGAAAAATTTCCTACAAAGATTGACCATTTATAAAAAGGCCCGAGGTGGAAACTTGCCAGAGATCATGTTTCATTATTAACCTCAGAGTTTGTACTTTCCATTAACAAAAAAACTTCATCACTTTTCTTAAAAATTGCGTTTTATTAAGAATTGAAAATGAAATCTGCCGATGGAAGACCCAATAATAACAACTAGGCTTAGTAACATGTCTCGTCAGATAAAGTGCTTTTTAGTTTTATCTAGATATAGTTCTTTCTCAATGAAATCATTCATTTTATCTGTACTCTAATATTTATAATATAACTGTGCCGCCTTATTTATCGATCTTGATGATCATAAGACCATCGGTTCTAACTTTTTCTTTCATAGATTTTATGATGTCGGGTGTGAAATCATCTTATTTAATATTGAATTTTTTCGTGAGTTCTTGTAATTTTTGGAGCTATTATGTGTGTGTAATCAGAATTTAAAAGAACAATAGTATATTATACTACTAAAATTCCTTTTACCGCTTGGCTGTTAATATATTAGCAAAATTATGTCACTTATTTTATATCTATGTCAGAGCAAGAGAGTTTAGTAGCAGATAAATCAATTATATGTGATCTGAACTTTGATATATTGTTTATATGCTATTTTTTTATTCTTGGAGTTAATTTTCATTTTACTTGTAACGATTTCTCGAATTTTGTGTCAATGAGTTCACTGATTTCTAATTCATGTTGATTCTGCAAGCACAATATCTCTCTTCGTCGAATGAGAGGTGAACTTGATCTTGATTTACACATAGTTAGAAATCACTTTTCTTCTTAAAACATTCTTGGTTGAACTACATATTTTGTGAACAAACACTGTACGTTGTACGAAGTTTGCGGTATAAAATAGCCCATTTTTCGCATTAGCGAATTCAAGATACTGAAAGGATTCAGCCGTATTTCTTAGTTAAGCAAGATTTAAACACAAATGTAATGTTCACTTTGTTTTACGTCCACCAAATGTATTAAATTAATATATCACTGTTACCGTGATTTCGAACTCTCATTCATCGTCAGACAGTATAAAAACCAAGTACAAAGTGATATGAAATACATATGAATAGGTCGATATCTGAATTTGGATTAACCAGATATTAGGTATGTAATTAACAACTATTGAAAGGGAATTATCATTTGAATACATCTGAAATTTGATATTTAGGACCAGACTGATCTATGAAAATGCAAAATTTCTGATGTATTCTAATAATAACTCCTTTTAAATTGCATACATATACTAAATTTACTTATATGTAGTGAAATCCTAGTAAAAGATTCCATTCGTGTTTTAATCATGCTTAACTACCAAATACTAACAACTTGATTCATACAGTACTAAATCTGATTTTCTGGATGAAGTCAAAATATAAACAAGAACATAAACGGCCGTATCTTTGGATTGCATTGACGTAGAATTTTGATCTTATCTTAATAGTTGCTAGAGACTACCTACATAAGTACTCGGTGTCAATGTCAACTCCATGCCTATACGTGTTCCTGAGGAAAGTGTTATGACAGATAGATAGACCGACGGACAATGAAGTGATGCTATAAGGGTAATTTTCTCCTTTTGAGAAATCCTAAAATCAACAAAACGCTATTCAATTAGAAATATACTCACAAAGCCGTTTGAGAGAAAGGTCCTCCAAACAACCAGGTTGAAATCTTCCTCCATTAGCAAAAAAATCAATAGTTCCACATGGCTCAGCATAACCTAAAATAGCGTCCGTATGTATTACCATGACAACCATGGCGTCATTCCTATTCAGCCTTTTCTTCAATTGGACACCTTTGAAAAGAGGTTGCGCCGGATCTAATGCTACAATTCTAGAAAGCTTTTTTCCAGTCATCTCGATATATTTTCTTCCTGCCCATCCACAGATTTGTGCTCCAAGCGAATGCCCAATCAGAACGATTCTATCTGATGCTACTCCATGATCATATACCAAACCTTTGATCATCCTTGCGAGTTTTGTCCCTATCAGTAATATGTATGTGAATTATCATTATTCTATGTGAATAATTAGAATAGACAAAAGTTTCTAAATTTCTGATAGGCGCTTCTTCTGAGACAATTAAATTTAGGCAATTTTGTGATAGTAATTCCTCAATCTGTATTAATACATTAGAGTTGGCAACCACCAGTTTGAATATCAATTTCAACTATAACATTGCCATATTACAATAATTTTAGTGATTTTTGCATTTTAGTGATTCTTAGTGTTGCTGGAACTAGATGTAGAAGTCAATCTGAACTTCACGTTGAAAAGGTAGAATTTGAGATGTAGTTCGTTAAAGTCCTTGATAAATAACAAAAACTGATTTACGCTCAATTACCTTATTTATAAGGTGTTTCGACGTCACTGCGCCCTCCTCAAACAAATGCAAAATGAAAACTGAACTAACGTACAAAAATTCATTTATGACCAACAACATTGGATAAGAAGTGAGTAAAACTACCTAAGGCAAACCCACACAACTATTATCTGAATTACTAAGCCAACAACAAATTAAGTAAAGATGAATTATTGTCAAAATCTACTTACACATTAACTAATATGTTTGAAAGTTGGTATATATTAATTTCAAATAATCCCCAAAATTTAATATCATCGTAAGATTTTAAATATTCGGTTATAATTATGATTTTCTTCATTGAAATATTTCGCGTAATTAGAATTATTTTTTTAAGATGGAACTGCAGTATTGTTCATTGAATCTAACATTGAAATTTCTCACTTTAACTACGGAGCTAAGTTTGTATACACTGGATTGATTTTCTTTATCTGTTCAACGTTCATTATTTTGAAGTATTTCAATATTTTATTACTAATTCGGAATGAGATCTGTAAATTGAATATTTCCAGTGAATGTTTTAAATAACGGTGAACTTTACAAAGTATGTGGGGCTACTATATCTGTGTGGGTCTTTAAAATTCGGATAAAATAATATTTGGATTGTGTTGTACCGAGTAGGAGTAAATATATACAGGGTGCTTCAACTAAAACTAAACAGAGGCTAGCTACCAAGATATTAATTTCTGATCAAAACCCGAAAACAGGCCAATTTTTGTTTCAAGGGGGACATCTTTTGGGGTACAATACTTGCCTGAAATATCAACGAATTGGACGAATTTCCATTTTTAATTGAAAACTGTAAAAGATACAGGGTGAGCAACTGAAAGATAGGGAAGACTATTTCCCTGAGACTTTTCAAATTTCAGTGAAGTAAAATGGAACTGATCCATGCTGTTCAAAGGCAGTCATCTTCAAATACCATACTCATCTCGAATTTCAACCCCTAGAGTAGGGGTGACAACCCTTGAAAATTTGGAAGAGGGTAGATGGGTTGAGTGATAACTCAAAAGAAAGGTATTATCTTTGTCTGCATTCCAGTGAAAGAATATTCATTTTTGATTGAAAACTGTAGAAGATACAGAGTGAGCCACTGAAAAATAGAGAAGACTATCACCCGAAGACTATTGGAGTATTAGTGCGAAAAACTGGAATGAATTCATTTATATCGAAGATAACAACCTTTGATCTGGAATGAATCTGTTCCATTTTTTGCACTAATACTTGAATAGCTCAGGGCGATAGATAGTCTTCTCTATTTTTCAGTAGCTCACTCTGTATCTTCTACAGTTTTCAATCAAAACTGAGAATTTGTTCACGGGGATGTAGACAAAGATTATACCTTTCTTTCGAAGTATCACTCAACCCATCTACCCTCTTCCAAATTTTAAAGGGTGGTCACCCCTGCTCTAGGGGTTGAAATTCGAGATGAGGATGGTACTTGATGATGACTGCCTTTGACCAGCATGGATCAGTTCCATTTTACTCCACTGAAACTTGAATGGTCTCAGGGAAATAGTCTTCCCTATCTTTCAGTTGCTCACCCTGTATCTTTTACACTTTTCAATTAAAAATAGAAATTCGTTCAAGGCGATGTAGACAAAGATACCACCTTTCTTTTGAGTCATCACTCGACCCATCTTCCCTATTCAAAATGTTCAAGGATTGCAACCCCCGCTTCGGGGGTTGATATTTCAGGCAAGTATTGTACCACAAAAGATGTCCCCCTTGAAACAAAAAATTTACTTGTTTTTGCGTTTTGATCAGAAATGAATATCTTGGTAGATATAGCATCTGTTTAGTTTTCGTTGAAGCACACTTATACTGTTATTATGGAGAAGATATATTGAACAGGAACTGGAATATGAATACAATTTCGTAAAAATGTAAAATTGAATAATTGCAATCGGAAACAACTGTTGCTAGGATATAACGAACTATGTAACTAGATTTAAGTATCGTTTTGATATTGAAGAAACACAAGTCTTCCCCCCTTGAATGATACTAACATACAAATTACATCATATAAATAAAACAAAATGGAACAAAAACTATTTTAATTTCGAAAACGCACTGTGGGCTGCTTCACTCGGCTAGATCGACGAAGTGGAACTGAATTTTCAGCAGGCCTCCGATCAGAGATATACTTTGTATCATTTCAAATGGCCACTCAGTACATCTTACTCTCTCCTACCAAATAAAATGAAACGAAATATTCGACGTCACACGGCACGTCGATACTCGGCTCATACAACTCTGTGAGCATAGAAACTGCATCCGTTGTGCTCTTGCGCTGGAATTGGTGCTTGAAAGCAATTAATTACGATCGTAATTGATTGATATTCGTTCAAATTTGAGTTTGCGATTTTTAAAAATAGGTGTTTCACCTCGACAATTTATTAACTTATTTCACTTACCTAAATACTTCAGTTTCAAAATAACATAATTATGTAATTTCTTATTTGCTCTTACGAATCAAGAGTAAAGGGATTGATAAGGAAATGTACAACTTCCTATTTTATGTCTGGGTGTATTTGGTAGTAAGTTATTTTATCGTTATTTTCCGCACTGAAATCATTGGAAATCTACGTATTCTTCAACGAAGTGGATATAAATTTTTGAGGTTATAATAATATAGCCAGCAGCACCACAGAAGTGTATGACAAATAATCTTCTTCCTTCTACGAAATCATGTAGTATGTAGGACATACGTCCGACTGAATTATTGCGAAAAAAATTGATCAAGTTGGCGATGACTGTCGATTTGAAATGATACAAACTATAGGTAGCTTAGGTTCAGGATCGCTGTTCACATATCTTGGAATTAGAAAAGACTGGGTTGGACCACAAGTCACATGTCTTTCATTTTTACATACCAACGGTTTATGTAGTTGGTTGATGAGACTTTTGAAACATCGTTCCGATTCTAGTTTGACTATATAATGATATATTTCCAAATTCCCAACACTGTCGATTGTTTTTCCATACCGATGCTTGAACTTGAAATAATGCATCAAGTTTTATTCGAATCCGCCGTCCTAAGTACATTCCAGATTTTCACAAGCCAATCGAGTTGCCCGGAATCTGAATAGTATTATCTGCAATTTCCTATGATATGTTCCCGGTTCTTTCTCACATGCATACAATTTTTGCTTAAAAGATTGTACATTTCGTTCAGCTAATCCATTGGTCGCAGGATGTCCTGGGGCAATGAATTTCTGAAAGATACCACGACTGGAACAGTATGAACGGAATTCAGTACTTGTAAATATGGAGGCTTAATCAGAAGCAATATACTGTGAATTTCCATGTACTGAGAAAATTTCGTCGAATGATTTGATAGTCGAATTTCTTGTAGGAGCTTCCGAAATAACTTTAATTTCAAGCCATTTCAATCTCGTATCTATACAGAGCAAAAAATGATGTCCATTTAAAGGGGCAGCATAATCAATATGTACTCTTTCCCAAATTTCATCTGGAACATACCAAGGATGGACTAAACTTTTGGAGGTGAAGATTTGACCTTAGCACAATTTTCACATGAGCGTACCAGGGATTCGATGTATCGATCGATACTTTTCCAGTAAATATATCGACTTGCCAGTTGTTTAATTTTTGTGATACCAAAATGTTTTGAATTAAGTTCGTGTAGAATGAGCTCTTGTAATGATTTCCTACAACACGATCGTTTCGGAAAATAATATTGTATAACATTTTCCTAATCTTATCTAGGGAAGCTAGGGAATTCTTGAATAATACTTTCAACAACCGATGGATAGGTCGGGGTAGTCCAGAACCATGGCCTCCTAGGTCCCCAGACTTAAATAGTTTAGACATTTTCGTATGGGGATATCTCAAAAGTTTTGTTTATATCACTCCGGTGAGCACTGTAGAAGAATTGAGAAATCGAATAATAACCTCTTGTGACACGTTAAGGAATACCACAGGAATATTATTTGATAACATGCGAAAAAGGACAGAGGTCTGTATTCTTGCAGGTGGTTGACACTGTGAGCAATTTATTTAGTTTTTAATTGTTCTTTTTTTAGTTTGATATTGAATGAGTATAAGTTGAGTCTCAGAAGACGAGCTATCAAAGTAAAAGCAAATTTTGGGCGTGCCTATCGAGTATTTCTCTTATTTTTTTTATTAAGCGAATAAAATACAATTCAAATAATTCTAATTCAATAATTTTTCACTCGAAAACGGTTGCAGATACGAACAAAAAAGTTTCTGAATTGAACGAAGATGACGAAAATTGATTGTATGCTGATCAGTGGCGTACAGCAAAAAAGAAGGGGAAAGAGGAGACATGGCCTTGGAAAAGAAAACACCGTGCGAATTTCAGTAAAAACCTAGATGTATAATGGCAGAAGCTGTAAAAAATAGTTTGCATTCCAAATTTGGGCTAAATATCTCGAAAACAGCAGTAGTTTTGAAGAAAAAAACATTTTCTCTGGAAATTTCAACACCCTCTAGCTCCGTAACGATTCTTACGCGGACCTATGTTTATATAAACTTTTTTTCTTAAAATTGCTCGTAGATATACCACCATAAGTTGTTACATACTATTATTATGCAAGCCAAAGTTAATATAAATAAAATGAAACACTTTTGTCTCATTTCCACTATGTTTATTCATGATACATATGACCGATTTCAACAGTGACATCACTTTCAATAGTCTTCAACTAACAGAGAATGTGCTAACTATACCTAACTCAAATGTTGAGTAGTGGGGAATGATTCAATTCTAGTTGACTATTGAGAGTGGTGAATTTTGGGTTTTTACAGAGTGTTAATCTCCCACTTTTCAACAGATTCATTGTCATCCCTTCATTAAATTTGTGGAGAATGTACTATCTATATCTATTTTGAATATTGAGTAGTGAGGAGTGATTTTAATCTATTTGACTATTGAGAGCCGTGAATTTTGGAATTTTACCAAATTTTTTAATTTCCAAGCATTGAATAGTGAACTTCTTATATTACGACCACTGCAGAAGCAGGTTATTAAATTAAATTTGAATAGATAATTGCTGATGTAATTAGAGAGGAAGGGCAATGTAAGTAAGATATGCGTATTCATTTTCTGGCTTTTCTATAATAGATCATAATAATTAACAAATTTATTTTTATTCGTTGCGTTTAATAATACTGTAACGATATCCAATTATCCCTGAAGCCGACCCTGTCACCGCCCGAAGGACTGACGAGTACGGGACATTTTCGGGAGACTTCGAGGAAGATTTAAAGGTTTCAGCTCGCCGTATAACGAAGAATTCAGTGTTGCCGTTTCCGGAAGGTTCTTGAACAAAGATCTGGAACAGAGCCGAAGTTACGCAAATGTTCTAGAACAACTCGTATTTGTATATAAGAAGTGACCGCGAAGCGCAGAGAATTGAGTTTGAATACAGAATGCGAATGAGTGGACAAAATGTTAGAGATAAATTAAGCAGTATCGATTGTGTTATATAAATTAGTCATCTACTTTAGTGTTATAATTGTTCATTCTACGTGTAAATAAACTAGTTAGAGTTTTGTAACGTTGAAGTGTTTGATTTGAACCTACAAATAATTTCAAGAAGTAATGAACGTTACAATACTGTTTATGTAGGGAACTGTAATATTATTACTTAATGCAATTTTCTTAAAGTATTCGATTTCTGTATTTAATTCAGTTATGGAATGAAAACAGAAAAATTTCGTACGTAATTTGATTTTGAAGTGCCTGTAAAATTTCAAAACCCTTTTTACATAACTTCAAAAACAATCGAGAAAATTGATTTCGAAAATTTTCGAAATTTCCGAATGATTCAAAAACGAAAAAAGATTCCTTGAATCTATTCGCGGCAATGAATTTCTCAAGCAAAAAGAACACGAGAAGATGTCTCATTTTTATTTCACATAGTTGCAGTACTAAAATGTCGTAATCTGTCCACCCTCTACAATGCATAAATAAGAAGCGACGAAAAATGATGCAGGTCTCAAACATATTATTTCATAGGAAACTTTGAAAAATGAAAATATAAATTTTTACCAAAAACGGCAATGTTATAGGGTTGACTTCACACGCTCTAAATCAATCTCATGACCGGTCTTTCTCATATTAAGAATTGACCTGTTTCAATGGTTTTAGCTAGTATGACTCTCTCCAGTGTTTGGGTGGGTTGGATTTTTTTCAACACATTGTAGTATACTCTGTATTCCAACAAAAATTTCATTAATAAAACATTGCTAACCAATTTTATGGCCCACTGATCATCAAAATTAAAGGGGAGTAAATTATCTCAAACCTTCGAGTGAATTCATAATCACTGAAAACTTTGATACAGTTTCTCAAAAAAAATCTGATTCACATACCGACATCTTTTGTGTATGAAGCTGGCAGAAAATATATGCCCGATGCGAATTTTTCCCAATCAACTTGAGCTACAAGACTATCAGGATATTTTTCAATGATTGCATCTGATAATGTTTTATACCAATGGACTCTCCCATTCACTTGATAACCATGAACAATATAGAAAATGGTACCATTTGTTTTTGCAATAGTTTCAATCTTCGCTCTCATCCTCGGATGTCCAAAAGTTTTTGGAGTGTATATATATAAATTTACATCGTCTTCAGAAAATTGCTGCTTGAAATAAGTATCCACAAGATCAAAAAGTCCTGAAATCATAAAACATACACCTACATAAAAATATATTGTACTAATTGCTCACCATAAATTCCTAGAGGAAACATTAAAACAAAATAAACAATATAAGGCTCATGATAGAATGATATGAGTCACCAGGTTATCCGATTGATTATGAAACGAAATGTTATATTTTTGAAGTAAATGTATAAAAATATTTCGATAAAAACTAATTGAAATCGTATTTTTAGATCCGTAAAAATTTCTACAATAAAATTTCTAAGCTTATCCTGTTGAGATTCTAAACAGTTCAATCAAACTACTAACGTTTCTTACCATCAAAGATATGTACGAGGGCTACGCTGTATACTTTCAAATACGAGAAATACACAAAGCGTATGAAGCAAAGTTTATTTTTGTTCGAAGTAATCCCCACCTACATCGATGCACTTTTTATAACCGAAACTTGCATAACTGAAATACTTAAAGCCAGTCATACTTCGAAATGCTCTCAAAAAAGTGATGAATTGCCTCATGGATCTTCTTCTAGAAGCGTCGACCACGTTAATGTTTGTGTAGATTGAAGAACAACCAGATATCACCCATGGCCAAATCAAGTGAATAGAGAGGATCCGAAATGACTTTCAACTTCAACTGTAAAAAGTCAACTATTTGCTGTAGCGTTAGTAAGTGATTATTCTTATTTATTATCGTGGACTTATACACTATCTCAGCTAGTAGCTGGATATAATTTACCTTTCCCAGATTTAGCAATCAAAGGGAATAGGCTCGATTACAATATACTTGACATAAATTTCCTAACTATCCTACATGTATTAAGAATTACAGCTTTTGCATTTGTATATAGGTATTCTTATGCAATTCTAATTTCTTAAGGCTATCATGCAAAGTTTTGGGTATTAAACCAGTCGAGGATACGATGACAGGAACGATATCTATTTTGTCGAGGTGCCACATCTGCTTGATCTCAATAGCAAGATCTGTGTATTTGGACTTTTTCTCCTGGAACTTATTCAGCACGTTGTTATTATTTGGTATGGCGACATCCACCAGCATTGCTGTCTTGGCTCTCTTATCATACACCACTATGTCCGGCCTATTATTCGTCACCATTCTGTCAGTGATAATAGGCCTATCGTAGTATAATCTGATAGAGTCATTTTCCAATACGGGCGCCGGTTGATACTTGTAATATGGCTGGAATGTATTCAGAAGTCCGTACTTGTGTGCAAGTTTCTGATGGATAATGTTGCACACTTGATTATGCCTGTGAAGATAGTCTGTATTGGCCAGTTGTTCGCATCCGGACGTAATATGCTGTATCGTCTCCGATCTTATATGGCATTTTCTGCACCTATCTGTTTGTAATGTTCCGTCCTTCATAATAAATTTTTTGTAGTTGTTTGTAGCGATCACTTGGTCTTGGATGGCCATAAGGAATCCCTCTGTTTCCGCGAATAATTCTCCTTTCATCAACCATTTGTTGGAGGCTTCTTTGTCGATGTGTGGTTGTTTAATCTCATGGTGATGTCGTCCATGCAATTCCTTTCTTGACCATTGCTCTTGTTTTTCAGTATCTGATAGGAATGGTAGATTCAGCAGGTCATCTCTGGAAGCAAGATTTAGAGGTGTATATCCCTTATCAGCCAACGATACCACTCCATGTAGGTCAGAAGTGAGAGCTTTTGCTGAGAAGAATTCTCTGAGATTTCTTATCTGTTCGGTGTGTAAATTGACAACATCTATTAATCCGCGTCCTCCTTCTTTCCGCTTCAAAGTTGTTCGTATCACAGACGATTTTGGATGATGATTGTTGTACTTTGTCAGCATCGTTCGGGTCTGCCTTTGAATATCATCTAGCTCCGTCTTAGTCCATCTGATTATTCCAAATGAGTAAAGCAACACTGGAATGGCGTAGGTGTTAATTGCCTGGACTAGATTCCCCGAGTTCAACATCGATTTCAGCACAGACTTCAGACGTTGACTGTATTCTGAACGAATCTTCTCCTTTGATTGTTTTTGGTCTAACAATCTGGCTTGTTGGTATCCCAGATATTTGTATGTTTCGCCATCTCTCATGCACTGTATAATGTCACCGTTTGGAAGTTGTGTTTCACCATCTATGACTTTCCTCTTTGAATGTTCAGGGTCTTACATTTTCAATCCCGAATTTCATATGAACATCTGCCGAGAACTCACTGACAGTTTTCAGCAAATCATCCAATTGCTTCTTGTTCGAAGCATATAATTTGATGTCATCCATATACAGCAGGTGGGAGATTGTATGATAATTCCTTTCTGCTTTTATCCTAAATCCGTATCCAGTTCTATTGAGCATTGAGGACAATGGGTTCATTGCCAAACAGAACCATAGTGGACTCAAAGAATCTCCTTGAAAAATTCCACGACGTATGGGTATCTCGTCGGTTTTAATTGATTTATTGTTCATGTTGACCTTATTATTATTATTATTATTATGAATACAATGAGAGTGAGGTCTTTGAGACCCATAAGACTCAAAAAAAAACAATCATTAGAATCAAGTAATTTGAACATAAAAATCAAAATTTCATAAGGATAAACTAAACTAAACAAACCAGCCTAACATAATACAACTACCTCAACAAGTATCTATCCAGTCTATTCTTGAAGCAGTTTATCGAAGGGGCTTCACTACATCCTCAGGAAGGGAGTTCCAAGTGTAAAACACTCTATTTGGAAGGAATGCTCTTCTACAGGTGGTGCGATACCGCTCATGCGTCAACTTCAAACTGTGACCTCTCAGGTTGGAATTCTGAGCCAGTTGGAAAATATCTGCGAGATCAACAGAGAATGATGCATGTAAAATTCGGTAAGTGTTCACCAGGCATCCTATCTTCAGTCGGTCAATCTGGGACATCATTTTTGTCATCAGCATTCTATCTTCATGAGATGGTTGATGAATTCCATATGGGAGACGGGTGGCTACGCTGCTACCGGGTCACACACACGATAGAAACACTGATGGTTAGCACAAACACTCTTTGTAAACGTAGAGTTAAAATGAAATAAAAACACGTGGCTCGTTGGTAAACAACGGCGGTTTGGCAATATGGCGTGGGTACGGAAAGCTGGCTCGTGGCAACGCGTGCTGCAGCCGGTTTTCTAAGACAGTGTGAATTCGAAGAGGTCATTGAAGAGAAAGAGCCGGGATTCTCCGATGCACGGATATTTAAACACTCGGCCAGGTAGGCCCAGAGTACGTTCTGTGCCTAGCCCTGTAGAAGGGCTTACTAGGCGATCTGTGATCAGGGAAGCGTGGTTAACACCGTAACACGCTTATTCGGAGGGGCCTAGAGCGATCTATGGTTAGATACTCTAGTGGACATGGTAACAACGCGTTGAACTGATTCAATAAGATTCATGTCCCGAACAAGAACAGGCGTCCAAAACGAGGAGCAAAACTCTATATGTGGTCTTATATATGTTTTATACAAACACGCCACTGTATCTAGGGAAGGTTTAGTAAACACTTTTTTGAACAGAAACAATTTTTTTCTGGCATCATTTCAGATGTTTTCTATGTGGGCTGTCCATGTCAGATCCTTAGTCACTATTATTCCCAGATCATTATGCTTTTCGACAGTTGAGAGGGGCATTGATATAGTATGTGTGTTGGGGATTATTTTTACCGATATGCATCACCACACATTTTGATGCATTTAATGGAATAAGCCATTTTCTGCTCCACTCCATAACCCTGTCAAGGTCCATCTGAAGCTCTCGCCGAGCAATGAGGGGGTTAGAGTATAACTTGGAGTCACCTGCATACACACGTGGAAGAAAGCAAGCCTGGGAGGCCAGAAGTATATATAAGGAAGAGTATAGGGCCAAGGACTGATGTTTGGGGGACTCCACTTGTCACCGGATGCATATTTGAATATGCCTCATCTACTTAAACCCGAACACTTCTATTGCTCATAAACTGTTCAATCCATCTGAGTAAAGCCCCCCTAAACCCAATGCGTTTCAACTTTTTAAGTAGACACTTGTGTGGAACTTTGTCGAATCGCTTCTGGAAATCGAGATAAATGACATCAATTGGAAATCCCAGATCGATAGATTTTGTCCACTCATCCAGGTACTACAACA
Source organism: Cryptolaemus montrouzieri (assembly GCA_013387265.2). Classification (NCBI taxonomy): domain Eukaryota; kingdom Metazoa; phylum Arthropoda; class Insecta; order Coleoptera; family Coccinellidae; genus Cryptolaemus; species Cryptolaemus montrouzieri. The sequence continues at coordinate 112,235,715 of JABFTP020000185.1, forward strand.
AGTTAGAGGTAACAGATTTGCCAGGAAGAAATTCATGCTGCCGAGGTGAAATTATGTTGTTCTGCATCAAATATGGTATCAAGTTATCAGAAATAATTCTTTCCATTATTTTCACCTCGGAGCAAGTTAGGGTGATTTGTCTATTATTTTCTTCGAGTCTTTTATCGCCCTTTTTATACACCGCAATGACATCAGCCACTCTCCATCCAGCTGGTAATGTTACTTCGTCGAAAGATTTTTGCATGATTATGGACAAGGGAAGGAATAGACAGGAGGCGCAATTCTTAAAAATGTATGGCGAGAGACCACCCGGACCCACAGTAGAGGCAGTATTTAATTCTTTCAATTTCTGGAAAATGACTTCCTCAGAAAAAACGATGGTACTTAAACTTGTAGAAGATAAATGAGCTACTGGATCTGGTATTGGGCCCACCGGCTGGCCGCAATTGTAGTAAAAATATTACCGAATATTTCGGCAGTTTCCGTATCATTTCTTGTCACATTTTCGTTTCGTGCCTTTACACGGGGGACTCTGACTGTCGAGGTCAGTGATTTTCTTACATAACCAAATAATTTTTTTCTGTTTTTTGAACTAATTAGCTTGCCTTCATATCTGGCTTCAACCTGAAATATTAGTTGACTGAAACTGTTTGACAAACGCTTATGGGCAGCAAAATCCTCCGCATTATTCGTACGTTTGAACCGTCGCCGAAGAATTTTTTTTATATTGGATTTGCTGCCATATCGTATCGTCAAACCAAGGTTTGATAGGATTTTGTTAAAAACTAATTTCATGACTACCAGAGTTTTCAATTTCATTAACCTGCTCCAAGAATAAAGATCAACATTCCTCAACAGAAATGGAGGCGAACAATGATTTTCAGCTTTTAGCGCCTAAAAGCTCATTTGCTCTCTGGGAGTCCATTTTAAACCGAGTCTTTCTTCTCGCTCTCCGCTTGTCTAGACCCAATTGCAGAAGTCAGAATGACATGATCCGATTTCCCGATAGGGGAGAGGTGATCAGGAGGTGTGAGCATATTCACATCAGAAGTCAATATTAGATCCAATCGTGAAGGCTCTTGGTTGACGCGGAACCTGGTCAGGCCTGTCACAATCTGGCTCAAATTCACAGATGCGGGCATATTAAGAACCAAATATTCACTCGAATTCGTGTTTATCGGCATAGGCAGATTCGGTTAGATTTCACCAAACACTACCAGATTCCGAGAACAATTAGCAAGGTAGGTGAGTCTATCAAATAATACAACATCGTTTTGGACCAGGGAAAAGGGCGGACGATAGACACATCACAAAACCTGCACACCAGCTGAATATGCAATCTTCAGGCAAGTAATCTCAATTCCCTGCGCGCTAGTGGGCACAATATTGATGTCGTGATGCAACAATATCCCGCGAATCCAGACTGATTCAAGCACTACAGGTAAATATTGTTTGGTGTACCAGATGGTTTTCAAGCTTAGTTGCTATTACTAATCATGTACTATGAGGAAAATAACGTTCATAACATTTTTGATAGATCTTTTCTTTTTCGTAATTGTGGGAGTTGGATCATCTACGTGAATCCTAGCTCTCCTGGTGGGTTGGAACTTCGAAAAATGAAATGTATGTATCATTACCTATTACGATTTCAGACAGAATACAATGCATTATTCACCTTTCTAAGGTTTCTTGGGAGATCTTGAAAACTTGCTCTACTTTTTGGAAATCATTTACCGTATGGGACCCAACGACTAATATTTTTTTTCATAAGTATGGATTCATCACCAAATGCGCACTGCAACCGTTGAAGATTTGATTTTTCAGTTAAACCAAATTTGTAATCTTAGTAGATCAACGCGCGTACATTCTCTGGACAACTGCGTGTTTTGCTAAGGAATAGGCATCATCCCGCTCAGTTTAGGGGAGCAGCGACTCAACTGAAGTCAGACCTTAAGTAATAGGGATAAGGATTTTTAATAATTCAATGTTACCTGCTATCACTCCTCAGTTCCATTATATCTCAACAAAGCACTTGTATATCCGCTTTTCCTTTCATAAGTTAGATTAATAGTTTCTATTTTTTTGCAGATAATTCACTAATATGAACGAAGACAGGTGACATTTGACAAAAATATGGTGAAACTTACTCCAAAAAAATGTCTTCATTAGGATTGCTATCAAACATATGGGGTTCCTTCAATTTGTCATAAGAAAACCCAAAAGATAGCATTGAAAATTTTCTGTTTTCATTAAGTCTTACTTGATCTAGAGAAATATCAGTCGTAAGGGCCGAATTGGTTAGTCAGGCAAAAATTTATGAAGTGGTGATCCTAGTACACAGCTATAACATTGGACAATACAATGAAAATGCAAACATAAATTTTCATACTGATATGTTAATTAGTATTGATTTTATAGACACTAGCAGCTCTTTCTGTACTAAAATGAGGAAAATATCGATATCTAATAAAACATATTGCAAGAAAACCACCATGGAATCCAAATGATTTCTTGACAGGTGGTGTTCCCTAGAGTAGAACACTGGGACCGATGTTATTTCTTTTATTTATTGAAGACACCTTCTTGCTGAATCAGTTGAGTTTTGCGACAATAAAGTGTCTTATTTTGAGATCACGCTGATGAAGCTCGCTGATTATATCAAGCTAACGGATATGCTTAAGAATGAAAATCGAAAGCTGAAATCTGAGATGCTCGAAATGAATGAAAAAATTGAGTATATGAATCAACTGAACCTCTGTTGACTATAAAATAAATAACGATATGTGAATGTGGCGCAGCTGAAGAAACAATACGACATTTAGTCCTCGATTGTCCTATTTACCATTTTACGGGTGGTTTTCAAGAAATTCATTCCGTTTCAGATAATTTCATCAACTGGGTAGAGAAGTCTAATTAGGAGATTAGTTTTTGCTCCCCCTTAGTGTTTTTTTTCCATAGTGTATGTTGATAAGGCAAGGGCTACACCCATGTAGGGCTTCATTCCCAAAAGGTGTATGAGATGTTCCCTGTTGAAAAACAGAGGAGAATTAGTTGAGTTCTTAGATTCAAGTGAGTTTAGACATATAAGAGTTAGGTATGTTTTGATGAAATTTTTTTTCTACTGGTTTTCTTTTTCCATTGTCAAAGATTTTTCCAGTCCCAATCCCCCTTCCTTTCCACCCTTGTCTTCGTGAAGAAGTCCTGGAAATCATGGAGTGAAAGATGACAATGAGAGAATGAAGCTGCTAAGCAGAAAAATTTTTGGTACTCTTTTTGTACACACGACACTAACACAACATAAACAGACAAGCTATTGCTAGTGCAATAGCGACAGGGAGACGAGTTTTTTTCACAGGTTTTCTCATTCATTTACTAAATCATACGCAAGATAGTATGGTTCCCGTGTTTCATTTCCTGTGCTCACACTTTAGGGGCAATCGTAGGAGACATGATGCCACTTTAGATGCCTAATTCAGGAACGGGAATGGTCTGTTTTTTCTGCTGGTATTCATCGCTTGTTTTCTACTATTGTGTTTTTCTGACGCACACAAAATTATAGCTATAAGCATTTATGGTAAATACAATTATTCGAATTTTGTAAATCCTATCTTTTCAAAAGAATATATATATATATATATATATATATATATATATATATATATATATATATATATATATATATATATATATATATATATATATATATATATATATATATATATATATATATATATATATATATATATATATACTTGAACGAACACCTTACCACAAAAATTATTCGCCAAACAAAAAATTATAAATTCGTCTGGGTTCGAAATGGAAGTATATTTCTGAGGAAGGATGACAGATCCAAGATTATAAATGTCAATGATGCCAACGTTTTGAGTATTATTTCCTAGCCTAAAATTTATTGTGAAACAATCTTTTGGAATTTCGATTAACTTTTCAATGTGTTCTAAGTTGAGTGCTTTCTATCAGAACCTCAGGGGTCTGAGAACAAAACTGCAAGATTTCAATCTGAATGCTCAGGAAAATGACTCCAACATACCCTTTATCGCCGAATCATGGGTTGATGGCAACGTTTCGGACAGTGAAGTCATTGATTTGAATCAATATGATCTATTTAGGAGGGACCGAGAATCAACGGTTTCTCTCTTGTCTGAGTGTGGTAGTGTTTTCATCGCCGTTCGAAAACAGCTTAAGGCCTCTTTAGTGAGCGAGTTTCTTAATGATGCGGAGAATATGTATGTGCACATTTTTGGGAAACTCAAAGTTAGCTATACTCGGTTGTGTTTATTTGCCTCCGCCTCCGTAACGTTCGTCTGAGGATGTCCTTGTGAACGTTCGTTTGTTCGAAGCTGAACTGATATTTTGTCATCCTTCCGTCTTAATATTGAATTTGATGGTATGGTGTCTCTATCTCATTGTTTTGATTCAATTGTGCCTGCGAGTGTTCCGAACCATAAATTTCCAAACTTTCACAGAGCTGCTAATAATTTAATAAACCACAATTTTAGCAATATCCCTGGTATATCATACTTCAAAATGAAAATCTCAATACTAACATAGAAACATTTTACAAATTAATTCATAATGAAATATCTGAAAAAGTACCTCAGGTATTCCGCAATTATAAATATCCTGTTTACTTCACAAGCTCCACTATTAAAGTTATAAAGAAAAAAATAAATTCCATAAAAAGTGGAAAATATATGGTAACATACATGATCTGAACACTTTTAGGTTACTAAGGAATCGATCAAAGAAACTCATAAGAGGAGACTATGAGAATTACATGCAGCACATTGAGATTCTTAATAACAGTAAAAAGTTCTGGCATTTTGTATCTTCAAAAAATCCTACGAATATTCCACCTAATATGACCTTTCAGGATGTCAGCGCTTTCGACACACCTGACATATGTAATCCCTTTGCCGACTATTTTAAAAGTGTATATCAACCTAAAAGTACATCTGTATTCTGCAATCCGTCTGATGGTACAGCAGCTTCCAATAAATTAAATTTAATTGAGAAAGAGGTATTTGATATCTTATGTTCACTCGACCCTAAGAAGGGTGCTGGACCTAATGGTATCCCTACTCTTTTTATCAAAAGATGTGCCTCGAGTCTTTCGCTCCCGCTTTGCTTGCTATTCAACCAATCTCTTCGTGTTGACATTTTTCCTGATCTGTGGAAAAAGGCAACAATAGTCCCGATACATAAATCTGGTGCTAAAAGTGACATTAAAAATTATCGACCAATCTGTAAGTTAAATATATTCGCGAAAATATTCGAAAAACTCATCTATAAATATCTTTATTTCACTGTTAAAAATATTATTGACACAAGGCAACACGTCTTATTTCCTAGTCGGTCCATAGACTCTAACCTGATTTTCTATGTGGAATATGTTATCAAAAGTATAAATGAGCGGGTTCGGGTTGACTCCGTTTACACAGACTTCAGAAAGGCCTTTGACAAGATAGATCACCATCTGCTCTTGATTAGGCTGACTAAGGTCGGGGTGGGTGGTATCGTTCTGGACTGGTTCGGATCTTACTCGTCGGATGGAAGACATCGGGTTGCTGTAGCAGGCTGTACCTCTGAATCCTTTATTCCAACTTCCAGAGTCCACCAAGGGAGTCACTTAGGGCCGTTGTTATTTATCATATACATAAATAAAGTTAAGCACTGCTTCCAACACTCGGAATATTTATTTTACGCCGACGACCTTAAAGTTTTCAGAAAAATTCGAACTTCTGCAGATTGTCTTCTGCTGCAGTCGGACCTTGTTAGATTTGAGGAATTTTGTAAGCTAAATAGTTTATTCATTAATGCCGATATGTTTCATTATCACTCTCACAAGGAATCGTAATGAATTTCAATTCAACTTTGTGTTGAATGGCAAGACTCTTAAGCGCGAAGACCGAGCTAAGGACCTCGGGGTCATCATTGATACTAAACTACTCTTCAACCGTCATATCGAGAGTATCGTCGGTTCATCATTTCGAATGTTGGGGTTTGTGAACAGGAAATGTAAAAATTTCCAGAATAATCATACATTACTCTCTTTATACTATGCTTATGTATTCGGTCGTTTGAACTTTGCTTCATCAGTATGGAACTCACAGTACAATATTTATAAGACTCGCCTTGAGTCAGTTCAAAATAAGTTTTTGAAAAGTATCGCTTTCAAGAATAATGTATAGTTTGATGGAGATTATAACTTCTTGCGCTCACATTTTAACGTCCTTTCGCTCGAAGACCGTAGAGTCGCTACAGATGTTGTTACCTTATATAAAATTGTTAATGCAAGAGTAGATTCTCCTGATATACTGTCTCTAGTTGCTTTCAGTGTTCCGCAGAGGAGTTTGAGACATTTCAACCTATTCAATACACCCTTTTCCAACCCAAATAGCTCCTCGAACTCGTCTAGAATGTTCAGATCGAGTAATAATTATTGTGAGAATATGCATTTCTTTGTGGTTCCATTGAACTCCTTGAAAAGATTTCTAAAAAACACTCTAAGGAATAACCAAGATTAGTTTTTTTTTGTTGTCGATATAAAGATTTAGTCATAGCACAAGCCATTAATGTAATTTATGTTTGTGAAACGTGGACACTCTGCTGGGATTTCCTGTTTGTGTTCCAAAAATGAATAAAATAGATAAATAAATAGAATAAATAAAGTCCTAATTAACTACCTGAATGACTATAGCTCTTGACTTCACGCAGATGATACATCGGCCCTTATAGCCGCTGAATGCCCAGATGAACTCACAGATGAAGAAAATAGGTGCGCTATTCGTCTGTCTAGGTGGAGTGAGGATAATGACTAAATATTGAGTAAGACTAACTTGACAGTATTTCTGTCTATGAGAGTATACTCCACATCTACGCCACTGGTTTATATATCTATGGCCCCTCCTCTAAAGTCAAATTCCTGGGGGTGATGATTGACAGTCAACTGTCATGGAAAGCTCATTATGGTGTCGGGAAATTCTTTTGTTTCGATAGCGGTTTTCCTGAATTGAATTATACTGATGAATTATTCTGTGTTTTTTACTATTTGTAAATTTAACATTTTCCTTCGCTTTACTGGTCATTAGAAGTAAACAATATTTATTTATTCATTCATTCATGGGTAGCGTACAGAATTTTGTTGTGTGAGAACAAGAACGCAAGATGCTTTCATCCAGTACGCTCCATTGAGGTAATAAGTCCTCAAATGAACACTAAAGCCTTTAGTCTAAAGGCACGATATTATGTTGAACGATCACCGAGATAAGGTGGATATGGTAGCTAAGAGTATATCAGGAAGAAGGGTGTCACGTTTACCGATAATTATCCCAAAACGTGAAAGAGTGAAACTATACTAGGGTAATATTCAGCTCTTTTTCTGAGCTCAGCTGAGTTTATGTACCATATTATTATGATAGATGAAACTTGATTCAGATTTATTTGAAACCTGGCCATCGACCGACAAAGTGTAGGCAACAGTCTTCTTCATTCATTTTCTCCAAAAGAGAAAAATCATAAATGGACAGTACTACGCATCACGTAAGTGAACAGTTTTTGATCATTTCTGATCAACTCATGAGTTGTTTTGCAAAATCATTCGTAAGAGTTGCGTAGTTCCGATATCAGTGATTTTTCGTTAATTTGTTGATTATGGAAAGTAATTGAAGACTTTTTAAGAGTCAAGTCATGACGTTATCTCAAGAAAGTGAAATAAGGCTAAGACTTGGCGCTCATTCGACAAATTCTTGAGTGATCCAGCAATTTCAACAAACGAATGATCGTGTAGAATGACCTGGACGACACCGAAAGCTTTTTTACTTGGGCGAAGATCTCTTTATTCTATACGTGATTCACTACAAGAACTACGCATAACTTTCTCTTCAGTACTGAATTGTCTGGAAAACCTCTCGCAGAACGTAACCTCCATCCCTGAGACCTGACATAACCTCACTGTTCAGCATCATGCACCTCGCCTACATTTTGGAAACGAACAATTTGCAAGTGCAATTTAGCAATCCGTTCCTTTCGGCAGTGGATCTGATATTGTTTGGGAGGCATATCTTCAAATGCTCGTGATGACTTTCATTTATCTGATCATGTTTCTCAATCAAGTTACCAGTATATGAACGAGAGTATAGGTTTATATGTCATCTACTATCTCCTTTATCGTGTGTATTTTGTAACTGTTTTTTTAGCGAAACAGAATAGAGAACTGCCATGAAAAACACCGAAAACTATTTGGCAAATATCTGCGAAATATGTAACACGCACATACATAAAACCATATCTAACATCGCTGGTAAATAAGACAACACATACAATAATAAATTCTGAAATCCAAAGCAGTACTCCGATTGAAGAAGAACGAAGAGAAAAATTGGAAAGAAATTATTTTCACTATTTCCACTTACTTTTCCAAAATATATTAAAGGAATGATTTTTCAGATTAATTGGTTTTATAATTGAAGATATGTTGGGCTAATAAGTATATTCAATGGTTTTCGTTTCACTATTTTGTCACTAAGTAACGATGAAAGTCATTGTCGTGAGCTATAGTTTTAATGATTTCAAGACAAATCACATATACAGTTTATCAATGAGTTGTTCTTGCAGCAAACACGGGGTTCTTTGAATGTTTTCGCAGATGACTGTGCTATTTTTTATGAAGAGAAAGGCTGGAAGTCACTCAGAGAGTTGGTGGAGGTCGATCTGAGGAACATGTTTATGTTATTTTCAGAAAATCTCCCCTCTGTTAATTTCGACAAAACATTTTACATACCATTCTACTGCTACGCTGTATCGTTGCCCTGCTTCGATGACGTGAAAATAATAGATGTAGAGAAAGATTCTTTCAAGCTGCTACCGGTGAAACAGTTCACTTACCTGGGCGTATGCATCGACAGCCACCTCAAATGGGAAAGAAACGATCTCTTAAAATAATGATGAACAGACCCTACAGGTATGTCTCAGATTATCTTTTCAGAGAAGCAGGGATAATGGACATTAGACAAATATATTACTTCAGAGTCTCGATGAGAATACACAGTGGAAAACATGAATTCTGGAATACTTTTCATCAGTATTGCACTAGATAAAAATATTTGAAAAGAGCACCTAAAATGAACCTGAGCAAAAGCCAACGATCATACCAATATATGTCGCATAAGCTATACAATATCATTCCTGCAAATATCAAAAGAACGATAAGCAGGAATGGATATAAGAGGAAAATTAAAACATTTATCCTGAGTGGCCGTAGACAATTTTTTCACGGGTTGCTGGATAGGTTGGAGTAGAGTGGAGAGGGGAGTACTTTCATTCTCCTTCTCTGATGGACTCGTAACTACAAATAATTATCAATTATGGATTGTATATTATTTTTTTGCATTTTGTACCCACAAGATTTAAAAGCTTCTTTAACCTTGATTATATGATTTTTGAATGTGCAATTTTGTGAATATTGTTTTAGCTCACACACAAGTATTCTTTCGTGAGAAATTTTTCTTTTATTCTGTATGAATTGCATATCTGGCAGAATAAATTATTATTCTTATTATTATTATTACTACTATTACATATGCATAACAATAATTCACAGTGTATCAAATGGTTAGCATGTCATCCATCTAAATTTGTGTTAATACTGTCTTTTCTCAGAATGTTTAAAACACTTAGTGCACATTTAAACTGAGGAGGTACGAATTATTCAGTGAAGTAAAGATCTCTAATTTTTGGTTTACTCAATTGAATTTTTGATTGTATATTTAGGAGTTTAGTTTGTTATTTTGAATATCATATTTACTTCTTTTTAGAACTTGTAAGTGGAACTATTAATAGAGGAACAACTAAGAAGATCAGGGGCATTTTCGGTTTTTATCAGACCATATAATTGTGACGGGCTGGGAATTATGTTTGTATAATAATTAGTAGACTTAGTTAAAATATTAGATGTGACGTCTGACAAAGGGCTTTTTAATAATTTCTGAATTTTAGCAATGGGTTCTATGGAAATCTCTAATAATATTTTTTCAGTAACATCATTAATATTGATTCTCTTTGATTTTTGTAATAATATAACTGATGTGTCCAATTTATCTGCTTAGATGATCGTAAAACCATCTGTTAGAACTTTTTATGTTATGGGTTTTATGATCCAAAGTGTTTGTTTATAATAAAATTGCATTTTTCATTGTAATTTGCGGAGCTATTATTCTCGAATCATCGGAATTTGAAAGAACAATACTGGTTTCTGAAATTTCTTCTATCGCTTTGTCGTTAATATTAAGTGTAAATTCATGTTCTTATTCAAGTATATTTGTTTGAGAGTAAGAGAATTAAGTTTCAACATAATTGATTAAATGTATATGTTTATCATTTTAATATTGCAATTCTTAAGAATTCTTGTGATTTTTGGAATCATCGAAATTTTAGAAAATAATAGTCGATACTACTGTGAAAATTACTCCTATCGCTATTGGCTGCAAACTTATTTCCTTTTCGAGTAAATTCATTTTGTAGTAGAAAAATCTACTTTCAAATAAATTAATTATGCAGAGCGAATCTTGATTAACAGTTTACATGCTGTATAATATTGATTGTGGAAAATGAATTTTGCTCTATTTGTAATGATTATAGTTTTTCACTTCGTTTTTCGAATTCTGTGTGATGAAGTTTACTGATGTCGAATCAAAATTCCTCACCAAATAAATTGAATTCAATTGGACTAGATTCCAAATCGAGAAGCTTTCTTCGCCATATAGGAGGTAGAGTGGTGAACAATGACGCCTACCTATTATCCAATTATATATTAGATAACGTTAAATGTTTTGAGAATATATCAATCAACAAGAATAAAGACAAACTATAGCATCATCAAACAATGACATCAATGTACCAACGAGTAGTGTCAGAGGCTTTCTCCCGGAAAAATCCAGTGTACGAACCTTAGTCAAGTAACACTGATATAGTAATAGATATATATATATATATATATATATATATATATATATATATATATATATATATATATATATATATATATATATATATATATATATATATATATATATATATATATATATATATATATATATATATATATATATATATATATATATATATATATATATATATATATATATATGGTACATTGATATCATTGTCTGATGATGCTATAGTATGTATATATTCTGGTAGATTGATATATTCTCATAACATTTAACGTTATCCTAATATATAATTACTCCAGGATATGTTTTGAATATAATCATTGCCTGGCAATGGTATTAATTACCGGGTGGTGGATTTATATTTTTCATGAAATCAGTTTGATTGCATGAACAGATATATGGGCAACTCGTCGGGGTAAAACCCCTATATATATATATATATATATATATATATATATATATATATATATATATATATATATATATATATATATATATATATATATATATATATATATATAGCACAGCTTGAAAAATGCCTCTTTTATTGAAACTACTTCGGATTTTAACGATTGTTTTGAAATATTTAAATGAAGATTGGTTCTCCATTTTGATTGAAAACTGTAGAAGAAACAGAGTGAGCTACTGAAAAATAGAGGAGACTATATATCGCCCTGAGGTATCACTTGATCGAAATATTATCCATGCTCTAGGGATTGAAATTCGAGATAAGGGTGATTTCGGAAGATGACAGCTTATGATCCAAAATGAATCTATTCCAGTTTTTCGCACTAATCCTCCAATTGTCTTGGGGCGATAGTCTTCTCTATTTTTCAGTGGCTCACTCTGTCTCTTCTACAGTTTTCATTCAAATATGAAAATTCTCTCACGAGAATACAGACAAAGATAATACCTTTCTTTCGAGTTATCGCTCGACCCATCTTCCCTCTTCCAAATTTTAAAGAGTTGTCACCCCTGTTCCAGGGGTTGAAATTCGGGATGAAGATGGTACTTGATGATGACTGCTATTGATCAGCATGGATCTGTTCCATTTTACCTCACTGAAACTTGAATAGTCTCAGGGAAATAGTGCATCCTATCTTTCAGTTGCTCACCCTGTATCTTTTACAGTTTTCAATTAAAAAAGGAAATTCGTTCAAGACAAAGATACCTCCTTTCTTTTGAGTCATCACTCGACCCATTTTGATTCAAAATATACAAGGATTGCAACCACCGCTTAGGGGTTGATATTTATATATATATATATATATATATATATATATATATATATATATATATATATATATATATATATATATATATATATATATATATATATATATATATATATATATATATATATATATATATATATATATATATATATATATATATATATATATATATATATATATATATATATATATATATATATATATATATATATATATATGTTCAAATCATTTTCAGGAAATATAATTCGGGATGAAGGAAGTCAAAAATATAAAACTTATATAACTTATAATTTTGGTATAATCTATGTACTTTCGAATGAATAATGTTTGCTTTTATAATTATTATTAATTTTCTGGTTACATTTCTTATGTTAAGACTTGAGTGATAGTTTTTATTCTTCTTCTGAACTACTGGTACGACTTACTTCGTAAAATGGAAAAGAGGTAGAATTTACCTGTTTCCATGGTCTTTAAATCTCCTAGGGAAACGTGTATATCTTCACATTCGTGCTGTTTAAAATGATCGTAGTCCTTACATTTTTCTGCCATAAACTCATCTGGAGCTTTCACTGCTTTGACAAAGAATTCGTAACTTCGTTGATGAGAACAATATACTGAAAAGGATTGAGAAAGATAGGAATATTTTCTCACTAATGTATCTGTCTATATACAAGGTCGTGCCTAAATATGGATCCACGACTTGACTGGACTTGAAATCAAGTCAAGCTTGTAAGGTTGAATCAGAATATTAGGTCGGCAAATATTTAAACCAGATTCAATGCAAGAATCAGAAAAGAATTCAGAAAGTTGTTGTGAGAAATTGAAATGTAATCTTTCAAATAGAACATAGCCATATCATCACAGAAACAACATAAATAAGTTTTCTTATAACAGCTGAAATGAACTTGTGTGAAAATAAAAACAACGGAATTAAACATCTGTGAAAATAAAAGAAATACCCTCATTGAAATCCACCCCATTTCGCCACGTATTCGGTGCGGGCATTAAAGACTTGTATAAATCAAGTAAGTCTATCTGGTACACGACTCCAAGTCAATGCATTCGCTCTGCTCTGGTGTAAATGTTCTTGATGAAAGAAGTGGGTTGGGCCTAAAATATTTTGCTTCATAAATTTTTTCGAAGTAACAAATTGTTTCAGCCTGCATTCCTTTTTACCAAGTATAATTTAGAAGTGTTATGGCAAGGGCCCAAGATTAAAACTGCACAGTATATTCATTTGCTTCTTTATAATGTCCGATGATTTTATCTCTCGCCTCCTGATTGCAATGAGATTTCGTCTTGGTGTTCTGAACCGTTGTCACCATAAGGACTAGCTGCCATTTTTGATGAGATATTTCTCATTTTATTTCTACACATTTTCAACACTAAACGAGTTTTTTATCTTCCCTGTTCTCTGTTTCAGTGCGTGCTGCCATACTAGTATAATGATAATGGTAAGACTGTAACAGTATTTTCTCAAGAAATGTAGTAAGAAGCGAAAAGCATTTCTTTTTATATGCGAGTTTCGGGAAAGTCCCTGAACTCCCTCAACTCCCGGTTCTCATGGAATCACAGTTCAATCTCTGCCGAATATGCCAAATTCAGTAAACCTTAATCGGTCGATTTGATAATTACACATCAGACCGCTTGTTGATGACACTACATATATTTCTTTCAGATTTCTATATATTTTCACACCGAATATTTGTATTCAATGAATGAAACCTCTGAAAGAATCATTTCATTTGGATCTATTTTATATTGAACAGAAATCTGTTGTAAGTTCGACATCAATATTTTGTTCAGTGTTGTTGTTGAATACAGAAATTTTTCACATTTCTGAAATGACTGTCGATTGATTTCTTCCTTTTTTCCTTTGAGTCCACCAAATTCCCCCGCGGAGCTTTTTTATTTACTTGTTGCTCTGCGCAACGAATATAATAGTTTGAACGTACTAAGTTTTGGAATCCCAGTGTATCGCAGCCAATTAAAGAATTAGGTATGACTAAAAATAGAACCTACTTCTATTGCCCCTTTACAGGTACGGCAACAAATAATTAGCAAGTGAAATTAACTTTATGCTTTATGGTGTATGAAAGTCATGAAAGCTTCCAGAATGTCAAGATACCGAATGGTTATTTTTTTATGGTCAAATATTTCATAATTCGAGAGCTAGTTGACCAAAATTGACAAAATTTTACACATTTTTTAGGCTCGTCTTACTTGATCGGTCACAAAGGAAAAACAAATGTAGGTCCATACTCAACCCAAACCTCATATTTTAAAGAACGGATAATATAGACACCTTGTGTAGGGATAATCTGAATTTTTTTTGTACTCCGGTGCTCCAACACGTGTAAAAAAATCATAACACAATTTTTACTATCAATGAAATCAGCAATAAAAATGTGATGGATTGCAGTTTTCAGGTCATACAGAAGAACAAATGTAAAATACATTTTTCTTTTCTTTTCAATGTGGTTCGTCAGTCCTCGAATTTGAATTGAAATGTGCCGATAATCAAATAATAACACAAACAAAAATCATTAAAAACACAAAATATATCTTTTAAATAAACAAGAAATAGAAAATAAAATACGGAACACAAATAGATGAATCATTCAAGTTTATTTTCGAAATGGCCACCACCAGTTACAAATATTTCCTGGTTCGTAGAAACACATTATTGATGCTTTTACGAGTCATTTAACCGTCATTTTGTATATCCGCACAGCCATCTATTGTAAGATTTACTGATTTACTCTGCAAAAAATATCTACTTCGAACACTTTGAATTTTTGAGAACCCACAGAAAAAGAACTAAAGAGGTGAGATCTGGTCACCTTGAGGATCATGCAACAGACCTATCGCAACCAATCCATTCA
This sequence comes from Cryptolaemus montrouzieri, assembly GCA_013387265.2. NCBI lineage: Eukaryota > Metazoa > Arthropoda > Insecta > Coleoptera > Coccinellidae > Cryptolaemus > Cryptolaemus montrouzieri. The sequence continues at coordinate 112,250,808 of JABFTP020000185.1, forward strand.
TTTTCAAGGTTTTGGCTCAGAAAATTCTTTTGAGGAATGAGTTGTACCGCCTTCGTATTGAAACCAAGTTCCCCAAAGTTTTATGTTTTCTAACAGATTTGGCAGAATATTCACCAAAAAATTCGAACACATCGAACCTATCAATGTTCTTTCAAAAAAGTCAGATTTAACAACATTTCCATCATGCACACCACATCACACATTAACAGAAAATCTTCGTTACGATCATTCATACATGACTGCATGGGGGTTTTCGATACCCCAAATGTACTCAGCTCGGCTATTGTAGATTGCATCTTTCTTAAAATGAACCTCATCGCTGAATAATATCCGCTGAAGAGTGCGTCTATGAGATAGAACATATTTGTAAAATTTCTATCGTAAAATCTAATTTCCTGGCTGTAAACGTTGAAGAGTTTCTTTATGAAATGCTTTCAGATTTTTCTCTTCAAGCATTTTGCAAACTCTCTTAAGTAGGACATTCAAATGGTGACTCGTACTGATTTCTGGGGTTTGTTATAATACGTTCAGGATATTTTGTTTCACTTGGATATTCTGTTTAGTGGGACGTTCATGTTAAAGGAGAAGGTAGAATTCCTGATTCTGATAGATTCTTGAGCACTTCATAAAATGTTCTGTACTTTGAAATCTGCTGATTACTGAAGCGTCGTTCATACCATTGCCTAACAGTTCGTGCATTACTATTACAAAATCTATAACGGAACACCAAATTAGCTCATTCTTTATTTGTGTATGAATGAATCATTGCTTTTCCTCTTGATTACACTTAAAACATTTCAATTCTGTACTCGAAAGAATTTTATCACATACTTTTCTCACAGATCATTGACCGGAATCACTAAAGAACAGTAATAATCATGGAGCAGCATTCTTTCACAGTTTGATGACTTTAGGTATTCTGTTTTATTTTTTGTTTATTATTTATTTTACTAAGCATTAGCAAACGGACCTAAAAGTTTCTTTCATAAAACCGATATGCGTTCGAAAAACCGTAAATTACCAACGTTTACGTATAACATGAGTTTCTCTGTATGAGGTGAAAACTACCTACCATTTTATTTTCATTGTTGATTTCATTAAAAGCAAAAATGGTGCCATGATTTTTTTACGCGCATTGGATCGCTATGAGTCTTAACTAAGGAGTACAAAAAATAATTCAGATTATCCATATACAGGGCACATATCCGTTTTACGAATATGTGAAGTTTGGGCTGAGTACGGACCTGCAGTTTATTTTTCTGTATGGGTTGATTTAGTAGGAGGAGCATAATTAATGTTTTATTTGTTTACAGGTTTTCGAGTTGTGAATAATTAAACATTCGACCAGAAACCGCAAATCACCCTGTATGTTACAAGTCTGGAAGTTTGATGATTTCCATACATCATTTGTGAAAAGCTTAGAGTTACTCTATCCCCCATAACTGTGTGACCCTTTCGTTCGGAAACACCCAGTATACAAGAATTTAACAAATACTAGATGGTCAGTCCTGATTAAGCCGTGATAAGCCTCTGGAGTCCCTTCTTGAAAACTGGTACCGACACAGATGTTATTCATATTCCTTACACGACAACCCCTGTATATAAATGATTTCATGGAACAGATGTGTAATTCTCGGTGTATATATTGTTCATTTGTACTCATTGTGCTATGAAGAGATATGTTTGTCCGGTTATTCAAAAATTTACAGGGAATCTATATTATCAAAACTATAACCTCTTTCATTCATCCACTCGAGCTTTTCGGATATAAAGGAAATTGGAGTACGATGATTCTCTCCCAAACTGACCCTCATTCCTCAATTTTGTAGTCATCCAAGTTTGAATAATACAAAAGACACAATCTCATAGTATTCATTCTTTATATATATAAATATATATATATATATATATATATATATATATATATATATATATATATATATATATATATATATATATATATATATATATATATATATATATATATTTTGTGTATATTTGCATCAGCATACTAGAGGAGACAACAGTATTCCCGGAAAATTTTTAATTTTCACATCTGGTAAAATGTGATAAGATGTACAAAAGTAAGTAAAACTCGAACACCCATCATCAAGAAAAAAATTGTATCACGAGCGCCGCTGTTTCAAAAAATCAGCGCCTAAATTCATTTCTTTTGAGATATTTTGCCACACACGAGATCATAAAATTCATTTTCATCCCAGCCTCCTCTAAACTATCACCAGTAAACGCCTAAAGGTTATCGTCAAAAAATGTTGCTAAACTCACAGTTGATAAAAAGTCATTTTAATATAAAATGAAATATAATTGAACGAGCACCACACTAGGATGCATTTCCATTTCGTTCTCGTTTTCTTTCTACAAGACTTCACCTATCTTATCCCTCTGCCCCCGTTCCCGCAAATTATCCCTAAACCATTCATACACAACTCCACCTATCCACAATATCGCCGCAATTCCGACCAGATAAATCTATCGATTATTACGAAAGCGATTTCGAATTCCTAAAACACTGAAAAAACAATTTTCCCTTTATCATTATGTAGCATCACACCATCATTCGAATCGTTCACTTTCAGGAAATTTTTTTTGAAACCCGTTCAATCAATTGATCATGATGATTTTGTTTCAGTCTTAGCTATGGGAGACAAGGTATTTTTATGCGTAAATTCTTCTGCTTTACATATTCCAGTTGCATTTTGCATCGGAATTACGATACTAATCTTCAACTACGTAGTTGTCGAATTGTAATCATGCCCCAATAAAATTTGCAATATTCAGTATGTTCTGATCGAAATATCTATTATATTCATCAGTCCTTTTCATTCTATTATCCACAACTTTGTTCTCCTCGAAAACGAAACATTATGCGCAGAGGCAGGCTAATATCAGATGTACCGGTATTAAGTGAGCGTTAAGATACAAATGTGTTCGTAGGAAACATTGTTTGGGAACGACCCTTAATTTGTTTTCGGTTTGGTTGGCATGAAATTTGTCAAACACATTCAATAACCTTACAGTCATTGAAGAAACATCATATTTTTTTATTTTGTTGAAAATGTCAAATTTTGTACCGGAAAGAATTAATTGATTGTTTCCATTTGAAGAAAAGTACCGCAGAGTCACATCAAATGCTTGTCGAGGCATATGGTGATCATGCTCTATCAGAAACAACATGCAAAGATGGTTTAAACGGTTCAGAGATAAGAATTTTGATGTGAGAGAGAAATGAAAAACGTGGAAGATCATCAAAAAAGTTCGAAGACGCCGGACTGCAAGCAATATTGGATGAGGGTGATACTTTGAGTCGAAACCAAACGGCAGCAATGTTGAATGATGCACAACAAACAATTTCAAGACCGTTTGAAAGCTATAAGAAAGATTCAAAAGTGTGAAACATGGGTGCCACATGAATTTAATGAAAGTCAAATGGAAATTAGTGTGAAATTTTGTTTTAAAGACACGAAAATCAGCTTTGCATCGAATTATCACTGGCGATAGAAAATGGACTCATTTTAAGAATCCTCATGGGTTGATCCGAGACAACCATCAACATCGATTGTAGAAACAGATCGATTCGTTAAGAAGGCAATACTCTGGGTTTGGTGGTATCAGAAGGGTGTGGTATATCATGCTTCTAAAACCTGGTGAAACTGTTGATACTAGTTGCTACAAAAAACAAATGATCAATTTGAACCATGCATTGGCAAAGTAATTTTGTTACACGACAATGCACCTGCATACAATCAAAGTACTTGACTGGGAGCTGCTACCCCACCCGCCGTATTCACCAGACTTCGCTCCGTCCGATTATTTATTTATTTCGTAGATGCATTGACGAAGCAGCACTTTGATTCCTTCACAGAAGTTGAGAATTGGGTATCTCATTGGCTTGCTTCAGAAGACGAACATTTCTATCGGCATGGTATCCACAAATTGCCAGAAAGGTAGTCAAAATATGTGAAAAGCAATAGTCAATACTTTGAATGGTTTTTTTTTACTTTCTCAATCAAAATTAGAATTTCATATTCACAAAACACGCTCATTTTATACCGATACACCTGGTAGACTTCGAATTGATAATTTTTCAAGTTTCGTTTGACTTTTCACGATCAGTTTTATTCATGAAGTAGTTCAATGTCCAAATGTTGAATTATCCCCTAGGTCTTCAGATTTAACATCCATGGACTTTTATTTATGAAGAGCAGTGCCAGAATGAAGTAACTACAAGAACTCATATAATACATTCAAAATGCATTCCAAAGTAATTCTCAGGACAATCTCAATAACGCGAAGAAAAATTTCGTGTATCAAATTGACGTTTGCATCCGAGAAGAAGGTAGACAATTTGAAAAATTTTTAATGGTTGAAACATGTTTCAGAATTTCATTGCAAAATTCGATAAGGTTGAGTGAAAATTGTAGCATGAAATACAAAATCTGCAATTGTAATTTTATTGACAATAGATATGGGTACACCTATATCGCTGTGGAATTGTTTTTCATGTGCAGTCATCAAATATAGAGGGATTAATTTGGAAACAGAAAAATAGTAAGATTCAAACCTAAACAAAAATTTACATTCCTCACATACAACTTGTATAACTATATCATCTATATCAGTTACTCATTTTTCATGGATAATAGGTTTATGGGAATATCTTAGTATTATATCTGAGATTCCCACGCGATTTCAGTAGATATAAAAGAAGATTGAAAAAGCCATATTTTCACATGATTTCGATTAATTCAAAATCGCTACCCATTTGTCCTTAGTAGTTGGTGGAATTCATATTGATTTCAGTTCATATTTAATCACATACTAAGAAGTACATTTGAATAAAAGCTTGGAAAATAATAAAATTAATCTATACTTACAAGATTCTTCTACACTCGAGAGATTATAAAAATCTATCTTTCCACAGTCAGGTTGACTGATGCCACCATTAGGAAAGAAATCTATTGTTCCACAAGGTTCTGCAAACCCTAGTTTCATTCCGCCGCTATGAACTACCTGGACAACTTCAGCATCATGTTTATTGAGTCTTCTTTCGGCAATTCGCTTGCGAAAAAGAGGTGCTGCAGGATCTAGTGCGATAATTCTTGGAAGTTTCACATTCGTCAATTCAAAAAACTTTTTTCCTATCCATCCAGCTATCTGACCACCCAAGGAATGACCAATTACTACGATTTTTTCCAAAGGAATTTCATACTCCTCGATGAGTTTATAAATAAGATTGGCAATGTGATTTCCTGAAAAAGAATAAGTACACTAAGCGAGTAAACTTTATTTGAATATGCTGAAGTTTCATATTCAATGCTCAGACATTGGATACAACAGTAGGGGGCCAATTTATAAGGATATTGTTAATATGAATGTAATTTCTAGTTTAAGTTAATCGTATCTTATCTGATGTCATCATTGTTTTGAAACAACAGACAAAACCGGAATATAACGACATTAGACTGGAGTAAACATTACTTTTTCGAATAGCGTAAGGCAGGGGTGCGCAAACGGTCGATCGCTAGTGCTTTTCGAGTAAATCTCGAGAGGAAAAAAAATTTTAATAAGTAGATAACTAAACTTCAAAAATTTATTACGTAATAAAATAACATTCTGCTAGCGGCAAAAAGCGGCCTGATGAAGGGAACGAGCAGTACTTGCCAAAGAAAAGCCGCGTTCTTTATTCTTGCCGCTTTTCTAGAAATTTTTTTTTCTTTTGTAGGTGAAGGATAAGTGCACTTGTCTTATTTGTCATGCGTAAGTTGCAATACCTAAGCGTGGTAACTTAGAGAGGCATCATAAAACGGTTCATAAAAACTATGAAAAGAATTTTCCGCCACACAATGAATTGAGAAAACGAAAAGTACGTATTTTGATATCTTGTTCGAAAATAGAACAAACCATGTTCACAAGACCAGCCAAACAATCAAAAGCTGCTACTATCGCGTCAGTTAAAATATCTCATATATTGAGAAACAAAAGAAACCATTCGAACATAGATCGGTTGTGAAGGAAGCATTTATTGAAGCGGGTGAGACTTCACTTGGAGATTTCAAAAATAAAACTGCTATTAGTGAACTTCAGTTATCTCGTTCGACTGTCACACAGCATATTGAAGTCATGAGTCAGGACATGGCAGATAAACTAAAATATGATATCATGAAATGTACATATTTTTCTTTACAGTTCGACGAACCCACCGATATGACAGACACTGCCTAGCTGTGTATTTTTATTCGGATGGTATTCAATGACATGTTGGCTGAGAAAAATTTTTGAGAATCATTTCTCTGAAGGGGAAGACCCGTTGCGAAGATATATATGACGTTTCTTCATTTCATAAAAATCTACAAGCTACCAATATATAAATTAGTCTGCATTACAAACGATGGAGCACCAGCAATGACTAGAAACAAAAAAAATGAAGATTTCCTGTCATTCTTTTCATTCCATTGCATTATACATCAACAAGTTCTGTGTTTAAAAGTTTCAAACACGGGGAAAATTATGGGCATTGCAACGAAAATCGTCAATTTCATCCGTGCACGTAGCTTGCAATGGCGGTTCTTTAAGTTGCAGTTGGAAAAAGACAGTCAGTTGAACACACTGATTTAGTTCTTCTCGCGGACGTCAGGTGGTTGAGTTGCAGAAAATTCCTAGGAAGGTTTCAAGAATTATTGCCCGAAATAACAGCTTTTCTAGACGAAGAGGTGATGTCACTCAGAAAACGAAAAACGGCTGACTGATTTGGAAATTTTGACTGACTTCACAATGCACTTAAACACCATTACCTTGGAGCTTCAAGGTAAAGGAAGAACTATTATTGAGATGATTATCGCAGTAAACGCATTCAAAAGTAAATTGCAAATTATGATAGATCAAAGGAACAGAAAGGATCTGAAACATTTTGGTTCTTCGAAAGCAAGGATTCCTCAGTTGAATTATGATACGTTCGAGGCTGAATTATAGAATATTGTGGGACAAGTCGAAATGCGTTTTTATGATTACAGTAAAATAGCAAATATAGCATCATTTTTATGAGTTATCCTTTTTCATGTTAAAACATTGAGGAATTAGCTTCTGAAATAGCAAGCCTGTTTAATATGAACTCATGTTCTGTTGAAAATAAGATGGTCCAGATTATATCAGATATACATTTCAAAGTTACAGCATCTAATACAAATTTTCTGTTTTTTATATCTGAAGATAAATATCCGAATCTGAGGCAAATCGCCCTTTAACTGATGGCAATGTTTGGGTCAACTCACTTGTGAGAGTCTGCATTTTCTGAAATGAAGATAAATAAATCAAAATATCGCAATCGACTTACTAACGATCCTATGACATCACGCTTGCGATTAGCACTCAGTGGTTACGTACCATCTATCTTATACTGAGGACATGCAGTGCCACGCTTCAACATCCAAAGTCACTCATTAGTTAAGTTTAACACCATATGTACGTCTTTCATTTTGTAACAACTCGCAATTTTGAATAACTTTGAGTTTTTTCATTGATATTATAGAGAAGAACCTAACTAAACCTAACCCAAACCTTGACTAAAATAATGTATATTGTGCAGAGAGCTAATATCTGTATATGCTACGGTACACCCTACCTAGGTAGGTAGGAAGGTAGAGTGTATCGTGTATGTACGACAACCCTGCATCACACATAATTGCAGCTTCTCCATTAGTAGTCTAAACATATTGAGGTAGATCGCCAACAGTTCAAGTTTGAGCATTCCTGGCGTAAACAATCATAAATGATTATCTCTCATTAATTTATTAACGGGTTTGTTTTTTCGACTAATCAACATTCCAAATTCTAATAGATGAAAGTTTTTTCAATCGGTGCTATGGAGAACAATCCAGTGCAGATTGTCTTGTTGGGTGGATTAAATATCAGGTAAGTGTGTGCTACTTGTTCATTTATTTACATTCATCAAACCCAACAAAAGGAAAATAATGACGTTATCTACGCCAAAAATAGCAATAATACAAATATCAAAAAAGAATGTCAAAATACAATAACAAAAATTTATTACACATTCGCTATACATTCGAAAATTTCTGGGGAGGAAATATCAGAATTGCCACTCTATCGTATTTGGAACACATTCTGTATATTAGCGCCTGAAACAAGACATCGTTTCTTGAGGTCGAGAAATGAAAGTAAAAAGGAACTCAACAGGAAATACGGGGTACAGCAAACCTTGAGTGGCTCAACAAAGACGGACATACAATACCTCCATTGATTAACCGATACAAACTCAAGTGCCGTCGCTTCTTTAAAGAAGCTATATATCTATGTATTTTCAAAGGGATGGTGTTGCATATCCCCCTCCTTCAGAACCAGATATTTTAGAAACTTTCTATGGATTTCTCTAAGCTTACTATATATTTTCATAAATCGGCGACTATTGCAATGAACAACAAACACTCTAACTTTCTTCTTACAAGCGGACAGTTTAAGAATTTTAAAAATATAATATCGCTGAACGATTTACAATTTCTAATATTGAAACTTAGCATCCTGCAAGAGTCCAATCTATCAATAAAAACGTTGAAAGATAATTTGGAGTCGAATTATATTTCTAAATCACGATCACGAACACAACCCTCTTAAAAACAGCTTTATTAACACAGCAGTCATATTTTATGGGATAAATTTTTTTATTCTATTAACCATGGTTGAAACCAATCAATAATGTGAAACACCGAGTGTTTCCATATAAATTTGGTTGTACGTATTATCATGACAGATCCAAGATCTCAGCAGATTATCAGAAATGTTGAATTATCACCACATGTTCGGGATTTTGTACTAAGTCGTCACTGAGATTCGAAACTGTGAATTTCAATATTTAAAAAAGCCTATATTCATAATTTAAAATGCCTTACTTTGGATTGTCCCATGTGCAGAGGGGTCGATAACCGCTCCCGTTGAAGAAGAGGTGACAGAAGGATATAGCGGCTACAATAGGGGTATCACAGGAAGTGATTTCAAAAACCTACGTCCGATACGTGGAGCTACGATCTCTGGAAAATAGGCCTAGAAGAGGTCCTAGGAAGATCACGCCTGAAGAACAAGACCGCTATTTGTTTCAAATTACAAGAAGAGATCCTAGTGCGTCGCACCCCATACACCAAAGGCAATTTCTGAAAGCAACAGACATCAGTTTATCAGTTGAAACAACTCGTCAAAGACTTCGTTCAAGTGGTTTATACAGCAGAATCCTCTTAAGACTTCCAGAGCTAACCAGACAACAAAAAATTAACAGACCTTATTGGTGTATCGAGCACCAAAATTGGAATATTGAGAATTGGCGAAATGTTATTTTTTCGGATGAGACCAGAATTGGTGTTCGATCAGATGACCGTCGGATTCCGGTTTTGAGGGGTCGTGGAAGACAATGTAGACTCCGAGCAGAAAGACAAATTCCGCATTACCAAGGGGGTAGTGTGATGTTTTTGGGTTGCATTATGCTGGCAGGAAAAACAGATTTAATTTCCTGTCCTGAGAGTGTAATGGCTATAAATTATGTGGACCAAGTGCTGGAGCCCATAGTGAGACATTATTTTGAATCGCTATTTTGGACTGGCCACCTTGCTCTCCAGACCTAAATCCAATTCAACATTTATGGGATAATCTCAAAAGGAAAATTTGATCGCGCTAGGATGATCCAAGACCCGCACAACAGCTCATCCAAGCCACCAAAGAAGACTGGCAGATTATTACCCCATAGGAGGTCGAAAACCTAATCCAAAGCATGCCTAGCCGGATTCAGTCTTGTATCAGGGCAAGAGGAGGTAATACAAGCTACTGAGATCGAGAAAAAAAACATCTACTCGGTGAGAAAACAATTTTTAAATTTTTACTACATGCGGAAAGAGTCTCCTATTTTCTTTAGTTTGTTTCTTTCTTAAAATAAACCTTAAGTTATTTCTTTTTCAATTGAAACATCTCAAAAGGATCAATTCTATCAGTCCTTCGAAATTTCCAAAATCCCTGAGGTAATATTCAAAATATCGGGTGATTCCATATAAATTTGGTTGTATGTATATCCCCTACTGTATATTTCCAGGTACTATTTGCCAATATATTTTGACATCCTGATTATATGATATCCTTCTTATAAACCAGTAAGTTATTTCGAATTAAGTTTGATTGAGAATGTCGTTATTTGAAACAAATTCATACAAGTTGCAATCTAATAAAACAATGCTATTATCACTATATTAACATATGTCTTCATCACGTGAGTAGTACATTTGAATGGAAGATTATAATGTTATTTCTCGTATATAATTTCATATATAGGAGCAGATGCTTGGTTGATGTAAGAAAAAGTAGAATTACTTATTTAAATAATTGAGAAAATTGATTTTTTATTTGTTGATTTTCAATGCTTTCAGTTCAGTCTCAAATTATAATTTTGATTATATAATATATCATTATTATTATTGATTCCGAACAATTATGAATGGTGATATCGGTATGTGATAGTTTATGGAAAAATAATCTCATCTGTGATCAATGCTCGTTATAATTCAATCTTTCAAATGAATGGAATATTCAGTTTTTATTTCGAAAGTGAACATATTATTAAGGTCAATTGAGTTAATAAAGGTATTAAATTAATGTAATTGCCTATTTATACCTTTGAAACAACAAATTATATCATCCATATATGTTAGTCAATAAATACAATATTCTGACAGCCGATTATTATGAATTGTGTTCCTACTGTTATTCAAGAAAAATTCGGCTAGCGAATGATTAAGAGGATTACCCATAATCAAACAATTGTTTCCCATATAAATTTTGTCATTCAAGTTGAATTGATTTCAACGAATCCTGAGGTGGAACACTTAAGTAGAGATGGTTTTTCTCCATCTATCTACAATTTGGGACTGAAATTCCATAAATGATTAATAATGTCTATTAGATAGCGTTAAGTTATGGTTGCTGGAACTGTCACGTATGAGACAACTGGTCTTCTGTAATATCCTATATCATGTTTGTATTTTTGACTTCAATATTGATGATTTAGTCCATTGAAATGTTACATGAGCTTTGCATTTTTTAGAGGACGTTATTTTATTTTTCGGACATGTAGGAAAGGGTCAGTAGAAGCTTAACCCCAAGTTTTTAGAGTTGCCGCCCTTGTCCCACGGCACCCATCTTGGAAAAAAGGGTGCACACACTCTTTTCGCGATATCTCAGAAACTGTACGTTTTACAAAAAATTTGTGGGGACATAATTTGTAGTAAATTGGTTTGCCTACGAATATGCTCTCTTTACTTTTTGCCCTCAATTTGAAATTAAGTAAGTTATAAGCAAAAAAGTGAGAACATTTCTATGAAAATTTTCGTTTTTGTTCTATAATTTTTTTCGATACATTTTACAAAAATATTACCTCAGACCAAACTAACCCTTTTCCTCTCCACATATGAGGTTTGTTGGCACGTTTTTTTTTCCGTGGTATCCCCAGTAGGCCTACTCTACAGACATCTTGTCGATGGCATAATCATATTTTCAATCAGTTATTAACTAGCTATTTTATTCTATCTCAAGACAAAAAGTTACTAATTGCGAGATTTCGCAATGTGTAGACATATCGAAGAAAATTATTTTTCAAGGGACAATATTCAACCTTCCGTTGAATGTTAAACATCCTCCTCGAAGGAGCTGGTTTTCCGATCTACTTTTCATAATCACCGTTTACCGGGGTCACCGGGAAGTGGTACAGCACGGTCAGATGTCACAAATAGGAATAATGGACTGCAGTTTCGGTCTCGTTTGATCTCGTCAGCTATCTACCCATCGTAACAAAAGGCCATGCCGTTACCTATGTCTTCTTATTTCTATGTGGTTTACAACCACGCATACACAAACATAGAAATAAGGAGCGTCAGCCCTTCGACAGCCGCTTCTGTCTGGTACGTGAGTGTCGCATGGCGGTATGTTCATCTGAAGAAAATCAATTTCATGAAATCGGGGAGTGCTGAAGGCTTGGAAGCTTGTATTGGCATCTAAATTATGGCATGCTTTTTTCAGCCCCAATCTTCAGGATTTTTGATATCTTTTGAGCCACGACTGGACCGGATGATATACTCGGAAACTGTGAAAACGAGCTGCATCTTGTGTGGGATGATGAACTAAATGAATTTTTAGTCACTGCCTTAGCAAATCGTTTGTATCGCATACTGTTTAATGAGTCGTCATTATTACCGTCGCATAAAGCTAATTCAGCTAATTCAGGATGTTTCTCCATAATTTTTATAAATTTTAGTTTCCTTATATTATAGACTGCTGATGTTGTATCACATCCTGAGAAAGCATTAAGAAATAGCAAATTGTGTGCTAACTCGGACCTTTCCTACCTGCTTAACATTCTCGAAAACGAAGAAATTACTATAAGAAGAAATAATTTAGTAAGTTCTATAGTAAGAAAACAAATAGCAATGAATAAGTAATTGTAATTGTAGGTAGTGATTTAACAAAAATTTTGGGGAATGTGTTTACAATAAAAAGAAGAGATCATAAAACTATGTTAAACATTTTGTTTTGTCCGGATTCTCATGAGCATTTACGAACCCGGTCAATGTATTCGTAAAATGTAAAAAAAAGTTATAGAGCAAAAAAGAAAATTTTCATAGTAATTTTCTCTCTTTTTTGCTTATAGCTTCTACAATTCTGAATTTAAGGCACAAAATTATACGATCATATTTGAAGGCAAAGCGATTCGCTACAAATTATGTCTTCATAAATTTTTTGTAGGACATATAGTTTCCGAGATATCGAGAAAAAGTGTTTCCAAGATGACGGCCGGGGAACAAGGGTGGCAATCCCACAAACTTGGGGACGCTCCCATTGACGTCCCACATGTCCCAAAAATAAAATTGCGTCCTCTAAAAAATGTAATATTCGGCCTTTAAATTGTAACATTTCAATGGACTAATTCTCCAAAGCGGTTTTAATTCATATCATTAGTGACATCTTCATGATGTTTCCAGACCAGTTGTCTAATATCTTTCAGTCTCAGCAGCAAATTCCCACTTTATCTTATGAACATCATCAAACATTAATGTAATTTCATTTCGAAATTCTCATTTATTTTAAACCACTGTTTCTATTGGTAATACCTTCATAATCTCTTATATTAAATTCATTTTGGAAAAGAAAACTGAAACTTCGATTGATTTCTCGAATTTATTCCTTCAAGTTATCGAAGGGACATTCAAAATCAATAAAAAATTATATATTCCTTATTAGAAATTTGTGTTTTCTATTTTTTTTTGTAACTACTTGAAATTTGTTATCTCTACGTTATAGACGAGTTGTTTCATGTATCTCCATAGACCGGGTGACACAGAATCATGGTATACCCCTCTCATTTCTATATTTCTGCAGGTAATTTATTGAAATTTTGTGATTCAAGCTTATGACAGGCAACCTTCTGCCATTTGAAACAATTTTTTCCACTTCCGGTGTCGCCGGAAATGAACTTTAATGAAGATTTTTAAATGGAACACCTCTTCATATTTTTGCATATTTTGTTTCCAAATAATTTTCCAAATTTAACCATACCTCACATTTGATATTTTGGGCTTCATAATTATTTTTGGGTCGGTTTTTATTTCACAATCTAGGGTGCCATGAATATTGCCAATTTACCATAATTGATCAGAGCAACACTTGAAAAAAGCAACTGACGTCAAAATTTCAAAATTGCTATGTCCAGGCCAGATTAATATTCTCCAAAATCATTTTTCGATTAAATCCCCATTTTTTCAAATGGCACCATATTGGTACCGAGGTACCAACACTATGGGTAAACAAATTCTGTAAAAATGCAAACAAATTATGATAATGTCAAAATTTTCATTCATTTTATTTCAATTTGTGTGAGTAAATCCAGAAGGCTATGGAAAGGAACATTGAAAGCAAGCAATCCTGGCATTCGAAGGATCATTGAGAAATTAACTCATTTATTGGTATTGAGTCAAATCTAGGGTACATTAAGCTTCATACCATAAAAAAACTCAATTTATTTCTCTAAGAATCCAAAACAACAATAATGAATCCCAAAACAAGAAATATAATCTGATCCATAAAAATAAATCATGAGCAGACGAAAAAACAAATTTAGAAACATAAAAAAATTATGAGAATTGTTCGAAACGTTGGCCATAATTGTCTACGCACATTCGAATCCGCTCTAGCAAATTTCTAGTTATACTGATCAATTGCTCATTTTTTCTACTGCCGATTCCTCGTCTGACTCTATGCTCTAGATGTGCACGCGTAGTATAAGCGCTGTTGCGTGAACATAATTCTTTAAATAACCCCAAACGAAAAGTCTAACGGAGTTAAATCAGTTACCATTGCTGCAATTATAGGTGAAAACTTTTTGTTTATGTATGAAAACGCCAGACTCTTGCCAAGCTCATAATTTTAATAACTACATTCAAGATCACGAAATCACTTCAATGAAGTGATCAGCACGAAGTCTAGATCTCACTCTCATCGAACATGGTACATTAAGAAGATAGTAAAACCAGCCAGCTACCGTGGAGAAGGTTCCAGACAAAGTGAACATAATTTGGAATGAAATAGACCAGAATGCTATGAGGTTATTGATTTTGAGTATACATGCCAGATGTCATGCAGAATTTCCTGCCAGAGGTGGGAATATCCAGTAAAATCAGGATTTTCGGAACTTCGATTTGTCCTAAAAGTTTTACTTTTCTTTCTTAAGTTTTTTCAATTTCTATGAGAACCATTCTCCTCAATATTTTCTTCAAGCATTCCTGTATGCTGGTGGATTACTGAAAGAATAATTCTACAACACTTCTAAATTTCTTCTAAATAAATTTGAATTTCGATTTTATACGTTAATTTCTTGACGCAGTGTATTTCATAATTTTAGTCGTGAATATGGTTGCAAATATGGATGTTGTAGAAAGAATTTGAAAAACCCAATTATTTGTACCCATTGTACAATTTTATGGTCTATCAAATTTTCATAATAGTTAAAAATTCGAGAATGAAATCAAGGAAATCAAGGACGACATAAATCAATCATGATTTCTGGGATGAGAGTTTAACGATTGAAAATTCAAAACAGGAAGATGAAGTGTTTTCTAACAATTTTATCAGAAAGAGTCTCAACACAGGAAAATAATATCAGAAAATGAATAAGAAAATCTAAATTTTTCTACATTATTCTTACTGGAAATGCAAATTCAATTTAATTTCTTTCGAAGTATGCATTTTAAGCAACGCAAATGTGCCAATACACAACTCATTTTTCCACACAATTTTGATATGCCGAAACTGGCTGCCAGAGATCAAACCATTCCTACAAAGAAAGTAAAAGAGGAGAGAGTTTATTCAAAATATCTGTCACACTGAACACTTTCAAAGACGAGGCATAATCATGGCGTAAAATTTAACTCCTCTAATCTATCATACAAGGCGTACTGTATCGCCTAAAAATCTTGAAATGCCAAGGTGATACTTCGTGACCCTTTTAACCAAGAGATATGTGAACAGCAGCAATACGTCGTCCATCAACGAAAACTTTCAGCATTACTTTGCCAACTTGACCGATATTTTATGTGAATAAAAATATATTTTCTTCTCTATTATTTTAAGCCAATTTGCCAATGTTTTTAAGAGTCATTTTGATATTTGGTCCGGAGACATATCCAATAAATCAAAACCATGCAAATCGGTCGAGCCGTTCTCGAGTTAAAAGTGTACAAACAAACAAAATTTTGACCAGTATATAGGTTATAGTGGACGATACCAACACCTCGTTAGTAGAAGAAAACTTAGAGCTATACTTGAACAACTTGACTGCTATTTAGATAATTTTGCAGTTCTCATTCATATTATATGTGGTCATCGTGAACGAGAAAAGTTTCTAACTCTTCACGCATTTCGTACCATTTGAACGCTCCAATTTTTGTAAAAGTAGACTCTCTAAACGTTTTCTTCAACATTTTCAATGGCTCAACAAAGGAAAATACTTAAATGAGGCAATATAGAAAAACTTCCCAGCTGGCATACAATCTTTATTTATCTTATCTTATCTTAATTTACATATAAATATCAGTATAGGATCTACCACCTCAGGAAAAGAATTGTTCCAGAGCAGTTCATTCAAATTACAAATAAATACCGTTACTTTTCGATAATAAGTTATTGCACAAATGAGAAAAACTAAAATCTTCAGTTCGATTTTATTAATCATCTCATCTCCAAATAACCAACAATATTTTTTGACAACAAATCTATCTACAAATATTCATAAGAACCGTCTCTTACGACTTTCCCAAATTAACTTCTCGAAACATTACATATTATTCCGATATCAGCATTCGAAGCAAAAATACTTTCCTTAGCTTAAAGTTAAATTAGGTAGACCTTGTTACACAAAGTAAATGGCATCTCTCTATGCTTGGAGGTATGTTAACTCGATTCACGAATTTATCTGAGTTGTCTGTTACTCGAAAATTTTCTGAAACAAACGACATCACGACACAATGGCCACCAGAATGAAAGAATTTTCATAAAACTAAATAGAAATAGATTGAATGATGCCAGTTGCTTCATCACTTGATGACAACATTCCGCAACGCTATTCTTTTCTTGAAAATGGGATTTTTCCGGAACCGAGTCAAGTCTTTGGATAACCTTCCTTGATGGTAAGTAAGAGTAAAAATTAGGAGATAACTTATAATCTTCGTATTTTCGATTAGATGCACTGATTGCCTCTGGATGCAATCCAACAAACGTAACCAATGCTTATCTCACAGCAAACAGTATTACAACCAAGCCTCTAACATATGCCAAGAAGTAGCTAAAATGGCATAAAGAACTCCTTAGAAAATCTCACAACAAACAGGGTGATATTATTACAACCAAGGCTCTAACATATGGCTTATATCAAAGAAGTACCTAAAATGGCATAATGAACTTCTAAGAAAATACCACATTTCGTAGATTATTGACATCGAAATTGATGGGATACCTTCATCCCAACTCTGGTGCAGTTGATCTTGTATAACTGTGGCAGGTAGAAAAGTTTATTGTTCGTAAGATAAATTATTTGCGGGTAGCGCTAAACTCAATATTTCTTTACGTGTGTCTTCAATTAACTGAACCAGAGTAATTATTTCTTCCTATTCGAAATTCCATTGAATCTCCTTCAAGCAAACCTCTGTTGTTCGTTCAATATCGATTTTCCTTCTTACAAACTCACTTTAAAGACTTCATTGTTGATAACTCTGATAATAGACAGGTAGCATTGAAATCAAGGTCCTGCCTAATTTGATGGAACTTGTTAAGTAACTAAAGAACATTTGAATTGAATAGCAGCTTGGATGATGATATAGGTTTCCAGGGAAGAAATGACCATAAGTTTTGATATTTAAACTCTCAGGATCAGCTTCCAAACAAAGCTTAGAGTCTCCCAATGTTGATGACTTTGAACCAAAACAGTATATCTCCAGATAGATAATTAGTCTACCTTCTAATTGATTCCATTGCCTGAGTGAATTAGTATCTATAAAAGATCGAAACTATTGTCATTCCCCTGTCAGGCAAATTTAGGACTACATTTTCATGCCAGCGGATAGATACGGTTGTTAAAAACTAATGCCTTTGAACTTATTAGTGGCACATGTTTAATCATGGAAAACCGTCGATGGATTGTTCCCAAATCCTGCAAAAAACCAGCAAGTGGCCTCAAGGAAACTCAAGATGCTGATCAAAAAAAACGTTTTGAGCGTAATAATGTAAATGTAGCAGAAGCCCACTCTTATGAAGGAATTACAATTATGATTTATGCTAGCATAATGGCATAAGTTTAGTATAAATTTTGTTTTTTGGATTCGATTTTCAAATACAGACGTTTATTTAAGTTAATATACTTCTATCATATGCAGTACCAGTATTGATAGTCTCATGCACGCCAATGCACATCCACATATACAAAGAGTGCAAATATTATAAGATCGCAATATCTACTGCCTAAAGTAAATTGGACAAGCTGAATATGATATAAACATCGGCTTTGGAAGCTTTACTACCTTTTAGAACCGTTAAGGCCTGTTTAAGCCCCTCCAAAAATTCTGGAAAGCTATACTTTCCATTCCATGTTCGATGGCATGCAATGTAGTATTGAATTTCATTTGAATTTGTGAAAATGAACAATTTTTTCGTTAAACTTTTTCATCTTTTTTTTATCAATCAAAAATAACATGAACAGGGTGGATCGAATTCAATGTATACTCAGAACATCTTAATAATCATACGTGTCACTCATCGTAAGTCCTTTTTTGTATTATGGATGAGTGACTTATTGTTCGGTATACTGAGAGGACCATTTAACGAGTCTATATGTCAAATTATTTTCGAATTTATTGTTTAAGAAGTAGTCAGCTATACTTGAATTATGCACCGGGACCCCGTCGTATTGAAAACATATGTTTCTCAGTGCTTGTAGAGGCATATTTTCAACCAATTCTACTA
The DNA here is from genome assembly GCA_013387265.2 of Cryptolaemus montrouzieri. Classification (NCBI taxonomy): domain Eukaryota; kingdom Metazoa; phylum Arthropoda; class Insecta; order Coleoptera; family Coccinellidae; genus Cryptolaemus; species Cryptolaemus montrouzieri. Next base: position 112,269,378 of record JABFTP020000185.1, read on the forward strand.
TATCTTGCTGCAGAATGTCTAGATAAGTATTAACATTTGAATTATCTTGGTAAATATGATACTTGAATACTGAACGCCTAGCAAGTGAAATTCCTTCACATCCAATGTTTGTTTCACAAATCTAACACTTCTATACATGGTGTTACATAATAGTATATCACAACTTGCGGGGGTAAATCTTCGTGCAATTTTGAGAAAAAAAGTTTATATAAACATGGGTCCGCAAAAGTTTCGGTATGAAGCTACAGGGTTTTGAAATTTCCAGAAAAAATTTCTCTCTTCAAAACTCCTGCAGTTTTTGAGATATTCAGCCCAAAATTGGAATGCAAGCTATTTTTTACAGCCTCCATCATAACATGTTCTAGATTTCAACTGACATTCATAAGGTGTTTTCTTTTCCGAGGCCATGTCTCCTTTCGCCCCCTCAAATTTTTTTGCAGTATGCCACTGATCAGCGTGCAATCAATTTTCGTCATCTTCGTTCAATTTAGAAACTTTTTTAACACTTGTAATTTTTTCGTATCTCGAACCTTTTTCGAGTGAAAAATTATTGAATTTGAATTATTCGAATTATATGTTATTCGGTAAATAATAAAAATAATGGAAATACTCGATGGATATGCCCAACATTTTCTTTTATTTTGATAGCTCATCTTCTGAGACTCAACTTACTTATTCAATATCAAACCTAAGAAAAAGAACTTAAAAACTAAATAAATTGCTGGAAGTGTCCTACACCTGCAAGAATACAGTCCTCTGCCCTTTCTCGCATATTATCACGCACTCTTTGAAATATTCCGATGGTATTTCCTATCGTGTCACAAGAGGTTATTTCTCGATTCTTCACTGGAGTGGTATAAACTACACTTTCGAGATATCCCCATAGGAAAAAGTCTAAACTATTTGAGTCTGGGGACCTAGGAGGCCATGGTTTTGGCCCTCTCAAACCTATCAATCGGTCATGCATGCACATTATGTTTCTCACCAAAAGTGGCACATCCTGGAGCCATAAAAGTAACTCCTCCTCAAGAAATTGCCGATGAGCGGGACCGTTTAGTCTGTTAGGCAAAACAAATGGCCCAATAAAATAATTTCCAATTATTCTGACCCAGACATTTAGCAAGAATTGTTCTTGATAATGAGATTCTTCAATCAAATTGGGGTTTCCTCAGCCCAATAATGATTATTGTGAAAATTTGTGATAGCAGTTCTCGAAAAGTTAGCTTCGTCTGTGAACATTATTTCACCATCAAAATCAGCATTTTCTCCAATTTTATCTAAGAACCATCGGCATGATTCAGTCTTGAAGGAAAATCTCGAGGAAATAGAGTTTGGACACGTTGAATATGAAACGTGTACAATAAAAAGTCGTGGAGAATCCTCCAAACAACAAGACTATATGAAATATTCAACTGATTTCCAATTTTTCTTGTACTGACATAAAGTTCTTAATTGAACGAAGATGATGAAAAATGATAAAATGATTGTACGTATAAATCAAATTTATTAGAATGTGAATGAGAATATGAATGAAATGAAACACTTTTGTCTGATTTCCACAATGTTTACTTTTAATACGCAGTACCGTTTTCGACAGCTATATCATTTTGAAGTGTCCTGATAGCAGATATGAGGAAAAATGTGCCAGCTATACTTATTTTTAATGCTGAGTAGTGCGGAGTGATTTAATTCTAGTTGACTGAGTAGTGAATTTTGTGTTCTTACAAGGATTGTTGATTCCCAACCTATGCATACAAATAGATTGTAATTCCTTGCATTTGAGGAGAATTTCAAAATTTTCTAATCTGAACATATGATTTGTAGATTTGATATATTCGAAAATTGTGGATGTGTTATCTGAGGATATTATTTGGATCTAGATTCAAAATTTTGACCTCTTCGTCAATACGAATAGTAATTGAGAATTGGGAGGTTGTTAAATTAAATTTGGAAGAATAATTGCCGATATCATTAGAGAGGTGCCAATGAAAGTTAAACATATCTATATATTATCAGGTTTTTCAATAAAGGAGTATAGTAATTAACTTTTTTTCGATCTTTGCGTTTAATAATACTTTTATGTGGAATACTGGAATATTGTTCGATGCAATTGTCTTAATGATATTAATTATTTCATTGAAGTCTGTTATAGATAGGTTAGGTTAGAAAATTCACTATGAATCATTAGACTATTGGTGCCTACTGTATATGTAATTTGATCAAAAGAACCCATTGGGTTTGTTGAGTAAGTAAATGTTTCTTTTTAATTCATTTATGTTTGAAAAATGTACTGAAATGTTGTGCCCAATTTCAGCAGTGAAAGTAATTTCATTGCATTTCAGTCAGAGAATGTAAAAAGTGGTCTATTCGTCTATTCGATCCTCAGGAACCCGAAAGAATATCTTCAACGGATCTGTACCGAAAAATATTACAAAAACAGAATACGGAACTAATTATAGTTCAAATATAACTTAACATCCAATTACACAAAAACATTATAAATAATCCAGTTCTTCACAAACCCATTTTCAGTGAAATCATTAAAAATCCTAGTGAATCCCACTGGAACAGTAAATCCTATTTCAACCAAACTACAGCATGAAGATTCAATTCTTGCAAAAGGGGAATTAATATAGTTTTACTCGACAAAAATGAATACCAAGAAAAAATGCAATAGATCATCGATGCTTTGGACGTAATATAAATCTTAAGAGACCCCATAAAACAATTCATCAAAGCAATCAAGCAGAAATTGGAACAATTGAATTATCCAGCACATTCAGAATGGAACTAAAAACTTATTTCAATGAACCCTCAAGCTCCAAAAATATAAAGCATAATCGAGCTACACAAAGAAGAAAACCCCGCCCGGCCAGTTGTATCCCACCTAAACACACCAGCAGGTAAATTACTAAGCTTCTTGAACCCCAAATTGATGGAACTCACCAACCTGATAGATAAACTTTCGTTACTCCAAATTGGTCTCAACTGATAATTTTTAAGAGACCTATTTGTCACAAAATTATTTCCAATTTGAATCGAAAATTTTCAGACAAAACTCAGGAATCCCATAAGATTCCCAATCAGACTCCTATTAGCAGATATTCTCATGAACAATCTTGCAAAATCTGTAATGAATAACAAGTTAACACAAGAAAGTATTATTTAATGGTAGAGATACGTTGACGATATTCTTGTGAGTTTCCAAATTTCAAACAGACAAATAAACCTGTTTTTACAATTTCTAAATGAAATGCACAATAAAATAATCTCCATGGTTAGATTGCTGAAATTGAAAGCAATCTTTCAATAAATTTGCTACTCATAACCATCTTTGAACTCAATAATAATCTCACCTAAAACATATACAGGGTGCTTCAACGAAAACTAAGCAGAGGCTATATCTACCAAAATATTCATTTCTTATCAAAACGCAAAAACAGGACAATTTTAGTTTCAACGAGGACATCTTTTGGGGTACAAAACTCGCCTGAAATATCAACACCCTAGGCGAGGGTTGTAATCCTTGAATATTTTGAATTGGGAAGATGGGTCGAGTGATGACTCAAAAGAAAGGTGGTATCTTTGTCTACATCGTCTTGAACGAATTTCCATTTTTGATTGGCTGTAAAAGATACAAGGTGAGCAACTGAAAGATAGGGAAGACTATTTCCCTGAGAATATTCAAGTTTCAGTGAAGTAAAATGAATTAGATACATGCTGATTAATGGCTGATTAATGGCAGCCATCCTCATCTCGAATTTCAACCCCTAGAGCAGAGATGACCACCCTTGAAAATTTGGAAGAGGGTAGATGGGTCGAGTGATAACTCGAAAGAAAGGTATTATCTTTGTCTGCATTCTTGTGAAAGAATTTTAATTTTTGATTGAAAACTGTAGAAGATACAGAGTGAGCTACTGAAAAATAGAGGAGACTATCTATCGCCCTGAGCTATTCAAGTATTAGTGCAAAAAAATAGAACAGATTCATTCGAGATCAAGGGCTGTCATCTTCCGAAACACCATTCTGTTCCAGTTTTTCGCACTAATACTCCAATCGTCTTGGTGCGATAGTCTTCTCTATTTTTCAGTGGCTTACTCAGTATCTTCTACAGTTTCAATCAAAAATGAAAATTCTTTCACGAGAATGCAGACAAAGATAATACCTTTCTTTCGAGTTATCACTCGACCCATCTACCCTCTTCCAAATTTTCAGGGGTTGTCACCCCTGCTCCAGGGGTTGAAATTCGAGATGAGGATGGTACTTGATGATGACTGACATTGATCAGCATGGATCGGTTCCATTTCATCTCACTAAAACTTGAATAGTCTCAGGGAAATAGTCTTCCCTATCATTCAGTCGCTCACCTTGTATCTTTTACAGTTTTCAATTAAAAATGGAAATTCAAGGCAATATAGACAAAGATACCACCTTTGTTTTGAGTCATCACTCGACCCATCTTCTCTATTTCAAATGTTCAAGGGTTGCAACCCCCGATTAGCGGGATGATATCTCAGGCAAGTTTCGTACCCCAAAAGATGTCCCCCTTGAAACAAAAATTGACCTGCTTTTTTGTTTTGATCAGAAATGAATATCTTGGTAGATATAGCCTCTGTTTAGTTTTCGTTGAAGCACCTTTATTGACCTGCTTTTTGTTTTGATCAGAAATGAAGATCTTGGTAGATATAGCCTCTGTTTAGTTTTCGTTGAAGCACCCTTTATATAAAAAAAACATTTATAGACTCAATCATCCCAGTGTATTGTGTTATCCACATTACACATAAATTAACCTCTTATTATTCAATGATTCATACAGCCTTTTCCATTCCTCTATCCATAACAGACTTTAATACTGAAATCGATATCATTAAGAAAATTGCATTGAAAAATCATAAACCAGTCTGCCATATAAACAATATCATTAAACAAATATTATTTCAAATACTATTTTCCATTATAGGACAACCAGAAAATAAATACGCATGTCCAACTTATACCGCTCTCTGATATCATCATGCAATACCAAATGCATCATCAATTAACTTCCAAATTTAATTTAACAACTCGTTTAAAGGTGGGCTCAAGGAAAACAAAATGCTATTCAATTCCAAATAAAAAAACTAATAAATTTCAATTGTCTAGAATATAAGAAAGTCCATGCAAGGAATGTCTAATACCTTACATAGGCCAAACAGATTCAGATTTTGAATCTAGATTCGAAAGACATAACTCCTCAGATGACAAATTCGCAGCTCTTGAACATATTAAATCTGCAAATCACATAATTACATTGGATAATTTAAAAATGCAATATAGGGATGTGGATCTGAATCTGTTGGAAAGTTTGGAAATTAACAAGCTTTGTAAAAACCCAAAATTCGCTTCTCTCAATAGCCAATTTGAATTAAACTCTACACTGATCAACATTTGAAATAGGTTTAGTAAGCACACAACTAATTATCCAAGGCAAAATCCAAGGTAGGCCGTACACCTGGAGGGAGAAGGACGTCCTTGCTGAAAAACCTTAGACAGTAGTTCGGCAAGAGTACGCGGTACCTGTTCAGAGCGGCAGTCTTCGAAGTTCAAACTGCTACGATGATTGCCAATCTTCGTTGAAGAAGAGGTACAGAAAGAAGTAAGCACATTGTTTCACATAACTGTTACCTCTAGACATTTAATTACGTAACTGTCGAAACCAGTCATCTGTATTAAATATATAATAAATACATCATTAATATCATTAATTTGAATGAGGATTTGTCATTTTTTTGCAAATGTAACTAGAGACTGCTAACAGATATATTCATATAATCGGTTTACTGTTATATATAGTCTCACATGAGTCATAGGAAGTTTGATATTCAATTACTAAGGACTTTAGAAATGAAATTTTTTTATCTTAGGAAGCAGAATGAGTTCAGGAAAGATGAAATTGTCGTAATTCACATTGATAAAATTCAATGATCCATCATTCAGTTCAAATTTTATTTCTAACTCTCTAATGAAAGTTTTTTTCATGTTATATAATTTTGAAATGAACCATTTCAACGTATATTGAAGAACGAAGATTCGTACAAAAGAAAATTTTTTATCATGACTGTTAAACTGAATACAGAGGGTGAGCCACTGAACCACTGAACTTTCAACAAAACATACAGGTAGTGTTCGAATCGAAACTCTTGCTAGACTAATAACAAAGATATTAACAGAAATACCCAAAAATATTCAATTCAAATCATAATAAATATATAAACTCAAGCAGTGTGTACTAGAATAGGCTGCGATGTCATCATTTTCGTTTTCTTGAAGAACGTGCCATCAAATTTTTTCTTTTATTTTTTGTGATAACATTGTCAACGTTGTCAGTCAACATTGAATTTGGTCTACCCCGTACATTATTCACACCAACGAAGATGTGATGTTACTTTATATTCAATATTACTTCCTTGTGGGTATTTTTTTATTTGCTAATTTGATGAAATACTCTCATTACTACAGCCCAGTTATATCAATCAAAATATTCTCAACTCACCCACACTTTCTGTGTTGAATGCAGCAAGAGAATAATAAGGAGCTGCAGGTTCAGACCAATCAACTTGAACTACATGAGCTCTAGGGTTCTGTTCCAACAAAATTTCAGTTAGCGGTCGATACCATGGTGTATTCTTTCTGCTTTGGCTCCACCCATGAATGAGGAAGTAGATCATACCATTCGTTTGTGCTATTTCAATTGGATTTAGAGGATCTATATTATTATCATCATATTCTTTATCTTCTGAAGTGTGAAGGAAAAAGCCCATTTGTCTAATGTCAACAGGAGGGCCCACCACTTCAGTTATTCTTTCAAACATATATTTCAACGTGTCGTATATTTCCCTGGGAAGATGCTTATCTATATAGTCAAAAATTGGTGCGAGAGCCAGAATGCCTGAAAAAAAAATGAATAAATCACCATGTTCCGTAAAGAAGAATTCAGGAATTCAAACTATAATGGTATTTCAAGACGAGAAATTTAAACGTGATCTGCAAGAAGTATCTCTGGTGTATTGATGTCCCTATTAAATATAGGAGAGTCAGAACTGAGAATTCTTGAACCTATGTCATTTTCGAGCAACTAGAATTTTCATTTTCTATAGTACAATATGCTTGTTCAGGTACCTACTTCGTGATCGTATCTAATCTTAAATGTTTGGAGTATTATTTTTGGTTATGATTGCTGATATGATAATTCGGATATTCACTAGCAAAGAGATATTTTTATAACAGACATATACATATAACCACATGGGACCGTATTTGTGTAAAAGATTAGATCACTCACAAAGTGTGTGAATTGCATAGCGAAGCCACTGATGATCAACTGAATCTCTCAGCTATATTTTCTTGACAAGTGAATATTGTGGATGAAATTCATCTCAATCTCCATCCTCTTTCTAATAATTATACTAAAAATACTCAGAAACAGTTGTATTTACTGCTAGTAACTATGTAACTATGAAACTCCGCATCTGCAGCCAACACCAGCTGAAAATAATACACTTCAAACCACCAATCATACTGAACAAACCTAAATTCAACAGCGAGCACTGATCATTTCCTTAATTGAACTGCTCAAAATCAGGCCATTCGCCTATATGTTTCTCAACGGATAGAATATTACCATAAAAAATTACCATCATCCTTCATTCTAGAAGTGCCTTCTGAGAATATATCTCCTTTCCCAAAAGGACATTACATAAATGTCCAAGGAAAACGTACGCCAAAACAACAAAAACCTCTGTATTTTGACTTCCTCTCCAAACATAGACGAAATTAAGTCACAAGAAGAACCTAGAGCTCCTCCGGAGAAAAGGAGACAAAGCATTACCAAAATCTTATTCGAAGTCGACAGTGAAGAAGATAATCCGCCAAGTAACGCTCAAAATGACGAAGAGAACTGCGCTTGCAAATATTGCAATGATCTTTTTTCCCGCTTAAAGCCTGAAGATGACGGTTTGCGATGTTCAAGTTGTTCGCATTAGAACCACGCTCCTTGCGCAGACGTTCCTAAGCGAGCCAAGCCATTCAGCTTTGCCGCTATTTTTATAACTTTTGTCATATAAGTCATTTAGTCATTGAGGATAACAAGGTTCCAATATGAGCCACAATCAGGAGAATTTCTAGGATTTTACTATAATTTTTTTATATCTTTAATTCCCATCCACTATTTCCTGCGTTCTGTGTTCTAGATATGGCGTGATTAGGTCCAAGAATGTACCTCTTATCCCGATTCTTTCTAATTTTGCCACTAGTATCTCGTGGTCTACGCTATCAAATGCTTAAGATAGATCAAGGTACATGGCCAGTGTTCGTCCTTTAAGATTTATAGATTTCCAGATGTAATCGCGTGCTTGATATACTGCACGAGTCGTAGACTTTTCTCTTTTAAAGTAATTTTGATAAGTGGAAAATATCTGTTCTCCCTCAAGTAAGGATATGATATGATATGTGATACGTTAAAAATAATCCTTATATTATTATTGAAATGACGATTATTAGGGAAAGTAGACTCAGCAGAACCAAATAATAGATCTGAAAAAGAAGTAATCTAAATAAATTTTATCAGTGAAAATCATTCGAAATCTTATGGCATCTAACAATATCATATTCTTCAAGAAGGTGAAGTTTTTGAAAAATATGAGGTCAGTATTTTTTCGTAAAAATCAATTGAACAGTCATAGCTGACGTCCTGGTTCCTACAGAACTTTGTCGAACAGATATTTCTAGGCCCTCTCCTATACTCAATTAGACATTCAATTCCGTCAAACATTAACCTCCACTGGAGATCGAGCAATAGTCACTAGATAGAATGGAATTTTCCCCAAATCAGGTAAAAGTTGGGTGCAAAGGTAATACGAATAATAAATAATGAAATAAAGAAGTTAGACCAGAACAATAGTTAAGTAATTTTAATTCTTACAAAATATTAATGAAAATATAAATTATGATGTGATTAGCTTTTAGATTTGAATGCTCGGTAGATTTATTATATTGTTTCGAAGATATTTGATATCGAACAATTAACATTTACATGATTTTTTTGTGATGATTGCAACGTGAAATGATTGAACTTTTATAGAGTTCTGGTTCAGAATCTAGAATAATAGTTAAATATGACAAATATAGGAAACCATTCACCAAAGCCGACGTAAATAATACCTAACCGCACGAAAATAATGCCCCTTTTCTTGGAATTGCGCGCGCGCACAATATACAGCTGGCATCGCCTCGAACCTTCAAGATGCGTTTCTTTCTAGAATATTCTACCAGGTTATTTATATCCATGCAGTCTCCGCATTTCAGCTCAGTTTTATTTTGGGAAATAACTGAGTCGTTATGTTCAAGAATGTGTTCGTAGCGAGTGTTACAATTGAGTTTATATTAGAAGCAATACCAATACTCCAACTACAGTTCTTGTTACAAGAAAACTACGAAAAGTGAAATATTGAAAGAAAACCTGAGGAATGGATATCAGAAAATATTTTGGTTAGTATCAGTACACTAACCAAGTTTCTTATTTTTACCCCCATTGAATGAAATTAAAACCTCAATTCTCAATACCATGTTTTAGGAAAACTAACAATATCTGCCAAATTAAGTGAAGAGCAAGTACAACAAGAGCACTTAGATTCAGCCAATGAATCATTTAAAAATGAGAATACAACTGCAGGGCATTCCCACTGTTACAATGACAATCCTGTTGAAGGCTTAAACGGCTTTGTGAGTCGCGAACATCAAAGTCAGGAAAAGTGAAGAAGAATTGGATCTAGAGAGGAGGAATCTGAGAAGGAGTCGAATACACCAGATAAATCAGGTTTGGTGCTGAAAAACGACATAGAAAACTGGTTGAGTCGAAGAAGCTCTATGAAGCCGGAAATGCTTATACACTGCTGGGAACCCCCTCTGAGGTTAGGTTAGGTTAGGTAACTTCAGGAATGATGCGAAGAACCTTGCGGAAATTCCATCACAAGTGGCTTAAAGACTATTCGCCATGTCTGAAATATTAAGTTAAGGATCTCTGTACATATACTGTGAGCTATTTTCGACTCCTAAGTAGGAGGTGTTAAGGGTTCTTTCATGATCAGGCCTTTTCTAAATTTAAAAAAAATCATGAGCAAGGGGCCATTCATGCCAGCAGGCAAATGTATATATAAGCTGCTGAAGCTGCTCATATCTTCCGCTGCTGTCGAAAATTTAAAGATCATCAGCTCTATACAAAATGCAATACTATTTTGTGCAACTCATGACTGAGAGTAAAATTTAGGATGACGGTATTCTCCGAGATTTAATCCAGCTGAAATTTGATTCTGGGAGCACCCCATTGGAAATGCGTCTGGAAAAATCTACGAAAATGAATCGTATTTATAGCCACATATTCAAAATGAAGTGATAGAACTATGTGGCGAACTTGTACGAGACATGATTGTGGAGTTCTTGAAGGGGTATGTGCTTATAGTATTCTAACAGTTGAGATATATCTGACAAAGAATAGTTATCAATTCGTTTTAGATTTCGACGAAGTCAGTAACCGAGAGAAGTTTTCGGGGTTCGTCAAAGTGAAAAAAAGGGACCTGTTAACAATTACTTCAGAAATTGAGCTGTTTCTTGAAAGTCGTGGAGATGATTCTCAAAAATGCGTAGGCTCAAGCTTTGATGATTGTTAGACAATGGCAAGGAAGGAGAATGGGGTAGTTAATGACCTTCACAACGTTCCTGAAGTGAGAAACACAATTGGAACCATCAACGATATTTTACAATTTCTAAGGAGATTGCATTCTCCTTTGTTTCTTCCATGTGAAACATGATGGTGACAAAAATTCAAAAGCATTCGGTTTTTTGAAGGAAACTTCGCAATGATCATCAATGGACTACTAGAGATTTCAGCGGAGGGCAACGTAGCTAGTCGCAAACAAGCCAGTGCTTTCATGTACTGCGTTTGCCTGATTTCAAAGTATTCATCTCATTTGGAGCCGGCGTTAATGTATTGCAGAAAGGAACCATTGACTTGCCCCAGGACAAATATCTAATACAGATTATTATGAACATAATTTATGACCAGCGACACGAGGCCATTAAAACAGTCAGACCATCTTGAATGCAAACTTAAGTGCAACAACTTGGTGAAGAGATCAAGGTCGAAATAATTCAACCGAGAATGGTTGAGAAATAAACTCTTCGGACCAACCAACCCACAAAGTCAACAGCAGACTACTTCAGAGTGGCCGTCTTCTTTTCGTATATAGACTCGCGTCCACAGTCACTTTTGGCACGTTTTTCTGACCAGCAACAGTTGCCATTCGCTCTCGAGTTGCTCCATATCTGGCGATGCGCTGATAGATGTGATCCACAGTGAACAGGAGTTGTGGATGCGATATTGCGCTGGGACGTCAGTGGTTGAAGTTAATTGTGTGACTGAATTACATTTTTTCCCGGCGTGCGATAGACTATACTGGCGTACCTCGCGCTGCCATGTAAACGGCCACGTTCGAATGGACAATCAGCGCTATGGCCGGATAAAAACCTAGCTAAGGACCACAATGACCTCCGAACGACTCAACGGATTAGAATTAATATCCATCCACAGAAAAACGATAAAGAACAGTTATAACTTTGAAAAGGTAGCCCTTCAATAATTCACAACCAAGAAGGCTCATCGTCTTGTTTTAATTTAAACAAAAAACTGATCGTATTTCTCTTATTTTTGTTGAAGCCATCCTAACCTCAGATAACTTCCTTCTAGAATATTTTGGAACATTAAATATTACACAGAAAGTTCAAACACAACGAAAATTTTCCACCCCCTCTATATCGAGAGAGATCAGTTGAAAAATTTGAGACATGTGATTTTTTTATTGTAGCAGGTCCAATATCTGAGTTGATTTGGAGCATGCTAAATCAACCCCCTACTCTGAGCAACACTTAAATTGAAATTCATTATTGGGAAAATGAATCGGGTGACATGTTTTTGGGAAGGTTTTTTGATTTTTCATTCACAGATTTTATCTTTATGAACATTCAATATCATACGAATAGTCCAAACACAACAAGAGATTTGTTTCCAACAAAAATTCGACAATACTTTAGATCAAATTGAGTTATCAAAATGACCTCATCCGACATCCATTCAATGATACAATTCTAATTCGTAAGTGACGTTTCTTGTTCTCAGCACTTCCAAGTTTTCAATTCCTAAGAAAACGAGATGATTTGATAGCGATAAACATTAATATTTTGTGGGAAACGCACAATAGTTTTCATCGAAACTATCTGGTAATGATTCAAAGTGGTGTACTGCACTAATGAGCTGGTCGAAATTGTTTCAATTTATTATCGAAAAAATAGTTGTGCCCGAGAACGACGAGGATTGTCAATATGAATCATACAGAAAAACAGACAGGACACCGGTATGTATTATATTTGATGAATAAATTCATGATTCAACATGATTCAACATTCAACTATACAGAATGCAGAAATTAAAATGGCAGTTTTGAGTTACCTGCAAATGGAAAACACCAGTTCCTTCAGAAAATTATCACGTGTGTCTGGTGTGTTAGCTTCAACAGTCTACAGGATCGTGAAACATCACCAGTTTCATCCTTATGAAGTGAAATGGGTTCATGAAATGAACGAAAACGATCCTGATCGCCGCTTGAAATTTTGTGAAATTCGAATTGAAAATATTAACAATAATCCACATATTCTGTAAAAACCTGTTTTCCTGACGAGAATACCGTTACTCTCAATGGTGAAGTGAATAGACATGAATGTAGATATTGGGATACCCAGAGTCCTCATTAGTTCGCACAGGCATAAGCACAAACGACTCGGAAAATAGATGTTCGGGCAGGAATTTATAGAAACCATATTGCAGGACCTTTCTCCATGGAAAGTTATTTATTGGTAGTTGTTCGAAGTATTGATGAATTCCATGCTCACAGAAATTTTTGAAAATGATGAAACTCTTGCAGAGAATGAAATACGCTTTCAGCAATATGGATCTCCTGCACATTTCGATGTTTGTGTGCAATAATATTTGGATGCTAATTTCCCCAGGTCGGTATATTGGCAGAAGAGAAACAGTTGAGTTGCTATCCAGATCACCTAACTTGAATCCTTTAGATTTTTACTCATGGAGTCTTCTCAAATTGAGATAACATCGAGCATAAGGTCTCGATGCTAAATGACCTCAATGTGGCTGGACACTCAACTGTTTCTCTCCTGCCAATCCACCAAATGGGAAATTTGTACCCAAATATTGTCGCACACAAATATCGAATTGTGCAGGATGGTATAATACTAAATTACCTGAAAGAATCACACTAAGGAAAGCCTGGAAGTCAACCTATATTCTCTACGTAATTCATGGATTTTGTATGAGTATAAGAATATATGAACATTAGAAATTATTCAAATCGAGAAGAGAAGTGAAAATCGTTTCTAAGGTTTTCCTGAACATGACCGAATCAATGCGTTCATAATAAGAAATCCAAAACTTTTTGAACATTTCGGAAAATATCAAACGAATTGGAGCAGCGGTGTATGTGTCGATGTTAAAGAAATTTTTGTGAATTTAAGTAACGAGTTGATAGACGTGCCTCTTACCAATATTAGTTGGGGAGACGAACTTAGCAGACGATCCTGGAAAAAAGACCTTGTAAGAGAAGAAGCGACTATCCTGAGACTACAAGAAATACTTCCAAGGCGTCAATATCGGTAATGTTCTTCGGAAATATTGCAGGACAATTGTTACCGCCATACGTAGTCTACAGGGCAAATAACATGTGGACAACATTGAATGACAACCGACCTAAAGGTTATCGTCATAATGATACTCACATTATAACGACAACTTTTAGGTCCATTTTATTGAATGTTGTCTACATGTTATTTTTGAATTGTGGAGACCGTTTCTTGATGTAGATTCTGTACATTCTGTTTTTCATTCTTGATAAAGCTGCTGTGTCAGCGAAACGTCGTCGAATTTTTTCAAATAAAGTGTAGATTAAAGTTAAACCTTGTGTTTTTTATCTCATTTATAACATGTTATTTTCCCTGTAGACTACGTATGGCGCTAATCATTCTCCTGCATTATGAGAATGGACCTAAAATTTGTTCTACTAATGTGAGTACTTCTGGATGATTGGATGCCTACATTTTCATAAATCGTAATGTTATACTTTGTGATAACTGGTCTTCACATATAATGATATATGTGGTTCAATTATGTCGTGAAAACAGTGTTCATTCAATTTGCCCCCACCAAACAGCAGTTGGACTCAGTTGAAGCAGCTTCTAGATATTGCTTTTTTCAGACCCTTGAAAATTACGGGCCGTGAAATGTTATCAGATTGAAAAAAGAAACATTTTAGGGCATTTCTCACACAAATATGCAAAAACAGGATTTTTAACTATTGTTTAAATGTTGAAAATTATATTACTGCATACTGAAGCTTTTTTAGAACGAGGGGTCCGGAAACGAGACATATTTCCTTTTAATCAGCAAGAAGTTTTGAGCCGTTTACCTGGCAGTAGTTGAAATCCAAATACATTTCAACCTGAGATTCTCAAAACACTCGTGCCAAAAAGATGATTCATTATTGCTAAAAAAATGTAAGAAATGAACATTGCTGCAGGAATGTTCGTTTTACGCCCGACGAATCTACGATTCAAGGAGATATTTCTAAGGAAGAATTCAATTGGAATAAGGCCCCTCAAATTTCAAGCAGAATGATGTAAAAGAAAAACATCTCTTAGCAACTACTTCTTATGAGTAGATATTGCGAGAAGTACGAAGTTTTGTAGCTTTTGTTTACGAAGGTTAAATATATACCGAAAAAATTGTAACATACGATACATGGTAGAAATGGTGGAACAAGTTCACCTACCCATGGTTAGATATTTTAGGCTAAATTAAGCCTCCGAAAAACAAGTGTCCTAAAGAGGAACGATTTCAATATAACTTTCGTTTCCAATGACAGGAAATTGTTTTGTTCAGTTTTGATCAATGAAAGAACATCGAAATATTCGACGCAAAAAAAAATTCTCATAAGATGGCATCTTACTGAAGATGCTAAAGCTTGACATCAGTTAACTTTAATCCGGCAATCATTTTACGCGATTTTTTATAAAAAATCAATATCGAGCAAAATAGCCCCGTCCTAAGAGAAACGTGGCTCCACTTATCATCTAAAAAAATGATAACTGGTATGATAACTATATACTGGCATATCTCAGTCAAATCTCAGTCCATCCTGCAATGAATATTCACTCAATATTCAAGATATTTCAAATAATTATTTCTTTTCTTTTTGGAGAACTCCTCAGAGTGGAGCAAATTTAACAATCTATCCCTAGATTACGATATTTTCTTTCATAAAACTTTTCATGAAATCGATTTTTCATTTTACTCACTGTGATTTCCAATAAGCACTAAATAAATCATTCCTGTAATTCCCGTTGAAAAAAACATTGTGTGAATTATAAGCTCTATAAAAATACTAATCGGCGTGAAGTGCTCAATTATCATTCAACTGAAAATGGGCTATCAACTATATTAATTTCGGATTAATGTCCTTTTAACGACATATTTATAATATACATGGTTTGGTCAAAAACTAACTGGTTCGATGTTTCTTCAGTGATTGCTTATTTAAGACGTAGACTACCGCGGACGTAACAGATGCGATGTCTTCTCTCTTCTGCTTCCTTGTCCGTTGATTTTGACCACGTTTCGGCTGCATCGCCCGGACATTATCAAGTTGAAGTGGAGTTCGTTAGCGTGTTGCACCTCTGTTTCCCCATTTTCTTTTTTTTCTTCGTCTCGTTTTCTTTCCCATCGTACCATGGATATTCTTTTTCCGAAAGTACTTGAATTGATTTTCATTAACTTCGTTCTTTTCGTGCATTCTTAAGTTTTTTTAATGTTTCATTTACCAGTTGAGTTATTATCTGTTTTATTGTTTTGATTTCCATTTCATCATTCTTACCATTGAGTTTCACCTGCGTTTAGTTTAGTTCACTTCCTGTTTAGTTAGTATTCAAGAGTGAAATGCTTTCGTTTTCTTTGAATTTATTTTTATCCTTCATTTTTGAAAATATCTCTGAAACTTGTTCATGTTTTCTTGTAAACCTTATGTGTTTTCCAGGTTTTTTTCTCATTAGAGACTAATATTGCTTTGTATTTTGCAAATTAAGCTTTTTGCAGTATTTCATTTCGGACATCTCTGCCAATCGACCCTTGGGTCTTTTGAATAATGTTAGTGAGCTTCGACGAAAGCTTGCCACTCCCATTTTTTATATCAGTCTATCGTGCCACATTGTGTCGAACACATTTTCGAAATCCATTAATACAGTTTGCGTGGATACTCGTATATTTAGTTTATCCTTTTTATCGTCAGTGTTGCCAATCGGTATATAGTAAAGTGGTTTGTTGTGAATTGAAATTGAAGTTATTCATGTATTCTGAAAAGTGTCTGAGTCTTTTGTATAGCGCCTAATCTATTACCTTGCTCAAGCTATTTGTTTCTTGGTGGTCCTTTTTCGGGTATCTTCATTGTTTCTACTACTTTCCATCTTTCCGGGAAGTAATTGGTTTTCAGTATTCTTCTTTCTACTTTTGCTATATTTTCAATTGTTCCTAGTAGGTTTTTGAATGCTTTGTTTATGATCCTGATGATACCCGATGCTTTCTTTGTGATAAAATTTGTAAGTACCTCTTCGCTCAAATTCATGAGATGATTTCTATTTGCTCATCTGCAGTTTCCTTTTTCAATTCATTTGTTAGGTTTTCATCGTTTTCGCTGAATTCTTTATTTCCTCTACTGACATTGTTTTCAATACTGGTTCTCTTGTGTTTCTGAAAAAAGCTTTGCCTTCTCTTCATTTTTAGTGACTACTTTTTTTTCGTGTTTAAGATCCATCTTCACCTCCATTGTTGTACTCTCATGATACCTTTTTCATGACGGCAATGTCAAGTATATCCTCAATGCCTAATACCGAATGTATATGTTCTCTTCCCCTGCTATTATTCTGAGTGCCTTCCACTGACGTTGTTATTTCTGTAGTTCCATTATTTTTCTTTCGCATTAAGATCTCCGTCTCCTATAGTAGTTTTATTGATACTCAATAGCTCCCTTGTACCACCTTCGATCATTTTTTCATTTTATGGTTTGTAGGCTGCATGATTTTCTTTCTCGTTGTTTCCACCTTTAAGTCTTTTTCTTATATATTCTGCGTACAAGCACTTAGCAGTTCTTCAAGTATAGCCGTTCCTACTGCTTCTCCAGACCCTCTTTACATCTATATATAGAATAATTTCAGACTTTCAATTTGATCGTTTTCTTCAAAAAAGATTAGTATATCATGATTATATCAATTCTGTCCTTCCTTTAAGAATATCGTCAATTAGTGTCTTCACGATGACTGAGTTGGCGCTACATTATATTGTATAAAGTTTACTTCCTGTTAAATAGTTCAATGAATTTACTTTGCGTATCCATACTTTTAATCTGTCGTTGCATTTGTTTTATTGATGGTGATAATCGTTCACTGTAGGATTATGGGATGTGTTCATGTGTGTTAATAGGTGGTCTCCTTTGCAGTTCGAGATGTGGTCTTTTCTCTTTTGCAGTCAGCTGTACTATAGTTTTCCTTACATTTGTCATGGTGGCGCGCTACTATTGGCTGATGAATTAATACTCGGTGTACTATGTGATCTCAAATTATAACGCTCGCACTCCTATTAGCTTAACACATCACACAGTATTAGTGCGCCTCAGTAAGGAAGCCCAATCCAACTTGATAATGACCGGTTGATCCTTCCTAAGATGCTAACTAAGAAAAAGGCAAAACCGCCAAACTCATAACATTTGAATTCAAAATCAATGCTTGAGATCCTCAGTTTAGAGACAAGTTCGCACTGCTATCTGACAGCATGGAACAAAGGTTTCGGAAAATGGGACCCGTCGATATAATTAATTGAAAACTTAGAAACAATTATTTTGTTGTCCTTTCTAGTGAACACAGTAGACAGCAAGGAAAAGTAACAAGATCGGAAGAAATGTAGAAGTACTGGAACGATATTCGGTCTGAAGAACATAGGAATATGGACAAGAATATAAGAACCATGCTCATTGAATATGGAGCACACTATCTACATTGATCTGTCACTAGATACGAGCTTTTGAACATTGAGATGCTATATTATGAGTGTGGAAAGGAGCTGAGAAAATATTGTCATAGTAGTGTTTCTGACGTGCCATATGCAAAATTGACTCAAACTCTGTCCTGAACCTCTTCCAGAACCAGCATTAGATATGGAACTGAACTGAAGGATGAACAGTTCATAAAACAACTTCATGGATGCTATTCAAAAACCTGATTTATAAATCTAAGAAGTGAAAGCTGAATATCTCTTCCGAAAAACGGAAGGAGATTATAAGCGTTACGAAGTAGGTACTAGATGCCAAGACTTACGTCAAACAGCTAAGTGGACAAGATCTAATAGATGAGAAATGAGGAAAATGAGATGATTCGGAGAAATTCCGTCTTCTTCGTATCCCATACAGGGTTCTAAAGGCTACCCTGCAATGCTGCAACACTATTCCATTAAGATAGAGAGACTGACCATTTCAGAGATGAACTGAAATTATGAGATCATACATGTAGGTCAACCAGTATACAATAATGGTTACAGATCAAAGAAAGCAGCACAATAGATCAGATATTATGTTCAATATGAAAGAGCAAAGCGCAATATTACAATACCAGCGAATATCCGAACAGCATAAACAGAAATGCTCTCTAATGCGGCGTTTCAGATGTTCAATATTTCAGATTTTCAGATGAAGAGACACTAACGCAAACCGCAAACGAATCAAGTAGATTCCATGTCCGTTCCTCAATCAGGCATCTAAACTCGCATCATGCCTCCTACGATTGACCCTAAAGTGTGACCACAGGAAATGTGACAGGGGAACCATATTATCTTGCGTATGATTCAGTAAGCAAGTGGAAAAACCTGTGGGAAAAAACTCGTTTCCCTGTCGCTAATGCACTAGCAATAGCTTGTCTGTTTATGGTGTGTTAGTATCGTGTATACAAAAAGAGTACCAAAAATTTCTCTGCTCAGCAGCTTCATTCTCTTATTGTCATCTTGCACTCCAAGGTTTCCAGAAAACTATCCATTCAACTAATGAAATACCACTCCTGTCTTTTTCTATATAACGCCATTGATTGTGATGGCAATTGAAGTCACCACAATAGATAGCAGGGGAGGGGTAAATAATACCGAAATTGATGGGCCAGATTTCGCCAGGAGGTTTATAAATATTAACGACAAACACATCAAAAAATTTGAACGCAATATAGAAAACACCACTCAACATACCCTTCTGTACAAGTTCAATATGACTGAATGATGAAGGTTTTACATAGCAAGCAAGGCCTTAAATAGGACTAAGGAGACAATCAAAAAGTACATAACCTGCGATATTTCCTCTTTCGCGGAGATGTTCTTCCGTCGCAGTGTGAGTCTCCTGAAGCATAATCGCTTCCACCTTATTCTTTCTTGCAAATTTTGAAGAATAATCGCATTTATCCTTCGAAATCCCTTCAATATTTAAACTCAACAAAATAATTCCCTCTCTGTTTGACCGAGAGAGCCCCGATGGCTAGGTTCTTCTAAGTGATGCCGATTCTGAATTACAGATGTTCTAGATTCATTATGGACCCAAAAATTTGGGTTGACATCGCCCATATATTATTTGTACGTAGATTTTTAGTAAATTATAGAAAAAATTTGCAAAATTATTTTGACATTCGTATTTAAATTATGACAAATGTCATAAAAAAATGTCAGTTAGTTTTTAAGAGAAAATTGGTCAAAATTTTGGAGTGATCAACTGTGAGTTTATTGAATCCATTGAGATTATTTTTTGGAGTAATATCGTCAATTCTGTTTATTAATTCTACCATTGAGATGAAAAGTTGCTTCGTCCGAGAAAAAAATATTCGTCTTCTTATATCTCTCAATTTTGTTGCATGATATCGTAAAATTAAATTATGCTATTTGCCAACCGGCACTATGCGGATCTCCTACAACGGTCAATAATATTTTTCAATATTTTATAAATATACATAATTTCAATTAAATATAATTACATATATAAATAATAAATTTCAAAACCTCAATAAATCAAGAAGTGTTTAATTTTAACAATATAAACTCATTATTTTTTATTATATCATTATTATGAAATGAAAAAAAAAATTAAATTGACTTGACGTCAATAAATCTTTCTTTAGCAAAATAACAAAAAAATTAGATCTACTCCTTAGTTCACCTCTTGATAATTTAAAGATTCAGGGCCAGTCTGAATGAGATCGTCGTAAAGTCCTCGACAATAAAATTTGAACTTGAAGTAGGTAATTACACATTTGATCTTTAGTTTGGAACTTATTGCACATTATAATTATTGAAATTAACTGCAAAAAGAAAAGAAAAGGTCTAGCGATTCTAGCTGTACAGCCCGCTCGTGGTTGAGGATCAGGGAGGATCATGGCGATGTGGCTGATAAACACAATGTGTATGTCTTCTTTATCAGGGAAAAAGAATGATCATGATAATCCCGGTTTCTTCCGACGATATGAAATTTCAAGCTCTGTAGTCGAATAATCACTGAGAGCTTTTCTGACGTAATAAACAACACAAGTCTTTTGCACAAACTTTACCGAAACATAACAATTATCATTGATTTTCTCTGGTGTCATATTTAAATTATAATTGATACTACGATCTTCAGTCTCCTGGACCATTTCTAAATCAACTGGAGATGTTGAACTTTCTCGCAAGCTGAATTGCGATTCTTCAGATTGCTCTGAATCTTCATCACTTTCTATTTTCTTAGCTTTCTTTTTCTTTTGTCTTGAATTAAGTTCTTTCAAACTACGTTTCTCTGCTTTAGCTCTGGCTTTTCTTTCCTGTTCTATTTGTTTCAATTCTTTCTGTCTATGCCTCTCTTCCAGTTCAGTTTTTCCACTGTATAAATACAAGATTGACCCGGTTTTCTTCCTTTGTTTTTCTGTTTCTAAAAGCTGTTGGTTAAGGTCTTATGACTTCTTATGTTTTGGAAAGATAAGCGCTCGGTTCAGATTAAATATCAACCGCAGAGGTGGAAGGTAACAATATCTTTTTGGAGCAAAGAAGACGACCATTCAGGAATATCAATAGATGACAGCTATTTATTTATATCAGTCGATGACGCGCTGGTGAAAGGTTGTGGTTCAAGAACGGCGCAATACTTGCTTCCGGAATAGGTGGCACATTTCTTAAATTGTTTGAAGCATACACGTCAACGGGAGCGAAATCTTCATCGCTGAATGCCATTTCATTGAACGGCCATATACCTGGCTTCTCAAATCCACTTGCAATATTTTTTGCGGTGAAAGATTCGAAATATGCAAGTTTTTCCAGCTTGGGAATTCTATAAATGTTGATTGTTTTGCTTTCAGAGTTATTCCGGATTTCTCGAGTTTCCAATACCTCGGCTTTCTTTTAAAGAATGGATCCCTGAGATACTCCTGCCTGCAACTGGAAACAATCAGATGTTATACCGCCGAGTACAACTTGTATCGATCTATTTGAAAAAAAGCTACTTATCCAACCCCGAAATTTTCGGGAAG
The DNA here is from genome assembly GCA_013387265.2 of Cryptolaemus montrouzieri. Classification (NCBI taxonomy): domain Eukaryota; kingdom Metazoa; phylum Arthropoda; class Insecta; order Coleoptera; family Coccinellidae; genus Cryptolaemus; species Cryptolaemus montrouzieri. The sequence continues at coordinate 112,291,101 of JABFTP020000185.1, forward strand.
CCCATATGCAGCAAGTTCATTCAACAAGGCTGCATGCCAAACCCTATCGAAGGCTTCAGAGATGTCTAGATTCCCCATGCTTTTCCATCGTTGATGTACAAACATGCGAGAGGCGATAAAGTCAGATTTTCAAAACTTGGCATAGACCAAAATTGTCTAGTCCCGCCTGCTTGTTCAAGGAGTTCATTAGTTACCCCTTTGTTGAAGTTGGCCTTTGCTCTTGCAGTTGTCAGGTTGCATACGTTTCGTATTCGTACGAAGGTTGTTCTTGTTTCCTCTGTTGGCTTTATTTTCCATGACTTGTAAGCTCTTCTCTTGGCTGCAGAGGATTTTTCGCAGTGTTTGTTGAACCATGGTGTTTGTACTGTTGTTTTTTTCATTGAATGAGAGATATAGAGATCCATTCCTGCATGAATGATTTCTGTAACAGATTCAGTGCACACATCGATGTCAGGATCTGAAAAGCGAACATCGCTGAATGAAAAGCATGAAAAGAATTCACGAAGCTCATCCCAATTAGCACGGTTATAGTGCCAAATGCATCTAGGTGGTTTAGGTTCTTGGTTTAGCGGTAGCACAACGGTTCCAGTAGCAGATATAAGGTTAGGTAACATTTCTCCACTCCAAAATCATCTGGATCTGAAATCGAAAAGAGATCCAAGGTATTCGGGAAGTCGGTTAGCTTATTATGAAAGTTTAAGCCTGTCTTCCAGCTTCATCTGTTCTATTGGAGTGGAGGAGCCAATTGGTGTTGTGAATGTTGAAGTCACCCAGAACAATAACCTCAGCTGCCGGATGATGTGTCTGAATCCAATCCGCCTTATCACCTAGATACTGAAACATTCTAAAGAAGTTAATATTGTTTGGCGAGCGATATAGACAGCATAAGAACAGTGTTTTATCCTGCAAACAGATTTGTAACCACGAAAGTTCGAGAGCATCGTCCTCTTTGTATCCTCTCTCTGGCATGCAACATGCGATCTGGCGAAAACACAGAGGCCCCTTTAAACCTAGATCTCGTATATAACTCATACCCATTTGAACGTAAATACGTTGTGTCGGTTGATTGACTTATTTGGGTTTCGGTTAGGTCCAGCACATAGGGTTGTGCGTTTTGCAGATGCTGGTGGACTGCATCGACATCCACGTTGTTGTGCCCCAGCCCTCTGATATTGCACAACTCTATCAAGAGTTTGCTTTCTTCTCTAGAACGTGAATAAATAAGTGAATTCACCGGGGGAGTGCTCGACTTACCCGCATCATGAACCTCTCGAGGCAGTCCCCTCCCGGAGATCCGAATGAGAGACTATTTTAACTCCGGATGATTTTATCCCAGAAGAGCTCAGGGCTATCACTAATTTGATTTTTCTACGGGCACTTTTTTCAGTAGAATATAGAGACGTATTCAACATTTTTTTTACTGGATGATTTTCGATTTTCGGTGAAATTGGATGAAATGGAAGGGTATCTTTTTCTCTTTCCAAATATATATAACATGCTTGACGAATTTTCCCAAGAATTTTTTACAAATCAAATTTCTTTGAATATTCTGTGGTTTCATTTAGTATGCTGATGCAAATGTAGAATTAAGAATATTTTGAAAATGGTTAAACTTAGGTTTAGTATATTATGTATAAAGTTGAATTGAAATCCAATCTGTAATCCATAAATTGAATAAAATGTGGACATTCGAACTGAAAATGTATGTTAAAAGAAAAAACATTTCCGAACGGATAGAATTTTTTAAAATTGTTATATTAAAATCAAATTTTATCTCATAATAAAAATTAATATCGAAAGAAATATTAAAGGGATTTTTCGAATAGATAAGAAAATTTACTGTTTTATCTAATTCAACAACAGGGCCTGAATACTGAATTTTCCATATATTTCAATAACGACTGAGAACCAATACATGCAGAAGTTTCAAAATATTAAATTTGTTCTTGAAAAGAGCTGATCATCCCAATTGCTTATCAAAAATTCACCCTACGAAAAAAGAATAATGTCCATATATACCCTTGTCGAGGTATAGACTGTTGAAATTCGAATTTTTTTCACGCTTCAGTTAGTAATTCTTATAGTTTTCAAGGGATTAAGCTCCAATTTGCAAAAGAGGAATTTTTTCAATTCATCAAATCATTAAATGTGTAAGTGTGGCGAAAATATACAGGGTGATATTTTTTCAGGCTTCTGCTATCTTTGATCCGATCAAAATCATAGTGTTGGCCACCACTGGTCTTTTCAAGAATGTTTATTACGATAATACGAACGAAGGATCAGAACAATAATTTAACAACTCATTTTATTCAAATGACCTGTAACATTTCGGGCCGCCATATTACGGGTATTTTCAAGTGAAAACTAATCTTGTTGGTATCCTCAGTAACATTTAAGAGACTTGTCATAATTGAAGTTGATTTTTGTCAATCATACATAGCTTTTGATGTTTTGAAGAGTTAGAGTGGAATTTAATTTTCAAGAATTGACTGATATTCATCTATTCTATAATCTATCAGGTGGTAATGCAGATAAAGCCCATGGACTCTATCTTGCAGCGTTTCCTAACAGAAATGTTCCTTCAATCAACAGTTCGTTACGTGAAACTGGACAGTTTCGACTAGTCAAGGAAAATTCTGGACTAGATCGGTTTGTCAAGACACTGATAAATGCCTCGAAACCAAAGATCTACACAGAATGATCGAATTTCGCTAATGGATACTACAAAGATGTGCCAAAATGCAGAATTTTGTGGGAATATTTTGTTTTGATAGTCCTCGTGCGAAAAGAAGAAGAATGTGGTTTATGCATAATGGTGACCAACGCGGATTTTGGACTAATAGTGTGTGTGTATGACTGCACTTTACATGTTGCTTCTATCGTTCTTCAAATAATTTTTCTAGTATTCTATATTCTTGTATCCCTCTAACAATGATGATGTCAATTCAATTACTCATTTTTGATTCCAATATTACCTCAGGGCGGTAGTTGATGATTCTTGTGAAAGTTAAGAAATGGAAATGTCTTTATATTGAATGAATCTCAAGTTTGAAAAGTGGATTGTTAGTTTACCCGTTAATAATTCGGGGTGAGTAATTTTATCTTTCAAGTCCACGTTGTTTTTTTTTCCGATTTCCCTAAATATCTCAACATTATCGTTATTTAATTTTTTGTTATTCTCTTGTTTTATTTTTCCTTCGCACTACAATGAGCCACGTTATGTTCAATTATTTGTAAGTTAAAATATTGTAATATTTTTCTTTTGAAATATTGTAATTAGACAGAATAGATGCAATGAGGGGGTGAGAATTCTTTTCACTTATTTAATTGGTAATCCTAGGTTAGACCTCGAGGACCCAGACGTCCAGAAGTAGTAACGACCCGTTCAACAGCCCGAGGAGGATAACCGAGATTTGAAGGATTCTGAAATTGGAACGTCGCCTTTGTTAGACCCTCATCATTTTTTTTACATAACTTTTTTTTCGTGTATGTGAAACAAAAAAACACCTTGTTGATACATATGAATTAAATATAGTGGCAATTAAAATTAAAACTGTTCGAATTTTGACTGAGGATTCAGATATAGGTGCTCCACAATATTTCAAGGTACTCGTGACTGAAATGAGCAACCGGGGCATTCTCTTGTTATACAAATTCATGAACTGTTATATTACTTAAAATCCTTGTATAATGACCTAAAAATAAGATATTAGGGTCACGGCAGTGCCCCTGCCAAGTCGAGCGTGAAGCAAACACTGTCGTACCATTACTGGAACCATTTATCCGCATTTTCAGGACCCTATTTGAGAACCTCTGAATAAGACCAGAACGCAGAAATTGTTGTCATCCAGTAAGCTATAATCACATACTTGAAAACCAAAGTTTCAAGTCTACAGGTCATTTAGTTCCGAAGTTAAACGAAAACAAAGTGTCACATTTATGACACTCACTCACTCACTCATGATCATCAGAATAGAACTAGTACTTCCCATAAACTTAGAGAGCTGAAATTTGGCACAGAGTTAAGGTTTAATGACAATATAAAGGGAAAACTATAAAAACTAGGATAATTGAAGATCTGGAGTACCTGGTGACCCTGATTAGAAAACACAAGAACCCAACCAAACTATTAGAGATAAACATACCTTTACGAAAAATATTAAACTTGGTGGGCTATTTCATTTGATGTCAAAATTGAAGGTCTGAAGTATCTGATGAAGCTGGTCTCAGCTGAAAAAAATCAAAAATCGTCATTGCAAAAATCCAGCGAAGTGGAACACATCTTCTAATTTAATCTAGCCTATAGCGTTCCACTGCTGGGTGAATGCCTCTGCTTCTGCTTTTGATACGCATATAAATAAAATTAAAGGAAAACTCTGGATAAGCATAGACTTGTATACTTATACTTACAAGTTTACGAAAAAGAATAGCGAATTGGCAATACGAAAAACTGTTGCTAATGTACAAGAATCAGAACCGCAAAAAAAAGAAAAAGAAGATTTGTAATAATGAAAAACTACTCCTAAAAAGAAAAAAATTGTCAAATAAGAAAATCTCAATGGTTGTCAAAACAAACTATAGTCAACACAACAGTTTTGATAAACTACTAAGTAGTAACGTCTAAAACAGTTCAATATTCTCATTTACTAATATCTTACCAATACTTGTCAAACTTACTTTGAATTTCAAAATGAATTAAAATTAATAGTCCCGAAGTTCTCACAAGCATCGTGCTGAGGATGATCTTCACGCCACTGAACGTTACGAAGTAAAAAAAAACTTAATACTTTGTTAGTTCAGTTGCGTTTTTTAATTAGTCAAAGTGATGACAGCCGAGAATCAAGATGATAAGCTAAAAGAATAAATTTTTTGATATCGTTAAAATGATATCCATACATTAACATTTTTAAAAATAATTTTCCTATCACTATGATACACATCTCACGTTGAAATTAATACAAATTGAAGTATGAATAATAATTAATCTGGATAATACACGGTTATGAAATTATAATAATATGTGCAATTTTTTATTCGAAAACGGTTCGTTGTATATCAATGAAATGCATCACCCATGAATTTTTTGTAGGATTTGGTTTGAAATCCATTGTAGAAGACACTCGAGTCTTGAACAGAGACATTCTGTTCAGCGATGCTGGGATATTCAATGAAATTTTACAACAGCATTGTGTCTCTCAATACTGATCTTGGAAGTAGAACTCTCAAGAATAACTTATCCTTGCAAGAATATAATAGAAAATTAAATATTGTCACAACAGCTTCATACAAAAATGCGACAGTTTTTCTGTGAGGAATTTCCATATATCATATTACACATTCATACAGTACAGGCTCTGTAATTTTCAATGTTACAGTACGGCAGCTATGTGAAATACTGCCAATAGAGAAAAAAGTATCACGAGTCATGTCACGTTTGGAGTGAATACAAAATATTACGCCATGATTAAGAATTTCACACTTGAAACTATTGTGGGATGATATCTGACCGTACAGTTCAGATTTTTAAATGTTTGGCCCTTTGTAATTACAATTCAAGATTATTGACACACTGGGTGTCCAAGTCCAAGAGTTTATCATAATGAGCTCTTGCTGGTTCCGATCTATTTTGGAATCATTTGAAAATGCAAGGCTGCTAAAAAAGTCGAATATCACCTTAACGATTCAAATTTCGCACATTATTTTTCAGCAACTTTGGACGGAAAGGAATTCGGGACATATTTTATCGTCTCTGATTTTCTGTTTCCACTTTGATTACTATCAGCGAATAAAATTTTCATATTCAGATGTTTAAGAAGTGTTGTGGTTGCCTCAAAAAATTCGAAGTACCATAAGTGCCATTCGTTGCGGTGCCAAATTGAGACCAACTGCAATCTTTCGATGATTTTATCGAAAAACAAACATTCATTGTAAATACAATTATTCAAACCTTTGTAAACCCTCTCTTTTCATATAATATATATATATATATATATATAAATATATATATATATATATATATATATATATATATATATATATATATATATATATATATATATATATATATATATATATATATATATATCGGATCATTCGAAAAGAGACGTCTTCAACCTTTGAATTCACATGAGAAAGTCAGTCTTCTCAGGTCCGTGAAAACGCGAAAAGAACATTACTATTTGTTGTTGTAACAAGGCAGTATATTCCACCACTCATTATAAATCCTAGAATGAAAATACAACCATCCTTAGAACAAGTAGCCCCAAATGGTTCTGAATAGATGCTGGATGTTTACTCCACATGTGATTAGTGTATTTTGCAGAACCATCAATGGAATAACCAGTATTACTGAACATAAATTATCGTAGTAATCATATACCTTTTAGAATTCATGATATTTGTGGCGCAGCTGACATTATTATGTTGACGATACTAACTGATAACATAGGACGCACCTGCTAGACCTGACAGTGTACAGCCCTGTGAAATTGGGGCTCTGTACAAATTATGTGATACTTACATGAAACTTCACCAATTCGAAAAACTTACACCCGCCGCAATTGATGTCACTATTTACTCAAGCATATTTGGGAACATCTATAGCTGAAAAAGCAGTAAATGGATTCAGAGCAGCCGGAAAAAAAATATTTACAGCCAATTGGTAGAAGAAGGTGATGAAAATCCTCCTGGAAGTATTTCTGCTGAAATAGCTGTAGAAAATATGAGGAGAAAACCTGAAAATTTGGATTAATTAAAAATAATTAATTTAGATAGATTTGGATGACTTACCGTTGATGGAACAGAATCTGATGAATTCGTTGATGAAGCATATCTCTCAATCTCTGGAATTAAAAATTCGAAACTACCTGAAAATCCAGAACAGGACACTATATTATCTTCTTCTTATTCTTCTTCTTATTCTTTTAAATAGACCTATTGGTCTGTTACTTGCCGAAACCGTCTCTGGATGGTTTCTTGCGAGGTGGACTGCCAGCTTTCCTGCCACCTTTTGGAGGTCTTCCTGGTGGGCGCTTTCCATCATTATGCGCGGTAATCTGTTTTAGTGCATTCTTCGCACGTGCGCATACCATTCTCTTCGTCTTTGGCTGCCCCATCTGACTATGTCTACTATGCCGCATTGAGCTCGTATGTCAGTGTTTCTTATCCTATCCAGTCTGTTCTTTCCGAGGATAGTTCTTAGGGTTTTCATTTTGGCCGCGCGTAGCATACTTTTAGTTTTGTTTGTATCTTCGCGTGCTTCTATGCCATAAGTCATGATAGGTCTGATGCAAGTCTTATAGATCTTCACCTAACTATCTGTTCCCATGTGCTGGTTTGACAATATCATATCTCTAAGACAAGACAAAGCTGCTGCTTTAGTTATGAGACTTCTTACTTCCTTCGCCGGATCGTGGTAGCTGCAGATGTCCATGCCTATATATTTAAAGACATTGACTTGCTCGATTGACTTGTCTTCCACAACCACTTTACAACTGACAGGTTCTCTGGAGAGTGTCATGGCTTTGGTTTTTGATATTGAAATTACCATGTTGAGTTGTTGGCTGACTTGATAGAATTCAAAACGCTGTGTCTGAAGATCGTTCTCCGTTTCTGCTATAATAGCTGCGTCGTCAGCATAGCAGACCACAGATATTTTAGAGAGGCCCATTCTGTATCCCAAATCTAAGGATGTGACTTGTTCTTTTATTTGATCCATCAAGAGGTTGAAAAGGAAAGGGCTCCGGCTGTCACCCTGTCTAATTCCGCCTGGTGTTTTTATGTTAGGTTTAGTATGTTCGCCTGACTTGATCTTTGTCACATTTCCGGTGTTTAAGTTTTTAATTAGTTTGTTGATCTGGGACGGGGACTGTCTTTTTATTAGAATTTGTAGGATGTCTAACTAGCGCACTTTGTCGAATGCCTTTGTTAAGTCTATAAAGCAGATGTAAGCAGGCTTGTTGAACTCTATTGATTTCTCCTTTAGTTGTTTCATTATGAAGAGAGCGTCCGTTGTTGATCTATTTGTTTGAAATCCAAACTGTTCCTCTCTATTCTCGATACGTGATTCCAATTTGTCTTTCAGGATGCCAGTGAGCAGTTTCATGGACGTACTTAGCAGGGCTATACCCCTGTAGTTTTCAGGTTATGTCTTTTGCCCCTTTTTGAAGATAGGAATAGTGATGATGCTGCGCTATTCTTCAGGAATCTGTGATGTGTTTAAAATTTCATTGAAAAGAGTTAGCAGCTTCTCGGTGAGTTTCTTTCCCCCATATTTCTGCAATTCGTTCGGGATGTTGTCTGCTCCCGCGGCTTTCCTGTTTTTTAAGCTTTTGTATTCTTTTTCTCAGCTCTTCCTCTGTTATCAAAACATCATCTGGTGTTTCGTCTTCGTTCACCCATGTATCAGTTGTTTCTTCATCTTGGTACAGCTCTGTAAAATATTTTACCCAGATGTCAGGTGATATGATTTTAGTTTGAACGCATTCATTTACGGCTTTTTCCTGTTTTTCAGCATCTTCCATACCTTTCTTTGGGCTCCATAACGGTCGTGTTCCATTTCACTGGTAAACTGTCTCCAGAGTTCCCTTTTGATGGCTCTGATGGCTGCATTAGCTTTGTTTCTATTTTAGACGTATCTCGTTCGATTGCTTTCTGTTGGTGAACTTAAATACAATAGATAGCTTTTACGTTTCATATCTGCCAGTTCCTTTACTTCCTTACAGTACCATGACTTGATATTTTTGTTGGCATTTATGTTGATTGTGCGTTCTCCCACCGACTCTGCTGCAGCTTCTGTTATGCAGGTTTTTATTTGTTGCCAGCCTTCTTCAACTTCATCTGATATGCAAATGTTATTCAGTTTGCTTGATAATCTGAGTTCGTAAAGCTGTCTTGTGCTCTCGGTAGACAAAGGTTCTATATTGAATTTTCTTATGTAGATAGGCTTCTTTGTAACTTTACGAGGTTGTTCCATTAACATTTTGCATAATACAAGCTTGTGATCTGTTCCCAGATTGGCTGATGTTAGAGCCCTTACGTCTAATATTTGCAAGGGTGTGATTGCTCTGTTGGTTATGACAAAGTCTATCATGGAGCGTTGTCCTGTTGTGTTGGAAAAAGTATATTTGTGCTGTTCTTTGTGTTGGAAGTATGTGTTATTAATTCTCAGCTCGTTCCTGGCACAGAAGTCTATAAGAAGTTCACTATTTTCGTTGGCAATTGGCTCGTTGAATTTTTGTTTCAGATTGGGTTTTATATCATTTCCAATTCGGGCATTGAGATCTCCAAAGACAATGAGTTTATGGCTTCTATCAAGTTTGTCGATAGTATCTTGCAGTGACAGATAGAAGTTTTCAGACTCTTCGGTGGTTCGTGATGTATCAGGAGCGTATGTGCTGACAAAGTGATTGGTGATTTCATTGATTTTGATGGACACTCTTAATATTCTATCGTTTACGTATTCTATGCTTTCGATGTTGTGCGTATACCTCTCCTGCAGTAGTATTCCAACTCCTGAGTGTGCGCTTTCCTGTTTAGGCACTCCACTGTGTATTAAGATGTTCTCGCCAAATTTTGAGGTGCCTTGGCCTTTTTTCCTTGTTTCTGATATTCCACATATGTCGAGTCTGTGCTTCTTCATTTCGATTGTGATTTCCTGGTCTCTGCCATTCCATGATGTGATGTTCCAGCATGCCAGTCTTGTTATTTTCCGCTTCCTGAATAGTCGGTCCTTAATCCTTGCATGGGTCGTTATCCGTTTTGACTGTCCGTGATCCGAGGTTATTGCTTCAGTTCTGTGAGCGGAAGTGATTTTTACCTTGGGTAGGCTGCTAACCTCACCCAAGAATCCTCCTCCTTTTTCCGGGCTTGGGACCGGCAGTGACAGTTGTTGGGCTACTCAATCCACCCAACCCCTATCCCAGGCGGAGTTACTATATTATCCATTTCCATCAATATCGAAATTATGAATTCAAATGAGACAAAAATTCAGCACGTCAAACCAAACATTTTCATTTCTGAAAGAGAGAAACTCCAGAACGAGCAATAATTTCGGAGAAATATCACTAGCTTCTAGAAAAAAGGATACGTAGAAAGAAATAGAGTACAAAAAAAAGCAACCGAAGATACTCCCATCGACGGCCATGAAATCAGCCTAACAAGAAATTGTGGAAAAATGTATTTCAGAAAAAAGTGAACTAGAAAAAAATGAGATATCGACAAAGAAAAATAAATAATAAAAATGTTAAGGCACCAGTTGAGTTTGAAACTTTGTCATCAGATGAAGAACCATGTGTTTCATCTGCTAAGAGAACTACAAGATCTGCGTTAACGAAGATCAAGTAGAATATATTTTATACTTTTCACAATTATTTTCATGTGGTCAACTACAGGAAACGAACTTACTTATATAGATACTAGCCTAATTATAAATCAAGTAGTGGAGAGGTATAAATGTATAGCTGGCTTCTAAGGGTGATTTCATTAAATGATGTGTTTTAAATTTCCTCAATATCTCACGAACATTGTTCTTTCCACACAAATCGCACGCTCTCAGTCCGTGTCGGAACGAGCATCTGAACACCCCGTACTATATCAGTTGGTATTCCACAGGTTCAGTTTTATCGCCTACACTGTTCAATACTTTCTCTGCTTATATTCCCACTGGCGAAAATGTCGTTACTCTCTACGCAGACGATATTGCTCCTCTCCTTTAGTAACTATATTACAAACGGAATTTCACATATTAAGCGACACTTACCGGGTCTCCCAGATTGGTACTCAAAATGGCGTCTAAAAATTAATCCAAAATCCGAGGCCACCTTCTTCTTCACGAGAAGGAGAGAGCCTCCAAACTTTACCATTCAAAACTCCAAAATTCTATGGAAACGCTCGGTCAAATATCGAGGGATCCATCTCGATAAACGTCTGACTTGTAACAAACAAATCAATGTGGTTGGAAATAAAGCCCGGACTGTATTCTTTAAGCTTCAACCCTTTTTCAGAAATAAAACTATCAGCTTTCAACGCTATTATCCGTAGTATTTTTACTTACGCCATACTAATCCAAGGCACTACACCTAAAGCCTAAAAAGTATTTCAGCAAGCTAGTAGGAACCTTCTTCAAATTGCTACGCTCGTTACTAAACATTCCATAGTTTGTACAGAACGTCGATATCCTAAAGGATTTCGAGGTACCCTCGCTTACCGAATAACTCTCAAATTAGCACGTAACTTACGTGAAAATGTCGCCGAAACGATAATTCCACGATTTCCGTATTAGCAAACTGTCAGCTCAAACGGTACGATATAGTTCCTCGACCGTGCTCCCTATCGAATTAATTAGGTTCTCTTCTCTCCACTAATCTCCGTCCGGCTAAGCGTATTGACTTTCAAGCCACTCTCTATTCTCAGTATCCTTTAATTTCTGCACTATGGAGACTATAGCCTACGGGCTGGAACCCCAAGAGTTCCAACCAATTAATTTTCTTCCCTTTGTCGTAATTATGAAGGATTTTGATATTATCTAATATTATTGAATGTTTTGTGGTTTTTATATGTTCACATATTGCCTTTATCAGCTTTTGTTAAAATGAGAACTTCTTTTTAGACTTTTGATGATATGGATTTTATTGTTATATATAATTATACTGTGCTAGTTCAAAATTCTAACACGCGGGAGACATACCTAGTAAACCTATATCGGGTACACTGAATCCAGTGGTAAACACCGTTTTTGAAAGTTAGCTCTTGTTTAGGATATATTCGCCTTTTAAGTTAGCTGATTTTAGTAGGGTTCGTCGCTTATGACTTCAGTATATTATATGCTTGTAATTCCCAAACCGTTCGGAATATCGCTTAACTGTCTTCGGCAAAGTTTTAGCTATTGTCATGGCCAACAACTTTTCTCAATATACCAACATAGAAAAACCTCATTCAAACACCGTTTCTTAACAAAATGTCCAAAAAACTCCATTTCTTTGCCATTTTTACGTTAATTTTCGTCTAAATAATAGAGAAATCAATTGAATTTCACTTTAAAATCTCAAAATAAGAAAAGCAAACACATTTCCTATAGTTAAATCAAAAAATTCAAACGCACAATCATGATTTTAACTCAAATTTTTATTCCAATTCCAACAATTTTCAACAAATAAACATATAAATTCATGTTCATTCTTCTTCTTCTCCATCTTCATCTTGCTGTGAATTCCAGCAAATGTCTCCTAATAGAGAATCAAGTTTTTTTCCACTATACCAGTGCTCAAGCCTAGAGGGCACCTGATGAAACCGTTCACCATGCTCATTTGATTCACATGGTGATTGTTTGGCAAACTTGTCTGCATGGTAATGTAAAAAATGAATTTTCAGAGACATTTTTACACCGATGTTACGGAAAGCAACGAGCTTATTTTCAACGTGTATGCGTCAGTTTTCGTCACGATGAATTCCAAGTACATTTTCGATGACTCCTTTGACGCAATCCCAAGCAACGAGCTGCAAATTCGACAAACTGTTTTTAAATTGTTGGTCTCTCATCAAGCGTCGAATATCAGGTCCATTGAGTATACCTGTAATAAAATAGTTCGAAAAAATTTGTGTTAAATATTGAATAAATTAGGTTGATTGGTATGTATATAGTTTCACACAAACCTTTTATTTTCATTCCACTCAATCTTGGAAAAATTCGCTTCAACTCATTGAATTCATTGCCTTCAGGATCTAGGGCCTTGATGAAATTTTTAATAATCCCAAGCTTGATATGCAGAGGTGGAAGCAACACTTTTTCGATTTGCACAAGTGGAATTTCAACGACGTTTTCTCGACGCAATCTGAACCCTTGTCTTATAGGCCAGCTTTTATTGGCATATCCCGTCTGCATTCATCTCAAAAGAGTTATCACCTTCAAATCTGCACAAATCTTCCAACGATGGTCTTCATATTTCACCAAATCAAGGATTTTTTTCAATGATTCTTAATTTTCTTTCGTTTTTGTGCTGATGGCACACTGTTTTTGGAGTTTGTGACATGAAGCAAAACCGCCTTGAGAATACTTTTGGACGAATCGATGAAAAGACGCCAGTCATCTGGTTTATACTCATGATGCATTTTTAATACCAATTCCTTGATATCAGTGCAGTACGCGAATGAATTGTTTTCGATGAATTTGAATAAAGCAGAGAACTGTCTATAACGGCCGATTGCTCCATATACTTTCACATCAAGTGCTAAGACATTCTTTTCTTTCAATTCCTGAGTCAAAATAATGGACTGACACTGCGATAATTTCAATCGGCGAATAATTTTATCCAGATCTTTTTGAGAAAATTCGACATGATTACATTGTGGAGATACATTTGATGGTACATAAACCGATGCAGACGTTTCGCCACTAGTATCAAAAGTAGATGGAATGTACTCTTCTGTCGGACTGAGTCTTTTCGGCAACTGAACAAACCGAGTTCCTCTGAGTTCAACTTTACGTTTTTTTTTCACCCGCGGCGCGGTGCTCTGTAGCTCGTACACTCTTGAAGATTTCATATTTGTTCGAACGGTATTGTATTTAGAAAGTAAAGATCTACTTGAAATTCATTTTGATATAAACATATTATATATATATATATATATATATATATATATATATATATATATATATATATATATATATATATATATATATATATATATATATATATATATATATATATATATATATATAAACATAGTGGAAATATTAAATGCAATTACATATTTTCGCATTGGCAATAATCGTTCCTTGAAACATAATAAAATTTTTTTCGTAATGGAAAGTGGTCGTACTGTAAAAATATTTTTCTAGATATGGTCAAGCATGGTTAAACGATCAACTACAAATATGTCACTTCAGATTAACCAAAAATGACCAAAAACGGAAATGTATTTGGTAGTCAATCAAAGTCAAACGGTGGTCGAATACGTGATTAAATTTCATCGATTTTCTCATTGTGGTGTCAACTTCACAGAGCTGTCCTGAGCATTTCTAGTAGGCGATGATATTGAGAAAGTTTGTCAAAAACTTATTAGTTTGTTAAATGTACTGTTCTTATGATGACTGCTAAAAAAGAGAGCTTGTTCAGTCTGGATTTGAATAGAAGAGTAATTCATAAGATTATCGCAAGGAAAACAGATTCTTATATAGTGAGAACAGTTTCAATTGTACTAGGTGATAGTATTGATGATTTATTTATTTTATGGAAATTAATTTTTAAAGAAAACGAAATGACCCTACGGTCATTTTAAAGTGAATAACAATAACAATACAGATATCTTCCGAGTCTAACACACCGCCATATATCACTAATGAATTTAACAATCTTCTTCAAATATGCCTATCTCAAAATTACTTTCAATTTCAGTATAAATTCTTTAAACAAAATTCAGGTCTTCCAATGGGTTCACCTCTTAGCCCTCTACTAGCTGACATTTTCATGAATAATTAAGAGAAAAACTCAATATTAAACACAGATTTCCCTAAAAAACACAATACTTTCTGGTACAGATATGTAGATGACATTTTAGTTGGTTTTCGTGGTTCAAACTGAATAAAATAAATTGCCACAACAGCTTCACTTCTGAATTAGAAAATAATAACTCGATTCATTTTCTTGACTTAACCATTACAAATTCAAATAACCAATTCACTTATAAAATTTACAGAAAGTAAACATTCACAGACGCATCGATTCCAATGGACTCGTTCAGTCATTCAACCCACAAACTAGCTGCATATAAGTCCATGATTCATAGAGCTTACTCTGTTCTTCCTTTCGACAGAAAAAATTTTCAAACTGAACTTAACATCATTTGAAAAATTGCCTCAAATAACAACATACCACAATATTTTCTAAATACAATCATTAAACGCAAAGAACGACGTATTACCTCTCAATTACAATATAGCATCGTAGAAACCCCGGAAAAAAAATACACTAGTCATACATACACCGGCGAACTATCTTAGAAAATCAGTAATTACTTTTCCAAATTGAACATAACTACTTTATTCTCAAGCGGCCCCAACTTAAGCAGATTATTATTCAATGCTAAACAGGAGAACGATAAATTCAAGCAATCAGGAATTTATCAAATCAAATGCAATGAATTTCAGGTAGCCTATGTGGGACAAACAGGGAGAAGATTTGAAGCTAGATTCAATGAACATATTTCCTCAGATCAAAGTTCACCAATATTTGAACACAAAATCAACTAACCACTCGATATCATTGAACAATCTTTGAATCCTTCATAAATGTAACAATGGGAGAAAGATGAATCTGTTGGAAAGTTTGGAGATTAACAAACTATGTAAAAATCACAACAGCGAACTAGAGCATAATGGATCCCCACTACTCAATATTTAGGATAAATTTCATTCTGGACTCGTACTTGCCTACTCGTGTATTATATTGTTATTCACTCGAAAATGACCGTAGGGTCGAAACCGGTCGTGATTATTGAATAAATTGTGGAAAATTGACAAAAGTGTCTCATTTCGTTTAATTTTCGGTTGCACATTAACTTCTTCATCGTTTGAATGGAAGTTCTGATATTGGATGATCGTTAACAGCCTTTTTCTTAAGTCAGGAACCGCAACAAGTACAAGTGTAAGCAAATGAGCTATAATGTAGGGAAATATTTTGGCAATAAATAGTCTTCAATTCAATTCAAAAAAAAGCATCACTCGTACCTATTTCATTTCAAGACGTTATGCTTCTTTCCTCTGAATATGTCAGAGTTTAATTGCTTCTACATCATATAATTTCTTAAAATATTCAATGTGAAATTCTCATACATGTTGAAAATGTGCAGTGAAATTTAATTTAATGAAATTGAGAAAGTTTTCCACTATTATATGGTGAACGCATGTTAATTGTTTATAATCGTGGAAGGATGTAAGTGTTTTGAAAGATTATCCATTCTACATACTCTCGATCGTGTTTTTGGCTCTCATCTGATTTTGACATTAAGCAACATAGGTATGTTTTTGTTTGTTAAATGTAACTTTCTTTTCATTCATTTCGAAAACAAATGAATGAATAATCGGAGCAAATCTAGAAGTTTCTACATTGTTTTATTTTATTCATAATGATAAGATTAGAAACATTTAATCAATCAACAAATTCTCAGTTACATATAAATTTAAAATGAAAAGTGTAATTTGTATTCTAGATAAAACCATCAATTAAATATTTCATTCATAATTTCAACACTTTCAGTTTACAAAATATCTGTTGATATTGTCTCTACATTTGGATGTCCCGTCTGTTCTTCAAAATCCTTATATTCACATTCTATAAGAAGAAAAATGAAGTTTTCCGTGTTTCTGATGATTTCACATAGGGAGGTTTATCACCAGTTTCCAGATAAAATTTGCCAGTTTCGGTTAGATTTAAGTCTCCTACAGAAACCTCCAGTGAATGGTTTCCACATTTATTCTCCTTGAAGTGGTCGTAGTTTTCACATTTTTTGGCCATAAATTGCTCTGGTAGTTTTACTGTTTCGACGAATAATTCGTAACCACGTCGATGACTGCAAAATACTGAAAAATTCGAGAAAGAATATTCATATCAATGATACATATTTGTTGTTCGAAGAGTTTTATATTTTATTCTTTTTTTTTTCTTGGAAAAGACTAACCTAACATAACAAAACCTATGATAGTTATTTCCTCTGCAGGGTTTGCAATAATAACTGCCAACATCATCTGGGTATAGCAGAAGGTGCAAGGAGAGCCTCATAGCTTTGAAGAATCAGAAGCTTCAAGATCGAAGACCTGAGGGTATACTTTGAAATATTAATGGATCGGGCAGTATTATTTTACAGACCTCTGATATGAACTGACAAACGCGTAACAATTGTTTTATTCTGTGTTATTTATATGTATTTCGACAGTTCAAAATTACTATTTCAACCAACTATATTTTACAAACCGTTGAAGAAAGAGGGTTCGTTTCTTTTGAATTCGATGAACTACAGAAAATGACAGCAGAGTTTTTACTACTCATTAGTAAATATAAATATCCTCTTTTACATAACATTTCTTCTTTATCACTTGATTTATACAAGCAATAGTGTAATAGACACGAAATTATTTCAATCTTACCTTTCTTGTTTTCACGTAAAGAGAAATTTCATCACTCAATGGACTATGGAAACTAAAAGGTCTAAGGTTTCAGGACTCAGCTTAGGACATGCAGATTACTCAACGATAGCCTTAACGGAAAAAAATGCAAACCAAAGCCATAAATTCATGCAGAGTGCCCCTAACGCTATATTTAATTGGTGTAGAAAGAAACTACTAGAGATAAATCGCTCAGAAACCATAGTTCCCGTCACAAAAAGAAGGAAACCTCAATTCTTTCCCATGTAGAGGGCATAGGTAGAAATTCTACAGCAATCGGAGACCTAATATCTATACGAGAGTAACCATAGGTAAATTATTCACGTTTTCGTGGTAATTGGTGAAACGAATATGGCACCTGCTGCAATTCTTGACAAACATTTTCTATTTTTCCTGCTGATCCTTGAACATTTCCTGTGCCCAAAATCATTTTCCTTTTTCGTTGCTGTGGTTATTTCCGTGTTATTTCTGCTTCCGAGGCATGCTATTGGGATTTTTAGCAGTTTAGTCTTTTTGAATGTAATGGAGAGCTAGTTCATTTCCACAAACCCCAACCTGGAGGATCAGAGTTTTGTTCGAGAGCTTCTTCCCTAGCCTTTGATGAGCCAACATCTAACTGCAAGGCAGCAGGTTTGCCGTACTTGGCAGGAGCCCTAACAGGGTGCTATCATCCGGGCCAGATGAACCCTGGTTTTTTAACGAGGTTGGTACTCCTCCCCCTCCTCCTTCTCCATCACTACTACTAGAGAATGAAACTGCTAAGCAGAAAAATTTTTGGTATTTTTTTTGTACACACGACACTAACACAACATAAACAGACAAGCTATTGCTAACGCAATAGTGACAGGGAAACGAGTTTTTCTCCACAGGTTTTTTCACTCGTTTACTGAATCATACGCAAAATAGTATGGTTCCCCTGTTACATTTCCTGTGCTGATACTTTACGGCTAATCGTAGGAGGCATGATGCTTGTTTAGATGCCAGATTAAGGAACAGGCATGGCCTGTTTTTTCCGCTGGTATTATATTTATTCGCTTGTTTTTTTTCACGATTGTGTTTTTTCTGCCACACACCAAAATCATAGATATAAGCATTTATTGTATATACAATTATTCGAATTTTTGTAAATCCTCTCTTTTCAAAAGAATATATATATATATATATATATATATATATATATATATATATATATATATATATATATCACTACCATGATGGAGCCCCCGGCTTGGGACTGGCATAGCGGAGTTGAATTTGTTATATTAAGAAATAAACTCCTGTATAATTTTGCTATCATCCGCTTCACTTTAAACAAAAGTTTATTTTTATTCCCTGAAAAGTTTTGGTGTTTCTCACAATCCTAAGGAGTATAAAAACAATTCGAAAAATGTCAAATTTCAGGCAATCTCGAATAATTTAGATTGGGGCTCAGGTATAAAAATTTCTAAGAAAAATCACATTATTACGTTATGAGAACTCCAAAACTGATGCGAAAATTAGTGAATTCTATTTGAAACCTGACACCCTATATATTCGAAAATAGTTGATTTTCTTCTCTTAACTCCTTTCAGATATGCACAGATTCAGAACCATCGTACAAACACACACTCAATGGACACGCGGTATAGAACTGAAGTACAAGCATTGAGAAGATCAAAGAACTGAGACCTTCCAAAGATTTACTAGGATTTATTTCAGAGTTCAAAGGGCGTCCTCAATCGAAATGAGAAGAATCGCAGAATTTCTGGAAGGACATCTCATGGTATGTCCATATAATCAAAAGAAAATTGTACTGACCATTGACTACATGTCTGGGAGAAGTAATAAACTGCACTACACTAAGAACACCGTAGGAGACTTGGGATCTGATAGCAAACAGATGAATATAAACATATTCCAATGCATCCAAAACAGCTAACATGAAATGTTTGTATTCTACACTTTCTTGGAGTAATTTCGATAGAGTGTAAACAGTTAGTTACCTAATGAACAAATAAAAGTGAGGAATTCAATACTCACCAGAATCACCTATGTTTGCTAAGTCCTTTAGATTTACTATACCGCAACCAGGCTGATCAGAGCCGCCGTTAGGGAAGAAATCAATTGTTCCACAAGGATCTCCGAAACCTAATAACGTTCCGTCACTGTGAACCACATGGACGATTTCCGCATCATTTTTGTTGAGCCTTTTTGTATCAGGTCGTAAGGCAAAAAGTGGTCCAGCTGGATCCAATGCAATAATTCTTGGTAGTTTCGTTCCGCTCAGCTGAAAGAATCTTTTTCCTATCCATCCAGTTATTTGTCCACCCAATGAATGTCCTATTATCAATATATTTTGAAGAGGGACGTTATAATCTTTCACTAATTTATAGACGAGGTTACCGATGATATTTCCTGTAATAAAAGAAGATATTAAGAATAAGTGAATCATCTTGAAGAAACTCTCTGTGAATCATAATATCCACAAACTAATACCCCTGAAGAAGAATGAATCCAGCCTACTTGATGATAATTTTATACCAATATTATCACTCGTCAACATTCGTCTAAAACTGTCGTTGATTTATTTGACTTAGATACTCCTCATTTTTTCAAATTTCTAGATAGGAAAAAATCTACAGAAAATTGATCCAGTTAACGTATAGGCCACCTTATCACGAAAGAAGCATTGTTGTCTTTCAGCCAACGGTTTAAACGTTTTGAAGAAATGCAGATTCGTTTCTCTGTTCAAAGTATCATCATGAAAGAAGGGTCCAATGATCCTTAAATAATCCACATCAAATATTGGCACTCAAAATAAGTTAACATCTAGTTTCATTGCCAATGAGAATAACTGAAGACCATTATTCAAGAATTATGTCTGTTAATAAGACTATCATTGTGGAACTTGGTTTCATCTCTTCACATTATTTCAGTTATAAACGATCTAGTTTAGCTAATACGCTAGCAGGTAAATTGAAGGCGTCTGTCAGCATTACTCTGATAAAGCATCTGTATTAGATGAATTTCATATGAATGATAGTTGAAGTCTTGCAAAATATTTCGAACCAAACTATTTATTGTGTCAAATTCTTCAAATAATTTTCGTATCGAAATATGAGGGTTAAAATATACATACACTAAAACCTTCTGATATTATTGAATTATTTTCAGTCGACAAATAACATTATGGCAAGACGTGTTCTAGGTTAGTAAATGTTCTTTTATTTGGCGTTGGAGGGTCGAGAAAACGAATATGATGTGTCTCTTCTTATATTTTTAAGCACTCGCCGTCAATGAGAATCATGTCAGGAAATTTTTCCGCCCTGATCAAACTTTGCACTTTAAGGAAATTATCGAATATAATAAAAACCTGACGCGCACTAATCTTATTTTGTTAAGTTTGTCAGATGTTTTATTTTAATTTTATCGAACCTTTTTCTTATTTTATTCAATTATCTTTATGATGCTAAATCTAAATGAATATTGTCAGATGCGAAAGTTCTCACAACAGTAAGATTCCTAATTGAGGAACAATGCTTTTAGCACTGGTACCAGATTTTTACAATTTTACAATAAAAATATTCATCGCAACAATCTCAAAACAAAATAACAAAGAAAACACAATCAACCAATTAACTTCAAACTAAAGAGGAGAAAGAGAAAGCGGAAAAAAAATTTTTCACATCAATTTCGATTAAAATCTGTCATGCCCAATAAGAGCCTTAAATTTCCAGTGACTTTGGTCCAACTGATCCATTGTTTTATATGTTTCGGCAATCTTTTATATTCCTCTACAGCTCGACATACCGGATTAAAGATACTTTTGTTGGTTCTCATTTTCCCACAATTAATCTTTTTCCGATCTTGTAGAAAAATTAGAAACTTGTCCATTGGAAACAATTCCATTTCTGATTTTCATGTAATGTTTTGTGAACTAATCTACACTGTTCGTGTCTCAGTACCATTTCTCACTTATATACTACAAACCTATGGCAAAAATTACCCTGTGAAATGACCCACCGTGAATAACGCTTAGAAGGTTGCGACTGTATAAGAAAATAACTGTCAGCACTATGCCGTCACTTTTGAGTGATACAGGCGAGTACGTGAGTAAATGGAATTTTTCAGGTACAAATGAGGAACTACGACTAATTATTTATAAACTGCTTTCTTATAGTTAGATAGATGATTGAAAGTAAATATCGAAAAACCTAGTGCCGTACGAAAGGGGTGGTACCGGAAGTCAGTGCAAATTTTTAATTCACCGAAAATTGCGCCGAAGAATTGGTCGAAAACCAGGGGTCGCAACCCTTTTCCTACACCCATGTGATTTAAGGTCATTGTAAAATGTACGATATCTTGTTCAAAATGTTATTTAACGCGGACAATAATGTTTAATAATTATGCCGTCCAAAATTATCGTTAATATTTGTGTAAATAAATAATTATCAAAACTTTAGGATTTACCGAGTTATTACTGCCGTAAGATCTCGGTAGCGTATGGGATAAGATGCTCGTTTCCTACGCAGAGTTATCTGGGTTCAATCCCCACAGAGTCGGTGCGATTTTTCGGATTCTGGGAATCGCTTGAGTGTCCATCTTTCGGACGAGATGTAAAGCTGTCGGTCCTGTCTAACAGAGATGTGTTGGACATTTAAGATCCCTTCCCTCGACACGAGAGGGGTTCGGCAAAATTCCCGGGTTAGTGAGGTGACAGAATTCCCCGGCGTGTCATTAGCCGAAAGGCAGAAATAGAGCACGTTAAAGAAAAAACAAACAAACAACTGCCGTAAGATCATAAATTCTTGTATGGTAACTTTTTTTATATAATGTTCCTAAATATCATAGTTGTACCTTATATATATATATATATATATATATATATATATATATATATATATATATATATATATATATATATATATATATATATATATATTTTATATTTTATGTAACAAATTTAAATAGACAACAAAACCAGATATCGTACATTTCACTTCAGATTATTTTTACAGCAGATGAAAACTTTGATAACGTTTGAGATGTCCCTTAACGTTATTTATTACTGTACGGCATTCGAAAAATTTTTTGGATCCATCCGACTGACTTTTTTTCTAACTTCAATTGCGTTTATGCAATCAGTTAGTATAGTACATGAGAAGTTTTTTAATTCATTATTAATTGTTAATCCACAAATGAAACAATTTTTTTTTCAACATATTTTCCAATGAATCGGTAATGTCCGCAGGATCCGACATGTTTGCAAAACTGACAGAACGCAAATGAATTTTTGAGCGCGGATACCATAGATTATTAATAATCTGACGTCGAAGATGAGTAACGAAACACAATGTTATGGCTCAATCACCTCCCGCATGTAATATTATGATTGTTTTTTGTCTATGGGAAGTTATACAAGAAAAATCATAATTTTTGTATTTGAAATGATTTTTCTTATAATTATTAACTATCGAAAGTGTACGGCATTCACCTTTTCTTGATGGTTGTCTAATGTATAAACAAGCTATGTTATTGCCGTAAAGATAAAAGTCACCGGAAAATCACTCTTTTCGGAGGAAGTACCTAATTTACCCTATACACCTATGTGTTCCACTAAAAATGTACGGCATGCTGAAAAATGTTATCTATTCGTGAAGTACTCTCGAGATCATTCAACATGTTGTTTTATCTCATCATCACCTATGCTATTGATAGATAAGTGTTGCGACCCCTGGCTTTCGACCCCTGCACTTGAAATGTGTACAGCGTTCATGGGTAAAGCATCTGTATATCTATACAAAATGAACTACACAAATGACGTACAGTTATAAATAACCTATATTGCTTCTACGCAATTATCGGCGAATTAAAAATTTGCACTGACTTCCGGTACCACCACTTTTGTACGGCACTAGATTTTTCGATATTTATTTTCAATCATCTATCAAACTATAAGAAAACTGTACATAAATAAGTAGTCGTAATTCCTCATTTATACCTAAAAAATTCCATTTACTCACGTACTCACCTGTACTACTCAAAAGTGAAGGCACAGTGCTGATAGTTGTTTTCTTTTACAGTGATAACCTTCTACGCGTTATTCACATTGGGTAATTCCACAGGGTAATTTTTGCCATACGCTTATCGTCTATTATGAACACCTGATTCTCCCAACTCCTAGAACAAGATCTCTGTGTTCGTTAGCCTGTCATATATCAATAATATTTTTAATGTTTTATTTTGCAAATTGTCAATTTTCATATAGAAAAAAAAGATTTATAGATGTTAATATTTCTATTATGTGAGAGGTTATTCTGCACCTGCAAATTCCTTCTATCCTGGGATGGAATCTGCTGCTATTTGATCGGTATGATCTTCTACAAGTCAGATTTCATCGATACTCAAACCCAGGTATTCAATTTTTTTTACTTGTTCGACATTTATCTTTTGAAATCGATCTTCACCAGAAATATCTGTTCCTCCGAAGGTTGTGCACTATAAAGTAGCGTGGTATCATCCGCGATAGTAAAATATCATCCCTCCAACTCTGCACATCTCAGACTCTCCGTACATTGAGTATAATAGCCGCCCTACTGAACTTCGAGGCACACCCTATTAATTTGTCCATTTTCTCTCCTATACTCCCTCAATTTCACATACTGTGTCTATTTAACAGATAGATAATTTGAACAATTCACTCCGGTAGTCCATATTATACAGGATAAATGAAAAGATTTCCACTGGTGATATACAGGCTGTTTTTGTATATATATTTAGAATATCATAGCTCTGAAACGCATGAGTTGCTGTGTAATGTAAACTACAAGATTTGTTTCTATTTAGTAGTTTCAAACTGAGCTATTCGCAAATTTTTTCCTAGTACAGAGTCGAACACCATAATTCTCATTTTGTTGTGGAAAGTCAAAACAACACTCAGTACATCACCTCAAAGAACAATTGAATTCATATACATAAACTACATATACTACTGTTCCAAGTTTATTCAAATCCCACTTTTGTGAAATTCATTCCATTTTTTAAGCTAAATTTTGGATTTGGTAAAAGCACAATTTTGGTCCAAAACTAAGCACCATTATAATCTTTTCACTCTATAATAGTGTCACAAAAAAAGAGGCATCTTCATAATCATCATCATCGTCGCTCTCACTGTTAGAAGTATTCATGTCGTCATCTTGCGACAGTACTTCATTTGATAATAAGTCGGTGCTTGTTGATGATGAGAACGAGATTTTTTTCTCTTGATATTCTAAAAGATCTTCATAAATTTGTCCTTTTGCAAAATCGTATTCAACATTCTTCTTTTTTAAAAATTCGTCAAAATGTAACATCTGTAAGCCTAATGCCATTAACGGATGCAGACGTTTGCAACGATTAAAGTGTTTACCGTCAATTATTCCATTTACAGACCCCGAAGCGATGATTTTACTCTCAATCATTATGTGAGATAATCCGCACTCATTGATGAAAGTACCAACAGCTTTAAAAAAAGCCATCATTAAATGAAACGAGCCGAGATGTATGAAAAGATTATTAAACTTGAGACCTTCTGTTGCTTGAATTTTATAAGCTATTTTAGCAATTGCTAAATCATATGTGACTTGTACATAAGTTTGACCAGTTTCTTTACCTACACTTTGCGCTTGTTCTATTGTGTACGCTACTACTGATACGTTTGTTGGTGACAAATTAATAGGAGCAAGGTAAGATACTTTCTGTTTTGGACTATTGTCTTCTATCATTCTACAATTAAATCCTGTCCATGATGGTGTGTTTGGCACGTGAAAAACATATGAGAGCAAATGTAACAAATCAATCGTTTGTATCGAAGAGAAATTTTCGAGTACAGGTGGTGATTGATCGATTTGCACTGGTGTTAAGCGACCTACCATCTTTAATCGCTTACCAAAAGGAACTATGTCAGGAGTAAATTCTGTTAAAGAACGTTTTCTTTTTTGTGGTGGTCTTGTTGGTGATGAATTTTCTGCATTACCATCATCTTGGTTCAACTCACTCTGGGAATTGTTATCAATGTTTTGGTATATAATCCCCACAGTATCATGTAAAGTTTCTTTTCCATTCAAGGTGTCAACATATCTATCAAAATTGTCAAAAGCTACGCCAGTACATAACGAGGGATTTAAAATAATGTCTGGAGGACAAACTTGAGATCGATGTACTGATGAGATGGTTGCTTCTGTTTCCAATTCTTCTTGAGTAGTATAGTTACAGCAATGTCCAAATCGATTTAAAATGTTTATTATTTTTTACTGCTTGTTAGACTTTTATAGTCATACCGAGAGTAATATGCTTAGATGGTTTGACAGTACCATTACTTACGCAAAAATTGCATCAGCAGCCATTGAGGAACTCAATCTATTACAATTCAGACTGTCTCTGCGTCTAATATCTTTACCACCAATAAATACTTTGAAGAACCTATCTAATTTGTCAGGAATCGCGCATTCTCCAGCAATT
This sequence comes from Cryptolaemus montrouzieri, assembly GCA_013387265.2. Taxonomy (NCBI): domain Eukaryota; kingdom Metazoa; phylum Arthropoda; class Insecta; order Coleoptera; family Coccinellidae; genus Cryptolaemus; species Cryptolaemus montrouzieri. Next base: position 112,316,737 of record JABFTP020000185.1, read on the forward strand.
AAGTCGTTAGTTTTAATTTTTGACGGTAATTTAGTTTTTTCCATTTTTAAAATCGTATTTCTCAAAATTAATGCAACTTTATCAATAAGGTCGGTTTCTTCAAGTTGAGTTAAATCATTTTCTAATAGACTGCAATCTTTATGCATAATAATTTTTTTCTTTTGCCTGGATATGATTTTGATAGTTTTTTTAAAATGTTTTTGTATTTTCTCTTCGAGATAATGAGGAGTTATTAAGCTAATATCTGTATGAGGCTGAAGCTTCTGTTCATACTCCAACTCATTATTGTATGTATCACAAAGAGATGGCAACGATACACAATTTCTTTTTTTATAACTTCCTCCTCTATTATTGATACGACATGATTAAAAATTTCTCTGTGAATACTACGATTTTATGCCAAGAAGTACATGGAATGTCTGTAACTATTTTATTATACTCATTTAAATAATTTAATTCACACAAGTGATGATAAAAATTGTTCTATTTGAGGATTTCAAACGATTAATTTTCTGTAACAACTCTACATTATTAAGTTTCTCCATCCATTCAATAATTTTCTGATAAAGTTTTGTATCGTTTGACGAATGGAGATTTTGTTGTTTACCTTTATTTTGCTTACGATCCTTATCACAATAAAGACAAACATTTTTCAATTGTCGACCTGTTTCAATACCATCAGTGTTTGTGTCAGGAATATCATCGCAAATGTTGGTTTCGTTGATACTTAAATCACAAGTTGAGCTAGAATCAACATCTCCTAACGTTGTTTGATAATCTAAACTTGAAGTAGCACCTTCTGAAAGTAGCTCAATGTTAAAACTTGGATTAGAATGGCCTGACATGCACTGAGTATTAGAATTTGGAGCAATATTTTTTGGTAATATTTCACTATTTAAACTCAGTTCAAAATCTCTTGATGTTGTTTCACGAATTAAACTTGAAGAAGCAACTTCACTGTTAGAACTCTTACTTAAGTTTTTCACAGTACTTTCACTATTGTCTACTAAAGTACTTGATGATAAACTGTGTGGAGTGGAATTACTGGTGTAATCTATTTCTAATGATGAATTACGATATTTTGCCATCAAAGCTGTAAAACTACTGTGCGATAATAATCTACGTTGAAGATCGATTCGACTGAAAATGTGAAGGTTTAAGGCTACTGGAAGTCTCACACCTAACTTCCTTTGCATTCTTATTGTAGAGCAGGGTCGGACTTCAAGAAATTAATTGTATTGCCGAATGTATATCCCTAAACTATACAGACACCTGTTAAAATATGTACAAAGCTCATTCAATAAGATTTAAAGATTTCATTTCATTTCATTCACTTTTTCAACGCGTTCAGAATAAGGATCACACAGTTGATTTATTTTTTTTTCTTGAAAAAAGACTGAATGAAAACATGTAATGTTAAATTTTTCATCTACTTATTAACCGATTTCTATCGAAAAGCAGCAATGAACATTTAATTGACAATTCTTGAAAAACTAAATGAACAAAATACAGGATACATTTGAAATTTTAAGGTTAGGGCGAAACTTTTTGTTCAGCCCTCATCCGCGTCTTCATTGATTTACAATACAGTTTTCGTTTTTATCTCGAAGAAAATGTAATGAGGAACCTATTTTCAAATACGAACCTAAACCATGACCCTTTCTTTTCAGGAAAGCTGATTCTCCATATTTCTATATCGAAGCGCCTCGGTTATCTAAGTGGTATTTTTTTAATTTCTGAATTTGTGCACTAACCAACACGTAAAAATATACCAATATATGCTACAATATATTTTCTAATATGTGCTAAAATATATTTTAGTTTCATTATTATATTTCATTAAACCAAACAAAAGCCATCCATTTTACGCACAGAAATATATTCATGTTTAATATTGGATATTCCTCATTTTTAGTACGATATAGTTCAGTTTATTTCAAAATGTGAACTATGAATTACCCTCCTATATATATATATATATATATATATATATATATATATATATATATATATATATATATATATATATATATTGCCTAATTTGCAGTAATAAATTCTGTAATTTTATGTTTTGTATATTTGTATATTGATTATTTTTTCAAAATAATTGATCTCTCCTTGATAGTTTAATCAATCGAGTTCAAACTTAGCTCGTACTTTCGTATTGTAAATATCTAATTGATACGGTATAATGAGCTAATTCGTTTCATCATCAATATATCGGGTATTCATTTTGCTTTCTTCTCTTTTGGATTCGAATAAATAGTGCACGAGACGTTCACACCGAATCTATGCTGAAAGTTATTGTTCATTATGCTACGCGGATTCTGCTAGCTCCAATGTCTAAATTATTTTTATTTAAATGACGATTGATGAGACACTCACAGTCATCAGATCAGATGATGTTTCTGAAAAAAGAATAATCTAAATGCATTCTGTCAGTAGAAAAAATTGAAAATTCGAGGCATCTAACACTGTCATGTTCATGTCATGAATAAAATTTCCGTTGGATATATCTTTTCGTAAAACAGATGTTTCTGAGACCGCTTCAATATCAAATGAAAGATTCAATTGAATTTCTTCATTAATCATCCTTTTGAAAGTTTTCGGTTTTTTGAATGAACCGTATTGGCATAAGTTTTTTACGAATCTGGAAAACTTACATTGCTCTGATTTATCCCCATCTGAAAACTGTTTTCGATTGAGCCGAAATACTCGAACGCTATTTCTGTTAAATAGAAATGATGGTGATGCTTTTGTATGATGTCTGCATTCACTTTATTTTCGTCTTCATATCTTACTAACAAGGATAAGCGGGTAGGTACCTAGTCTGACATTCTCGTTAATAATTGCTAATGACATCCATTATCATTCCATGAAGATTCTCTGTCATTTTCAGTATTCCGCCACAGAGTTAACTTCGCGATTAATTATTATTTTTCGCTACGTTTTGAGCCAAATTACAAAATAATATATTCCGAACTGAAATTATAACCAAAACAATTTCTATAACAGAAAATTGGAAATGTGAGATAATTTCGTTTTTCTAAGCGATGATCAACTTCAGGTATTTCCGGAATTATCAGACCCATAAAAGTATTTCAGTTAGTTAGAATATCATTCAAAATGCAATGCGATTTTTGTTTCATTGAAATGGATCGATAATTGTATAATTAGCTTGGGGCGTATTTCACGGAACCCCCAATATACTATCGATAGAATATTGAACCAGCTACAAAATAGAAATAAATGGCTTTCAAGATATTTATTCAAAAATTTAAATATTTACCATATTACCCTATTTACAGTTATTGGTTAATTCAAGTAAAGGTCAAAATGGGAGGTGCTGGAAACCTCCGTCTCTGTGACTATAAATTATGCAATAAAACTTAGGGATCAAATGAACGGCGATAAAAGCAAAATTTCTTATTCTTTTTGTAGGAGTGAAAATCAATATTGGTATAAGAAAAAAAGAGTGAAGTCGTAGCATCCATAACTGGATGATATACGTATGGTTCTCTCATTATTGGGGTTGTCTATGTAAAGTTGAGTACTGCTTACAAGCAATAGAAGATGAGAGGTTCATGAAATTAAGATTGAATAAAATATTCATCATTTTCTTCAGCATTTCAGAGCATTGAACGCTCTCTCCCATAAATAGAGATCTGTATCCGGTTCTGCTCAGGTAGCTGATCTTATTCTTTTTTCATCAGAGTAATTTGCAGAGTAAGCCACAAAGATTAATTTATTTTAATTTAATTTTCTCCTAGATTATTGTTAGCTTCACTTTCTAGCAATATGCAATGATACTTCTGTTTTAACGGGCAGATGATGATATGGCTCAGACCATCGAAATCTATAACTCGGATATCAATGACTCAAGGAAGCATGTCAGAAAATACTAGGTGATTATTTCTGAGAATCAGTTGACAAGCCTAACTTAGTGGCAATAAGCAATAAGTAGGTAGTAGTATGGAAGCATGGAAAACTATGCAATTTCAAATTGAAGTATTGTTGATTTTTTCCTTGAATGCAAAATAATGCATGCATGCATACTAGCATGTCCAAAAAATCAATAATCAACCACCAGTAAAATATCATTCTTCGCATTACCACTCAAGTGGGTCCTGCCAATGGCTACTCTGTGTCACCCCTTTGACCAAGTTTGGTAGGAAATACGGTATTTGTACGAATTTTATCGCATAAGAGATAAGGGACAAACTTTTTTTATAAAGATTGTTACAGTAATTAACATAATTCTTGACTAAATTCAAAAATTTATATTTTATTACAACTTACCAACACTCTCTGTACTGAACGCAGCTAAAGGGTAAGCGTCGGCCGCGGATTTGCTCCAATCAACTTGTACTACATGGGCATCAGAGTGCTTTTTCAACAAAAACTCAGTTAGAGGTCGGAACCATGGTGTATCGTTTCTACTTTGAGTCCACCCATGAATGAAGACATAAATCATACCGTTTGTTTGTGCAATTTCATCTGGTTTCAAAGGATTTATAGTGTTATTTGGATATCCATTATCCTTTCCTGTGTGCAAGAAGAAGTGGACGTCCTTTATATCTACAGGAGTACCAACAACTTCAGTTGCCCCCTCTACCGCGCCTTTGACCAGCTGGTATGCGCCAAGGTGAAGTTGTTTCGCAACATCAATAGGGTTGAGTGAAAGAGCAAACTGACCTGAAAATTTCAAATTTAATTTAATTCATAACTACCAAAATATCAATCTCAAATATTTGTTGAATGAATTATTAAATAACGATCTCCAAAACATTCCAGCAGTTACCACAAAAGAAAGATAATTCTCTTTTAATTCAAGTCAACACTATTGTTTAAATTTTCACTATTTGCACAAACTTATGATGTGTTTCTCAACTCTGTGGCTTCATCAGATAAGTAGTTTATTCAAAAGGGAGGTGTGTCTTATATACTGTATTGGTTGAAGCAGGTACTTAGCTCAATGGTAGAAAAATCTTAGCAGCTTTGTTTCCAGAACTGAAAAGACTCAATTATTTATTGGTAACGAATTTAGGTAAAATTAACTGTTGAGTAAGTTTCCTGGAATTTCTCTGTTTATCGAGTTCTAATGGTTCCCATGGGTTCAGTTTTAATCTATTATTTTCATATGTCAAATATCAAAACCATTATTGTAAGTATGGTTTTCTACCATTAAATGAACACTGGAGTGTGAGAATCTGATTTTTGTCTGACAAAGCGCTTGTGATCTGATAACCTAATATTGAAATTTCTAAAGTTCTACCTATATAAATTCTATTACAATTTCCATAAGAGAGCAAATACACACCTGATTTGTTTCATTGTGAATTTTGGATTTATAGTTCTTAATGTACCTGCCTGGAGAGTTCTCTATTTTTAAAGCTATATTCAAATTATGCAATGAAATGAAAAACTTTAAATTTAGACTGGGTTTACCAATATAAATTTATATATTTTCTTGATTAGTCTCTTTAATACTAGAAAAAACCTCAAGCATTGCATGTTGAAATTGTTCACAACAAAGCATGCTTTCAATCTTAATAGAATTATAACGATTATCGACCGTTATTTGTTTTATAATATTGAGCTCTTTCGAGTTATTATATTCTGAAGTTGGTATTATGGTAAGTCTGTGTATTATACAGTTGCACGCAGCTATTTTATATTGATGTGGATATGCGGTAGAATTATAAATGGTGATACCTGTATGAGAAATTTTATGTAGAAATTGGCCAAAGATTTTTCTATTTTCTATTGTGAATTTCATTCTAAACAACACAAAATGGTTAGTGAACATTTCCTAGGTCATAAATTAATCAGTTTTCCTCTAAATCAAGAAAACTTCTAGAAAGAAAGAGCTCCCATATATCGCGAATATAAGAAAAATTTATCGAACACAACTTTTCCTCAACCTACAGAACAAAATATAAAATTCATTACTTTACATTTCCATCCACAATACATCGAAGGATTTAGAAGAAAAATGTTGAATACCAACATAAAATTGGCCTTTACCAAATTCATGTTTGAAAAGCTTGCTGAAAAATCTAAAAGACAAAATTAATATAATAAATTATAATGATAAGGTTGGCAAGTATGAAATAAGTTGTAAATATTGTGAAAAGTATGTTTAACAGACTAAAAGATCAATCAAAATGAGATTGAAAGAAGAAAAGAGAAGAACATGAATCATATATAAAATACAGAAATATCTGGCGCTGCCCAACATGCTTTCAACCAATAAGATAGAGTATGATCGATAAAAATTTTCAATAACGCGAATACTACTGAACGCTTTTGAAAGGATCCATATAATAAAATGCAAACATCCACTAAATGAGAACGAAGGTCCGATTCCGTTCAGTGTACCCTACAATTTGTTAGGTTAGAGAAGCAAAGTAACAACGGGGTCGACTAAACAGGACGATGTTCGTCAAAAGCGTCTAGTTGCTGGGGTAAATTAAGTATAATTGATAGAACCCTATAGAATAAGATTGAGTGTACTATCATCTCCTGATGATGCCTACTTAGTTGGCGTGTTTCGAATTTTGAAATTAAATTTTGGTTAAGTGGTGTACAGTGAATAAGGTAAATCCCAAAGTAAAGAGAAGAAGAAATAAAGGACATAAAGTTAATATTGATGCAGAATGAGTTTCTTTTATTCAATAGTCTTCATTCACTTCAATACAATGATTTACACAATCAAGAATCATTTGAAATAAGTGAATACGATAATTGGGATGCAACAAACAATTCGGAGCAGCAACACAAAACACATAATCAATTATAGCCTTCAATTTTGATTTTCGTTTCCCAAAAGACTTTTTTTGGATTAGACTCGTCCCCCCTTTATAGCTTCAAGGTAAAGGAAAAACTATTATTGAGATGATTAGCGCAGTAAACGCATTCCAAAGTCAAGTGCAACGTATGAAAGATCAACTGAAAAGGAAGGATCTGAAATATTTTCCGTCTTTGAAAGCAAGGATTTCTCAGTTGAATTATGATACGTATGATGCTAAATTATCAAATATTTTGGCAAAATTCGAAATGCAGTACTACCATTGCAGTAAATTGGCAAATATAGCATCATTTATGAGTTATCCTTTTTCATGTAAAAACATTGAGGAATTAGCTACTGAAATAGCAAGTCAGTTCAATATGAACTCATGTTCTGCTGAAAATGAGTTGGTGCAGATTATATCAGATATACATCTCAAAGCTACAGCATCTGATACACATTTCTGGTGTTCTATATCTGAAATTAAATATCCGAATCTAAGGAAAATCGACCTCCTTCTGACGGCATTGTTTGGGTCAACTTACTCGTTCGAGTCTGCATTTTCTGAAATGAAGATAATTAAGTCAAAATATCGCAATCGACTAACTGACGGTCATGTCATCATGCTTGCGATTAGCCTTCAGTGGCTACGTACCCTCTTATGAAAAGTATGCTGAGAACATGCAGTGCCACGCTTCAACATCCAAAGTCACTTCTTAGTTAAGTTTTACACCATATGTAACTCTTTTCTTTGGTAACAACCAATAAACTCGCAATTTTGAATAACTATGAGTTGATATTATAGAGAAGAAGAACCTAACTGAACCAAACCCGAACCTTGACTAACATAATGTATATTGTGCGGAAAGCTTATATCTTTATATGCTACGGCACACCCTACCTAGGTAGGTGGGTAGGTAGGGTGTATCGTGTTTGTACGACAACCCTGCATCACATATTTTTGCAGCCTCTCAGAGTCGATCATAAATAGTCTAAAAATATTCAGGTAGATCGCAAGCAGTTCAAGTTTGAGCACGCCTGGTCTAGATTGACTGTTTGACTCTATTTGCCAATTATGGCAAATAACAATACAAACACCTTCCACAAACCAACCAAATGCGAAAACATTTTGTTTAGTAACAATTATCTGACTTTTTGAAAATTCATTTGAGCACACTTTCCCAACTTCATTCATTCAACTATAGAAATAACACCATAATTTCATCAAATTTATATTCAATACACGTGAAAACTGTTCGAAGTCATAAATACGATGTTAGATTGAGATTATAAAAAAGTGAGATAGAATTTCGGAAATGATGGCTTCTTTTAACAATTTCTGAATTATTGAAAATTATTTTGAAGTACTTTTCTCATCTCAACACTACATCACACGATTCCATATCTATCACCTATTTAGTCAGTTTCACATCTACCGCTATGAATGACATTTGAAAATATTCTTTGAAAATAACGAACTTGGTTCGATTCGTATTGTCACGTAGAAAGTTTAAGGAGGTCCGAAAAAGGACTGAAAAAATTATAAAACTTACAACCAATTTAATGAAGAGAGTGGGGGTGCGGTTTTTCGATTGTTTCGTAAAGTGATGAAAATTGTTAAAATATTCAAGATCAACAAATTTGCTCTGAAACGTACCCCTAATCTTTATAATTTCTTACAGATCTCTAGAAATAGAGCGAAAAACTGGTAGTCTGGCTTCCGCGCACATTGTGTTACTTGTTACACACAATAACAAAATAATTATTTAAACATATCAAATAAAAATATTAAGGAATAAAACAGTTCATTCTCCTGTATTTATTCATTATAATTCATTGAATTTTTCTTATTTAGAAAATTTTCAATATTTTTCGAGATAATTAAACCCCCACTTTCTTCTCTGAACTGTTCATAACTTTTGTAATTTTTTCAGCCCATTTCAGGACCTTTTCTTAATCATAGAACGTGAAAATACGAATCGAATGTGAACCGGACTAATAATAATGATAATAAAGCATTGTTCATCACTGGTTAGCCGCGTAGAAGGGAATCATGGGTGGATATCTTATGCAATTGAATATTTTATACAGTTGAAAATGTTTTGGCACTTTATCTCACAGGCCCGATTGATTCATACTTGATTTGAATCTTAAATGGTCACCTTTTTCACACTTAACTATCAGAGCCTTTACAAGCAAGAAGATTTGAAGGTTATGTCTGTTAATAGAATTTATCATTTCAGAATCAGCATAAATTAAGTTACTTCGATTGAGAGATTAATTATGCGCGCTTTAAAATATGTCTAAGATCTTCTCCATTTTGGTGCACATCTTTAACCCTAAACAACGTAAACTTAAATTTTTTTATATTTTTCCTTTGTCATTTATCTTTCAGATACGACGCGTGTAATGAAATTCGAATAGGAAGCAAAGAGGTAATTTGTCAATATATTTTACAATTTTTATCTGGCGGTTAAACATTTCACACATTTTTCTAGACATCATTCCTACAAAGAACTATCACTCAAATTTTCAAGAGCTTTATAGGGCAACACCGAATCGCACTTGTGAACTAGAATGTCATCCTTATATCTTTCTCTGATATTGATCACGTTGTTCTCAATAAAATGTATGCATTACAATCATTTGTTCATTTTCATTCTATATTGCATTAATTTAAGGAAACACTGATGTTTACCGAAGATTTTAGTATTTAGGGTCAATTTCGAACCATTCCACCAACAAGTAAGTAATTTGCTATAACCACTGTTGTTTTTGAAATATGAAAAACAAGCCTTGAATCATTAAGAAAAACATTCAACTAAAACATAAGCATGATGTTTTTTGCCTAATATTTGTTTGAAAAATGTACATTTCAACCTGCAGGTATCAAATCCTATCAACTACTCTTGTTGTAGATTCTGGGGATGAATTGATGAAAATCAAATAGTTAAAAGATTGTCATCAACACTCTGGGAGTGACTTCCACGAAAAATGGGCAAATCATCGCTGAAGATAAATCTCGTTGTCAGATGGGGTCAATATCACTATTGTCCGAATTGTGTTATTAATATTTATGACTGGTTTTTTCATAGGTTCATTAATAGCACGAAAGAAATACTTAGAGTAATTTAGTCGCCTAATTATTACAATTTCAATTCCTTGAATTTTTCGCGAGTTTGTAAGAGTATCATATCAAATATCAAAATCAAGAAATAATTTGCATCTCAGTTAATATGAAAAGCTGAACATTCTCGGATGAGCTTACAAATCATCTATTGAGACAAAGAATATGGTATCTGGAAGGTGCTTTTCCTACTAGGTACTTATACTAATGTCCCGACAATCATTGCAGCAACAGTTAAAATAAATCTATGAATTTGAAATTATTATTATATATTTTTCAAAAATAAAGGACACCAAGACATATTCGATGAGTATAAAGTTACATATTTATATGGAATAGTCGAACTTATCTGAAAATATTACTTTCAGTGCTTTTCAATATCCCGGAAAGGTTTAGTATTAACTGATAATTGCTTCATTCCTTCGACATTTACTAAGCTCAAGATGGTAATACTTACTATATCAGAGGCTTTATTGCCGACAAAATAGAGATATCCTAAGGTATACATAAAATCTTTATTCGAAATATCTAAATAAATCGCAAGTTTCTTCACAAATATTGGAATGAGATACTTTTTGCAGGTAGGTTCTCATTCATGATTGAACCGTCTGGCAGAAGGTTACTGGCAAAAATTCTATGATTTTAATGATACAACAAATTTATCTGCGAAGCTTCAGATGAAGAATATTTATTGACAAATATATTTCACCAAATCATCTAGAAGCGAAAAGTTCTTTAATTTTTACCGAAAGTTTATGATGAATATTCGAGCTTCCTTCAACTACCAAAATTACATCAATGAAGAAAAAATCCAAAAATAATTGCTAGTTGAATTAACCAAATCCAAACGAATTCAGCGGCCACTGTCTGAGGAGCTCTTTTGCCATAATATTAATTGACTCTTCTTGCGAAAAAATTGACAAACAGGTCAATAATAATTATTACGGCCAATGAAGCTACACTGAAGATATCAGCGCATTCGACAATTACTTCAGGTGCAAGAATGCTAGAGATATTACTTAATGAGAAGGTAAACTCATGGGCCGCCCGAGAGGCTACCTCCGGCCTCACTGTTCCGGAACCTGGGCTCGGTATACTTCTGGAGACTGAAAGGATGGAGAACAACAGGTAGATGAATCTGAAGATAGAGTGGCTGACCATTACAAAGCTTAGTCACTCTCAGCTTGCCATCAATGAACCATATGCTTTAAGGACCTCCTCTCGGCTAGAGCTCTCAAGGCCTTTAAGGCACTCAACCTGCATTCCAAGCAATATTTAATCTAATCTGGTTTACTCTGGTAAAGAAATAACGGAGATAAAGAGGCTGTGTGAATGAAAATCATTTAACCTCATTGATATATAGAAGAATCATTTATTCACAAGGTGCAACTGGCAAATTGAATTTTACAGAGGAATTTTTTCTACAAATAACTCTGCTAACGTCAACGTCCGAAAATTAATTTTTGTCACACAAAAAATTATAGGAATGGAAATAACTGTCAACATGATGAACAAAATTTAATTCCCAAGTATATCTTCTAAAATGATGAAATTTACAAAAGTACTTTTCTTTTAGTATGGAAATGACTTTACGAGAATACTATTTCCTTAGAGTATAAAAATAAATTTTGAATCTAACCGTTACATTTCCGTGTTCAAGCAAAGATACAAGGAGATTAATTTTAACCTCTTTTCATGAATTGTTTGAAAACATTTCAATGGTTAGGCGTGATTGTCTGAAAATATTTTCATGATAACAATAATTCACAAAATCATGAAGTGATGAAATTTTCATTAATGTTTACCGGAAGTTTGTGAAGAAGATCTGAATGTTCTTTGATTACCAAAAGTAAAATAACTTAGCAAGGATGTATGAATGCCACATTTTAGAAAATTTTCGAAAATAATCGCTATTTAATCTAATATAACAATTCCGACTGAATATACCGGCTACTGTACGCGACGCTCTTCTGCCACGATCTAAGTCTGCTTGCGAAAGGATCCATAAAAGTTATTAAGACAACCAAGCTGCACTGAAAACGTCAGCATCTGACAGCTTACTGTGTGGAATGCTGTTCAACACTGACTTACACGTAAGAATCACTGAAAAGGTGGACTCTTCGGCGGTCCGAGGAGCTCCCTCGCGCCTCACTGGGGTGGCTCGACAAACCTCTTCAAACTGGAAGGATGGAGTAGAACACTGGTAGATGGATCTGAATATACAATAACACCGGCTGACCATCACAAAGCTGAGATACTCTCAACTTGCCGTCAGTGAATCTTATGTTGTAAAAAGTCTTGGCTTACACTCTCAAGAGATTTGTCTTAGCTTAACGGGACTCTGTCAAATTGAAGAGACCGTGTGAATGGAAATCATCAAACGTCATTAAAATATAGAAGAGTCATTCATAAACAAGATGCAAGTGGCAAATTAAATTTTCACAGCAGACATTATTCCATAAAAATAACTTTGGTCCCTTTAACGTTCTTTCAGAACCGAAAATTAATTTTTTATCATGCAAAAGAATCTTTAGCATGGATAACAAGCTGTAAAATAAACCAAATATTCGTAGGTTTTCCTAATGTTCGGAATACTTACGGGTGAATAACGGTTAATATGATAGAGAATAATTAAGTCGTAAATGTATCTTCTGAAGTGGGGAAATATTCAAAATTTGTTTCTTTAATCAAATTAAGCAGTGGTGAGTTTTCACTAAATTCACCAACTTGTGATGCGTTTCACCACACTGATGCTTCATCAGATGAGTAGTACTTTTAAAAGCTGTACATTATACTGGGTGATCCACCAGTGGCACGGTACTCTGTAGCTCGTACACTTTTGAAGATTTCATTTTTGTTGGAACGGTATTGTATTTAGGAAGTAAGAACCTGCTTCAGCAATTTATTTTGAAGTAAACAATTTTCTATAAACAAATCTTGGAAGGTTTTTTCAGATTGGAAGACCACTTTTCTGTTGAAGATTCAAGAACGTCCTAAACTGTGCTTTAATGTCTTTAAGTAATAAGTTTTTTTGGTGAGTAGTTTCGTCACAATTTTTTTTTTCCGTAAAAATTCATGAAAATAGGCTCTCACATCATCGCATGCTCCTTCGGCCAGAGAGGATGAATACTTTTCCCTTTCGTTTTCTTATTGCCCAAGGATAGCTTTATTGATGAATTGAAATAGATTATCTTCATTTTATACACGACTCCAAAAAATTATTGAATATTGTAAAATATCATATCTTGATTTTTTTCAAATGGAACATCCTGTATTTTATTATTCATGTCAACGCAGAAAATATTGTGCCATATATTTGGGAAGTAACCTTATCTTTATCTTCGACCATTTTCGAAATAAAAAATAAACTAAAATAATACAGAGTTCGCGGAAGAAGAGTTTATTTGTACATATCATTATACTTGATCAGAGGAATGGAGATATTTTAAGAAAGTCGTGTATGAAATACCTAATAGATTGGTTTTTGGTTTGATGATCTACAAGGTGTTGAACTATTTCAATAAGTGTTCGAAATGTTGCCCGTTTCTTTGTAGACACCACTCAATCCTTCTGAGGAAAGACCGTTGAACTCTCGACAATATTTGCGGATTAACTGACTGAAAGGCGTCGTCTATTCTCTGTCTCATATCCAACTGTGTTGTAGAAGGAATCTGGTAAACGATGCCCTTAATATAACTCCACAAGAAAAAATCTAGACTTGTAAACTCCGCAGATCTAGCTGGCCATCTAACAGGATAACCACGTCCTATCCATTTGTTTGGAAATACATGATTCAAATGCTCCCTAACCTGATGTGAGTAATGTGCCGATGCTCCGTCCTGTTGAAACCTCAAATCTTGTCTTATATGTTCTGGTACATCGGCAAGTAACATTGTTAGATGATTTTGTAGAATGTCTTAATACATTTCACTATAGCGATATTACCCATTTCGATAAATCTAATTAGAAGTTTATCAAAGCATCTTGCATCAGGATGCCTCTTATCAAGAAACCTTTGTGCATAAACTCTACATGCCAACAAAGAATTTCTATCACACTCGCCCAGAATAAAAATCATATCAACCATTTCTTCTTTGGAGAACTTCATGGCAGTCAGTAGAGAAAAGTGGGTTCAAACCTCACTTTAACAATGTTTAATAAAGAAACACTGATAAGTTCATCAGAATACGATATGTCCGGACACCTGGCAGAAGGCACGAATAAAAAAGAATGTCAACACATGCCTGGATTTACGTTTTAATCATTTTGATTTTATCATTAGTTAAAGGAATTATCTTGTTTAGGTTTCATTTTTTACTACTTGAATCATTACAGAAAAAAAAACTTCTGCGCGAATGATGTTGCATGTTGATGAGTTTGATACGATTTGTAGCATTTTCATCAGAAATTTTTACAAATAATCGAATATTTCGAAAATGATCGAAGATAAAGATAAGGTTACTTCTGCAAAGATATAGCACAATATTTTATGCGTTGACATGAATAATAAAATACAGGGTGTTCAATTTAAAAAAATCAAGATATGATATTTTTAGAATTACAATACTCAATAATTTTTTTTGAGTCACTCCTGTATGAAATGAGGTTAATCTATTTCAATTCATCAATAAAGCTATCCTTGGGCAATAAGAAAACGAAAGGAAAAAAGTATTCATCCTCTCTGGCCGAAGGAGAATGCGATGATGTGAGAGTCTATTTTCATGAATTTTTACGGAAAGAAACTTATAACTTAAAGACATTATAGCAGAGTTTATGCTGCTCCTGAATCTTGAACAGAAACGTGACCTTTCAATCTGAAAAAACCACCCAAGATTTTTCTATAGAAAACTGGGACACTCTGTTTACTGCAAAATAAATTGCTGAAGTAGATTCTTACTTTCTAAATGCAATACGGTTCGAACAAAAATGAAATATTCAAGAGTGTACGAGCTACAGCGCACCGCGCCATTGGTGAATCACCCAGTATATGACATTTGTAAAAGCAGATGCTTATCTCAATAGCAGAAAACTCCAAACAAGGTTTAAGATTTAAGAGTTGAAAAGATTTAGTAATTGTTACGAATTTAGGCCAAATTGAATGTTATGTTAGTTTCCGGAATTGTTCTGTCCATTTTTGTTATCTAAAATATCAGAAAAATTATGGTTTTCTTCCAGTGAATGATTTAACAAAAAAGAAAACGATTACTAAATCCTTTCAATTCTTAAAGCAACTCTGTTAGCATTTTCCTCTCACTGTCTGCATTCACCAAAGTGATATATATGACACATCTTCCAATAACCATTCATCAGATGAAGCCACAATGTGATGAAACGCGTCATAAGTTTATGAATATAGTGAAAATTTGAAAATCATTGTTTTATTTGATTAAAAAGTGATTATAAATTTTCATCAACTGCCTAATGAATCAAAATGAAACTATTTTCAGTATGAAAAAGACTGTATGAAAATATTATTTGCTCACAGTAAAAAAATTAATATTCGAATCTAACCGCTATTTTCCGTGTTCAGGCAAGAACGAGTAAAGAAATTTCAACTTTTGTTTTTGAATTGCAAAACATTTCAACACTTTGATTTTCCGAAAAATAATGTAGATGTTAACAATCATTGTCATTTCTTGATTATTGATACTTTGCATTTTCTCAATTTGAAACATACATAATTTGGTTTCGACCACATATTGTAATAATATTATGAGCAAGTTTTTCATATTCACGAGATAAGTAAGGAGAACTTTGAAAAATTAACTGAATATGAACATTATATGAGCACAGTAATATAATTCAAATCACAATATCTCATTATATTTTATGAAACTTACTTCTAATTCCTAAATGAATTAAAATAAAGATTCCCATTATTCTCACTAACGAAGTCATTGTATTATTGAAATGGTCTAAGCACTACTGACTGATACGAAAATACAAAGAGCACTAAATACTTTTATCAAGTAAACGGTGGTAGCAATATGTTTGGTAACTAGTTGACTACTTTAGTGTTTGATATCAAATTTAATGTTGAAGAACGTAAACACATTTATTCATAATCACCTTTACCTGATACAAGTTTCCGAATTATTCTCGACTATCAATAATAAATTAACGAAGAAGCTTGCGATTTGAGGTCATCAATATTATTTCATAGATGTTTGTGAAAACTTAATGAAAAATCAGTAGTTGTCTGTGATTAATTGTATTTACTATAGATTATAACATTATATTAGGATTATATTATTTATCAGAACTTCCGTAGTTCATGAAAGTATGTACGATGTTGTTTTGAAAAATCCTTGAACTACAAAATTTTTTTTCTAGATAGTTTAGCAGCATTCAATACTACCACGTCACATTTCAATAGTCTTTCATAACTTCATATTTTGAATAGTCTATCATATCTTCTTTGGACCTGATGGATTTTGAATAAATGGTAAAAAAGATTTATATCATTACTATGGAGAAAGTGTTTCAGCATGTTAATTTGAAAGTGTAGGGATCAACTCCGTACCTTCAGCATCCCCAAACTTGAAAATTTCAATCGCAAAGAATTTCATTATTGAGGGAGGTGTTTCAGCATATTAATGTGCAGCATCCCCATACTTGAAAATTTTTAACGCAAAGAATTTCATGTGTTAACTCATTGGAAAAGCTTTTCTATGAGTTAAGTCAACACTTTGTGTTAGTGCTGTCTACAGGGTGTGCGAACCGAGGAATTCATTATGTTAGCTATTTGGGTTGCTTAATTTGAATCCAAAAATTTCATTCGACAAAAGAAAATCGAAATGGATATAATCAACGGAAAACAAAGTAGAAATAATTTTAATCCATTTTCATTATTACAGTTGTGCTTATAAAAGGAATGAAGCAATTGAATAATGCTGTGAGTAGAATTGATTTCTAAACAAATTATGCAGAGAGAATTATCAGTGGTACCACTGACTCAACCCCAATTCCTTAGGATTGCGTTCTCTACTATACCAATTAACAGCCATATTTTTCGCTTATGATTAAGTTGAGGAGTTTTCTCAAGGCGTTGCAACTCTGAGCACCTGATATCAGTACCTACTGGATACCTTCACGCATTTCTTAGAAGAAACAAATGAGTGCATAACAACAAAAAAACGTGATAACGTAACTACAAATTACTTTTCGCCAAATTTCATGTTTCGAGTTTGAATGGAAGGACTCTATAGGTTTTGATAGTTTGAGTGAAAAAATTTAATTTCTTCCAAAGACTTTAGACTTTAATATTCGGTAGCAGTGTCACCCCTATAGCTATAAGTATTCCAGAGAAAAGCGTCTTGACAGACAGATACTGCAGATGGACTATAGAGTGATTCTTTAAGGGTTCAGTTTCTTCTATTGGAGAATGGAAAATAATTAATTAACTTATTCTCTCTCATTTCATAATTTTAATATAGCTTTCAGAATCGATAATATTGAAAACTGTAAACCCAAACTTAAAAAAACAATTTTGATGGCAGTTGTATTAAAATTTATATCGGTAGAACTTTTAGAAACTTCAATTCAAGGTTATCAGAACATAAACGCAGATTCGACAATCAAAAGATTCTCACTATGCAAATCATTTACTGTAGGAAAGCTATATTCAATAATAAACTCGGTATTACTCATAATGATAATAATAGTTTGATACTGAACATAAGGGAATCATTGAAAATCAATAAACAGAAAAATTCAGAAAATAGTGAGTTAAGGCTCAAATTATCCTCCTATTGAGCTTAGAACCTGCTTCCACCAATGTAATAAATAAGGCATATCTTCCTTTTGAATGTACTACTTATCTGAAGAAGCCACAGTGTCATGTTTCTGAATGTAGTGAAAATTTAAACCTTAAACCTTTCATCCAATTGAGAAATATTCTTCAATTTTCATCAAATAACAATCCTTCAATCAAACAACTCATTTTGTTTCATATATATATAAGTTTATCGTGGAAGATATTTGTTTATCGTGGAAGATATATATATATATATATATATATATATATATATATATATATATATATATGATGAGACAAATATCTTCCACGATAAACTTCGCGAAGAGTCTACATATGTAAACTTGAGACAAGAAGAATTACTCAAAAATTTGTAGATCAATGAATAATCCCACCTGACAAGAGCTAGTTCCCAAAGCTGCCTGCCATGCACGCATCCCCAAGAGCCACAATAGTGCAACTAAGCAGGATGCCGAGAAACGCAGCGGCAGACTGCAGTTTTCCCTTATTAGGAGCTCATTAGTGTCGCATATCGCTTCTCAGCATCCTACCAAGCTACATCGGGGTACCCTATCGATTCCAGAAAGAACGCACCTCTTGGGGGCTGCGTGCAGGGCAGGCAGATTTGGGAACTAGCTCTTGTCAGATGGGATTATTCATTGATCTACGGATTTTGAATGATTCTTCTTGTCTCAAGTATATATATATATATATATATATATATATATATATATATATATATATATATATATATATATATATATATATATATATATATATAGCTTGAGACAAGAAGAATTATTCAAAAATATATATATATATATATATATATATATATATATATATATATATATATATATTTATCATATCAAGTATCTTTATTGTTTTAACTATCAGCTCATCTTAAGCTATCTGAACGATACAATACCAAAATCATTAGAAATGTGGCAATCGTGCAATTAAAACCTGGAAGAACTAAAGTAGGTACGGCGCAAAACACATAGTATAATCTAACCGTTAGGTTAGATTAGATTGCTCTTCACGTGCTTCCCAAGAACACATACTGCCAAGGTTCATAGATAATAAAAACCTCTGAATCAACTTTAGGAGTCACAGTTGTCAAGTTTTCTGCAAGACCAAACCCTCTCTAATGAGGACTGCTGCTCATCTACGATAGGCACCAGAATTACAACATTGATAGAAAAAATTAAATTTTGTACTTTTTGAAGATGAATCAAGATTTGCGTTCTGTTGTTCATATCGAGGAAAAAGGTTTTAACAACGGTTCCATTGCGAGCTCGCTTTCTAATGGTAATGGACAAGTTATCCCTTGACAGAATTAGATTTTGATCAGTAACTGCTGAGAGTGGTAGCTTTATCATGCGTGCGGGTTATTCACAACGCCGCAATGGTCAGGTGAGCAACATGCGTTTGTTATCGAATCATGTGCAATTGATCGTCGTAGATTTTCTTCACAGTGCAATATTCAACGTTTACGTGACACTCTAAGTGACCAACGTGGAGATCAAATGAAATCACTTTACTCATCACGACTAGTTTGAACTATAATCCACATCCGTCCATTCCTAAAGGAGCCAGCCTCGCAAAAACTACCGAGGATTAGAATTTTGGCATTCTTTTTTTCGCCCATTGAAATTCAAGTCATGTAAGCGCTTGAATGTAACTTTCACAGTTTGAGCAAAAATTTATGTCAGACATTGATGGGGAGATTTCGTATCGTCAACACAAATTTTGTAATTAAGCTCATTTCCATTTGAATGGAAGTGTAAACAAGAAAATTGTCCTGATTGGTAACCTATAGAACATAACCCAAGTTTGAAACGTGTACAGCCTATTCACAATACTTACATGACAATTTTTTGTGCGCTATAAAACAGAGGAATAATAGAACCATATTTTTTTGAAAGAATAAGCTGCTGCTGTGTAAGTATTCTCTTATGAACTCATTTTAATATTTTCTGCCAACATTGAAAAAACATACTCACAGTTCACACTCTTGGCTTCGGCAAGATGTGACCACACCTCGTCTTCGTGAATATGTCCCCTAAAAGCTGATAAGTCGTTTCGATGATGATTCCTGACCACCTAAATCTCCAGATCTCACCCCATGAATGTTCTCGTTTGGGGGTACCTCAAAAGTGAGGCCTATGAATCAAACAGGAGCTGCCATTTTAACACTATAAGATAATATTGTCTGCGAGGTTAGATTTTTTTTTCTATTTCATTTTCTTTTTTCAATTCTGTCACCTGACATTCAGTACCTCTAGCAGACAGATTAAATTTAGTTATTCGTAGTGAAAATTACTGAGCTTATAAATGCTATCTTAGTGAATTTTCATTCAAGATGAAACCTTCATTTAGATTGACGTAAACGCTCGCTCCCATCGGACACAGCAAGCTTGAAAACCCTGCAAAATCACGTCATTGATCATGATCCGAAAAATATTAAGCTGTTAGAGGAGTTTCTTCCATAATATAGATTGATAATACGCAGGAAAAAAAGACCTCTTTATTCACAATATTTCCGGAATTTCTCAACCCAATATTCGATTGGTGTACTTATTCTTAACTTTCATTTTCCTTGAGAAGGTATTATAATATCCCAGATTTTAAGAACAGAGTATAAATACTACAAGTCAATAGGAATTAGGACATCTTGGATAAAGTTATAAATAGATATATATATATATATATATATATATATATATATATATATATATATATATATATATATATAATGTTCCTAATTAAATCACATACTACCAATTCATCGGAAAGAAGAAAGTTTTATTGCTCAAGACTCAAGTTACTTGACTTGATCCGTCTCTGGCACAAACGAATTTCACATACCATAACATCGATTTTATTCAATCGCCAGTTTCAAGGCTGAAATATTCTAAATTTTCCGTATTCGTATTATTATAATAAATTTGATGATTATTAGTTATCTTAAGACATTTAACTTGTTGTCGTTAATCTTTGCTGAATTGTCCGTCCCTATACAATATTGGCATTGAAGTATTCTGTTTTTTCCATAAAATTGATTCAACCCATAAACAAGGTCTTTTCGTAGAATTATAGATATTATAATCATCTAAATTTATTTATTGTATCCATATTTTTGAAAGCTTTCATTATATTGATTTTTCTCTGATGTTTTCAATATTGTTTTATGAAAATGAGAATCAAATAGATATATGTTATTCAAAATCTTGAAAAGATATCATTTTGTTATTCATGACATGCCTTTACATTATAATTTCTCTGTGTTTTGCTGCCTCCATATAAGATTTGCCTTAGGATATATTCATGCTCAGTTTTCTTGTTCTTGATTTTTATTTGTTTATATATATATATATATATATATATATATATATATATATATATATATATATATATATATATATATATATATATATATATATATATTTATTTATTTCTGTTTATCAAACAGAATAATAAACAGGGTGTTCGTTTGGCCGCTCAAGGTCGCTAAATCCGAATATTTTTTCTTATTTTTCAACCGTAGTCGGGTGCGTTATTCACGTTTTTTAGTGATTCGCTTAATGATCTTGACGTTTTACAAGTGTCCCTAAAAGCTCCAACGTGTTTTTAATCAACCATAATTTTTCAACTGTCAGCGTTTGAGCAAAACTGTTTTGGACATTGAGTAGCTAGGCTAATTATCAAACTTTTTTGTTTATTGAGAAATTTTGAAATGATGAGCGGTTCAATCTCAAAAAACAGTTTTTGAATTTCATGAATTAATTTCTTCAATCACCTAGCAAGTCGAAAATATCACATTTGACCATGTTGGCTTTGGATTTATTTCTGTGGTCTGGCAGATTGTCATCTTATTAGGCTTGACAATCAATTGTTGACACAACAGAGTTCCTTAAGTTCTCAACTAGGTATTTCGATGATTTTTTTATCACAATTAGGCACGGACATACACATTAACTCTGAAATGGTTGATATGGTTATGGTGTACGGATTTTGTCATGGCAATGGACGTGCAAACACGAGGGTATATGCTGAAAGATTTCCAGATCGCATAATGCCGAACCATCAAATTTTTGGAAATCTGGGGAGGCGCCTCTGCGAGAATGGTTGCTTCAAACCCAGGAATTTGGATCGAGGACAACAACGAACAGTAAGGACGGTTCAACGCGAAGAACAAATGTTGGACATGGTTGGCGAAAACCCACAATTAGGCACGCGGCGTTCAGGTTTGCAATTGGCCGTTCCTAAAACAATGATTCATGATGTCTTGAAGGAACAATTATTTCATCCTTATCACATACAGAATGTTCAGGATCTACATCCTGAGAATCGCCTAACTTTCTGCCGATTTATCCAAGAGAAGAGAACTCAGGATCTCCACTTCAGTAGGAAAATTCTATCTACTGACGAATGCACTTTTACTAGGTCTGATATCACTAACCATTACAATGAACAGTTTCAAAAATCCACATGCTTTTACAAGTGCACATCATCAGAATCAATTCAAAATTAACGTGTGGATTTTAGTAATTGACAATTCCATTATTGGTCCGGTAGTGGTTCCAGATCGATTAAACGGAGAGGCATATTTACATTTTTGCAAGAAATTTTGTCTGATTTGTTGAACGATATTCGATTACTGCGTGCAAAAATGTGGTTTATGCACGACGGTGCACCTTCTCACTTCACTTTAGCAGTTCGCGAGTTCTTACATGCACAGAATGCGAATAATTAGATTGGAAGGGGAGCTGATGCTCCTGCAAGTTGGCCAGCACGATCTCCCGACTTGACACCGTGCGACTTCTTTCTTTGGGGTGCTTTAAAATCTAGAGTTTACTCTTCTCCAATTGACACCCGAGAGGAGTTAGATATGAGAATTTTAAATGCGGCCAACTCCTTCAAAAATGACCCTGAAGTAATGCAAAGGACCCAATTCAATTTCTTAAAGAAGATTAACTCCTATATTCAGCAAAATGGTGGAATTTTTGAACATTTACTATAGTTGAATGAAATTTTGGGTGTAAACTAATTAATAGTTATTCTGTGATTTGTTTCTTCTTATTTAATTTCCAACTGGCCATCCTGTTTTCATATTTTTAAATAGTCATTCTGAAAAACTTATCAAATTTTTTCGTCGTATTTTTCGATCTTTGTACTACTGAATTTCCTATTCACTTGATCCGATTTAGCAACCTAGAAAACATCATTTTGTCAAGCAGAATAAAATGACAATCTGCCAGACTACAGAAACAAATCCAAAGCCAAC
The DNA here is from genome assembly GCA_013387265.2 of Cryptolaemus montrouzieri. Classification (NCBI taxonomy): domain Eukaryota; kingdom Metazoa; phylum Arthropoda; class Insecta; order Coleoptera; family Coccinellidae; genus Cryptolaemus; species Cryptolaemus montrouzieri. The sequence goes on from JABFTP020000185.1 coordinate 112,339,700, forward strand.
ATTGTCAATATGTGATATTTTTGACTTCCTAGGTGGTTGAAGAAATGAAATCATGAAATTGAAAAACTGTTTTTTGTGATTGAACCGCTCATCATATCAAAATTTCTCAAGAGACAAAAAGTTTAATTTAGTCTAGCTACTCAATGTCTAAAACAGTTTTGCTCAAACGCAGATAGTTAAAAAATTATGGTCGATCAAAAACGCGTTCTAGTTTTTAGGTACACGTGAAACTTCAAGGTCATTTAGTGGATCACTAAAAACGTGAATAACGCACCCGATTACGCATACCAAATATGGTTTCTATCGATCGAGTCGTTCTCGAATTATTCGAAAAATAAGAAAACAATATTTGGATTTGGCGACCTCTAGAGGCCGAACTAAAGAACTGAAGAATCTGTGGTATAACACTGTACACGCAATTCAGGAAAAATTAGGGAACATCTGTTTTAAATAGAGAGTTGAGCATGTTACATTTCAATAAAATATATATTATAAAAGATATTATTTTATTATTTTTCCAGGTAAACTCACTTAGAGACCAGCAGTAATCTGACATCATGTGGCGATCCCACCAGTTCTGACACCTATCCTCCATTACTTTTAGATCCTGATGGAAGCGCTCTCCCTCTTCCTGAATCATCTGGAAATTTATTCAGATGGTAACGTAGATAAAGCAACTTGATACAGATATTCGCTCCTAGAATATTAATATATGTTTGCATTATGCACAATTTCCTCATAACGTAGATAAAATTTGTATCTTTCATCAATTACCGTATTTGGGGGCCATCAAATATTCTTCCTTTCTACTTTTCCATACTCAGCTTAGGAAATTTTCTACGAATGTAAGTAAAACAATCTCATCCCTTGTCCAATGCTTTGACAAATTGATTCATCATATCTAACTTGTAATGTAATGTAATGGGGGCCTTATAGTTTTGTCTGCTTACCAAAGGCTCCCTCATAGATTTGAGTTTACCAACAGTTCATAATGAAGGCTTTGCTTTACTATCCGACATACAAATGGAGCAAAGTATTTCGTATATCCACTTTGTAAACTAAGCACAAAATTAACATTTTTCAATCCACAGAGATCAGCCATTGATGTTTCGAATAATTGATTTTTTCTAAAACTAACTTAAAATTTTTATATTCTTCTTCGAGTTTTGTTGAATGGGTAGTTGGAATTGATGCAAACTCAATTCCCTTATGCAGAAAGAATCACTTTGAAATCCTTTTAGAACAGTAAATAAAAAGCGCAATCATTAGATAAGGTTAGATGTATTCTTTTGGACCCATGCCTAGAAGCACCTTCGCAATAGCAATCAATACAGTACACCAGTGATTGTTATCGTTAGTGCCTAAATTCTGGAAAATCTAGAAACTAGGAATAACTCGAAAATTAAAAAAAATAGCTGCGATCTGTTTTAACCAATGAATTTTCTTCAAATATTGGGTACGGAGATTCCATTTGGAGTATTTCATATAGCTGCCTTACCGAAAACAATGGGATACCCTAAACTAGTACGAACATTTAAATAATTGTTGCGATAGTTATATCCATTTCAATTTTTCAAACGAAAAGTCAGTTTATCTTTAAAGGTTAATAACTTCACTTCTTCATTAATAATGAAGTATTTTCATATAATTAGAAATATAGAAGATAATATTCATAATAGGAAGATAGCAGATAAATATTCAACTATTTGAAATGCATAAAATTCGTGAATTATAAGTTGAACATGATAATTTGAATTCTTAGGTTAGATTCAACCTTTGAAAATTTCGTAATATATATTTTGAAGAGTTCTCCATATTCATAACTTATTTTGATATTAAATGGGAATAGAAAATAATTAGGGTGAAGTATGAGTTACTGGAGTCCTTATCTGTTAAACCGTATTCTTCAATATCTTTAAAGGACTTGAAACTATGTGTTACAAATTAATTATTTTGGACTAAGTAGGTTATTCCAAAAATTTATACCACATCATTTCTGAATATATTTTTATAGATTATCATAATCTTGAGCGCATTTCTGGATATATGTCGATATGTGAAGTTTATTACAGTTTCGAGTTATCATGAAGTTAAGGTTGCAAATTTCATAAATTAGTTCCAAATACACTGAGACAAGAAACTTTCGCACAAAATCGTAAAGTCAATTTCAATAATCCATCAGTACTAAGGAATGCTTGGGAACAATCGGAATGAAGATGGTACTCATAGAATTAATGTATGGCATCTACGATTCATACTCAAAATCAATGCCTTTATAGAATTCTGATCCATTTCGTTCCAAATTTCGGTCAGTCTGGTCAGCTGGCTGGTTTTGCTGGCTTGTTAATCTTCTATTGAGAAAGTTCCAGATATGTTCCTTGAGATTGACGCCTGGACATCGTGGATGCCACTCTACTGAATTTATTTCGTGATCTTGAAGTTAGTTCTTAACGATATGAGCTTGGTGAGGTATGACGTTATCATCCATTTTTGCAGCAAATGGTACAACCTGTTTTTCTGAAATTTCTGTAATTTAGCGCCGAGCATTCATCGTTCCATTGTTCAGGGCGATCAGATCAGACTGGCGTTCAAAGAAATTATTTCCGTTGCCATCATTGAGCCTCCACTAAAACCGTAGGTAGGTAAAAAAAGAAACAATATTTCGATTCATCGGAAAACAAAACTCGCACAGTCAGTTTCAAACCAATTGGCCTGTTCCCTGCCAAAATTCAATGGGCTCTTCGATATGCTGCCGGTAAAGTCGGGTTAGAGAGAGAGAAGCGTTGTCCTATCGTTTCAGTGCTAACTTGTATTCCAGTGTCGAAGCTGCATTTATAATTGACTTCATTGATTAATTCATGGGAACAAGGAAGAAAACAAATTACAATTCATTTAATTATCACAGGGCGGAGTTCAGAGAGTTGCCATGGGCACACTCTGCTCTTCCACTCAAACCCTGATGTTAGAAAAAAGTTATAATATTACCTTTTTTTAAGCGAACCCTTCCCGGGAAACCAACTATAAAAATTAGAAAAAGTCTGTGCATAGGAGGAGGAATGAGACCTCTACTTCTGGTGTTCAGACTATGAACATCAGATCTAAAAGTGATTTTCCGGTGCAAATAGGAAGGCTTCCTGGTAATCATTATTTTGTGATATAAAATCAACGCTGCTTAGTGAAACCTATTGGTCAAATTGAGCCACTTTGCTTCCACCAACTTGTGACTTATTCGGTCAAATTTTCGCAACCCATAAATGAAACGCAAACAGGAGTTTTGAATCTTCTGAATAGTGTACATTGTTTGTTGATGAAGGCAAGAATAATAAACTTGCGAGCAATAATTGAAACTGGATAGCACACGGGTATTGCATAAGGATATTTTCAATTTCAGAGGCAGTGATTGTCTATGTGGATACAGAAGACGTAGAATAATCACAGATTTACATAAATCTGTGATTAAATATAACAGGGCAACTAGAAACTATGTTATCTATCCTTGTATTTCTTGTCGCTTTCAGATATTCCTTTCTTTCACCTGGTAACTTCTGGAACGTTGCTCAGTAGCGTATTTTGGAAGCCAAAGTACTCGCATAATTTCAAACTCAATAATTAGAAGAGACAATTCAAAAATATTTAAACTTTTTGGGAATAATTTATTTAAATTGATACTATACAAAAATGGAGAAATGAGTATTTTAATTCGTAAATAAATAACTGAACAAAAAAATAGGATTAAGTTTCACCATATAAATCATTATTACCCTAGATTTTCCCCACAATTTGGCTTGGACGAAACAATGAAAAATCACTGCCTTAATCATGTCCTACGAAAAAGTACTAAATCATTCCATATATTGAAACCGAATAAATCACCATACTATGTACAAATGAGAAAAATCTATGTCCTCTCTTGCTCAATAACAAAGATCGACTTGATACGTGTGAAAAGAGCGGTTTTTATTAATTATATTGCAATCATTCTCCTGCTTTCTATATGGGCCAAACTGGTCGTTCCATCAATATTATAGTAAAGTAGCATAAAAAATCAATAATTCATAATGAATTAACTATTGGTTTTTTAGAACATTGTATAAACGAAAATGATTCCTCAGATTTTACGAAAATCAATATTTTTCATTCAGGAAACAAAAGCAAGAGATTAGATTTATTAAAATTCGTAGAAATTCATCAGCTCACAAGCATCATGTACCAATACCTAACGACCACCTTACATGAGCCTAGTGTTTCATTCTCAGTTGTTTAATTATTTATTAAAAATGTTTCACTAAGTGATTAGCGAGACTTATATATCAATTTTAATTCGTTTGAAAGAAACCTACATCAAATCACAGAACTTGAGCTCATGTTAGTTCACTGGGATTCAATCCGCAGTGATGATAGATGATGATAGACCATAGTTCTTTTTTTGTCACACTGTCTTCGAAATTATTATTTTTATTCAACAAACATCTGATGATATCTGCTTTTGTTTACGTTAATTCTATCTACTGAGCATGGTAGTTTGCGTTATCCATCACTGTAACAGGCTTTATTGGTATTAAACCCAGCATCTGTTCGAAATATTGCTCGAAAATATAATCACAATATTGCGATAGTTTAGAATTGTTCATTTTTACAAAAGAGGGTACAAATATTTCATCAAAATTTTCTTTAACGAATCGGTATACTATTTATATAGTATAATACATGCCTGTGATCGTCCTGTCTCCGAAGGATTTTCCTAAAACTAAAAATGTAATAGTACACATATTCAAAAATGTAAATATAAATAAAATGGTACCCTGGGGTGTACCAGCAGTAACAGGCAAAGTACTAGATAGACTGTCGCAGATCTTTGCTTGTTGGGTTCTGTTGGACAGATAATTCTTGATGAGATTTGTTGCACCTCCAGAAAAGCCAACGAAGGACACAATCGCTACAAGTATATCATGATAGATGGTATCAAATGCTTTAGAATAGTCTAATAAGACCATCATAGTTATACAGCCGAGATCAGTAGCTGTCAGAATGTCATCGGTGATCTTTAGTAAACTAGTTGTGCAACTATGACCTGCCCTGAAACCTGATTGAACCTCGGGAATTACGCCCAAACTATTCAAATGTACCGTCATCTGATAAAACAAAACTTTCGAAAAAACTTTTGGAAGGGTTGGTAAAATAGATATCGGACGTAGATCTTTATACCCGCTTACTGAGTGAGATATAGCGATTGGGCATACTACAGCCTTTTTCCATAAATTAGAGAAACATCTATCAAAGATGCAAGAATTTATTATATGAACAAAGTACTTCATTATAATGGGGCAACCCAATCTCAACATGCGAATATTGATCTCATCTATACCACAAGCATTAGTTTTGATCTCGTTAATACATTTTCTTACCAGGACCTCGTCAACCAAGAAAAAATCTCGTCGTTATGAAAATGCGCAATAACTGTTATTGGTATAGAAATTCACAATAACGAGTGTTCTGCGACTAACAGGTTCGGACGAAGAATTCAGGAAGATCAAGATACCTTATATAAAGTACAAAAAATTCAGAACTCATGTTTACCTTTTATATATGGAATAAGGAAATTTGATAGAATAAGCCACAAACTGGTGAATGTTAAGTGGCTGAATATGGAAAGTAGATTCAAGTTGGCTGCAGTGGTATTACATCATAGAATTTCTTATAAATCAAATGCAATATAAAGAATTTTCTTAAATTCAAATACTTTGATCATGTATGGAATAGCATGGAATAGTTAAAAATGAAGACAATGATTCTGTAGGATAATATAACCTTTCCATATTTGTTACTTTTTTTTCTAAATTCACATTTTAGTCATTCTTTAGTCATTCACCCCTCCTTCTCTTGATATGGTTCGCATATGGCGACCTTGCCTTTTCGTTAAAATATATAAAAGAGCTCAAAGGGTTAAAATAAAGGCAAAAGGTCTTTACCGACGATCCAAAATACCAATCAATCATGGACCTGATCTTTTTAGATGTGATCACTGTCAATCAAGACTATTATGAACTTGGTGCAGATCACTTGATACCTCTATTTCATCTTATCAAGAAAAAATTGAAATATGAAAATCTCGCTAATCACTTGATGAATCATTTTTACTAAAAAATCAACCATTAAGGAGAAAACATTAGGATCAAGTTTCACAAAATATAATGAATGCAAAAATGTTCACTCTTAGCAAATAACAAAGATTGACTTGACACAGTAGAAAAAAGCGATATATACAATTCTGCAGAATATTTTAATAACGAAAATGATTTAAGATTTAAACAAAACCCAAATTTTATATTCAGGTTACAAAATCAAGAGATTAAATTCATTGGAATTCGTAGAAATTCCATCAGCTCACTAGCGTAATCTAAAAATAACTATCGAACAGCTTGATTTCCGTTTATTTTTTCCAATTCTCCTTCAATTTCCTTTTAGTTTTTGAAAATGCGGATCAAATCTGGAATATATGTCAAATATATTTTCATTCAATATATTTTGTGAAACTTAAGTCTAGGATTTTTCTTCTATTGTTAATTATTTAATTGAGAACATTACGCAACTTGAATGTTTGTATAGAATTTCTCTTATAGGTAGTTTAAGAAACGGAAACATCTTTTTCAATACTTTTATTCGTTTTAATAAATTATAAATAATAAATATTTCCGTATTTACAGTTTTCTATAATAATTTAAATATAATTCTCTACTTTAATCGCGACCAGAAGATTTCGAAAAAGGTGGTTTCGAATTTGTTTCCAGAAAGTATATACCTTCTCTTGTAGTTTCTAAATCGCCTAAACTAACTTCAGTACCATAACAGCTTCGACTCTCTAATGCCTCTTCATTTGGACATTGTTTAGCTACTAATAATTTCCGATCATTAACAGCTTCCAGGAAATAATCAAAGGATCGGAAATGGTCACACCAAACTGAAAATACATATAATCAAGAATCAAAATCAAAGATAAAACTTTAATGATTTATATATATATCAATATACAAGATATATATATATATATATATATATATATATATATATATATATATATATATATATATATATATATATATATATATATATATATATATATATATATATATATATATATATATAGTTGGATGCAGAAGGAATTACACGGAAAGCACCCTGAAGAATTGAAAAATGTTTATATTGATGAAATCTCATCGAATAAATGGTTAGTATCTGGAGAATTGTTTGCTGAAACAGAAGGCTTGGCAATTGCGATCCAGGATCAGGTTGTTTTCACGAGGAATTATAGAAAACATATCAAACAAAATATAGATGATTCTTGCCGTAGATGTTTCTGTTCTCCAGAAGCAGTTTTTCATATATTATCATCTTGCTCAGTCCTTGCTTCAACAGATTATTTAGAAAGACATAATGCCATCGCTAATATTATTCATTTTAATCTAGGAATTAAACATGACCTAATTCCCAAAAGAAAAAAAAATCACAAATATGAACCTGAGATTATTTGTGAAAATGACGAATATAAACTTTATTTTGATAAAACAATTCTATGCAACAGAGCTGTAAACCACAATATACCAGATATCATTCTTAATGATAAATAGAATCAAATAACATATATAATTGATATTGCTATACCCGACACACATAATATACAAAATAAATACAATGAAAAACTTTCTAAATATATGATGCTTGGCGACGAGATTAAAAAAATGTGGACAATGAAGAGAATATTTAGTCTACCGATTATTATTTCCACAACAGGTGTTTTGTTTTGTTTGAACAGTTACAAAAGATAACAGTCATCAGATCTTGTAATATTCTTCGTAGGTTTCTTTCCGAAAAAATAATGAGGTAGAGTCATAGGTTTTCTCTTTAGTTTATATTGCTCAGAATCTCATTTCATATTAATTTATTTGTTTATATAAATGTAATAAAATTAACTGACAATTTTGTCATATTTATATTCAGAGCAGTATTCTATTCGATCGTTCACCACTTCACACAAAGGAAACTATCAATGAGTAACTTTCAGTGTTACTTGACTAAGGTCCGTACACTGGATTTTCCGAGGAGAAAGCCTCTGACACTACTCGTTGGTACATTGATATCATTGTCTGATGATGCTATAGTATGTATATATTCTGGTAGATTGATATATTCTCATAACATTTAACATTATCCTAATATATAATTATTCCAGGATATGTTTTGATTATAATCATTGCCTGGCAATAGTATTAATTACCGGGTGGTGGATTTATATTTTTCATGAAATCAAATTGATTGCATGAACTGATGGATATTGGTGGATTTATATTTTTCATGAAATCAGTTTGATTGCATGAACAGATATATGGGCAACTCTTCGGGGTAAAACCCTATAAATAAATATATATATATATATATATATATATATATATATATATATATATATATATATATATATACTTTATTTACCTCCTCGTTTACTTTATTTACCAAATTTAGCACTACTCAAATACTTCTCATTCCAACAAATGATGAGAAAATGGCAGAAAATTGTTCTGTCTAAATTACTGAAATGGCAGAAAATTGTTAGACTGATTGTATAACTGTTAGAAGAGACCAGCTTTTGTTTTTATATTTATTTATTGTTGTTCAGTATTCAATTGGTTGAGATTTCAATTTTGTTCGGATGGTTTTGTATTTAGAAAGTAAGAATCTAGTTCAGCAATTAATTTTGCAGTAAACAGGGTGTCCCAATTTTCTATAATAAATCTTGGGTGGTTTTTTAAGATTGGAAGACCATTTTTTCGTTCAAGATTCAGGAGCGGCCTGAACTCTGTTATAATGTCTTTAAGTAATAAGTTTTTGTTGGTGAGTAATTTCGTCTCAATATTTTCTTTTCCGTAAAAATTCATGAAAATAGGCTCTCACACATCATCGCATGCTCCTTCGGCCAGAGAGGATGAATACTTTTTCCTTTCCTTTTCATATTGCCCAAGGATAGCTTTACTGATGAATTGAAATAGATTATCTTCATTTTATACAGAAGTGACTCAAAAAATTATTGAATATTGCAATTTTAAAATATCATATCTTGATTTTTTCAAATCAATCAATCCTGTATTTTATTATTCATGTCAACGCATAAAATATTGTGCTATATTTTTGCAGGAGTAACCTTATCTTTATCTTCGATCATTTTCGAAATATTCGATTATTTGTAAAAATTTTTGATGAAAATTCTACAAACCGTATAAAACTCATCAACATGCATCATTATTTGCACAGAATTTTTTTGTAATGATTCAAGTAGTAAAAATGAAACCTAACATTTTTCTTTTATTTGTGCCTTCTGTCAGGTGTCCGGACATATCATATTCTGCAATTTACATTGGGAACTTATCAGTGTTTCGTTATTAAACATTCTTAAAGTGAGGTTTGAACCCAATTTTCTCAATTGACTGCCATGAAATTTTCCAAAGAAGAAATGGTTGATATGATTTTTATTCTGGGTGAGTGTGATAGAGATTCTTTGTTGGCAAGTAGAATTTATGCACAAAGAATTCCTGATAGGAGGCATCCTGATGCAAGATGCTTTAAAAAACTCCTAATCAGATTTATCGAAACGGGTAATATCGCTTACAAAAAACATGAAAAACCGAAAGCTGCTACAGCTGAAGACAACCAGTTATCAGTTTTGTTGACAGTGACAGAGGACCCATATAAAAGCCAAAGATAGATTTCTCAGTTAACAGATATAAGTCAAACTTCCGTCCAAAGAATCTTAAAAGTGAATAAATTTCATGCATATCATGTACAGCTGCACCAGGAACTGAACAATGACTATGAAAATCGAATCAATGTTTGCAATTGGGCAAGTGACAGAGTAGCGGAAAATCCAAATATGCGTAGCAGAGTTCTTTTCTCGGGCGAGGCAACTTTCCACAAGAATGGGCTTGTTAACAAGCACAACTTTCATTATTACGCCACGGAAAATCCACACCTCATGAGACAAAGAGATCACCTGCATCGTTGGTCCTTGAATGTATGAGTCGCTATAGTAGATGGATATCTCATTGGACCGCACTTTTCCGACGGGCACCTCAATAGTTAATATTTAGATTTTCTGCAAAATCATCTACCAATGTTACTTGCCAATGTACCAGAGCATATAAGACAAGATTTGTGGTTTCAACAGGATGGAGCACTGGCACATTTCTCACATCAGGTTAGGGAGCATTTGAATCATGTATTTCCAAACAAATGGATAGGACGTGGTTGTCCTGTTAGATGGCCAGCTAGGTCTCCGGAGCTTACAAGTCTAGATTATTTCTTGTGGGGTTATATTAAGGGCATCGTTTACCAAATTCCTTCTACAACATAGTTGGATATGAGACAGAGAATAGTCGACACCTTGCAGTCAGTTAATCCGCAAATGTTGTCTAGAGTTCAACGGTCTTTCCTCAGAAGGGTTGAGTGGTGTCTACAAAAAACCGGCAACATTTCGAACACTTATTGAAATAGTTCAACACCCTGTCGATCATCTCACCAAAAACCAATCTATAACGTATTTCATACACGACTACCTTAAAATATCGCCATTTCTCTGATCAAGTATAATGATATGTACTAATAAACTCTTCTTTCGCAACCTCTGATTTTAACATTTTAGTTTATTTTTTTTTAATTTCGAAATTGGTCGAAGATAAAGATACTTCTGCAAAAATATGGCACAATATTTTATGCGTTGACACGAATAATAGAATACAGGATGTTTCATTTGAAAAAATCAAGATACGATATATTTAAAATTTCAATATTCATTAATTTTTTTGAGTCACTCTTGTATAAAATGAGGCTAATCTATTTCAATTCATCAATGAAGCGATCCTTAGGTAATAAGAAAACGAAAGGAAAAAAGTATTCATCCTCTCTGGCCGAAGGAGCATGCGATGATGAGAGAGCCTATTTTCATTAATCTTTACGGAAAAAAATCTTGAACAAAAAAGTGGTCTTCAAATCTAAAAAAACCACTCAAGCTTTTTTTATAAAAAATTAGGACACCCTGTTTAGTGCAAAATAAATTGCTGAAGTAGATTCTTACTTTCTAAATACAATACCGTTCGAACAAAAATGAAATCTTCACGAGTGTACGAGCTACAGAGCACTGCGCCACTGGTGAATCACCCAGATTTAATTTTTACGAGACCTTTATTTTTGAAGTGAGATTCTCAACCAATTGAGTACTAAACAACAATAAATAAATATAAAAACAAAATCTGGTCTCTTCTAACAGGTATACAATCAGTCTAACAATTTTTCGCTTTTTTATCATCACAGTAATGATAAATTTGGTGAATACAGTAGACGGGGAGAACCTTTGAAATATTGGTCATGCAATTTTGCTATTGTTGCAATCGAATTCTGACACGTTGCATTGTCTTGACGAGAGATGAGTTCCTATTGCATATATGGCGTTTTTCGTAATTCTTCAACAATACTTCTTCATAACATTCGTTATTGATGACTTTATACCAAGCACATCCTAAAATACGGACGCCATAAGCTGGACAATTGAGCATTGCATCTTTGTACTTTCATGTCGACATATCGATATTTGCAGTAAATTTATTTTCTTTATACGTTATTTTGATATTTTCATATCAGCTATCTTACTTCATTTTACGATCGAACAATTCTAGGAAAAATTTTTGTTTTCTGGAGTAGCTGAGACTTATTAAGACATTCTAAACTTTCAAGATCATCAGTGTTCTTACGATTTAAGTCAGCAAGGTAGAACTCTATGCTTGCTCACAATTGAGCAGTATTTGGATTATACTCACCAAATCAAGTTCTTACTATAAATTTATCATTTTACAAGCAAATATCAACACATAAAATAATTGAGTTCATTTCTTTGAAATTAACAAAAGTGTCATTTAGAAGCACTCCAACTTGTAATGCAAGTAATTAAATGTCATGAAATTTTGAAGTTTGATATTTGGGAGTTTATACGAAATATAATACGAATTTGGCAACAATAGCGCCACTTGTTAATCCACATGGATTCTTGGGAAAATGCTAGTTGAATAATTGTTCAAGATTCTGGAGCAAAAAATACATACTTACCTAACTCTATGAAGAGCTTCAGTGGATTCTTAAGATCTATATGCTGACAACCAGGCTGCTTGCTACCACCATTTGGAAAAAAGTCAATTGTGCCACATTGTTCAGGAAATCCTAAATTACCTCCATCACTATGTATAACATGAACTACCTTCGCATCATTTCTGTTCAATCTTCTCGAATCGGAACGTTCACTGAAGAGTATGCCAGCTGGATCGAATGCTATAATTCTTGATAATCTTTGGTTTGTATATTTGGTAAAGTATTTTCCTGTCCAACCACATATTTGCGCACCCAATGAGTGACCAATTAGAACAAATTTTTCGATAGGTACATGATTGTCTATGACTAGAATGTTGATTAGTGTAGCCAAATGCCGTCCTGAAGGAAATTGCAAGAAATGATTGACGTTAAAAAAGAATGCCGTATTGATTCTACAGTAAAGAAATCTCACCAATACTTTCCGTACTATATGCTGCCAATCCATAATCCTGAAAAGAACCTGCTTCCCAATCAATTTGTACTATTCGAGCATCCTTATGCATCCCCAACAACTTGTTCGTCAGTTCGTTGTACCACGGATTAAGTTTTTTAGCGTCAATCCATCCATGAAGAAAAAAAAATATTTTTCCTTTTCCTCTAGTTAACTCAACTGGATTCAAAGGATCTAATTTTGTCTCCTGTCCACGGTTTTCTGAGGTATAAACATAAAAAGACAATTCATGCAAATCGATATTTCTTCCAATTTTTTCTTCTGCTCCAAAAGCTGTTTCTCCTAATGCCTCGAAAGCATTCAAATATAATCTTGAGGTAAAGTTTCCAAAAAATTCTGAAATCAAAATTTCATGAAATTTTTCTGTTTCTGTAAGAAAAAATGCTTACCTTCTGTTTTAACTGAGGATATTATGAAGAGTATGACTACAAAATTAGAGGCATACATCATCGACTTGGCTATTAATCAGAAGAATTATGAAGATTTGTATTTCCTCGTATATTCAGAAGTTATGGGTATATTAGTTAGACCTTATATTTCAACTTATTATTAATTGTAATTAACTCCTTGAATTAATGAACTTATACTATGATAATTTCTCGAATCTCTCGTTATTTTTAAAATATTCATTTCAACGTAATCTTTATTTGCGTCAAAGACTTCGAGCAGAGGAAATGCAAGCTATTACGAATACTTATTCATGACAATTGCAACCTTGTTTTACATGAACAAGTGAATAAGTTCACTTAATTCGGTACCTTGATTCAGAAAGTTCATAATTGAACCTTCTACTACTCATTATCCCGTTTCAAATATCATAATCTACGTTATTTCGGTTTAGAGTTCCTACATTTCGCTTAGATTGGATTTTATCTAAATTTCAAATTTCTTAGTTTAAGCAAATACATTCTGAAAATCAAGTCACTGCAAGGTACTGGGTGAACAATATCGCAATCGATTTCCTGTACGCACCAGACCAAACCCTCCGGTATAAGAGATTGAAAAGTCTCTTGAAGGAATGATGGATACCATTCCCAGTAAGAGTTATCCATTATTTAAAGAAACAACGTATATGGCACCAAGTGGCCTGTCAATTGTCTCCGAAGATAACTTCAGTAGGGACTGGTTGAGAGCCAGAGTCAAAACCGACTGAAGGAAACTCCACCAAGCTCACGAAAGTGAGCATGCTCCTGGTGGTGCCATTAGAGCCGTCGGGGGTAATCCCAAGCAGGATTCAAAGAGCTTCCCCCACAGTAAGAACCAAAGGTTGGCGCGTCTACGGGAGGGTTGCCAAGGACCGTGTGCGAGTCCAGTGCGTGGAATTACACCACCAGAAAATAGTACTTGCCATTCTCCAAAATGTCAAGGAACACAATTGAGTGTACTCAAATAAACACATTCATATCACTAATATAAGAAGCGTGAGTGAGGAACGGTGGAACAGTATACTTGAAGGACTGAGGGCCTTTGAAGAGAATAGTATCTTTTGCACGGACGGTCTCGCCCCTAGGGCATGCGTTTTCATCTCAGTATTAGAACACACATATTACCTAATTTCTGTTTTAGAGACCTAGTAGAAAACAGAATCGATGAATTAGGTTACATAAAGAGCATCTTTGTGGTATGCTGAGTATACTACAAACACAGACACCTCCTCTATCCCAAGAACTACTGGAACTGGTGATCTACTGTGACACACAATACTGGCCTCTCGTCGTTTGGTGCGATGCTAACTCTCACCAAGTTCTATAGGTAAACCTTACACTTCTCAACAAAGGAAACGAATCATTTTTCGTCACATTGAATATAAAAAAAGTCTTGGACCTGACTTTATGCAGTAAACAACTCCCCCCTAAAATTCGAAACTCGAGTGTAGCCACAGAAGTTCTGTCCCTTTCGACATATCTGTTTCATCAAAATTGTACCGAAACAACCACCAGTAATCAATCGACAGCTAATACACCGAGAAACACCAAGGTTCTGGAAGGTGTAGTTGAGAAATTACTGTAAAGCAGTATGACCTTGACATAGCATAATAGCTGCCTTATACAATACAACAGAATCAGAATGAAAAAATTTATGGTGGACAGCAGAACTCACTACCCAAAGGAAGAAAAGCAGACGCTTCCTTAACAAATCGATGCTTATTTACATAGAATGTAATATCTACATAGAGGCCCAAAAAAACACAAGTATCAAAAATTCAAAAAAGGAGCATGGATATCCTTCTGCGATAAATAAGGGATGTACTGAAGGCTAACCAATTTCAACACATCCTCTTTGTAGCAGGACCGATCGACATCCAAAGTACAAAGGAAGAAATACTCGGACACCTGGCGGAAGTAAACTTTCCAGGTTTCCTCATTGGCGACACAGCAACCCAATAATCGGATGGACAAGCTAACAGAACAAACAGGAACACAGCCCCTATTGTCGTTTCAGTGCAAATAGGTTCGATGGGCTGTAACTACCTTTTAACCATATAAGGCACCAAGAGCAGATTGCATATACCCTTCACGCCTAGTAAACAGACTGGACCAGATACTTATGCATAAAATTCACATCTTCAGATCTTCAGAGGTTTCAGGTCATCTTCATCCGCAAGCTAGGTAAAATCGTAGATAAAATCGCCAAAGAGATTAAACCAATTAGTTCAACCTCCTTGCTACTGAAGACCATGGAAAGACTAGTAGAAAGGTATCTTAGGGAGAATATCCTAGCACAGAACTATATATCATTCAACATAAATATGAGCAACGTAAATCGTTCGAGTCAGCACTTCATCCTTAGAAAGGTATATTGAGAAGGGACTAGAACAAGCGAAGCCACTATTGGAATAATCCAAGACAAAGAGGAAGCTTTTGAGGAGATAACAACATAGCAAGGTATATATGACGTTTGATATCGACCAGGCGCATCGAGGCTCACCTAGGCGGGTCGACCATCTTGGGGATTGCGAGCACGGAATGTTCTCTGGAATCTTTTGCTGGAAAGGCTCCTGACGGTCCTCGACGATGCTGGGCACTTTGCGATGGGTTATACCGACATTCGTCCTCCATGTTCGTAGAGAAAACCTCAGCATCAAATGCGAAGTTCCACAGAATACTCTACAAATAACTATGCAATCGTTCAGACCTGTTACTCTGAATTACCGCAAATAGGAACTCAAACCAAACATGAAATATTGGTTCTACATGACAGTGATGAGACCGCTCCTAACCTATGCGATCATCGTATTTAACAAGTATATCAAACGCAATGAAATAAGCAAGATCCAAAGGCAAGCTTGTTTCGCACCCACGGCTTCCATGGGACGTCTGCTCGGCCTCCCCCGTCTACACATAATGGTGGAGGGTAGGGCCATGATAAACTTATTCAGGCTGTGGGAAGGAGGCATGTAGAAGGACAGAAATGGGATTCCTGAATATCCTATATCAACCAATAAAATAAGAGAATTCCGACTTAATTTTCTCACATTAGGAGATCGAATGAGAACCACTTATCATTTTGACTAACACCTTAAGGTCGTCATTTCAACAAAATGAATTTGCTCTAGGAGATCATGTTACCAGGACACATGCAAAAGTATACACTATTCTCAGATGCGTGCAGGAAAACCTACACAGGAACTACATAGACGCTTTTTAGCCGGCTCTGTGGCGTATCGGATATGATGCTCGTCTCCTAGGCAGAGTTACCTGGGTTCAATCCCCACAAAGTCGGTGCGATTTTTCGGATTCTGGAAATCGCCTGAGTGTCCATCTTTCGGAGGAGATGTAAAGCTGTCTGTCCTTTCTATCCGAGATATGTTGGACATGAAAGATCCCTTCCCTCGACACGAGAGGGATTCGGCAAAATTCCCGGGTTAGTGAGGTGACAGAATTCCCCGGCGTGTCATTAGCTGAAAGGCAGAAAAAGAGCACGTTGAAGGAAAAACAAACAAACAAACAGAGACGCTTATATCTACATATGCTCTAATAGCCAAAACGCCCCAGGATATCTAAAAGATCCAGGAGTTACATCCAAATTAGTTGACGAATGCAAAGAAACACTACGATAACTTAGTATCTCAAACTGAGTTACTCGGCCCTGGTGCCCAGCACATCAAGGATTCGAAGGGAATAAGATAGCAGACAGAATTGCCAAAAAGGCAGCAGCTGTTAGGCTGATGGTACCAGAACCTAATTTGACTATACTATAGATCACATGATGAACTATTAGGCCGGCATCTGGAGACTGAGACAAATCTGAAAAAAAAAGAAAATTCATTGATTATGGAACATGACGACGGTAGTGTCATCGGTGCAACGGTGACTAGTGTCCAACAGCACCTATGAAGCCATTAAGGATATCTTCGTTTAGACATAATGCGTGTTGTTAAATAAAGCACATATTGTAATGAAACTGTTATAACACGTTCGAAGTACAAAGCACCATAGATCCACGGTCTGTATCTGGTGTTTCCACATGGTACTATAGAATGAAGTTCTATGTGATACCAGAAAACAAAATAATTGCGTTCAGGCACGATAATTCAATACTGAAAAATGTCGATCTGCATCATTATTTGTTGTCAAATATATTATTATTAGATAAATGATTTTTGTTCGATTTTCATTTGAATTTGCGCAAACTGTTTCGTCTGCTTCGTTTTTTCAGCTCCAGAACTCATTCTACCTTTATCTAACCCTAGTGCGATTTGATAAGCTACGTCCACCCCTAAATCACCACGCAACTGCGACGCAATGGATGAGCAAGAGTGAAGGAACGCGTTGCTGCTTAGAAACACTACCCAAATAGGCATACATACGACGGACCTCACTGGCAGTCGTCTCCAATGTAGTTAATTTTTTGTTGCGCCTAAATATTGTTTTCGATAGATTTTCAATTTTGACAGTTCCTTAGTGAAGCATTCATTTGAATATAATAATTTTTTCGAAGTATTTCAACTGAATTTCACAAAACTAAATAATACCAGACATGAATCATGCAATTATTTATATATAATAATTATTTGTTCTTCAATCACATGAACTAACGAATTTTGAGATCCTGATTAGAGGTTATCAGTATCCTTCAATAGCCCAATACTTACCAGCAACCAGACCTTTTTGGACAATTATGAATACATTGCAACTTGATACGCAGTTTAAATTGGAATGAGAACGATAATGCAATAGTGTTTCTGGGCTTCACTTGCTTACCTGGAGCTTAAAAAGAATATTTGAATTTCTAAAAAACATCCCAGTCGTTCATTAATATTAAAATATCTTCAAATAAATTATTTCAGCATTCGTTATAACAGGGTGGAGCATCGTACACTTTCCTCCCTGGTTCATTGTTTTATTTTTGAAGAAAACTCCCCTATTTGTAGTTTCGCATTCATTCAAGAAAAAGTCATTTGAGAACGAGTCAGTCAATTGAGAAGTCTAGATAAACCTGAACAGCTTATTGATGATGTATTCAGTATTCGCCAAAAGTAAACAAGTTGCCAACGTGCTGATTAGCAAAATTAAAAGAGTCTCAGATTTAACTCTAGAGAAGGAACAATCTTACATGACAAATCTAATCGATGCCAATGATAACAAAACATTTCGATATTCATATTTTTTCATTCGACTTTTAAAGTGACTTCATTTATCATATTTAATGCCAATTAAAATTAAGGAAGCCTTTGAGCCTTATAATATTTTTGAGTGCCTTTCTTTTTCCTTGAGATAGAAAATTGTTAACTGTATCAAAAATGATGCAAACTTGATATAGATGAGTAGATAAAATACAACCTAAGTTATCGTTTTTCTTGTCGACAAAATATTTATACAAAAACTAAGATGGGACGAATAAAAACTTTCAAAGAATTTATTATCAGTTATTTACATCTCGGCATAAATAAAATAAAAATAAATATCAATAAGCAAATGATTTTTATCGAAACTGAATAGATAACTTGGAATATGGTGGTTTGTCATTAGTTTCCAAATAGTATAAACCCTCATGAAAAGTTTCGAGATCACCCAATGCAACTTCTGTTCCATTACATCTGCGTGCTTCTAAGGATTCTTCGTTGAAACATTTATGTCCCAGTAGAGATCCTTGGCTACCAATTGCTTCAAGAAAAAGCTCGAAAGATCGGAAATGATTGCAGAACACTAAAACCAATCATGTAATAAAAGAAATTTCAATAATACTTACTTCAACTCACCAACATCCATGAATAACTTGAAAGGATTCTGCAAATCTATGTTCGAACATCCTGGTTGGTCATGTCCACCATTAGGAAAAAAATCAATGGTTCCACATCGTTTAGAAAACCCGATCTTCTTACTGTCGGTATGGATGACATGTACAACTTCTGCATCATTCCTGTTTAGTCTTCTTGCATCAGGACGTTCGTTGAAGAGTAAACCAGCAGGATCTAAGCCAATAATTCTACCAACTTTTTTATTTGTTAATTGGGTGAAATATTTTCCAGTCCAGCCACATATATGAGCTCCCAAAGAATGGCCAATTAGTATTATGTTTTCTGTGGGTACGTAATGGCTGTCCACCAGGTTACTTATTAAAGTGGCAAGATGGCTACCTGAAGATGAATTTCATATGAAGTTGGCACTTTTAATAATAAGAAATATATATATATATATATATATATATATATATATATATATATATATATATATATATATATATATATATATATATATATATATATATATATATATATATACCTCAAATGGTAGGCCAATACGTACATCAACCCAACGTTTAGAAGGAATCCTTAAAATATGGTTGGCAGGATGTAGTTCTCGAAAAACCATACATGGTCCTTGTTATACTCTATTCCATCTTATAAATTCTGGCATAATCAGCACTGTTGCTCCAGTACTCTATACCGTAGCTACACCTTGGATGTTCGAGTAATTCAAGGGTCTAATGATTTCGGGTTCTACTGTGACTTCCACTTTAAGTAAGACTTTTGTGTCAGATTTACTCTTATTCAAAGTTGAGCTATTATCCTCACACAATTCAGACACACGAGGAGAGCACCTATTCGCTTTATATGATGGATTATACGGTGAATGTATCATCTGCTTCAAGTAAGGTTGCTGAGCTACACTTATCCAGGCAACCAACAATGTCATTAATGAATAAAACAAACAATATTCTAGGGTAGTACCCTGTGGGATACCACTCTCAAATTTAATTTTCTTCGCATTCACGTCCAACGGACATAAGTCGAACCATCTGAGACCTGCCCTGAAGGTGGGATCTAAGTCACTCCAAAACATCACGTCGCACTCCAAAGATCTCTTATTTGCTTAGTAACTATCTCAAATTAAAGGTGTCGAAGGCTCGCCTCGAATTATAATGCATATCCAAACAACATCATTTTCTCTCGAAGAGATTGAACATATTATTATACAATAATAGTATGGCATCCTGAGTGGTCCTACTGGAGCGATATCGAAATTGATGCTAAGACAACCAATCCAGAAACGAGACCAACCTTTCTAAAAAAGATTTCTCCAATATTTTGGAAAAGACGGATAAGAGCAACAGGCTTATAATTTTCCAGGATTTCAAGATCTCCTTTCTGAAATACTGGTAGAATCGAAGCTATTTTAAATTCAGGAGGAAAGAAACCGTTCTCGAAAGATGCATTCATTAATTCAGACAGCACGTAATTAATAATACACCTAGATGGAAGATATGTACAAGAAGCAAGATAACCAGCACTAATGTTGAGCTCACCACTGATTAAAGCTTTCACTGAATTAACAAAATAACCAATAATTTCATTTACCTGCTCAGGTGGACCCGAGTAGGTGAATCCATCCATGCACTAGGCTTGAAATTCTACGAATCCTCTTAGTTGAATTCAATCTCATCACCTGCCATAACGCCATAGATTTTTCATCGGAGTTCATAATTAGATTGCTGTAATGTTTGTTTTTCTCTTCTTCAATATTTCTGAGAGATTTATAAATGTTTTCGACATTATTGTCAAATTTGGACAACATGTGAACATCTCTCAGAAGAATGCCTTCCTCGAAAATTTCAGAGTTATTCATGGTGTGCAAGCTCTATGATCGTAGTGCTTCACCACTCAGAGAACCACCAGAAATGTTGTCAAATGTGCTCCAGAATATTCCAAAGAATGTGGTGAACGTACCCTTGACACCAGATTGCTAACATATATCCTCGCAGCGCTCTTTTGAAATCGAGTAAGTAAAATAATTGATGTTCTCTCTTCGACATTGAAACATGAGGTAAATAGTCAATCTTAATGAAAGTGTTGATTGACGATTTGATCTGTGCATGGTGGTCTGAGATATTATTATCTAGCGTAGTTGAATACACATTATGAAGGCCAATATTTGTAAATATATTATTAATCAATGACTGAGAATCGCCTTGTATCATTGTATGATCTTCAAAACACCCTTTGTAATCTTTTGATCGCCTGTGTCCAGCATCCAACTTATCTACATTATAGTCAGCTGCCAGACTGTAATCCATGAATGTATAAAGTTCACTTTCGGGAGAACCAAAAAACATACCAGGCTCCGTTCCTGGAGATCGGTAAAGACCAAATACATTCACTTTTTCGTTGTTATAATATAGTCTAATTGCTGCCCTCTCCATAAGCAGGTAAATAATGTTAATATACTCTAGGTCTAGTTTTTTAAAATCCACATCCTGCCGAACCAATATCATTAGTTCGCCAACATTCAGAGTATTCCTGGAGTAGAAATCCGCGACGGTGTAACCACCAACATGTTCATTACTCTTTTTGATACCTGAATTTTTTTTATTTTACCAAAAGAATTGTGTTTGTATTTATGAAAACTGGGTCATCCTAACTTTAATTTTCGAACATATAGGGAATAATATAATGGAAAAATCATTAAATATTCTAATAATGCCATATCCTACTAAACACCATTCAAAAAGAAAAGTTTCATCTTTGAGATACGATAATACTATGAGAGATCGGAAAGTTTCTTAATGGAAAATGATATTGGCATTGAGAACTTACTAGAGGCGCATCGCAAAAAAGTTCAAGGAGGAAAAATGGAACATGAGTGCTCAAAAAATATCACCCTGTGAATTCTGTTGTCAATTTGATATTTGCTTTCATGTAACTCATATAACATAACCTTGTTCTGAAACTAGGAATAAATCAAAATCTGCCGGACCGTTAGGAAGAAAAACTGAAAAAAATATTGAAATTTCAACATACTGTAGATCCATAACAAAGATTTTTCGGACCTATGTTTATTTGAAACTTCAATTACAAAATCAACCGAAGAATCAGGGATCAGTCTAAAGGCTGAATACATTCTCATTTCCTAGTACATAGCCATTATTGAGCTTGAATCAAAAAGACATTAATCGCAATCACCACCGGTTAACAGCTGAAGAACTGTGAAAAATGGCGCAGAAACCCTATTGGGTGGACAAAATGTATTGTTGTAGTACGGCAGCTATGTGATATATTGTAGATAAAGAAAAATGATCCTCCTCTCTCGAGTTCGATTTTCGAGAAGAACTCCTTGGAAAAAACGGATTTGAGCTATATTTTCTAGTTTTCAAGTTATTCCGGAATTTAGGATTTTTCGGGATTTCGATATATCGCATCCTATTGAAGGTTGAAAAATTTTCACATTCTAGAAAAAATTTTTTGAGTAGAATGGAAGGGAGAAATCGAAAAAATTTTTGCTTATTGGTTACTCATGTATGGAGCAAACTTGTGTCTTTTCATATAGGAACTATGATTTTGGTATCAATGAAGGGGATTTTTTTTTTCCAAATATGCCTCATTAGTTCCTTCAACATCAGCCTCTCTAACCTATCCACACGGAATATCGCATATATTCAAGGACTATGTACGTCAAAAATCCCATTAATTCATTTCTGAGCTTAAAATAATGGGAGTCATCCCTTCCAACATAGATTTTCCTTCTTTTATGACACTTTCTCAACTACTCAATCTTATTGATGAGCATTCATTCAATTCTGTGTCTGAAACAGTTGCAATATTCAATCAATAGTATTGATTCTGTTAAAACATTTATTTGTCTTGAGTTATTCTCCTCTCTCTGTTTCTAAAATCTCTACTCATAAATCAATCGTTAAGACTCTTCAACTCCAAAATTATGAAATGCATGAGGTTTTGGAATGTTATATACAAATTGGGTGTGAGATGCTGCTGAATTATTTCAATAGATTCCCTTAAAGGACACAGCCACATAAATCTATTTTCAAAAGATTAAGGAATAATTCAATTGCTGCTATTTCAAAGCACAACGAAGCAAAACATATGAAATTGAAGATATAGAAGGTGCTATTGTCAACGTTTTGGAAGCAGTTGCAGCTCGACCTGAAATTTCAAGACGTCAAATGGCAATTGAAACTGGTATTTCGAAGTGGAGAGCTACCTGACTACCTTCGGAATCTAAATAAAATAGGTTGCAAATTGTTTGCAACACTACTTTAATCATGACAACTCATTTACTCTTTTAAAAAAATACAGAGAAATTCCCGACAAGTTTCAACTTCTATTCGCTTGTGGGGAATTCCCCTATATTATTTCTGTTTTTTGTGCAGTGTTGCCACCCAAAATCCTTTCAGAAGGCAGCAAATACCAACATATATAAAAATTCTAATATCAACCAAAAAATACTAATTATAAATTGTATCTATTAAATGTATTTAATCACATGTATCGGCATACTATCCGTGTTGAATTTCTATTGCACCTGTGAGATTTTAAATTTTTCGCCATTTTCACGGGAATCTACTCGTTGTCAGACTAGAAAACTGATATTTTCGAAATCGGGGGGAATCCCCGGTGAAGTTCTGTACGTAAGCGGTGCATTATACAACGTTTCGTGTTCCCAGTGACGTATTATTTTGCATAAATTAAAGAACTAAAATAATGAACAAAAAAAAAAGAAACCTAGTGGTGCATTGAAATGAAAACAACGAAAAGATGGTATACAAAAATTACCCAAAATTGTCAAATTTTTTACTCAACTTTCTACAAGCAGTTTTGTCTCAAATATTTCTGTTGGTAGTGAGAGTGAATCAGATAATTTGACCACTGCGGTGCTGGTTGATTCTATAATTAAAGCTGTGAATTCTTGTGGCCAGATGGTATTCCATCGATTCTGTTGAGGAACTGCGTGCATTCGTTGTCGGGACCCTTAGCTGATATCTTCAACTCATCTGTGTGTTCAGGTTCGTTTCCTCTAATTTGGAAGAAAGTTTTATTTTACCTATTCATAAATCTGGAGATAAAGATGATGTATCAAATTACAGAGGTATCCATATTCCTTCTGTTATTCGCAAGTTGTTCGATAAGCTGGTATCAGTGTTTTTGACTTGGAGGAGTTCAGCATGTATAATACAGGAGCAGCATGGTTTTTCGAAAAACGAGTCAACGGTTACAAATCTTCTACTTTTCCTAGACGAGATTACAAATTTCCTAATAAGCTCGGCTTTCGACCGAGTTAACATAAACTTGCTGTTGACCAAGCTATGGTATTAGAGGAAATTTGCATCAATGATTGGAAAGCTTTCTGCGTAATAGATATTTTTTCATATGTTATAACGGTTGTTTGTCATCTTCATGTTACATACCATCTGGTGCTCCACAGGGCTCGCACTTGGGCTCTTTACTTTTTCTTCTATTCATTAACGACATATCTGACGTTTTTCATTTCAGTGGATTTCTTTTCGCTGACAATCTGAAAGTCTTCACGTCAATCTCTTGTCTAACCGATGCTATAAGTTTTCATTCTGAGTTGGACAGGCTCAGTGACTGGTGTTCGATCAATGGATTGGAACTAAATTTGGAGAAATGCTATACTATAACTTTCTCCCGCGGGGATCCTGACATATTCAATTATAGTCTTTCTATACATCGCTTGAAAAGAGTCAGTGTTGTTAGTGATATGGGAGTAAAGCTTGATTCCCTGTTATTGTTTCGCGATCACATCTGGGATATTAGGAAGAGGGCTCCTAGAATTCTTGGAGATAGAAGCATGGCTCATCGTTCTCTATAGACACCTTCAGACTTATTTACTGTACCCTGGTCAGGAGTACCCTGGATTATGCTTCTATGGTTTGGTGCCCTACATATAACTTTTGTATTAACTGTCTTGAGAGCGTACAGAATAAATTTATAAGACTTGTTGCCGTGAAGATTGCATTGAGATCAATACTATATTTTCATTTAAAATTTTGAACAACGAAGTGAATAGTCCAGAATTACTTAGTGGCATAAATATCTCAATACCTAGATAGAATAATCGAAATGCCTCGTTATTCTATCCAGAGACTGCTCGTACCAATTAACAAGATCAGTTTTTACTAAATCGGGTAATGTTTCTCTCAAATAATGTTTTCTCCAAAGTAGAATTTTTTTCTACCCCAAGTCGTTCATTCAAGGGTTGGTGTCTCGTTTATTGAATTGTGTTGATTGCTTTCTTCTTTTTGTTTGTGTCGTAATACTTATTTTGATGGTGTAGGTAGTGTTCTTGAATGCAGACCAAGATTTCATGTTATATGTAGGTCAATTTTAAATTATATTACTCAATATTTCATCTTTATAATTTCAATGTGGATAAATTGTTTTTGTTATAAACTTTTACTAAGCTCTGTATGCCTTATTAAGGTTTCAAATGGGTTACAGTGTGCACAATGCATAACATATGTGCGTATATAAATAGATAAATAAATAAATAAATGAAAGATGCTGTTGTCGATCATATCAACGAACACGATGTGCACGTCACATGACTCACAGGTAACAGCGGAGAAATCTTCATCCTCATCATTTTATGAAAGTGTTAACGATCAATCTTCTTACGACTTTGAAAACTTTACAGACAAGATTTTATGTGAGAATGAAAAACGACAAATTCTTGATATGGGGTCTTTACGGTCTCCAGGGCCTTTTCCGATAGACGCCCACCAGAACAACAGATGTTTTTCTAAACCGGAGTACTTTTCAAATTCTAAATATGGACCAGTTCATCGCTTTTGACTGTGTTATTCTTAAATACGGAATTCTCCCTACTCTCAACCCTGCTGGTTATTTGCTTCGCGAAGGAATAATATATGGTGTACGGGCATTCGGGATTGGTAACATTTATCGGAAAGAATTAAACAACACAGTGTTTTGAATGGCCATACGGAAGCATGTGCTGTGTATGAACTTTGGAAAAAAGTGTTACTATTGATAAGGAACTTAAAAATGAAATTCGTGAAGAAGCGTCATTTTGGTGAATGGTCCTTCAAGGGCTATTGGATGTCATTTTCAACCTAGCATAGAGTTCTTTGGCTTCAAGAGGACATCGAGAAAACTTGAAAGATGAAAGCTACCATGGAAATTGTTTGTCCATTGTGAAGCTTCTCACCAGATATGATCATATATTGCGGCAAATTTTAGATATGCATAAGGGTATTTTTTATTCATAAGTGTTATTCTCATTTTTTTTTGTTTATTTGTGTGTGTTTTATTGATTTTTTAAATTTTTATTCGTGTTTTGTTTTTTTTTCTAGGATCTTCAAGATATCTGAGTGCAATAATTCAAAATGAAATGATTGAGTGCTTGGGGACCAAACTTGAGAATCATCTGCTTGAACAAAATAGAGCGTCACTCTTTTTCGCCATTATGTTGGATACAACACAGGACATATCGAAAGTAGACCAGTTAAGCATTGTTGTGAGGTATGCATAAACAACCAGATCGAAAAATGAACAGCCAGAGTATACAGAAATAAAAGAAGTGCTCCTAGGCTTTTATGCAGCATTCCAACATGGGGCGGCAGATTAATTTGATTTACTTCTATTTATTGCTTAATATCAATATGACTAATCCAAATATACATTTCTCAACTCTAAGTGGATTTGATGGGCTCTACACTGTACGATTAAGAGCTGATGACACATAATTCTGATTATTTATAATAAAATAGTTTGGTTTTTTTCAAAATATGTATAGGTATATATTGATAATACTTAACAGTTTAGGGGACCCAGTTTTTTTGTCCTAGGACCCTTGTTCACCTAGCTACGCCACTGTTTATACTCAATCATTGGTACCTTCAGAAAACAAAAAATCCAGAAATTTATCAACGCGTTATATGGACTGATGAAGTTCGCACTTCAAGTGAAGAAATTTTCAATAGGCATCCAGTTAACTGCATCATTTATTGATTTGAAAACATGTGTGAGTCAAGGTTATGATGAAGCCAGTATAATAAACGGTGTGTATAATGGTGTTCAAAAACAGATTGAGGATATCCAGTCTAACGTGGAGTATGTACATTGTGCCACTCACCATTTAAATTTGATGGTAAACGCCGTTAACAATTGTATAGAACTACTATCTTATTTCTTCGTATGTAATATAATTTAATCGGAAATAGCATTAAACGTTGAGATCTGTTGTCAAAATTTACTGGCGACTCGGAAATCAGCTGAAAATTAAATCTGACTAGATGGTCCGTTAGGGTCAATACAATTTCTGCAATAAAACTTGGTTTTTTTGATATAACCAAAGCATTAGCAGAAATAGTTTTGAAGAGTTCCAGTAATGATGAGCATAGCCAAGCAGAAAGTAATAAAACAAAAATGCTACATTTCGAATTTGTGTTCCTTTGCAATTTCATGCACCATGTAATAAATGAAATCAATTATGCATCGAAAACTTTACAAATAAACGATATCAATTTGGACGAGACGAGGTTCAGCAGAGACAAATGCAAAGATGCAAATTTATCGAAATGAATCCTTCAAGTGCAGAGCCAGTGAAACTACAATAAAAGATGGTATAGATCCCAATTTTAAAGAAAACAGGCAAAGGAAAGTTAAAAAATATTTTGATGAATTAACGTTTCTTTGCCAAATTCATAACAGGAAAGAAATATTTAAAATTTCTATTTTCAGAATGTACTAGACGCAATAATAGCTCAAGTAAATGCACGTTTTACTGGTATGAGTTCAATCAGTCAAATATTCGATTTTCCTAAACCATCATTTTTACTGGAAGTAGATAAAACTACTTCATTACAAAAGTGTGGCCAATTCCAAGGTAAGTATTCTGATACAATAGGCTCAAACTTTTCTCTTCAATTTCTTGATTTGTATCACCTACTTCTACCTGAATTTACTAAGGCGTGGACTATTCACCAATTTTGTAAAGAAATAATGACAAAGTATGTAATGCTAGAATGCTACCTGACAGAAATATTCACAGCAATGTTACTGCTCCGTACAATTCCAGTTATTTCTGCTGGAAGATCATTTAGCAAATTGAAAATAATAAAGAATTATTTAAGGAATGCATTTTCAAAACCTCCAGAATGTGAAAATATTTTTTAACTAATTTCAAATAGATTCGAGATTTCGTTACATTTTTAAATTCGGAAATAACTCGAAAACTAAGAAAAATAGCTCAATTCCTTTTTCCTTTCACCAATGATATCGTGCTCGAGAGAGGAGAATCATTTTTCTCTATCTAATCTACAATATTAACATAGCTGCTGCACTGAAACATCAAATTTGGTCCACCCTCTACATATCTTTTGATAGTACTATCGCAAAAGTAACCAGAATGTTGAAGATGTTCATTTTGACTTAAATACCTTAGTAACGTTATATTTGATACTTCGAAGGGATAGAATCGAATCAACAAGTACAGCACATGAAAATTCGGGAGTGGTAATGAAGACCTGAAAATCGAACTGCCTTGATATATTGGGAAACCCTTTCCTTTTCTTCGAATAACAGTAATAAATGATAATGAAAGTGAACTCACCAATACTTTCAGTACTATAGGTTGACAATCCAAAGTCCTGAAAAGAGGCCGATTCCCAGTCGACTTGCACAATCTGAGCAATGGGATATCTATGCAGCAACCTATTTGTGAGCTCATTATACCAATGACTTAATTTTCTACTATCAATCCATCCATGAAGTAGAAAGAAAATTCTTCCTCGAGCACTTATCAATTCAACCGGATTCAAAGGATCTAAATGCGTTTCGTATCCACGATTCTGTGATGTGTATAAAATCAGCTTCAATTCCTTGAGTTCTACATTTCTGCCTATTTTTTCTTTGACACCAAAGGCTGACTCACCAAGAGCTTCGAACGCATTGATATAAAATGTTGAAGTAAAGTTGGAGTTTTCTGAAATAATGTATGGGTATAAAAATACTATTAGGTAGAAGTCTTAAACTCACGTTCAGATCGTGACACTAATATAGTGGCTACAAAAAATATCGTCCATCTAAACATTATTTTGAAGTGAAAAAGCAGAACTCTGGGTGCTTGCAAGTTAAATCCTCGTTTATTAATTATTCCGCGTCTTTCATTGTTCTTAGAGACGTGTTAACATAAGTTGAAATGTTTTGCTTAATTATTGCTTGAGATTATCGCAATTTTATTCATTTCAATGATTCGTTGAATTCACAATGATTAGTCCCCCAAAGTAGATATAATTTATACTGTAGCGAGTATTTTGTTGATTTTTCTCATTGATCTTATTCATATACAAAGTTTTTTTTACTAAGGCCTTGCTTATTATTTTTATTTTATTAGTTGGTACATGATTAAAATCAGCATATATCTTAATTTTGTTCTCCTTCAATAAATGTGTGATATCAACTTACCTTTAGTCAGTGGCGGGACGTGACCTTAGACGGCGGAATTATTGCAGTTCATGTTGATAGAACATAAAATCAAGTTTCATCAACTAAAATAACCTACCACTGCTGGTTATGATTATTCATTCAATCAATAATGAGTTCAATAAATAATTAAAATGAGCTGTTGGTATCCAATTAATTTCGCTTCAAAAGCTGGATATTTCAATTTGCTTCGAATTGAATCACCTGTTTATTTTGACAAATTTGCCAATCAACATGCAATTGCATTGGTTTAGTCAAAATCAGTGGGCTAGAAGGATCTATTTGTCGAATATCTCAAGAAAAACGCTAAAAAACTTGGGACAGGTTTGCATTTCTCCTACATCAAAATACGATCACTCGTAGCAATTTTGAAACATCAATCAATTGTTTTACAAGCTTGTTACTATCAAACCTTGGGTTTCACCCCGGTTCATATCGGAGCTGGGTTTATACGCCTAACCAGATAAGAACAGGTCATGAAATCCTATCTCGGACAGAATGACCGAAAAAACTGGCATTATCTCTTCAATACTCAACACAATAACATCTCACCAACCAATATTGTAGTAACGTACTATCACTATCAAGCATACAACAGCATGCTTAGTTACATGTACAAATCATCATATTAGTGTAGTGAATTCAATATACAGGGTGCTTCAACGAAAACTAAACAGAGGCTATATCTACCAAGATATTCATTTCTGATCAAAACGCAAAAACAGGTCTATTTTTGTTTCAAGTGGGACATCTTTTGGGGTACAAAACTTGCCTGAAATATCAACCCCCTAAGCGGGGGTTGCAATCCTTGAACATTTTGAATAGGGAAGATGGGTCGAGTGATGACTCAAAAGAAAGGTGATATTTTTGTCTACATTGCCTTGAACGAGTTTCCATTTTTAATAAAACACTGTAAAAGATACAGGGTGAGCAACTGAATGATAGGTAAGACTATTTGCCTGAGACTATTCAAGTTTCAGTGAGGTAAACTGGAACCGATCCATGCTAATCAATGGCAGTCATCATCAAGTACCATCCTCATCTCGAATTTCAACCCCTGAAGCAGGGGTGACAACCCTTGAAAATTTGGAAAAGGCTAGATGGGTCGAGTGATACCTCGAAAGAAAGGTATCTTTGTCTGCATCCCCGTGAACGAATTTTCATTTTTTATTGAAAACTGTAGAAGATACAGAGTGAGCTAGTGAAAAATAGAGGAAACTATCTATCGCCCTGAGATATCTGTGGATCGAAATATTACCCCTGCTCTAGGGATTGAAATTCGAGATTAGGGTGATTTCGGAAGATGACAGCTTTTGAACTAAAATTAATCTATTTCAGTTTTTCGCAGTTATACTCCAATAGTCTTGGGGCGATAGTCTTCTCCATTTTTCAGTGGCTCACTCTGTATCTTTTACAGTTTTCAATCAAAAATAAAAATTCTTTCACGGAAATGCAGACGAAGATAATACCTTTCCTTCTAGTTATCACTCGACCCATCTACCCTCTTCCAAATTTTCAAGGGTTGTCACCCCTGCTCCAGGGGTTGAAATTCGAGTTGAGGATGGTATTTGATGATAACTGCCATTGATCAGCATGGATCTGTTCCAGTTTATCTCACTGAATTTTGAATAGTCTCAGGGAAATAGTCTTCCCTATCTTTCAGTTGCTCACCCTGTATCTTTCACAGTTTTCAATTAAAAATGGAAATTCGTTCAAGGCAATGTCGACAAAGATACCACCTTTCTTTTGAGTTATCAGTCGACCCATCTTCCCCATTCAAAATGTTCAAGGATTGCAACCTCCGCTCAGGAGGTTGATATTTCAAGCAAGTATTGTACCCCAAAAGATCTTTGAAACAAAAATTGACCTGCTTTTGCGTTTTGATCAGAAATGAATATCTTGGTAGATATAGCCTCTGTTTAGTTTTCGTTGAAGCACCTTGTATGTATATAGTACAAAGCGTTCTTCTGGATTAGTAGAACCCAACGTTGTGATAACCAAGCCATCCCGTAACACGCTATATTGCCAAAACAGTACTATGATTCTATTTCCGCTGAAATAATTTTGCGATAAATCTCAAAATTGCAACCTAGGTGATGCCGTACGAAGATGGCCTTCTAACATCGTATTGAGATCAGCAATGTAATTCATTAGACTGTGAAATACTCTTGACTCATCATTTTGTGGTTCGTCATGTCCCCTAAGTGCGAGTTCAAATGTTGAATAATTTTTAATTCTAAAAAGTACGAACCTAATATAATCAGCAGTGTAATTGCTTAGGTCGTGAAATATTCATCGTGTCTCCTAAGTGCGAGCTCAAATGTTACATCATTTTCACTTCTAGAAAGTATTTCATTGTGTCACGCAATGTACTCGCAATTTGCACTGTCCAGTTCTTCTTTGGTATTTGTTTACCGCTACAAAGTCCATTCATTTCTTCAATTAAATGCTGCTTCGAGTTTCCGTAATACTGGTTTTTATCACTTAAATATACTAAAAGGCTTATTCCATACCCGTCAACGACGTCGTTACTCAACAATCTCGTAGGTATCGATCGGTTATTAAGTAAGAAATGAATTATGTTTCCAAAAAAACGCCGATCGCAATAACTTCTTTGTGTTTCATCCTTTCGGAAAAATTTCAAAAAATGATTGAATGGTTTTTAAAGTTATTCATCATTTCTCTACGAAGTGAGGGGAAAGCCCTGTAGAAAAGTATGTCAACTTGGAACATACAAATACAAAGTTTTTTTTGTGAAGAGAATATTTTTTTCAAATAACTATCCAAGTTTTTGGTTCTTTTTTTATAATACTCATTAATATTTCAAAATGTAATTTTAATGAAATTTCCTTTATTTCAGAAGTTGCAGTGGAGCATACCTCCCAATCAGAGCATAGATAGCAATAAATCATTATCTATGTTATCTTTATTTCGTAGACAACATGTAACGTATTGATTTAGGGGTTTGGAATATTGTTCAAGGTATCAAACGTGGATAATAACGAAACGATTTATATGATGGAATGCTATTGTAATTGTGAGAAAAACTTGCATTCGTTTTAGCCAACCGTTTTCCTGACAGACTACCGCAACAAATCAGAAACTTCAAAAGACTGAGGATAATTGAGGAACATTTGAAGCCTTCAAGAATCCCAATATTACGTAAAGTAAATAATAATAATAAAAGTAAATTCAATGAAGATGAAAGATTGGATGTGCTTTGACAAGTACAACGTCAGTTAGAGAAATAGCACTGAATATGATATTATCAGCTCCGTACACAAAATGTCAAACAAGTTGAAACCCTTCCTTGCACATAAAGTTCATGGCTCAGAAAAAGTTGATCCGATTCGCTGACTTAAATTTTTTGATTTTTATTTGAATGCACTACAACAAAATCACAATTTTGGAAGAGAAATAATATAGATCAACAAATGTACATTTCCCAATAACAGCATTTTTAAACGCAATAACCATCAATGCTGGAGTCAAGAAAACCCGGGATAAATAGTAGAAAACAATTTCCAAAGAGAGTTCAGCGTGAATACTTAGTATGCTATTCACATAAATAAAATTAGAGCTCTATACTTCATAGACGGCATTCAAGGAGGCATCTCTAATCTATTTGCTGACTGGAGCTTAGGAAGGTTAAGGCACATGGAAATGAAAGAGCAAGCAAGCATTATGTATGGAGCTGGCATCGCTGATTGAGTGTAAAGTTTCTTTGTTTTTTACTTTTTTCACACAGTTCCAAAATAAAATTATTTCGAACGCATTTTTCTCCCAACAAAGTATTCTGACGCTATTTTACACAGACCATCGAGCTGAAACTTTGAGGGGTTATTTGTCACATATATAGTTATACTCCTTAGCAGAATCATGAATATCAAGTGCCATTCAACCATTTAAATCTCTTTAACCTTTTTTAACAATAGAACCTCAAAAAAAAAGGCTGAAAAGTCCGATATTTTGTTATTTTTCACTCAAAGTTCTTGATTTTCGTACGGGTTATAGCGACTAACTTATACTTTGATATGCATTTTGAATTTTCGATCTCAGAGTTTATTGAGTCAAAAAGTCATATAAACCTTTGTTGTGGCAGTCATGTCTGATCCATGTTGGATTATAAAAACTCAAAAAAATATATTTTACACTTTAATATGTATATTTGCATTTGAGAAAAAAATTTGTTGCTCTATAATGAAATTTACTACTCAAAAATATGTCCAAAATCCTAGAAGTGTCCCTCAAATTCAGATTAGGTACAATAATATACATGTAAATCCGGAAGAATTGTACACACCTCTATAGATCCTTGTTGGTGCCTCTACAGGGTAGGTTTTGGAAATTCTCAATAATTAATGGAATACACGTATTTTTAAGACATCATTGATATTAATCGCGAAAAAAATAATGCCGAAAAAAAAACGGAAACCGCAGGACCGGACTGAAATATCCTCATTTCCTGTGTTCAGGCAGAAATATCACCCTGTAACTTGAATTTTAATCTTCTTCTTACTGTGCCTGTGGCGATCATTTTGGCTCATATTACCCATTTACTGCAGCTCGAAATAATTCCTTAAATGTTTTCCCAGTTCATTGCCTAAGATTGGCTAACCATGAGATTCGTCGTCTTCCAGGTCCTCTCTTATTGTCCATCTTTCCTTGCATACCTGATGGAGGATTTCATACTTATCATTCCGCATTATATGTCCAAAGTATGCGAGTTTTCTCACATTTCGAAGGCCTCTATCCTCTTACAAGCAGCATCAGTCAACGTCCAAAACTCCACACCATACACCAATATAGAGAACACATAGCACCTCAATAGACGAGTTTTTATTTGTAAATTCAACTTAAGAAAACATGAAACAACTCTTACGTTGTTGAAGTAGGCTCTGGCTTTCTCAATACATATTTCTTTTTCTCTAATCTGTTCCCAGTTATGATTCAGATGTGCACCCAGATACTTTATGGTTGTAACTGTTTCAATGGGAGAACCTCCGGCATGAAATTATACGAATATCGAATTTTAATGCATACTACTTTTTCTAGAAAAAGCAGAATGAGGAGTTGAATGATCAATTACAATATGTTATGGCACACCTGCATATTTTCTATCGGGAGTCGATATTTCACAAACCCTTCATTTTTCGTGCGAAAATTGGAAGAATACTTCTGGTCTCGAGTAATAACAGAAAAACACCTTCAAAATTAACGTCTTTTAACACCGTACTGACTGATACGTTGATTTCATCATCAGATTCGACTAGACAGATTCAGGTCGGAATCAGGTTTTCAAAATCTGATTTCGAAGCATAAGGAACGTTATTTTCCTGCTCTTTTCGACTATCTTACGAATTCGCGAAAAACATTTTGAAGTTTATTTCATTCAGAATTCACATTTATTTCAATTTCCATTTCAAAAACGAGCCAATGAGTCGCGGGCTAGGCGGCAAATTCATCGAAGGAGAAATCAAGATTTCATCCGCATATCACTTCATATTCACGAGACAAATGAAATTCTGGTTGAACTCTCAACATTATGAAACGATAAGGACTGAGATTACGGTAAATTATCGGGAGAAACAGAAGGAAAAGTGAACAATCATGAAAAAATCGAAAAAATTACAGAAATTCTGCCAAACTAACTCGAAAAAATTATACTAACGTAGAAAATTCAAACCAGTGAAAAAAATGACAACAATCTTCATAGTTCACCATAAATGTTCAATATGTCCTCGATCAGAATCAATACATTTTATGGCCCGACCCAAGAGGTTGGTAATAGATTTCCTGATAACATCAGGCCGACTACCCACCTCATGGCAAACTTGACGAATTCTGGCTTCCAATTGCTGACGCGAATTAATTTCCACCTAACAAACTAAAACCCTTGGGTATCTCCATAAAAAATAATTAAGGGGATTCAGATCTGGAAACCTGGTTGACCAAGATATCAGACTTCCTCAGCCAATCCAATGGTTTGGGAATCTTTTATTCAGGAAATTCCTCACTGATAAGCTATAGTGAAGTGTTGCACCATCCAACTGCCGATAAACTCCCCTATCCACGATATTCTCCAGGAGCATAAGTAGAGCATTTTTACGGAAGTCCAAATAAATCTATGAGGTTAGAGTTGCTTCGAGGAAATGGGGACTGATCAATTGCTCCCGGTGTAGAGCGGTGGGATTATTGACAACTTTGGCGTGCGGGTTCTGTTGAGCCCACATATTGAAGTTGTTCCGACCAACAACTCCATCACGGGTAAATTGCGCCTCGTTAGTGAAAATAATTTTGAGGTTAGCTCTTCTGTTACCTAATAATCATGTAGAAAATTGAACTCGTAGACCATGGTCAGCTAATTCTAAACGCTGAACCTCTTGAAAATGGTACAGATGGAATCTTTCCTTTCACGATGTACTGCATACACGTTTTATGTTACTTTCATTCTTCTGGCCACCATTCTCGTGGTTATTACAGGTTCATTTTCGACAATCTCTGAAATCTCATTATCTACTTCAACTACTGCCTGATTAACTTCAGTCTCTCGTTTTTCAGAGGTGAATCTTTCATGTTCTCTGCAGTATTTGAATACATAAGAGAACGTCTGATAATTGGAAATTCTGCGGTTTGGATACCTTCTCCGGTATTCATTTGCAGCAGTTCTTCCATTACCATCACAATACCCACAAACTTATATCATATTAGCGTTCAAGAAACGAATCAGCATTTTCAATTACTTAAAATACTTTGAAATAACAGAAGAAGAATAAAGAAAAATAAATTCAGCATATCTGTATTCTGACAGATACAACCCATATCTGTGATTTCGGACTAGAACATAGAGTCATTCCATAATTGTCTATGGAACAAAGTCTCTGGATATTTTCGCGGAAAGATCCATAAAACATTGACAGCAACGATTTCTATTGAATACGTGGTGTATCCTGTGAAGAGACCAATTGATCGGTCCTTGTGTAATTTTTATGGGGATACTCAAGGGATTTAGTTTATGAGATGAAAAGATGAGTCAGGCCTGAAAATGTGTTGATTTTGATGGGGGACATATTGAACATTTATTGTAAAATTTGAAGATAATTGTTATATTTCCCACGAATTCTCTAGTTGAAAAATTTACTCACAATTATTTACTTTTTTTCTGTTTCTATCGACAATTTAGTGTTCCCACTCTTCATTGTTTCATGATGTTCGGAGTTCAACGAGAATTTCATTTGTCCCATGAATATAAAGTGATACATAGATGGGATCTTGATTTCTCCTTCGATAAATTTTCCGCCTAGCCCGGGACGCATTGCCTCGTTTTTGAAATGGAAATTGGAATAAATGTAAATTCTGAATGAAATGACATAATTTTTTTTTGTGAATTCGTAAGATAGTCGAAAAAGCAGATAACGTTCCTTATGTTTTGAGTCCCAATCTGCATATTTTCGAACCAGATCTTTCTAGTCGGATTTGATGAGGAATTCAACGTATCAGTCAATACTCGAGTTTGAAGTATTCTCCCAATTTTCGGACGAAAATTGAAGGGTTTGTAAAAAATCGAATTCAGATAAAAAATTTGTAGTTGTGCCATGAGATATTATTATTGGTTATTCAACTTCCTAATGTGTTTTTTCTAGAAAAAATAGTATGCGGTAAAATTCAATATACAGGGTGATATTTCTGCCTAAACATTGAAAATGAAGATTTTTCAGGTCGGTCGTGAAATTTCCAAATTTTATTTTGGTAATATTTTGATGCGAATAATTCCAATATTCGTTCCGTTCCATTGATTATTGAGAATTTTCTTTCTAAATTAATTACAAGCATATAATTTTGGCATAATTTCACAAGGACATTTACAATATTTCATTGTTATCTATGCTCTAATTGAAAAATTTTTGTTCCACTGCACCCTCCGAAATGACTGAATTTCAACAAAAATTATATGTTCTAAATATTATTTTAGTGTTTCGTAACTAGGAAAACAGTAACTCTTCACACAAAAAAAATTTGAATATTTTCCAATTTAAAATAGGACAATTTTTATTTACGGAGTTTCCCTTTACGTCATGAAAAAAGGTCGGGTATGCCAGATTATAATCGTCTAGAAATTGAGGTTGGGGATAGAGACGTAGTTAACATTGCGAAGACTGATGAAGTGAAATATCTTGGTATGATTTTGGACTATAATCTGCGTTGGAACCAACACATAATATTCTTCCTGATAAAAAAATTACGCCGACTCTTGCCACTCTTCAGAGTGTGTAAGGGATTTTGCTATGTGAGCCAATTGAAGATTCTTTATATTGCGTTGGATCAGTCAATTTTATCTTACAGTATATTTGTGTGGGGGGGGGCGTGGGTAAGACATATTTACAGAAACTGAAAGTTGTTCAAAAGCGGTTTTTAAAGATCATATATGCAAAAGAGATGACATACTCTTCAGATAGTTTGTTCAGTGAGTTTCGTGTACTTGACATGAGACAACTATATTACGCCGAAATTCTTGTGCCAGTTCATACGGATATCGTACAAGATACGCCCATCAGGGCTAGGTCGTTCCTCTCACCTCGAGAAGAATTGGACAGAAATGCTTCAATTACCTTGCTCTACGCTCGTTCAATGCTTTGCCGCGGCAAATTAAGGCTGCCAAATCAGTTTCCACATTCAACATCTCCATTA
Organism: Cryptolaemus montrouzieri; assembly: GCA_013387265.2. Taxonomy (NCBI): domain Eukaryota; kingdom Metazoa; phylum Arthropoda; class Insecta; order Coleoptera; family Coccinellidae; genus Cryptolaemus; species Cryptolaemus montrouzieri. Next base: position 112,377,721 of record JABFTP020000185.1, read on the forward strand.
AAATATGGATCATGGCATAGCCTCGATCAGTAGTTTCTGACATCATTGAATTAAAGAACTCCATTTGAAATGCATTTCATTTCATTTGCTTGAATCGTTATATCTTAACAGTAATTGCTCACATTCAAAATTGTTTCCAGAATAGAAGCTCGTTTTAGTTTGATTGTTTTATTCAAAAGAATCATGTACAAGATTCAATCTTCAATGGTTAGCCTGGATGAATATTATTTGTTTATGAGTAATTAGTTGTTTATCTTATTCACTTTCTTTAGCTTATTTTGATTACACTAAAAGGTTTTATTGGATGATACATTATAGATGGAACTAAATAAATAATGTTAGTATTCATTTAATAGGCCTTACATGAGTTATTGTAGCTTCATTTCTTGTATTCATCTGAGCAATTCTCAGTTTTTGCCCAACATCGCTTTCAGATGCAAAAAGAGATTAGTTCTTCTTCATTATTTTGATATCCTTCTTGGTCCACCAAAATCGTATAACTAACTGGTTCATTGTTGATACTCACATTTCTTCAAAAGCATTTGGGTAACTCCCATCTAATGTATTTTCTCGAAAAAAATTACAGCCTTTTTTCAAATACTATTCATATCGTGATTTTGAAGTTTTAGTAGCACTTGGGCGCATTGGATATTCGATTTATAGTACCTATCCATCACATAACCAAATCAAATAACGGCGCTTTCAGGCTATGAACACCCTGTATCTTTTTCACGTGTTTTTTTCCCACTCGAATAAGCTGTACAACGATACTTTACCTTTCAAAAATCCGATGGAGATTTACCAGAAAATTTCGAAATTAGTGTGAAGTTTAGATATTTTTTGCGATAAACATGCTGTTGATAAAATTCAGACATTGAAATATGCAAATTTCAACACAAAATTATATTCTTTGCTGTTCAATGAAACTTTAACATCAAAACTCTAAAGGTGTATCGGAATTTCTTCACAAGAAAAGATTCATCTGCGATATTATGATTTGTGCTCAGGGCTAAGTCTTCACTTAGTTGAAATTACCCAGTTCGAAATTATCTCAATAAATGTTCAAAAAGTCAAAATATCAAAAAGATCGAGAATTTAGAAGGTTTTCCAGAACTTCTGACAATCTTCATTTCGTATCATTTGAGTGTGACAATAATTATTCTCTGAAGAAAATATGTTCCTCATTATCGAAGTAAGAGATCAACTGTTTTTTCATAATCATTAAGAAACGAAATTGAACTGCTTGTCGTGAATGAAACATCCACTGAAAAAAAATGCAATTCGAATACATAATCACCAATTTAATTCTATTCCAATAAGTTTTCAAATCAAATTAGATGTTCGTAATGTCCCCCATTTTGACGAATACATTCTCGAACACGATTGTTAAATGATTCGGTCACTCTCTAGAGAACATTCGGCGTTATACTCCTAAATGCTTCTGTAATTCTCTCCATCATATTTTCCCTGGTTGTTGGAGGGTCTCGATATACCCTCTCTTCAACATACCCCCATAAAAAAAATCCAATTTATTCAAGTCCGGAGACCTAGGAGGCCATCCTACAGGAGCTCCACGGCCTATCCTATCCAATTGCCCTCAAACCTATCATTCAAAAAATTGCGGACATTGCCGCTGTAGTGTGCTGGTGCCCCATCGTGTTGGAACCACATATTGTTTTTTATGTTTTGGCGAACATTAATAAGCAAAAGCTCCAGATCATGCTGCAAAAAATTCAAATAACGTTCGCCGTTCAAATGTTCTTGGAAAAAAAGGGTCCGATCACATAATCATCAATTTTACCACCCCAGACTTTTAGAGATCAACGATGTTGGTGGTCAACAGTTCCCATGAAATGAGGATTTCGAGTATCATAATAATGAAAATTATGCCGGTTCACCAATCCATTCTTATGAAAGGTGGCCTCATCAGAGAAAAGTACCCCACTGAAAAAATTTGGTTGGTCTGCTATTTTATTTAAAGACCATCTACAAAAATCCAATATCCGCCCGAAGTCCAGGGGCTCCAACTGTTGGCGGAGTTGAACATGAAAAGGATGAAACTTTTCCTTCCTCAAAATTCTTGATACAGATGTCTGAGTAATGCCCAAGTCTCGGCTTACATCCTTGTACTAACATGAGGATTCTCTACTGCGCTCAAAACAACCTGCATGCTATTATTTTCATTGATTACACGCTTAGCTCTCTCATTCTTCTCATATACAACTTGTCCAGTTCTTTCAAACCTTTCCTTCAGTCACTCGAATGCCTCTTTCCTAGGATGTCTACTGTTTGGATAACGTTGGGAATAAATATGTGACGCCAACAAACAATTCCTCTCACCTTCTTCCAAACAATAAATCATATTAATTAACTCTTCTTGGGTAAAATTCATTGTTGCGATAATATTATGTATTTCTCACTTAGACTCACTCATATGACGTTGGAATTATCCAATTCAAAACTGTCAAATCTTGGGGCATTGTGAGTAAACCATAGAAATAAGTCTTCTATGGGCACAGGTGGTTTAAACCACAGACTATCGAACAATATTTTCTATCTTCATATGGTATGCTCATAGAAGTCATACTTGTCTCTATGGTTTAATCACAAGTTGGATATGAGCAGAATGAAAGGGCTAAGCGTGTACTCAATGAAGAGAATAGCATGCAGGTTGTTTTGAGCGCAGTAGACTTTTTGAACATCTATTGTAGATTTCGAACTGAGTAATTTCGATTAAGTGAAGACTTAGCTCTGAGCACAACTGATAAAATCGCAAATAAATCCTATCCTGTGAAGAAATTTCGATACACCTTGAGAATTTTGATGTTTGAGTTTCATTGAACAGCAAAGAACCTAATTTTGTGTTCAAATTTGCATATTTCAATGTATAAATTTTATCAACAGCATGTTTATTGCAAGAAATACCTAAACCTCACACTAATTTCAAAATTTTCTGGGGAATCTCCTTCGGATTTTTGAAAAAAAGGTATCGTTGTAAAGCTTATTCGAGTGGGAACAAAACACGTGAAATTTCATTTTCGCCAGGTTACTAGAAACACTCGGTATAAAAAATTTTTTTTCTTCATTCGATAATAAGGTACAACACTTTTACCTCAAGAAAAAGAATATCATGCGTAAATTATGCGAATTGAGGCATTTGAGAACTTTTGAAAAAACTTCCAAATTACCGAAATTATCGATATTTCAATTAATTTAAAATCTACTGATAGTTTTTTGGGCTCAAAACAGATATCGTTGAACAGAGCATCCAAATTGTAATCAGAATATGATAAAAAATTTAGGGCGTGCCGTTTAAAAAAAATCTATGTTTGTCCCTGGAGCAAAACTGGAACACCCTGTATATACGAAAATAATTTCAAAGAATGCACACATACTTATAAAACATTATAATCAGAAAAAATTTCGCTTCTATCTCAAATAGTTGCCGAGATAAAGAAGTTCCTCGCCTTATTGACTCACCCGGTATAGTATTCAGGATATTTTATTTCAAACTGCAATTTTACTACCATACGATATTCCATACCATATAGTAATTTTTTCTTTTGTAGCTACAAAGGCTTCCACAACTCTAACAGCAAAAAACGATTTTGCTTATGAGAAATGCAGTTTAATTGAAAATTGCTTCATTCTAGAAGATGATGTTTTTGAAAATATCAAGGTCATTTTCAAAGTGCTTTATACGTAATTATCAAAGGCGCAAATTCTTTCACAGAATGCATCATTTTGTTATCCTCAGAAGAAAACCGTTCTGAGATGTGTGTTGAACTTTACTAACAATAAATGACTGGAATTAACCTTCTGGAATTCAGAAATCTAACCTAATTTAACCTAGCCTTCTTGAATTTTAAAAATGAAATCATATTTCGAAAATATATCATCCCTGTTGGGAAACCCAATACTTTCACAATTATTGTGTGTTTGTGTTGTTTCATGTTTGCAAACTCCACATTCACAGAGGAACATTCAATAAATCATAATATTACTCAAGGGTTAAATATTTCATTTTGGTTTGTACGTTCAGGAAGATGGTGGTACCAAGGTTGTTATTTTTTCTCAGAGCATCTAGGTTTTTTTTTCTTCGTTAATTTTTTTGGGTGGTCTACATATGGCATTTTTTTTCTAACAAACATTTCATCATCATTGTCAAGATGTTAGGCTTTTGTTGATTATTGCCAAGTCATTGGCGTTTTTTGAAAAGGAATGAGTTCAATATTTCTCTTCTTACCCTTGTATGTTATCGGTAGTGCTAAGTTTCGAGCAATTTTGGTAGGGTTGAATCTGCAAGTCCAAAGCAAGAGGTTGGGTTGAAAAAATTTCTTGCCAACCACATTTTTTGTTAAGTGGTCCCTATACGGTTACTTTTCGATGTCCACTACGACCGTGTTGTTTGATTTTATTTCAGTTTCGAAGACACTCGTGACTGGTCCAGACTAAAAGTCCTCGTCTACTATTCGATGGAATGTGTATATTTTTCTAGGGTATTACTTTTTCAGCTATATTGATTCTTGTAGCTTCGTTATAATATGTTGATACCATTTACAATAGTCTATAAATGATTTATGATCAAAAATCCTAGCAATATTCCAAATGTTGAACCGCCTTTAGAGTTGATTGTATTTAATAGAGAATGAGCTGTTACTGCTTTTTGATTGCGTCTTTATAGACTGTTGTAGCTCAGCATAATACCTTAGGCAAGTCAAATTTTCGAACAATCATGAATCATTTCTACAAAAGCATAAGGACAAGTAGCAAAGGTAATGTGAACTATACTGATACAGTATAGGGTTGTTTAAATTGTTCTCGTTGGTTGATCCGTTAACGACAAAATATAGAATCGAATCCATATTTACATATCTTACTTTACTTTTTTCAATAAATGAGACGAAATGGCAGCTATCGCCCATCTTGGACGAATCGAAAATGCTCTCTCAAAAAAATGGGAGCAGATTCATTATTTTTCGGACTTTTTGGCTCAGGTTATTATGAAACTTTTTTCGCGTCGATTTAATTAAAAAACTCTCTTTGAAGTCCACTAAGGTGGTGTCAAAATGAATTCAGAATCATTTCAGCCATTCGGAATTTGTTTTCTCTAGTTCGAAGTCGGAGAATTGCTGGCATAATTGCACTTAGCCTTAAACACACTCATTCGATGTTCAAGTGTGATAAATATTGATATCTTCCTTCATTTTTACTTACAGTACGGAAAACATTTTCAGAAAAAAAAGTGAATTTCGAAAAACCCCTTCTTTGAGAACAACAATGAATTGCAACTTGCAACTAAAGTGCTTTTTGTGAAAAAACCTCTACATCCTCTTGGCCATTTTTTGTTCATCAAAAGATATACTGTTATAAAAGATACTTCCGTTTGCCGCCCTGTAAATATTCATATAAAATATATATATAAAACTTTTGTGTAGCCAAGGTAAGTTCAACAAAAATACATATATTGATACTTATAAAGTTATCAAACTCTGAATTTTAAAGAAATGTTAGAGGTTTTGTATCCAGGAAAAGAGCAAAAAGACATTAGTGGATTTGGTTTTCGAACCAGAAGAAGAATATACTACCTTAATATTTTGTTGAAAACTAACAAATGCTTTCTATAAATGAAACTGCATTTTTTGTGATTACCAATGAACCTCTTGTTTTATAGCCTTATCTGAAATAACTATGTTTATGTCGCTGAAAATCTAATGAAAAATATAACTAACCTATCTTAATGATCAAATATTTCGATGTAATCCGGTTACAGTAATGTATACTTTGTTATTATACAAAATGTTTAACTCATCTCAACTATTTGTTTCGATATTTAATTTTAGAATACCGCTTACAAAGGATTAGTGTTGTTGATTCATTGCTTGAATCGAACATTCCGTGAAATCATGTATGAACTATTCAGACTCTTTAAATACTGTCCAAACAACTAAAGTAAACCTTTCTCTATTTTCATCAAAGCAGTTGCTATTCAATCAAACAGTTGACGCAGAAACAAGCTGAAATGATTTGTGGTTTGATGCAAATGAAGTTTAACAAAGTTATTACCATTGTTTTTTTCATCAAAGTAATCCTGTAGGTTAATTCAAGCTACATTATTTTCAAGTAAATAGCTTTCCTCAAAATCTCTGAAATGATAATGGAAAAAACATGAGCGTATGCCGAAACTTTTTTCTGAATATACTGGACACAGGGGAAGATTCCTTCAAAAGGTGGACATCTCCAATGGCGGATATTTTCAACTCCTCAGAAAAAAAAGAAAAATTATTTCATCGGAAGAGGAAGAACAAAAGAAAAAAGCAAAATACTAGGAAGAACTGAAAATATCAATAAAAGATAAACTATCACAAAGAATACATAAAACAAGACAAGCAAAAAAAACTGTGAAAAACCAAGACAGCTCTAGAATAAGAAGAAATGGGAATCAATTGAAGAATGGCTCTGATTGATACCTTAAGTGCCAAGTCACTACTGCAGGACTTCAACAACCAAAGTATATGTGGAATCGACTTTCCAATTGTGGAATAATATGTTCAAAATATACGAGCAATGGTGCGTTGAACACAACAGAGATTATTCTGCTAGGAAAAAATTCTGCTCCATTCTTCAAACACAAAAACACATCGCCATACACAAACCACGAAAAGATCAGTGTGATTTATGCAGTGAATATCCTATAGGTAATCTTTCAGAAGAAATTTACACCTTCCACAGAGCAAAATAAGAAAGAAGTAGGGAAGCGAAAAGATAATGCATGTCACAGAAGCCAGTTATGAAAAATGGCGGTTACCATAGATCTACAAATTGTTCTACTCCAATAACACAAGCTTCCGCTATGTATTAAAAACAGAAGCTGCGAGTACATGACTTCACTTTTTATGAAATAAATACAAAGTATGTGTACTTATATGTACGACACGAAGTCGACGGGGAAGTTTCGAGCATAATAGATTACTTATCATCGAAACTGGTATATGATGGATATCAAAACATGGTTTAATCTCTGAAGAATGTAACTATCAAAATAGGAACAAAGTGTTAGCTTCAGCATTGAGAGAGTTTTTGGAAAAACATTCCGTGGAGGTTCAATAATTCATTTTAGAGAAAGGCCAAACTCTGGAGACTCTGTACACGCAATATTGGAGGGCTTCTTTTATCCACCGATCAATGTTGCATCTGACTATATATGTAGAATGAGGATGTCGAGAGCAGATCAGCCATATAAAATCAAGGTGTCGATTATAAATTTTTCAAAAAATTTTCCCATTTAAAGACCAACCTCAAATCGCTAAGACCAGATAATGAGGATTTTCGCGTAACTGATATAAGACAATTTTTATACCTACCTATTGGAGATATTTTCTACAACGTAGATTATGACACAGAAAACTTTAAACTGTTAGATCAGAGAAACATTAGAATGGGCACTAAAGAACCAATAGAACCTAAGAGACTATTTCAGAGTAGAGTCCCCATATCAGACACAAAATATAAGCAGTTACAACAACTGAAAAAAGTTATAGATAGAGATTTCCACGACTTCTATGACAATCTTCCCTACAAAATGTTCAATAAAAAATCTACTAAGAAAAAAATTCAGACAATATGATTGAAGCAAGCTCATCGAACCACATAGAGAATGCAGAAAAAGAAAGGACCTGGAAGAAAAAATCAACACTGGAAATAACAATTGAATTTTGTTATGCCTTCTTTCGAATCATTTTCATTAATTGTTTTTTCTAAAAGAATGTTTTTATCTCGTTTTTCCAATACCGTGATATCATTCCATATAAGGATTCTCGTGACCTAGCGATTTTTTTCTTTCTATGGAATAAATTTTTGAGTTATTTTTCCATGAATTATTTTGTTGAGATGATTCACATGTTGTTATCGGTTTTTTCAAGAAATGAACGATATTTTCTTATGTTTATCATTCATTTGCCACACCAAATACGAAGGATCTTATCGTGAAGATCTCAATATCTGAGTGTATCCTACTACTAATCGATTCGAATAAAAGCGATTGTGGTGAGTTATATCCAGATAAAATAAAATCATACGGTTTTCTGTTCTTCGAGAATTATTAGATTTTCCGCACATAAGAGCTTTCATCGAAACATCGTCGACATATGTTTGTGTTGTCTTCTTTCTATGGGTCTATTTGTATCAATTATTTGTAAGTCGTTCGTTCTTGAGTGTATAGGACCCAGTCCTCAACTCTCATTTTCCTTATTTCAATGAATAATCATATTCTGTGAAAGTTTCTCAATTTTTTTTTCTCAACATGAGATGATGAGAAGAATTGTCACTTGTTAGTGATTAGAATTGTAACACTGAATGGATTTTGGATAAGATCATTTGGAAAACTTACGATTTTAAGCATTAACAAATTTCCGTTGGGAAATAAACTTTTGTTGTGTGAGGACCGTTTTTTTATCAAACGTTCATATAGATAAAACTTTTGAATAGAAAATTGAAAGACCTTTCCTTCTTTTATGTCACTCGACCCATTTTCCCTATAATGAATTTTAACTTGGTCTACTTCCAATTAAAAATTGACGTGTCTCAGCTTTTTCCGCTATCATATATCAATCTTCCTTGACATAGAGGGGGTGGCAAATTTTTGTTGGAACACTGTATATAATGTTCATAAGATTGGAAAAGAACGTATTTTTGCGTAAATTGAAACAAGAGGTCGCTCGCCGAGAAAAAATTTTTTTGATAAGGAAAGATGCCTTAATAAGTTCATTTCGAACATTCCTATCCTAACATTCAGAGAAAATTCGTATGGTTGTTTAGCTTCTGTGATAATGATTATTACGGAAATTCATAAAAGAACTTCTAGAAAATTTAGCTTCATTTGTAAAGAAAACGTTTCAACTGAATAGCACCATTAAAAATAGGAACCACTTGTAAAAAGTCACTGTGGAAGAAAATTCCTGTGTGAAACAGCTTGAATTCTTTGTATGTGGTATTTATTTGCATTGAACTTTGAACTCCCAGTTACGCATAGTCTTGCAGGAAAGGTAGCAAACCTTTCTTTCTGCTTAAAAGCATCTGTCTAATGGTATGTTTCCTGCTTCCGGATTTTATTTCCAATATTTTATAGTATGATGAGACATGCTTCACAAGAGATGGTATGAATTCTATTATGTTCATTTATGGGCCCTGCAGAATCCAAATGAGGTTGGGCAAAGACTTTAAAAAAGGGGTTCAGTATCAACGTTAGAGGTGGTCTTTATAATAATATCCTTCACCTCCACATCAAGGAATAATAATTGTTGAATGGCTGAATGAATATTTTCCAAATGTATGGATTGATAGACGAGGTCCAATTAGACTTATTTATATAGATTACAAGTTTCAGGAAGTTACTAGAACGGATGAACAATGCGTTTAAGTTGAAGGCAGTCAATTGAAACATATTATTTTAGGTATTGAATATATGACATAATGATAAAAAGAAATTAAACCATGTCTTAACTATCACAAGAAATTTATTGAAAATCAAGATTGCAATTTCTGTCTCTCGAACATTGTATCTATTGCTGAATGAACGACCAGTCTGACCTATACAGACACCTTCTCAATCCATACAGAACAACTTTTAAACTTCGATATTGTCAAATTTATCAGTTATATCTTTACTATAAAAAAATTTCTGTGAGTGTTTCATATGGGTCTTGCAAGCAACTTTTTTATGCTGTTTCGAAATAACATTTGCAATCTTTCGCTGATAGAGCCGAAATATTTTAATGAAATATATTTATATGTGTTAGTTGATTGTATACGTGGGTGAATATTATGATATGCTATTTGTGTTCGTTTCTTTATGATCATTCGGTTTATTATATTTGAGGAATGACCATTGGAGATGTAAAGCTGTCGGTGCTTTCTAACAGAGATGTGTTGGACATTAAAGATCGCTTCCCTCGACACGAGAGGGGGTCGGCAAAATTTCCGGGTTAGTGAGGTTAGATAGACAAAATTCCCTGGCGAGTCATTGGCCGAAAGGCGGAAATAGAGCATGTTAAAGGAATAACAGACATTTTCTTCGAATAATAGCACAGAGAATTCCCTATGAATCATTGAATTAGATTGAATTAAACTCAGCGTATTTATGAGCTTTTGCGTAGGTTGAGTCATACATATCGAAACATAGTGTGTTATTTTTATGAGTGACTGTTAAGTCTAAAACGTGAATCTGCTTATCGACTTCTCTCGCTATTTTGAATTTAATTTTGGAATGAATGCTATTGATGTAAGTTAAAAGTTGATCTAGTTATCCAGCAGTTTCTTTAAGACATGCTAGTATATCATCTATATATCTATATAAAATATGACCTAATTTTGATTTGGCCGAAGTTAATATGATATACGCCATAAAAATGATGATGATACTACTGGACGTATCGGAGCATTGTCTTTATGATTTTCTATTAGGCCGTAAAGTTTTGGAGGTCCGCGATTCAAATGGATGACTGGTTTTGTTAGTGTTATCAGAGAAATATCTGTTTGAGCTGTTCTTAAGGTTTTTTGGATATCTATAGTTCTATCTTTGGGTATTTCATTTATGTCCTCTTTTTGTTAAAAAATTTTTGAATGTAAAAGATAAAACTGATAAATTTGACGATACTGAAGCTTACAAGTTGTCCTGTATGGATTGTGAAGGAGCCTATATAAGTCAGACTGGTCGTTCGATTTTTTTTAGTTTAATTTCTTATGATCATCATGACCAACATTCACTTAGTAACAACGGAATCAATTAACTTGATGTTAAATTTAAGGTTTTAAGATAATAATTATCTATCGAAAAAGATTTTCTCATAATTATCAAAAGTAACTCAACTCAAAGACAGGCGCAAAGAGCCCAGAACCCACTCTTGGCGTGCCGGAGACTATTCGACCCCAGATGGGGACTTAAACCAAAGACAATATACTGGGTATACAAAACAGTGATAAGACGGCTCCTGTCCTATGCCGCCATAGTATGGTGGCCTTCACTGGAAAAAAGGATAAAACGGGACAAAATCAACAAGATCCAATGGCAAGCATGTCTGGCAGTCATGGAAGCCTTGAGATCCACATCCACGGCATCTATGGTGTGTCTTCTGGGCATCCCTCCCTACAAATAGTAGTGGAGGAGGTGTCCATGAGGGCCTCCTTGAGACTGTGGGAGGGAGGTGTGTGGAGGGACAGAAATCCAATCTCTGGACACTCTACACTAAACAAAATCAGAGAACTCCGACCTGACTTGACAAGAGAAGATCAAACAAGAGCCACCTACTACTTTGACGAATCCTACAAAGTCGTTATTCCACCAACAGAAATTTGGACCAAACCCCACGCCGTACTTACCCCACAGGGCCCCACCTGGTTCATGGATGGGTCCAAATCCGGGACGGGTACAGGCATCAGCGTTCACGGCCCTAAGGCAAACATTTTGATTGGGCTGGGAGACAACGTCACCGTGACACACAAATATTCGCCATTCTTCGGTGTGTACATAGGAACTATAGAGACACATACATCTACATATGCTCTGATAGCCAAAACGCAGTTGGATATCTTAAAGATACAAAGATTACATCCAAACTGGTTGACGAATGCAGAACAGCACTTCGACAACTTAGTGCTACAAACAAAGTCACTCTAGTTTGGTGTCCAGCCCATCAGGGCATCGAAGAAAACGAGATAGCAGACAGCCTCGATAAAAAGGCAACAGCTGTCAGGCCGATGGGACCAAAACCAATTCTTACCATCCCATGGACCCATGTGCTCTCTTTCTTCCAAAACTGGACCACCATCGAGGCCCAAAACTACCGGGCAGGCATCTTGGGACTGAGGCAGTCAAAAAGGCTCATAAAAAGGCCACAGTCAAAGAAGAGGGTACACGAACTACTGTCCCCCGAAACTGTTGGGATGGTAGGGGCCTATTGACGGGACACCAACTCAACAAATATTTACACGTTATGAAATTATCGGAAACCACACAATGTCGTGGTTGCCTAGAAAATGACGAAACAACGGAACACATATTCTTCGAATGTCCCGATCATAAACCAGACTGAACACCTTGGGCAGTGAAAGACCCAGCGCCCGGATGATCAAGGAGGCCCCCTACAACAGTCTTGCAAGCTTCATCAGAAAGTTTTTGCAAGACAAATAACAACTCAACAAAACACGGTAAGAACAGTGGGCCAAACGGCCTGAGTACTGCCCATATGGGCGCCGTGCAGGAGGAAGACAGAAGAATTCAACGTCCTTGATAATCATTTCACTATGGTTACGAATGTCAGCTTTGAACAACAAAATATGTATTTCATTCCATCTATGGTAACACCACACAATCGCTCTCGTATCGAATTTTCCAAGCTAAATATCTACATATTGAAAAAGATTCGGTCCATGCTAATCCAACTAATTTTTTTTTCGTTTCCATTATTGCCTTCAGACAATTTAAGTTTCATTCGGCATACAGCTAATCACAACTTGTATTAAATTGTCTTATAACATAATTGAAATAAATTTAGTAAGTAAGCCAGTCAAAAAAAGAAATCTTTCAACATCGATTTATTGAAGACTGATACGTTCTCAAAAAGAGTAGTAAATATAATTCAATCAGCTGGATTCAGACAAATAGTTACCCAGGCGACTAGGATAACTGAAACTTCGAGAACTTTAATTGATTATGTGGTCACAAATAGAAAAACCTCACAACTAAGGCACGGCTATCCGAACATATCTGATCATGATATCATTGGTGTTGAAATAAATGTGGAGGTAAAAAAAGTAATTAAAATGAAACGATATAGACAGTTGTCTTCGACTAATTTAAGTAACATCAAGCTGGATCTGTTGGGAAAAGAATGGGATTATGATAGTTCAGACATTAATAAAAATATAGAAAATGGTTGTCTAATATTGAATGCAGTTTAAATAAGTTTGCACCTTTAAAACAGTATATAAGTAAAACAAACAGTAAACACTGGGTAGATAGAGATGTGAAGCATCTTCAGGGGATAAGAGATAGATACTTCAGAACCTTTCGCTATACTGGACGTCTGATTCATTATGAACTATATAAGAAAAAAAGAAATGAAGTGGTCACCCTGCTGCGGCTTAAAGAGAAAAATTACTATGAAAAAAAAGATTGATCAATGCAAAAACGATGGCAAAAAAATGTGGAAAACGTTAAAACAGTTAGTAGGATCTTGTAATCGGAGTTTTGACCCGGACTCTTTGTCTGGGATGGATTCTGGCTTGTCTGTCGAGGATGAACTAAATCAATATTTTGTTGACAGTATCGAAGATATTGCTGGCACAATAGCTGTTCCGAGGGATTTTCATGAAAAGGATTTTGTTGAAACTAAGTGTGGCCTATCTACTTTCAGAAAGATATCCCTTAATGGACTCCATAGCATTGTTAAGGGGTTAAGAAATTCTAAATCAGGGGATGACGTCATTGATGAATTTCTGGTAAAGAGTTTGTTTGAGGTGGTTGGATACTCCCTGCTTGATATTGTTAATACTTCACTTGAAACTGGTACTTTGCCTTCTGACTGGAAGTGCAGTACTGTTGTCCCCATTCCAAAGGTGTCTAATCCAACGGTACCTGATGATTTGAGGCCAATTAATTTGCTTCCCATAGTCGACAAAATTGTTGAAATTGTGGTTCGTGAGCAGATTAGTAATTTTCTTGAAGAAAATGGGTTGATATACGTCAATCAGTCTGGATTTAGAGGTGGCCACTCATGTGAGTCAGCGTGCCAACTGGTGTTCAGTCAATGGAAAAAGATATCGATAGCGGAAAAATCATTATTAGTGTTTTTGTGGACATTAAAAGAGCTTTTGAAACAATTGACAGAGTATTGCTCATTAGAAAGTGTGAAAAAATCGGTATTAGAGGAATTGTGTTGAAATGGTTAGCATGTTTTTTGGAGGGTAGGTGTCAGAGGACTCTGATTGATGGTAATTTCTCTCAGTAAGGGGAGGTAAAATATGGAGTTGCTCAGGGCAGTGTACTCGGTCCTCTTCTCTTTATTATTTACATGAACGATTTAAGGTACTTGGAACACTCTTTTGTGAATTTGTTCGCTGATGACACATTGATATCGGTCTCTGGGGATGACTTTGGGGAAGTAGTTGGTGTTATTAATGCGGAACTGGAAATCATGAATAACTGGATGATGTTCAATAAACTGAAACTGAATAGTAACAAAACTAAATGTATGGTACTTGGTTTTAAAGCTAATTGTAGTAAGTTTAAGAGTGAAGTTTATGTATTGAAAATTCGCGACATGGCTCTCAATTTTGTATCTGAAATAAAATATCTGGGAGTGACTATTGATCCCCAATTGAATCTGTCTCAACATGTGTCTGTCTTATGCAAAAAAATTGGGAAAAAAATCGGTTATTTTTATAGAGTGTGTAATAAACTTTCACTTTGGAGCAGAAGAATTGTATAAAATTGTATGATATATCCTAGTTTCAATTATTGTGTTTCTCTTTTGAGTGTTTGTGATAAGAAAGATATTCAACAGTTACAGTTCCTTCAGAATAAGTGTATGAGATTTTTGTTAACATGTAATAGGCGCACCTCTATAAATTTTATGCTTAAAGAACTGAATTTCCTGAGCGTTCGGCAGCTTGTGACTCAATCTTGTCTGGTTCTTATTTACAAAACAGTAAACAAAAAACACCTTTGTATTTGCAAAAGTTTCTAAAACGAAGATTAGAGTCAGTGTGTTACAGGTTGCGCGGCGCTCAGGATTTTCAAATTGAGAGATATGCCTTAACTGCCATGGAAAGGTCACTTTTATTGAGGGTCTGAAAGCTTATAATACGTTGCCACTTTTTGTTAAGTCATCTAGCACTGTAAGGATCTTCAAAGTTAGATTGAAGAAAATGTTTTTTGTTCTTAGAATTATCTTTTCGAAATCTTTGCTGATTTTTCATGTAATGTATGTGATTAAGTAGCAGATTGCTAAATAAATATTATTCTTATTATTATTTATTATCGTGGACTTATGCACTATCTCAGCTGTTAGCTGGATATAATTTACCTTTCCCAGATTTAGCAATCAAAGGGAATAGGCTCGATTACAATATACTTGACATAAATTTCCTAACTATCCTACATGTGTTAAGAATTACAGCTTTTGCATTTCTATATAGGTATTCTTATGCAATTCTAATTTCTTAAGGCTATCATGCAAAGTTTTGGGTATTAAACCAGTCGAGGATACGATGACAGGAACAATATCTATTTTATCGAGGTGCCACATCTGCTTGATCTCAATAGCAAGGTCTGTGTATTTGGACTTTTTCTCCTGGAACTTGTTCAGCACGTTGTTATTATTCGGTATGGCGACATCCACCAGCATTGCTGTTCTGGCTCTCTTATCATACACCACTATGTCCGGCCTATTATTCGTCACCATTCTGTCAGTGATAACAGGCCTATCGTAGTATAATCTGAATTTCATTTTCCAGAAGTCTTTGAATGTTCAGGGTCTTACATTTTTCAATCCCGAATTTCATATGAACATCTGCCGAGAACTCACTGACAGTTTTCAGCAAATCATCCAATTGCTTCTTGTTCGAAGCATATAATTTGATGTCATCCATATACAGCAGGTGGGAGATTGTATGATAATTCCTTTCTGCTTTTATCCTAAATCCGTATCCTGTTCTATTGAGCATTGAGGACAATGGGTTCATTGCCAAACAGAACCATAGTGTACTCAAAAAGTCTCCTTGAAAAATTCCACGACGTATGGGTATCTCGTCGGTTTTAATTGATTTATTGTTCATGTTGACCTGCAGAGACGTGCGCCAGTGTGTCATTGTTGTCTTCAAGAACTCTACCAGGGATGGGTGAATTTTGTATATCTGCAATACTTCAACAAGCCAAGAATGGACGGTTCTATCGAATGCCTTCAGATAATCGAGAAAAGCTGAACGAACATTGCGATGCCCTACGTGTGCCTGTTTCATTATCACAGAATCGATGATGAGTTGTTCCTTGCACCCGTGGTGTTTCTTTCTGCATCCTTCCTGCTCCTCTGCTAATATATTGTTGTCGTCAAGGTGTTGGTAGATTCGATTGGATATGCATGAGGTGAGTATTTTGTAGAGTGTTGGCAGGCACGTGATTGGCCTATATTGAGACGGATCCTGTGTTCTATCGCTCTTAGGTAGCATATATGTTAAGCCTTGCGTTAGGAAAGTGGGTGTTTTCTTGGGATGTTGAAGAACATATGTGAGCTGTTTCGCTAGGGCTCCATGGAACTTCTTGTACCAGTAGTTGTGGATATTATCTATACCTGTGGCCTTCCAATTGTTGGTCGCTCGAACTACTTATTATTATTATTATGAATTGCTATAACTGCCAAAAAATTTTCTCCCTTTTTAGCAGGAAAAATTTTTTCTATTACATTCGCCAAGAAACTTCATCATAGCGACGAAAACTTGGATATTTTGTTCATTGATGAGTGTGTCAACCTTAATAGGCAAGTTAGATTAAAACAATGTTAATTCGTTATAGCGACGCTTTGAGACTATAAAGATTCGATCTCAGCAGATTTAATGCCAAAAAATGTCCTATCTACTCCGAGTCTAGCGAACCAGGGTATTGTGTATTCACTATAAAACGACACAAAGTATGTTTTACCCTTAATACGGCTAGCCTGAAGAATATTGAATTCAGTTTGTGCACAAGCGTTAGTTTTAAATTTTCGAAAAGATCAGTATATACAATTTTGAATGTTGCAGTGATGTCAAGGTAACCAATTTAGCCACGATCTGCCTCTACGTTACCAAATATACCTTTTTGAGCCGGTATCCAATAAAATTGTATTCGAGAGTTGAATTCATTATTTTTATGGAATTTAAAGTATTTTTCATATTCATGGACGTTTCGGTTATTTTTTATATCGAAATTTTGGTCACTCAAACTTACTAAAGACTCTTTGAGACCGAAAAAATAATGAAATATTTTTTGTCTACTTTTCAAGATTACGTTTAAGTCAATGATTCTGAAATCTCAATTATGAGCTCAAGACAGAAGCAAGAAAACCCCACAGCACTGTTGTTCGGAATTTTACTTCCATCTGAGAAAATAGCAATTGCTCTATTATCAGAAATAATTTCACCAATGATAGAAAGAGGTAATATCAACGCAGCAATTTTTCTATTCATGTCAAAATTAATCGGAAGTGCTTCGAATAAGACATTATAATCCACGTTGAGATTAGGTTAGATAATTGTCAGTTCGGTCAGAAGTGTGAACTGCAGGTATCAAATGCTGAATACATTGTTTAGGTATGCTTGGGTGCTTATTGCGGATTGTACGAGAGAGTTCATAAAAGCTATGAGCAGATTGACAAATTTGAGAGCCAGTGTTGGAGAGGATTTTCACCAGAAAATGATTACACAAGAGCTTAGCCAAATCTCTCAGAATTGTAAACTTCGTTTCAGCAAGTATGATATTGGTGGGGATAGAATTTCTATAGCCTAGAGCTTTTCTGATAACTTTATTCTGCAACCTCTCAATTTTTATACCTTTTTTAGTTTCAGGGAAATATATTAAAATGCCATAATCTACAATTGAACGCATGAAACTTTTGGATAGCAATAGGGTGCTTCGGAATGCCCATTCCCCACCAAGTGCCACATAGGAATTGAATAATGTTGAAGGATTTAAGGCTTTTGTTCTGAATTAGGTTAATCTGAGATATTTTTAATTAAATGTAATTTCGAGGAAACAATCTTATATGGTAGATTTCACGATAATATCATCAATTTAAATTTCGGTAGTGCTAGCAGTTCCTGTTGGTGAAGCGGACGATTTCTTCAGGAACCACCTCTCAAAGTTCATCGAAGTTCTAGGGGAACATTTTGTATACAATAGACCCTAAAAATTGCAGTCCAATGCCTGAGCCAACACCTCTTACGGTTGTAGATGTACCTACCTATTTTCATTTTTAAATGTATTCTGCAATTTTCATTCGATATCAGTACTTTGCAAGAATGGATCAATCTTCGTAATTTACACATGTCTTTATAATATTTCCTCTAGAAATTGATATTCCAACAAATACTAGCAGAAAGTGATATAAATCCCGTTTAAAGCAATGTTAAAGGCATTGACTCAGCTGAATGATAATATTTCAGAGGCAAAGGATGTTCTCCATTTCTCCATTTGACATGATTGGACAATAAATAGCCACTAAATTGTAAATAAAAGTTTAATCAACAAAATGGTATATCATATCATTATCATATGAAACAAATCAAGCTCATTAATATCGAATAATACAAATGTTCTGAAAATCGAACATACTCTTCAGAAACAGTACCTTCGAATAATTTCTACATTAGTACAGTAACTTATTCTCTTCATTTCAATATAGAGTATGCAATTTTTATCGAGTATACCTGAGAATATTTTAGAAGAATCTGTGGTTAATAAATATTTTTCCACATTTTCCAATATTCGTTCTGCTAATCCCCATCATAGATGAGTAGATCCATAAACATCAATTCACAGAATTGAAAACGAAATAATTCATAGATTATAACATGGAAAATATGTTCACTCTACACTATTTATATCAACCATCGATATAATTTGTTTTTCTTTTTTTTGTGATTTGAAATGGTCTTCAATGACATGAAGTGGCTTATCCTTGGTCTCTGGTAAAAATACATGGAGAAAAACGGTTCCGAAACCTGTACAAACGCCGTAGAATATAAATACCGCAAAAATATTTCCGAAAACTACTAACAGATAAGGAAAAGTTTGTACAACTGCAAAAAAAAATAAATAGCATGTTAGAGATGCTAGACCTGTGCCCACTCCTCTGTACGCTATTGGGAAAATTTCTCCCATCATGGTCCAGGACAAAGGTTGTATTCCCACAGCTATGAAACAAACATAACATACAAGACAGATCATTGGAAATATTGTGGAACTTATTCCCATCTTTGGTGCTATATAACTATACCCACAGAGTAGGAACAAGGAAGCACATACCCCATAACCACTGAGCATAGCTAATGTCCTTCTTTTCATTGTTTTTACAAAAACTAAAGATGCAATTGATGAGATTAATCTGAATACATCCATAACAATCATTGCGAAATATGCATTGAAAACATCTCCACTTAAGCCACATTCCTCAAGAATATCAATTGTATAAGCAGCTATCACAGTATTTCCTGATATTTGAGCAGTGAAAAAGAAAACGCAAATAATAACGAGGGGTTTCCATACTTCCGGTTGCGATAAATTTTTAATTTGTTTCATGATATTATTTTCAGATGCATCATTAATAGTCCTCTGTCTTCCCAAGAGTTCATCGAGTTCTTTTAATGATTCCATGGAAGTACCCCTGCACCATAAGAATGCTTTACTTGCTTCTTCATACTTTTTTTTCCTGGCCAAAAATGTTGGAGACTCAGGAGTGAAACACATAAAAATGACAAAAGGAATTGGTATTAATCCGCATATCAAGGCTGTAAGTTTCCAACTCAGAAATGTACCAAGCACATGTACAAATAGAATTCCAAATACAACGGTTGCACTTGTTGAAATCATCAAGACACCTCGTATGCTGGGATGTGAAGTTTCGGCTATATATACGTTAGGAGGTGCTCCAAGAATACCATCACTAAGCCCTGTCAAGAATCTTCCAATGAGGATGAATGTAGAACTGTCTGCTGCAGCAATTACAAACCAACCAAGTATGAGTGGAACACTCCCCCATATATGAATGGCCCTTCTTCCTATTTTGTCCATCAGATATCCCCCCGAAAAACTACCAGCTGCCATTGGAAGAGCTGCCATTGAAGCTGGAAGGAAAATTTTCTTATGAAATTAAATGGATGGTTCTACTCATTTGGAAAGATATTTTATCCATAATTCTTACGATTGTTGAGATTTCTAACCGCAATTTTATACAAGGGAAACCTACTACTTAACACGAAATTATATGAATTTATGGAGGGTGTTGATTTTTTCCGAGTCATACCCACTTTTTGCACCTGAAACACTTTTGTATACGTATTCTGCAAACCAAATATGATCACTTGTTCAATTTGAAAACTTCTTCGTCTCCGGCATTTTTCCCTTTCCTTTCAGTGTTTTCGAGATAAAAATCGGTCAAAATACCTCTCCCATTTCAAAACGCGTCAATGACTTCAAAATGATGAACAAGTACCCAGTAGACATTAACACTAGAATCCAATCATGAAAGTGAAATTCAATGATTGTTGGTTTTGACATTTCGGCTAACTTGATTTCTTTCATATTACATATTTGTTTCTATTAATAAATTTCAAAATGGTTTTCACACATGCCGAAATTACTGATATACACTACATATTTGGTTCGGCTGATGAAAATGCAGAGAACATTTTCTGATGTCCACAGAAGATTGATTGAAAAATGATTTTAAAGGTGCAAATCGAACAAGAAGACCTTCAGAAGTAAAAGAAGCCGTTTTGAAAATGATTTATGAGAATCCTCAGCTGAACATCAGGAAAATTGGAAGCGAGTTGAACATCGCATTTATATTAGTGTGAAAATTCGACTTCCAGCTTTACCCATATCATGAAAGATGTGACCAAGCCCTACTTGGCTATGGCATTACAACCGAGGCAGGTGGGAGGAGCTACACGAGTTTTCTCTTCCTGTCTCTGTTATGATGTCTGTTTTTCAGATCCTGACATTAATGTCTTCAATGAGTCCATTAATGAAGTTACTCCTTGCAGGCACGGACATCTACATTCGGTTCGCTAAAAACAGTCAAAAAGAACAGATGAGTCTAAAGCTGAATATGTGCGTTTCAGGAGCATTTGTAACTCAACAATTGTTGAAGCGAATGAAAAATGAAAAAATTGAGAACAGACAGACCAGTGTTAGTTTTCAAACCTGGTCTATGGCGAAGGCAGTCAGCATGAACTTTTGCAAGCCATTCTTCTCACTTTTGGCTCTAACCAAAGGTGAGGTTAGGTGACATCAATTTTCAATCAACGTCTCGGTTGAAACTATTAGGGATCATTTAATTGAACCATTTTTTCTGCAACACAGGCTTGATGGTGCCATATATCAGCATTATTTGATAATAAGAAGAACCAGAATGAGGTTCATGCATGATAGAGCTCTAGAGCATTTTAGAAGGTAATCGAGAGAATAATTAAATCTTGCGGTTACTAACCGATGGATAAGTAGCAATGGAACAGAACATTGGCCTCCTAAGTCTCCAAGTTAAAACAGTCTAGATTTTTTAGGGGGACATCTAAGAATTTTGTTTTTGGAAATGGGCGATTTTTATCTCGAAAATGGTTAGAAAATCGGAAAAATGTGAAAGACGAAAAACTTTGAAATTGAACAGATAATCAGATTCAATTAGCGTATCAAAGAGATTTCAAGGGGTAAAAAGAAAGAATGACCCGGAACAAAATATCACCCTGTATACTTTCACATAATTTTATCCTATTTAGTTCAGTAAATCTCCGTATCGAATTTGAGCTCGAAATCTCAACAATCATAAATGTTTTCGATCGACAAAATATTTGAATTCTTTCGATATGAGTAGAATAATTTTCAATAATTAATATCTCAAAAACGGTGAGAGATACGGGATGAATGCAAAGGTTAAAAAGTTTTATTGATCTATTTATATCTCAATCACGTAAGTAGTGCATTACGAGATAGTTGGGGGAGGGAGAAGGCATCCTGATTGAAAATTCTGAGCTGAGTTTTCATGAAGAAACTACTAAAAAAGTTCTTTAACACCCTGCATCTCGGAAACGAAGCATTTTTGACTTATGTTTATATGAACTTTTTTTCATGACATAACCTTCATCATTTATCCTATTATGAAACACCCTGTGTACCTCCTCAAAATTAAATACATACCTATCCATGACGCCAATTCTCTGTCGATCTTAATGGAACTATTTGGGTGTTGAAGCTGAGGCAACATTATGGCAGAATATGCTTCTGACATTCCCATTACAATTGTGAGGATGAATGGTCCTAGAGCTATGAGGACCTAGAGACAAAGCAGATGACTAATAAAACATAATATTTATAACTAAGATTCTTTCAATGTAAGAGAAACTAAAAATAATTCTTTATAATTCAGAGGCAACATAACCCTCTACAGTCGATTCTCGATAACTCAAACATGCGATAATTCGCACGTCTCTATGATTCAAAGTGTCTTTGTCTAATTGGGGTAATTCAAACGAAAGAGTTATTGCTATACAGGGATATCCTCCGGGCCGTCCGTTAAAAACTTTTTAAGTTCCAATTACAATATCAAGCTGAACTAGCGATTTCCAATTTGAGTGCAATATTTTCGAAGTGATACCATTTCCAGTTATACCGGAAGTGGGTCTTCACTTTGTTATTTTAAATGGCAATCTACCTTTTTTATTATACACCTAGAACCGACATTTGAGGAAGGCATAAAATACCCAAGTTGTTGGCACTTATCAATCTGTCAAAACTTTTGACAGATTTAATTATTTTTGTTATAAACTCGATTTTTGAGGAACATTTAAAAAAATTATAGCTCGTAGATCTTTTGCACTACAGACACAATTTCTGCTTGGGTGGATAAATGAAGAATCAAGGAATTTTTCAAGCAATCTACACATGTCAAATGTTTGTTGCGTTGTTTTGTATGATTTTTTCAATTTGACCTTTTTCAAACAGCAATAAACAAATGAAGCGTCAAATTTCAGATGGTATTGTATAAGCATGTACTATACCCATCTCTTATAGTTCCGAAATAATTTGGGAATATATTGAATTTTGATGATTTTGCAAGAACTAACAGAGAATGCTTCGAAATATTTGAATCAAGTAGCTGAACTGGCAACGCTCACCTGACAGGTGCCTAAAATTAATGTACTTGTCACTTCGTTCACTCAAATTTGATATTTCAACAAGAATTGTCGTTATTTCAGATTGAGAATATCCAAAAACGAAAATATATTTAATCTTTCATTAATTCATTTTAGAATGTCAAAAAGTAGTGGACAGAAATTGCAATAACCAATTTCCAAATTTACCGTCTATGAGTAAAATAAAATTTCGAAGCAGGAGAAGCAATTTTCTACAATTCGGATGAATAAAAATTCTAGGAACTAAGCGAAAACCAATCATCGTAGATAATTACATTAATACGAATAAATGATAGCAAACATCATATGAGAAAACTAATTTACGATCTGAATAAATGATCACTATGGGCCCCATTTTGCTCGATTAACTTGACAGCTCGTATACGAGCATGATGAGTTGCCCTCCTAGTTTCCTCAGGATCAATATTACGAAAAGCATTATGAATGCGCTTTAGTAACTCTTCTTTACTTCTTACAGGAATAAGATAAACTTCACCCTTGATTTTTCCATAAATAAAAATCAAAGGGCGTCAGGTCCGGAGAACGCGGAGGCCATAAATTTGGTCCTTGATTTCCCCACCATCTATCCACGAACATTTCTGTTAGCTGCCGATCTACAGCTCGTGTTTTATGTGCTGGTGCACCATCCATTTGGTAATAGCAATCGCTCAGAATGTGAAGGGGTAATCCATCTAAAAAATTTGCTAATGTTCCTCTCAAAATTTCCAGATATCTTTGTCCATTAAGATTCTCCTCATGAATGTGATAAGCCAACAAATCATTCATTAAAATTGCAAAATCGTTCACGATCAATTTATTTTGGAAATCAATAACCTCAATGAAATGTGGGTTTTCTGTGGCCCAAAATTGTCGATTTCTCCTGTTGATTATTCCACTTTCATTGAACTTGGGTTAATCAGACCATATAATTTTTTGCAGAATTGTCTCACCTTCTTGAAGCCGAATTAATAAATTTTCACAGAAATTTAGCCGCTTGGGAAGGTCAGTTGGTTTCAATTTTTGTAGTCTGATAAAAGAATACGGGTGCATGTTATGATTCTTAAGGATCCATTGAATGGAAGTATAACTCACTAATATCCATTGATGCTGACTTAATGAGCGTATGTGGATTGGCACGAAAACACGCTAGCGTATTAATTTGATTGTCGTCGTCCTCGAGAATTGGTTTTCTTCTAGTTTATATGTATTTTGTTCCTCCAAATTGCGGAAAATTGCTTCTAATCCTTCGAAATTTTGTTTTACTCATAGGCGCCAAATTTGGAAATTGGTTATTGAATTGCCTGCAAGTTCTATCCACCACTTTTTGACCATCGCCATGAATTAAAAAGGGATTAACATATCCTCGTTCGAATGATCAGGCATTTTATTACCAATCTGATGTTTTTCAAAAATTTTCACTTCAAATTACCAACAATTCTTGTTGAAATATCAAATTCGAGAGAACGAAGTGACAAGTATATTAATTTTAGGCACCTGTCAGGTGAGCGTAGCCAGTTCAGCTACTTGATTCAAATATTTCAAAGCATTCGCTGTTAGTTCTTGCGAAATTATCAAAATTCAATATATTCCCAAATTATTTCGGAACTATAAGCGATAGATATAGCACATGCTCATATAATTCCATCTGAAATTTGACGCTTCGTCTGATGGCGATATGAAAATGGGCACGTGCCATTTGAAAACATTGAGTTATTGCTGTTTGAAAAAGGCCAAATTGAAAAAATCATACAAAACAACGCAATGAAAATTTGACATGTGTAGATTGCTCAAAAAATTCCTTGATCCTTCTTCTATCCACCCAAGCAAAAATTGTGTATGTAGTGCAAAAGATCTACGAGCTACAATTTTTTTAAATGTTTCTCAAAAATCGAGTTTATAACAAAAATAATTAAATCTGTCAAAAGTTTTGACAGATATGTGCCAACAACGTGGGTATTTTATGCCTTGCTCCATTGTCGGTTCTAGGTGTATAATAAAAAGGTAGATTGCCATTTGAAATAACAAAGTGATGACCCACTTCCGGTATAACCGGAACTGGTATCACTTCGACAACATTTCACTTCAATTGGAAATCGCTAGTTATGGCCGCGTATAAAATTTCAGCTTGATATTGCAATTGGAACTCAAAAAGTTTTTAACGGACGGTCCCGGTGGATATCCCTATATAACAGAACGACGCGTAAATTCGAACTCATCGGAGTCCAACACTCGACAATTCAAAGTTGCAGAGAGAAAGAGGCTACATGTATCAACGTACATGAGCCTTTGTTTTGTTATGATTAGTTTGTCTGTTGGACACACACTTCCGCACGAATTGGTTTGTTTGGCTATGTTTTAGTTAATGTTACTCTTTCGTTTGTATACAGACTAAAAGTTTTTATTAGTTATGAGTCCTAGAAAGTATAAATGTAATGTATGTATGTATAAAAATAATAAACCACAAGGAGAATATTAATGCTGCTCAAACTGCTAGTGTGAGGAAAAGAACAACTTACGGTGACTTTCCTCGTCTGGATGAAAGCCTTGTCATTTGGCTAAGACAGCGTACAAGACAAAAGTGTTTACTAGCAGAAACTTGTTAAAGGAAAAAGCAAAAGAGTTAGCATCTAGTCTAAGCATCAAAAACTTTGGGACAAGTGAAGGGTGGCTTACAAATTTCAAAAAGAGAAATGGAGTTGTGTTTACGAAAGTTTGTGGGGAGAGTGGAAGTGTTATTGATGCAGTTTGCTAAGATTGGCACTGTAAATTGAAGACCTCAATTGAAAACTATGATGCCCGAGACATTTTTAATACTGATAAAACTGGTATATTTTTTAAATACTTACCGGAAAAAAACGCTAACTTTTAAAAATGATGAATGTCATGGGGGAAAACATAGTAAAGAGAGGTTAACAGTTTTACTTGCAGTAAATATGGATTAATCAGAAAAACTTAGTGATAGGAAGAGCAATGAAACCGCGATGTTTCAATGGAGTGAAATCGTTTCCTACTGGTTATCGTGCTACCAAAAAAAGCTTGGATGACTATAGAACTTTTTAACAATTGGCTTTTAACAGTTAATGGGGACATGAAACGACGAAAGCGGAAAATTTTATTTTTTTCAGACAATTGCGCTGTTCACAACATTCCTTCTACATTGTCCAACGTGGAACTCTACTTCTTTTCACCGAATACAACTTTCAAATTGCAACCATTGGACCAAGGGACCAAGGGAATTGCTAGGGGTGGTAACACCCTTAGCAATTCTCAATTGCTTCAAAAAATTCGGTTTCTTAAAAGAAGATTAGGAAAATCTTCCAATACTTATGGATGATGATGCAGTAATAGAACAATTAGTTGACATTAGCGATATGAGTTTTTCTGACTTTGTTCAAGTGGATGAAAATGTTGCTGTCTCAGGTTCACTAACCGATGGCGAAATTTTATCTGCGACTGATACGAATGAAAAAAGCAACGATGAAGATGAGGACGATTGATCAGAACCTTTGGCAGAGGTGTCAGTTAAGGAAGTAAGATCCTCATTCCATATCTTCAAAAGCTTCTGTCTACTAAACGAAAATTACAAAAAAGCATTTCAGGCACTTTTTCTGTTAAAAAAAGTTATTGAGTCGTCTGAGCAGCAGCAATGTGCTTTGAAGCAAACCAATATAACAGAGTTCTTTCAAAAGATTAATCAATTCACGTTATGAATACATGTATGTACATGAATATACCTCTAAACTTTTGTCATTGTTATAGAATAGCAGGTAATAGTTGATCAACACTTAATAATTAGAAGTTTTATTTTTTTCTCTCACTAATGTCGAACCATTTGATATTTCAAACACTCGATAATTCGTAATATTTTAAGAGTCCTTAAGGTTTCCAATTAACGAGAGTCGATTGTATCTGTTATCCGATTCGAATTTCACTTATTCATAATTTCAATCAAGCAGAAATGTTCTTCTGACGTATCTTAAAAAAGCAATACTAATGAAAAAAGTATCTTTTGATAGATACATTTCTTTAAACCTGACCACCCCTATAAATTACCGAGTCCTATCTGGAAATGTAGAAAAGGACTGAACCGTAACAAAAACGATCCTTTCATTTCAGAGGAGATGTCAATATGGAAAGAAAGATTGACTCAGCCAAATAATTATATGGGGTTCATGCTTCGTGAAATACACTCCAGCAAGTCGATTTTCTTCTTCGTTTCCTAACTTTTTGTTAAAATGTATTGCTTCTAAAATAGCATATATCAAAACTAAGAAGTCATCGACATCTCACTTTTTGCGGGTGCAATCTTCTACGGATTGTTTTCCGACCAAAATATAAAGTTGTGTTTTGAATTTGTGAGGCTTTTACTTGGTAAAATTCCATTATCCATAATAAAAACCAGTACTGTGTTTTAAGGAATTTTACTTAATAATTGCGATTCGTAACGCGTGTCACTACACCGTAGCTTCTTCAGACGAATGAATATACAGAAAAATATAAATGAGAATATAACTATAAATGTTCTTGAGTAATTAAAAGCTTATTGGGTTGCTTCTTCTTAAGTGGTTATTTATGTTAGGTATATCCAATAAAATTAAGCCAGAAAATTTCAACAAAGAACTAAATTTGATTAAACAAATAGCCAAAAATAATGGTTACAATCCCAAACTAATAAATAATATTTTAAATAAAAACAAAGTAGAATCGCATTGAATGAAGTTTACCCTGTCGATAAATTGAAACAAAAATTCAACACCTAAACCTACGTTGGCATTACAAGTGAGAAACTGAAATCATTCTTAAGTAGCAATAATTTCAACATAGCTTTCCAAACTAATAATAATTTAGGCAAATATATAAAAATAACAAAACCAAACCAGGTAAAAACAATAAATCAGGTGTTTATAGATTGAATTGCAATGACTGTGATAATTTCTACATTGGTAGAACACATAGAAATTTCAGTATTAGAATATTGGAACATAAACGCAGTTTTTCAAATGAAAAATCAGATTCAAATTACGCGAATCATCTCTTAGAAAATAATCATTCTTTCGACCCACAGTTTGAAATTTTGCATACAGATAATAAATATTGGAAGGTAGATCTTTGGGAAACTTTAGAAATCAATAAATACAAACACTCAGGTCGATTTAAGCCCTTCACCTCTATTGAATCTTTTCGGGGAGCAATCTATTCCTTAATTTTATTGGATATACCTGTCATAAATAACCATTTAAGAAGAAGCAACCCAATAAGCTTTTAATTACTCAAGAACATTTATAGTTATATTCTCATTTATATTTTTTCTGTATATTCATTCGTCTGAAGAAGCTACGGTGTAGTGAAACGCGTTACGAATCGCAATTATTAAGTAAAATTCCTTAAAACACAGTACTTGTTTTTTATTATTGAAAGTTGTGTTTGTTGACGAAGCCCTCGAGGTGAAAATATGCTTCGTTTGAAAATATAATTTACTCTCTATATTGAGGATGATTCGGAAGCATACCTACAACCGAATCAGCAAACTCACGGCGGCACGTCAGTAGAGTTCAGTTCTTGAACCAGCACTATTATAAGGATACAAGCGTGCAAACCTAAATCCGTCTACAAAATTCGCCGAGTTGGAGTTTTGTAAGGTCCAAGTTATTAAGAATGACGAGGAATTGAGGGGTTTTAAACCTTCCGCAACACTTGGTTTTTCAGTTTAGGTATTCTCTTAATTTCTCACGTTTCGATGTTCAATGCAGTTTTCTTATTGTGAAGAGTAGAATCTTTCTCCAATTTTCAACTATTCGTCGTTTAGCTTGAAGGAAAAGCCGGTGGACAATAAAATTATCGAGTTCACAGAATTGAAGTATTTTTCTCATAAAATTTTTGAATAACTGCCGTATTTATGATCTGACCACCAACAAACTTGACAATGCCATTTAAGATGCCAAAATCTCGGTGGGATTGGTCTAAGGAAGTAGAATTGGAGGGATTGAAAATGTTCAGATCATCATATTTCTCGTAATAGCCAAGATAAGCCTTAATGGTGTTCATATCAGTCTTGAGCATGTAATTATCAAAAACTTTGTTGGAAAAATTTTGTTTTCAAACCTCCCGAATCGCAAAGGAGGGTTTGAAGATTTTCAATTTCATAGCTCCTGTGATTACTAAGGTACATCTATGCGGTTTTTATATTATCTTCAGGCATATTATTATCAAACTCTTTTGTCCAAGAAGTCTTTTGAAAGAACCCTTAACTTTCGATTCAAGAAGAAGTTGCAATTTTCAATTTACCATATCTACGGTAATAACCAAGACCATCTTCAGCAGCTTCCATATTATCTTTAGGTATTAAAATATATTGGAAAAGTTTTTAAATTCAATTCATTCAAAAATAAAATTTACTATCGAAATTGAACAACGATTCAGTCAAGTTTTTTAATTTAACTATTACTAAATCAAATTCTAGACATGATTCCTCCATCTTTCATAAATCGTGTCATACGGACATTTTGATTCATGATACGTCGTTTCATTCTGTTAAACATAAAATGGCAGCTTTCCAGAATATGATCCACAGATTAGGAAATGTTCCTTCATTAATAGCTTATTTCGTATTATGGAACAAATTGATCTTGATAATGGTAACAATCTAAATCTCATAGCTGAATAACTTAAATAACTTAACAAAAAACATAAACACAAGGCGATGTAACTTAATCTTAAGATCAACACAAATAAAGTAGCCCCACACACGTTGGGAAAGCTAACCATAATTTAAAACATTTACTCTAAAAGTTTAATCACACATTTCATTCCGAACAAAGCAAATCCAACATCAAAAATAATAGAAATGGAATAGATAAAGGAAACAAATTGGATGTATACAAACTTAGCTGCGGTAGTTATAGTAAGATTGATGGAACTTCCATTCAAGCATTACATTCAATGAACATTATCGTATTTCCATCAATAAAGAAACTAATTCTGAATTTTCTTGACTTTTAATTATATTATATAGATCTTATATAGTCTTAGTTTGGTTTTTATTTTGTATTTGTCTGATGAAGGCGCAGTGTCGTCGAAATGCGTTACAAATATGGAAAATAAGACTATATTCAATTTTTTATTTAAAACAGAATTTTCGTTCCAAAAATGAATTTGCTTTAACGTTTTCTGATTGTGTTACTTTTTAATAATAATGATAATATTATACTAATCATACTTTAAACGAAAAACATGATGAATAGATAAAATTCAACTTACCTGCCTGATCCGTGGATCGTCTACTATTTTTCCAAGGTGGTGATGCATTATTGATACTTCTTCAGTTTTCAAAGTTGCTTATTCTATAGAATTATCTGAAATTATATCATCTTCTGTAGATATGCTGCGCTATTTTAATAACTCGACAGTTTTTCGATACCATCAACAATTTAAACAATTGCGGAATCATTAAACTCAAATTCATTTTATCTCAATATTTGTATTTCGACTTCTGATTGTAATTTTATTTGAGGAGGATAATTATTGTTGATTTAATGCTCACTGATATGCACGTTCTCATCAGGATCTTCTGACGTATGATCACAAATCTGCTTTCCCTAAAATCCCACAAAAATGTTCGGACGGATTATGTCCTTAAGTAATTTAAATAACAGCTATTTGAAGAACGTATTGGTGCGTCTTGAAAGAACACGATGAGGAGATTAGTTATTTTAATTGCGATAGGAATGAAAAGTTACAATTTTGATATGTTCGCTCAACGAAATGTTACCTGAGTGCTTGTGTTTATTTATCTCTAAATTTTCGTAATGATCTATTTTCCCATAATTTTTATCTTTGTGTGAGAATTCAAATTTTGGATCGAAAAAGTTTTTATAATCTAAGATATAATTCGAGAAATTTGAATCCGATTTCCGATCTGAAACGTCGTTTGTCAGTTATACCAATATTTCGTTTTCTATGAGTCCTTCAAATGTGAAATTTGGAATTCAAAACGTAAACACCTGATTTATTTATTTATTTTTCGATAGTTTGCGAGCATCCATTGCTACGGTTATTAGCTCCCTATCCATATTATTTCGATATTCTCTCATATCTTCAATAGTTTATTATATCTTCGTATAGAGATCGATGTATTTGCTGCTGACACTTTCAAAGTATACAGCGAGTGACTCGGCGATTTCTTCGATGTTCTCTGTTAAATGATTTTCATCGAGTTGAATGCATTTAAGAAGATTTTTCTGCCGGATATTGCTCTTACCTTTTTCCATGTATTCCCAATGGCTCATACCATGTTATGGTTGAGGTATATTAGTGCCAACTGTTTCGCTTACTATTAAGGATTGATCTCCATGCATGTGAGCGTGCTTTCTTGAATGCTATCAAATGATCTGTGGTTTGATGTCTTTTGCATTTGTTCAACGCAATTTTCTTTCCTTGATTGCTTCCCTAACTTCATAATTCCACCAAGGTACTAAACGTATAACAAGAACCTGACCTGTACTTGCTATACTTTTTTAGGCTGCCACAATTATAGCTGAGGTGATCGAAGAAATGCTCGGCTCTTCCGAAGATTTGGGGATTTTCGTAAATTTTTGCAAATTATCTTTATCTATATTCCAGCGCTTGAACTTATGTTGAGGGAT